>CM067847.1:54386698-56886698 GCA_034509565.1 Triticum monococcum
GAAAGAAGTACTAGTTAAGAGGCATCTCTATATCTATATCTATACCTACTATTACAGTATGATGATATTCTTGGTTTCGTCTCACATATGATCCCACGTTACGTGAAATATATGAGGTGGTACTAATTTGTAGAGCAAAGTTTCATATCAACTATCAAAAAAGGTTCATATCAGCTGAGTTGGGCGTGCGCTCCTCCACTTGGGCCTTCGCACGTACGTTGTGATCAAGCCTCTCAGGTTGTTTTAGTTTTGTTTCTAAAAAAAAGGTTGTTTTAGTTTTTTTTAAGAATCCTATCTTCTCCCTTTTCCAATGCCCCCCCGTAGGTTGTTTTAGTTTTTTTTATAAACAAAATATCAGTCGTCCGGCTGGGCCTTATGGGCCACCAGACACGTCTCGGCTTTCAATGGAATTAAAAGTCTTCTCAGCTAGCGTAGGCCTGTATATGATGCGTCTTTTTTTTGTCTTTCTCAAATGATTGCCATCAGTCGCCTTGGGAAATAAACAGTGAGCTTATAAAACGGGATTAGCAAAATAGTTTGTGAATTACAATAGATTTTACTGATTCATAAAATGTTTGCTGATTCAGAAAATGTTCGTGAATTTCAAAAAATAAAATTGTTCGTCCATTCTAGAATGGTTCACCGATTCAAAATAAAATGCTTAAAAACCATCAGCAATATAAAATAATGTTCACAATTTTTAAAAAATGTTTGTAAATAGTAAAATGTTCATGATTTTAAAAAATATTCCCAAATTCATAAAAATGTTCATGAATGATCGAAGGTATGTAGTTAAACAGTAATGCTTCTGAATGTTTTTGACTATATACCGACGTAAATTTTGAAGAATTAATTGCCGGGGTGGATTCAAATATTATTGTACGTTTTCTTAAATATGTTTCTTGATATTCAGAATAATTATTTGAATTACCAAGTTTTTTGACAACCACAATATTATTTCAAAAATGTGCACATTGCTTCGATTTGTGAATAAATTAAAAAAAGAAACATTTTCATGCATTTGTGAACAAATTTTCAACATCATGCAATGAGATGTGAACAAAATGTTGTCATCGTTATTGAACATTATGAATTTTTTTCTCCCGTTGCAACGCAGGAGCCTTTTTACTAGCAACTAAAAACAACATGATACATGTACACTGCCTGGATAGTAATCATGTGTCTTTATGGTTCACATGTGTCCAATCAAATCAAAGACATGTTAAATGGTCCTGCCATCAAAGGCAAAGATATCAAACCAACCTGTCTAGAGAAAAAAGTGGCGCAGCTGCTGACTGGAGATGCATGGAGCCGCACAAGCCTATAAATGCAATTTGGTGAGCTACTGAAGCTCCCTCACAATGACTCCAAAGGGATAGATATCGTTACATTCCAAATCTATTTTTTCTAGTATATCTAGTGATGATGCTAAAATATGGTCCATATATTTAAGATAAATAGCTTTTAAATCTTACATGAATGAGTTGTGTAGGCTTGAGAGGCATTTGGGATTATTCTATCACATTTGAGGAGAAAGTGTTTACAGTCTTGTAATCTCTCACCCATTTGCAACAATCCGACTAGCCAGTGAGCGATCATCAGCTCAACTAGGCAGTTTCGCCATGAGATCTGTCGATGACAACCGTCCTTAATTTGTCGCTATGCGAAGCGGTGCGCCTAAGAAGGTGTACGATCCTTATCATCATCACTGGCGGGGGACTCGGGCGCCCCAACCGCCGCCGCCTCGACCTCCCTCCTCCCCTTCTTCCCCGCCGCCGCCGAAGGAGGCCGGCGAGCGAAGCTCGCCCGGCGGATGGCGGACGGTGGGCCCTCCTCCTTTCTTCACGAGGGGATCCTCTGGCTGAGATGCGTCGGCGTCCCTGGACGTAAAACATGGAGGCGGAGTTGGCGCGCTCGGGCGGCGGCCCGATGGTATCTCGGCGGCGCTGCGGGGGCTGGCGGCGGCGGATCTGGGGTTTCCCACCCCAGATCAGCTCTCCTTCGGGTGGTCGGGCTCGGGTGCCGTCCGGCGGTACTAAGCCGTGATGGGCGCTCGCGTTGGCTATCTTCCTTCACTGATGTGATTGGGGGCAGCCGAAGGCGTTGGTGATGCCGGATTCGAGAACGGTGGTGGCGCTGTCCCCTTTAGGGATGACGGCCGGGTGCTGGGTCCTTGTGGCGGCACCGGTGGCGGCGGATCTTGGGATCCCGCTCCCGGGGACGTCGCGGGACGCGGCAGCCCATGCACGAGAGATGGAGTTTTTTCGAACAGATCTGGGTGAAAACTTGCTTTTGACTACTCTCTGCTACCTCCGGCGGCGGTGTCTGCGTCATTCCCTTCTTGAAGGCATCATTGTGGAGAAGTTCAAGGCCAGTCTCTGCTACCTTCGGGGGAAATCCTAGATCAGTGATCGGATGACGGCGGCGCTCTAGTGTCGTTTCCCCCTTGGGGGCGTCATTCATGGAGGTACACACGGGCTCAGGGAACAGAGGACGACTTCTTTGGTGGAGCGGTACTTCATCTTATACATTGATGGCGGCGGATCTCGACGGCGTGGCGCTGTGGTGATTCGGAGTCCGATCAGCAGAGATGGACTCACGCTGAAGGAGGATGCTGTTTGGCGTGATGGTGGCATTAATGGCAGAAGAGGCCGGGCAAGGTCCATGCATTAGTTTCTGTTCTGAAGATGGATTGGTGGAAAATGGCGGCGACGGCATAGAGAGTGTGTCGGACCAGTTTGTGCCTCAAACTAGGTATGTGGCTTGGTTGGGGCCTCTGTCTTTAGATGTTAGGCATTTGTGCGATGTCTGTTTGGTATTAAGCTCGGACTATCGGCACCCCTTCATCAGGTGGATAGGAGTAGCGACATTTGTCATGGACGCCGGGGCACTACGTGAGGGATTGACCATCGATATTTGGTGGAAGGCACACATTATGTCATGGACGGATGTTTCATGTATATTTGGCGGAAGGCATACCAAATAGAGTGATTAAATCATGGTTGTTTAGATGTTTGGCGGAAGGCACAAACTCTATTGCTTTTTAGGAGTCACATAGTTATTTGACATGGATTGCCTTGGGCCAAATAAAAAGCTAATAGTTGTTTTTTACTGATCACGACATGTTTGATGTATGGCTATTTAGCTTAGCTTTGTTATTTGACCGATAAAATTTAACAGAGGCGGATGTTTGCAGCTACGGTTGGATGGCCGGCTCCTATATCCGTGTCCGGACACCAGTCCAGACCGATTTTCAGACAAATGTTGTGTTCATTTACGGGTTGGTGTTGTAGATGCCCTTAGCATTAATTTCTTGAGCTAAACTATGTTAGGATGATCTCCACCGTGTGGGCCCAACGGCCCACCGGGCCTTTAGATCCGCGTCCTGATCGAGGGCGCTCAACCCACTATGGGTGATGGGCCCCTGTCACCTGCACTATATAAAGAGGTGGGGGTCGGCGGCTCGCATCACGAGGTTCGTCACAACGCCGTACACCCCACCGAGTCCCCTACCGATCTAGGGTAAGTGCAGTGCTGGCGGGAAGCGCCGTCACCATTTCGCCCACTACTCTCAGCCATCACCGGCCACCGTCACCATGGCCGGCACCAGTGGCTCCTCGAGCCATAAGCAGAAGGTAAGAACTACCGGAATATCTAGCCTAACCGATCTCGACGGTTCTAACAATTGTATCAGGCCATGCAAGGCTAAGATTTTTCGGTACAAAGAATTACAGAAAAAAATAGATCCCTCCCTCCCCACAAGAGCCCTAGACAGGGCAAAGTAAATCACCGGAGAAGGGCCTTGGGCCTCACCGGAAAAGTTGCGCCGCCGTTATGGCCGCGCTGTTCCTCTCGATCCCGAATCGCATCGGCATGCCGAGGATTCGGGAAGAAGAACTCCACCCCGAGAGGGGCAAAGGGCGCTGCTCGCCAAAGAATAAAAAGGATGGGGGTAACCAGCGCGACCAAATCCCTCGACGGCGGCGCGCTCGCCGCAAAGTGTGGACGCGCGACTGGCGAGGAGGATGGCCACGGCGCAGAGTTGCCGCGCTCCTCTTCCTCTCTCTCTCACACACGGAAAAGAAAAAGGGGGTCCTCGCTGCGTCTCTCTGTCTCTCTATCGGAAACGGAGGAGGGGAGGAGGAAGGTGAAGGTGAAGGAAATATGCCCTAGAGGCAATAATAAAGTTATTATTTATTTCCTTATATCATGATAAATGTTTATTATTCATGCTAGAATTGTATTAACCGGAAACATAATACATGTGTGAATACATAGACAAACAGAGTGTCACTAGTATGCCTCTACTTGACTAGCTCGTTATTCAAAGATGGTTATGTTTCCTAACCATGAACAATGTGTTGTTATTTGATTAACGAGGTGACATCATTAGTTGAATGATCTGATTGACATGACCCATTTCATTAGCTTAGCACCCGATCGTTTAGTATATTGCTATTGCTTTCTTCATGACTTATACATGTTCCTATGACTATGAGATTATGCAACTCCCGTTTGCCGGAGGAACACTTTGGGTGCTACCAAACGTCACAACGTAACTGGGTGATTATAAAGGAGTACTACAGGTGTCTCCAATGGTAGATGTTGGGTTGGCGTATTTCGAGATTAGGGTTTGTCACTCCGATTGTCAAAGAGGTATCTCTGGGCCCTCTCGGTAATACACATTACACAAGCCTTGCAAGCATTGCAACTAATGAGTTAGTTGCGGATGATGTATTACGGAACGAGTAAAGAGACTTGCCAGTAACGAGATTGAACTAGGTATTGGATACCGACGATCGAATCTCGGGCAAGTAACATACCGATGACAAAGGGAACAACGTATGTTGTTATGCGGTCTGACCGATAAAGATCTTCGTAGAATATGTAGGAGCCAATATGGGCATCCAGGTCCCGCTATTGGTTATTGACCGGAGACGTGTCTCGGTTATGTCTACATTGTTCTCGAACCGTAGGGTCCGCACGCTTAACGTTACGATGACAGTTATTATGAGTTTATGCATTTTGATGTACCGAAGGTAGTTCGGAGTCCCGGATGTGATCACGGACATGACGAGGAGTCTCGAAATGGTCGAGACATAAAGATTGATATATTGGAAGCCTATGTTTGGACATCGGAAGTGTTCCGGGTGAAATCGGGATTTTACCGGATTACCGGGAGGGTTACCGGAACCCCCCGGGAGCCAAATGGGCCTACATGGGCCTTAGTGGAAAGGTGAGAGGGCTGCCCACAAGGGCTGCGCACCTTCCCCCTCCCCCTGGTCCTATTAGTCTAGGAGAAGGGGTCGGCCACCTCTCTCTCTCTCCCCTTTAAGGAATCCTAGTTGGAATAGGATTGGAGGGGGGAGTCCTACTCCCGGTGGGAGTAGGACTCCTCCTGCACCTCCAAGCTTGGCCGGCCAGCCCTCCCCCTCTCATCCTTTATATACGGGGGCAGGGGCACCTCTAGACACACAAGTTGATCCTTGAGATCGTTCCTTAGCCGTGTGCGGTGCCCCCTGCCACCAAATTCCACCTCGATCATACCGTTGTAGTGCTTAGACGAAGCCCTGCGTCGGTAGTACATCAAGATCGTCACCACGCCGTCGTGCTGACGGAACTCCTCCCCAAAGCTTTGCTGGATTGGAGCCCGGGGATCGTCATCGAGCTGAACGTGTGCTAAGAACTCAGAGGCGCCGGAGTAACAGTGCTTGGATCGGTCGGATCGGGAAGAAGACGTATGACTACTTCCTCTACGTTGTGTCAACGCTTCCGTTGCGATCTACAAGGGTACATAGATCAGACTCTCCCCCTCGTTGCTATGCATCACCATGATCTTGCGTGTGCGTAGGAAAATTTTGAAATTACTACATTCCCCAACAGAACGGGCGCTGGCAGATCAAGATGCCTCCCTGGCTCGCTGCTCCGCCCTGGCTTGCCGCGCCGGCATGGCTCGAGGAGCCTGAACCACCGTTCAAGATATCTTCCGATATTCCGATAAATCAGCCAATTTATTGCTTACCGGCGTCTGACCGATAAGATAAATTGGCCGATAAATCAGCCGATATTGTGATAAATCGGCTGATATGCCGATAAACTGTCCGATTTACCCCTTATCATGGGTCGACCGATAAGTTCCCGATAAGCGATATCCCCAACATTGGCTTGAGCCGAGCATTCGGTCGAGAGATACGCGCGTGGGGGGCGGAATGAGAGCTAGGGTTAACCCCGATGGCTGGAGCCCCGTTTTGTTCGTCCTATCGGCACGGGTGGCCGTCGGATCTGATTCGATGACCAGGATCGAGTGCCGCCGGCTCGGGTGGGCTGCTAGGCCGAAAGAGGGGCTGGGCGGCTAGGTCGAGGCCGAGGCCGGCCTAGCGGCTGGGCCGCGTGCTGGGCCGGGGCCGCAGCCACACAGCAGGCTGGGCCGAAGAACAAAGCGGCTAAGCTGTCGATTTTTCGCGTTTTAAAAGTTTTTGTCCATATTTTTGGCAGATTTAGAATAGTTTTTCTATGCAAATTTTTTCCAACGAATTTTTTTGTTTAGAACATAGAAAAGTAAATAGAAAAAGTTTCTGAAAATAAAAAATAGGAAATTTTCAGAAAAAGAAATGTTCATGAATTTTACAAAGAAAATAATAAAGTTCATGAAATTTTTATTTGGTCAAAGAAATGTTTCTGAAAAGAAAAAGTTCATGAATTTTTTATTCATGTTTTTCCGCTGCAAAATAAAAATAAAACTGCTTTTTAAAAAGTGAATAGAACTAAAGTAAAATTTTTTGCTTCTCTAATGCAATTTTGAACCAACCAGTTAAAATTGCTTAGAGAGTAAAAGAGTACAGAATTGTTTCTGAATAGAATATTGTAAAGTTTCCGCTGCAAAGTAAAAGTTTTATCCTCCAATTAAATTGGAAGCAACGGAAAAATTTAATTGGCAGAACTGTTCTAAGCAATGTTTTTCCCCTGTGGGTGAAATCAAATTCAGATAGTTCCGCTATGACAAAAGAAAGATATTTGTTTTTAAAGTTAAAATATGGTATTGTTATTTTCTAACCAATGTTGATGATAGCAGTACTATAATTCTATGAGTCTTATGTTCAAAGCTTAATGTCTGAAAAATGTTTATCAAAGTGATCATTTTTCAGAGAAGAGTTAAAGATGAAGAAATGCTCTTGAACTAGAGAAATGTATATTTCTTATTTCCACTACAATAAAGTTGACGATGATGATTATTTCTTATCAAAGTTGTTTAATAGAAATATTATCATCACATTGTTTATGAGTTATATGCATTATTTCCATTTCAGCCCAACGGTGACATGGAATTAATGTAGAAGAATGAGTTTTATTCTATTTCTACCACAGCGGTGATTTAGAGTATAAAAAGGAAGTTTTACAAAAGTTTAATGTGCATATTTTTAACCAGACCAATGTAGGGTTATTTTTTATACTCATTATTCTTGATTATTGGCTAAGTTCTCTCAGACTAAAAGTTTTCCATGCTTTCATTCGTGAAAGCGAATGACTGGGTACTTGTGACCCAAAAGATGACCGGGAAAGGTCATAATGTGAGGGAGTATGTTCTCTCTAAAAATGGCTTCAAAAGAAAAGAATTCTTGGATATTAATCCAAGAGAAGAAAACAGATAGATCATTGAGAGTCTTGGTTGACGAATGTCTTTCATGTATTGTATATGAAGAAGATTTATCAGTCAACATGATTTGAGATGAAACAAGCAACATGCGTGTTTAATTTGACCAACGTCGGATCAAGCTGAAGGAAATATGCCCTAGAGGCAATAATAAAGTTATTATTTATTTCCTTATATCATGATAAATGTTTATTATTCATGCTAGAATTGTATTAACCGGAAACAAAATACATGTGTGAATACATAGACAACAGAGTGTCACTAGTATGCCTCTACTTGACTAGCTCGTTAATCAAAGATGGTTATGTTTCCTAACCATGAACAATGTGTTGTTATTTGATTAATGAGGTCACATCATTAGTTGAATGATCTGATTGACATGACCCATTTCATTAGCTTAGCACCCGATCGTTTAATATGTTGCTATTGCTTTCTTCATGACTTATACATGTTCCTATGACTATGAGATTATGCAACTCCCGTTTGCCGGAGGAACACTTTGGGTGCTACCAAACGTCACAACGTAACTGGGTGATTATAAAGGAGTACTACAGGTGTCTCCAATGGTAGATGTTGGGTTGGCGTATTTCGAGATTAGGGTTTGTCACTCCGATTGTCGGAGAGGTATCTCTGGGCCCTCTCGGTAATACACATTACACAAGCCTTGCAAGCATTGCAACTAATGAGTTAGTTGCGGATGATGTATTACGGAACGAGTAAAGAGACTTGCCAGTAACGAGATTGAACTAGGTATTGGATACCGACGATCGAATCTCGGGCAAGTAACATACCGATGACAAAGGGAAAATCGTATGTTGTTATGCGGTCTGGCCGATAAAGATCTTCGTAGAATATGTAGGAGCCAATATGGGCATCCAGGTCCCACTATTGGTTATTGACCGGAGACGTGTCTCGGTCACGTCTACATTGTTCTCGAACCGTAGGCTCCGCACGCTTAACGTTACGATGACAGTTATTATGAGTTTATGCATTTTGATGTACCGAAGGTAGTTCGGAGTCCTGTATGTGATCACGGACATGACGAGGAGTCTCGAAATGGTCGAGACATAAAGATTGATATATTGGAAGCCTATGTTTGGACATCGGAAGTGTTCCGGGTGAAATCGGGATTTTACCGGATTACCAGGAGGGTTACCGGAACCCCCCGGGAGCCAAATGGGCCTACATGGGCCTTAGTGGAAAGGTGAGAGGGCTGCCCACAAGGGCTACGCACCTTCCCCCTCCCCCTAGTCCTATTAGGACTAGGAGAAGGGGCCGGCCACCTCTCTCTCTCTCTCCCCTTTAAGGAATCCTAGTTGGAATAGGATTGGAGGGGGGAGTCCTACTCCCGGTGGGACTAGGACTCCTCCTGCGCCTCCAAGCTTGGCTGGCCAGCCCTCCCCCTCTCATCCTTTATATACGGGGGCAGGGGGCACCTCTAGACACACAAGTTGATCCTTGAGATCGTTCCTTAGCCGTGTGCGGTGCCCCTGCCACCAAATTCCACCTTGATCATACCGTTGTAGTGCTTAGGCGAAGCCCTGCGTCGGTAGTACATCAAGATCGTCACCACGCCGTCGTGCTGACGGAACTCCTCCCCGAAGCTTTGGTGGATCGGAGCCCGGGGATCGTCATCGAGCTGAACGTGTGCTAAGAACTCGGAGGCGCCGGAGTAATGGTGCTTGGATCGGTCGGATCGGGAAGAAGACGTACGACTACTTCCTCTACGTTGTGTCAACGCTTCCGTTGCGATCTACAAGGGTACTTAGATCAGACTCCCCCCCTCGTTGCTATGCATCACCATGATCTTGCGTGTGCGTAGGAAAATTTTGAAATTACTACGTTCCCCAACAGTGGCATCCGAGCCTAGGTTTTATTGTTAGATGTTATTTGCACGAGTAGAACACAAGTGTGTTGTGGGCGATACAAGTCATACTGCCTACCAGCATGTCATACTTTGGTTTGGCGGTATTGTTGGACGAGACGACCTGGACCAACCTTACGCGTACGCTTACGCAAGACCGGTTCCCTCGACGTGCTTTGCACATAGATGGCTTGCGGGCGACTGTCTCTCCAACTTTAGTTGAACCGAGTATGGCTACGCCCGGTCCTTGAGAAGGTTAAAACGGAGTCTATTTGACAAACTATCGTTGTGGTTTTGATGCGTAGGTGAGATGAGTTCTTGCTTAAGCCCGTAGCAGCCACGTAAAACTTGCAACAACAAAGTAGAGGACGTCTAACTTGTTTTTGCAGGGCATGTTGTGATGTGATATGGTCAAGGCATGATGCTGATTTTATTGTATAAGATGATCATGTTTTGTAACCAAGTTATCGGCAACTGGCAGGAGCCATATGGTTGTTGCTTTATTGTATGCAATGCAATCGCGATGTAATGCTTTACTTTATTGCTAAACGGTAGTGATAGTCGTGGAAGCATAAGATTGGCGAGACGACAACGATGCTACGATGGAGATCAAGGTGTCGCGCCGGTGACGATGGTGATCATGACGGTGCTTCGGAGATGGAGATCACAAGCACAAGATGATGATGGCCATATCATATCACTTATATTGATTGCACGTGATGTTTATCTTTTATGCATCTTATCTTGCTTTGATTGACGGTAGCATTATAAGATGATCTCTCACTAAATTATCAAGAAGTGTTCTCCCGGAGTATGCACCGTTGCGAAAGTTCTTCGTGCTGAGACACCACGTGATGATCGGGTGTGATAGGCTCTACATTCAAATACAACGGGTGCAAAACAGTTGCACACGCGGAATACTCAGGTTATACTTGACGAGCCAAGCATATACAGATATGGCCTCGGAACACGGTGACCGAAAGGTCGAGCGTGAATCATATAGTAGATATGATCAACATAATGATGTTCACCGATGAAACTACTCCATCTCACGTGATGATCGGACATGGTTTAGTTGATTTGGATCACGTAATCACTTAGAGGATTAGAGGGATGTCTATCTAAGTGGGAGTTCTTAAGTAATATGATTAATTGAACTTAAATTTATCATGAACTTAGTACCTGATAGTATCTTGCTTGTTTATGTTGATTGTAGATAGATGGCTCGTGCAGTTGTTCCGTTGAATTTTAATGCGTTCCTTGAGAAAGCAAAGTTGAAAGATGATGGTAGCAATTACACGGACCGGGTCCGTAACTTGAGGATTATCCTCATTGCTGCACAGAAGAATTACGTCCTGGAAGCACCGCTGGGTGCCAGGCCTGCTGCTGGAGCAACACCAGATGTTATGAACGTCTGGCAGAGCAAAGCTGATGACTACTCGATAGTTCAGTGTGCCATGCTTTACGGCTTTGAATCGGGACTTCAACGACGTTTTGAACGTCATGGAGCATATGAGATGTTCCAGGAGTTGAAGTTAATATTTCAAGCAAATGCCCGGATTGAGAGATATGAAGTCTCCAATAAGTTCTATAGCTGCAAGATGGAGGAGAACAGTTCTGTCAGTGAGCATATACTCAAAATGTCTGGGTATAACAATCACTTGATTCAGATGGGAGTTAATCTTCCAGATGATTGCGTCATTGACAGAATTCTCCAATCACTGCCACCAAGCTACAAGAGCTTCGTGATGAACTATAATATGCAAGGGATGAACAAGACTATTCCCGAGCTCTTCGCAATGCTGAAAGCTGCGGAGGTAGAAATCAAGAAGGAGCATCAAGTGTTGATGGTTAACAAAACCACTAGTTTCAAGAAAAAGGGCAAAGGGAAGAAGAAGGGGAACTTCAAGAAGAACGGCAAGCAAGTTGCTGCTCAGGAGAAGAAACCCAAGTCTGGACCTAAGCCTGAAACTGAGTGCTTCTACTGCAAGCAGACTGGTCACTGGAAGCGGAACTGCCCCAAGTATTTGGCGGATAAGAAGGATGGCAAGGTGAACAAAGGTATATGTGATATACATGTTATTGATGTGTACCTTACTAATGCACGCAGTAGCACCTGGGTATTTGATACTAGTTCTGTTGCTAATATTTGCAACTCAAAACAGGGACTACGGATTAAGCGAAGATTAGCTAAGGACGAGGTGACGATGCGCGTGGGAAACGGTTCCAAAGTCGATGTGATCGCGGTCGGCACGCTACCTCTACATCTACCTTCGGGATTAATATTGGACCCAAATAATTGTTATTTGGTGCCAGCGTTGAGCATGAACATTATATCTGGATCTTGTTTAATGCGAGATGGTTATTCATTTAAACCGGAGAATAATGGTTGTTCTATTTATATGAGTAATATCTTTTATGGTCATGCACCCATGAAGAGTGGTCTATTCTTGTTAAATCTCGATAGTAGTGATACACCTATTCATAATGTAGAGGCCAAAAGAAGCAGAGTTGATAATGATAGTGCAACTTATTTGTGGCACTGCCGTTTCGGTCATATCGGTATAAAGCGCATGAAGAAACTCCATACTGATGGACTTTTGGAACCACTTGATTATGAATCACTTGGTACTTGCGAACCGTGCCTCATGGGCAACATGACTAAAACACCGTTCTCCGGTACTATGAAGAGAGCAACAGATTTATTGGAAATCATACATACCGATGTATGTGGTCCGATGAATATTGAGGCTCGTGGCGGATATCGTTATTTTCTCACCTTCACAGATGATTTAAGCAGATATGGGTATATCTACTTGATGAAACACAAGTGTGAAACATTTGAAAAGTTCAAGGAATTTCAGAGTGAAGATGAAAATCATCGTAACAAGAAAATAAAGTTTCTACGATCTGATCGTGGAGGAGAATATTTGAGTTACGAGTTTGGTATACATTTGAAAAATTGTGGAATAGTTTCGCAACTCACGCCCCCCGGAACACCACAGCGTAATGGTGTGTCCGAACGTCGTAATCGTACTTTACTAGATATGGTACGATCTATGATGTCTCTTACTGATTTACCGCTATCGTTTTGGGGATACGCTTTAGAGACGGCCGCATTCACGTTAAATAGGGCACCATCAAAATCCGTTGAGACGACGCCTTACGAACTGTGGTTTGGCAAGAAACCAAAGTTGTCGTTTCTTAAAGTTTGGGGTTGCGATGCTTATGTGAAAAAGCTTCAACCTGATAAGCTCGAACCCAAATCGGAGAAATGTGTCTTCATAGGATATCCAAAGGAAACCATTGGATACACCTTCTATCACAGATCCGAAGGCAAGACTTTTGTTGCTAAATTCGGAAACTTTCTTGAGAAGGAGTTTCTCTCGAAAGAAGTGAGTGGGAGGAAAGTAGAACTTGACGGGGTAACTGTACCCGCTCCCTTATTAGAAAGTAGTACATCACAGAAAACTGTTTCTGCGACACCTACACCAATAAGTGAGGAAGTTGATGCTAATGATCATGAAACTTCAGAACAAGATACTACTGAACCTCGTAGATCAACCAGAGCAAGATCCGCGCCAGAGTGGTACGGTAATCCAGTTCTAGAAGTCATGCTACTAGATCATGATGAACCTACGAACTATGAAGAAGCGATGGTGAGCCCAGATTCCGCAAAGTGGCTTGAGGCCATGAAATCTGAGATGGGATCCATGTATGAGAACAAAGTATGGACTTTGGTTGACTTGCCCGATGAACGGCAAGCAATTGAGAATAAATGGATCTTCAAGAAAAAGACTGACGCTGACGGTAATGTTACTGTCTATAAAGCTTGACTTGTTGCAAAAGGTTTTCGACAAGTTCAAGGGGTTGACTACGATGAGACATTCTCACCCGTAGCGATGCTTAAGTCTGTCAGAATCATGTTAGCAATTGCCGCATTTTATGATTATGAAATTTGGCAGATGGATGTCAAAACTGCATTCCTGAATGGATTTCTGGAAGAAGAATTGTATATGATGCAACCAGAAGGTTTTGTCGATCCAAAGGGAGCTAACAAAGTATGCAAACTCCAGCGATCCATTTATGGGCTGGTGCAAGCATCTCGGAGTTGGAATAAACGCTTTGATAGTGTGATCAAAGCATTTGGCTTTATACAGACTTTTGGAGAAGCCTGTATTTACAAGAAAGTGAGTGGGAGCTCTGTAGCATTTCTGATATTATATGTGGATGACATATTGCTGATTGGAAATGATATAGAATTTCAGGATAGCATAAAGGGATACTTGAATAAAAGTTTTTTGATGAAAGACCTCGGGGAAGCTGCTTACATATTAGGCATAAAGATCTATAGAGATAGATAAAGACGCTTAATTGGACTTTCACAAAGCACATACCTTGACAAGATTTTGAAGAAGTTCAAAATGGATCAAGCAAAGAAAGGGTTCTTGCCTGTGTTACAAGGTGTGAAGTTGAGTCAGACTCAATGCCCGACCACTGCAGAAGATAGAGAGAAAATGAAAGACGTTCCCTATGCTTCAGCCATAGGCTCTATCATGTATGCAATGCTGTGTACCAGACCTGATGTGTGCCTTGCTATAAGTTTAGCAGGGAGGTACCAAAGTAATCCAGGAGTGGATCACTGGACAGCGGTCAAGAACATCCCGAAATACCTGAAAAGGACTAAGGATATGTTTCTCGTATATGGAGGTGACAAAGAACTCACCGTAAGAGGTTATGTTGATGCAAGCTTTGACACTGATCCGGACGATTCTAAATCGCAAACCGGATACGTGTTTACTTTAAACGGTGGAGCTATCAGTTGGTGCAGTTCTAAACAAAGCGTCGTAGCGGGATCTACATGTGAAGCGGAGTACATAGCTGCTTCAGAAGCAGCGAACGAAGGAGTCTGGATGAAGGAGTTCATATCCGATCTAGGTGTCATACCTAGTGCATCGGGTCCAATGAAAATCTTTTGTGACAATACTGGTGCAATTGCTTTGGCAAAGGAATCCAGATTTCACAAAAAGACCAAACACATCAAGAGACGCTTCAACTCCATCCGGGATCTAGTCCAGGTGGGAGACATAGAGATTTGCAAGATACATACGGATCTGAATGTTGCAGACCCGTTGACTAAGCCTCTTCCACAAGCAAAACATGATCAGCACCAAGGCTCCATGGGTGTTAGAATCATTACTGTGTAATCTAGATTATTGACTCTAGTGCAAGTGGGAGACTGAAGGAAATATGCCCTAGAGGCAATAATAAAGTTATTATTTATTTCCTTATATCATGATAAATGTTTATTATTCATGCTAGAATTGTATTAACCGGAAACATAATACATGTGTGAATACATAGACAAACAGAGTGTCACTAGTATGCCTCTACTTGACTAGCTCATTAATCAAAGATGGTTATGTTTCCTAACCATGAACAATGTGTTGTTATTTGATTAACGAGGTGACATCATTAGTTGAATGATCTGATTGACATGACCCATTTCATTAGCTTAGCACCCGATCGTTTAGTATGTTGCTATTGCTTTCTTCATGACTTATACATGTTCCTATGACTATGAGATTATGTAACTCCCGTTTGCCGGAGGAACACTTTGGGTGCTACCAAACGTCACAACGTAACTGGGTGATTATAAAGGAGTACTACAGGTGTCTCCAATGGTAGATGTTGGGTTGGCATATTTCGAGATTAGGGTTTGTCAATCCGATTGTCGGAGAGGTATCTCTGGGCCCTCTCGGTAATACACAGTACACAAGCCTTGCAAGCATTGCAACTAATGAGTTAGTTGCGGATGATGTATTACGGAACGAGTAAAGAGACTTGCCAGTAACGAGATTGAACTAGGTATTGGATACCGACGATCGAATCTCGGGCAAGTAACATACCGATGACAAAGGGAACAACGTATGTTGTTATGCGGTCTGACCGATAAAGATCTTCGTAGAATATGTAGGAGCCAATATGGGCATCCAGGTCCCGCTATTGGTTATTGACCGGAGACGTGTCTCGGTCATGTCTACATTGTTCTCGAACCGTAGGGTCCACACGCTTAACGTTACGATGACAGTTATTATGAGTTTTTTGCATTTTGATGTACCGAAGGTAGTTCGGAGTCCCGGATGTGATCACGGACATGACGAGGAGTCTCGAAATGGTCGAGACATAAAGATTGATATATTGGAAGCCTATGTTTGGACATCGGAAGTGTTCCGGGTGAAATCGGGATTTTACCGGATTACCGGGAGGGTTACCGGAACCCCCCGGGAGCCAAATGGGCCTACATGGGCCTTAGTGGAAAGGTGAGAGGGCTGCCCACAAGGGCTACGCACCTTCCCCCTCCCCCTAGTCCTATTAGGACTAGGAGAAGGGGCCGGCCACCTCTCTCTCTCTCTCCCCTTTAAGGAATCCTAGTTGGAATAGGATTGGAGGGGGGAGTCCTACTCCCGGTGGGAGTAGGACTCCTCCTGCGCCTCCAAGCTTGGCCGGCCAGCCCTCCCCCTCTCATCCTTTATATACGGGGGCAGGGGGCACCTCTAGACACACAAGTTGATCCTTGAGATCGTTCCTTAGCCGTGTGCGGTGCCCCCTGCCACCAAATTCCACCTCGATCATACCGTTGTAGTGCTTAGGCGAAGCCCTGCGTCGGTAGTACATCAAGATCGTCACCACGCCGTCGTGCTGACGGAACTCCTCCCCGAAGCTTTGCTGGATCGGAGCCCGGGGATCGTCATCGAGCTGAACGTGTGCTAAGAACTCGGAGGCGCCGGAGTAACGGTGCTTGGATCGGTCGGATTGGGAAGAAGACTTACGACTACTTCCTCTACGTTGTGTCAACGCTTCCGTTGCGATCTACAAGGGTACGTAGATCAGACTCTCCCCCTCGTTGCTATGCATCACCATGATCTTGCGTGTGCGTAGGAAAATTTTGAAATTACTACGTTCCCCAGCAGTGGCATCCGAGCCTAGGTTTTATGGTTAGATGTTATTTGCACGAGTAGAACACAAGTGTGTTGTGGGCGATACAAGTCATACTGCCTACCAGCATGTCATACTTTGGTTCGGCGGTATTGTTGGACGAGACGACCCGGACCAACCTTACGCGTACGCTTACGCGAGACCGGTTCCCTCGACGTGCTTTGCACATAGATGGCTTGCGGGTGACTGTCTCTCCAAATTTAGTTGAACCGAGTATGGCTACGCCCGGTCCTTGAGAAGGTTAAAACGGAGTCTATTTGACAAACTATCGTTGTGGTTTTGATGCGTAGGTGAGATGAGTTCTTGCTTAAGCCCGTAGCAGCCACGTAAAACTTGCAACAACAAAGTAGAGGACGTCTAACTTGTTTTTGCGGGGCATGTTGTGATGTGATACGGTCAAGGCATGATGCTGATTTTATTGTATAAGATGATCATGTTTTGTAACCAAGTTATCGGCAACTGGCAGGAGCCATATGGTTGTCGCTTTATTGTATGCAATGCAATCGCGATGTAATGCTTTACTTTATTGCTAAACGGTAGTGATAGTCGTGGAAGCATAAGATTGGCGAGACGACAACGATGCTACGATGGAGATCAAGGTGTCGCGCCGGTGACGATGGTGATCATGACGGTGCTTCGGAGATGGAGATCACAAGCACAAGATGATGATGGCCATATCATATCACTTATATTGATTGCATGTGATGTTTATCTTTTATGCATCTTATCTTGCTTTGATTGACGGTAGCATTATAAGATGATCTCTCACTAAATTATCAAGAAGTGTTCTCCCGGAGTATGCACCGTTGCGAAAGTTCTTCGTGCTGAGACACCACGTGATGATCGGGTGTGATAGGCTCTACGTTCAAATACAACGGGTGCAAAACAGTTGCACACGCGGAATACTCAGGTTATACTTGACGAGCCAAGCATATACAGATATGGCCTCGGAACATGGAGACCGAAAGGTCGAGCGTGAATCATATAGTAGATATGATCAACATAATGATGTTCACCGATGAAACTACTCCATCTCACGTGATGATCGGACATGGTTTAGTTGATTTGGATCACGTAATCACTTAGAGGATTAGAGGGATGTCTATCTAAGTGGGAGTTCTTAAGTAATATGATTAATTGAACTTAAATTTATCATGAACTTAGTACCTGATAGTATCTTGCTTGTTTATGTTGATTGTAGATAGATGGCTCGTGCAGTTGTTCCGTTGAATTTTAATGCGTTCCTTGAGAAAGCAAAGTTGAAAGATGATGGTAGCAATTACACGGACCGGGTCCGTAACTTGAGGATTATCCTCATTGCTGCACAGAAGAATTACGTCCTGGAAGCACCGCTGGGTGCCAGGCCTGCTGCTGGAGCAACACCAGATGTTATGAACGTCTGGCAGAGCAAAGCTGATGACTACTCGATAGTTCAGTGTGCCATGCTTTACGGCTTAGAATCGGGACTTCAACGACGTTTTGAACGTCATGGAGCATATGAGATGTTCCAGGAGTTGAAGTTAATATTTCAAGCAAATGCCCAGATTGAGAGATATGAAGTCTCCAATAAGTTCTATAGCTGCAAGATGGAGGAGAACAGTTCTGTCAGTGAGCATATACTCAAAATGTCTGGGTATAACAATCACTTGATTCAGATGGGAGTTAATCTTCCAGATGATTGCGTCATTGACAGAATTCTCCAATCACTGCCACCAAGCTACAAGAGCTTCGTGATGAACTATAATATGCAAGGGATGAACAAGACTATTCCCGAGCTCTTCGCAATGCTGAAAGCTGCGGAGGTAGAAATCAAGAAGGAGCATCAAGTGTTGATGGCTAACAAAACCACTAGTTTCAAGAAAAAGGGCAAAGGGAAGAAGAAGGGGAACTTCAAGAAGAACGGCAAGCAAGTTGCTGCTCAGGAGAAGAAACCCAAGTCTGGACCTAAGCCTGAAACTGAGTGCTTCTACTGCAAGCAGACTGGTCACTGGAAGCGGAACTACCCCAAGTATTTGGCGGATAAGAAGGATGGCAAGGTGAACAAAGGTATATGTGATATACATGTTATTGATGTGTACCTTACTAATGCACGCAGTAGCACCTGGGTATTTGATACTGGTTCTGTTGCTAATATTTGTAACTCGAAACAGGGACTACGGATTAAGCGAAGATTAGCTAAGGACGAGGTGACGATGCGTGTGGGAAATGGTTCCAAAGTAGATGTGATCGCGGTCGGCACGCTACCTCTACATCTACCTTCGGGATTAATATTAGACCTAAATAATTGTTATTTGGTGCCAGCGTTGAGCATGAACATTATATCTGGATCTTGTTTAATGCGAGACGGTTATTCATTTAAATCGGAGAATAATGGTTGTTCTATTTATATGAGTAATATCTTTTATGGTCATGCACCCTTGAAGAGTGGTCTATTCTTGTTAAATCTCGATAGTAGTGATACACATATTCATAATGTAGAGGCCAAAAGATGCAGAGTTGATAATGATAGTGCAACTTTTTTGTGGCACTGCCGTTTAGGTCATATCGGTATAAAGCGTATGAAGAAACTCCATACTGATGGACTTTTGGAACCACTTGATTATGAATCACTTGGTACTTGCGAACCGTGCCTCATGGGCAAGATGACTAAAACACCGTTCTCCGGTACTATGGAGAGAGCAACAGATTTATTGGAAATCATACATACCGATGTATGTGGTCCGATGAATATTGAGGCTCGTGGCGGATATCGTTATTTTCTCACCTTCACAGATGATTTAAGCAGATATGGGTATATCTACTTGATGAAACACAAGTCTGAAACATTTGAAAAGTTCAAGGAATTTCAGAGTGAAGTTGAAAATCATCGTAACAAGAAAATAAAGTTTCTACGATCTGATCGTGGAGGAGAATATTTGAGTTACGAGTTTGGTATACATTTGAAAAATTGTGGAATAGTTTCGCAACTCACGCCACCCGGAACACCATAGTGTAATGGTGTGTCCGAACATCGTAATCGTACTTTACTAGATATGGTACGATCTATGATGTCTCTTACTGATTTACCGCTATCGTTTTGGGGATACGCTTTAGAGACGGCCGCATTCACGTTAAATAGGGCACCATCATAATCCGTTGAGACGACGCCTTATGAACTGTGGTTTGGCAAGAAACCAAAGTTGTCGTTTCTTAAAGTTTGGGGTTGCGATGCTTATGTGAAAAAGCTTCAACCTGATAAGCTCGAACCCAAATCGGAGAAATGTGTCTTCATTGGATATCCAAAGGAATATTTGGATACACCTTCTATCACAGATCCGAAGGCAAGACTTTTGTTGCTAAATTCAGAAACTTTCTTGAGAAGGAGTTTCTCTCGAAAGAAGTGAGTGAGAGGAAAGTAGAACTTGACGAGGTAACTGTACCCGCTCCCTTATTAGAAAGTAGTACATCACAGAAAACTGTTTCTGCGACACCTACACCAATAAGTGAGGAAGTTGATGATAATGATCATGAAACTTCAGAACAAGATACTACTGAACCTCGTAGATCAACCAGAGCAAGATCCGCGCCAGAGTGGTACGGTAATCCAGTTCTGGAAGTCATGCTACTAGATCATGATGAACCTACGAACTATGAAGAAGCGATGGTGAGCCCAGATTCCGCAAAGTGGCTTGAGGCCATGAAATCTGAGATGGGATCCATGTATGAGAACAAAGTATGGACTTTGGTTGACTTGCTCGATGATCGGCAAGCAATTGAGAATAAATGGATCTTCAAGAAAAAGACTGACGCTGATGGTAATGTTACTGTCTATAAAGCTCGCCTTGTTGCAAAAGGTTTTCGACAAGTTCAAGGGGTTGACTACGATGAGATATTCTCAGCCGTAGCGATGCTTAAGTCTGTCAGAATCATGTTAGCAATTGCCGCATTTTATGATCATGAAATTTGGCAGATGGATGTCAAAACTGCATTCCTGAATGGATTTCTGGAAGAAGAGTTGTATATGATGCAACCAGAAGGTTTTGTCGATCCAAAGGGAGCTAACAAAGTATGCAAACTCCAGCGATCCATTTATGGGCTGGTGCAAGCATCTCGGAGTTGGAATAAACGCTTTGATAGTGTGATCAAAGCATTTGGCTTTACACAGACTTTTTGAGAAGCCTGTATTTACAAGAAAGTGAGTGGGAGCTCTGTAGCATTTCTGATATTATATGTGGATGACATATTGCTGATTGGAAATGATATAGAATTTCTGGATAGCATAAAGGGATACTTGAATAAAAGTTTTTCGATGAAAGACCTCGGGGAAGCTGCTTACATATTAGGCATAAAGATCTATAGAGATAGATCAAGACGCTTAATTGGACTTTCACAAAGCACATACCTTGATAAGATTTTGAAGAAGTTCAAAATGTATCAAGCAAAGAAAGGGTTCTTGCCTGTGTTACAAGGTGTGAAGTTGAGTCAGACTCAATGCCCGACCACTGCAGAAGATAGAGAGAAAATGAAAGACGTTCCCTATGCTTCAGCCATAGGCTCTATCATGTATGCAATGCTGTGTACCAAACCTGATGTGTGCCTTGCTATAAGTTTAGCAGGGAGGTACCAAAGTAATCCAGGAGTGGATCACTGGACAGCGGTCAAGAACATCCTGAAATACCTGAAAAGGACTAAGGATATGTTTCTCGTATATGGAGGTGACAAAGAACTCACCGTAAGAGGTTACATTGATGCAAGCTTTGACACTGATCCGGACGATTCTAAATCGCAAACCGGATACGTGTTTACTTTAAACGGTGGAGCTATTAGTTGGTGCAGTTCTAAACAAAGCGTCGTAGCGGGATCTACATGTGAAGCGGAGTACATAGATGCTTCGGAAGCAGCGAACGAAGGAGTCTGGATGAAGGAGTTCATATCCGAGCTAGGTGTCATACCTAGTGCATCGGGTCCAATGAAAATCTTTTGTGACAATACTGGTGCAATTGCTTTGGCAAAGGAATCCAGATTTCACAAAAAGACCAAACATATCAAGAGATGCTTCAACTCCATCCGGGATCTAGTCCAGGTGGGAGACATAGAGATTTGCAAGATACATACGGATCTGAATGTTGCAGACCCGTTGACTAAGCCTCTTCCACGAGCAAAACATGATCAGCACCAAGGCTCCATGGGTGTTAGAATCATTACTGTGTAATCTAGATTATTGACTCTAGTGCAAGTGGGAGACTGAAGGAAATATGCCCTAGAGGCAATAATAAAGTTATTATTTATTTCCTTATATCATGATAAATGTTTATTATTCATGCTAGAATTGTATTAACCGGAAACATAATACATGTGTGAATACATAGACAAACAGAGTGTCACTAGTATGCCTCTACTTGACTAGCTCGTTAATCAAAGATGGTTATGTTTCCTAACCATGAACAATGTGTTGTTATTTGATTAACGAGGTGACATCATTAGTTGAATGATCTGATTGACATGACCCATTTCATTAGCTTAGCACCCGATCGTTTATTATGTTGCTATTGCTTTCTTCATGACTTATACATGTTCCTATGACTATGAGATTATGCAACTCCCGTTTGCCGGAGGAACACTTTGGGTGCTACCAAACTTCACAACGTAACTGGGTGATTATAAAGGAGTACTACAGGTGTCTCCAATGGTAGATGTTGGGTTGGCGTATTTCGAGATTAGGGTTTGTCACTCCGATTGTCGGAGAGGTATCTCTGGGCCCTCTCGGTAATACACATTACACAAGCCTTGCAAGCATTGCAACTAATGAGTTAGTTGCGGATGATGTATTACGGAACGAGTAAAGAGACTTGCCAGTAGCGAGATTGAACTAGGTATTGGATACCGACGATCGAATCTCGGGCAAGTAACATACCGATGACAAAGGGAACAACGTATGTTGTTATGCGGTCTGACCGATAAAGATCTTCGTAGAATATGTAGGAGCCAATATGGGCATCCAGGTCCCGCTATTGGTTATTGACCGGAGACGTGTCTCGGTCATGTCTACATTGTTCTCGAACCGTAGGGTCCGCACGCTTAACGTTACGATGACAGTTATTATGAGTTTATGCATTTTGATGTACCGAAGGTAGTTTGGAGTCCCGGATGTGATCACGGACATGACGAGGAGTCTCGAAATGGTCGAGACATAAAGATTGATATATTGGAAGCCTATGTTTGGACATCGGAAGTGTTCCAGGTGAAATCGGGATTTTACCGGATTACCGGGAGGTTACCGGAACCCCCCGGGAGCCAAATGGGCCTACATGGGCCTTAGTGGAAAGGTGAGAGGGCTGCCCACAAGGGCTGTGCACCTTCCCCCTCCCCCTAGTCCTATTAGGACTAGGAGAAGGGGCCGGCCACCTCTCTCTCTCTCCCCTTTTAGGAATCCTAGTTGGAATAGGATTGGAGGGGGGAGTCCTACTCCCGGTGGGAGTAGGACTCCTCCTGCGCCTCCAAGCTTTGCCGGCCAGCCCTCCCCCTCTCATCCTTTATATACAGGGGCAGGGGGCACCTCTAGACACACAAGTTGATCCTTGAGATCGTTCCTTAGCCGTGTGCGGTGCCCCCTACCACCAAATTCCACCTCGATCATACCGTTGTAGTGCTTAGGCGAAGCCCTGCGTCGGTAGTACATCAAGATCGTCACCACGCCGTCGTGCTGACGGAACTCCTCCCCGAAGCTTTGCTGGATCGGAGCCCGGAAATCGTCATCGAGCTGAACGTGTGCTAAGAACTCGGAGGCGCCAGAGTAACGGTGCTTGGATCTGTCGGATCGGGAAGAAGACGTACGACTACTTCCTCTACGTTGTGTCAACGCTTCCGTTGCGATCTACAAGGGTACGTAGATCAGACTCTCCCCCTCGTTGATATGCATCACCATGATCTTGCGTGTGCGTAGGAAAATTTTGAAATTACTACGTTCCCCAACACAAGCATGTGTGTCAAAGAGCATTAAGATTTATTCGTGAATTTGATTATTGAATAATGCAGTCAAAAGAGTCCATTCTTGCATTTATGTCCCTTATAAGGAATTACCCGCATAGCGGGAGAAGATGATTATGATAAAACCCGCATGGTGGGAAAAGTCTGAGAAAATACCTGCGTAATTAACGGGGTAAAGTTGACATATCATTATGTCAAAAATCTCGTATGTCGGGAGAAATTCTGGCAAATGACTTATCATGTATGAAAGGAGAAAGATATGATGACTCATGTGCTTTTAATGTGTCCCACTCTGGGAGAAAAGTATGGAGTAGCTATTATGCTTTCCTAGTATCGACCGTACACCTTATGTGTAATGGCCATTAAGCACTCTATAAATCCAAAGAGAATAAAAATTACAGACGAACCTAAAGATAAGAATGATATGCAAGTGTGACTTGCAAAAGTACTAATGATAAAGAACTCTGTTGAGTTTCTGAAATGGAATGAGGAAAAAGTACTCCCATACTAGTTAAAAGATAACTTCATTTTGTATGAAGAGATAACTTCATTTCGTATGAAGTAATCTGATGAATGAAGTAGATAATCGAAGTTTCCTCAATTCACAAGTGTTATCAATGGTTTTCGAAATTGTGGTAGAAAAGTTCTTGCCACATTTCGAGGGGGAGAAAGATATATGAGATAAATTAAGAATGATGAAACTCCCTTATACTTTAGATAATGTGATCAAGAATGTGATCGTCTGGGGGAGTACGACGGTCATATTAATACCCCTAAAGAAAAGAAATAGTTGTATTTCTGGATCTTTTATAGTTCCGAAAGCAGGGTAAGGAATACTAAGATGGTGCTTAAAGTGCCATAAAGAAGAAAGTTTTAACAGAATAAACCGAAATTATAAAGTTTAAAGATACGCCATTTTTAGTGAAGATGGAGTAATCCGGGGGAGCATGTTGTATGACCTATACAACACATGTTGTTAGCTCTATAAAGGATGAATGAGTAAACATGGATCTTGTGATACAGGTCCCTATAAAACCTATTGCCTCTTGGAAATGAAATACTATAGAATTAGTTTGCCTCTTGCAATGACAGAGCAACAACATTCCCATATGAAAGAAGTGTCAGTACCTGAGACACTGATGGTCTCAAGGAATGAGAAAATCAGATACTTTTGATTACTATAAAGTCTATGTTAGTGAAATTCAAATGGAGGTTGATCCCACCTCATTTAAAGCGCTCAATCGAGCTTTGAGAAGTGTCTGCTTATCTAAATGATAAGATACTATGTGAGATGAAATGAAATTGGTGAATCCCGACGATGTTTGGGACTGATGAGTAATTTCCAATGGAGCCAAAACAGTAGGATGTAAAGAGTCTACAAGGACAATGTGACTCCAAAGGAAATATGTAAAGGTGTAAAACACGACTTAAATCGAAAGGTTTTTGCGCGTTTTGCACTGAATAGATTACAATGAGTGTTGGTAGCACATCATGATCTGAATTACATCATATCAAAGATATTATGATCTGAGTTACATCAGATGAAAGTAAAGAACACAGGGGATACTGCCTGAAGAAGTCTTTTATGGACTAATTAAAGCAATCAAATGTTGTTTTGGGTTAAAGAAAATGAGAGGACTGTATTCGTACAAAGTTAAAGAATGGAAAATTCATTTTCTAATTCTGTGCATGTGGATGACATCCTACTTGCTAGTGGTGATGTCAACCTATTGCAGGAGGAGAAAAAGAAGTTCTTGTCCTCAAAAGAATGTTCTCAGTAGAGTGTCTCTCATTATAAATATCGAGATTCACAAAGAAAAGAATAAAATGGGGTATTAGGAATGTCACATGGGCAAGCTAAGAAAGGTCTCTAAAGTATGCATGCGAGAAAACCTATGCATGTTCTTATAGTCAAGGGTAATGGAACTGGAAACTTTGGTGTTCCAAAAGTTAATGAGAAAAGATTGAAAATGGATATGGTGTCGTATGCTTCAGTTGTTGAAAGCTCAATACATTACCCTGACACAGTTCACGTATCTGGGTTGTTTTGGCAATGTCCAGTCCATATATAGATCACTGGAATGGAGTCAAAGATATCGGCCTCATGCTGAAAGAAATAAGTGCTCTCAAAAGATTGTGAGCACAAAGATAGGACTTGTGAAATGTATAGCGAAATCTACAATTGTCGCTAACTTTCATACTTGGAGGTTTTTGTGTGGAAAAGCTCCAAAGAATGAAACAATTATTATCAATGTGATGCAAATATATTTAATAGCTTGATATGAGGCTGAGTGATAGGCAAAATGGTTAAGGAGACATGTACCCGGAGTTGATAGTGGTTGACAACAGCGATAACCATTTTAAAGTTTTTCGCTCCTATGATAACGAGTCAAGTGTTGATGCCAAACACACTGACACAGTGTTATGCGTTGTAAAGGAGAAAGTCCGGAATTATGTAGAAATGCTTGAAGCATAAAAGCAACAGACAAGTGTTTGTAGATCTGCTTATTAAAGGCTTACCGCCCAGTGTGTTCAGAGAATACACAGTCGACATGGGTTTTATGGTATAGTCTAACATTTCCAGACAATAAAAGGGCACAAGGTTAAAGAATTTGTTTCAAAATAGAGAGGTACGTTATGGCTGTCTGATTCTATCAGCAATTGAGCTGTGACGATGAAACATGTTCTATGTATTGATCTGTTATGAAACGAGTAAAGTAAAAGTATAAGGTCAAAAGTAAAAGTTGAGATCAAGGAGAAGAATGTTAGGATGATCTCCACCGTGTGGGCCCAACGGTCCACCGGGCCCTTAGATCTGGGTCCTGATCGGGGGCGCTCAACCCACTATGGGTGATGGGCCCCTGTCACCTGCACTATATAAAGAGGTGGGGGTCGGCGGCTCGCATCACGAGGTTCGTCACAACGCCGTACACCCCATCGAATCCCCTACCGATCTAGGATAAGTGTAGTGCTGACGGGAAGCATTGTCACCATTTCACCCACTACTCTCTGCCATCACCGGCCACCGTCAGCATGGCCTGCACTCGTGGCTCCTCGAGCCATAAGCAGAAGGTAAGACTACCAGAATATCTAGCCTAACAGACCCCGACGGTTCTAACAATTCATGGCATAATTGTTGAAGGAGACAACACCAGATGGCTAGCAGCAGCTGGATAGTCCTATATATATTTCAGGCCCCGGTACTCAACCATAATCAAATTAAAATCCTTGCCGGCTCTTTCATTTTTAATGGCAGCGGCTGCTGGATGAGTTATGGGCAGTACCGAACAACAATCATGTTCACGGTATATATCTAGACTAGAACATCAACACACATGCATGGACGTGAACGGGACGTGTTCATTTATTATTCAGTGGCCGGATACAAGGCATCTACTATGAGTAGTAGAAAGAATTACAAAGATTTGGTATAACCATGTGTTAGACTCTATGTGTATACGTGTTGTACTTGTACTCGTACCCTTTGGTATTTATATATAATGAGATAGCCGCACCCCTCAAGGGTGTCGAGCAATTGCCCCAATATCTTGGTTTTAACATGGTATCAGACTAAGGTTTTCCGTCTTCCGTTGCACCCCTTGCGCCGCCGCCGCCGATCGCTTCTGCGCCGAGGCCGCCTCGCCCGATGGCCACCGCGCACTCAGCCGCCGCCTCGGGTTCTTCTCCTGCGGGCGCACCGGTCGCCCCCTTGTCGCCCTTCCTCGCGTTCCCCCCGCTCGCCACGGCTTGGCGGCAGCCGTCGCTGCCCGCCGAAGGCCATCTACAGGGCGGGCAGGAGCAGGGCGGGCCGCGCCTTCCCCAGCCGCCGATCGCCACTGGCGGCGCCTCGCCCTCGACCTTTGCCTTCGTGCCGCCACCTCTTCGCGGCACCGCGCCGTCCACCTACGGGGCGGCTCCCCAACCCTACGGCGCCTCTCCCCTCTACTATGGCGCGGCCCCGACCTACGCTCCGTGGTACGGCGCCCCTGCACCAACCTACGGCGCCGCGCCACCGATGCCTTCTACCTGGCCGACGCCTCCGTCATCACAGACGACGGCGTTGTCGCCCTATGGCGTGGCCTACGACGCCGCACCCGCCGTGTCTTCGGTGGCCCCGCCTGGTCCGGTTGATGCTCCTTCTGGTCCTGGCTACGAGGCGTCCTTGGCCCTCGCTCCCCATGATCTGCCGAACATGGGTTCCCATGCGGGTTATGATCCGGCGCCATCGCCATTCTACTTCTCGCATCTACTTCCGGTGAAGCTTACACCGGACAACTATCTGTCCTGGCGGGCGCAGGTGCTACCTCTCCTACGGAGTCGCTACTTGGAGGTCTATGTTGATGGCTCTATCCCGTGCCCGCCGCCGTATCACCTGGCTCATCATGTGTGGGTGGCCCAAGACCAGGCGATACTCTCGGCCATCCAGTCCTCGCTAACTCCGAGCGTGTCGTCGCTTGTCATCTTCGCCGCGACATCCCGGGAGGCCTGGTCTGCACTTCACAGCAGTTTTGCCTCTCAGTCTCAGGCGCGTGCTCACTCTATCCGCACAGAGTTGGGGGAGACCAAGCTTGGAGGCCTCACCATCACGGAGTACTTCAACAAGATGTCAGGCCTTGCAGACACACTGGCCTCCATTGGCCAGCCCCTTGGAGATGAGGACTTCACCACTCATGTGCTCAATGGACTCGATGATGACTATGACAATCTCATTGAGAACGTCCATGGGCGCGAGGCGCCTCTCCCACCGCGGGAACTGTATGCGCGGCTCCTTGGTCGCGAACAGCGCATCAAAGCGCGTCGATCTACTCCGAGTTTTGCCTCTGCTAACGCCGCAACCCGTGGCAAATCGCAGAAGCCATCGCCCCCTGCCAAGCCGGCGGGCGCATCTCAGCCCTCACGGGGCGCCGCGCCGTCCATCACAGGAGGGTCACGGCCGGTGGCTTGCTGCCCCAGTTGTGGTGCTCAGTAGGCGTGCCAGCTGTGTGGGATTGAGCGACACGTAGCTTCTCGCTGTCATCGCCGCTACAAGCAAGATTTCCTTGGCCTTGGCAACAATGGCAAAGGGAATGAAAAACAGGCGGCCGCTGCGGTGGTGGGTCATGAGCACGGGCGTACTCCATCCTACTCGATTGATCCCTCGTGGTACATGGACACGGGAGCTACCAACCACCTCACCAACGACATGAGCAAGCTCTCGGTCCAGGAGCCATATCGCGGTCATGATCAGGTGCACACCGCCAACGGAGCAGGTATGCGCATCTCCCATGTTGGTCAGGCATCCCTTCTTGCACACAATTCACGACAACTGCATTTGTCTAACATCCTTCGTATTCCCACTGCTTCGCGTAGTTTGTTGTCTGTTCCACAACTTACTCGTGACAATAATGTCCTTGCTGAATTTCACCCTTTTCGTTTCTTTATCAAGGATCGAGACACGAGGGCCGTTCTTCTTAGCGGTCGTCTTCATCGTGGCTTGTATGCACTTGATGCGCCAACCGCACCTCCCATGCAGTTTTCTCCTCAGGCGTTCAGTGGCGTTCGTGTCTCACCTACACATTGGCACGCGCGACTTGGTCATCCTGCCGCTCCCATAGTCCGTCATGTGTTACATCGTCATGAGCTACCAGTTGTGTCAAATAAAACTGCTGAAACTATTTGTGATGCCTGTCAGCAGGGCAAGAGTCACCAACTTCCGTTTTCAGAGTCTAGTCGTGTTGTGAAACATCCTCTTGAGCTTATTTTTTCCGATGTATGGGGTCATGCCCAAACGTCTGTTAGTGGCCATAATTATTATGTCAGTTTCATTGATGCTTACAGTCGGTTTACCTGGCTCTATATCTGATGTGTTTGATGTGTTTATCCAGTTTCAAGCACATGTTGAGCGTCTCCTTCACCAGAAAATTATTCATGTCCAAAGCGACTGGGGGGTGAATATCACAACCTCAACTCGTTCTTTAACAAGCTTGGGATTACCCACCGTGTGTCTTGCGCCCATACGCATCAGCAGAATGGGACTGCCGAACGTAAGCATCGTCACCTTGTAGAAACTGGCATCACCTTATTAGCTCATGCCTCCGTACCCTTTAGGTTCTGGAGTGATGCTTTCTCCACTGCCTGTTTTTTGATCAATAGGCTGCCTTCACGACTACTGAATATGAAAGCCCCACTCGAACTCTTGCTCCATGAAATCCCAGACTACACCTTTCTCAAAGTCTTCGGGTGTGCCTGTTGGCCTCATTTGCGTCCATATAATAAACATAAGCTAGAGTTTCGGTCAAAAAAGTGTGTTTTTCTTGGGTATAGTTTCCTTCACAAAGGGTACAAATGCCTACATGTTCCCACAAATCGCGTTTACATTTCTCGTGACGTTGTTTTTGATGAGAATGTGTTTCCTTTTCGTGCACTTCCGAACACCTCTATCACTCTTATGCCAGACGCTTCTTCTACCACACCTGTGCCTGATCAATTTGTGGATGTTGCATATGCTCCTGTGTTGCTCCCTAACCATGCTGCAGGTGTTGGCCGTGGCGCTTGTCTCGAGCTCCTTGAGGAACAAGCACCGGCGTGTCCGGAGGACGATCGCGTGCATGGGGCATGCATACCGGGCGGTACTCCGCAACCCGCGAGAGCTGCGCCCGCGGCTGCCTTGCGGGCCTCGCCCGACGCCGCTCTGCGAGCGTCGCCCTAGCCCGCCTCGTGTGAGTCGCCCGAGCTGGCCTCGCCTCCTGGGCCAGCCACACCGTGCTCCCATGGGCCGGCTTTGACTCCCGATGGGCCGGCCACCCCAGGATCGCCTGCTCCTTCTGCGCCCAGAGGCTCCGGCGTGGACCTAGGTGACGTGGCCGCGTCGGGCGCCACACCGCCCGCCTCTCCGACGCCCGGGGGCTCTGGCGTGAGCCCTGGCGACTCGGGGTCGCCTCTTTCGTTGCCTGCATCATGCCCTGCCTCGCCACCACAACCTGCTGCTCCTCGACATCGCACGCGCAGCTAGACTGGTGTTTTTCAGCCTAAGATTCGGACCGATGGGACTGTTGCGTGGCTCGCCGCGTGCATGGCTCATGCTGCTGCGAATCCCACTGCTGAGCCTCGCCATTTCAGGCTGCACTAGACATTCCCCACTGGCGTGCCGCGATGGAACAGGAGTTTCAAGCATTGCTGAAGAATGATACCTGGCAGCTTGTTCCTCCAGTGTCTGCAGTCAATGTCATTGACTCTAAGTGGGTGTTTAAAGTTAAACGGCATGCTGATGGCTCCATCGAGCGTTACAAGGCAAGGCTAGTGGCTAAGGGCTTCAAACAGAGGTATGGTCTTGACTATGAAGACACGTTCAGTCCAGTTATCAAGCCCACTACCATTCGTCTACTACTATCTCTTGCTGTTACTCGAGGATGGTTTCTCCGTCAGCTTGATGTGCAGAACGCCTTTTTGCATGGAGTTCTAGAGGAGGAGGTTTACATGCGTCAGCCACCAGGGTTTGTGGATCCTGCACGTCCTAATCATCTCTGTCGTCTTTTTAAGGCGCTCTATGGTCTTAAGCAGGCTCCCCGTGCCTGGCATGCACGTCTTGGTTCGGTTTTGCGAGCACTTGGGTTCATTCCTTCTACTGCTGACACATCACAGTTTCTTCTTCAACGCCCTGAGGTTACAATGTATTTACTAGTCTATGTTGATGATATTATTCTCATCAGTTCCTCAGATGCTGAAGCAGATCGTCTTGTGGCTGCATTGAGTGGTGATTTTGCTGTCAAGGATGTTGGTGCTCTACACTTCTTTCTTGGTATGGAGGTTTCACGGTCTTCTGCTGGAGTCACTCTTACTCAGAAGAAGTACGCTCTGGATCTGTTGCGTCGTGCTGGTATGCTGCAGTGTAAACCTGTCACTACTCCTATGTCTGCCACTGATCGGTTGTCTGCTTTTGATGGAGACCCTCTCTCCTCTGATGATGCCACTGAGTACCGCAACCTTGTTGGAGGCCTGCAGTATCTTACTATCACCAGACCGGACGTCTCATATGCAGTCAATCGTGTCTGTCAGTTTCTTCATGCGCCCACAACATCCCATTGGTCAGCTGTGAAGCGCATTCTGCGTTATATATGTCTCACTGCATCTCATGGTTTGCTCCTCCAGTGTGCGCCGTCTTATGAGATCTCAGCCTTCTTCGGTGCAGACTGGGCTGGTAGTCCTGATGACCGGCGATCCACGGGGGGGGGGGGGGGGGTATGCAGTGTTTCTTGGCCCCAACTTGATTGCCTCGAATGCTCGCAAGCAGGCTACGGTGTCTCGCAGCAGCACAGAAGCCGAGTACAAGGCAGTTGCTGATGCGACAACTGAGATCATTTGGGTTCAGTCCTTGCTGAGGGAGTTGCGAGTTCCTTCGGGTCATTCTCCAGTGCTTTGGTGTGATAACATTGGTGCTACATACTTATCATCTAACCCAGTGTTTCATGCTCGGACAAAACATATTGAGGTTGACTATCACTTTGTTCGCGAGCGTGTTGCACAGAAGCTGCTTATCATCAAGTTCATATCATCAAAGGATCAACTTGCTGACATCTTCACGAAACCTCTTCCACAACCACGGTTTGTAGGCTGCAGGCGCAATCTTAACTTAGTTTGTACTTCAGGCCACAGTTAAGATTGAGGGAGGGTGTTAGACTGTATGTGTATACGTAGACTTGTGTATACGTGTTGTACTTGTACTCGTACCTTTTGGTACTTATATATAATGAGATAGCCGCACCCCTCAAAGGTGTCGAGCAATTGCCCCAATATCTTGGTTTTAACACCATGTACATATACAATAGCTTTAACAGCAAACTAATTAAGCTGATAATCGACCCTAGCGAATAATCAATGTCTATTCTGCTCAAAAGGCCGGAACATGTTGATATCACTGCTGTTCACCTCGTGACGGGGCCTCGCGTTCTTTTACATGTCCTGCACGGTGGAAGTAAAATCAGTACAAAAATTTAGTCCATGTGTGGAGATCGACCAAATTGAAGGCGGCTTTCATGTCATTGTCGAATTTCTAAATGTCCGCGGTTAATGTCTACCGTTTGACAGGTGTCTAAAGACTGTAAAGTGCTTAAACACAAGATTTGAACGCACCAGGAGAATAGCAAGACCTCGCTTTCATGAAAAGGATTGGAGAAACGTAGGAGGAAAAAAAGCGTATGTCATGGACGGCCTCGCGGAGAAGCTCCAGCTGATGCCTCGAAAAACACAAGTTTCCGAAACAATATATATCAATTCTCGCACCATTCACCAACCATGCATAGTGTATAATAGGACTTGTGCATGCATCTAGCTAGCTGGCGTGTGTGCCACTGATTTCAATTCAGACTAATCAGAAATGAAGGAAAGACGAAACCGGCGGGAGGATTCTTTGTGATAACAAATCAAAGGATCTGTATGTAGATCGAACTGGCAGCTCCATGCCAACTGCTAAGTTCCAGAATTGAATTCATTTATTTGACATGTGTGTCATCATGTGAGATATGGTCCAGAAATGAAATATTTTACTGATGGTTTTTTAGACAATCTTGTGAAGTTTTTATTTAACTCGTCACAATGTTTACAGGGATGAAAGATAGATCACCTGGGTTGGCTAATCACACACGGCGGCCAACACCAAGTGAGAGCATAGTTCGCTAGATTGTAGGTCTCGACATTCGAGCTCCTAAACTCATGGCTAAAAAAGCAATTAATAAAATTCTTGAAACGATCTACAATCTCCCTAATGATAGCTCCATATACCGCTGCACTCATCTGCACAATATTATCAATGACCACTTTGCAGTCTGAGGCCACTGAGATTATGTTTTCATACAAATCATCCGCCAGTGCTAGTGATTCCAGTGCAGCCAATGCTTCAAGCGTCGTAGCATCATCTATGCCATGAAAGGTAATCGTGGAAGCGCCCAAGAAAACTCCCTGACGATCCCTACACACCGCTGCAACCGCCCCTACGGGTCTGGTTCTCATGAGTGCAGCATCAACATTGATCTTGCATGTTCCTTCTTTTGGTGGTACCCATTGATTCGGACGTGGTTGAGCCACCCTAGGCTCCCCCTGAGGTTTCGCTAGGACCTGGAGATCGCTGATGAAAGAGGCCACAAAAGCGTTTGTTGCATGTGGTGTTTGGTGCTGCCCTTCATCGACCAGTTTCCTCCTGGAGCTCCAAATTGCCCACAAAGTGACTCCAAGTCTAGTGAACTCCTCGTGTGATAATGTGTCTTTCATTATGAATAGCCATGCTTTTGCAGTTGGGTTGTCGCAAGTACTCATTTGGCCGACCAGGTGCTCAGGTGCCAGGGCCCATACGCTCCTCGACATAGCACAATCGAGCAAGGCGTGTCTCCAAGAGTCCGCCGCCCCACACATCTGGCACGCCGCGAGGTAGCCATGATGCAGTGGTGTAGTATATCATATGTGGGTATAGACTCACATGCCAAACGCCACAAAAACACACGAATTTTGTTCGGGACCTGGGTATGCCAGAGAGACGTCCAACTGCTACTCTCCTCGGCGCTGGAAGGACCCTCGGTGCCATATAACCAATTCTCACGTCTGAGTTTGGTGTATTGAATCATGCAATATGCCGAACGGACAGTAAAAATACCTCTCTTTTCTCTGCTCCATGCCCAAAAGTCTTCCACTCTCCTCGTACATAAAGGAATCTTGAGTATGGCCTCGGCATCAATAGGTACGAATACAGTACGGACCAATTCCTCTTTCCACGTGGCCGTTGTTTGTTCTATGAGTTCGTGCACTCGGGTAGGAGGATTGTGAACCAAAGAAGCTATGGGCCTAGGAATAACATCCCTCGGAATCCAGTTGTGCTCCCAGATCATCGTGTCCTCTCTCGTCCCGATTCTCCTAATGATTCCTTGCTTCATTATGTCCCTTCCATCAATAATAGCACGCCATATCTGCGAAGGGTGCGCACCCAATTCGGCCTCCAGTAGTCCTGTCTCAGGAAAATATGCTGCTTTCAGAATCAAAGAGCTCAAAGAGTTAGGATTATTCAGCACTCTCCACGCCTGCCTGGCCAGTAAAGCGAGGTTAAACATCTCAAGATCGCGGAAGCCCAGCCCTCCCATGTATTTTGGTCTAGTCATGATCTCCCATGATACACATGTTGGTTTCCGTTTGCCTTGCTTGCTACCCCACCAGAACTGCCTTATGATGGATGTGATATTGTCACACAAGCCTCTCGGTAGCCGGAAGCAAGCCACGGAGTAAACTGGAATTGCCTGAGCAACAGATTTTATGAGCATTTTCCTTCCCTGCTGAAGATAAGAGCTTCTCCATCCAACCATTGATCTTTTCCCACACACGGTCATGAAGGTATTTGATTGTGCCATTCTTAGAGTGCCCCGCATCTATTGCCATTCCCAAGTATTTTTCACTCAAAGATTCTCTATGGACTTGAACAACAAGTTTCACACTGTCGCGGGTTGTTTGAGGACACCCTCTGCTGAAGAAGATAGTGGACTTATCATTATTCATTCTTTGGCCAGAAGCACCACAATAAGCATTCAATAGGTTTGACACCGCATCGCTCCCTCAACACTGGCTTTGAAAAACAGCAGGCTGTCATCTGCAAACAAAAGGTGGTTTACAGCCGGAGCTGTTGGTGCCATCTTGGTTCCTCCTAGCACTGATGACTGAAAACTGGATTTTAAAAGGCACGAAAGGCCCTCCGCTGGAATCAAAAACAAGTAAGAGGAGATATGGTCTCTTTGTCGAATACCTCTCGAAGGCTTGAACTCGACACAAGATTATTTCACAATCTAACCTTTTTAGCAACGCCATAGCCCGTAACGTTTCATCCCCACATAAAACGCCGAGCCAGCTCGCGGTATTGCCATGGCCCCACTCGCTGACAAGGCAGGTTCGAAACGCGGAGCCAGATTGTGTTTCTGGAAACGCCAATAGCTTTGGCGTTTCTGTCCAGGCTGAAAACGCCAAAGGCAATGACGTTGCTGCACTTGATATAGTACGTAGTACTACGTACTCGGTGCCACTAGCTTCACTGTTAGTGTGGATATATAGTGAGACGTCCAGTCGATTCAGGAGGAATTTCTTCGGTGACATTATCATCACACAGCCAGATGCATATGTGCGGGCCGTGCAAATGCATGGCCCTGTCTCCTTACGCGTAGTGCTAAGCACACCACATGCATGGTGCATGCACGCATGCTGCTAGCAGGTGGTTAATTAATCGAAAACAGTTCAAAAGCAAGTCATTATTGGTTGCTAAACATACCAGTAGCATGGCCTTGTCATGTCGTCTCTCATACTCACATCGATCGTGCATGCAGTGGTCAGTGGTCTGACCGACCCGCCAATTCAGGCAGGCAAGCACCACTAGTGGCATGCATGCCGTGCTGCTCTAAAGACTGAAGCTACAAGCAGGCGACACAGCATGGAAATGCCAGTATGGAAACGCCAAAGCTCCTGGCGTTGCTGTCCAAGGCAGAAACGCCAAAGCCCCTGGTGTTTTTAAAAACGCAATCTGGCTCAACATTTCGACTTTCGAGCCTGCCATGTTAGTGAGTGGGGCCAGGGCACCAACGCGAGCTGGCTTGGCGTTTCTGTGTGGGGATGAAACATTGCGGGCTATGTCATTGCTAAAAAGATTAGATTGGGAAATAATCTTGTGTCGAGTTTATTTTGTGCTATGATTTCCTGATAAGGTCAAAACGTTGATTTCGGCCGCTCACCAACCCCCAGCCCCCCATTATTCTCCAAACTGGTCACTATTCACAAACAGTTTTCAGATCGCCTGCTTCTGAAAAGGGCCAGCAATAATTACATTGGATGCTCATGTTCTTTGTCACCAGATTTGACTGCTAAATTCATGCCGGTGTCCATGGCACATGCGGGACAAGTCTGATCTCGCATCATCATCGTACCAGTGAAATCCACTAGCGTATCGAGGTAGACATCCATCTTTATTATTTTATGAGCCACACTCAACTTGACCGGATACCTAGAAAAACAATAGCCAAATGGATTCAGGAATAAAAATCTTTATTTTTAATGGACAATTTGGTAAATAGTCTGCGCGGTTTTTTTTCGCTGGTTTTTTTCGTCATCCTTCCATCTCCGTTTTATTTTCGTCATCCTCCCACCACTTTCGTCTGGGTTTTTTCGTCCCCCCTCCCACCACCCCATCGGTTTATTTTTTCACTATTTCCTTCTAAACAAACACTTTTCTACCGTACAAAAAGACACAGATCTAAGTTTACTAAATTACCCAAATCAAACAATCCATCTCATCAATGCAATTTGCTTTAGGAAACATATAATGGATGTGAAGGAAACAAATAATAGACTATCGAAATCAATCGATCCATTCCATCAATGCAATTTGATTTAGGAAACATATAATAAATTTTAAGGAAACAAATAACAGACTTTTAAGAAAAATCCAATTTTAAGGAAACAAATCAATCGATCCATCCAAATCAAACGATCCATCTCATCAATGCAATTTGCTTTAGGAAACATATAATGGATGTGAAGGAAACAAATAATAGACTATCCAAATCAATCGATCCATCCCATCGATGCAATTTGATTTAGGAAACATATAATAAATTTTAAGAAAACAAATAACAGACTTTAAAGAAAAATCCAATTAACTAATCTCTACTCTTAAAGGCCCCTCGATTGATTTTTGTCCCTCGCTTCCTTTCCCAGCACTGATACAATGGAAGGAATTATAATCCACCTATTTGTTCTCCTATATATCCGTGCAGGCAACACAACATAAACCGGTGAAAAAAACACTCACCTCGCACGTCCCCCTGCCTGCAATCCCGAAACGCCACCATCGCTCCAGGCTCCAGCCTCCGCCGTCCTACATCTTGCCCCTCTCCAACCTCTGAGACTTCCGCCACCGCCGCCATCTCGGAACCCCAGTTCAGGGCAGGACTCAGGGAGGGTGTGGCTGTGGACGACGCTGCCGCCGTCGCAGAACCCTAGGGCAGGGCGTGGTCGCGTTGCGGGCAGCGCGAGCGGCTGCGCGTCTCCCCCGTCAGGCTGTCCTCGGCAGGAACTCAGGACCTCCTCCTGACAGAGCCAAGGCCCTCCGAGGTCCAAGTCGCTGTGCGGCGTGCACAGTAATCTCCCCGGCCTACTCTGTCTTCACATCAATGCTCCTGTGCTCCGACCCTCCCCGACCCCTCCCAGCAAGCAGCAGAATCTCTCGGGTTCGAGCTCCACCGGGCCGCCGCCGGCGGCGTCCATGCTCGTTGGGCGGAGCACAACGCTAGGTTTGAAATCCACCATGATGCTACCGATGAGGCTCTCCTTCTCCTTTGTTTCGTCTGGGTTTTTTCGTCCCCCCTCCCACCACCCCATCTCGTCTGGGTTTGAAATCAATAAGAGCAGCACAAAGTCTAGGTCCCTGCCTCGGTGGCAGACGGAAGGAGGAGAATGATTGATATGTATGAGAATATTAATATTGAACTCTTAAAGTTAATGTGGCCCCGTTTCAACGCACGGGCGTTCTTCTAGTCTTGTTGGTAACATTCACGAATATTCGAACTTGGCCTTAATTTCTTGAGCTAAACTATTCCTGGCATAATTCTTCGAGGAGACAACACCAGATGGCTAGCAGCAGCAGACTCTTTCATTTATAATGGCAGTGGCTGCTGGATGAGTCATGGAGTAGTACCCACCAACAATCATTCGCGAAATATCTCGAAATCACAACACCAACACACATGCATGGACATGATCGGGACGTGCTCCTTTATTATTCAGTAACCGGACACAAGGCATCTAATTACAAAAATTGGTATAACCATGTACATATACAATAGCTGTTACAGCAAACTAATTAAGTGGATAATCGACCCTAGCGAATAATCAATGTTTATTCTGCTCAAAAGGCCGGAACATGCTGATATCTCTGCTGTTCACCTCCTGACGGGGCCTCGCGTTCTTCTCCATGTCCTGCATGTAGGGTTGAAGGAAAATCAGTCCAATTTTTTTTCTAGTCCATGGGTCGAGATCAACCAAATTAAAGGCGGCTTTCATGTCGCTGTTGAATTTCTAGACGTCCACGGTTAAGGTCTACCATCTGACACGAGTTTAAAGACCGTAAAGTGCTGAAAGACAAGTGGTTAATGCACCAGGAGGAATAAGATTTCGCTTTCAAGAAAAAGATTGGAGGTCCAGAAAAAAGGATTGGGGTCTGGGGAAACCGAAAAAAAAACTTACATCGTGGACGGCCTCCCGGAGAAGCTCCAGCTGGTGCCTCGACACGGTGCGGACCTGCAAATTGAACCAGATAGAGAAAAAGATAAATTTCAGAAACAATATATATGAATTCCCTCATCATTCACCAACCATAGTGTATAATAAGACTTGTGCACGCATCTAGCTGGCGTGCGTTCCACTGATCAAATTCTGATCAATCAAATGTGGAACAGAGAGACGAAACCGGTGGGAAGATTCTTCGTGAATAACAAATGAAAGGATCTATATATAGATCGAACTGGCAGCTCCATGCCAACTGCTAACTTCCAGAAATGAATTCTTTTATTTGACAGTTGCAAGTTGTGTGTCATCATGTGTGATATGGTCCAGCAATGAAATATTTTACTGATGCTTGTTATGTTGGTAGTTGTGGTTCATGCAAGGTGAATGAATGAAACGGGACGTACCCTCTTGACGATGGTCCAGATGACCCCTTCTGTGCAGGGTGGGGTGGTGAGAGAGCCCACGTAGCGGTAGTACACGCTGGCCTTTCCCCTGGCGCCCCTCGGGTCCATCATCCCCATCTTCTCCTCCCTGTCCTTCCGATCCGCTATCATCTCCAGGTATGGCTCCAGCTGCGTTCGTACAAAGACTAGAGTTAGCCCCATGCATGGCGTGCCAATACCCATTATTAACTGCATCTTGCAGCTTTGCAAGGGGAGGTACCATGTTGGTGTGTTAGTAAAGCATAATTAAGTTAAGTCCCATGTCGGCGTGTTCGCTTTAGTTAATCAAGCTTATTTAAGCCTGGTTCGTTGGTTGGTTAACTAAAGAAAGCAAGAAAGAAAAGAGAGAAGCAAAAGTTACCTTGTGCAGGAAGGCGTCGTGGGCGCCGATCTCGTAGAAGACGCCGATGACGGCGGCCTTGCCCTCGGCGCTCTCGTGGAACATGTGCAGCTCCATGTCGTATCGGCGGCCGTTGACGCTGTGCTCGGTGGGCGAGTGCCAGTGCAGCTGCCGGAGGAAGTAGGGCGTGCCGCCGATCGACACGCTCCCGGCGTCGCCGTCGAACTTGAGCATGATGTCGTGGCCGCGGTTGACGATGGTGGCGTTGGCGGGGACATAGGTGTGGTTGAGGTAGCCGAGGCCGCGCACGAGTGAGACACGCGGGCTGGCGAGGTCGATGGGCGACTGCATGTTGCCCTTGCCGCATGCAGACCACTCCTCCTTTATCTTGCCCCAGTGCGCCGGCCCGTTCTCCGCGTCCAGCGAGTAGCTGAACTCCTCCTCCTCCTCGGTTTCCTGCTGGGCTCTGGCTGTCGGGAGGAGGACGGAGGCCGAGAAGAGGAGGAGGAGCACGCACAGCCGGAGGTCCCGAGATGGACGCATGTTGTCTTGGTGTGCTCGGAGCGCGTTGGTGCTGGGTTGGGTGTCGGCTCCTCTGCTCGTGGAGCTGGTGAGTTCCTCTTGTGTGTGTTGGACCGGGGACAGAGCTGGTGGGGTATAAATACCGTGGAGAACCAGAGAGAATGTCATGGGTCATGGCCGTCTGCCGAGTTAGGTTGGAACGTTTCAAACCTGTCTGTCAACTTTGCTACCCCTTACGGAGTTACGGTAAGGTACTGACCAACACAGCACCAGGAAGCAAAGTAAACATCGCCGGCGTCCCATTCCGTTCCACGGAAAGGAAGCATGCATGAACGGCCCGGACCGTGTGGGATAGGGACACGCTTGTGCGATAAAACAAAGTCTGGGTTTGGTGAGAAGCCGCACGGCATGTCATTATCTCTCAAGTTTGGAACAACACCATTTTGTTGTTGGACAACACCATTTTGCATCATCGATCGCATATCACCGATCCTCTCCTACGCTGTACTACAGTGAGTGTTTTTTGTTCAGACCTGCTCCCACGATCGTGCTTCTGGAAGGACAAAGAAATTTGGTACAGACGTTTCACACCCCTTCGTGTTACCCACGAGGTTCATCGTCCAGACTTACCCATGCGCAGTCCAGAGCTTTGAACAAGACCCAGCAATTTCATAGAAATTGCGAGATATGGGTCTAACTGTAGCTTCACAAGATTTTTAGGTGTTTTATTTAATGTGGCACAAGAGGGCACGTTAAAAATATAGCGCACTTGGTCTAGCGAGTGTGCTGATGTATGCATAAAAAAAATGCTGTGAATACCAACATGCACCACTTGGTTGATAAACAATCAAGTCCGTCCAGTCGGCCGGCAGCTCCACTACCCCCGGTGCATGCATCCATGCTTGCTTCGCAGTGGTTACTTGACTCTTTAAAATGCAGGCATCCTCCCCCACACCATTGGTCCTATCACGTCGGCAAAAACCTGTAGGTATGAGTTAGGGCAACTCCAGCGTTGATCACCTATTCGTGCGCAAACCAGTATGTGTGTTGGACCGGTCCGGACGTTTGAAATCCCACAAAGTGGCACAAAACAGGGATAGGTCCCAGGGAATTCGGTCTTCTGGAACCCTCGGTGGATTTCAAACAAGAGATCCTAGCCTGACTCATAGGTGTTGACGGCTCGATCTGCCCCGTGCGGATCTCCCGAAAGCAAACATCTCACCTAGAGGAAAGGCAACACAGTTGATGTCAAATCCCATGTGGATCTCGGTTCCGGGAAGAACGACCCGTGCATATGGTACGCCGTTGTCAGTTGGGACTCTGGCAGACCCTTTGGTAGGGTATCGAGACTAACCAGAGAAAAGACAGATGGAAAATAGAAAATACATTACCCAGGTTCAAACCCTCGCTCTCGAGATAAAACCCTATGCATGCTCTTATTTTATTAATTGGATAGGATGTACACAATAGAGGTGTGGTCTTTAGGATTGTAGGTATACCAAAGTATGAAGGTTCAGATGCTTATCAACTAGCCCAGACCCTGGCTTACAAAGGATGCCTGGATCCTAGATTTATACAAGCCTAGTTGGTCTAAGGCCAGTGTGGAGGATTCCGGATGATGGTTCCTTCTTTCCAAACAATCCAAATGTCGGGCAGGAGTCCATGGTCGTACAACGGCTTGGGGGTCCTGGGCGGGACTGATGGCCTTGACTTTCAGTGTCCTGCGGCACCCTTCAGCCATAGCACCGTCAACTAGGTAGCACTAAGTTGCAATGTAGATTGCCTCCCAGTCTCCCACAAATTTAAAGCCATAATAATGTGCCCTTTCATGTAGAATTAACATTTGCTTCTTTTCCAAAGTCTCCTATTCATATATATTCTCTACTATAGTTTGGTTTCCTGGCTGTAGAAGTGCATTATCTAGCTAATGCAACAAAAGATCGATCTGGTGGAAGAGACTAGGAAGCACATTATACATCAACACTCTGTCTCACGTGTAGGTCCGTAAGGCCTAAACGTGGACTGAAAGTGGGCTGCAATATAATTGCGCTAGCCGGGTCTTGAATTCAAGACATCTTGGCTCTGTTACCATGTAGAAGTGCATGATCTAGCCAATGCAACCAAAAGACCGATCTGATGGAAGAGACTAGGCAGCACATTATACGTCAACACTCCCCCTCACGTGTGGCTTCCTCAGGCCTAAACGTGGACCAAAAGTGGGCTGCAATATAATTATGCCAGCCAGGTCTTGAACTTACGACCTTTTGGCTCTGATACCATGTAGAAGTGCATGCTCTAGCCAATGCAATCAAAAGACCGATCTGATGAAAGAGACTAGACAACACATTATACGTCAACACTGGCAAGCATCTCTTTAGTTTGTGTCATATGCGACCTATTTGTTAGAATAAACCATTCAATTCAAAGAATTGTGATGTAGAACTATTTGGATGAAGGAGAAATGATAGACATTGCATGTTGCTGACTTGAAGGAAAGATAGCTGTACATGGTACATGTTGAGGAAGGGAAAGGGCCTAAAAAGGTAAATAATGTTGGGGAACGTAGTAATTTCAAAATTTTCCTACGCACACGCAAGATCATGGTGATGCATAGCAACGAGAGGGGAGAGTGTTGTCCACGTACCCTCGTAGACCGACAATGGAAGCATTGACACAACGTAGAGGAAGTAGCCGTACGTCTTCCCGATCCGACCGATCCAAGTACCGAACGTACGGCACCTCCGAGTTCTGCACACGTTCAACTCGGTGACGTCCCTCGAGCTCCGATCCAGCAAAGTGTTGAGGGAGAGTTTCGTCAGCATGACGACGTGATGACGGTGATGAAGTTCTACCGACGCAGGGCTTCGCCTAAGCACCGCTACGATATGACCGAGGTGGAATATGGTGGAAGGGGGCACCGCACACGGCTAAGGAACGATCACGAAGATCAACTTGTGTGTCATGGGGTGCCCCCTTGCCCCCGTATATAAAGGAGGGAGAGGGGAAGGTGCGGCCGGCCCAAGGGGTGCGCCTGGAGGAGTCCTACTCCCACCGGGAGTAGGACTCCCCCTCTTGCCTTGTTGGAAAAGGAAGGGGAAAGGGAGAAAGAGGAAAGGGGGGCGCCGCTGAAGGAAATATGCCCTAGAGGCAATAATAAAGTTATTATTTATTTCCTTATTTCATGATAAATGTTTATTATTCATGCTAGAATTGTATTAACCGGAAACATAATACATGTGTGAATACATAGACAAACAGAGTGTCACTAGTATGCCTCTACTTGACTAGCTCGTTAATCAAAGATGGTTATGTTTCCTAACCATGGATAAAGAGTTGTTATTTGATTAACGGGATCACATCATTAGATGAATGATCTGATTGACATGACCCATTCCATTAGCTTAGCACCCGATCGTTTAGTATGTTGCTATTGCTTTCTTCATGACTTATACACGTTCCTATGACTATGAGATTATGCAACTCCCGTTTGCCGGAGGAACACTTTGTGTGCTACCAAACGTCACAACGTAACTGGGTGATTATAAAGGTGCTCTACAGGTGTCTCCAAAGGTACATGTTGGGTTGGCGTATTTCGAGATTAGGATTTGTCATTCCGATTGTCGGAGAGGTATCTCTGGGCCCTCTCGGTAATGCACATCACATAAGCCTTGCAAGCATTGCAACTAATGAGTTAGTTGTGAGATGATGTATTACGGGACGAGTAAAGAGACTTGCTGGTAACGAGATTGAACTAGGTATTGAGATACCGACGATCGAATCTCGGGCAAGTAACATACCGATGACAAAGGGAACACCATATGTTGTTATGCGGTCTGACCGATAAAAGATCTTCGTAGAATATGTAGGAGCCAATATGAGCATCCAGGTTCCGCTATTGGTTATTGACCGGAGACGTGTCTCGGTCATGTCTACATTGTTCTCGAACCCGTAGGGTCCGCATGCTTAAGGTTTCGATGACAGTTATATTATGAGTTTATGAGTTTTGATGTACCGAAGGAGTTCGGAGTCCCGGATGAGATAGGGGACATGACGAGGAGTCTCGAAATGGTCGAGACGTAAAAATCGATATATTGGACGACTATATTCGGACATCGTAAAGGTTCCGAGTGATTCGAGTATTTTTTGGAGTACCGGAGAGTTACGGGAATTCGCCGGGAGAAGTATTGGACCTTATTGGGCCATACAGGAAAGAGAGAGGGGCTGCCTAGGGCAGGCCGCGCCCCCCCCCCAAGGCCTAGTCTGAACTGGACTAGGGGAGGGGCTGCACCCCTTCCTTGTTTCCTACTCCTACTACATGGAAGGACTCCTAGTTGGACTAGGAAAGGGGAATCCTACTCCCGGTGGGAGTAGGACTCCCCTAGGGCGCGCCATAGAGAGGGCCGGCCCTCCCCTCCTCCACTCCTTTATATACGGGGGCAGGGGGCACCCCATAGACACACAAGTTGATCCACGTGATTATATTCTTAGCCGTGTGCGGTGCCCACTTCCACCATAGTCCTTGATAATATTGTAGCGGTGCTTAGGCGAAGCCCTGCGACATTAGTACATCAAGATCGTCACCACGCCGTCGTGCTGACGGAACTCTTCCCCGACACTTTGTTGGATCGGAGTCCGGGGATCGTCATCGAGCTGAACGTGTGCTAGAACTCGGAGGTGCCGTAGTTTCGGTGCTTGATCGGTCGAGCCATGAAGACATACGACTACATCAACCTAACGCTTCCGTTGTCGATCTACAAGGGTACGTAGATCACACTTTGCCCTCTCGTTGCTATGCATCACCATGATCTTGCGTGTGCGTAGGATTTTTTTTGAAATCACTACATTCCCCAACAGTGGCATCCGAGCCTAGGTTTTATATGTTGATGTTATATGCACGAGTAGAACACAAGTGAGTTGTGGGCGATATAAGTCATACTGCTTACCAGCATGTCATACTTTGGTTCGGCGGTATTGTTGGACGAAGCTGCCCGGACCGACATTACGCGTACGCTTACGCGATACTGGTTCTCCCGACGTGCTTAGCACATAGGTGGCTTGCGGGTGACAGTTTCTCCAACTTTAGTTGAACTGAGTGTGGCTACGCCCGGTCCTTGCGAAGGTTAAAATAGCACCAACTTGACAAACTATCGTTGTGGTTTTGATGCGTAGGTAAGACTGGTTCTTGCTTAAGCCCGTAGCAGCCACGTAAAAATTGCAACAACAAAGTAGAGGACGTCTAACTTGTTTTTGCAGGGCATGTTGTGATGTGATATGGTCAAGACATGATGCTAAATTTTATTGTATGAGATGATCATGTTTTGTAACCGAGTTATCGGCAACTGGCAGGAGCCATATGGTTGTCGCTTTATTGTATGCAATGCAATCGCGCTGTAATGCTTTACTTTATCACTAAGCGGTAGCGATAGTCGTGGAAGCATAAGATTGGCGAGACGACAACGATGCTACGATGGAGATCAAGGTGTCACGCCGGTGACGATGGTGATCACGGCGGTGCTTCGGAGATGGAGATCACAAGCACAAGATGATGATGGCCATATCATATCACTTATATTGATTGCATGTGATGTTTATCTTTTATGCATCTTATGTTGCTTTGATTGACGGTAGCATTATAAGATGATCTCTCACTAAATTATCAAGAAGTGTTCTCCCTGAGTATGCACCGTTGCAAAAGTTCTTCGTGCTGAGACACCACGTGATGATCGGGCGTGATAGGCTCTACGTTCAAATACAACGGGTGCAAAACAGTTGCACACGCGGAATACTCAGCTTATACTTGACGAGCTAAGCATATACAGATATGGCCTCGGAACACGGAGACCGAAAGGTCGAGCGTGAATCATATAGTAGATATGATCAATATAGTGATGTTGACCATTGAAACTACTCCATCTCACGTGATGATCGGACATGGTTTAGTTGATATGGATCACGTGATCACTTAGAGGATTAGAGGGATATCTATCTAAGTGGGAGTTCTTAAGTAATATGATTAATTGAACTTTAATTTATCATGAACTTAGTCCTGGTAGTATTAGCATATCTATGTTGTAGATCAATAGCTCGCGTTGTTGCTTTCATATGTTTATTTTCATATGTTCCTAGAGAAAATTGTGTTGAAAGATGTTAGTAGCAATGATGCGGATTGGATCCGTGATCTGAGGTTTATCCTCATTGCTGCATAGAAGAATTATGTCCTTGATGCACCGCTAGGTGACAAACCTATTGCAGGAGCAGATGCAGATGTTATGAACGTTTGGCTAGCTAAATATGATGACTACTTGATAGTTTAGTGCATCATGCTTAACGGCTTAGAATCGGGACTTCAAAGACGTTTTGAACGTCATGGACCATATGAGATGTTCCAGGAGTTGAAGTTAATATTTCAAGCAAATACCCGAGTTGAGAGATATGAAGTCTCCAACAAGTTCTATAGCTAAAAAGATGGAGGAAAATAGCTCAACTAGTGAGCATGTGCTCAGATTGTCTGGGTACTACAATCGCTTGAATCAAGTGGGAGTTAATCTTCCAGATAAGATAGTGATTGACAGAATTCTCTAGTCACCATCACCAAGTTAGTAGAACTTCGTGATGAACTATAATATGCAAGGGATAACAGAAATAATTCCCAAGCTTTTCGTGATGCTGAAATCGACGAAGGTAGAAATCAAGAAAAACATCAAGTATTGATGGTTGACAAAACCACTAGTTTCAAGAAAAAGGGCAAAGGGAAGAAGGGGAACTTCAAGAAGAACGGCAAGCAAGTTGCTGCTCAAGTAAAGAAGCCCAAGTCTGGTCCTGAGCCTGAGACTAAGTGCTTCTACTGCAAAGGAACTGGTCACTTGAAGCGGAACTACCCCAAGTATTTGGCGGATAAGAAGGATGGAAAAGTGAACATAGGTATATTTGATATACATGTTATTGATGTGTACTTTACTAGTGTTTATAGCAACCCCTCAGTATTAGATACTAGTTCAGTTGCTAAGATTAGTAGCTCGAAATGGGAGTTGCAGAATGAACAGAGACTAGTTAAGGGTGAAGTGACGATGTGTGTTGGAAGTGGTTCCAAGATTGATATGATCATCATCGCACACTCCCTATAATTTTGGGATTAGTGTTGAACCTAAATAAGTGTTATTTGGTGTTTGCGTTGAGCATGAATATGATTTGATCATGTTTATACGGTTATTCATTTAAGTAAGAGAATAAATTGTTGTTCTGTTTACATGAATAAAACCTTATATGGTTACACACCCAATGAAAATAGTTCGTTGGATCTCGATCGTAGTGATACACATAATCATAATATTGAAACCAAAAGATGCAAAGTTAATAATGATAGTGCAACTTATTTGTGGCACTGCCGTTTAGGTCATATTGGTGTAAAGCGCATGAAGAAACTCCATGCTGATGGGCTTATGGAATCACTTGATGCTTCCGAACCATGCCTCATGGGAAAGATGACTAAGACTCCGTTCTCCAGAACAATGGAGCGAGCAACTGACTTATTGGAAATAATACATACTGATGTATGCGTTCCGATGAGTCTTAAGGCTCGCGGCGGGTATCGTTATTTTCTGACCTTCATAGATGATTTGAGCAGATATGGGTATATCTACTTGATGAAACATAAGTCTGAAACATTTGAAAAGTTCAAAGAAATTCAGAGTGAAGTGGAAAATCATCGTGACAAGAAAATAAGGTTTCTACGATCTGATCGTGGAGACAAATATTTGAGTTACGAGTTTGGTCTTCAATTAAAACAATGTGGAATAGTTTCACAAACTCATGCCACCTGGAACACCACAGCATAATGGTGTGTCCGAACGTCATAACCGTACTTTATTGGATATAGTACAATCTATGATGTTTCTTACCGATTTACCAATATCGTTTTGGGATGATGCATTAGAGACAGCTGCATTCACGTTAAAAGGGGCACCATCTAAGTCCGTTGAGACGACACAATATGAACTGTGGTTTGGCAGGAAACCAAAGTTGTCGTTTCTTAAATTTTGGGGTTGCGATGCTTATACGAAAAAGTTTCATCCTGATAAGCTCAAACCCAAATCGGAGAAATGTGTCTTCATAGGATATCCAAAGGAAACTATTGGATACACCTTCTATCACAGATCCGAAGGCAAGACTTTTGTTGCTAAATTCGGAAACTTTCTAGAGAAGGAGTTTCTCTCGAAAGAAGTGAGTAGGAGGAAAGTAGAAAACTTGATAAGGTAATTGTACCTTCTCCCTTATTGGAAAGTAGTTCATCATAGAAATCTGTTCTTGTGACTACTACACCAATTAGTGAGGAAGCTAATGATGATGATCATGTAACTTCAGATCAAGTTACTACCGAATCTCGTAGGTAAACCAGAGTGAGATCCGCACCAGAGTGGTACGGTAATCCTATTCTGGAAGTCATGTTACTAGACCATGACGAACTTGCGAACTATGAGGAAGCGATGATGAGCCCAGATTCTGCGAAATGGTTTGAGGCCATGAAATCTGAGATATGATCAATGTATGAGAACAAAGTATGGACTTTGATGGATTTGCCCTATAATCGGCAAGCCATAGAAAATAAATGGATCTTCAAGAGAAAGACGGACGCTGATAGTAGTGTTACTATCTACAAAGCTAGAATTGTCGCAAAAAGGTTTTCGACAAGTTCAAGGTGTTGACTACAATGAAATTTTCTCACTCGTAGCGATGCTTAGGTCTGTCCAAATCATGTTAGCAATTGCCGCATTTTATGAAATCCGGCAAATGGATAAACAAAACTGCATTCCTTAATGGATTTATTAAAAAAGAGTTGTATATGATACAACCAGAAGGTTTTGTCAATCCTAAAGGTGCTAACAAAAATATGCAAGCTCCAGCGATCCATCTATGGACTGGTGCAAGCATCTCGGAGTTGGAATATGCGCTTTGATGAGATGATCAAAGCATATAGTTTTATACAGACTTGCGGTGAAGCCTATATTTACAAGAAAGTGAGTGGGAGCACTACAACATTTCTGATAAGTATATGTGAATGACATATTGTTGATCGGAAATAATGTAGAATTATTTTGTAAAGCATAATGGAGTGTTTGAAAGGAGTTTTTCAAAGAAAGACTTCGGTGAAGCTGCTTACATATTGAGCTTCAAGATCTATAGAGATAGATCAAGACACTTGATAAGTTTTTTCAATGAGTGCATACCTTGACAAGATTTTGAAGTATTTCAAAATGGAGCAGTCAAAGAAAGAGTTCTTGCCTGTATTACAAGGTGTGAAGTTGAGTAAGACTCAAAGCCCGACCACGGCAGAAGATAGAAAGAGAATGAAAGTCATTCCCTATGCCTTGGCCATAGGTTCTATAAAGTATGTCATGCTGTGTACCAGATCTATTGTATACCCTGCACTGATTTGGCAAGGGAGTACAATAGTGATCTAGGAGTAGATCACTGGACAACGGTCAGAATTATCCTTAGTGAAATAAGGATATGTTTCTCGATTATGGACGTGACAAAAAGGTTTGTCGTAAAGGGTTACGTCGATGCAAGTTTTTGACACTGATCCAGATGATTCTAAGTCTCAATCTGGATACATATTGAAAGTGGGAGCAATTAGCTAGAGTAGCTCCGTGCGGAGCATTGTAGACATAGAATTTTGCAAAATACATACGGATCTGAATTTGGCAGACCCGTTGACTAAACTTCTCTCACAGGCAAAACATGATCACACCTTAGTACTCTTTGGGTGTTAATCACATAGCAATGTGAACTAGATTACTGACTCTAGTAAACCCTTTGGGTATAGGTCACATGACAATGTGAACTATGGGTGTTAACGACATGGTGATGTGAACTATTAGTGTTGAATCACATGGTAATGTGAACTAGATTATTGACTCTAGTGCAAGTGGGAGACTGAAGGAAATATGCCCTAGAGGCAATAATAAAGTTATTATTTATTTCCTTATTTTATGATAAATGTTTATTATTCAGGCTAGAATTGTATTAACCGGAAACATAATACATGTGTGAATACATAGACAAACAGAGTGTCACTAGTATGCCTCTACTTGACTAGCTCGTTAATCAAAGATGGTTATGTTTCCTAACCATTGACGAAGAGTTGTTATTTGATTAACGGGATCACATCATTAGATGAATGATCTGATTGACATGACCCATTCCATTAGCTTAGCACCCGATCATTTAGTATGTTGCTATTGCTTTCTTCATGACTTATACATGTTCCTATGACTATGAGATTATGCAACTCCCGGTTGCCGGACGAACACTTTGTGTGCTACCAAACGTCACAACGTAACTGGGTGATTATAAAGGTGCTCTACAGGTGTCTCCAAAGGTACATGTTGGGTTGACGTATTTCGAGATTAGGATTTGTGACTCTGATTGTCGGAGAGGTATCTCTGGGCCCTCTCGGTAATGCACATCACATAAGCCTTGCAAGCATTGCAACTAATGAGTTAGTTGTGAGATGATGTATTACGGAACGAGTAAAGAGACTTGCCGGTAACGAGATTGAACTAGGTATTGAGATACCGACGATTGAATCTCGGGCAAGTAACATACCAATGACAAAGGGAACAACGTATGTTGTTATGCGGTCTGACCGATAAAAGATCTTCGTAGAATATGTAGGAGCCAATATGAGCATCCAGGTTCCGCTATTGGTTATTGACCGGAGACGTGTCTCGGTCATGTCTACATTGTTCTCGAACCCGTAGGGTCCGCATGCTTAAGGTTTCGATGACAATTATATTATGAGTTTATGAGTTTTGATGTACCGAAGGAGTTCGGAGTCCCGGATGAGATCGGGGACATGACGAGGAGTCTCGAAATGGCCGAGACGTAAAAATCGATATATTGGACGACTATATTCGGACATCGGAAAGGTTCCGAGTGATTCGAGTATTTTTCGGAGTACCAGAGAGTTACGGGAATTCGCCGGGAGAAGTATTGGGCCTTATTGGGCCATAAGGGAAAGAGAGAGGGGCTGCCTAGGGCAGGCCGCGCGCCCCCCAAGGCCTAGTACGAATTGGACTAGGGGGAGGGGCTGCGCCCCTTCCTTGTTTCCTACTCCTACTACATGGAAGTACTCCTAGTTGGACTAGGAAAGGGGGAATCCTACTCCCGGTGGGAGTAGGACTCCCCTAGGGCGCGCCATAGAGAGGGCCGGCCCTCCCCTCCTTCACTCCTTTATATACGGGGAAGGGGGCACCCCATAGACACACAAGTTGATCCACGTGATCATATTCTTAGCCGTGTGCGGTGCCCCCTTCCACCATAGTCCTCGATAATATTGTAGCGGTGCTTAGGCGAAGCCCTGCGACATTAGTACATCAAGATCGTCACCATGCCGTCGTGCTGACGGAACTCTTCCTCGACACTTTGCTGGATCGGAGTCCGGGGATCGTCATCGAGCTGAACGTGTGCTAGAACTCGGAGGTGCCGTAGTTTCGGTGCTTGATCGGTCGAGCCATGAAGACGTACGACTACATCAACCTAACGCTTCCATTGTCGATCTACAAGGGTACGCAGATCACACTCTCCCCTCTCGTTGCTATGCATCACCATGATCTTGCGTGTGCGTAGGAATTTTTTTGAAATTACTACATTCCCCGAAAGCCGCCCCCTTCCTTGTCCTATTCGGACTAGGGGGGGGGGGGGAGGGGGCTCGCGGCCTGCCCTAGCCGGCCCTCCTCTTCTCCCTTAGGGCCCATGTAGGCCCAATAACCCCCCCCCCCCCGGGGGGGGGGGGGGTTCTGGGAACCCCCCGTACTCCGGTAAAATCCCGATTTCACCCGGAATGTTTCCGATATCCAAATATAAGCTTCCAATATATCAATGTTTATGTCTCGACCATTTCGAGACTCCTCGTCATGTCCGTGATCACATCCTGGACACTGAAGAACCTTCGGTAGATCAAAACACAAAAACCCTAATTACGATCGTCACCGAACTTTAAGCGTGCGGACCCTACGGGTTCAAGAACTATGTAGACATGACCGAGACACGTCTTCGGTCAATAACCAATAGTGGAACCTGGATGCTCATATTGGCTCCTACATATTCTACGTAGATCTTTATTGGTCAGACCGCATAACAATATACGTTGTTCCCTTTGTCATCGGTATGTTACTTGCCCGAGATTCGATCGTCAGTATCTCAATACCTAGTTCAATCTCGTTACCGGCAAGTCTCTTTACTCGTTCCGTAATACATCATCCCGCAACTAACTTATTAGTTGCAATGCTTGCAAGTCTTGAGTGATGTGTATTACCGAGAGGGCCCAGAGATACCTCCCCGACAATCGGAGTGACAAATCCTAATCTCGAAATACGCCAACCCAACAAATACCTTCGGAGACACCTGTAGAGCACCTTTATAGACGCCCAGTTACGTTGTGACGTTTGGTAGCACACGAAGTGTTCCTCCGGTAAACGGGAGTTGCATAATCTCATAGTCATAGGAACATATATAAGTTATGAAGAAAGCAATAGCAACAAACTAAACGATCAAGTGCTAAGCTAATGGAATGGGTCAAGTCAATCACTTCATTCTCCTAATGATGTGATCCCGTTAACCAAATAAAAACTCATGTCTATGGTTAGGAAACATAACCATCTTTGATCAACGAGCTAGTCAAGTAGAGGCTTACTAGTGACATACTGTTTGTCTATGTATTCACACATGTATTATGTTTCTGGTTAATACAATTCTAGCATGAATAATAAACATTTATCATGATACAAGGAAATAAATAATAACTTTATTATTGCCTCTAGGGCATATTTCCTTCAGTCTCCCACTTGCACTAGAGTCAATAATCTAGATTACCAAGAAATGATTCTAACACCCATGGAGCCTTGGTGCTGATCATGTTTTGCTCGTGGAAGAGGCTTAGTCAGCGGGTCTGCAACATTCAGATCCATATGTATCTTGCAAATTTCTATGTCTCCCACTTGGACTAAATCCCAAATAGAATTGAAGCGTCTCTTGATGTGCTTGGTTCTCTTGTGAAATCTAGATTCCTTTGCCAAGGCAATTGCACCAGTATTGTCACAAAAGATTTTCATTGGACCCGATGCACTAGGTATGACACCTAAATCGGATATGAACTTCTTCATCCAGACTCCTTCATTTGCTGCTTCCGAAGCAGCTATGTACTCCGCTTCACATATAGATTCCGCCATGATGCTTTGTTTAGAACTGCACCAATTGACAGCTCCACCATTTAATGTAAACACGTATCCGGTTAGCGATTTAGAATCGTCCGGATCAGTGTCAAAGCTTGCATAAACGTAACCATTTACGATGAGCTCTTTGTCACCTCCATATACGAGAAACATATCCTTAGTTCTTTTCAGGTACTTCAGGATGTTCTTGACCGCTGTCCAGTGATCCACTCCTGGATTACTTTGGTACCTCCCTGCTAGACTTATAGCAAGGCACACATCAGGTCTGGTACACATCATTGCATACATGATAGAGCCTATGGCTGAAGCATAGGGAACATCTTTCATTTTCTCTCTATCTTCTACAGTGGTCGGACATTGAGTCTTACTCAACTTCACACCTTGTAACACATGCAAGAACCCTTTCTTTGCTTGATCCATTTTAAAACTTCTTCAGAACTTTGTCAAGGTATGTGCTTTGTGAAAGTCCAATTAAGCGTCTTGATCTATCTCTATAGATCTTAATGCCCAATATGTAAGCAGCTTCACCGAGGTCTTTCATTGAAAAACTCTTATTCAAGTATCCCTTTATGCTATCCAGAAATTCTATATTATTTCCAATCAATAATATGTCATCCACATATAATATTAGAAATGCTACAGAGCTCCCACTCACTTTCTTGTAAATACAGGCTTCTCCAAAAGTCTGTATAAAACCAAATGCTTTGATCACACTATCAAAGCGTTTATTCCAACTACGAGAGGCTTGCACCAGTCCATAAATAGATCGCTGGAGCTTGCACACTTTGTTAGCTCCCTTTGGATCGACAAAACCTTCTGGTTGCATCATATACAACTCTTCTTCCAGAAATCCATTCAGGAATGCAGTTTTGACATCCATTTGCCAAATTTCATAATCATAAAATGCGGCAATTGCTAACATGATTCAGACAGACTTAAGCATCGCTACGGGTGAGAAGGTCTCATCGTAGTCAATCCCTTGAACTTGTCGAAAACCTTTCGCAACAAGTCGAGCTTTGTAGACAGTAACATTACCGTCAGCGTCAGTCTTCTTCTTGAAGATCCATTTATTCTCAATTGCTTGCCGATCAACGGGCAAGTCAACCAAAGTCCACACTTTGTTCTCATACATGGATCCCATCTCAGATTTCATGGCTTCTAGCCATTTTGCGGAATCTGGGCTCACGATCGCTTCTTCATAGTTTGTAGGTTCATCATGATCTAGTAGCATGACTTCCATAACAGGATTACCGTACCACTTTGGCGCGGATCTTACTTTGGTTGATCTACGAGGTTCGGTAGTAACTTGATCTGAAGTTTCATGATCATTATCATTAGCTTCCTTACTAATTGGTGTAGGTGTCACAGAAACCGGTTTCTGTGATGTACTATTTTCCAATAAGGGAGCAGGTACAGTTACCTCATCAAGTTCTACTTTTCTCCCACTCACTTCTTTCGAGAGAAACTCCTTCTCTAGAAAAACTCCGAATTTAGCAACAAAAGTCTTGCCTTCGGATCTGTGATAGAAGGTGTACCCAACAATCTCCTTTGGGTATCCTATGAAGACACATTTCTTCGATTTGGGTTCGAGCTTATCAGGTTGAAGTTTTTTCACATAAGCATCGCAGCCCCAAACTTTCAGAAACGACAACTTTGGTTTCTTGCCAAACCACAGTTCATAAGGTGTCGTCTCAACGGATTTCGATGGTGTCCTATTTAATGTGAATGCAACCGTCTCTAAAGCACAACCCCAAAACGATAGCGGTAAATCAGTAAGAGACATCATAGATCGCACCATATCTAATAAAGTACGATTACGACGTTCGGACACACCATTATGCTGTGGTGTTCTGGGTGGTGTGAGTTGCGAAACTATTCTGCATTGTTTCAAATGTAGACCAAACTCGTAACTCAAATATTCTCCTCCACGATCAGATCGTAGAAACTTTATTTTCTTGTTACGATGATTTTCAACTTCACTCTGAAATTCTTTTAACTTTTCAAATGTTTCAGACTTATGTTTCATTAAGTAGATATACCCATATCTGCTTAAATCATCTCTGAAGGTGAGAAAATAACGATATCCGCCACAAGCCTCAACATTCATTGGACCAATTCCAACAAATCCGTTGCTCTGTCCATAGTACCGGAGAACGGTGTTTTAGTCATCTTACCCATGAGGCACGGTTCGCAAATACCAAGTGATTCATAATCAAGTGGTTCCAAAAGTCCATCAGTATGGAGTTTCTTCATGCGCTTTACACTGATATGACCTAAACGGCAGTGCCACAAATAAGTTGCACTATCATTATCAACTCTACATCTTTTGATTTCAACATTATGAATATGTGTATCACTACTATCGAGATTCATCAAAAATAGACCACTCTTCAAGGGTGCATGACCATAAAAGATATTACTCATATAATAGAACAACCATTATTCTCTGATTTAAATGAATAACCGTCTCGCATCAAACAAGATCCAGATATAATGTTCATGCTCAACGCTGGCACCAAATAACAATTATTTAGGTCTAATACTAATCCCGAAGGTAGATGTAGAGGTAGCGTGCCGACCGCGATCACATCGACTTTGGAACCATTTCCCACGCGCATTGTCACCTCGTCCTTTGCCAATCTTCGCTTAATCCGTAGCCCCTGCTTCGAGTTGCAAATGTTAGCAATAGTACCAGTATCAAATACCCTGGTGCTACTGTGAGCATTAGTAAGGTACACATCAATAACATGTATATCACATATACCTTTGTTCACTTTGCCATCCTTCTTATCCGCCAAATACTTGGGGCAGTTCCACTTCCAGTGACCAGTCTTCTTGCAGTAGAAGCACTCAGTCTCAGGCTTAGGTCCAGACTTGGGTTTCTTCTCCTGAGCAGTAACTTGTTTGCTGTTCTTCTTGAAGTTCCCTTTCTTCTTCCCTTTGCCTTTTTTTCTTGAAACTAGTGGTCTTATTGACCATCAACACTTGATGCTCCTTCTTGATTTCTACCTCCGCGGCTTTTAGCATCGCGAAGAGCTCAGGAATAGTCTTATTCATCCCTTGCATATTATAGTTCATCACGAAGCTTTTGTAGCTTGGTGGTAGTGATTGAAGAACTCTGTCAATGACACTATCAACAGGAAGATTAACCCCCAGTTGAGTCAAGTGATTATGATACCCAGAGATTTTGAGTATATGCTCACTGACAGAACTATTCTCCTCCATCTTGCAGCTATAGAATTTATTGGAGACTTCATATCTCTCAATCTGGGCATTTGCTTGAAATATTAACTTCAACTCCTGGAACATCTCATATGCTCCAAGACATTCAAAACGTCGTTGAAGACCCGGTTCTAAGCCGTAAAGCATGGCACACTTAAGTATTGAGTAGTCATCAGCTTTGCTCTGCCAGACGTTCATAACATCTGGTGTTGCTCCTGCAGCAGGCTTGGCACTTAGCGGTGCTTCTAGGACGTAATTCTTCTGTGCAGCAATGAGGATAATCCTCAAGTTACGGACCTAGTCCGTGTAATTGCTACCATCATCTTTCAACTTTGCTTTCTCAAGGAACGCATTAAAATTCAACGGAACAACAGCACGAGCCATCTATCTACAATCAAATATAGACAAGCAAGATACTATCAGGTACTAAGTTCATGATAAATTTAAGTTCAATTAATCATATTACTTAAGAACTCCCACTTAGAAAGATATCCCTCTAATCCTCTAAGTGATCACGTGATCCAAATCAACTAAACCATGTCCGATCATCACGTGAGATGGAGTAGTATCAATGGTGAACATCAATATGTTGATCATATCTACTATATGATTCACGCTCGACCTTTCGGTCTCCGTGTTCCGAGGCCATATCTGATATATGCTAGGCTCGTCAAGTTTAACCTGAGTATTCCGCGTGTGCAACTGTTTTGCACCCGTTGTATTTGAACGTAGAGCCTATCACACCCGATCATCACGTAGTGTCTCAGCACAAAGAACTTTCGCAACGATGCATACTCAGGGAGAACACTTATACTTTGATAATTTAGTGAGGGATCATCTTATAATGCTACCGTCAATCAAAGCAAGATAAGATGCATAAAAGATAAACATCACATGCAATCAATATAAGTGATATGATATGGCCATCATCATTTTGTACTTGTGATCTCCATCTCCGAAGCACCGTCATGATCACCATCGTCACCGGCGCGACACCTTGATCTCCATCGTAGCATCGTTGCCGTCTCGCCAATCTTATGCTTCCACGACTATCGCTACCGCTTAGTGATAAGGTAAAGCATTATAGTGCGATTGTATTGCATACAATAAAGCGACAACCATATGGCTCCTGCCAGTTGCCGATAACTCGGTTACAAAACATGATCATCTCATACAATAAAATTTAGCATCGTGTCTTGACCATATCACATCACAACATGCCCTGCAAAAACAAGTTAGACGTCCTCTACTTTGTTGTTGCAAGTTTTACGTGGCTGCTATGGACTTAGCAAGAACCGTTCTTACCTACGCATCAAAACCACAACGATAGTTTGTCAAGTTGGTGCTGTTTTAACCTTCGCAAGGACCGGACATAGCCACACTTGGTTCAACTAAAGTTGGAGAAACTGACACCCGCCAGCCACCTCTGTGCAAAGCACGTCGGTAGAACCATTCTCGCGTAAGCGTACGCGTAATGTCGGTCTGGGCCGCTTCATCCACCAATACCGCCGAACCAAAGTATGACATGCTGGTAAGCAGTATGACTTATATCGCCCACAACTCACTTGTGTTCTACTCGTGCATAACATCAACACATAAAACCTAGGCTCGGATGCCTCTGTTGGGGAACGTAGTAATTTCAAAATTTTCCTACACACACGCAAGATCATGGTGATGCATAGCAACGAGAAGGGAGAGTGTTGTCTACGTACCCTCATAGACCGGCAACGGAAGCGTTGACACAATGTAGAGGAAGTAGCCGTATGTCTTCCTAATCCAACCGATCCAAGTACCGAACGTATGGCACCTCCGAGTTCTGCACACGTTCAACTCGGTGACGTCCCTCGAGCTCCGATCCAGCAAAGTGTTGAGGGAGAGTTTTGTTAGCATGACGGCGTGATGACGGTGATGATGTTCTACCGACGCAGGGCTTCGCCTAAGCACCGCTACGATATGACCGAGGTGGAATATGGTGGAAGGGGCACCGCACACGGCTAAGGAACGATCACGAAGATCAACTTGTGTGTCATGGGGTGCCCCTTGCCCCTGTATATAAAGGAGGGAGAGGGGGAGGTGCGGCCGGCCCAATGGGTGCGCCTGGAGGAGTCCAACTCCCACCGGGAGTAGGACTCCCCCCTCTTGCCTTGTTGGAAAAGGAAGGGGAAAGGAAGAAAGAGGAAAGGGGGGCGCCGCCCCCCCTTCCTTGTCCTATTCGTACTAGGGGGAGGGGGGGCGCGGCCTACCCTGGTCGGCCCTCCTCTTCTCCCTTAGGGCCCATGTAGGCCCAATAACCCCCCCGGGGGGGGGGGGGGTTCCGGTTACCCCCGGTACTCCGGTAAAATCCCGATTTCACCCGGAACGTTTCCGATATCCAAATGTAGGCTTCCAACATATCAATCTTTATGTCTCGACCATTTCGAGACTCCTCGCCATGTCCGTGATCACATCCGGGACACCAAAAAACCTTCGGTACATCAAAACACAAAAACCCTAATTACGATCGTCACCAAACTTTAAGCATGCGGTCCCTACGGGTTCGAGAACTATGTAGACATGATCGAGACACGTCTCCGGTCAATAACCAATAGCGGAACCTGGATGCTCATATTGGCTCCTACATATTCTACGGAGATCTTTATCGGTCAGACCGCATAATAATATACGTTGTTCCCTTTGTCATCGGTATGTTACTTGTCCGAGATTCGATCGTCGGTATCTCAATACCTAGTTCAATCTCGTTACCGGCAAGTCTCTTTATTCGTTCCGTAATACATCATCCCGCAACTAACTTATTAGTTGCAATGCTTGAGTGATGTGTATTACCGAGAAGGCCCAGAGATACCTCCCCGACAATCGGAGTGACAAATCCTAATCTCGAAATACGCCAACCCAACAAATACCTTCGGAGACACCTATAGAGCACCTTTATAATCACCCAGTTACGTTGTGACGTTTGGTAGCACACAAAGTGTTCCTCTGGTAAACGGGAGTTGCATAATCTCGTAGTCATAGGAACATATATAAGTTATGAAGAAAGCAATAGCAACAAACTAAACGATCAAGTGCTAAGCTAATGGAATGGGTCAAGTCAATCACATCATTCTCCTAATGATGTGATACTGTTATCCAAATAACAACTCATGTCTATAGTTAGGAAACATAACCATCTTTGATCAACGAGCTAGTCAAGTAGAGGCTTACTAGTGACATACTGTCTGTCTATGTATTCACATATGTATTATGTTTCCGGTTAATACAATTCTAGCATGAATAATAAACATTTATCATGATACAAGGAAATAAATAATAACTTTATTATTGCCTCTAGGGAATATTTCCTTCAAGTAATTACCATGAGCGTGCATGAGGGAGAGGGGGTGGGGGCGACCTTCCCGCCTCCACTGGAACCACAACCATGATAGTCACCAGCGATGGGGGTCACGCAGGCACCACAACCGCCGCCGGTGCCGGTGTCTACGCGATCAGTCCAGGCGCTGGCCTGCGGATTCGACTCCGAGACGGATCTGGATCAAGAGGTAGAACATTTGGTTCCGCCAGATGGCGGATCTATTTCGAGGATAGCCGGATGGCCGGGACATGGAGAGATGGATTTCTTTATGCGCATTCACTGTCATGATGGACAACGGTACAAGATAGTGATCATGATATTCTTGCCGGCCAGTACTTTTACGTCGACGAGCAGATCCACATAGGTTCATGTTTGAATATCAATGAATGCGAATTTTTTGTTGAAGAATGCTTGCAGGAGACTCTGGGCGGGGAGGATCAGATTGAGGTCGTCGATCTAACATCGGAACCAGATGCCCCGATACCTATGCCAAAATCGGAGGAATGTTTTGGGTCCTAGCTGACGATGAAGACGAAGAAGACGATGATGCTGAGCTAGATTCTCCTGGAGTCATGAAGCCAAAGTCGCCCGAGATGCTATCTTGGTTCGCGGCACCAATTGCTGAATCTTTCATGAAGCTCGCGCCTGGCGAGGGGCACAAAGACAGGAGGGTTGCGGAGCCAAGACCGGCGGCTATCGGCAAGCCCTCGTCGATGAAGATCAAACCTTGGAAAGGACCCCTCCCCAAAGTAATTTTTTCACAACCCACTTTATCAGATTTTTTCCATTGGATGGTTGGACGAAAATCACTCGCAAGAAGAAGAAAAAGGTTTCTCCGGCAGTAGTTCATCCGCCGCCGCCGGTCGTTGATCTAGGAGCGATCTGGGCGGCGCGACTGGTTCGTTTGAATCTGCTGCTAGGAATTAGTGGGCCAGAGGAAGAGACTTCCGGCCTGGGGACCGGTAGCGGACTTTCCTTCTCCGGGCGGGCTACATGGGGGCGTGTTGGATCACCTATCTCATGCACGTACGGAGATCAGGCAACGCAGGATCACCCGACGAGGGTTTCCTAAGCTGCCTTCCGGTCGCACAGCGAGGATTGTGCCCGTTATTCGATCGACCTCTGAGACCATGGCCGGACACGGGAGGGGCTTGCCGCCGCCGCCGAAGCACGCGCCCCCGCCCGCCCAGACCGTGCCCCCACAACTTAAGGCGGTACCGCAGTCGAAGCCGGCGCTGTTGCAGTAAAGGATCGGGGCACAACAGCACAGGCCTACGTCGCAGCCTCTAGCAGTGCCGCCACGATGCCCGATGGCGCAAACTCCAGCGGGAGGGAAGGTTGCACAGGATGGCCGTGAATCCGACAGCCCGTTCCCTGCTATTTCCCATGGGACGACGATGGGCAGAGGATACGCCGTTGTGGCGCATGGGTTTCATGGCCCTCCTCGTGACCGTTGGGGCGATGACGGGGTCAATGTTGACAGTGATGGATAGCATCGTGGTTCGCCGTCGACTGGCGGCAGCCGCCGATACGCCTGGCAAAGTGATGGATCAGAGGAGCGTCTGTTCTATGTGCCGCCATGTAATTTTGTGGAGGGGGCTTCTGGCCTGGATTACAGGTCCCGTGGAGGTTGTTGGGGTTTTCTTGGTGGTAGGGTGGGGCTAGGTGGCCATCCTAGTACCGGCAGCGCCCCCCTCCAACACTGCCGCAGGACACTACTGATACGTCCATTTTGCATCATGTTTTTATATCAATATTTATTGCATTATGGATTGTTATTTCACTTGATGTCACAATACTTATGGCTATTCTCTCTTATTTTACAAGGTTTACATAAGGAGGGAGAATGCCGGCAGCTGGAATTCTAGGCTAGAAAGGAGCAAATATTAGAGACCTATTCTGCGCAACTCCAAAAGTCCTGAAACTCCACGAAACATCTTAAAATAAATAAAGAAAAATCCTCGCCAAAGATGAAGGCCAGGGGGCCCACACCCTGCTCACGAGGGTGGGGGCGCGCCCCCCTACCTCGTGGGCCCCCTGGTGGCTCTCCGACGTCCATCTTCTCCTATATGAAGTCTTTCGATGAGAAAAGAAGGAACTTTTCAGGACGAGACTCCGCCGCCACGAGGCGGAACCAATCTAGAGCTCCGGCAGAGGTGTTCTGCCGGGGATACTGCCCTCCGGGAGGGGGAAATCATCACCATCGTCATCACCAACGCTCCTCTCATCGGGAGAGGGCAATCTCCATCAACATCTTCACAACCACCATCTCATCTCCAAACCCTAGTTCATCTCTTGTATCCAATTCTTGTCTCAAAGTCCGGGATTGGTGCTAGTAGGTTGCTAGTAGTGTTGATTACTCCTTGTAGTTGATGCTAGTTGGTTTATTTGGTGGAAGATCATATGTTCAGATCCTATATGCATATTATTACCCCTCTGATTATGAACATGAATAAGCTTTGTGAGTAATTACGCTTGTTCCTGAGGACAAGGGAGAAGTCTTGCTATTAGTAGTCATGTGAATTTGCTATTCGTTTGATATTTTGATAAGATGTATGTTGTCTAGCCTCTAGTGGTGTTATGTGAATGTCGACTACATAACACTTCACCATTATTTGGGCCTAGAGGAAGGCATTGGGAATTAATAGGTAGATGATGGGTTTCTAGAGTGACAGAAGCTTAAACCATAGTTTATGCGTTGCTTCGTAAGGGGCTGATTTGGATCCACATGTTTCATGCTATGGTTAGGTTTACCTTAATACTTTTGTTGTAGTTGCGGATCCTTGCAATAGAGGTTAATCATAAGTGGGATGCTTGTTCAAGTAAGAACAGCACCCAAGCACCGGTCCACCCACATATCAAATTATCAAAGTATCGAACGTGAATCATATGAACGTGATGAAAACTAGCTTGACGATATTCCCATGTGTCCTCGGGAGCGCTTTTCCTATTATAAGAGTTTGTTCCCGCTTGTCCTTTTCTACAAAAGGATTGGGCCACCTTGTTGCACTTTATTTACTTTTGTTACTTGTTGCTCGTTACAATTTATCTTATCATAAAACTATCTGTTACCACTTATTTCAGTACTTGTAGAGAATACCTTGCTAAAAACCGCTTATCGTTTCCTTCTGCTCCTCGTTGGGTTCGACAATCTTACTTATAGAAAGGACTACGATAGATCCCCTATACTTGTGGGTCATCAAGATTCTTTTCTGGTGCCGTTGCCGGGGAGTGTGCGCCTTTGGTAGGTGGAATTTGGTAAGGAAAAATTTATATAGTGTGCTGAAATTTACTGTCACTTGTTACTATGGAAAGTAATTCTCTGAGGGGCTTGTTCGGGGTATCTTCACCCCGTCCAGTAGAGCAAAGAGTTTTTCCTCAACCTACTGAACCTATTGAAAATGAAACTCCTTTTGAGTTTCCTTCGGGTATGATGGAAAAACTGCTAGCTAACCCTTTTACAGGAGATGGAACAAAGCATCCTGATGAGCACTTAATATATGTGGATGAAGTTTGTGGATTATTTAAGCTTGCAGGTATACCCGATGATGTTGCTAAGAAGAAGGTCTTCCCTTTATCTTTGAAGGGAGATGCATTGATATGGTATAGGCTATGTGATGATATGAGATCATGGGACTATAAAAGATTGAAGATGCAATTTCATCAAAAGTATTACCCTATGCACTTGTTCATCATGATCGCAATTATATATATAATTTCTGGCCTCGCGAAGGAGAAATCGACGCTCAATCTTGGGGGAGACTTAAATCAATGTTATATTTATGCCCCAATCATGAGCTCTCAAGAGAAATGATTATTCAAAAATTTTATGCTCGACTTCCTGAAAACAATCGCACCATGCTCGATACTTCTTGTGCTGGCTCTTTTATGATGAAGACTATTTAATTTAAATGGAATTTATTGGATAGAATTAAACGCAATTCTGAAGATTTTGACCTCGACGAAGGTAAGGAGTCAGGTATGACACCTAATTTTGATTGTGTTAAATATTTTATGGACACCGATATTTTCTGTAAGTTTAGCACTAAATATGGACTTGACTCTGAGATAGTAGCTTCTTTCTGTGAATCTTTTGCTACTTATGTTGATCTCCCTAAGGAGAAGTGGTTTAAATATCATCCTCCCATAGAAGTAAAAGTAGCTGCACCTAGTAAAGTTGAAGAAAAGACTGTCACTTATAATGATCCTATTGTTCCTACTTCTTATGTTGAGAAACCACCTTTCCCTATCAGAATAAAGGATCATGCTAAAGCCTCAACTGTTGTTCGTAAAAGCAATATTAGAACTTATACACCCCCTGAGCAAGTTAAAGTAGAACCTAATATTGCTATTGTTAAAGATCTCTTGTCTGATAATATTGATGGGCATGTTATTCAGTTCGAAGGTGAAACTGCTAGAATTGCTAAACCTTGTGCTAAAGATAAACATAGACCTGTAGTAGGCGTGCCTGTTATTTCTGTTAAAATAGGAGATCATTGTTATCATGGCTTATGTGATATGGGTGCAAGTGCTAGTGTTATACCACATAGTTTATATGAAGAAATTAAGAATGAAATTGCACCTGCTGAGTTAGAAGGTTTTGATGTCACATTAAACTTGCCAATAGAGATACTATTTCACCAATTGGAATTGTTAGAGATGTTGAAGTCTTGTGTGGGAAAACTAAATATCCTGCTGATATTCTTGTTCTTACTTCTCCGCAAGATAGCTTTTGTCCCATTATATTTGGTAGACCCTTCTTGAACACTATTAATGCTAGGATAGATTGCAAAAAGAATGTTGTTACTATTGGCCTGGATGATATGGTTCATGAGTTTAATTTCTCTAAATTTAGTAAACAACATCGTGAGGAAGAATTACCTGGTAAGGATGAAATTATTGGTCTTGCTTCTATTCCCGTACCTCCTAGTGATCCTTTAGAACACTATTTGCTAGACCATGAAAATAATATGTTCATGAATGAAAGAAGGGAAATAGATGAAGTATTCTTTAAACATTAACCTATTTTGCAACACAATTTGCCTGTTGAAATGTTAGGGGATCCTCCTCCACCCAAGGGTGATCCCATGTTTGAGCTTAAACCTTTGCCTGATAATCTTAAATATGCTTATCTTGATGAAAAGAAGATATGTCCTGTTATTATTAGTGCTAACCTTTCAGAGCATGAAGAAGAAAGATTATTGGAAACTCTGAAGAAGCACCGTGCTGCTATTGGATATACTCTTGATGATCTTAAGGGCATTAGTCCCACTCTATGTCAACATAAAATAAATTTGGAAGCAGATGCCAAACCAGTTCGTGATCCCCAACGACGTCTGAATCCTAAAATGAAAGAAGTGATAAGAAAAGAAATACTCAAGCTTCTGGAGACACGTATAATCTATACCGTTGCTGATAGTGAGTGGGTCAGTCTTGTCCATTGTGTCCCTAAGAAGGGAGGTATTACTGTTTTTCCTGATAAAGACAAATTTATTCCACAAAGAATTATCACAGGTTATAGGATGGTAATTGATTTCCGTAAATTAAATAAAGCTACTAAGAAAGTTTATTACCCCTTACCTTTTATTGATCAAATGCTAGAAAGATTATGCTGAAGGAAATATGCCCTAGAGGCAATAATAAAGTTATTATTTATTTCCTTATATCATGATAAATGTTTATTATTCATGCTAGAATTGTATTAACCGGAGACATAATACATGTGTGAATACATAGACAAACAGAGTATCACTAGTATGCCTCTACTTGACTAGCTCGTTAATCAAAGATGGTTAAGTTTCCTAACCATGAACAATGTGTTGTTATTTGATTAACGAGGTCACATCATTAGTTGAATGATCTGATTGACATGACCCATTTCATTAGCTTAGCACCCGATCGTTTAGTATGTTGCTATTGCTTTCTTCATGACTTATACATGTTCCTATGACTATGAGATTATGCAACTCCCGTTTGCCGGAGGAACACTTTGGGTGCTACCAAATGTCACAACGTAACTGGGTGATTATAAAGGAGTACTACAGGTGTCTCCAATGGTAGATGTTGGGTTGGCGTATTTCAAGATTAGAATTTGTCACTCCGATTGTCGGAGAGGTATCTCTGGGCCCTCTCGGTAATACACATTACACAAGCCTTGCAAGCATTGCAACTAATGAGTTAGTTGCGGGTGATGTATTACAGAACGAGTAAAGAGACTTGCCGGTAACGAGATTGAACTAGGTATTGGATACCGACGATCGAATCTCGGGCAAGTAACATACCGATGACAAAGGGAACAACGTATGTTGTTATGCGGTCTGACCAATAAAGATCTTCATAGAATATGTAGGACCAATATGGGCATCCAGGTCCCGCTATTGGTTATTGACCGGAGACGTGTCTCGGTCATGTCTACATTGTTCTCGAACCGTAGGGTCCGCACGCTTAACGTTACGATGACAGTTATTATGAGTTTATGCATTTTGATGTACCGAAGGTTGTTTGGAGTCCCGTATGTGATCACGGACATGATGAGGAGTCTCGAAATGGTCGAGACATAAAGATTGATATATTGGAAGCCTATGTTTGGACATCGGAAGTGTTCCGGGTGAAATCAGGATTTTACCGGAGTACCGGGAGGTTACCGGAACCCCCCGGGAACCAAATGGGCGTTATTGGGCCTTAGTGGAAAGGTTAAAGGGGCAGCCCAAGGTGGGCTGCACGCCTCCCCCCTCCCCTAGTCCTATTAGGACTAGGAGAGGTGGCGAGCCCCCTTCTCCCTCTCTCTCTCTCTCTCTCTCTCTCGGAATCCTATTAGGAATAGGATTGGGGGGGGGGAGTCCTACTCCCGGTAGGAGTAGGACTCCTCCCGCGCCCTCCTCCTTTGGCCGGCCAGCCCTCCCCCTGGCAACCTTTATATACGGGGGCAGGGGGCACCTCTAGACACACAAGTTGATCATTGAGATTGTTCCTTAGCCGTGTGCGGCGCCCCCTGCCACCAAATTCCACCTCGATCATACCGTTGTAGTGCTTAGGCGAAGCCCTACATCGGTAGTACATCAAGATCGTCACCATGCCGTCGTGCTGACGAAACTCCTCCTCGAAGCTTTGCTGGATCGGAGCCCGGGGATCGTCATCGAGCTGAACGTGTGCTAAGAACTCGGAGGTGCCGGAGTAACGGTGCTTGGATTGGTCGGATCGGGAAGAAGACGTACGACTACTTCCTCTATGTTGTGTCAACGCTTCCGTTGCGATCTACAAGGGTACATAGATCAGACTCTCCCCCTCGTTGCTATGCATCACCATGATCTTGCGTGTGCGTAGGAATTTTTTTGAAATTACTACATTCCCAACAGTGGTATCAGAGCCTAGGTTTTATGGTTTGATGTTATTTGGACGAGTAGAACACAAGTGACTTGTGGGCGATACAAGTCATACTGCGTACCAGCATGTCATACTTTGGTTCGGCGGTATTGTTGGACGAGACGACCCGGACCAACCTTACGCGTACGCTTACGTGAGACCGGTTCCCTCGACGTGCTTTGCACATAGATGGCTTGCGGGCGACTGTCTCTCCAACTTTAGTTGAACCGAGTATGGCTACGCCCGGTCCTTGAGAAGGTTAAAACGGAGTCTATTTGACAAACTATCGTTGTGGTTTTGATGCGTAGGTGAGATGAGTTCTTGCTTAAGCCCGTAGCAGGCACGTAAAACTTGCAACAACAAAGTAGAGGACGTCTAACTTGTTTTTGCAGGGCATGATGTGATGTGATATGGTCAAGGCATGATGCTAAATTTTATTGTATGAGATGATGATGTTTTGTAACCAAGTTATCGGCAACTGGCAGGAGCCATATGGTTGTCGCTTTATTGTATGCAATGCAATCGCGATGTAATGCTTTACTTTATTACTAAGCGGTAGTGATAGTCGTGGAAGCATAAGATTGGCGAGACGACAACGATGCTACGATGGAGATCAAGGTGTCGTGCCGGTGACGATGGTGATCATGACGGTGCTTCGGAGATGGAGATCACAAGCACAAGATGATGATGGCCATATCATATCACTTATATTGATTGCATGTGATGTTTATCTTTTATGCATCTTATCTTGCTTTGATTGACGGTAGCATTATAAGATGATCTCTCACTAAATTATCAAGAAGTGTTCTCCCTGAGTATGCACCGTTGCCAAAGTTCGTCGTGCCCAGACACCACGTGATGATCGGGCGTGATAAGCTCTACGTCCATCTACAACGGGTGCAAGCCAGTTTTGCACACGCAGAATACTCAGGTTAAACTTGACAAGCCTAGCATATGCAGATATGGCCTCAGAACACAGAGACCGAAAGGTCGAACGTGAATCATATAGTAGATATGATCAACATAACGATGTTCACCATTGAAAACTACTCCATCTCACGTGATGATCGGTTATGGTTTAGTTGATTCGGATCACGTGATCACTTAGAGGATTAGAGGGATGTCTATCTAAGTGGGAGTTCTTAAGTAATTTGATTAACTAAACTTAAACTTATCATGAACTTAGTACCTGATAGTATCTTGCTTGTTTATGTTGATTGTAGATAGATGGCTCGTGCTGTTGTTCCGTTGAATTTTAATGCGTTCCTTGAGAAAGCAAAGTTGAAAGATGATGGTAGCAATTACACGGACTGGGTTCGTAACCTGAGGATTATCCTCATTGCTGCACAGAAGAATTACGTCCTGGAAGCACCGCTGGGTGCCAGGCCTGCTGCTGGAGCAACACCAGATGTTATGAATGTCTGGCAGAGCAAAGCTGATGACTACTCAATAGTTCAGTGTGCCATGCTTTACGGCTTAGAATCGGGACTTCAACGGTGGAACATCATGGAGCATATGAGATGTTCCAGGAGTTGAAGTTAATATTTCAAGCAAATGCCCGAATTGAGAGATATGAAGTCTCCAATAAGTTCTATAGCTGCAAGATGGAGGAGAACAGTTCTGTCAGTGAGCATATACTCAAAATGTCTGGGTATAATAATCACTTGATTCAGATGGAAGTTAATCTTCAAGATGATTGCGTCATTGACAGAATTCTCCAATCACTGCCACCAAGCTACAAGAGCTTCGTGATGAACTATAATATGCAAGGGATGAACAAGACTATTCCCGAGCTCTTCGCAATGCTGAAAGCTGCAGAGGTAGAAATCAAGAAGGAGCATCAAGTGTTGATGGTCAACAAGACCACTAGTTTCAAGAAAAAGGGCAAAGGGAAGAAGAAGGGGAACTTCAAGAAGAACAGCAAGCAAGTTGCTGCTCAGGAGAAGAAACCCAAGTCTGGACCTAAGCCTGAAACTGAGTGCTTCTACTGCAAGCAGACTGGTCACTGGAAGCGGAACTGCCCCAAGTATTTGGCGGATAAGAAGGATGGCAAGGTGAACAAAGGTATATGTGATATACATGTTATTGATCTATACCTTACTAGAGCTCGCAGTAGCACCTGGGTATTTGATACTGGTTCTGTTGCTAATATTTGCAACTCGAAACAGGGACTACGGAATAAGCGGACACTAGCAAAGGACGAGGTGACGATGCGCGTGGGAAACGGTTCCAAAGTCGATGTGATCGCGGTCGGCACGCTACCTCTACATCTACCTTGGGGATTAATATTAGACCTAAATAATTGTTATTTGGTGCCAACGTTGAGCATGAACATTATATCTGGATCTTGTTTAATGCGAGACGGTTATTCATTTAAATCATAGAATAATGGCTGTTCTATTTATATGAGTAATATCTTTTATGGTCATGCACCTTTGAAGAGTGGTCTATTTTTGATGAATCTCAATAGTAGTGATACACATATTCATAATGTTGAAACCAAAAGATGCAGAGTTGATAATGATAGTGCAACTTATTTGTGGCACTGCCGTTTAGGTCATATCTGTGTAAAGCGCATGAAGAAACTCCATACTGATGGGCTTTTGGAACCACTTGATTATGAATCACTTGGTACTTGCGAACCGTGCCTCATAGGCAAGATGACTAAAACACCGTTCTCCGGTACTATGGAGAGAGCAACAGATCTGTTGGAAATCATACATACCGATGTATGTGGTCCGATGAATATTGAGGCTCGTGGCGGATATCGTTATTTTCTCACCTTCACAGATGATTTAAGCAGATATGGGTACATCTACTTAATGAAACACAAGTCTGAAACATTTGAAAAGTTCAAAGAATTTCAGAGTGAAGTTGAAAATCATCGTAACAAGAAAATAAAGTTTCTACGATCTGATCGTGGAGGAGAATATTTGAGTTACGAGTTTGGTGTACATTTGAAAAATTGTGGAATAGTTTCGCAACTCACGCCACCCGAAACACCACAGCGTAATGGTGTGTCCGAACATCGTAATCGTACTTTACTAGATATGGTGCGATCTATGATGTCTCTTACTGATTTACCGCTATCATTTTGGGGTTATGCTTTAGAGACGGCCGCATTCACGTTAAATAGGGCACCATCAAAATCCGTTGAGACGACGCCTTATGAACTATGGTTTGGCAAGAAACCAAAGTTGTCGTTTCTTAAAGTTTAGGGCTGCGATGCTTATGTGAAAAAGCTTCAACCTGATAAGCTCGAACCCAAAGCGGAGAAATGTGTCTTCATAGGATACCCAAAGGAGACTGTTGGGTACACCTTCTATCACAGATCCGAAGGCAAGACATTCGTTGCTAAGAATGGATCATTTCTAGAGAAGGAGTTTCTCTCGAAAGAAGTGAGTGGGAGGAAAGTAGAACTTGACGAGGTAACTGTACCTGCTCCCTTATTGGAAAATAGTACATCACAGAAAACTGTTTCTGCGACACCTATACCAATTAGTGAGGAAGCTAATGATGATGATCATGAAACTTCAGGACAAGATACTACTGAACCACGTAGATCAACCAGAGTGAGATCCGCACCAGAGTGGTACGGTAATCCAATTATGGAAGTCATGCTACTAGATCATGATGAACCTACGAACTATGAAGAAGCGATGGTGAGCCCAGATTCCGGAAAGTGGCTTGAAGCCATGAAATTTGAGATGGGATCCATGTATGAGAACAAAGTATGGACTTTGGTTGACTTGCCCGATGATCGGCAAGCAATTGAGAATAAATGGATCTTCAAGAAAAAGACTGACGCTGACGGTAATATTACTGTCTATAAAGCTCGACTTGTCGCAAAAGGTTTTTGACAAGTTCAAGGGGTTGACTACGATGAGACCTTCTCACCCGTAGCGATGCTTAAGTCTGTCAGAATCATGTTAGCAATTGCCGCATTTTATGATTATGAAATTTGGCAGATGGATGTCAAAACTGCATTCCTGAATGGATTTCTGGAAGAAGAGTTGTATATGATGCAACCAGAAGGTTTTGTCGATCCAAAAGGAGCTAACAAAGTGTGCAAGCTCCAGCGATCCATTTATGGACTGGTGCAAGCCTCTCGGAGTTGGAATAAACGCTTTGATAGTGTAATCAAAGCATTTGGTTTTATACAGACGTTTGGAGAAGCCTGTATTTACAAGAAAGTGAGTGGGAGCTCTGTAGCATTTCTGATATTATATGTGGATGACATATTGCTGATTGGAAATGATATAGAATTTCTGGATAGCATAAAGGGATACTTGAATAAAAGTTTTTCGATGAAAGACCGCGGGGAAGCTGCTTACATATTAGGCATAAAGATCTATAGAGATAGATCAAGATGCTTAATTGGACTTTCACAAAGCACATACCTTGACAAGATTTTGAAGGAGTTCATAATGGATCAAGCAAAGAAAGGGTTCTTGCCTGTGTTACAAGGTGTGAAGTTGAGTCAGACTTAATGCCCGACCACTGCAGAAGATAGAGAGAAAATGAAAGATGTTCCCTATGCTCCAGCCTTAGGCTCTATCATGTATGCAATGCTGTGTACCAGACCTGATGTGTGCCTTGCTATAAGTTTAGCAGGGAGGTACCAAAGTAATCCAGGAGTGGATCACTGGACAGCGGTCAAGAACATCCTGAAATACCTGAAAAGGACTAAGGATATGTTTCTCGTGTATGGAGGTGACAAAGAGCTCACCGTAAGAGGTTACGTTGATGCAAGCTTTGACACTAATCCGGACGATTCTAAATCGCAAACCGGATACGTGTTTACTTTAAACGGTGGAGCTGTCAGTTGGTGCAGTTCTAAACAAAGCGTCGTAGCGGGATCTACATGTGAAGCGGAGTACATAGCTGCTTCGGAAGCAGCGAACGAAGGAGTCTGGATGAAGGAGTTCATATCCGATCTAGGTGTCATACCTAGTGCATCGGGTCCAATGAAAATCTTTTGTGACAATACTGGTGCAATTGCTTTGGCAAAGGAATCCAGATTTCACAAAAGGACCAAACACATCAAGAGACGCTTCAATTCCATCCGGGATCTAGTCCAGGTGGGAGACATAGAGATTTGCAAGATACATACGGATCTGAATGTTGCAGACCCGTTGACTAAGCCTCTTCCACGAGCAAAACATGATCAGCACCAAGGCTCCATGGGTGTTGAATCATTACTGTGTAATCTATATTATTGACTCTAGTGCAAGTGGGAGACTGAAGGAAATATGCCCTAGAGGCAATAATAAAGTTATTATTTATTTCCTTATATCATGATAAATGTTTATTATTCAAGCTAGAATTGTATTAACCGAAAACATAATACATGTGTGAATACATAGACAAACAGAGTGTCACTAGTATGCCTCTACTTGACTAGATCGTTAATCAAAGATGGTTAAGTTTCCTAACCATGAACAATGTGTTGTTATTTGATTAACGAGGTCACATCATTAGTTGAATGATCTGATTGACATGACCCATTTCATTAGCTTAGCACCCAATCGTTTAGTATGTTGCTATTGCTTTCTTCATGACTTATACATGTTCCTAGGACTATGAGATTATGCAACTCATGTTTGCCGGAGGAACACTTTGGGTGCTACCAAACGTCACAACGTAACTGGGTGATTATAAAGGAGTACTACAGGTGTCCCAATGGTAGATGTTGGGTTGGCGTATTTCGAGATTAGAATTTGTCACTCCGATTGTCGGAGAGGTATCTCTGGGCCCTCTCGGTAATACACATTACACAAGCCTTGCAAGCATTGCAACTAATGAGTTAGTTGCGGATGATGTATTACAGAACGAGTAAAGAGACTTGCCGGTAACGAGATTGAACTAGGTATTGGATACCGACGATCGAATCTCGGGCAAGTAACATACCGATGACAAAGGGAACAACGTATGTTGTTATGCGGTCTGACCGATAAAGATCTTCGTAGAATATGTAGGAGCCAATATGGGCATCCACGTCCCGCTATTGGTTATTGACCGGAGACGTGTCTCGGTCATGTCTACATTGTTCTCGAACCGTAGGGTCCGCACGCTTAACGTTACGATGACAGTTGTTATGAGTTTATGCATTTTGATGTACCGAAGGTTGTTCGGAGTCCCGGATGTGATCACGGACATGACGAGGAGTCTCGAAATGGTCGAGACATAAAGATTGATATATTGGAAGCCTATGTTTGGACATCGGAAGTGTTCCGGGTGAAATCGGGATTTTACCGGAGTACCGGGAGGTTACCGGAACCCCTCGGGAACCAAATGGGCCTTATTAGGCCTTAGTGGAAAGGTGAAAGGGGCAGCCCAAGGTGGGCTGCACGCCTCCCCCCTCCCCTAGTCCTATTAGGACTAGGAGAGGTGGCCGGCCCCCTTCTCCCTCTCTCTCTCTCTCTCTCTCGAGGAATCCTATTAGGAATAGGATTGGGGGGGGGGAGTCCTACTCCCGGTAGGAGTAGGACTCCTCCTGCGCCCTCCTCCTTTGGCCGGCCAGCCCTCCCCCTGGCAACCTTTATATACGGGGGCAGGGGGCACCTCTAGACACACAAGTTGATCATTGAGATCGTTCCTTAGCCATGTGCGGTGCCCCCTGCCACCAAATTCCACCTCGATCATACCGTTGTAGTGCTTAGGCGAAGCCCTACGTCGGTAGTACATCAAGATCGTCACCACGCCGTCGTGCTGAAGAAACTCCTCCCTGAAGCATTGCTGGATCGGAGCCCGGGGATCGTCATCGAGCTGAACGTGTGCTAAGAACTCGGAGGTGCCGGAGTAACGGTGCTTGGATCGGTCGGATTGGGAAGAAGACGTACGACTACTTCCTCTACGTTGTGTCAACGCTTCTGTTGCGATCTACAAGGGTACATAGATCAGACTCTCCCCCTCGTTGCTATGCATCACCATGATCTTGCGTGTGCGTAGGAATTTTTTTGAAATTACTACGTTCCCCAACATATGCAAACATACACACTATTGCTTTCTAGATGGTTATTCTGGTTTCTCTCAAATACCTGTGTCGGCTAGAGATCAATCAAAGACTACTTTTACATGCCCTTTTGGTACTTTTGCTTATAGATGTATGCCTTTTGGTCTATGTAATGCACCTGCTACCTTTCAAAGATGCATGATGGTTATATTCTCTGACTTTTGTGAAAAGATTTGTGAGGTTTTCATGGACGATTTTTCCGTCTATGGTTCCTCTTTTGATGATTGCTTGAGCAATCTTGACGAGTTTTGCAGAGATGTGAAGAAACTAGTCTTTTCTTGAAATGGGAAAAGTGCCACTTTATGGTTAATGAAGGTATTGTCTTGGGGCATAAAGTTTCTGAAAGAGGTATTGAAGTTGATAAAGCCAAGGTCGATGCTATTGAAAAGATGCCATGTCCCAAGCACATCAAAGGTATAAGAAGTTTCCTTGGTCACGCCAGATTTTATAGGAGGTTCATTAAGGACTTCTAAAAAATTTCTCGGCCTCTGACTAATTTATTGCAAAAAGATATACCATTTGTCTTTGATGATGATTGTGTAGAAGCATTTGAAACACTTAAGAAATCATTAGTCTCTGCACCTGTTGTTCAGCCACCTGATTGGAATTTACCCTTTGAAATTATGTGTGATGCTAGTGATTATGCTGTAGGTGCTGTTCTAGGGCAAAGAGTTCATAAGAAATTAAATGTTATTCATTATGCTAGTAAGACTCTAGACAATGCTCAAAGAAATTATGCTACTACTGAAAAATAGCTTTTAGCAGTTGTATTTGCTTGTGATAAGTTCAGACCTTATATTGTTGATTCTAAAGTAACTATTCAAACTGATCATGCTGCTATTAAATACCTTATGGAAAAGAAAGATGCTAAACCTAGACTTATTAGATGGGTTCTCTTGCTACAAGAATTTGATTTGCATATTGTTGATAGAAAGGGAGCTGAGAACCCCGTTGCAGACAACTTGTCTAGGTTAGAAAATATTTTTGATGACCCACTACCTATTAATGATAGCTTTCCTGATGAACAATTAAATGTTATAAGTACCTTTCGTAGTACTCCTTGGTATGCTGATTATGCTAATTATATTGTTGCTAAGTTTATACCACCTAGCTTCACATACCAGCAAAAGAAAAAGTTTTTCTATGACTTGAGAAATTACTTTTGGGATGACCCACATCTTTATAAAGAAGGAGTAGATGGTGTTATTAGACGTTGTGTACCTGAGGATGAACAGGAATAGATCCTACGCAAGTGTCATTCCGAGGCTTATGGAGGACACCACGCTGGAGATAGAACTGCACATAAGGTATTGCAATCTGGTTTTTATTGGCCTACTCTCTTCAAGGATGCCCGTAAGTTTGTCTTGTCTTGTGATGAATGTCAAAGAATTGGTAATATTAGTAGACGTCAAGAAATGCCTATGAATTATTCTCTTGTTATAGAACCGTTTGATGTTTGGGGATTTGATTATATGGGACCTTTTCTTGCCTCTAATGGATACACACATATTCTAGTTGCTGTTGATTACGTTACTAAGTGGGTAGAAGCTATACCAACTAGTAGTGCTGATCATAACACTTCTATAAAAATGCTTAAAGAAGTTATTTTTCCGAGGTTTGGAGTCCCTAGATATTTAATGACTGATGGTGGTTCACACTTTATTCATGGTGCTTTCCGTAAAATGCTTGCTAAATATGATGTTAATCATAGAATTGCATCTCCTCATCACCCTCAGTCTAGTGGTCAAGTAGGGTTGAGCAATAGAGATCTCAAATTAATTTTGCAAAAGACTGTTAATAGGTCTAGAAAGAATTGGTCCAAGAAACTTGATGATGCACTACAATTTTTTTCTGTCATACATATGACACTTCTATGATGATAATTGTGAGAAAACCCGGTATCATCATAGATGTGGTGGGCTCCTACTTCTATGACAAAAAATCATGACAGAAAATGGGCTTTTCGTCCTGGGCGGGCCGGAGATGCAGCTGCATGACATTTTTTGGGCCGTCCATGACGGAAAAAACCGTGGTAGAATAGAGGGGGAGGAAAATTTCGGAGAGTTCCCTGTTACGGTGGGAGGTCGGGGGCCGAGCGATGCGTGTTTCTCTCGTACACGTACGCGCGTGTGTGCGACGCATTGGTTCTAACTGAACTCAAGCGAGGCGTTGGGCTCTAACTGAACCCGAGCGATTGCACTGTAGGCTACGCGTTACCGAACCCGAGCGATCGATGGCTGTTAACTGAACCCGATCGAGCGATTCCTTGGCTACTGCTGCTAACTGAAGCCGATCGATGAGATGAACAGTGAGCGTTGCGGGGAGGGGGGGGGGGTTGGATGAACAGTGAGCGGTGGCGTTGCCTCTGGATGAACAGGACCCCGTGGTGTGGTGGAGGCCTGGATGAACAGCAGACGGTGGAGGGGTGCCTATGGAGGGGTGGATGAACAGGACCCCGTGGTGTGGAGGGCAGGATGAACAGTAGACGGTCGAGGGGTGGTTGAACAGGACCCCGTGGTGTGGAGGACTGGATGAACAGTAGACAGTGGAGGGGTGGTTGAACAGTAGCCGGTGGAGTAGCGCACGGTGGAGGCTGGATGAACAGGAGCCCGTGGAGGCTGGAGGAGGTCAACGGTGGATGAACAGTAGCTCATGGAGGCTGGAGGGGTCGATGGTGGAGATGAACAGTATCCCATGGAGTCCCATTTTGCGGTACGCCACACCCCTCCCGATGAACAGGACCCCCGTTTCGACCGTAGCACTCCAACACAAGTCCGTTTCCTCCGTTTTGCGGTATGCCACACCCCTCCCGATCAACATGACCCCCGTTTCGACCGTAGGAGGTCCGTTTCCTCCATTTTGCGGTACGCCATACCCCTCCCGATCAACAGGACCTCCGTTTCGACCGTAGGAGGTCCGTTTCCTCCATTTTGTGGTACGCCACACCCCTCCCGATCAACAGGACCCCCGTTTCGACCGTAGGAGGTCCGTTTCCTCTGTTGTGCGGTACGCGAGGCCTCGTTTCCATCGCCTCTTCCGTCCAAGCCCTCCCGATGAACACGCCCACGCATTCTATTCCGACCCATGAACACGACGGCGACGTTGTTTCTCCGTTCTGACCCAGCCATGTACACGAGCCCTCGCCGTATGTATGCGTGAGTAGGCGTTTGAGACCCCGCATGTATGTACACATACGTGGCCGTATTTTCTTTCTTGCACCCTGGTCGCTGTATGTACATGTACATGCTATGTGCGCGCCTCTACTACGACACGTGCGCGCCTCTACTACGACACGTACGTGCCTCTACATCGACCCGTATGTACGTACACGTTCGCGACCAGAATGTCAATGCTACATACGCTTCGACCAGGCGGGTCCCGACTGTTAGGCACTTCCTTGCGGGCGAAGATATAGCTGGTGGGTCCCAGGAGTCAGGGGGCGAATCATTTTTTTGCCCGGACGCACTTCCTTGCGTGCGAAGATGTAGCTGGTGGGTCCCAGCAGTCGGGGGGCTGGTGGGTCCCAGTAGTCAGGGGGCAAATCGTTTTGGTTTTTTTTGCCCGGACGCACTTCCTTGTGTGCGAAGATGTAGCTGGTGGGTCCCAGCAGTCAGGGGGCGAATCATTTTTTTTGCCTGGACGCACTTCCTTGTGTGCGAAGGTGTAGCTGGTGGGTCCCAGCAGTCAGGGGGGAAACATTTTTTTTTCGTGAAATACGGTGGCCCGTCCGGTGGGTCCCTGCTGTCAGGTGGAGGAATCATTATTTTTCGCGTAATAAGGAGGCACTTCCTTGCTGCCACCGTGAACCCAGCTGTCAGCCTCTCCACGTACAGTCCACGTCCGATGGAAGTCGTTCCTTGACCACGTTGACCACGCCGCGCCGAGAGCACCAGGGCGGTGGACGATGGCGAGGCCTAGGAAGGGGACGACGGGGAGCCGGGGAAGACGCGGCAGTGGAAGCCCGCGCGCACGGAGAGGAGTACGAGGGTTCACTGGTTCGACTGCGGTGTGAGGCTGCCATCGCCGCAGGGCCTGGCCAACGGTGGGAATAGTAGGGGGCGGTGAGGCCTCCGCGGCAGCACAACCGGCCGCGGGAGGCAGGAGCATGCGGCACGACCGGCGCTGCTTTGGGCGGCCGGAGCAAGAAGACCAGAGGTTGAAGAAGCACTACCGCCGTTGGATGGACATTGTACGGTCAATGGAGCTAGAATCGTTCATATTGACTAAGTTGACAAAGCCATTAGTCCCCGTCAACTTAGTAGGCCCACAAGTCAGCCTCCCACCAAGGTGGGTCCCAGCTAGCCGGGGGAGTATTCATTTTTTTGTGCGTAATAAGGAGACACTTCCGGTGGGTCCGAGCTGACAGTGCGGGGAACATTTTTTCGCAAAATATGGTGGCCCATTTGGTGGGTCCCAGCAGTCAGGGGGAAACGATTTTTTTTGCAAAATACTGGTGGCCCGTCTGGTGGGTCCCTGTTGTCAGGTGGAGGAATAATTATTTTGCACGTAATAAGGAGGCACTTCCTTGCTGCGGCCGTGGACCCAGCTGTCAGCCTCTCCACGTACAGTCCATGTCCAATGGAAGCCGTTCCTTGACCATGTTGACCACGCCGCGCCGAGCGCACTAGGGCTATATATAATAATTTATATATAGCTCATGGAAACTTCTTATGCAATTTATTGCAGTCGTTTTTTTGGTTGGCCAGGGCCAATTTCGCATATTTCTGTGGGTTCCAAACTATTTTTAATACCGAAATGTCCAGCCAGATTTAAAGTACTTTGAAGATATATTTAAAGTAGGTTAATGCCCAGTTAAATAGGAATCTGAAAATGTGATAAAATTCAGAAATTATAAAGTAATTGCCAATTTGTCATTTGTTTTTATATTTACAACCCATTTGATATTACTTTCAAGATTTGCAGGCGTCTTGAAAGAGTTGCAGCCCATCAGGGCGTAGAAAAATAAGTAGGCCTGGATTGGGTATTCTTCAGAAAAAATAAACTGGGCTCATTTTCACAAAGAAAAAATAGCTGGGCTGGTCACATGGTGAACATAAAATATATTCCTGGGCTAGACGGGCCACAGCCCAGTTCAAACCCTGCTCCATCTCAACAATACCAAACAAAAAAATACTGCTCGAGTAGCTACGTCCCAGGTGTCAGCCGATCTTGTGTTGTTCTCTTGTCTATTGACTATATACGCTCACAATGTCGTGGGTCCCAGATGTTAGGAAAACACTAGGAGGAAGCATTTTATTTTTCCATACGCTGACATGGTGGGCCCCTACTGTCATCCTCTCCACGTACTTCTGCCGATTCCTGTTGTTGGTTGACCATGTTGACAACGCGAGAGGGCGGCGCCGCGGCGAGTGCACCAAAGCACGCGGAGGACGTCGGCGTTAACGATTTAAGAGACGGTGGGGCAGCGATGTGTGCGCTGAGGCACAGCCAGCCGTGGGAGGCGGAAGCAGCCGGCCCCGCCGGCGCTGGTTTGGTTTTGGCGGCTGGATGAAGACAGGACTGAAGAAACACGACCGACTGTAAAAGCAGCAGGAGTACTTAACAACCTTAACTAAAACCAGCAGGGGCACTTAACAACCAAAGCTGAAAGCAGTATGAGTACTTATGCAGGTTCAACCATACAAAGCACGGCTCGAACAGTGCTACTTTGCCTACAGTTAACCAAGGGTGAGGCCGCCAAGCCCCAGGACAAGGCCTAGGCGCCACCCCGCGCATCCACAACCTTCTGAAAGCGGCTTCATCTTGCAACGTGGTCAATAAATAGGATATTCTCTTTAGAGCCATGGAAAAGCATGAACATAATCTTCTGCCCTATTCTCCAAGATGGACGGGCCTTCATTATTTGAGACCACCCATGAATAAGTATCTTTTCACCTCCATGGGGAATTGAGTAGGTCGACATATACATCATGTTGTGACCAAGCGCAAGTCTGACCCGACCATGGTCAGGCATCTATATAGGAACAATAGAACTCGGCAGTTCCTGTTTCAAGAAGATCACAGCTGTAAAACTGTGTATAAGCAATAGTTTATGAACAACATATATAACAGAAAACAGCTCGTACCATAAGTTTCTCGATATAGTTGGACCTGTTCAACGAGTCCAGCAGTGGCACACATGTCCCACGTGGCCTTCCACCATTGAAACGCCCCACAAGGACCTCAAGACGATCAATAAAGTGTAGGAACTTGTGGATGTCGATCCAGTCAACTTCAGTGCCATTAGTAACAGCCGAGTTATTACAGAGTAACAAATGAGCAGACTGCTTAACTCCGAAAAAACCTACACGTGCCACCAATTATAAGAAAATATTATTTAGAAGTAGCATCTTCGTGAGAGATTCACTGCTACTTCTAAAGTTAAATTGTGATTAGTTAGACAGAATAGGTGGATTAAGAAGTAATCGAGGCAACAAGCAAGAACCAGATACAAAACTAACATGGATGAACAATTGGAACGACGTCAGGGTGGAAGATCGCAGTGAAGATGAGACCAGGTTGTGCTATTTCTCTCAACATTCGTGTTGGGGAACGTAGCAGAAATTCAAAATTTTCTACGCATCACCAAGATCAATCTATGGAGTAATCTAGCAACGAGGGGAAGGAGAGTGCATCTACATACCCTTGTAGATCGCTAAGCGGAAGCATTCAAGTGAACGGGGTTGATGGAGTCATACTCGTCGTGATCCAAATCACCGATGATCCTAGTGCCGAACGGACGGCACCTCCGTGTTCAACACACGTACAGCCCGGTGACGTCTCCTACACCTTGATCCAGCAAGGGGAGAAGGAGAGGTTGGGGAAGACTCCATCCAGCAGCAACACGACGGCTTGGTGGGTGTGAAGGAGCGTGGGATTCCAGCAGGGCTTCGCCAAGCACTACGAGAGACGAGGAGGGAGAGGGGTAGGGCTGCGCCAATAGGGAGAGCAAATCACATGTGTTGGGCAGCCCCAAACCTCAAGTATATATAGGGGAAGGGGAGGGGCTGCGCCCCCACCTAGGGTTCCCTCCCTAGGGGTGGCGGCCAGCCCTAGATCCCATCTAGGGGGCGGCCAAAGGGGGGAGAAAGGGGTGCGCACCACTAGGTGGGCCTTAGGCCCATCTGAGCCTAGGGTTTGCCCCCTTCCCCTCTTGGAGGCGCCTTGGGCCTTGGTGGGAGGCGCCCTAGCCCACCTAGGGGCTGGTCCCTTCCCACTATTGGCCCATGTAGGCCTCCGGGGCTGGTGGCCCCACCTGGTGGACCCCGGGACCCCTCCGGTGGTCCCGGTACACTACCGGTGATGCCCGGAACACTTCCGGTGGTCAAAACCATACTTACTATATATCAATCTTTACCTCCGGACCATTCCGGAACTCCTCGTGATGTCCGGGATCTCATCCGGGACTCCGAACAACATTCGGTAACCGCGTACATACTTTCCCTATAACCCTAGCGTTATCGAACCTTAAGTGTGTAGACACTATGGGTTCGGGAGTCATGCAGACATGGCCGAGACAACTCTCCGGTCAATAACCAACAGCGGGATCTGGATACCCATGCTGGCTCCAACATGCTCCACGATGATGTCATCGAATGAACCACGATGTCAAGGACTTAATCAATCCCGTATACAATTCCCTTTGTCTATCGGTACGATACTCGCCCGAGATTCGATCGTCGGTATCCCGATACCTTGTTCAATCTCGTTACCGGCAAGTCTATGTACTCGTTCCATAACACATCATCCCATGATCAGCTCCTTGATCACATTGTGCACATTATGATGATGTCCTACCGAGTGGGCCCAGAGATACCTCTCCATTTACACGGAGTGACAAATCCCAGTCTCGATTCGTGCCAACCCAACAGACACTTTCAGAGATACCTGTAGTGTACCTTTATAGCCACCCAGTTACGTTGTGACGTTTGGCACACCCAAAGCACTCCTACGGTATACGGGAGTTGCACAATCTCATGGTCTAAGGAAATGATACTTGACATTAGAAAAGCTTTAGCATACAAACTACATGATCTTGTGCTAGGCTTAGGATTGGGTCTTGTCCATCACATCATTCTCCTAATGATGTGATCCCGTTATCAACGACATCCAATGTCCATGGTTAGGAAACCGTAACCATCTATTGATCAACGAGCTAGTCAACTAGAGGCTTACTAGGGACATGGTGTTGTCTATGTATCCACACATGTATCTGAGTTTCCTATCAATACAATTCTAGCATGGATAATAAACGATTATCATGAACAAGGAAATATAATAATAACCAATTTATTATTGCCTCTAGGGCATATTTCCAACAATTCGTGCGCCAACTTTCAGTCCGTAACACTTGAGAAAGTTTATCCAAGTTCGGCCATAAAAAAGCAGCGATCTTCTTGGTTCATGAACCCAACTTGGAACTTATATCCATGGCTTGTCTTCACTGTGACCATTAAACTAGTGTATTCAGTTATGGCATGGCCGAGCATCTTGAGTACATGTGTTCTGGCAGAGCAAATAATACACTGCATGAAAAATAATATGTGAACACAGCATGTTCAAAAAAACCCCCACCCTCCCGGATAGAAAAGAGGATTCTAGGAACATACTGTGCGCGTTTCAAAATGCTATGTTAGGATGAGAAGGAACCAGTGTGGCATCTCGCCGAGGGTGCAGAAACCTGTAGGTTACTCGCACTTTGGGCACTGCAGATGAAACACACTAGATTCAGTAGGAAGAAAAATGCATCAATGGCAGCGGCTGCCATCCTAGGATTTCCTGCGACCAAGGGACTTGGGTTTATCGGGGATGGATGAAGAATTCATACCTGGTTCTCCATGAGAAAACCCCATGCAATCGCCGAGAGGGGGTTTTCTCTGAACAAGCAGACGAGGGAGAAGGGGATTCCGGCCCAGTGAAATATTGCCTCTTCGTCCGTCCAGCTTACTGCTAAAGTTGGAAGGGGGGTTGTGATTTGACGACTCATTGGGCATTACTGCGGCGCTATGATCGGGGTGTGTCTACCATGAAATTGTGCACTCTAGTTTGTGCATATGGCACGTGGACCCCGTTGCCGGTTGCCCCACATATCAGCGAAAGGAAGTAGAAAGACAGGAGTAACTAGTTACACATAAATATATTTTTTGACAGAGAGATACTCCCTCTTTAAAGAAATATACAAATCTTTTATATCACAGGCTCACCTTGCCGAGAATATACTCCCTCTGCAACGCACGGGCATTATGGGGGTTCAGCTTTTTTTATGGGGGTTTAGCTGAGAATATAATACTCAGATAGGCTCACGGTTCTGGACTTTGGGCCGCAGGCCGACCCTGCATGTTTGGGGGCCCATGTGTTCTACCTTAGCGCTTTTCATATTGCAAGCGATCGGTACGGCGCTGGTTTTAGATGCTGTCGCAAGGTGAATACACAAAATTGAATAAAGCACGGTAGCTGCCGGAATGGAATCGAACGACAGTTCCTAACTACAATCAGAGTTGCAATTCTATCAACGATATGCCATGTGATAAATAATGCTGTCGTACTACTTATACACAGGACACTTGTTTCACCATGCCAGATTATTACATCAAAATCTCTCGGAGGATAGACCAGTTCGGTAGTTGCGTGCTGCTAATTTCAAAGTTGATTTGGACCAGCTCTCCTTGCCAAGAAAGTTCGATTTTGACATCATCCCCTACCGCAAGATATGATTTAGATTTGAACCTTGACCATCCTTTAGCATCAATCATCATGCGACCATCCTTTGTACTTATGGTATATTGAGCAGGTTCATTCACACCAAGGCTGCGCACGGTAAGAGAAACTTGGCCGCGGTCGCCCGGATTGTTCAACGACTCCCTCGTTGCTCTAGGAATTCTCTGTTTGCAAACAAGAAGACATACCCAAACAGTTAGATCAACACAGTGAATCATGTGAAACAACATGGAAAGAAAAAAGAACGAAGCACTTGGGCGGCCAATGCTTACCAAGAAGGTGGACATGTCGGTTTTTGTAAGGACTTTGGTATGTGAAGTGCAAACTGCAGCCCAGTCTGTTGCCGGTGCAACTTCACGTGCCGGAGCAGATGCAAGTGCAAGTGTTGGTGCAGGTGCCGAAGCCGCCGCTGCTGCCGGAGATGGTGCTCCTTGTAGAGCTGGTGCCGGTGTCAGAGCATGTGCCGGTGTCGATGCCCGATCCTCCGGTAGATCAGACTGATCCGCTGACGCGGTCGGTGCCCAATCCTCAGCTGGATCAGACTGAGCTGCTGCCACTATCAGTGCTAGAGCAACTGCCGGTACTCGATCTGTGTGAGACATCGGCGATCGTGTCTGGTCTGCTATGATCAGCTTTCTAACTTGACTAGGATCCATGACCGTGATCTAGTTTTTTTCTTCATTTATTTTAAACGCGAGAAGGACTAATTGTGGCGTTTTTGTTAAACCAAACAGCAGTTCATCATAGGGATTCAGCTTGTACTCAGACAACAGACTAATCGAATTTTTTCCAGTAATATAAGTGATGGACAGTGCCTTCGTTACTGACACGACATAAGAAGTGAAACCTGCATAAATAGCCATCGTAGAGCAAACCAAACAGTTTATTCTGTGATGAATGTCACATGGCAAAACATGCATCATAAAATTGCAGGAAAAGAAAGAAAACATGACATTAAATCGATAAGATTTAGACAGTAAATCAATAAGATTTACTTGATGTGACACGAGTGAATCCTTACCAGGAAATCACTATGTTGAAGTACTAAACAGAAGATTGATTGTCCAACTACGCGTGGCATGCAGGGGCCCTGCCTACTCCCACAAGCAGGACAGTCCAAAGGTCGTGACGAATCGTATGGACCAAACATCCATGGGACTGGAAATCCTGGTGGGTGCGATAAACCCTGCAATGCATACAGATATTGGAGTGTAACCATAATTGATAAACCGTCCTCACAAAAAATATGATCTGGATACTTCAAAATATACAGACTGAATTGAGTGGACAGACATTAACATAGTCCGTTCTCAGGACTGCCCACACACCAAAAGCGGCAGTACTAATAAACAATACATGATTCACAAACACAAATCAAGTACTGAACAATAGTACTTACTACAGACAAGCAAAGTTGCACTAACTAAACTCTGCAGAATATTTCTTGCCACCGACCTACGGGATGAACCCCACATAACTGACTAGGCCATGGACTTCGTGTGAGATGTCTACACGCACCATCACTGTCTTGTCAACCTTGGAGAACCTAACAGAGTGGTCTTTCCACTCATAAACATGATGATGAAGACAGCCCGCATCAGATTTGTTGGGAAGCTTTACAAGAACCACACCCTTCGTAATCAAAGGCACAACCAGGAAATTGTTGTGGTCAAGTACAACCTCGAGAACACGCCTGACAACAATGGTACAGGAAAATAGTAGTTCAGGACATGTGGCGACAAGGACACAACAGCTGGATAGTTCAACAGTAAAACTCATCATCAGGTCTTCCAGTTCACACGGCATGACTTTGAGAACTTGATCTCCACCGCGGACCTGGTTCTAATTCAAACAGAAACCATATTTTATTACTACCTCCGTTCAGAAATATAAGATGATTTTCGATATTATACTCCATATATGACTACATATATGCATAGATATGAGTGAAAAAAGACACTAGAACAAGTCTGCAAAGGCATGAGAGCAGAGGGATTACATGCAAAATCCATAACACAAGTTACTGAGGCAAATATACCCTCTTAAAAGGTAGCATTGATGTTCATAAAGTACTCCCTCCGTCCCAAAATTCTTCTCTTAGTTTTGTCTAGATATGGATGTATCAAGTCACATTTTAGTATTAGATACATCCATATCTAGACAAATCTAAGAGAAGAAATTTGGGACAGAGGGAGTAGTTGAAAGATCTATAAGAAATCAGTGTCAACCTCTCGCATGTTTTTGGTCAAAAGAGGAATTTAGAACCGTCATTTGGCACACAAAAATCACATGCAAGATCACCCAGAAAGTTTTACTACTAGTACTAGTACTGCGTGTTAGATGAAAAAACACGATCAAGATAAAGAAAAAAAATCGTCAAGAAGAGATATTACCAGGACTTGCTTAATGAGGGATCCCGGAGAGGGGGGCTTGGACAGGGCGATGGCTTTGAGCTTGTCTGCGGTAGTCTCGGTGGGGTGCTTGCGCTTCTTCGTACCGTGAGCCTCGACGGTTTTGGCCGGAGCCATAGACATCACTTCGGCCGGTGCTCCAGCTTCCATCAAGAAACTGTCAAATAGAAATAAAAGAAAAGAAACCATAATCACAAACCCAAAAGAAGAAAAGAGAGGGAGTTATAGGATCATTCTCGGGGTTGCAAGGCCGGGCCTTGGCCAGAATCAACACCATTGATGCGCTCACCTTTCCTTCTTTGGGAGAGAAGAACAATGGCAGAAGCAGGTCGGGGTTTTCTTGAAGAAATGAGGAACAAGATGAGGCAGAAGCGAGGGTTGGGTAGAAAGGAAGCTGAGAGAGAAGAGTGAAATGATGGTTGCTTCGTCCGTCCAACTTACTGCTGGAAAGGAGGGGGTTTTCTGATTTGACGGCTCATTGGGCATTACTGCGGTGCTTCGATCAGGGTAGTCTACCATCACTCTACTACGGAGTAATTTAGTGCATGGCTGGTGGACCCCGATGCTGGCTGTCCCACACGTCGGCGAAAGTGAGTAATTTAGTGCATGGCTGGAGGAGGATCCGCACGGTAGAGCGTGTCCACTGTTTTTCAAAGGAAAAAAAATGATTACAGCAAGCGTTTCCACTCTTACAACGGAGGAGTGCGAAACACGGCAGCCACCTGAACATACACGGTGCTCCTACTACTAGGCATGTGCAGTGGTTCATACGCCAGTACTACACAATCTTGTTGCTAGTGTAGTAAGATATGACGATAACAAATGATGTTGTGCGCATGTCAACTACTCCTATATGTAACAAATACACGAAGAGGAAACAACTATATTGAGATGAGAATGCAACCAAACACACCCACACGCTTTATGCTACAGTGACTGATCTGCACCGTCTGGGTTTGATCCAACGGTCATGTTGCGCTGAGACATGGACATGCCCATGCAGAGGGCGCCTAAACACCACCGAAGTCCCTCTGCTTCTCGAGGTGCACGACGTTGGTGATGCAGGGTGCAACCACCCGCAGAGCCCACTCCCGGTCGATGGGAGCCATCTCGTCAAAGACGGCATCCAATGGCACGAATGGATTCCGGTGACGGAGCCCTGAAAGGATTCGCTCGGCAACAACGATGGCAGCCCGCAACCCCTCCTTGTCCAGTTCAGCCCCCACCATCGCGCGGAGATGGCTCAGCTCCTCGGAGATATAGGTGAAGAAGGAGACCAGGTCAAGAAGCGTCAGCTCATTGAAGTCGACCGGGTGGTCGAACGGGTTTAGCCCGACGACCGGCATCGTTGCGCTGGCACGACGGTAGGCATCGCGCAGCCGCAACACATGTGTGGCAACTTGGTTCACCAAGTGGCTGAGGCGATCCTAGACCTCGTCACGATCAGCCCGCTCGCGCTCCAGCCGGCTCCCCTGACGGCCTATCATATCTCCCGCTTTCTGCAGCAACGCCGCCGACGCCTTGAGCATCTTTGTGGTGGACGCCTGCTGCTTTTGAAGCTCCGTGAATTCCCGCACATAACGGAGGAGCATGGCACTCCTCTCCTCCTTGAGCTCACGGAGCTCCATGTCCTTGGCCCAGAGCTCCACATCCTTGGCATGGAGCTCCTATGTCAGGAGCCTTACCTCGGACTCCATGATCTGCTGCGCCGCCATGGCACCAGGTAGAAGGAATGGGGAGATGAAGCAAAGGGGGCGAAAACGGCTGAAAGGCAATGCAATCTACGGGAAGGCGGAGGGAGTGGGGAATCTTTTGGTTTTCACCACAGTAAAACACCAGTCGACGACTTCTCACATTAGGGAGCGGTGGGTTTTTATAGGCGGAGTCATCATGACTAATTGCTGCCGTGCCTGCTCCCGTCAATCAAAAAATTTAAAAACCTGTCGCGCCTGCTCCCATCAATCAAAAAAATAAAAATCCTGCCGCACCCAAACACCAGAGCAACGCCGCGGTGGATATTTATATTTACCTGCCGGCAAGTAGATAAAAAAGGGGAGAAAATACAAATGTGGCGGCGGCATAGCTAATCGGTAGAACTAGCCCAACTAGCTAGCCACTGTCCTTCACTGATGTACTCGGCGGGAAAGGTGGTCTTTCGTGATTTGACGACTCATTTACTTGCTTCGGTGTAACGACCGAGGAGGACCCAGAAAACGCGCGGTAGGGCATCCCACGTCAGGAAGAATATATGTGTGCACCACCCGAGAGGACCCCGAAACCACGCGGTAGGGTGTGCCACGTCTCGGCACGGAGGAAAAATGTGCGTGTAAAAATATACTGTATCAAACGTAGTACCTATGGTTCGACCTCGGGACCCAGCCAGTTGGTCGAAAACACCCCACTAGCCACACAACTTCATCATGCAAACGTGGCACGGAGGATAGATGTGGTTAGCTCCATCTCGACCAGCCACAACGTCTCTTGTTTTAGGCGATTCTTCTATTTTCCAAGCTTTTTTTAGTTGTAATAACACCACGGCAAGCTAGCGCCGCTCTTCGTGTGTGCCCGTGCAAAGGTTAGACGATGGAGAGAAGAGAGATTGAGATCGCAGACCTGGGACCCACCAGTAAGTGAGACAACAGTCATGCACGTGTTGACGAGGCACTCCCTCTACTCTACTCAACGAAAGTACTGTATAAATAAAATCAAGTTATGGGACAAAGCCACCAACCGTTCGTTTTTTCAGGCTATCGACTTACGCTTTGTAGTCCAGATTGCCAGTTCGAATCTCGTCTTTCAGATTTGTTAGTTTTAGGTCCAGATTTGATTAATGACAAGTGGGACCCCCGTGTGTTGTTCCGATATTTCAGTGTAGGATGGTTTTTTTGAACAGACACTTTGCGCGGTTAGACAAGTAACGGCACGAGGTACATGGATTTTGCAAGTATATGAACAAAAATGACAGCGGCATAGAATATCACATCCACCCCGCATCTTAGATACTATGGTGATACGAGTTTTTACACTGTTGGAAGTGAGATCCAATGGCTTGGGAGTAGTCTTTGTAATTATGCGCAATTTCCAAACTCTCCAAAGGTTTTTTCACAAATAAAACATTCAGGCCTCGTGTGTGCCGCTGCATCTTCGATCCAACGGCTCCCCGGTGCTCATATTACGTGCTCCCCGTAGCTTAATTACCCGCTACGGTGATATGAGCATCTAGGTCGTATGATCAGTGATCAGATGGCACATGCGTAGTACTTGTACTTTCTGCGCATTTCCCAAACTCTATCAGCCGTATATTGCAAAAACATTCAAAGCTCCTATTGTGGGCCGTTAGATCTCAGTGAACTCGTACCACCATAGAATCTATGGTGCGGGAGCACCTCATACTCTCCCGTGCGAGAAAACATAAGGTGCTATCACAACTTGGATGCTACGGTGATACGAGCTTGGAGGTCGTTTGATCTAAGATCCAATGGCATCTGAGCAGTCTTTGTGCTTGTAAGCAGTGGCCGAACTCTTTTGGGGCTTTACTGCAAAAAACCATTCGAACCACCAAGGAGGTGTTGTGTCACAAATCCAACGCCTCTGAAGAGCTTGTATCACCAAAGCATCTAAGGTGTGGTAGCACATGATATTCTTACATAGAGGAGAATATGATGTCCTCCTTCATCTTAGATGCTACGGTGATACGAGCTTCGCGGTCATTGGATATGGGATCAAAGGGCATCTAAGTAGTTTTTGTACAAATTGTGTGCAATTCTCAAACTCATCAAGGTTTCCTGTAGAAATATTAAGACACATCATGTGAGCTGCTATATCTCAGATCTACAAGCTCCAAGCAACTCGTATCGGCATATAGCATCTAAGGTATGGGGGCACATGATATTATCCCGGGGAGGAGGGATGGGGGGTGCACAACCAATCGGTGGCTGGGGACAAATATAATCTAAACAACCCTAAACAGAGCTCCACAATTTTATCTAAGGTCGAGGGTTGACCCCCGACAATCATAGCTCCGCCTAAACATAACATTTGCATGTACTGTAGTAATAGACTTAATATTCATGTTTAAGTTTCATGTTCATTTTAAATATTGAACTGAGGACCATGGATGTCTTACATTTTACTCCCTTCGTTCCCAAATATTAGTCTTTTTAGAGGCTTCAAATGGACTGGCACATACGGATGTATATAAACATATTTTATAGTCTAGATCCACTCATTTTGCTCCGTATGTAGTCACTTGTTGAACTCTTTAAAAGACTAATATTTAGGAATAGAAGGAGTATTTTTGAATTCGTGTCATACATGCATGGTTTGGAAAAATAGATGCACTATACTTATTGGATTGTTGTTGAGTTCGTGCGTGTGTGTCTCTCTGTGTGTGTGTGTGTGTGTGTGTGTGGTCATATGCTTGATACATACAAAGTTTTCTCACCTCCATGTTGTTCATATTTTAAATTTGAATTTGCATTGGAAAACTTAATAGGGATACCATGAAATGTGAAATCCACGTTGAGATCACTATATCACAAACTCACTCTAATTCAACAACTCATCATAAATCAATTACCACAATTAGATTAGTATTTGCAAGGAAAATACGGGTATTGTAATACACATAGATTCGTTCGGCAATTTAAAAGGTTCCTTTCGTATTCTCAAATGGTAGGACCCAACGGCGTACGAGCCAGACCATGGCTCATGTTGATCCTAAAAAAAGCAGGCTCGTGTCCTTCGGTGGCGTGCGTGGTACGCACATTAGGCAACCCCATTACCCCAACCAGTCGAGCCTCGGCGTTTCAAGTCGAAATATCTGGCGACCAGAATTCCAGCCATAGGAAATTCCCCTCATGTCCCCGGTCCATAATGACTACCGATGAACAACGGAGGGATGCTTTAGTAACTAGAAAACGTTACCTACTGTGACGTGCACGGTTCAATTCCCTCGGTCGCCGCTCGTCAAGGTCACCCGTCAACTGCATTGCCTAGTACTACTACTACACTAGGATGAGCACAGAATTGAGCCCGTTTGTTCGTGCCTAGTACTTGAGTTAATATATCAGGCAATGCACTGGTACGGAGGGATTATCCTTTTACTCTGCATATATAACTTGTCTGAAGTCTAACTAAGAAAAATGTTTGACCAAATCCTTTCTTAAGAAATACAACAGGACATATGTACGGCTTGAAAATTTATTGCATGATGAAGGTTATGATATTGTTTCGAATCCTGGATTATAAATTTCTGAAAATCCAAAAGTGAGCATAAATACTTGAAACTAAGCATGGTCACGTGATATGGCACAAATATTACTTTGTAAGTTTTTTATTCAATTTGAGACAAGCTGCTTACGACAAGTTGCACAAGGTATTTTGGATGAAAGACCTGTCATCATGTTAAGGCGAACGCTTTCACTATTGAAACCGTGGGTGTTTACGTGCCGCCACGAGTCCCCGCTTCTCGTCGTCAATCGGCAGGTGCCGTCCGAGCAAGCGTGTGAGTCGACGGGAGGCATGCGAGAAGACCGCTGTGCAGGCTCACCGGGAGGCGAGCCCTTTGACCAGGCTCCGCCGCCCACCGTCGTCCCAACTGCTCCCACTTTTAATGTCCCCGGCGCCGCAGTTTAAAATCAACCCCGCACTACCCGGTACTCCCTCCTTTCCGGTTTATAGGGCTTATCTCAAAATATTAGTTTTTCCATTTTATAAGGCTCAATTTTGTTGTTTCCCATCAGATGTTAAGATTCCAAGGTAAATTAAATCATTGCATGCAAGTATTAAGAGAAAATTGACCAATGCATGTAATTTATGCATGCATGCATTGCAATTAATGCATTGGTAAACATATTTTTTTTGAGAAAAACAAGAGCATCAATTGGGTGCTTTTGCAAACTACACAAAGTATTCCACGACTCACCATCTACCTTGGTTGGTGAGATTTTTGAATTGAGCCTTATAAACTGGAAAGGAGGGAGTATCGCTACAATCCTCTCTCTTCCTCTCTGATTCTCCTGTCGTCTACCTCCAACTAGCCTGACCTAAACGTACGCCATGCCGCATCACGATGGTCTGCCCTTAGTGTTCCAGTTTCCTGAGGAAGACACCCAGCCGGAGTCTCAAGAACATAAGGCGCTTTGGGACGAGCTTGAACTGGCCTTGCGGGAAGACGCCGCGCCTGTCCCCGCTCCCGTTCCGGCTCCCGTCGCCCCAACAGCGCCAGCGCCCATCCCCGTGGCATTGATGGGCTGGGTGTTGGGGAACGTAGTAATTTCGAAAAATTTCCTACGCACACGCAAGATCATGGTGATGCATAGCAACGAGGGGGAGAGTGTTGTCTACGTACCAACGCAGACCGACTGCAGAAGCGATCACACAACGTAGAGGAAGTAGTCGTACGTCTTCTTCCTGATCCGACCGATCCAAGCACCGTTACTCCGGCACCTCCGAGTTCTTAGCACACGTTCAGCTCGATGACGATCCTCGGGCTCCGATCCAGCAAAGCGTCGAGGAAGAGTTCCGTCAGCACGACGGCGTGGTGACGATCTTGATGTACTACCGACGCAGGGCTTCGCCTAAGCACTACAACGGTATGATCGAGGTGGAATTTGGTGGCAGGGGGCACCGCACACGGCTAAGGAACGATCTCAAGGATCAACTTGTGTGTCTATGGGGTGCCCCCTGCCCCTGTATATAAAGGATGGAGGAGGAGGAGGCCGGCCAAGGCAAAGGTGCGGCCAGGATAGGGAGTCCTACTAGGACTCCAAGTCCTAGTAGGAGTCCACCATGAGGGGAGGAAGGGAGAAGGAATAGGAGGAGTAGGAAAGGTGGCCGACCCCCTTTTCCCTAGTCCAATTCGGACCAAAGGGGAGGGGGGGGGCGCAGCAGCCTTTTCCTCTTCCCACTAAAGCCCATCAAGGCCCATTACCTCTCCCGTAACTACCCGGTACTCCGAAAAATACCCGAATCACTCGGAACCTTTCCGATGTCCGAATATAGTCGTCCAATATATCGATCTTTACGTCTCGACCATTTCGAGATTCCTCGTCATGTCCCCGATCTCATCCGGGACTCCGAACTCCTTCGGTACATCAATACTCATAAACTCATAATATAACTGTCATCGAAACCTTAAGCGTGCGGACCCTACGGTTCGAGAACAATGTAGACATGACCGAGACACGTCTCCGGTCAATAACCAATAGCAGGACCTGGATGCCCATATTGGCTCCTACATATTCTACGAAGATCTTTATCGGTCAGACCGCATAACAACATACGTTGTTCCCTTTGTCATCGGTATGTTACTTGCCCGAGATTCGATCGTCGGTATCCAATACCTAGTTCAATCTCGTTACTGGCAAGTCTCTTTACTCGTTACGTAATACATCATCCCGCAACTAACTCATTAGTTGCAATGCTTGCAAGGCTTAAGTGATGTGCATTAACGAGAGGGCCCAGAGATACCTCTCCGACAATCGGAGTGACAAATCCTAATCTCGAAATACGCCAACCGAACATCTACCTTTGGAGACACCTGTAGTACTCCTTTATAATCACCCAGTTATGTTGTGACGTTTGGTAGCACCCAAAGTGTTCCTCCGGCAAACGGGAGTTGCATAATCTCATAGTCATAGGAACATGTATAAGTCATGAAGAAAGCAATAGCAACATACTAAACGATCGTGTGCTAAGCTAATGGAATGGGTCATGTCAATCAGATCATTCAACTAATGATGTGACCTCGTTAATCAAATAACAACTCTTTGTTCATGGTTAGGAAACATAACCATCTTTGATTAACGAGCTAGTCAAGTAGAGGCATACTAGTGACACTCTGTTTGTCTATGTATTCACACATGTATTATGTTTCCGGTTAATACAATTCTAGCATGAATAATAAACATTTATCATGATATAAGGAAATAAATGATAACTTTATTATTGCCTCTAGGGCATATTTCCTTCAGTCTCCCACTTGCACTAGAGTCAATAATCTAGTTCACATCGCCATGTGATTTAGCAGCAATAGTTCACATCACCATGTGATTAACACCCATAGTTCACATCGTCATGTGACCAAAACTCAAAGGGTTTACTAGAGTCAGTAATCTAGTTCACATCTCTATGTGATTAACACCCAAAGAGTACTAAGGTGTGATCATGTTTTGCTTGTGAGATAATTTTAGTCAACGGGTCTGTCACATTCAGATCCGTAAGTATTTTGCAAGTACTATGTCTACAATGCTCTACACGGAGCTACTCTAGCTAATTGCTCCCACTTTCAATATGTATCCAGATTGAGACTTAGAATCATCCGGATCAGTGTCAAAAACTTGCATCGACGTAACCCTTTACGACGAACCTTTTTGTCACGTCCATAATCGAGAAACATATCCTTATTTCACTAAGGATAATTCTGACCGCTGTCCAGTGATCTACTCCTAGATCACTATTGTACTCCCTTGCCAAATCAGTGCGGGGTATACAATAGATCAGGTATACAGCATGACATACTTTATAGAACCTATGGCCAAGGCATAGGGAATGACTTTCATTCTCTTTCTATCTTCTGCCGTGGTTGGGCTTTGAGTCTTACTCAACTTCACACCTTATAATACAGGCAAGAACTCTTTCTTTGACTGCTCCATTTTGAACTACTTCAAAATCTTGTCAAGGTATGTACTCATTGAAAAAAAAAACTTATCAAGCGTCTTGATCTATCTCTATAGATCTTGAAGCTCAATATGTAAGCAGCTTCACCGAAGTCTTTCTTTGAAAAACTCCTTTCAAACACTCCTTTATGCTTTACAGAATAATTCTGCATTATTTCCGATCAACAATATGTCATTAACATATACTTATCAGAAATGTTGTAGTGCTCCCACTCACTTTCTTGTAAATACAGGCTTCACCGCAAGTCTGTATAAAACTATATGCTTTGATCAACTCATCAAAGCGTATATTCCAACTCCGAGATGCTTGCACCAGTCCACAGATGGATCGCTGGAGCTTGCACATTTTGTTAGCACCTTTCGGATTGACAAAACCTTCTGTTGCATCATATACAACTCTTCTTTAATAAATCCATTAAGGAATGCAGTTTTGTTTAACCATTTGCCAGATTTCATAAAATGCGGCAATTGCTAACATGATTCGGACAGATTTAAGCATAGATACGAGTGAGAAATTCTCATCGTAGTCAACACTTTGAACTTGTCGAAAACCTTTTTGCGACAATTCTAGCTTTGTAGATAGTAACACTACTATCAACGTCCGTCTTCCTCTTGAAGATCCATTTATTTTCTATGGTTTGCCAATCATCGGGCAAATCCATCAAAGTCCATAATTTGTTCTCATACATGGATCATATCTCAGATTTCATGGCCTCAAACCATTCTGCGGAATCTGGGCTCATCATCGCTTCCTCATAGTACGTAGGTTCATCATGATCTAGTAGCATGACTTCCAGAAAAGGATTACCGTACCACTCTGGCGCGGATCTTACTCTGGTTGATCTACGAGGTTCAGTAGTATCTTGTTCTGAAGTTTCATGATCATCATTAGCTTCCTCACTTACTGGTGTAGGTGTCACAGAAACAGTTTTCTGTGATGTGCTACTTTCCAACAAGGGAGCAGGTACAGTTACCTAGTCAAGTTCTACTTTCCTCCCACTCACTTCTTTCAAGAGAAACTCCTTCTCCAGAAAGTTTCCGAATTTTAGCAAAAAGTCTTGCCTTCGGATCTGTGATAGAAGGTGTATCCAATAGTTTCCTTTGGATATCCTATGAAGACGCACTTCTCCGATTTGAGTTTGAGCTTATCAGGATGAAACTTTTTCATATAAGCATCGCAACCCCAAACTTTAAGAAACGACAGCTTAGGTTTCTTGCCAAACCATAGTTCACACGGTGTCGTCTCAACGGATTTATATGGTGCCCTATTTAATGTGAATGCAGCTGTCTCTAATGCATAACCCCAAAACGATAGTGGTAAATCGGTAAGAAACATCATAGATTGCACTATATCCAATAAAGTACGGTTATGACGTTCGGACACACCATTATGCTGTGGTGTTCCAGGTGGCGTGACTAGTGAAACTATTTCACATTGTTTTTAACTGAAGGCCAAACTCGTAACTCAAATACTTTTCTCTACGATCAGATCATAGAAACTTTATTTTCTTGTTACGATGATTTTTCACTTCACTCTGAAATTCTTTGAACTTTTCAAATGTTTCAGACTTATGTTTATCAAGTAGATATACTCATATCTGCTCAAATCATCTGTGAAGATCAGAAAATAATGATACCTGTCGCGAGCCTCAATATTCATCGGACCACATACATCAGTATGTATGATTTCCAACAAATCTGTTGCTCACTCCATTGTTCCGAAGAACAGAGTCTTAGTCATCTTGCCCATGAGGCATGGTTTGCAAGCATCAACTGATTCATAATCAAGTGATTCCAAAAGCCCATCAGCATGGAGTTTCTTCATGCGCTTTACACCAATATGACCTAAACGGCAGTGCTACAAATAAGTTGCACTATCATTATTAACTTTGCATCTTTTGGTTTTGATATTATGATTATGTGTATCACTACGATCGAGATCCAACGAACTATTTTCATTGGGTGTGTAACCATATAAGGTTTTATTCAGGTAAACAGAACAACAATTTATTCTCTTACTTAAATGAATAACCGTATTACAATAAACATGATCAAATCATATTCATGCTCAACGCAAACACCAAATAACACTTATTTAGGTTCAACACTAATCCCGAAATTATGGGGAGTGTGCGATGATGATCATATCAATCTTGGAACCACTTCCAACACACATCATCACTTCACCCTTAACTAGTCTCTGTTTATTCTGCAACTCCCGTTTCGAGTTACTAATCTTAGCAACTGAACTAGTATCAAATACTGAGGGTTTGCTATAAACACTAGTAAAGTACACATCGATAACATGTATATCAAATATACTTATGTTCACTCTGCCATCCTTCTTATCCACCAATCACTTGGGGTAATTCCACTTCCAGTGACCAGTCCCTTTGCAGTAGAAGCACTTAGTCTCAGGCTTAGGATCAGACTTGGGCTTCTTCACTTGAGCAGCAACTTGCTTGCCGTTCTTCTTGAAGTTCCCCTTCTTCCCTTTGCCCTTTTCTTGAAACTAGTGGTCTTGTCAACCATCAACACTTGATGTTTTTCTTGATTTCTACCTTCGTTGATTTCAGCATCACGAAGAGCTTAGGAATTACTTTTGTCATCCCTTGCATATTATAGTTCATCATGAAGTTCTACTAACTTGGTCATTGTGACTAGAGAATTCTGTCAATCACTATCTTATCTGGACGATTAACTCCCACTTGATTCAAGCGATTGTAGTGCCCAGACAATCTGAGCACATGCTCACTAGTTGAGCGATTCTCCTCCATATTTTAGCTATAGAACTTATTGGAGACTTCATATCTCTCAACTCGGGTATTTGCTTGAAATATTATCTTCAACTCCTGGAACATCTCATATGGTCCATGACGTTCAAAACGTCTTTGAAGTCCCGATTCTAAGCCATTAAGCATGGTGCACTAAACTATCAAGTAGTCATCATATTGAGCTAGCCAAACGTTCATAACGTCTGCATCTGCTCCTGCAATAGGTCTGTCACCTAGCGGTGCATCAAGGACATATTTTTTCTGTGCAGCAATGAGGATAAACCTCAGATCACGGATCCAATCCGCATCATTGCTACTAACATTTTTCAACATAATTTTCTCTAGGAATATATCAAAATAAAACGCAGGGAAGCAACAACGCGAGCTATTGATCTACAACATGATTTGCAAAATACTACCAGGACTAAGTTCATGATAAGTTTAAGTTCAGTTAATCAAATTACTTAGGAACTCCCACTTAGATAGACATCCCTCTAATCCTCTAAGTGATCACGTGATCCAAATCAACTAAACCATAACCGATCATCACGTGAGATGCAGTAGTTTTCAATGGTGAACATCGTCATGTTGATCATATCTACTATATGATTCACGCTCGACCTTTCGGTCTCTGTGTTCCGAGGCCATATCTGCATATGCTAGGCTCGTCAAGTTTAACCTGAGTATTCTGCGTGTGCAAAACTGGCTTGCACCCGTTGTAGATGGACGTAGAGCTTATCACACCCGATCATCACGTGGTGTCTGGGCACGACGAACTTTGGCAACGGTGCATACTCAGGGAGAACACTTCTTGATAATTTAGTGAGAGATCATCTTATAATGCTACCGTCAATCAAAGCAAGATAAGATGCATAAAAGGATAAACATCACATGCAATCAATATAAGTGATATGATATGGCCATCATCATCTTGTGCTTGTGATCTCCATCTCCGAAGCACCGTCATGATCACCATCGTCACCGGCGCGACACCTTGATCTCCATCGTAGCATCGTTGTCGTCTCGCCAATCTTATGCTTCCACGACTATCACTACCGCTTAGTAATAAAGTAAAGCATTACATCGCGATTGCATTGCATACAATAAAGCGACAACCATATGGCTCCTGCCAGTTGCCGATAACTCGGTTACAAAACATGATCATCTCATACAATAAAATCAGCATCATGCCTTGACCATATCACATCACAACATGCCCTGCAAAAACAAGTTAGACGTCCTCTACTTTGTTGTTGCAAGTTTTACGTGGCTGCTACGGGCTTAAGTAAGAACTCATCTCACCTACGCATCAAAACCACAACGATAGTTCGTCAAATAGACTCCGTTTTAACCTTCTCAAGGACCGGGCGTAGTCACACTTGGTTCAACTAAAGTTGGAGAGACAGTCTTCCGCAAGCCATCTATGTGCAAAGCACGTCGAGGGAACCGGTCTCGCGTAACAGTACGCGTAAGGTTGGTCCGGATCGTCTCGTCCAACAATACCGCCGAACCAAAGTATGACATGCTGGTAGGCAGTATGACTTGTATCGCCCACAACTCACTTGTGTTCTACTCGTGCATATAACATCAAACCATAAAAACCTAGGCTCGGATGCCACTGTTGGGGAACGTAGTAATTTCGAAAATTTTCCTACGCACACGCAAGATCATGGTGATGCATAGCAACGAGGGGGAGAGTGTTGTCTACGTACCAACGCAGACCGACTGCGGAAGCGATCACACAACGTAGAGGAAGTAGTCGTATGTCTTCTTCCCGATCCGACCGATCCAAGCACCGTTACTCCGGCACCTCCGAGTTCTTAGCACACGTTCAGCTCGATGACGATCCTCGGGCTCCGATCCAGCAAAGCGTCGAGGAAGAGTTCCGTCAGCACGACGGCGTGGTGACGATCTTGATGTACTACCGACGCAGGGCTTCGCCTAAGCACTACAACGGTATGATCGAGGTGGAATTTGGTGGCAGGGGGCACCGCACACGGCTAAGGAACGATCTTAAGGATCAACTTGTGTGTTTATGGGGTGCCCCCTGCCCCTGTATATAAAGGATGGAGGAGGAGGAGGCCGGCCAAGGCAAAGGTGCGGCCAGGATAGGGAGTCCTACTAGGACTCCAAGTCCTAGTAGGAGTCCACCAAGAGGGGAGGAAGGGAGAAGGAATAGGAGGAGTAGGAAAGGTGGCCGACCCCCTTTTCCCTAGTCCAATTCGGACCAAAGGGGAGGGGGGCGCAGCAGCCTTTTCCTCTTCCCACTAAAGCCCATCAAGGCCCATTACCTCTCCCGTAACTACCCGGTACTCCGAAAAATACCCGAATCACTCGGAACCTTTCCGATGTCCGAATATAGTCGTCCAATATATCGATCTTTACGTCTCGACCATTTCGAGATTCCTCGTCATGTCCCCGATCTCATCCGGGACTCCGAACTCCTTCGGTACATCAATACTCATAAACTCATAATATAACTGTCATCGAAACCTTAAGCGTGCGGACCCTACAGTTCGAGAACAATGTAGACATGACCGAGACACGTCTCCGGTCAATAACCAATAGCGGGACCTGGATGCCCATATTGGCTCCTACATATTCTACGAAGATCTTTATCGGTCAGACGGCATAACAACATACGTTGTTCCCTTTGTCATCGGTATGTTACTTGCCCGAGATTCGATCGTCGGTATCCAATACCTAGTTCAATCTCGTTACTGGCAAGTCTCTTTACTCGTTCCGTAATACATCATCCCGCAACTAACTCATTAGTTGCAATGCTTGCAAGGCTTAAGTGATGTGCACTAACGAGAGGGCCCAGAGATACCTCTCCGACAATCGGAGTGACAAATCCTAATCTCGAAATACGCCAACCCAACATCTACCTTTGGAGACACCTGTAGTACTCCTTTATAATCACCCAGTTACGTTGTGACGTTTGGTAGCACCCAAAGTGTTCCTCCGGCAAACGGGAGTTGCATAATCTCATAGTCATAGGAACATGTATAAGTCATGAAGAAAGCAATAGCAACATACTAAACGATCGTGTGCTAAGCTAATGGAATGGGTCATGTCAATCAGATCATTCAACTAATGATGTGACCTCGTTAATCAAATAACAACTCTTTGTTCATGGTTAGGAAACATAACCATCTTTGATTAACGAGCTAGTCAAGTAGAGGCATACTAGTGACACTCTGTTTGTCTATGTATTCACACATGTATTATGTTTCTGGTTAATACAATTCTAGCATGAATAATAAACATTTATCATGATATAAGGAAATAAATGATAACTTTATTATTGCCTCTAGGGCATATTTCCTTCACTGGGAGCCGCACATTGTCGCCGAGCTTGATCCCACGGGGTTCCACGAGGTGCCCGCCGACTTTCACGCGCCCGTGCACCTGCTAGCGCATGCGCCTGCGCATGCACTGACGCGCACGCCCGTGCCGGTGCCCGTGCACCTGCCAGCGCCTGCGCCTGTGCATGCACTGACGTGCGTGCCGGTGCCGGTGCCCGTGCACACGAATGTCTCCGCCGCGCCGTTGACAGCGCCTGTCCCTGCGCGGGTGCCAGTGCCCCCCTCAGTGGCATGGATGGCCGCCGTCGACCGCTTTCTTGCACCAACGTCAGTCGCCTCCTCCCGCCAGTCGACTCGCTCCAAAGTCCAGAACATTTTGGCCTTCCTTGAAGCTAGGCCAACGTCCAGGAGTACGCCAACAATGGCGCAAGACGCCGCCGTTGCCGTCGGTCAGTGGCCCGACGACACACAAAGCACGGCAGAGGAGCCGCTTCCCACCGCGAGACGCCCCCGCCGCCGCCGCGTAATCTAAATTTGCCATGAAAAACGTTCAGATTGTCATGCTTAAAATACGAACGTTTATCATTTCCGTTTATTTTATATCGATCGTCGTATATTTTAAAGTCGGAGTCAGACTGAATGAAATGTATGGTTTGATCGATTGAATGTTCTGCTAGAGCCGTATCAAATTAAATATAAAATGTCATCAAGCCACATGTATTCGTTGTCATCCAATGACCTAGACTGCTTCAATGTCGAGTGCTCAACACGTTTAGCGTGTAGTTAATTTCATGCCAAAAATAGTGCTAATCACATGACAACACGCAAATAATATCCTATAAGTTAATATCCGCATGCACTTAATATACATCCAAATTAACGTGCATTGCACGTACACACTCACTAGTGCTGCTAGTACGTGAAACTGGTGCCGTGACTTGTGAACGCGTCTAGATATGGTCAACGGCAACATCGCCCGCGAGTTCTTCCTGTTTGCCCGTGCGTCTAAACGCAGAAGGGAGGAGAGAGAGAGAGAGCACATGGAACCCACCAGTAAGTGAAGACGTTTAGATATATTTTGTGCGTGGGAGGAAGCAAGGTCAACCGATCACATGGGGTCGCCGTGCGATCGAAAGAGTGAGACGGGTTGGAGAGAGTGACCTAGATAGACGATGTGCGTGAGAGAGTATACAACGTGAATAAGTCGAATTGGGCTCAAACATGGTGATATATCAATTTTGTCCGAGAAAGAGCGAGGTCAATCGAGACATACGAAGAGAGAGAGAGAGAGAGAGAGAGAGAGAGAGAGAGAGAAAGAGGGAGAGAGAGAGATTGAGTGAGCGTGGCCCACCATGAGGTCGAAAGAGTGGTGGCGGCTTGGATGGGCTGACCTAGATAGACAATCTGCGTGAGAGAGTATAGAGTGTGTCAATCGAGGCCCGAACAGGGAGATATATCATTTGTGTGTGTGAAAGAAACCGAGGTTAAACGAGACTCGGATAAAGAGAGCGAGATTGAGCGAGTGTGGCCCGCCGTGCGGAAGAAAGAGTGAGACAGTCTCGAGGGAGTGATCTAGATATACAACGTGGGTGCGTGCGCATGCATTAGAGGTTGGGGGGCTAGATAGGCAATGCATGTATTTAGCGCGAGAGGGTGAGAGGGAGAGGGGGGGGGGGAGAGCTCGGCATGGGGTGCAATGGAGGGTGTGCACTAGTAGAAAACGGACTATTAGTACCGGTTTGTAAGGGCCTTTAGTTCCGGTTATGGAACCGACACTAAAGTTTCGGCACTAAAGGCCCCCCTTTAGTACCGGTTCGGCACGAACCGGCGCTAAAGTGCCACCACGTGGTGTGAGCTCGCGCCCTGGTACGGGGGACCTTTAGTACCGGTTGGTGTTACCAACCGGTACTAAAGGTTTTTTTTTTGAATTTTTTTTTGAAAATTTTGGAATTTTTTTTGATTTTTAATTTTTCTGAATTATTTGATGATTTAGTCTCTAATCACCTCTCTTAACTGCTCAAGTGTGGATCAATCATTCCAAATCATCTAACTTCCCGACCGGTCACCCGTCCCTCTCACTACTCCAGCCCGAGCACGCTTAACTTTCAGGTTCTATTCTCCTTCGTTTCCGAGTCTGCACTTGTTGTTTTCCTGACAATAGTAAGATGTCAATCCTATTAACCCTCAGGAGTTTAGCTTGAGCATGAAGTCACACATTTCACCATTTGAGTTTGAAACTATTATTCTAAAAAAATAGTAATTATTTAGTAACGCTAATATTTTTTGAATAAGTTTGACCATAGTTTGACCACAGTTTGACCATAGTTTGACCAAATTTGACCAAAATTCAAAAAATTGAAATAATTATTTAGTAACACTAATATTCTTGAATAATTATGTAGTAACACTAATATTTCTTGAATGAGTAGTTTGACCATAGTTTGACCACAGTTTGACCATAGTTTGACTAGATTTGAACAAAATTCAAAAAAACTAAGATACTTATTTAGTAACACTAATATTATTGCGTAATTATTTAGTAACACTCTATATTTCTTGAATCAGTTGTTTGACCGGTTTGACAAGATTTAACCAAAATATAAAAAAACATAAATTAGAGCATATCTTTTTTTCCTTTTACAATTTAGCATTTCAAAAATTGTCCTAAACCCTAAACCCGGGACTTAAAAGGTCGGAAACTCTATGCTAAACAGTAAAAACTAAGGGTTTAGACCATAAAACCTAACCCTAAACGCTGAAATCTAAACCCTAGCACTAAACGCTAAAAACGTCCAAAAACGTCTAAAACGCCCAAAAACTCTATTTTCCCTTTGGAATTTTGTGATTTTAAAAAATTGTCGACATGGAAAACTGGTTGTTTCAGCGGATCAATCCCTTTGTTATGCAAATTTTGATATATTATATGTATTTTTATGAATTAGGATGATTTAGTTATGATTTTTTCAAGTTTGAAAATTGCCCTATAGTGCCGGTTTGTGTCTCCAACCGGTACTATAGGTCAGACCCCGTTAGTACCAGTTCATGGCATGAACCGGTACTAAAGGTGATCGTGGGGCCCCGGCCTGACGCCAGCCTGCCACCACCCCTTTAGTACCTGTTCGTGCCACGAACCGGTACTAAAGAATCAACACAAACCGGCATTAATGCAAATCCGTTCGAACTGGCACTAATGGTACCATTAGTACCGGCTCAAATACAAACCGGCACTAATGTGCTTCACGTTTGACCCTTTTTCTACTAGTGGTGTGAGGTAAATTTATTTGGTAACAGAGTGGAAAAAGGGGTTGTGTAGTTGAGAGACTTAGAGATCGAAACATGGAGAGAAAGAATGAACGTGTGTTGGAAACCGATAGCTTCCTAAGGTGGTTAGGAGAGGAAGATTGACCGATACAGGAAGTATGTAGCGTTTGTGTGTGTGTGTGGGGGGGGGGGCTAAAAACAACATTTGAATGTACATAGTACGAGACTTAATATCGATGTTTCAATTCGGTGTACATTTTAAGATTTGAACCAAGGAGCAGGCATACAGGTAATTATTTCAAATTCGTGCCATACTAAGTTTCGAAAAGTTGACATTGACTCAGTTTGTTGTGCTATTTGGTAGGTCATATGTTTGAATCCATCCAAAAGTTTTCTCAGTACCATGGTGTTCATCATATACATATGCATTTGTATTAAAAAAGTAGCGTGGATACAGTGAAATGCGAAATCCACGTTAGAATCGGAGATCGCTACGTGACACACACTCTAATTCAAATAACTAACTACGTGACACACTCTAATTCAAATAACTAATTATGTGAGACAGACTCTAATCCATGTTAGTGTGGGTACCGTTTTGATTTTTTTATAAATAACTCCTCATTAATTAATTTATAGTACTCCCTCTCTTCACTTTTATAAGACCTTGAAGACATTTCAGACAATGTGCAAAACAGTTCATTTTAAGTTGTTTGAAACGACTTACAAAAGTGAACGGATGGAGTATCTCGTTTCGAATGACTAATTATTGCAAGGAAAACACGGGCATGGTAATACATATAGATTCGTGTGCAAATGAAAGAAGATTCGTTTGCATTCTCAAATGTAGGCGCACCAGGCAAACCAGGGTCATGTCATTGTGGACGCTGCTTCGGTGCCTTAAAGGCAACTGCCTTTGCGTCACTAACATGTGGGCCAGCCACCTGTTAGGCCCATATGTCATGGACACAAAGGCAGGTGCCTTAAGGCACCGAAGCATAGTCCTGTCGGGGTGGTCGCGTGTGTCGGACGGACGCGTAGCACCCAGCCACCCACTCCCCATCCCCCCAAAAAAAGGATGACGACAATATAAGTTCGCGCTTCCACGTTTCGGATTGAAATATATGGCGGCCCCAGTTCCAGCCCTGCAAAATCTCTCTTCTCCACCGTCCCCTTCCGCGCCCAGATTGCTCAAATCCCTAATTCGCCACCAACCCTTGAATCACCCCTCGTCTCTTATCTTTCCCCACCGTTTCCCACCTCTGTGCCGGACGATGACGAAGACGATGGTCGCGCTTCACCACCGCACCGGAGTTACCTCATCTACGCCCTCGTCCATCGCACCAGGTGGTCCACCGACAACGTCGGCCGCCGCAACCGACGTGCCTCACAGACACTGAGTTGCACCACATCAGGTGAGCTTCACCGATGCTGTCTCCCAACTCACCGGGGCTACTTCACCGAGCACATCGTCGCACCTCCGCCCCCCGAGGCCGTTGGGGCTTCACCAACGGTCTCGTCCACCGCATCGTAGCGCTCCGCTGCCACTCAAGATCTGCATCCGTGCGCGGCCAGCCAACGCCAATGCATTACCCTCAACGGCTCTGAAGTGACCCGCACTCTAGCTAGTCGAGCATGCCCAAACGTCGGCCCGAACTAGGTATCCACACATCACAGCCTTGTGCACTGTTTCAACGATGTTTGGATATCCTTTCACTGCTCTCTTAGCTTACACGTCTGTGCAACTCTGACCTTAACTCTTATTTCTTCTGGAAATATCATCTGAAACAAGCAAATCCGTATTTTAGCGAAGCATGACGGAGCTACGGGATCTGGTACACATCTTGCACACCCGTATAACCTTGTAAGTATCTGTCCTCCGGTACAATATCAAGGTCGATTCCTCTTATTTGATCAACCATTCGCCATGTCAAAAATGTAGAGGGGGATGCAAGGAGCACAAGGCCTGCACATCCAAGCAAGTGGTAACATGGACTTGTACATGGACCATCCCAAGCGCAAGCAGAGCTGCAGTGAGCCTCTACAATGAGCTAGCGTAAGTCCCTTCATTTCATTTATTTCATACTGGCATTTGTGTATGATTTGTGTGTAGTGGCTGATCCATGAATTCAAGTTACCAGGGGCGAACATTTAACTTAAAAAATACAAAGGCACTTGCACTCCGGAAATCAACATAACTTGAGAAATGTGAAGCTACATGCACTTTCAAAACCAGCTAATGATCCAAAGTAGTTCAGATTATAAACACTAAATGATGCAAGCACCAAAAAACACAAAATGCAACATGGTGTACAAGGACTACAAACATAGTCTGTACCTGCTTGAATTATCCGTTCTCTGGCTGAAAATATCGAAGTGTAATTGCACGTATAACCAGTGCGCAAACTGCATATCAATATATCTATCCTGCACAAGTATGCCAATAGTTTCAAACTGAAGGAAATATGCCCTAGAGGCAATAATAAAGTTATTATTTATTTCCTTATATCATGATAAATGTTTATTATTCATGCTAGAATTGTATTAACCGGAAACATAATACATGTGTGAATACATAGACAAACAGAGTGTCACTAGTATGCCTATACTTGACTAGCTCGTTAATCAAAGATGGTTATGTTTCCTAACCATGGACAAAAGAGTTGTTATTTGATTAACGAGGTCACATCATTAGTTGAATGATCTGATTGACATGACCCATTCCATTAGCTTAGCACCCGATCGTTTAGTATGTTGCTATTGCTTTCTTCATGACTTATACATGTTCCTATGACTATTAGATTATGCAACTCCCGTTTGCCGGAGGAACACTTTGGGTGCTACCAAACGTCACAACGTAAATGGGTGATTATAAAGGAGCATTACAGGTGTCTCCAAAGGTAGATGTTGGGTTGGCGTATTTCGAGATTAGGATTTGTCACTCCGATTGTCGGAGAGGTATCTCTGGGCCCTCTCGGTAATGCACATCACATAAGCCTTGCAAGCATTACAACTAATGTGTTAGTTGTGAGATGATATATTATGAAACGAGTAAAGAGACTTGCCGGTAACGAGATTGAACTAGGTATTGGATACCGACGATCGAATCTCGGGCAAGTAACATACCGATGACAAAGGGAACAACGTATGTTGTTATGCGGTCTGACCGATAAAGATCTTCGTAGAATATTTAGGAACCAATATGGGCATCCAGGTCCCGCTATTGGTTATTGACCGGAGACGTGTCTCGGTCATGTCTACATTGTTCTCGAACCGTAGGGTCCGCACGCTTAAGGTTTCGATGACAGTTATATTATGAGTTTATGAGTATTGATGTACCGAAGGAGTTCGGAGTCCCGGATGAGATCGGGGACATGACGAGGAGTCTCGAAATGGTCGAGACGTAAAGATCGATATATTGGACGACTATATTCGGACATCGGAAAGGTTCCGAGTGATTCGGGTATTTTTCGGAGTACCGGGTAGTTACGGGAGAAGTAATGGGCCTTGATGGGCTTTAGTGGGAAGATGAAAAGGCTGCTGCGCCCCCTCTCCCCTTTGGTCCGAATTGGACTAGGGAAAAGGGGGCCGGCCACCTCTCCTTCTCCTCCTATTCCTTCTCCCTTCCTCCCCTTTTGGTGGACTCCTACTAGGACTTGGAGTCCTAGTAGGACTCCCTATCCTGGCCGCACCTTTGCCTTGGCCGGCCTCCTCCTCCTCCAACCTTTATATACAGGGGCAGGGGGCACCCCATAGACACACAAGTTGATCCTTGAGATCGTTCCTTAGCCGTGTGCGGTGCCCCCTGCCACCAAATTCCACCTCGATCATACCGTTACAGTACTTAGGCGAAGCCCTGCGTCGGTAGTACATCAAGATCGTCACCACGCCGTCGTGCTGACGGAACTCTTCCTCGACGCTTTGCTGGATCGGAGCCCGAGGATCGTCATCGAGCTGAGCGTGTGCTAAGAACTCGGAGGTGCCGGAGTAACGGTGCTTGGATCGGTCGGATCAGGAAGACGTACGACTACTTCCTCTACGTTGTGTGATCGCTTCCGCAGTCGGTCTGCGTTGGTACGTAGATCAGACTCTCCCCTCGTTGCTATGCATCACCATGATCTTGCGTGTGCGTAGGAATTTTTTTGAAATTACTACGTTCCCCAACAGTGGCATCCGAGCCTAGGTTTTATGGTTTGATGTTATTTGCACGAGTAGAACACAAGTGAGTTGTGGGTGATACAAGTCATACTACCTACCAGCATGTCATACTTTGGTTCGGCGGTATTGCTGGACAAGACGACCCGGACCAACCTTACGCGTACGCTTACGCGAGACCGGTTCCCTCGACGTTCTTTGCACATAGATGGCTTGCGGGCGACTGCCTCTCCAACTTTAGTTGAACCAAGTGTGGCTGCGCCCGGTCCTTGAGAAGGTTAAAACGGAGTCTATTTGACAAACTATCGTTGTGGTTTTGATGCGTAGGTGAGATGAGTTCTTACTTAAGCCCGTAGCAGCCACGTAAAACTTGCAACAACAAAGTAGAGGACGTCTAACTTGTTTTTGCAGGGCATGTTGTGATGTGATATGGTCAAAGCATGATGCTGATTTTAATGTATGAGATGATCATGTTTTGTAACCGAGTTATCGGCAACTGGCAGGAGCCATATGGTTGTCGCTTTATTGTATGCAATGCAATCGCGATGTAATGCTTTACTTTATTACTAAGCGGTAGTGATAGTCGTGGAAGCATAAGATTGGTGAGACGACAACGATGCTACGATGGAGATCAAGGTGTCGCGCCGGTGACGATGGTGATCATGACGGTGTTTCGGAGATGGAGATCACAAGCACAAGATGATGATGGCCATATCATATCACTTATATTGATTGCATGTGATGTTTATCCTTTTATGCATCTTATCTTGCTTTGATTGATGGTAGCATTATAAGATGATCTCTCACTAAATTATCAAGAAGTGTTCTCCCTGAGTATGCACCGTTGCAAAAGTTCTTCGTGCTGAGACACCACGTGATGATCGGGTGTGATAGGCTCTACGTTCAAATACAACGGGTGCAAAACAGTTGCACACGCGGAATACTCAGGTTATACTTGATGAGCCAAGCATATACAGATATGGCCTCGGAACACGGAGACCGAAAGGTCGAGCGTGAATCATATAGTAGATATGATCAACATAATGATGTTCACCATTGAAAACTACTCCATCTCACGTGATGATCGGTTATGGTTTAGTTGATTTGGATCACGTGATCACTTAGAGGATTAGAGGGATGTCTAAGTGGGAGTTCTTAAGTAATATGATTAAATTGAACTTAAATTTATCATGAACTTAGTCCTGGTAGTATTTTGCAAATTATGTTGTAGATCAATAGCTCGCGTTGTTGCTTCCCTGTGTTTATTTTGATATGTTCCTAGAGAAAATTGTGTTGAAAGATGTTAGTAGCAATGATGCGGATTGGATCCGTGATCAGAGGTTTATCCTCATTGCTGCACAGAAGAATTATGTCCTTGATGCACCGCTAGGTGAAAGACCTATTGCAGGAGCAGATGCAGACGTTATGAACATTTGGCTAGCTCAATATGATGACTACTTGATAGTTTAGTGCACCATGCTTAATGGCTTATAATCGGGACTTCAAAGACGTTTTGAACGTCATGGACCATATGAGATGTTCCAAGAGTTGAAGATAATATTTCAAGCAAATACCCGAGTTGAGAGATATGAAGTATCCAACAAGTTCTATAGCTAAAAGATGGAGGAGAATCGCTCAACTAGTGAGCATGTGCCCAGATTGTCTGAGTACTACAATCACTTGAATCAAGTGGGAGTTAATCTTCCAGATAAGATAGTGATTGACAGAATTCTCTAGTCACCATCACCAAGTTAGTAGAACTTCGTGATGAACTATGATATGCAAGGGATAACGGAAACGACTCCCAAGCTCTTCGTAATGCGGAAATCGACGAAGGTAGAAATCAAGAAAAACATCAAGTGTTGATGGTAGATAAGACCACTAGTTTCAAGAAAAGGGCAGAGGGAAGAAGGCGAACTTCAAGAAGAACGGCAAGCGAGTTGCTCAAGTTAAGAAGCCCAAGTTTGGTCCTAAGCCTGAGACTAAGTGCTTCTACTGCAAAGGGACTGGTCACTGGAAGCGGAACTTCCCCAAGTGATTGGCGGATAAGAAGGATGGCAAAGTGAACATAAGTATATTTGATATACATGTTATTGATGTGTACTTTACTAGTGTTTATAGCAAACCCTCAGTATTTGATACTAGTTCAGTTGCTAAGATTAGTAACTCGAAACGGGAGTTGCAGAATAAACAGAGACTAGTTAAGGGTGAAGTGACGATGTGTGTTGGAAGTAGTTCCAAGATTGATATGATCATCATCGCACACTCCCCTATACTTTCGGGATTAGTGTTGAAACTAAATAAGTGTTATTTGGTGTTTGTGTTGAGCATGAATATGATTTGATCATGTTTATTGTAATACGGTTATTCATTTAAGTAAAAGAATAAATTGTTGTTCTGTTTACATGAATAAAACCTTATATGGTTACACACCCAATGAAAATAGTTCATTGGATCTCGATCTTAATAATACACATATTCATAATATTGAAACCAAAAGATGCAAAGTTAATAATGATAGTGCAACTTATTTGTGGCACTGCTGTTTAGGTCATATTGGTATAAAGCGCATGAAGAAACTCCATGCTGATGGGCTTTCGGAATCACTTGATTATGAATCACTTGATGCTTGCGAACCATGCCTTTTGGGCAAGATGACTAAAACGCCGTTCTCCGGAACAATGGAGCGAGAAAAGATTTGTTGGAAATCATACATACTGATGTATGTGGTCCGATGAATATTGAGGCTCGCGACAGGTATCATTATTTTCTGATCTTCACAAATGATTTGAGCAGATATGAGTATATCTACTTGATGAAACATAAGTCTGAAACATTTGAAAAGTTCAAAGAATTTCAGAGTGAAGTGAAAAACATCGTGACAAGAAAATAAAGTTTCTACGATCTGATCGCGGAGACAAATATTTGAGTTACGAGTTTGGTCTTCAGTTAAAACAATGTGAAATAGTTTCACTACTCACGCCACCTGGAACACCACATCATAATGGTGTGTCCGAACGTCATAACCGTACTTTATTGGATATAGTGCAATCTATGATGTCTCTTACCGATTTACCACTATTGTTTTGGGGGTCATGCATTAGAGACAGCTGCATTCACGTTAAAAAGGGGCACCATCTATATCCGTCGAGACGACGCCTTATGAACTATGGTTTGGCAAGAAACCAAAGTTGTCGTTTCTTAAAGTTTGGGGTTGCGATGCTTATATGAAAAAGTTTCATCCTGACAAGCTCAAAACTCAAATCGGAGAAGTGCATCTTCATAGGATATCCAAAGGAAACTATTGGATACACCTTCTATCACAGATCCGAAGGCAAGACTTTTGTTGCTAAATTCGGAAACTTTCTGGAGAAGGAGTTTCTCTCGAAAGAAGTGAGTGGGAGGAAAGTAGAACTTGACGAGGTAACTGTACCTACTCCCTTATTGGAAAGTAGTACATCACAGAAAAATGTTTCTGTGACACCTACACCAGTTAGTGAGGAAGCTAATGATGATGATCATGAAACTTCAGAACAAGACACTACTGAACCTCATAGATCAACCAGAGTAAGATCCGCGCTAGAGTGGTACGGCAATCCTGTTCTGGAAGTCATGCTACTAGATCATGATGATCCTACGAACTATGAAGAAGCGATGGTGAGCCCAGATTCCGCAAAGTGGCTTGAAGCCATGAAATCTGAGATATGATCCATGTATGAGAACAAAGTATGGACTTTGGTTGACTTGCCCGATGATCGGCAAGCCATAGAAAAATGGATCTTCAAGAGGAAGACGGACGCTGATAATGGTGTTACTATCTACAAAGCTAGAATTGTCGCAAAAGGTTTTCGACAAGTTCAAGGTGTTGACTACGATGAGATTTTCTCACTAGTATCTATCCTTAAGTGTGTCCGAATCATGTTAGCAATTGCCACATTTTATGAAATCTGGCAAATGGATAAACAAAACTGCATTCCTTAATGGATTTTCTAAAGAAGAGTTGTATACGATGCAACTAGAAGGTTTTGTCGATCCTAAAGGTGTTAACTAAATATGCAAGCTCCAGCGATCTATCTGTGGACTGGTGCAAGCATCTCGGAGTTGGAATATATGCTTTGATGAGTTGATCAAAGCATATAGTTTTATACAGACTTGCGGTGAAGCCTGTATTTACGAGAAAGTGAGTGGGAGCACTACAGCGTTTCTGAGAAGTATATGTGAATGACATATTGTTGATCGGAAATAATGTAGAATTATTCTGTAAAGCATAAAAGGAGTGTTTGAAAGGAGTTTTTCAAAGAAAGACTTCGGTAAAGCTGCTTACATATTGAGCTTCAAGATCTATAGAGATAGATCAAGACGCTTGATAAGTTTTTCAATAAGTACATACCTTGACAAGATTTTGAAGTAGTTCAAAATGGAATAGTCAAAGAAAAAGTTTCTTGGCTGTGTTACAAGGTGTGAAGTTGAGTAAAGACTCAAAGCCCGACCACGGCAGAAGATAGAAAGAGAATGAAAGTCATTCCCTATGCCTCATTCATAGGTTCTATAAAGTATGCCATGTTGTGTACCAGATCTATTGTATACCCTACACTGATTTGGCAAGGGAGTACAATAGTGATCTAGGAGTAGATCACTGGACAGCGGTCAGAATTATCCTCAGTGAAATAAGGATATGTTTCTCGATTATGGACGTGACAAAAGGCTCGTCGTATAGGGTTACGCCGATGCAAGTTTTGACACTAATCTAGATGACTCTAAGTCTCGGTCTAGATACATATTGAAAGTGGGAGCAATTAGCTAGAGTAGCTCCATGCAGAGCATTGTTGACATAGAAATTTGCAAAATACATGTGGATCTGAATGTGGCAGACTCGTTGACTAAGATTCTCTCACAAGCAAAACATGATCACACCTTAGTACTCTTTGGGTGTTAATCACACAGCGATGTGAACTAGATTACTGGATCTAGTAAACCCTTTGGGTATTGGTCACATGGCGATGTGAAATATGGGTGTTAATCACATGATGATGTGAACTATCGATGTTAATCACATGGTGATGTGATCTAGATTATTGACTCTAGTGCAAGTGGGAGACTGAAGGAAATATGCCCTAGAGGCAATAATAAAGTTATTATTTATTTCCTTATATCATGATAAATGTTTATTATTCATGCTAGAATTGTATTAACCGGAAACATAATACATGTGTGAATACATAGACAAACAGAGTGTCACTAGTATGCCTCTACTTGACTAGCTCATTAATCAAAGATGGTTATGTTTCCTAACCATGGACAAAAGAGTTGTTATTTGATTAACGAGGTCACATCATTAGTTGAATGATCTGATTGACATGACCCATTCCATTAGCTTAGCACCCGATCGTTTAGTATGTTGCTATTGCTTTCTTCATGACTTATACATGTTCCTATGACTATGAGATTATGCAACTCCCGTTTGCCGGAGGAACACTTTGGGTGCTACCAAACGTCACAACGTAAATGGGTGATTATAAAGGAGCATTACAGGTGTCTCCAAAGGTAGATGTTGGGTTGGCGTATTTCGAGATTAGGATTTGTCACTCCGATTGTCGGAGAGGTATCTCTGGGCCCTCTCGGTAATGCACATCACATAAGCCTTGCAAGCATTACAACTAATGTGTTAGTTGTGAGATGATGTATTACGAAATGAGTAAAGAGACTTGCCGGTAACGAGATTGAACTAGGTATTGGATACCGACGATCAAATCTCGGGCAAGTAACATACCGATGACAAAGGGAACAACGTATGTTGTTATGCGGTCTGACCGATAAAGATCTTCGTAGAATATGTAGGAGCCAATATGGGCATCCAGGTCCCGCTATTGGTTATTGACCGGAGACGTGTCTCGGTCATGTCTACATTGTTCTCGAACCGTAGGGTCCGCACGCTTAAGGTTTCGATGACAGTTATATTATGAGTTTATGAGTATTGATGTACCGAAGGAGTTCGGAGTCCCGGATGAGATCGGGGACATGACGAGGAGTCTCGAAATGGTCGAGACGTAAAGATCGATATATTGGACGACTATATTCGGACATCGGAAAGGTTCCGAGTGATTCGGGTATTTTTCGGAGTACCGGGTAGTTACGGGAGAAGTAATGGGCCTTGATGGGCTTTAGTGGGAAGAGGAAAAGGCTGCTGCGCCCCCCCTCCCCTTTGGTCCGAATTGGACTAGGGAAAAGGGGGCTGGCCACCTCTCCTTCTCCTCCTATTCCTTCTCCCTTCCTCCCCTTTTGGTGGACTCCTACTAGGACTTGGATTCCTAGTAGGACTCCCTATCCTGGCCGCACCTTTGCCTTGGCCGGCCTCCTCCTCCTCCATCCTTTATATACAGGGGCAGGGGGCACCCCATAGACACACAAGTTGATCCTTGAGATCGTTCCTTAGCCGTGTGCGGTGCCCCCTGCCACCAAATTCCACCTCGATCATACCGTTACAGTACTTAGGCGAAGCCCTGCGTCCGTAGTACATCAAGATCGTCACCACGCCGTCGTGATGACGGAACTCTTCCTCGATGCTTTGCTGGATCGGAGCCCGAGGATCGTCATCGAGCTGAACGTGTGCTAAGAACTCGGAGGTGCCGGAGTAACGGTGCTTGGATCGGTCGGATCGGGAACAAGATGTACGACTACTTCCTCTACGTTGTGTGATCGCTTCCGCAGTCGGTCTGCGTTGGTACGTAGATCAGACTCTCCCCTCGTTGCTATGCATCACCATGATCTTGCGTGTGCGTAGGAAAATTTTCGAAATTACTACGTTCCCCAACACAAACAACAGATTAGAAAAGTATTTATGCTATGTTGTCATGATACGGGGACTTTCTGGTAGATGGCCTCGATGTTTCCTCAAGCTATGAAAATGCACTATAATTTGCTTGTCATCAATGCCTGCATATCTCTGTCTCTCTCAACATAGTAGATCAGCATTAGACACTAAATCCTTCAATGAGCTTGCAAAATGCTTGCATTAGATCCCTCATTAGACATTATATGTTCATCACCATGAGCATGTAAAATGTTTGCATCAAATCCTTCATTAGTAGTCTGTTCATTAGACACTTCAGGCTCAAGAACAACATGAGCTTGTATGTTTGCACCGGAGACTTGATTAGATACATCAGATTCGGTCAGTTCAGTAGTGATTGGGGGAGTTATAAAATAAGAAGAAATTGGTTTCATTTTCTCATAGATTCCCTACATACAAGTAGTTTTACAACACCGCCAGGTTTAACTATTGGCCAGAAATTGAAGAGTTGAATTAGATATAATCAGGGATGTGATGTACCTGCTCGTTGCGCATGCTACTCTTGCAATTAGCGACTGTCCGTTTCTGCAAGCTCGATGCCATGCCCGTGCTGCCGCCACTGCCTCCCACGCAGGTTACACCCAGGGTTGGATCTTCATCTTCTTGTCCTTCCGTTCGCTTGAAGCCCGGCGACCGCCCTCCATAAAGGGCGCGAGGAAGTGCTGTGTCGGTCTGTCCAGCGGCGGCTAGGTTAGGAGCGAACCAGATTGGAGGCTGGAGCGAATGAATTGTGATTTTTCCTGCTGTCGATCGATATGGGAGGCGCTGGTTTGGGCCGCGAGCCTGCTATAGGGCCTGCCCTGCACTTATGTTATTGGCCCATCCAAATTGAAACATTTTCTTCATTTTTTACATTGCCTGCTCGTGCGTTGGGACGAACAAAACTAGCGTGGGCCAACCTGGACGACTCAAACTAGGTGCACACTTTCCAGCCACCTGAGGCGGCCGCCCATACCAGCCCCTATGGTGGCGTCGCCCCTTTTTGTGTGTATGATTGGATACTGAAAAATATTCCAGTGGCGCTTTTGATTTACCCACAGAATGGTTGAATTGGTTGTTTCTATGAATTGAGTTCACCAATAATGTGAAGGATGCCAGTCTTTTCATCCTATTGTAGATTGCTTAGATCTCGATATGCCATAAGTAATCGCATGAAATATACAGTAAAAGCCAGTGTGATGTGTTTGGCTACAACTAGTCTGACTACACGTCCTCATATAACATATCAAGGATGCACCACCTTACCAGATTAACCATTCGACTTACCCATGCAGTGTGGGAAGAAAGAAGTATTGGGACTGCGTATCCAACCAATTGATGCCATGGACTCCTTCGTACAACCATGTAAGCGAAAAAGAAGTTGCAGTGTGCCTGTATAAAGAACTAGCGTAAGTTCAGTTACCTGCTTCTCGGAATTTTAGTTAGCCACTTATTGCAAAATTGTTCAATTACGTTGCTTGGCTTAATTTAGTTTGCTACTGATTACATAATGGCACAGCCTGTTAATCATATTGTAGACTGCGCCTATCTATGTGTTTGATACTTACTGTTAAGAATTACATGTTTGCCTTAACTTAAATATCTACTTGTTTGTTTAACTGCTTTGCTGCTGCAACAGCGGGTTACAATGATGTTAATAACTACTTTTCAGCATCCAATTGAAACTCTTTAATTCTTTGTTTGTTTAACTGGTTTGCTGTTATAACTCCCAATTGAGATGTTTTGCTAACTTCAACTTTTTTGAATCCAATCGGAACTTTAATGGCAAAACAGGTTAGCCCAAGATCAAAGAGCGAGGTCCCCATGGACGTTGCATCATCCCACAGCAGTGGCACCGGCCCAATCATGCATTATGAATTGCCAACTGTTGATGCTCTAGAGGCTAAACTAGTGGTAGAAACAGATTCTGCTTCTGCACTTAGAGATGAAGTTGACATGTTGAGGAAGCAAACAGCACAATCACAAGCAGTACTCAAGACAACCATTAAATATTTGGTGGATTTCAAAACGAAGCAAGCTGAGGCTGACCATATTGTTAAGGTGCTGAAGGAAAACAGGAAATTAAATTCCTACTTGGTAAATCATAGGTGAAATGTTCTTTCCATAGTTGAATAACCTTTGTGTTGTCTGTTCATGTAATCAATCAAACCATATGTTCTTTCCATAATTGTTTTTTTGTAATTTTATTTGAGCACAAGTCTGTATTAATTGATAAGACTCGGAGACATTTCATTTGGATTGTTGTGCCAGACCTACAAATATGCCAATTAGGCTGAATGTGCATTCAGCAATACTAGTATAGAGGGACCTTAAGTGGCACGCATCGGAAAGGGCCAAGATGCTGGCTAAAAAAGGATGCTGTTGTAGCAAAAAAAAGAGCAGCGGCCTGGCTTATGTATGTTAGTTGATATTATTGATCCATATACTGTTTATATGTCTGTTAGTTCCGTACATTCTTGGTTGATTGACTTGGTATTTGAATCTTGATACCTCGCTTGTGTACATATCTAAATGGGAGTACATATTATGCTGCATGTGACATTTGAGTTGGACATGAAGTGTTCCAAATATTCGAATTCACCTTAAACTGGATTCTAGTTTCTGAATTTGAGTATCGGCATTTGTAATCCATATTCATATAAGACAGTGGAATACATCTTTGTCGTCCTTTTGAAGATATATAAAAACACATAGAATGATTTATAAAGATTCCTATAGGAATACAAAATGGATTCGAATTTAGTTGCCAGGGTAAACGTGGATTCTTGTTGTCCCAAAATTCGAAAGAAAAAGCAAAATGTCCACTCCCACATTGGCTACCCGAAGCCAAGTGTTTGGGAGATGGAAATTACTTTCTACCCATTACACGGACAATCCATCGGCCCGATTTCCACTGCTCTAAATAGGGGTAGGTTAGTAACTTCAATTAGACGTGACACGACCGCCTCTGAGCCCATTCCGACATGGTGGGCGTCAAACATGGGCGGCAAAACTCATTTGATTCAAGATCGTCCGAAAGACCTGTGTTTCTCCCTCCATTCCCCATTCATACACGGTGGGCGGCAAAACAAACTCTCCTCGTCCGAAATAGATGTAGGCTAATATTTTAAATAGGGGCAAATGTGTAACTTCCATCAGACGTGACACAACCGCCCTACCTGTCAGCCCCGTTCATACACCATGGACGCCAACCGTGGGCGGCAAAACACCCTCTCCTCGCCCGAAATAGTTACCGGCAAATATTTGGGAGATGCGAGATTACCGTCCTATCCCCAACCGACGAGACGTCCAAATTTGAAACGGGGGATAAGTTCGTAACTTTCCCATATTTCAGACAGGCGCGTCCCAAAAACATGGTTCCCCGTACCACTCCCTCCATTTTCCCATTCATACACCATCCGCGCTAGAACACCCCATTCCCAAACCAGCCTCCGTCCGCCACCCCATCCATCATCGCCGTCCTCCACCACATCCATCGCCACCGTCCTCCACCATGCCGGAGCGCCTACCAAGACCGTGTCGTCCACTGCTAGAGATGGACGTTTCTCATCCACGGCAACAGACCAATAGCCTTGCATCGTGTCCTCTCGCTTCATCGGTGCCGTCGTCCTCTTTCCCGGGGCCGCTCACACGACCTTCTCTTCCACCGCAACGGGACTTATCCCCCGATGCACCCGTCTACCGTCGCAGATCTGCTTCAATGCCACCGACAGCCGTCGCACCCCCTATGCCTACACGGCGCCGCAAGAGAGGTGGTACTTCATATCTCCTCAACGTTTTGATCTCAACCAGAAAATAGATCTTAACTTGGCTACACTACTTTCTTTTCAGCTCTTAGAATTTAGTCTTAGTTCAAAGAAAACAATGGATGCTAAATATCATTTCTCTGGTTTGCAGCTTCAAATCTGCCATGGCACAGCCATAATACGGTTTAATTGATCATGCTTAGGGTTTAATTGATCATGTTCGTTCCATGGTGGTTTCTTTAATAGAAATCAGAGGGGAAACCCTCTTTTGCTAAAAAATATATGCTTAGAGTTTCCCCCTTTTATGGTCACTACACAATCAGAATACATGATTCGTTTCTTAATAACACTGCTCCACCCATCAAGCTAAACAAGCTTACTTGTTCAAATACGAATCTGATATTATTAAAACAGAGTTGTTTAATTGGTCAGCTAAATGTTCCTAAATTAGTTTTTAAAATGCATGTTCACCGCTCGGGTGTGTATCTCTAGGTGTGGTCTGGTCAGCATGCTTGGGGAGGTGAACTTTGCATATGCAGGGGTTTATAGGGAGACACTCTCCAGTTGAAACCGCAATGCATTCCATAGATAATCTGACTACTTTTTATGTTTTCATGAATCTCGGATTTTGAATAGCATCATAATGATTATGAGCTTGCGTGCATGAAAAGAATAAAGCAGAACAATGCCATGGCTGTCAAACTTGCCATTAAGGGACTGAAATCAAGTCTGGATGCAATGCAATGCAAACACTCTCCACCTATAGATTCATGCTCAGAATATTATCCTAACAGTGATTCTGAGCTAGAGGGAGACCTAAGTCAATGTAGCTCCCTAGTGGAGGAGTCAGAGGAAGATGCCCTATCTTATTCACCCATCAAGGTACTTGGTCTAACTTTCCAAGGTTACATTGCTTGCACATATCTTGCAACTGATGCTTTGCATTGCTTCTACTTTGTTGAACTGCCATTAGCTTAGTTTATGCATCGTGTATGTGAATACGCCCTGCCTATCCATTTTCAGTACATATTCCATTTGTCATCATACCATATTTATCCATTCAAATGATGTTTTTGTGTATCAAACGTTCAAAAGGAAGAGGGCGATTGCTGATCATGGAGGAGCACAAGCAAAGTATTTGGAAAAGGTAGTGGCACCTAATAAATCAAATAGCCCATTAGGTGTAGTTGCAATATCACCTGACCCACAAAATACCCCAACTCTAGCTGACTCTAGCCCTACTACACTGGTCATTTCTGATGCCCCAACTCAGGAGACCCCAACTGCAGCAAACAGTATGATTATGCCAGTTGACATAGCACCAGCTGTACGACACAAAACACCCCATTCCAGCAAAGAGTACACCAAATCCAGTTGTCAAATCCCTTTTCAAACCCAAGAGATCCCCAATTACAGCAAATAGGACCCCTGTTCCATTTCTTCCCAGTTTAGAAGACGAAGCTTATGTTGTTGTCAGGAACTTTGTGCGCATCTTTCCTTCATGGAAAGATTATACCGCAGACACACAACAATTTCCAGTCTTCCTCCGCAAGTTACGCGTAAGTAATGTACTAATGTTATTCATGGTCATTACTGCATATGTTTCTGCTGACAGAAGACACAAGATTTCATTCTTTTAAATAGGCAAGGCGCAAACTGGATTGTGATGACGAGAAAGGGTTGGTTGCGCTTTTCAAGCACTCATTGATGAAGTATCATTCCTACCTGAGGCAAGCACACTTCGATGACAAGCCTCTGAACGAAATTTCTGTAATGTCTCCGGTGCTACATTTATCCGATGATGACTGGAATAATCTTGTTACACATTGGTCTCAGCTGCAGCGTAAGGTACTGCCTATGATATCACATCAAAATTTGAACTACATTTGTGCATTTGCCTTAATGTGTCACTTGTACAAAAACTGTTAGCAGGAGAACATTCGTTCTCAAGGGACCACAAAATCTCGCAACTATACTACACACTGCATTGCTCTTGTGAGTACCTCTTGCCCTGTATGACCATATTTACTTTCATAGCTTTTTGATTATGTAGCATCACTTCACATGTTAGCCTCGTAATCGTCCATTTGGTGGACATTATAAGATCCGTATGGACTCTTACATAAATTTAGAATCAACCCAATGCTTTTGAAGAGGTTTAGCTCTGTAGTCCTCTTGTAAGGACTGAACGTGGTCTATCACTGGACTTACATTAACAGCTACTCCCTCCATCCCATAATATAATAACGTTTTGTATAGTACACCAGTGTTCAAAACACTCTTGTATTATGAGAAGAGGGATTGGTTCATTTTGTAGCATTCTGCATCTTATCTCCCTCGCCCACCATTTACTAAAAAAGATCATATCTATATTTAATCTTACCAACAAGTAGAATACATAGACAATGCTAGTGCAGAAGTGTAGTCCATTGCTCTTGTCAGTACATTTTGTCCTGTAACGCTTGTACTTCCAGGGATTGGTAGTTGATTATGTAGCATCTATCTGCATCTTATCTTCATTATCCTCTACCCCTTCCAGTATTATCATATCTATGATTACTCTATACAAAATGTAGAGTACATGCAATGCTTATGAAGAAGATTCTGTGCTGAAATTCTTGAGTTATCCTTCCCTTGACATGGAGAAGGGCATTATAAAGCCGGTGTTAACTGTTAATGTAAGTCAGTCCTTCTAAAGCCTTTATCCTCAACTGCTATTTAATTTTCTCATACTCCCTATCGTTTACTGCTGTTTAGTTTGCTGTTTCTAGCAAAATGCATGTTCATAAGAACCGTAAGTTCTAAGTTTTACTTGTAAAACCAAATTCCTTATTCATACCATGCACTTAATACTCCCTATATGTATGCTTGTTTTTGTGGATCTATAATCCAGTGTGTGGAGAAGCAGCCCATGTTTGCACCTTGTCATCTCCTGTTTTATCTTACTGATGTCCCTGATGATATGAACAACATGCCATGCACATTATCCAAAATAGATACAATGATTTTCTTTGCCCTTCATCTATGCTTGTTATGTTGACATGGTAATCCAGTAGTGTGGTGAAGCTCCCCGCATTATGAACAATGCCAAATTATGCTATTGATATTTTGAACATACTCTTTATTTTCTAATTTGAAATTGGATAGAATTGACAGAGCAGTTATCATCTTTGTTTATACACGTGGAAAACTTGTCATCTCTCTGCTTTGTTTCAGGGTGATATGCCTGATGGCATGCACGAGTCTGCTGAAGGCTGTGAGACAAACCCAACATATATTGCAGCAAACAAGGCAAAACATCTTGAAGATAGCGAGACAACCCCAAAGTCTTGTCTTGATGCAGTGTTCAAGTTACTTGACACTAATAGTCGGACAAGCTCACAGAATTCGTTGTCTGAATCAGTTCGACTTCTTCAGTCCCAAGTTCTAGCAGAAAGGCATTCCACAACTCAACTTCGACTTGAAGTCCTATCTCTAAGAAAGATTGCGGAGAACACCAATGAGAACCTCATCGCTAAACGGCTACACCTGGAAGCTATGACCGACATGCTAGGCCGGTCTCACAGCCTTGCTCAGCAGCTTGCGCAGCAGTTCCCCCGCAAGGCTAACCTTCCTTGAACTGTCTTGGAAGTGGTCTCGGTTCAGTATTATTTTGTTACACTGCAATGGTGCCCAGTTTTTCTAATCTGCTCCTACGTTGCGCTTTATGATCACTGGTGGCGAACTTTGATGCCCAGTGGATGTAATATACCTTAAACCCTTTATTGTATAGTGTAGGTTTATTCTAAGTTACTATGCCATAATTTCTTTATTGTATAGAGTAGCTTTGTTCTTAATTCACACTAGTTACGCAGCAGCATGAAATGAACCCCGACCCATGATTGTGCGAATCAAATCACGGGCTTTTAACAGGCCAAAATTGTCTCGGTCCTTGTTTGGCCCAATCAGATATTGGCTGCGAGCAAGCCGGATGCAAACAGGGCCGTAGTTAGGCCCAACTATATGACCGGCTTTTATCAGGCCAAAATTAATATAGGGCCGAAATGTTAAACGGGCCCTTAACAGGCCAAAACTAATATCAGGCCGAATTACTAAGTGGGCCTTTAGCAAGTGGGCCCAAAAGCATAGTGTCCAGTTGAGGGGCCAAATCTGATATGGGCCATAATTGAGCCCAAAGCCTCTTAAAGGGCCAGACCTGATCTGGGCCGTAATTTGGCCCAGAACATGGTAGGCTTTTAACGGGCTGGATCTCATATGGGCCACTATTAGGCCCGGGGCGTGGCAGACCATTAATGGACCGGATCAAATACGGGCCGGCATTTGGCCCAAAACATGGCAGCCAGTTAATGGGCCGGCCTACTAGGGTCCTCAAAATCTGGTCGGCCTATAGTTGGGCCGTCCCATTAATGTCGGCGAAATCTCGTGAGCCTTTAGCTGGGCCGGCCCATTATGACCCGCAAGAGTCTTGTGGGCTTTACTTGGGCCGGCCCATTATGGCACACAAAAATCTTGTGGGCCTTTACCTGGGCCGGCCCATTATGGCCCACAAAATCTTGTGGGCCTTTAGTTGGGCCAGCCCATTAAGGTCTGGAAAATCTCGTGGGCCTTTAGCTGGGCCGACCCATTATGGTCCGCAAAATCTTGTGGGCCTTCAGTTGGGCCGGCCCATTTAAACTTGTTGGGCCGTGCCACGTGTCGACATATCATAGGCGCCTATCTGACCCACTAACGAGCTAACACGTGTTTCGTCCGGCCAATAAGAATTTTACACGTGGAAATTTCCCATTGGTCGGGGCTGTTAATGGGTTATCGGATCCAAAACCCGACCCGATAGCTTAACGGCGTTCCGTTACGGTGAATGCCACATGTCGGTCACCCTTGACGAAAGCACTTCTGTGACGCGTGATTTATCGTCATGGAAGTGGACACTTCCGTGATGATAATTTTGGTAATGTTATGGAACACTTCGACGACAGCACAGGTATGACTATCTTGATTCTGTCATAAATTTGTCATGGATGTACATGCATGACAAAAAAAGCGACCTACTGTGACAAACACGTATCATCACAGAAGTGTACTTTTTTGTAGTGATGCATTATGGGCTTATAGAACTGCATACAAAAATGCTACGGGTATGTCTCCGTATAAAATGGTTTATGGAAAAGCATATCACTTACCTCTCGAACTAGAACATAAGGCATATTGGGCTATTAAAGAGCTCAACTATGATTTTAAACTTGCCGGTGAGAAGAGGTTATTTGATATTAGCTCACTTGATGAATGGAGAACCCAAGCTTATGAAAATGCCAAGTTGTTTAAAGAAAAAGTTAATAGATGGCATGACAAAAGGATACAAAAGCGTGAGTTTAATGTAGGTGATTATGTATTGCTATACAACTCTCGTTTAAGATTTTTTGTAGGCAAAATTCTCTCTAAATGGGAAGGCCCCTACGTTATCGAAGAGGTCTATCGTTCCGGTGCCATAAAAATCAACAACTTCGAGGGCACAAATCCGAAGGTGGTAAACGGTCAAAGAATCAAACATTATATCTCGGGTAATCCCATAAATATTGAAACCAATATTATTGAAACCGTAACACCGGAGGAATACATAAGGGACACTTTCCGGAGCGTTTCAGACTCCGAAAAGGATAGGTATGTGGTACGGTAAGTAAACCAACTCCAAAACAATTTTTAAGACAATATTTCTCCGTTTTGGAATATTTAGAAAAATAGAAAAATAAGTAGCAGTCCGGGAAGGACACAAGGGCCCCACGAGGGTGGTGGGCGCGCCCCCTACCTCGTGAGCACCTCGTGTGCCTTCCGGACTCCGTTTTCTTGCACGTTACGTATTTTGGTCGGTTAAAATTCATTATATAATCTCCCGAAGGTTTTGACTCCCGTATCACGCAATTATTATTTGTTCTTGTTTCGAGCTGTTTTTCTGACAGATCTAGATTATCATGACGTCCCCAAGTGCTTCCAAGGACAAGTTCTTCGAGAAGGTCATCAACCCTTACCTCGCGGAGGTGCTGCGGCACCCTCAAACTATTGAGATGCGTGATGGGCTGTTGCACATCCGCGATGTTGAGGGACCAAAGGGAACCGGAAGCGTGGATACGAGGCTCGAAGCAATGGAGCAACAAGTTTTAAAGTGCCAGGGGATAGTGGAGCGTGGAATCAACGCTAGCCACACGATGCTCGCCGAGTTCACTAACAACTACAAGCCGGATGCCAAGAACATCGAGGAGGCCATCTTCAAGCTATATGAGAAGATCGAGCACCTCCAAGCCCAAATCTATGACCTGCAGGCCTAAACTGTGAGTATGAATATAAATTCAAAAGAATGAGTTTGGCTGCAGATTCGAGGATTCCGGAGACTCGATCATCCTTCTATGATGGTGAACCTATGCCTTGGAAGGTGGATGACAAGCTTGCATCATCAACATCACCACCACCTTCTTCACCGACAAAGGAGAGATAATCACATGGGTATGGGCACTCCCCTTGGCAACTGCCAAGCTTGGGGGAGGTGCCCCAGTATCGTATCACCATCACAACTCCTATCTTTATCATTTTTCTTAGTTCGATCCTATTAGTAGTATCTTGATCTAGTGGAATAAAGTTTATGGCATGATCTAGTTTTGAGTTTTGCTTTTTGATCCCTCTATGTAATAGAGTCCGTGAGTTATATATAATAAAGATTAGTGTTGAGTCAAGGGCTTGATTATTTTGCCATGATCTTGGGTGAATAAAAGGAAAGAGAAGAAGAATAAAAAGAAACAAAAATTTCATATTGATCTTATTGAGAGTAATGACTTTGTTGGGAGTTGGCAGACATAGCTTTGGTCATTGTTGGGAGTTGGCAGACATAGCTTTGGTCATTGTTGCAATTAATAGGAAGTAATAAGGAAAGAGAGGTTTTCACATATAGATATATTATCATTGACATCTTTTATGATTGGGAGAACTCATTAAAATATGACATGCTAAAGAGTTGATGTTGGACAAGGAAGACAACGTAATGAGTTATCCCTTTCTTATATCTGAGATAAACTATGTTGTCATGGATCCTCTAACTTGTTGAGCTTGCCTTTCCCCCTCATGCTAGCCAAATTCTCAGCACCAAGTAGAAATACTACTTGTGCTTCCAAATACCCTTAAACCAGTTTTGCCATGAGAGTCCACCATATCTACCTGTGGATCGAGTAAGATCCTTCAAGTAAGTTGTCATCGGTGCAAAGCAATAAAAATTGGTCTAAATATGTATGATTGATTGGTGTGGGAGAAATAAGGTTTATACGATCTTGTGACGTGGAAGTAATAAAAGCGACGGACTGCATAATAAAGGTTCATATCACAAGGGGCAATATAAAGTGATGTTCTTTCGCATTGAGATTTTGTGCATCCAACCATAAAAGCGCATGGCAACCTCTACTTCCCTCTGCGAAGGGCTTATCCTTTATTATTATCTACTACCTTATGCAAGAGTCATGGTGATCTTCACCTTTTCTTTTTCATTTTATCCTTTGGCAAGCTCAGCATGTTGGAAAGAACATGATATTTATATCTAATTGGATGTAGGGGAGCATGAACCATTATTGTTGACATTACCCTTGAGGTAAAAGGTTGTGGGGTAAAACTATAAGCCCCTATTTTTCTCTATGTACGATTAAAACTCTGTAACCACAAGTATTGCGTGAGTGTTAGCAATTATGGAGGACTAAATGATAGTTGAGTATGTGGACTTGCTTTTTAGCTCTGACATAGACTCTTTCCGATGTTATGATAAACTGCAATTACTTCAATGACTGAGATTATAGTTTGTCGGAGCCCAATAAGGTTTATGATTTATACTTTTGCATTGTGAATAGATCATCACTTGAACATAAGTAATCATATGACAAAATCTATATATGTTGCTGTTATGCGAATATTCATGATACCTTCATGTCTGTATTTTATTTTTTATCGACGCCTCTACGTCTAAACATGAGGACAGATTTATTGTTATCGGCTTTTCGCTTGAGGACAAGCGAGGTCTAAGCTTGGGGGAATTGATATGTTCATTTTGCATCATGTTTTTATATCGATATTTATTGCATTATGGACTATTATTTCACTTTATATCACAATACTTATGGCTATGCTCTCTTATTTTACAAGGTTTACATAAGGAGGGAGAATGACGGCAGCTGGAATTCTGGGCTGGAAAAGGAGCAAATATTAGAGACCTATTCTGCGCAACTCCAAAAGTCCTAAAACTCCACGGAACATCTTAAAATAAATAAAGAAAAATCCTCGCCAAAGATGAAGGCCAGGGGGCCCACACCCTGCTCACGAGGGTGGGTGCGCCCCCCTAGGGCGTGCCCCTCTACCTCATGGGCCTCCTGGTGGCTCTCCGACGTCCATCTTCTCCTATATGAAGTCTTTCGATGAGAAGAAAATCAGAAGGAACTTTTCGGGACGAGACTCCGCCGCCACGAGGCAGAACCTTGGCGGAACCAATCTAGAGCTCCGGCAGAGCTGTTCTGCCGGGGATACTTCCCTCTAGGAGGGGGAAATCGTCACCATCCTCATCACCAACACTCCTCTCATCGGGAGAGGGCAATCTCCATCAACATCTTCACTAGCACCATCTCAGCTCCAAACCCTAGTTCATCTCTTGTATCCAATTCTTGTCTCAAAGTCCGGGATTGGTGCTAGTAGGTTTCTAGTAGTGTTGATTACTCCTTGTAGTTGATGCTAGTTGGTTTATTTGGTGGAAGATCGTATGTTCAGATCCTATATGCATATTATTACCCCTCTGATTATGAACATGAATATGCTTTGTGAGTAATTACGTTTGTTCCTGAGGACAAGGGAGAAGTGTTGCTATTAGTAGTCATGTGAATTTGGTATTTGTTTGATATTTTGATAAGATGTATGTTGTCTAGCCACCAGTGGTGTTATGTGAACATCAACTACATAACACTTCACCATTATTTGGGCCTAGATGAAGGCATTGGGAAGTAATAAGTAGATGATGGGTTGCTAGAGTGACAGAAGCTTAAACCATAGTTTATGTGTTGCTTCGTAAGGGGCTGATTTGGATCCACATGTTTCATGCTATGGTTAGGTTTACCTTAATACTTTTGTTGTAGTTGTGGATGCTTGCAATAGAGGTTAATCATAAGTGGGATTCTTGTTCAAGTAAGAAAAGCACCCAAGCACCGTTCCACCAACATATCAAATTATCAAAGTATCGAACGCGAATCATATGAACGTGATGAAAACTAGCTTGACGATATTCCCATGTGTCCTCGGGAGCGCTTTTCCTATTATAAGAGTTTCTTCCGGCTTGTCCTTTGCTACAAAAGGATTGGGCCACCTTGCTGCACTTTATTTACTTTTGTTACTTGTTGCTTGTTACAATTTATCTTATCACAAAACTATCTGTTACGACTTATTTCAGTACTTGCAGAGAATACCTTGCTCAAAACCGCTTATCATTTCCTTCTGCTCCTCGTTGGGTTCGACACTCTTACTTATCGAAAGGACTATGATAGATCCCCTATACTTGTGGGTCATCAACTACCGACACGGCCGAGACTGAAGCCCCTACTATTGCGGGCCAGTCGTCGGAGACGGCAGAGTTGGTGCAGCCCACAGATTTATCGGGCGAGGCCATGGCGGTGGTCACCGCCCTGGATTCTACCAAGGTTTCGGTGGGCATGCAAGATGGGGCTAATGGTCATGAGCATGTTTCTAACAAACTTTCCGACAAGTCTGATGGTGAGAGGGCCGCTAAGTGGGTGCGCAAGAAAGAGAAGATGTTGTGTCATTGTTGTAGTGAGCAACTGAATTTTATTGCAGAATGCAATATGGAGCTTTGTGATACTTGTCTCAAACCTGGACATGAATCAGGTGAGTGTCCGGTGTTGCTGCACCCATTACCGACGGTGACCATGTATGGGGTTTGCTGTGCGGACTTGATGTTTTTTGAGTCACCTACTCCTTCTGTTATCCCAGACACACCGCACAACTTGACTACAGGAGTGGTGAAAGTTATGAAGGGATACCTGTTTGAGGCAAGGATCATGCAGAGGCTGAGTGAGCTGGCTCCCGGGAACTCTCATTGCGAGCTTATCCGGCTGGATGATAATCTATATAAGGTTGATTTTCCATCAGCGTAAGAGCTGAAGAAACTCCTTAAGTTTGGCAAAACGCTTGTGCCTGGTACAAAGTGTTTTCTTGAGTTTGATGCATGGAAGCAAACAGAACAAAAAGGCACACCTTTATCTCAGGTCTAGGTTCGATTTTCAGGGGCACCTTCTAAACCTTTCAACGATGCCAGGGTGGTCTGTACTCTGGGTTACTGATTGGGAAGACTGAGCGTGTTGATATGCAGTTTATCCGGGCTCACGGGGTGGCCAGGTTACTTATCAGCGTTCTGGCTATTGAGCATATACCGGATGTGGTTAGGTGGACGCATGCCGATATGGTCTACAAATTGGATATTGAGTTAGAGGACGCTGAGATGTTTTAGGAGGCACTCCTGGGAGGGGGTGATGTTGACATGTCTGATAAGGATGACGATACGGGCAATAGGGAGAAGCACGATGATAGTGGATCACGGGAGGGTTCTAATTTGGCAAGTGGTAAATCCACTCCGCTGGCGCCGGAGAATGGTGCAGCACTGACTTCTTCCACACCCGTGCACACTCTAAGGTTTGGGTCCTTTGGGCTGTCGTCTTCAATGCCTCCTCGCCTGTGGGGTGATTGGGTTGAGAGTGGTGATGCAGATGAGCATGTGTTGCCGCCCGTCCCGATAGCCTCCCTTCTCGTTGAGGAGTCCCCGACTGTGGAGTTGAGGGGTGTTATGAGCCCGCAGTGCTTGGCCCGCATCCTGAGTCCGAGGAGGGATGGCGAGGGGCCAATGGACGCGGCTGGGCAGGATGCCCAGTTGAGGCTCGCGCTTACGCCGAGGCCTTAGCTTCAGACCCCAGCGAGGGTCTGTAGCGGGCCGATGGCCCATGCTCGCATCCCGGGGCTGAGGAGAGCTGGCAAGGGTCGTCGGACGCTGCCGGGAAGGAGGCTCAGGGGAGTCCCGCGCTTCCGCATGTGCTCGCGCTTCAGACCCCGATGGGGCCGCTAGAGGGTTCTACTGAGCGGGTGGGTCATGGGCAGGTGGCCCCCGACTCACTCGTGAGGTCTTCCCCGACATGATCTTCACTGGTGACAGATGGACCGCATCGGCGGGTGGTGGGAGATACGGGAGGAGGCCCTGGAGGTGCCAGGTCGCCGTCCTCCCCTTCTCCTAGACTTGTCAGGACAGGCGGACTCGAGGAGGAGGTCTTCTAACCGTAGGCATGGACTACGGAGGAGGTGATCGCGTTTGGCGGCCATTCGGACCCGTTGCTCTCAGGCAGGCGTGTCAGTAGCCGAGTTCAGGACCAGCCAGACACCGACGACTTTCAGCTTGGTCGTGCTATGAGGGCCGCCAAGCTTAGGGACGTCGAGTCTCAGACGGGTATATCGGTCAATAAGCAATGTTCTATTTTGCATTTTTCTGAGCATGAGATCATTAGTAGAGCCTATGACATAGGAGTCTCTCTTGGGTCTAATTCAGTTAATGATATTTTAGACCTAGAGGCTGAGAGAGCTTCAGAATTGATCCGAGCGTTAGCGGCAGTTAAGCCTATGTCGGATGCTGACATTAATAACTTGGGTGTCCCTTCGCTTGAGACTTTTTGTGACGAAATGATGCCATCTTTGGATGCCGAAGAAGAGGCAGAAAGGGTAGAGAATGAACTGTCGAGTGATCCCCCGTCTTTGCCTGAGGGGGTACAACAGACTATAAATCATGAAGATGACTCGTTGGTGTTAGATAAAGCTAAATGATACTGGAAGATGAAAATTTATCCAATGTCGGCAGCACGTAGGAGTGCAAGAATGAAACTCAAGAAAAAATTCCATGATGAATATGAAAGGGATCTTTTGGTATAACAGATGTCTGGCAGACTTGGCTAAGAAAAGATTCCTCGCTGAAATGGCCATCGAAGATAAATTAGACTTCACCGCACTTCTTGAGACCGGTAGAGACAACTTCACGTCCTAGTTCCTCGACGCGGTTACGGCTGGCATTGATTTTGATTGGCACGGCCTCCCGCTGAGAGGGTGATCCGGTGGGATTCTCTTGGGAGTGAAGTGCGAGACTCTTGAGGTTGTAAATGTAGTACGAGGATATTATACAATGAAGTTCCAGGTTAGGTTGAAATTGGATGGTTTCTGATGGGCCTTAGTGGCAGTTTATGACGCAGCCCAACCAGAATTTAAACTAGAGTTCTTGGCAGATCTGGTTCGGATCTGTGGGGATGAAAGGCTGCCACTTCTGGTGGGTGGCAATTTTAACATTATTAGGAGGAAGGAAGAAAAGAACAATGATCATTTTGATGGACGGTGGTCATTTATGTTTACTATGATGATTGAGAGTCTCAATCTCAGGGAGATAGAATTCTCGGGTAGACAGATTACCTGGGAAAACTTTCTTCCTACTTCTACTTATGAGAATCTTGATAGGGTACTTGCGAGTGTGGAATGGGAACAGAAATACCCCCTGGTAACGGTGCACGCGATGCAAAGGGTGATTTCCGACCACACACCCTTGCTAGTTGACTCGGGTGATGCAACTCATATTGGCAATAAAAACATTTTCTCGTTTGAACTCAGTTGGTTAGAAAAAAAATTATTAAGATGGTGGCAAGAGAGTGGGCTTGGCCAGTTGTGGGCACATCCAACATGGAACACTGGCGAAATGAGATTAGACACATGAGACAATTCTTGAGGAGTTGGGCCAAAAATGAGAGTGGGATTTTTAAAAAAAGAGAAGGAGAGACTTATCTAGCTAATTCAGACGCTAGATTTGCGGGCATAAATGAATCTGTTGGACGAGTCCGAGCAAGCATGCAAGTCAGAGGCCGAGTCAAAATTGTGTGCGTTCCTTAGAGAAGAGGAAATGAAATGGGCCTTACGTGCTAAAGTTCTTAAGGTCGTCCAAGGGGATGACAACACCCAATTTTTCCATATGATTGCTAACGACAAGCATAGGAAAAAGAAGATTATTCAGCTTGAGCAAGATGGGGGAACAGTTGTGGGCCATGAGAATCTGAAGCTTTACATATCCAATTATTACAAGCAGTTGTTTGGACCACCGGTAGATAACGCGGTGACTCTAGATGAGAGTGTGGTGGAGGATATTTCTCAGTTGCAGTCAGGGGATAATGAGACCCTTTCTACACCTTTTACTAAGAAGGAGGTGTTTGAGGCGATCGCTCCAATGAAACCGAATAAGGCACCGGGACCAGATGGGTTCCTGGTAGAATTCTATAAGAAATGTTTGCATATTGTGAAAGATGATCTTATGCCTATGTTTCATGATCTATTTAATGGCCATCTACAACTGTTTCATTTAAATTTCAGCACGATTACTCTTCTTCCTAAGAAGGAGGAAGCCATCTGCATAGAACAATTCAGGCCCATTTTGTCTATTGAATGTGAGTTTCAAGATCTTTACAAAAGGGGCCACCAATAGGTTGACAAAGGTTTCACATTCAGTGGTGTGCTACCTCTTGAGCACTGCGTTGGTTTTCCCTTGAAGAGGAAAGGGTGATGCAGTAAAGTAGCGTAAGTATTTCCCTCAGTTTTTGAGAACCAAGGTATCAATCTAGTAGGAGATCACGCTTGAGTCCCATGCACCTACACAAACCAATAAGAACCTCGCAACCAACGCGATGAAGGGGTTGTCAATCCCTTCACGATCACTTATGAGAGTGCGATCTGATATGATAAGATAATATTTTTGGTATTTTTATGATAAAGAGAAATAAAGATGAAAAGTAAAATAAACAGCAAAGGAAATAACTAAGTGTTGGAAGATTAATATGATGGAAGATAGACCCGGGGGCCATAAGTTTCACTAGTGGCTTCTCTCAAGAGCTTAAGTATTACGGTAGGTAAACGAATTACTGTCGAGCAATTGATAGAATTGAGCTTAGTTATGAGAATATCTAGGTATGATCATGTAGATAGGCATCATGTCCACGATAAGTAGACCGAAACGATTCTGCATCTACTACTATTACTACACACATCGACCGCTATCCAACATGCATCTAGACTATTAAGTTCATAAGAACAGAGTAATGCTTTAAGTAAGATGACATGATGCAGAGGCATAAACTCATGCAATATGATATAAACCCCATCTTTTTATCCTTGATGGCAACAATACAATACATGTCGGTTCCCTTTCTGTCACTGGGATCGAACACCGCAAGATTGAACCCAAAGCTAAGTACTTCTCCCATTGCAAGAAAGATCAATCTAGTAGGCCAAACCAAACTGATAATTCAAAGAGACTTGCAAAGATAAACCAATCATACATAAAAGATTTCAGAGAAGAATCAAATATTGTTCATAGATAAACTGTATCATAAACCCACAATTCATCGGATCTCGACAAACACACCGCAAAAGAAGATTACATCGAATAGATCTCCAGGAAGATCAAGGAGAACTTTGTATTGAGATCCAAAGAGAGAGAAGAACCCATCTAGCTAATAACTATGGACCCGTAGGTCTGAAGTAAACTACTCACACATCACCGGAGAGGCCATGGAGTTTATGTAGAGGCCCTCCGTAATCAATGACTGCTACCTCATGAGCACTGCGTTGGTTTTCCCTTGAAGATGAAAGGGTGATGCAGCAGAGCAGCGTAAGGATTTCCCTCGGTTTTTGAGAACCAAGGTATCAATCTAGTAGGAGGCCACGCACGAGTCCCTCGCACCTACACAAACAAATAAACTCCTCGCAACCAACGTGGTAAAGGGGTTGTCAATCCCTTCACGGTCACCTACGAGAGTGAGATCTTAAAGATAAGATAAGATAATATTTTTGGTGTTTTTATGATAAAGAGAAATAAAGATTCAAGTAAAATAAATGGCACAGGAAATAACTAAGTATTGGAAGATTAATATGATGGAAAATAGACCCGGGGGCCATAGGTTTCACTAGAGGCTTCTCTCGAGAGCATAAGTATTACGGTGGATGAACAAATTACTGTTGAGCAATTGACAGAATTGAGCATAGTGATACATCTCCGTCGTATCTACTTTTCCAAACACTTTTGCCCTTGTTTTGGACTCTAACTTGCATGATTTGAATGGAACTAACCCGGACTGACGCTGTTTTCAGCAGAATTGCCATGGTGTTATTTATGTGCAGAAACAAAAGTCCTCGGAATGACATGAAACTCCATGGAGTGTCTTTTTGGAAATAATAAAAAATACTGGCAAAAGATCAAGACTAGGGGGCCCACACCCTAGCCACAAGGGTGGGGGCGTGCCTGCCCCGTAGGAGCGCCCCCTACCTTGTGGGCCCCCTGGAGCTCCTCCGACCTCAACTCCAACTATATATATTTGCTTTCGGGGAGAAAAAAATCAGAGAGATGGATTCATCGCGTTTTACGATACGGAGCTTCCGCCAAGCCCTAAAACCTCTCGGAAGGGCTGATCTAGAGTTTGTTCGGGACTCCAGATAGGGGAATGCATTGCCATCGTCATCATCAACCTTCCTCCATCACCAATTTCATGATGCTCACCGTCGTGCGTGAGTAATTCCATCGTAGGCTTGCTGGACGGTGATGGGTTGGATGAGATTTATCATGTAATCGAGTTAGTTTTGTTAGGGTTTGATCCCTAGTATCCACTATGTTCTGAGATTGATGTTGCTATGACTTTGCTATGCTTAATGCTTGTCACTAGGGCCCGAGTGCCATGATTTCAGATCTGAACCTATTATGTTTTCATCAATATATGAGAGTTCTTGATCCTATCTTGCAAGTCTATAGTCACCTACTATGTGTTATGATCCGGCAACCGCGAAGTGACAATAATCGGGACCACTCCCGGTGATGACCGTAGTTTGAGGAGTTCATGTATTCACTATGTGTTAATGCTTTGGTCCAGTACTCTATTAAAAGGAGGCATTAATATCCCTTAGTTTCCATTAGGACCCCTCTGCCACGGGAGGGTAGGACAAAAGATTTCATGCAAGTTCTTTTCCATAAGCACGCATGACTATATTCGGAATACATGCCTACATTACATTGACGAATTGGAGCTAGTTCTGTGTCACCCTATGTTATGACTGATACATGATGAACCGCATCCGGCATAATTCTCCATCCCCGATCAATTGCCTATGAGCTTCCCATATCTTGTTCTTTGCGTATTTACTTTTCTGTTGCTATTGTTACAACCACTACAAAATACCAAAAACATTACTTTTGCTATCATTACCTTTTGCTACCGTCACCACGACTATCATATTACTTTGCTACTAAACACTTTGCTGCAGATATTAAGTTTCCAGGTGTGGTTGAATTGACAACTCAGCTGCTAATACTTGGGAATATTCTTTGGCTCCCCTTGTGTCGAACCAATAAATTTGGGTTGAATACTCTACCCATGAAAACTATTGCGATCCCCTATACTTGTGGGTTATCAAGACTATTTTTTGGCGCCGTTGACTGGGAGCATAGCTCTATTCTTTGGGTCACTTGGGTTTTATATCTGCTGATCATTATGAAGAACTTGAAAGATCCAAGAACCAAGATTTATCCCTCAACTACGAGGGTAGGTAAGGAACTGCCATCTAGCTCTACACTTGATTCACCTTCTGTTTTGAGTAAGCTTGTGACACCTAAACCTGCTTCTGCTATTGATTCTGATATGTTGAGTATTATTGATGATGCCACTTCTGCTATGCATGATACTTATGATGAAACTACTTCTATGCTTGATACTACTATGCCACCTGGTGAATTTCTTGATGAACTACTTTCTAGGGCTAGAGAGAATGAAATTGTTGAAACTGATAATATTGATGAAAGTGATGATGAAGACTCTCCCCCTAATAAATATGAATTGCCTGTTGTTCCTGAGGGTTATGTTATGGATGAAGAAGCTACTAGAGCTACTTTAGATTGCAATGATAGATATGATATAAAGAGGTTATTAGCTAAATGGAAGCAACAATCCCTTAATGCTGGAATGAAACCTGACCCTGCTTTTGCTACTTCACCTATTTGTGTTACTGATAAGGATTATGAATTCTCTGTTGATCCTGACATAATTACTTTTTATGGCTATGAATCTGAAACTGTTGTGACAAATCTTACTAAATTAAATGATAATAGCCAACATGTTCACTAATGATGAGAGAACTCGCTATTTTTATATCCTTAAAATATTGCCATTCTCATTAAAGGGTGATGCTAAGATATGGTTTAATTCTCTTGATCCTGGTTGTGTGCGTAGTCCCCAGGATATGATTTATTACTTCTCTGCTAAATATTTCCCTGCTCATAAGAAACAAGCTGCTTTGAGGGATATATATAATTTTGTGCAAATTGAAGAAGAGAGTCTCCCATAAGATTGGGGGAGGCTTCTCAAGTTAATTAATGCTTTGCCTGATCATCCTCTTAAGAAAAATGAAATACTTGATATCTTTTATAATGGACTAACCGATGCTTCCAAAGATTACCTAGATAGTTGTGCTGGTTCTGTTTTTAGGGAAAGAACACAAGATGAAGCTGAAATTCTATTGAATAATATGTTGACAAATGGAAATAATTGGACACTTCCTGAGCCAGCTCCTGAGCCTATTCCTAAACCAACTCCGAAGAAAAGAGGTGTTCTATTTCTCAGTCCTGAAGATATGCAAGAGGCAAAGAATTTACCTCCTATTGAAGAAATACATGATCTTCATTTTCCACCTGATGAAGAAACATATGATCTTAATCCATTACCTATTGAAGAAATACATGGTCTTGATAACCCGACACAGGAAGTAAAGGTAAACTCTCTCTATAGATATGATAAAGCTGCAATCCCTCTTACTAAGTTTGCTAGCCAATGTTTAGATGAGTTTGATAATTTTATGGTGAAGCAAGAAGATTTTAATGCTTATTTTGGCAGACAATTGAAAAACAATTCAAATATGCTTGAACACTTGGGTGATTATATGGCTAATGTCAAAGGTGAACTTAAAGTTATTAGTAAACATGCTTCTATGGTTACCACTCAAGTAGAACAAGTACTTAAGGCTCAAAATGATTTGCTCAATGAATTTAATAGTAAGAATAATGATTATGCTGTTAGAGTGGCTAGTAGAACTGGTAGAATGACTCAGGAACCTTTGTATCCTGCAGGCCACCCTAAGAGAATTGAGCAAGATTCTTAGAGAAATAATATAGATGCACCTAGTCCTTCTAAAAGGAAGAAAATGGTAGGACTTTGCATGCTTCTACTGAACCTATTGCTGAAACACCTGAGAATCCAAATGATATATCTATTTCTGATGCTGAAAAACAATCTGGTAATGAACCTGAAACTAGCGATAATGTTAATGTTAATGTTCATGTTGATGCTCAACCTAGCAATGATAATGATGCAGAAATTGAACCTGTTGTTGATCTTGATAACCCACAATCAAAGAATCAACGTTATGATAAGAGAGACTTTGTTGCTAGGAAACACGGTAAGGAAAGAGAGCCTTGGGTTCAGAAACCCATGCCTTTTACTCCCAAACCATCCAAGAAAAAGGATGATGAGGATTTTGAGCGCTTAACTGATATGCTCAAAATAAATCCGTATGCTAAGTATATGAAAGAAATTGTTACTAATAAAAGAAAGATACCGGAAGCTAAATTTCCACCATGCTTGCTAATTATACTTTTAAGGGTGGAATACCAAAGAAACTTGGGGATCCAGGAGTACCCACTATATCATGCTCCATTAAAAGAAACTATGTTAAAACTGATTTATGTGATCTTGGAGCCGGTGTTAGTGTTATGCCTCTCTCTTTATATTGTAGACTTGATTTGAATAAGTTGACACCTACTGAAATATATTTGCAAATGGCTGATAAATCAACTGCTATACCTGTCGGTATTTGTGAGGATGTGCCTATTGTGGTTGCAAACGTTACTATTTTAACGGACATTGTTATTCTTGATATTCCCGAGGATGATAGTATGTCTATTATTCTTGGAAGACCCTTTTTGAATACTGCAGGGGCTGTGATTGATTGCAACAAAGGCAATGCCACTTTTCATTTTAATGGTAATGAGCATACGACACACTTCCTGAGGAAACAACCTCAAGTCCACAGTATCAATTCTATTAGAAAAATTCCATTGATTATTTTTGGAGGTTTTGAATTTCCTCTTCGTACTGTCAAGAAGAAATATGATATTCTTATTTTTGGGGATGTGCATATCCCCGTTAAGGTAACCTAGTATTATTCGAAAATTCTCCGGTTCCATGTTATTCGGAATGAGTTTGTTAACAAGACTTGATCAACCTTGTTAATGGATTCCTTTTGATGATCATGAGATGGATGAATTTAGAAAACACAACTCTGTGTACCCTCTTTTTACTTTCTGTTATTTATATTAAATAAAAAAATAAGTATTTTCCATTTGTTATCTGATTTATCCGTGCAATATAAAAATACCCCGAAAATAAAAGTTCTCCAAATGCCCTGAAATTTAAATATGATTTTTCTGGAATATTTGAGAATATTCGGCACTGAGAACACAGCACGGGGGCATCCACCTGGCCACGAGGGTGGAGGGTGCGCCCCCTACCTCGTGGGCCCATGATGGCCCTCCTCCACTTATTCCTGCACTCCCACACTCCTTCTTCCTCCCACAAACACGATTATCCAGTTCAAACCCGAGTGCAAGCTCATTTTGCTGCCATTTTCAATCTCCTTGCTCAAAGCACCTCTCACAAAACTGCTTGGGGAGATTGTTCCTTGGTATGTGACTCCTACATTGGTCCAATTAGTTTTTGTTCTAGTGCTTTATTCATTGCAAATTTGTGCTGCCTAGGTGACCCTGTTCTTGAGCTTGCATGTCAAATTTATATGGTCCCAAGTAGTTCTAATGCATGATATAGGCTCTAGGCACTTGTAGGAGTTGTTGCTATCAATTTTGTTGAGCTTGGCTCACTTTTATTTGAAGTTACTAAAATTTCAGAAAATAATGAAGAGATTTTTTAGGGGCTCATCGAGCCGAAGCTCGAAGGAAAAGCAAAATAAAAAAGGAGACGGGCCCAAATATAATCTGTCTCGCACCGCGGAGGTTCGACCGTGTGAATGGCCTTTCGATGATTTCTTGAGAGCAGTCGGGATTTATGATGATTTTTATGAATTGGCTGAGAATGCAGGCCTCAACGCCTTCCTCCGCGACCAACGTGAACAGTATCTCTTACTCACCAATATCTATGTGCAAAACTTTCATTAACATGCTAGGAGCTCACCACCTACCATGGAGTTTTATTTATATGATGAGCATAAGGAGATGTCACTTTATGATTTTTGTCGGGTTTGTTTGATCCCTTTTGAGGGCACAATAGAGGAACCACACCGCGGTGATGTGGATGGGTTTATTGATACCATCACTATAGGGGAAACGAGGAAGGTTTCCGATGCACGAATCACTAGCATACATTTTCCTGTTTTACGCTACTTTGCAATATTTGCTAGTCGTTGCTTAATTGGTCGCGGAAACTATGGAAACCTTAGTGTTCCTGATATTATTATTTTGTTCCACGGTTTATTCTGTGATAACTCTGTTAGTATGGGTGGTATTATTGCTAAACGGTTAAGTCTGAACCGTACAAAGGGCCACATCTTTGGAGGCATCTATGCTTCACGCCTAGCTGCACATTTTAACATACCTATTAGGCATTATGAGAATGAAGAAAAACTGCTGCCCCTGTTTATTTAGATTATAAGAGTATGGTGGCACACCATTTTATTGTTAAGAATAGGGAAGGGGAGCTTAAATACAAATTATTCTTTGATAAACATCATCCTGAGACTATTACCCTCCTGCTCCTTCCTTGTTTGATTTATCTGCAGGCAAGTACCTTATTCCGTTAGAAGCTATTCACGCCTACCGGAACCCTACATCAGCCACAGAGCCAGAGTCGGAACCACATGTTGATCCTCCACGACAGTCTAATTACCAGTGGGATCCGGAGATGATTGCCAACCAATGGCAATCAGAGTCTTCTTCTTCGTAGTACGACCCCAACTATTACTATGGATATCCGCCAGGCCAGCCATGGCCATAGACCAACTTAGGCCAAAAGCCTAAGCTTGGGGGAGTACGTATTTCTCACCGACATTACATTTATGTTCACACACTCATTGTTAGATGTCGGTGCTCATACTTTTTCATTTTATCATCCATGCTAGTTTATTTCCTTTTTATGCTTTCTTCTTGTGAGTTTATTAAACTTCAAGAAAAAATTAGTTGTAGCTTTTAGCTAGTTTTAATTTCCATTCTTATAGTAGTAATTAAGAAAAAGAAAACCCAAAAAGATTTCCCGTTCTTCTTTTGCTTGTTGGGAGCTTTCCCGTGTAAATAGTTTTATTTCCTTATTTTTCTTTGGGGGTTGATAGGAGAAGACCATGATTAAATTGTTGAAGTGGCTCTTATATGCATTATTGTTGATTTAACCAAGAGCCCATATTGCCTTGTCTTCTCCTGTTTATTGAATGCTCGCAGATTCCAGCTTAGTTCAATGCACGTGCACTCTTAATATTATTCACATCGTTCGGTTGTGCAAGTGAAAGGCAATTATGACGATATATGACGGACTGACTGAGATGAGAAAAGCTGGTATGAACTCGACCTCTCTTGTTTTCGTAAATATGATTAGTTCATCGTTCCTGATTCAGCCTATTATGAATAAACATGTTTGCAATGACAACAAGAGATCATAGTTTCTTGTGCCATGCTTAATTAGCTAGGAGCTTATAATGGTTTACCTTGCGTGCCAACATGCTATTAAAATGGTTGTGATGTGGTATGATAGGGTGGTATCCTCTTTTGAATGATTCGAGTGGCTTGACTTGGCACATGTTCACGCATGTAGTTGAAACAAAATCAACATAGCCTCTACGATATTTATGTTCATGGTGCATTATATCCTACTCATGCTTGCATTCGGTGTTCATTAATTTTAATGCATGTTCATGACTGTTGTTGCTCTCTAGCTGGTCGCTTCCCAGTCTTTTTCTAGCCTTCACCTGTACTAAGAGGGAATACTGCTTGTGCATCCAACTCCATAAACCCCAAAGTTATTCCATATGAGTCCACCATACCTCCCTATATACGGTATCTACCTGCCGTTCCATGTAAATTTGTATGTGCAAAACTCTAAACCTTCAAATAAATATCTTGTTTTGTATGCTCGAGTAGCTCATGTATCAACTAGGGTTTTCCATATCGTCCATGTTAGGCGGGTTATTCTCAAGAGGAGTGGACTCCGCTCCACACTCACGAGAAAATGGCTGGTCACTGGGATGCCCAGTCCCATGCTTTATGCAAATCAAATCAAAATAATTGCAAACAAAACTCCCCCTGGGACTCTTGTTAGTTGGAGGCACTCGTTGTTTCGAGCAAGCCATGGATTGATTCTTGTTGGTGGAGGGGGAGTATAAACTTTACCATTCTGTTTGGGAACCGCCTATAATGTGTGTAGCATGGAAGATATCGCCATCTCTTGGTTGTTATGTTGACAATGAAAGTATACTGCTCAAAATATTATTCACCTCCATTTCAAAACCGAGCTCTGGCACATCTACAAATCTTTTCTTCCCTCGACGAAGGGCCTATCAATTTACTTTTATGTTGAGTCATCATCCTCTTATTAAAAAGCACTAGCTGGAGAGTACAACTGTCATTTGCATTCATTAATGTTAGTTTACATTGAGTATGACTAGACTAGATCTCTTTTACCATGAATTACAATGTCTAGTTAGTCCTTAATCTTTAAAGGCGCTCTACATTTATGTTTTGCGGTCTTAGAAAGGGCTAGCAAGATACCATCTTGTTATATCATATTATGATTGTTTTGAGAAAGTGTTGTCATACGAGATTTATTATTATTGCTCGCTAGTTGATTATGCCATTGATATGAGTAAACATGAGACCTAAGCGTTACTGTGAAAATGGTTATTCACAATCTTTGCTGAAAACTTGAATGCTGGCTTTACATATTTACAACAACAAGAGCAAACAGAGTTTGTAAAAGTTTTTCTTTATCACTATCAGTTTGTTAACTGAATTGATTGAGGACAAGCAAAGGTTTAAGCTTGGGGGAGTTGATATGTATCCGTCATATCTACTTTTCCAAACACTTTTTCCCCTTGTTTTGGACTCTAACTTGCATGATTTGAATGGAACTAACCCGGACTGACGCTGTTTTCAGCAAAATTGCCATGGTGTTATCTATGTGCAGAAACAAAAGTTCTCGGAACTACTTGAAACTCCACGGAGCGTCTTTTTGGAAATAATAGAAAATACTGGCAAAAGATCAAGACCAGGGGGCCCACACTCTAGCCACGAGGGTGGGGGGGCGCCTGCCCCCCTGGGCGCGCCCCCCTACCTCGTGGGCCCCCTGGAGCTCCTCCGACCTCAACTCCAACTCTATATATTTGCTTTCGGGGAGAAAAAAAACCCCAGAGAGAAGGATTCATTGTGATTTACGATACGGAGCCGCCGCCAAGCCCTAAAACATCTCGGGAGGGCTGATCTGGAGTCCGTTCGGTGCTCCAGAGAGGGGAATCCGTCACCATCGTCATCATCAACCTTCCTCCATCACCAATTTCATGATGCTCACCCCCGTGCGTGAGTAATTCCATCATAGGCTTGCTGGACAGTGATGGGTTGGATGAGATTTATCATGTAATCGAGTTAGTTTTGTTAGGGTTTGATCCCTAGTATCCACTATGTTCTGAGACTGATGTTGCTATGACTTTGCTATGCTTAATGCTTGTCACTAGGGCCCGGGTGCCATGATTTCAGATATGAACCTATTATGTTTTCATCAATATGAGAGTTCTTGATCCTATCTTGCAAGTCTATAGTCACCTACTATGTGTTATGATCCGGCAACCCCGAAGTGACAATAATAGGGACCACTCCCGGTGATGACCGTAGTTTGAGGAGTTCATGTATTCCCTATGTGTTAATGCTTTGGTCCTGTACTCTATTAAAAGGAGGCCTTAATATCCCTTAGTTTCCATTAGGACCCCGCTGCCACGGGAGGGTAGGACAAAAGATGTCATGCAAGTTCTTTTCCATAAGCACGTATGACTATATTTAGAATACATGCCTACATTACATTGATGAATTGGAGCTAGTTCTGTGTCACCCTATGTTATGACTGTTACATGATGAACCACATCTGGCATAATTCTCTATCACCGATCCATTGCCTATGAGCTTCCCGTATATTGTTCTTTGCTTATCTACTTTTCCGTTGCTATTGTTACAACCACTACAAAATACCAAAAAACATTACTTTTGCTATCATTACCTTTTGCTACCGTTACCACTACTATCATATTACTTTGCTACTAAACACTTTGCTGCAAATATTAAGTTTCAAGGTGTGGTTGAATTGACAACTCAGCTGCTAATACTTAAGAATATTCTTTGGCTCCCCTTGTGTCGAATCAATAAATTTGGGTTGAATACTCTACCCTCCAAAACTATTGCGATCCACTATACTTGCGGGTTATCACATAGTTATGAGAATATCTAGGTATGATCATGTATATAGGCATCACGTCCAAGACAAGTAGACCGACTCCTGCCTGCATCTACTACTATTACTCCACACATCAACCGCTATCTAGCATGCATCTAGAGTATTAAGTTCAAGAGAACAGAGTAACACTTTAAACAAGTTGACATGATGTAGAGGGATAAACTCATGCAATATGATATAGACCCCATCTTGTTATCCTCGATGGCAACAATACAATACATGCGTTGCTGCCCCTACTGTCACTGGGAAAGGACACCGCAAGATTGAACCCAAAGCTAAGCACTTCTCCCATTGCAAGAAAGATCAATCTAGTAGGCCAAACCAAACTGATAACTCGAAGAGACTTGCAAAGATAACCAATCATACATAAAAGAATTCAGAGAAGATTCAAATATTGTTCGTAGATAAACTTGATCATAAACCCACAATTCATCGGTCTCAACAAACACACCACAAAAGAAGATTACATCGAATAGATCTCCACGAGAGAGGGGGAGAACTTTGTATTGAGACACAAAAAGAGAGAAGAAGCCATCTAGCTAATAAATATGGACCCGGAGGTCTGAAGTAAACTACTCACACTTCATCGGAGGGGCTATGGTGTTGATGTAGAAGCCCTCCGTGATCGATGCCCCCTCCGACGGAGCTCCGGAAAAGGCCCCAAGATGGGATATCGTGGATACATAAAGTTACGACTGTGGAATTAGGGTTTTGGCCCCGTATCTGGTAGTTTGGGGGTACGTAGGTATATATAGGAGGAATGATTACGTCGGTGGAGCAACATGGGCCCCATGAGGGTGGAGGGCGCGCCTGGGGCGGGGGGGGGGGGGGGAGGCGCGCCCCCTACTTCGTGCCTTCCTGGTTGATTTCTTGATGTAGGGTCCAATTCCTCTGGATTATGTTCGTTCCGAAAATCACGTTCCCAAAGGTTTCATTCTGAAGGAAATATGCCCTAGAGGCAATAATAAAGTTATTATTTACTTCCTTATATCATGATAAATGTTTATTATTCATGCTAGAATTGTATTAAGCGGAAACATAATACATGTGTGAATACATAGACAAACAGAGTGTCACTAGTATGCCTCTACTTGACTAGCTCGTTAATCAAAGATGGTTATGTTTCCTAACCATGGACAAAGAGTTGTCATTTGATTAACGGGATCACATCATTAGTTGAATGATCTGATTGACACGACCCATTCCATTAGCTTAGCACCCGATCGTTTAGTATGTTGCTATTGCTTTCTTCATGACTTATACATGTTCCTATGACTATGAGATTATGCAACTCCCGTGTGCCGGAGGAACACTTTGTGTGCTACCAAACGTCACAACGTAACTGGGTGATTATAAAGGTACTCTACAGGTGTCTCCAAAGGTACATGTTGGGTTGACGTATTTCGAGATTAGGATTTGTCACTCCGATTGTCGGAGAGGTATCTCTGGGCCCTCTCGGTAATGCACATCACTTAAGCCTTGCAAGCAATGCAACTAATGAGTTAGTTGCGAGATGATGTATTATAGAACGAGTAAAGAGACTTGCCGGTAACGAGATTGTACTAGGTATTGGATACCGACGATCGAATCTCAGGCAAGTAACATACCGATGACAAAGGGAACAACGTATGTTCTTATGCGGTCTGACCGATAAAGATCTTCGTAGAATATGTAGGAGCCAATATGGGCATCCAGGTCCCACTATTGGTTATTGACCGGAGACGTGTCTTGGTCATGTCTACATTGTTATCGAACCCGTAGGGTCCGCACGCTTAAGGTTTCGATGACAGTTATATTATGAGTTTATGAGTTTTGATGTACCGAAGGAGTTCGGAGTCCCGGATGAGATCGGGGACATGACGAGGAGTCTCTAAATGGTCGACACGTAAAGATCGATATATTGGACGACTATATTCGGACATCGGAAAGGTTCCGAGTGATTTGGTTATTTTTCGGAGTACCGGAGAGTTACGGGAATTCGCCGGGAGAAGTATTGGGCCTTGATGGGCTTTATGGGGTGCCCCCTCCCCTCTAGTCCGAATTGGACTAGGGAAAAGGGGGTCGGCCACCTTTCCTTCTCCTCCACTTCCTTCTCCCTTCCCTCTTGGTGGACTCCTACTAGGACTTGGAGTCCTAGTAGGACTCCACATCCTGGCCGCACCTAGCCTTGGCTGGCTGACTCCACATCCTCCATCCTTTATATACAGGGGCAGGGGGCACCCCATAAACACACAAGTTGATCATTGAGATCATTCCTTAGCCGTGTGCGGTGCCCCCTACCACCATATTCCACCTCGATTATATTGTAGCAGTGCTTAGGCGAAGCCCTGCGACGGTAGTACATCAAGATCGTCCCCACGCCGTCGTGCTGACGGAACTCCTCCCCGACGCTTTGCTGGATCGGAGCCCGGGGATCGTCATCGAGCTGTACGTGTGCTAAGAACTCGGAGGTGCCGGAGTAACGGTGCTTAGATCAGTCGGATCGGGAAGACGTATGACTACTTCCTCTACGTTGTGTCAATGCTTCCGCAGTCGGTCTGCGTGGGTACGTAGACAACACTCTCCCCTCTCGTTGCTATGCATCACCATGATCTTGCGTGTGCGTAGGAAAATTTTGAAATTACTACGTTCCCCAACAGTGGCATCCGAGCCTAGGTTTTATGGTTTGATGTTATATGCACGAGTAGAACACAAGTGAGTTGTGGGCGATATCAGTCATACTGCCTACCAGCATGTCATACTTTGGTTCGGCGGTATTGTTGGACGAGACGACCCGGAGCAACATTACGCGTACGCTTACGCGAGACCGGTTTCCCCGACGTGCTTTGCACATAGGTGGCTTGCGGGCGACTGTCTCTCCAACTTTAGTTGAATCGAGTGTGGCTACGCCCGGTCCTTGCGAAGGTTAAAACAGAGTCTATTTGAGAAACTATCGTTGTGGTTTTGATGCGTAGGTGAGATTGGTTCTTGCTTAAGCCCGTAGCAGCCACGTAAAACTTGCAACAACAAAGTAGAGGACGTCTAACTTGTTTTTGCAGGGCATGTTGTGATGTGATATGGTCAAGACATGATGCTAAATTTTATTGTATGAGATGATCGTGTTTTGTAACGGAGTTATCGGCAACTGGCAGGAGCCATATGGTTGTCGCTTTATTGTATGCAATGCAATCGCGATGTAATGCTTTACTTTATCACTAAGCGGTAGCGATAGTCATGGAAGCATAAGATTGGCGAGACGACAACGATGCTACGATGGAGATCAAGGTGTCGCGCCGGTGACGATGGTGATCATGACGGTGCTTCGGAGATGGAGATCACAAGGCACAAGATGATGATGGCCATATCATATCACTTATATTGATTGCATGTGATGTTTATCTTTTATGCATCTTATCTTGCTTTGATTGACGGTAGCATTATAAGATGATCTCTCACTAAATTATCAAGAAGTGTTCTCCCTGAGTATGCACCGTTGCCAAAGTTCGTCGTGCCCAGACACCACGTGATGATCAGGTGTGATAAGCTCTACGTCCATCTACAACGGGTGCAACCCAGTTTTTCACACGCAGAATACTCAGGTTAAACTTGACGAGCCTAGCATATGCAGATATGGCCTCGGAACACGGAGACCGAAAGGTCGAGCGTGAATCATATAGTAGATATGATCAACATAGCGATGTTCACCATTAAAAACTACTCCATCTCACGTGATGATCGGTTATGGTTTAGTTTATTTGGATCATGTGATCACTTAGAGGATTAGAGGGATGTCTATCTAAGTGGGAGTTCTTTAAGTAATATGATTAATTGAACTTAAATTTATCATGAACTTAGTCCTGGTAGTATTTTGCAAATTATGTTGTAGATCAATAGCTCGCGTTTTTGCTTCCCTGTGTTTATTTTGATATGTTCCTAGAGAAAATTGTGTTGAAAGATGTTAGTAGCAATGATGCGGATTGGATCCGTGATCTGAGGTTTATCCTCATTGCTGCACCGAAGAATTATGTCCTTGATGCACCGCTAGGTGACAGACCTATTGCAGGAGCAGATGCAGACGTTATGAACGTTTGGCTAGCTCAAAATGATGACTACTTGATAGTTTAGTGCACCATGCTTAACGGCTTAGAATCGGGACTTCAAAGACGTTTTGAACGTCATGGACCATATGAGATGTTCCAGGAGTTGAAGTTAATATTTCAAGCAAATACCCGAGTTGAGAGATATGAAGTCTCCAACAAGTTCTCTAGCTAAAAGATGGAGGAGAATCGCTCAACTAGTGAGCATGTGCTCAGATTGTCTGGGTACTACAATCGCTTGAATCGAGTGGGAGTTAATCTTCCAGATAAGATAGTGATTGACAGAATTCTCTAGTCACCATCACCAAGTTAGTAGAACTTCATGATGAACTATAGTATGCAAGGGATGACGAAAACGAATCCCAAGCTTTTCATGATGATGAAATCGATGAAGGTAGAAATCAATGAAGAGCATCAAATGTTGATGACAAGATCACTAGTTTCAAGAAAGCGGCAAAGGAAAAAAGGGGAACTTCAAGAAAAACAGCAAGCAAGTTGCTGCTCAAGTGAAGAAGCCCAAGTCTGGTCCTAAGCCTGAGACTAAGTGCTTCTACTGCAAAGGGACTGGTCACTGGAAGCGGAACTGCCCCAAATGATTGGCGGATAAGAAGGATGGCAAAGTGAACATAAGTATATTTGATATACATGTTATTGATGTGTACTTTACTAGTGTTTATAGCCACCCCTCAGTATTTGATACTAGTTCAGTTGCTAAGAGTAGTAACTCGAAACGGGAGTTGCAGAATGAACAGAGACTAGTTAAGGGTGAAGTGACAATGTGTGTTGGAAGTGGTTCCAAGATTGATATGATCATCATCGCACACTCCCTATACTTTCAGGATTAGTGTTGAACCTAAATAAGTGTTATTTGGTGTTTGCGTTGAGCATAAATATGATTTGATCATGTTTATTGCAATACGGTTATTCATTTAAGTAAGAGAATAAATTGTTGTTCTGTTTACATGAATAAAACCTTCGATGGTCATACACCAAATGAAACAAGTTCGTTGGATCTCGATCGTAGTGATACACATATTCATAATATTGAAACGAAAAGATGCAAAGTTAATAATGATAGTGCAACTTATTTGTGGCACTGCCGTTTAAGTCATATTGGTGTAAAGCGCATGAAGAAACTCCATGCTGATGGGCTTTTGGAATCACTTGATTATGAATCACTTGATACTTGCGAACCATGCCTTATGGGCAAGATGACTAAAACGCCGTTCTGCGGAACAATGAAGCACGCAACAGATTTGTCACACCCTAGCTAGGTTATGCATTAGAGTGTGCATCATGTTTACCTTCATCAGAAAATTGAAATGGGGAAAGCAGAACCCCCAGCACCCCCCCCCCCTGAAATCAACTAGGGTTTACTAAAAATAAATTCAATGAACCTGAAATGCCCTTCAAAAATGTTCACCCTCTTTGCCTTGGGTTAGAACCCTTGGGAAAAATGGTGCATATAATTTTAGGTCAACAAAAGGGGCATTGACTTAATTCATAAATATTTGAATTTGGGCATTTAAATACTATTAAATAATTCAAATGCTCAAATAATGTTGGAATTATTTTTGGGCCACTGAAATATTTCAGAAAGTGTCCATAAATATTTTCAGGATTTTATAAAAATGATTTAGTATTTAAACTAAATCAAAACAGAATAACAGAAATAGAAAAACAGAATAAATTAGGAAAAGAACAGAGGCTCACCTGGACCTTACCTGGCCCACCTGTAGCCCATCCACCTGGCCCAGCGCCAGGCCACCAGCGGCCCAGCCCACCAGCACCTCGCCCGTCGTCCTCCTCCCCTCGCCCCGACGCAGCTGCGTGCCAGCAGCGCACACCGGAGGTCTCCACCTCCTGCTTCGCGGTGGCAGCCCCCCTGGCCTCCTAGCCGCGCCACGGAGACGGCCACGCACCCCCTGGCCCTCTCATTCCCCTCCCCCGTGCTCATCCCCTCCTCTGCTCTCTCCCAACGACGCCACCGAACGCGCCCGTCGCCACCGACGCCGTTCACCGCGGCCACGGCCACCGCCTCGCCTCCCCGACGCCTCCCAAAGCTCCGCCTCGACCCACCCTTCCTCCTCACAGATCCAAGCGACGTCGGGAGCCCTGCAGTGACGCAATTGTCGTCGTCTTCATCTCCGGTGCCCGGAGATCGCCGTCGTCAATTCGCTGTTGCAGAAGCTTCCCCGAGCCCGCTGAGCTACTCATCGCCCTCCCTGTGAGCTCCCGAGCATTTCCCCCTTCTCCCCGCAGTGAATCTCTTCCCCTAACTAGCCTAGCCACTGGAGCCGTGAGCTCCTCGCCGCCGGCCATGGCGCCGTTGTGGCTAGACCCAAAGTGGCTTGAAGCCAAGCCCACCTTTGTGCTCAGCGCACCACCACGAGCCCGTAGCCACCACCAGCTCCTCCTCCCGTGCACCGCAGCATCGATCCCGCGAACACCCGAACACCGGCCGCCGCATTCATGCTCGCCGGCGTCATCTCCGGCCACCCCCGCACCCACCGCCTACACCACTTGACGCGCGAGTCCACCAGCAGCATGCAGCACGCCTCCGCCGTCATTTTGGTCGCCGGAGCGCGATACCCACGCTGCTCCGCCGCGTCTGGCCTCGCCGGCGACTCGACGCCGGCGAGTTGACCCCACCGACCACGTTTGACCACGGGTGGGCCCAGTTTGACCCCTGGGTCAATGACAGGTAGGGCCCAACCCTGCTGACTAATTAGGACTAGTGCTAATTAATATTTTAGTTAACAAATTACACTGACACGTGGGACCCACTGTCAGGTTTGACCTGGAGGCAGCTCAGTTGACCAGCTGACATCATCATGACGTCAAGCTGACGCAGTAAATCATTTTCTAGTTTAAAAATAATTCAGGAAATTCCAGAAAATACCCAAAACTTCAAAAATTCATAGAAATTCAACCATAACTCCAAATGAGACAAATTATATATGAAAAATTATCAAAAAAATTCAAGGAATCCATCTGTACCATTTTCATGCATGTTTGAACAATGCTGGTCCTCTGTTTTGGACAAAACAAATAAAGGGCATTTAAATAATCATATATGGGGTTGGAATTTGAATCTGGTACTCAAACCAACTTCATTTAAATCATAGCTAGTTGCATTAGCTCAAGACACATCCATATTGCCATGTCATAGCATGCATCATATTGTTGCATATCGTCATGTGTTGATTGTGCTCGGTTGTGTTCTTCGTGGTAGGTTCTGCCTCCGAGGATATTCACGAGTATCCAACTGAAGGGCAGTATCCCGTTACCACTCCATCAGGCAAGCAACCATTGATCATTCCGATACAACCCATGTTCTCGCTCCTACTCTTGTTTACTGCATTGAGACAACACGATTCAAACTGCTGTGTGCTATGGTAGTTGAACCCTTATCCTCTGCATGACCTGTCATTGCCACAGTAACTAGATGAAACCCACTAGCATGTGTAGGAGTTGATTGAGCCATGTTTTGTGATTCCTACCTTGCTATGCCTGCTATGCTTAGAGTTGTGTCAGGTCTGGTTCATCTGGGTGATGGGCTAGAGTGAAATGCTTGTGCCAGTAATATGAGGGATGTGTTGAACATGTTTTGGTAAAGGTATCGATGAGAGGCCATGTAGGAGTACATGGTGGGTTGTTTCATTGAGGCCGTCCATAAGAACTGAGATCTGTATGTGTGATTTAAGATGCAGTTACTACCGTACATTGGGCCCGAAACAAATGGACCCTCTCGGCTTCTTAGCCACCCTAGTACTCTATCCAGGAGTTGCAAATAGTTTCTGGTGTTTGTAGGATATGTGTTGGCGGCCGTGCGTAGCGCTGACCCTAGGGGTGGGCTATGTTGCGGTAGATACACTGTGGCACGGTGTACCGAGTCACCCGTTTGGTGTCTCGGGACCCTGTTCACATCGTTCGGGGCCGTATGTGGAAACCTCGGCCGGACTCCCTGCGGATGGAACCTGGATAGGCGATAACCTGGACTAGGGGCTTAGGTGTTTAGGTAGGCCGTGGCCGACACCCTCGCTGGGCTTCCGCTTGAAGGTTGCCGAGTACATGTCGTGTAGACGGCGGTAAGCGGTGAAAGCGTGTATGACGAAGTACACCCCTGCAGGGTATAAAACTATTCGAATAGCCGCGTCCGCGGTAAAGGACTACTTGGTTGCCTATACAGTTCATAGACAAGTTAATGGATACTACTAAAAGACTCAAGATAAGTGTGAGTACCGAGGATGGCCCCCTCGCAGGATACGAGGGAGGATCCACGGTGGAGTATTGTGATGGTGAGTAGTGGACTCGTGTGCGAAAACTATTTTGCTAAAAGATTCCGTAGGATAGCTTAGCCAAGAGTCAAAGCTGGCTTGCTGCATAAACCCCACCACCTTCTTGAGAATGAGCATGTAAAGTAGGTTCTGATGTAAGACTTGCTGAGTACCTTTGTACTCATGTTTGCTTATTTATTGTTTTCAGACGACAACACTGCCCCCTCCGATGGGTTTTACGTAGACCTTGACATCGACGAGTGACTAGCCACCTAGGTGGTGATCCAGGCCATGGAGGGCCTTATGTAGATAGACAGGCTTCGAGAAGCCTTCTTTCTTTCTAGAGTCTGTACTCAGACTAGTTGCTTCCGCATGTGCTTGTATGACTGTATGACTTGAGTGTCGGGTCATGTGACCCCTACCTGTATGGATATGTTATGTATGGCTCCCTGGAGCCTTTAAATAAAGTACTTGAGTTGTAGAGTTTTGTTGTGATGCCATGTTGTATGTACTCATATCGAGCATATTGTATGTATGATTGAAATGCTTGGTATGAGTGGGATCCGACAATCTAGTTGTTTGTCCTTCGCAGCCTTTCTTATGGGGAAATGTAGTCTAGTGCTCCTCGAGCCATAGTAGTCCTCTACAGCCCGGTTCACCGGAGTCCTGCTAGCCCAGCACTACTGTTCAGGACGCTTGACTGGCCGGCATGTGTTTCACTTCGTCCCTATGTCTGTCCCTTCGGGGAAATGTCACGCGGTGATCTCCGGAGTCCTGTCTAGCCTGCTACAGCCCGGGATTTCCCGGAGTCCTGTTAGCCCAGTGCTACAGCCCGGAATCACTCGTTGATGACCGACATGTTCGTTGTGATTCATGTATGCCTGTCTCCATAGGTCTGTGCCGCTTTGGGTTCACGACTAGCCATGTCGGCCCGGGTTCTCGGTCATATGGATGCTAGCGACATTGTCATATACGCGAGCCAAAAGGCGCAAACGGTCCCGGGCCATGGTAAGGCGACACCCGTGGGATACCATGCGTGAGGCCGCAAAGTGATATGAGGTGTTACCAGCTAGATCGATGTGGCTTAGAATCGGGGTCCTGACAGCGTTGGTATCAGAGCCGGACTGCCTGTAGGTTCGTTCAGCCAAACTGGTCGATGTCGAGTCTAGAAATGCTTTAGTTATATGTAAGGGAATTGATTGTGGGAGGGAACGTAAGGTTCTTTTACTCCTTTACCCTATGCTTCTGATCTAATTCATTCTGTTCTCATTCAATGTGGGTTAAGGACTAGGCTCTCTTGTTCTATCAGGTTCACGTGTTACTAATCCGTAGTAGTTCATAGGATTATTGCTACGAGTTCCAGTCCAGTTTCTACTATTTTAGTACGTTGCTATTTGAATCAGAACCTTGATATGATGCTGTTGAGCGGTATTGTGAACTGCTGTGGATGTCTCAAATCTTTTTCTGAGCATTTACAGCCGTTATGCTGCCCAATTTTCCCTAGGAATTCTGATGTCTTTGTCTTGTGGTTGTGCTTTCAGATGGCCAACCAGTCTCAAAATCAAGTGGTTCGCCTGACCAGGTGCCTCGACGTGCCCGGTCATACTGCTATGTTGGTCCGGGTCATGATCGAGACAGGATACCATTGGTATCCCGAATACACTATTGAAGAGCAGTTCCGCGACTTTAATCAAAGCCAGTATTTATGCACCGTCAGGATATTTCCTTCCTATCCTGGATCTACCGAGCCCCTTCACTGTTCCTATGGACTCGGAGTTACCATTGAGATGGCTGTGCAGGATGCTGCCTATTCCATGATGACCGTCTTGCGAGTCCGGACTGGCCTGCTTCGGAACACTGACTTCCGTTACATGCCAGCTTCACTTCCGGGAGCGCAGGGGTATCTTCAGGCTATCTATGCTGACTCCACTCAGGAGGACTCATTAACTCGTACCACCGCTGAGATGCTCGAAGATAAGGACCGAGAGAATCGGGCCTTGAGGCTGGAGCTCTTTAATACCCGTGCTGATCATTGGGCCACATTGACTCGGTTTGCACCTGCGGTGCAAGCTGGATGTATGGATACCAGGGATCTGTATCCTGTGAGAGCAGCTCTGCCAGACATGGTGGATTGGCGTGATGTGGGAGGCATCACCCCACCCCTTGGTCCCCGCAGGCCACCGTTTGTTGGTCCAAGACCTTATCCTAGCCCCTATGGTCCATAGGCTCCTCAGGACCGTCTGTTTCCGGATGATCATGTTGAACTTCCAGGCTATGGAGGTGACTTCTATGAGGACTACTACGGAGCTATCTGAGTTAGTAGTAGTACCACTAGTATTGTAGTAGTTGTATCTCCACAGTCCTGTGTGACTTGTGGAATACGACTTGGTGTGTAATCGATTCTGGAGGTGTAGACAAATAATGTATAGGGACTCGGAATGCCTCCGATGAGATGTAACGTCTACCTTCATAGTTGTACTGTAGCATGGGCTTGTACTAAACTATGTATGACGAGTATGACCGTTGGTGTATATATGGCAGTTTTATATTACCATGGCATACGAATGAGCATCTCTGCATTCCGCGTTATCCTTTACATTCTGCACTTCCCTGTTAAGTTTGAGCCATCCTTGTCTAAACCGTTGTCTTGTTTCCTCCTAGGATGGTCAACACCCGCGGAAACCCTGCTGCCCCGGAGCAGGGGGAAGCCAATGCAGCTAGAGGTGAAAATTTGCCTCACCCGCCTTCCCTGGCCGAAGTGATGCTGGAGGCGGAAAGGAACAAGCGTGAGACCAACCGCCTGCTGGAGCGGATTGAGCAGAACACTGCACGCCACCCACGAAATGACTTGGTGTCAATCAACGACTTTATCAAGCTGTACCCACCAAAGTTTAACCATTCCGTCGAGCCTCTCGACGCGGATGATTGGCTTCGCAGCATCACCCACAAGCTACGTTCTGCCAACGTAGCTGAAGCCGACAAGGTTACCTATGCTGCTTATCATCTCGAGGGCCCCGCTAGCCATTGGTGGGAAAACTACGAAGCTATGCGCCCGGTCGGCCAAATCACTACCTGGGCTGAGTTCAGCGAGGCTTTCCGTGAGCATCACATTCCGGAAGGTCTCATGGATCGCAAGAGGGAGGAGTTCTGCAACTTCACCCAAGGAAGGCTGACTGTGGATGCATATAGCCGAGAATTTGGGAACCTGGCACGCTATGCTCCTGAAGAGGTTTCTACTGACGCCAAGAAACAGGCAAGGTTCCGTAAGGGACTTAGCCCTGAGCTTCGCCGCGATCTCCGTCTGCACGAGTGCACATCCTTCCAGAAGCTGGTCAATAAAGCTAATAGTGCTGAGACAGGCCAGACTGATTATGACGCTTCACGCAAGCACTCTCGTGATTTTGGGTCTTCATCCGGCTCTGGAGCTCAGAAGCGCCGGGTGTGGATTCCAAGCACCGCACTGCCACCCAGATTCACCCCGAGGCCATCCTTTGAGGCGCCTCGTCCCAACCAGCAATTTGCACCGCCCAAGCCCTATGGTGGCCCCGCTGCTAATGTTGCTCCACGCCCCACTGTGGTAACATGCTTCAAGTGTGGAGAACTGGGTCACTATAGTCGAGAGTGTCCCCAGAACAACCCCAATCAAGCTGGAAAGTCCGTTGGCCGTGGTAAGCCCGCGGGAAAGACTTTCTACGCCAAGCCGGCCACTACTGCACGTGGCCATGTCAACTATGTTTCAGCCGAAGAGGCTCATGAGGATCCCAACGTCGTCCTTGGTACGCTCCTTGTTAACTGCCATCCGGCATCTGTTCTTTTCGATACTGGAGCATCTCATTCATTCATATCCGAGAATTATGCTCGGTTGCATAACACGACATTCTGTGACATGCCCACTTCCATGGTAATTCAAACTCCGGGTTCCAAATGGCAAACTTCTAAGGTAAGCCATGGGAACGAAATTCTTGTCGATAGGCTTGTTTTCCTCGCATCTTTAATAGCTCTCAAGTCCTCCGACATAAACATCATCTTGGGTATGGACTGGATGTTGGCTCATTATGCCAAGATCGATTGTGCCACTAGAACCATTCAACTTACTCATCCCTCGGGCAAGACAGTTAATGTCTTAACTCGAGTGGCCAAGCACCAACTTTACTCTCTCAATGCCAACCCTCTTCCAGACCTTGAGGACGTTCCGGTAGTCCGAGACTTCCCGGATGTGTTTCCGGAAGAACTGCCAGGTGTTCCACCTGACCGGGATGTCGAGTTTGTTATAGACCTTGTTCCAGGAACCGTTCCAATTGCAAGAAGACCCTACAAGATGGCACCCTTAGAACTAGCCGAGCTTAAGAACCAACTCGATGAGTCCTTGAACAAAGGGTTCATCCGTCCTAGCTCCTCTCCTTGGGCTTGCCCCGTCCTCTTTGTCAAGAAGAAGGATGGGACGGATCGAATGGCTGTGGATTACCGACCTGTCAATCTGGTCACCATCAAGAACAAATACCCGCTTCCCAGGATCAACGACCTGTATGATCAGCTCGCTGGATCCTCAGTCTTCTCCAAGATGGATTTGGGGCTGGGCTACCATCAAATCAAAATCAGAAATGGGGACATTCCCAAAACGGCCTTTGTTACTCGTTATGGCCAATACGAGTACACCGTCATGTCCTTCGGTTTAACCAATGCCCCGGCCACTTTCTCCCGGTTAATGAACTCGGTTTTCATGGAGTACTTGGACAAATTCGTCGTAGTATACCTCGATGACATACTCATCTACTCCAAGAATGAAGAGGAACATGCCGAACATCTAAGGCTGGTATTGATGAAACTTCGAGAGCATCGCCTTTATGCCAAATTCTCCAAGTGTGAATTTTGGTTGTCAGAAGTGACCTATCTAGGCCATGTAATCTCTAGTAAGGGTATTGCTGTCAATCCCGAGTGAGTTCAAGCCGTCCTTGATTGGACTCCACCTGTTACGGTCAAGCAAGTTCGGAGTTTCCTTGGCCTAGCGAGCTATTGCCGCCGCTTCGTCGAGAATTTCTCCAAGGTTGCTAAACCTCTAACTGAACTCCTCAAGAAAGATAAAAAGTTCGACTGGACTCCACAGTGCGAGTTCAGTTTTCAGGAACTGAAAAGACGCCTGACATCTGCTCCCGTACTGGTACCACCAGATTTCTCCAAGGACTTTATTGTCTATTGCGACGCCTCGCGACAAGGACTAGGTTGCATACTCATGCAAGATCGTCAGGTAATTGCCTATGCTTCACGGCAATTACACCCACATGAGGAAAATTATCCCACACATGATCTAGAGCTTGCAGCTGTAGTCCATGCACTCAAAACCTGGCGACATTACCTCCTCGGTAATCGTTGCGAGATATTCACCGATCACCAAAGCTTGAAATATATCTTCACCCAACCAGATTTGAATCTCAGGCAAAGACGTTGGGTCGAGTTGATCTCGGATTACGACTTAGGAATAACTTACACCCCTGGCAAGGCCAATGTCATGGCCGATGCATTAAGTCGTAAGTCCTACTATAACAACCTGACGTTACAACAAAGTCAACCACTTCTCCATGAGGAATTTCGCAAGCTTAATCTTCACATTGTTCCTCAAGGATTCCTATCCACCCTGGTAGCGGAACCTACCCTTACGGATCAGGTCATCAAGGCACAGAAGATAGATCCGGGAATTTCCCGTATCAAGAGAAACGTTAAAAAAGGAGTCGTGGATTGTTTCTCCATTGATGATCAAGGTGTTGTATACTTTGGGAATCGCCTAGTGGTTCCGAAGGCGCGAAACCTGAGGCGACTGATCCTTAAGGAAGCTCATGAATCCCCTCTCACCATTCATCCCGGTGGTACCAAAATGTATCAAGACCTACGCCAGAGGTTTTGGTGGACTAGGATGAAGAGAGAAATCGCTCAATACATTGCTAATTGCGACGTTTATCGTCGTGTTAAAGCAGAGCATCAACGGCCTGCTGGCACCCTTCAACCTTTGGCTATTCCTGAATGGAAATGGGACAAAATCAGTATGGATTTCATCACTGGGTTTCCCAGGACCAAGACGGGGAATAATGCCATCTTCGTCGTGATCGACCGTCTTTCCAAAGTAGCCCATTTTCTACCTGTTCGTGAGAGTATCACCGCTAGCCAGCTAGCTGACCTATACATCTCCCGAATAGTGTCTCTTCATGGTGTCCCATTGGAAATTAACTCAGACCGTGGAAGTCTCTTCACCTCTCGATTTTGGGAAAGTTTCCAAAATGCTATGGGAACTCATCTCTCCTTTAGCACCGCCTTCCATCCTCAATCAAGTGGTCAAGTAGAGCGAGTAAATCAAATTCTGGAAGATATGCTCCGAGCTTCTGTTATCTCGTTCGGAATGAGTTGGGAGAAATGCCTTCCATTCGCGGAGTTTGCCTATAACAATAGCTATCAAGCTAGTTTGGGCAAGGCTCCCTTCAAAGTTCTCTATGGGCGAAAATGTCGAACGCCTCTTAACTGGTCAAAAACCGGGGAAAGACAACTCTTTGGCCCGGATATGATTCAGGAAGCAGAAGAGCAGGTTCGCGTTATTCGTGAGAAGTTGAAAACGGCCCAATCTCGCCAAAAGAGTCAATATGATCGTAAGCATAAGCCTATGACATTTGAAATTGATGAGAAAGCTTACCTTCGGGTTACCCCGTTAAAGGGAACCCATCGCTTCGGTATCAAAGGCAAATTGGCTCCTCGTTACATTGGACCCTTTCGCATTCTTGCCAAACGAGGAGAAGTTGCCTACCAATTGGAACTACCTCCGCATCTTTCCAGAGTTCACGATGTCTTCCATGTTTCGCAACTCAGGCGTTGCTTCGCAGATCCTATCCGTGGAGTGGACCACGAAACGCTTGACTTACAAGATAACCTTTCTTATCGGGAATACCCCGTTCGTATCCTTGATCAAGCCGAGCGTACCACTCGACGTCATAATATCAAGTTTCTCAAGGTTCAATGGTCACACCATTCCGAGGAAGAAGCCACTTGGGAAAGGGAGGATCGTCTTCGACTCGAGTACCCCGCCTTCTTCCCAGATGATCCTAAATCTCGGGACGAGATTCTATTCAGTGGGGGTGAGTTGTCACACCCTAGCTAGGTTATGCATTAGAGTGTGCATCATGTTTACCTTCATCAGAAAATTGAAATGGGGAAAGCAGAACCCCCAGCACCCCACCCCTGAAATCAACTAGGGTTTACTAAAAATAAATTCAATGAACCTGAAATGCCCTTCAAAAATGTTCACCCTCTTTGCCTTGGGTTAGAACCCTTGGGAAAAATGGTGCATATAATTTTAGGTCAACAAAAGGGGCATTGACTTAATAAATAAATATTTGAATTTGGGCATTTAAATACTATTAAATAATTCAAATGCTCAAATAATGTTGGAATTATTTTTGGGCCACTGAAATATTTCAGAAAGTGTCCATAAATATTTTCAGGATTTTATAAAATGATTTAGTATTTAAACTAAATCAAAACAGAATAACAGAAATAGAAAAACAGAATAAATTAGGAAAAGAACAGAGGCTCACCTGGACCTTACCTGGCCCACCTGTAGCCCATCCACCTGGCCCAGTGCCAGGCCACCAGCGGCCCAGCCCACCAGCACCTCGCCCGTCGTCCTCCTCCCCTCGCCCCGAAGCAGCTGCGTGCCAGCAGCGCACACCGGAGGTCTCCACCTCCTGCTTCGCGGTGGCAGCCCCCCTGGCCTCCTAGCCGCGCCATGGAGACGGCCACGCACCCCCTGGCCCTCTCATTCCCCTCCCCCGTGCTCATCCCCTCCTCTGCTCTCTCCCTACGACGCCACCGAACGCGCCCGTCGCCACCGACGTCGTTCACCACGGCCACGGCCACGGCCTCGCCTCCCCGGCGCCTCCCAAAGCTCCGCCTCGACCCACCCTTCCTCCTCACCGATCCAAGCGACGCCGGGAGCCCTGCAGTGACACAATTGTCGTCGTCTTCATCTCTGGTGCCCGGAGATCGCCGTCGTCAATTCGCCGTTGCAGAAGCTTCCCCGAGCCCGCTGAGCTACTCATCGCCCTCCCTGTGAGCTCCCGAGCATTTCCCCCTTCTCCCCGCAGTGAATCTCTTCCCCTAACTAGCCTAGCCACTGGAGCCGTGAGCTCCTCGCCGCCGGCCATGGCGCCGTTGTGGCTAGACCCAAAGTGGCTCGAAGCCAAGCCCACCTTTGTGCTCAGCGCACCACCAGGAGCCCGTAGCCACCACCAGCTCCTCCTCCCGTGCACCGCAGCATCGATCCCGCGAACACCCGAACGCCGGCCGCCGCATTCGTGCTCGCCGGCGTCATCTCCGGCCACCCCCGCACCCACCGCCTACACCACTCGACGCGCGAGTCCACCAGCAGGATGCAGCACGCCTCCGCCGTCATTTTGGTCGCCGGAGCGCGATACCCACGCTGCTCCGCCGCGTCTGGCCTTGCCGGCGAGTTGACCCCGCCGACCACGTTTGACCACGGGTGGGCCCAGTTTGACCCCTGGGTCAATGACAGGTAGGGCCCAACCCTGCTGACTAATTAGGATTAGTGCTAATTAATATTTTAGTTAACAAATTACACTGACACGCGGGACCCACTGTCAGGTTTGACCTGGAGGCAGCTCAGTTGACCAGCTGACATCATCATGACGTCAAGCTGACGCAGTAAATCATTTTCTAGTTTAAAAATAATTCAGGAAATTCCAGAAAATACCCAAAACTTCAAAAATTCATAGAAATTCAACCATAACTCCAAATGAGACAAATTATATATGAAACATTATCAGAAAAATTCAAGGAATCCATCTGTACCATTTTCATGCATGTTTGAACAATGCTTGTCCTATGTTTTGGACAAAACAAATAAAGGGCATTTAAATAATCATATATGGGGTTGGAATTTGAATCTGGTACTCAAACCAACTTCATTTAAATCATAGCTAGTTGCATTAGCTCAAGACACATCCATATTGCCATGTCATAGCATGCATCATATTGTTGCATATCGTCATGTGTTGATTGTGCTCGGTTGTGTTCTTCGTGGTAGGTTCTGCCTCCGAGGATATTCACGAGTATCCAACTGAAGGGCAGTATCCCCTTACCACTCCATCAGGCAAGCAACCATTGATCATTCCGATACAACCCATGTTCTCGCTCCTGCTCTTGTTTACTGCATTAAGACAACACGATTCAAACTGCTGTGTGCTACGGTAGTTGAACCCTTATCCTCTGCATGACCTGTCATTGCCACAGTAACTAGATGAAACCCACTAGCATGTGTAGGAGTTGATTGAGCCATGTTTTGTGATTCCTACCTTGCTATGCCTGCTATGCTTAGAGTTGTGTCAGGTCTGGTTCATCTGGGTGATGGGCTAGAGTGAAATGCTTGTGCCAGTAATATGAGGGATGTGTTGAACATGGTTTAGTAAAGGTATCGATGAGAGGCCATGTAGGAGTACATGGTGGGTTGTTTCATTGAGGCCGTCCATAAGAACTGAGATCTGTATGTGTGATTTAAGATGCAGTTACTACCGTACATTGGGCCCGAAACAAATGGACCCTCTCGGCTTCTTAGCCACCCTAGTACTCTGTCCAGGAGTTGCAAATAGTTTCTGGTGTTTGTAGTATATGTGTTGGCGGCCGTGCGTAGCGCTGACCCTAGGGGTGGGCTATGTTGTGGTAGATACACCGTGGCACGGTGTACCGAGTCACCCGTTTGGTGTCTCGGGAACCCTGTTCACATCGTTCGGGGCCGTATGTGGAAACCTCGGCCGGACTCCCTGCGGATGGAACCTGGATAGGCGATAACCTGGACTAGGGGCTTAGGTGTTTAGGTAGGCCGTGGCCGACACCCTCGCTGGGCTTCCTCTTGAAGGTTGCCGAGTACATGTCGTGTAGACGGCGGTAAGCGGTGAAAGCGTGTATGACGAAGTACACCCCTGCAGGGTATAAAACTATTCGAATAGCCGCGTCCGCGGTAAAGGACTACTTGGTTGCCTATACAGTTCATAGACAAGTTAATGGATACTACTAAAAGACTCAAGATAAGTGTGAGTACCGAGGATGGCCCCCTCGCAGGATACGAGGGAGGATCCACGGTGGAGTATTGTGATGGTGAGTAGTGGACTCGTGTGCGAAAACTATTTTGCTAAAAGATTCCGTAGGATAGCTTAGCGAAGAGTCAAAGCTGGCTTGCTGCATAAACCCCACCACCTTCTTGAGAATGAGCATGTACAGTAGGTTCTGATGTAAGACTTGCTGAGTACCTTTGTACTCATGTTTGCTTATTTATTGTTTTCAGACGACAACACTGCCCCCTCCGATGGGTTTTACGTAGACCTTGACGTCGACGAGTGACTATCCACCCAGGTGGTGATCCAGGCCATGGACGGCCCTATGTAGATAGACAGGCTTCGAGAAGCCATCTTTCTTTCTAGAGTCTGTACTCAGACTAGTTGCTTCCGCATGTGCTTGTATGACTGTATGACTTGAGTGTCGGGTCATGTGACCCCTACCTGTATGGATATGTTATGTATGGCTCCTTGGAGCCTTTAAATAAAGTACTTGAGTTGTAGAGTTTTGTTGTGATGCCATGTTGTATGTACTCATATCGAGCATATTGTATGTATGATTGAAATGCTTGGTATGAGTGGGATCCGACAATCTAGTTGTTTATCCTTCGCAGCCTTTCTTATGGGGAAATGTAGTCTAGTGCTCCTCGAGCCATAGTAGTCCGCTACAGCCCGGTTCACCGAAGTCCTGCTAGCCCAGCACTACTGTTCAGGACGCTTGACTGGCCGGCATGTGTTTCACTTCGTCCCTATGTCTGTCCCTTCGGGGAAATGTCACGCGGTGATCTCCGGAGTCCTGTCTAGCCTGCTACAGCCCGGGATTTCCCGGAGTCCTGTTAGCCCAGTGCTACAGCCCGGAATCACTCGTTGATGACCGACATGTTCGTTGTGATTCATGTATGCTTGTCTCCATAGGTCTGTGCCGCTTTGGGTTCACGACTAGCCATGTCGGCCCGGGTTCTCGGTCATATGGATGCTAGCGACATTGTCATATACGCGAGCCAAAAGGCGCAAACGGTCCCGGGCCATGGTAAGGCGACACCCGTGGGATACCGTGCGTGAGGCCGCAAAGTGATATGAGGTGTTACCAGCTAGATCGATGTGGCTTAGAATCGGGGTCCTGACAAGATTTGTTGGAAATCATACATACTGATGTATGTGGTCCGATGAATATTAAGGCTTGCAGCCTGTATCATTATTTTCCGACCTTCACAGATGATTTCAGCAGATATGGGTATATCTACTTGATGAAACACAAGTCTGAAACATTTGAAAAGTTCAAAGAATTTCAGAGTGAAGTGGAGAATCATCGTAACAAGAAAATAAAAGTTTCTACGATATGATCGCAGAGGTAAAATATTTGAGTTACGAGTTTGGCCTTCAGTTAAAACAATGTGAAATAGTTTCACTACTCACGCCACCTGGAACACCACAGTGTAATGGTGTGTCCGAACATCGTAACCGTACTTTATTAGATATGGTGCAATCTATGATGTCTCTTGCCGATTTACCACTATCGTTTTGGGGTTATGCATTAGAGACAGCTGCATTCACGTTAAATAGGGCACCATCTAAATCCGTTGAGACGACACTATATGAACTATGGTTTAGCAAGAAACCAGAGTTGTCGTTTCTTAAAAGTTTGGGGTTGTGATGCTTATGTGAAAAAGTTTCGTCCTGATAAGCTCAAACCCAAATCGGAAAAGTGTGTCTTCATAGGATACCCAAAAGTTACTGTTGGGTACACCTTCTATCATAGATCCGAAGGCAAGACTTTTTCTTGCTAAATTTGGAAACTTTCTGGAGAAGGAGTTTCTCTCGAAAGAAGTGAGTGGGAGGAAAGTAGAAAACTTGATAAGGTAATTGTACCTTCTCCCTTATTGGAAAATAGTTCATCACAGAAATCTGTTCCTGTGACTACTACACCAATTAGTGAGGAAGCTAATGATGATGATCATATAACTTCAGATCAAGTTACTACCGAATCTCGTAGGTAAACTAGAGTGAGATCCGCACCAGAGTGGTACGGTAATCCTGTTCTGGAAGTCATGTTAATAGACCATGACGAACTTGCGAACTATGAGGAAGCGATGATGAGCCCAGATTCCGCAAAATGGTTTGAGGCCATGAAATTAAGATATGATCCATGTATGAGAACAAAGTATGGACTTTGATGGATTTGCCCGATGATCGGCAAGCCATAGAAAATAAATGGATCTTCAAGAGGAAGACGGACGCTCATAGTAGTGTTACTATCTACAAAGCTAGAATTGTCACAAAAGGTTTTCGACAAGTTCAAGGTGTTGACTACGATGAGAGTTTCTCACTCGTATCTATACTAGAGTCTGTCCGAATCATGTTAGTAATTGCCGCATTTTATGAAATCTGGCAAATGGATAAACAAAACTGCATTCCTTAATGGATTTATTAAAGAAGAGTTGTATATGATGCAACCAGAAGGTTTTGTCAATCCGAAAGGTGCTAACAAAATGTGCAAGCTCCAGCGATCCATCTGTGGACTGGTGCAAGCATCTCGGAGTTGGAATATACACTTTGATGAGTTGATCAAAGCATATAGTTTTATACAGACTTGCGGTGAAGGCTGTATTTACAAGAAAGTGAGTGGGAGCACTACAGCATTTCTGATAAGTATATGTGAATGACATATTGTTGATCGGAACTAATGTAGAATTATTCTGTAAAGCATAAAGGAGTGTTTGAAAGGAGTTTTTCAAAGAAAGACTTCGGTGACGCTTCTTACATATTGAGCTTCAAGATCTATAGAGATAGATCAAGACGCTTGATAAGTTTTTTTCAATGAGTACATACCTTGACAAGATTTTGAAGTAGTTCAAAATGGAGCAGACAAAGAAAGAGTTCTTGCATGTATTACAAGGTGTGAAGTTCAGTAAGACTCAAAGCCCGACCACGGCAGAAGATAGAAAGAGAATGAAAGTCATTCCCTATGCCTTGGCCATAGGTTCTATAAAGTATGTCATGCTGTGTACCAGATCTATTGTATACCCTGCACTGATTTGGCAAGGGAGTACAATAGTGATCTAGGAGTAGATCACTGGACATTGGTCAAAAATTATCCTTAGTCGAATAAGGATATGTTTCTTGATTATGGAGGTGACAAAAAGGTTCGTCGTAAAGGGTTACGTCGATGCAAGTTTTGACACTAATCTAGATGACTCTAAGTCTCGATCTAGATACATATTGAAAGTGGGAGCAATTAGCTAGAGTAGCTCCGTGCAGAGCATTGTTGATATAGATATTCGCAAAATACTTACGGATCTGAATATGACAGACCCGTTGACTAAAATTATCTCACAAACAAAACATGATCACACCTTAGTACTCTTTGGCTGTTAATCACATAGAGATGTGAACTAGATTACTGACTCTAGTAAACCCTTTGAGTGTTGGTCACATGATGATGTGAATTATGGGTGTTAATCACATGATGATCTGAACTATTGCTGTTAAATCACATGGCGATGTGAACTAGAATATTGACTCTAGTGCTAGTGGGAGACTGAAGGAAATATGCCCTAGAGGCAATAATAAAGTTATTATTGATTTCCTTATATCATGATAAAGGTTTATTATTCATGCTAGAATTGTATTAACCGGAAACATAATACATGTGTGAATAAATAGACAAACAAAGTGTCACTAGTATGCCTCTACTTGACTAGCTCGTTAATCAAAGATGGTTATGTTTCCTAACCATGGACAAAGAGTTGTCATTTGATTAACAGGATCACATCATTAGTTGAATGACCTGATTGACATGACCCATTCCATTAGCTTAGCACCCGATCGTTTAGTATGTTGCTATTGCTTTCTTCATGACTTATACATGTTCCTATGACTATGAGATTATGTAACTCCCGTGTGCCGGAGGAACACTTTGTGTGCTACCAAACGTCACAACGTAACTGGGTGATTATAAAGGTGCTCTACAGGTGTCTCCAAAGGTACATGTTGGGTTGACGTATTGCGAGATTAGGATTTGTCACTCCGATCGTCGGAGAGGTATCTTTGGGCCCTCTCGGTAATGCACATCACTTAAATCCTTGCAAGCATTGCAACTAATGAGTTAGTTGCGGAATGATGTATTACGGAACGAGTAAAGAGACTTGCCGGTAATGAGATTGAACTAGGTATTGGATACCGACGATCGAATCTCGGGCAAGTAACATACCGATGACAAAGGGAACAATGTATGTTGTTATGCGGTCTGACCGATAAAGATCTTCGTAGAATATGTAGGAGCCAATATGGGCATCCAGGTGCCGCTATTGGTTATTGACCGGAGACGTGTCTCGGTCATGTCTACATTGTTCTCGAACCTGTAGGGTCCGCACGCTTAAGGTTTCGATGACAGTTTTATTATGAGTTTATACATTTTGATGTACCGAAGGTTGTTCGGAGTCCCGGATGTGATCACGGACATGACGAGGAGTCTCGAAATGGTCGAGACATAAAGATTGATATATTGGAAGCCTATGTTTGGATATCGGAAGTGTTCCGGGTGAAATCGGAATTTTACCGGAGTACCGGGAGGTTACCAGAACCCCCCGTGAGGTATATGGGCCTTAGTGGAAAACAGAAGAGGCAGCCAGAGATGGGCCGCGCGCCCCTCCCCTCCCTTGGTCCGAATAGGACAAGGAGAGGGGGTCGGCCCCCCTTCCTCTTCCCCCCCCCCCCCCCCCCCCCCCCCCGCGAATCCTATTCCAACTAGGATTGGGGGGAGAATCCTACTCCCGGAGGGAGTAGGACTCCTCCTGGCGCGCCTCTCCTAGGCCGGCCGCACCTCCCCCTTGAGCCTTTATATATGGAGGCAGGGGCACCCCAGAGGAACACAAGTTGATCCACGTGATCATATTCTTAGCCGTGTGCGGTGCCCCCTGCCACCATAGTCCTCGATAATATTGTAGTGGTGCTTAGGCAAAGCCCTGCGACAGTAGTACATCAAGATCGTCACCACGCCATCGTGCTGACAGAAATCTTCCCCGGCACTTTGCTGGATCGGAGTCCGGGGATCGTCATCGAGCTGAACGTGTGCTAGAACTCGGAGGTGCCGTAGTTTCGGTGCTTGATCGGTTGGGCCATGGAGACGTACGACGACATCAACCAAACACTTCCGTTGTCGATCTACAAGGGTACGTAGATCACACTCTCCCCTCTCGTTGCTATGCATCACCTTGATCTTGCGTGTGCGTACGAATTTTTTTGAAATTACTACGTTCCCCAAAAGTGGCATCCGAGCCAGGTTTTATGTGTTGATGTTATATGCACGAGTAGAACACAAGTGAGTTGTGGGCGATATAAGTCATACTGCTTACCAGCATGTCATACTTTGGTTCGGCGGTATTGTTGGATGAAGCGGCCCAGACCGACATTACGCGTACGCTTACGCGAGACCGGTTCTCCCGACATGCTTGCGGGTAACAGTTTCTCCAACTTTAGTTGAACCGAGCGTGGCTACGCCCGGTCCTTGCGAAGGTTAAAACAGCACCAACTTGACAAACTATCATTGTGGTTTTGATGCGTAGGTAAGATTGGTTCTTGCTTAAGCCCGTAGGAGCCACGTAAAACTTGCAACAACAAAGTAGAGGGCGTCTAACTTGTTTTTGCAGGGCATGTTGTGATGTGATATGGTCAAGACATGATGCTAAATTTTATTGTATGAGATGATCATGTTTTGTAACCGAGTTATCGGCAACTGGCAGGAGCCATATGGTTGTCGCTTTATTGTATGCAATGCAATCACGCTGTAATGCTTTACTTTATCACTAAGCGGTAGCGATAGTCGTGGAAGCATAAGATTGGCGAGACGACAACGATGCTACGATGGAGATCAAGGTGTCTCTCCGGTGACGATGGTGATCATGACGGTGCTTCGGAGATGGAGATCACAAGCACAAGATGATGATGGCCATATCATATCACTATATTGATTGCATGTGATGTTTATCTTTTATGCATCTTATCTTGCTTTGATTGACGATAGCATTATAAGATGATCTCTCACTAAATTATCAAGATAAAAGTGTTCTCCCTGAGTATGCACCGTTGCCAAAGTTCGTCGTGCCCAGACACCACGTGATGACCGGGTGTGATAAGCTCTACGTCCATCTACAATGGGTGCAAGCCAGTTTTGCACACGCAGAATACTCAGGTTAAACTTGACGGGCCTAGCATATGCAGATATGGCCTCGGAACACTGAGATCGAAAGATCGAGCATGAGTCATATAGTAGATATGATCAACATAGTGATGTTCACCATTGAAAACTACTCCATTTCACGTGATGATCGGTTATGGTTTAGTTGATTTGGATCACGTGATCACATAGAGGATTAGAGGGATGTCTATGTATGTGGGAGTTCTTAAGTAATATGATTAATTGAACTTAAATTTGTCATGAACTTAGTACCTGATAGTATCTTGCTTATGTATGTTTGATTGTAGATAGATGGCCCGTGCTGTTGTTCCGTTGAATTTTAATGCGTCCCTTGAGAAAGCAAAGTTGAAAGATGATGGTAGCAATTACACAGACTGGGTCCGTAACTTGAGGATTATCCTCATTGCTGCACAGAAGAATTACGTCCTCGAAGCACCGCTGGGTGCCAGGCCTGCCGCTGGAGCAACACCAGATGTTATGAATGTCTGGCAGAGCAAAGCTGATGACTACTCGATAGTTCAGTGTGCCATGCTTTACGGCTTAGAATCGGGACTTCAACGACGTTTTGAACGTCATGGAGCATATGAGATGTTCCAGGAGTTGAAGTTAATATTTCAAGCAAATGCCCGGATTGAGAGATATGATGTCTCCAATAAGTTCTATAGCTGCAAGATGGAGGAGAACAGTTCTGTCAGTGAGCATATACTCAAAATGTCTGGGTATAATAATCACTTGATTCAGATGGGAGTTAATCTTCCAGATGATTGCGTCATTGACAGAATTCTCCAATCACTGCCACCAAGCTACAAGAGCTTCGTGATGAACTATAATATACAAGGGATGAATAAGACTATTCCCGAGCTCTTCGCAATGCTAAAAGCTGCGGAGGTAGAAATCAAAAAGGAGCATCAAGTGTTGATGGTCAACAAGACCACTAGTTTCAAGAAAAAGGGCAAAGGGAAGAAGAAGGGGAACTTCAAGAAGAACAGCAAGCAAGTTGCTACTCAAGAGAAGAAACCTAAGACTGGACCTAAGCCTGAAACTGAGTGCTTCTACTGCAAGCAGACTGGTCACTGGAAGCGGAACTGCCCCAAGTATTTGGCGGATAAGAAGGATGGCAAGGTGAACAAAGGTATATGTGATATACATGTTATTGATGTGTACCTTACTAGAGCTCGCAGTAGCACCTGGGTATTTGATACTGGTTCTGTTGCTAGTATTTTCAACTCGAAACAGGGACTATGGATTAAGCGAACACTGGCAAAGGACTAGGTGACGATGCGCGTGGGAAACGGTTCCAAAGTCGATGTGATCGCGGTCGGTACGCTACCTCTACATCTACCTTCGGGATTAGTATTAGACCTAAATAATTGTTATTTGGTGCCAGCGTTGAGCATGAACATTATATCTGGATCTTGTTTAATGCGAGACGGTTATTCATTTAAATCAGAGAATAATGGTTGTTCTATTTATATGAGCAATATCTTTTATGGTCATGCACCTTTGAAGAGTGGTCTATTTTTGATGAATCTCCATAGTAGTAACACACACATTCATAATGTTGAAGCCAAAAGATGCAGAGTTGATAATGATAGTGCAACTTATTTGTGGCACTGCTGTTTAGTTCATATCGGTATAAAGCGCATGAAGAAACTCCATACCGATGGGCTTTTGGAACCACTTGATTATGAATCACTTGGTACTTGCAAACCGTGCCTCATGGGCAAGATGACTAAAACACCGTTCTCCGGTACTATGGAGAGAGCAACAGATTTGTTGGAAATCATACATACAGATGTATGTGGTCCTATGAATATTGAGGCTCGTGGCGGATATTGTTATTTTCTCACCTTCACAGATGACTTAAGCAAATATGGGTATATCTACTTAATGAAACATAAGTATAAAACATTTGAAAAGTTCAAAGAATTTCAGAGTGAAGTTGAAAATCATCGTAACAAGAAAATAAAGTTTCGACGATCTGATTGTGGAGGAGAATATTTGAGTTACGAGTTTGGTGTACATTTGAAGCAATGCGGAATAGTTTCGTAACTCACGCCACCCGGAACACCACAGCGTAATGGTGTGTCTGAACGTCGTAATCGCACTTTACTAGATATGGTGCGATCTATGAAGTCTCTTAGCGATTTACCGCTATCGTTTTGGGGTTATGCTTTAAAGCCGGCCGCATTCACGTTAAATAGGGCACCATAAAAATCCAGTGAGACGACGCCTTATGAACTATGGTTTGGCAAGAAACCAAAGTTGTCGTTTCTTAAAGTTTGGGGCTGCGATGCTTATGTGAAAAAACTTCAACCTGATAAGCTCGAACCCAAATCGGAGAAATGTGTCTTCATAGGATACCCAAAGGAGACTGTTGGGTACACCTTCGATCACAGATCCGAAGGCAAGACATTCGTTGCTAAGAATGGATCCTTTCTAGAGAAGGAGTTTCTCTCGAAAGAAGTGAGTGGGAGGAAAGTAGAACTTGACGAGGTAACTGTACCTGCTCCCTTATTGGAAAGTAGTACATCACAGAAAAATGTTTCTGCGACACCTACACCAATTAGTGAGGAAGCAAATGATAATGATCATGAAACTTCAGAACAAGATACTACTGAACCTCGTAGATCAACCAGAGTAAGATCCGCGCCAGAGTGGTACGTAATCCTGTTCTGGAAATCATGCTACTAGATCATGATGAACCTACGATATATGAAGAAGCGATGGTGAGCCCAGATTCCGCAAAATGGCTTGAAGCCATGAAATCTGAGATAGGATCCATGTATGAGAACAAAGTATGGACTTTGGTTGACTTGCCCGATGATCAGGAAGCAATCGAGAATAAATGAATCTTCAAGAAGAAGACTGATGCTGACGGTAATATTACTGTCTACAAAGCTCGACTTGTCGCAAAAGGTTTTCGACAAGTTCAAGGGGTTGACTATGATGAGACCTTCTCACCCATAGCGATGCTTAAGTCTGTCCAAATCATGTTAGCAATTGCCGCATTTTATGATTATGAAATTTGGTAGATGGATGTCAAAACTGCATTCCTGACTGGATTTCTGGAAGAAGAGTTGTATATGATGCAACCGGAAGGTTTTATCGATCCAAAGGGAGCTAACAAAGTGTGCAAGCTCCCGCGATCCATTTATGGACTGGTGCAAGCCTCTCGGAGTTGGAATAAACACTTTGATAGTGTGATCAAAGCATTTGGTTTCATACAGACTTTCGGAGAAGCCTGTATTTACAAGAAAGTGAGTGGGAGCTCTATAGCATTTCTGATATTATATGTGGATGACATATTACTGATTGGAAATGATATAGAATTTCTGGATAGCATAAAGGGATACTTGAATAAGAGTTTTTCAATGAAAGACCTCGGTGAAGCTGCTTACATATTAGGCATAAAGATCTATAGAGATAGATCAAGACGCTTAATTGGACTTTCACAAAGCACATACCTTGACAAGATTTTGAAGAAGATCAAAATGGATCAAGCAAAGAAAGGGTTCTTGCCTGTATTACAAGGTGTGAAGTTGAGTCAGACTCAATGCCCGACCACTGCAGAAGATAGAGAGAAAATGAAAGATGTTCCCTATGCTTCAGCCATAGGCTCTATCATGTATGAAATGCTGTGTACCAGACCTGATGTGTGCCTTGCTATAAGTCTAGCAGGGAGGTACCAAAGTAATCCAGGAGTGGATCACTGGACAGCGGTCAAGAACATCCTGAAATACCTGAAAACGACTAAGGATATGTTTCTCGTATATGGAGGTAAAAAAGAGCTCATCGTAAATGGTTACGTTGATGCAAGCTTTGACACTGATTCGGATGATTCTAAATCGCAAACCGGATACGTGTTTACATTAAACGGTGGAGCTGTTAGTTGGTGCAGTTCTAAACAAAGCGTCGTGGCGGGATCTACATGTGAAGCGGAGTACATAGCTGCTTCGGAAGCAGCAAACGAAGGAGTCTGGATGAAGGAGTTCATATCCGATCTAGGTGTCATACCTAGTGCATCGGTTCCAATGAAAATCTTTTGTGACAATACTGGTGCAATTGCCTTGGCAAAGGAATCCAGATTTCACAAGAGAACCAAACACATCAAGAGACGCTTCAATTCCATCCGGGATCTAGTCCAGGTGGGAAACATAGAGATTTGCAAGATACATACGGAGCTAAATGTAGCAGACCCGTTGACTAAGCCTCTTCCACGAGCAAAACATGATCAGCACCAAAGCTCCATGGGTGTTAGAATCATTACTGTGTAATCTAGATTATTGACTCTAGTGCAAGTGGGAGACTGAAGGAAATATGCCCTAGAGGCAATAATAAAGTTATTATTTATCTCCTTATATCATGATAAAGGTTTATTATTCATGCTAGAATTGTATTAACCGGAAACATAATACATGTGTGAATAAATAGACAAACAGAGTGTCACTAGTATGCCTCTACTTGACTAGCTCGTTAATCAAAGATGGTTATGTTTCCTAACCATGGACAAAGAGTTGTCATTTGATTAACGGGATCGCATCATTAGTTGAATGACCTGATTGACATGACCCATTCCATTAGCTTAGCACCCGATCGTTTAGTATGTTGCTATTGCTTTCTTCATGACTTATACATGTTCCTATGACTATGAGATTATGTAACTCCCGTGTGCCGGAGGAACACTTAGTGTGCTACCAAACGTCAAAACGTAACTGGGTGATTATAAAGGTGCTCTACAGGTGTCTCCAAAGGTACATGTTGGGTTGACGTATTTTGAGATTAGGATTTGTCACTCCGATCGTCGGAGAGGTATCTCTGGGCCCTCTCGGTAATGCACATCACTTAAAGCCTTGCAAGCATTGCAACTAATGAGTTAGTTGCGAAATGATATATTACGGAACGAGTAAAGAGACTTGCCGGTAACGAGATTGAACTAGGTATTGGATTCCGACGATCGAATCTCGGGCAAGTAACATACCGATGACAAAGGGAACAACGTATGTTGTTATGCGGTCTGACTGATAAAGATCTTCGTAGAATATGTAGGAGCCAATATGGGCATCCAAGTCCCGCTATTAGTTATTGACCGGAGACCTGTCTCGGTCATGTCTACATTGTTCTCGAACCCGTAGGGTCCGCACTCTTAAGGTTTCGATGACAGTTTTATTATGAGTTTATACGTTTTGATGTACCGAAGGTTGTTCAGAGTCCTGGATGTGATCACGGACATGATGAGGAGTGTCGAAATGGTCGAGACATAAAGATTGATATATTGGAAGCCTATGTTTGGATATCGGAAGTGTTCTGGGTGAAATCGGGATTTTACCGGAGTACCGGGAGGTTACCGGAACCCCCCGGGAGGTATATGGGCCTTAGTGGGCCTTGGTGGAAAAGAGAAGAGGCAGCCGGAGATGGGCCGCGCGCCCCTCCCCTCCCTTGGTCCGAATAGGACAAGGAGAGGGGGCCGGCCCCCCTTCCTCTCCCCCCCCCCCCCCCCCCCGCGAATCCTATTCCAACTAGGATTGGGGGGAGAATCCTACTCCCGGAGGGAGTAGGACTCCTCCTGGCGCGCCTCTCCTAGGCCAGCCGCACCCCCCCCCCCCCTTGAGCCTTTATATATGGAGGCAGGGGCACCCTAGAGGAACACAAGTTGATCCACGTGATCATATTCTTAGCCATGTGCGGCGCCCCCTGCCACCATAGTCCTCGATAATACTGTAGCGGTGCTTAGGCAAAGCCCTGCGACAGTAGTACATCAAGATTGTCACCACGCCGTCGTGCTGACGGAACTCTTCCCCGAAACTTTGCTGGATCGGAGTCCGGGGATCGTCATCGAGCTGAACGTGTGCTAGAACTCGGAGGTGCCGTAGTTTCGGTGCTTGATCGGTCGGGCCATGGAGACGTACGACTACATCAACCAAACGCTTCTGTTATCGATCTACAAGGGTACGTAGATCACACTCTCCCCTCTCGTTGCTATGCATCACCTTGATCTTGCGTGTGCGTAGGAAATTTTTTGAAATTACTACGTTCCCCAACACTTGGTATGTTGACTTTTGCGTAGACTCCCCGGCAACGGCGCCAGAAATCCTTCTTGCTACCTCTTGAGCACTGCGTTGGTTTTCCCTTGAAGAGGAAAGGGTGATGCAGTAGAGCAGCGTAAGTATTTCCCTTAGTTTTTGAGAACCAAGGTATCAATCCAGTAGGAAGCCACGCACGAGGCCCTCGCACCTACACAAACAAATAAACTTCTTGCAACCAACGCGATAAAGGGGTTGTCGATCCCTTCACGGTCACCTACGATAGTGATATCTGATAGATATGATAAGATAATTTTTTTTTCTGTTTTAATGATAAAGAGAAATAAAGATGCAAGTAAAATAAATGGCAAAGGGAATAACTAAGTATTAGAAGATTAATATGATGGAAAATAGACCCATGGGCCATAGGTTTCACTAGAGGCTTCTCTCAAGAGCATAAGTATTACGGTGGGTGAACAAATTACTGTTGAGCAATTGACATAATTGAGCAAAGTTATGAGAATATCTAGGTATGATCATGTATATAGGCATCACATCCAAGACAAGTAGACCGACTCCTGTCTGCATCTACTACTATTACTCGACACATCGACCGCTATCCAGCATGCATCTAGAGTATTAAGTTCAAGAGAACAGAGTAACGCTTTAAGCAAGATGACATGATGTAGAGGGATAAACTAATGCAACATGATATAAACCCCATCTTGTTATCCTCGATGGCCACAATACAATACGTGCCTTGCTGCCCCTACTGTCACTGGGAAAGGACACCGCAAGATTGAACCCAAAGCTAAGCATTTCTCGCATTGCAAGAAAGATCAATCTAGTAGGCCAAACCAAACTGATAATTCGAAGAGACTTGCAAAGATAACCAATCATACATAAAGGAATTCGAAGAAGATTCAGATAGTGTTCATAGATAAACTTGATCATAAACCCACAATTCATCGGTCTCAACAAACACCCCGCAAAAGAAGATTACATCGAATAGATCTCCACGAGAGAGGGGGAGAACTTTGTATTGAGATCCAAAAAGAGAGAAGAAGCCATCTAGCTAATAACTATGGACCCGAAGGTCTGAAGTAAACTACTCACACTTCATCGGAGGGCTATGGTGTTGATGTAGAAGCCCTCCGTGATCGATGCCCCCTTCGGCGGAGCTCCGAAAAAGGACCCAAGATGGGATATCATGGATACAGAAAGTTACGATGGTGGAATTAGGGTTCTGGCTCCGTATCTGGTAGTTTGGGGGTACGTAGGTATATATAGGAGGAAGGAGTACCTCGGTGGAGCAACGTGGGCCCCACGAGGGTGGAGGGCGCGCCTTGGGGTGGGGGAGGGGGAAGGCGCGCCCCCCTACCTCATGCCTTCCTGGTTGATTCCCTTACGTAGGGTCCAAGTCCTCTGGATCATGTTCGTTCCGAAAATCACTTTCACGAAGGTTTCATTCCGTTTGACATTCTTTTTCTACGAAACCCTAAAATAGGGAAAAAAAGAACAATTCCGGGCTGGGCCTCCAGTTAATAGGTTAGTCCCAAAAAAATATAAAAGTGTGTAATAAAGCCCAACAATGTCCAAAACAGGATATAATATAGCATGGAACAATCAAAAATTATAGATACGTTGGAGACGTATCAATGCCCCCTCCGGTGGAGCTCCGGAAAAGGCCCTGAGATGGGATCTCTCGGGTACAGTAGGTTGCGGTGGTGGAATTAGGTTTTCGTGGTGCTCCTGGATGTTTGGGGGATACGTGGATATATATAGGAGGAAGAAGTACGTTAGTGGAGCATCGAGGGGCCCACGAGGGTGGAGGGCGCGCCCCCTGCCTCGTGCCCTCCTCCATCGTTTGTTGACGCCCACTCCAAGTCTCCTGGATCACGTTTGTTGAGAAAATCACGTTCCCGAAGGTTTCATTCTGTTTGGACTCCGTTTGATATTCCTTTTCTTCGAAACCCTAAAATAGGCAAAAAAAACAGCAATTTGGGTTGGGCCTCCGGTTAGTAGGTTAGTCCCAAAAATGATATAGAAGTATAAAATAAATCTCATTAACATCCAAAATAGATAATATAATAGCATGGAGCAATCAAAAATTATAGATACGCTGGAGACGTATCAAGCATCCCCAAGCTTAATTCCTGCTCATCCTCGAGTAGGTAAATGATAAAAGAATTTTTTATGTGGAATGCTTTCTAACATATTTCTCAATGTTATTTTTCTTTATTGTGGTATGTATATGCAGATCCAAAATATTCAAGATAAAAGTTTAATATTGTCATAAAAATAATAATACTTCAAGCATACTAAGTAAGCAATCATGTCTTCTCAAAATAACATGGCCAAAGAAAGTTATCCCTACAAAATCATATAGTCTGACTATGTTCTATCTTCACCACACAAAATATTTAAATCATGCACAACCTCGATGACAAGCCAAGCAATTGTTTCAAACTTTTGATGTTCTCAAACTTTTCCAATGTTCACGCAATATATGAGCATGAGCCATGGATATAGCACTATATGTGGAATAGAATGGTGGTTGTGGAGAAGACAGAAAAGGATAAGATAATCTCACATCAACTAGGCGTATCAACGGGCTATGGAGATGCCCATCAATAGATATCAATGTGAGTGAGTAGGGATTGCCATGCAACGGATGCACTAGAGCTATAAGTATGTGAAAGCTCAACAAAAGAAACTAAGTGGGTGTGCATCCAACTCACTTGCTCATGAAGACCTAGGGCATTTTGAGGAAGCCCATCATTGGAATATAGAAGCCAAGTTCTATAATGAAAAATTCCCACTAGTATATGGAAGTGATATCATAGGAGACTCTCTATCATGAAGATCATGGTGCTACTTTGAAGCACAAGTGTGGAAAAGGGATAGTAGCATTGTCCCTTCTCTCTTTTTCTCTCATTTTTTATTTGGGCCTTCTTTTCTCTTTTTTGGCCTCTTTTCTCTTTATTTTTTAATTTTTCGTCCGGAGTCTCATCCCGACTTATGGGGGAATCATAGTCTCCATCATCCTTTCCTCACTTGGGACAATGCTCTAATAATGATGATCATCACACTTTATTTACTTACAACTCAAGAATTACAACTCGATACTTAGAACAAAATATGACTCTATGTGAATGCCTCCGGCGGTGTACCGGGATGTGCAATGATGCATGAGTGACATGTATGAAGAATTATGAACGGTGGCTTTGCCACAAATACGATGTCAACTACATGATCATGCAAGCAATATGATAATGATGAAGCGTGTCATAATAACGGAACGGTGGAAAGTTGCATGGCAATATATCTCGGAATGGATATGGAAATGCCATAGTAGGTAGGTATGGTGGCTGTTTTGAGGAAGGTATATGGTGGGTTTATGGTACTGGCGAAAGTTGCGCGATACTAGAGAGGCTAGCAATGGTGGAAGGGTGAGAGTGCGTATAATCCATGGACTCAACATTAGTCATAAAGAACTCACATACTTATTGCAAAAATCTATTAGTTATCGAAACAAAGTATTACGTGCATGCTCCTAGGGGGATAGATTGGTAGGAAAAGACCATCGCTCGTCCCCGACCGCCACTCATAAGGAAGACAATCAATAAATAAATCATGCTCTGACTTCATCACATAAAGGTTCACCATACGTGCATGCTACGGGAATCAGAAACTTCAACACAAGTATTTTTCAAATTCACAACTACTCAACTAGCATGACTCTAATATCACCATCTCCATATCTCAAAACAATTATCAAGTATCAAACTTCTCATAGTATTCAATGCCCTTATATGAAAGTTTTTATATTAAACCAAATTTACATGTTGTTCTAAAGGACTCTGAAAATAATATAAGTGAAGCATGAGATAACAATTATTTCTATAAAAAAATCCACCACTGTGCTCTAAAAGATATAAGTGAAGCACTAGAGCAAAAATTATATAGCTCAAAAGATATAAGTGAAGCACATAGAGTATTCTAATAAATTTCAAATCATGTGAGTCTCTCTCAAAAGGTGTGTACAGCAAGGATGATTGTGGTAAAATAAAAAGCAAAGACTCAAATCATACAGGACGCGCCAAGCAAAACACATATCATGTGGTGAATAAAAATATAGCTCCAAGTAAAGTAACCGATAGACGAAGACGAAAGAGGGGATGCCTTCCGGGGCATCCCCATGCTTAGGCGTTTTGGTGTCCTTGAATCTTACCTTGGGGTTCCATGGGCATCCCCAAGCTTAGGCTTTTGCCACTCTTTGTTCCATAATCCATCAAATCTTTACCCAAAACTTGAAAACTTCACAACACAAAACTCAAAATAGAAAATCTCATGAGCTCCGTTAGCGAAAGAAAAAAACACCACTTCATATTGGTGTTAAACCTACTGTATTCCAACTTCTCTGTGGTTTATAAACTCTTTTACTAGCCATAAATTCATCAAAATAATCAAACAACACACGGAAAACAAAATCTGTCAAAAACAGAACAGTCTGTAGTAATCTGTAGCTAACGCAAACTTCTGGAACCCCAAAAATTCTAAAATAAATTTCTGGACGCGAGGAATTTATCTATTAATAATCTTAAAAAATAATTAACTAAATAGCACTCTCCAATTAAAAATGGCAGCAATTCCCGTAAGCGCTAAAGTTTCTGTTTTTACAGCAAGATCAAAAAGACTTTCCCCAAGTCTTCCCAACGGTTCTACTTGGCACAAACACTAATTAAACACAAAAAACACAACCAAACCAGAGGCTAGATAAATTATTTATTGAATAACAGCAAGGAAAAATATTGGGTTGTCTCCCAACAAGCGCTTTTCTTTAAAGCCTTATAGCTAGGCATAAGATTTCAACGATGCACACATGAAAGACAAGAATTGAAGCGCAAAGAGAGCATCATAAAACACGTGACAAACACATCTAAGTCTAACATACTTCCTAAGCATAGGTATCTTATAGGCAAACAAATTATCAAGGTAAGCGAAAACTAGCATATGCAAGGAAGCGGAAAGAAACAATAGCAATCTCAACATAACGAGAGGTAATTTAGTGACATGAAAATTTATACTACCATATTTTTCCTCTATCCTAATAATTGCATGTGGGATCCTAAGCAAATTGAACAAAATAGCTATCACATAAAATATTTTCAACACGATCCACATGCATGCAAAGTTGACACTCTTCCAAAATAGTGGGATTAACATTAACTAAAAGTCATGACCTCTCCAAACCCACTTTTATCAAAAATTTCATAAGATTGAACATTCTCCAAATATGGGGGATCTAAAGTTGAAACTCTTCTAAACGCACTTTCAATAATATTGCAAACACCATTATCGATCTCATATTCGTCATGGGGCTTAAATAAATTTTCAATCAAAAGAAGAATCACCCCAATCATGATCATTGCAACAAGTAGAGGACATAGCAAAACTAGCATCCCCAAGCTGAGGGTTTTGCATATTATAAGCACAATTGACATTGATAGAATTTATACTATCACCATTGCAATCATGATTTCTATTCAAAGATCCATCGTGAATCACTCCATGAAGTACTTCATCACAATTTTCAGATTCACAAATTTCAAGCAAAACAACATAAAGATAATCTAGTGCACAAAACTCACTAGCAATTTGTTCATCATAATTGGATCTCTTAAAAAGATTGGTAAGAGGATGAGGATCCATAGATCTAAGGTTCTCTGTTTAGCAATAAATAAACAAATATTCCAACCAAACGAGCAATGCCACCCTTTAGTCCCGGTTAGTGCCACAACCGGGACCAAAGATCTCTTTTCAGCAACCCAAAGGGCGGGAAGCAGAGGCCTTAGGTCCCGGTTGGTGGCACCAACCGGGACTAAAGGGTGGCATTGGTCCCGGTTGGTGCCACGAACCGGGACCAAAGGCACCCTTTCATCCCGGTTGGTGCCACCAACCGGGACAAAAGGGCGTGTACTGGAACTGCCGCTGTGCGGTGGGATGTTTAGTCCACTAGTAGAAAAAGGATCTTTTGTCCTGGTTCTAGAGGGCCTTTAGTCCCGGTTCTGGAACTGGGACTAAAGGGTCGTTACTAAAGGTCCCCCCCTTTAGTCCCGGTTCTTATACGAACCGGGACTAAAGGCCTTCCACGTGTCTGCTGCCTGGAGGTCCACCTTTAGTCACGGTTGGAAACACCAACCGGTACTAAAGAATTTTTTTGAAATTTTTTAAAAAAATTGAATTTTTTTGGAAATGTTTTCTCGATTTGCAAATTTCTGGATTATTTTAACCTCTAACCTCTAATCACCCTTAATTTAATCTCTCATCACCCCTCATCATTCCAAATCATCTAACTTCCCAAACGGTCACCCATCCTCCCACTCCCCCAGCCTGAGCATGCTTAACTTCCGGGTTCTATTCTCCCTCGTTTCCAAGTCTGCACTTGTTGTTTTCCTAACAATAGTAAGATGTCAATCCTATTAACCCTCAGGAGTTTAGCTTGAGCATGAAGTCACACATTTCACTGTTTGAGTTTGAAACTATTGTTCTAAAAAACAATAATTATTTAGTAACACTAATATTTCTTGAATAAATAGTTTGACCATTGTCTGACCACAGTTTGACCAGATTTGACCAAAATTCAAAAAAAACTGAAATAATTATTTAGTAACACTAATATTCATGAATAATTATTTAGTAACACTAATACTTCTTGAATAAGTAGTTTGACCATAGTTTGACCAGATTTAACAAAAATTTAAAAAAAACTGAAATTTGAGAATAACTTTTTTTTGCCTTTTGGAATTTGAGGATTCTAAAAATTTGCAAACAGGCCGCAGGCAGCCAAAATCGGATGCGGATTTTCATGCTGAAAATTTTGATATATTATACGTTTTTTTCTGATATCGTATACAAAAGTTATAGCTGCTTTACATTTTCGCTACACTTTTTGCAAAACATGTCCAAATTTAAGTTTTTAAATTTTCCTAACTAGTAGATGTGGTAACATAACTACATCTCGAAGGATTTTAACTTTTGAAGTTTTTATCATTTTCTTTTGCTTTTTATAAAACTGAAAAGGCGATACACTCGGGGGGGGGGGGGGGGGGTAGGATTTGAAAATTGCACCATTAGTACCGGTTCGTGGCACGAACCGGTACTAAAGGGTGCGACGCCCATTAGTACCGGTTCGTGTCGCACCCTTTAGTACCGGTTCGTGGCACCAACCGGGACTAAAGGTCCCATTTGAACCGGGAGTAATGCCTGTACGGTGCCCTCGCCTCTCGAACCGGGACTAATGCTCACATTAGTCCCGGTTCGTAATGCAACCGGTATTAATGCTCTTTTCTGGCTGAACCAAAGCCCCCTTTTCTACTAGTGGTCCCACCTCGCTAGCCGAGAGGGGCTCGGAGTAGTTTATAAGCCCTGCCGAGCCGACCACTTCGAGCTCCTCTCTACTGCAGGCTTATGGGCCTAAATCCACTCTCTGTGCATGTGGGCCTAATGGGCCTACTGGGGGCCTGCATCCTGGCCAAACTAGCGAGTTTCTAGTTGTATGCAGGCCGTGGTGGCCCAGAAGGCGGCATTTTAAAAAAAATCCAGTTTTTTGTTTTCTTTTTTGTTTTATTTATTTAATTATTTTTCTACTTACAGCAAAATACTTACTAGTTTTTCAGTTGTTCTTTATGGTTTTAGGTAATAAAAAATATAAACTTTCTATTAGTGCCATTAATTTTCCAATTTGAATTCTTTGAAATTTATGTGAATCACTAGTTTGTAACAAACAAATATTTATGATAATTCTTTTTGCTAATAAAGTTTCTAACAAAAAGTTCTTTATGAAAATTCATTTTGCTTATAATGTTTTGAACAGAAAATACTTTGACAATTTTAGTTGCATAAATTTATATAATATTAGTTTCAACAATACTAGAGGTTTATAAAACTTTGTAGTTCATTCCTTTTGCTATTAGAGTTTCATTAAAGTTTTCTAGTTCATTCTTTTTTCTATTAGAGTTTCATTAAAGTTTTCTAGTTCATTCTTTTAGTTTATTATTTTTGCAATTAGAGTTTCATAAAAGTTTTCCAGATCATTCTTTTTTATATTAGTTCATTCTTTGAGCTAAATGACCCTGAAATTGAAAAGCACTTCAGATGAACTCTGAAGAGGTTGAAAATTGGCATGGCATCATCATTTCACGCACATAGCATGTGCAAAAAAGTAGAGAGGGTTACAGCAAAAATTGGATGCACTTCGTGTACAAAACGGACAATCTCTTTTGAAGTATGAGGATTTCATACGGAAACTCGTCTGTTACATGGATATTCTAGATCAAAGGCATCATCATAATTGTTGTGGAGAGAAAAGTCTTCACTTTTTCTTCGCTTGTGTCCTTTGCTTATTGCACCGTAACCATGGATAATCTTCACCGTTTATCAGGGGGCTTGGGTCAGCCTTGACTTTGAAGGGATGAATTTCGTGAAACTTTTCATAATCTTCGAACATGTCTGTCTTGCCCTCCACTCCCACGATGTCTCTTTTCCCTGAAAGAACTATGTGGCGCTTTGGCTCATCATATGATGTGTTCGCTTCCTTATCTTTTCTTTTTCTCGGTTTGGTAGACATGTCCTTCACATAGAAAACCTGCGCCACATCATTCGGTAGGACGAACGGTTCGTCAGTGTACCCAAGATTGTTCAGATCCACTGTTGTCATTCTGTACTGTGGTTGTACATGTACCCCGCCTCCTGACAGGTTGACACATTTGCACTTAAACAAAGGGACCTTAAAATCATGTCCATAGTCAAGTTCCCATATGTCCACTATGTAACCATAATATGTGTCCTTTCCCCTATTGGTTGTTGCATCAAAGCGGACACCGCTATTTTGTTGGTGCTCTTTTGATCCTGGGTGATCGTGTAAAATGTATTCCCATTTATCTCGTATCCTTTGTAAGTCAATACAGTCGAAGATGGTCCCCTGGACAACGAGTACAGCTCATCACAAACAGTGTTGTCACCTCTGAGACGTGTTTCCAACCAACTGCCGAAAGTCCTGATGTGTTCCCATGTAATCCAGTCGTCACACTGCTCTGGTTGTTTGGAGCGCAGACTGTTCTTTTGTTCATCGACATACGTGGGCACCAAGGTAGAGTTCTGTAGAACTGTGTAGTGTGCTTGAGACCAAGAATGCCCGTCCCTGCATATTACTGAGTCCCCTCCAAGCGTGCCTTTTCTAGTCAGTCTCCCCTCATACCGCGATATAGGGAGACATATCTTCTTAAAGCTAGGAATGAAGTCAACACAAAACCCAATGATATCCTCTGTTTGATGGCCATGGAGATGCTTCCTTCTGGCCTAGCGCGGTTACGGACATATTTCTTTAGGACTCCCATGAACCTCTCAAAAGGGAACATATTGTGTAGAAATACGGGGCCCAGAATGACAATCTCATCAAGTAGATGAACTAGGACGTGCGTCATGATATTGAAGAAGGATGGTGGGAACACCAGTTCGAAACTGACAAGACATTGTGCCACATCACTCCTTAGCCTTGGTGTGATTTCTGGATCGATCACCTTCTAAGAGATTGCATTGAGGAATGCACATAGCTTCACAATGGCTAATCGGACGTTTTCCGGTAGAAGCCCCCTCAATGCAACCGGAAGCACTTGCGTCATAATCACGTGGCAGTCATGAGACTTTAGGTTCTGGAACTTTTTCTTTGGCATATCTATTATTCCCTTTATATTCGACGAGAAGCCAGTTAGGACCTTCATACTGAGCAGGCATTCAAAGAAGATTTCCTTCTCTTCTTTTGTAAGAGCGTAGCTGGCAGGATCTTCATACTGCTTTGGAGGCATGTCGTCTTTTTCGCGCAAACGTTGCAGGTCCTCCCGTGCCTCCGGTGTATCTTTTGTCTTCCCATACACGCCCAAGAAGCCTAGCAGGTTCATGCAAAGGTTCTTCGTCACGTGCATCACGTCGATTGAAGAGCAGACCTCTAGCTCTTTCTTGTAGGGTAGGTTCCAAAATATAGATTTCTTCTTCCACGTGGGTGCGCGTCCCTAAGCGTCATTCAGAACAGATAGTCCGCCGGGACACTTTCCAAAGACTAAGTGTAAATCATTGACCAAAGCAAGTACGTGATCACCGGTACGCATGGCGGGCTTCTTCCGGTGATCTGCCTCGCCTTTGAAATGCTTGCCTTTCTTTCGACATTGATGGTTGGTCGGAAGAAATCGACGATGGCCCAGGTACACATTCTTCCTGCATTTGTCCATATATATATATATATATATATATATATATATATATTTTCGGTGTCAGCTAAACAGTGCGTGCATGTGTGGTATCCCTTGTTTGTCTGTCCTGAAAGGTTATTGAGAGCGGGCCAATCATTGATGGTTACAAACAGCAACACGTGCAGGTTAAATTCCTGCTGTTTGTGCTCATCCCACACGCGTACACCATTTCCATTCCACAGATGTAAAATTTCTTCATCTAATGGCCTTAGGTACACATGAATGTCATTGCCGGGTTGGTTAGGGCCTTGGATGAGAACTGGCATCATAATAAACTTCCGCTTCATGCACATCCAAGGAGGAAGTTATACATACATAGAGTCACGGGCCAGGTGTTGTGATTGCTGCTCTGCTCCCCGAAAGAATTAATGCCATCCGTGCTTAAAACAAACCATACATTCCTTGGGTCACCTCCAAACTCAGCCCAGTACTTTCTCTCGATTTTTCTCCACTGCGACCCGTCAGCGGGTGCTCTCAACTTCCCGTCTTTCTTACAGTCCGTCAACCGTGCTATGAATAGACGTTTCAACCGTGGTATTATAGGAGCATACCGCATCACCTTCGCAGGAACCCTCTTCCTGGGGGGCTCGCCGTCAACATCACCAGGGTCATCTCGTCTGATCTTATATCGCAATGCACCTCATACCGGGCATGCGTTCAAATCCTCGTACGCACTGCGGTAGAGGATGCAGTCATTAGGGCATGCATGTATCTTCAGCACCTCCAATCCTAGAGGTCATACGACCTTCTTTGCCGCGTACGTACTGTCGGGCAATTCGTTATCATTTGGAAACTTTTTCTTCAATATTTTCAGTAGCTTCTCAAATCCTTTGTCAGACACAGCATTCTCTGCCTTCCACTGCAGCAATTCCAGTACGGTACCGAGCTCTGTGTTGCCATCTTCGCAATTGGGGTACAACCCTTTTTTTCTGATCCTGTAATATGCGATCGAACTTCAGCTTCTCCTTTTGACTTTCACACTGTGTCCTTGCATCAGCAATGACCCGGCGGAGATCATCATCATCGGGCACATCGTCTGGTTCCTCTTGATCTTCAGCAACTTCCCCCGTTACAGCATCACGGTATTCAGGGGGCACATAGTTGTCATCGTCCTCTTATTCTTCGCTCTCTTCCATCATAACCCCTATTTTCCGTGCTTCGCCCAAACATTATAGTGTGGCATGAAACCATTATAAAGCAGGTGGGTGTGAAGGATTTTCCGGTCAGAGTAAGACTTCGTATTCCCACATATAGGTCATGGACAACACATAAAACCATTCTACTTGTTTGCCTCAGCCACTTCGAGAAAATTATGCAGGCCCTTAATGTACTCGAGGTGTGTCTGTCACCGTACATCCATTGCCGGTTCATCTGCGTGCATTTTATATAATTATGTGTGTCAAAAGTAAGAAAATTAGACAAGTATCTATCTAAAGTAAGAATTGTTTTTTCTTTCAGAATGAAAATAAGAACAAGAGACTCACCACGGTGGTGCCAGTGACGAGATCAGCGCGGGCGATCGATCGCGGTGAAGACGGGGACGGGACATGACGGGCCGCTATACCTATGCAAATCTCGGGGAAAATGGAGTTTGGAGGTCGAGCTTCGAGAGGAGAAAACTTAACTAGCATGGCTCGGGCATTTCATCAAACACATCATGTGCATAAGAGGTGATCTAGAGCACCCAAAGGCCCTCACTTCGCCGGCCAAAAAAACAGAGCACTGTGGAGTGCTTTGCTCGCCAGCGAGGGGGTATATATAGGCAACTCATAGTCCCGGTTCGTGGCTGGAACCGGGACTAAAGGCCCCCCTTCTATCCTGGTTCGAGACACGAACCGGGGCCAATGTATGTGGGCCAGGAACGAGGCCCATTGGTCTCGGTTCGAGCCAGGAACCGGGACAAATGGATCTAGACGATCCGGGACCAATGCCCACAAGGCCCCGGCCGGCTCCATGGACAACCAGGACGTATGCCCCCATGGGTCCCGGTTCGTTACTGAACCGGGACTAATGGGCTGGCCAGGCCCCAACCAAAACCCTGTTTTCTACTAGTGAAAATCCAGCATCCGACCAACATCGGCCTTGAAATACAGTGGGAAAAACCCCGAGACCTCATACCTCATGATAGTAACTCCATCAGATAGCCAATAACATTGTTACAAGACGACAGAAAAACGAAAAATACACAACTCCTAGACTACGCCTTCAAGAATGAATCGACATACGTGCACTGATGATGGCGAGTCCAAAAGATTGAACTCTAGATTCTCATCTCCAAAGCCAAGCCTCAATCCTCCACCCTCAGCAAGAAGACGATGCAGGCACACGTCAGCCGGATCAGAGATTTTGTGTTTCCACTAGAGTGCATAAACTCATCCTTGAATCCATATATATGTGCCACCATTCCTTATCCGGATACGGACGCCTTCATAATCAGATACCTCTGGAGAACACACCAGAAGACAAACGTCCCATACCGTCCGCCTCCCGATACAGTCTGAGCAATCCCAACTCATGCAGCCCAACAATTTGGCCTGAGCGTTCACCACTCCAGAGCTACATATCGCATGGAGTGTAGTGTCAGCAACTCGAATGTGATGTTTAGCATGTACGAGTGTCAAATGATGTTTGCTTCCCCTGCATGACAAACATTTGGATCTTTCCAGGTATCTGCTGTTTGTAGGTGTCCTCACCTTCACTTCGGTTACATGGCAATCATCTCTTAAGCTTATGTCAAATACAACCTATTCATTTAGTAAAATATCCAAATCAAGCAATCATGATGTAGTGTTGTGTGGATGAAGGAGAGATATTAGAGTTTGCATGCCTCGGACTAAAGTGAAGACGGAGTATGTCGTATATGCAGAGGATAGGAAGAGGCCGAAGGTGAGTGGAACTTTATTAGCCATATTTCCATCTTATAAACCTCTAACAACCATATATCGCTATTGTACCCTCCCACCTCTCTCTCTCTCTCTCTCTCTCTCTCTCTCTCTCTCTCTCTCCGTCTCTCTCTCTCTCTCTCTCTCTCTCTCTCTCTCCGAGTTCTTCATAATTGACTTGGTTGATGCTCTCGACTGACTCGAGAGGATACCGGACGGCGGTGGGCTCGACAGCTCATCCTCCTACGCCGGCCACGACGGCACCTTCTGGCTGTGCCTCCACATGTGTACTGCACGGGTACCATTTTCTACCCATGGGTATGCGTAGACACTATCCAATTATCTTAATTGTGGGCCACATGTGTTGTAAACCCCAAGCTACCAAGTCTTTGTATGTAAGCTTCATAACCCACCTTCATCCTCCTCCAAATAATCAATTTCCCAATCATATAATCCTCGCGGTGGCTGGTGCCTCCACCACACATGAACTAGAAATTACACCACGACAGATCTGCCCGATGGGTATCCATCAGATACATGGATACTTACCCGATGGATATTGCATGGGCAGGATTTCATGCCCATAAAAAACAAAAGTATGGGTATAGGATTATTGTACCCGCGCCATATCCTACCCACTGCCATCCTTCCTACCAAAGCAGTATAGATTGATTTTAACCTTCGGACCAATGAGAATCAAACGGCATATATTTACTTGAAGGTGCTGTCAAAGAACTCGATAACTATTACTGTAGTTAGCCACTGCAACAGGCCGGCCACTACACATTCGCCGCTGGCACCACTTCATGTTATTTCCTTCGTTCCGCAGATAAGAGATGCTTTCACTGCTTTTCTATGTGTTGCATGTATGAATGTAACGTAGCTGCCTAGTCCATTTGTTGGGTGGTGACAACGTGTGCTGTATCGATCGTCAATAAAGTGTGTCTACAAGCATGCATGTTTGATGGACGGAATAATTGCACGCTATCAGCTTATGCTTTTGAGGAGAGATTTGCAAAAGCAAGACGCCACTCATTCATCTGCGCGTTTCACCTTTATTCCTTGAGTCCTGTGATGATTTTTGGACCTACGGCGTGTAGGATGGTGGTGGGGTTAGGCCGCGGCTAAGACTAAAGCAGATCGAGAACTGTCTTTGTCTCCATCCCCTCCCCCCTACATCATGTACGTGCTCTTTTCCAAAGGAACTTGTTACGTGCCAAACTGCCCAAGACCCAAAGTGCCAGTGTCTCCATCCACCTATATAAACTCCCACAGAGCTGTGAAGCTCAAAGCACCATCTAGATTGGACTAGCAAGACTCCATGGCTATGGAAGGCAGAACCGGTACAGCCCTCATCGCGGCGCTCTGCGCCGTGTGCTTGCTGTCGGGTCTGGCCACGGCGCAGCTCCGGGTGGGGTTCTACCAGAAGAGCTGCCCCAACGCGGAGGCGCTTGTCCGGCAGGCCGTTGCGGCCGCCTTCGCCAAGGACGCCGGAATCGCCGCCGGCCTCATCCGCCTTCATTTCCACGACTGCTTCGTTCGGGTACGTACGTAGCTACCTACACAATGAGAGTTCATCTGTGCATATACATTTCGGATCAATTGTGCCAACGCGTGGATAGCTCCAGCCTCCAGGGGCAAAGAAAAAAAGAACACCTTTTGGTGTTTTACAGCACGTTAGCTAGTAGCAAAGATAAACATCTAGCACTAATTGTAGGGGGGCGGCCGGATTTATTTCCTGGGAAAAAATTATCAGTTCAGTGGTACACCTCGAAAATGTACTACCACATCAACTTGTAAAGTTAGTTCTGTAAAAATTATCCTAGGTGTAGCCCTTAATTTTCATTTTTTTTTATTTCATTCGATTGAACTATGGAGAGTTAGAGGGTAGTAGTATGTTTGCGAGAGGAACAATGGCTTTATTAATTTTTGAGAACAGGAACCCTTGCTATATAGAGAGAGAACTGCAAAACCATATTTTGCAAAACGGAAAAGCTAAATGTGTTATCTCCGGAGATAAAAGGAAAGTCAAAAGCAGAAAGGCCAAACATGTTATCTATCAAGACAATTTGGATCATGGGGTTAGAGCTAGTTTGAGTTAGTTGGGGGCTTAAATAACCTAAAAGTATCCAAACAGGAAGGATTAGAGTGTGTTAGTTTCATCTAACCCAACTATCCCGATGGGGAGATGCTTATTTGGGTTAGAGTGGGTTAGAAAATAACTCTAACTCTAACTGTGTTAGAGTATCCAAACAAGGCCAAAGAGTACAAAGCATAAAGCTTAAAAGTAGTTAAATATGAAAGTAGCAGGTGATATATTCCCTGCTGGCCTGCTGTTTTTCTGTCTTCGGAGGCAACCCATATTCCCGTGCTGGCCAGCTGTTTTTCTTTCTTCGCGTGTAATCCATATTCCCCTGCTGGCCTGCTGTATTTCTCTCTTCCGAGGCAACCCATATTTCCCTGTTGGCCAAACCATTCATTTGACAAACCTCAGTGCTCTTTTCAAATGTCTACCAATTCATGAATTTATGATTACTTTAAATAATTAATGATAATTATCCCTAGTTTTGTATCCTGCTAAATTCTTCTTTAGAGCATTTTCGACAATAGCACGTCATCATCGGTTAGCTATTGCCACATGAACATTGTCATGGTAGCTGTATGTTGTAGTGTTTGGTTGACGATGTGGATGCATGTATGTATATAAATACTTACATACAAGCTTTGAAGATTGTTCCAAAAAGAAATATCGTTAAAACAACAACCGAAGAACCACATCAAACAAATATATCAAAACATTCATATAGTATATGTGACCAATTAAAATGCACCGCAATTCTCGGGTAATTTCATTCCGCGGTTCCTTGATCACGAGTACATCATGATCCTTATGTTGGCTCGCCCTAGTAGAAGGAATAGATCAAGACCTAGAGAAGTAACTCAAAGCAGAAAAGTCAAATGTGTTATATCTATCGAAATAAAGGCAAAGTCGAAAGAAAAGCGAAAAGCTAAATTTGTAATCTCTCTGGAGACAAAGGGAAAGCCAAAGGCAGAAAAGCTAAACTGGGAAACTATGAAAGTGGCAGAGAATATATGCCCTGCTGTTTTCCTTGTCTGGAGGCAACGCATGTTCATCTGCTCGTGGAACCTTTCATCGGACGAATCTCAATGCTCTTTTAATTCTCTCCCCATGATGCATGCTTGCAAACATGGTCACTTCAATGTTATCGTTCATAAGACGTTTTAGATATTTCAATATGGCCTACATATGAACTAAAATGGATGAACAAACACACTAAAATGTGTTAATATATATACACATCCAAATCAGAAATAATTTAGAACGTCTTACATTTGTGAAAAGATTGTATTTTACATGCATGCATACATTGATAAATGGCCAAATTGTATTAAAATGGTATTGTACATACATGCATACATGCAACCAATTGAAATACAATTAGAAACGTGAAGTAAAATTACAATGTGAATGGCCGAGAGTTAATTTTCATCTTTACTTGATGCAGGGCTGCGACGCCTCAGTTCTGCTGGCCACCAACCCCGGCGGGGGCAGGACAGAACGGGTGGCTCCTCCGAACAACCCCAGCCTCCGCGGCTTCGAGGTGATCGACGCGGCCAAGGCCGCGCTCGAACGGAGCTGCCCCCGCACCGTCTCCTGCGCCGACATCCTCGCCTTCGCCGCGCGCGACAGCATCACCCTCACCGGCAACGTCGTCTACTCTGTCCCCGCCGGCCGCCGTGACGGCAGCATCTCTCGCGAGGAGGACGCCAACAACAACCTGCCCCCGCCGACCTTCACCGCGCAGCAGCTCATCGACCGGTTCCAGAACAAGACCCTAACCGCCGAGGAGATGGTCCTCCTCTCTGGCGCCCACACCGTCGGCCGCTCCTTCTGCTCCTCCTTCGTGGACCGCATCTGGAACGGCAACACTCCCATCGTACGTCCCTCGAGTGAGACACCATATTAGTTTACGTATACGTCCGCTGAACTATCATCTATCAGGTGGATGCAGGGCTGAGCCCGTCGTACGCGGCGCAGCTGCGGGTGCTGTGCCCGTCGAACACGTCGCAGGCGACGGCCCCGATCGACCCGGGCTCGCCCAACGTGCTGGACAACAACTACTACAAGTTGCTGCCGCGCGGCATGGGGCTCTTCTTCTCCGACAACCAGCTCCGGGTCGACGGGAACCTCAACGTGCTGGTGAACCGCTTCGCGGGGAACGAGACCCTGTGGAAGGAGCGCTTCGCGGCCGCCATGGTGAAGATGGGCCGCATCCAGGTGCAGACCGGGAACTGCGGCCAGGTACGGCTCAACTGCAACGTCGTCAACCCGACGTCGTCGTCGGTCAGCCTGGCGGGCTCAGTCGAAGAGGACGGCCTCGTTGCCACGAGCTAGCCGAGACTGACGCACACACTTGGTGCACCGACCGAGTCAGCATGGTGTTCTCCACTTCTCCCCGCCGGCTTCTTTTTCCTCGGATCATCTGTTTTTTACATGTAATCACCCATGTCAGCATGCATGTGTGCGCTTTTATTTTATCTTACGGAGTACTACTATACTTCCACTTGTGCCAAGTTTGTTTTGTCCCCAATCGGAATGAAACTCTAGTCCTCAGTTGTGCCCATTTGAATTGAACAACTCTCATATACTCTACACGGTCAACAATACAGAATTTTGATTGAGTGTTATTTAGTCACATGCATGATAATTTCCAATTATAATTAACCAGGCTCTATCCCTAAGAGCATCTTCAACAGCGGTGCCAAAAGGCGTGCGCGCGCGGTAAACTATAGTGCGCGCTTCAGTAGTGATGGGAAAGTAGCACGTGCGGGAAACGATTGCGCGCGCGGGAAAAAGCAGCAGCTTGCGCGCTAGATTTGGCCCACCGCATTCGGCGCGCCTATAAATTGCGGCGCTCGCCACGCGGCCTCCACACTGCCACGCGCACTCTCCCCGCTCCCTCTGCCGCTTGCTCACCTAGCCACCACCGCGCCACCATGCCGTCGCGCCGCCGGGGATCGTCTGGCTACCGCGGAGTCCGCGAGCGCCCTGGCGGCACCTACTACGCTGAGATCCAGTCCGGCGACGTCCAGCTGGGCCTCGGCATGTTCGGGACCGCGCACGAGGCCGCCCGCGCGTACGACGCGGCGGCGTGGCGTCTAGACAGGCCTCCGTCGCAGATGAACTTCCGCGACGTCTACACGTGCGAGTAGGCGCAGGCCGTCGCCCCTCCGCCTCGTCTTATCACGGACCAGGACCGTGCGGAGCACCGTCGACGGCAGCGCCGCCTCCTCATCGCCGAGGAGGACGAGCGAGCCATGGCGGAGTGGCGCCAGCGGCACCCAGAGGACGTCGCCAACGAGCACGCCTACTGGGCGGAAAGGACGGCAAGGCACAGCGCAGAGCGGGCGGACAGGCGTCGGCGGAAGGCACTGGCGATATCGCAGTGTGATATCATTGAAGCAGGTGGGGAGTCGATCGTTGGGGATAATGATCTTTGTTGGGAGGACATTTGGCTCGATGCCCCGGACAACACCAGCGAGGATGATGATGATGATGATGAGGACGACTCGGAGTAGGTTGTAGTTGCATCATAGTTTATCTAGTTGCACCATAGTATGTAGTTGCACTGTAGTTTTTATGTAGTTGCACCGTAGTTTTATCTATCTATGCTATCAACTATGTAAAATATCTATGTACCATTTTTATCTATGAGATGAACTACGTATCATTTTTATCTAAAAAATATGTATGCAACTTAGTCTAGAGTGTTCGTGCGAGAGCGTGCGCGCTGCATTTTAGCACGCCTGCTGGAGCTACGCGCGCGCGCTAAATTCTAGCGCGGCTGCTGGAGCCAGCGCTACCCGCCACGCCAAACCAGACGATGGACGCGCTGCAAAGTACTTTTTAGCGCGCCGCGCGTTGGACGGCGTATAAAGATGCTCTAAGGGTGCACACAATCCAACTTTTAATAATAACACGTACCAATGCTCTGTATCGTCTATAAACCTACTCATCATCGAAGCCCTAACTAGGCAAGATGGAGTTTATTCGGCGAATGGTCATGAATTAACGACATCACACACTATGAAGTATTGCCGCGCTTTGGTAGGGTCGCCATAGCAAAAGGCCGGTTGACTCTTTTTCAAATGTTGAGAAGCTGTGTGTTGGGTTTTCTATTGCCTTATTGCTCAACAGTCCATTGGGTGTTGTAGAAATGACAGCCAGGTAAGGGCAACATCTACTCTTGGTGAAATGATGGATGTGATGACTTTGTGATGTGACAAATAAACAAAGTTGGGGCGGCACCCTGTGCCCATCTAGCACCATGTTCTTTGCTGTTGCGCCACAACCACTTGTAGGGATGATGCGAACGACAAGGCGATGAAGAATCTCACAAGGACTAGCCCTAGAACACCCTTGGGCATGAAAAAGATAAAAAAGTGATTGGGCCGAGGAGAGAATTCAAGGAAAGGATTGTTGAAATTGAAGAGAGGCGGAGAGAGCCCCTTTGACGTGGCTTTGGATCCCATTGTTTAGTATGTCCATGAAAAAATACAAAATGTACTTGGAGACCTCCAAATGTCCTCTCTACACTCTTCATGGAACCTTCTTGCTTTTGGACAAAGTGATATTTTTTGTTACCTTCTAGCTGGGAGATAGTCTTGCCAAATGTCGTTCATGAAGGATAGATACCATTAACAAGCACTAGTAGAAAAAGGGTCAAACGTGAAGCACATTAGTGCCGGTTTGAATTTGAGCCGGCACTAATGGTATCATTAGTGCCGGTTCGAACGACTATGCATTAATGCCGGTTCGTGTTGAACCTTTAGTACCGGTTCGTGCCACGAACCGGTACTAAAGGGGTGATGGCAGGCTGGCGTCAGGCTGGGACCCCACGATCACCTTTAGTACCGGTTTGTGCCACGAACCGGTACTAAAGTCAACCGGTACTAAAGGGGTCTGACCTATAGTACCGGTTTGTGACACAAACCGGCACTATAGGGCAATTTTCAAACTCTACCCCCCCCCCCCCCCTTGTCGCCATTTCAGTTCTGAAAAAATCAAAAGAAAATGATAAAAACTTCAAAAAATAAAATCCTTCGAGAGGTAGTTATATTACTACATCTACTAGTTAGGAAAATTTGAAAACTTAAATTTGAACATGTTTTGCAAAAAGTGTAGGGAAAATGTAAAACGGCTATAACTTTTGAATACGATGTCGGAAAAAAACGTATAATATATCAAAAAATTCAGCACAAAAATCCGCATCCGATGGAGACGGCCTACGGCCTGTTTGCAATTTTTTTAGAATCCTCAAATTCCAAAAGGAAAAAAAAGATATGGTCAAATTTAAGTTTTTTAAGTTTTTTTGTTAAATCTGGTCAAACTACTTATTCAAGAATATTAGTGTTACTAAATAATTATTTGAATTTTTTGAATTTTGGTCAAATCTGGTCAAACTATGGTCAAACTGTGGTCAAACTATGGTCAAACTTATTCAAGAAATATTAGTGTTACTAATTAATTACTGTTTTTTATAATAATAGTTTCAAACTCAAAGAGTAAAATGTGTGACTTCATGCTGAAGCTAAACTCCTGAGGGTTAATAGGATTGGCATCTTACTATTGTCAGGAAAACAACAAGTGCAGACTTTTAAACAAAGGAGAATAGAACCCGAAAGTTAAGTGTGCTCAGGCTGGAGTAGTGAGAGGGATGGGTGACCGGTCGGGAAGTTAGATGATTTGGAATGAGTGATCCACACTTGAGCAGTTAAGAGAGGTGATTAGAGACTAAATCACCAAATAATTCAAAAAAAATAATAATCAAAAAAATTTCCAAATTTTTTAAAAAGATTTCAAAAAAAAACCTTTAGTACCAGTACTAAAGGTCCCCCATACCAGGGCGCGAGCTCACGCCACGTGGTGGCACTTTAGCACGCCGGTTCGTGCCAAACCGGTACTAAAGGGGGGCCTTTAGTGCCCACCAATTAGTGCCGGTTATGGAACCGGCACTAAAGGCCCTTACGAACCGGTTTTAAAGCTCCGTTTTCTACAAGTGAAGATAGTAACGCATGATAGAGTCAAGCCCATTAATGGTAGAGTTGCAATCTGGAGCTCTGTCCTTATAAAGTCTTACAAAAAGGGACAACGCTGGAGCATGTTGATGTCATTTTGAGACTTTGGCATGCAAAAAACGTTGTCAAATACACATCTCCACTGCTACTACATGCAATTGAGGGACACAAACATACCTGAAAACTCCCGATTCTCCAAGTGCCAAAGCCCAGCTTTGGCCCCAATATTTGTTTCTCCCAAGTACACTTTTTTCTAAAGACATTCACCATCACAGTGGAAAATCTGACCATTGCTTCAAGGCATATGGTCTCAAATATATGGATGTACTCATCAAGTAGATGTATGACTGAACCATTTACAAGCATCCCCATAATATAAAAGTGAATTTCTTGAGAGAAGCGAAACCAAGTGCCCAACACAATCTGTCTTCGGCATGAAGTAATCATCATATGCATTCACACCCTCCACAATGCGCAAGAACAATGGCTGCAGAACCAGAAGTGACAGCGAAAGATGCCCTCATGATATAACGACTTAGCTGCAAAATAGTCTTTCATAGATCAATGTGGCCCATTGCCCTATGCCGATAAAAATTTGGTGTCTCGGTGTTGAACCCTTGAAGTGAACATCATGCTCCTCTTCCTTCTCCGTTTCATTGGAAATACTCTTAGCATTGCCAATTAATCGTCTGAATCATCGTCCCGTAGCTGTGATTTGATGAACTCATTGTAAAAGTACTCATCACCCTAATCCATCGTGTTTCCTACACAATTGAACAACAAGGTTTGTCAACAAAATGTCATAGATACCATGTTCAGTCACATTCACCTTACAGTTTTAGCAGAATTTGATCGAGCCTTTCAGATAGTAATCATGGATAACCTAATAGAACTATTACATATATTGCATCGTGGTGACCATAGAAATCATAACATACTCAGCATAATCCTTCCATGAAAAGTAAAAAATGTCAGCCAAATCCTCTTGCCGCGCAGGACGCAGGAGGATGTTGTTGGCACTGTTAGGACTACGCGCATTGGTACAATAATATTAGTGTCGATAGTATATAGATAAACATATCGTATGATTGTTGCAAATGAGTGAGAGGCTAAGAGACTAAAAACACTTCCTCCTCAAATGTGGTAGAATAATCCCAAATGCCTCTCAAACCTACACAACTTGTTCTGTTCATATAAGATTTAAAGGCTATTTATCTTAAATATATGGACCATATTTTAGCATCATCCCTAGATAAACTAGACAAAAGAGATTTGTAATGTAACTATATCTATCCCTTTTGAGTCATTGTGAGGGAGCTTCAGCAGCTCACCCAATTGCATTTATACACTAGTAGAAAATGGATCATTAGTACCGGTTTGTAAGGACCTTTAGTGCCGGTTATGGAACCGACACTAAAATTCCCCCTCTTTAGTAACGGTTCGGCACGAACCGGCGCTAAAGTGCCATCACGTGGCGTGAGCTCGCGCCCTGGTACGTTACCAACCGGTACTAAAGGTTTTTTTTTGAAAATTTTGGATTTTTTTTTATTTTTTTGATTTTTAATTTTTTTGAATTATTTGATGATTTAGTCTCTAATCACCTCTCTTAACTGCTCAAGTGTGGATCACTCATTCCAAATCATCTAACTTCCCGACCGGTCACCCATCCCTCTCACTACTCCAGCCCGAGCACGCTTAACTTTCAGGTTCTATTCTCCTTCGTTTCCAAGTCTGCACTTGTTGTTTTCCTGATAATAGTAAGATGTCAATACTATTAACCCTCAGGAGTTTAGCTTGAGTATGAAGTCACACATTTCACCGTTTGAGTTTGAAACTATTATTCTAAAAAAACAGTAATTATTTAGTAACGCTAATATTTTTTGAATAAGTTTGACCATAGTTTGACCAGATTTGACCAAAATTCAAAAAATTGAAATAACTAAAATATTATTTAATAACACTAATATTATAGAATAACTAGTTTGACCATTGTTTGACCACAGTTTGCCCACAGTTTGAATATTTTTCAATTTTTTCCACTCTAGATCTTAAAAGCCCCGTAACTTTTTTCTATTAGGTTTTTGAGGATTTTGTAAATGTTTAACGGGGTTCCCCCGATTAAATTTGGATGTAACTTTTCGAGTAGATGATTTTTCATATAAAAAACTTTTTCATCCGAGTTAGTATGCAAAAGTTATGCCCATTTTTACAAATTTCAGAGAGATTTTGCAAATAAAGTCAAAATTCACATTTGCAAATTTTCCTAACAACTAGACCACATATCACATGGGAAACTTATTTTCTTTTATTTTTTTGACATTTCCATCATTTTCGTTTATTTTTTTAAAAAAACTGAAAAGGTGATCCACGGGGGGGGGGGGGGGGGGGGGTGGGGTGGGGTGGGGGTTAGAGTTTGAAAATTGCCCTATAGTGCCGGTTTATGTCTCCAACCGGTACTATGGGTCAGACCCCGTTAGTACCGGTTCATGGCACGAACCGGTACTAAGGTTAGACCTTTAGTACCGGTTCGTGCCATGAACCGGTACTAAAGGTGATCGTGGGGCCCCGGCCTGACGCCAACCTGCCACCACCCCTTTAATACCGGTTCGTGCCACGAACCGGTACTAAAGGTTCAACACGAACCGGCATTAATGCAAATCCGTTCGAACCGGCACTAATGGTATCATTAGTACCGGCTCAAATACAAACCGGCACTAATGTGCTTCACGTTTGACCCTTTTTCTACTAGTGATAGGCTTGTGCGGCTCCATGCATCTCCAGATCAGCACCTACGCCCCTTTTTTCTAGTCGGGTTGGTTTGATATCGTCGCATTTGATGATGGCAGGACCATTTAACATGTCTTGGATATGATTGGACACATATCAACCATAAAAACACATGATTACTATCCCGATAGTGTACATGTATCATGTTGTTTTTAGTTGCTAGAAGGTGTCCATATTATTACGGCACACACTTAAATTTGGATTCAGATGCTAGTTTCAACTTTGATTGCTTTCTTTGCACACGCATATTACATACTAAATTTCTCATAGGTACTGTTGTCACTGATAGAAATAAACATCAACAGGATATTTGCAATGAAGTTGAAAAATGAAGTAAAATATCTCAAAAGTATTAGAACTTCAACAAGATATACATATGATCATCGAGATGGATATTGACAATAATTACAATCTCGTCGTCGGGTTCCTCCACAGCTGAGATATGTTCATCGTGTTAGAAGAGATGCAACCCATTCTTCCACAAAAATCGGAGCGCATCTATCATGCTATACATAACGATCGATAGTAAGAGCCACATCATTACTTTTGGTCATGCTCTTCTCCGATACCGCACCGGCCAATATGATCCTCGCGGATATATAGGCATATGGTCGACAAGATCCTGGCAAAAATCTAGAGTTGGCCAGGGTCGATCCTGATGACGGAGTCACCACAATGGTGTTTTTGTCCTTGTATGAGCTCTTGTGGGGATGTCTTCCATCCCTTGAATTGGTTTGGACTCTCCTATAGAAATCTAGACCTTAGAACAAGGCCTGATGGTATGCCGACGATAAGATAAAAGTGTCATGGAGGTAGAATGGTCTTGTTAAAGTAACGCTGGTCCACCCACGAGGATAATATACCGAAGCACATTACAAAAAAGATGAAGATCTATAGTGTGGGTAAAGTGTACAACCTTTGCAAATTGTAAAACCCATCCGTATAGGCGTGTCCTCAGTGTCCAAAGAGGAGAAAACAACATTTAACTAAGTAATCATAGGAAATATGTTGTTGGTCATTAAATGACCATGTGAGCAAAGAGACTGTTCACGGGAATAGCTACCACTAGGACAACATGCTAGGTTGTGGTGACATTTGCACTAAAGCTGTGTCCCACACGCATCCAATGGACAGAAACAACCAGATTGAGACACTGGACGGCTGAAAAGACTGCTGGCCTGAGAGGGCTGGGTTTAGGTTCAGTTTTACTCTTCTAAATGCGGAGGCCTACTGTATTATTATTTATTAACCTTTAAAAAGAAGATGTTATCATACAATTCTCTGGATTTTCCAAAACGCACGTGAGAACATACACAAACTAGCAGCAGGACTGCAATGTTAAGTTATCTTTGAATTTTACAAGAACCAATTTTCCTTGCACTTGTAGAAATACATAAATATTTTTGACAAAGTGTTCAGGTTAACGAAGTTTCTTCCCATATAAACCGTAGTGCAAAAAAAAAGCAACTCGACATCGACTCTGTGTACACATTGCGGTTAATCGTAACATATGTGTGAATACTAAATATTTTGGAGAATAACATGAGTCTCCGGAAATACCGAGGGTTGGTGAGCGACAGAGGGGTTGGAAGTTCAGCGTGACTGAGTGATTAGAAAACCTGTCCAAGGTAAACTGTGATGCGGAATTATTTTAGAGAGCGTGGGTCAAATTACATGTGCATGGGGCGTTCCGGGTTCTATGATTGAAAAGTACAACTTGTTTGGTGAACCCTGCTGCATTCCCTGCAAAGGATGGTAAAATTAGTGTGAACTCCCGTGGTAAACATGATGGGAAGCTAGCTAGTAAGTTTTCTCTGCAGAAGCTTCTCCTCGTCTTCGTCTCCCTGTGCCGTTTTGTGCTGTGCATGGCTTTTGTGTTGACTGGCGAGAGAGGAGACATGTGTCAGGAAGACAGCACCGGAGGTGTTAGACTTCAACGTAGACGGAAAGAACATGCATGAGGAAATTGAAGAGAGAGTATTTAGTTGGAATCCCTTCTTCCGGGAAGATGGATCCCCTCCCTCCCTCCTCACTCGCCTCCTCCTCCCCCTCCTCCCCTCCTTGCCCTAGCCGTCCCGCTCCCCGCCCTGACCCGCTGGCCGGTGCCCGGTCATCCCCCTCTCCGCTTGCATGTGCTCTCTCTCTCCCCTCCCCTGGCTCCCCGCGGGTGGGGTTCTCCCCTCTGTCTTCACCGCTGCCGGTGCTCGGATCTCGTTTCTGGGCCCTCGCGTCTAATGAGGAGGATTCGCGGTCGTCGATCCCTTCCCCCTATGGTCCCGTGCCTTGTGCTGGGGGGGTGGTGGTGCCTTCCGCCGCTCCTCGTCCCCGCAAGTTCGCTCCTGGTGGCCGGGGCCGGTCGGTGGCCGCGTCCTCGTCGGTCGATGGCTGGATTCGGATCTCTCGGCGGCGGCGTAAGTCTGGTAAGTCTGCTGTTGCGTCACCTGATCTCGTTGTCCTGGGCAGTGCGCCTGATGGGGAGCTTGGTGGCCTCCCATCCCCCTCTCCTGCAGCCTCTGCGGTGGCCTCGTCGCGGGCGGCCGCGACGGCGGGGTCGCTGGTGGCTTCGTGTAACCTAGATCTCGATTTCTCCGCGGTGGCCATCGGGCCGCGGGACGTCCCCTCAGGTGGGTTGATGGGCCTTGCGGTTTACCGTTGCCCAGTGGGCCTGCCTCTCCTCCCCCTCATTCGTCGGTGGCAGATTTCCCCCTCTGGTCCCGTCCGGCCTAGTTGGGCCCATCGTCCGGGTTCCTACTCCTCAACCTTCTTTGACCCATGTGGCGAGTTGGGCCCAGGTGGGCACGGCTCGGACGGGCTATTTATGGATCCCCCGCGGCTCTTCCTCCCCTTTGCTAGGGTTTCCGGCTTCCGCTTCCAATCTGCGCCGTCACCGTGTTCCCATTCGTCGCCTCATTAGATCCTCCCCACCTTCACCCCTCCTCCTTCCTTTTGCTGTGGTGCTATCCATGGACAAGTCGCGGGGCTCTTCCTGCGAGGCGCTCTCGGGCAGCAAGTGACGCCGTGAGGACTCCCCTTCCTCCGCGGTGGATCTGGAGCTCGAGGCTTCGCTCCGTTCCAAGTTGGAGGCGGAGCAGGCGGCGCGCGAGCAGGTGGCTCGTGACCGCGAGGCTCGGGCTTCGGGTCCAGAGTGGTCGCAGCGCTCGGAGAGGGTTGGTGTGCCCGGATCCGGCCCGCAGGGCTCTGGATCTGGCCATTCTCTCTCTCCGGTGCTGGACCCGTGGGAGGCGGCGGTGGCCTCTGGTGGTGGTGTTTCTTCGTCTTCTGCCTCCCTTCCTGCTCAGGGAGTGGGCCGCGGTCCATCTGCTCCGTCGCGCCCTCCTCCTCCTCCTCGCTCGGTTGGGGTTGGTGCTGGTGCTCGTCCGCCGCCTCGGTCCTTCGCGGGGTCGGCGCGTCGGCCGCCCGGTCCGGCCTCTGGGGCGCCCCCTTTCCCGGGGATGGGGGATGGGATCCTTCCTCCTCCTCCGTCGCTTCCGCAATCCCGCCCGTCCTCTGCTTCCCATAACAACCCCTCGACGCTCACCTGCTTCGCTTGTCACAGGCCTGGCCATTTCCAGTCTCGCTTCACCAACCCTTCTTTTTGCCTGATCTGTCGCTCTGATGGTCACCTCACGGTCAACTGCATGGCTAGGCAGAAACCTCCTGCGGTCATCCAGTTCGGCTCGGGCCTCTCCGGTTGCGCCTTTTTCGCCTTCGACGGTGACCTGCCTGTCCGGGAGGTGGCACCTGCTCTGTCTAATGTTGCGATTGTTACGGTCAAGGATCAAAAGATTTCGCCCCAAATTCTTCTGGAAGGGCTTCGCATTTGGGATGAGGCTGGATGGGACTGGCAAGTTGTGCAGATATCTGAATTTGAGTTCTCTGTGGTGTTTCCCTCCAAAGAATGTTTGCGGATGATTGCCTCATGCACTAGCTTCACCTTGCCCCTCAATCAATTGGTGGTTTCTGTTAAAGCGGCTTCTTGCAGTGGTACGGCAGTTGGTCCTCTCTCTCAAGTCTGGTTTTTGATTGATGATTTGCCTGCTGGTCTCCGTTCGTCTGCTTTTCTCATGTCTTTCGGGGTTCTGATTGGGAAGCCCATCGAGGTGGATGAAGACTCTCTAAACAAGGTTGGCCCTGCTAGGATGAAGGTTTCGTGTGTGGATCCTGAACGGGTTCATGGCTCGATTGATATCTTCCCTTCTCCCAATGGTATTAAGCTTCGGGTGCGGGTGGAGGGGGCGGCTGCTTTTCAGACTCCACCTCCCCCTCCTCCCCCTTCTAACCCTTCGGACAAGCATGATAAGGAGGGGGACGGATCTCTGGGTGGCCCTAATCAGAGCCATGGGTCTAACCTCCGCTTCACCCAATCTGAATGGGATGGTTTGGCAGATTCTGAACGTGACTTGTTTCAATCCCATGCTCCCTCTGGTGTTGCTCCTCGTGATGATTCGGTGATCCCGTCTGCTACTCCCAATGTCCCTGCTGCTGGTGCTGATATGTCGAAGTTCCCGCCCTGCTCTGCTACCCCCGTTTCTGGTGCTTGCTCCAATCTTCCTGTCCGCCCGCTCTCCCCCACTCGATCGGGAATTGAAGATGTTCCGGCCTCCCCGGCTCGCGATGTGGTGGAATCCCAGTCCCTCCGGAAGAAGAAATCCTCAGTGCGCAAATTCTCGGCTAAGAGCTGGAACTCGTCGGGCTCAAAGCACTCCATGACGGGGGTTTGTCGGTGTCTTGATCAAGATTTGGGATCTATGTCCCGTTCGGGTCCCCATGTTGGCTCTCCTGCTGCGTGGTCGCCTGCGATTCGATCCCCTGTGTCCACGGCTCGCAAAGGAAGGCGGGTGGCGAATTAAGGTGTTTCTGTCCTGGAGCGGGCTGCGGCGAAGGATCTCCCTCCCCTAGGTAGATCTCCCGTTCCCTCTGTTGTTGCTTCTCCGGTTCGGTTGGTTCTACCTTCTCTTTCGGATGATCATCTTTTAAATATTATGTCGGATGTGGGGGTGGTGGTTGATTCGTCTGTTGGTTCTCCTAGTTCTCTTCTTGCTATTATTCGGGCTAACGAGATGGCTCAGGCTGCGATTGCCAAAGCCAAAGAGGCCGTTGCCTCTCAGGTAGGGGCTTCTAGTAGTGGTCCGGTCGTGGACGCGGGCGCTGGTAGTGGCCAGCCCCAATCCAACTTGTCTAAAAGGGGCAGCAATAAGCGTGCTAAACCCTGCGTGGCCCCTTGCAGGTCGAGCCTTCGAATCAAGAATCTTTCTTATAAATGACGGCATTATTCTGGAATATTAGGGGGTTCGGTGCTAGGGGGCGCCGTGACCAACTTAAAGATCTGGTTCGTTCTAACTCTATTGACTTTGTGGGGCTGGTAGAAACCTTCAAGGAATCCTTCTCCCCTAATGACTTTTCTGCTACTGTGGGCATGGACAGATTTAATTGGAACTTTTTACCTGCTTCGAGGCACTCTCGCGGGATCTTGATAGGCTCCAATAAAGATATTTTTGATTTTGTTGCTTTTGATCATGGGAGCTTTTGGGCCACTGTTGTTCTCTCTCAGAAAGCTCAGAATACTCTTTGTGAGTTTATCGTCGTCTATGCGCCTGCGGACCATTCCTTGTCGCCTTTATTTCTTAATGAACTTTCGTTGAAGATCGATGCTTGTAATTTACCGATGGTTATCGGGGGAGACTTTAACCTTGTGCGGTGCCCTAATGACAAAAGTAATGATAACTTCTCCTGGCCGCTGGCTAATGCCTTTAACGACTTCATTAGTGCCAATGCTATTCGTGAGCTGCCTCGGGGGGAGCTCGTTATACCTGGTCCAATCATCAGTCAATCCCTAATAGATCAGTGCTTGACAGAGTCTTCCTTTGTCCCAGGTGGGATTCCTTGTTCCCTAGGGCCTCTCTTTACGCCAAATGCATTATCGGTTCCGATCATACCCCCTTAATTATTGACGATGGTTCCATTAGCCTCAGGCCTCCGGCTAGATTTCAATTTGACGCCTCCTGGTTGGTTGTGGATGGCTTTGTCGATATGGTTGCGTCGAAGATCTCCCTTTCTCTATCATCCAATGCTCGCTCCTTTGGGCCTTTGGATGATTGGCATTCGTGTTCCTATAACCTGCGTAAATTCCTCAGAGGTTGGTCTCGTAATCGTGCGGCGGAGGATTGTCGAACCAAATCTTTCCTCGAAGACCAGATCTTGTCGCTGGATCGCGCGGCTGATTCTATTGGACTCTCTGACGATGGTTGGGCGGTTCGTTATAATCTGGAGGCGGCTTTAATACAGTTACACCATCAGGCTGAGATTTATTGGCGTCAACGGGGTACTCTAAACTGGACTCTAAAAGGCGACTCCCCTACGGCATATTTCTTTGCGATCGCGAACGACAGGCGTAGACGATGTGGTATTAATAGCCTGCTCATTAATGGTGTGCGATCTTCGGAGCAGTCTGTTATTATGGCTCATGTGGTGGATTTCTTCTCTTCGTTGTTGGGGGCTAAACCTCCATCGGGCTTCTCCATTTCTCCCTCCCTTTGGAACTTAGGTCTTAAAATCTCACCCGAGGAGAATGCCTCTTTTATGATCCCTCTTTCTGATCAGGAAATTTGGGATGTTGTTAACACTGCCAATCCTGATGCTGCTTCTGGGCCAGACGGCTTCTCGATTCCTTTCTTTCGAAAATTCTGGCCCCAGTTGAAACAGCTGGTTTGTAATGTTATCCAGGGCTTCTGTCTTGGTACTGTCGATATCTCCCGCCTGAACTATGCAGTGATAACCTTAATCCCCAAGGTTAAGGGTGCTGATGTTATTTCCCAATTCCGACCTATTGCTTTGATTAACAACTTCGCCAAATTCCCGGCTAAAGGCTTTGCGAATCGTTTGTCGCCGGTTGCTCATAGAGTTATTAGTCCTTATCAATCTGCTTTCATCAAAGGGCGTTTCATCCTTGATGGTATCCTATCCCTTCATGAGATTGTTCACGATCTTCACGCTCGGAGAGCTAAAGCGGTTATCCTTAAGCTAGACTTTGAGAAAGCCTATGACTCCATTAGCTGGCCCTTCCTCAAGCAGGTCCTTCTTGCTAAAGGTTTCGACGGTGCTTATGTTCATCGTATCATGCAGTTGGTCTCGGGTGGCCATACTGCCGTTTCGGTTAATGGTTTTGTTAGCAATTTCTTCGCCAATGGTAGGGGCCTTCGCCAAGGGGATCCTTCTTCCCCTATTCTTTTTAATTTTGTGGTCGACGCCTTCTCGTGCATGCTTTCTAGGGCGGCCCGTTCTGGGCACATTGCTCCTGTGGTCTCTCATTTACTTCCGGAGGGTGTTTCCCACTTGCAATATGCAGATGATACAATTATCTTGGTGTAGCTGGATGACACCTGCATTGCCAATCTTAAATTCATCCTGTTGTGTTTCGAAGTTGTTTCGGGTCTTAAGATTAATTTCGCTAAAAGTGAGGTCCTGGTGACGGTGTGGATGAGGCGGAAGCCTTGCGGGTTGCCAGGCTTCTGAACTGTTCTTTGGGTTCCTTTCCTTTTAAATATCTAGGCCTTCCTATCTCTCCTGGCTTGCTCCATGCTAAAGATTTCGCTTCGGCGGTCGCTAAAGTGGGGAACAAGGTGCTCCCTTGGAGAGGCAGATATAATACCAATGCTGGCAAAGTTGCTCTAATTAACTCCTGCTTATCCTCTCTCCCCATGTTTCTTATGGGCTTCTATCTTCTTATGGATGGCGTGCATGCTGGCTTCGACAAACATAGGGGAGCCTTCTACTGGAATTCCGCGGATAACGAACGGAAATATAGGCTGGTCAAGTGGAAGCATATGTGTAAGCCTAAAAACCATGGGGGTTAGGTATTATTAATACCCCGGTGATGAACATTTGTTTGCTTATCAAGCGGTGGTGGAAAATTTTAACTAGTGGGGCAGACTCGCTTTGGTTCTCAATTCTTAAGGCTAAATACTTCCCACATTCCAACCCGCTGTTTGCCACCGCGAGGCGCGGCTCTCAATTGTGGAAATCCCTTGTCAAAGTCAGACCTATTTTCCTGGAACATGTTAAATTTAATGTTGGTAATGGAATGGCAGTCCGCTTTTGGTTGGACTGGTGGTCGGGGGATGCCCCCCTCGCTGAGAGTTTTCCGGTTTTGTTCTCTTACTGTCCTAATCCGGGTATCTCCATCGCGGAGGTGGCGGCTAATAACTGGGATCTGACCTTTCGTCGGGTCCTGTCTCCTGAAGAGTTGGAAGATTGGCAAAGTCTCTCTGCCCTCTTCCCCGTGCTCTCGGAGTCGGCCGATTCTGTAGTCTGGCCTCATTCGGCCTCAGGTAGATTTACGGTCAAGTCGCTTTATTCTAGACTTATTGGTGGTACTCCTTCGACCAGATTCTCTTGTGTTTGGAAGTCCAAAGTTCCTCCTAAGATTAAAATTTTCCTTTGGCAAGCCTTTCGTGGTCGCCTGCCGGCTGCTGAGCAAATTAAAAAGCGCAATGGGCTTGGCTCGGATTTCTGTCATCTATGTGGGGCCTTGGAGAACTCTGATCACATCTTTTTCAATTGCATGCTGGCCAAGCTGGTTTGGTGTTGTGTCAGATCTTGGCTTCAGGTCTCTTGGAACCCCTCCTCTTTCTCCGATATTCGAACCCTAGCCAAAGCTTTGGTTGGGGTCACCAAGAGGGTGTTTTGGGTTGGCCTGGGTGCCTTATGTTGGGCTCTGTGGACCATTAGAAACAAATTTACTATTGAGCATATCTTCCCATCTAAGCTTGCTGACGTTCTTTTCAAATCATGTATATTATTGCAGCAGTGGAGATCATTGACTAAGGAGGTTGATCGGGATGCCCTGGACCTGCTCATCGACAAAATCCGGGCTTCGGCATCTCACATCTCCGGACGGGATCCTGTCGTCTAATCCTGATGGTGCTGTTTGCGGAGTTTAGGTCTCACTCCTTTCCGGCCTGCGCGCCGTGTATGGCAGTTGCCTGTATCCATCCTTCCTTGGCTACTCTTATATATACTTTTCGTTCCGTGCACTGTGTGCGTTCTCCTCGTTAACTGGTCTCTTTCCTGTTTGGTCTCATGACGCTGCCATGTGGTTTTATTTATAAAGTCAGGCTCTGGCCTTTTCTCTAAAAAAACAACATGCATGAGAAATATGTAGTCACCTTGAACTTCGTTATTCTCACAACAAACTCGCGGATGATTATGCCAGTCTTTGTTCCACTAATCTTGAACTCCCTTTTATACCTTCGGACCTACGTGTGCCACTTTTACATCTTTTTTCTTCATTTTTCGCGGTCAATGAGGACAGCCGTTCATGGCAGGTTAAAAAAAAAGCCGAATACAACCTTTCTTTTTCCAACCAGGCGAACCCCTTTCCACTGCCAGTGTTTGCTGTGGAAGCTCTTACTATGGAGGAAAACCTGCTAACACTACATCTAACATACACTACTCGATCCCGGCCTAACTAGTGCCGTTCGAGCAGGTATCTAGTGGCTCTTGTTAACTATGCCGTCCTAGTATTATATCTTGCTACTAACTCGTACTACTTGAGTGTGGTTGCCGACTTGATAGGACCGATGGTGTAAAGGAGGGTGACTGCGAACCATGCATGCATGCATGCGACCCACGTGGTGCATGTTGGCATTCACAACATTTCCATATGCGTACATCAGTACACTCGCTGACCCAAACACGACATATCAAATCCTTTTTTGCCCGCTAGAAATCTTCTTCTCTGCAGGCCGCAGCTACAGTGAGCAACTAGTTGCTCGTCGAAAATGAAATCTTCTATTTTTTGTGAAACTGCTGGATCGGTTGGACGCGTGGGTAACACGAAGGGGTTTGAGACGTTTCCACTAATTTTGTTGTGCTACCAAAAAGAAAACAGCGTTCCAATTTAGCAAATCGTCGGTCCAGTTTTGTTTACAGACCAACGGAGAAAATGTCCGGCCGTGCCGCTTCCCAAACCCCGACTTTTGGAACAGAATGAGACCATACACGATCCCTTTTCGTGCAACGGAATGGGACGACGCCGGGCAAGTTCACTATCCTTGTGCTCTATGCGTCAGTACCACACCTTGACACAGCAGAAAGGGGGGCATGGACACTGGTCGATGTCTGTGCACTAGTGTAGAATCGGGCAATAACACCGGTTCGTAAGGTCTTTTAGTGTCGGTTCCATAACCGGCACTAAAGTGTGGTCACTAAAGCCCCCCCCCCTCCCCCCCCCTCCCCTCCCTTTAGTATCGGTTCAGCACGAACCGGTGCTAAAGGGCAATCACGTGGCACGAGCCAGCTCCGGGGGCCGGGAGCCCTTTAGTACAGGTTGGTAACACCAACCGGTACTAAAATGTTTGGGAGATTTTGGTTTTATGATTTCCTTTTCATTTAATTTTGTGTTTTCCATTTTAATTCTTTTTCGTTTGCTGGTATTTTACGATACTACACATTGTACATGTTATATATATATATATATATATATATATATATATATATATAAAATTTCTAGTAGAACCAATCATATATATATCATCAATGTCTCACGAACCACCATATTAATTCACACATACACACATGTATAGCTATATACAATTTCTCGTACATATGCATGTTGCCTTCGGAGCTAGTGGCATTAGCCTAATTGGTGCCTTCGGAGCACGATGACAATTGAAAGTGGTTCATGACCTGGTCGATGGGGACGGTAGCGGGTAATAGTATTCTCTATTCGGATTTATGACCTGGTCGAGCAAAAATCCTGCTATTTCCTCTTGAAGTGCTTCTACGCGCTCCGTTTCTAGGAGCTTGTCCCGCACTTCTTTGAACTGTTAAGAAGGAGATCAATATGCATGTGTATTAGTTATGTGACTAGATATCGATAATAGCGTAAAATTTATGAATAGTGTTCTGATAAGCGTACCCATTCCTGTCTTTGAGATCTGCTCCTTTCGGACGCCATCATGCGAATGTTCTCGCAAACGCAGAATGCACACAGATTAGTCCCCTGCGCCTGCTTCAGGGCCTTTATTACGAGGATGGAATTTAATTTGATCAGATAATAATTAATCAAGCATGATAATTAAAGAGATGGCAGCTAGCTAGCTAGCTAGCTAGTACTACTTAATTACTTACCTTGGGTCGAAACCATTTCAGCTGTCGTTTCCATTCGCCTTCCGTGACGCTGATGAACCTTGCCCAAGCCCTGCCCGCCGACAAAGAAAATGAATAAAGGGGTTATTAAATAGTTCATATCATGAAATGGCGAACTAAATAGGCCGAGATATATAGTTAATAATGATTGAAATTACCTGTTGACTATCCCAAACAAGATGTTATAGTCACTATTTGCATTGAGTAGTGAGTCCAGTATTTGAACTGTTCCGGCGTCAACTTTAATGATACACAAGATCCAGTGAAATCTGCATGCACACACGTTTGCATGTCTTAGTTAAGCGGGCATATGTAAGCAAAAACATGTAGCTAGCTAGTAGGCAAAAACAGAAAATTTGTAGTACAAGAAAGTGTGACTCACTGGAAGTTGTAAGGAAGTACAAGAAAGTGAGATCGCTGAAGAAAGTGCCAGGTATTGGAGAACCTGCCACCCTCTAACGCAACCACGTAGTGATGGACGTGCTCGTCCCCCTCCCTGACACGGCGACGTACCATCTCCGGCGGGGCCGGCTCCCTCCGCACCGAAACTGGCCCACGCGAACGCCACCAAATGAGATCAGGGTCGACGACAGGACCCGGGGCCGGGTTCCTCATCAAGCGGCGCGCCCCTCCAGGCAGCACCTCCCAGTGCCAGCCCGGCGGAGCCCAGTCCCGGACATGGGTCAATCGGACGTCGTCGCGGACGGGTCGACGGTGAGGATGCGGGCTGGGCATCGTCGAGAACAAGTACTAGCTATATGCCCGCAAAAAGTAACATTTTTTAATGATTGGATTTTGATAACTAAAATTTCTAAAATTTCTATATAACTAACATTTCAATAACATTTCTAATATTTCTAGAACTAAAAAAAAAGAAAGATTTCTAACTTTTTTATAACTATTTCTATAACTAAAAAACAGAAAAATTTCTAACAATTCTAACTTTTTTATAACTATTTCTATATTTAAAAACAGAAAAAATTTCTAACATTTCTAACTATTTTAACAATTCTAACATTTCTAACTATTTCTAAAAAACAGAAATTTTTTAACAATTTCTAAAAAACAGAAAAATTTCTAACAATTCTAACTTTTTTATAACTATTTCTATAACTAAAAAACAGAAAAATTTCTAACAATTCTAACATTTCTAACTATTTCTAAAAAACAGAAAAATTTCTAACAATTTCTAAAAAAACAGAAAAATTTCTAACTATTTGTATAACTAAAAAACAAAAAATGTATGTGTGTGTGTGCGCGCGCGCTCACCGGCGAGGCGAGAGGTGACGGGGCGCGGCGACGGGGACGGCGACGGGCGCGGCGACGACGGGGATGACGACGACGGGGACATGGACGGGGCGGCATTGACGGGGACGGGGACGTACGGGCCGGGGCGGCGACGACGACGGGGACGTACGGGGCGGCGACGACGGGGACGGGGACGACGCGGGATGGGCCGGGACGGGGCGGCGGTGACGACGGGGACGACGGGGACGGGGACAACGGGACGGCGACGACGGGGACGGGGCGGCGACGGGGCCGGCGACGAGGGATGGAGGCGTACGGGGGGCGCGGCGGGCGACGGTGCAGATGAGAAGAAGCAGATGAGAAACTGAAATTTTCGTAAGTGTTGTTTATATAGGAGGGGCCTTTAGTACCGGTTGGAGCCACCAACCAGTACTAAAGGCCTGTTTTGGCCAGGCCAAGCGGCGGGAAGCGACCCCCTTTAGTACCGGGTGGTGGCTCCAACCGGTACTAAAGGCTCCCCTTTAGTACCGGTTGGTGCCACGACCCGGTACTAAAGGGGGTGCGCTGGCGCAGGTGCGGTGCAGAAAGTTTAGTCCCACCTCGCTAGCCGAGGGGCGACCGCACTGGTTTATAAACCCCCGTGCGGTAGCTCTCTCGAGCTCCTCTCCAAAGCAGGCCTACTGGGTCTACATGTTCTGTGCTGCCCTGTTGGCCTACTGGGCCTTTGAGGGCCTGCATCCTGGCCCAACAACAGGTTGGGTTTCTAGTCGTATGCCGGCCACTTTGGCCTAATAGGCGGGCCTTTTTTTATTTTTTTTGCTTTATTTATTTTTGAGTTGTTTTTTGGTGTATTGGCCTAGTAGGCGGGCTTTTTTTTGCTTTATTTATTTTTGAGTTATTTTTTTTGGTGTATTTAGAGTTTCTTTGTGAATATTTTTGCTTTAGGTAAAAAAATTACAAACTTTCTGTTCATGCCCGTAGTTTTCAAATTTGAATAGTTTAAATTTTGAATTATTTGAAATTAGTGTGAATCACTAGTTTGTGAATAACTTAACTTTAAAAATCAGTAAAGGCATGAAAGAATATGTTTGCACATAAAATTTCTTCGCGTTTCAAATGCCAAAACACATAATTAACTACCCTAACTATTACAGAGATTCCCTTCTGAGTGTGAAACACAGAAGAAAGTGATGATAGTGAAGCCGATCACAACCCAGATCTTTGGGATGCTCGGGTCAATATTCACTGTGAATGGAGCAATTTCATCAAACTTTTCATAATCTTCTGACTTGTTTGTCTTGTCATCCACTCCCACGATGTTTCTTTTCCCAGAAAGAACTATGTGCCGCTTTTGCTTATCGTACGATGCATTCGCTTCCTTATCTTTTCTTTTTCTTGGCTTGGTAGACATGTCCTTCACATAAAAAACTCGTGCCACATCATTGGCAAGGACGAATAGTTCGTCTGCATACGCAAGATTGTTGAGATCCACTGTTGTCATTCCGTACTGCGGGTCTTCCGTTACCCCGCCTCGTGTCATATTGACCCATTTGCACTGAAACAAAGGGACCTTCAAACCACGTCGATAGTCAAGTTCCCATATGTCCTGTATATAACCATAATATGTTTCCTTTCCCGTCTTGGTTTCTGCATCAAAGCGGACACCACTGTTTTGGTTGGTGCTCTTCTTATCTTGGGTGATCGTGTAAAATGTATTACCATTTATCTCGTACCCTTTGAAAGTCATTATATTCGAAGATGGTAACTGTGACAGCAAGTACAGGTCATCTTCAATAGAGGTGTCATGCATGGTACGTGTCTGCAACCAGCTGGCGAAACTCCTGGTTTGTTCACGTGTAATCCAGTCATCAGACCGCTCCGGGTGTTTGGAGCGTAGCAAATTCTTGTGTTCATGCATATACGGAGCCACCAAGGCGGAATTCTGTAGAACTGTGTAGTGTGCTTCAGTGAGAGAATGTCCGTCCATACATATTTTTTGTTCCCCTCCTAGCGTGCCTTTTCCATCCAGTCTGCCCTTATGCCGCGATTCAGGAACACCAATCGGCTTAAGGTCACGAATAAAGTCAATACAACACTCAATGACCTCCTCATTTTGACGGCCCTTGGAGATGCTTCCTTCTGGCCTAGCACGGTTATGAACATATTTCTTTAAGATTCCCATGAACCTCTCAAAGGGGAACATATTGTGTAGAAATATAGGACCCAAAATGTTAATCTCTTCGCATAGGTGAACTAGGATGTGCGTCATGATGTTGAAGAAGGATGGTGGGAACACCAACTCGAAACTGATAAGACATTGCACCAAATCATTCTCTAACCTTGGTATGATTTCTGGATCGATTACCTTCTGAGAGATTGCATTGAGAAATGCACATAGCTTCACAATGGCTAATCGAACGTTTTTCGGTAGAAGCCGCCTCAATGCAACCGGAAGCAGTTGCGTCATAATCACGTGGCCGTCATGAGACTTTAGGTTCTGGAACTTTTTCTCTGCCATGTTTATTATTTCCTTTATATTCGACGAGAAGCCAGACGGTACCTTAATACTGAGCAGGCATTCAAAGAAGATTTCCTTCTCTTCTTTGGTAAGAGCGTAGCTTGCATGAACCTGATGTATGCTGTCTTTTCCGTGCATACGTTGCTGGTCCTCTCGTGCCTCAGGTGTATCTTTTGTCTTCCCATACACGCCCAAGAAGCCAAGCAGGACCACACAAAGATTCTTCGTCACGTGCATCACTTCGATTCCGGAGCGGACCTCTAGGTCTTTCCAATAGGGCAGGTCCCAAAATATAGATTTCTTCTTCCACATGGGTGCGCGCCCGTCAGCGTCATTCGGAACAGGTTGTCCACCAGGACCCTTTCCAAAGACCACCTTCAAATCCTTAACCATATCATGTACATCAGCACCAGTACGGTGGCGAGGCTTCGTCCGGTGATCCGCCTCACCTTTGAAATGCTTGCCTTTCTTTCTTACGGGATGCCTGCTCGGAAGAAATCGACGATGTCCCAGGTACACATTCTTCTTACAATTAGCCAAATATATACTGTCGGTATCGTCCAAACAGTGCGTGCATGCGCGGTATCCCTTGTCTGTCTGTCCTGAAAGGTTACTGAGTGCAGGCCAATCATTGATGGTCACGAACAGCAACGCCTTTAGGTCAAATTCTTCTCCCATGTGCTCATCCCACGCACGTACACCTATTCCATTCCACAGTTGTAAGAGTTCTTCAACTAATGGCCTTAGGTACACATCAATGTCGTTGCCGGGTTGCTTAGGGCCTTGGATGAGCACTGGCATCATAATGAACTTCCGCTTCATGCACAACCAAGGAGGAAGGTTATACAAACATAGAGTCACATGCCAGGTGCTATGGTTGCTGCTCTGCTCCCCAAAAGGATTAATGCCATCTGCGCTTAGACCAAACCATACGCTCCTTGCGTCATCTGCAAACTCCTTCCCGTACTTTGTTTCGATTTTTCTTCACTGCGACCCGTCAGCGGGTACTCTCAACTTTCCGTCTTTCTTACGTTCTTCTCTGTGCCATCGCATCACCTTGGCATGCTCTTTGTTTTGGAACAGACGTTTCAACCGTGGTATTATAGGAGCATACCACATCACCTTGGCAGGAATCTTCTTCCTGGGGCGCTCGCCCTCGACATCATCAGGGTCATCGCGGCTGATATTATAGCGCAATGCACCACATACCGGGCAAGCGTTTAAATCCTCGTACTCACCACGGTAGAGGATGCAATCATTAGGGCATGCATGTATCTTCTGCACCTCTAACCCTAGAGGGCAGACAGCCTTCTTTGCTTCGTACGTACTCTCGGGCAATTCGTTGTCCTTTGGAAGCATATCCTTTATCATTACTAGCAACTTTCCAAATCCCTTGTCAGATACACCATTCTCTGCCTTCCATTGCAGCAATTCCAGTGTGGTGCCCAACTTTTTCTTGTCACCTACGCAATTCGGGTACAACAATTTTTTGTGATCCTCTAACATGCGCTGCAACTTCTTCTTCTCCAAATCACTTGCGCAGTTTCTCTTTGCATCGGCAATGGCCCGACCTAGATCATCAACGGGCTCATCTGATGCCTCTTCTTCAGCTTCTTCCCGCATTGCCGGCTCAGCTTCTTCCCACATTGCCGGCTCAGATTCTTCCCCCATTGTTGTATCATCGTATTCAGGGAACCCATGGCCAGGATAGCTGTCGTCGTCCTCTTCTTCTTCATTGTCTTCCATCATAACCCCTCTTTCTCCATGCTTGGTCCAAACATTATAGTGGGGCATGAAACCGGACTTAAATAGGTGGACGTGAATGGTTCTTGACGTAGAGTAATTGTGACCATTCTTACATCGAGCACATGACCATTCGCCCGCTTGTTTGCCTCAGCCGCAAGCAGAAAAGTATGCACGCCCTCAATGAACTGGGGAGAGCATCGATCATCGTACATCCATTGCAGGCTCTTCTTCATTACACAACACAGAATAGATCAAATTAATACAAGTTCATACAACACTTAAATGCAACAAACAAATAACTCTCTAGCTAAAGCATTTAAATGCAACAACAAATACGATCAAGATCGCAACTAAGGTAACAATGGATCCAACAGGATAATGATACCAAGCCTCACTATCGATGGCATATTTTCTAATCTTTCTAATCTTCAAGCGCATTTTCTCCATCTTGATCTTGTGATCATCGACGACATCGGCAACATGCAACTCCAATTCCATCTTCTCCCCCTTAATTCTTTTCAATTTTTCTTTCAAGTACTTGTTTTCTCTTTCAACTAAATTTAACCTCTCGACAATAGGGTCGGTTGGAATTTCCGGTTCACATACCTCCTAGAAAAAATTTCTATGTCAACTTGATGGGCATAATTTTTCATAAACACGAAATGCAACTAGTTTTAAAAGAGAATATATATACCACATCCGAATCATAACAAGGACGAGGGCCGATGGGGATGGATATCAAAACCATGGCACTATATGTATAACAAACAACGTACGGGTAAGATAATTATACGAGTAACTATATATCCAAATCACACAAACATCAGTTTTTATATAAAATTTCATGAACAAGAGGCTCACCACAACGTGGTGCCGGCGACGGGACGGTGCGGGCGATCGACGGTGGTTACGACGGAGATTTAGAAGGCACTAAGTAAACCACACCTATATATGCAAACTAAGTGTTATTTTTGACCTCAAATTGCATATAAATCAAATACTAGCACATATATATATCCTCCCAAATTACTAAACTCACAAATTAATCACTATATAAAGCATTGCAAGAGCTAATCTAGCAATGAGAGATGAAAGGACAAAGTTGCTAACCTTTGTAATCATTTGAATGGCTGGGGGCCTTCAAATCTTGACAAATTTTGGGCAAAATGTGTGATGAGCTCGAGAGGAAGAGGGGAAGAACAGAGAGGAGAGGGGAAAGGGGAAGAACAGAGCGAGCTCGGGTGTGAAGGGTTTATGTAGGACGACCTTTAGTACCGGTTCGTGCCACGAACCGGTACTAAAGGGGCTGGAGGGGCCCCAGTCAGACAACATCCTGCCACCACTCTCATTAGTACCGGTTCGTGGCACGAACCGGTGCTAAAGGTTCGCCACGAACCGGTACTAATGAAAGCGGCCCGGCTAGCCGTTGGAATCGGCACTAATGTATACATTAGTGCCGGCTCAAATACAAACCGGCACTAATGTGCTTCACGTTTGACCATTTTTCTACTAGTGGTGGTTACTTCTTAATAACACGCTTAACGAGTTCGGTGTATTTGATTTGAGACTACCATTGCCATATACACACTAATCGCCGCACGGGATATTGGTTTATGGGGTTCTCGGCGTCGTACGATTTCTCCCGAAAGCTACACAGAAGTCACAGTTGAGCGGCACGCGCCCGGATGAGCCGCATGCCTGACTGAGTATACAGTGGTGCGCTTGGTCCCGGCTGTCCACGCAACGTGCAGGAGCACTTAGGCCGATTGACCCATGACCCCTTGGCGCTTAGGATTTAGACAGGCGTGTGGAACTCTCTGAAGAGCCTATGTAGGACTATGGTATGTCGATTATCCAAGGTCGGACATTACCCAGAAAAGTGTGTCTGGACTGAGGTAATCGAGCGTATCGGGTAATGTAGTGCAGCCGTGCAGGGAAGTATCCATGGAGTTGGAGTTTTGTATCCCGACCTCAGCCGTGTCCATGGTAACGTGACGACTTGGAGTTGTATCCCGACCTCTTACAATTAAAACCGGATACTTGTTAAAACACACCCAGATAAGAGACAGATGGCCCCGGTGAACACTTTCTCTCAAGGAGACGAGGAGAGGATCTCCGGGCTGGATTATTGCTATATGTTGATATATGATGATACCATTTAAACTCCTCTCTTCCACTGCTACGAGATGATGGCTACTAGAAGATGTAGTCTTCGATAGGATGAGTTTCTCCCTTTTATTGTAGCATTTCTGTAGTTTAGTCCATAGTTACTACCCCATTCCTTTGATACCGATGCATATCTAGTGTAGATCCGATGTAAATCTTGCAAGTACTTAGGATGAGTACTCACGGTTACTTTGCTCCCTTTTTCATTCGACCCGGTTGCTGCAACAGCTAGTAGTATCGCAGATGCAGGTTACCCCGATGGTGGTTACTATGTGGAGACCGGTGACGAGGAGTAGTCCGGAAATCCCAGACAGGAGGCCTTGCCTTTCGATCTAGTGTCGTTCTTTTGCTCAGCCTTCTTAAGGCAAAACTTGTCTAACGATGTTTGTACTTAGATATTATTTACTTTGATGACTGTTGTATTATGTGTCCTCGTTGCCATGGCTTGTACCTCTTTCGTCCGAAAATACTTGTCGGAGAAATGAATGTATGTAGATGTATTTTAGTTCTAAATATATCCATTTTTATCCATTTCTACGACGAGTAATTTCGGACGGAGGGAGTAATATAAAACTTTATGTTTAAATTTGTATCGTAGAGTTGTGTTGTGATATTGACGTAAGTCACCATTTGTGATCATCCATGATGCATGTATAACTAGTATAACGCCCGTGCGTTGCCACGGGCTCTTCAAAATTTATAATCAACATCTTTCATTTATCATCCCCTCATATTGGGTGATTATGGGGTGCTCTAATTAAAAACACAACAATCAAATATTAAGAAATTTCACCGAACGAACAACAATGAATAATACGATATCTATCAAACGAATAAAATAAGGTCATATTTTTGGTCCGTCATGCACTTCTGTTGAAAAGTGCCTATCCCTTTTAGAATCAACCCACTGTTTGCTCGCACGCAAAAAAAATACATCTCTAAAGTGGGGAACCGATCGGTGCCAAAAAGAACTCAAACTCCTATCCAATCTCGACTTCGTGCTCTTCCACTTCCATTGATGAAGATGGGACGTCAAGGGTTTCATCATGATGACCTCGAGCAGCCGCCGACATCCCTCCCCACATCTACCCCTACCCCTGCTGCCGCTTGCACTGTCCTTGCTCCTCGAGGGAGCTAGGGACATAATGTTCTTTAGAATGGGCATGACGAGATCCACGAGGAGGCCACATTCTTCCATGGGAACCCAACCAAGCACACCACCCTCCGCAACCATCCAATCCCAGCCTAACAAAGTCAAGACCCGCCATCGATCCATAAATCAGGCCCGCCGCATCCAGGTTCACTGCAAGTCTGCGACGAGTCTGTAGTCGACATCTTGACTTTGGCTATCCCCACGGAAGAATCATCGGATCCTGCTTACTTTTACCATCACTTCGTCTCTTCCCAAGGCAGCGACACCACCCAGCCAATCACCACCACCGCTTGCGGCTTGCCTACATAAAATCATGAGAAATCCCCACGGCGGTGCTGTAAGATCACCTTGGCGACCTCGATAGTGACCTACTGGTCTAAGATCTAAGCTAGCCGCTCTTTGTAGAAACCAATAGAAGTAGGCATGTGACTCAGATTTGTTCTTTGGTGTGCATGCGTTTCTTGCTGCCCACCAGCTCTTGTCTACAACTCGCCTATCTCTGTACCAGCTCTTGGTCTACAACTCGCCTATCTCCATGCTCGAGACGACCAAGCTCGATGCGCAAGCCGCATACGTCTGCTAGAGCTATATCCAGGCCCTATGATTTTTGGATCACTAGCACTATGGGTGCCAGGACCGGAGTCGCCCTCATCCACCAAGTGGATCAAGGAGGCCCACCACCTAGACTCTACATCACAACATTTTGTGTTTTCCTATAAAAAGTAAAGAACCTTCTCTAATAAACGTAAATATAACCTTTTGGTTTTATAGTCTCAACTTTCCTACACTCCAATACCAGAAGGATTTCTTGGTTTTATTTAATGACCTTCTTGAATGTCATTCACTTAGAAAGGTAGTAATACAATCTGTGATATTAAGGCAAATTATTAGTCATATTAAAGTGCAAAAGGCCCTATAGAAGTCAAAGCATGACTTTTATGGTTATACTGTAATTTGCAAGATCTGAGATTTATGCAAGTGTACAATTAGAGAAGAGCCAATTAAATAGATTTTCACATTCAGAATAGTACGATTAGCAGTAGCACTTCAATTTTTTCATGTTTGATCAGCTTGCTAGGTGGTTATCACTAAGCATGTTGGAACGATGAGCATAACCTAACTTAGTTCAATACGTGTTGCTGCAAATTAGTTCAGTACGTACGAAGCTGTTGCTAACTTCAATGCCTGGCTGTTGCAAGTTTCTAATGAAAAAGTACTTCAGGTCAAAGGTCAGGGAATATACACTTTTGTTATCATGGTTGTTTCCTTATAGTGAACAACTTTGATCACCACTTTAGCAACTACTATCTATAAGAAAACATTAGCTAAGTAGATACAGGCAAAGAAAGCATGTAGGCAAAACCAGAATTAAAAACATCCTTCTCAATGGAGCTCGTGCAGTTCGGAAGACCCTAATGATCGATGAGGGACCCCTCCGATGGTAGCATGGCGTGACAATTACCGTCAATGACGACACCCAAAGTACCTTGCACAATCCATCGATGCAGTTCGGAACAATCAAGCACATACCTTGCAAAGTGAAGTGGATCTGAAGCAGAGGTGGGAAGGTAAAGGCTCAGGTGAGGTGGAATGAGACGTTGATATAGACGTGCACGCATGAGAATAAGGCGGTGCCCAGGATGGATCTCCATTGGAGGAGGCCGGATCCGCTGGGGAGGAGGTCGCTGTAGTACCTGCCATCTGTGCGATGGATCACGGGGCTGGCGGGCAGGGGGAGGGGATAGGAGGGAGCGGGTGGGCTAGAGCGCAGATGGCGGGTGCCCCCGACGACGGCTGGGAAGGATGGTGGAGGAGGTGGATGAGGATGGCGGCGGCGGCGTCTGCGGTTGCGCCTCATCCGCAGCCGTGCTGGTGGTGGTCAATGCGAGAGCCGGATGGCGTCGGCCAGAATCAGGCAGGGGCGACAAAGATTTAGAGGAGAGAGAGAATGGAGGCGATGAGCGATGGGAGGAAGGGCCACCGGCGATTGGGGTGGCCTCAGATCCGCCCTCCGTGGCCGCCTATTTCATGGGACAAACACCCGTGCTCACCGTCGGGCTCGCCTTCGGCCGCTGCCTCGCCGACATTCACGACGTAGAGCCCCTTCCTCCGATCCCATTTGCCAGGGAGGCAGCGCCATCCTTCATCGCAGAGAACGAGTCCACACTGAGATCCCAACCAGATCGTGATTGCGCCTCCCCAAACCGCAGCGGCACATCCCACTCCATCAACGACCAACCTATATGAGGCGGAGGGTCAGTGTAGGACGCGAGCGCCGTCACCATGGACGTGGGGGACGCCGTAGGTGGGAAGGAGGCGGCGACGGCGTCTGTGTCAGGAAGATCGCACGACGGTGGCGGCGTTTACTCGAGGGGATCGAGAGGAGCTGCGTTTGGTGCCGGGTGGGTTATTTGGTGCGTGCGTGGGGCTGGAGATTGTGATAGGTGATCAGGTGAGGGCGTGCCATACCTGGATCGATAGCCTTACCATACCTGATGGTAATTTAAATTTATTACCATATTCGATATTTCCCGAGTTATGGCCTTACCATACCTGGATTGATAGCCTTTGTGGTAATTTAAATTTATTACCATATAATTACCATATTCAAAATTTCCTGAGTTATGACCTTACCATACCTGGATTGATTTATTACTATACGTGGATTAATTATGATTGATTACCATAAATACGTTGGTGCGTGCGTGGGGCTGGAGATTGTGATAGGTGATCAGGTGAGGGCGTGCCATACCTGGATTGATAGCCTTACCATACCTGGTGGTAATTTAAATTTATTACCATATTCGACATTTCTTGAATTATGGCCTTACCATACCTGGATTGATTTATTACTATACGTGGATTAATTATGATTGATTACCATAAATACGTTGGTGCATGCGTGGGGCTGGAGATTGTGATAGGTGATCAGGTGAGGGCGTGCCATACCTGGATCAATAGCTTTACCATACCTAGTGGTAATTTAAATTTATTACCATATTCGATATTTCCCGAGTTATGGCCTTACCATACCTGGATTGATAGCCTTTGGGGTAATTTAAATTTATTACCATATAATTACCATATTCAAAATTTCCTGAGTTATGACCTTACCATACCTGGATTGATTTATTACTATACGTGGATTAATTATGATTGATTACCATAAATACGTTGGGTATTGCCGGTCAGACGAGAAAAGAGAAAAACCGATGGGAGGGGCTGGTGGAAGGTGGGACGAAGAAAAACCGGTTGAAAATAAACCGGATGAAAATAAACCGGTTGAAAGTGGGGGACTATTCAATCAATTCGTCCATTAAAAGTAGAGATTAGTGCATGATTATAAACGGGGCGTCATATACTGCATTTAAAAAGGGCCGGGCGTCATATACTGCATTTAAAAAGGGCCAGGCAACCATTGGGAAGCATGCATGCATGCGCCCCAATTGGTGCATTCACAACATTTCCATATGCGCACGTCATCACACTTGCTCACCAACAACCGAAAATCCCATTTGGAGGCCGAGGTCCAACTAGGCCGGTTTTTGAAATTTTCAAAATTCACTACAATTTATACTTTTACAAACAACAACAACAACAACAACAAAGCCTTTAGTCCCAAATAAGTTGGGATAGGCTAGAGGTGAAAATCATAAAATCTCGCAACCAACTCATAGCTCTGGCACATGGATAGCAAGTTTCCACGCATACCTGTCCATAGCCAAAATTTATATTTTTACATTTTAAAAAACTCTTGAAAAATATAGATATACGTGGAGGCATAATGCACAAGTGTGTAAATTTTTCAGGACGAAATACGTTAAAACGAGGGCTGTGCAAAATAGACAAATCTGAGACTTTTTAACACATGATACTACTCATTCTCCCTGGACATAAATTTGTCTGTTTTATACAGATCGCATTTTAAGGTATTACATCCTGCAATTTCACACACATGCGCATAACATTCTTATTTACTTGTACACATTTTTCAGATTTTTTGAAAAATGAAAAATATGAATTTTGATTTTTTTTTAAATGGCCTCCATGGAGGCTGAGAGCCAAAATGCCTCACTCACCAACCACGCCATGTTAAAGCCAGTTTAAAATGCTCAGTTTGTTTCTTTTTCTCTCTCGCATGTTATGCACTTGACCGAGACTTGGTTAAATCTCAGTCAACTGAGACCTAGCCACACCTTTCCACTAATTTTGCTTTGTGTTACCAAACAAAACAGCGTTCCTATGTAGGACTATGGCATGTCAATTATCCGAGGCCGGGTATTATCCAGAAAAGTGTGTCTAGACAGAGATAATCGAGCGTATCGGGTAATATGGTGCACCCCTAGAGGGACATAATCTATTCGAATTCTCCATGGTAACAAGATGACTTGGAGTTGTATTCCGAACTCTTCCAACTAAAACCGGATATTTGTTAAAACACATGCAGATAAGAAACAGATACCCCCGGTGATCGCTTTCTCTCAAGGAGACAAGGAGAGGATGTCCGAGCTGGATTATTGCTATATGTTGATATTTGATGATATCATTTAAGCTCTTCTCTTTCACTACTGCAAGATGATGGCTTCAAGAAGACTTACTCTTCGATAGGATGAGTTTCTCCCCTTTATTCTAGTATTTCTGCAGTTTAGTCCATAGATACTACCTCATTTCTTTGATATCGATGCATATCTAGTGTAGATCCGATGTAAGTTTTTTAAGTACTTCAGATGAGTATTCACGATTGTTTTGCTCCCTTTTTCATTTAACCTGGTTGCTGCAACAGCTGGTAGCACGGCGGATGCAGGTTACCCCGATGGTGGTTACTACGTGGAGACCGATGACCAGGAGTAGTCCGGAGGTCCCAAGCAGGAGGCCTCGCCTTTCGAACTAGTGTCATTGTTTTGCTCAACCTTCTTAAGGCAAAACTTGTCTAACTATGTTTGTACTCATATACTATTTGCTTTGGTGACTGATGTATTAAGGGTCCTCGTTTCCCTGGCTTGTAATATAAAGTTTTATGTTTAAGTTTGTGTAATAGAGTTGTGTTGTTATATTGACGTGAGTAACCGTTCATGATGGTGCATGATGCACGTATGACTTGTGCAACCATTGGAAAGCGTGCATGCTTACGCCCCAATTGGTGTTTTCACAACAATTCCATATGCGTACACTGGCTCACCAACCACCGAAAATCCCTTCTGGAAGCCGAGGTCCAATGAGGCGGGTTTTTTTAAATTTCAAAATTCATCAAAAATTATATTTTTATATTTTAAAAAAATCTCAAAAAATATATAGATATATGTGGAGGCATAATGCACAAGTGTGTAATTTTTCAGGACGAAAAACATTGAAATGAGGGCAATGCAAAATAGACAAATCTGGGACATTTTAACACATGATAGATTCATGATCCCTGGCCATGAATTTGTCTATACAGATCGTGTTTTAAGGTATTTCATCCTGAAATTTTATGTACATGCGCATAACATTCATATTTACTTGTACATATTTGTTCAGATTTTTCCGGAAAATGAAACGTACAAATTTTGAATTTTTCAAGAAAACGGCCTACATGGAGGCCAAGAGCCAAAATGCCTCACTCACCAACCACGCCATGTTAAAGCCAGTTTATTTTTTAATTTTTTTTGCTGGAATGTTAAAGCCAGTTTAAAAAGTATGAATTTTGAATTTTATATAGTTCTTATGCAGGCGACGTACAGCTACAGTGGAGCAACTAATTGCTCTCCGAAAATGAAAGCTTGTGTTTCCATGAAATTGCTGGATCCTATTTGATGCGTGGGCACGTCTGAACGAGAAACCTCGTGGATAACGGGGGGTTTGGAACGTCTCCAGAATTTTGCCCGTGCTTCCAGAATCTTTTAACGGGGGGTCTGAACAGGAAACACTCGCTGTACGTAGAAGGATCGGTTCTCAAAGATGTTACGCGATCGATGATGAAAAATGGCATGGATCCAACAAAATAGCGTTCCAATTTGGCAAATCGTCCGCTCAGTTTTGTTTTGTTTACATTGAAGCGAAGGGAGAAAATGACCGGCGGCCGTGCCGCTTCCCACCAAACCCCGACTTTTTGAGAGCGAGCGGTCCCTATCTATCCCACACGGACCGGCCGGACCATACATGATCCCTTCTCGTGTAACGGAATGGGACGACGCCGGCGAAGTTTACTTTCGTTGTGTTGTGTGCGTCAGTACTATAAGCCGTCGCAAGTTGACACGAAGGCTTGAAACGTTCCAACCTAACTCACGCGGTCGTGTCAGACGGCCATGACCAATGACATTCTCTCTGGTTCTCCACTGTATTTATACCCCACCAGCTCTGTCCCCGGTTCAACACACACAAGAGGAACTCGATCACCAACTCCACGAGAAGAGGAGCCGGCCGACACCCGACCCAGCACCAACGCACGCCGGGCACACCAAGACCAGGAGAGAGACAACATGCGTCCATCACGGGGTCTTCGCCTCGCGGTGCTTCTCCTCCTCTTCTCGGCCTCCGTCCTCCTCCCGGCAGCCAGAGCCCAGGAGGAGACCGACGAGGAGGAGGAGTTCAGCTACTTGCTGGACGCAGAGAACGGGCCGGCGCACTGGGGCGACATCAAGGAGGAGTGGTCTACGTGCGGAAAGGGCAACATGCAGTCGCCCATCGACCTCGCCAGCCCACGCGTCTCGCTCGTGCGCGGCCTCGGCTACCTCAACCACTCCTACGTCCCAGCAAACGCCACCATCATCAACCGCGGCCACGACATCATGCTCAAGTTCGAGGGCGACGCCGGGAGCCTCTCCATTGCCGGCACGCCCTACTTCCTCCGGCAGCTGCACTGGCACTCCCCCACCGAGCACAGCGTCAATGGCCGCAGATACGACATGGAGCTCCACATGTTCCACGAGAGCGCCCAGGGCAAGGCCGCCGTCATCGGCGTTTTCTATGAGGTCGGCGCCCACGACGCCTTCCTGCACAAGGTGCCTCTCTTTTCTTTCTTGCATCCTGTCTTTAGTTAACCAACCAACGAAGCAGGCTTAGTTAAGCTTGATGATTAACTAAAGCCAACATGGCAAAATGATATGGTGTAATGCTTAATTAACGGCAACATGCAAGGCTGCATGATGCAACTAATTGCATGATGCAAGCTATAATTTGCACACCATGCATGGGGCTAACTCTAATGTTGTACGAACGCAGCTGGAGCCTTATCTGGAGATGATAGCGGATCGCAAGGACAGGGAGGAGAAGATGGGCATGATGGATCCCAGGGACGCTAGAGGCAAGGCCAGCGTGTATTACCGCTATCTGGGCTCCCTCACCACCCCACCCTGCACAGAAGGGGTCATCTGGACCATCGTCAAGAGGGTACGTTCCGTTTAATCCATTCACCGTCACGCATCACGTTGCATCAAACACACTACTCCCTCTGTCCCATAATATAAGATGTTTTTAACGAAACGGAGGGAGTACCAAGTAACAACTATCAGTAAAATATTGCATTTCTAGACCATCACATGACACACAACTTGCAACTGTCAAATAAAAGAATTATGTGGAACTTAGCAGTTGGCAGGGAGCTGCCAGTTCGATCTATGCAAATATCCTTTGATTTGTTATGCACAAGGAATCTTCCCACCGGTTTCGTCTTTCCATCACTTTTGATTGATGGGAATTTAGATGTGTGCACAAGTCCTATTATACGTCATGCATTGAGTGGTTGGTGAATAATAATGAAATTGATATAGGAGTAGGATTTTCTACAAGTGCTTGCCACCGAACTAGTTAAGGGTTTCAACGGTGCAAAAGTTCTCAAAAATTCTGAAAAAAATACTGAACCAACACACCTATAATATAATATGATCCAACGGAGGGATTAAAAAAATACGACTGTATGTGTCCTGGACAAAAAATAGATAGTTCAGTATATATTTATGTCGAAGTGAGCTGAAATGCTTATTATTTTTGTCGAGGACACATAGATGCATATTTTGACAATCCCTCCGTTGGATCATCTTATTACATTAGAGAGATGCTCCCATATTTATTTCATATTTTTTGATAACTTTTGAACCGTTGGAAGTTTAGGAAAACTTAACTAGTTCTGTGGCAAGCTATGGTAGACACAGCTTTAATATATATATATATATATATATTATGTTACTGAAACTTTATAGTTTTCCCTATCTGGTTGAATTTGCAGGTCCGCACTGTGTCGAGGCACCAGCTGGAGCTTCTCCGGGAGGCCGTTCACGACGTAAGCTTTCTTTTTCCACTTCCGTTTCTCTAATCGTTTTCAAGAAAGTAATGTCTTGCTATTCTCCTGGTGCACTCAACTCTTGTCCTACGCATAGTTTTGATCTTATATAACTTTGCTATTTGATGACATGTTTTTAGTGTGCGTGTGTTATTGTTGGCTGTGTGCATTCTATCTATGCAGAGGCCAGGTGTGCTCATTATGTTTCTATTCTCTTGATGCTTCATTTTGGCTCAAATAAAATCACCCTTTATCGAAAAATTCAACTCTTGTCCTTCAACACTTTCCCGAATTTTTTTTGGACTGATTTTCCTTCAACCCTACATGCAGGACATGGAGAAGAATGCGAGGCCGCGTCAGGAGGTGAACAGCAGAGATATCAGCATGTTTCGTCCTTTTGAGCAGAATAGACATTGATTACTAGTGTTGATCCTCTGCCTAATTAGATTGGTGCTTCAGCTATTTTTTTGTGTACATGTTATATGGTTTTTGTACGTAGTAGTTCTTTCCGTCCACTTTGATGCCCTGTATATGGTTACTGAATAATAAAGGAACATGACCAGTTCATGTCCATGCATATCTTGATGTTGACATCCTGGGATCTACCAGATCATCGACATGATTATTGCTGGCTATTCCATAACTTATCTAACTGCCACTGCCATTAGAAATGAAAAAACTAGCAAGGACTTGATTATGGTTGAGTAGTACCTGCGAATGAAATAAGGCCATCCATGGCCAATTCTTGTCTCACTCACTTTATGGCTAATTTTGGCAGAACACAACTTAGTGTTGTTTCGCTTGGCTCCAGTCCGAAGAACATTTGGACTTTTTGTTTTGACAAACTTCTCCCACTTTATATTCATGATTGTAATCCCTAAATTTTGAGTAACACGGATTATTTCGCAAAAAAGGCCATCCATCTGGTGGTAGTCCGGTCGTGTCCCATTGAAGAATCATGCAAGGAATAGTATACGCCTGAGAGGATTATCATGTTGCAACCATTGCTAGAGCTCAAGAAAGGCTAAGTTTGAATATTACCAACATGATATTGATTCCTGTATCTTTGGCTATTTTTTTTTTGGACGGAAAGGCCTTCATGGCTAGCTTTATTAAACTCAAATAATGCTTACATCGTCTGCTAAAAATTTAGCAATAGTAACCGGAGATGCATCCACCAATAGAGAAGGGGTGTTTATACGCCCCCACTCAGCTAGCTCATGAGCAACTACATTTGATTCATTATTACAGTGCTCAATAGTAACCTTCCCGAACTCTCGTAATAACTCTCTGCAATCATCTAAAACTGGAGCCGCCACCATAGAATGTCCCTCATTCAGATGTATAGCATCGACCACAATAGAATTATCCATCCTCACCAAGACATTATTGCACCCCATACTCTGAAGTAACTTTAAACCTTCAAATAGGGTCGCCGCTTCCGCATAGACGGCATCTGACACATACTCAAGGCGAGAAGTAGAAGCAACAATGAAATTACCTCTGTGGTATCTAACTATCGCCCCACATGACCCCGTATGCAGATCCTCAATAAAAGACGCACCAACGTTTAGAATTTGTTGCGCTGCCAAGACAATGAGCCATGTGTTCCTTCTAGGTGCAGTAGTTTGTTTCGCTGCCGCTCTGTGAAGTTAAGAATCAATGCATGGATGGCTAGTGCAGATCGCAATGGCGTCTGCACTTCCTCCCCTCCGACCTGCTGTCTACGCTACCACCATACGAATCAGCTCGATGTAGCTATCAACTCTCGAAGCTCTATCGAGTCGTCAGAATTGTGTTGCGTCGATTGATCACACAAGAGAAATTCCAGCACGCCGGAACCCGAGCGATCAACAGGCGACGCATCATGTACGACCCTCTCAATCCCAAGGGCAGCCCATACTGCCTTTGCTCTCACGCATTTAAATAAAAGCATGCTTGATATCTTCTGCTCCTGCTTTGCAAATTGAGCATTGCGAAGTACTACCAATGTGACGGTTTGCAAGAACAAAAAAACAGGGAATAGCATTGTGTAGACATGTCCATAGGAAGATCTTAATTTTTCCCGGGAATCTTAGACTCCAAATTTTCCTCCGACTCAGACTAGTGCTATCATTGTATGTAACCCCCCATTCTTTGTAGTAGGCTGACCATACTGAGAAAATCCTGCTTTTTGTAGCTATTTGTTTTTGTAATGATCAGGTTCTCAAGTTGACTATGGCTCTAAATATGAACGGAGTACTCAACAGGTGAGGGGTGTCCACCTCACTTGTTGCTGTCCCTGGTACGAAGATGACCAGAGATAAGACTTGTGTGCCATGTGCCATAGACGCCGGCATGAATTAATTCAACTTTCTCAACAGTTCAATCTCGTAGAAAAGAAAACAGAAGAGCTGCGCATCCAATGCAATTATTGATTGCCCTTTTCAGATCAGCAGTTGCTAATTTCGGGTTTTAAATGATAATCAGACGAACACACGGTCCAGAACTTTCTCATTCCAAAGTTGGTGATTGACAGATTGAAAGACCTGCCTAGCTAGGGTCATCAGTTGCGCAGAATGACTTTTAGTCAGACAATCGTGCGTATTATTCGTCTATGGGTGTTCATATGATTGAAAAGTACATAAACGTTAGGTCAAACCAAATGCATTCCCTGAAAAGTGTGTTAAAATGAGTGTGAACCGCATGAACAAAAAGTTGGCTCCGGCGCGACTCTAGCAGCCACACTTGGGTGTCCAGATCTTGCCACTGGGGTACCTCCCCTGCCTCGTCACCTCCCCTTGCCACGGCCGGAAGGCGTCGCCGGGCAAAGCTGTGGGGCTGTTTCTGTGGCGCGGTGGCGTTGTATATGGAGGGATTGGCTGCGAGCTATGACACAGCCACACAGGCGCTTCGGCCTTGGCGTGGGGTGAGGCTGGCTCTCTCTGAGGCAGACATGCTGGCATCGTTGGCTGCTGCTGGCGGATGTGCGGAGGCGCAGAGGCATGTGATGAGCGGGGGCGCTCTTGGCGGTTGATCTATGTGGCCTTTGCTGCTAGATCCAATGCACAGCTGCCCCCCATCCCCTAACTACACCGTCGGAGGTAGCCGATGGGCTGGTTTCGTCTCGGCCAAGTCTGTGGTGGTGCGCAAGTGATGTCTGGGGAACATCACAGCCTCATTGCTCATGGATCCTCTGCAGCACTCTTAGTGGTGGGCTGCTCGCTTCAGCAACTGACGGGGCAGTGCGGCGCCTACTCTTGGTGGTGGTTGTATAAATGATCTTTTTTTAAATCTGAATATATTTACTACTAACGCTGGGGGATATATGCAAAGCCAGTAGTACCAAGGACACATGTGTCGTGGCAGTGTATATCAACGCCACTGGTATTTTAAATACCATGGACATGGGGATCATTGGCAACGCCACTAATAAGCGGTTACCAGCGGCGTGGACATGAAATGGTAACAGTACCACTGACGTTATACTCTTGGCGTCCCGAAAATGCGTCGGTAAACACTTTTTTCAAGCGCCACTACTAGGTTTTTTCCTACTAGTGGAAGCAAATAGTGGGTGATGGGTCTGGGATTGCACTTAGCCATTTTATTTGCACACGGTTCAAATTTTATATCGTCTGTGATGTCTTCATCGCACACAGTTTGACGCTAAGTTCTGCGATAGAAAGGGGGAAGGGCTTAATAGGTCTGATCTGCACATTTCTTTTAGAAAACAGGCACGAGGCGCACCCTGCTTTAAATTAATATTGACAATATCGAAAAGTTTGGCATAGTTATAAGTTCTTACAAAACGCACAACATAAAAGTAGGGGTACAAATCGCAACTCAACAGGAGTGCAGAATAAACTTGGGTCTAGTAAGACCAACTTAAGGATTCCTATGGGCAGCGTGAAGATGCTTGATCTTGGTAAGGATATTCGCTGATGTCTCACAGTGTTTCCTCTTCTCAAGAGAATGCCATTACGTAAAAACGGAGACCATTAAGGAGTAGTTAGCAGGACGAGATGGAAGAGCTCCCTTGGTGACAATGAAGAGCTTGTTGCGAGTAGTCCAAAGAGCCCAAGCTAAAGCACTGAACACTCTCCTTTCTTCAGCACTTGAGACAAACCACCTTCGGCAGTACATGTGGTGCATGCATTGTTGTTTTTATTAAGCACTTGCACCCTGTTGGTTAGATAGCACGGTGCTATCTAGCGCAACCGGGTTCGAGTCACGGAGTGACTCGTGGAGCTTAGAGTTCTTTATAAAAATATGCCACCGAGGGCTAGTCCTAGATGGTTTTATTTTTTAAGACGGGGCGTCGACTCGTTGGCTTGGTAGCTGGGTTAGCTGCCGGCCCGCCCAGGTCCAAGCCTCGGCTCTAACACCCGACGCTCGTGGAGTTTCTTCTATAAATAAAAGCCAACAAAGATTAATCCCTGGGTTGGTCTCATTATCTTTATTAAGCACTTGTGTATGCATTTTTTCACGTGGGGACGTCCGGTGTTGGGGGGCTACATAGGACCACGCACCTTGTGATCGTGTAGTGTTCCACCCCACTAACCAAAATATAGACCTAGCATAAGAATATATATTTTCATCTGGCCATACGTAAGTATGACCTAGAACTAGCCCAAAGCAAGAAGGAAGAAGCCACCGCCATGAATCATTGGTAGGTCTGGGGCAGTCGAGCATTTCCTGGAGAACAAGTGGTCCTTTATCTTTGGTAATTTATATCTATGTGAGTCCACTTGGTGGAGACATCCGTTTGGGTGGGGGAAATTTAGATGGAGACCTGAAAAAACGTTGGTGGGTTGGTTGGTTTCCAACACATGCATGCATGGCTAAAATGTACTCCCTCCGTTTCTAAATATAAGTCTTTTAAAAAATTTCAAAATAAAGTACATACGAATGTATATAAACATATTTTAAAGTGTAGATTCACTCATTTTGCTTCGTATGTAATTCATATTGGAATATTTAGAAAGACTTCAATTTAGAAATAGAGGAGTACTATATGTCTAACAGTGGTCGGAGCGGTCATTAATTTTTGCCTAATAATGCAAGTTTTCAGAGAACGAAAATGATGTACATACGATGTTGCACGACGGCCAGCCGATAGTTTCTCTACACCGTTAGATGCTTTAGGAACAATAGTACAAATGGCTGGATGAAAAATCGTGTGCATGTCGTCTAAAAAGTGTCGGCTGTATAACAGTGCTATTCAGAGAATGTTGTTTGGTTTCATGCCTGCATGAGAAGCTTATAACATACTCCCTTCCTTTTAAAATATAAGACCTTTTAGACATTTCAACACGGACTACATATAAATGTATATAGGCATATTTTTTAATGTATATTTATTCATTTTGCTTTATATGTAGTCCGTATTTGAATCTCTAAAGCCTTGATATTAGAAACGGAGGGGTATCCGGATAGTAACAGTGCGGCGAATAAATTGGCGATTATGAAGGTGACAGTGCGTGCGCCTGAGACAGGCCATCCATTTCGTAGGCCTGGCTCCGGCTAATTACATGCTGAATGTGCTCGAGCCAGACAAGGGGAAAGGAGGCTTAGGGTGGCGGCAACCGACAAGGTCCAGGGTAGCGTCAGATTTCACCTCTTTTTTCTCATTATTTTTTTGCAAAAGCATCATATTTCCATCCCTCGGGTGACAACCAAATAGGTGGCCGTTTTGTGCTATCTGCATGAGACCACCGCTTGGTGCTCCTTCCCTTAGCCATACTCTTAATTTTTTTTATTTGAAAAGGGGGGTTCGTCCCAGCCTCTGCATCAGAACGATGCATACGGCTATGATTATTAATAAGCAAAAAGTCCAACACAAGTCTCCAAGTCACGACAAAAAACAAAAAGGCTCACGAGGAGCAAAATAGTAATTGTAAAGCCACAAGGGCTGGCATAAAAAGATAGGAATACTAAATGACTATCTTATTACATGAGTGCCATCCAAATTTCATCGGATATATCCAATAACCAAACGCTCCCTGACCTCCGTCGGAGTGAGTAGCGATCACATACGGATCAACGCAATGGCTCGGAAGACAACCTGCAAAAAATGAATATTTCTTGTTCTGTTAAAGACCAGATCATTTCAGCAGTTCCAAACTGCCCATAATAAAGCACATACTCCTACACAAATCTGTCTCGTTGTGTCAACATCTATCCCATCAAGCCACGTCTCAAATAACATGGTGATGAAATTCGGAGGAGTAATGTTAAATGCTATGTGAACCATCCGCCATATAATTTTTGCCAGAGGGCAATCAAGAAAGAGGTGTTTGATTGATTCATGTTGGTCACAAAAGCTACATCTCGTAGAACCTGTCCAATTATGCTTTGCCATACTCTTAGCTGCTAACCGAAAAACTAGTATGATCAGCTGGGTCAACATGCCAATCCAACCCATGCCATAGCTAATTACGTACAACCCGTCTCAAACCAACCTGCACACGTTCCATATGTAACCTGTGCTGCTAATGTGCCACTCAGGTACATAACCAAAAGAGTTGCTGGTAATGGCTAAACACGATCCAGGCCAGGCAGGATGGCATGAGGAGACGAACCAAACTAGCGCTAATCCCTGATGCCTCTCAAGCCTACTGAACTCATTAGGTCATATGTGATCACTACTTCTTGAATATATGGTCACTAGAGGTATATCACTAAGAGACTTGGAATGAACTATATTCATCCTTTCGGAATTGCTTATATGCGGGTGCTTCGGCAGCGCACCGTGATGTATATATCAGATTGTGCAGCTGCAGTTATCTCCAATTTTACCACATTCGCCACTTCTAGCCAGTGTGCCTCACTATCATGCATTTTAGGGTAGATTTATATCTTTACTGCATCATATGCTCACATGATATGATGGTACACATATGGACCATGGACAATGTTATAATTGCGTGCACCCACCTCTGGGTTCGGTCCTAGTTACAACATAGACGACATACTTAATTTGCATGAAGTTTTAGAAGAGAACTCAGATGGCTTAGCACCTGTGCAAAACGTACAAAAGATCATCCCACAATTTAGATGTGTATTTCTTGCCTTGTAGAAAAAATAGAATGAATGTAATTATACTGCAATACATGTTGTTCAACCATCCGACGTTAACTTATGTATGGTGAGTCCACTGAGGTGATTTGCTCTGTTGTATCTAAAATTCTTTGATTTTGGTAAATAATTGTTGTGTTACTCAAAGATCACGGGTTACAATGATGTCTGATAATGTCTAAGACTCCATCTAGTCCAGATCCAAGCCAAATATCAGTTCGGCCTTGTGATTTTCCAAAGTTTGCAATCAAATGATTTGCATTATTTTGGCATCGACGAATATGTGTAATACAAGAACTACGTTTCCTCCATACTTCCTTCAATTGTTTGATCAGAAAATCAATTATATAATCAAAATATAACATATATAATTAAGCCCTCGAACGGAGCTGCTCCCGCACCGTCTCCTGCGCCTACATCCTGGCCTTCGCAGCGCATGACAACATCACCCTTACGGGCAACGTCATCTACTCTGTCCCAGCCGGCCACCACAACGGGAGGGTCTCCATCGAGAAGGACGCCCTCAACAACCTGCCGCCGCCCACGTTCACCGCGCAGCAGCTCATCGACCGGTTCAAGAACAAGACCATCACCACCGAGGAGATGGTCCTCCTCTCCGGCGCCCACACCGTCGGCCGCTCCTTCAGCTCGCCCTTCATCTGCCGCATTTGGAACGGCAACACAACCATAGTACGTCCCTCTAGTGAGACCTAGGGGTGGATTAACAAGTTGCTTGGCTCGTTAAGCTCATGCTCGTTAAGCTTGTTCTTGTCAAGGCTCAGTTTGTTAAGCTCGTTAAGATTAACCAGCAGAAAACCATGCTCAGCTCGGTTCATTTGAAACTCGTCAAGCTCGTTAGCGCTCGTTAATAAATTCTGATGTGTTATGACCTACATGATGAGTGTGTAGATGTGGTTTTTAAGAAGGGCTAATTATCCTTTTGCCCTCAGTGGTATCCATGTACTCAGTTTTGCCCTCAGATGCGAATTGTGCTCAGTTTTGCCCCTAGTCCGTGCGCACCGACTCGTTCCGTGAACTCTGCCGTCTCCGTCATGTCAATCTTTTGACTCCACCCTTACAGGTGGGACCAGGCGACAGAAACGGCCAATTTTATTTAGACCATTGCACGCGTGGCTTGTGGGACCCAGCAGAGAGCCGTTGAGCAGAGAGCCGTTGGCGGGTGTGCTATATAAGCGGGCGACAGCGGCGGTGACCACGGCGACAGAGAGCACGGCAGTGACCACGGCGAGAGAGAGAGAGAGCACGGCGGCGGGAAGCTAGGTGTGGAGGGCGCGACGGTGGGAAGCTAGCAGTGCAGGGCGCGGCGGCATTGAGATCCCTTCGGCTCCGAGCTCCATGTCTTCCTCAAGCTCCCGCGCCACCTCGCGGATGCAGAGCCGGGCGCGTGTGGACATGCCTGTCTTCGTCTGTCCGCGGTGCCGGGCGGGCGTTGATCGGAGGGTTTCTCAGACACCGAGGAACCAGAATCGTCCGTTCTACGTCTGCAGCGAGAATGGGGTAAGAATCAGGGCAATTGCACCATTTTCGTGGTCGGGATCTTTGAGCAATGGGTTGATCTGTTTGGTGTTCATGCAGGTGACATGCTTCTTTCTTTGGGTCGATGCTCTGGCCAAGGCTCTGATGAATGAACTGCAAGAAGAGCATGAAGAATGGTTGCGCATGCTGCCACGAACGGCAGTGGCCGCACCACGAGCTCCAGAAGAAGGGATGGAGGGCGAAGCATGCACTGACAGAGAGCTAGCTGTTGAGCTTAGGATGTTGAAGAAGAAGGTTAGGAAGCTTGAAGATCAAGCACTACCAATACCCATTTGCAAATACTTTTGGGCATTTGTAGGTATGGTAATCGCACTGGTTATAATGTTGAAAATGTATAGAAAGGCATGAATTTTGGTGGAATTTGTAATCTTGAAATTGTTTGAGAAATCCACCTAGTTTAAATGTTGGTTAAAGTTGTTTAAATGTTGAAACAAAAAGAGAAGAAGTGACCAACATTTAAATATGTTGGAAAAAAAAAGAAATTAGGAATTCAGAAACTTTTGATCAATGAAATGCAGCTCTCTGCTCTGCCTTTCTGTCCAAAAAAAGGTTGCTCTTGGGCCAAATTCAGAGCATGGAGCCAAGTGTAGGCTAGACTAATGGGCCAACTGCATCCAATTAGGCCCATTCGGGGGTTCTCTTGCGTATTTTTCTGTTTTCTATTCTGATTTAATTTAGGCAGTAAATCATAATGCTGGAACTTTTTGTGGAAGCTAATTGAATTATGCCGGAGCCAAACAATTAAGGTTAGAAATTTTTTGGAGCTGTTAATTAATCCAATTCAAATACACCGTGATTTAAATCAAAGACCAAAATGTCATGGAAAATGTGCCTCAGCTCTGGTAGAGGTTTACGCCAGGTGCCAAAATAAATGAACAATTTTTAAGGGCATTACATTGAGAAAAACATAATTTGTCTAAAAAATGAAGGGTGGAAAATGCACAAAAAATTGGTGCTGCTGGGGACTCGAACCCAGGACCGCGTGGGTTTGTGGTGTTTAGGCCTGCGCTGGTAACCGCTAGGACAGATGACAAGACTTTGACATGGATAGGGAAGGAAGGTATACATAGTGAGATTTTGATTTTTTTTAAAAAAATAGTGAGCCATGAATGTTTGGACACGCGTGAGAGTGTTTTTCCATTGTTTTGCACTTAAATTTTGGAGGGTTGGAAGGTTGAAAATGTATGTTGCACTACCACATGATTTTGGTCAGAGTGGCACTTGGTCTAGGGTTAGAGTGGCACTTGGTTTGGGATTTAAAGGGAATAAATTTGCATGTTAGTTCATGACTTTTTGTTTGAATGAAACAGAGGGCTCCTCACCCCCTTCGATTTTCATTAATGAAAACCACAAGTTCTCGAACTTCATGAATTGTTTAGGGAAGAAATGATGTGTTTGGGCACGGACATTTTTTAACACACATAATAAACCCTAATAACTTAGATAAGATGGAACACACCGTACCATGGCAATAACTTAGATAAGTTCACAGTTCACAAACACATGATGAAACATGACACGAGATGACACGACATAGAGAAGCAACAAAATAAAAAACGAAACATGACGAGCTTGACTCCGGGCTTGAACATCTTCATCTTGAACTTCTTCTTCCACCTTGGCCGCGCGCGCCCCTTCAACACCGTCTTCATCTCCACCTCCTCCTCCTTGTCGTAGGGAAGGGAGTGCATCTGGCCTGGAGCGGGGAAGATGCGCTCGTAGTTGGCGTAGATGTTGTAGACGGTGAAGAAGATGGCCTCACAGCCGCACCAAAAGACTTGGCCGAGGAGCTCGCGCGCGTCAAACGGGTTGGTGAAGGTGACCGTGAGCAGTAGGAGGATGCCGCCGCGGTCACGAACCTCGTTGAGGGTGAACATCCTCGGCGAGCCCCATGGGAGGTGGGCATAGCCGGCTGTGAGGAAGGCGTGGGTGAGTTCGACGGAACCCCTCCACCTTGAAATAGCCCACACACGGAGCTCCCTCTCCACGAGCACGCCCGGTGGGTAGCGCAGCTCCACCACAACTTCATTTTGGATTGTCTAAGAAGTATCCAGGCTTAGTTTTTCATTTTGATGTTTTAGACTTGTTTAAATCTTAGTCAAAGTTAGGTTTGCACAGAATTTAAATGAGCAAAACAAAATTCAAAAAAATCAAAAAAGGAAAAACCATTTGCTCATTCAAACATCATCCAACAGATATTTAAACGTCATGTCAAATATACTTCTAACATAGGTTCAACATCATCCAACAGAAATATAACATGTCAAGTGATAAATGTTTCATAATACAACATCATCCCTTATTCATTCATAATGTTTCATAATTATTCATAGATAGCATTGGGGCTTCTGTCTGTTCCTTGAGCTTCTTGCCATCACTTTGCTCCTCGTGCACCTTGTGCTCATTGTTTCTTATCTCCTTCTCTTGGTTGTCGGTACCTTGCGCATCTTCTTCAAACCTACCATAGAGCTGTGCAAAACATAAACGATAATGAGATCATGTCAAGTGATAGATGTACAGTATATTTGACCCTTGCAAGATTTACATACCTAGCAAAACTCACAACAACAGAAGGTTGGTCACCATTTGGAGCCTCACTTGGATCATCATTTGGAGCCTCACTTGAATCACCATGATCACCATTTAGAGCCTCACTTGGATCACCATTTGGAGCCTCACTTGAATCATTATTTGGAGGATATTTTGGATCATCGTCAAAATCATGCGGTTGTTGACCATCATCATTTGGAACCTCGTCAAAATCGTCATCTGATGCAACCGGTTGTTGACCATCATTTTCATCATCTGTTGAGGCAACCGGCTGCTGACCAACATTTTCATCGAAGCCTTCATCGAAACTCTCTCCGAACACTGGATCTACTGTGTTATCACAATACTTACCAAAATGACCAGACCCACCACACCTTGTGCACTTACGCTTCCTCGCTCCAAGTCCAGCTCCTTCGCTGCGAGGTCTGATTCGACACTTCCTTGGTCTACCTACTGCTCTCTTCAGAATTGGAGCGCAAAGCTTGAATCCAGGGTCCACCATGTCCCATTGTTGTTTTCCCTCCATAGCAGGCAAGGCATAAGCATATGTGGCTTTGAACCTTGCAGCAGAGTAGTAATCATGCACATACTGATGTATGTTCCTTGCTGGACCTAGAAGAGAAGTGATGAAAAACAAGGCATGAATGCATGGCAACCCAGTTATCTGCCATTGCCTACAACTGCAAGTTCTAGCTTCTAAATCCACTGGATATCTCCATTCCCTCTTCTCTTTATCCAAATATGATATCTCTGCTGTGGTACCCGAGCAAAGAGTCATGTTCATTTCCAAGCCTGTTGTCTTCTGCTTCAGTTCATTCATCATGGCAGTGATGATAATGTGGCCCATGAATTTTGCCTCGGCTATTCCTGCACGATAATGAAATTTCTACATGTATTCTATCCTTATTCTGTCAAGCAAATCCACCACATAATGACCCTTTAGTTTTCGGATCATTGAGTTGAAAGACTCTGCTAGATTATTGTGCACATAGTCAACTTTGCTCACTTCACTGAATTGGTTTCTACCCCATAACTTGGAGTGGTGTGTTTCCAAGTATTCTTTCACTTTGGGATTCATGTATAACTGCCTGAAGTGGTAGTTGCGCTTCTTCACATTGCATGTCAAAGATGTTGGCCATAAATTGTCGGTATACACCTTTCCTTTGAATTTCTTCATGAAATTTGCAGCAAGGTGACGCATGCATTCCCTATGCTCTACTCCAGGGAACACATTATCCACGACCACTTCTAAACCTTTGCAGACATATGTATGAATGGCCAACCCATTGGGATGTGCAATAGCCCGGCGGAGATTATGCAAAAACCAAGTCCAGCTCTCCTCAGACTCTGTCTCCAGCACACCATAGGCAACTGGAAATACAAAACTATGTTCATCAACTGCACAAGCTGCTACTAACTGTCCTTTAAACCTCCCTGTGAGAAAAGTGGCATCAATAGCCAAATAAGGCCTGCAGCCTGCCAAAAAACCCCGGCGACAAGACTCAAAGCAGACAAAAACCCTCCTAAAGCATTTCTTGGTCTTTGTCACTCCCCTGAATGTGTACTCCACGGTGTGGTGATCAATATCTACAATACTACCTGGGCTTGTCCTCTCCACTTCACCTTTGAATGAATACAACAATTGAAAACTTTTCTGCCAGTTACCATAAATAGAATCCATAGCATGTTGTTTACCATTGAACAACCTCATGTATGGTAAATCTATCTTGAACTTATCTTTGATGTTCTTCTGCAATTCCTTTGGACCCACTTGCTGGTTTTCTTTCACCCACTTCTTTACTTCTTCTGCCACCCATCTTGACTTGGCTCTACTGATTGTATCCTTCCTAAGGGTTGATTCCTGGCATGTGTGCTTAAAAGGGTTCATTTTGACCTGAACATTAGTGCTATTCCGCATTTTAGATGCAAGCAGCCTCCATGGACAACCTTCAGTCGGACAGTGCACTCTGTAACGTACTTTATCACTCTTGTCAACTTTGAAAGTACGTTCTACCTTGATGCAGTATGTCACAAGTGCATTTCTACACTCATTTATGGATGCAAAAACTGTACCTTCTTTCATATGAGAGTTCAAAGGGTCCCATTCAACAGCTGCAAGGTCTTCATCCTCACCCATCGCGTCATCATCCACACGGACTGCATTGTGAGCCTCATCTTGATTTTTAGTCTGAGGTGCCCATCGTAAATTCCGAATAACATCAGAATATAGCTTCTCTTCATCAACCCCAGAATTGTAGCCATCAGGCTCCACTTCAAGGGGGACCCTACTGCTGTTTCCCACACTTGTCGAGCCACCACGTCGCCGTGCACCAACTGAACTGTTCTGGCTAGATATGCCATTACGACAACTTGGTTCTCACCGAGATGTTGCACCCGCCATCCTAGGTCCAAATGCCTGCTCAAGCACATCAACTTGCAGCCTGACATGAAAATTATCTTTCTCTTTATGCCTAACAAACATGGTAGCTAGCTCTTCATCATTACTAACTGTCACCCAATTCTTTTCCCCATCATAGTATTTGTATACCACTTCATCAAGCAAACCCCAAGGATATTGGCTACAAATTACCTCCCCAAATTGTCTGAAACTCCAATTACTAGCCATTGGCAACCGATAATCAAAACCTCCTTGGTATTTCTTCTTATCCTTTGCATCGAACATGTACCGGTCCCTTCTAATGTGCACCATGAAAGCAAACCGCAACTCCATCCTAACCGGCGAAAAACAGAGACGCAATCAACACACTAATTGGGCAAACCTACTCGAATCGAGTGCTCAAATGCACAACTAAGCTCAATCTAAACAAGAGGCGAGACTTACCCCTCGGGAACCCAGTCGTGGACGCGGCGGATCTCCGACCCGATGCCTGCCTCGCCAAATACTCTGTGGTCGCCGCTGCTCACCATTTCGCCCTATGGTTCTTCCTCCTAGTTTAAATAGCTCCAGCACCCCCCCCCCCACCTTTAAGCGCTCCGGCCGGGCGCACGGAAGGAGGCCGCGCCGCGGATCGAGCAGGTGGCGGGCGCCCCACCCGTGGCGTCGCAGGAAGGTGGTGGGCGTCACAGGTAGCCGTGGAGCATAGGCGCAGGGAGGTAGCAGCGGAGCAGGCTGTGCAGCTGGTGGCGGGGCAGGTGCTGGCCGCGGCGCAGGTGGCGGCGGCGGCGCAGGACAGCCGACCGGGCGGATGGGTGTGAGCTAGAATGATTGGGGATTTAGTTGCACGGGCCTACATGTCAGCTCCGGACCCACGTCCACGCGGTCCCACGTGTAAGCTCCGGACCCACAACCACTAACGCCGGCGGACGGAATGGACTCAAATATGGCCGTTTGGCCTCGTCATAGTTGTTGTGCTCGGACTAGGGGCAAAACTGAGGACAATTCGCATCTGAGGGCAAAACTGAGCACATGGACACCACTGAGGGCAAAAGGATAATTAACCCTTTTAAGAAGTAAGATGGTGACTGCCAAAGTTAATGCACTAGTTTGTTGCCTCCTATGAAAACTTTATCATGTAAGACGAAAATGTGTGTTGTGTTGTTACTAACGAGCTACTCATAAAACTCGTTAGCTCGTTCATTGGCTTTGTTCATTAAGAAGTGAGTCGCGAGTTTAACGAGCCGAACTATCGAGCGCTCATTAAACTCGTGAGCAACGAGCTTTTCGTTCAGCCCTACCTATGTCCCTGTTTGTTTGGGCTTTTGTATGCTTTTGCATATTTTTTCATTTTGGCCAAAAAGCGATAAAAGCTTCTAAATAGATGCTCCTGCAGCTTTTATAGCTTTTGAAGCTAAATATAAGCCCAAACAAACAGGGCATATATAAGTTTACGTTGGCATGAAACTTACGTACGTGTGTTGAATTATCATCTACTTTCTCTGTTCTAAATTACTCGTCGTAGAAATAGATGTATCTAGAATTAAAATACATCTAAATATATTCATACTTGTTACAAGTAATTCGAAACGGACTGAGCCCGTCGTACGCGGCGCAGCTGTGGGTGCTGTGCCCGTCGAACACGTCGCAGGCGACGGCGCCGATCGGCCCGGGCTCGGCCAACATGCTGGACAACAACTACTATAAGCTGCTGCCGCGCGGCATGGGGCTCTTCTTCTCCGACAACCAGCTGCGGGTCGACGGCAACCTCAACGTACTGGTGAACCGATTCGCGGCCAACGAGACCCTGTGGAAGGAGCGCTTCGCGGCGGCCATGGTAAAGATGGGCCGCATCCATGTGCAGACCGGGAGCTGCGGCCAGGTGTGCCTCAACTGCAACGTCGTCAACCCGACGTTGTCGTCGGTCTGCCTGGCGGACTCCGTCGAAGAGGAGGGACTCGTCGCCAAGAGCTAGCCGCGAGACTGACGCACACACTTGGCGCACCGATCGAGTCAGCATGGTGTTCACCCTCTTTTTCCTCGGATTTGATATAATCAGTTTTTTTACTCATTGTCGCCTATGTCAGCATGCATGTGTGCGGGTTTTTTTAGGGTGGTTTTGTTACAAACTGGAGTACTTGCGGAGGGGCCAAGTTATTTTTTTGAAAAACACATCCCATATATTAATCTATACCAATAAAAAAAGACTTAAAGAGGCAGATCCAATTAATCTCGGCCATCAAATCATGTCAATTCAACGACCTAGACTGCTTCAATGTCCAGCGCTTAACACGGTTAGCGTGTAGTTAATTTCATGCCAAATATAGTGCTAATCACATAATAGCATGCAAATAATATCCTACTTATTATCCGCATGCAGTTAATATAATTCCAAATTAACGTGCATTGCACATATCTATTGACTAGTTAAATTAAAATATTCATACAATCATTCATTACAAATTTAGCCACACAGGGCGGAACATTGTTAAGAAGCACACCATCGGACCTATTATCAAAGCTGAACTTCACAATCTCGTGCGCCATACTATTAGCCCTTTTGTTAATCTTGGATATCTTGCAACTTATCATCAACTTGGATAAACTCAGTCCTTCTACCCTTAGATCAGCTAGAGAAGACCTGTCTAGAAGATCATTTCCAAAAAAAGAAGCCACAAAAGAGCAATCAGTTTCTAAAATGATGGACTTCAGGAGAGTTATACCAATGTATAACCCTGCAAGCGTCGCTCTAAGTTTCGCTTCATCCGCGCTATTGCACACACCAATATAATCTCGGAACGAAATGATAACTTCTCAAGCATGGTTCTTGGCCACCACGCCCACACTCGTAGCTCTTATAGCCTCCACAAAACCAAGTTTGTTTTCTCGCCCTGAATTCAAGCATGAATACCAGCGATGTTGCTCAGCTGTTTGGTCAATGGTATAAATATGGTCCATCTAAAAAAACAAGTTTGTTTTGTCGCCAATCGGAATGAAACTCTACGCCTTCGTTGATTGTTCCCGTTTGAATTGAACAACTCTCTTATACTCTTTCCGTTCCACTGTAGAATTTGTCAAGTACGAGGTCAACACCATGAAATATTGACCGAGTGTTATTTTGTCACATGCGTGGTAATTTGCAATTATAATTAACCAGACTCTCCACCTGAGAGCAATTTTAGAAGATTCGCTATATCGGCCCGATCACTACATAAACTGTTAATACTGCAATTTTGGCTGAAAAGGCCACTCTAGAAGAACCGTCATCCTGCCCTCGGTTGCCATAAATTTTAGAGCGCCCTCCATATACGAAACGTAAGACTCCATATTTGATAGTTGTGTGGGGTATTTGGAGCGCACTCCATCCGAAAATTGGATTGACGTGAAGGACATTTCACCTTCCCACTGCTCTTCCAGCCAGCCCCACCGTTTCCCTTCCCTGGTCATAGCGTCGTTGCTCACCTCTTTGTGCCGCCCCTGGTCCTCGCCGATGCCAGCATGGTCGCCTCCGATCTCATTGTTTTGGAGTCAGATCCGACGACTTGAATGGTCATGTATCCTGCACCTGTGACGGCCAACCTCGATCATGCTGGCGAAGAGTCCCGACCGGGCATGGATATGCCATCGCGGGAGGTCATTCGCCTCCCCCCACCCCCTCCCCCCCTGTCAGGGCTGCAATTGTCCTCGGCCAAGGAACAGGAGAAGAAGAAACAAAAGGGAGGCATCCGTGCTCTTGCCCCTCCTCGCTTACTCCCTTCGGCCGGCAAAAACAAGTCGGCCTCGAGTCATGTGGCAGATCAACAAGGGTTATGAGGTAAAAAAAAGGCACATTTGCCTTGTATTATTAGGTTTGTTCGATGGAAATGGGGTGACATGTAAAATTCTTGGCAGATGTGTGATGTTTGTGATAATTTTTATAATTTGGGGGAATCGACCCCCAACAATAAATTATTTCTCATTAGTGTGATTGGTGATTCTGTGACGAACGATGGCAATCTCAAGACAAAATCATTGTCACTTTTAGAATATCAGTTTGTCAACGATATGGAATTTGATCAATTTGATGCCACAGGCTCCTCAAAGAAAGAAGGCAATGTGGGGAAGGCAAGGCAGGCTCCGTCCAAGAGGAGGATCTCGTGGCCACGAGCTAGCCGAGATGCTCGCACGTGGTGGACCGATCGAGTCCATGTGCTCTCCTAGCCGGCCACTTTTTCTTCAGATTTGCTATAATCATGAGTTTTTTATGCGTCATCACCCATGTCCGCATGCATGTGTGTGCTTTTATTTATTTTATTACGTGTATATACGTACTCCCTACTGGGAGTACTATACTTCCACTTGTGCCAAGTTTCTTGTTTTGCCAATCGGAACGAAGCTCTACTCCTCAATTGTGCCCATTTGAATTGAACAACTCTCATATACTCTACACGGTCAACAATACGCAATTTTGACAGACTGTTATTTTGTCACATGCATAGTAATTTCCAGTTATAATTAACCAGACTCTGACCCTTAGCACCTAATGGTGTACACAACCCAACTTTCCGTAATAACACGTGCCAATGCTCCTTATCATTTATATACCCAGTCATCACCGAAGCACTAACTATGCTAGATGTAATTCATTCGGCGATGGTCACGAATTAACAACGTCACACACTATGAAGTCTTCGCGGCGCTTTGGCTGGATCGCCATAGCAATAGGACGGTTGACTCTTTTCCAAATGTTGAGAAGCTTAGTGTTGGGTCCTCTAGTGTCTTATTGCTCAACAGTCCATTCAATGTTGGAGAAATGCCAGCCTGGTAAGGGCAACATCTACTCTTGGTGAAATGATGGATGTGATGAGTTTGTGAAGTGGCACATGAACAAAGTTGGGGCGGCACCCTGTGCCCATCGAGCAACACGTCCTTCGCTGTTGCGCCACAACCACTTGTAGGGATGAAAGGAATGACAAGACAGCGATGAATCTCACAAGGACTAGCCCTAGAACCCCTAGGCATCAAGCAGATGAAAAAGTGATCGAGCCGAGGAGAGAATTCAAGGAAAGGATTGTTGAAATTGAAGAGAGGGAGGGACAGCCCCTTGGGCGTCGCTCTGGATCCCACTTTTTAGTAGGTCCATGACAAATTACAAAATGTACTTGAAGACCTCCAAATGTCCTCTCTAAACTCTTCCTAGCACCTTCTTGCTTTTGGGCAAAGTGATATTTTTTGTTACCTTCTAGCTCGGAGATGGTCTTGCCAAAGGTCGTCCATGAAGTATAGATACCATTAACAAGATAGCATCACATGGTAGAGTCAAGCTCATTAATGGTACAGTTGCAATTTGGAGCGTTGCCCTCGTAAAGTCTTACAAACAATGGACACCGCTGGAGCATTTTGATGTCATTGTGAGACCTTGGCACGTAAAACAAAAGTTGTCAAATACACATCTCCACTGTCACTGCATGCAATTGAGGGACACAAACATACCAAGAAACTATCATGATTATCCAAGTGCCAAAAGCCGAGCCTTGGCGACAACATTTATTTCTCCCAAGTACACTTTTCTAAACACCACTATTAGGGAAAATCTTATACATGGAGCATTATCAGTAGCGCCTGTTAGAAGGACGCGCTACTGCTAACTAGCAGCATCGCAGGTAAAACGAGCGTGCTATAGGTAACACTTAGCAGTAGCGCACTTTCACTAGCCAGGTGCTACTGCTAAGTGGGCCACACGGCCACCCCAGGTCTAGCATAGCATATGATCGTTCAGTTTATTGCTATTGTTTTCTTAATGTCAAATACATACTCCTTTGACCATGAGATCATGCAACTCCTGGACTCCAGAGGAATGCCTTGTGTGTATCAAATGTCACTTCGTAACTGGGTGATCATAAAGGTGCTCTACAGGTATCTCCAAAGGTGTCGATTGAGTTCGCATTGATCAGGATTGGGATTTTTCACTACGTATGATGCGGAGGTATCTCTGGGCCCTCTCGGTAATACAACATCACAAGAAGCTTGCAAGCAAAGTGACTAAGGAGTTAGTCACAAGATGATGTATAATGGAATGAGTAAAGAGACTTGCCGGTAATGAGATTGAACTGGGTATTGAGATACCAATGATCGAATCTCGAGCAAGTAATATACCGAGGGACAAAGGGAACTACATATGTTGTCATAAAGGTTCGACCAATAAAGATCTTCTTAGAATATGTAGGAACCAATATGGGCGTCCAGGCCCCACTATTGGTTATTGACCGGAGAAGCGTCTCGGTCGTGTCTACATCATTCTCGAACACGTAGGGTCTGCACGCTTAATGTTCGCTGACGATATAATATTATGTGTATGTTGGTGACCATATTGTTGTTCGGAGTCACGGATGGAATCACAGACATGACGAGGAGCTCCGGAATGGTTCGGAGGTAAAGATTGATATATAGAATGATAGTATTTGGTCTTCGAAATAGTTTTGAATGCACCGGATACTTATCGAATGGCCGGAAGGAGTTCCGAAAGGCCACGGGGGCTTATTGGGCCAACGAGAGTAGCACATCAGCCCACAAGGGGCTGGCGCGCACCACGTCTAGCCTCCGGCCCTTCTAGGGAAGGAAAGGGGGAGGGCTAGCCCCTCCTGCCTTTCCTCACCATGCTCTAAAGGAGGAAGGAGGAGTGCTGGCCTCTCCTGCCTTCTTCCCCACGCGCAAAGAAGGAAGGGGGCGCGCCTAGGGCTGCCTCCGCTCCCCCTCCACCTATATATATATATGACAGGAGGGGAGGGGGCTCCACACATAAAGAATCCTCAAGCCATGTGCTAGCACCCCTCTCCCTCTAGTTCCTCCTCGGCTCTAAATCCCTTGTGCTTGGCGAAGCCTAGCGGAAAAAGTTTAACCACCACTGTCACGACACCATCGTGCTGCCGGAACTCATGTACTACTTCGCCCCTCCTGCTGGATCAAGAAGGCAAGGTGATACGTCTCCGTCGTATCTACTTCTCCAAACTCTTTTGCCCTTGTTTTGGACTCTAACTTGCATGATTTGAATGGAACTAACCCGGACTAACGCTATTTTCAGCAGAATTGCCATGGTGTTATTTTTGTACAGAATAAAAAGTTCTTGGAATGACCTGAAAATTCACGGAGATCATTTTTGGAATTAATAAAAAACATTGGCGAAAGAATCAAGTGAAGGGGGCCCACACCCTGGCCACAAGGGTGGGGGTGCGCCACCCAACCTTGTGGGCCCCCTGGACCTCCACCGACCTCAACTCCTGAAGGAAATATGCCCTAGAGGAAATAATAAAGTTATTATTTATTTCCTTATATCATGATAAATGTTTATTATTCATGCTAGAATTGTATTAACCGGAAACATAATACATGTGTGAATACATAGACAAACAGAGTGCCACTAGTATGCCTCTACTTGACTAGCTCGTTGATGAAAGATGGTTATGTTTCCTAGCCATAGACAAAGAGTTTTCATTTGATTAACGGGATCACATCACTAGGAGAATGATGTGAGTGACTTGACCCATTCCGTTAGCATAGCACTTGATCGTTTAGTTTGTTGCTATTGCTTTCTTCATGACTTATACATGTTCCTATGACTATGAGATTATGCAACCCCCGTTTACCGTAGGAACACTTTGTGTGCTACCAAGCGTCACAACGTAACTTGGTGATTATAAAGGTGCTCTACAGGTGTCTCCGAAGGTACTTGTTGGGTTGGCGTATTTCGAGATTAGGATTTGTCACTCCGATTGTCGGAGAGGTATCTCTGGGCCCACTCGGTAATACAAGTCACTTAAGCCTTGCAAGCATTGCAACTAATGAGTTAGTTGCGGGGTGATGTGTTACGGAACGAGTAAAGAGACTTTCCGGTAACAAGATTAAACTAGGTATTGAGATACCGACGATCGAATCTCGGGCAAGTAACATACCGATGACAAAAGGAACAACATATGTTGTTATGCGGTTTGACCGATAAAGATCTTCGTAGAATATGTAGGAGCCAATATGAGCATGTAGGTTCCGCTATTGGTTATTGACCGGAGGCGTGTCTCGGTCATGTCTACATAGTTCTCGAACCCATATGGTCCGCACGCTTAAAGTTCAGTGACGATTTGTATTACGAGTTTATGTGTTTTGATGTACCGAAGGTAGTTCGGAGTCCCGGATGGGATCGGGGACATGACGAGGAGTCTCGAAATGTTCGAGACGTAAATATCGATATATTGGACGACTATATTCGGACATCGGAAAGGTTCCGAGTGATTCGGATATTTTTCGGAGTACCAAAGAGTTACGGGAATTCGCCGGGGGGTATATGGGCCTTATTGGGTTTTAGGGGAAAGAGAGAGGAGAGGCTGCGCGCCCACCCAATGCTTAGTACGAATTGGACTAGGGGGAGGGGCGGCGCCCCCTCCTTCCTTCTCTTCTCTTTTCCCTGTCCTTCTCTCGTACTCCTACTACTTGGAAGGGCTCCTAGTTCTACTAGGAAAGGGGGAATCCTACTCCCTGTGGGAGTAGGACTCCCCAAGGGCGCGCCATAGAGAGGGCCGACCCTCCCCCTCCTCCACTCCTTTATATACGGGGAGGGGGCACCCCTTGGAGACACAAAAATTGATTTGATCTTTTAGCCATGTGCGGTGCCCCCCTCGACCATAGTACACCTCGATAATACTGTAGCGGTGCTTAGGCGAAGCCGTGTGTCGGTGTCAAAACCGGCGGATCTCGGGTAGGGGGTCCCGAACTGTGCGTCTAAGGCGGATGGTAACAGGAGGCAGGGGACATGATGTTTTACCCAGGTTTGGGCCCTCTTGATGGAGGTAAAACCCTACGTCATGCTTGATTTATTCTTGATGATATGAGTATTACAAGAGTTGATCTACCACGAGATCGGAGAGGCTAAACCCTAGAAGCTAGCCTATGGTATGATTATATGCTATCCTATGGACTAAAATCCTCCGGTTTATATAGACAACGGAGGAGGCTAGGGTTACACAAGGTCGGTTACAAAGGAGGAGATATACATATCCGTATTGCCTAGCTTGCCTTCCACGCCAAGTAGGGTCCCATCCGGACACGAGACGAAGTCTTCAATCTTGTATCTTCATAGCCCAACAGTCCGGCCAAAGGATATAATCCAGCTGTCCGGATACCCCCTAATCCAGGACTCCCTCGGTAGCCCTCGAACCAGGCTTCAATGACGATGAGTCCGGCGCGCAGGTTGTCTTCGGCATTGCAAGGCGGGTTCTTCTCCATATTTCAAACGTTTGTAAAGTAGTGTCCGGTCCCATAAATGTTTGGACCTCTTGGCTTCTGTGCCCAATAAGGGCTATCTCCCACGCGTCGAATGAATACGAGGCGCCAGGGCGGTTTTACATTTTGCCCCCTAGCCAGATAAATAAATTGTCTATTAAAGGGATGGGGATTCTTAGATCCGATCCATACCATGCTCCCCTAGCGAGAATCCATCAGAGCGCGTTTCGGAAAGATCCATTCCAGCATGGCCGACCTCCGCAGCTCCTCCTCCCACCCCCGTAGCCCTAAGGCCGGTGATTGGGAGAGGTGTTCAGTCCCACACAGTCGATTAGTCGAACTGTAGACTAAGGGATTTCTCCCTCCGGCGTATATGGTGCCCGTTCGAGCCGGGCTTTCCACCTACAATGGCGGGGAGCAAGCTGAGAGCTTTCCCAGTCCCTCTATGGGGCAGTGGGTCTGCCTTGTTCCTTATTTATTAAGGGGACTCGGATTTCTAATTCATCCGTTCCTCCGTGGGCTCCTAGAGTTCTACGGCCTCCAATTACACAATTTCACCCCTACCTCCATTCTACATATCGCCGGCTATGTTACTCCCTACGAGTTGTTCCTAGGCTGCGAGGCTCACTTCGAGCTGTGGAAAAGGCTATTTTGCCTCGTCCCTCGCACACAGAGGGGGTCACTTTATCAAGTGGGCGGAGCCGAAATATGGTGCATCGCCGGTACCAGATACCTGTCCGGTACCCCAAAGAAGTCGTCCGAAGACCGGCCTTCAGAATGGTTTTATATGGAGGACGTTCCTCTTCCGGACCCTGTTCGGAGGGGTCTTCCTGAGTTCAGCAATGCCCCTTTGAAGAAACGCCGAAGTTGGCGCCCACGGAGCCCCGAGGTGGAGGACAATGGAGAAGTCCTCTACCTGATGAACCAGATTAAAGCACTGGCTCAATCAGGATTGACAGTAATCGAAGTTATGTCGATTTGCATAATGCGGGGAGTGCAACCACTTCAATATCGTGGGCACCCCTTGTGGTGTTTTAACGGGGAGGATGATGCCACCCGCTGCGGGCGTAAGGGTCCGGACAATGCTGCCGCTTTAGCGAAAATTCTGTCCGAATTGTTCAAGGGAGAGGAAGAGGAATTCATCCACATCAAGCCACGGGATGGATTCTCCATGTACAATCCTCCAAGCTGGATAAGTTATATCTCCTTACTCCCATTTTTCCCGCATCATTTGTCGTAAATATTCACCTTGCCACTTTGCGGCAGGAACTATGAAAATCCATAAAGGAGGTCATCAGCCTTTCTCCACAACACGAGGACCCTGACCGGGCCCTCGACTCCGGACTCGAAGAAGATCCGGTTATATTCGTGGAGCTGATAGACTGGCAATTCTATCAGTTAAGCTGCGATGATGCCATGGTGGCCATTACAGCCGACTATCCCGGACTACTTCCTGCATCGCACGTAAGAAAACCAAAAAATCCCAACTCCAATAACTAGGATCCCCTGTTAGACACTTCACCTACCATATGCATATGGCGTTTCTACAGGGAAGGCATTCGGGACACCCTGCCGAACCCGCAGCAACCCGCCAACAAGAGGCAGCGAGGCCGGGCAGGCCAAAAAGGAAGGAGGTCAGGACGGGGACGCCGGCGCAAAGGTATAATAGAAACCCCGCTCCGTGGTTGTCTTATTTCTCGAAATGTAACGACGCCCGTGTTTCTTTAACAGAAAAAACGCTCGCTGGAATATGTCCGTCAGTGTTGCTAATCACGCTTCCACCAGTCGGGCGCCAGGACCGGACATCGAGGCAGAAGCTGATATGGGGCGGTCGCCGGATAATCCCCCTACAGAGGATGCTGATAGATTATCCGCTACAAACTCATAAGTGGAAAGCGCCATGAATCATAGGCGCCGCCGGGCCGTACCCGTGACGCTTGTTTCTCACCAGAGGCATTTGATGCTTTCAATTCTGGAGAGGCGTACCTCCATGCTGCTCAAGATGGTCTAGCCAGAGCGACGGATCAGTATGTAAAGGCTGTACGGGTAAGTAAATCGGACGATTTATATGTATCAGTAGCCCCTGAGACTTGAAACAGTTAGCAGAATTGATTTAAGGACCATCTTTATTGTGCAGGTTCTTACAGAGAAGAATACTAGGCTATCACAGGAGCTGGAGGAATGCAACACCCAACTGCGGGCCGCTGTTGCCGCATTGAAGGAACCGAAAAAGTCTCCCACTGGTAACATTTACTTTAAAGAATGATGGTTACCATATAGCGTGCGGCATGGCTGCATGTCAGGACCCTGATTCCAAGTCACATCGATCTAGCCGGTAACACCTCATATCACTTTGCGGCCTCATGCACGGTATCTCGCGGGTGTCGCCTTACCATGGCCCGGGACCGTTTGCGCCTTTTGGCTCACGTATATGATAGTGTCGCTAGCATCCATATCACAGAGAACCCGGGCCGACATGGCTAGTCGTGAACCCAAAGCGGCACAGGCCTATGAAGACAGGCATACATGAATCACATCGAGCATGTCGGTCATCAGCGAGTGATTCCGGGCTGTAGCACTGGGCTAACAGGACTCCGGGGAACCCGGGCTGTAGCAGGCTAGGCAGGACTCCGGAAGTCACCGCGTGACATTTCCCCGAAGGGACAGACATAGGAACGAAGTGAATCACATGCCGGCCAGTCAAGTGTCCTGAGAAGTAGTGCTGGGCTAGCAGGACTTCGGTGAACCGGGCTTTAGCGGACTACTATGGCTCGAGGAACACTAGACTACATTTCCCCATAAGAAAGGCTGTCAAGGGTAAACAACTAGATTGTCGGATCCCACTCATACCAAGCATTTCAATCATACACACAATATGCCCGATATGAGTACATACAACATGGCATCACAACAAAAACTCTACAACTCAAGTACTTTATTTAAGGGCTCCAGAGAGCCATACATAACATGTTCATACAGATAGGGGTCACATGACCTGACACCCAAGTCATACAATCATACAAGCACATGCGGAAGCAACTAGTCTGAGTACAGACTCTTGAAAGAAAGAAGGCTTCTCGAAGCCTGTCTATCTACATAAGGCCATCCATGGCCAGGATCACCACCTGGGTGGCTAGTCACTCGTCGACGTCAAGGTCTACATAGAACCCATCGGAGGGGGCGGTGTTGTCGTCTGAAAAAAGTAATTAAGCAAACATGAGTACAAAGGTACTCAGCAAGTCTTACATCAGAACCTACTATACATGCTTATTCTCAAGAAGGTGGTGGGGTTAAATGCAGCAAGCCAGCTTTGACTCTTGGCTAAACTATCCTACGGAACTTCACTAGAAAATAGTTTTCGCACACGAGTCCACTACTCACCAACACAATACTCCACCCGGGATCCTCCCTCGTCATCCTACGAGAGGGCCATCCTCGGTACTCACACTTATCTTGAGTCTTTTAGTAGTATTCATTAACTTGTCTATGAACTGTATAGGCAACCAAGTAGTCCTTTACCCCGGACGCGGCTATTCGAATAGTTTTATACCCTGCACGGGTGTACTTCGTCACACATGTTTCCACCACTTAGCGTCTGCACACAACATGTGCTCGGCAGACTTCAAGCGAAAACCAACGTGGGTGTAGACCACGACCTAACTAACCTCACAAGTCTCTAGTCCAGGTTTATCGCCTATTCAGGTTCAGTCCGCAAGGAAATCCGGCCGGGGTGTCCTCAACGGCCCCAAACGATGTGTACAGGGTCCCGAGACGCCAAACGGGCGCCCGACATACCCGGCCACAGTGTATCTACCGCATCATAGCCCACCCCTAGGGTCAGCGCTACGCACGGCCACCAACACATGTCCTACAAACACCAGAAACTAGTTGCAACTCCTGGACAGAGGCGAGAGGGGTCAGTAAGTCGAGCCGGGTCATATTTCAGGGCCCAATGTGTGGTAGTAGCTGAATCTTAAATCACGCATACAGATCTCAGTTCTTAGGGACGGCCTCAATGAAACAACCCACCATGTACTCCTACATGGCCTCTCATCGATACCTTTACCAAAACATGTTCAACACATCCCTCATATTACCGACATAATCATATCACTCTAGCCCATCACCCAGATGAACCAGACCTGACACAACTCTAGGCATAGCAGGCATAGCAAGGTAGGAATCACACACATGGCTCAATCAACTCCTACACATGCTAGTGGGTTTCATCTAGTTACTGTGGCAATGACAGGTCATGCAGAGGATAAGGGTTCAACTACCGTAGCACACAGCAGTTTGAATCGCGATGTCATAATGCAGTAAACAAGAGCAGAGGCGAGAACATGGGTTGTATTGGAATGATCAATGGGTTGCTTGCCTGATGGAGTGGTGGTGGGATACTGCCCTTCAGTTGGATACTCGTGAATATCCTCGGAGGCAGAACCTACCACGAAGAACACATCGGAACACAATCAACACATGACGATATGCAACAATATGATGCATGCTATGACATGGCAATATGAATGTGTCTTGGCCTAATGCAAGCTATAACAGAAGGAATGTGCTTATTTGAATCAAAGATTCAATTATTAGCTTATTAAACATGGCTTTAATAGTGCTTTTCCTTATTCTGTCTAAACAGCAAGGTAAATTTGTTTTGTCATGCATGAAACCATTACAGATGGATAGATTGAATTTTTCTGATAATTTTTCATATATAAATTATTTCATTTGGAGTTATGGTTGAATTTCTATGAATTTTTGAAGTTTAAACTATTTTCTGGAATTTCATGTATAAAAATAATTCCAGTAAATCAATTACTGCGTCAGGGTCAACGGGGACGTCCAGGTCAGACCTGACTGGTGGGTCCCACGTGTCAGTAGTTAATTAAACTAACTAATTTTAGTTAGGAACTAATCTGGATAATTAGCAGAGGGGGGGGGGGGCACTTGTCATTGACTCAGGGGTGTCAACTGGGCCCACCCAATCCACGTCAGTGGTCAAACTCGCCGGCGTTTAGCCGCCGGCGAGGCCAGACGCGGCGGCGTGCTGCGGGATTTGCCCACAGGGCTTCGTTTGCTACACGGAGAGCAGCTACGGGCAGCTGGTGCTCGCCCGCATCCAGCCGTGGTGATGGCTTGGCCGGGGAGTGGCCGGAGCATCGCCGGCGACGAGGTTAGGCAGAGGCCGAAGCTTGGGCCAGCTTGTGCGCGTTGCTGCAGTGGCCTAGGCGATGTGGCACTAGCACCTACAGCCTCTACGCGGCGCGAGGAGTGTGACGGACACAAGCCCGTGACCAAATGGTCACCGGAGTAACGCCGGCGACGTGGTCAGGCGGCGGCGCGTTCGGGCACAAGAGATGCGGCGTCTACGGTGTTCCAGGGGCGACACGGAAAGAACGGGGAGGTTCAGCAGCTCACAGAGAAGCCATAGGGAGGGTCAGCGTGCTCGGGGAAGGTTCGGTGCGGTCGGAACGGCGACGGTGATCTGGGCGGCCCGAGGTTGAAGACGAGCTCGGTGGAGTCGTTTGCGGGCCTCCGGCGGGGCGTCGCTTGGTGGAGCGATCGAGGAGGAAGTGCCGGAGCTTCAGGACACGGTGGAGCAGCGCGGGGACGGTGGTGGACGCGACTACGGTGGCGGAACGGCGACGGCTGCGTCGGCCATGGCGAAGGGGAGCGAGGGAGTGAGGCAGCGGGCGAATGAGCGTGTCCAGGGGGTCGAGGCGACGACGTGGAGCCTGCCTAGGCCAGCAGGGCGGCGAGGGGAGGAAGCAGGGCGGCAGCCAGCTCCGTGGCGCGCGGGGGTGCCGCCGTCGAGCACCTGCCTGCCTGCCTGGCCGAGCCAAGCTGCTCGCTGGCGCGGTGGCTGGGCTGGGCCGGCAGGTGGGCCTGGTGGGCGTCGCCAGGTAAGGCCCAGGTGGGCTTCTCCCTCTTCTTTTTTTAAATTGTTTCTGTTTTCTATTAAACTGTAACTGTTGGGCTTTATTAAAATACTAAAATGTTTCCAAAAATCCTGAAAATAAATGTGAGCTTTGTTTAGAATATTTCCAACAGGAAACATTTATTCCCAAAATTATTTGAGCATTTAAATTAGTTTATAGCATTTAAATGCCCAAATTCAAATATTTAGGATTATATCAATGACCTTCTGTTGACCTAGAAAATTATGCACCAAATTTGCCAGAGGTTCTAACCCAAGACAAAGAGGGTGAACTTTTTAGAAGGGCATTTCAGGTTCATTGAAATTATTTTTAGTAAACCCTAGTTGATTTCAGGGGGGGTGCTGGGGGTTTCTGCTTTCTCCATTTCAAATTTAAGAGAAATTTAAACACGATGCACACTCTAATGCTTGAACTAGCTAGGGTGTGACACTGCAAATCTAACAATAGATGTTGCAGATGAATCCGGAGAAAATCCGGAGGACCAGCATGTCGTGCGATAGCTAAAGGCTGGCAAACGCGTGCTGACTGAGGTTAGGCGGGAGAAAAACAATTTCCAAGACGCCAATATCAAGCTGAGCATGGAACTAAAAGATGTTCGAGCCCAGCTTGCAGACTCCGAGAAGGAGAATAAGCGGCTTCGGCGTGGCATTTTCATTAAGTGCTTGAACGAATCCTTTTGAAGGAGTTCGGCGAAGAAGCCGACTAACAGCGTTATGTCTGTAGGTATGCTGACGGGTCGTCCCGCGGAAGAAATGCCCGGGTATGCGGGTGATCTTCTATCCGAGCTCTCACATCTGCACGAACAAGTTCGGCAGGTGATGCAAGGTGTTGCCCAGGCCTTGTGGCCATCCGTCTCCATGCCAGAAGGCGTTGTAGAGCTTACGGAGAAGCTCAAGTGAGCACTGCGGCGCTTCCGATTATGGAAGATATCGGCCTGCCGTCAAGGTGTGCTAGAGAAGCCTGGGCCATGGTGAAGACGCGGTATACCAAGGCTGACCCAAATCACATGGCCGAGATCGGACCTGTGGGGCCCGACGGAAAAGAGATCCCCGTTAGCTTAGTTTATGGGCAAGGAGAATTAGCCGCAAAGTATTCCCAACAGGATTGTAGGCTAGACCGCCTGTTGGATGGTATAGAAGAGGAATTTAGTCAGTCTGTATGACTATGTAATTAAAGTGACATGTATAATGCCTTCTAGCCGAATAGTAGATCGTTTGTCTTGGCGGACCTTTTCGCTTCAAACTCGGGAATCGATAGTCCGGAGTGTATCCGAATACCCGCTCAGTTATATAAGAACCGGGGTATGCATGGATACCAGGCGTAGGGGTCATTAGTGCTTGAACGGACAAGTTCCCAACTAGTTATGTTATATTACATAGGTAGTAGGAAACATCTTCCAGGGAGAATAGGTCCGTTATGGGTTTCTTTCCCTGGGTATGCATGCCCTAAGGTGCATGTCCGGACTGCGATAAGAAACGCAGGAAAAAATATCTGGGGGCAGATATGGAAAATAAATAAAAATCATCTTTTGTTCACCGACCGAATATTCCCTTAAGAACGCTAGCTTTCGGCTTCACCCAGTCTGAGGTACACATCCGGCTGACCCGGCAGTAACAATCGCAGAGGTGCTCCCCGTATGCCCTAGCCGAATTAACAGGAATGTAGGGCATAAATACAAGAGCCAGGCAACCCAGCTTGGCCAAAACTTAAGTCATATCGATGCATATAATGACAAAAAAAGGTACATGCGGAAGCGTAACACATGTGCGGGGCATGAGACCCAGATAAATAATTAAGCTTCTGTGAAAGAAGCCGACAGGTATGATGAGCGCGTCTAGCGCATCTGTAATGTGCAAGCGAGGCACAAGTTGGACCTTAAAGGCCTAGAGAAAGAATAAAAGAAAGGAAGGAAGAAAAACAAGACAGATAATGTATATGCAAAAAATGGACAGAGGAAGGGGACGAACATAGAGTCCAGCGCTAGGCGTAGAATCTTCGGAGTCTGGCCGCGTTCCATGGGTTCGGCTTGAGTCGATTGGTCAATGCATCCTGCAGTCGGTACGCTCCACCGGTCAGAACTTGGTCAATAATGAAGGGACCTTCCCATTTGGGCTCGAGCTTGTTCTTTTTCTTATCCGGCAGGCATAGAACTAGTTCGCCAATGTTGTAAGTTTTGGCCCGTACTTCTCTGCTTTGGTATCTGCGAGCTTGTTGCTGATAAAATGCGGAACGGGCTTTTGCTACGTGGCGCTCCTCCTCCAGGGTGTCCAGACTATCTTGCCGATCGAGCTCGGCTTCTCTTTCTTCGTACATGCGCACTCGAGGTGTGTCATGAATTATGTCACAGGGCAAGGCTGCGTCTGTGTCGTACACCATAAAGAAGGGTGTATATCCGGTACTACGATTCGGCGTGGTCCGCAACCCCTAGAGTACGGAGTCGAGCTCCTCTACCCAGTGCATGTTAGACTCCGTTAAGGAACACACTAATCTGGGTTTAATGCCACTCATTATAAGACCGTTTGCTCGCTCAACTTGGCCGTTGGTTTGCGGGTGATAGACTGAAGCATAATCGAGCTTGATGCCCATTTTGCTGCACCAGAGTTTTACCTCATCGGCCATGAAGTTCGTGTCGTTGTCAGTGATGATGCTGTGGGGGACGCCATAACGGTGTACGACCCCGGATATGAAGTCTATCACCGGTCCGGATTCAGCTGTTTTAACAGGTTTGCCCTCTATCCATTTGGTGAATTTATCTACCATGACCAGTAAGTATTTTTTCTTGTGGGTTCCCCCTTTAAGGGGTCCAACCATGTAAAGCCCCCAGACCGCGAAGGGCCATGTAATGGGGATTTTTTGGAGGGCGGTGGGTGGCATATGGCTTTGATTTGCAAAGAGCTGCCAACCGGCGCAACGTTGGACCAAGTCATGTGCATTTGCCCGGGCCGTTGGCCAATAGAATCATGTACGGAAGGCCTTGCTTACAAGAGCCCGGGCTGCGGCGTGGTGACCGCCGAGTCCGGCATGATTTTTTGCCAAAAGGTTCCGCCCTTCCTCTTCGGAGATGCATATTTGAAGGACTCCGGTAGTGCTTTTTTTGTATAATTCTCCCTCATGGACCCTGTAGGCCTTGGACCGCCGCACTATGCAGCGTGCCTCATTTTGGTCCTCCGGAAGTTCCTGTCTAGTTAGGTAGGCCAGGAATGGTTCTGTCCATGGGGCAATGATGACCATTATTACGTGGGATGAAGGTGTTATTTCGGTGGCGGAGCCTCCGATTGTGTCAGAGTGTTCGGTATCGGGTATTTTGGCCAGGTCCGGACTAGTGTTACCGGTGTCCCCTTCCCATACTACGGATGGCTTGAACAACCTCTTCAAAAATATGTTGGGGGGGGGGGACAGCATCGCGTTTTGCGCCGATGCGGGCGAGGATATCCGCCGCCTGATTGTTTTCCCGAGCCACATGGTGAAATTCGAGCCCCTCGAACCGAGCTGACATTTTTAGGACGTCGTTTCGATAGGCCGCCATTTTCGGATCCTTGGCGTCAAAGTCTCCATTTATTTGGGATATTGCGAGGTTTGAATCACCACGCACCTCCAGGCGTTGAATGCCCATGGAAGACCATGCAACAGAGCTTCGTATTCGGCTGCGTTGTTGGAGTCTGTATATAATATTTCCAGTACGTACTGAACGGTATCTCTGGTTGGGGACGTCAGGACGACGCCAGCCCATAGCACTACTAGGAAAAGGGCTATAGATGGAATTGACACTAATGGCGCACCAGACTTGTGATGCGCCAGTACTATATACTAATGGCGCACCATGTGTTGGTGCGCCATTAGTATGGAAGACACTAATGGGACACCAGGCACACAGTGCGCCACTAGTAACAAAATGTTTTTTTACATTTTTTCAAACATACTAATGGCGCATCCAGCAGAGTGCGCCATTAGTAGTTAGAACTACTAATGGCGCACCAGCCATAGAGTGCGCCACTACTGTATTTTTTTTTCTTTTTTGCAAAACTACTAATGGCGCACCTGTCAGGACCCCGATTCCAAGTCACATCGATCTAGCCGGTAACACCTCATATCACTTTGCGGCCTCACGCACGGTATCCCACGGGTGTCGCCTTACCATGGCCGGGACCGTTTGCACCTTTTGGCTCACGTATATGATAATGTCGCTAGCATCCATATGACAGAGAACCTGGGCCGACATGGCTAGTTGTGAACCCAAAGCGGCACTAACCCATGGGAACAGGCATACATGAATCAACCTCGAGCATGTCGGTCAACAGCGTGTGAATCCGGGCTGTAGCACTGGGCTAATAGGACTCCGGTAACCCAGGCTGTAGCAGGCTAGGCAGGACTCCGGATGTCACCGCGTGACGTCTCCCTGAAGGGACAGACATAGGAACGAAGTGAAACACATGCCGGCCAGTCAAGTGTCCCGAGCAGTAGTGCTGGGCTAGCAGGACTCCGGTGATCCGGGCTGTAGCGGACTACTATCGCTCAGAAGCACTAGACTACATTTTCCCATATGATAGGCTGCCAAGGATAAACAACTAGATAGTCGGATCCCACACATACCAAGCATTTCAATCATACACACAATATGCTCGATATATGTGAATACAACATGGCATCACAACATAACTCTACAACTCAAGTATTTATTCATTAGGCTCCGAGGAGCGAGATATTACAAACATGGGTCTCATGACCCAACAATCATAGTATACAATGCAAAGCACATGCGGAAGCTTAACATGTCCGAGTACAGACATCTATAAATTAAAAAGGCTAAGAAGCCTGACTATCTACCAAATCCTGTCGAGGGCACAAGATCGTAGCTGAGGTATCAAGCTAAACGTCGAAGTCCACGCAGAACTACTAGCGAGACTGAAATCTCTCTGCAAAACATAAATTAAGCAAACGTGAGTACAAGAGTACTCAGCAAGACTTACATCAGAACTAGTTACATATGCATCGGTATCAACAAGGGGGTGGTGGAGTTTAACTGCAGCAAGCCAGCTTTGACTCAGTGGCTACTCTGAACTACGACTGCAAGCAACTCTTTGAGGTGGCGCACACGAGTCCACATCTTCACCATTCAATACACCACTATGGATCCACTCTCGTCTCCCTACGAGAAGGCCATCCATAGCACTCATACTTATCTTGCGAGTTTTAGGGGTATCCACTTTCACTTGTCTATGAACTATGCAAGGGGTCCAAGTTTCCATATCCGAGGAATTCGGCTATTCGAATAGATAATGGTAACCCTGCAGGGGTGTACTTCTTCACACACGCTCCCACCACTTATAGCCCTGTACACGTCATGTACCTCGGCAACCTTCAAGCGGAAGCCGGGCGAGGGTGTCGGCCACGGCCTACCTAAACACTTAAGTCTCTAGTCCAGGTTTATCGCCTATTCGGGTTCCATCCGCGAGGAGATCCGGCCGGAGTTTCGCTCACAGCCCCAAACGATGTGTGCAGGCTTCCCGAGACACCAAACGGGCGCCCGGTACACCGTGCCACAGTGTATCTACCACAACATAGCCCACCCCTAGGGTCAGCGCTACGCACGGCCGCCAACACATAACCTACAAACACCATAAACTAGTTGCAACTCCTGGACAGAGTACTAGGGTGATTAAGAAGCCGAGAGGGTCAATTAAGGATCCCAATGAGTGGTAGTAGCTGTTCATGGATCACAGACACAGAACTTAGTTCCTGAGGACGGTTGCAATGAGACAACCCACCATGTACTCCTACATGGCCTCTCACCGCTACCTTTACCAAATTGTGTTCACACACTTAGCTCACACACAGTAGGACATGTTCACAACCTTCCAATTCATCCCCGATGAATCAGGCCTGACACAACTCTAAGCGATAGCAGGCATGACAAGAAAACATGAATGAGTAGGCACATCAGGGCTCAAACAACTCCTACTCATGCTAGTGGGTTTCATCTATTTACTGTGGCAATGACAGGTCATGCAAAGGAAAGGGGTTCAACTACCGCAACAAGTAACAGATGATAGTTGTTGTCCTAATGTAGTAAAAGAGAGCAGGAGCGAGAGAGGGGGATTGTATCGAAATGAACAAGGGGGGTTTTGCTTGCCTGGCACTTCTGAAGATAACATTGAGTCTTCATCAGTGTCAACGATCACAGCGTTGGAGCAGCGTCTACCGAGAGGGGACAAACACCGACAACAGAGAAAGAAACACAATCAATGCAATGCACAATATGATGCATGATCATGGCATGTCAATATGCTGTGGTTTGAGCTAATGCACCTAGTAACATGTTAAATGGAGTTGGTTTGAACGCTAGGTTCAAATTCAAATTCAAACTATGAATTCAAATAGTGCATTATCATGTTTTTGACTAAACAGTGAGGTTAAGTTGCTCAAACATGCATGAAAATGGTACAGATGGATTCCTTGAATTTTTCTGATAATTTTACATATATAATTTATTTCATTTGGAGTTACGGTTGAATTTCTATGAATTTTAGAAGTTTTGGGCATTTTCTGGAATTTCCTGATTTAAATTAAACCCAGAAAATAGTTTATTGCGTCAGCACTGCATCACTCTGATGTCAGCGGTCAACAGGGCGCCTCTAGGTCAAACCTGACCAGTGGAGTCCACTGGTCAGTGACTGGGGCTGGTTAGTGACACTGTCAGGTGGGTCCGGTCAACGCCCGCGTCAGCAAAGTCAACATGACATGTGGGGACAGTCAACTGACACGTCAGCACAGTCAATGCTGACGCGTGGGTCCAGGGTAATTAGATTAAACTTAATCTAGTTTAGTTAGCAAGTTAGTTAGGATGTGGGGCCCGGCTGTCAGTTTCACCGGAGGTTAATTAATACCGCAATTAGCTGCTAATGGCTGTGCCACGTCGGCACAGCCGGAGTTAGCCGCCGGCGAGGTCAGTGACGGCGGAAAGGCTCGGGTTTCTCCCACGGGCGACCAAACCCGCGGCGGAGGGCATCTACGCGTTGCTGGAGAACGCGCGCATCCAACGGTGCAAGCGGCACCTGCTGGGGCGGCCGAAAACGACGACGGCGTCGAGGTCAGCGGCGACCGGAGCTCGGACGTCGACGAAACCGACGACGCAGCGTGCGGGGAAGCTAGCAGTTAGTACCTACGGGCTCTACAAGAACTCGCAAGGCCAACGGGAATATGCACGGGACCAATTGGTCACCGGTGCCTCGTCGCCGGCGAGCTCGGGCGGCGCCGCAGTTCGGTCATCAAGGGGGCGACGGCTACGGCGATCAAATGAAGCGGGGAAGAGGGGGAAACGGTGGCGGAGCTCACAGCGCGTCGTTTGTAGGCGACAGCGGGATCGGGGAAGCTTCTGCAACGGCGAATTGACGACGGCGATCTCCGGGCACCGGAGATGAAGACGACGACGCTCGGGTCGACTGGGGCCTCCTCTAGTCGCGTGCTTCGGGTGTGTAGCTCCACGGGGTCAGGGCGGAGCCCAGGGATGCAGAGAGGGAGCGAGGGGGTGGCTGTGGACGCGGTGGCAGCGAACGGCGGCGACGACGCTTTCGGGTGTGCGAGAGAGAGAGCGAGGGGGATATGGAGGGGGAGAGTGAGGAGGTCAGGGGGGTCCAGACGGCAGCGGCGTGTCGTTGGCGGCATCGCGCTGGCCAGGGGAGGCCAGGCAGGCAGCTGCGTGCCGGCGTGCGCGGGCGCCGTGCTCGGCCTTGCCTATGCCAGTAGGCAGAGGTTGAGGACAGGTTTGCCCCTGGTGGGCTGGCCAACAGTGCTGGGCCTGGGGGCTTTGCCAAGGGAGCACTCTCTCTCTCTCTCTCTCTCTCTCTAATTTACTCTGTTTTCTATTTTTCTGATTTGTGTTTGTAAATAAAATACCAACCAAAACACTTTGGTTAATTCTGTAAATTTTTGTGAGGAATATTTGAATTAATTTCAAACCACACAATAAATTTCAGAATATTTGGAGCAACCAATATTTAATGGTAACTTTTAAACTCCAACTCAATTATCATAATGATTTAATTCAATGATCAAAATGTCCTGGAAAAATATGCATCATCTCTGGTAGAGGCTTTCACCTTTTCCCATAAATCATGAACATTTTAAAAGGATATTTTGAGGTCATTGAAAATATTTTGGTTGAACCTATTTGAATTGCATTTGTGCTAGGGTTTATCAATCCCCATTTCAAATTTCTTAAATTTAAACATGATGACATGATGATCATGCAAGGACAAGCAAAGGCTAAGCTAGGGCTGTGACAGCACCGTTGCATAGTGCGCCATTACTAGTTTAAACTAGTAATGGCGCACTGTGCCATGGTGCGCCATTAGTATAATTTTTTTTTTTACTTTTTTGCAAAACTACTAATGGCGCATGTGTGTGTGGTGCGCCATTAGTATGTTGGGTTACTAATGGTGCATGTCTGTGTGGTGCGCCATTAGTAACCTGTGACCAGCTAGATATTTTTGGACAGCCACACCTACACACTCACTTTCCCCACTTCATTTGGACCATAGATTCATCAAAATTAAGTGTTGAAATTACCTTTTTTTGATAGGTAAGTAAGGGGAAAGCTATCTTCACGTTGTAGATCTACTTTTTTTCTCCCTAGCTCGCTCCAACAACGTGCACATGCACTTTTTGTGGCCTGGCAAGATCTATGTATGTTTGTGGTGTTGCATATGTTTGTGGTGTTGCATATATGTTTGTGTTTGCAGGTACCGGTATTTGAAATGCGATAGTTGCCAATATTTTGCCGGAATGTTGATTCATTTCCGTTTCGGCGAGAATTTTGGCACTATGCATTCTTTTTGGTCCTATTTTTAGGGAAAGTGATGCCAAATTTTTTCTTGGTTCTAAAATATCGTTTTGCTCTACCCCGCAGGCGACCATGGTCCGCACGATGACCGAAGGCATCGTGAATAGGTTTTTGAGCTCCGCGAAGGCCGAGATGCTTCAAAAGACCGACACAGAGATAAGATGTCCGTGTCGAAGATGCAAGCTGAAGAGCCTTATTGCGGACCCGGATTCCGGGCAGGTGCGGCACCACCTGCTCTTGCGTGGTTTCATGGATGGCTATTGGTGGCAAGGTGATGAAGATGACTATGAAGTCGTCCATGCGGGCCGGGCAAGAAATGAGGAAGGGCAGCAAGACAACCCCCGCGGCTCGGGCGGGCGAGAAGACGAAGAATCTCCAGGACATGATCACGACGGTGATGCTGTACACAGTCATCATGTAGAAGATGCCGGACATGATGATGAGGAAGATGCCGGAGTAGACGAAGGGCATGATCATGAAGATCTAGATGCCGGAGGAGCAGACAACGATGGACCATCGATCGGCTGGGTGCAGGACCCTCATATTCAAGAGCTGCTTCTCAAGCAGACGGATAACGCAAGATCTGCCGCCCGAGAGAAAGCCAAGCTGGATCAACTGGAGATAGACGCGGTTACTCCATGGTATGAAGCATGCAGACCCGAGGATACCCGCCTGAAAGTAACACTCATGGCTTTGGAGATGAAGGTAAAACACAAAATGACTGACGCATGCTTCGACGAGAACATGTCATTCTGGCACGAATGTCTTCCCAAGGGGAACAAGTGGCCGACCAGTTTCGAGGAGGCGAAGAAAGTCGTGTGTCCTCTGGATTTACCGCACGTGAAATACCATGTGTGCATGAACAATTGCATCATTTATCGGGGCGAGCACGCGGAGTCTACCATATGTCCGGTGTGCGGCGTCACTCGATACAAGAAGAGGAAGAAAGCTCCTCGAAAAGTGGTGTGGTACTTTCTGATCACTCCTCGTCTGCAGCAGTTTTTCGCGGACCCTAAGGTAGCAAAGCTCCTGCGTTGGCACGCGGATATGGAGGAGAAGCGAGAAGATGAAGCAAATGATCCGGAGATAAATAAAAAAGACAAGATGCTGAGTCACCCTAAGGATGGGAGCCAGTGGCAAGCGTTGAACTTCGAACACCCAGAATTTTGGAAGGATCCAAGGAACATCGTGCTGGGCGCGAGCACCGATGGAGTCAATTCGTTTGGCAGCCAGAGAAGCACACATAGCACCTAGCCTATGTTTGTGTGGATGTGCAACCTTCCCCCCTGGTTGTGCATGAAGAGGAAGTACATTCACATGAGTATGCTAATTGAAGGGCCGAAGCAACCAAGGAACGACATCAATCTGTATCTGGGGCTGCTGAAAGAGGAGCTAGACACGCTGTGGAAAATGCCAGCCAATATGTGGGATGCCGCAGAGAAAGAATATTTCCCTATGAGAGCCGCACTGCTCACGACGGTGCACGACTATCTCGGTTACGGATATCTCGCGGGGCAGGTGGTCCACGGATTTTCTGGATGCGTCAGGTGCATGGATGACACAATGTATCGCCAGCTAGATAGAGATCCCAGGTCTTCGAAAACCGTGTTCATGGGACATCGAAGGTGGCTTCGCGATGATGACCCATGGAGGAAACGCAAGGATCTGTTTGATGGTGAAACCGAACTCCGAAGACACCCGCGTACGAGGAGCGGCGAGGAAATAGACGGGCTATTGAAAAATTGGAAAGATTGCCCACTGCCGGGAAAGAAGAAAAAGGCGCCAGAGCCGGGAAAGAAGCAAAAGGCGCCAGAGCCGCTGCTGAAGGTATGGAAAATGAGGTCTGTTTTCTGGGACTTGCCGTACTAGAAGATACACCGTGTGCCTCACAGCCTTGAAGCCATGCATATCATGAAGAACGTGTGCGAGAGTCTGCTTGGTACCCTGCTCAACATGCCAGAGAGGACCAAAGATGGGCCGAAAGCAAGGGCAGACTTGAACTCAATGGGCATCAGGCAGGAGCTTCACGCTAATGATGATGATGATAATGATGATGATGATGAGGCGAAGCAGGACACAGAAAGTCGTTGCAAAGGCAAAAAGGCCAAGAAGACCGGAAATGACTACCCTACCGCGTGCTTCACTCTAAGTCAGGAGGAGATCGAGCAGTTTTTCACCTGCCTCGTAGGAGTAAAACTTACTTACGGTTACGCGGGGAAGATAAGTAGATACCTAGACCCAGCGAAGCAGAAGTTCAGCGGGATGAAGTCTCACGAATGTCACGTGCTGATGACACAGATACCTCCAGTTGCAATCCATGGGATCATGGACGCGCACGTCCGTGAAACGCTATTTGGCATATGCAACTTTTTCGACGTCATCTCTCGGAAGTCGGTTGGCGTGAGGCAACTCAGAAGGCTACAGGAAGAGATCGTGGTGATACTATGCGAGCTTGAGATGTACTTTCCGCCCGCATTCTTCGACGTTATGGTGCATCTGCTGGTCCATATCGTGGAGGATATCATCCAACTCGGGCCGACGTTCCTGCACAGCATGATGCCGTTCGAAAGGATGAATGGTGTCATCAAAGGATACGTTCGCAACATGTCACGTCTAGAGGGAAGTATAGCCAGGGGCTTTCTGACCGAAGAGTGCATCTCCTACTGCACGAATTATCTAGGCATCGAGAACCCCGTTGGTCTGCCCGTCAACAGGCACCTCGGCAGGCTCGCTGGATGGGGTCACCGTGAGGGTCGCCGCGAAATGCATGTCGACTTCGAGGGTCGACTCGCTGACTTTGAAAGAGCAAACCTAGTCGCGCTACAACACATAGACGTGGTCGATCCTTGGGTGGTAGAGCACAAAACCTTTATTGAGAAGACGTACAATGACCGAGGCCAACAGAGGACGGACGGAGATATAATCAAAGAGCACAACTCATGTTTCACACGTTGGTTCAAGCAGAAGCTTCTGTCGTACCCTTTACATGAGGATACTTCCGCGAAAGAAAAACTCATATTCGCCTTGTCACAGGGCGCCGAGCACAACCTGATGACCTATGAGGCGTACGATACCAACGGCTACACATTCTACACCGAGGTCAAGGACATGAAGAGCGATGGTTATCAGAACTCCGGGGTAACAATGGAATCCTACACCGGTAACGACAAGGACATATACTATGGAAGGATCGAGGAGATCTGGGAGCTAAGCTACGCTAGAGAGAAGGTCCCGATGTTCCGTGTCAGATGGGCCAAAAGCGTCCTAAAAGAAGACCAGTATTTTACCACCATGGTTATACCTGAAGCCAAATCCAAGACCGCGGGCGCAAACGTCACCGCGAAAAATGAGCCATGGGTACTGGTTTCCCAAGTGGACCAATGCTTCTTCATTACCGACCCGTCAAAGCCCAGTCATGTTGTCGTGAGGAGAGGCAAAAGGAAGATCATCGGAATGGATGGAGTAGCCAATGAGCAAGACTTCGACAAGTACGGCGACCTGAAGATCGAACATGGCGACGACGATGAAGTAGTAGCAGCATACACCACAAGAAGAAGCAGGACCACCCTACCTAAAGGACGTCCGTTCCACACAAGAACTCCATTTGCGAAAAAGAAGGCCAAGAAGATTATGAACAGATAGCTAGCTAAGATCGACTGTATTTAAATCGTAGTCTTCATTTCTCGGTTGTATTTCAGGGGCACTTTTTGATATCATGAATATTTTTAAATTTCATGGGCACTTTTTTAATTCATGAATATTTTTTCAAATTTGATGATATTTTTTCATATTCAATATGATAAAATATTGAATATTCATGAGGACACTCGATCTCGATCCCCCTCCATCTCGATCTCGATCCCACCCGCATCCTCCCCCATTAGCTCCACCGCCGCCGACGACCCACCGCACCCTCCCCCGCTCCACTGCCACCGACGAGCACCCCCCGCACCCTTCCCTGCTCCACCACCGCCGACGAGCACCCCCCGCACCCTCCCCCGCTCCACCGCCGCCGACGAGCACCCCCCATTTCATATTCATATTCATTTTTAAAAAAAAGAATAATAATAAAGTGTAGACTACAATTGTTGTTAAACAACAATTATTACTGTTTTTATTAAAAAAATATTACTTTTTCATATTCATATTCATTTTCTAAAAAAATATTACATGCTACAAAAAATAAAAATAAATTACTTATGGCGCACCTCTGGCTGGTGCGCCATTGCTATTTATAAAAAAGATTACTAATGGCGCACCTCTGCCTGGTGCGCCATAGCTATGTAAAAAAAAAGATTACTAATGGCGCACCGACCGCGGGTGCACCATTAGTAAGATCCCCCCCCTAGCTAATTCCCTCCCTCTCGCCAGATCCCCTTTGTCCCTCTCCCTCGCGAGATCCACCTGCGCGCTGCCCCGACGCCGCCGGCCCGACCCCCGCCGCCCCCGCGCCCCCGCGCCCGCCACCACCGCAGCTCCCCCGCACTGTCACCCCTGCGCCCCCGCGCCCCCACCACTGTAGCTCCCCAGCGCCCTGAGCCGGAGGAGGAGGACCAGGAGGAGGACGAGGAGGAGGAGGAAACGACTCCGGCAAGAGCACCCTCGCCCTCGTATGCAACCCAAGCGCGCCCCTCCCCCCCCCCCCCCCGATTCCTCCGCATCCGCGCGGATCAGATCTGGCTGACTGATTGACTGACCGACCATCGGCGTCCTCGCGATGGATGTTGCTTTGCAGGTGGGCAGGGTCTCCGCGGTCGGCGTCGGCGTCGTCTACAGCTCCATCAAGCTCGGCATCCTCAAGGTATGGTAACGCGCCCCCAATCCCCCAATCCCCCTTCCTTCCTTGGTACCGCCGTGCGATCGATGCGATTTGGTAGCGTCAGATGTGGGTCGGTGTGCCCCGTGGTTGCTAGGGTTAGGAGGGTTTGGTCCTAGGGCTGGACTGATAGGATTGGATTGGATTGGGCTGTGCTCTGTGTGCCGCCCGCGAATCGCTCTGTGTAGTTGATTTGCTGGTCGAGCGCCTTGATTATTCATTCTTCTGGTTTGGCATGCGTCACGCTTAGCCTTGGCTATGTTCTCTGTTGAGCCAGAGATTTACCAAGGGCTTGGGTTCAGAGCCACGATTGAGAAATCATGACTTCCTAGCACTTGATTCTTATGCCGGTGGTTCGGTATCTAACGCCACTCCTTAGCTATCAATTAATGTTCCACTAGCTAGGCGTTTTTTGGACCAACTGTTTATCTCTCCATTGGCCTGTAACTAAATTTGCATGATGATTCGATGGTTTGTTTCTGGGTGATAGGGTTACGTAGCATCATGAGCTAGTTCTCAAGACTTGTTAGCATTTTCTGTTAGTTTCAATATTAATAATATGTAGCAGCATCATGGATTCATGGACTAGTTCTGGAGACTTGTCTCTTCATGCTCCTCTGCCTCTGGTTACACCTGCTTGCTATCGTGTGAATTGTTCTCTTGTTATCTAACAGTTGGAGTCCGAGGCCTAGTTGAACACTGCACTTCTTAATTTGTAGTTCTCATAACTCATGGTTCTCGTTTTTAAATTTTTTACATGCTCTCATTTTTTGTGTGGGTAATGTTTTATACGCTCTTTATCTCTTCCCTTGACAGACATTCGATGAGGCAGTGGGCGATATAGCTTTCTAGCTCCTTCGGGGGGTTGTTCCTCTTTACAGGTTTGTTAAATAGGGTTTTATGTGGTCATATGGAGTTTATTAGGTAGAGAAAGTACCTTGTCATTTTTTCTAATTTTGGACATATATCAAGTCTCACCAAGACATCTTCATTACAACACACAGGAGTGAAAATATATCAAGTGTAATGTGATACAGATGCTGTCAAAATGAGAACATTGTTAAAAAACACTCAGCTTATCCAGGACATCTTCATTACATTCTAGACAGGATAGAAGCCTACTTTGTTTTGAAATAGAGTCAGAATTTGAAAAGGAAAACCCTTAAGCCAAACATACAACCTAGCTATGCATTAGTTGTTTTGTGCTTCAAGTGTCCCAGTCAAGGACAAACTGAGTGGTTGCAAAATAATATTATGTGGTCAGTGTGGATTTACTATTTTCTGGTGATAGTTTTGAACTGGTAAATAAGTTAACATCCGTAAGGGAGACTTGGCATTTTAAAGCTTAGGGTCTTCAACTTCAACCATGAATTGGGATGATAATGTTATTTTGCCTTCTTAACAGAATGGTGTCATAATCAGAACAAAGCTGCTGCAAATGCATACCTTTTTTTTACAAGTGCATCTGCACCTTCTGCTCCATTTAGAGTTATCATAAATATATTTCCAAGGTTTTTTTCATTTCACTGTAGAGTCTTTGCTTCTGGACTCAATGCACATTCATCAGTCATAAGAGATAAATACTAGTAAGTCAAGGGCACCAGAATTTGATCATGCCTCTTTTGAGAAGTATGTCTATTGATTCAAAATTGATCATACTATTGATGATTTTTTGTTGGGTGAGCTATCTGGAATGGAAGCTCACATAAGTTGAGCTGATTTTTTCCATATGAAAGCAGAGGACCATATGGTCTGTGGCTGGGTTTTGTCTCCGACCATTGTGTCGTGATAAATTTGCATGTACCCCGAGAGTCCCTTGAGTTTGCCGGAATGTCGATTAACTTCCGTTCCGGCAAATTCGGGTACTCCATATGTCCTATTTTCAGCAAAGGTCATGCTGAAATTTTCCGTGAATTTTAGCATGACTTTGCTAAAAATAGGACATATGGGGTACTTGTGACTAATGCATGGGCCGGGGTATCTTAGTACTTAGTTAAGTAGGATCAACTACCCCCGCCATTCTTGCTGCATTAAACCATAGGTGGCAATAGAGCCAAGTGATTAGGCCCAACTTAGAATGCTCCTTAGCATCGATAAACCCTAGATGATAAACCCAACATAGGTGGCAATAGAGCCAAGTGATTAATGCCAAGTGATTAGGCCCAACCTAGGGTGCCTCGGCATCGATAAACCCAAAATGATGAAAACTTAACTTGGCCTCTATAGGGTGCCACGGTGTCGATGAGAAGCTAAATGATGTACGCTTAGGCTTTTAGGGTGCCTCGGCGTCGACAAACCCTAAATAATAAAAGCTTAGCTTTTAGGATGCCTCGGTGTCGACAAACCCTAAATGATGAGACCATGATCTTGTTCCTTGACAATAACCAACTTTTTGACCAAACTTTTTTCCTATTTAGAGCGAAACATGGCCCACAATGATGAGGCCGGCGGTTCGGGCGGCAAGCAATTCTGGGAGCTGTCCCAGGAGTTGGAGGAAGAACCTCACCGCTATGAGGATGCCACAAAAGACACCGATCCTGACTACACAACCCCTAGTGGCGTCGGGGATGACACCACTGATGATGGCGCCGCGGATGCCACCATTGATGATGGCGGCGCACGCACAGATGGCAGCCAACCGAAGAGGCAACGGAAGGACCGGCGCCTGAACGTGCTCGGCACCGTCAGGGAGGAATTTACGGAAGTGAACTCCAACGGGCATCCGACGGCGCCCAAACACGTAGTCAAGGGCTACTCGATTCAACTCGGGTGCATTCTCCGGAGCACCGCCTCGATCAACACCGAGAACCTAAGGCATAAGGACCGAGGAAATTTGCGCAGCCTCCTCTTCACGAAGCTGCACGAACGATACAAGTTCCCCACTGAGTTCGCAAACACACGCCTCTCGGTAATAAAGTGAATGGTGCCGCCCTCATGAGGATGAGCATGGCCCTGTCTACTTGGAAAAGCACGGTGAAGGCAATGATTGACAAAGGTGATAGTTATGAGAAGATCAAGGCAAAATATCCTTTGATTAGCGAAGATGACTTCAAGGAGTTCAAGATCAAGTGCAGGAGCCCCGCAACCTCCGAATCAAGTCAGTTGGGGAAAGAAATGCGGCAGTTGAACATAGGGGTCCACCAACTCGGTCCCGGAGGACGCGGAGCCTATATGGGACATGGAGGACGCGGAGCGTGCCGAGCAAGGCCTACCGCCCCGCTTCAAGAAATACAGTGACAAGCAGACCAGGAACTTTCTCAGGGCCCGGTACAAGGAGGACCCGGTAACAAAGGAGCTTACCACGGATCCGAAGACCAAGGAGCTTGAGCTTGTTCTGGTAAGGAATACACCCCCGCGTAATTAGCTCCATATGGTTGCATTCTAATTAATCCCCAATATTTCTAAATGGTTCACGTTCCTTCCGCAGGACAAAGAAAGCAGTAGCGCGAGGTTGTCTCAGAGCTCCTCTTTCGACACCCCTTTGAATAGGGTGTTGAACATAATGAAAAACAGGGATAAGCTCAATAAGCCGACGTCAGCTGGTCGTGTGGCCGGCAAAGGCTTGTCCACAAAATGGTCGTCATACTATGCCGCTGGTGGGCGAAAGGAGAAAAAGACCAGCTCGGAAAGCCAGTCGTGCGAGGTTGAAGCACTCAAGGCGAAGGTGGCGCGGATTCCGGAGATGGTCCAAGAGCAAGTGGAACAACAACTGGGATCAATGCTCACCGGCATTATGCCTACCTTGATTCATGGGATAACGACGTGGATTGCGGATGGCCAACAGGGCCGCCCCCGATTCTCAGGTTCACGGCCAGCAACTTGCACAACACGCAGGCGGCGCCATTGGTGTCTCCGGCGGGGGCGCCATTGGTGTCTCCTGTGGCAGCGGTATTGGTGTCTCCGACGCCGGCATTGGAGCGTAATGCACCCGGGTGTACGCCGGCTGGCACCTCGCCAGCAAGCGGCCCCTCCGTCAGTTGCACGCCCGCCGTTGGCGGTGCCTTGACATTAGCCGAGCTCGACGGCATCACGTTAACTTAGCCTCTCGGCCGAGGACTTCATCTCCTTGCCTTTGACTGGGCATCCTTGACGCCCTACATGTTTTCGCAGGGCGCCGCCGACGTTCCTTGCACTCTCGTGCACTTCGTGGGCGGCGAGGTGGTCGATGTCGCCAAGCACAGAATCGTTCAACCGGGCAACCCCGTGTTCCATGGTAATCCGATGCCACCCACAATGTATAGGGTTGAAGTGGTTCAGGTGCTGCCAGGCTGCGACGAGCTGTTGCCTCCGATTCGACCCGCTAGGGCCGACGAAGAAGATGAGATGACCCTCAGCGCCTGCGTAAGCTGGCCCCTGCTTTGGTCAATGCACCAGATTCGTTTGGGGGCGGGGGACACCACCCCACAGACAAGACCGCCAGTCATGCCGGCGCCAAGCCATGGCAAGAACGCCGCAACGCTACCAGACATGCCGGACATCCCTATGGCACAGGATCCGGATATGCATATGGCATAGGATCCGGACAACGACGACAACGACGGTGGTACATTTACCAACGTCGATAAGTACTTTGCCGAACATGGGTACAGTGACGAGTTCTGCGGGCCTCCTTCTCAAGAACCCAAACAAGACGACCGTGATCTAGCTGGTACAATGGAGAAACCCAATTGCAACAGGCGTCATCTGGCGTTCAGTTCTCAGGAGACGCCTCCATCTGCCACCTTCACCGAGCCTCAGATAGCGTAGGTGCCAAATATTATCAGCCCCAACACGCTCAAGAAGGCGGTCCATGAGCAGAACTCGGTCCCATTACAACAGATCAAGAAGAAGGGCCGGAAACGGCAGACTAAAAAGGGCGCCGGTGCGAGCCATCCGGCACTGAGTATGATCCGTGCTCAGGATGGGACACATTCACCTAAGGATATCTCGAGGAGGGTGCATGTGGCGGGTACGGCGATGCTACCGACAAATATGCTCAATGCTGCAACCGGTGCTATGCGGAGTCTGCACGATAGTGTTCTTTCTTTGGAGAAGCGGCGTCTGAGAGAGAATGATGCGGCATACCCTGTTTTCCTGGCCAAGGTGCCAGAGGGCAAGGGCTTTGTGGATGGCGACATCGGGGGTACGATCGTCCTGCGGTTTGATGACATCTTTGCTATGTGTAACCTTCATCCGCTGCACTACACCTTCGTTCGGCTGTTTTCGCTGAGTATGGAGATGCGGATCATTAGAGACAAGACCCCAGACATCGTGATTGTCGACCCCTTCTACATGCGTGCCAAGCTCTTGAGCAGCGCTGGGGACCGCCAAGTCGCGAGTTCACACCTCGAAGACGTCATTCTGGCAAACCCAGATAAGGATAACTTCCTTGTGGCTTACTTTCCCGAGTAAGTCATCCCTTAACCGCCCCGTAACATATGATTTCTTAGATTTCGATCGTTCTTTTTTTTCTAACATTCTGTGTTCTATGCAGTGACACACATTGCACACTCATCCTCTTAAGCCCGAAATATTCCATGGCCACGTATTTCGACCCGAACCGTAACTCCAAGATAGACTACCCAAATATCAAGAAATTTCTTGATGATGTTCTCCCCGGCTACGCCAAATCTAGAGGCACCTTCACCGGGGCAGTTCGTAAGTACGGCAAGCACGTGTTCGCCCACAATACGACGTTCTGCTGCGTCAAGCAGCCGCCTGGTGGTCAGAAGGATGCCTACTACGCCCTCCATCACATGCGGGCGATTGTAAGGGACCACCATCACCTTCTGCTACCAAATAATCTCAAAGATTGGGCCACGAGCTTGTCAGCAATCCAGGACGCAGACATCGGACAAGAATTCTTTCGCATCCAGTCGGAGTTTGCGGACATCATCTATCAAGATGTCCTTCATACCTCGGGGCAGTTCTTCCTCAGATATCAACCATCCAACATTGAGATAGACGGAATGCTACAAATGTAGGCTGACGATGCCCGCGATTTCATGACCATCACGACAGACGGCGGCTTCATCCACGCTCTTGTCCATGAGTTGACTCGAAAGTAGTGATGTGTAGTTCTAAAACATTGATTGGCTCATGTTGTAATTAAACTTTAATGAATTGTATGTCTCTTTGGTTTGGACAGTCGTTCAACTTAGATGTAATCGATGCTATTTATTAGTAGGACCATGAATCGTGCTATTAATGTCTTGCTTTTCTCTTCCGATCCTTTTGTTGCATACTTATATATTGCTTATGTATGTATTGTCTGTTGTTTGGCTTGTGCATAGAGATGCCAATGTATGTCGTGTACAAGGGTAAGGTTCCTGGAGTCTACGACAACTAGGAGGAGTGTTGGAGACAGGTTCACCGTTTCACTACTAGGGAAAAGCCTATACACAGAATCTTACCAGCAGTGTGCTTTAAAATCAGGCGTTGCTGCTAAGTAGCAGTAGCGCGGGTTTTTAACCCCCGCTACTACTAAGTTGATAGCAGTAGCGTTGGTTTTTTACCCTCGCTACTACTAAGCGGTCTCTACCGTGCCCCCTGGGACATGCCATAGTAGTAGCGCGGGTTTTTAACCCTCCCTACTACTAAGTTGATAGCAGTAGCGCTGGTTTTTACCCAAAACTACTACTAAGCGGTCTCTACCGTGCCCCTGGGCCATGCCATAGTAGTAGCGAGGGTTATAAACCCGCGCTACTACTAAGTTTTTACCCCTCGCTACTACTAAGAGGTCTCAACCGTGCCCCTCCGGGACATGCCATAGTAGTAGCGAGGGGTAAAATCCCTCGCTACTACTAAAGGTCCATTTTGAAACTCTACCCCCCTCCCACCGTGGATCGCCTTTTCAGTTTTAGAAAAAATAAAGAAACTGATGGAAATGTCAAAAAAATAAGTTTCCCATGTGATATATGGTCTGGTTGTTGGGAAAATTTACAAATATGAATTTCGACTTTATTTACAAATATGAATTTTGACTTTATTTGTAAAATGGGCATAACTTTTGCATATGAACTCGGACTAAAAAGTTTTTTATATGAAAAATCATCTACTCGAAAAGTTCCATCTGATGGAGACTACCTACGGCCTGTTTGCAAATTTTTAGAATCCTCAAATTCTAAAAGGAAAAAAAGTTATGCTCAAATTTCAGTTTTTTTATTTTGGTCAAATCTGGTCAAACTGTGGTCAAACTACTTATTCAAGAAGTATTAGTGTTACTAAATAATTATACAAGAATATTAGTGATACTAAATAATTATTTCAGTTTTTTGGAATTTTGGTCAAATCTGGTCAAACTGTGGTCAAACTTTGGTCAAAATGTGGTCAAACTCCTTATTCAAGAAATATTAGTGTTACTAAATAATTATTGTTTTTTAGAACAATAGTTTTAAACTCAAACAGCGAAATATGTGACTTCATGCTCAAGCTAAACTCCCGAGGGTTAATAGGATTGACATCTTACTATTGTCAGGAAAACAACAAGTGCAGACTTGGAATCGAGGGAGAATAGAACCCGGATGTTAAGCGTGCTCAGGCTAGAGTAGTGAGAGGATGGGTGACCGCCCGGGAAGTTAGATGATTTCGAATGATGAGGGGTGATTAGAGATTAAATTGAGCAGCGATGAGGGTGATTAGAGATTAGAGGTTAAAATAATTCAGAAATTTGAAAATTCGTGCAAAAAATTCGAAAAAAAAAATCCGCGGGTTAGTAGTAGCACGGGATTTTACCCACGCTACTACTAATGGACGTAGTAGCAGCGCGGGTGGCACCCGCGCTGCTAATAGGCCCAAAACCCGTGCTGCTGCTAGGCTTTTCCCTAGTAACAGTTACAAAGGGTACACCACTAGGGCGGAGGCGGAATCTAGATACGCCCGCTATCTAGCGGGAGAGAGGAGGGAGCGTTGGAGGAACCGGATGAAGACCAGTTTCATCGCGATGATGCTCATCATGATGACCACATCTCTCTTCTATGTGATGGTAGTTTAGATGATCGATATCGACTTGTAATGTGAAGACAAACTCGATACTCGCGGTCTCGAGACTTGTAATGTTTTATCTTTGTTCGGTCTTTTGAATTCGGAGACTAATATGATGAATTGTATTCGAAGACTAATCTTCTATTATATTCGTTGAATCTGTTGTTGTTGTGTGCTACTGTCTATATTCTGTCAAATAATATATTTTGTAACCTGTGCAAAAATCAGAAAAGTAAAAAAAACCTAATATTCATACTAATGGTGCATCACTATAGAGTGCGCCATTAGTATGCCAAAGTATACTAATGGCGCATCACCAAACAGAGGGCCATTAGTATGCCAAGTATACTAATGGCGCATCCATCCGCAGTGCGCCATTAGTGTGGCAAAGCACATGGTTAAATATGGCCCCTGGGAGGCATACTAATGGCGCATGGTGTTATATACTAATGGCACAATGGGTGGTGCGCCATCAGTATACCAGATACTAATGGCACGCCATTAGTAATAAATACTAGTGGCATGATACTAATGGTGCACCAGTGATGCGCCATTACTAGGCAAAACTGGTGCGCCATTAGTAGGCCTTTTCCTAGTAGTATAGACCAGCCAGCATTTTAGAACCGTCGAAGTACATGATCCAATTGGAGTATGCGCCGTACTCTTTAAGGAGTTCGGCCTCCGTCCATTCGGCGACAAAGTCGGCCAATACTTACGACTTAATGGCTCGCCGAGGTTTGTATGTTATGTCGAACGGGAGGAGCTCAACGGCCCACTTGGCAATCCGGCCCGTAGCGTCGCAGTTGTTTATAATATCATTAAGTGGCACTTCCGAGGCTTCTGTAATCGAACACTCTTGACAGTAGTGTCGCAGCTTCCGGGATGCCATGAATACCGCATAAGCTATCTTTTGATAATGTGGGTACCGTGACTTGCATGGAGTGAGGACAGTGGATACATAGTATACCGGCTTTGGAAGAGGGAATTTATGTCCGTCAGCTTCTTGTTCAACGACGAGCACTGCGCTTACAACTTGATGAGTTGCCGCAATATACAACAGCATTGGTTCGCCGATGTTTGGCCCGGCCAGGATTGGGTTGGTTGCCAGTATGGCTTTTATTTCTTCCAATCCCGCTGTGGCAGCGTCTGTCCACTCGAAGTGTTCGGTGCGCTGAAGGAGGCGATAAAGGGGTAATGCCTTTTCTCCTAAGCGGGAGATAAAGCGGCTTAGAGCCGCCACGCATCCAGTTAACTTCTGGATTTGTTTGAGGTCTGTTGGGGTAGCCAACTGTGGCAACGCTCGGATTTTGGCCGGATTAGCTTCAATACCTCTACTGGAGACAATGAAACCCAGGAGCTTTCCGGCTGGTACGCCGAAAACGCATTTTTCCGGATTGAGCATGATGTCGTATGTTCGGAGGTTGTCGAATGTGAGCCTCAAGTCGTCTATCAAAGAGTCGACGTGTTTGGTTTTGACGACCACATCGTCTACGTATGCCTCTATTGTTTTGCCGATTTGTTTCTCCAGACATGTCTGAATCATGCGCTGATATGTTGCGCCGGCGTTTTTGAGCCCAAAAGGCATTGTATTGAAACAGATGGGACCGTATGGTGTGATGAATGCAGTTGCGGCTTGGTCAGAAACTGCCATCTTGATTTGGTGGTAACCGGAGTATACGTCGAGGAAACACAATGACTCGTGTCCTACAGTAGCATCAATAATTTGATCGATGCGGGGGAGGGGAAGGGATCCTTTGGGCAAGCTTTATTGAGGTCCTTGAAATCGACACAAAGGCGCCAGGATTTATCCTTCTTTGGTACCATCACCGGGTTTGCTAGCCAGTCTTGGTGTTTTATTTCTCTGATGAATCTGGCCTCCAATAACTTGGCTAGCTCCTCTCCCATGTCCTGTGTCTTAGGTTCGGAGAAACGCCGAAGAGCTTGCTTGACTGGCTTGAATCCCTTTAGGATATTGAGGCTATGCTCGGCCAACCTGCGTGGGATTCCTGGCATGTCTGAGGGATGCCAGGCGAATATGTCCCAATTCTCGCGCAGGAACTCTCGTACTGCGGCGTCCACGGCGGGGTTTAACTGTGCCCCGATGGAGGCTGTTTTTGTAGGGTCCGTTGGGTGGACTTGGAATTTGACTATTTCATCCGCTGGTTTAAAAGAGGTGGACTTGGATCGCTTGTCGAGTACTATGTCATCCCTGTCCACTGTGGAGCGTAGCGTGGTTAATTCCTCGGCCGAGAGGGCTTCGGATAATGCCTCGAGGGCCAGTGCGGCTGTTTTTTTTCGGCGCGGAGTGTTATGTCCGGATCACTAGCGAGAGTGATGATTCCGTTGGACCCAGGCATTTTGAGCTTCATGTACCCATAATGGGGTACGACTTGGAAGATCGTCAACGCCTCACGTCCTAAAAGGGCGTGGTATCCACTGCTGAACGGGGCCACTTGAAATGTAATTTCTTCGGACCTATAATTCTCTGGCGTACCGAATACCACATCTAGTGTGATTTTCCCAACGCATTGTGCCTCCCGACTGGGTATGATTCCTCTGAAGGTTGTGCTACTTTGCTCAATGCGGTTCCAGTCTACTTTCATTTTTTGAAGAGTTTCCTCATAGATGAGGTTTAATCCGCTGCCGCCGTCCATGAGTACTTTGGTGAGTCGAAAGCCGTCCATGATTGGACTGACGATCAGTGCGGCTCGTGCTCGGGCTGTTCGGAATTTAGGTTCGTCACTGGCATTGAAGGTAATAGCCGTGTCACTCAATGGATTTATTGCTGTTACGTGGCAGATTTCAGCCATGCTGCGGAGTGTTCGCTTGCACCTATTATTTGACGCAAAGGTCTCAAAGACTGTTAACACCGTATTGTTATCCACGGGATGGTGCTCTGTGGTATTTGGGATAAGAAGATCCTCACCGCTTTTGGCCACCTGCCGGAGTATCCAACATGCTCTAAGGCTGTGTGTTGATATTGTATCCGCTGTGCTATGAATTTTGTAGGGTCCGTTAAGCCATCCCTCCAATACGGTCCCGTGCCCTATAGAGGGTTTTTGCTTCTTTGTAATGAACTCGGGTGTCTTATGATAGTGCTCCCTTTTACCTCGGACTGGGTGCGTATACGGGGCCGGATTATCCCAAAATTTGGTTTCGGTTTTCCAGGCACTTTCCATCGCACAGTACTTTCGTACTATGGATGCCAAGTCAGCGAAGCGTGATATGTCATGGCGACTTATGGCGTTAAGGATTCCCTTGTTCATGCAGTTATTGCAGAAAAGTGAGACTGTGTCTTCCACACGGTAGTCCTTAACCTTGTTCAACCCAAGGAGGGATCTGGCCCAATAATGATGTACTATTTCATGGGGCTCTTGCCTAATGTGGGAAAGATCGTTTATGTCTGGGTGGGTGGGTGGATTTGAGTTCGTACCCCTACCTGATCTGAGACCAAGGGGCCGAGGGATTTCCGATCTTGGAAGTTCGGATTCCAGTATGTTGGCCGATGCGTCTGGCCCGCTGCCTGACTCTAGGTTTAGGGTTTGGGTGATGCCGTCCCGTAAACGGGTATCTGGCTCAGAGAGCTCAGGAGTTCGGACATAGTTAGTCTTCAAGATAGAGGGAGAATGGCCGCATTGTTCCTCCACCACTGCAACATGATGGGTGACCGGTGGAGAGTTAATCTCCCTTTGATCGGGTTTAAGCCCAATCCGATCATAGTCCGTAGTGACTCCCAAGGTGGCGATGCGATCCCAGAGCTCATTTAGGGAGGAGAGCTCCATTGGATCCATCTGTTCGGCGAATTCCGAGCCGACGTGGAGGCTGTTTTTGATGACCCGAGAAGTCATTGTCGGTGCAGCGGCCGAACAAGCAGTCATGAAGAAACTACCTAGCCGGAGAGTTTCACCGACAGCCAGAGCTTCCTCGACGGTAATGTTGTTTTTAACAACGAGATAAGACATCCTTCCTTATGGCGACGTCACAGAGGAACTCTCAATGAAAGCACCAATGTCAGTGTCAAAACCGGCGGATCTCGGGTAGGGGGTCCCGAATTGTGTGTTTAAGGCGGATGGTAACATGAGGCAGGCGACATGATGTTTTACCCAGGTTCGAGCCCTCTTGATGGAGGTAAAACCCTATGTCCTGCTTGATTTATTCTTGATGATATGAGTATTACAAGAGTTGATATACCACGAGATCGGAGAGGCTAAACCCTAGAAGCTAGCCTATGGTATGATTGTATGTTGCCCTACGGACTAAAACCCTCCAGTTTATATAGACACCATATGGGCTAGGGTTACACAAGGTCGGTTACAAAGGAGGAGATATACATATCCGTATTGCCTAGCTTGCCTTCCACGCCAACTAGGGTCCCATCCGGACACGAGACGAAGTCTTCAATCTTGTATCTTCATAGTCCAATAGTCCGACCAAAGGATATAATCCGGCTGTCCGGATACCCCCTAATCCAGGACTCCCTCACCCTCCATCGGTAGAACATCATCATCGTCACCACGCCATCGTGCTGACGAAACTCTCCCTCAACACTCGGCTGGCTCGGAGTTCGAGGGACGTCATCGGGCTGAACGTGTGCTGAACTCGGAGGTGCCGTGCGTTCGGTACTTGATCGGTCGGATCATGAAGACGTATGACTACATCAACCGTGTTGTGCTAACGCTTCCGCTTTCAGTCTATGAGGGTACGTGGACACACTCTCCCCTCTCATTTCTATACATCACCATGATCTTGCATGTGCGTAGGAATTTTTTTGAAATTACTACGTTCCCCAACAGTGGCATCTGAGCCTGGTTTTATGCGTTGATGTTATATGCACGAGTAGAACACAAGTGAGTTGTGGGCGATACAAGTCATACTGCTTACCAGCATGTCATACTTTGGTTCGGCGGTATTGTTGGATGAAGCGGCCTGGACCGACATATGCGTGCGCTTACGCGAGACTGGTTCTACCGGCGTGCTTTGCACACAGGTGGCTGGCGGGTGTCAGTTTCTCCAACTTTAGTTGAACGGAGTATGGCTACGCCCGGTCCTTGAGAAGGTTAAAACAGCACTAACTTGACAAACTATCGTTGTGTTTTTGATGCGTAGGTAAGACAGTTCTTGCTCAGCCTGTAGCAGCCACGTAAAACTTGCAACAACAAAGTAGAGGACGTCTAACTTGTTTTTGCAGGGCATTTTGTGATGTGATATGGTCAAAGCATGATGCTAAATTTTATTGTATGAGATGATCATGTTTTGTAACCGAGTTATCGGCAACTGGCAGGAGCCATATGGTTGTCGCTTTATTGTATGCAATGCAATTGCGCTGTAATGCTTTACTTTATCACTAAGCGGTAGCAATAGTCGTAGAAGCATAAGATTGGCGAGATGACAACAATGCTACGATGGAGATCAAGGTGTTGCGCCGGTGACAATGATGATCATGACGGTGCTTCGGAGATGGAGATCACAAGCACAAGATGATGATGGCCATATCATATCACTTATATTGATTGCATGTGATGTTTATCTTTTATGCATCTTATCTTGCGTTGATTGATGGTAGAATTATAAGATGATCTCTCACTAAATTTCAAGATAAATGTGTTCTCCCTGAGTATGCACCGTTGCCAAAGTTCGTCGTGCCCAAACACCACGTGATGATCGGGTGTGATAAGCTCTACGTCCATCTACAACGGGTGCAAGCCAGTTTTGCACACGCAGAATACTCAAGTTAAACTTGACGAGCCTAGCATATGCAGATATGGCCTCGGAACACTAAGACCGAAAGGTCGAGCGTGAATCATATAGTAGATATGATCAACATAGTGATGTTCACCATTGAAAACTACTCCATTTCACGTGATGATCGGTTATGGTTTAGTTGATTTGGATCATGTGATCACTTAGATGATTAGAGGGATGTCTATCTAAGTGGGAGTTCTTAAGTAATATGATTAATTGAACCTTAATTTATCATGAACTTAGTCCTGGTAGTATTAGCATATCTATGTTGTAGATCAATAGCTCGTGTTTAGCTCCCCTGTTTTGTTTTTGATATGTTTCTAGAGAAAACTAAGTTGAAAGATGTTAGTAGCAATGATGCGGATTGGATCCGTGATCTGAGGTTTATCCTCATTGCTGCACAAAAGAATTATGTCCTTGATGCACCGCTAGGTGACAAACCTATTGCAGGAGCAGATGCTGATGTTAGGAACGTTTGGCTAGCTCAATATGATGACTACTTGATAGTTTAGTGCACCATGCTTAAACGGCTTAGAATCGGGACTTCAAAGACGTTTTGAATGTCATGGACCGTATGAGATGTTCCAGGAGTTGAAGTTAATATTTCAAGCAAATACCCGAGTTGAGAGATATGAAGTCTCCAACAAGTTCTATAGCTAAAAGATGGAGGAGAATATTTCAAGAAGTGAGCATGTGCTCAGATTGTCTGGGTACTACAATCGCTTGAATCAAGTGGGAGTTAATCTTCCAGATAAAATAGTGATTGACATAATTCTCTAGTCACAACCACCAAGTTAGTAGAACTTCATGATGTACTATAGTATGCAAGGGATGACGAAAACGATTCCCGAGCTTTTCATTATGATGAAATCGATGAAGGTAGAAATCAAGAAAGAGCATCAAGTGTTGATGATTAACAAGACCACTAGTTTCAAGAAAAGGGCAAAGTGAAAGAAAGGGAACTTCAAGAAGAACAGCAAGCAAGTTGCTGCTCAAGTGAAGAAGCCCAAGTCTGGACCTAAGCATGAGACTAAGTGCTTCTACTGCAAAGGGACTGGTCACTGGAAGCGGAACTGCCCCAAGTATTTGGCGGATAAGAAGGATGGCAAAGTGAACAAATGCTATATTTGATATACATGTTATTGATGTGCACTTTACTAGTGTTTATAGCAGCCCTCGGTATTTGATACTGGTTCAGTTGCTAAGAGTAGTAACTCGAAACGGGAGTTGCAGAATGAACAGAGACTAGTTAAGGGTGAAGTGACGATGTGTGTTGGAAGTGGTTCCAAGATTGATATGATCATCATCGTACACTCCCTACACTTTCGGGATTAGTGTTGAACCTAAATAAGTGTTATTTGGTGTTTGCGTTGAGCATGAATATGATTTGATCATGTTTATTGCAATATGGTTATTCATTTAAGTTACAGAATAATTGTTATTCTCTTTACATGAATATAACAGTAGACGTTGTTGGGCCTCCAAGTGCAGAGGTTTGTAGGACAGTAGCAAATTTCCCTCAAGTGGATGACCTAAGGTTTATCAATCCGTAGGAGGCGTAGGATGAAGATGGTCTCTCTCAAGCAACCCTACAACCAAATAACAAAGAGTCTCTTGTGTCCCCAACACACCCAATACAATGGTAAATTGTATAGGTGCACTAGTCCGGCGAAGAGATGGTGATACAAGTGGTATATGGATAGTAGATAATAGTTTTTGTATTCTGAAATTATAAAAACAGCAAGGTAACTAATGATAAAAGTGAGCTAAAACGGTATTGCAATGCGTTGAAACAAGGCCTAGGGTTCATACTTTTGCTAGTGCATGTTCCCTCAACAATACTAACATAATTGGATCACATAACTATCCCTCAACATGCAACAAAGAGTCACTCCAAAGTGACTAATAGCGGAGAACGAACAAAGAGATTATGGTAGGGTACGAAACCGCCTCAAAGTTATTCTTTCCAATCAATCCATTGGGCTATTCCTATAAGTGTCACAAACAGCCCTAGAGTTCATACTAGAATAACACCTTCAGACAGAAATCAACCAAAACCCTAATGTCACCTAGATACTCCAATGTCACCTCAAGTATCCGTGGGTATGATTATACGATATGCATCACACAATCTCAGATTCATCTATTCAACCAACACATAGAACCTCAAAGAGTGCCCCAAAGTTTCTACCGGAGAATCACGACGAAAACATGTGCCAACCCCTATGCATAGGTTCATGGGCGGAACCCGCAAGTTGATCACCAAAACATACATCAAGTGAATCACGTGGTATCCCATTGTCACCACAGATAGGCACGGCAAGACATACATCAAGTGTTCTCAAATCTTTAAAGACTCTATCCGATAAGATAACTTCAAAGGGGAAACTCAATCCATTACAATAGAGTAGAGGGGGAAGAAACATCATAGGATCCAAATATAATATCAAAGCTCGTGATACATCAAGATCGTATCACCTCAAGAACACGAGAGAGAGATAGAGAGAGAGAGAGAGATCAAACACATAGCTACTGCTACATACCCTCAGCCCCGAGGGAGAACTACTCCCTCCTCGTCATGGAGAGCACCGGGATGATGAAGATGGCCACCAGAGAGGGATTCCCCCTCCGGCAGGGTGCCAGAACGGGTCTAGATTGGTTTTCGGTGGCTACGGAGGCTTCTGGCGGCGGAACTCCCGATCTATTGTGCTCTCGGATGTTTTTAGGGTTTATGGAGATATATATATATATATATATATATATATATATATATATATATATATATATATATATATATATATATATATATATATAGGCGGAACAAGTTCGTCAGGGGGGCCACGAGGGTGGAGGGCGCGCCCCCTACCTCGTGGCCTCCTCTTCAAGTCTTCTGGGCTTCTTTCCTTCCAAAAATGAGTTCCGTGAAGTTTCAGGTCAATTGGACTCCGTTTGATTTTCCTTTTCTTTGAAACCCTAAAACAATGTAAAAACATAAACTGGCACTGGGTCAATAGGTTAGTCCCAAAAATGATATAAAAGTATATAAGAAAGCCCATAAACATTCAAAACAGTAGATAATATAGCATGGAGCAATCAAAAATTATAGATACGTTGGAGACGTATCAGCATCCCCAAGCTTAATTCATGCTCGTTCTCGAGTAGGTAAATGATAAAAACAGAATTTTTGATGCGGAGTGCTACTTGGCATAATTTCAATGTAATTCTTCTTAATTGTGGCATGAATATTCAGATCCATAAGATTCAAGACAAAAGTTTAATATTGACATAAAAACAATAATACTTCAAACATACTAACTAAGCAATCATGTCTTCTCAAAATAACATGGCCAAAGAAAGCTATCCTTACAAAATCATATAGTCTGGCTATTATCTATCTTCACCACAAAAAATATTTAAATCATGCACAACCCCGATGACAAGCCAAGCAATTGTTTCATACTTTTGATGTTCTCAAACTTTTTCAATCTTCATGCAATACATGAGCGTGAGCCATGGATATAGCACTATAGGTGGAATAGAGTGGTGGTTGTAGAGAAGACAAAAAGGGAGAAGATAGTCTCACATCAACTAGGCGTATCAACGGGCTATGGAGATGCCCATCAATAGATATCAATGTGAGTGAGTAGGGATTGCCATGCAACGGATGCACTAGAGCTATAAGTATATGAAAGCTCAACAAAAGAAACTAGTGGGTGTGCATCCAACTCGCTTGCTCACGAAGACCTAGGGCATTTCGAGAAGGCCCATCATTGGAATATACAAGCCGAGTTCTATAATGAAAGATTCCCACTAGTATATGAAAGTGACAACATAGGAGACTCTCTATCATGAAGATCATGGTGCTACTTCGAAGCACAAGTGTGGTAAAAGGATAGTAGCATTGTCCCTTCTCTCTTTTTCTCTCATTTTTTTATTTGGGCCTTTCTCTCTTTTTTATGGCCTCTTTTCTCTTCTTTCTTTTTATTTGGGCTTCTTTGGCCTCTCTTTTTCGTCCGGAGTCTCATCCCGACTTGTGGGGGAATCATAGTCTCCATCATCCTTTCCTCACTGGGACAATGCTCTAATAATGATGATCATCACACTTTTATTTTCTTACAACTCAAGAATTACAACTCGATACTTAGAACAAGATATGACTCTATATGAATGCCTCCGGCGGTGTACCGGGATGTGCAATGACTCAAGAGTGACATGTATGGAACAATTATGAACGGTGGCTTTGCCACAAATACAATGTCAACTACATGATCATGCATAGCAATATGACAATGATGAAGCGTGTCATAATAAACGGAACGGTGTAAAGTTGCATGGCAATATATCTCAGAATGGCTATGGAAATGCCATAATAGGTAGGTATGGTTGCTTTTTGAGGAAGGTATATGGTGGGTTTATGGTACCGGCGAAAGTTGCGCGGTACTAGAGAGGCTAGCAAAGGTGGAAGGGTGAGAGTGCGTATAATCCATGGACTCAACATTAGTCATAAAGAACTCATATACTTATTGCAAAAATCTACAAGTTATCAAAGCAAAGTATTACGCGCATGCTCCTAGGGGGATAGATTGGTAGGAAAAGACCATCGCGTGTCCCCAACCGCCACTCATAAGGAAGACAATCAATAAATAAATCATGCTCCGACTTCATCAAATAACGGTTCACCATACGTGCATGCTAAGGGAATCACAAACTTAAACACAAGTGTTTCTCAAATTCATAACCACTCAACTAGCATGACTCTAATATCACCATCTCCATATCTCAAAACAATTATCAAGTATCAAACTTCTCATAGTATTCAACACACTCATAAGAGAATTTTATTATTCTTGAATACCTAGAATATTAGGATTTTAAGAAAATTAACATGCTATTTAAGACTCTAAAAATAATCTAAGTGAAGCATGAGAGTTCATCTATTTCTTCAAAATAAAACTACAACCATGCTCTAAAAGATATAAGTGAAGCACTAGAGCAAATGACAAACTACTCCAAAATATTTAAGTGAAGATCGATGAGTAGTCGAATAATTATGCAACTATATGAAGACTCTCTAACATTTAATAATTTCAGATCTTGGTATTTTATTCAAACAGCAAGCAAAACTAAATAAAATAAAATGACGCTCCAAGCAAAACACATATCATGTGGCGAATAAAAATATAGCTCCAAGTAAAGTTACTGATGGAAGTAGACGAAAGAGGGGATGTCTTCCGGGGCATCCCCAAGCTTAGGCTCTTGGCTATCCTTGAATATTACCTTGGGGTGCCTTGGGAATCCCCAATCTTAGGCTCTTGCCACTCCTTATTCCATAGTCCATCAAATCCTTACCCAAAACTTGAAAACTCCACAACACAAAACTTAACAGAAAACTCGTAAGCTCCGTTAGTATAAGAAAATAAATCACCACTTCAAGATACTGTAATGAACTCATTCTTTATTTATATTGGTATTAAACCTACTGTATTCCAACTTCTCTATGGTTTATACACTATTTTACTAGCCATAGATTCATCAAAATAAGTAAACAACACAATGAAAACAGAATCTGTCAAAAACAGAACAGTCTGTAGTAATCTGGATCAAACGTATACTTATGGAACTCATAAAATTCTCAAATAAATTTATGGGCCTGACGAATTTATCTATTAATTATCTTCAAAAAGAATTAACTAAATATCACTCTCCAAATAAAAATGGCAGCAGTTCTCGTGAGCGCTAAAGTTTCTGTTTTTTACAGCATGATCATAAAGACTTCACCCAAGTCTTCCCAAAGGTTCTACTTGGCACAAACACTAATTAAAACATAAAAAATCAATCATAACAGAGGCTAGATGAATTATTTATTACTAAACAGGAGAAAAAAGCAAGGAACAAAAATAAAATTGGGTTGCCTCCCGACAAGCGCTATCATTTGACGCCCCTAGCTAGGCATGATGATTTCAATGATGCTCACATAAAAGATAAGAATTGAAACATAAAGAGAGCATCATGAAGAATATGACTAGCACATTTAAGTCTAACCAACTTCCTATGCATAGGGATTTTGTGAGCAAACAATTTGTGGGAACAATAATCAACTAGCATAGGAAAGCAAAACAAGCATAACTTCAAGAATTTAAGCACATAGAGAGGAAACTTGGTATTATTGCAATTCCTACAAGCATATATTCCTCCCTCATGATAAATTTCAGTAGCATCATGAATGAATTAAACAATATAACCATCACATAAGTCATTATTTTCATGATCTACAAGCATAGAAAATTTACTAATCTCCGCATAGGCAAAATTCTTCTCATTCGGAACAGTCGGAGTATTATAAGAAACTCAAATACTATAAATTGTTTCCACATTAAAAGAGTAATATTCAGAAAAGGGGTAACCATAATCATGACAAGTTTTATAAATATAATCACTACTTTTTATAGAATGTATCATCACAATAATCATCATAAGTAGGAGGCATGTTATCATCATTATAAACTTGCATATCAAAACTTGGGAGACTGAAAATATCATCTTCATTAATCATAGCTTCCCCAAGCTTGTGCCTTTTCATATCATAAGCATAATCACTCTCATAATTAATAGTATGGATAGCACCAATAGTATAGCAATTATCATATTCTTCCAAGCAAGTGCCAGAAAGATTTTCAAGATCATAAGAAGTATCATTATCTTCCACAATTATATTTTCATGAGGCACAATAGTAACAGGAGCAGAATTATTTGAGAGAGATATCTTTTTACATCTCTTCCTTTTTCTTTTCTTCTTCTTCACCACATCATGTGTGGGTTCAATCCTCTTTTTGGAGCTCCTTATTAATGAGATTGGTTGAATAGGAGGCTCCTCCTCGTTACCTGATTCATCATAAGAAATAATAGGAGGGTATTGGGAAGCCTCTTCCCTTTCATTAGTATTCTCTTCATTTTCTATTTTTTTTCTTTTCTTTATGTAATTGGCAATATAAGGGTTTTCAATGCAATTCACCGCACAATACATATAAATTTCCTCTAGATCAAATCCAAGAAGTTTATAACAGGAAAATTCTAGAAGATAGTTAGTTGTACGTTTCATTTCTTCATAGCCCATAAGCAAACTAAGTTCATTATAATGTGCAAGGGAAATCAAGTCATCAAAATTTTTGGACACGATTAGATCATGAAACAATTTGCATCGGATAGTTAAATGACCACATTCATTGGAAAGCTCACAAGTATGGCCAAGAAAATTTAAATTTTCAGCACAATCATCTAGCCTCTCTTGCACCAATTTAGTTTCTAAGTAATTATGCCTCTTGCAATATCTACATTCCCTATTTGGTGTGTACTTACAAACCCAATCTACTCCACAAAAATTGACATGTTTATAGGAGACATCATCACTAGTGCAATCATCATTAGTATCATGGATATTCAAAGAATTCGTACTAACAACATTGCAATCATGCTCATCATTCAAAGATTTAGTGCCAAACATTTTATAGATTTCTTCTTCTAGCACTTGAGCACAAATTTCTTTTCCATCATACTTACGAAAGATATTAAAAAGGTGAAGCGTATGAGACAAACTCAATTCCATTTTTTTATAGTTTTCTTTTATAAACTAAACTAGTGATAAAACAAGAAACTAAAAGACTCGATTGCAAGATCTAAAGATAGACCTTCAAGCGCTAACCTCCCCGGCAACGGCGCCAGAAAAGAGTTTGATGTCTACTACACAACCTTCTTCTTGTAGACGTTGTTGGGCCTCCAAGTGCAGAGGTTTGTAGGACAGTAGCAAATTTCCCTCATGTGGATGACCTAAGGTTTATCAATCTGTAGGAGGCGTAGGATGAAGATGGTCTCTCTCAAGCAACCCTGCAACCAAATAACAAAGAGTCTCTTGTGTGCCCAACACACCCAATACAATGGTAAATTATATTGGTGCACTAGTTCGGCGAAGAGATGGTGATACAAGTGGTATATGGATAGTAGATAATAGTTTTCGTAATCTGAAATTATAAAAACAGCAAGGTAACTAATGATAAAAGTGAGCCAAAACGGTATTGCAATGCGTTGAAACATGGCCTAGGGTTCATACTTTGGCTAGTGCAAGTTCCCTCAACAATACTAACATAATTGGATCACATAACTATCCCTCAACATGCAACAAAGAGTAACTCCAAAGCCACTAATAGCGGAGAACGAACGAAGAATTTATGGTAGGGTACGAAACCACCTCAAAGTTATTCTTTCCAATCAATCCGTTGGGCTATTCCTATAAGTGTCACAAACAACCCTAGAGTTCGTACTAGAATAACACCTTAAGACACAAATCAACCAAAACCCTAATGTCACCTAGATACTCCAATGTCACCTCAAGTATCCATGGGTATGATTATACGATATGCATCACACAATCTCAGATTCATCTATTCAACCAACACATAGAACCTCAAAGAGTGCCCCAAAGTTTCTACCGGAGAATCACGAAGAAAACGTGTGCCAACCCCTATGCATAGGTTCATGGGCGGAACCCGCAAGTTGATCACTAAAACATACATCAAGTGAATCACGTGGTATCCCATTGTCACCACAGATACGCACAACAAGACATACGTCAAGTGTTCCCAAATCTTTAAATACTCAATCCGATAAGATCACTTCAAAGGGGAAACTCAATCCATTACAATAGAGTGGAGGGGGGAAGAAACATCATAGGATCCAAATATAATAGCAAATCCCGCGATACATCAAGATCGTATCACCTCAAGAACACGAGAGAGAGAGAGAGAGAGAGAGAGATCAAACACATAGCTACTGGTACATACCCTCAGCCCCGAGGGAAAACTACTCCCTCCTCGTCATGGAGAGCACCGGGATGATGAAGATGGCCACCAGAGAGGGATTCCCCCTCCGGCAGGGTACCGAAACGGGTCTAGATTGGTTTTCGATGGCTACGGAGGCTTCTGGCGGCGGAACTCCCGATCTATTGTGCTCCCTGATGTTTTTAGGGTATATGGAGATATATAGGCGGAACAAGTACGTCAGGGGGCCACGAGGGGCCCACGAGGGTGGAGGGCGTGCCCTAGGGGCGTGGGCGCGCCCCCCTACCTCGTGGCCTCCTCGAAGATTCCCTTACATGCACTTCAAGTCTTCTGGTCTTCTTTCCTTCCAAAAATGAGTTTCGTGAAGTTTCAGGTCAATTGGACTCCGTTTGATTTTCCTTTTCTTCGAAACCCTAAAACAAGGTCAAAACAGAAACTGGCACTGGGCTCTGGGTTAATAGGTTAGTCCCAAAAATGATATAAAAGTTTATAATAAATCCCATAAACATTCAAAACAGTAGATAATATAGCATGGAGCAATCAAAAATTATAGATACGTTGGAGATGTATCAATGATGAGCCCAGATTCCGCGAAATGGCTTGGGGCCATGAAATCTGAGATTGGATCCATGTATGAGAACAAAGTATGGACTTTGATTGACTTGCCCGATGATCGGTGAGTCATTAAGAATAAATGGATCTTCAAGAGGAAGACGGACGCTGATAGTAGTGTTACTATCTACAAAGCTCGAATTGTCGCAGAGTGTTTTTGACAAGTTCAAGGTGTTGACTACGATGAGATTTTCTCACTCGTATATATGCTTTGATAAAGTGATCAAAGTATATGGTTTTATATAGACTTGCGGTGAAGCCTGTATTTACAAGAAAGTGAGTGGGAGCACTACAACATTTCTAAGAAGTATATGTGAATGACATATTGTTGATCGGAAATAATGTAGAATTTTCTGGAAAGCATAAAGGATTGTTTGAAAAGAGTTTTTTTTCAAAGAAAGGCCTCGATGAAGCTGCTTACACATTGAGCATCAAGATCTATAGAGATAGATCAAAGACGCTTGATAAGTTTTTTCAATGAGTACATATTGTCGGTGTCAAAACCGGCGGATCTCGGATAGGGGGTCCCGAACTGTGCGTCTAGGCCGGATGGTAACAGGAGGCAGGGGACACGAAGTTTTACCTAGGTTCGGGCCCTCTTGATGGAGGTAAAACCCTATGTCCAGCTTGATTAATATTGATGATATGGGTAGTACAAGAGTAGATCTACCACGAGATCAGAGAGGCTAAACCCTAGAAGCTAGCCTATGGTATGATTGTATGGTATCGTTGTTGTCCTACAGACTAAAACCCTTCAGTTTATATAGGCACCGGAGAGGGTTAGGGTTACACAAGGTCGGTTACAAGGGAGGAGATATTCATATACGTATTGCCTAGCTTGCCTTACATGCCAAGTAGAGTCCCATCCAGACATGAGACGAAGTCTTCAAACTTGTATCTTCATAGTCTAACAGTCCGGCCAATGGAGATAGTCCGGCTGTCCGGAGACCCCCTAATATAGGACTCCCTCAGTAGCCCCTGAACCAGGCTTCAATTACGATGAGTCCGGCGCGCAGTTGTCTTCGGCATTGCAAGGCGGGTTCCTTCTCCGAATACATCACAGAAGAATTTGAATACGAGGATAGTGTCCGACCCTGCAAAATAAGTTCCACATTCCATCGTAGATAGAATAATATTTTCACAGATCTAATTTGCTGGCTTGTTTTGGCAACACAACGTTACGTCATGGCCCCATGATTATTCGAACTGTTTCTTTTAACCAGCCCCGCACACAACGCGAGGCAGTTTTTCGACACGTCTTGTCAAAGCAGAGATCATGTCCCCTTATTACGGGATTCTCATCAATACGGGCATGGGTAACCCAACCGCGCCATCAATTGCGGCGCTTGGGGGATAAGCGAGTTTTACCAGGCAAGTGGGGACGCTTAGTTTTGTCCTCCCATATAAAGGGATAAGGATTCACCTATCTATGCACGCCTTCTTCCTCCTTTGCTCATCCGCTCCCGCACACTCGAGCTCTAGCGCCCAAGTCCTCACTTCCATCTCAACCTTCTCCAACCATGTCCGGAGCGGGAGGCAAGTGGATGGTCTCCTCCATCACGGAGGGCGACATCAAGAAACTGAGGAGAGCCGGATACCTGCCCGAGGACATCGCGCACCGGCTCCCAGATGAGGGGCAACTCATCCCCACCCCTAGGCGCCATGAGAGGGTGGTATTCCTCACCCATTTCCTCCGCGGACTGGGATTCCCTCTCCATCCCTTAGTCCGGGGGCTCATGTTTTATTACGGCCTGGATTTCCACGATCTGGCCCTGAACTTCATCCTCAACATCTCGGCGTTTATCGTCGTGTGCGAGGCCTTCCTCCGCATCAAGCCCCACTTCGGCTTATGGATGAAGACCTTCAACGTCAAGCCGAAGGTGGTGGGCAGCCGCCAGGCGGAGTGCGGAGGCGCCATGGTGGGCAAGATGCCCAACATAACATGGCTCGAGGGCTCGTTTGTGGAAACCATAAAGGGGTGGCAATCAGGGTGGTTCTATATCACCGAGCCGCGCAACCCCGCATGGGTAGCGGCCCCCGAGTTCCGATCTGGCATCCCCATGTGGCTCACCTCCTGGAAGGAGAAGGACATGTCCTGGGGTAATTCAAAAGAGAAGACCGGACTCCAGACATGTATTCAAAACATGGTGGACAAGAAGCTCAAGCTCGTCAATATAGTCCAGGTTATGCTCATCCGCCGGATACTCCCGTGCCAACAACGGGAGTTCACCTTGTGGGACTTCAATCCGGTGCGGCACCGAACTCTAAATAGGCTCTTCGACACGACTCATGAAGATGCCTGGAGGATGCTGTTCAAGAGCGCCGAGGTCCCTCCCCCCATTACTGAGGATTGCGGATTCAGCGCGAAGCGCCAAGCCAGTGCGGTAAGTTGTTTTACCTTTGACAGGATACTTATTTTTATATAGATTGACTCTATGCGGGATCTAAACTCCCGTGCCTTTGACAGGACTGGCAGAAGATGGCCGGACAGATCGACTGTCCGGCTCCTTTGCCCGAAGGCCTCGCAGACGCCCTTCTGGCGAAGATGTTGACTCCGGCCCCTTATAAGGTGCCGGAGAAGACCAAGAAGGCCAAGGGAGCTCGAAAGAGTTCCCGACGCCAGGCGTCGTCGGACTCACCGTCCGATGACTCTGCGGCGCACTCTTCCCCCGAAGATGAGGAAGAAGAAGAAGAAGATGCTCCCCCACCAACTGGGGGAGACAGAAAAAGGAAGGCCGCCCCAACTGGGGGGCCGAAGGGTCCAAGAAGGGAAGAACCCTCCTTCCGGACAGCTCCACCGCCGCCGACAAAGACGAAGACGAGTGGTTGCCCAGGGCCAAGCCCCGGGGGAGATCGTAAGTATTCAGATACCAAAGTTACCCATAGGATTCCTTTGTCGCACTACTTTTCCTAACGCCGAACTCAATTGTGCAGGCCGCCTCGAGCCAATATCGAGGTATCATCGGACGGCTCCTTGGGCTCGTCGGACATGGATAGTGATCCAGTCCCGACCGCCACCTCCCCTCATCCAGCCGACGATGCCGAGGTGTTGTCTCAAGAGGCACCGGATCGAGGGGGAGACAGTCCCGGAGGCGCCTCAAGGCGACCTTCCGGACTCCGGGAGTCGAGGGGACGGGGTCCCCGAGAGCTCCGAGTTCGGCACTCAGCCAAACACCACGCCGGACCCTCCAACGGTTTCGAGCTCGGGCAGGCGGTCCCCTTCTAAGAGGGGCAAAACGCCTATGCCGGTGACCTCTGCCCATCCAGAGGCACCAAACAACCTGCTAGAAGCGCTTCGCAGCGCTTCCATCGACGAGGAGCACCGCACCATCATAAGTGCGGTGATCCAGAAGGTTCAGTCCGCCAAGAGCGGATTGACTGAAGCATGTGCCAGCCTTCTAACAGGCTTCGAGGTAAGTGTGTTAAAATGTAGTAGAAGTATTACCGCATAGACAGTAGCCCCTGATGCTTTGTTCGGTGTTCACAAAGAAAAGCCGAATAGAGGATCAAATAACATCGCAGTAGTCTAATATAAGTATGTCGATATGCATATGCAGGCGCCTCTGCTGGCGTCCGCCGCACTAACTGCGGAGGTTGCCGTACTGAAGCAGGACCTCGATGGGTCCAAGAAAGAGCTCGGCCTTGTCAAGAGGCAGCTCGAGGAGAACGAGGGTAAGTAATACCCCGTGTATAGATATATGTGTATATAAAAAGGACGCGATTGCAAAATGACAGGATCATTGTATGTTTTGCCAGGGGCCACGACCGAGGTGGTGACCCTGAAGCAAGCGCTAACCAAGGCCGGAGATATAGCGGCCAAGGAGCGCACCGAGTGAGATAGGCACGAGGCTCGGGTGGGCGAGGTGCAGCAAGAGCTCCTGGCTATCGTGACGAAGCACGAGGCATTGTAGCTTGACTTGAAGACGCGAGAGTCTGAGCTTGCCGTGGCCCGTGAGAGCGCGAAGAGTGCCAAGGCCGAGGCCCAGAAGGCCCTTCAGGAGATCGACGCGATGAAGAAGATAGCGGCGGGTAAGGCTTTCTATATGCAAAGCAAGCATGTAAAAGTGAATTACCGATTACTTACCTGAATCCGGAGCTCTTCAGGAGCATTCGCAGATTTGCCCCGCAGTGTGTCCGATGCCGCACAATTTTACCAGGCCAAGGATGGAAACTCGACGGAGAAGCTATTCCGGTCTCAGTATGCTGAGGCCGAACATCCGGTGCCAATGAGCGACCAGCTGAAGCAGATGGTCGAGCTACATAAGGCGGCCGATCAGGCCATGAAGGGCTTCATAGTCCGGTTGTGGCCTGGCGACGCCCTTCCGAACAGCTTCTTTGGCCAGGTGAGGCGGCTTGTGGATGCCTGCCCATGGCTGGAGGTCGTCAAGCGATCCGTCTGCATTGAAGGTGCACGCCGGGCTTTTGCTCGTGTAAAAATGTAGTGGGTCAAGCTAGACGCCGTGAAGCTGATCAAGGAGGGGCCGCCGGAGGGCAAGGAGCACCGCCACCCCAAGATGTACTGCGAGGGTGTTCTGCCGGGTGCCTGTCTTATCGCGGATGAGTGTTCACAAAATGTAATATTTGAATGAGACTTGCTCGTTCTATCCTGTATGTATGAAAACTTGTATCATATTCGCTATGCAACGCTTGTTAGAATTTAAAATATTACCTTCTATTTGGTTGTTTATCCAATCTGAGAGATGGCTAGTCCTCGGCTTCTGCCCCCATGCCACGAGTGCTGGGGTGTTTGGGATAAACCTGAGCACTCTTGTTCCCATGTTTGGGTCCTTTGAGGGAGGTGCTCAGCACAACGAACAAGGCAACCGGACTAATAATGCTTTATCACTCTCACTTAGCCATACAATTCTATAATTTTAAATTTCGGCGAAGCCCCTAGTATTAGGAAGGCCGAATTCGGGGCGCCATACACGCCTGTAAGCCGGACAGAGCCGGCCCCTCGCCCTAAGCGGCATAAGTCTTTAGGGACTCGAAAAACCTCGCCGAACAGCGACCAGTCTCTCGCCATATCATGACAGTCAGTTTTAGCTTTCTCTACTAAGGTGCTCAGCCCGGCGGAACCGGGGCACAATCGCAGTAGTTCTCCTAAAGCTACCTTAGCTGATAGAGCGGAACGTAAGGTACCAAAACATAGGAGCCGGGAAAACCCAACATTTGACCAAAGACATGATTCGGAGCTGATGCATATAATGCTATAAGTTTGGGGTGCCGCACTAGTGAAAGTGTTCGGACTTTTCACACCGCATTGTGGGGTATGTGAGCCCCTGGGGTGTTGGCCGTACCAGAGTGTACGGTTGCAAGGCGTCATTAATGAACATATAGATATATATACATATATATATATATATTAACAAGAATTCAATAATAGATGTAATTTCATGCATTGTTTATTGAAAAATTGCGTTAAAGCAGAGTGATACAGATAGTGCGATAAGCAAAAGAGTAGGACTATGTCCCTTCCAAGGGCGAGCTGAGGAATGATATGAAATCTGTAATCAACCTGGGAATTCCATTGTATAACGTAGCTTTCTGCCTCCTTGGTTCTTGTATCATGTGTTCGGCAATAGAGCTGCCGGACAGTGTTTCCAGAGATTAAGGTCCTGAAGGAAAAAAGAAAAATAAGAAAAATAACCAAACGGGAAGCCCTAGTGCGGTTTAGGCCGCATTTTGGGGCGTGCCATAGTTGTGCCCCCCCCTCCCCACCTGTGCCCATGGTGTTTTTAATGCATACTTATGTACGCGCGACACGAATATCGCCGTTGGGCTGGGATTGGGGTGGCCGCCGTATTGCTACACAAGCTCAGATCGCGCCAGGCGGTCTATTTGCCGATTGCCCCGAGCGCGCTTGAAGGTGTCCGGGCTTTGAAACGCCGAACTGGTAGATTGCCTTGAGAGGCTGCTTTGCGCTTCTGCTGCGAGGGCCGCGGTGTGCTCCTCTGTTCGGAGAGAGCGCTCTGTGTTTCCATTTACTGTAATAACTCTGCGAGGTCCTGGCATCTTGAGCTTGAGGTATGCATAATGTGGTACCGCATTGAATCTAGCAAATGCGGTTCGTCCGAGCAGCGCGTGATAACCACTGCGGAACGGGACTATATCGAAGATTAATTCTTCGCTTCGGAAGTTATCCGGTGATCCGAAGACCACTTCCAGTGTAATGGAGCCTGTGCAATTGGCCTCTACGCCTGGAATGACGCCCTTAAAGGTCGTTTTTATGGGTTTGATCCTTGAGGGGTATACCCATTTTGCGCACTGTGTCCTGATAAAGCAGGTCCAGGCTGCTGCCGCCGTCCATAAGGACTCAAGTGAGGTGAAATCCGTCGATGATTGGGTCTAGAACCAGTGTGGCGAATCCGCCATGACGGATACTAGTGGGGTGGTCCCTGCGATCGAAGGTGATCGGACAGGAGGACCAAGGGTTGAACTTTGGGGCGACTGGCTCCAACGCATATACGTCCCTGAGCGCACGCTTCCGCACCCTCTTGGGGATGTGGGTTGCGTATATCATGTTCACCGTCCGCACTTGCGGGGGAAACCTCTTCTGTCCTCCAGTGTGCGGCTGCCGGGGCTCCTCCTCGTCATTGCTATGCGGCCCCTTGTCCTTGTTTTCGGCAATTAACTTGCCGGCCTGCTTGAACACCCAACAATCCCTGTTGGTGTGATTGGCTGGCTTGTCTGGGGTGCCGTGTATTTGACACGAGCGATCGAGTATGAGGTCCAAGCTGGACGGACCTGGCATACTTTGTTTAAATGGCTTTTTCCACTGACCGGGTTTAGAGCCTTTGAATCCGGCATTGACTGCCGTATCCTCAGTATTTTCGCTGTTGATGCGGCGCTTATGCTTGTTGCGACGTGACCTGCTATTGCCATCCTTGGTATCTGAGGTACCATGGTTCTTTGATATGTTATTACTGCGAGCCAGCCAACTGTCTTCTTCTGCACAAAAGTGGGTCATGAGCGTCGAGAGGGCTGCCATAGATTTCGGCTTTTCCTGACCAAGGTGCCGGGCTAGCCACTCGTCTCGGATGTTGTGCTTGAAAGCTGCTAAGGCCTCCGCATCTGGACAGTCGACGATTTGATTTTTCTTTGTGAGGAATCGATTCCAGAATTGCCTGGACGATTCTTCTAGCTGCTGAATTATGTGGCTCAAGTCATCGGCGTCTGGTGGTCGCACATAAGTGCCCTGAAAGTTGTCGAGGAATGTGGCTTCCAGATCTTCCCAACAGCTAATGGAGTCCGCTGGCAAGCTGTTAAGCCAATGTCACGCTGGTCCTTTGAGCTTTAGTGGGAGGTATTTGATGGCGTGTAAGTCATCGCCGCGGGCCATGTGGATGTGGAGGAGGAAGTCCTCAATCCATACCGTAGGATCTGTTGTGTCGTCGTATGATTCAATATTTACGGGTTTGAAACCTTCTGGGAATTGGTGTTCCATTACTTCGTCTGTGAAGTATAAGGGGTGTGCGGCGCCTCTGTATTAGGCTATATCGTGACGCAGCTCGAATGGGTCTTGCCCGCTGTGTTCGGCTCGGCCTGATTTGCTTTTACTATATCCGGCATGACGTTTACCTTCTTGCAGAGTGGTGCACCCTCATGATCCGTAGATCAATCTTGAATGCTTTGCTTTGTCCTCCAATATGTCTCGTAGGTCTGGCGTCTCTCCCCATGCCTTTTTATTTGAATGGCGTTGGGGTGGAGGCTAAGCTTTTGGCTGGAATGTCTCTCTCTCGCGGCCACGAGGTGGCCGATCAGCCATCTCATACGCTTCTTCCTCCAGTCGGGGTAGTAACCTGCGCCTTGGGTAACTCTTGGAGGGGCGCTCGAGTTTATAGTTCTCGGCTGCGAGGACTTCAGTCCATTTGTCAGCTGGCAGATCTTGATCGGCTCGAAGCTGCTGCTACTTTTTCTTCAGGCTATTTGCAGTGGCCATAAGCCGACGCTTGAAGCGCTCTTGTTCGACGGGATCCTCTGGGACAGCGAATTCATCGTCGCCGAGGCTTGCCTCGTCTTCGGAGGGGGCATGTAATTGGCATCCTCCTCCTCTCCGCCAGCCGCTCTCTCAGGAGAGCTGGCTCCTTCATCCTCCTGCTCTAAATCTTGCTAGAGGGGATTGTTGTTGTCTTCGGCGCTATCCGGAGTGTTATTATCTCCTGTGCCGGTATCACCACTTTTGCTTTGGCAGGACTTAGAGCGGCGCCACTGACGTCGTTGCTTGGGTTGCTTCTTGGAGGGGTCATCCTCCGCTATCTCGTCGCCATTGCGCTCGTTGGGTGCATCCACCATGTATATGTAATCTGACGAGGTGGCTTTCCAGTGCCCTATAGGCACTGGTTCGTGTTCGTCTCCTACATCGTCGTCCATATCGTCGATGTCTTCGAAGTTGAAGTCGAGCATGTCGGTTAAATCATCGACAGTAGCTACGAAGTGGGTGGTGGGTGGGCGTCGAATTTCTTTGTCTTCCGCATCCCAATCCTGTTGGCCATAATCCGGCCAGGGCTCTCTTGACAAAGAGAGAGTCCTTAGTGAATTCAGAATGTCGCCGAGGGGCGAGTGCTGAAAGATATCCGCGGCGGTGAATTCCAAGATCGGCGCGCAATCGGATTTGATTGGCAAGGGCGCGGACGGTTCGGACTCCGGGAAAGAGTCCGGCACCTTGGAGTCACGGGCTACGCAGAGGTTTATGCTGGTGTTTGGCTCGTTCGCCGTCGAGACTGCAGCCCCTAAGGTGGTGTCTAGCCACCTGTCCTTGATTGGCGCAATTTGCTCCGAGCTAAGGGTCAGAGTAGATGCGGGCGCGGCCTCTGGGGTACTATTCGGCGGCAGAGCTAGGTCATACCCATCGCGATAGTGGGGCGCGCCCGGCTGTGGCTCCAATCCGTCGAAGACCTAGTCTCCGCGGATGTCGGCCGCGTAGTTCAAACTTCCAAATCTGACCTGATGGCCAGGGGCGTAGCTTTCAATCTGCTCCAGATGGCCAAGCGAATTAGCCCGCAGTGCAAAGCCGCCGAATACGAAGATCTGTCCGGGGAGAAAAGTCTCACCCTGGACCGCATTGCTATCGATGATAATAGGAGCCATCAAGCCTAATGGCGACGACACAGAGGAACTCTCAATGAAAGCACCAATGTCGGTGTCAAAACCGGCGGATCTCGGGTAAGGGGTCCCGAACTATGCGTCTAGGCCCGATGGTAATAGGAGGCTGGGGACACGAAGTTTTACCCAGGTTCGGGCCCTCTTGATGGAGGTAAAACTCTATGTCCTGCTTGATTAATATTGATGATATGGGTAGTACAAGAGTAGATCTACCACGAGATCAGAGAGGCTAAACCCTAGAAGCTAGCCTATGGTATGATTGTATGTTATCGTTGTTGTCCTACGGACTAAAACCTTTCGGTTTATATAGGCACCGGAGAGTGTTAGGGTTACACAAGGTCGGTTACAAAGGAGGAGATATCCATATACGTATTTCCTAGCTTGCCTTCCACGCCAAGTAGAGTCCCATCCGGACACGAGACGAAGTCTTCAATCTTGTATCTTCATAGTCTAACAGTCCGGCCAATGGAGATAGTCCGGCTGTCCGGAGACCCCCTAATACAGGACTCCCTCACATACCTTGACAAGATTTTGAAGTAGTTCAAAATGGAATCAGTCAAAGAAGGAGTTCTTGCCTGTGTTGCAAGGTGTGAAGTTGAGTAAAGCCTCAAAAACCGACCACAGTAGAAAATAGAAAGAGAATGAAAAGTCATTCCCTATGCCTCCGTCATAGGTTCTATAAAGTATGCTATGCTGTTTACCAGTCCTATTGTATACCTTAGCATCATTCTGGCAAGGGAGTACAATAGTGATCTAGTATTAGATCACTGGACAGCGGTCAAAATTATCCTTAGAGGACTAAGGAAATATTTCTCGGTTATGGAGGTGATAAAAGAGTTCATCATAAAGAGTTACGTCGATGAAAGCCTTTTACATCGATCTAGATGACTCTAAGTCTTGATCTGGATACATGTTGAAAGTGGGAGCAATTAGCTAGAGTAGCTCCGTGCAGAGCATTGTAGACATAGAAATATGCGAAATACATATGGATCTAAATGTTGCAGACCCGTAGGCTAAACTTCTCTCACAAGCAAAACATGATCACTCTTTGGGTGTTAATCACATAGTGATGTGGAGTAGATTATTGACTCTAGTAAACCCTTTGGTATTAGTCACATGGAGATCTGAAATAATTACATAAAGTTGTGAACTAGATTATTGACTCTAGTGCAAGTGGGGGACTGAAGGAAATATGCCCTAGAGGCAATAATAAAGTTATTATTTATTTCCTTATATCATGATAAATGATTATTATTCATGCTAGAATTGTATTAACTGGAAACATAATACATGTGTGAATACATAGACAAACAGAGTGTCACTAGTATGGCTCTACTTGACTAGCTCGTTGATCAAAGATGGTTATGTTTCCTAGCCATATACAAAGAGTTTTCATTTGATTAACGGGATCACATCTTTAGAAGAATGATGTGATTGACTTGACCCATTCCGTTAGCATAGCACTTGATCGTTTAGTTTGTTGCTAGTGCTTTCCTCATGACTTATGCATGTTCCTATGACTATGAGATTATGCAACTCCCGTTTACCACAGGAACACTTTGTGTGCTACCAAACGTCACAACGTAACTGGGTGATTATAAAGGTGCTCTACAAGTGTCTCCGAAGGTACTTGTTGGGTTGGCGTATTTCGAGATTAGGATTTGTCACTCTGATTGTCGGAGAGGTATCTCTGGGCCAACTCGGTAATACACGTCACTTAAGCCTAGCAAACATTGCTACTAATGACTTAGTTTCGGGGTGATGTGTTACGGAACGAGTAAAGAGACTTGCCGGAAACGAGATTGAACTAGGTATTGAGATACCGACGATCGAATCTCAGGCAAGTAACATACCGATGACAAAAGGAACAACGTATGTTGTTATGCCGTTTGACCGATAAAAATCTTCGTAGAATATGTAGGAGCCAATATGAGCATCCAGGTTCCGCTATTGATTATTGACTGGAGACGTGTCTCGGTCATGTCTACATAGTTCTCGAACCCGTAGGGTTCGCACGCTTAAAGTTCGGTGACGATTTGTATTATGAGTTTATGTGTTTTGATGTACCGAAGGTAGTTCGGAGTCCCGGATGAGATCGGGGACCTGACGAGGAGTCTCGAAATGTTTGAGACGTAAAGATTGATATATTGGATGACTATATTCGGACAACGAAAAGGTTCCGAGTGATTCGGGTATTTTTCATAGTACCAGAGAGTTACGGGAATTCGCCGGGGGGTATATGGGCCTTATTGGGCTTTAGGGGAAAGAGAGAGGAGAGGCTGCACACCCACCCAATGCTTAGTCCGAATTGGACTAGGGGGAGCGGCGGCGCCCCCTCCTTCCTTCTCTTCTCTTTTCCCTTTCCTTCTCTCCTACTCCTACTACTTGGAAGGGCTCCTAGTTCTACTAGGAAAGGGGGAATCCTACTCCCGGTGGGAGTAGGACTCCCCTAGGGCGCGCCATAGAGAGGGCCGGCCCTCCCCCTCCTCCACTCCTTTATATACGAGGAGGGGGGCACCCCTTGGAGACACAACAATTGATTTGATCTTTTAGCTGTGTGCGGTGCCCCCCTCCAACATAGTCCACCTCGATAATACTATAGCGGTGCTTAGGCGAAGCCCTGCATCCGTAGAACATCACCATCGTAACCACGCCGTCGTGCTGACGAAACTGTCCCTCAACACTCGGCTGGATCGGAGTTCAAGGGACGTCATCGGGTTGAACGTGTGCTGAACTCAGAGGTGTCGTGCGTTCGGTACTTGATCGCTCGGATCGTGAAGACGTACGACTACATCAACCGCGTTGTGCTAACGCTTCCGCTTTCGGTCTACGAGGGTACGTGGACACACTCTCCCCTCTCGTTGCTATGCATCACCATGATGTTGCGTGTGCGTTGGAAATTTTTTGAAATTACTACGTTCCCCAACAACTCCAACTCAATATATTCTCTTTCAAGGAGAAAAAAAATCAGAGAGAAGGATTCATCACATTTTACGATACAGAGCCGCCGCCAAGCCCTGTTCTTCCTCGGGAGGGTAGATCTGGAGTCCGTTCGGGGCTCTGGAGAGGGGAAATCCGTCGCCATCGTCATCATCAACCATCCTCCATCACCAATTTCATGATGCTCACCATCATGCGTGAGTAATTTCATCGTAGATTTGCTGGACCGTGATGGGTTGGATGAGATTTATCATGTAATTGAGTTAGTTTTGTTAGAATTGATCCCTAGTATCCACTATGTTCTAAGATTGATGTCGTTATGACTTTGCTATGCTTAATGCTTGTCACTAGGGCCCGAGTGCCATGATTTTAGATATGAACCTATTATGTTTTCATGAATATATTTGTGTTTTTGATCCGATATTGCAAGTTATAGTTACCTACTACGTGTTATGATCCGGCAACCCCGAAGTGACAATAGTTGGGACCACTCTCGGTGATGACCGTAGTTTGAGGAGTTCATGTATTTACTAAGTGCTAATGCTTTGGTCCAATACTCTATTAAAAGGAGGCATCAATATCCCTTAGTTTCCAATAGCAATCCGCTGCCACGGGAGGGTAGGATAAAATATGTCATGCAAGTTATTTTCCATACGCACGTATGACTATATTCGGAATACATGCCTACATTATATTGATGAACTGAAGCTAGTTCTATGTCACCCTATGTTATAACTGTTGCATGATGAATGCCATCTGACATAATTATTCATCATTGATCCATTGCCTACGAGCTCATTTCATATTGATCTTTGCTTCTTACTTTTCCGCTGCTATTGTTACAATTGCTAAGAAACTACTACTGTTACTTTTGCTACTGTTACCGCTACTTTCATACTACTTTGCTACTAAATATTTTGCTGCGGATATTAAGCCTTTCAGGTGTGATTGAATTGACAACTCAGCTACTAATACGCAAGAATATTCTTTGGCTCCTCTTATGCCGAATCAATAAATTTGGATTGAATACTCTATCCTCGAAAACTGTTATGATCTCTTATACTTGTGGGTTATCACGAAGACGTCATCAAGCTGAACGTGTGTTGAACGCAGAGGTGGCGTACATTCAGTGCTTGATCGGAGCGGATGTGAAGGTGTACGACTATATCAACTGTGTTGATAAACGCTTCCGCTTAGCGATCTACAAGGCTATGCAGATGCTCTTCCCCTCTCGTAGGTATGCATCTCCATGGATAGATCTTGCGTGTGCGTAGATTTTTTTTGTTTTTCCATGCAACATTACCCAACAAAGTGGGCATCCCACATCCCACATAATCTCACGTCAATGAGCTAAACTGTTATACCAAAACAAAATACTACTGCTTGGCACTTCAATTTCCTAGAGTAAGCGTTATAGCATATTTTTCCAATATTCAGTAGCTTGATCAAACCAAGCTTCCGCAAATTCCGAAGCACCCTATTTCTACCTTAGTGAAACCCAATTTCACATTAAAGGTATATAGATTCTAATAAGTACTCGCTCTGTAAACTAATATAAGACCATTTAGATCAGTAGGGAGTAAGTTGTAATAATAGTTACGCAAAAGGGAGACATTATTTCCTCCATATAATTTCGATTTTAGCTCCTTTCATATTACACCAATTGTTTGTAAAAGCCCTTCAACATGTATGCTTGCAATGGAGACGATTATCCTTCTTCAGCATCTAGAACATTATCCTCTTTAGAAAATATTATTCATTTAAATTGATTTATAAGGTTTACATATGCAACAAAAATGACATAAGATGCCACCAAAAAATTGAAGAAATTGATTAGTTTGGTTGTTAAAAGAAAAGATGTAAATTGCATTATTGTGTTAAACCAACAAATTAACTAAATTCTTTCACCATTATTGTCTTGAATTTGTAAGGGTAGTCAATGCTTAGATGCATCATATTGTTATATCTTCAGTGTTGTTTGTAGTCATTTCACAAAACATGATATTTTAATATTTGAAGTATCTAGAATCAAGAATGTAAGGATCCATAAAACCTATATTTTTATAAATAAATAGTTGAAACTTAACACATTGCATGTGCATTTGCACGGGTCACTATGCTAAGTTTTCAAATTGAACATAACAAGGCACCATGTATTGATTTTTTAGCAGAATTTGATCAAGACTTTCAGGAGGTAATCATGGATAACCTAACGGAACTATTACCTCAATTCCATCATGGTGACCATGCGGTGTGGCCCAACCCAGGATGGCCTTCATGCATGACCCAAACGTCCTCGAAGGTGTGATAATACTACAAGAGACCACTCATATGCTTCACACGAAGAAAATGGAATGAGAGGAGATAGTACTTAAGATTTAATTTGAGAAGGCATATTCAAAGTTAAATGAACTAATATAAAAAGGTTAGAGTTTATTTTCACAACCATCTTGCAGTTTCCTTGTTTCTATCTTTTATTTTCGTACGACAACTTGTATGCCTCTTAGGCTTGACATCTTGGAGAATAAATGAGATACAAAGAGAAGCGCATGCTCCTCATAAACTCGGCATAGCCTATGAATGTGATGTAACTATGACTACCATATTGTACACAACCACACCATATTTGTACTTAGGTCAGCCCTAAAATTCGTAACAATGTTAGCATAATCCTTCCATAAAAATAGAAAAAGTCAACCAGATCCTCTTGGCGTTCAAGACGCGGGACAATGTTATTGGCACTGTTAGGATTCTGTGGTTTGATACGATTATATTAGTCTCGATGGTATATAGATAAACATCCCATCTGATTGTTGTAAATGAGTGAGAGACTACGGGACTGCAAACACTTCCTCCTCAAATGTGGTAGAATAGTCCCAAATGACTCTCAAGCATACACACTCTTTGATATAAGATTTAAAGGCTATTTATCTTAAATATATGGACCATGTTTTAGCATCGTCACCAGATAAACTAGACAAAAGAGATTTGGAATATAACTATATCTCTCCCTTTGGAGTCATTGTGAGGGAGCTTCAGTAGCTCACCCAATTGCATTTATAGGCTTGTGCGGTTTCACGCATCTGCACCCGTGCCACTTTTTTTCTCTCACCAGGTTGGTTTGATATCTCTGCCTTTGATGATGGCAGGACCATTTAACATGTCTTTGATTTGATTCAACACATATCAACCATAAAAACACATGATTACTTGTATCAGGTTGTTTTTAGTTGCTAGGAGGTGTCCATATTATTACGACGCACACTTAAGTTTCGATTCAGACGCTAGCTTCCACTTGGATTGCTTTCTTTATAGATGCATATTACATACTAAACTTTTCGCATGTATTGTTGTCGCTGCTAGAAAAAAACATCAACAGGATATTTGCAATGAAGTTGAGAAACAAAATAAAATATCTCAAAAGTATTAGAACTTCAACATGATATACAAAAGATCATCGAGATGGAGATTGACAATAATGACAATCTCGTCGCCAGGTTGCTCAACAAGTCAGGCGTGTTCGTCGTGTTAGAAGAGATTTCCCCTTTCTTCGACAAAAATGGGAGCGCGTCTACCATGTTATATATCATGATCAATAGTAAGAACCCCATCATTATTTTTCGTCATGCTCTTCTCAGGGATAGGCACATGGTCGACAAGATTCTGGCAAAAATCTAGAGTTGGCCATGGTCGATCCTGATGACAGAGGCACCACGATGGTGTTTCTCTCCTTGGATGAGCTCTTGTGGGGATGTCTTTCATCCCTCGGTTTGGTTTGGACTCTTTGATACAAATCTCACCCTCATAACAAGGCCTGAAGGTACGCCGATGATACGATAAAAGTGTCATGGAGGTAGAATGGTCTTGTTGAAGTAACGCTGGTCCACCTACGAGGATAATATGCCAAAGCACGTGACAAAAGATGAAGATCTATAGTGTGGGTAAAACGTACAACCTTTATAAATTGTAAAACCCATCCATATAGTCGTGTACTCGGTTATGGCCATAGTCTGGGATACGTCATACTATTTGATCCATGTTGAAAAAGGAGAAAACAACAATTAACTAAGTAATCATAGGAAATAAGTTGTTGGTCGTCATGAAATGACCATGTGAGCAAAGAGATTGTTCAGGGGAGTAGCTACCCCTAGGACAACAGGCTAGGTTGTGGGGACATTTGCACTAAAGGAGTGTCCCACAAGCGTCCAATGGGCAGAAAGGGCAAGATCGAGATACCGGATGGCCGAAAAGACTGATGGCATGAGAGGGCTGGGTTTATTATTCATTTATTAACCTTTAAAAAGAAGATGAGATCGTACAATTCTCTAAATTTTCCAAACCGCAGGTGAGAACATACACAAACTAGCAGCAGGACTGCAATGTGAAGTTATCTTTGAATTTTACAAGATCCAATTTTCCTTACACTTGTAGAAATAGATAATTGTTTTATTTGCCAAAGTGTTCAGGTTAACGAAGTTTCTTCCCTTATAAACCATAGTGCAAAAAATATAAACAACCCGACATCGACTCTGCATACACATTGCGGTGAATCCTAACATATGTGTGAATACTAAATATTTTGGAGAATAACATGAGTTTTCGAAAATAGCGAGGGTTGGTGAGCGACAGAGGGGTTGGAAGTTCAACGTTACATTGCAGTAACGCGAATTATTTTAGACAACGTGCGTCAAATTACATGTGCATGGGGCATTCAGGGTTCTATGATTGAAAAGTACAAATTGATTGGTGAACCCTGGTGCATTCCATCGAAAGCATGCTAATATGAGTGTGAACTCCCGTGGTGAACAAATGGGTAGCTAGTAAGTTTTCTCTGCAGAAGCTTCTCCTCGTCTGGGTCTCCCTGTGCCGTTTTGTGCTGTGTCTCTGACCACTGTGCATGGTTTTGATGTTGACTGGCGAGAGAGAAGACATGTGTCGTAAGGACTGAGGTCAGGACGAGAGCAACGGAGGTGTTGAACTTCAACGTAGACGGAATGCAGAATGAATGAGGAGCTCTTTGGGCCCTTTTTATTTTCTATTATCACTTTTTCATCGCTCCTAGTCACCTTGAACTCCGTTATTCACAACAAACTCACGAATGATTATGCCACTCTCTATTCCACTAATCTTGAACTCTTTTTATACCTTCGGAGCTATCTGTGCCACTTTTTACCTCAATTTTTTTTCACTTTTTGCAGCCAAAAAGTACAGCCGTTCATGTCAGGGTAAAAATTAAAAAATAAAAAGCCGAACACGATCTTTCTTTTCCCAACCAGGCGAACACCTTTCCATTAACGCGGAAGGGGAAGTGTTGCGAGTTGGCGCATTAGTAGGAAATCCGCTGCCAGCGTACGTTCGCTGTGGAAGCACTTACTATGGAGAATAACACTACATCTAACGGAAGCGGATTTGTAGCGCTCGGATGCTCCACACCCCTATACAAACATTAAATTTAAAAAAATTGAAAAAATCTGAGATTTTGGGATATCAAACCGGGGTTCCCGATCTACTCCCGTGTGAAATTTTATAAAAAAATACCAGGAAAGGTATTTATGGCAAAAAAGACAAACATTCTCTGTGTATAAAAAAAACTGTTTGGATGGATTTTGTCCGGACAGTATCTCCCTCGCCACGGATACGTTTCCTGGTATTTATTCATGAAACTTCTCACGGGAATAGATTGGAAACTCGGGTTTGATATCCTCAAATTTCAGATATTTTTGAATTTTTTGGTATTTTTACGATTAATATTCGTATAGGGGTGTGGACCACCCAGGAGCTCACGTGTATTTTTCTACATCTAACATACTAGTAGTTCAGGTCCTGGCGCTATTGTATCCTCCCAGAGGGCATCCATCCATCACGCTCTCTAACTATTGTCCTTCGATTCCCGCAAAAAAAAATTGTCATTCGAGCATGTACCTAGTGGTGCTTGTTTTTTTTTGAGTAAAGACCATCATGGCTAGCTTCATTAAAATCAAATAATAGATACATCGTTCTACGAGCTTGCTGACCAACACATCAGGGGCTCGTTCATCTAAACCAACGAGATCTTATTACAATAACTATAGTTTGCTAGCACATGCGCTGCTGAAGGACACGTTTCACGCGTTTTGCAGGTGCCCACGGGCTGTTGGGCTATGGCAAGCTATGGGAGAACACTGGCGCATCCCCGAGGTGCAGGCATTCAGGAGGACAGGGTCGGAGTGGCTTGCCCAAAGCCTCTGCGATCTCCCGGACCGGGAGCGGCTTGAGCTGATGATGCTGCTATGGCGCTGCTGGCATGTTCGGAATGAACTCACGCACGATAAGAAGCCGCCCCCTGTCGAGGCTTCATGCCGCTTCCTGTTGAGCTATGTGGAGTCCATCATCGGGGCGCGAAACCGGCCGGAGGCTGATCCGGTGAAGGGCAAGCAAGCAGTGGAGGCGCTGCACAGTAAGGTGACGCCTGCACAAATCCCGAAAAGCACTCCGACCCCTGCCAGATGGATACCCCCCCCCCCCCCCGGCAGGATGGGCCAAACTTAATGTCGACGGTTCCTTTTGCCCCTCGACAGAATCGGCCGGAGCGGGCATGGTGCTCCGGGACAGCTCGGGCACGATCATCTTCTCGTCCTGCCGCCAACTTCGGAGATGCGCGGATGCACTTGAGGCGGAGCTGGCCGCGTGCATGGAGGGCCTAAACCTCCCACTCCAATGGGCGCCTCTTCCGGTGGAGATCGAGACTGATAGCCTAGTTAGAATCAATATGCTGAGGGGTAACATTGTTGATCGCTCCCGTTATGCTATGTTGATAGATCAGACCAAATGCCTCTAAAGTGGAGAAGGAGAAGTGAGACTAGCTCACATCTCTCGTGACCAAAATAAAGTTAGTCATTTCCTTGCAAACTTCGGTAGAGTAGAAGAGCGCACTGCTGTGTGGCTTGGTTCCGGTCCAGGCGTTGTGCCTGATCTCTATAAGCAAGACTTCCATTCTGGGTAATCAATAAAGTTTTACCCTCCGCAAAAAAAAACACATGCGCTGCTTGATTCGACGATCGATAACAATGTTTATAGATGACCTTCCCAATTAACGTAGTTGTGTCCACACACTCTGCGAAAATTGCTGCCACTGCGTCCCACCATCTCGACTGACCGGTACAAAAGTTGATGACATGCATAGAATCAGACTCAGCTTCCAATCGATTGAACCCAAGAGAATTAGCTAGTTCAAGACCATCCCTCATGGCCATAGCTTCAGTTGTGACTATATCAGCAGCAAACGGAATAAATTTACAAGTAGCCGCAATAAAATTACCTTTTTCATCTCGTATTATCGCTGATGTTGCCCCCATTCCTTCATCCTGATAGTACGCCGCATCTACATTCACTTTCACAAATTTGGGGTTGGGTTTAACCCATTTATATTCCTGAGGCCTGAAGGTTTTGGTAAATGCCTTCTCATAATTGCTTGCAATAGCCATTATAGAGATCGGCCATCGGACTATCGGAGGGACAGATTCATTATGTGTAATACGCCTTCTTATCCACCATAAGTATCAGCAGGCGACCGCGATTACCTGCTTAAAATTCAGACCTGGTTCAAGGATTTGGGGACTATCCGGCATTAGGAGCAAATATTCCAAGATCGATGAACCGGATCTATCAACAACACTGGCATGGTCAATTATCTCAGACATCCTCAAGCATCGCCACATCTCCTTAGCAGGCAGACAAGTGAAAAGCAGGTGGCGGAGATCCTCAGCACCTTGGTGGCATATCGGACATGCTCCATTAGTCCCTATATGCTTATTCATTAGTATTGACTTTAGAGGGATTATTCCATGCAATACCCGCCAGCAAAAGATCTGAACTTTACAAGGAATATTTAATTTCCAGATTATACTCCATATTGCCAAAGGGGTAGAGCCACTCGGGACTGAATTAATATTTGTATGTTCTCTGAAGGTATACATCCACTGTATTTTATACGCACTTCGGACAGAAGAAGTTCCAGTTTTATTTGCATGCCATGTGATAAAATCATCAAAAGCTTGGTGGTTCAGCGGGATTTGTAAGATTCTTCGCACGTCCACGGGGTGGAAGATATTAGCGAGCAGTTCCTCGTCTCAGATTCCAGTATTTGGGTCGATGAGATCACTAACCTGTGATAAAACTGTTTGGCCACGGGGTGTAATTATTTTCCTGTCTGCGCTAGCGGGAATCCATGGATCACACTAGATGTTTACCGCCTCACCTCATCCAATCCTCCAGATGTAATCCTTCTTAAAAGTTTCTAGACCTTTCAAGATACTTTGCCAAGTGAAAGACGCCCCCTGTTTCGGTGTAGCTTGTAGCAAACTCCCGTTTGAATAATATTTAGCTTTCAAAACCCAAGCACAAAGGGTGTCTGGGTCTGTGATTAATCTCCAACATTGTTTAGCCAACATGGCTAAGTTAAAAGAATAAAGGTCCCGAAAACCCATACCACCTTCGCTCTTTGGAAAACAGAGTTTCCACCATGAATACCAGTGCATCTTTCTATTCTCTTCATCATCTCCCCACCAGAATTGAGCTATTACATCCGTGATATCCTTGCAAACACCCTTAGGTAAACAGAAAACCGACATACTAAAAACAGGGATGGCTTGGGCCACCGCCTTAAGTAGAATCTCTTTACCTCCAGTGGATAACTGTTTCTCCATCCAGCCGATCAATCTAGCTTTGATTCTTTCTCGAAAGTGTTTGAAGAAATCACTTCTGTCTGCACCCACAATAGCAGATAGGCCAAGATATCTATCTGATAATGCTTCAGTTACAATATCTAAAATTTCACAAACTTCAGTTCTGGTTACCACAGGTGTATTTGGGCTAAAGAAAATACTTGATTTTGATAAGCTCACCATCTGACCTGAACTTTGGCAATAAGTGTCTAGTACATGTTGTAAGGAAGTTGCATTTAGGACATCCGCTCCCATGAGAGAATTAGAGAATTATCGGTAAATAAAAGGTGTGAGACTGATGGTGCATTTCTGCACACTCTAACCCCATCAAGGCCACCAACTTCTTCTTCAAACTGCAACATACTAAAGAGACCTTCTGCATAAATGAGGAAAAGATATGGGGATAGGGGATCCCCTTGTCTAATGCCTCTAGATGGAACAAACATATCTGTTTCTTGAGAGTTAAAACGAATCTTATATCTCACAGAGCTTACACATGCCATAACTATATCAATCCATTGCTCATGGAACTCAAGTTTTTCCATCATACTTTGAAGAAAAATTCACTCAACCCGATCATAAGCCTTATGCACACCTAGTGGTGCTTGTTAACTATGCCGTCCTAGTATTATATCTAGTGGTGCCTCTTAACTCGTACTACTTGGGTAGTGGTTGCCGACCTGATAGGACCAATGGTCTAGAGGAGGATGACTATGACTGCATTTAGAAAGAGCCACGATAAACACTGTGAAGCATGCATGCATGTGCCCCAAGTGGTGCATGTTGGCATTCACAGCATTTCCATATGCGTACATCAGCACACTCGTTGACCAACCACGCCATATCAAAGCCCTTTTTTCCCACTAGAAATATTCTTCTGCAGGCCACAGCCACAGTGAGCAACGAATTGCTGAATCGGTTTGACGCGTGGGTTTGAAACGTTTCCACTAATTTTGCTTGTGCTACCAAACAAAAGAGCGTTCCAATCTGGCAAATCGTCCGTCCACATTTGTTTTGTTTACAGATGATGAAGGGAGAAAATGACCAGCCGTCCCGCTTCCCACCAAACCCCGACTTTCTGAGAGCTAGCGTCCGGACCATACAAGCTCCCTTTTCGTGCAACAGAAAGGGACGACGCCGGCGAAGTTTACTTTCGTTGTACTGTACCGTAAGGCGTAGCAAGTTGACAGGTTTGAAACGTTCCAACCTAACTCGGCCGTGGCAGACGGCCAGACCCGTGTCATTCTCTCTTCTTCTCCACTATATATATGCCCCACCAGCTCTGTCCCCGGTTCAACACACACAAGAGGAACTCACCAGCTCCACGAGCAGAGGAGCCGACACCACAAGACCAGGAGCGAGACAGCATGCGTCCATTGCGGGACCTCCGACTGGCCGTGTTCCTCCTCCTCTTCTCTGCCTCCGTCCTTATCCCGGCAGCCAGAGCCCAGCAGGAAACCGAGGAGGAGGAGGAGTTCAGCTACTCGCTGGACGCGGAGAACGGGCCGGCGCACTGGGGCGACATCAAGGAGGAGTGGTCGGCCTGCGGCAAGGGCAACATGCAGTCGCCCATCGACCTCGCCAGCCCGCGCGTCTCCCTCGTGCGCGGCCTCGGCTACCTCAACCACTCCTACTCCCCGGCCAACGCCACCATCGTCAACCGCGGCCACGACATCATGCTCAGGTTCGAGGGCGACGCCGGGAGCGTCTCCATCGACGGCACGCCCTACTTCCTCCGGCAGCTGCACTGGCACTCCCCCACCGAGCACAGCGTCAACGGCCGCCGGTACGACATGGAGCTGCACATGTTCCACGAGAGCGCCCAGGGCAAGGCCGCCGTCATCGGCGTCTTCTATGAGATCGGCGCCCACGACGCCTTCCTCCACAAGGTAACTTTTGCTTCTCTCTTTCCTTTCTTGCTTTCTTTAGTTAACCAACCAACTAACCATGCTTAATTAAGCTTGATAAACTAAAGCCAACACGGCAACATGGGACTTAACTTAATTATTAGTAAGCTTAACTAACAGCAACATGGCAACATGGGACTAACTCTAATCTTGTACTACGAACGCAGCTGGAGCCATACCTGGAACTGATAGCTGATCGGAAGGACAGGGAGGAGAAGATGGGGATGATGGACCCGAGGGGCGCCAGGGGAAAGGCCAGTGTGTACTACCGCTACGTGGGCTCCCTCACCACCCCGCCCTGCTCGGAAGGTGTCATCTGGACCATCGTCAAGAGGGTACGTCCCATTTCATTCATTCATTCATTCACCCTCACCATGCATCAAACACAACGACCAACCGCTGAACAAAAATTCAAACACAACTACCAACTACTCCAACTATCAGTAAAATATTTCATTTCTGGACCACCACATGACACACAACTTGCAACTGTCAAATAAAAGAATTCATTTCTGGAACTTTTGATTGATTGGAATTTAGATCAGTGGAACGCACGCCAGCTAGATGTGTGCACACGTCCATTTATACGCCATGCATTGCGTGGTTGGTGAATAAGGATGGAATTGATATATATTTTATGTTACTGAAACTTTTCTTTTCCTATGACTGGTTGAATTTGCAGGTGCGCACTGTGTCGAGGCACCAGCTGGAGCTTCTCCGGGAGGCCGTCCATGACGTAAGTTCTTTCCCCTTCCGTTTCTCTAATCCTTTTCATGAAAGAGAAGTCTTGCTGTTCTGTTCGTGCGTTCAACTCTTGTCTTTCAGCACTTTACATCGGATGGTAGACCTTAACCGTGGACCGCTGGAAATTCCACAGCGACATGAAAGCCGCCTTTAATTTGGTCCATCTCCACCCATGGACTAGAAATTTTTTGGACTGATTTTTCTTCAACCCTACATGCAGGACATGGAGAAGAACGCGAGGCCGCGTCAGGAGGTGAACAGCAGAGATATCAGCATGTTCCGGCCTTTTGAGCAAATTAGACATTGATTACATGGTTATTTTTTTTATCTAGTAGTTTTTCCCATCCACTTTGATAGATGCCTTGTATACGGTTACTAAATAATAAGGACGTCGATAACTGTCACACGTGTGGTGTATTGGATGGTTGTGCCGCACACTCTGTGTGGCACGGAGACGACCCTGCCCGCACGACTGCGTCCGGGCGCGCGCAGCCACAGACCGCATGTCCGGTGCAGCGCGATCGCCCCGCATGAGCACGTACGGGCGAGCGAGCATGCGGCCTGCACGACTCGTCTCGGCCGTCGCCCCTCCCCGCCTGCGAGCCACACGCCCCGCGTGTCAGTAACCACGCGTCCCGTCGCGATTGCCATGGTCCGGACCTCTTCAGTTGCCATGTTGCTGAACTACAGTTGCCATGTTGCTGAACTACAGTTGCCATGTTGCTAAATTACAGTTGCCATGTCGGAGAACTACAGTTGCCATGGTTGCTCAACTGCATTTGCCATCTTAGGTCAAGTGCCGGATGCCATTTTTGGGCAACTGCAGCTGTTGCCATGTATGATCTGGTCTAGTACAGTTACCATGATTTGAAAAATTTTAGGAATTGCCACCTACTAACACTGGACAGTTGCCATGTAGCACTAAAAAAAACATGGCAAAAAACATGTATTGGATAAAGAGAGAGTTGCCGTCTGCTTACAAGCACGCTAGAGGCAGTTGCCATGTACCCTGCAAAAACACATGGCAACTGATAGCTTTTGGTGTGTGGAAGAGGAGACGGGAATGTGGGCGATGGTGGTATCTTTAGGAGTTGCCACCTACTAACACTAGACAGTTGCCATGTAGCGCTACAAACAGACGTGGCAACAATAACATGTTCGGGTGAAAGAGAGTTGCCATCTGTTTACAATCACAAATAAGGCGGTTGCCATGTACCCCTCAAAAGACATGGCAAATGACAGCTTGGGTGTGGGAGAGTGGGAGAATGGGCAGTCGTGGGAGATGGGAAACAGACGTGGTGCGTGGCGTGCGGGCGCGACATCAGTTTCATCGCACGCCCCGACTGGCGAACCGTTGACCGCGGAGAGAAAACGGCGTGCGGGCGAACTCCCTCACACGCCACACACACGAGTTGTCCTACGTGGCACATAAATTCGGTCTTTTCATGCCAAGATTCGTGCAAAAAGCGTTGGACGACGATGAAGACGTGTGGACGAGTTGGCTAACGCCCACACATGTGGACGTTAGTGTTTTCGAATAATAAAGGAACACGACCAGTTCATATCCATGCATATCTTGATGTTGGGATGCAGATCGTCAATATGATTATTGTTGCGTATTCCATAACTCATCCAACTGCTACTGCCATTAAAAATGAAAAAACTGGCAAGGATTTGATTACGGTTGAGTACCGTGGGAATGATATAATGCCATCCATGGCTAATTCTTGTATTACTCAGGTTCTTCTTAGCCAAACGAGAATGAGTCAATTTATGGCTATTTTTGGCAGAACACAACGTAGTGCTGTTTGGCTTGGCTCCCGTTCTAAGAACGTCTAGACTTTGTGTACTTATGATTGTACTTCCTAAATTTTGAGTATCACAAGAGTTAGGCCTCCTTTAGTTCATAAGGTAGGAAAATCGTATGAATAGGAAAGTCATAGGAAATGAGATGACATGTATCTCAAATTCTATGAGTAGGAACAGGAAAGAAGATGCCCTTTGATTAACATCATAGGATTTTTTTCATTGAGGTCTCCTTTGGTTTGTAGGATTTTTGTAGGAATTCTATAGGATAGGATTTGCAAAGGAAAAAAAAATTTGAAGCCCTTTGGTTTATAGGAATGAATTCCTATTCCTATGTAGGATAGGAATCAATCTTTCATGTTTTGAAGGAAAAAAAATATTAGCCTGGACTCAATGAAAAAAACCATATCCTATGCACCAAATGACATCTTTCTCTATAGGAATTGACATGCATGTCATCTCACTTCCTATGATTTTTCTATTCCTATAAAATTCCTATCCTATGAATCAAAGAAGGCCTGAGTCTAGGATCATGTTTATTTTCCTATGAAATGTGGAGGATAGGTTTTTCAGAGACCCTAGCCCCCCCCCCCCCCCCGGCCCCCGCGTCGCTCCCGCAGGGGCGACTCGGGCAGCGCTAACCCTAGCCGCCGCCGGCGGCCCCTCCCCCTTCTCCTCTCCCTCGCCACCACTGGAGGCGGTCGCCGGAAAGCTGCGCGCCCGCCGGGGAGGATGGTGGCGGGGATCGTGTCCTCCTGTTTCGCGCAGGGGATTCGGAGCCGGGGCGGCGGCCTCGGGTGGTGGTGCGTCGTCGTCTTCAGCCCGCGGCGTCGCTGGTGCTGGCCGCCCCCTTGGCCACGCGGGCGGCAAGGCGGCGGCGGGTGGTGGCTATGGGGCGCGGTGCCGCGGGGGCGCCCGCCCTGGATCCGACGCCTTCGCCCCCGATCCGTTCGGCCTCTATCAGATCTGGCTCCCGGCTGGCCCTGGTCGCCGACGTCGCGTCTGTGGTGGGGGTGGGGGAGATGGGGGACCTGGAGAAATTCACGGCTGGCCATGCCGGCCACGATGACGGGGACGCCTGAGGGAGCCGTCTCCTACCTATAGGCGCCGTCAAGGTGCCCCCTTTCCCCCCTCTGCTTCTCTCCCCTGAGCATGGGGAGGTGGCATGTTCGATCTGGTTGGTGGGCGTCCGGTGGCGACATGGTTGGCGTTGGCGGGGTCTTGGTGGTTCTTCTCCAAGTCAGTGGCTTCCCAACCATGTCTGCTCGGTCACCAGCAGCCTCACCTTGCCTTTGCTTCTCCTTGAGTGTTGGTTCCCCCCTGCTCCATGTTTGCCTTTGTGGAGCTCGGCGGCGCGAGTTAGTGGTGCCCTGGTCAGGCTCTCCGGGCGGCAATGGCGTCGGTTGTACATCTTTGCTCTAGGGAGAGCGTTTGCATCGCCCAACGGATCGGCGCCTCGTGCCAGGCGAGGGGCTAGGGAGCCCCTTCGGAGTTGCAGGATGTTGTCAACGATGCGGTTGGAGTCAATGGAGCTGTCAGCGTTCCCTTACATGCTAGTTGGATCTCCGCAAGGCTTGCTGGTGTACGGGATGGATTGAACTCGGTGGAGGGCTTCATTGTCTTCAAGCTGGTCCTGTTCTTTAGTTTCTTCATCTTTGCTTGTAGATGGTAGGAAGCCTTTTAGCTGCTTGCACAACACTATGTATCATTTTAGCTGTTTCTATGTTCTTTTTATAAGTTGGCGGTTGCTGTAATCCTGGCCGGTTGATGGCTTTGTTAATTCAAAGCCAGGCTCGACTTGAGCCTTCGTTCTAAAAAAAAATGTGGAGGATAAGAAGAATTCCTCCATAGAAATAGGATTCCATTACTACAAATCAAAGGGCTCTAAAGGAATTTTTTCTATAGAAATCCTATCCTATGAAATTCCTACAAGATTCCTCTAAATAAAAGGAGGCCTTATTCCGCAAAAAAGAAGTCCATCCATCTGGTGGTAGCCTGGTGGTGTCTCCGTTAAGAATCATGCAAGGAATAGTATACGCATGAGAGGATTATCCTCTTGCTCAACAAAGGCTAAGTTTGAATATTCCTGAATACGACCAACATAATATTGCTTCCTGGATGTCAAGTTGACTATCACTCTTAATATAAACGGAGTACTCAAATAATCAAGAGGAGTGTCGACCTCACCTGTTGCTGTCCCTGGTACGATGATGACAAGAGATAAGACTTGTGCACCATGTGCCATCATGGACGCCGGCATGAGTTAATTCAACTTTCTCAACAATTCAATCTTGTAGAAAATAACACAGAATAGTTGAGCATCCAATGCAATTAATGTTGTCCTTTTCAGATCAGCAGTTGCTTCTTTCGGGTTTCGAATGAACAGCAGACAAACACGTGGTCCTCAACTTTCGTATTCAGAGGGTTGATGATTGGCAGATTGAAAGACCTGCCTAGGGTAATCAGTGACGTAGAATAACTTTTAATCAAACAACTTGCGTCAAATTATTCGTCCATGAGTGTTCATATGATTGAAAAGTACAAAAAGGTTAGGTGAAACCGAATGCATTCCCTGTAGTGTGTTAAAATGAGAGTGTTAACGGGCAAGGTAAAGGTATTTGAAAGTTACTAACTTTTCTCATCTCCCGCCGCTGATAACAGTTTTGTGTCTTGTCCGACCACTTTGTGTTTGGCTTCGGCGTTGACTGTCTATATAATACTAGAGTAGAAGACAGAGGTTCAGTTAGATGCAGATTTGAATTCAACATAGACGGATTAGGAAATGCATCAGAAGCTCTTTTTTAAGCATTCATTAGAAGTGCTTATATGGTGTGTCGCAACATATATGGGGACGTCATGTTACTAGAGAAAGAACATCTGGGCTATAAACACACAAGATTGGAGATGAACTTTTAAATGCATTTCTTTTTAAAAAGAAAGATATTTTAGATATGGACAGAATCTCCAAGAAAAAAATTCAGCACAATTTTGCGTATGAACACATTGATAAAAAATGAATAATATTGTTAGCACAAATTGGTTATATTAATTTGTATAGGTGGTTTCGAGAACCTGTTTATATAGATAAAGTAAGAGGACTTAAATTGGAAGCTTTGTAGCGTGAAATAAGTAATTTTTCTAGGGCTTCAGGGTTGTAAGAGTAACACTAGCCAATCCCATATAACCAGTTAGAGGAGCAAAATAGATGGCTAACTGCACCTAGCTGAACTCTCGAACCGTTAGTGGAGTAAATATTATACTCCTCCGGCACAAAAGTTTTCCCAGTTCTCGTAAATATACTCGACCACGGTGCAGACGAGTAAAAATTTCAGCACCCCCCTCCCCTGCCTGTGCAGCCACCCCTTCCCGTTGCTGCCGTCACCGATGACCCCGACTCCGGCTTGAATGGATAGTCAAAACCCATCCGCCAACCCACAAGCCACCACCGTTGGCGCATCGTCACCCTAACGACCCCTGCGCCACAGCCTGAACCCAAAAAAAAGGTTTGGAACCAAAAAAAATATGGTAGCACATGCTACTTATGTTAGGCGGTTTGATTTGCTATTTTCTCCTTTGATTGTAGTAAAAATGTAAAAGGAAATATAACGGCGGGGGTGTGTGTGGGGCGCGGGGGGGGGGGGGGGAGGGGGGGGGATCGCCACCTGAGTTGTATTCATAGTTGCCTACATAACAGGGGAGAAACAAAGAGGCAAAGCACAAACGACACAACAAGAACACCGCCAGCGTACTCAAATGCCATTAGCCAGCGAAGACCAAGTCAGGACACTACATGATCAACACAATCGAAAGGCGTTGCGCATCCGAGACTGCACAATGTCAGGACACCACTTGTGCCATGGGGTGCAATCGAAAGGTCGCGCGAACCGAGACGACACCACAACACATGTGTGCCACTAATGTAGTCGCATATGAATCGCCTTGCAGAGACACGAAGGAGCACCTGAGCACGAACCAGAAGAACTCCGACGAAGACGTGGGAAGACTACCAACACCCAAGCCACGACCCTCCTAGGTCGGAGGAAACTGCATCCATGGCTGCCACAACAAAGCATGGAGCTCACCAACCCAAACGACAAGCTCCCACCAACGAAGATAACGGGGCAAGGGGCCCTTCCAACCCGCCCACGGCAGTCCCCTCGTCAGGAGCAAGCCACATCCATGGCTGACATCTGTAGGCCAAGGAGATACCGACCCGCACAACGGCACCGACCGATAGGCGGAGGAAGAGGTGACCAATTGTGTACCTGGCATGTCACCATGCCGGCCACAACAACACTGGGGAGCTCCCGGCACCACCAAGTGCAACACAAAGCGCCACCACGCCGAGCGCACGCAAAGACCAAGGGTGGAAGCCTGATCTGCCGCCAAGGAGCAGAAAATAGGCGCCACCCAATAGATCTGATGAGCAGGCGCCTGCCGGATCTGGCCGCGCACGCCATAGCCACACCAAGAAGATGACAAACCGGAGTGAGCCCGAGGAGCTCCACCGTCTGGATCCACCACCTGCGCCACGCAGGGATGCCCGACGCCAACTCACCCTATAGCCAGAAGGGCACATGGCCACGCGACGACCCTCTGCCCAGCACCGAATGACGTAGAGGCCGCCCAACAAGACGGAGCGCCGGTGGAGCACGACGCTACGCGCAAGACCGTTGCGGACGCAGCACTGAGGCTCCATGGGAGAGAAACAACCGCGCGCAGATGCAAAGGCCCGTCGCCGCTAGACAACACCAGGGCGTACACCAAATGACGGGGGGGGGGGGGGGGGGGGGATGAAAATGGCCGCTAGGTCTCCACCCGGGTAAAAGGAAACATGATTGGGTCATGAACGTGATTACACGCTAATTGCAGACACAGCTTTAAATGAGGACCCGAATACTCGGTTTCAAACAAAACTTAAAAGACAAATTTTAGGCGTGGCCAAACTGATTATTTTATGATGAAGATGCCTTTTGCACGGGCGTGCGTTTATATATGTGTGTTATGGTGTCCAGCACGTAGACCATCTGAGCTCGAGCTCAAATAAGCTCGGATGAATAGTAAAATTGAAATTTTTTAAAAATATCTTTTTGATAAAATTTAACAGTTTTTCTAAGTGCTTATAAATTTTCATCATGAGATCACACTCATGGAAGGCGTGACAAAAAAATGAAATCGATACTTTAAAATGCAACTTTTGAAAGCATTCTGGAGCACTGGATATTTTTTTTTTTGCCACGCCTTTCATGAATGTGAACTTATGATGAAAACTTACAAATACTTGGAACATTTATCAGAATTTACCAAAAACAAATGTCAGATTTTTTAATCAATTTAACTGTTTATTCAAGCTCATTTGAGCTCGAGCTTAGAAGGATACTTTCGCTCCTTCCTTTTCTTCAGCACTTGAGACAAACCACCTTCAGCACACCTTCAGCAGTATATGTGGTGTATGCATTGCTGTTTTTAAGCACCGGCGCATTGTTAGGATTCCAGTACAAGATCATGAAAGTGGCTATGAATTCAGAGATTACAACTCCACTACAGGAAATAATACAGTGAAAGGGGGAGACCAGGAAAGGAAGATGGACAATAACACGAGGACAAGAGAAACTCGACGCACAGCTAGCCAGTCCAATTTGCGAAGCCGCCTACGTCATATGAACCATGTACCTTTCTTAGAGCATCTACAGTCAGGCGTCTTAAATCCGTCTCATATGCGTGGATGGGCCGTCTGAATACTGACCGGTCATATTTTTTTCAACCCGAACAAACGTCTTAAATGGGCCTCAAACGCCCAGGTTAATCGGCACCCCTTATATTCAGTCTAAATATGAGACGGATATGGGGACATCCATGCACACCCGTCACGTCGGGTTGACGAAGGGGTCCTAACCTGAAACACCCTCAAACCCAGTGGTTCGAAACTCGTCTCCTCCGTCGAATCGGTGGCGCCGCATGGCGCAGCTTCGGCAGCGCGTGTAGTGCCTTGCCCGGCTATTTAAGCCGACCGACGGCAAAGAAACCCTGCCATCCATCCACATTTTCCTCCTCCTGTCCGTCGTCGCCGCCACTTTCTACTCCACTCGTCCATCTAGTAGCCATGCCTCCACACCGCCAGGTCAGGAGCGAGCCATTTCTGACGCCGGAGCGCCAGCTCGAGCTCCTTGAGCAGATCCGTGCTAGGCGCGAAGCCCGGATTGCCGCGGGGCTACCTCCGGATGCAGTGGATCCGGAGAAGGAATCAGAGGAGGAGGTGTTGGTGGTGGAGGAGGACGAGGAGGACGACTTTGAGGAGGAGGGGTGTGGGGAACGCTAGCAAAGAGGATCTGCAGGCGGAGCAGCAGGCCATCCTCAATTCCGTCCGGTCAGAGTTGGTTGCGGACACAAGATGCCATCACCGGCAGGAGATGGAGGCGCAACAAGCTGCGGAGGAAGCGGAGATACTCGCCTACATGTATGAGGTCGAGCAGGAGAAGGATGAGTCGGAGTCCTCCTCCCCGCCCGTCCAGCCGGCACCCGGCACTGTCGTCGTGGACATCTTCGACGACGAAGACTAGGTAGGACAATACGTAGTATGTAGTACGTAGGATTTCTCTGCATGCTTTGGATGGATTTAGGGGATGAAATGTGAGAAATCGGATGCGGAGCGGAAAATTTAAGCATGATAGTCATTGTACACGGACGCGCACAATCGCTTCCGCGGCATTTAATGAGTCGGATTTGCAAAGTCCGATGCTCTTATTATATAGGGCGCTGCTACGTGTCCGCCAGCAGACGTATTGAAATTATCCGCCGCCTGGACAGCTGTTGGATCGCTGAGCTGTTAGCGGTCCGATCTAGTGCGTGTGGGACTCTCTCATTATTCTCGCAATATGCGCGTTGTTGCAGAAACAAGACAACAAATTTGCTCCCCGCTATGATTGAGCTGCGCCCAACGCGGCGCCCCCGCTAACCTACCCCCAAAATCAGCCCATCGCCTCATGCCTTGGAGACCATGTGCGACTTCTAGCATGACGGTGACAAGCTCCCACACCGAGCACTCCTTTGATGATTTCTGCAACTGAAACTATGTTTCTGAAACATGAATCGTGTTGCAATGCTTGGCCTCGTACGTTCTAGCATCATGCGCTCCTCCAACGCTTTCTGCAACCGGGGCTATGTTTCTGAAGCAAGACCTCTGTTGCGGAAGAAAAATATATTCGCTGCCAAACCTTTTTTTTAAAACAAGATATCTGTTGCAGAAACTTTCTAAAACTAGACACTGTTGCAGAAAAAAAAGCTTCACCACCGACTCGTTTTTTCTTTCTGAAACAAAATCTCTGTTGCAGAAACTTTCTGAAATAATACTATTGTTGCAAAAAAAATGGCTGCACTAAACTTGTGGCCAGCGTGAGCTCGGGATCAAGATTGATCCGACGGCCACCCAGGTAGCGGATACTGCGCATGCATCCGTCGGCTGAAGGATAGCGTTTTCCTATTATATAGCTTGTTTTCTTGCCTCTTCTGTTTTACAGGTGGGCCCTGTCCATCGTTAGTGGCCCACAGGGCAGTGGTACAGCAGTAGTTTGCTGATACGCGTGTACTCGCGTGGGAAGGCATTGGGTTGTCCTTATGACTGCCACGTAGGGTCACAAACCGAGTGTTCCACTCCACTAATCAAAATATAGGTCTAGCAGACATCTTCAATAGCGACTCTCAAACCGGCCACATACATCTACATCACATTGTCTGTATCGTGGAAGTCGTTCAACTGCAAACCAAAAACAAATGTGGATCTTTGCAAGCATCTGGATAGCAGCCACGCCTTTTTCTGACCACCCTGACCCAAGCAAAACCGTTGACTCACCTCTCGCGCACTTTCATCCCACGAGTTGTGCCACTTGCCGCGTCACATTCATGCTGGCCCACAACATGCTGCGGTCGGCACTGATGCACGCGATTTGACCGGACAAGAGGGCGGCGCAGATGGATGCGACCTCTCACTATCGGCATTGAAGCAGTGTGCAACCTCTCACTACCGGCATTGAACTAGCGCACCGGCTGAGAGAGCGCTACCCGCTGCTCGCCCGACTGAACAAGCCTTCTCGCCGCATTCAAATGGTCATAGATTGCACGTCTTTCTCTATTAAAACCCACGCGTGTGCGGAGAAACCTACTTCGACCACACGTTCGTTCGCGAACCTCTCATCATTGAAGACAACGTTGGTTGGCTCCGGCCGTCCCCATGCTATTTAAACGATGCCAGACGCTGAGAAAAATCATACCACTCTCCGCTTCCATCTCCTCCTTGCACATGATTTTGTTCACAAACTCCATGGCATCCTGTGAGCAGAAAGGCGAGTTTTTCAGAATACAAGCCAGCTGGGTGGCCCGCCGAGCCCGTCGGATAAGAGCCAGGCAACTATGTGCTCCGTCTTCGTTGACTTTCCAGGCGGCAGCGGGCTAGCTCATAGCTAGCGCGTCGTTCCACAAACTCGCCGCTGCAAGCCAGCTCGCCGAGGAGTGGACAATGCCGTGTCGCACCGCTCCTACTATGATGCCCCTGCTCGCGCCGTCTGCCATCAACGTGTCTGTAACCACGCCATGCCAATGGAGGTCAGCGACGCGGCGCCGTGAACGTCTACGCTCGCCGAGGTCATCGAGAAGAAGTAGGACATGGGAGGCCACGGCCAAGGCGACGCCAGCGTACACAATCCGTGTCTTGCCCGGTTCAAAGCTGACCATCGTCGACCCTCGCATCGGCTTCACAGATGCGGAGCCCCCAATCCCCTCCGACAGAAGCACCCCCTTTGCCACCCCGATGAGCAGCGCAGCCGAACATAGGAAAGATATGGGGAACAATATACCTCGGGGCTCAAGGCAGTCCGACAAGCTGGCTGCCAAACGTGAGGATGATAATATGGTTTTCTGCGGCCGGCCGTAGACTAGTGTAGTTTATCCATGTCGTAGGAATAGAGCTTAGCGCGGCCGGCATGCCCATAATTTTAGCTATTTTAATTAAAATATGTCCAAAATGTAATGAATTTTGTCTGGTTTAGATGAAATCCATTGTGTTGCATGAATTTCACCGGGTTTGTCGAAAACGTGTTTGAAATGTACGCAGGCAGCGTTGGATGGCGGCCTCAAGAGGAAATTTACGGGTCGTCGTTAAAGATGCTCTAAAAATACATATTTTCATCTAGCCGTACGTAAGAATCCCCTATTAAAAAGGCTTTCACCCTGCATTATATATAATAAAGCAACATTCAACAAACCAATCGATATAAACCACAAGGAAACACACCAACACACTGACGCACTCAAGACCAGGTACATACGTGCCAAAGGCCTACAATAACACCACCCGGGTCGACATAAATTAGTAGAGCCACCGGAGCTCTTCCTGGAGAACCCGTGAAAAGGTGAAGCTGAAAGACGATGAACTGGAAGCCTCAAAACGGTGCCTTCAGGAAGGACACACACAACACCAAAGCATCGCCACCCCCCGATCCAAAGATCTAGATTTTCATCCGGAGCACGAGAAAGGAAAAGGAAGACTTCAAGAAGATGACGACGTCCACGAGCGCCACCTCTGTCGGCCTAGCCAAGCCAGATAGGGTTTTCACCATGGCAAAAAACTCCTTCACCGCCACAGATCGTCAAAACGCAGCCACAAGGCCGCCCATGCAGCCATGGCCACTAACCGTTCGCAGCTGAGGTGCGAGCTTAGCTCACGAGCACCGCAGCTCCCACCACCCGGGCTGCCGCCCAAGGAACAATACGGACCATATGCCCTCCATAGCTGCAACCAATGCACTGAGCGGCATGCTTCGACCACCTACAAGGCCACAAAGACCGAAAAAACCAGTTCGATCGGGGAGCCAGCAGGTCGGAGAAGAGGTGAAGCCAGGGCAGACCATGTCGACACCCAGCACCCCTGCCGGTGAAGGGCCGCCCGACCGCATCGGCGCCACCCATCACTCCCGGGACCTCTCCTTACATCACCCCCTGCAACGCCCAACTCGGCTCCCGGCCTGTATCTGCATCTGGCAGGTACCAGACACACGTCCAATGACAGGAGGTGCCCGAATTGCCATAACCTGCTGCCACGAGTGGAACCAGGGGCATCCACACAAGCAGCTCGCCGACAGCCGGACGTTGGAGCTTGTCCCGCTGCTGCCTTGAACCGCCCTGCACCACCACCGTGGACCGCCACCACGCCGTTGCTGCAAACTAGAAGTTTGCTGCCATCCCACCCGCTGTCGACCAAGGGGCCAGGTCTGAGTAGATCTGACCAGAGATCAGCGGAGGTGCCCAGTACCCCATCAGGATTTCTCCCTGCATGCCACCCCCGCACCACCGGACAGCCGGAGCCTTGCCTACATGCCACTCGCACTCGACCAGATGCAACCCAAGGACACCCATCCCGACGCGCCACCACCACCATCCTCCAGCGCCATTGGCCGACTCCCAAGACGCCGCCAACCACCATTGATTGTATCTGGGTAGAGTATCCTAGAGCCGCCGCCTAAACGCCCCGCTTCGTGCCCGGCCTCACAGCCGCGAGCCAACGCGCGACGGGAGTGGGGCCATGCCAGGAAGGATCCCAAGACGTCGGGAAGAAGGTTGGAGCCGGGGAATGAGAGCCGCACCGCGCCATGGCAAGGAGGGCGAGCCCTGCGCCGCACCACCCCTGCCAGGAGGTGAAAATGGCCCTGCGAGGGGGGGGGTGGGGGCCTTGCCGGGTTGCCCGCGGGGGGAGTGACACGGGAGACGGCGTGAGGGGTCTCCGAGCAGTCCCAAGTAAGCCACCGCCATGAATCGTTGGCAGGTATGGGGCTGCCGAATATTTTCCATTTTCCAGGAGAACTGGTTGTCCTTTATCGCGAGTAATTTATATCTACGTGGTCCGCGTGGTGGGGTTGGGGGGGGGGGGGGATTTTAGATGGAGACCTAAAATAGTTGGTGTTGTTTTGTTGGTGGCTTCACACGTAGGCCTGACAGTGGTCGGAGCATTCGTTAATTTCTTCCTAACAAAGTTTGAGAGGAAGTTGTTTGGTTTTCGTGCCTGCATGGGAAGCTTATAAAATATTTCGTAGGGTATCCGGATTGTAACAGCGCGGCAAATAAATGGACGATAACGAAGGTGACTGTGGGTGCGTTTTGTCCTGGCCTTCCATTTTGTAGGCCGGATGTGCTCCAGCCAGTCGAGGGGAAAGGAGGCTTAGGGTGGCGGGACTGGCGGCAACGGACAAAGCATCATATTTCACTCTCTTCATGCAATTATCTACTCCATACTGGGGTACTCCGTACTCGGATAGCAACGATGTACTCTCTCCGTTTCAAATTACTCGTCGTGATTTTAGTTCAAGTAATTTGGAACAGAGAGAGTAGCTAGCCGCTTTGTGCTACATGCATGCCTCGGACCAACAATCAGTGCTGTTTCCCTCAGCCATACTGGGGATCCGGGATGGTCTAAGAACACTCTGTGCTCCATTCATTCCATGTACGGACTAGTCAACATGCCAATCCAACCCATGTCACAATTAATCACGTACAGCCCGTCTCGATCCAACCTGCACACGCTCCATATGTTTGTTTGTTTTTTGCACACGTTCCATCCGTTCCATATGTAACCTGTGTTGTTGTTGTGCCACTCATGTATCTTGGGTTGAACAATAACCGAACGAGTTGCTGAAAAAGGCCCAGCATGCTCCAGGCCAGGCCGGATGGCATGAGGACCCGTAAATTTCCTCTTGAGGCCGCCATCCAACGCTGCCTGCGTACATTTCAAACACGTTTTCGACAAACCCGGTGAAATTCATGCAACACAATGGATTTCATCTAAACCAGACAAAATTCATTACATTTTGGACATATTTTAATTAAAATAGCTAAAACTATGGGCACGCCGGTCGCTCTAAGCACTATTCCTATGACACAGATAAACTACACTAGTCTACGGCCGGTCGTGGAAAATCATATTGTCTTCCCTACGTTCGGCAGCCAGCTTGTCGGACTGCCTTGAGCCCTAGAGATATATTCTTCCCCGTATCTTCCCTATGTTCGGCTGCGCCGCTCATCGGGGTGGCAAAGGGGGTGCTTTTGTCGGAGGGGATTGCGGGCTCCGCATTCATGAAGCCGATGCGGGGGTCGACGATGGTCAGCTCTGAACCGGGCAATACACGGGTTGTGTACGCTGGCGTCGCCTTGGTAGTGGCCTCCTGTGTTCTACTTCTTCTCGATGAACTCGGCGGGTGTAGACGTTCTAGGCCCCGCATCGCCAACCTCCATTGGCAGGGCACGGTCATGGACAAGTTGACGGCAGACGGCGCGAGCAGGAGCAACATAGTAGGAGCGGTGCAACATGGCATTGTCCACTCCTCGACGAGCTGGCTTGCAGCGGCGAGTTTGCGGAACGACGCGCCAGCTAGGAGCTTCTGCCTCCATGAGCTAGCCCGCTGCCACCTGGAAAGTCAACGGAACGGAGCACATAGTTGCCTAGCTCTTATCCGACGGACTCGGCGGGCCACCAAGCTAGCTTGTATTCTGAAAAACTCGCTTTCCTGCTCGCAGGATGCCATGGAGTTTGTGAATAAATGATGTGCAAGGAGGAGATGGGAGCGGAGTGTGGTATGATTTTTTCTCAGCGTCTGGTGTCGTATAAATAGCATGGGGACGGCCGGAGCCAACCAGCGTTGTGTTCAATGACGAGCAGCTCGCGAACGAACGTATGGTCTGAGTAGGTTTCTCGGCACATGCGTGGGTTCTAATAGAGGAAGACGTGCAATCTATGGCCGTTTGAATGCGACGAGGAGACGTGCTCAGCCGTGCGAGCAGCGGGTAGCGCTCTCTCAGCCGGTAGTGAGAGGTTGCGCACCGTTTCAATGCCGGCAGTGAGAGGTCGCATCCATCTGCGTTGCCCTCTCGTCTGGTCAAATCGCGTGCATCAATGCTGACGGCAGCATGCTGTGGGCCAGTATGAATGTGGCGTGGCAAGCGACACAACTTGTGGGATGGAAAGCGCGCGAGGGGTGAGTTGACGGTTTTGCGTGGGTCAAGGTGGTCAAAAAAAGGCGTGGCTGCTATCCGAATGCCTGCAAAGATTCACATTTTTTTTTGGTTTGCAGTTGAATGATTTCCACAATCCAGACAATGTAGTGTAGATGTAAGTGGAGTGGGGTGGAACACTCGGTTTGTGACCCTACGTGACAGTCATAAGGACAACCCAATGCCTTCCCACACGAGTACACGCGTATCAGCATACTACTGCTGTACCACTGCCGTGTGGGCCACTAATGATGGACAGGACCCACCTGTAAAATAGAAGAGGCAAGAAGACAAGCTATATAATAAAAGCATTTACAGCGGCATTTTACGAATCCGGCTCCTTAAACGTCGCGGACGCGATTGTGCGTGTCCGTGTATAATGACTGGTCATGTCTTAAATTTGCCCCTCCGTATCCACCTCTTTTATATTTCATCCCCTAAATTCATATAAAATATGCAAAGAAATCCTACATACTACTTCCTCCGTTCGGAAATACTTGTCCTAAAAACGGTTGTATCTAGACTTGTTTTAGTTCTAGATACAACCATTTTGAAGATAAGTATTTTCGAACGAAGGGAGCACATACTACGTACTGTCCTAGCTAGTTTTCATCGTCGGAAATGTCTACGGCGACGGTGCCGGATGCCGGCTGGACGGGTAGGGAGGAGGGCTCCGATTTATCCTCCTCCTGCTCGACCTCATCCATGTAGGCATGTATCTCCGCTTCCTCCGCAGCTTGTCGTGCCTCCATCTCCTACCGTCGATGGCGTCTTACGTCCGCAGCCAACTCCGACTGGACGGAATCGAGGATGGCCTGCTGCTCCGCCTACACATCCTTTTTGCTAGCGTCCCCCACATCCTCCTCCTCCGGCTCATCCCCCTCCTCCTCCTCAAAGTCGTCCTCCTCCTCCACCACCACCACCACCACCATCTCCTCCTCCTCCTCCTCCGACTCCTCCTCTGACTCGTCCTCCAGATCCACTGCCTCCGGAGGTAGCCCCACGGCAATTCGGGCTTCGCGCCTATCACGGATCTGCTTAAGGAGCTCGAGCTGGCGCTCAAGCGTCAGAAATGGCTCACTCCTGACCCGGCGGTGTGGAGGCATGGCTACTAGATGGACGGGTGAAGTGGAAAGTGGCAGCGACGACGGACAAGAGGAGGAAAATGTGGATGGATAGTAGGGTTTCTTTGCCGTCGGTCGGCTTAAATAGCCGGGCAAGGCACTACACGGCCTACCGAAGCTGTGCCATGCGGCGCCACCGATCCGACGAAGGAGATGAGTTTCGGACCACCGGATTTGAGGGTGTTTCCGGCTGGGACCTCTTCGCCAGCCTGACGTGATGGGTGTGCATGGACGCCACCATATCCGTCCCATATTTGGGCTGAATATGAGAGGTGCCGGTCAGCCCGGGCGTTTGAGGCCCATTTAAGGCGTCTGTCCGGGTTAAAAAAAATGTGACCGGTCAGTAATCGGACGGCCCACCCACATGTATGAGGCGGGTTTGAGACACCTGACTGTAGATGCTCTAAGAAAGGTATATGGCTGATACCCCTGCAACGCCCAACTCGGCTCCCGGCCTGTATCTGCATCTGGCAGGTACCAGACACACGTCCAATGACAGGAGGTGCCCGAATTGCCATAACCTGCTGCCACGAGTGGAACCAGGGGCATCCACACAAGCAGCTCGCCGACAGCCGGACGTTGGATCTTGTCCCGCTGCTGCCTTGAACCGCCCTGCACCACCACCGTGGACCGCCACCACGCCGTTGCTGCAAACTAGAAGTTTGCTGCCATCCCACCCGCTGTCGACCAAGGGGCCAGGTCTGAGTAGATCTGACCAGATATCTGACCAACCGCCCTGCACCACCCGCTGTCGACCAAGGTACCCCATCACGATTTCTCCCTGCTTGTCACCCCCGCACCACCGGACAGCCGGAGCCTTGCCTACATGCCACTCGCACTCGACCAGATGCAACCCAAGGACACCCATCCCGACGCGCCACCACCACCACCCTCCAGCGCCATTGGCCGACTCCCAAGACGCCGCCAACCACCATCGATTGTATCTGGGTAGAGTATCCTAGAGCCGCCGCCTAAACGCCCTGCTTCGTGCCCGGCCTCACAGCCGCGAGCCAACGCGCGACGGGAGTGGGGCCATGCCAGGAAGGACCCCAAGACGTCGGGGAAGAAGGTTGGAACCGGGGAATGAGAGCCGCACCGCGCCATGACAAGGAGGGAAAGCCCCGCGCCGCACCACCCCTGCCAGGAGGAGAAAATGGCCGGCAACAGGTTGGCTCTGGGTCACCCGCGGGGGGAGTGACACGGGAGACAACGTGAGAGGGTCTCCGAGCAGTCTAAAAGTCGCCTAGAAGAAGTCCGAGCAGTCCGAAGTAAGCCACCGCCATGAATCGTTGGCAGGTCTGGGGCTGCCGAGCATTTTCCAGGAGAACTGGTTGTCCTTTATCGCGAGTAATTTATATCTACGTGGTCCACTTGGTGGCTACTTCTGTGTGTGTCGGGGGGGGGGGGGGGGGGCGATTTTAGATGGAGACCTAAAAATTTGTTGGTGGCTTCACATGTAAGCCTGACAGTGGTCGGAGCATTCGTTAATTTCTTCCTAAGGCTGGTCATAGTGGGGAGTAACTTAGTCTAGCTAGTGTCATGCATATCATACTAGTCTAAGTTACTATATTCACAATGCAAAGTAACATACTAGTAGTATCATAGATGACTTCATTTATTAGCTTGTAGACTCATTTTGTCTTAAAAAGCGTTATGTTACAGTAACATATTATGTTACCACCTCTCATTAATTACTTGCCACATAAGCAGAATTTTCTCGAAATACGCTATATTATTAGCTAAGTTACTCCCACTATGACTAGCCTAACAAAGTTTAAGAGGAAGTTGTTTGGTTTTCATGCCTGCATAGGAAGCTTATAAAATATTTCGTAGGGTATCCGGATTGTAACAGTGCGGCAAATAAATTGACGATAACGAAGGTGACTGTGCGTGCGCTTTATCCTGGCCTTCCATTTTGTAGGCCGGCCGGATGTGCTCCAGCCAGTCGAGGGGAAAGGAGGCTTAGGGTGGCGGGACTGGCGGCAACGGACAAAGCATCATATTTCACTCTCTCCATGCAATTATCTACTCCATACTGGGGTACTCCGCACTCGGGTAGCAACGAAGTAGCTAGCCGCTTTGTGCTACATGCATGCCTCGGACCAACAATCAGTGCTGTTTCCCTCAGCCATACTGGGGATCCGGGATGGTCTAAAAGAACACTCTGTACTCCATTCATTCCATGTACGGACTAGTCAACATGCCAATCCAACCCATGTCACAATTAATCACGTACAGCCCGTCTCGGTCCAACCTGCACACGCTCCATATGTTTGTTTGTTTTTTGCACACGTTCCATCCGTTCCATATGTAACCTGTGCTGCTGTTGTGCCACTCATGTATCTTGGGTTGAACAATAACCGAACGAGTTGCTGAAAAAGGCCCAGCGTGCTCTAGGCCAGGCCGGATGGCATGAGGACACGAACAAAACTAGCCCTAATCCCTGATGCCTCTCAATCCTACTCAACTCACTAGGTCATACTATGTGATAGCCAATTCTTGAATATATGGTCACTAGAGGTATATCACTGAGAGACTTGGAATAAACTATATTCATCCTTTAGGAATTGCTTATGTGAAGGTGCCTCGGTAGCTCACGGTGATGTATGTATATCAGATTTTGCAGCTTCAGTTATCTCCAATTTTAGCACATGCGCCACTTCTCTCCTAGCCAGTTTGATTCGCTATCTTGCATTTTATGGTAGATTTATATAATTATATCTTTACTATGTCATATGCTCACATGTCTTTGATATGATTGTACACATATGGAATATGGATAATGTTATTAATGGTGTGCACCCACCTCTGGGTTCGGGTCCTAGTTACAACGTAGACTACATACTTGTTTTGCATGAGGTTTTAGAAGTGAACTCAAATATCTCAAATGGCTTAGAACCTGTGCAAAACGTACAAAAGATCATCCCTGAACTTACATGTGTATTTCTTGCCTTGTAGAAAAAAATAATAGAATGAATGTAATTATACTATACAATACATGTTGTTAACCATCTGGCATTAAGTTATGTATGGTGAGTCAACTACCATGATTTTCTCTCGCATATAGAAGATTCTTTTATGTTTTCCGTGTGTTGTATTAGTTGGTGGGTGTGCTGCTGTTGTGAGGAGTCGATCACTGTGGCAGGACCTTTTTTTTTCCTTTCTTTTTTATTTTCTATTTTGGATGTGTGCATCCTGGATGTCTTTACGACATTTTGTAGGTGCAGAGGCCGTGTGTAATTGGTATCTTTGCGATATTAATATATTCCCTTTTAAAAAAATTGATTTTGCGAAATAATTCTTGTATACTAAAAATAATAATCAAGGGTTACAATCATGTTTGATAATGTCTAAGACTCCCTCTGGGCCAGGTCCAAGCCATACATCGGTTCGTCCTTGTGATCTCCCAGCCATGAAATGATTAGCATTATTTTGGTATCGACGCATATGAATAATGCAAGAACTACATTTCCTACATACTTCCATTGATTTCTTTGATTGATCAGAAAATCGATTTTATAATCGAGATGTCAAATTCAACTACCTTATGTTACCTCTGACATAGGGGAACTTACATCCACTTGTTTACAAGTCGAGAGTTATTCTAAGCTTCATTCTTAGCATCAATAGTTGGATGGATAAAGAGAGAACAAAAAGAGGACTAGGCCATCCTTATAGTCTTGAACTCTAATGGAAAAGTCAATCTGGTGTGCTAGGTGGGATTTTGAACCACTCAAGTGATGATTACATCCGTCATAATTCCATCAATCCTAGAGGGATAATCATCCAGTAGAACGATAGAAAACGATCCAAACCATTCTATCTCTACAGGAGTACTAAAATTTGATTGCGCTCATGCAGTACACTGGTAGAATTTGAACTAGGCAATGTAAACATGAAAAGAATTTCCTTGTCGTTCATGGTTTAGAGCATCTCTAGCCGTTGGCCGCTCAGGAGGCGCTAAAAATCGCCGCCTTGGGACGTACCGGCGCTAAAAATCAGCGTGGGGGCTTTCGGGCCCCCAGCCGCCGGCCCTAGGGTCGCCCCGAGAAGATGACATATTTTTATACAAAATACGAATTCAGCTAAAGTTCGGCGAAAATGACATTTATAGCATAATTTTTATTACATAAACAAATTTAATCATTCTACGGTGCGAAGAACGCGATGAGCTTGGCGAAGTCGCCGGCCTTCTCCTCCTTGACGCGGACGCCGCCCCTGCTGGACCCCTGGCCGGCGTCACCTTGGCGGACCGGTGCCGGTGGTGCGCCGTCGTCGCTGTCGTCGTCGAGGACGATGACGCCTTCCTCGTCGTGGCCTCGCCGATGCCGTGCGGCGAGCTCTTCGTAGGCGCGGCGCTGGCGCTCCATCTCCGTCCGTGCCCAGTCGTCGCGCTCCCACTTCAAGGCCGCCGCGTCGTCGAGCGCCTCCTTCTCGCCGCCAGCTATCCCGGGCTCCGTCTTCAGAGGAGCGAGCCCAGGCTCCTTCTTCACGGCAGTGAGACCCGGCTCCGTCTTCGCCTTAATGAAGCGGGGAGGGGCCGAGGAGGAGGCGCGCCTGCCGGCTTCATTGATGACGATGCCGGCCGAGCGGGCGCGTCGGCCGAGCGGGGTCTCCGCTGGGGGCTCGGCCTTGGCGCTGAACACCGCCGGAGAGCCGGAGGAGTGGGAAGAGGAGCGGGACGAGGACGACGAGCCGGAGACAAACCTTCTTGGCATCCATTGCCCGGCGCCGCGGCGGGGGCCTCGGGCGGCGGCCGGGTATGTCAGCGGCGGGTTGTTGCCGCCCTCGAGGTACGCGAGAACCTCATGGAGCGTCCGGCCGGGGGCGGCCCACCACAGGCGTCGCCCCTCGCTGTTCCTCCGGCCCCCCACCACCGGCGCCCCGTTGGTGGAGGCGAGGCGCTGCTCCTGGCGGCGCTGGAAGTACGCCGCCTAGGCCTTGTGGTGGTCGACGGCGTACTGCGGGGAGGCGCGCTGCTCGTCGGTCAGCGACGACTGAACGCGGTCGACCTCACCGGCGAAGTACTCAGGGCGCGCGTCAATGTCCGGCAATGGGGGAATGGGGACGCCTCCGGCGCTGAGCCTCCATCCTGTCGGCCCAGCGCGCATGTCTGAAGGCGCCCAGATGTTGGCTTCGAAAAGTAGGTGCACCTCCCCGCGTGCAGCGAGCGGCGGCCGAAGCCGTTGGCCACCGCTCCGTCGCCGGGGAACCGCTCACACATCGTCGCGGCTGGGCTGGGGAGAGAGGAGAGGTTCGTCGGCGGCGTAGAGAGAGAGAGAGGTAGAGAGCACGGCGTCTGTGGCCAGTGGCGGGGGGAGGGGGCGACGCTTTTTATAGCCGTCGGGGAGATGTTTGTACGCGTGGCGGGGAGTGAGGCGTCGCCGCGCCGCCCGTGAAGAGCCGTCCCGTGGTGAGGAATCAATGGAAGGCTGACCGGCGGCAGCCTTGGCATTGATTCCCTGCGGGAAACCGAGGCGTTCTGAGGACGCCGAGGCGAGTGTCGCTAACTCGGCGGGCCCGCGGCTCTTTCCCACCAAAATCGTTTCGCCCGACGCCCCCGAGCGTCCCCAGCGCGCCGGGTTCGGCTTGAGTGCGTCGGCGCCAAATTCGGCCCGAGCAGACGAAAATTAGGCTTCTGGGGGCGCGACTGGGCTGATTTTTGTGCGTCGGCGCGAAAAAATCGCCTGGGGAGGGCGTGTTGGGGGCGCGGCTGGAGATGCTCTTAGGTTTGCTCAACAAGCCCCTCCACATGTACTATTTTATCACATAATTCAATCCACAATATAAAATGATCTCCCTACCATAAAGTAAAACCATGCATGTCACATGACCAAACCCACATGTCTCTTAATTCACTCAATAAATTGTTCGTCACGGTTGCTGTCAGGCAAGATATACATTCTTGGTCACCTCTCCTTGCGAAGCAATGAACACCAAGTAAGACTACCACAGGGCTAGATCAAACAAGTCCTCCTATTGCTCGTGTGTTTTTCCTTCTAGGTACAATGTTGACTAGTCGGCAGAGGAAAAAATCTACCCAAGAACTGGACAAGACAGGCATCTCCTCCATTTGTCGATCTAGTGCTACTCCTTGTAATTTAATTTTATCTGTTAGATCCTAGGAAAATATTACTGTCAAGTGGAAGCATGGTGCTGTAAAAAGGGCAGAGCATGAACTAATCATTTATAAATTACTTCATTACCTGGCAATGTCGTCACCAGCTGGACAACAATATACTGGCTCTCAATTTTGACTTTTGCAAGACAGATATGGCATTGTAGTAAATCAGTTCAGAGGGAATTAGAAGTAGGCATGTGACACTTTGAAATTTGTTGTACAAACGAAACTAAACCATGTTTAGACATCATGATTCCAGGCAAAAGCATCATCATATTTCCCTCTCTTCAGGCAAATATCTCTCGGGTGGCAACCAAATAGCATGCGTGAGACCACCACTTGCTGCTGCTTCCCTTAGCCATACTCTCAGCTGCTAACGAAAAAACTAGCATCATCAACTGACCCGCCCCATACTCTATTCTTTTCGTGTACGGACTAGTCAACATGCCAATCCAACCCGCGCCACAGCTAGTTACATACAACCCGTCCCAATCCAACCCACGTACGTTCCACAAGTAACCTGTGCTGCTGTTGTTCCACTAAGGTAGTAGTTCATCTTGGGTTGAACAGTAACCAAACGAGTTGCTTGAAATGACCAAGCATGCTCCAGGCCAGGCCGGATGGCATGAGGACACGAACAAAACTAGCCCTAATCCCTGATGCCTCTCAAGCCTACTGAACTCACTAGGTCATACTATGTGATAGCCAATTCTTGCATATGGTAACTAGAGGTATATCACTGAGAGACTTGGAATAAACTATATTCATCCTTTAGGAATTGCATATGTGAAAGTGCCTCGGTAGCTCACGGTGATGTATGTATATCAGATTTTGCAGCTTCAGTTATCTCCAATTTTAGCACATGCGCCACACTTCTCTCCTAGCCAGTTTGATTCGCTATCTTGCGTTTTATGGTAGATTTATATCTTTACTATGTCATATGCTCACATGTCTTTGATATGATTGTACATGTATGGACCATGGACAATGTTATTAATGGTGTGCACCCACCTCTGGGTTCGGGTCCTAGTTACAACGTAGACTACATACTTGTTTTGCATGAGGTTTTAGAAGTGAACTCAAATATCTCAAATGGCTTAGAACCTGTGCAAAACGTACAAAAGATCATCCCTCAACTTACATGCGTATTTCTTGCCTTGTAGAAAACAAATAATAGAATGAATGTAATTATACTACAATACATGTTGTTCAACCACCAGACCTTAACTTATGTATGGTGAGTCAACGAACGTGATTTTCTCTAGCATGTAGAAATTTCTTTGATTTTGCGAAATAATTCTTGTATACTAGAAAAATCAAGGGTTACAATCATGCCTGGAAATGTCTAAGACTCCCTGTGGGCCAGATCCAAGCCATACATCAGTTTGTCCTTGTGATTTCCCAAAGTTTGCCACGAAATGATTAGCATTATTTTGGCAGGAACGAATATGAGAATTACAAGTACTGCATTACTCCAAACTTCCTTTAATTTCTTTGATCTGAAAATAGATTTCTTAAGGTAAAACTTGTCTAACTATGTTTGCACTCAGATATTATTTGCTTTGATGACTGATGTATTATGGGTCCTCATTGCCCTGACTTGTAATATAAAGGTTTATGTTTAAATTTGTATCATAGAGTCGTATTGTGATATTGACACCCAGCCCAACGCGCCACCACCACCACCCTCTAGCACCGCCGGCCGACCCCTAAGATGCCACCAACCACCATCGACTGGATCTGGACGGAAAACCCCAGATATGCCGCCTACATGCCCCGCCTCATGCCCGGCCTCACAACGGCGAGCCAGCGCGTGACGGGAGCGAGGTCATGCCAGGAGGGACCCCAAGACGTCGGGGAGAAGGTCGAAGCTGGGGAAGGAGAGCCGCACCACGCTATGGCAAGGAGCAGTGGCGGAGACAGGCCTGGGGCAGCTAGGGCTATAGCCCCAGGCCTAGAAACAACTTCCTTTGTAATTTCTTCATGCAAAGCATAGAAAATTATAGAAGTTTATCACTCAACATAGCACAGCCCCAGGCATAGTCTGCATCTAACTCCGCCACTGGCAAGGAGGGCGGGCCCCGTGCCGCACCACGCCTGCCAAGGAGGAGAAAACAGCCCCGCTGCCGCGCCGCCCGCGAGGAAGGAGGTGTGGCAGGACAGGCCCTTGGCCGGCGGCGGGTTGGGCTGATGGGTCGCTCGCGGGGGGAGTGACATGGGAGATGAGGGTGAGGGGGTCGCCGAGAAATCTAAGAATCGCCTAGAACTAGACCAAAGCAAGAAGCCACCGTCATGAATCGTTGGCAGGTCTGGGGCTGCCGAGCATTTTCCCATGAGAACTAGTGGTCCTTTATGGGCAGTAATTTATATCTATGTGGGTCACTTGCGGCCTATTTTTGTTTGGGTGGTGGGGGGGGGGGGGGCATTTAGATGGTGACCTACATTTTTTGGGGTTGTTTCATTGGTGACTTCACATGTATACCTGACGACAGTGGTCTAACAAAATTTTCATTTGGTTCATGCCTGCATGGAAAGTTTATAAAATACTCCCTCCGTTTTTAAATATTCGTCTTTTTAAAGATTTCAAATAAGCTATCACATATGGATGTATATAGATATATTTTAAAGTGTAGATTCACTCATTTTGCTTTGTATATAGTCACTTGTTAAAATCTTTAAAAAAAATAAATATTTAGAAACGAGAGTATTTCGTAGAGTTTTTATCCTGGCCTTTCATTTTGTACGCCTGGCTCCGGCTAATTACATGCCGGATGTGCTAGAGAGTCGAGACAGACGAGGGGAAAGGAGGCTTAGGCTGGCGGCAGCCGACAAAGCATCATATTTCACTCCCTCCATGCAATTATCTATCGGGTAGCAATGAAGTGGCTAGCTGCTTTGTGCTACGTACATGCCTCATACCACCGATCGGTGCTGCTTCCCTTAGCCATACTGGGGATGGTGGAAGAACACTATGTACTCCATTCACTACAGGAAAAAACTTTAAAGCCATGTATCCAATACACTCGGCTTATATTGATATAAACTCGGTTTATATATAAACCAAATAAAACACCCGGCTTATATGACACGGTTTACACCCGATCGGCTTATAAGCCGAGTGCCAGTGCAAAAACACTCGATTTACACATAAGCCGTGTCTCTCTCTGAGACTTTCGGTTTACTAAAGTAACATGACGGCAGCTCGGAGATAACGGCCACGTGCCGCCGTCGGTATAAACCGAGTGCTTACATGTCCCACACGGTTTTTATATAAACTAAGTGCTAGATGAGCCACACGGTTTAAATATAAACAAAATGCCCAAGTGAGCCGCACGTTTTACATATAAACCGAGTGCCTAAGCAAGCTGCATGGTTTAAATATAAACCGAATGCCGAAATTAGCTGCATGGTTTAAATATAAAATCGAGTGCCTGACTGGGCTACTCGGCTTATGTGTCCAGTTACCACGACATGCCTGTAAGCCGGGTGCCTTGATGCTGGGGTACTCGGCTTATACAGCCGTTGACAATACGCCTATAAGCCGGGTCCCTTGCACCTGGAGTACTCGGCTTATACAGCCGCCGTGGCACAACATGTCTATAAGCCGGGTGCTATGTTCCTGGAACACTCGGTTTATAGGTCAAATAGCATTTTTCTTACATGCTTCGGCATGCAGCAACAACATGGCTTATATATACAGCAGTATATAGATTCAGCAAGCAATATATATCCAACGAAGGTTCACAACAGTAATATATTACAAATTGGTCATGAGTCCAAAGTCCGCACATGCGTACATATGCAACAATAGTTCGCAAATGAAAAGACCATATTCACAACATGCATGCATATCCAGCAAGGTTTACAAACAAAAGCATGAGTTCGTTCACACAAAGCATGAACCTCAAAGATGCAATGAGCTCCACCGCAGCATGTATCCCACCATCAACAGGGCCGGAGGACAGGCACCCCAGGACTGCTGCTCATACCTTGGTCCAAACTGAAGTTTTACTCTGGATGATGTGAGCACAGATAACACTAGTTCCTCTGTGGTTGAACACATGGCAGTTTATTTCTTTCGATCCCTCCCAGAGCGAGAGCTGCATTGGGTATAAAAGGCAGCTCTTTAGAACAGAGGAAACGACCAAACCAACATCAAGAAAACTTCACAGGCCAAACTAATTCTCTGCTCAGCTAATATCATTAATTATCCTTAATATTTTTCCATCCAGTTAGTCACATATGCTCATGTGTGATACAACCATGGCCTCAATGCAAACCACCTTTAGTTCCTATTGTTCTCTGTTAGCACACATATTTGGTTTCTTCAGTATTGGTGCTTATGTTGATCTACTCCCCTGCCAATTTTTTGTTGTGATATTAGCATTGGGGGTGCATATGTCTTTGTTCTGTGTCTACTAATATATTAAAATGCTTATTTTGTAGAAATGCATGGCGCAGATGCTCCTACTTGCTGGTCCTGGTGTACTAATGTCAGCATTTTTGCTTGGCACTGCTCTCAAGGTGTGTACCTATGTTTAAAACAGACATATACCACTGGCTTTAATACTTTGATACTAGCTAGTCCATTTTCTCTAGCTTACTTCTCCATATGATTGGAACTGGGAAACATCATTGTTGCTTGGTGGTCTACTTAGTGCCACTGATCCTGTGGCCGTAGTTGCAGTTCTAAAAGAGCTTGGAACAAGTAAAAAGCACAAACATAGACAACTACCTTGAGTGATCATTGTTGCAAGGAGGTCGAAGCCGTAGTGTGTGTCACCGGGCTTGCTTAGGTAGGTATGGATCCAGGTACCACGTAGTTATTTGAGCCTTGTCCCGACTGAGAACACTTCAAGCATGAGACGGTAAGATGGTAAGATGCATGATATTTAAGCATGATGGTAAGATGCATAATTAAAAAGTTGGAAGACTTACAAAGCTGAAAGTAGGAAGAGGCGGAAGAGGAGGAAGATCCGGCAAAGTAGAACCCTGCATATTAGTTTTGAACAGAGCAAACTTCTCAAGCAGGGCTGCCTGTTGTTTGGCCATGAATTCATGTTGTTGCAAGGGTGCTTGCTGCATTTTCATGGCTTGCTCCTGTTGAAGGAGGGAATTGGCCTGAGCCTCCTTCCGCAACCTGGTTTCTTCCTGCAGCAACCTGGTTTCTTCCCCTAGGCGGGCCTACAACATGCTATCACAACAAGTTCACCATTGTTGCAATGCAAAGAAGAAATCACAAGGAAGATCAATGAAGCAGGACCTGAGCTCGATGTGGTAGCACGAAGGTGGGCGCGTTTTGGAATGTCCTTCTTACGGATGGCACCATCACCAACATATAACCGGCCACCCTTCTTGCCTTGTCCTGCCTGGAGGGAAACCGTAACGTCAATGTCCTGTGAGGCCGGATCAGAATCGGGCCCGTTGTGCTCCTTGAACTTCCCACTATATGCATCAATCCTGAAGCCAGAGCCTAGGTTGACCCACCCCCCCTTCAGGTTTCTTTGACGTGCGGGAAAGACATAATCCCGTGAAGGTATTGAGCCGCGGTTCACCCTATTCTGCAATAGAAGCAATAATGTCCAATAAGGGCACAAGTAGGCACAAGTTCAGAAGCCAAATGATGTTAATACCTTCTTCTGCCCATAAGCGTGAAGGTTGAGGTTGCCTTGAAGGTGTACTGGACCACCCATCATGCCACGCCGCTCTGAACACGCTCTGTGTGCGGCCCTCCACTCCGGGTTTATCCACCTAGATATGATTTGCTGATAGCAAGGAATCTTGTTGTTGCACCACGGGGGAACCGCCTCAGGTATACCAAATACATCCAAGTTAGGAATGAAACTAAGTTGTTTTGATTCAGACAATCATAAATAAATGGAAACTACCTTCAAGTACATGGAACGGGTGAGATGCACTCTCCGGGCTAGTGGCTTTTTGAGAAGCATGTTGCGTTTGTGCGCGAAATACTTCACAACGGCATTGACGCGCCCCTCGTAGGGCATGTCTTGGACAATCTTCTTGGCAATCGCCTCCACGACCTCATTAGCTTCATCCTCCATACCCTCGGCACAAGTGAAGAAGTCCTACAAAAGTGTATAAAGACTCATAAGATAGCTATCAATGCAATGATTTTGAATGTTGGCAAAGAAATAACTATGAAAACTGACGAAGAATTTTACCCAAAAATCGTTGACCACCCGCTCGGCAACACTGTTGTACTCCCTGTCCCACTTGTCTTTGGTATCCGGAGCGCGTTTCCAATGCTCCCAAGACCAAGCTGGCTCCTCCTCACCGTCTCCTATGGGGACCAGGCCAGGGTAATAATGCCTGCAAAGGCATCCAATGATGCTACTTGGCTGGCGTGGCACCTTTATGTCATCTCCAACAACAAGCAAGGCCCTACACAATGAAAATGCAAGTAAGTTTTCAACAAAGGGTCCACGTAAGCACTTAAGAGTCCACGTAAGCACTTACCTCACGCCGATGGGTTTGATAATGAGCCCCTTATGTGGATATGGTTGCGAAGGAAGCGTGGACACCCCACGCAACCATATTTTGGTCGTCATAGGAACTGGCCATTCCATGTCCTTTGCCGATTCCTCCACCTCATCCTCTCCCTCCTCCAACTCCTCCTCCTCCTCCTCCTCCTCCTGAACCGCACCACGTGATGACCCTTCCACATGCTGCCAATCACGATGAGGAGTGGCCTGGTCCTCCTCCACAACTAGCTCCCCCTCTGCCTCCTGCTCTGACTCGTCCTCGGAATGGGCGGAGGGGATTGGGCTAGCAACACGGGATACGGTGGCACGACCACGTCGTCTAACCCGGGTACCATCCACCGTGGCTCGCTGAGCAGGTTTGGCCCTGCCCGCCTGTGTGGAAGCTGCCGCACCGGTGCCCTTCTTTATGACTCTTGTCGCCTTGCCTAACCTTTCAATCACATTGCCAATGCTCGCAACTTTGTTCCTTTTGTTGCCTGGCATCTTTCAGTCACCTGCTCTAAGAAAGGGTATTTCGATTAGTTCGTGTTGAAAAGTGATAGTCCATGTTTAAAAAATCATATGCAAAAGTAGAGCAATTCAGAAGTCCATGTTTAAAAATTCATATGCAAAAGTAGAGCAATCCATAAGTCCATGTTTAAAAGTTCAAATGCTACCATTAAAAAAATCATATGGATAAGTTAAAAATCATAGGGCGAGAACTTCTTGGCAAACAACACAAGTTCATAGTACATAAAGTTGTCTTACATCTAGAAGTACATAAAGTTTACATTTAGGAGTACAAGTTCATAGTACATAGAGTTGGTTTACATCCAAAAGTACATCATCGTTGTCGCACACGTCGTTCTCGTTGCTGGTACAAGCTCATAGTACATAGAGTTGTTACAAGTTTCAAAAGTCATAGTCCTCGTCGTTTGGGTCATTAGTTGGCTCGGGAGTTTCATCATCGCTGTCGCGCATGTCATCCCACCATTCCGGAGCATAGTCTGGAGGTGTACCATCTAGCTCATCATCTTCACCTAGACGAACTCATTCAAGTAAATTCAGGTCCATGGGATCTTCGATGATTTCATCGTTGTCTGGCTCATCGCCTGCTTCCATGCCCTCATCTTCATCTTGCTCATCGTCTACTTCCATGTCATCATCGTCAGTGGGCAAGCGAATAATAAATTCTCCAGTGAGCCCATCTTCCTAATAGAACTCACCCTCATATGTGTTGGGGTTTATGCGTTGGTATCTTCATCGGTTGGAGCAGCTGGTTTACTATGTGTGGGTACATTGAACACAACATCCCAGCCCTTTAGGTACTTCACAGTTTGGCATGCATATCGTAGATAAAATACCTACTTGGCCTGGTTAGCCATAATATAGGCATCATCTCCGTCATACTTGTATGCTCGCTGAATTTCGACCCACCCAATGTCTGGGTGCCGCCTAACTCTGGTTGGGTCAAACCAATGGTGTCTAAATACAATGGGGTTTAGCTGGTCACCCAAACCATAATCCAGCTCGATCATTTCCTCGATTCTTCCATAGTACAGAAGTCCATCTGTCCTTGGTGTTACAACCCCGCTATTTATTGTCTTTTGACCGGGCCGACTCATGTCGTAAGAATGGATATGAAAGCGATATGCATTCCCATCATAAGCCTTTAATTTCTTGGCGGAACATGTGAAGCCTGTGGCAAAATCTTTCAAATCGGCTCTCATAGGGTCCCTTTTTGCCTACAAGTTTAATAAGAGAAGTTCGATGTATGAGTTGGAAGGAAGACCAACTTGAAATGTCGTCCCTAGAAGAAAGTTGGACAAATTGGCATACACTACTAGGGAAAACCTTATACACAGAATTTTAGTAGTAGCGAGGGTCAAAAAAGCACGCTGGTGCTAAGTAGCAGTAGCGCGCCTGTGCAAACCGCGCTGCAGATAAAGTTCTAGCAGTAGTGCGTTACGTCATAAACACGTTACTACTAAAATTCCCACGACCCCGCCACGAAGCTAGTTCTAGTAGCAGCGCGTTTACTCGAACAGCGCTACTGATAGGTAGTTTAGCAGTAGCGCCTTCGCCTTTAGAGCGCTACTGCTAAAACTAGCTATCTCCACCCCCACTACCGCTCCTCTCCGCGATACACACTCACACACTCAGACTCACTCCCCCTCAACACCCCCGCGCGCCGGTCCTCCCCCGCCGGCCGCCGTCGCCCCGGCCAGCCGCCGTCGCCTACCCCTCTTCCCTCTGTGCCGCCGTCAACTCCTCCTCCTCGCTGGACTCGGTACCGCCCTCCTCCTCCGTCCTCCCTCGACTCGCCGCCGGCCGGACCCTCCTCGCTCTGCCTTCCTCCTCCGTCCTACTCTCTTCTCCCTCCTCGAGTCGCCCTTCCTTCTCCCTCCTCCCTGCTACATTTTGATTTAGTAGGTTAGTTCATATGCAACATTTTGATTTAGTTGATTTAGAACATTTTGATTTAGTAGATTTAGTAGGCTAGTTGATTTAGAACATTTTGATTTAGTAGGCTAGTTGATTTAGTTGATTTAGTAGGCTAGTTGATTTAGTATGCATCATTTTATTGTTATTTTTTCTGTACATGGATATGTAGATGTTTTTTTGTAATAAGTTATTTTTTGGCAAAATGTAGGTGCCAATTTAGTTACAATCGCATGCTACTGTTTTTCTTTCTTGTGAAGTGGATCATTAATCATTTGCTCATATTGCTTTAGGAAAATGGCACCGCCACCACCACCACTATGTCAACTGTGCAAGTCAAGGTGCGCCAACAGCCTTGCAACTGGCAAGCTGTTCGGCATCTACTTCTAGCCGAGTTTTCGTCATGCGGTGGTAAGAAATTAGATGAAATGTAACAACTATTTTATTTTTAGTGTTGACATTACTGCATTGTGTCATTTTGCTTTTTTTTACACAGATCGTCCCATGCAATGTGAGGTTGAAATTCAACAAGCCGACAGGAGACACTGTGATATTTGAGGCTCCTGGGGGCCCGTACACTATGGAGGTCGAGAAAGGAAGCAATATGTCGCATATTGGAGGAGATGGATGGGCCCGTTTCGTCGCCCACATGTGTCTTACTAGTGGTGAGTTGATCAGGTTCTCCTTCAGAGCAGAAAGACCCAAGCTGGCTGTCATATATCTCAACCTGGTGGAAGATGATGAAGATGACAAAGATGATGAAGATGATGAGAACCCACTTCGTGAAGCCATCGTAGCTCAAAGAATGAGGCTGAGTGAGGAGGAGGTGCGCAACCTATGGGACATAATTCCGCCACGTGATGACTTTGTCGGGGTGCCATTCGTGACCCGCCTGACAAGTACCATGGTCGATCGGCATGAAATGGTATGTTATACTGACTGTAGTAAGTTGATGATATATATATATATATATATATGTGTGTGTGTGTGTGTGTGTGTGTGTGTGTGTGTGTGCGCGCGCGCGCGCTTTATTGTTATACTTACAAATGCAAATTATCCGATGATATGCTTAGTGTAGAGTCCAATGATAAGCTATGTGGAATCTAGTCGATGATATGCTATGTGGAATCTAGTAGATAATCCATATATACTTATTAGTAGAATTCATGATTAATTAGTACAAATGCATAGTACTGTGTCTTTTGATAGTGTAGAAATGTAGACTTAATAGAAATATATTTGCAAGAGTATTTGCCAAGCTATTTATTAATTGATATGTTTTTCTTATACAGAAATTACCAAAGAACCTATCTGCGAGTTGTGGTATTGAGCCTGATGAAGAAGGCTCGGTTGGACTACGCCTTACCGCAAGGGGCTCCGTCACCACCTGTACTTACCACATGGACACAGACGACGGTCGCACACACTTAAACTCGGTTGGCTGGAAGAGATTCCTCGTTGGCAAGAATCTTCGTGTTGGACAAGCCATCCTAATTACTATCAGGAACACCCGCCGTCCAGGCTTGAGGATGATGATCGTCGTCGATATCATCTAGAACTACATATGTGTGTGTGTGGCTATATCATCTAGAACTACATATGATGATTGCCGTCGATATCATGTAGAACTACATATGATGATCGTCGTCGATATCATCTAAAACTACATATGATGATCGTCGTCGATATCACCTAGTACTGCTTGAGGATGCATGTTGAGTATATATGAAATTGTTATCTAGTGTTCCCTCCATTTCAAATTACTCGTCGTGGTTTTAGTTCAAATTTAAACTAAAACCACGACGAGTAATTTGGAACCGAGGGAATACTACCTAGTACCTATAATGCTTTATGCCTTTATGAAATTGATATCTAGTAGTACCTAGTATCTCGAAATTGTAGTTTATTGAAGCTGAAATGGGGTTGAAATGATGAAAGATATAGCAGTAGCGCAGGGCTAGGAAATCGCTACAGCTAACTAATAGCAGCGCGTTCTGTAAAAGCGCTGCTGCTATAGTCAATAGTAGTAGCGCGGGTGAATACGGCGCTACTACTAGGAGTTAGCTGTAGCGCCTTATTGGCAGCGCGGCCCTCCGTGCTGCTGATAGCCTAAAAACCCGCGCTACTACTAGGCTTTTCCCTAGTAGTGATACTTTAGCCGCGAACCAAGGAATGAAGCCGCCATTTCCTTTACCACCTTTTTTAAAGATACGTTCCTTCTCCTCATTGGTAGGGGGCCTTTCTAGGTTCCAGCATTCAAGTGTGAATTCGCTATAGAAATGAGAAAGAAGTGTAGTTAGACACAAACTTAATTGTGATTATTTATGAAAAATATAGGAAGCACTTACTCAATGTACAGTTGTACTTCCGGCATGTTTGTCAACACATGCGACATAATAGTTGTCCACTCTGGATGTTTTATGTGCCTAGGCCTTCTGCCGCTTGCTCTACCACCTACCCTTGCGAAGATGCTAAGTGGGGGTAGATCGACCGGGGTGATGACATTGTAACGAAGGACTGGATTATGCTGAGTGGGAATATCAGGATCATAGTACTTTGTCGTGTTGTTTGACACCTCCTCGTTGAGGTAGGCCTCGACTATGGATGCTTCAATACGACATTTATTCTTGCATTTGGCACGAAGATTCTTGTTTTCTCTTTCAGGTGCATACATCCAACAATACTGCACAGCCCCCCCCCCCCCAATCGTGCTTCAGACGGAAGATGCAAGATCATATGTTGCATCGGATTAAAGAAGCTTGGTGGAAAGATCTTCTCTAGCTTACACAGCAACTCTGGTGCCTGTTTCTCCAGCTTATCAATAAATTTTTGGTCCAACTCTTTAGCACAAAGCTAACAAAAGAAATAGCTCAACTCCGCTAGCACTCGCCAAATCTCCTCGGAGACATAGCCTCGAATCATCACCAGCATTACTCGCTCAAGCCAGACATGATTGTCATGGCTCTTGAGCCCCCCTATTCGCAATGTATTCATATTCACTCCCTTCATTATATTTCCCGCGTATCCATCAGAGAACCGCAGTTTATCCAAGACCCACTGCATCATTACCTTCCTATGCTTCCTTACAGGGTAGAATGGGGCCGGTGGCTTACGCCACCCTTTTCTTTTGGGTCCAGGTTCGACCATATTTAAGTGTGGCCTATCACAGAGTTTCTCTTGATCAAGTCTGGCCTTGACGTTATCTTTTGACTTCTCAGTGTCGAAGATTGTGCCCAAAAGGGCCTCAGCGATATTCTTCTCAATGTGCATTACATCAATGTTATGTGGGAGGAGGAGATCCTGAAAGTAAGGGAGCTTCCATAGGCATGGTATGTGAGTCCAGTTGTGTGTCTCTCCATATCCCACAAAACCTGACCCATTGGCATTGGGCTGGAGACCATCTAACTGAGCCTTGATCATGTGACCAGTGATCACTGGTGGGGGTGGAGCATCGATAACTTTACCTTTCTCAAAGTTCTTTTTGTCTCGTCTGAATGGATGATCAGGACGAAGGAACGGGCGATGCTTGTCAAAGCAGGTATACTTCCCACCTTTCTTCAGCCAATAGAACGTTAGATTTTGCATACACACCGGGCAAGGCCATTTCCCATGTACACACCAGCCGCAGAAAATCGCACGTGCTGGTAGGTCATGCAGGGATGTGAAGTACCAAACATACATATCAAAGTGCTTCTTTGTTAGGGCGTTGTATGTCTGTATCCCTTTATCCCAGGCAACCATCAAGTCATCCACAGGCGGCTCCAAGTACAAACTCATCTTTTTCCCCGGATATCCAGGACCTGGAATTACCAGCGACAGGAACATGTTATGTCGTTTCATACAGAAGCCAGGGGGAAGATTCATCGGAATAACAAACACAGGCCAACAACTGTATGTCGCATTAGTCATGCCAAATGGATTGAACCCATCAGTTGTTATCGCAATTGCTACACTATCTTTTTTGCCAGCTTTTTTTGGGTATCGCTTAACAAACTCCTTCCATGCTTCAGCATCAGACGGATGTATCACAATGCCAGGGCGGTATCTAGTACCTTCTACCGCCCACCTCATGTTTTGGGCAGATTCTGCACACATAAAGAGGCGTTGTATCCTTGGTATGGGATCAAGATACCGAAGGACCTTCTGGGGGATTGTGAGCTGCCTCTTCTGACCATCATCACCGTCGACCTCAATATACCTAGAGGATTTGCACTTTGGACAGTAATTTGCATTGGCATGTTCTTTCCTAAATAAGGTGCATGTGTTTGGACAAACATGAATTCACTCATATGGCAACTTAAGTTCACGGAAGATTTTGTTGGACTCGTACATGTTCTTTGGCAAAATGTTCTCTTTCGGCAATAGTGTGAATAACGGTCAGAAGTGTATCGAAGGAAGATCTACTCCAGCCAAACTGGGACTTCACAGCAAGCAGGCGTGCAATGCCATCTAGTTGAGAGACCTCTGTATGCCCGTGCAGGGGTCTTTGTGCCTCATTCAAAGTTTGATAGAACTTGTTAGTCATTTGCTCCTCATCCTCCTCCCCCCCCCATCCCTCTTCACCTGGATTTTCAGGCGCTGCAGCATTTTCCAGGTCATCTAGCATGAACTCAACATGAGTAACATATTCGGGTGAGCTTGTGCGTTGCCGTACCACCTCCTCTCTCGGACGCTGGGGCTCAAACTCACCATGTGTGACCCACCGGTTGTAGTTTGGCATAAATCCATTCTTGAGAAGGTGTAGACCCATTTCATCCTTTGTTTTTTCCTTCTTGTTGCCGCAGCTGGTGCAGGGGCACCACACTCCACCACGTCCCGTGTGCCTGGCAAATGCTGCTTCCAAGAACTAATTCGTCTTCGTAATCCATTCCGGAAGCACATACCCTCCACTCAGCCAACCATTATACATCCATTGATGATCCTCCATCTGATGTGTTTACATTGACCAAGTAGTTTCATCCAATATTAGTTCAATTAATTATAATTATTCAGGTTTTACGGCATGAACTCAAACTGCCTAATAGGTAAGGATAGGTCCTAATCCCACCTGAGGATGTGTAGGCTAGCTTGGTTTTTATGCCCTACTCTGATCCGATACGTAATTTCGGCAGCACCTCCCCACTATTCTCCAAATACACGTTTTGACAACAAGTTGAGAGAATGTGCACCCAGAGAACAGTGGGGAGGTGCTGCCGAAATTCTATATCAGATCGGAGTAGGGCATAAAAACCAAGCTAGCCTACACACCCTCGGGCTGTTCATGGAAAACGCTGGACAATTCAAAAAGGTTACAGTTATAAATATGCAAAGTGTTGCATATTTATAAATAATGTAACTCTTTCGAACGGGAGACGCGTAGGTAATGTGACTAGCTAGCTACATGATTTACATATACATAAATCCTATGAGGCGAATGATTCTTACCCTCGAAGCGTGTTTGGTGTCGATCGTCCCTCCAACAAGTAGGCCTTCGACGATGGTCCCGACATCAAACTAATGTGTCCTGCAATAAAGTGCAAACTGAGATCAAACATAATTCTCATGCACAAATCAGAACACAAAGTGATTATAAGCATGCTGTGTTCAGTAGTAGATAGTAGACATGGCAAGCAGGTTAGCTATTTGTGTGCATCACAATGTTAGTCAAGGGAACAAGCATGCCATGAAGGGATTGCAGTGGCACCAAAACCTAAATCGCATCAGTTCCTCTGATTTCATCTTCCCCGCATAATCAATCGACTGTTGCATGCTTCATCCTACACTCCCCCTTTTTATGAACCCTGATCACTTGTTCTGAAGATGCAATTGCAGGTCTTCTGAAGATGCAGGTGCGTATGTGTGTGATGCAGGTGTTCTGAAGATGCAATTGTAGGAGGGAGGAGAACAAAGACCAGATGCAGCATGTTTTCCTGCTGATGTTGTTGTTGCACAGGCAGGAGATCAGCATGGGTACACCAGAGCACCTTCACGCCGGAGGAGCCGGACCTGGTCAACAAAGTAGTAGGCGGTCAGAGAGAGAGAGGGAGGGGAGAGAGACCTGCCGATGAAGGGAGGGTGGGGCAGCGGAGTTGGCCGGATGACCTCAGCCCTAGCGAACGGGGAGGGGCGGCGGCGCCGATGAGAGGGCTAGCTCGGGGCTCCCCATGCTCGGGGAGGGGGCCGGGGGATCTGTGCGCCGGCGGAGGGAGGGTGGGCGGCAGAGATGGCCGGAGGGCCTCAACCCTAGCGAACGGGGAGGAGCGGCAGCGCCGATGGGAGGGCCAGCTCGGGGATGGGGTTGGGGGCGGATCCGTGCGCCGAGGAGAGGGCGAAGCCGGAGGGGGTGGGGGCGGCGAGGCGGACGGTGGGTGGAGGGTGGGCGGCGGCGCGAGGAGAGGGGTGGCGCGGTAGAGAGACAGGGGAGGCGCTAGGGAGAAACAGGGGAGGCGCAGGGAAGAGACAGTGGGGGAGGGTCGATTTGGGCCAAAATGAGCTTTGCGCGCATCTATTTTCGCCAAGTCCCGCGCTCACTGATAAGCCTAGTGCAGAAGGGTAAGCCTAGTGTCATAGGAAAATACATGGTTTATTAAAATATATTTTTTATTTTATTTCAATACAAAAGGTTTGTTAGTTTAATTTTAATAATTTATGTGCTTTCATTTTATTGTATCTTTATGATACTTATTCTTTTTCTTTTTATTATACTGTTTATTGTATTTTTATTTCATTGTTTTTATAAATGATACCCTCTCCTCTTATTTCAATATTTCCACTCCTTAAAATATCAGCCAATATTCCGCTAAATGTTTGAGCGTGATTTGATTAGCCCTCACCTGCGGCTACTTGTAAACTACACCATCTCTTGGGCACCGAGAGGGAATGAATCGAGTTTGTGAAGGAAGTGCGGGCCCTGTTAATCTTTTGGCCTCGAAACTTCACGTGCTCTCAGAGGAGGCCATCGAATGAGACGTGTCAGGCCCCCGTATTTTTTGGACCCGCCTGGAATATTTGAGACATTTATTGCACTAATAGGGTTTCAACGCCGGAAATTGCAGATCTGTAAGGCAGCACATGAAATCATGCCCAGAAGCGGCATGTAAAGTCCTATGTGATGTCTTTGCGACATGCGTAGGCACTTTTTAGACGAGGGAGGGGCAGGCCCAGCCACCGAGGGGAGCAAAATTACCTCGGCGCCATGTCTGATCCAACCGTTTTAAATCCTCATAAAATCGTATGATGCCGGAAATCCTCGGGAGCTAGCACGGTGTGGTAAAAGATTGGGTGCGTTTCAAGTAGGGCACACCTGCGGCCGCTTGTAAACTACATCATCTCCGATGTAGTCTCTGGGTACCGAGAGGGAACGAGTCGGGTTTGTGAAGGAAGTGTGGGCCCTATTGCTCCGTTGGCCTCGAAACTTCTCGTGCTCTCAAAGGAGGCCATCAAATGACATGTGTCAGGCTCCCGCATTTTTCGGACCCGCCTGGAATATTTGAGACATTTATTGTACTGCCAGGGTTTCGATGCTAGAAATTGCAGATCTGCAAGGAGGCACATGAAATCATGCCCAGAAGCGGCATGTAAAGTCCTATGTGATGTCTTTGTGACATGTGTAGGCCTTTTTCAGACGAGGGAGGGGCGGGACCAGCCACCGAGGGGAGCAAAATTATATCGGCGCCATGTCTGATCCAACCGTTTAAATCCTCGAAAAATCGTATGATGCCGGAAATCCTCGAGAGCTTGCATGGTGCCATAACATGACCCCTGCAGGGTGTGGTAAAAGATTGGGTGCGTTTCGAGTAGGGCTCACCTACGTCCGCTTGTAAACTACATCATCTCCAATGTAGTCTGTGGGTACCGAGAAGGAACGAGTCGGGTTTGTGAAGGAAGTGTGGGCCCTGTTGCTCCATTCGCCTCGAAACTTCTCGTGCTCTCAAGGGAGGCCATCGAATGACACGTGTCAGGTCCCCGCATTTTTTGACCTGCCTGGAATATTTGAGACATTTATTGCACTACTAGGGTTTCGACGCCAGAAATTGCAGATCTGCAAGGCGGCCCATGAAATCGTGCCCAGAAGCGGCATGTAAAGTCCTATGTGATGTCTTTGCGACATGCGCAGGCCTTTTTCAGATGAGGGAGGGGTAGGCCCAGCCATCGAGGGGAGCAAAATTACCTCGGCACCATGTCTGATCCAACCGTTTTAAATCCTCGTAAAATCGTATGATGTCGGAAATCCTCGGGAGCTGGCACGGTGCCATAGACCTCTGTAGGGTGTGGTAAAAGATTGGGTGTGTTTCGAGTAGGGCTCACCTGCGGACGCTTGTAAACTACATCATCTCCGATGTAGTCTCTGGGTACCGAGAGGGAACGAGTCGGGTTTGTGAAGGAAGTGCGGGCCCTGTTGCTCCGTTGGCCTCGAAACTTCTCGTGCTCTCAAAGGAGGCCATCAAATAACACGTGTCAGGCCCCCGCATTTTTCGGACCCGCCTGGAATATTTGAGACATTTATTGCACTGCCAGGGTTTCGATGCCAAAAATTACAGATCTGCAAGGCGGCACATGAAATCATGCCCAGAAGCGGCATGTAAAGTCCTATGTGATGTCTTTGTGACATGCGTAGGCCTTTTTCATACGAGGGAGGGGCAGGTGCTGTTGGGGAACGCAGTAATTTCGAAAAATTTCCTACGCACACGCAAGATCATGGTGATGCATAGCAATGAGAGGGGAGAGTGTTGTCTACGTACCAACGCAGACCGACTGCGGAAGCGATCACACAATGTAGAGGAAGTAGTCGTACGTCTTCTTCCCGATCCGACCGATCCAAGCACCGTTACTCCGGCACCTCCGAGTTCTTAGCACACGTTCAGCTCGATGACGATCCTCGGGCTCCGATCCAGCAAAGCATCGAGGAAGAGTTCCGTCAGCACGACGGCGTGATGACGATCTTGATGTACTACCGACGCAGGGCTTCGCCTAAGCACTACAACGGTATGATCGAGGTGGAATTTGGTGGCAGGGGGCACCGCACACGGCTAAGGAACGATCTCAAGGATCAACTTGTGTGTCTTGGGGTGTCCCCTGCCCCCGTATATAAAGGTTGGAGGAGGGGGGCCGGCCGGCCAGGGAGAGGGAGGCGCAGGGGGAGTCCTACTCCTACCGGGAGTAGGACTCCCCCCTCCAATCCTATTCCAATTAGGACTCTTGGGGAAAAGGAGAGAGAAGGGGGGGTCGGCCCCTTATCCTAGTCCTACTAGGACTTGGGGAAAGGGGGGGGGCGCCGGCCAGCTATGGGCTGCCCCTTTTCTCTTTTTCCACTAAGGCCCAATAGGCCCATTAGTCTCCCGGGGGGTTCCGGTAACCCTCCCGGTGTTCCGGTAAAATCCCGATTTCACCCGGAACACTTCCTATGTCCAAACATAGGCTTCCAATATATCAATCTTTATGTCTCGACCATTTCGAGACTCCTCGTCATGTCCGTGATCTCATCCGGGACTCCGAACAACCTTCGGTACATCAAAATGCATAAACTCATAATAACTGTCATCGTAACGTTAAGCGTGCGGACCCTACGGTTCAAGAACAATGTAGACATGACCGAGACACGTCTCCGGTCAATAACCAATAGCGGGACCTGGATGCCCATATTGGCTCCTACATATTCTACGAAGATCTTTATCGGTCAGACCGCATAACAACATACGTTGTTCCCTTTGTCATCGGTATGTTACTTGCCCGAGATTCGATCGTCGGTATCCAATACCTAGTTCAATCTCGTTACTGGCAAGTCTCTTTACTCGTTCCGTAATACATCATCTCACAACTAACATATTAGTTGCAGTGCTTGCAAGGCTTATGTGATGTGCATTACCGAGAGGGCCCAGAGATACCTCTCCGACAATCGGAGTGACAAACCCTAATCTCGAAATACGCCAACCCAACATCTACCATTGGAGACACCTGTAGTACTCCTTTATAATCACCCAGTTACGTTGTGACGTTTGGTAGTACCCAAAGTGTTCCCCCGGTAAACGGGAGTTGCATAATCTCATAGTTATAGGAACATGTATAAGTCATGAAGAAAGCAATAGCAACATACTAAACGATCGGGTGCTAAGCTAATGGAATGGGTCATGTCAATCAGATCATTCAACTAATGATGTGACCTCGTTAATCAAATAACAACTCTTTGTTCATGGTTAGGAAACATAACCATCTTTGATTAACGAGCTAGTCAAGTAGAGGCATACTAGTGACACTCTGTTGGTCTATGTATTCACACATGTATTATGTTTCCGGTTAATACAATTCTAGCATGAATAATAAATATTTATCATGATATAAGGAAATAAATAATAACTTTATTATTGCCTCTAGGGCATATTTCCTTCAGTCTCCCACTTGCACTAGAGTCAATAATCTAGATTACACTGTAATGATTCTAACACCCATGGAGCCTTGGTGCTGATCATGTTTTGCTCGTGGAAGAGGCTTAGTCAACGGGTCTGCAACGTTCAGATCCGTATGTATCTTGCAAATCTCTATGTCTCCCACCTGGACTAAATCCCGGATGGAGTTGAAGCGTCTCTTGATGTGTTTGGTCCTTTTGTGAAATCTGGATTCCTTTGCCAAGGCAATTGCACCAGTATTGTCACAGAAGATTTTCATTGGACCCGATGCACTAGGTATGACACCAAGATCGGATATGAACTCCTTCATCCAGACTCCTTCGTTTGCTGCTTCCGAAGCAGCTATGTACTCCGCTTCACATGTAGATCCCGCTACGACGCTTTGTTTAGAACTGCACCAACTGACAGCTCCACCGTTTAAAGTAAACACGTATCTGGTTTGCGATTTAGAATCGTCCGGATCAGTGTCAAAGCTTGCATTAACGTAACCTCTTACGGTGAGCTCTTTGTCACCTCCATATACGAGAAACATATCCTTAGTCCTTTTCAGGTATTTCAGGATGTTCTTGACCGCTGTCCAGTGATCCATTCCTGGATTACTTTGGTACCTCCCTGCTAAACTTATAGCAAGGCACACATCAGGTCTGGTACACAGCATTGCATACATGATAGAGCCTATGGCTGAAGCATAGGGAACATCTTTCATTTTCTCTCTATCTTCTGCAGTGGTCGGGCATTGAGTCTGACTCAACTTCATACCTTGTAACACAGGCAAGAACCCTTTCTTTGCTTGATCCATTTTGAACTTCTTCAAAATCTTGTCAAGGTATGTGCTCTGTGAAAGTCCAATTAAGCGTTTTGATCTATCTCTATAGATCTTTATGCCTAATATGTAAGCAGCTTCCCCGAGGTCTTTCATCGAAAAACTTTTATTCAAGTATCCCTTTATGCTATCCAGAAATTCTATATCATTTCCAATCAGCAATATGTCATCCACATATAATATTAGAAATGCTACAGAGCTCCCACTCACTTTCTTGTAAATACAGGCTTCTCCAAAAGTCTGTATAAAGCCAAATGCTTTGATCACACTATCAAAGCGTTTATTCCAACTCCGAGATGCTTGCACCAGTCCATAAATGGATCGCTGGGGTTTGCATACTTTGTTAGCTCCCTTTGGATCGACAAAACCTTCTGGTTGTATCATATACAACTCTTCTTCCAGAAATCCATTCAGGAATGCAGTTTTGACATCCATCTGCCATATTTCATAATCATAAAATGCGGCAATTGCTAACATAATTCTGACGGACTTAAGCATCGCTACGGGTGAGAAGGTCTCATCGTAGTCAACTCCTTGAACTTGTCGAAAACCTTTCGCGACAAGTCGAGCTTTATAGACAGTAATATTACCGTCAGCGTCAGTCTTTTTCTTGAAGATCCATTTATTCTCAATTGCTTGCCGATCATCGGGCAAGTCAACCAAAGTCCATACTTTGTTTTCATACATGGATCCCATCTCAGATTTCATGGCCTCAAGCCACTTTTCGGAATCTGGGCTCACCATCGCTTCTTCATAGTTCGTAGGTTCATCATGATCTAGCATCATGACTTCCAGAACTGGATTACCGTACCACTCTGGTGCGGATCTCACTCTGGTTGATCTACGTGGTTCAGTAGTATCTTGTTCTGAAGCTTCATGATCATCATCATTAGCTTCCTCACTGATTGGTATAGGTGTCGCAGAAACAGTTTTCTGTGATGTACTATTTTCCAATAAGGGAGCAGGTACAGTTACCTCGTCAAGTTCTACTTTCCTCCCACTCACTTCTTTCGAGAGAAACTCCTTCTCTAAAAAGTTTCCGAATTTAGCAACAAAAGTCTTGCCTTCGGATCTGTGATAGAAGGTGTATCCAATAGTTTCCTTTGGATATCCTATGAAGACACATTTCTCCGATTTGGGTTCGAGCTTATCAGGTTGAAGCTTTTTCACATAAGCATCGCAGCCCCAAACTTTAAGAAACGACAACTTTGGTTTCTTGCCAAACCATAGTTCATAAGGTGTCGTCTCAACGGATTTTGATGGTGCCCTGTTTAACGTGAATGCGGCCGTCTCTAAAGCATAACCCCAAAACGATAGCGGTAAATCAGTAAGAGACATCATAGATCGCACCATATCTAGTAAAGTACGATTACGACATTCGGACACACCATTACGTTGTGGTGTTCCGGGTGGCGTGAGTTGCGAAACTATTCCACAATTTTTCAAATGTACACCAAACACGTAACTCAAATATTCTCCTCCACGATCAGATCGTAGAAACTTTATTTTCTTGTTACGATGATTTTCAACCTCACTCTGAAATTCTTTGAACTTTTCAAATGTTTCAGACTTATGTTTCATTAAGTAGATATACCCATATCTGCTTAAATCATCTGTGAAGGTGAGAAAATAACAATATCCGCCACGAGCCTCAATATTCATCGGACCACATACATCGGTATGTATGATTTCTAATAAATCTGTTGCTCTCTCCATAGTACCGGAGAACGGTGTTTTAGTCATCTTGCCTATGAGGCACGGTTCGCAAGTACCAAGTGATTCATAATCAAGTGGTTCCAAAAGCCCATCAGTATGGAGTTTCTTCATGCGCTTTACACCGATATGACCTAAACGGCAGTGCCACAAATAAGTTGCACTATCATTATTAACTTTGCATCTTTTGGCTTCTACATTATGAATATGTGTATCACTATCTTCGAGATTCAACAAGAATAGACCACTCTTCAAAGGTGCATGACCATAAAAAATATTACTCATATAAATAGAACAACCATTATTCTCTGATTTAAATGAATAACCGTCTCGCATTAAACAAGATCCAGATATAATGTTCATGCTCAACGCTGGCACCAAATAACAATTATTTAGGTCTAATATTAATCCCGAATGTAAATGTAGAGGTAGCGTGCCGACCGCGATCACATCGACTTTGGAACCGTTTCCCACGCGCATCGTCACCTCGTCCTTTGCTAGCGTCCGCTTATTCCGTAGTCCCTGTTTCGAGTTGCAAATATTAGCAACAGAACCAGTATCAAATACCCAGGTGCTACTGCGAGCTCTAGTAAGGTACACATCAATAACATGTATATCACATATACCTTTGCTCACTTTGCCATCCTTCTTATCCGCCAAATACTTGGGGCAGTTCCGCTTCCAGTGACCAGTCTGCTTGCAGTAGAAGCACTCAGTTTCAGGCTTAGGTCCAGACTTGGGTTTCTTCTCCTGAGCAGCAACTTGCTTGCTGTTCTTCTTGAAGTTTCCCTTCTTCTTCCCTTTGCCCTTTTTCTTGAAACTAGTGGTTTTGCTAACCATCAACACTTGATGCTCCTTCTTGATTTCTACCTCCGCAGCTTTCAGCATTGCGAAGAGCTCGGGAATAGTCTTGTTCATCCCTTGCATATTATAGTTCATCACGAAGCTCTTGTAGCTTGGTGGCAGTGATTGGAGAATTCTGTCAATGACGCAGTCATCTGGAAGATTAACTCCCATCTGTATCAAGTGATTATTATACCCAGACATTTTGAGTATATGCTCACTGACAGAACTGTTCTCCTCCATCTTGCAGCTATAGAACTTATTGGAGACTTCATATCTCTCAATTCGGGCATTTGCTTGAAATATTAACTTCAACTCCTGGAACATCTCATATGCTCCATGAAGTTCAAAACGTCGTTGAAGTCCCGATTCTAAGCCGTAAAGCATGGCACACTGAACTATCGAGTAGTCATCAGCTTTGCTCTGCCAGACGTTCATAACATCTGGCGTTGCTCCAGCAGCAGGCCTGTCACCCAGCGGTGCTTCCAGGACGTAATTCTTCTGTGCAGCAATGAGGATGATCCTCAGGTTACGGACCCAGTCCGTGTAATTGCTACCATCATCTTTCAACTTTGCTTTCTCAAGGAACGCATTAAAATTCAACGGAACAATAGCACGAGCCATCTATCTACAATCAACATAAACAAGCAAGATACTATCAGGTACTAAGTTCATGATAAGTTTAAGTTCAGTTAATCAAATTACTTAGGAACTCCCACTTAGATAGACATCCCTCTAATCTTCTAAGTGATCACGTGATCCAAATCAACTAAACCATAACCGATCATCACGTGAGATGGAGTAGTTTTCAATGGTGAACATCGTTATGTTGATCATATCTACTATATGATTCACGCTCGACCTTTCGGTCTCCCTGTTCCGAGGCCATATCTGTATATGCTTGGCTCGTCAAGTATAACCTGAGTATTCTGCGTGTGCAACTGTTTTGCACCCGTTGTATTTGGACGTAGAGCTTATCACACCCGATCATCACGTGGTGTCTGGGCACGACGAACTTTGGCAACGGTGCATACTCAGGGAGAACACTTCTTGATAATTTTTAGTGAGAGATCATCTTATAATGCTACCGTCAATCAAAGCAAGATAAGATGCATAAAAAGGGATAAACATCACATGCAATCAATATAAGTGATATGATATGGCCATCATCATCTTGTGCTTGTGATCTCCATCTCCGAAGCACCGTCATGATCACCATCGTCACCGGCGCGACACCTTGATCTCCATCGTAGCATCGTTGTCGTCTCGCCAATCTTATGCTTCCACGACTATCACTACCGTTTAGTAATAAAGTAAAGCATTACATCGCGATTGCATTGCATACAATAAAGCGACAACCATATGGCTCCTGCCAGTTGCCGATAACTCGGTTACAAAACATGATCATCTCATACAATAAAATCAGCATCATGCCTTGACCATATCACATCACAACATGCCCTGCAAAAACAAGTTAGACGTCCTCTACTTTGTTGTTGCAAGTTTTACGTGGCTGCTACGGGCTTAAGTAAGAACTCATCTCACCTACGCATCAAAACCACAATGATAGTTCGTCAAATAGACTCCGTTTTAACCTTCTCAAGGACCGGGCGTAGTCACACTTGGTTCAACTAAAGTTGGAGAGACAGTCTTCCGCAAGCCATCTATGTGCAAAGCACGTCGAGGGAACCGGTCTCGCGTAAGAGTACGCGTAAGGTTGGTCCGGATCGTCTCACCCAACAATACCGCCGAACCAAAGTATGACATGCTGGTAGGCAGTATGACTTGTATCGCCCACAACTCACTTGTGTTCTACTCGTGCAAATAACATCAAACCATAAAACCTAGGCTCTGATGCCACTGTTGGGGAACGCGGTAATTTCGAAAATTTTCCTACGCACACGCAAGATCATGATGATGCATAGCAACGAGAGGGGAGAGTGTTGTCTACGTACCAACGCAGACCGACTGCGGAAGCGATCACACAATGTAGAGGAAGTAGTCGTACGTCTTCTTCCCGATCCGACCGATCCAAGCACCGTTACTCCGGCACCTCCGAGTTCTTAGCACACGTTCAGCTCGATGACGATCCTCGGGCTCCGATCCAGCAAAGCGTCGAGGAAGAGTTCCGTCAGCACGACGGCGTGATGACGATCTTGATGTACTACCGACGCAGGGCTTCGCCTAAGCACTACAACGGTATGATCGAGGTGGAATTTGGTGGCAGGGGGCACCGCACACGGCTAAGGAACGATCTCAAGGATCAACTTGTGTGTCTTGGGGTGTCCCCTGCCCCCGTATATAAAGGTTGGAGGAGGGGGGCCGGCCGGCCAGGGAGAGGGAGGCGCAGGGGGAGTCCTACTCCTACCGGGAGTAGGACTCCCCCCTCCAATCCTATTCCAATTAAGACTCTCGGGGAAAAGGAGAGAGAAGGGGGGGCCGGCCCCTTATCCTAGTCCTACTAGGACTTGGGGAAAGGGGGGCCGCCGGCCAGCTATGGGCTGCCCCTTTTCTCTTTTTCCACTAAGGCCCAATAGGCCCATTAGTCTCCCGGGGGGTTCCGGTAACCCTCCCGGTGTTCCGGTAAAATCCCGATTTCACCCGGAACACTTCCTATGTCCAAACATAGGCTTCCAATATATCAATCTTTATGTCTCGACCATTTCGAGACTCCTCGTCATGTCCGTGATCTCATCCGGGACTCCGAACAACCTTCGGTACATCAAAATGCATAAACTCATAATAACTGTCATCGTAACGTTAAGCGTGCGGACCCTACGGTTCGAGAACAATGTAGACATGACCGAGACACGTCTCCGGTCAATAACCAATAGCGGGACCTGGATGCCCATATTGGCTTCTACATATTCTACGAAGATCTTTATCGGTCAGACCGCATAACAACATACGTTGTTCCCTTTGTCATCGGTATGTTACTTGCCCGAGATTCGATCGTCGGTATCCAATACCTAGTTCAATCTCGTTACTGGCAAGTCTCTTTACTCGTTCCGTAATACATCATCTCACAACTAACATATTAGTTGCAGTGCTTGCAAGGCTTGTGTGATGTGCATTACCGAGAGGGCCCAGAGATACCTCTCCGACAATCGGAGTGACAAACCCTAATCTCGAAATACGCCAACCCAACATCTACCATTGGAGACACCTGTAGTACTCCTTTATAATCACCCAGTTACGTTGTGACGTTTGGTAATACCCAAAGTGTTCCTCCGGTAAACGGGAGTTGCATAATCTCATAGTTATAGGAACATGTATAAGTCATGAAGAAAGCAATAGCAACATACTAAACGATCGGGTGCTAAGCTAATGGAATGGGTCATGTCAATCAGATCATTCAACTAATGATGTGACCTCGTTAATCAAATAACAACTCTTTGTTCATGGTTAGGAAACATAACCATCTTTGATTAACGAGCTAGTCAAGTAGAGGCATACTAGTGACACTCTGTTGGTCTATGTATTCACACATGTATTATGTTTCCGGTTAATACAATTCTAGCATGAATAATAAACATTTATCATAATATAAGGAAATAAATAATAACTTTATTATTGCCTCTAGGGCATATTTCCTTCAGGTGCAGCCACCGAGGGGAGCAAAATTATCTCGGCGCCATGTCTGATCCAACCGTTTAAATCCTCAAAAAATCGTATGATGCCGGAAATCCTCGGGAGCTTGCATGGTGCCATGACATGACCCCTGCAGGGTGTGGTAAAAGATTGGGTGCGTTTCGAGTAGGGCTCACCTACGTCCGCTTGTAAACTACATCATCTCCGATGTAGTCTGTGGGTACCGAGAGGGAACGAGTCGGGTTTGTGAAGGAAGTGTGGGCCCTGTTGCTTCATTGGCCTCGAAACTTCTCGTGCTCTCAAACGAGGCCATCAAATGACACGTGTCAGGCCCCCGCATTTTTCTGACCCGCCTGGAATATTTGAGACATCTATTGCACTACTAGGGTTTCGACGCCAGAAATTGCAGATCTGCAGGGCGGCCCATGAAATCATGCCCAGAAGCGGCATGTAAAGTCCTATGTGATGTCTTTGCGACATGCGCAGGCCTTTTTCAGACGAGGGATGGGAAGGCCCAGCCACCGATGGGAGAAAAATTACCTCGGCACCATGTCTGATCCAACCATTTTTAATCCTCATAAAATCGTATGATGTCGGAAATCCTCGGGATTTGGCATGGTGCCATAGACCCCTGCAGGGTGTGGTAAAAGATTGGGTGCGTTTCAAGTAGGGCTCACCTGCGGCCGCTTGTAAAGTACATCATCTCCGATGTAGTCTCTGGGTACCGAGAGGGAACGAGTCGGGTTTGTGAAGGAAGTGCGGGCCATGTTGCTCCGTTGGCCTCGAAACTTCTCGTGCTCTCAAAGGAGGCCATGAAATGACACGTGTCAGGCCCCGCATTTTTCGGACCCGCCTGGAATATTTGAGACATTTATTGCACTGCCAGGGTTTCGATGCCAGAAATTGCAGATCTGCAAGGCGACACATGAAATCATGCCGATAAGCGGCATGTAAAGTCCTATGTGATGCCTTTGTGACATGCGTAGGTCTTTTTCAGACGAGGAAGGGGCGGGTCCAGCCACTGAGGGGAACAAAATTATCTCGGCGCCATGTCTGATCCAACCGTTTAAATCCTCGAAAAATTGTATGATGTCGGAAATCCTCGGGAGCTGGCACGGTGCCATAACATGACCCCTGCAGGGTGTGGTAAAAGATTGGGTGCGTTTTGAGTAGGGCTCACCTGCGGCTGCTTGTAAACTACATCATCTCCGATGTAGTCTCTGGGTACCGAGAGGGAACGAGTCGGGTTTGTGAAGGAAGTGTGGTCCCTGTTGTTATGTTGTCCTCGAAACTTCTCGTTCTCTCAAAGGAGGCCATCGAATGACACGTGTCAGGTGCCCGCATTTTTTTGACCCGCCTGGAATATTTGAGACACCAGAAATTGCAGATTTGCAAGGCGGCCCATGAAATAATCATGCCCAGAAGCGGCATGTAAAGTCCTATGTGATGTCTTTGCGACATGCGTAGGCCTTTTGCAAATGAGGGAGGGGTAGACCCAGCCACGGGGGGGGGGGGGACGGGGGGGGACGGGGGGGAGGGGGCAAAATTACCTCCGTGCCATGCTTGATCCAACCGTTTAAATCCTGGTCAACTGGCTTAGTGTCATAACATGGCCCCTGTAGGGTGTGGTGAAAGTTTGGGTGTGTCTCGAGTAGGGCTCACTTTGCGGCTGCTTATAAACTACACCATCTCTGATGTAGTGTTTGGGTACTGAGAGGGAACGAGTCGGGTTTGTAAGAATAATAATACTAATTAAGTACTAAATATAAATGCAATGAAAACCATCTTAAATCAATTTTGCATAAACATTATGGTTGCCAAAAATACGTAAAAATGTAAGCCTAGTGCTTTCATCGGGCACACGGCTTATATGTCCTCTAAGCCGAGTGCCTTCTCTGGACACACGGCTTATAGTCTGCCCCATGACGGCGCCGTCAGCCACCTTCAATGCAAACACGTGGCAGGTTGTCTTTGCCGAGTGTGTGTTGTAAGCCGGGTGCCTTTTCGAGTAGATACCGTGTGAGTGCTATAAGCCGAGTCCTTCAGGTGTTTTTTCCTCTAGACTCGGCTTAGAGTAGTATAAGCCGGGTGCCCGAAAAATAGCACTCGGCGTATAAGCTAACACACGGGAAAACTGAATTTTCCTGTAGTGATTCACTCGATATACGGACTAGGCAACATGCCAATCCAACCCATGCCACAATTAACCACGTACAGCTCGTCTCAATCCAACCTGCACGCATTCCATATGTAACCTGCGTTGTTGCTGTGCCACTTAGGTAGTAGCTCCTCTTGGGTTGAACAGTAACCAAACGAGTTGCTGTCAATCCCAAAGCACGTTGCAGGACTGGCCATATGGCATGAGGACACGAACCAAACTAGCCCTAATCCCTGATGCCTCTCAAGCCAACCCAACTTAGTAGGTCACTAATTCTTGAATATATGGTCACTAGAGGTATATCACTAAGAGACTTGGAATGAACTATATTCATCCTTTAGGAATTGCTTATGTGAAGGTGCTTCACACCTCACCATGATGTATATATATCAGATTGTGCAGCTGTAGTTATCTCCAACTCTAGCACATGCGCCACTTCTAGCCCGTTCGATTCACTATCTTGCATATTATGGTAGATTTATATCTTTACTATGTCATATGCTCACATGTTTTTGATATGATTGTACACGTATGGACCATGGACAGTGTTATTAATGCTCTGCACCTACCTCTCGGTTCCGGTCCTAGTTACAACGTAGACTACATACTTGTTTTCCATGAGGTTTTAGAAGTGAACTCAAATATCTCAAATGGTTTAGAACCTGTGCAAAATGTACGAAAGATCATCCCTCAACTTACATGTGTATTTCTTGCCTTGTAGAAAAAATAATAGAATGAATGTAATTATACTACTCCCTCCATCCCTTAATATAAGAGCATTTTAGACACTAGTGGGAGTACAATACATGTTGTTCAACCATCTGACATTAACTTATGTATGGTGAGTCAACTAACATGATTTTTTCTCGCATATAGAAAATTCTTTGATTTTGCGAAATAATTCTTTTATACTAAAAAAATCAAGGGATACAATCATGTCTGAAAATGTCTAAGACTCCCTCTGGGCCAGATCCAAGCCATACATCAGTTTGTCCTTGTGATTTCCCAAAGTTTGCCACGAAGTGATTAGCATTATTTTGGCATTGACGAATATGAGTAATACAAGAACTACATTCCTCCAAACTTCCTTTAATTTCTTTGATCAGAAAAATATATTTTATAATCGAGATATCAAATTCAACTACCTTATGTTACCTCTAACATAGCGGAACATACATCCACTTGTTTATAAATCGAGAGTTATTCTAAGCTTCATTCTTAGCATCAATAGTTGGATGGATAAAGAGAGAACAAAAGGAGGGCTAGGGCATCCTTATAGTTGGCCCCCCAGGCGGCGATTTTACGCGCCCCATGGGGGCGAGCCGGCGCTAAAATCAGCGCGGGGCCGAGCGGGTGTTCCCAGTCACTCGCCCCAGGGTCGCCCCAGACGTGGTTTTTTTATTTTTAAAAATGTGAATTCGGCAAAGTTCGGTTAAATTCAGAAAACCTGACATTAATATTCAACATGTTCGGCGTTACGTAAATTATATAAAAAAAGACATCTACGGGGCGAAGAAGTCACCGACGTCGCCGCCGTCCTCGTCGTCGGCGGCGGGCTTCTCCTTCTTGACTGCGCGGCTGCCCCTACTGGAGCCCTGCCCGGCGTCTCCAAGGCGGACTGGTGGTGGTGGCGCATCGGCGTCGTCGCTGTCGTCGAGGACGACGACGCGTCCCTCATCCCGGCCACAACACCGAGCTTCAAACCGCTTGTACGAGGCGCGATGGAGCTCTGTCTTCTCGTGCGCCCATCTGAGGGCCGCCGCGTCGTCGAGCTCCTCCTCCTTGACGCCACCGGCGAGCCCGGGCTCCGTCTTCACGACGGGGAACCCCGGCTCCGTCTTGACGGTGGCGAGCCCCGGCTCCGTCAATGGCTTGATGAAGCGCGGAGGAGCCGAGCAAGGGGCGCGCCTGCCACCCTCGTTGATGACGATGCCGGCACTGCGGCTGCGCCGGTCGAGCGGCATCTCCGCGACGGGCTCGGCCTTGACGCCGAGCAACGCCGGCGAGCCGAAAGAGTGAAAGGAGGAGCGGGAGGACGAGGAAGAAGAGGAGGAGCCGAACCTCCTGGGCGCCCACGGCCCGGCGCTCCGACAGGGGGGGGGGAGGGGCGGGACGGCCGCCGCGGCAGAATATGCCAGCGGCGGGTTATTGCCGCCCTCGAGGTACTCCAGCACTTCATGGAGCGTGCGGCCCGGGACGCCCCGCCAGATGCGGCGGTCATCGTTGTTCTTGATGCCGCCCACCGCCGGCGCCCCGTTCGTGGATGCCAGCCGCTGCTGGAATTAGTCCGCCCACGCCGCGTGGTTGTCGGCGGCGTACTGGGGGAGGGCGCTGTAACGCCCTTGATGCGGCTATATCTCCCACATGTCGAAGCACGATTTAGAGGCATAACCGCATTGAAAGCAATGTCGCAAGTGAGGTAATCTTCACACAACCCATGTAATACATAAGGGAAAGAGATACATAGTTGGCTTACAATTGCCACTTCACACAATTACAAGAATAAATCATTACATCATCCAGATACACATAAGGTCCGACTACGGAACCAAAATAAAAGAAGACTACCCCAAAAGCTACACAGATCCCCGATCGACCCCAACTGGGCTCCATTACTAATCAACTAGAACGAAACAACATAAAGGACAAGATCTTCATAGAGCTCCTCCTTGAGCTTGGTTGCGTCACATGCTCAGTAACATCGGCACCTGCAAACTGGTTTTGAAAGTATCTGTGAGTCACGGGGACTCAGCAATCTCACACCCTCGCGATCAAGACTATTTAAGCTTATATGTAGGGTAAAAGGTATGAGGTGGAGCTGCAGCAAGCGACTAGCATATATGGTGGCTAACATACGCAAGTGAGAGCGAGAAGAGAAGGCAAAGCACGGTCGAGAAACTATGATCAACAAGTGATCCTAGAACAACCTACGTCAAACATAACTCCAACACCATGTTCACTTCCCGGACTCCGCCGAAAAGAGACCATCACGGTTACACACACGGTTGATGCATTTTAATTAAGTTAAACTTTAGGTTTTCTACAACCGGACATTAACAAATTCCCATCTTCCCATAACCGCGGGCACGACTTTCGAAAGTTCAAATCCCTGCAGGGGTGTCCCAACTTAGCCCATCACAAACTCTCACGGTCAACGAAGGATATTCCTTCTAGCGGGAAGACCCGATCAGACTCAGAATCCCGGTTACAAGACATCCTCGACAATGGTAAAACAAGTCCAGCAAGACCGCCCGATGTGTCGACATCCTGATGGGAGCTGCACATATCTCGTTCTTAGGGCAACACCGGATAGGTCAACCTACGAGTAAAACCAGCCCTCAAGTTTCCCCGAGGTGGCCCCGCAGGCTGCCCATTTCAGACCAACACTTAGACAAGCACTGGCCCGGGGGGGTTATAATGAAGATGACCCTTGGGCTGGCCTAACCCAAGGGAAAAAGTCTAGGTGGCGAATGGTAAAACCAAGGTTGGGCCTTGCTGGAGGAGTTTTATTCAAAGCGAACTGTCAAGGGGTTCCCATTATAACCCAACCGCGTAAGGAACACAAAATCCGGAAACATAACACCGATATGACAAAAACTAGGGCGGCAAGAGTGGAACAAAACACCAGGCATAAGGCCGAGCCTTCCACCCTTTACCAAATATATAGATGCATTAATTAAATAAGAGATATTGTGATATCCCAACAAAATATCCATGTTCCAAACATGGAACAAGCTCCAATCTTCACCTGCAACTAACAACGCTATAAGAGGGGCTGAGCAAAGCGGTAACATAGCCAAACAACGGTTTGCTAGGGCAAGGTGGGTTAGAGGCTTGGTTTAACAACATGGGAGGCATGATAAGCAAGTGGTAGGTATCGCAGCATAGGCATAGCAAAAGAGCGAGCAACTAGCAAGAAAATATAGAAGTGATTTCGAGGGTATGGTCATCTTGCCTGAAATCTCGCAAGGAAGAAGAACGAGTCCATGAAGAGGACAAACGGACGTAGTCGAACGAATCCTCACAAACGTGAAGTTATCGGAACTAACCCGAAGAAGCAACACCGGAAAGAAGCAAACAACATACTAAACAACCATCACAAAATCATGGCATGATGCACATCCAAGTATGATGCATGTCAGGTTTAATGAGGCATGGCATGGCAATATGCACAAGCAATCCTACAAATTAAGTGGAGCTCAATATGCAACGGTGCATATTGATGAAACACCACGACAAGTTATTTAGTTCGATCTCGTTTATGTAATCAACAGTATTAAATGTTGATTAGCAAGGCAAGGGGTGAAGCAAAACAAAACTACCTATCTAGGCAAGTTTAAATGAGGCCAGAAACAACGAACAACAAATTCCGGTAAATCCCCATATGCATATTTTAGATTTGGTGTTGTTCTGCCCTAAACACAATTTTAGAGTTGTTAAACACGCAAAGTGAAGCCACCATGTTAAACTAGGCATTTTTCCACCCCCATTTGCATATAAAGTTTAAAAAAATTGGAGCAACGGTTATTTAGTTATGGAATAAATCATTTTAACATTGCATAGGAGCAAATCCAAACAAACATCATTTTATACATTTTAAACATGGATGAAAGTGGCATATAATTAACCTACACATAATTCTAAGCATCTTTCATATTAAGTTTGTTTTAATCTGATGCACGGTTCAACAATTATTAAATGCATGATGTTGGGGGGTTTTCTGCAAAACCTGCAGTCTCTGAAAAAATAGGAAATTCGTTCTGCAAAAAAAAAACATATCCTGGGCCGACTCTGGCCGGCCCAAAAGTGCACAGGGACAGGGGCTGCTCACCAGGCCTCATGGGCCGGCGGATCTGGTGGGATAAAACGGTGTCTTGGCAAAGAAGCGGGCTGGGCCTGGTGCTGGCGTGGTCAACGCGAGGCGGGGAGGATACGGGCGCAGCCGCTCGTTCCTGGACAGAATGAGACGCGGGGCGCGGAGGCGTTCGTCCTCCTCTGGACGCCGGGGAAGCAGCGGCGCGGAGCAGAAAGCAGCTGAGGGACTCGGCGGGGTGAGAGACCATGGGAACCGGCCGGATCCGAGGCAAGGGCGGCGGTGGAAGGCGACGGCTTGGTGGTTGGTGTCCACGGGGTCGGCTGATACCTGAAGAACGAAGACAGGGAATTCAGAGAAGCAAACAAGGAAGTGGGGAAGAAAGAGACGGCGAGGGAGATGCCAGGGGCGCGATGGGGCCTGCCTGGGGTGGCCAGCGACGACAAGGCCGGTCGTCGGAGGCGCGAAGGCGAGGCCATGCTTGCCAGGGCGGCAAGTTGTGGTTTCCTGAAGCAGAGGCAGCGGCGGTCTGCGGGAGGTTGAAGAGGGAGCCTCGGGGATGGGCGTCGGGGCCGGAACCGGATCGAGACGGAGGCGGCGGAACGGCGCTGGGTGGCTCGGTGCAGGTAGGCTCCTGTGGGCGGCGCCGGCGAGCTGGAGGCCATGGGTCGGCGTCCTGGTTCCATGCAACGAGGAGGAAGATGGGGCCCTCGTGCCCAAGCTAGCGAAGCAGGACGGCGAAGGACTTGGCGTGGAGGGAGGCGGATACACAGCGGCGGGGACTGTGCAGAAGCTTTGGGCTGAGAGAAGAGAAGAGAGAGAGACCCGGCGACAGTTTCCGGAGACCGAAAACATCCTATGTTAGACCGACTATAATGCCACTATAGTTATCCGTTGGGCTATCAATCGAACTCCGAATGCGATGAAACTTGGCAGGCGGCCTACCTACAACATAACAACACCACATGCGAACTTTCAACCCGTTCCGAGAACATTTTTTGGCCACTTATAAAATAATATTTCGGACATGTCGCGGGCACGTGCAAGTGTGTCTGGGTCTCAGAATTGACAATGGAAAGAAATGGGGGAACCCGGACGAATGCAAGTTTCGAAAACATGATGATGCAATGCGGATGATGACATGGCAAGATGCAACACGAAAGCAAGTGACATGGCAACGACAGCGAATAACTGGAGGACACCTCGCACATCGGTCTCGGGGAGTCACAACACTCCACCACTATGAGAGGATCTCGTCCCGAGATCTAGGATGGCACCGGAGGGAGAAACGGAAGGGAAAGAGAAGAGGTAAAAACTAAGTTGCTCCTTTGACAAACGAGTGAAACCAAAGAACCTTGAAAAGGTTAAGCCAAATTGAAAGAAAGAATACAACTAAGATGAATAAAGATGAAAACCTCCATTAGAAAAGAGAAACAAGGATCAATACTAGAACCTTGTAGGTTGAAAGACATAAGAATAAAGGTTGCAATGAACAAGCAGCACATGCAAACACTCCGGTTGAAAGAAGAAGCACACGGAATGATAAAGGTCGATTATGACAACACTCCGGTTGGAAATGGAAAGAATTGAACATGATCTTGGCAAGATGAGAGGATACTTGAAAAGAGGCACGACACTCCGGTTAAAAGGATAAGCACGAAAAAAACACGGTCCTGACAAGAACAAGAAGAAGGGTAGAAGAGAGCAACAACACAAATGCCTCCGGAAGAAAAGAGAGAATGGAATTGAATGAACGGAAGGAGAAAACAATATCTTCTACCTTACATGAGCTTGCAAAAGCATCTTGAAGAGAAAGGTCGAACAGACTTGTTGGAAAACCAACAACGAAAAAGGATAAGCTTGTTATGGTTTTATGGAATACAACTCAAATTATGAGGTGACAACCTGCCACTCACGGCAAAAGAATTTGATTGGTATGAACAAGGAGACGAGAAAGCTTATTTCACCGGAAGGGTAGATGAAGAACTTGGATCATATATGAGCACCATAAGTAGCAATAATCCTTAGGGAAGGCTTTAGGTGAAATATAACCCAAGATAACTCCAACGAAGAGGTTGATGGATTTAAAACATCTCATTCTTTACAACATGTGAATCATGAAACATGAACTCAAATTATCAAGAATGACATAATACCTCCTACAATGATATGGAAAAAAATTGCACTCCGAATAGCAAGATGAAGAATGCTTGAGCTCCTTAGAAAAGAATCTCGATGAAAAACTTCGAGAAGGAATTAAATTCTTGATGAACCATCGTGTAGAACCTCCATGAAGAACTCCGTTAAACAAAAGAATGATCAAACGAAAAGAAAGAGAAGTTGAAAACAGAAGGTGAATCCTTGTACCGATTTAGATGAAACTCCGTGGTGAAATAATTGAAAAAGGTTGGAACTCTGGGAAAAAGAGGAGATGAAACAATTGAAAACTGAGAGCTTGATGAGCCTCCGGAATACGGAATTGAATTCACTCGATGAAACAAGAATAAGAATTCATTATGCTTATCCTTCACCATTTTAAATTGATGACAAGCAGCGGATTTGGCATACCACTTATTCTCGTCGAAAGGATTAAATATAAATATAGCTCAAACTTTAGGAAGGTCTTCAACGAACCACCAGAAGGATTGAAAACAACGAATAAATTGATATGATAACAAGTGACGAGAAATCTTGAACGAACCACTGTAAGAATTAAAAATGAAAGAAGAGAAGATAAAGAAACACCGGGAAGAATTAGCAAATGAATGAAGATGCTTGAGAGAATTTAGATACAAGTGAACGAAGGGATCACAAACTGATTAGAGAATATTGAATGATGCACCGGTAAGATTTGGAGAATGATAGCTGAAGGCTGAGAATGAATAAGTCTTCTGAAATGATGGGCTCCGGAGGAAGGAAAAGAATTTTCGCGATCAAAACAATTATGAGAGGATGGCCTTGAACTAGAACAACGAATCTCTGAGTGAACGGATAAGATATGGAGGTAAAACTCTTCTTCGGTCTTCAAATGATGAGAAAGACGGCGGGAAACACCACCGTGAATTGTTGAGACACTCCGGAATAAAGAAGAATAGAAAAGTTGAACCAATGATGAAAAGAATTTGGAAGATCTTGGAGAAAGACATTTGACTGATGATAAGTCATTCTTACGTCAAACTTCGAAAAGAAATTTGAGGATAGCTCCGGGAAAATATGAAGAGTCGGGTAAGATCCTGGGAAAAGACCTGTGGGTTAGGGCCCACTCAAAAGAAAACACCATTGAACGATTTAAAAGAGAGAATGCACTGGTTGAATTAAATGGCTTGAATGAGATAACATCCTCGAAAGAGCTTGAACGAAAGCAGAGTAGAAACATGAATCTTTGAGATATCTTCAGCACTCCGGAATAATTGAATAGCGAGGAGTGGATGATTAAGAGGTGCACCGGCATGAAAAGAATTAAAACGAGGAAAAGAATATGATCAACACCGAAAGCTTGAATTGAATCCACCGGAGAAGGAAAAGCACGAAGAATGATGAACTTGAATCTCTGTTAGAATCTTCATGAGAAACACCAGATAAGAATGGAGAGACTTCCATCGATAAAATGGATAGTTGATTAAGAAATCTGAGTCCTTGAGGAAAAAGGGTGGGTGGGCGGGAAAAACAAAGGCAACTTGGAGACGGATGAAACAAACAACGTTGAGAAGAACTGATACTTGGTCTTGCGGTTGTTGAAATGATCGGATCCACTTGAAGAGAAACACGCCGGTGAAAAGAAATTGAAATGACAAACTCGATGATCGAGAATGATTAGTATTCACATAGGAATATGAGAACACCATTTGGGGAAGGAATGGAATCAACATTTGACTTCGAAGAAACTCGAATACCACAACTCAAAACAAAACAAAGGATTGGCTTGCAGAATAAGCCGGAACAAGCATATGATAGAGATTTCATCCGAAGATTTCGTGGTGGGGCCTACACGGGCTCGATCGTACAGTACCATCATGTACAAGGCAGTGCACATGACATACGAAGCGTCCCCGGGTCGGCATAGCCAAGGACTCTTTAAGACACAACGAGACCACTGTAAAACCGACCGTGAATAGGCGGACCACTAGACGTCGAACCCCAATTTCATATCATACATCTGTCGAAAAGATGTCCTAAGATCTCCTTGAATTCCCACGTATAAACTCCCAAAAAAATTCCGGTTATGCAATCAGGTGTTGGGGATACAGGGGAAGCATAATATCTCACCCAAATCTAGCAAATCCTACATCCAGCTGTATCCATCCTTCAACACATAACCAAGAAACCTTCGGAAATCGTCTACCTCAACCTTCAAAAAGCATCCATTATACGAGTTATGGCAATACTCCCGAACTCCCGCCCCAGTACTGGGTGGCATCGAGGTTATCTCACCAACAACTTCATAAAAGAGATTTTCGATGTCGGCGAAACTAAACTCAGGTATTCCAGAACTGCAATGATAAAATTGTGACGACAACACCTCGGAGCTCAACTCCCCGGGACACTGCCACAACCCCTAAATGTCAGCAGGCACCAAGAACAATGTTATCGTCACAAAACCATCAGAACGATTCCAAGATACCCGCATGATCCTAAATTTTTTTTAGTGAAATTTGAGAAGAGAAGAGTCAAAACTCTACGTCAGGATGCCTCACTAGAGCGACGAAGGGACTGAGAAGTAAAAAAAGAAATCTTAACTCTCTGATATATATAATCCTAAATGACTCAAAACATTTCTATACTTAATAACGCCAGCGGTTCGATCAAGCAGGGGGCTCCTAAGGTCGGGGAAGGCTCTGATACCAACTTGTAACGCCCTCGATGCGGCTATATCTCCCACGTGTCAAAGTACGACTTAGAGGAATAACCGCGTTGAAAGCAATGTCGCAAGTGAGGTAATCTTCACACAACCCATGTAATATATAAGGGAAAGAGATACATAGTTGGCTTACAATCGCCACTTCACACAGTTACAAGAATAAAGCATTACATCATCCAGATACACACAAGGTCCGACTACGGAACCAAAATAAAAGAAGACTACCCCAAAAGCTACACAAATCCTCGATCGACCCCAACTGGGCTCCACTACTGATTAACTAGAACGAAACAACATAAAGGACAAGATCTTCATAGAGCTCCTCCTTGAGCTTGGTTGCGTCACCTGCTCAGTAAAATCGGCACCTGCAAACTGGTTTTGGAAGTATCTGTGAGTCACGGGGACTCAGCAATCTCACACCCTCGCGATCAATACTATTTAAGCTTATAGGTAGGGTAAAAGGTATGAGGTGGAGCTGCAGCAAGCGACTAGCATATATGGTGGCTAACATACGCAAATGAGAGCGAGAAGAGAAGGCAAAGCACGGTCGAGAAACTATGATCAAGAAGTGATCCTAGAACAACCTACGTGAAACATAACTCCAACACCGTGTTCACTTCCCGGACTCCGCCGGAAAGAGACCATCATGGTTACACACGCGGTTGATGCATTTTAATTAAGTTAAACGTTAGGTTTTCTACAACCGAACATTAACAAATTCTCATCTGCCCATAACAGTGGGCACGGCTTTCGAAAGTTCAAATCCCTGCAGGGGTGTCCCAACTTAGCCCATCACAAGCTCTCACGGTCAACGAGGGATATTCCTTCTAGCGGGAAGACCCGATCAAACACAGAATCCCGGTTACAAGACATCCTCGACAATGGTAAAACAAGTCCAGCAAGACCGCCCGATGTGTCGACATCCTGATGGGAGCTGCACATATCTCGTTCTTAGGGCAACACCGGATAGGTCAACCTACGAGTGAAACCAGCCCTCAAGTTTCCCCGAGGTGGCCCCGCAGGCTGCCCATTTCGGACCAACACTTAGGCAAGCACTGGCCCGGGGGGTTATAATAAAGATGACCCTTGGGCTGGCCTAACCCAAGGGAAAAAGGCTAGGTGGCGAATGGTAAAACCAAGGTTGGGCCTTGCTGGAGGAGTTTTATTCAAAGCGAACTGTCAAGGGGTTCCCATTATAACCCAACGGCGTAAGGAACGCAAAATCCGGGAACATAACACCGATATGACAGAAACTAGGGCGGCAAGAGTGGAACAAAACACCAGGCATAAGGCCGAGCCTTCCACCCTTTACCAAATATATAGATGCATTAATTAAATAAGAGATATTGTGATATCCCAACAAAATATCCATGTTCCAAACATGGAACAGGCTCCAATCTTCACCTGCAATTAACAACGCTATAAGACGAACTGAGCAAAGCGGTAACATAGCCAAACAACGATTTGCTAGGGCAAGGTGGGTTAGAGGCTTGGTTTAACAACATGGGAGGCATGATAAGCAAGTGGTAGGTATCACAGCATAGGCATAGCAAAAGAGCGAGTAACTAGCAAGCAAAGATAGAAGTGATTTCGAGGCTATGGTCATCTTGCCCGAAATCCCGCAAGGAAGAAGAACGAGTCCATGAAGAGGACAAACGGACGTAGTCGAACGAATCCTCACAAACGCGACGTTATCGGAACTAACCCGAAGAAGCAACACCGGAAAGAAGCAAATAACATAGTAAACAACCATCACAAAATCATGGCATGATGCACATCCAAGTATGATTCATGTCAGGTTTAATGAGGCATGGCATGGCAATATGCACAAGCAATCCTACAAATTAAGTGGAGCTCAATATGCAACGGTGCATATTGACGAAACACCATGACAAGTTATTTAGTTCGATCTCATTTATGTAATCAACAATATTAAATGTTGATTAGCAAGCAAGGGGTGAAGCAAAACAAAACTACCTATCTAGGCAAGTTTAAATGAGGCCGGAAACAACGAACAACAAATTCCGGTAAATCCCCATATGCATATTTTAGATTTGGTGCTGTTCTGCCCTAAACACTATTTTAGAGTTGTTAAACATGCAAAGTGAAGCCACCATGTTAAACTAGGTATTTTTCCACCCCATTTACATTTGTTGCTACGGTTATTTAGTTATGGAATAAATCATTTTAACATGGCATACGAGCAAATTTAAACAAACATCATTTTAGACATTTTAAACATGGATGAAAGTGGCATATAATTAACCTACACATAATTCTAAGCATCTTTCATATTAAGTTTGTTTTAATCCGATGCATGGTTCAACAATTATTAAATGCCTGATGTTGGGGGGGGGGGGTTCTACAAAACCTGCAGTCTCTGAAAAAATAGGAAATTCATTCTGCGAAAAAAAACATATCCCGGGCCGACTCTGGCCGGCCCAAAAGTGCACAGGGACAGGGGCTGCTCACCAGGCCTTATGGGCCGGCGGATCTGGTGGGCTAAAACGGTGTCTTGGCAAAGAAGCGGGCTGGGCCTGGCGCTGGCGTGGTCAACGCGAGGCGGGGAGGATACGGGCGCAGTCGCTCGTTCCTGGACAGAACGAGACGCGGGGCGCGGAGGCGTTCGTCCTCCTCTGGACGCCGTGGAAGCAGCGGCGCGGAGCTGAAAGCAGCAGAGGGACTCGGCGGGGCGAGGGACCATGGGAACCGGCCGGATCCGAGGCAAGGGCGGCGGTGGAAGGCGACGGCTTGGCGGTTGGCGTCCACGGCGTCATCTGATACCTGAAGAACAAAGACAGGGAATTCAGAGAAGCAAACAAGGAAGTGGGGAAGAAAGAGACGGCGAGGGAGATGCCAGGGGTGCGATGGGGCCTGCCTGGGGTGTCCGGCGACGACGAGGCCGGTCGTCGGAGGCGCGAAGGCGAGGCCATGCTTGCCAGGGCGGCAAGTTGTGGTTTCCTGAAGCAGAGGCAGCGGCGGTCTGCGGGAGGTTGAAGAGGGAGCCTCGGGGATGGGCGTCGGGGCCGGAACCGGATCGAGACGGAGGCGGCGGAACGGCGCTGGGTGGCTCGGTGCAGGTAGGCTCCTGTGGGCGGCGCCGGCGAGCTGGAGGCCATGGGTCGGCGTCCTGGTTCCACGCGACGAGGAGGAAGATGGGGCCCTCGTGCCCAAGCTAGCGAAGCAGGACGGCGACGGACTTGGCGCGGAGGGAGGCGGATACGCAGCGGCGGGGAAGAGCAGCTTGGGCGCTGCGGGAACCAGCAGGCGCGGCGGCTCCAGGGACTTGGCGGGGAGGGAGCTACAGCCACCATGGAAGTTCCTGGTACAGAGAGGGAGAGGCAACGGGGCATGAGAGAGAGGTTAGGGACGGACGAGAGAAGAGACAGGGGCTTCGGGAGAGGAGCTCCTTTGCTTGGATCGAGCAGGTGGAGAGCTGCAGCGCCGGTTGGGCAAGCGCACAGATCGAGCGAGGTAGGTGGTACTGCGGGTTGGCTCGGGTGGAGTGGATCGGGAAGGTGGAGGCTGGTTGGGTGGCTGAGGAAATCGAGGAGGATTTGGAATGAGCGGCGGCGGCAGCGAGTGAGGGGATGGATGGGACAGCCGTCTGAGATTTTAGGGTTAGGTTGTTTATATAGGTAGGGGAAATAGGGTAAGGGGGTATTCGGTTCGTCCGATCGTAATCAGGCGTTCGAGAATTAATTGGTTAGGGAGTCCAATTAACAAAACGGAGACGTTTTGTAGATGTTTGGGGATGATCCGGACCCAACGGTGACGACTGCCCGGGTTGGGTCCGGGGAAGTTTCGGACGCGCACGTGAGGGATTCGAAGCACTGTGCAGAGAGGGTTTCGGGGTCTGGCGGTTGTCAGCGGACTGTGCAGAAGCTTTGGGCTGAGAGAAGAGAAGAGAGAGAGACCCGACGACAGTTTCCGGAGACCGAAAACATCCGACGTTAGACCGACTATAATGCCGCTATAGTTATCCGTTGGGCTATCAAACGAACTCCGAATGCGATGAAACTTGGCAGGCGGCCTACCTACAACATAAAAACACCACATGCCAACTTTCAACCCATTCCGAGAACATTTATCGACCACTTATAAAATAATATTTCGGACATATTGCGGGCGCGTGCAAGTGTGTCTGGGCTCAGAACGGGCAACGGAAAGAAATGGGGGAACCCGGGCGAATGCAAGTTTCGAAAACATGATGATGCAATGCGGATGATGACATGGCAAGATGCAACACGAAAGCAAGTGACATGGCAACAACAGCGAATAACAGGAGGACACCTGGCACATCGGTCTCGGGGCGTCACAGGCGCGCTGCTCCTCCGTGAGGGACGATCGCACGCGGTCGACCTCGGCGGCAAAGACGCTGGGGCGCGCGACGACGTCGGGCACCGGGGGGATGGCGGCGCCGCCATTGCTGAGCCTCCACCCCGTCGGCCCGACGCGCATGTCTGGCGGCGCCGGGATGTTGGCATTGATTTCCCGCGAGAAACCGATGCGCTCTGGGGGAAGACGAGGCGCCATCTCGCTGACGCCGCTGGCCCGTGGTTCTTTCGCGCCAAAAACGCTCCCCCCCACCACCCCCCCCCCACCCCCCCCCCCCCCCACGCCCCCGGGCGCCCCCAGCGTACCGGATTCGGTCTGGGTACGCCGGCGTCAATTTCGGCCCAAGCCGGCCAAAAACAGACTTTTGGGGGTGCGGCTGGATCTTTTTTGGGCGCCGGTGCGGGAAAAACACATGGGGAGGGCCTATTGGACACGCGACTGGAGATGCTCTTAAACACTAATGGCAAAGTCAGACTCCTGTGCTAGGTGGGATTTTGAACCACTCAAGTGATGGTTAAATCCGTCATACTTCCATCAATCCTAGATGGATAACCATCCAGTAGAATGATAGAAAAGGATCCAAACCATTCTATCTCTACCGGAGTACTGAGATTTGATCGTGCACATGCAATACACTAGTATAATATGAACAAGGCAATGTAAACATGAAAACATTTTCCTTGCCATTTATGATTTAGGTTTGCTCTACATGCCCCTCCACATGTATTCTTTTATCACATAATTTGATCCACAATATAAAATGAGCTCCTCCCTACCAGATCTCTCAAAGTAAAACCATGCATGTCACATGACCAAACACATACGTCTCTTAATTCACACAATAAATTGTTGGCGGCGGTTGCTATCACGCAGGATATACATTCTTGGTCACCTCTCCTTGAAAGCAATGAACACCAAGCCTATCACAGCGCTAGATCAAACAAGTCCTGATGTTGCTCGTGTATTTTTTTCCCGCAAAAAAAAAGGATACAATGTTGACTAGTCATCAGTGGAGAAAAAAGCGACCCCAATAACTGGACAACTATTTTTTTCCTTCATTTGTCATTCAAGTGCAGCGTAGTCCGATCTCGTTGCAGCAGGTGGGCAGTCGTTCTTCATGCCGAACGATGATCGGTGGTTGGACATCTGGCTGGATACCTCGGACGACACCGCCGAGAAGGATAATGGTGATGATAGTGATGATAGCGACTTATAGCTTCTTTTATGCAATCTATCTCTTTTTTATCGTTTGTCGTTTTTAATTACATGCAATCTATGTTTCAGATGTAAAATACCTTTGTATCGTTTTAAAATCTATGCAATTTATCTATTTTCCAATGCCTACATTTAGCCTAGAATGAGTGCACGCTGTGTTTTTTTTTCGCGCTGCATTTTAGCACGGCTGCTGGAGCGGGCACAACGCGCCGCGCCAAACCAGTCGATGCGCGCGCGGCATATGTGTTTTTTGCGCGCGGCGTGACCGGCGCCTGTTGGAGATGCTCTCAGGACCAATTAGAATCATTAGGCTTATGTTTGTTCTAAGAGGCTTAACTGAAGATCTGTGGCACCTGTGTTTCATTGATCATTGCTACAGGAACTATATCTGAACCAGCATAGTAAGGTCACATGATGGTCATTTTGTTTTACTGTTCCAAAATCCCTTCATCTAATTCTATCAGGTATAAGTCAGTTTACCTTAAGCATGTGTAACTGGCAAACTAAAACAAGGGTGAAATGGTCAATTTCGGCACCAGCCTAGCTTGATGATTTCCTGGAACCTAGCTCCTTTTTGCTGGAACATGAATATCTGCTTGCTTACAGGAGTATAGTAACTATTATCCTATATACCAAAATAGTTTGATCTCCACTACATCTAATTCACTTGACATGCAGCCTCCCACCTCACAAAGTTACGGCATACATGTCTATGACATCATAATTAATCCTTGCAATTATCCACATTATACTTCTTAGACAAATCCATGTCATTAGCCGATCATCTCATGCATGTGTTGTGGACAAGTGATTGGAATTGGAGCTACAAATTGATCGTTGGGATTCGGATTGAGAAGTGAAAATAGGAAGTGGAGAAGGCTTACATGCATAGAAGTATTGGTTGGCGTATGCTCTCTTACCAAATACTGAAGCATTTTTTTTCTTCGAAAGCTCTACCTCAAATGTATTGTCCCAGAACGAAATGACCATGTGTATCAAGAACAGTAAATCTTGGATGAAAGGCACAATGCAACAAGTTTTTTTGTCCTGATTTCTAGTTCCTCTACCTGAATCTGAACCTAGCACACTATAGTACATATGTTTCTCTGAATGTAAACAGATGAATGTATATGGGACGATAGTCTGGCAATCACTTCGACAGGAAGATAGATCTGCACTGCTGCATTGTGTCGTCGGGGTTGGTAACTGCACATGTAAATGATTTGTCAGCATCAAAGCCAGATAAACCATGGGTTGAACTCAGCGAATAAACTGAACCAGGCAACATATTTAAAATTGCTAGCAAGTGGAGTATCCACATAATTGTTTCGCAACTAAGTCACAATGGGAGTTGTGCAATGTTTCTGGAGGAGTATTGATTGCCTTATGGTTACTCAGTTCAGTACTCCATTAGCCCGAGGTGCACTCTTCAGGGACTACAGCTATGATGGCGAAAAGGTAGTTTCTCGCAGTTTTTAAGATGACTTAGAAAAGGTGCTACTCCGAGGATTAGCTATGATGGTGAAAAGGTAGTTTCTGGCAGTCACTACAGCTGGATCACCAACAATTCAGAGAAGTTGGATGTTAATGATACTGCCCTCATGCTCGAGCACAATACCTAATATGAAACCAGTTAGCAACTAATAATTTCGTTTGCGATTTGCATGCTCTGCAGCGCAGCTCATTTAATTCATATTTGGCATATACAGTTGTACAAAGATGCTCTCTACGTCTCTCTTTTGTATTAATGAGCCATTCGAGAAATCTCATCTTATAAGCTACCGCCTTTCTTGTACTGCAAAAAATACTCATCCAGGGATGTCCTCAACTTAAATATAGAAAACAAAACTCCATGATTTCACAAGCATACAACAACTTTTAACATACAAATATACAATCAGCATACCTGTATGACCAACTGTTCTGTCAGATTCAAATATCTCATGATCATTTCCACCCTATTAAATAGAATGGAAGGAAAAGGAAGCACTAATCAGACAAAATGCTAGAGAAAGATACAGTACAGTTAAGTTTGTAGTAATTAAATGGGATGTCATTAGCAGTGGCTTGAAAAGTTTGCCGAACACCTTTTTGTGTGCACAAAGGTACTTCACTTCACAAAAGACAATGAGATTTCTTACCTTGGGAGCACTACACAACTAAAGTATACATCTCTCACCTTGTAAGTTTTGTCCCCAAAGAAATGAATTTCTTTGAATTCTTCAAGATATCTCAAGCAGTAGGTTTTGTCCCAGCCTTTTGGGAATACCTGAATTCAGTGGTGCAGTGGTAAAGCCCAAAATGGAAATTTCTAGCAGATATGTATTAGTTAGTTACAATACTGACATCAAAACTAATCTGCCCTCCAATGGAAAATGTGAGATTCAAGTGGCCAAACTTTTCACGAAGCACTGACACCATTTTAGGCCGAATGTTATGTACCTAAAGAATTGAATTGGTTCAGTTCCATGTTCCTCTAATGACATATTTCCCCTTTCTGATTCGAACTAAAGTACCTTATCATACTTCTCAAAATCATCACGCTCTTCTTGACTACAGTTCCTCCCTATTGGCGACACATTGATCATTCCATTCCTGAATTCTATGAATGTACCCCTGGGGAAACGTTAACTCGGTGAGTAAAGAGGTAGCAGCGGAGGGAACTCTCGGGTTCAGCGCTGACCTTTTAATTGGGATATCCAAGTCCGCGATGTAATGAAGAGTGAAGTTAATGAATTCCTGCGAGGTAGGAACACATAATATCACCATCAAGGCCTGGAAACTCATCTGCGACAACAGTACAAGATAAGAACACCACACGACGTTGGCTCACCTTAAGCTGGTCATCTCCGAGATACGTTTTCAAACTCTGCAACACCAGGCAAAATTCAGCCGTGGATCCTTATGCAACATCTCAAGTAAACTCAGTACGTTCATGCCAAAACAGTGTACATATACAATGTGCTGGAGACTTACTTGCGTCCCGATAAGCTCGCCGTTCCTGTGCGCAACTAGTCCGTTCTCGGAGAAGACGTAGTCGTAATCGGTGATGACTGCAGAGGAGAGAACAAACATCAGAGTTTCAGACCCAACTGATTACGGTTTCAGACAAGGTGAGCAAACAGTGCCTCGCGAAGAACTCTGAATCCTAGCAGACCTGATTTACCGAGCTGCCCGGAGATCTTGGCCAGATCGGATCCCCCGACCAGGCCCATGCTCACAACCTGCTCCCGGGAAGAAAAACAGAGTGCCACAATCAGACATACAGTGAGTGGGAAATTAGATCTTAACACACACTTAATTCTCCATTTGATAATCTGCCCGCCGGAGAATCCCACGGAAAGAGAAACTGGAACGAGGGCGGGAGGGCCTCACCTCGCGCAGCCGCTTCATGAACTCGCGCATCTCCGGCGTCACCTCTTTGCGCGGCGCGGTGATGGTGTCGTCGACGTCAAAGAGCGCGAGCACCGCGGTGTTCTTCCTCGCCGCCGCCATCCTGCTCGTCCTCCCGCCGCCGCTGCAGCTGCTACGAGTAAGAAGGGACGGGCCGCGCCTCGTCGCAGCGGTCGCGTGATATGGCGCCGCCGGGGGGAGAAAGTCAATAACGCGCGAACGTGCCAAATAGGAGAGACTTTTTGGATGACATTTCATTTTTTATAGTTTTTTTTTGATAGTTTGGATTATTTTTTTTTCACAGTAGAAACGCTCATACATATACACATACACTCATCTATGTGAATGCACACATGTACATCCTACCCTATGAGCACTTCCGAGAGACTGAACCGCCAAATCATCTTGAAATTAACAGTCGTTATATACGTCTTCGTAGTCGACGGGATTGTTGCTTCCACTAAATGCATATGGCCAGAAGGCTTGCTGAAGGCGGAGATGATCTTAAGATAGTTTTTCGTTAATGGGGTTAGAAAAAAAGAGTCCTTACTTTCATAATTGAAAATCAGTGTCCACGAGCACTAATGCCAGGTCTAAACTTGAATTCTGATGAGCAGGAAAATTTTCTTTTTTACAAGAGGAGGATTACCATCGGCCTTTGTATCAGAGTGATGCATGCAACCCTAAGGTGGGCAGGAGATAACATTATCCTTCTAATCAGACAATCAAATGTTGGTTCACTAGTTTGGATTGCTTACTACATGTGTGATGTGGGTATTTTTGATTTTTTTGTTAATTAACTTTCAAAGTGTGTATCCAGTTATACGATCTGGCTGCCATGGTTGATTTTATCATGAAGAGAGTTTCAATACTTAATCCTGTAAAGTGTGTGCTTGGGTGAAAAAAACAACAACTTTGAAGTTGCAACCGAGTGAATAATAAAGTCGCCACAGTATTGATAGCAAAGTTGCCATGTTGTAACTTTGATGTCGGTACAGTTGCAACTTTGGAATGATTACAATTGCAACTTCATTGTCGTGGAAAAAAGGACTTCATTCTCATGGAGTTATAACTTTATGGTATAAAGGAATTTTTAATAAACAAACCTCAATGATGAAAGCGAATCATAAATTGGACAGACGATTTGGTGCGTACAAAATTTTAGTCTTGTTTCATTTAATCCTAAAATATGCATGTGTGCAGTTGATAGTGTGGTGACCATATGCTAGGAGGATGTTGCGCCAAGAGACTAATGAGCGCGAACATTCCTCCATATGTTTTTGGAAGTTGAAATTCATCTCCTTCCTTGGCCCTTTTTTCTTCTTCTTAGCAGCAATAAGGAAAACACATATGTAAAGTATCTCCGTCTCATCTTACAATTTTCCTGGAGTAGCATTGCAATTTTCTCAGAAAAGATTTAGTGATGGCACTAAACATTCTTGGCCTGGTTCCACTTGGCTATGTAGTAGATCCATGTGTGATAATTACTTCAGCTGTCGAGATGTGGATCACAGAGGACTCTGGATGTAGCCAATGGAGACATGCGCTTGGATTTGTTCAATCAGTTTGGTTTACTGCATAGTCATAGCCCATGTAAATATATATTGTTATGTCTCGGCTTGATGGATTTTATTCAAACAAAACTAAACGTCTTCCTCCGTCATCCTCCTCCATCGGTAGATTAGAGAAGGAATAGCATCTAGGTTTTCCCTTTCCGTCATCTCCTCCATCGGTAGATCGCCGACCTCTTCCTCCTTCGCCTGTGAGGGCGTACAAGGAGGACCCAATCTATAGGTGGGAGCTGTAGTTCCGCTCTCTTGGGGCATAAAGTAGGTGGCCCATAGGCAGTGGGTAGACGAGGGTGTCATCTTCGGTGTGGAATAAGGTATCCCTACTTTGCCCTTGTTCCAATGATGCTTCTTCCTATCACCAGGAGCTGTGTGGAAGATGGTGGCGCACACCCCTACCCCACATGCCTCCAGTGTATGGGCCAGTATAAAATATCACTAATATTTATGAATTTGCGAACATTTATTTCAAGTCCCCGATTTTTTTTTGTGTACACTTTTAGTCCACAAACATTTTTTAAAGATCATGAACGTTAGTTTCTCGACATTTTTTTCCAAAATCATGAACATTTTTTAATATGCGAACAGTTTTTAAAAATCACAAAAAATTTTAGTTCGGGAAAATTTCATGATTTCCTGAACATTTTTTGTAATTCACAAATATTTTATGATTTATCGAGCTACTTTGTAAAAATAGCATTTTTTAAATTTTGGAACATTTTGTAATTCCAAATTAATATAAAAAAGGAAAAAATAGAAAAGGGAAAAGTAAATATATAAAGTAAATATATAAACAGAATTAAAAAAGGTGGGTGTCATGGTCTGCGCATGGGCCGGCCCAAGAACGTCGCTTGGGAGGTGGAGGTGCACACTTGCTCCCTATTCAGCATGTATGTCGATGAATAGGGGCGCTCTCCGGCCGAAAGACCGCCCCGTATTTGACGGCTCGCAACGCATCCGGGAGCGTCTCCATCGACGGCACGCCCTACTTCCTCCGGCAGCTGCACTGGCACTCCCCCACCGAGCACAGCGTCAACGGCCGCCGGTACGACATGGAGCTGCACATGTTCCACGAGAGCGCCCAGGGCAAGGCCGCCGTCATCGGCGTCTTCTATGAGATCGGCGCCCACGACGCCTTCCTCCACAAGGTAACTTTTGCTTCTCTCTTTCCTTTCTTGCTTTCTTTAGTTAACCAACCAACTAACCATGCTTAATTAAGCTTGATAAACTAAAGCCAACACGGCAACATGGGACTTAACTTAATTATTAGTAAGCTTAACTAACAGCAACATGGCAACATGGGACTAACTCTAATCTTGTACTACGAACGCAGCTGGAGCCATACCTGGAACTGATAGCTGATCGGAAGGACAGGGAGGAGAAGATGGGGATGATGGACCCGAGGGGCGCCAGGGGAAAGGCCAGTGTGTACTACCGCTACGTGGGCTCCCTCACCACCCCGCCCTGCTCGGAAGGTGTCATCTGGACCATCGTCAAGAGGGTACGTCCCATTTCATTCATTCATTCATTCACCCTCACCATGCATCAAACACAACGACCAACCGCTGAACAAAAATTCAAACACAACTACCAACTACTCCAACTATCAGTAAAATATTTCATTTCTGGACCACCACATGACACACAACTTGCAACTGTCAAATAAAAGAATTCATTTCTGGAACTTTTGATTGATTGGAATTTAGATCAGTGGAACGCACGCCAGCTAGATGTGTGCACACGTCCATTTATACGCCATGCATTGCGTGGTTGGTGAATAAGGATGGAATTGATATATATTTTATGTTACTGAAACTTTTCTTTTCCTATGACTGGTTGAATTTGCAGGTGCGCACTGTGTCGAGGCACCAGCTGGAGCTTCTCCGGGAGGCCGTCCATGACGTAAGTTCTTTCCCCTTCCGTTTCTCTAATCCTTTTCATGAAAGAGAAGTCTTGCTGTTCTGTTCGTGCGTTCAACTCTTGTCTTTCAGCACTTTACATCGGATGGTAGACCTTAACCGTGGACCGCTGGAAATTCCACAGCGACATGAAAGCCGCCTTTAATTTGGTCCATCTCCACCCATGGACTAGAAATTTTTTGGACTGATTTTTCTTCAACCCTACATGCAGGACATGGAGAAGAACGCGAGGCCGCGTCAGGAGGTGAACAGCAGAGATATCAGCATGTTCCGGCCTTTTGAGCAAATTAGACATTGATTACATGGTTATTTTTTTTATCTAGTAGTTTTTCCCATCCACTTTGATAGATGCCTTGTATACGGTTACTAAATAATAAGGACGTCGATAACTGTCACACGTGTGGTGTATTGGATGGTTGTGCCGCACACTCTGTGTGGCACGGAGACGACCCTGCCCGCACGACTGCGTCCGGGCGCGCGCAGCCACAGACCGCATGTCCGGTGCAGCGCGATCGCCCCGCATGAGCACGTACGGGCGAGCGAGCATGCGGCCTGCACGACTCGTCTCGGCCGTCGTCCCTCCCCGCCTGCGAGCCACACGCCCCGCGTGTCAGTAACCACGCGTCCCGTCGCGATTGCCATGGTCCAGACCTCTTCAGTTGCCATGTTGCTGAACTACAGTTGCCATGTTGCTGAACTACAGTTGCCATGTTGCTAAATTACAGTTGCCATGTCGGAGAACTACAGTTGCCATGGTTGCTCAACTGCATTTGCCATCTTAGGTCAAGTGCCGGATGCCATTTTTGGGCAACTGCAGCTGTTGCCATGTATGATCTGGTCTAGTACAGTTACCATGATTTGAAAAATTTTAGGAATTGCCACCTACTAACACTGGACAGTTGCCATGTAGCACTAAAAAAACATGGCAAAAAACATGTATTGGATAAAGAGAGAGTTGCCGTCTGCTTACAAGCACGCTAGAGGCAGTTGCCATGTACCCTGCAAAAACACATGGCAACTGATAGCTTTTGGTGTGTGGAAGAGGAGACGGGAATGTGGGCGATGGTGGTATCTTTAGGAGTTGCCACCTACTAACACTAGACAGTTGCCATGTAGCGCTACAAACAGACGTGGCAACAATAACATGTTCGGGTGAAAAAGAGTTGCCATCTGTTTACAATCACAAATAAGGCGGTTGCCATGTACCCCTCAAAAGACATGGCAAATGACAGCTTGGGTGTGGGAGAGTGGGAGAATGGGCAGTCGTGGGAGATGGGAAACAGAAGTGGTGCGTGGCGTGCGGGCGCGACATCAGTTTCATTGCACGCCCCGACTGGCGAACCGTTGACCGCGGAGAGAAAACGGCGTGCGGGCGAACTCCCTCACACGCCACACACACGAGTTGTCCTACGTGGCACATAAATTCAGTCTTTTCATGCCAAGATTCGTGCAAAAAGCGTTGGACGACGATGAAGACGTGTGGACGAGTTGGCTAACGCCCACACATGTGGACGTTAGTGTTTTCGAATAATAAAGGAACACGACCAGTTCATATCCATGCATATCTTGATGTTGGGATGCAGATCGTCAATATGATTATTGTTGTGTATTCCATAACTCATCCAACTGCTACTGCCATTAAAAATGAAAAAACTGGCAAGGATTTGATTACGGTTGAGTACCGTGGGAATGATATAATGCCATCCATGGCTAATTCTTGTATTACTCAGGTTCTTCTTAGCCAAACGAGAATGAGTCAATTTATGGCTATTTTTGGCAGAACACAACGTAGTGCTGTTTGGCTTGGCTCCCGTTCTAAGAACGTCTAGACTTTGTGTACTTATGATTGTACTTCCTAAATTTTGAGTATCACAAGAGTTAGGCCTCCTTTAGTTCATAAGGTAGGAAAATCGTATGAATAGGAAAGTCATAGGAAATGAGATGACATGTATCTCAAATTCTATGATTAGGAACAGGAAAGAAGATGCCCTTTGATTAATATCATAGGATTTTTTTCATTGAGGTCTCCTTTGGTTTGTAGGATTTTTGTAGGAATTCTATAGGATAGGATTTGCAAAGGAAAAAAAATTTGAAGCCCTTTGGTTTGTAGGAATGAATTCCTATTCCTATGTAGGATAGGAATCAATCTTTCATGTTTTGAAGGAAAAAAAATATTAGCCTGGACTCAATGAAAAAACCATATCCTATGCACCAAATGACATCTTTCTCTATAGGAATTGACATGCATGTCATCTCACTTCCTATGATTTTTCTATTCCTATAAAATTCCTATCCTATGAATCAAAGAAGGCCTGAGTCTAGGATCATGTTTATTTTCCTATGAAATGTGGAGGATAGGTTTTTCAGAGACCCTAGCCCCCCCCCGGCCCCCGCGTCGCTCCCGCAGGGGCGACTCGGGCAGCGCTAACCCTAGCCGCCGCCGGCGGCCCCTCCCCCTTCTCCTCTCCCTCGCCACCACTGGAGGCGGTCGCCGGAAAGCTGCGCGCCCGCCGGGGAGGATGGTGGCGGGGATCTTGTCCTCCTGTTTCGCGCAGGGGATTCGGAGCCGGGGCGGCGGCCTCGGGTGGTGGTGCGTCGTCGTCTTCAGCCCGCGGCGTCGCTGGTGCTGGCCGCCCCCTTGGCCACGCGGGCGGCAAGGCGGCGGCGGGTGGTGGCTATGGGGCGCGGTGCCGCGGGGGCGCCCGCCCTGGATCCGACGCCTTCGCCCCCGATCCGTTCGGCCTCTATCAGATCTGGCTCCCGGCTGGCCCTGGTCGCCGACGTCGCGTCTGTGGTGGGGGTGGGGGAGATGGGGGACCTGGAGAAATTCACGGCTGGCCATGCCGGCCACGATGACGGGGACGCCTGAGGGAGCCGTCTCCTACCTATAGGCGCCGTCAAGGTGCCCCCTTTCCCCCCTTTGCTTCTCTCCCCTGCTTGTGCACCGGGGTGAAAACCCAAATCCCCCTGGATTGGGCGGCAGCGACGCTCGCGGCGTCGCCACCTCCATGGAGGTGCCGCCTTCGGTTGAGCATGGGGAGGTGGCATGTTCGATCTGGTTGGTGGGCGTCCGGTGGCGACATGGTTGGCGTTGGCGGGGTCTTGGTGGTTCTTCTCCAAGTCAGTGGCTTCCCAACCATGTCTGCTCGGTCACCAGCAGCCTCACCTTGCCTTTGCTTCTCCTTGAGTGTTGGTTCCCCCCTGCTCCATGTTTGCCTTTGTGGAGCTCGGCGGCGCGAGTTAGTGGTGCCCTGGTCAGGCTCTCCGGGCGGCAATGGCGTCGGTTGTACATCTTTGCTCTAGGGAGAGCGTTTGCATCGCCCAACGGATCGGCGCCTCGTGCCAGGCGAGGGGCTAGGGAGCCCCTTCGGAGTTGCAGGATGTTGTCAACGATGCGGTTGGAGTCAATGGAGCTGTCAGCGTTCCCTTACATGCTAGTTGGATCTCCGCAAGGCTTGCTGGTGTACGGGATGGATTGAACTCGGTGGAGGACTTCATTGTCTTCAAGCTGGTCCTGTTCTTTAGTTTCTTCATCTTTGCTTGTAGATGGTAGGAAGCCTTTTAGCTGCTTGCACAACACTATGTATCATTTTAGCTGTTTCTATGTTCTTTTTATAAGTTGGCGGTTGCTGTAATCCTGGCCGGTTGATGGCTTTGTTAATTCAAAGCCAGGCTCGACTTGAGCCTTCGTTCTAAAAAAAAATGTGGAGGATAAGAAGAATTCCTCCATAGAAATAGGATTCCATTACTACAAATCAAAGGGCTCTAAAGGAATTTTTTCTATAGAAATCCTATCCTATGAAATTCCTACAAGATTCCTCTAAATAAAAGGAGGCCTTATTCCGCAAAAAAGAAGTCCATCCATCTGGTGGTAGCCTGGTGGTGTCTCCGTTAAGAATCATGCAAGGAATAGTATACGCATGAGAGGATTATCCTCTTGCTCAACAAAGGCTAAGTTTGAATATTCCTGAATACGACCAACATAATATTGCTTCCTGGATGTCAAGTTGACTATCACTCTTAATATAAACGGAGTACTCAAATAATCAAGAGGAGTGTCGACCTCACCTGTTGCTGTCCCTGGTACGATGATGACAAGAGATAAGACTTGTGCACCATGTGCCATCATGGACGCCGGCATGAGTTAATTCAACTTTCTCAACAATTCAATCTTGTAGAAAATAACACAGAATAGTTGAGCATCCAATGCAATTAATGTTGTCCTTTTCAGATCAGCAGTTGCTTCTTTCGGGTTTCGAATGAACAGCAGACAAACACGTGGTCCTCAACTTTCGTATTCAGAGGGTTGATGATTGGCAGATTGAAAGACCTGCCTAGGGTAATCAGTGACGTAGAATAACTTTTAATCAAACAACTTGCGTCAAATTATTCGTCCATGAGTGTTCATATGATTGAAAAGTACAAAAAGGTTAGGTGAAACCGAATGCATTCCCTGTAGTGTGTTAAAATGAGAGTGTTAACGGGCAAGGTAAAGGTATTTGAAAGTTACTAACTTTTCTCATCTCCCGCCGCTGATAACAGTTTTGTGTCTTGTCCGACCACTTTGTGTTTGGCTTCGGCGTTGACTGTCTATATAATACTAGAGTAGAAGACAGAGGTTCAGTTAGATGCAGATTTGAATTCAACATAGACGGATTAGGAAATGCATCAGAAGCTCTTTTTTAAGCATTCATTAGAAGTGCTTATATGGTGTGTCGCAACATATATGGGGACGTCATGTTACTAGAGAAAGAACATCTGGGCTATAAACACACAAGATTGGAGATGAACTTTTAAATGCATTTCTTTTTAAAAAGAAAGATATTTTAGATATGGACAGAATCTCCAAGAAAAAAATTCAGCACAATTTTGCGTATGAACACATTGATAAAAAATGAATAATATTGTTAGCACAAATTGGTTATATTAATTTGTATAGGTGGTTTCGAGAACCTGTTTATATAGATAAAGTAAGAGGACTTAAATTGGAAGCTTTGTAGCGTGAAATAAGTAATTTTTCTAGGGCTTCAGGGTTGTAAGAGTAACACTAGCCAATCCCCTATAACCAGTTAGAGGAGCAAAATAGATGGCTAACTGCACCTAGCTGAACTCTCGAACCGTTAGTGGAGTAAATATTATACTCCTCCGGCACAAAAGTTTTCCCAGTTCTCGTAAATATACTCGACCACGGTGCAGACGAGTAAAAATTTCAGCACCCCCCTCCCCTGCCTGTGCAGCCACCCCTTCCCGTTGCTGCCGTCACCGATGACCCCGACTCCGGCTTGAATGGATAGTCAAAACCCATCCGCCAACCCACAAGCCACCACCGTTGGCGCATCGTCACCCTAACGACCCCTGCGCCACAGCCTGAACCCAAAAAAAAAGGTTTGGAACCAAAAAAAATATGGTAGCACATGCTACTTATGTTAGGCGGTTTGATTTGCTATTTTCTCCTTTGATTGTAGTAAAAATGTAAAAGGAAATATAACGGCGGGGGTGTGTGTGGGGCGCGGGGGGGGGGGGGGGGAGGGGGGGGGATCGCCACCTGAGTTGTATTCATAGTTGCCTACATAACAGGGGAGAAACAAAGAGGCAAAGCACAAACGACACAACAAGAACACCGCCAGCGTACTCGAATGCCATTAGCCAGCGAAGACCAAGTCAGGACACTACATGATCAACACAATCGAAAGGCGTTGCGCATCCGAGACTGCACAATGTCAGGACACCACTTGTGCCATGGGGTGCAATCGAAAGGTCGCGCGAACCGAGACGACACCACAACACATGTGTGCCACTAATGTAGTCGCATATGAATCGCCTTGCAGAGACACGAAGGAGCACCTGAGCACGAACCAGAAGAACTCCGACGAAGACGTGGGAAGACTACCAACACCCAAGCCACGACCCTCCTAGGTCGGAGGAAACTGCATCCATGGCTGCCACAACAAAGCATGGAGCTCACCAACCCAAACGACAAGCTCCCACCAACGAAGATAACGGGGCAAGGGGCCCTTCCAACCCGCCCACGGCAGTCCCCTCGTCAGGAGCAAGCCACATCCATGGCTGACATCTGTAGGCCAAGGAGATACCGACCCGCACAACGGCACCGACCGATAGGCGGAGGAAGAGGTGACCAATTGTGTACCTGGCATGTCACCATGCCGGCCACAACAACACTGGGGAGCTCCCGGCACCACCAAGTGCAACACAAAGCGCCACCACGCCGAGCGCACGCAAAGACCAAGGGTGGAAGCCTGATCTGCCGCCAAGGAGCAGAAAATAGGCGCCACCCAATAGATCTGATGAGCAGGCGCCTGCCGGATCTGGCCGCGCACGCCATAGCCACACCAAGAAGATGACAAACCGGAGTGAGCCCGAGGAGCTCCACCGTCTGGATCCACCACCTGCGCCACGCAGGGATGCCCGACGCCAACTCACCCTATAGCCAGAAGGGCACATGGCCACGCGACGACCCTCTGCCCAGCACCGAATGACGTAGAGGCCGCCCAACAAGACGGAGCGCCGGTGGAGCACGACGCTACGCGCAAGACCATTGTGGACGCAGCACTGAGGCTCCATGGGAGAGAAACAACCGCGCGCAGATGCAAAGGCCCGCCGCCGCTAGACAACACCAGGGCGTACACCAAATGACGGGGGGGGGGGGGGGGGGGATGAAAATGGCCGCTAGGTCTCCACCCGGGTAAAAGGAAACATGATTGGGTCATGAACGTGATTACACGCTAATTGCAGACACAGCTTTAAATGAGGACCCGAATACTCGGTTTCAAACAAAACTTAAAAGACAAATTTTAGGCGTGGCCAAACTGATTATTTTATGATGAAGATGCCTTTTGCACGGGCGTGCGTCTATGCATGTGTGTTATGGTGTCCAGCACGTGGACCATCTGAGCTCGAGTTTAAATGAGCTTGGATGAATAGTAAAATTGAAATCTTTTAAAAATATTTTTTTGATAAACTTTAATAGTTTTTCTAAGTGCTTGCAAATTTTCATCATGAGATCACACTTACGGAAGGCGTGACAAAAAAACATAATCAATATCAAACTGCTACTTTTGAAAGTACTCTGGAGCATTGGATTTTTTTTTTTTGGCCACGTCTTTCACGAATGTGAACTTATGATAAAAACTTACAAATGCTTGGAACATTTATCAGAATTTACCAAAAAAATGTCAGATTTTTTAATCAATCTAACTGTTTATTCAAGCTCATTTGAGCTCGAGCTTAGAATGATACTTTCGCTCCTTCCTTTTCTTCAGCACTTGAGACAAACCACCTTCAGCACACCTTCAGCAGTATATGTGGTGCATGCATTGCTGTTTATAAGCACTGGCGCATTGTTAGGATTCCAGTACAAGATCATGAAAGTGGCTATGAATTCAGAGATTACAACTCCACTACAGGAAATAATACAGTGAAAGGTGGAGACCAGGAAAGGAAGATGGACAATAACACGAGGACAAGAGAAACTCGACGCACAGCTAGCTAGGCCAATTGGTGAAGCCGTCTACGTCGTATCAGCCATATACCTTTCTTAGAGCATCTACAGTCAGGTGTCTCAAACCCGCCTCATACATGTGGGTGGGCCGTCCGATTACTGACCGGTCACATTTTTTTTAACCCGGACAGACGCCTTAAATGGGCCTCAAACGTCCGGGCTGACCGGCACCTCTCATATTCAGCCCAAATATGGGACGGATGTGGTGGCGTCCATGCACACCCGTCACGTCAGGCTGGCGAAGAGGTCCCAGCCGGAAACACCCTCAAATCCGGTGGTCCGAAACTCATCTCCTTCGTCGGATCGGTGGCGCCGCATGGCACAGCTTCGGTAGGCCGTGTAGTGCCTTGCCCGGCTATTTAAGCCGACCGACGGCAAAGAAACCCTACTATCCATCCACATTTTCCTCCTCTTGTCCGTCGTCGCTGCCACTTTCCACTTCACCCGTCCATCTAGTAGCCATGCCTCCACACCGCCGGGTCAGGAGTGAGCCATTTCTGACGCTTGAGCGCCAGCTCGAGCTCCTTAAGCAGATCCGTGATAGGCGCGAAGCCCGAATTGCCGTGGGGCTACCTCCGGAGGCAGTGGATCTGGAGGACGAGTCAGAGGAGGAGTCGGAGGAGGAGGAGGAGGAGATGGTGGTGGTGGTGGTGGTGGAGGAGGAGGACGACTTTGAGGAGGAGGAGGGGGATGAGCCGGAGGAGGAGGATGTGGGGGACGCTAGCAAAAAGGATGTGTAGGCGGAGCAGCAGGCCATCCTCGATTCCGTCCAGTCGGAGTTGGCTGCGGACGTAAGACGCCATCGACGGTAGGAGATGGAGGCACGACAAGCTGCGGAGGAAGCGGAGATACATGCCTACATGGATGAGGTCGAGCAGGAGGAGGATAAATCGGAGCCCTCCTCCCTACCCGTCCAGCCGGCATCCGGCACCGTCGCCGTAGACATTTCCGACGATGAAAACTAGCTAGGACAGTACGTAGTATGTGCTCCCTTCGTTCGAAAATACTTATCTTCAAAATGGTTGTATCTAGAACTAAAACAAGTCTAGATACAACCGTTTTTAGGACAAGTATTTCCGAACGGAGGAAGTAGTATGTAGGATTTCTTTGCATATTTTATATGAATTTAGGGGATGAAATATAAAAGAGGTGGATACGGAGGGGCAAATTTAAGACATGACCAGTCATTATACACGGACACGCACAATCGCGTCCGCGACGTTTAAGGAGCCGGATTCGTAAAATGCCGCTGTAAATGCTTTTATTATATAGCTTGTCTTCTTGCCTCTTCTATTTTACAGGTGGGTCCTGTCCATCATTAGTGGCCCACACGGCAGTGGTACAGCAGTAGTATGCTGATACGCGTGTACTCGCGTGGGAAGGCATTGGGTTGTCCTTATGACTGTCACGTAGGGTCACAAACCGAGTGTTCCACCCCACTCCACTTACATCTACACTACATTGTCTGGATTGTGGAAATCATTCAACTGCAAACCCAAAAAAATGTGAATCTTTGCAGGCATTCGGATAGCAGCCACGCCTTTTTTTGACCACCTTGACCCACGCAAAACCGTCAACTCACCCCTCGCGCGCTTTCCATCCCACAAGTTGTGTCGCTTGCCACGCCACATTCATACTGGCCCACAGCATGCTGCTGTCAGCATTGATGCACGCGATTTGACCAGACGAGAGGGCAACGCAGATGGATGCGACCTCTCACTGCCGGCATTGAAACGGTGCGCAACCTCTCACTACCGGCTGAGAGAGCGCTACCCGCTGCTCGCACGGCTGAGCACGTCTCCTCGTCGCATTCAAACGGCCATAGATTGCACGTCTTCCTCTATTAGAACCCACGCATGTGCCGAGAAACCTACTCAGACCATACATTCGTTCGCGAGCTGCTCGTCATTGAACACAACGCTGGTTGGCTCCAGCCGTCCCCATGCTATTTATACGACACCAGACGCTGAGAAAAAATCATACCACACTCCGCTCCCATCTCCTCCTTGCACATCATTTATTCACAAACTCCATGGCATCCTGCGAGCAGGAAAGCGAGTTTTTCAGAATACAAGCTAGCTTGGTGGCCCGCCGAGTCCGTCGGATAAGAGCTAGGCAACTATGTGCTCCGTTCCGTTGACTTTCCAGGTGGCAGCGGGCTAGCTCATGGAGGCAGAAGCTCCTAGCTGGCGCGTCGTTCCGCAAACTCGCCGCTGCAAGCCAGCTCGTCGAGGAGTGGACAATGCCATGTTGCACCGCTCCTACTATGTTGCTCCTGCTCGCGCCGTCTGCCGTCAACTTGTCCATGACCGTGCCCTGCCAATGGAGGTTGGCGATGCGGGGCCTAGAACGTCTACACCCGCCGAGTTCATCGAGAAGAAGTAGAACACAGGAGGCCACTACCAAGGCGACGCCAGCGTACACAACCCGTGTATTGCCCGGTTCAGAGCTGACCATCGTCGACCCCCGCATCGGCTTCACGAATGCGGAGCCCGCAATCCCCTCCGACAAAAGCACCCCCTTTGCCACCCCGATGAGCGGCGCAGCCGAACATAGGGAAGATACGGGGAAGAATATATCTCTAGGGCTCAAGGCAGTCCGACAAGCTGGCTGCCGAACGTAGGGAAGACAATATGATTTTCCACGACCGGCCATAGACTAGTGTAGTTTATCTGTGTCATAGGAATAGTGCTTAGAGCGACCGGCGTGCCCATAGTTTTAGCTATTTTAATTAAAATATGTCCAAAATGTAATGAATTTTGTCTGGCTTAGATGAAATCCTTTGCGTTTGCATGAATTTCATTGGGTTTGTCGAAAAAGTGTTTGAAGTGTACGCAGGTAGCGTTGGATGGCGGCCTCAAGTGAAAATTTACGGGTCGTCGTTGAAGATTCCCTAAGAGTACATATTTTCATCTGGCCATGCGTAAGAATCGCCTAATAAAGCAACATTCAACAAACCGAACAATATAAACCGCAAGAAAACACACCAACACACTGATGCACTCAAGACCAGGTACATAGGTGCCAAAGGCCTACAATAACACCACCGGATCGACATAAATTAGTAGAGCCGCCAGAGCTCTTCCTGGAGAACCCGTGAAAAGGTGAAGCTGAAAGACGATGAACCAGAAGCCTCAAACTGTGCCTTCAGGAAGGACACAATCAAGGTTGTCAGAATCGTGATTCTGAATCGAATTGGAGCTCCGATGGTGGGATCGCAAATCGTAGAATCTTCACAATCAGGATAGTATAAACGTAGATTTTAGAGACCAAAATTATAGAATCAGAGGAGTTAGTTCGGATTGTAAAGTCGTAGAATCGTACAACAGAATCATGATGCTGACAACCTTGGACACAACACTCCATAGATTTAGATTTTCATCCAAAGCACGAGAAAGGAAAAGGAGTAGCCACAAGGGAGACTTCAAGAAGATGATGACGTCCACGAGCGCCACCTTCGTCGGCCTGGCCAAGCCAGATAGGGTTTTCACCACGGAAAAAAAACTCCTTCACCGCCATAGATCATCAAAACGCCAGCCACAAGGCCGCCCATGCGGCCATGGCCGCTAACCATTCGCACCTGAGGTGCAAGCTTAGCTCACGAGCACCGCAGCTCCTACCACCCGGGCTGCCGCCCAAGGAACAATACGGACCATATGCCCTCCACAGCTGCAAGCAATGCACTGAGCGGCATGCTTCGACCGCCTACAAGGCCGCAAAGACCAAAAAAACCAGATCGATCGGGGAGCCAGTAGGTCGGAGAAGAGGTGAAGCCAGGGCAAACCATGTCGACACCTAGCACCCTTGCCGGTGAAGGGCGGCCCGACCGCATCGGCGTCACCCATCACTCCTGGGACCTCTCCTTACATCGCCCCCTGCAACACCCAACTCGGCTCCAGGCCTGTATCTGCATCTGGTAGGTATCAGACACATGTCCAATGACAGGAGGTGCCCAAATTGCCATAACCTGCTGCCACGAGTGGAACCAGGGGCATCCACACAAGCAGCTCGCCAACAGCCGGACGTTGGAGCTTGTCCGGCTGCTGCCTTGAACCGCCCTGCACCACCACCGTGGACCGCCACCACGCCGTTGCTGCAAACTAGAAGTTTGCTGCCATCCCACCCGCTGTCGACCAAGGGGCCAGGTCTGAGTAGATCTGACCAGAGATCAGCGGAGGTGCCCAGTACCCCATCAGGATTTCTCCCTGCATGCCACCCCCGCACCACCGGACAGCCGGAGCCTTGCCTACATGCCACTCGCACTCGACCAGATGCAACCCAAGGACACCCATCCCGACGCGCCACCACCACCATCCTCCAGCGCCATTGGCCGACTCCCAAGACGCCGCCAACCACCATCGATTGTATCTGGGTAGAGTATCCTAGAGCCGCCGCCTAAACGCCCCGCTTCGTGCCCGGCCTCACAGCCGCGAGCCAACGCGCGACGGGAGTGGGGCCATGCCAGGAAGGATCCCAAGACGTCGGGAAGAAGGTTGGAGCCGGGGAATGAGAGCCGCACCGCGCCATGGCAAGGAGGGCGAGCCCTGCGCCGCACCACCCCTGCCAGGAGGTGAAAATGGCCCTGCGAGGGGGGGGGGGTGGGGGCCTTGCCGGGTTGCCCGCGGGGGGAGTGACACGGGAGACGGCGTGAGGGGTCTCCGAGCAGTCCCAAGTAAGCCACCGCCATGAATCGTTGGCAGGTATGGGGCTGCCGAATATTTTCCATTTTCCAGGAGAACTGGTTGTCCTTTATCGCGAGTAATTTATATCTACGTGGTCCGCGTGGTGGGGTTGGGGGGGGGGGGATTTTAGATGGAGACCTAAAATAGTTGGTGTTGTTTTGTTGGTGGCTTCACACGTAGGCCTGACAGTGGTCGGAGCATTCGTTAATTTCTTCCTAACAAAGTTTGAGAGGAAGTTGTTTGGTTTTCGTGCCTGCATGGGAAGCTTATAAAATATTTCGTAGGGTATCCGGATTGTAACAGCGCGGCAAATAAATGGACGATAACGAAGGTGACTGTGCGTGCGTTTTGTCCTGGCCTTCCATTTTGTAGACCGGATGTGCTCCAGCCAGTCGAGGGGAAAGGAGGCTTAGGGTGGCGGGACTGGCGGCAACGGACAAAGCATCATATTTCACTCTCTTCATGCAAATATCTACTCCATACTGGGGTATTCCGTACTCGGATAGCAACGATGTACTCTCTCCGTTTCAAATTACTCGTCGTGGTTTTAGTTCAAGTAATTTGGAACAGAAAGAGTAGCTAGCCGCTTTGTGCTACATGCATGCCTCGGACCAACAATCAGTGCTGTTTCCCTCAGCCATACTGGGGATCCGGGATGGTCTAAGAACACTCTGTGCTCCATTCATTCCATGTACGGACTAGTCAACATGCCAATCCAACCCATGTCACAATTAATCACGTACAGCCCGTCTCGATCCAACCTGCACACGCTCCATATGTTTGTTTGTTTTTTGCACACGTTCCATCCGTTCCATATGTAACCTGTGTTGTTGTTGTGCCACTCATGTATCTTGGGTTGAACAATAACCGAACGAGTTGCTGAAAAAGGCCCAGCATGCTCCAGGCCAGGCCGGATGGCATGAGGACACGAACAAAACTAGCCCTAATCCCTGATGCCTCTCAAGCCTACTGAACTCACTAGGTCATACTATGTGATAGCCAATTCTTGAATATATGGTCACTAGAGGTATATCACTGAGAGACTTGAAATAAACTATATTCATCCTTTAGGAATTGCTTATGTGAAGGTGCCTCGGTAGCTCACGGTGATGTATGTATATCAGATTTTGCAGCTTCAGTTATCTCCAATTTTAGCACATGCGCCACTTCTCTCCTAGCCAGTTTGATTCGCTATCTTGCATTTTATGGTAGATTTATATCTTTACTATGTCATATGCTCACATGTCTTTGATATGATTGTACATGTATGGACCATGGACAATGTTATTAATGGTGTGCACCCACCTCTGGGTTCGGGTCCTAGTTACAACGTAGACTACATACTTGTTTTGCATGAGGTTTTAGAAGTGAACTCAAATATCTCAAATGGGTTAGAACCTGTGCAAAACGTACAAAAGATCATCCCTCAACTTACATGCGTATTTCTTGCTTTGTAGAAAACAAATAATAGAATGAATGTAATTATACTACAATACATGTTGTTCAACCACCAGACCTTAACTTATGTATGGTGAGTCAACGAACGTGATTTTCTCTAGCATGTAGAAATTTCTTTGATTTTGCGAAATAATTCTTGTATGCTAGAAAAATCAAGGGTTACAATCATGCCTGAAAATGTCTAAGACTCCCTCTGGGCCAGATCCAAGCCATACATCAGTTTGTCCTTGTGATTTCCCAAAGTTCGCCACGAAATGATTAGCATCATTTTGGCAGGAACGAATATGAGAATTACAAGTACTACATTCCTCCAAACTTCCTTTAATTTCTTTGATCTGAAAATAGATTTCTTAAGGTAAAACTTGTCTAACTATGTTTGTACTCATATATTATTTGCTTTGATGACTGATGTATTATAGTTCCTCATTGCCCTGACTTGTAATATAAAGGTTTATGTTTAAATTTGTATCATAGAGTCGTATTGTGATATTGACACCCAGCCCAACGCGCCACCACCACCACCCTCCAGCACCGCCGGCCGACCCCTAAGATGCCACCAACCACCATCGACTGGATCTGGACGGAGAACCCTAGATACGCCGCCTACACGCCCCGCCTCGTGCCCGGCCTCACAGCGGCGAGCCAGCGCGTGACGGGAGCGAGGTCATGCCAGGAGGGACCCCAAGACGTCGGGGAGAAGGTCGAAGCTGGGGAAGGAGAGCCGCACCACGCTATGGCAAGGAGGGCGGGCCCCGTGCCGCACCACGCCTGCCAGGGAGGAGAAAACAGCCCCGCCGCCGTGCCGCCCGCGAGGAAGGAGGTGTGGGAGGATAGGCCCTTGGCCGGCGGTGGGTTGGGCTGATGGGTCGCTCGCGGGGGGAGTGACATGGGAGACGAGGGTGAAGGGGTCGCCGAGCAATCGAAGAATCGCCTAGAACTAGCCCAAAGCAAGAAGCCACCGTCATGAATCGTTGGCAGGTCTGGGGCTGCCGAGCATTTTCCCATGAGAACTAGTGGTCCTTTATCGTCAGTAAATTATATGTATGTGGGTCACTTGGGGCCTACTTCTGTTTGGGTGGAGGGGCGGGGGGGGGGGGGGGCATTTAGATGGTGGCCTAAAAATTTTGGGGTTGTTTCATCGGTGACTTCACATGTATGCCTGACGACAGTGGTCTAACAAAAATTTTATTTGGTTCGTGCCTACATGGGAAGTTTATAAAATACTCCTTCCGTTCCTAAATATTTGTTTTTTTAGAGATTTCAAATGGGCTATCACATACGGATGTATATGGATATCTATCTATATCTATATCTATACTAATTACTGACGATAACGGGGCACAACGGCACCGACCGATAGGCGGAGGATGATGTGACCAATTGTGTACCTGGCATGTCACCATGCCGGCCACAACAACACTGGGGAGCTCCCGGCACCACCAAGTGCAACACAAAGCGCCACCACGCCGAGCGCACGCAAAGACCAAGGGTGGAAGCCTGATTTGCCGCCAAGGAGCACAAAATAGGCGCCACCCAATAGATCTGAGCAGGGGCCTGCCGGATCTGGCCGCGCACGCCATAGCCACACCAAGAAGATGACAAACCGGAGTGAGCCCGAGCAGCTCCACCGTCTGGAGCCCACGCAGGGATGCCCGACGCCAACTCACCCTGTAGCCAGAAGGGTACATGGCCCCGCGACGACCCTCTGCCCAGCACCGAATGACGTAGAGGCCGCCCAACAAGACGGAGCGCCGGTGGAGCACGGCGCTACGCGCAAGACCGTTGCGGACGCAGCACTGAGGCTCCATGGGAGAGAAACAACCGCGCGCAGAAGCAAAGGCCCGCCGCCGCTAGACAACACCGGGGCGTACACCAAATGACATGTGTGAAAATGGCCGCTAGGTCTCCACCCGAGTAAAAGGAAATATGATTGGGTCGTGAACGTGATTACACGCTAATTGCAGACACAGCTTTCACGAGGACCCGAATACCCAGTTTCAAACAAAACTTAAAAGACAAATTTTAGGCGTGGCCAAACTGATTATTTTATGATGAAGATGCCTTTTGCAGGGGCGTGCGTTTATATATGTGTGTTATGGTGTCCAGCACGTAGACCATCTGAGCTCGAGCTCAAATAAGCTCGGATGAATAGTAAAATTGAAATTTTTTAAAAATATCTTTTTGATAAAATTTAACAGTTTTTCTAAGTGCTTATAAATTTTCATCATGAGATCACACTCATGGAAGGCGTGACAAAAAAATGAAATCGATACTTTAAAATGCAACTTTTGAAAGCATTCTGGAGCACTGGATATTTTTTTTTTGCCACGCCTTTCATGAATGTGAACTTATGATGAAAACTTACAAATACTTGGAACATTTATCAGAATTTACCAAAAACAAATGTCAGATTTTTTAATCAATTTAACTGTTTATTCAAGCTCATTTGAGCTCGAGCTTAGAAGGATACTTTCGCTCCTTCCTTTTCTTCAGCACTTGAGACAAACCACCTTCAGCACACCTTCAGCAGTATATGTGGTGTATGCATTGCTGTTTTTAAGCACCGGCGCATTGTTAGGATTCCAGTACAAGATCATGAAAGTGGCTATGAATTCAGAGATTACAACTCCACTACAGGAAATAATACAGTGAAAGGGGGAGACCAGGAAAGGAAGATGGACAATAACACGAGGACAAGAGAAACTCGACGCACAGCTAGCCAGTCCAATTTGCGAAGCCGCCTACGTCGTATGAACCATGTACCTTTCTTAGAGCATCTACAGTCAGGCGTCTTAAATCCGTCTCATATGCGTGGATGGGCCGTCTGAATACTGACCGGTCATATTTTTTTCAACCCGAACAAACGTCTTAAATGGGCCTCAAACGCCCAGGTTAATCGGCACCCCTTATATTCAGTCTAAATATGAGACGGATATGGGGACATCCATGCACACCCGTCACGTCGGGTTGACGAAGGGGTCCTAACCTGAAACACCCTCAAACCCAGTGGTTCGAAACTCGTCTCCTCCGTCGAATCGGTGGCGCCGCATGGCGCAGCTTCGGCAGCGCGTGTAGTGCCTTGCCCGGCTATTTAAGCCGACCGACGGCAAAGAAACCCTGCCATCCATCCACATTTTCCTCCTCCTGTCCGTCGTCGCCGCCACTTTCTACTCCACTCGTCCGTCTAGTAGCCATGCCTCCACACCGCCAGGTCAGGAGCGAGCCATTTCTGACGCCGGAGCGCCAGCTCGAGCTCCTTGAGCAGATCCGTGCTAGGCGCGAAGCCCGGATTGCCGCGGGGCTACCTCCGGATGCAGTGGATCCGGAGAAGGAATCAGAGGAGGAGGTGTTGGTGGTGGAGGAGGACGAGGAGGACGACTTTGAGGAGGAGGGGTGTGGGGAACGCTAGCAAAGAGGATCTGCAGGCGGAGCAGCAGGCCATCCTCAATTCCGTCCGGTCAGAGTTGGTTGCGGACACAAGATGCCATCACCGGCAGAAGATGGAGGCGCAACAAGCTGCGGAGGAAGCGGAGATACTCGCCTACATGTATGAGGTCGAGCAGGAGAAGGATGAGTCGGAGTCCTCCTCCCCGCCCGTCCAGCCGGCACCCGGCACTGTCGTCGTGGACATCTTCGACGACGAAGACTAGGTAGGACAATACGTAGTATGTAGTACGTAGGATTTCTCTGCATGCTTTGGATGGATTTAGGGGATGAAATGTGAGAAATCGGATGCGGAGCGGAAAATTTAAGGCATGATAGTCATTGTACACGGACGCGCACAATCGCTTCCGCGGCGTTTAATGAGTCGGATTTGCAAAGTCCGATGCTCTTATTATATAGGGCGCTGCTACGTGTCCGCCAGCAGACGTATTGAAATTATCCGCCGCCTGGACAGCTGTTGGATCGCTGAGCTGTTAGCGGTCCGATCTAGTGCGTGTGGGACTCTCTCATTATTCTCGCAATATGCGCGTTGTTGCAGAAACAAGACAACAAATTTGCTCCCCGCTATGATTGAGCTGCGCCCAACACGGCGCCCCCGCTAACCTACCCCCAAAATCAGCCCATCGCCTCATGCCTTGGAGACCATGTGCGACTTCTAGCATGACGGTGACAAGCTCCCACACCGAGCACTCCTTTGATGATTTCTGCAACTGAAACTATGTTTCTGAAACATGAATCGTGTTGCAATGCTTGGCCTCGTACGTTCTAGCATCATGCGCTCCTCCAACGCTTTCTGCAACCGGGGCTATGTTTCTGAAGCAAGACCTCTGTTGCGGAAGAAAAATATATTCGCTGCCAAACCTTTTTTTTAAAACAAGATATCTGTTGCAGAAACTTTCTAAAACTAGACACTGTTGCAGAAAAAAAAGCTTCACCACCGACTCGTTTTTTCTTTCTGAAACAAAATCTTTGTTGCAGAAACTTTCTGAAATAATACTATTGTTGCAAAAAAATTGGCTGCACTAAACTTGTGGCCAGCGTGAGCTCGGGATCAAGATTGATCCGACGGCCACCCAGGTAGCGGATACTGCACATGCATCCGTCGGCTGAAGGATAGCGTTTTCCTATTATATAGCTTGTTTTCTTGCCTCTTCTGTTTTACAGGTGGGCCCTGTCCATCGTTAGTGGCCCACAGGGCAGTGGTACAGCAGTAGTTTGCTGATACGCGTGTACTCACGTGGGAAGGCATTGGGTTGTCCTTATGACTGCCACGTAGGGTCACAAACCGAGTGTTCCACTCCACTAATCAAAATATAGGTCTAGCAGACATCTCCAATAGCGACTCTCAAACCGGCCACATACATCTACATCACATTGTCTGTATCGTGGAAGTCGTTCAACTGCAAACCAAAAACAAATGTGGATCTTTGCAAGCATCTGGATAGCAGCCACGCCTTTTTCTGACCACCCTGACCCAAGCAAAACCGTTGACTCACCTCTCGCGCACTTTCATCCCACGAGTTGTGCCACTTGCCGCGTCACATTCATGCTGGCCCACAACATGCTGCGGTCGGCACTGATGCACGCGATTTGACCGGACAAGAGGGCGGCGCAGATGGATGCGACCTCTCACTATCGGCATTGAAGCAGTGTGCAACCTCTCACTACCGGCATTGAACTAGCGCACCGGCTGAGAGAGCGCTACCCGCTGCTCGCCCGACTGAACAAGCCTTCTCGCCGCATTCAAATGGTCATAGATTGCACGTCTTTCTCCATTAAAACCCACGCGTGTGCGGAGAAACCTACTTCGACCACACGTTCGTTCGCGAACCTCTCATCATTGAAGACAACGTTGGTTGGCTCCGGCCGTCCCCATGCTATTTAAACGATGCCAGACGCTGAGAAAAATCATACCACTCTCCGCTTCCATCTCCTCCTTGCACATGATTTTGTTCACAAACTCCATGGCATCCTGTGAGCAGAAAGGCGAGTTTTTCAGAATACAAGCCAGCTGGGTGGCCCGCCGAGCCCGTCGGATAAGAGCCAGGCAACTATGTGCTCCGTCTTCGTTGACTTTCCAGGCGGCAGCGGGCTAGCTCATAGCTAGCGCGTCGTTCCACAAACTCGCCGCTGCAAGCCAGCTCGCCGAGGAGTGGACAATGCCGTGTCGCACCGCTCCTACTATGATGCCCCTGCTCGCGCCGTCTGCCATCAACGTGTCTGTAACCATGCCATGCCAATGGAGGTCAGCGACGCGGCGCCGTGAACGTCTACGCTCGCCGAGGTCATCGAGAAGAAGTAGGACATGGGAGGCCACGGCCAAGGCGACGCCAGCGTACACAATCCGTGTCTTGCCCGGTTCAAAGCTGACCATCGTCGACCCTCGCATCGGCTTCACAGATGCGGAGCCCCCAATCCCCTCCGACAGAAGCACCCCCTTTGCCACCCCGATGAGCAGCGCAGCTGAACATAGGAAAGATATGGGGAACAATATACCTCGGGGCTCAAGGCAGTCCGACAAGCTGGCTGCCGAACGTGAGGATGACAATATGGTTTTCTGCGGCCGGCCGTAGACTAGTGTAGTTTATCCATGTCGTAGGAATAGAGCTTAGCGCGGCCGGCATGCCCATAATTTTAGCTATTTTAATTAAAATATGTCCAAAATGTAATGAATTTTGTCTGGTTTAGATGAAATCCATTGTGTTGCATGAATTTCACCGGGTTTGTTGAAAACGTGTTTGAAATGTACGCAGGCAGCGTTGGATGGCGGCCTCAAGAGGAAATTTACGGGTCGTCGTTAAAGATGCTCTAAAAATACATATTTTCATCTAGCCGTACGTAAGAATCCCCTATTAAAAAGGCTTTCACCCTGCATTATATATAATAAAGCAACATTCAACAAACCAATCGATATAAACCACAAGGAAACACACCAACACACTGACGCACTCAAGACCAGGTACATACGTGCCAAAGGCCTACAATAACACCACCCGGGTCGACATAAATTAGTAGAGCCACCGGAGCTCTTCCTGGAGAACCCGTGAAAAGGTGAAGCTGAAAGACGATGAACTGGAAGCCTCAAAACGGCGCCTTCAGGAAGGACACACACAACACCAAAGCATCGCCACCCCCCGATCCAAAGATCTAGATTTTCATCCGGAGCACGAGAAAGGAAAAGGAAGACTTCAAGAAGATGACGACGTCCACGAGCGCCACCTCTGTCGGCCTGGCCAAGCCAGATAGGGTTTTCACCATGGCAAAAAACTCCTTCACCGCCACAGATCGTCAAAACGCAGCCACAAGGCCGCCCATGCAGCCATGGCCACTAACCGTTCGCAGCTGAGGTGCGAGCTTAGCTCACGAGCACCGCAGCTCCCACCACCCGGGCTGCCGCCCAAGGAACAATACGGACCATATGCCCTCCATAGCTGCAACCAATGCACTGAGCGGCATGCTTCGACCACCTACAAGGCCACAAAGACCGAAAAAACCAGTTCGATCGGGGAGCCAGCAGGTCGGAGAAGAGGTGAAGCCAGGGCAGACCATGTCGACACCCAGCACCCCTGCCGGTGAAGGGCCGCCCGACCGCATCGGCGCCACCCATCACTCCCGGGACCTCTCCTTACATCACCCCCTGCAACGCCCAACTCGGCTCCCGGCCTGTATCTGCATCTGGCAGGTACCAGACACACGTCCAATGACAGGAGGTGCCCGAATTGCCATAACCTGCTGCCACGAGTGGAACCAGGGGCATCCACACAAGCAGCTCGCCGACAGCCGGACGTTGGAGCTTGTCCCGCTGCTGCCTTGAACCGCCCTGCAACACCACCGTGGACCGCCACCACGCCGTTGCTGCAAACTAGAAGTTTGCTGCCATCCCACCCGCTGTCGACCAAGGGGCCAGGTCTGAGTAGATCTGACCAGATATCTGACCAACCGCCCTGCACCACCCGCTGTCGACCAAGGTACCCCATCAGGATTTCTCCCTGCATGTCACCCCCGCACCACCGGACAGCCAGAGCCTTGCCTACATGCCACTCGCACTCGACCAGATGCAACCCAAGGACACCCATCCCGACGCGCCACCACCACCACCCTCCAGCGCCATTGGCCGACTCCCAAGACGCCGCCAACCACCATCGATTGTATCTGGGTAGAGTATCCTAGAGCCGCCGCCTAAACGCCCTGCTTCGTGCCCGGCCTCACAGCCGCGAGCCAACGCGCGACGGGAGTGGGGCCATGCCAGGAAGGACCCCAAGACGTCGGGGAAGAAGGTTGGAACCGGGGAATGAGAGCCGCACCGCGCCATGACAAGGAGGGCAAGCCCCGCGCCGCACCACCCCTGCCAGGAGGAGAAAATGGCCGGCAACAGGTTGGCTCTGGGTCACCCGCGGGGGGAGTGACACGGGAGACAACGTGAGAGGGTCTCCGAGCAGTCTAAAAGTCGCCTAGAAGAAGTCCGAGCAGTCCGAAGTAAGCCACCGCCATGAATCGTTGGCAGGTCTGGGGCTGCCGAGCATTTTCCAGGAGAACTGGTTGTCCTTTATCGCGAGTAATTTATATCTACGTGGTCCACTTGGTGGCTACTTCTGTGTGTGTCGGGGGGGGGGGGGGGGGGGCGATTTTAGATGGAGACCTAAAAATTTGTTGGTGGCTTCACATGTAAGCCTGACAGTGGTCGGAGCATTCGTTAATTTCTTCCTAAGGCTGGTCATAGTGGGGAGTAACTTAGTCTAGCTAGTGTCATGCATATCATACTAGTCTAAGTTACTATATTCACAATGCAAAGTAACATACTAGTAGTATCATAGATGACTTCATTTATTAGCTTGTAGACTCATTTTGTCTTAAAAAGCGTTATGTTACAGTAACATATTATGTTACCACCTCTCATTAATTACTTGCCACATAAGCAGAATTTTCTCGAAATACGCTATATTATTAGCTAAGTTACTCCCACTATGACTAGCCTAACAAAGTTTAAGAGGAAGTTGTTTGGTTTTCATGCCTGCATAGGAAGCTTATAAAATATTTCGTAGGGTATCCGGATTGTAACAGTGCGGCAAATAAATTGACGATAACGAAGGTGACTGTGCGTGCGCTTTATCCTGGCCTTCCATTTTGTAGGCCGGCCGGATGTGCTCCAGCCAGTCGAGGGGAAAGGAGGCTTAGGGTGGCGGGACTGGCGGCAACGGACAAAGCATCATATTTCACTCTCTCCATGCAATTATCTACTCCATACTGGGGTACTCCGCACTCGGGTAGCAACGAAGTAGCTAGCCGCTTTGTGCTACATGCATGCCTCGGACCAACAATCAGTGCTGTTTCCCTCAGCCATACTGGGGATCCGGGATGGTCTAAAAGAACACTCTGTACTCCATTCATTCCATGTACGGACTAGTCAACATGCCAATCCAACCCATGTCACAATTAATCACGTACAGCCCGTCTCGGTCCAACCTGCACACGCTCCATATGTTTGTTTGTTTTTTGCACACGTTCCATCCGTTCCATATGTAACCTGTGCTGCTGTTGTGCCACTCATGTATCTTGGGTTGAACAATAACCGAACGAGTTGCTGAAAAAGGCCCAGCGTGCTCTAGGCCAGGCCGGATGGCATGAGGACACGAACAAAACTAGCCCTAATCCCTGATGCCTCTCAATCCTACTCAACTCACTAGGTCATACTATGTGATAGCCAATTCTTGAATATATGGTCACTAGAGGTATATCACTGAGAGACTTGGAATAAACTATATTCATCCTTTAGGAATTGCTTATGTGAAGGTGCCTCGGTAGCTCACGGTGATGTATGTATATCAGATTTTGCAGCTTCAGTTATCTCCAATTTTAGCACATGCGCCACTTCTCTCCTAGCCAGTTTGATTCGCTATCTTGCATTTTATGGTAGATTTATATAATTATATCTTTACTATGTCATATGCTCACATGTCTTTGATATGATTGTACACATATGGAATATGGATAATGTTATTAATGGTGTGCACCCACCTCTGGGTTCGGGTCCTAGTTACAACGTAGACTACATACTTGTTTTGCATGAGGTTTTAGAAGTGAACTCAAATATCTCAAATGGCTTAGAACCTGTGCAAAACGTACAAAAGATCATCCCTGAACTTACATGTGTATTTCTTGCCTTGTAGAAAAAAATAATAGAATGAATGTAATTATACTATACAATACATGTTGTTAACCATCTGGCATTAAGTTATGTATGGTGAGTCAACTACCATGATTTTCTCTCGCATATAGAAGATTCTTTTATGTTTTCCGTGTGTTGTATTAGTTGGTGGGTGTGCTGCTGTTGTGAGGAGTCGATCACTGTGGCAGGACCTTTTTTTTCCTTTCTTTTTTATTTTCTATTTTGGATGTGTGCATCCTGGATGTCTTTACGACATTTTGTAGGTGCAGAGGCCGTGTGTAATTGGTATCTTTGCGATATTAATATATTCCCTTTTAAAAAAATTGATTTTGCGAAATAATTCTTGTATACTAAAAATAATAATCAAGGGTTACAATCATGTTTGATAATGTCTAAGACTCCCTCTGGGCCAGGTCCAAGCCATACATCGGTTCGTCCTTGTGATCTCCCAGCCATGAAATGATTAGCATTATTTTGGTATCGACGCATATGAATAATGCAAGAACTACATTTCCTACATACTTCCATTGATTTCTTTGATTGATCAGAAAATCGATTTTATAATCGAGATGTCAAATTCAACTACCTTATGTTACCTCTGACATAGGGGAACTTACATCCACTTGTTTACAAGTCGAGAGTTATTCTAAGCTTCATTCTTAGCATCAATAGTTGGATGGATAAAGAGAGAACAAAAAGAGGACTAGGCCATCCTTATAGTCTTGAACTCTAATGGAAAAGTCAATCTGGTGTGCTAGGTGGGATTTTGAACCACTCAAGTGATGATTACATCCGTCATAATTCCATCAATCCTAGAGGGATAATCATCCAGTAGAACGATAGAAAACGATCCAAACCATTCTATCTCTACAGGAGTACTAAAATTTGATTGCGCTCATGCAGTACACTGGTAGAATTTGAACTAGGCAATGTAAACATGAAAAGAATTTCCTTGTCGTTCATGGTTTAGAGCATCTCTAGCCGTTGGCCGCTCAGGAGGCGCTAAAAATCGCCGCCTTGGGACGTACCGGCGCTAAAAATCAGCGTGGGGGCTTTCGGGCCCCCAGCCGCCGGCCCTAGGGTCGCCCCGAGAAGATGACATATTTTTATACAAAATACGAATTCAGCTAAAGTTCGGCGAAAATGACATTTATAGCATAATTTTTATTACATAAACAAATTTAATCATTCTACGGTGCGAAGAACGCGATGAGCTTGGCGAAGTCGCCGTCGTCGTCGCCGGCCTTCTCCTCCTTGACGCGGACGCCGCCCCTGCTGGACCCCTGGCCGGCGTCACCTTGGCGGACCGGTGCCGGTGGTGCGCCGTCGTCGCTGTCGTCGTCGAGGACGATGACGCCTTCCTCGTCGTGGCCTCGCCGATGCCGTGCGGCGAGCTCTTCGTAGGCGCGGCGCTGGCGCTCCATCTCCGTCCGTGCCCAGTCGTCGCGCTCCCACTTCAAGGCCGCCGCGTCGTCGAGCGCCTCCTTCTCGCCGCCAGCTATCCCGGGCTCCGTCTTCAGAGGAGCGAGCCCAGGCTCCTTCTTCACGGCAGTGAGACCCGGCTCCGTCTTCGCCTTAATGAAGCGGGGAGGGGCCGAGGAGGAGGCGCGCCTGCCGGCTTCATTGATGACGATGCCGGCCGAGCGGGCGCGTCGGCCGAGCGGGGTCTCCGCTGGGGGCTCGGCCTTGGCGCTGAACACCGCCGGAGAGCCGGAGGAGTGGGAAGAGGAGCGGGACGAGGACGACGAGCCGGAGACAAACCTTCTTGGCATCCATTGCCCGGCGCCGCGGCGGGGGCCTCGGGCGGCGGCCGGGTATGTCAGCGGCGGGTTGTTGCCGCCCTCGAGGTACGCGAGAACCTCATGGAGCGTCCGGCCGGGGGCGGCCCACCACAGGCGTCGCCCCTCGCTGTTCCTCCGGCCCCCCACCACCGGCGCCCCGTTGGTGGAGGCGAGGCGCTGCTCCTGGCGGCGCTGGAAGTACGCCGCCTAGGCCTTGTGGTGGTCGACGGCGTACTGCGGGGAGGCGCGCTGCTCGTCGGTCAGCGACGACTGAACGCGGTCGACCTCACCGGCGAAGTACTCAGGGCGCGCGTCAATGTCCGGCAATGGGGGAATGGGGACGCCTCCGGCGCTGAGCCTCCATCCTGTCGGCCCAGCGCGCATGTCTGAAGGCGCCCAGATGTTGGCTTCGAAAAGTAGGTGCACCTCCCCGCGTGCAGCGAGCGGCGGCCGAAGCCGTTGGCCACCGCTCCGTCGCCGGGGAACCGCTCACACATCGTCGCGGCTGGGCTGGGGAGAGAGGAGAGGTTCGTCGGCGGCGTAGAGAGAGAGAGAGGTAGAGAGCACGGCGTCTGTGGCCAGTGGCGGGGGGAGGGGGCGACGCTTTTTATAGCCGTCGGGGAGATGTTTGTACGCGTGGCGGGGAGTGAGGCGTCGCCGCGCCGCCCGTGAAGAGCCGTCCCGTGGTGAGGAATCAATGGAAGGCTGACCGGCGGCAGCCTTGGCATTGATTCCCTGCGGGAAACCGAGGCGTTCTGAGGACGCCGAGGCGAGTGTCGCTAACTCGGCGGGCCCGCGGCTCTTTCCCACCAAAATCGTTTCGCCCGACGCCCCCGAGCGTCCCCAGCGCGCCGGGTTCGGCTTGAGTGCGTCGGCGCCAAATTCGGCCCGAGCAGACGAAAATTAGGCTTCTGGGGGCGCGACTGGGCTGATTTTTGTGCGTCGGCGCGAAAAAATCGCCTGGGGAGGGCGTGTTGGGGGCGCGGCTGGAGATGCTCTTAGGTTTGCTCAACAAGCCCCTCCACATGTACTATTTTATCACATAATTCAATCCACAATATAAAATGATCTCCCTACCATAAAGTAAAACCATGCATGTCACATGACCAAACCCACATGTCTCTTAATTCACTCAATAAATTGTTCGTCACGGTTGCTGTCAGGCAAGATATACATTCTTGGTCACCTCTCCTTGCGAAGCAATGAACACCAAGTAAGACTACCACAGGGCTAGATCAAACAAGTCCTCCTATTGCTCGTGTGTTTTTCCTTCTAGGTACAATGTTGACTAGTCGGCAGAGGAAAAAATCTACCCAAGAACTGGACAAGACAGGCATCTCCTCCATTTGTCGATCTAGTGCTACTCCTTGTAATTTAATTTTATCTGTTAGATCCTAGGAAAATATTACTGTCAAGTGGAAGCATGGTGCTGTAAAAAGGGCAGAGCATGAACTAATCATTTATAAATTACTTCATTACCTGGCAATGTCGTCACCAGCTGGACAACAATATACTGGCTCTCAATTTTGACTTTTGCAAGACAGATATGGCATTGTAGTAAATCAGTTCAGAGGGAATTAGAAGTAGGCATGTGACACTTTGAAATTTGTTGTACAAACGAAACTAAACCATGTTTAGACATCATGATTCCAGGCAAAAGCATCATCATATTTCCCTCTCTTCAGGCAAATATCTCTCGGGTGGCAACCAAATAGCATGCGTGAGACCACCACTTGCTGCTGCTTCCCTTAGCCATACTCTCAGCTGCTAACGAAAAAACTAGCATCATCAACTGACCCGCCCCATACTCTATTCTTTTCGTGTACGGACTAGTCAACATGCCAATCCAACCCGCGCCACAGCTAGTTACATACAACCCGTCCCAATCCAACCCACGTACGTTCCACAAGTAACCTGTGCTGCTGTTGTTCCACTAAGGTAGTAGTTCATCTTGGGTTGAACAGTAACCAAACGAGTTGCTTGAAATGACCAAGCATGCTCCAGGCCAGGCCGGATGGCATGAGGACACGAACAAAACTAGCCCTAATCCCTGATGCCTCTCAAGCCTACTGAACTCACTAGGTCATACTATGTGATAGCCAATTCTTGCATATGGTAACTAGAGGTATATCACTGAGAGACTTGGAATAAACTATATTCATCCTTTAGGAATTGCATATGTGAAAGTGCCTCGGTAGCTCACGGTGATGTATGTATATCAGATTTTGCAGCTTCAGTTATCTCCAATTTTAGCACATGCGCCACACTTCTCTCCTAGCCAGTTTGATTCGCTATCTTGCGTTTTATGGTAGATTTATATCTTTACTATGTCATATGCTCACATGTCTTTGATATGATTGTACATGTATGGACCATGGACAATGTTATTAATGGTGTGCACCCACCTCTGGGTTCGGGTCCTAGTTACAACGTAGACTACATACTTGTTTTGCATGAGGTTTTAGAAGTGAACTCAAATATCTCAAATGGCTTAGAACCTGTGCAAAACGTACAAAAGATCATCCCTCAACTTACATGCGTATTTCTTGCCTTGTAGAAAACAAATAATAGAATGAATGTAATTATACTACAATACATGTTGTTCAACCACCAGACCTTAACTTATGTATGGTGAGTCAACGAACGTGATTTTCTCTAGCATGTAGAAATTTCTTTGATTTTGCGAAATAATTCTTGTATACTAGAAAAATCAAGGGTTACAATCATGCCTGGAAATGTCTAAGACTCCCTGTGGGCCAGATCCAAGCCATACATCAGTTTGTCCTTGTGATTTCCCAAAGTTTGCCACGAAATGATTAGCATTATTTTGGCAGGAACGAATATGAGAATTACAAGTACTGCATTACTCCAAACTTCCTTTAATTTCTTTGATCTGAAAATAGATTTCTTAAGGTAAAACTTGTCTAACTATGTTTGCACTCAGATATTATTTGCTTTGATGACTGATGTATTATGGGTCCTCATTGCCCTGACTTGTAATATAAAGGTTTATGTTTAAATTTGTATCATAGAGTCGTATTGTGATATTGACACCCAGCCCAACGCGCCACCACCACCACCCTCTAGCACCGCCGGCCGACCCCTAAGATGCCACCAACCACCATCGACTGGATCTGGACGGAAAACCCCAGATATGCCGCCTACATGCCCCGCCTCATGCCCGGCCTCACAACGGCGAGCCAGCGCGTGACGGGAGCGAGGTCATGCCAGGAGGGACCCCAAGACGTCGGGGAGAAGGTCGAAGCTGGGGAAGGAGAGCCGCACCACGCTATGGCAAGGAGCAGTGGCGGAGACAGGCCTGGGGCAGCTAGGGCTATAGCCCCAGGCCTAGAAACAACTTCCTTTGTAATTTCTTCATGCAAAGCATAGAAAATTATAGAAGTTTATCACTCAACATAGCACAGCCCCAGGCATAGTCTGCATCTAACTCCGCCACTGGCAAGGAGGGCGGGCCCCGTGCCGCACCACGCCTGCCAAGGAGGAGAAAACAGCCCCGCTGCCGCGCCGCCCGCGAGGAAGGAGGTGTGGCAGGACAGGCCCTTGGCCGGCGGCGGGTTGGGCTGATGGGTCGCTCGCGGGGGGAGTGACATGGGAGATGAGGGTGAGGGGGTCGCCGAGAAATCTAAGAATCGCCTAGAACTAGACCAAAGCAAGAAGCCACCGTCATGAATCGTTGGCAGGTCTGGGGCTGCCGAGCATTTTCCCATGAGAACTAGTGGTCCTTTATGGGCAGTAATTTATATCTATGTGGGTCACTTGCGGCCTATTTTTGTTTGGGTGGTGGGGGGGGGGGGGGGCATTTAGATGGTGACCTACATTTTTTGGGGTTGTTTCATTGGTGACTTCACATGTATACCTGACGACAGTGGTCTAACAAAATTTTCATTTGGTTCATGCCTGCATGGAAAGTTTATAAAATACTCCCTCCGTTTTTAAATATTCGTCTTTTTAGAGATTTCAAATAAGCTATCACATATGGATGTATATAGATATATTTTAAAGTGTAGATTCACTCATTTTGCTTTGTATATAGTCACTTGTTAAAATCTTTAAAAAAAATAAATATTTAGAAACGAGAGTATTTCGTAGAGTTTTTATCCTGGCCTTTCATTTTGTACGCCTGGCTCCGGCTAATTACATGCCGGATGTGCTAGAGAGTCGAGACAGACGAGGGGAAAGGAGGCTTAGGCTGGCGGCAGCCGACAAAGCATCATATTTCACTCCCTCCATGCAATTATCTATCGGGTAGCAATGAAGTGGCTAGCTGCTTTGTGCTACGTACATGCCTCATACCACCGATCGGTGCTGCTTCCCTTAGCCATACTGGGGATGGTGGAAGAACACTATGTACTCCATTCACTACAGGAAAAAACTTTAAAGCCATGTATCCAATACACTCGGCTTATATTGATATAAACTCGGTTTATATATAAACCAAATAAAACACCCGGCTTATATGACACGGTTTACACCCGATCGGCTTATAAGCCGAGTGCCAGTGCAAAAACACTCGATTTACACATAAGCCGTGTCTCTCTCTGAGACTTTCGGTTTACTAAAGTAACATGACGGCAGCTCGGAGATAACGGCCACGTGCCGCCGTCGGTATAAACCGAGTGCTTACATGTCCCACACGGTTTTTATATAAACTAAGTGCTAGATGAGCCACACGGTTTAAATATAAACAAAATGCCCAAGTGAGCCGCACGTTTTACATATAAACCGAGTGCCTAAGCAAGCTGCATGGTTTAAATATAAACCGAATGCCGAAATTAGCTGCATGGTTTAAATATAAAATCGAGTGCCTGACTGGGCTACTCGGCTTATGTGTCCAGTTACCACGACATGCCTGTAAGCCGGGTGCCTTGATGCTGGGGTACTCGGCTTATACAGCCGTTGACAATACGCCTATAAGCCGGGTCCCTTGCACCTGGAGTACTCGGCTTATACAGCCGCCGTGGCACAACATGTCTATAAGCCGGGTGCTATGTTCCTGGAACACTCGGTTTACTCTGGATGATGTGAGCACAGATAACACTAGTTCCTCTGTGGTTGAACACATGGCAGTTTATTTCTTTCGATCCCTCCCAGAGCGAGAGCTGCATTGGGTATAAAAGGCAGCTCTTTAGAACAGAGGAAACGACCAAACCAACATCAAGAAAACTTCACAGGCCAAACTAATTCTCTGCTCAGCTAATATCATTAATTATCCTTAATATTTTTCCATCCAGTTAGTCACATATGCTCATGTGTGATACAACCATGGCCTCAATGCAAACCACCTTTAGTTCCTATTGTTCTCTGTTAGCACACATATTTGGTTTCTTCAGTATTGGTGCTTATGTTGATCTACTCCCCTGCCAATTTTTTGTTGTGATATTAGCATTGGGGGTGCATATGTCTTTGTTCTGTGTCTACTAATATATTAAAATGCTTATTTTGTAGAAATGCATGGCGCAGATGCTCCTACTTGCTGGTCCTGGTGTACTAATGTCAGCATTTTTGCTTGGCACTGCTCTCAAGGTGTGTACCTATGTTTAAAACAGACATATACCACTGGCTTTAATACTTTGATACTAGCTAGTCCATTTTCTCTAGCTTACTTCTCCATATGATTGGAACTGGGAAACATCATTGTTGCTTGGTGGTCTACTTAGTGCCACTGATCCTGTGGCCGTAGTTGCAGTTCTAAAAGAGCTTGGAACAAGTAAAAAGCACAAACATAGACAACTACCTTGAGTGATCATTGTTGCAAGGAGGTCGAAGCCGTAGTGTGTGTCACCGGGCTTGCTTAGGTAGGTATGGATCCAGGTACCACGTAGTTATTTGAGCCTTGTCCCGACTGAGAACACTTCAAGCATGAGACGGTAAGATGGTAAGATGCATGATATTTAAGCATGATGGTAAGATGCATAATTAAAAAGTTGGAAGACTTACAAAGCTGAAAGTAGGAAGAGGCGGAAGAGGAGGAAGATCCGGCAAAGTAGAACCCTGCATATTAGTTTTGAACAGAGCAAACTTCTCAAGCAGGGCTGCCTGTTGTTTGGCCATGAATTCATGTTGTTGCAAGGGTGCTTGCTGCATTTTCATGGCTTGCTCCTGTTGAAGGAGGGAATTGGCCTGAGCCTCCTTCCGCAACCTGGTTTCTTCCTGCAGCAACCTGGTTTCTTCCCCTAGGCGGGCCTACAACATGCTATCACAACAAGTTCACCATTGTTGCAATGCAAAGAAGAAATCACAAGGAAGATCAATGAAGCAGGACCTGAGCTCGATGTGGTAGCACGAAGGTGGGCGCGTTTTGGAATGTCCTTCTTACGGATGGCACCATCACCAACATATAACCGGCCACCCTTCTTGCCTTGTCCTGCCTGGAGGGAAACCGTAACGTCAATGTCCTGTGAGGCCGGATCAGAATCGGGCCCGTTGTGCTCCTTGAACTTCCCACTATATGCATCAATCCTGAAGCCAGAGCCTAGGTTGACCCACCCCCCCTTCAGGTTTCTTTGACGTGCGGGAAAGACATAATCCCGTGAAGGTATTGAGCCGCGGTTCACCCTATTCTGCAATAGAAGCAATAATGTCCAATAAGGGCACAAGTAGGCACAAGTTCAGAAGCCAAATGATGTTAATACCTTCTTCTGCCCGTAAGCGTGAAGGTTGAGGTTGCCTTGAAGGTGTACTGGACCACCCATCATGCCACGCCGCTCTGAACACGCTCTGTGTGCGGCCCTCCACTCCGGGTTTATCCACCTAGATATGATTTGCTGATAGCAAGGAATCTTGTTGTTGCACCACGGGGGAACCGCCTCAGGTATACCAAATACATCCAAGTTAGGAATGAAACTAAGTTGTTTTGATTCAGACAATCATAAATAAATGGAAACTACCTTCAAGTACATGGAACGGGTGAGATGCACTCTCCGGGCTAGTGGCTTTTTGAGAAGCATGTTGCGTTTGTGCGCGAAATACTTCACAACGGCATTGACGCGCCCCTCGTAGGGCATGTCTTGGACAATCTTCTTGGCAATCGCCTCCACGACCTCATTAGCTTCATCCTCCATACCCTCGGCACAAGTGAAGAAGTCCTACAAAAGTGTATAAAGACTCATAAGATAGCTATCAATGCAATGATTTTGAATGTTGGCAAAGAAATAACTATGAAAACTGACGAAGAATTTTACCCAAAAATCGTTGACCACCCGCTCGGCAACACTGTTGTACTCCCTGTCCCACTTGTCTTTGGTATCCGGAGCGCGTTTCCAATGCTCCCAAGACCAAGCTGGCTCCTCCTCACCGTCTCCTATGGGGACCAGGCCAGGGTAATAATGCCTGCAAAGGCATCCAATGATGCTACTTGGCTGGCGTGGCACCTTTATGTCATCTCCAACAACAAGCAAGGCCCTACACAATGAAAATGCAAGTAAGTTTTCAACAAAGGGTCCACGTAAGCACTTAAGAGTCCACGTAAGCACTTACCTCACGCCGATGGGTTTGATAATGAGCCCCTTATGTGGATATGGTTGCGAAGGAAGCGTGGACACCCCACGCAACCATATTTTGGTCGTCATAGGAACTGGCCATTCCATGTCCTTTGCCGATTCCTCCACCTCATCCTCTCCCTCCTCCAACTCCTCCTCCTCCTCCTCCTCCTCCTGAACCGCACCACGTGATGACCCTTCCACATGCTGCCAATCACGATGAGGAGTGGCCTGGTCCTCCTCCACAACTAGCTCCCCCTCTGCCTCCTGCTCTGACTCGTCCTCGGAATGGGCGGAGGGGATTGGGCTAGCAACACGGGATACGGTGGCACGACCACGTCGTCTAACCCGGGTACCATCCACCGTGGCTCGCTGAGCAGGTTTGGCCCTGCCCGCCTGTGTGGAAGCTGCCGCACCGGTGCCCTTCTTTATGACTCTTGTCGCCTTGCCTAACCTTTCAATCACATTGCCAATGCTCGCAACTTTGTTCCTTTTGTTGCCTGGCATCTTTCAGTCACCTGCTCTAAGAAAGGGTATTTCGATTAGTTCGTGTTGAAAAGTGATAGTCCATGTTTAAAAAATCATATGCAAAAGTAGAGCAATTCAGAAGTCCATGTTTAAAAATTCATATGCAAAAGTAGAGCAATCCATAAGTCCATGTTTAAAAGTTCAAATGCTACCATTAAAAAAATCATATGGATAAGTTAAAAATCATAGGGCGAGAACTTCTTGGCAAACAACACAAGTTCATAGTACATAAAGTTGTCTTACATCTAGAAGTACATAAAGTTTACATTTAGGAGTACAAGTTCATAGTACATAGAGTTGGTTTACATCCAAAAGTACATCATCGTTGTCGCACACGTCGTTCTCGTTGCTGGTACAAGCTCATAGTACATAGAGTTGTTACAAGTTTCAAAAGTCATAGTCCTCGTCGTTTGGGTCATTAGTTGGCTCGGGAGTTTCATCATCGCTGTCGCGCATGTCATCCCACCATTCCGGAGCATAGTCTGGAGGTGTACCATCTAGCTCATCATCTTCACCTAGACGAACTCATTCAAGTAAATTCAGGTCCATGGGATCTTCGATGATTTCATCGTTGTCTGGCTCATCGCCTGCTTCCATGCCCTCATCTTCATCTTGCTCATCGTCTACTTCCATGTCATCGTCGTCAGTGGGCAAGCGAATAATAAATTCTCCAGTGAGCCCATCTTCCTAATAGAACTCACCCTCATATGTGTTGGGGTTTATGCGTTGGTATCTTCATCGGTTGGAGCAGCTGGTTTACTATGTGTGGGTACATTGAACACAACATCCCAGCCCTTTAGGTACTTCACAGTTTGGCATGCATATCGTAGATAAAATACCTACTTGGCCTGGTTAGCCATAATATAGGCATCATCTCCGTCATACTTGTATGCTCGCTGAATTTCGACCCACCCAATGTCTGGGTGCCGCCTAACTCTGGTTGGGTCAAACCAATGGTGTCTAAATACAATGGGGTTTAGCTGGTCACCCAAACCATAATCCAGCTCGATCATTTCCTCGATTCTTCCATAGTACAGAAGTCCATCTGTCCTTGGTGTTACAACCCCGCTATTTATTGTCTTTTGACCGGGCCGACTCATGTCGTAAGAATGGATATGAAAGCGATATGCATTCCCATCATAAGCCTTTAATTTCTTGGCGGAACATGTGAAGCCTGTGGCAAAATCTTTCAAATCGGCTCTCATAGGGTCCCTTTTTGCCTACAAGTTTAATAAGAGAAGTTCGATGTATGAGTTGGAAGGAAGACCAACTTGAAATGTCGGCCCTAGAAGAAAGTTGGACAAATTGGCATACACTACTAGGGAAAACCTTATACACAGAATTTTAGTAGTAGCGAGGGTCAAAAAAGCACGCTGGTGCTAAGTAGCAGTAGCGCGCCTGTGCAAACCGCGCTGCAGATAAAGTTCTAGCAGTAGTGCGTTACGTCATAAACACGTTACTACTAAAATTCCCACGACCCCGCCACGAAGCTAGTTCTAGTAGCAGCGCGTTTACTCGAACAGCGCTACTGATAGGTAGTTTAGCAGTAGCGCCTTCGCCTTTAGAGCGCTACTGCTAAAACTAGCTATCTCCACCCCCACTACCGCTCCTCTCCGCGATACACACTCACACACTCAGACTCACTCCCCCTCAACACCCCCGCGCGCCGGTCCTCCCCCGCCGGCCGCCGTCGCCCCGGCCAGCCGCCGTCGCCTACCCCTCTTCCCTCTGTGCCGCCGTCAACTCCTCCTCCTCGCTGGACTCGGTACCGCCCTCCTCCTCCGTCCTCCCTCGACTCGCCGCCGGCCGGACCCTCCTCGCTCTGCCTTCCTCCTCCGTCCTACTCTCTTCTCCCTCCTCGAGTCGCCCTTCCTTCTCCCTCCTCCCTGCTACATTTTGATTTAGTAGGTTAGTTCATATGCAACATTTTGATTTAGTTGATTTAGAACATTTTGATTTAGTAGATTTAGTAGGCTAGTTGATTTAGTTGATTTAGAACATTTTGATTTAGTAGGCTAGTTGATTTAGTTGATTTAGTAGGCTAGTTGATTTAGTATGCATCATTTTATTGTTATTTTTTCTGTACATGGATATGTAGATGTTTTTTTGTAATAAGTTATTTTTTGGCAAAATGTAGGTGCCAATTTAGTTACAATCGCATGCTACTGTTTTTCTTTCTTGTGAAGTGGATCATTAATCATTTGCTCATATTGCTTTAGGAAAATGGCACCGCCACCACCACCACTATGTCAACTGTGCAAGTCAAGGTGCGCCAACAGCCTTGCAACTGGCAAGCTGTTCGGCATCTACTTCTAGCCGAGTTTTCGTCATGCGGTGGTAAGAAATTAGATGAAATGTAACAACTATTTTATTTTTAGTGTTGACATTACTGCATTGTGTCATTTTGCTTTTTTTACACAGATCGTCCCATCCAATGTGAGGTTGAAATTCAACAAGCCGACAGGAGACACTATGATATTTGAGGCTCCTGGGGGCCCGTACACTATGGAGGTCGAGAAAGGAAGCAATATGTCGCATATTGGAGGAGATGGATGGGCCCGTTTCGTCGCCCACATGTGTCTTACTAGTGGTGAGTTGATCAGGTTCTCCTTCAGAGCAGAAAGACCCAAGCTGGCTGTCATATATCTCAACCTGGTGGAAGATGATGAAGATGACAAAGATGATGAAGATGATGAGAACCCACTTCGTAAAGCCATCATAGCTCAAAGAATGAGGCTGAGTGAGGAGGAGGTGCGCAACCTATGGGACATAATTCCGCCACGTGATGACTTTGTCGGGGTGCCATTCGTGACCCGCCTGACAAGTACCATGGTCGATCGGCATGAAATGGTATGTTATACTGACTGTAGTAAGTTGATGATATATATATATATATATATATATATATATATATATATGTGTGTGTGTGTGTGTGTGTGTGTGTGTGTGTGCGCGCGCGCGCTTTATTGTTATACTTACAAATGCAAATTATCCGATGATATGCTTAGTGTAGAGTCCAATGATAAGCTATGTGGAATCTAGTCGATGATATGCTATGTGGAATCTAGTAGATAATCCATATATACTTATTAGTAGAATTCATGATTAATTAGTACAAATGCATAGTACTGTGTCTTTTGATAGTGTAGAAATGTAGACTTAATAGAAATATATTTGCAAGAGTATTTGCCAAGCTATTTATTAATTGATATGTTTTTCTTATACAGAAATTACCAAAGAACCTATCTGCGAGTTGTGGTATTGAGCCTGATGAAGAAGGCTCGGTTGGACTACGCCTTACCGCAAGGGGCTCCGTCACCACCTGTACTTACCACATGGACACAGACGACGGTCGCACACACTTAAACTCGGTTGGCTGGAAGAGATTCCTTGTTGGCAAGAATCTTCGTGTTGGACAAGCCATCCTAATTACTATCAGGAACACCCGCCGTCCAGGCTTGAGGATGATGATCGTCGTCGATATCATCTAGAACTACATATGTGTGTGTGTGGCTATATCATCTAGAACTACATATGATGATTGCCGTCGATATCATGTAGAACTACATATGATGATCGTCGTCGATATCATCTAAAACTACATATGATGATCGTCGTCGATATCACCTAGTACTGCTTGAGGATGCATGTTGAGTATATATGAAATTGTTATCTAGTGTTCCCTCCATTTCAAATTACTCGTCGTGGTTTTAGTTCAAATTTAAACTAAAACCACGACGAGTAATTTGGAACCGAGGGAATACTACCTAGTACCTATAATGCTTTATGCCTTTATGAAATTGATATCTAGTAATACCTAGTATCTCGAAATTGTAGTTTATTGAAGCTGAAACGGGGTTGAAATGATGAAAGATATAGCAGTAGCGCAGGGCTAGGAAATCGCTACAGCTAACTAATAGCAGCGCGTTCTGTAAAAGCGCTGCTGCTATAGTCAATAGTAGTAGCGCGGGTGAATACGGCGCTACTACTAGGAGTTAGCTGTAGCGCCTTATTGGCAGCGCGGCCCTCCGTGCTGCTGATAGCCTAAAAACCCGCGCTACTACTAGGCTTTTCCCTAGTAGTGATACTTTAGCCGCGAACCAAGGAATGAAGCCGCCATTTCCTTTACCACCTTTTTTAAAGATACGTTCCTTCTCCTCATTGGTAGGGGGCCTTTCTAGGTTCCAGCATTCAAGTGTGAATTCGCTATAGAAATGAGAAAGAAGTGTAGTTAGACACAAACTTAATTGTGATTATTTATGAAAAATATAGGAAGCACTTACTCAATGTACGGTTGTACTTCCGGCATGTTTGTCAACACATGCGACATAATAGTTGTCCACTCTGGATGTTTTATGTGCCTAGGCCTTCTGCCGCTTGCTCTACCACCTACCCTTGCGAAGATGCTAAGTGGGGGTAGATCGACCGGGGTGATGACATTGTAACGAAGGACTGGATTATGCTGAGTGGGAATATCAGGATCATAGTACTTTGTCGTGTTGTTTGACACCTCCTCGTTGAGGTAGGCCTCGACTATGGATGCTTCAATACGACATTTATTCTTGCATTTGGCACGAAGATTCTTGTTTTCTCTTTCAGGTGCATACATCCAACAATACTGCACAGCCCCCCCCCCCCCCCCCCAATCGTGCTTCAGACGGAAGATGCAAGATCATATGTTGCATCGGATTAAAGAAGCTTGGTGGAAAGATCTTCTCTAGCTTACACAGCAACTCTGGTGCCTGTTTCTCCAGCTTATCAATAAATTTTTGGTCCAACTCTTTAGCACAAAGCTAACAAAAGAAATAGCTCAACTCCGCTAGCACTCGCCAAATCTCCTCGGAGACATAGCCTCGAATCATCACCGGCATTACTCGCTCAAGCCAGACATGATTGTCATGGCTCTTGAGCCCCCCTATTCGCAATGTATTCATATTCACTCCCTTCATTATATTTCCCGCGTATCCATCAGAGAACCGCAGTTTATCCAAGACCCACTGCATCATTACCTTCCTATGCTTCCTTACAGGGTAGAATGGGGCCGGTGGCTTACGCCACCCTTTTCTTTTGGGTCCAGGTTCGACCATATTTAAGTGTGGCCTATCACAGAGTTTCTCTTGATCAAGTCTGGCCTTGACGTTATCTTTTGACTTCTCAGTGTCGAAGATTGTGCCCAAAAGGGCCTCAGCGATATTCTTCTCAATGTGCATTACATCAATGTTATGTGGGAGGAGGAGATCCTGAAAGTAAGGGAGCTTCCATAGGCATGGTATGTGAGTCCAGTTGTGTGTCTCTCCATATCCCACAAAACCTGACCCATTGGCATTGGGCTGGAGACCATCTAACTGAGCCTTGATCATGTGACCAGTGATCACTGGTGGGGGTGGAGCATCGATAACTTTACCTTTCTCAAAGTTCTTTTTGTCTCGTCTGAATGGATGATCAGGACGAAGGAACGGGCGATGCTTGTCAAAGCAGGTATACTTCCCACCTTTCTTCAGCCAATAGAACGTTAGATTTTGCATACACACCGGGCAAGGCCATTTCCCATGTACACACCAGCCGCAGAAAATCGCACGTGCTGGTAGGTCATGCAGGGATGTGAAGTACCAAACATACATATCAAAGTGCTTCTTTGTTAGGGCGTTGTATGTCTGTATCCCTTTATCCCAGGCAACCATCAAGTCATCCACAGGCGGCTCCAAGTACAAACTCATCTTTTTCCCCGGATATCCAGGACCTGGAATTACCAGCGACAGGAACATGTTATGTCGTTTCATACAGAAGCCAGGGGGAAGATTCATCGGAATAACAAACACAGGCCAACAACTGTATGTCGCATTAGTCATGCCAAATGGATTGAACCCATCAGTTGTTATCGCAATTGCTACACTATCTTTTTTGCCAGCTTTTTTTGGGTATCGCTTAACAAACTCCTTCCATGCTTCAGCATCAGACGGATGTATCACAATGCCAGGGCGGTATCTAGTACCTTCTACCGCCCACCTCATGTTTTGGGCAGATTCTGCACACATAAAGAGGCGTTGTATCCTTGGTATGGGATCAAGATACCGAAGGACCTTCTGGGGGATTGTGAGCTGCCTCTTCTGACCATCATCACCGTCGACCTCAATATACCTAGAGGATTTGCACTTTGGACAGTAATTTGCATTGGCATGTTCTTTCCTAAATAAGGTGCATGTGTTTGGACAAACATGAATTCACTCATATGGCAACTTAAGTTCACGGAAGATTTTGTTGGACTCGTACATGTTCTTTGGAAAAATGTTCTCTTTCGGCAATAGTGTGAATAACGGTCAGAAGTGTATCGAAGGAAGATCTACTCCAGCCAAACTGGGACTTCACAGCAAGCAGGCGTGCAATGCCATCTAGTTGAGAGACCTCTGTATGCCCGTGCAGGGGTCTTTGTGCCTCATTCAAAGTTTGATAGAACTTGTTAGTCATTTGCTCCTCATCCTCCTCCCCCCCCCATCCCTCTTCACCTGGATTTTCAGGCGCTGCAGCATTTTCCAGGTCATCTAGCATGAACTCAACATGAGTAACATATTCGGGTGAGCTTGTGCGTTGCCGTACCACCTCCTCTCTCGGACGCTGGGGCTCAAACTCACCATGTGTGACCCACCGGTTGTAGTTTGGCATAAATCCATTCTTGAGAAGGTGTAGACCCATTTCATCCTTTGTTTTTTCCTTCTTGTTGCCGCAGCTGGTGCAGGGGCACCACACTCCACCACGTCCCGTGTGCCTGGCAAATGCTGCTTCCAAGAACTAATTCGTCTTCGTAATCCATTCCGGAAGCACATACCCTCCACTCAGCCAACCATTATACATCCATTGATGATCCTCCATCTGATGTGTTTACATTGACCAAGTAGTTTCATCCAATATTAGTTCAATTAATTATAATTATTCAGGTTTTACGGCATGAACTCAAACTGCCTAATAGGTAAGGATAGGTCCTAATCCCACCTGAGGATGTGTAGGCTAGCTTGGTTTTTATGCCCTACTCTGATCCGATACGTAATTTCGGCAGCACCTCCCCACTATTCTCCAAATACACGTTTTGACAACAAGTTGAGAGAATGTGCACCCAGAGAACAGTGGGGAGGTGCTGCCGAAATTCTATATCAGATCGGAGTAGGGCATAAAAACCAAGCTAGCCTACACACCCTCGGGCTGTTCATGGAAAACGCTGGACAATTCAAAAAGGTTACAGTTATAAATATGCAAAGTGTTGCATATTTATAAATAATGTAACTCTTTCGAACGGGAGACGCGTAGGTAATGTGACTAGCTAGCTACATGATTTACATATACATAAATCCTATGAGGCGAATGATTCTTACCCTCGAAGCGTGTTTGGTGTCGATCGTCCCTCCAACAAGTAGGCCTTCGACGATGGTCCCGACATCAAACTAATGTGTCCTGCAATAAAGTGCAAACTGAGATCAAACATAATTCTCATGCACAAATCAGAACACAAAGTGATTATAAGCATGCTGTGTTCAGTAGTAGATAGTAGACATGGCAAGCAGGTTAGCTATTTGTGTGCATCACAATGTTAGTCAAGGGAACAAGCATGCCATGAAGGGATTGCAGTGGCACCAAAACCTAAATCGCATCAGTTCCTCTGATTTCATCTTCCCCGCATAATCAATCGACTGTTGCATGCTTCATCCTACACTCCCCCTTTTTATGAACCCTGATCACTTGTTCTGAAGATGCAATTGCAGGTCTTCTGAAGATGCAGGTGCGTATGTGTGTGATGCAGGTGTTCTGAAGATGCAATTGTAGGAGGGAGGAGAACAAAGACCAGATGCAGCATGTTTTCCTGCTGATGTTGTTGTTGCACAGGCAGGAGATCAGCATGGGTACACCAGAGCACCTTCACGCCGGAGGAGCCGGACCTGGTCAACAAAGTAGTAGGCGGTCAGAGAGAGAGAGGGAGGGGAGAGAGACCTGCCGATGAAGGGAGGGTGGGGCAGCGGAGTTGGCCGGATGACCTCAGCCCTAGCGAACGGGGAGGGGCGGCGGCGCCGATGAGAGGGCTAGCTCGGGGCTCCCCATGCTCGGGGAGGGGGCCGGGGGATCTGTGCGCCGGCGGAGGGAGGGTGGGCGGCAGAGATGGCCGGAGGGCCTCAACCCTAGCGAACGGGGAGGAGCGGCAGCGCCGATGGGAGGGCCAGCTCGGGGATGGGGTTGGGGGCGGATCCGTGCGCCGAGGAGAGGGCGAAGCCGGAGGGGGTGGGGGCGGCGAGGCGGACGGTGGGTGGAGGGTGGGCGGCGGCGCGAGGAGAGGGGTGGCGCGGTAGAGAGACAGGGGAGGCGCTAGGGAGAAACAGGGGAGGCGCAGGGAGGAGACAGTGGGGGAGGGTCGATTTGGGCCAAAATGAGCTTTGCGCGCATCTATTTTCGCCAAGTCCCGCGCTCACTGATAAGCCTAGTGCAGAAGGGTAAGCCTAGTGTCATAGGAAAATACATGGTTTATTAAAATATATTTTTTATTTTATTTCAATACAAAAGGTTTGTTAGTTTAATTTTAATAATTTATGTGCTTTCATTTTATTGTATCTTTATGATACTTATTCTTTTTCTTTTTATTATACTGTTTATTGTATTTTTATTTCATTGTTTTTATAAATGATACCCTCTCCTCTTATTTCAATATTTCCACTCCTTAAAATATCAGCCAATATTCCGCTAAATGTTTGAGCGTGATTTGATTAGCCCTCACCTGCGGCTACTTGTAAACTACACCATCTCTTGGGCACCGAGAGGGAATGAATCGAGTTTGTGAAGGAAGTGCGGGCCCTGTTAATCTTTTGGCCTCGAAACTTCACGTGCTCTCAGAGGAGGCCATCGAATGAGACGTGTCAGGCCCCCGCATTTTTTGGACCCGCCTGGAATATTTGAGACATTTATTGCACTAATAGGGTTTCAACGCCGGAAATTGCAGATCTGTAAGGCAGCACATGAAATCATGCCCAGAAGCGGCATGTAAAGTCCTATGTGATGTCTTTGCGACATGCGTAGGCACTTTTTAGACGAGGGAGGGGCAGGCCCAGCCACCGAGGGGAGCAAAATTACCTCGGCGCCATGTCTGATCCAACCGTTTTAAATCCTCATAAAATCGTATGATGCCGGAAATCCTCGGGAGCTAGCACGGTGTGGTAAAAGATTGGGTGCGTTTCAAGTAGGGCACACCTGCGGCCGCTTGTAAACTACATCATCTCCGATGTAGTCTCTGGGTACCGAGAGGGAACGAGTCGGGTTTGTGAAGGAAGTGTGGGCCCTATTGCTCCGTTGGCCTCGAAACTTCTCGTGCTCTCAAAGGAGGCCATCAAATGACATGTGTCAGGCTCCCGCATTTTTCGGACCCGCCTGGAATATTTGAGACATTTATTGTACTGCCAGGGTTTCGATGCTAGAAATTGCAGATCTGCAAGGAGGCACATGAAATCATGCCCAGAAGCGGCATGTAAAGTCCTATGTGATGTCTTTGTGACATGCGTAGGCCTTTTTCAGACGAGGGAGGGGCGGGACCAGCCACCGAGGGGAGCAAAATTATATCGGCGCCATGTCTGATCCAACCGTTTAAATCCTCGAAAAATCGTATGATGCCGGAAATCCTCGAGAGCTTGCATGGTGCCATAACATGACCCCTGCAGGGTGTGGTAAAAGATTGGGTGCGTTTCGAGTAGGGCTCACCTACGTCCGCTTGTAAACTACATCATCTCCAATGTAGTCTGTGGGTACCGAGAAGGAACGAGTCGGGTTTGTGAAGGAAGTGTGGGCCCTGTTGCTCCATTCGCCTCGAAACTTCTCGTGCTCTCAAGGGAGGCCATCGAATGACACGTGTCAGGTCCCCGCATTTTTTGACCTGCCTGGAATATTTGAGACATTTATTGCACTACTAGGGTTTCGACGCCAGAAATTGCAGATCTGCAAGGCGGCCCATGAAATCGTGCCCAGAAGCGGCATGTAAAGTCCTATGTGATGTCTTTGCGACATGCGCAGGCCTTTTTCAGATGAGGGAGGGGTAGGCCCAGCCATCGAGGGGAGCAAAATTACCTCGGCACCATGTCTGATCCAACCGTTTTAAATCCTCGTAAAATCGTATGATGTCGGAAATCCTCGGGAGCTGGCACGGTGCCATAGACCTCTGTAGGGTGTGGTAAAAGATTGGGTGTGTTTCGAGTAGGGCTCACCTGCGGACGCTTGTAAACTACATCATCTCCGATGTAGTCTCTGGGTACCGAGAGGGAACGAGTCGGGTTTGTGAAGGAAGTGCGGGCCCTGTTGCTCCGTTGGCCTCGAAACTTCTCGTGCTCTCAAAGGAGGCCATCAAATAACACGTGTCAGGCCCCCGCATTTTTCGGACCCGCCTGGAATATTTGAGACATTTATTGCACTGCCAGGGTTTCGATGCCAAAAATTACAGATCTGCAAGGCGGCACATGAAATCATGCCCAGAAGCGGCATGTAAAGTCCTATGTGATGTCTTTGTGACATGCGTAGGCCTTTTTCATACGAGGGAGGGGCAGGTGCTGTTGGGGAACGCAGTAATTTCGAAAATTTTCCTACGCACACGCAAGATCATGGTGATGCATAGCAATGAGAGGGGAGAGTGTTGTCTACGTACCAACGCAGACCGACTGCGGAAGCGATCACACAATGTAGAGGAAGTAGTCGTACGTCTTCTTCCCGATCCGACCGATCCAAGCACCGTTACTCCGGCACCTCCGAGTTCTTAGCACACGTTCAGCTCGATGACGATCCTCGGGCTCCGATCCAGCAAAGCATCGAGGAAGAGTTCCGTCAGCACGACGGCGTGATGACGATCTTGATGTACTACCGACGCAGGGCTTCGCCTAAGCACTACAACGGTATGATCGAGGTGGAATTTGGTGGCAGGGGGCACCGCACACGGCTAAGGAACGATCTCAAGGATCAACTTGTGTGTCTTGGGGTGTCCCCTGCCCCCGTATATAAAGGTTGGAGGAGGGGGGCCGGCCGGCCAGGGAGAGGGAGGCGCAGGGGGAGTCCTACTCCTACCGGGAGTAGGACTCCCCCCTCCAATCCTATTCCAATTAGGACTCTTGGGGAAAAGGAGAGAGAAGGGGGGGTCGGCCCCTTATCCTAGTCCTACTAGGACTTGGGGAAAGGGGGGGGCGCCGGCCAGCTATGGGCTGCCCCTTTTCTCTTTTTCCACTAAGGCCCAATAGGCCCATTAGTCTCCCGGGGGGTTCCGGTAACCCTCCCGGTGTTCCGGTAAAATCCCGATTTCACCCGGAACACTTCCTATGTCCAAACATAGGCTTCCAATATATCAATCTTTATGTCTCGACCATTTCGAGACTCCTCGTCATGTCCGTGATCTCATCCGGGACTCCGAACAACCTTCGGTACATCAAAATGCATAAACTCATAATAACTGTCATCGTAACGTTAAGCGTGCGGACCCTACGGTTCAAGAACAATGTAGACATGACCGAGACACGTCTCCGGTCAATAACCAATAGCGGGACCTGGATGCCCATATTGGCTCCTACATATTCTACGAAGATCTTTATCGGTCAGACCGCATAACAACATACGTTGTTCCCTTTGTCATCGGTATGTTACTTGCCCGAGATTCGATCGTCGGTATCCAATACCTAGTTCAATCTCGTTACTGGCAAGTCTCTTTACTCGTTCCGTAATACATCATCTCACAACTAACATATTAGTTGCAGTGCTTGCAAGGCTTATGTGATGTGCATTACCGAGAGGGCCCAGAGATACCTCTCCGACAATCGGAGTGACAAACCCTAATCTCGAAATACGCCAACCCAACATCTACCATTGGAGACACCTGTAGTACTCCTTTATAATCACCCAGTTACGTTGTGACGTTTGGTAGTACCCAAAGTGTTCCCCCGGTAAACGGGAGTTGCATAATCTCATAGTTATAGGAACATGTATAAGTCATGAAGAAAGCAATAGCAACATACTAAACGATCGGGTGCTAAGCTAATGGAATGGGTCATGTCAATCAGATCATTCAACTAATGATGTGACCTCGTTAATCAAATAACAACTCTTTGTTCATGGTTAGGAAACATAACCATCTTTGATTAACGAGCTAGTCAAGTAGAGGCATACTAGTGACACTCTGTTGGTCTATGTATTCACACATGTATTATGTTTCCGGTTAATACAATTCTAGCATGAATAATAAATATTTATCATGATATAAGGAAATAAATAATAACTTTATTATTGCCTCTAGGGCATATTTCCTTCAGTCTCCCACTTGCACTAGAGTCAATAATCTAGATTACACTGTAATGATTCTAACACCCATGGAGCCTTGGTGCTGATCATGTTTTGCTCGTGGAAGAGGCTTAGTCAACGGGTCTGCAACGTTCAGATCCGTATGTATCTTGCAAATCTCTATGTCTCCCACCTGGACTAAATCCCGGATGGAGTTGAAGCGTCTCTTGATGTGTTTGGTCCTTTTGTGAAATCTGGATTCCTTTGCCAAGGCAATTGCACCAGTATTGTCACAGAAGATTTTCATTGGACCCGATGCACTAGGTATGACACCAAGATCGGATATGAACTCCTTCATCCAGACTCCTTCGTTTGCTGCTTCCGAAGCAGCTATGTACTCCGCTTCACATGTAGATCCCGCTACGACGCTTTGTTTAGAACTGCACCAACTGACAGCTCCACCGTTTAAAGTAAACACGTATCTGGTTTGCGATTTAGAATCGTCCGGATCAGTGTCAAAGCTTGCATTAACGTAACCTCTTACGGTGAGCTCTTTGTCACCTCCATATACGAGAAACATATCCTTAGTCCTTTTCAGGTATTTCAGGATGTTCTTGACCGCTGTCCAGTGATCCATTCCTGGATTACTTTGGTACCTCCCTGCTAAACTTATAGCAAGGCACACATCAGGTCTGGTACACAGCATTGCATACATGATAGAGCCTATGGCTGAAGCATAGGGAACATCTTTCATTTTCTCTCTATCTTCTGCAGTGGTCGGGCATTGAGTCTGACTCAACTTCATACCTTGTAACACAGGCAAGAACCCTTTCTTTGCTTGATCCATTTTGAACTTCTTCAAAATCTTGTCAAGGTATGTGCTCTGTGAAAGTCCAATTAAGCGTTTTGATCTATCTCTATAGATCTTTATGCCTAATATGTAAGCAGCTTCCCCGAGGTCTTTCATCGAAAAACTTTTATTCAAGTATCCCTTTATGCTATCCAGAAATTCTATATCATTTCCAATCAGCAATATGTCATCCACATATAATATTAGAAATGCTACAGAGCTCCCACTCACTTTCTTGTAAATACAGGCTTCTCCAAAAGTCTGTATAAAGCCAAATGCTTTGATCACACTATCAAAGCGTTTATTCCAACTCCGAGATGCTTGCACCAGTCCATAAATGGATCGCTGGGGTTTGCATACTTTGTTAGCTCCCTTTGGATCGACAAAACCTTCTGGTTGTATCATATACAACTCTTCTTCCAGAAATCCATTCAGGAATGCAGTTTTGACATCCATCTGCCATATTTCATAATCATAAAATGCGGCAATTGCTAACATAATTCTGACGGACTTAAGCATCGCTACGGGTGAGAAGGTCTCATCGTAGTCAACTCCTTGAACTTGTCGAAAACCTTTCGCGACAAGTCGAGCTTTATAGACAGTAATATTACCGTCAGCGTCAGTCTTTTTCTTGAAGATCCATTTATTCTCAATTGCTTGCCGATCATCGGGCAAGTCAACCAAAGTCCATACTTTGTTTTCATACATGGATCCCATCTCAGATTTCATGGCCTCAAGCCACTTTTCGGAATCTGGGCTCACCATCGCTTCTTCATAGTTCGTAGGTTCATCATGATCTAGCATCATGACTTCCAGAACTGGATTACCGTACCACTCTGGTGCGGATCTCACTCTGGTTGATCTACGTGGTTCAGTAGTATCTTGTTCTGAAGCTTCATGATCATCATCATTAGCTTCCTCACTGATTGGTATAGGTGTCGCAGAAACAGTTTTCTGTGATGTACTATTTTCCAATAAGGGAGCAGGTACAGTTACCTCGTCAAGTTCTACTTTCCTCCCACTCACTTCTTTCGAGAGAAACTCCTTCTCTAAAAAGTTTCCGAATTTAGCAACAAAAGTCTTGCCTTCGGATCTGTGATAGAAGGTGTATCCAATAGTTTCCTTTGGATATCCTATGAAGACACATTTCTCCGATTTGGGTTCGAGCTTATCAGGTTGAAGCTTTTTCACATAAGCATCGCAGCCCCAAACTTTAAGAAACGACAACTTTGGTTTCTTGCCAAACCATAGTTCATAAGGTGTCGTCTCAACGGATTTTGATGGTGCCCTGTTTAACGTGAATGCGGCCGTCTCTAAAGCATAACCCCAAAACGATAGCGGTAAATCAGTAAGAGACATCATAGATCGCACCATATCTAGTAAAGTACGATTACGACATTCGGACACACCATTACGTTGTGGTGTTCCGGGTGGCGTGAGTTGCGAAACTATTCCACAATTTTTCAAATGTACACCAAACACGTAACTCAAATATTCTCCTCCACGATCAGATCGTAGAAACTTTATTTTCTTGTTACGATGATTTTCAACCTCACTCTGAAATTCTTTGAACTTTTCAAATGTTTCAGACTTATGTTTCATTAAGTAGATATACCCATATCTGCTTAAATCATCTGTGAAGGTGAGAAAATAACAATATCCGCCACGAGCCTCAATATTCATCGGACCACATACATCGGTATGTATGATTTCTAATAAATCTGTTGCTCTCTCCATAGTACCGGAGAACGGTGTTTTAGTCATCTTGCCTATGAGGCACGGTTCGCAAGTACCAAGTGATTCATAATCAAGTGGTTCCAAAAGCCCATCAGTATGGAGTTTCTTCATGCGCTTTACACCGATATGACCTAAACGGCAGTGCCACAAATAAGTTGCACTATCATTATTAACTTTGCATCTTTTGGCTTCTACATTATGAATATGTGTATCACTATCTTCGAGATTCAACAAGAATAGACCACTCTTCAAAGGTGCATGACCATAAAAAATATTACTCATATAAATAGAACAACCATTATTCTCTGATTTAAATGAATAACCGTCTCGCATTAAACAAGATCCAGATATAATGTTCATGCTCAACGCTGGCACCAAATAACAATTATTTAGGTCTAATATTAATCCCGAATGTAAATGTAGAGGTAGCGTGCCGACCGCGATCACATCGACTTTGGAACCGTTTCCCACGCGCATCGTCACCTCGTCCTTTGCTAGCGTCCGCTTATTCCGTAGTCCCTGTTTCGAGTTGCAAATATTAGCAACAGAACCAGTATCAAATACCCAGGTGCTACTGCGAGCTCTAGTAAGGTACACATCAATAACATGTATATCACATATACCTTTGCTCACTTTGCCATCCTTCTTATCCGCCAAATACTTGGGGCAGTTCCGCTTCCAGTGACCAGTCTGCTTGCAGTAGAAGCACTCAGTTTCAGGCTTAGGTCCAGACTTGGGTTTCTTCTCCTGAGCAGCAACTTGCTTGCTGTTCTTCTTGAAGTTTCCCTTCTTCTTCCCTTTGCCCTTTTTCTTGAAACTAGTGGTTTTGCTAACCATCAACACTTGATGCTCCTTCTTGATTTCTACCTCCGCAGCTTTCAGCATTGCGAAGAGCTCGGGAATAGTCTTGTTCATCCCTTGCATATTATAGTTCATCACGAAGCTCTTGTAGCTTGGTGGCAGTGATTGGAGAATTCTGTCAATGACGCAGTCATCTGGAAGATTAACTCCCATCTGTATCAAGTGATTATTATACCCAGACATTTTGAGTATATGCTCACTGACAGAACTGTTCTCCTCCATCTTGCAGCTATAGAACTTATTGGAGACTTCATATCTCTCAATTCGGGCATTTGCTTGAAATATTAACTTCAACTCCTGGAACATCTCATATGCTCCATGACGTTCAAAACGTCGTTGAAGTCCCGATTCTAAGCCGTAAAGCATGGCACACTGAACTATCGAGTAGTCATCAGCTTTGCTCTGCCAGACGTTCATAACATCTGGCGTTGCTCCAGCAGCAGGCCTGTCACCCAGCGGTGCTTCCAGGACGTAATTCTTCTGTGCAGCAATGAGGATGATCCTCAGGTTACGGACCCAGTCCGTGTAATTGCTACCATCATCTTTCAACTTTGCTTTCTCAAGGAACGCATTAAAATTCAACGGAACAATAGCACGAGCCATCTATCTACAATCAACATAAACAAGCAAGATACTATCAGGTACTAAGTTCATGATAAGTTTAAGTTCAGTTAATCAAATTACTTAGGAACTCCCACTTAGATAGACATCCCTCTAATCTTCTAAGTGATCACGTGATCCAAATCAACTAAACCATAACCGATCATCACGTGAGATGGAGTAGTTTTCAATGGTGAACATCGTTATGTTGATCATATCTACTATATGATTCACGCTCGACCTTTCGGTCTCCCTGTTCCGAGGCCATATCTGTATATGCTTGGCTCGTCAAGTATAACCTGAGTATTCTGCGTGTGCAACTGTTTTGCACCCGTTGTATTTGGACGTAGAGCTTATCACACCCGATCATCACGTGGTGTCTGGGCACGACGAACTTTGGCAACGGTGCATACTCAGGGAGAACACTTCTTGATAATTTTTAGTGAGAGATCATCTTATAATGCTACCGTCAATCAAAGCAAGATAAGATGCATAAAAAGGGATAAACATCACATGCAATCAATATAAGTGATATGATATGGCCATCATCATCTTGTGCTTGTGATCTCCATCTCCGAAGCACCGTCATGATCACCATCGTCACCGGCGCGACACCTTGATCTCCATCGTAGCATCGTTGTCGTCTCGCCAATCTTATGCTTCCACGACTATCACTACCGTTTAGTAATAAAGTAAAGCATTACATCGCGATTGCATTGCATACAATAAAGCGACAACCATATGGCTCCTGCCAGTTGCCGATAACTCGGTTACAAAACATGATCATCTCATACAATAAAATCAGCATCATGCCTTGACCATATCACATCACAACATGCCCTGCAAAAACAAGTTAGACGTCCTCTACTTTGTTGTTGCAAGTTTTACGTGGCTGCTACGGGCTTAAGTAAGAACTCATCTCACCTACGCATCAAAACCACAATGATAGTTCGTCAAATAGACTCCGTTTTAACCTTCTCAAGGACCGGGCGTAGTCACACTTGGTTCAACTAAAGTTGGAGAGACAGTCTTCCGCAAGCCATCTATGTGCAAAGCACGTCGAGGGAACCGGTCTCGCGTAAGAGTACGCGTAAGGTTGGTCCGGATCGTCTCACCCAACAATACCGCCGAACCAAAGTATGACATGCTGGTAGGCAGTATGACTTGTATCGCCCACAACTCACTTGTGTTCTACTCGTGCAAATAACATCAAACCATAAAACCTAGGCTCTGATGCCACTGTTGGGGAACGCAGTAATTTCGAAAATTTTCCTACGCACACGCAAGATCATGATGATGCATAGCAACGAGAGGGGAGAGTGTTGTCTACGTACCAACGCAGACCGACTGCGGAAGCGATCACACAATGTAGAGGAAGTAGTCGTACGTCTTCTTCCCGATCCGACCGATCCAAGCACCGTTACTCCGGCACCTCCGAGTTCTTAGCACACGTTCAGCTCGATGACGATCCTCGGGCTCCGATCCAGCAAAGCGTCGAGGAAGAGTTCCGTCAGCACGACGGCGTGATGACGATCTTGATGTACTACCGACGCAGGGCTTCGCCTAAGCACTACAACGGTATGATCGAGGTGGAATTTGGTGGCAGGGGGCACCGCACACGGCTAAGGAACGATCTCAAGGATCAACTTGTGTGTCTTGGGGTGTCCCCTGCCCCCGTATATAAAGGTTGGAGGAGGGGGGCCGGCCGGCCAGGGAGAGGGAGGCGCAGGGGGAGTCCTACTCCTACCGGGAGTAGGACTCCCCCCTCCAATCCTATTCCAATTAAGACTCTCGGGGAAAAGGAGAGAGAAGGGGGGGCCGGCCCCTTATCCTAGTCCTACTAGGACTTGGGGAAAGGGGGGCCGCCGGCCAGCTATGGGCTGCCCCTTTTCTCTTTTTCCACTAAGGCCCAATAGGCCCATTAGTCTCCCGGGGGGTTCCGGTAACCCTCCCGGTGTTCCGGTAAAATCCCGATTTCACCCGGAACACTTCCTATGTCCAAACATAGGCTTCCAATATATCAATCTTTATGTCTCGACCATTTCGAGACTCCTCGTCATGTCCGTGATCTCATCCGGGACTCCGAACAACCTTCGGTACATCAAAATGCATAAACTCATAATAACTGTCATCGTAACGTTAAGCGTGCGGACCCTACGGTTCGAGAACAATGTAGACATGACCGAGACACGTCTCCGGTCAATAACCAATAGCGGGACCTGGATGCCCATATTGGCTTCTACATATTCTACGAAGATCTTTATCGGTCAGACCGCATAACAACATACGTTGTTCCCTTTGTCATCGGTATGTTACTTGCCCGAGATTCGATCGTCGGTATCCAATACCTAGTTCAATCTCGTTACTGGCAAGTCTCTTTACTCGTTCCGTAATACATCATCTCACAACTAACATATTAGTTGCAGTGCTTGCAAGGCTTGTGTGATGTGCATTACCGAGAGGGCCCAGAGATACCTCTCCGACAATCGGAGTGACAAACCCTAATCTCGAAATACGCCAACCCAACATCTACCATTGGAGACACCTGTAGTACTCCTTTATAATCACCCAGTTACGTTGTGACGTTTGGTAATACCCAAAGTGTTCCTCCGGTAAACGGGAGTTGCATAATCTCATAGTTATAGGAACATGTATAAGTCATGAAGAAAGCAATAGCAACATACTAAACGATCGGGTGCTAAGCTAATGGAATGGGTCATGTCAATCAGATCATTCAACTAATGATGTGACCTCGTTAATCAAATAACAACTCTTTGTTCATGGTTAGGAAACATAACCATCTTTGATTAACGAGCTAGTCAAGTAGAGGCATACTAGTGACACTCTGTTGGTCTATGTATTCACACATGTATTATGTTTCCGGTTAATACAATTCTAGCATGAATAATAAACATTTATCATAATATAAGGAAATAAATAATAACTTTATTATTGCCTCTAGGGCATATTTCCTTCAGGTGCAGCCACCGAGGGGAGCAAAATTATCTCGGCGCCATGTCTGATCCAACCGTTTAAATCCTCAAAAAATCGTATGATGCCGGAAATCCTCGGGAGCTTGCATGGTGCCATGACATGACCCCTGCAGGGTGTGGTAAAAGATTGGGTGCGTTTCGAGTAGGGCTCACCTACGTCCGCTTGTAAACTACATCATCTCCGATGTAGTCTGTGGGTACCGAGAGGGAACGAGTCGGGTTTGTGAAGGAAGTGTGGGCCCTGTTGCTTCATTGGCCTCGAAACTTCTCGTGCTCTCAAACGAGGCCATCAAATGACACGTGTCAGGCCCCCGCATTTTTCTGACCCGCCTGGAATATTTGAGACATCTATTGCACTACTAGGGTTTCGACGCCAGAAATTGCAGATCTGCAAGGCGGCCCATGAAATCATGCCCAGAAGCGGCATGTAAAGTCCTATGTGATGTCTTTGCGACATGCGCAGGCCTTTTTCAGACGAGGGATGGGAAGGCCCAGCCACCGATGGGAGAAAAATTACCTCGGCACCATGTCTGATCCAACCATTTTTAATCCTCATAAAATCGTATGATGTCGGAAATCCTCGGGATTTGGCATGGTGCCATAGACCCCTGCAGGGTGTGGTAAAAGATTGGGTGCGTTTCAAGTAGGGCTCACCTGCGGCCGCTTGTAAAGTACATCATCTCCGATGTAGTCTCTGGGTACCGAGAGGGAACGAGTCGGGTTTGTGAAGGAAGTGCGGGCCATGTTGCTCCGTTGGCCTCGAAACTTCTCGTGCTCTCAAAGGAGGCCATGAAATGACACGTGTCAGGCCCCGCATTTTTCGGACCCGCCTGGAATATTTGAGACATTTATTGCACTGCCAGGGTTTCGATGCCAGAAATTGCAGATCTGCAAGGCGACACATGAAATCATGCCGATAAGCGGCATGTAAAGTCCTATGTGATGCCTTTGTGACATGCGTAGGTCTTTTTCAGACGAGGAAGGGGCGGGTCCAGCCACTGAGGGGAACAAAATTATCTCGGCGCCATGTCTGATCCAACCGTTTAAATCCTCGAAAAATTGTATGATGTCGGAAATCCTCGGGAGCTGGCACGGTGCCATAACATGACCCCTGCAGGGTGTGGTAAAAGATTGGGTGCGTTTTGAGTAGGGCTCACCTGCGGCTGCTTGTAAACTACATCATCTCCGATGTAGTCTCTGGGTACCGAGAGGGAACGAGTCGGGTTTGTGAAGGAAGTGTGGTCCCTGTTGTTATGTTGTCCTCGAAACTTCTCGTTCTCTCAAAGGAGGCCATCGAATGACACGTGTCAGGTGCCCGCATTTTTTTGACCCGCCTGGAATATTTGAGACACCAGAAATTGCAGATTTGCAAGGCGGCCCATGAAATAATCATGCCCAGAAGCGGCATGTAAAGTCCTATGTGATGTCTTTGCGACATGCGTAGGCCTTTTGCAAATGAGGGAGGGGTAGACCCAGCCACGGGGGGGGGGGGGGGGGGGGGACGGGGGGGGGACGGGGGGGAGGGGGCAAAATTACCTCCGTGCCATGCTTGATCCAACCGTTTAAATCCTGGTCAACTGGCTTAGTGTCATAACATGGCCCCTGTAGGGTGTGGTGAAAGTTTGGGTGTGTCTCGAGTAGGGCTCACTTTGCGGCTGCTTATAAACTACACCATCTCTGATGTAGTGTTTGGGTACTGAGAGGGAACGAGTCGGGTTTGTAAGAATAATAATACTAATTAAGTACTAAATATAAATGCAATGAAAACCATCTTAAATCAATTTTGCATAAACATTATGGTTGCCAAAAATACGTAAAAATGTAAGCCTAGTGCTTTCATCGGGCACACGGCTTATATGTCCTCTAAGCCGAGTGCCTTCTCTGGACACACGGCTTATAGTCTGCCCCATGACGGCGCCGTCAGCCACCTTCAATGCAAACACGTGGCAGGTTGTCTTTGCCGAGTGTGTGTTGTAAGCCGGGTGCCTTTTCGAGTAGATACCGTGTGAGTGCTATAAGCCGAGTCCTTCAGGTGTTTTTTCCTCTAGACTCGGCTTAGAGTAGTATAAGCCGGGTGCCCGAAAAATAGCACTCGGCGTATAAGCTAACACACGGGAAAACTGAATTTTCCTGTAGTGATTCACTCGATATACGGACTAGGCAACATGCCAATCCAACCCATGCCACAATTAACCACGTACAGCTCGTCTCAATCCAACCTGCACGCATTCCATATGTAACCTGCGTTGTTGCTGTGCCACTTAGGTAGTAGCTCCTCTTGGGTTGAACAGTAACCAAACGAGTTGCTGTCAATCCCAAAGCACGTTGCAGGACTGGCCATATGGCATGAGGACACGAACCAAACTAGCCCTAATCCCTGATGCCTCTCAAGCCAACCCAACTTAGTAGGTCACTAATTCTTGAATATATGGTCACTAGAGGTATATCACTAAGAGACTTGGAATGAACTATATTCATCCTTTAGGAATTGCTTATGTGAAGGTGCTTCACACCTCACCATGATGTATATATATCAGATTGTGCAGCTGTAGTTATCTCCAACTCTAGCACATGCGCCACTTCTAGCCCGTTCGATTCACTATCTTGCATATTATGGTAGATTTATATCTTTACTATGTCATATGCTCACATGTTTTTGATATGATTGTACACGTATGGACCATGGACAGTGTTATTAATGCTCTGCACCTACCTCTCGGTTCCGGTCCTAGTTACAACGTAGACTACATACTTGTTTTCCATGAGGTTTTAGAAGTGAACTCAAATATCTCAAATGGTTTAGAACCTGTGCAAAATGTACGAAAGATCATCCCTCAACTTACATGTGTATTTCTTGCCTTGTAGAAAAAATAATAGAATGAATGTAATTATACTACTCCCTCCATCCCTTAATATAAGAGCATTTTAGACACTAGTGGGAGTACAATACATGTTGTTCAACCATCTGACATTAACTTATGTATGGTGAGTCAACTAACATGATTTTTTCTCGCATATAGAAAATTCTTTGATTTTGCGAAATAATTCTTTTATACTAAAAAAATCAAGGGATACAATCATGTCTGAAAATGTCTAAGACTCCCTCTGGGCCAGATCCAAGCCATACATCAGTTTGTCCTTGTGATTTCCCAAAGTTTGCCACGAAGTGATTAGCATTATTTTGGCATTGACGAATATGAGTAATACAAGAACTACATTCCTCCAAACTTCCTTTAATTTCTTTGATCAGAAAAATATATTTTATAATCGAGATATCAAATTCAACTACCTTATGTTACCTCTAACATAGCGGAACATACATCCACTTGTTTATAAATCGAGAGTTATTCTAAGCTTCATTCTTAGCATCAATAGTTGGATGGATAAAGAGAGAACAAAAGGAGGGCTAGGGCATCCTTATAGTTGGCCCCCCAGGCGGCGATTTTACGCGCCCCATGGGGGCGAGCCGGCGCTAAAATCAGCGCGGGGCCGAGCGGGTGTTCCCAGTCACTCGCCCCAGGGTCGCCCCAGACGTGGTTTTTTTATTTTTAAAAATGTGAATTCGGCAAAGTTCGGTTAAATTCAGAAAACCTGACATTAATATTCAACATGTTCGGCGTTACGTAAATTATATAAAAAAAGACATCTACGGGGCGAAGAAGTCACCGACGTCGCCGCCGTCCTCGTCGTCGGCGGCGGGCTTCTCCTTCTTGACTGCGCGGCTGCCCCTACTGGAGCCCTGCCCGGCGTCTCCAAGGCGGACTGGTGGTGGTGGCGCATCGGCGTCGTCGCTGTCGTCGAGGACGACGACGCGTCCCTCATCCCGGCCACAACACCGAGCTTCAAACCGCTTGTACGAGGCGCGATGGAGCTCTGTCTTCTCGTGCGCCCATCTGAGGGCCGCCGCGTCGTCGAGCTCCTCCTCCTTGACGCCACCGGCGAGCCCGGGCTCCGTCTTCACGACGGGGAACCCCGGCTCCGTCTTGACGGTGGCGAGCCCCGGCTCCGTCAATGGCTTGATGAAGCGCGGAGGAGCCGAGCAAGGGGCGCGCCTGCCACCCTCGTTGATGACGATGCCGGCACTGCGGCTGCGCCGGTCGAGCGGCATCTCCGCGACGGGCTCGGCCTTGACGCCGAGCAACGCCGGCGAGCCGAAAGAGTGAAAGGAGGAGCGGGAGGACGAGGAAGAAGAGGAGGAGCCGAACCTCCTGGGCGCCCACGGCCCGGCGCTCCGACAGGGGGGGGGGAGGGGCGGGACGGCCGCCGCGGCAGAATATGCCAGCGGCGGGTTATTGCCGCCCTCGAGGTACTCCAGCACTTCATGGAGCGTGCGGCCCGGGACGCCCCGCCAGATGCGGCGGTCATCGTTGTTCTTGATGCCGCCCACCGCCGGCGCCCCGTTCGTGGATGCCAGCCGCTGCTGGAATTAGTCCGCCCACGCCGCGTGGTTGTCGGCGGCGTACTGGGGGAGGGCGCTGTAACGCCCTTGATGCGGCTATATCTCCCACATGTCGAAGCACGATTTAGAGGCATAACCGCATTGAAAGCAATGTCGCAAGTGAGGTAATCTTCACACAACCCATGTAATACATAAGGGAAAGAGATACATAGTTGGCTTACAATCGCCACTTCACACAATTACAAGAATAAATCATTACATCATCCAGATACACATAAGGTCCGACTACGGAACCAAAATAAAAGAAGACTACCCCAAAAGCTACACAGATCCCCGATCGACCCCAACTGGGCTCCATTACTAATCAACTAGAACGAAACAACATAAAGGACAAGATCTTCATAGAGCTCCTCCTTGAGCTTGGTTGCGTCACATGCTCAGTAACATCGGCACCTGCAAACTGGTTTTGAAAGTATCTGTGAGTCACGGGGACTCAGCAATCTCACACCCTCGCGATCAAGACTATTTAAGCTTATATGTAGGGTAAAAGGTATGAGGTGGAGCTGCAGCAAGCGACTAGCATATATGGTGGCTAACATACGCAAGTGAGAGCGAGAAGAGAAGGCAAAGCACGGTCGAGAAACTATGATCAACAAGTGATCCTAGAACAACCTACGTCAAACATAACTCCAACACCATGTTCACTTCCCGGACTCCGCCGAAAAGAGACCATCACGGTTACACACACGGTTGATGCATTTTAATTAAGTTAAACTTTAGGTTTTCTACAACCGGACATTAACAAATTCCCATCTTCCCATAACCGCGGGCACGACTTTCGAAAGTTCAAATCCCTGCAGGGGTGTCCCAACTTAGCCCATCACAAACTCTCACGGTCAACGAAGGATATTCCTTCTAGCGGGAAGACCCGATCAGACTCAGAATCCCGGTTACAAGACATCCTCGACAATGGTAAAACAAGTCCAGCAAGACCGCCCGATGTGTCGACATCCTGATGGGAGCTGCACATATCTCGTTCTTAGGGCAACACCGGATAGGTCAACCTACGAGTAAAACCAGCCCTCAAGTTTCCCCGAGGTGGCCCCGCAGGCTGCCCATTTCAGACCAACACTTAGACAAGCACTGGCCCGGGGGGGTTATAATGAAGATGACCCTTGGGCTGGCCTAACCCAAGGGAAAAAGTCTAGGTGGCGAATGGTAAAACCAAGGTTGGGCCTTGCTGGAGGAGTTTTATTCAAAGCGAACTGTCAAGGGGTTCCCATTATAACCCAACCGCGTAAGGAACACAAAATCCGGAAACATAACACCGATATGACAAAAACTAGGGCGGCAAGAGTGGAACAAAACACCAGGCATAAGGCCGAGCCTTCCACCCTTTACCAAATATATAGATGCATTAATTAAATAAGAGATATTGTGATATCCCAACAAAATATCCATGTTCCAAACATGGAACAAGCTCCAATCTTCACCTGCAACTAACAACGCTATAAGAGGGGCTGAGCAAAGCGGTAACATAGCCAAACAACGGTTTGCTAGGGCAAGGTGGGTTAGAGGCTTGGTTTAACAACATGGGAGGCATGATAAGCAAGTGGTAGGTATCGCAGCATAGGCATAGCAAAAGAGCGAGCAACTAGCAAGAAAATATAGAAGTGATTTCGAGGGTATGGTCATCTTGCCTGAAATCTCGCAAGGAAGAAGAACGAGTCCATGAAGAGGACAAACGGACGTAGTCGAACGAATCCTCACAAACGTGAAGTTATCGGAACTAACCCGAAGAAGCAACACCGGAAAGAAGCAAACAACATACTAAACAACCATCACAAAATCATGGCATGATGCACATCCAAGTATGATGCATGTCAGGTTTAATGAGGCATGGCATGGCAATATGCACAAGCAATCCTACAAATTAAGTGGAGCTCAATATGCAACGGTGCATATTGATGAAACACCACGACAAGTTATTTAGTTCGATCTCGTTTATGTAATCAACAGTATTAAATGTTGATTAGCAAGGCAAGGGGTGAAGCAAAACAAAACTACCTATCTAGGCAAGTTTAAATGAGGCCAGAAACAACGAACAACAAATTCCGGTAAATCCCCATATGCATATTTTAGATTTGGTGTTGTTCTGCCCTAAACACAATTTTAGAGTTGTTAAACACGCAAAGTGAAGCCACCATGTTAAACTAGGCATTTTTCCACCCCCATTTGCATATAAAGTTTAAAAAAATTGGAGCAACGGTTATTTAGTTATGGAATAAATCATTTTAACATTGCATAGGAGCAAATCCAAACAAACATCATTTTATACATTTTAAACATGGATGAAAGTGGCATATAATTAACCTACACATAATTCTAAGCATCTTTCATATTAAGTTTGTTTTAATCTGATGCACGGTTCAACAATTATTAAATGCATGATGTTGGGGGGTTTTCTGCAAAACCTGCAGTCTCTGAAAAAATAGGAAATTCGTTCTGCAAAAAAAAAAACATATCCTGGGCCGACTCTGGCCGGCCCAAAAGTGCACAGGGACAGGGGCTGCTCACCAGGCCTCATGGGCCGGCGGATCTGGTGGGATAAAACGGTGTCTTGGCAAAGAAGCGGGCTGGGCCTGGTGCTGGCGTGGTCAACGCGAGGCGGGGAGGATACGGGCGCAGCCGCTCGTTCCTGGACAGAATGAGACGCGGGGCGCGGAGGCGTTCGTCCTCCTCTGGACGCCGGGGAAGCAGCGGCGCGGAGCAGAAAGCAGCTGAGGGACTCGGCGGGGTGAGAGACCATGGGAACCGGCCGGATCCGAGGCAAGGGCGGCGGTGGAAGGCGACGGCTTGGTGGTTGGTGTCCACGGGGTCGGCTGATACCTGAAGAACGAAGACAGGGAATTCAGAGAAGCAAACAAGGAAGTGGGGAAGAAAGAGACGGCGAGGGAGATGCCAGGGGCGCGATGGGGCCTGCCTGGGGTGGCCAGCGACGACAAGGCCGGTCGTCGGAGGCGCGAAGGCGAGGCCATGCTTGCCAGGGCGGCAAGTTGTGGTTTCCTGAAGCAGAGGCAGCGGCGGTCTGCGGGAGGTTGAAGAGGGAGCCTCGGGGATGGGCGTCGGGGCCGGAACCGGATCGAGACGGAGGCGGCGGAACGGCGCTGGGTGGCTCGGTGCAGGTAGGCTCCTGTGGGCGGCGCCGGCGAGCTGGAGGCCATGGGTCGGCGTCCTGGTTCCATGCAACGAGGAGGAAGATGGGGCCCTCGTGCCCAAGCTAGCGAAGCAGGACGGCGAAGGACTTGGCGTGGAGGGAGGCGGATACACAGCGGCGGGGACTGTGCAGAAGCTTTGGGCTGAGAGAAGAGAAGAGAGAGAGACCCGGCGACAGTTTCCGGAGACCGAAAACATCCTATGTTAGACCGACTATAATGCCACTATAGTTATCCGTTGGGCTATCAATCGAACTCCGAATGCGATGAAACTTGGCAGGCGGCCTACCTACAACATAACAACACCACATGCGAACTTTCAACCCGTTCCGAGAACATTTTTTGGCCACTTATAAAATAATATTTCGGACATGTCGCGGGCACGTGCAAGTGTGTCTGGGTCTCAGAATTGACAATGGAAAGAAATGGGGGAACCCGGACGAATGCAAGTTTCGAAAACATGATGATGCAATGCGGATGATGACATGGCAAGATGCAACACGAAAGCAAGTGACATGGCAACGACAGCGAATAACTGGAGGACACCTCGCACATCGGTCTCGGGGAGTCACAACACTCCACCACTATGAGAGGATCTCGTCCCGAGATCTAGGATGGCACCGGAGGGAGAAACGGAAGGGAAAGAGAAGAGGTAAAAACTAAGTTGCTCCTTTGACAAACGAGTGAAACCAAAGAACCTTGAAAAGGTTAAGCCAAATTGAAAGAAAGAATACAACTAAGATGAATAAAGATGAAAACCTCCATTAGAAAAGAGAAACAAGGATCAATACTAGAACCTTGTAGGTTGAAAGACATAAGAATAAAGGTTGCAATGAACAAGCAGCACATGCAAACACTCCGGTTGAAAGAAGAAGCACACGGAATGATAAAGGTCGATTATGACAACACTCCGGTTGGAAATGGAAAGAATTGAACATGATCTTGGCAAGATGAGAGGATACTTGAAAAGAGGCACGACACTCCGGTTAAAAGGATAAGCACGAAAAAAACACGGTCCTGACAAGAACAAGAAGAAGGGTAGAAGAGAGCAACAACACAAATGCCTCCGGAAGAAAAGAGAGAATGGAATTGAATGAACGGAAGGAGAAAACAATATCTTCTACCTTACATGAGCTTGCAAAAGCATCTTGAAGAGAAAGGTCGAACAGACTTGTTGGAAAACCAACAACGAAAAAGGATAAGCTTGTTATGGTTTTATGGAATACAACTCAAATTATGAGGTGACAACCTGCCACTCACGGCAAAAGAATTTGATTGGTATGAACAAGGAGACGAGAAAGCTTATTTCACCGGAAGGGTAGATGAAGAACTTGGATCATATATGAGCACCATAAGTAGCAATAATCCTTAGGGAAGGCTTTAGGTGAAATATAACCCAAGATAACTCCAACGAAGAGGTTGATGGATTTAAAACATCTCATTCTTTACAACATGTGAATCATGAAACATGAACTCAAATTATCAAGAATGACATAATACCTCCTACAATGATATGGAAAAAAATTGCACTCCGAATAGCAAGATGAAGAATGCTTGAGCTCCTTAGAAAAGAATCTCGATGAAAAACTTCGAGAAGGAATTAAATTCTTGATGAACCATCGTGTAGAACCTCCATGAAGAACTCCGTTAAACAAAAGAATGATCAAACGAAAAGAAAGAGAAGTTGAAAACAGAAGGTGAATCCTTGTACCGATTTAGATGAAACTCCGTGGTGAAATAATTGAAAAAGGTTGGAACTCTGGGAAAAAGAGGAGATGAAACAATTGAAAACTGAGAGCTTGATGAGCCTCCGGAATACGGAATTGAATTCACTCGATGAAACAAGAATAAGAATTCATTATGCTTATCCTTCACCATTTTAAATTGATGACAAGCAGCGGATTTGGCATACCACTTATTCTCGTCGAAAGGATTAAATATAAATATAGCTCAAACTTTAGGAAGGTCTTCAACGAACCACCAGAAGGATTGAAAACAACGAATAAATTGATATGATAACAAGTGACGAGAAATCTTGAACGAACCACTGTAAGAATTAAAAATGAAAGAAGAGAAGATAAAGAAACACCGGGAAGAATTAGCAAATGAATGAAGATGCTTGAGAGAATTTAGATACAAGTGAACGAAGGGATCACAAACTGATTAGAGAATATTGAATGATGCACCGGTAAGATTTGGAGAATGATAGCTGAAGGCTGAGAATGAATAAGTCTTCTGAAATGATGGGCTCCGGAGGAAGGAAAAGAATTTTCGCGATCAAAACAATTATGAGAGGATGGCCTTGAACTAGAACAACGAATCTCTGAGTGAACGGATAAGATATGGAGGTAAAACTCTTCTTCGGTCTTCAAATGATGAGAAAGACGGCGGGAAACACCACCGTGAATTGTTGAGACACTCCGGAATAAAGAAGAATAGAAAAGTTGAACCAATGATGAAAAGAATTTGGAAGATCTTGGAGAAAGACATTTGACTGATGATAAGTCATTCTTACGTCAAACTTCGAAAAGAAATTTGAGGATAGCTCCGGGAAAATATGAAGAGTCGGGTAAGATCCTGGGAAAAGACCTGTGGGTTAGGGCCCACTCAAAAGAAAACACCATTGAACGATTTAAAAGAGAGAATGCACTGGTTGAATTAAATGGCTTGAATGAGATAACATCCTCGAAAGAGCTTGAACGAAAGCAGAGTAGAAACATGAATCTTTGAGATATCTTCAGCACTCCGGAATAATTGAATAGCGAGGAGTGGATGATTAAGAGGTGCACCGGCATGAAAAGAATTAAAACGAGGAAAAGAATATGATCAACACCGAAAGCTTGAATTGAATCCACCGGAGAAGGAAAAGCACGAAGAATGATGAACTTGAATCTCTGTTAGAATCTTCATGAGAAACACCAGATAAGAATGGAGAGACTTCCATCGATAAAATGGATAGTTGATTAAGAAATCTGAGTCCTTGAGGAAAAAGGGTGGGTGGGCGGGAAAAACAAAGGCAACTTGGAGACGGATGAAACAAACAACGTTGAGAAGAACTGATACTTGGTCTTGCGGTTGTTGAAATGATCGGATCCACTTGAAGAGAAACACGCCGGTGAAAAGAAATTGAAATGACAAACTCGATGATCGAGAATGATTAGTATTCACATAGGAATATGAGAACACCATTTGGGGAAGGAATGGAATCAACATTTGACTTCGAAGAAACTCGAATACCACAACTCAAAACAAAACAAAGGATTGGCTTGCAGAATAAGCCGGAACAAGCATATGATAGAGATTTCGTCCGAAGATTTCGTGGTGGGGCCTACACGGGCTCGATCGTACAGTACCATCATGTACAAGGCAGTGCACATGACATACGAAGCGTCCCCGGGTCGGCATAGCCAAGGACTCTTTAAGACACAACGAGACCACTGTAAAACCGACCGTGAATAGGCGGACCACTAGACGTCGAACCCCAATTTCATATCATACATCTGTCGAAAAGATGTCCTAAGATCTCCTTGAATTCCCACGTATAAACTCCCAAAAAAATTCCGGTTATGCAATCAGGTGTTGGGGATACAGGGGAAGCATAATATCTCACCCAAATCTAGCAAATCCTACATCCAGCTGTATCCATCTTTCAACACATAACCAAGAAACCTTCGGAAATCGTCTACCTCAACCTTCAAAAAGCATCCATTATACGAGTTATGGCAATACTCCCGAACTCCCGCCCCAGTACTGGGTGGCATCGAGGTTATCTCACCAACAACTTCATAAAAGAGATTTTCGATGTCGGCGAAACTAAACTCAGGTATTCCAGAACTGCAATGATAAAATTGTGACGACAACACCTCGGAGCTCAACTCCCCGGGACACTGCCACAACCCCTAAATGTCAGCAGGCACCAAGAACAATGTTATCGTCACAAAACCATCAGAACGATTCCAAGATACCCGCATGATCCTAAATTTTTTTTAGTGAAATTTGAGAAGAGAAGAGTCAAAACTCTACGTCAGGATGCCTCACTAGAGCGACGAAGGGACTGAGAAGTAAAAAAAGAAATCTTAACTCTCTGATATATATAATCCTAAATGACTCAAAACATTTCTATACTTAATAACGCCAGCGGTTCGATCAAGCAGGGGGCTCCTAAGGTCGGGGAAGGCTCTGATACCAACTTGTAACGCCCTCGATGCGGCTATATCTCCCACGTGTCAAAGTACGACTTAGAGGAATAACCGCGTTGAAAGCAATGTCGCAAGTGAGGTAATCTTCACACAACCCATGTAATATATAAGGGAAAGAGATACATAGTTGGCTTACAATCGCCACTTCACACAGTTACAAGAATAAAGCATTACATCATCTAGATACACACAAGGTCCGACTACGGAACCAAAATAAAAGAAGACTACCCCAAAAGCTACACAAATCCTCGATCGACCCCAACTGGGCTCCACTACTGATTAACTAGAACGAAACAACATAAAGGACAAGATCTTCATAGAGCTCCTCCTTGAGCTTGGTTGCGTCACCTGCTCAGTAAAATCGGCACCTGCAAACTGGTTTTGGAAGTATCTGTGAGTCACGGGGACTCAGCAATCTCACACCCTCGCGATCAATACTATTTAAGCTTATAGGTAGGGTAAAAGGTATGAGGTGGAGCTGCAGCAAGCGACTAGCATATATGGTGGCTAACATACGCAAATGAGAGCGAGAAGAGAAGGCAAAGCACGGTCGAGAAACTATGATCAAGAAGTGATCCTAGAACAACCTACGTGAAACATAACTCCAACACCGTGTTCACTTCCCGGACTCCGCCGGAAAGAGACCATCATGGTTACACACGCGGTTGATGCATTTTAATTAAGTTAAACGTTAGGTTTTCTACAACCGAACATTAACAAATTCTCATCTGCCCATAACAGTGGGCACGGCTTTCGAAAGTTCAAATCCCTGCAGGGGTGTCCCAACTTAGCCCATCACAAGCTCTCACGGTCAACGAGGGATATTCCTTCTAGCGGGAAGACCCGATCAAACACAGAATCCCGGTTACAAGACATCCTCGACAATGGTAAAACAAGTCCAGCAAGACCGCCCGATGTGTCGACATCCTGATGGGAGCTGCACATATCTCGTTCTTAGGGCAACACCGGATAGGTCAACCTACGAGTGAAACCAGCCCTCAAGTTTCCCCGAGGTGGCCCCGCAGGCTGCCCATTTCGGACCAACACTTAGGCAAGCACTGGCCCGGGGGGTTATAATAAAGATGACCCTTGGGCTGGCCTAACCCAAGGGAAAAAGGCTAGGTGGCGAATGGTAAAACCAAGGTTGGGCCTTGCTGGAGGAGTTTTATTCAAAGCGAACTGTCAAGGGGTTCCCATTATAACCCAACGGCGTAAGGAACGCAAAATCCGGGAACATAACACCGATATGACAGAAACTAGGGCGGCAAGAGTGGAACAAAACACCAGGCATAAGGCCGAGCCTTCCACCCTTTACCAAATATATAGATGCATTAATTAAATAAGAGATATTGTGATATCCCAACAAAATATCCATGTTCCAAACATGGAACAGGCTCCAATCTTCACCTGCAATTAACAACGCTATAAGACGAACTGAGCAAAGCGGTAACATAGCCAAACAACGATTTGCTAGGGCAAGGTGGGTTAGAGGCTTGGTTTAACAACATGGGAGGCATGATAAGCAAGTGGTAGGTATCACAGCATAGGCATAGCAAAAGAGCGAGTAACTAGCAAGCAAAGATAGAAGTGATTTCGAGGCTATGGTCATCTTGCCCGAAATCCCGCAAGGAAGAAGAACGAGTCCATGAAGAGGACAAACGGACGTAGTCGAACGAATCCTCACAAACGCGACGTTATCGGAACTAACCCGAAGAAGCAACACCGGAAAGAAGCAAATAACATAGTAAACAACCATCACAAAATCATGGCATGATGCACATCCAAGTATGATTCATGTCAGGTTTAATGAGGCATGGCATGGCAATATGCACAAGCAATCCTACAAATTAAGTGGAGCTCAATATGCAACGGTGCATATTGACGAAACACCATGACAAGTTATTTAGTTCGATCTCATTTATGTAATCAACAATATTAAATGTTGATTAGCAAGCAAGGGGTGAAGCAAAACAAAACTACCTATCTAGGCAAGTTTAAATGAGGCCGGAAACAACGAACAACAAATTCCGGTAAATCCCCATATGCATATTTTAGATTTGGTGCTGTTCTGCCCTAAACACTATTTTAGAGTTGTTAAACATGCAAAGTGAAGCCACCATGTTAAACTAGGTATTTTTCCACCCCATTTACATTTGTTGCTACGGTTATTTAGTTATGGAATAAATCATTTTAACATGGCATACGAGCAAATTTAAACAAACATCATTTTAGACATTTTAAACATGGATGAAAGTGGCATATAATTAACCTACACATAATTCTAAGCATCTTTCATATTAAGTTTGTTTTAATCCGATGCACGGTTCAACAATTATTAAATGCCTGATGTTGGGGGGGGGGGGTTCTACAAAACCTGCAGTCTCTGAAAAAATAGGAAATTCATTCTGCGAAAAAAAAACATATCCCGGGCCGACTCTGGCCGGCCCAAAAGTGCACAGGGACAGGGGCTGCTCACCAGGCCTTATGGGCCGGCGGATCTGGTGGGCTAAAACGGTGTCTTGGCAAAGAAGCGGGCTGGGCCTGGCGCTGGCGTGGTCAACGCGAGGCGGGGAGGATACGGGCGCAGTCGCTCGTTCCTGGACAGAACGAGACGCGGGGCGCGGAGGCGTTCGTCCTCCTCTGGACGCCGTGGAAGTAGCGGCGCGGAGCTGAAAGCAGCAGAGGGACTCGGCGGGGCGAGGGACCATGGGAACCGGCCGGATCCGAGGCAAGGGCGGCGGTGGAAGGCGACGGCTTGGCGGTTGGCGTCCACGGCGTCATCTGATACCTGAAGAACAAAGACAGGGAATTCAGAGAAGCAAACAAGGAAGTGGGGAAGAAAGAGACGGCGAGGGAGATGCCAGGGGTGCGATGGGGCCTGCCTGGGGTGTCCGGCGACGACGAGGCCGGTCGTCGGAGGCGCGAAGGCGAGGCCATGCTTGCCAGGGCGGCAAGTTGTGGTTTCCTGAAGCAGAGGCAGCGGCGGTCTGCGGGAGGTTGAAGAGGGAGCCTCGGGGATGGGCGTCGGGGCCGGAACCGGATCGAGACGGAGGCGGCGGAACGGCGCTGGGTGGCTCGGTGCAGGTAGGCTCCTGTGGGCGGCGCCGGCGAGCTGGAGGCCATGGGTCGGCGTCCTGGTTCCACGCGACGAGGAGGAAGATGGGGCCCTCGTGCCCAAGCTAGCGAAGCAGGACGGCGACGGACTTGGCGCGGAGGGAGGCAGATACGCAGCGGCGGGGAAGAGCAGCTTGGGCGCTGCGGGAACCAGCAGGCGCGGCGGCTCCAGGGACTTGGCGGGGAGGGAGCTACAGCCACCATGGAAGTTCCTGGTACAGAGAGGGAGAGGCAACGGGGCATGAGAGAGAGGTTAGGGACGGACGAGAGAAGAGACAGGGGCTTCGGGAGAGGAGCTCCTTTGCTTGGATCGAGCAGGTGGAGAGCTGCAGCGCCGGTTGGGCAAGCGCACAGATCGAGCGAGGTAGGTGGTACTGCGGGTTGGCTCGGGTGGAGTGGATCGGGAAGGTGGAGGCTGGTTGGGTGGCTGAGGAAATCGAGGAGGATTTGGAATGAGCGGCGGCGGCAGCGAGTGAGGGGATGGATGGGACAGCCGTCTGAGATTTTAGGGTTAGGTTGTTTATATAGGTAGGGGAAATAGGGTAAGGGGGTATTCGGTTCGTCCGATCGTAATCAGGCGTTCGAGAATTAATTGGTTAGGGAGTCCAATTAACAAAACGGAGACGTTTTGTAGATGTTTGGGGATGATCCGGACCCAACGGTGACGACTGCCCGGGTTGGGTCCGGGGAAGTTTCGGACGCGCACGTGAGGGATTCGAAGCACTGTGCAGAGAGGGTTTCGGGGTCTGGCGGTTGTCAGCGGACTGTGCAGAAGCTTTGGGCTGAGAGAAGAGAAGAGAGAGAGACCCGACGACAGTTTCCGAAGACCGAAAACATCCGACGTTAGACCGACTATAATGCCGCTATAGTTATCCGTTGGGCTATCAAACGAACTCCGAATGCGATGAAACTTGGCAGGCGGCCTACCTACAACATAAAAACACCACATGCCAACTTTCAACCCATTCCGAGAACATTTATCGACCACTTATAAAATAATATTTCGGACATATTGCGGGCGCGTGCAAGTGTGTCTGGGCTCAGAACGGGCAACGGAAAGAAATGGGGGAACCCGGGCGAATGCAAGTTTCGAAAACATGATGATGCAATGCGGATGATGACATGGCAAGATGCAACACGAAAGCAAGTGACATGGCAACAACAGCGAATAACAGGAGGACACCTGGCACATCGGTCTCGGGGCGTCACAGGCGCGCTGCTCCTCCGTGAGGGACGATCGCACGCGGTCGACCTCGGCGGCAAAGACGCTGGGGCGCGCGACGACGTCGGGCACCGGGGGGATGGCGGCGCCGCCATTGCTGAGCCTCCACCCCGTCGGCCCGACGCGCATGTCTGGCGGCGCCGGGATGTTGGCATTGATTTCCCGCGAGAAACCGATGCGCTCTGGGGGAAGACGAGGCGCCATCTCGCTGACGCCGCTGGCCCGTGGTTCTTTCGCGCCAAAAACGCTCCCCCCCACCACCCCCCCCCCCACCCCCCCCCCCCCCCCCCCCACGCCCCCGGGCGCCCCCAGCGTACCGGATTCGGTCTGGGTACGCCGGCGTCAATTTCGGCCCAAGCCGGCCAAAAACAGACTTTTGAGGGTGCGGCTGGATCTTTTTTGGGCGCCGGTGCGGGAAAAACACATGGGGAGGGCCTATTGGACACGCGACTGGAGATGCTCTTAAACACTAATGGCAAAGTCAGACTCCTGTGCTAGGTGGGATTTTGAACCACTCAAGTGATGGTTAAATCCGTCATACTTCCATCAATCCTAGATGGATAACCATCCAGTAGAATGATAGAAAAGGATCCAAACCATTCTATCTCTACCGGAGTACTGAGATTTGATCGTGCACATGCAATACACTAGTATAATATGAACAAGGCAATGTAAACATGAAAACATTTTCCTTGCCATTTATGATTTAGGTTTGCTCTACATGCCCCTCCACATGTATTCTTTTATCACATAATTTGATCCACAATATAAAATGAGCTCCTCCCTACCAGATCTCTCAAAGTAAAACCATGCATGTCACATGACCAAACACATACGTCTCTTAATTCACACAATAAATTGTTGGCGGCGGTTGCTATCACGCAGGATATACATTCTTGGTCACCTCTCCTTGAAAGCAATGAACACCAAGCCTATCACAGCGCTAGATCAAACAAGTCCTGATGTTGCTCGTGTATTTTTTTCCCGCAAAAAAAAAGGATACAATGTTGACTAGTCATCAGTGGAGAAAAAAGCGACCCCAATAACTGGACAACTATTTTTTTCCTTCATTTGTCATTCAAGTGCAGCGTAGTCCGATCTCGTTGCAGCAGGTGGGCAGTCGTTCTTCATGCCGAACGATGATCGGTGGTTGGACATCTGGCTGGATACCTCGGACGACACCGCCGAGAAGGATAATGGTGATGATAGTGATGATAGCGACTTATAGCTTCTTTTATGCAATCTATCTCTTTTTTATCGTTTGTCGTTTTTAATTACATGCAATCTATGTTTCAGATGTAAAATACCTTTGTATCGTTTTAAAATCTATGCAATTTATCTATTTTCCAATGCCTACATTTAGCCTAGAATGAGTGCACGCTGTGTTTTTTTTTCGCGCTGCATTTTAGCACGGCTGCTGGAGCGGGCACAACGCGCCGCGCCAAACCAGTCGATGCGCGCGCGGCATATGTGTTTTTTGCGCGCGGCGTGACCGGCGCCTGTTGGAGATGCTCTCAGGACCAATTAGAATCATTAGGCTTATGTTTGTTCTAAGAGGCTTAACTGAAGATCTGTGGCACCTGTGTTTCATTGATCATTGCTACAGGAACTATATCTGAACCAGCATAGTAAGGTCACATGATGGTCATTTTGTTTTACTGTTCCAAAATCCCTTCATCTAATTCTATCAGGTATAAGTCAGTTTACCTTAAGCATGTGTAACTGGCAAACTAAAACAAGGGTGAAATGGTCAATTTCGGCACCAGCCTAGCTTGATGATTTCCTGGAACCTAGCTCCTTTTTGCTGGAACATGAATATCTGCTTGCTTACAGGAGTATAGTAACTATTATCCTATATACCAAAATAGTTTGATCTCCACTACATCTAATTCACTTGACATGCAGCCTCCCACCTCACAAAGTTACGGCATACATGTCTATGACATCATAATTAATCCTTGCAATTATCCACATTATACTTCTTAGACAAATCCATGTCATTAGCCGATCATCTCATGCATGTGTTGTGGACAAGTGATTGGAATTGGAGCTACAAACTGATCGTTGGGATTCGGATTGAGAAGTGAAAATAGGAAGTGGAGAAGGCTTACATGCATAGAAGTATTGGTTGGCGTATGCTCTCTTACCAAATACTGAAGCATTTTTTTTCTTCGAAAGCTCTACCTCAAATGTATTGTCCCAGAACGAAATGACCATGTGTATCAAGAACAGTAAATCTTGGATGAAAGGCACAATGCAACAAGTTTTTTTGTCCTGATTTCTAGTTCCTCTACCTGAATCTGAACCTAGCACACTATAGTACATATGTTTCTCTGAATGTAAACAGATGAATGTATATGGGACGATAGTCTGGCAATCACTTCGACAGGAAGATAGATCTGCACTGCTGCATTGTGTCGTCGGGGTTGGTAACTGCACATGTAAATGATTTGTCAGCATCAAAGCCAGATAAACCATGGGTTGAACTCAGCGAATAAACTGAACCAGGCAACATATTTAAAATTGCTAGCAAGTGGAGTATCCACATAATTGTTTCGCAACTAAGTCACAATGGGAGTTGTGCAATGTTTCTGGAGGAGTATTGATTGCCTTATGGTTACTCAGTTCAGTACTCCATTAGCCCGAGGTGCACTCTTCAGGGACTACAGCTATGATGGCGAAAAGGTAGTTTCTCGCAGTTTTTAAGATGACTTAGAAAAGGTGCTACTCCGAGGATTAGCTATGATGGTGAAAAGGTAGTTTCTGGCAGTCACTACAGCTGGATCACCAACAATTCAGAGAAGTTGGATGTTAATGATACTGCCCTCATGCTCGAGCACAATACCTAATATGAAACCAGTTAGCAACTAATAATTTCGTTTGCGATTTGCATGCTCTGCAGCGCAGCTCATTTAATTCATATTTGGCATATACAGTTGTACAAAGATGCTCTCTACGTCTCTCTTTTGTATTAATGAGCCATTCGAGAAATCTCATCTTATAAGCTACCGCCTTTCTTGTACTGCAAAAAATACTCATCCAGGGATGTCCTCAACTTAAATATAGAAAACAAAACTCCATGATTTCACAAGCATACAACAACTTTTAACATACAAATATACAATCAGCATACCTGTATGACCAACTGTTCTGTCAGATTCAAATATCTCATGATCATTTCCACCCTATTAAATAGAATGGAAGGAAAAGGAAGCACTAATCAGACAAAATGCTAGAGAAAGATACAGTACAGTTAAGTTTGTAGTAATTAAATGGGATGTCATTAGCAGTGGCTTGAAAAGTTTGCCGAACACCTTTTTGTGTGCACAAAGGTACTTCACTTCACAAAAGACAATGAGATTTCTTACCTTGGGAGCACTACACAACTAAAGTATACATCTCTCACCTTGTAAGTTTTGTCCCCAAAGAAATGAATTTCTTTGAATTCTTCAAGATATCTCAAGCAGTAGGTTTTGTCCCAGCCTTTTGGGAATACCTGAATTCAGTGGTGCAGTGGTAAAGCCCAAAATGGAAATTTCTAGCAGATATGTATTAGTTAGTTACAATACTGACATCAAAACTAATCTGCCCTCCAATGGAAAATGTGAGATTCAAGTGGCCAAACTTTTCACGAAGCACTGACACCATTTTAGGCCGAATGTTATGTACCTAAAGAATTGAATTGGTTCAGTTCCATGTTCCTCTAATGACATATTTCCCCTTTCTGATTCGAACTAAAGTACCTTATCATACTTCTCAAAATCATCACGCTCTTCTTGACTACAGTTCCTCCCTATTGGCGACACATTGATCATTCCATTCCTGAATTCTATGAATGTACCCCTGGGGAAACGTTAACTCGGTGAGTAAAGAGGTAGCAGCGGAGGGAACTCTCGGGTTCAGCGCTGACCTTTTAATTGGGATATCCAAGTCCGCGATGTAATGAAGAGTGAAGTTAATGAATTCCTGCGAGGTAGGAACACATAATATCACCATCAAGGCCTGGAAACTCATCTGCGACAACAGTACAAGATAAGAACACCACACGACGTTGGCTCACCTTAAGCTGGTCATCTCCGAGATACGTTTTCAAACTCTGCAACACCAGGCAAAATTCAGCCGTGGATCCTTATGCAACATCTCAAGTAAACTCAGTACGTTCATGCCAAAACAGTGTACATATACAATGTGCTGGAGACTTACTTGCGTCCCGATAAGCTCGCCGTTCCTGTGCGCAACTAGTCCGTTCTCGGAGAAGACGTAGTCGTAATCGGTGATGACTGCAGAGGAGAGAACAAACATCAGAGTTTCAGACCCAACTGATTACGGTTTCAGACAAGGTGAGCAAACAGTGCCTCGCGAAGAACTCTGAATCCTAGCAGACCTGATTTACCGAGCTGCCCGGAGATCTTGGCCAGATCGGATCCCCCGACCAGGCCCATGCTCACAACCTGCTCCCGGGAAGAAAAACAGAGTGCCACAATCAGACATACAGTGAGTGGGAAATTAGATCTTAACACACACTTAATTCTCCATTTGATAATCTGCCCGCCGGAGAATCCCACGGAAAGAGAAACTGGAACGAGGGCGGGAGGGCCTCACCTCGCGCAGCCGCTTCATGAACTCGCGCATCTCCGGCGTCACCTCTTTGCGCGGCGCGGTGATGGTGTCGTCGACGTCAAAGAGCGCGAGCACCGCGGTGTTCTTCCTCGCCGCCGCCATCCTGCTCGTCCTCCCGCCGCCGCTGCAGCTGCTACGAGTAAGAAGGGACGGGCCGCGCCTCGTCGCAGCGGTCGCGTGATATGGCGCCGCCGGGGGGAGAAAGTCAATAACGCGCGAACGTGCCAAATAGGAGAGACTTTTTGGATGACATTTCATTTTTTATAGTTTTTTTTTGATAGTTTGGATTATTTTTTTTTCACAGTAGAAACGCTCATACATATACACATACACTCATCTATGTGAATGCACACATGTACATCCTACCCTATGAGCACTTCCGAGAGACTGAACCGCCAAATCATCTTGAAATTAACAGTCGTTATATACGTCTTCGTAGTCGACGGGATTGTTGCTTCCACTAAATGCATATGGCCAGAAGGCTTGCTGAAGGCGGAGATGATCTTAAGATAGTTTTTCGTTAATGGGGTTAGAAAAAAAGAGTCCTTACTTTCATAATTGAAAATCAGTGTCCACGAGCACTAATGCCAGGTCTAAACTTGAATTCTGATGAGCAGGAAAATTTTCTTTTTTACAAGAGGAGGATTACCATCGGCCTTTGTATCAGAGTGATGCATGCAACCCTAAGGTGGGCAGGAGATAACATTATCCTTCTAATCAGACAATCAAATGTTGGTTCACTAGTTTGGATTGCTTACTACATGTGTGATGTGGGTATTTTTGATTTTTTTGTTAATTAACTTTCAAAGTGTGTATCCAGTTATACGATCTGGCTGCCATGGTTGATTTTATCATGAAGAGAGTTTCAATACTTAATCCTGTAAAGTGTGTGCTTGGGTGAAAAAAACAACAACTTTGAAGTTGCAACCGAGTGAATAATAAAGTCGCCACAGTATTGATAGCAAAGTTGCCATGTTGTAACTTTGATGTCGGTACAGTTGCAACTTTGGAATGATTACAATTGCAACTTCATTGTCGTGGAAAAAAGGACTTCATTCTCATGGAGTTATAACTTTATGGTATAAAGGAATTTTTAATAAACAAACCTCAATGATGAAAGCGAATCATAAATTGGACAGACGATTTGGTGCGTACAAAATTTTAGTCTTGTTTCATTTAATCCTAAAATATGCATGTGTGCAGTTGATAGTGTGGTGACCATATGCTAGGAGGATGTTGCGCCAAGAGACTAATGAGCGCGAACATTCCTCCATATGTTTTTGGAAGTTGAAATTCATCTCCTTCCTTGGCCCTTTTTTCTTCTTCTTAGCAGCAATAAGGAAAACACATATGTAAAGTATCTCCGTCTCATCTTACAATTTTCCTGGAGTAGCATTGCAATTTTCTCAGAAAAGATTTAGTGATGGCACTAAACATTCTTGGCCTGGTTCCACTTGGCTATGTAGTAGATCCATGTGTGATAATTACTTCAGCTGTCGAGATGTGGACCACAGAGGACTCTGGATGTAGCCAATGGAGACATGCGCTTGGATTTGTTCAATCAGTTTGGTTTACTGCATAGTCATAGCCCATGTAAATATATATTGTTATGTCTCGGCTTGATGGATTTTATTCAAACAAAACTAAACGTCTTCCTCCGTCATCCTCCTCCATCGGTAGATTAGAGAAGGAATAGCATCTAGGTTTTCCCTTTCCGTCATCTCCTCCATCGGTAGATCGCCGACCTCTTCCTCCTTCGCCTGTGAGGGCGTACAAGGAGGACCCAATCTATAGGTGGGAGCTGTAGTTCCGCTCTCTTGGGGCATAAAGTAGGTGGCCCATAGGCAGTGGGTAGACGAGGGTGTCATCTTCGGTGTGGAATAAGGTATCCCTACTTTGCCCTTGTTCCAATGATGCTTCTTCCTATCACCAGGAGCTGTGTGGAAGATGGTGGCGCACACCCCTACCCCACATGCCTCCAGTGTATGGGCCAGTATAAAATATCACTAATATTTATGAATTTGCGAACATTTATTTCAAGTCCCCGATTTTTTTTTTGTGTACACTTTTAGTCCACAAACATTTTTTAAAGATCATGAACGTTAGTTTCTCGACATTTTTTTCCAAAATCATGAACATTTTTTAATATGCGAACAGTTTTTAAAAATCACAAAAAATTTTAGTTCGGGAAAATTTCATGATTTCCTGAACATTTTTTGTAATTCACAAATATTTTATGATTTATCGAGCTACTTTGTAAAAATAGCATTTTTTAAATTTTGGAACATTTTGTAATTCCAAATTAATATAAAAAAGGAAAAAATAGAAAAGGGAAAAGTAAATATATAAAGTAAATATATAAACAGAATTAAAAAAGGTGGGTGTCATGGTCTGCGCATGGGCCGGCCCAAGAACGTCGCTTGGGAGGTGGAGGTGCACACTTGCTCCCTATTCAGCATGTATGTCGATGAATAGGGGCGCTCTCCGGCCGAAAGACCGCCCCGTATTTGACGGCTCGCAACGCATCCGGGAGCGTCTCCATCGACGGCACGCCCTACTTCCTCCGGCAGCTGCACTGGCACTCCCCCACCGAGCACAGCGTCAACGGCCGCCGGTACGACATGGAGCTGCACATGTTCCACGAGAGCGCCCAGGGCAAGGCCGCCGTCATCGGCGTCTTCTATGAGATCGGCGCCCACGACGCCTTCCTCCACAAGGTAACTTTTGCTTCTCTCTTTCCTTTCTTGCTTTCTTTAGTTAACCAACCAACTAACCATGCTTAATTAAGCTTGATAAACTAAAGCCAACACGGCAACATGGGACTTAACTTAATTATTAGTAAGCTTAACTAACAGCAACATGGCAACATGGGACTAACTCTAATCTTGTACTACGAACGCAGCTGGAGCCATACCTGGAACTGATAGCTGATCGGAAGGACAGGGAGGAGAAGATGGGGATGATGGACCCGAGGGGCGCCAGGGGAAAGGCCAGTGTGTACTACCGCTACGTGGGCTCCCTCACCACCCCGCCCTGCTCGGAAGGTGTCATCTGGACCATCGTCAAGAGGGTACGTCCCATTTCATTCATTCATTCATTCACCCTCACCATGCATCAAACACAACGACCAACCGCTGAACAAAAATTCAAACACAACTACCAACTACTCCAACTATCAGTAAAATATTTCATTTCTGGACCACCACATGACACACAACTTGCAACTGTCAAATAAAAGAATTCATTTCTGGAACTTTTGATTGATTGGAATTTAGATCAGTGGAACGCACGCCAGCTAGATGTGTGCACACGTCCATTTATACGCCATGCATTGCGTGGTTGGTGAATAAGGATGGAATTGATATATATTTTATGTTACTGAAACTTTTCTTTTCCTATGACTGGTTGAATTTGCAGGTGCGCACTGTGTCGAGGCACCAGCTGGAGCTTCTCCGGGAGGCCGTCCATGACGTAAGTTCTTTCCCCTTCCGTTTCTCTAATCCTTTTCATGAAAGAGAAGTCTTGCTGTTCTGTTCGTGCGTTCAACTCTTGTCTTTCAGCACTTTACATCGGATGGTAGACCTTAACCGTGGACCGCTGGAAATTCCACAGCGACATGAAAGCCGCCTTTAATTTGGTCCATCTCCACCCATGGACTAGAAATTTTTTGGACTGATTTTTCTTCAACCCTACATGCAGGACATGGAGAAGAACGCGAGGCCGCGTCAGGAGGTGAACAGCAGAGATATCAGCATGTTCCGGCCTTTTGAGCAAATTAGACATTGATTACATGGTTATTTTTTTTATCTAGTAGTTTTTCCCATCCACTTTGATAGATGCCTTGTATACGGTTACTAAATAATAAGGACGTCGATAACTGTCACACGTGTGGTGTATTGGATGGTTGTGCCGCACACTCTGTGTGGCACGGAGACGACCCTGCCCGCACGACTGCGTCCGGGCGCGCGCAGCCACAGACCGCATGTCCGGTGCAGCGCGATCGCCCCGCATGAGCACGTACGGGCGAGCGAGCATGCGGCCTGCACGACTCGTCTCGGCCGTCGTCCCTCCCCGCCTGCGAGCCACACGCCCCGCGTGTCAGTAACCACGCGTCCCGTCGCGATTGCCATGGTCCGGACCTCTTCAGTTGCCATGTTGCTGAACTACAGTTGCCATGTTGCTGAACTACAGTTGCCATGTTGCTAAATTACAGTTGCCATGTCGGAGAACTACAGTTGCCATGGTTGCTCAACTGCATTTGCCATCTTAGGTCAAGTGCCGGATGCCATTTTTGGGCAACTGCAGCTGTTGCCATGTATGATCTGGTCTAGTACAGTTACCATGATTTGAAAAATTTTAGGAATTGCCACCTACTAACACTGGACAGTTGCCATGTAGCACTAAAAAAACATGGCAAAAAACATGTATTGGATAAAGAGAGAGTTGCCGTCTGCTTACAAGCACGCTAGAGGCAGTTGCCATGTACCCTGCAAAAACACATGGCAACTGATAGCTTTTGGTGTGTGGAAGAGGAGACGGGAATGTGGGCGATGGTGGTATCTTTAGGAGTTGCCACCTACTAACACTAGACAGTTGCCATGTAGCGCTACAAACAGACGTGGCAACAATAACATGTTCGGGTGAAAAAGAGTTGCCATCTGTTTACAATCACAAATAAGGCGGTTGCCATGTACCCCTCAAAAGACATGGCAAATGACAGCTTGGGTGTGGGAGAGTGGGAGAATGGGCAGTCGTGGGAGATGGGAAACAGAAGTGGTGCGTGGCGTGCGGGCGCGACATCAGTTTCATTGCACGCCCCGACTGGCGAACCGTTGACCGCGGAGAGAAAACGGCGTGCGGGCGAACTCCCTCACACGCCACACACACGAGTTGTCCTACGTGGCACATAAATTCAGTCTTTTCATGCCAAGATTCGTGCAAAAAGCGTTGGACGACGATGAAGACGTGTGGACGAGTTGGCTAACGCCCACACATGTGGACGTTAGTGTTTTCGAATAATAAAGGAACACGACCAGTTCATATCCATGCATATCTTGATGTTGGGATGCAGATCGTCAATATGATTATTGTTGCGTATTCCATAACTCATCCAACTGCTACTGCCATTAAAAATGAAAAAACTGGCAAGGATTTGATTACGGTTGAGTACCGTGGGAATGATATAATGCCATCCATGGCTAATTCTTGTATTACTCAGGTTCTTCTTAGCCAAACGAGAATGAGTCAATTTATGGCTATTTTTGGCAGAACACAACGTAGTGCTGTTTGGCTTGGCTCCCGTTCTAAGAACGTCTAGACTTTGTGTACTTATGATTGTACTTCCTAAATTTTGAGTATCACAAGAGTTAGGCCTCCTTTAGTTCATAAGGTAGGAAAATCGTATGAATAGGAAAGTCATAGGAAATGAGATGACATGTATCTCAAATTCTATGAGTAGGAACAGGAAAGAAGATGCCCTTTGATTAATATCATAGGATTTTTTTCATTGAGGTCTCCTTTGGTTTGTAGGATTTTTGTAGGAATTCTATAGGATAGGATTTGCAAAGGAAAAAAAATTTGAAGCCCTTTGGTTTGTAGGAATGAATTCCTATTCCTATGTAGGATAGGAATCAATCTTTCATGTTTTGAAGGAAAAAAAATATTAGCCTGGACTCAATGAAAAAACCATATCCTATGCACCAAATGACATCTTTCTCTATAGGAATTGACATGCATGTCATCTCACTTCCTATGATTTTTCTATTCCTATAAAATTCCTATCCTATGAATCAAAGAAGGCCTGAGTCTAGGATCATGTTTATTTTCCTATGAAATGTGGAGGATAGGTTTTTCAGAGACCCTAGCCCCCCCCCCCCCCCCCGGCCCCCGCGTCGCTCCCGCAGGGGCGACTCGGGCAGCGCTAACCCTAGCCGCCGCCGGCGGCCCCTCCCCCTTCTCCTCTCCCTCGCCACCACTGGAGGCGGTCGCCGGAAAGCTGCGCGCCCGCCGGGGAGGATGGTGGCGGGGATCTTGTCCTCCTGTTTCGCGCAGGGGATTCGGAGCCGGGGCGGCGGCCTCGGGTGGTGGTGCGTCGTCGTCTTCAGCCCGCGGCGTCGCTGGTGCTGGCCGCCCCCTTGGCCACGCGGGCGGCAAGGCGGCGGCGGGTGGTGGCTATGGGGCGCGGTGCCGCGGGGGCGCCCGCCCTGGATCCGACGCCTTCGCCCCCGATCCGTTCGGCCTCTATCAGATCTGGCTCCCGGCTGGCCCTGGTCGCCGACGTCGCGTCTGTGGTGGGGGTGGGGGAGATGGGGGACCTGGAGAAATTCACGGCTGGCCATGCCGGCCACGATGACGGGGACGCCTGAGGGAGCCGTCTCCTACCTATAGGCGCCGTCAAGGTGCCCCCTTTCCCCCCTTTGCTTCTCTCCCCTGCTTGTGCACCGGGGTGAAAACCCAAATCCCCCTGGATTGGGCGGCAGCGACGCTCGCGGCGTCGCCACCTCCATGGAGGTGCCGCCTTCGGTTGAGCATGGGGAGGTGGCATGTTCGATCTGGTTGGTGGGCGTCCGGTGGCGACATGGTTGGCGTTGGCGGGGTCTTGGTGGTTCTTCTCCAAGTCAGTGGCTTCCCAACCATGTCTGCTCGGTCACCAGCAGCCTCACCTTGCCTTTGCTTCTCCTTGAGTGTTGGTTCCCCCCTGCTCCATGTTTGCCTTTGTGGAGCTCGGCGGCGCGAGTTAGTGGTGCCCTGGTCAGGCTCTCCGGGCGGCAATGGCGTCGGTTGTACATCTTTGCTCTAGGGAGAGCGTTTGCATCGCCCAACGGATCGGCGCCTCGTGCCAGGCGAGGGGCTAGGGAGCCCCTTCGGAGTTGCAGGATGTTGTCAACGATGCGGTTGGAGTCAATGGAGCTGTCAGCGTTCCCTTACATGCTAGTTGGATCTCCGCAAGGCTTGCTGGTGTACGGGATGGATTGAACTCGGTGGAGGGCTTCATTGTCTTCAAGCTGGTCCTGTTCTTTAGTTTCTTCATCTTTGCTTGTAGATGGTAGGAAGCCTTTTAGCTGCTTGCACAACACTATGTATTATTTTAGCTGTTTCTATGTTCTTTTTATAAGTTGGCGGTTGCTGTAATCCTGGCCGGTTGATGGCTTTGTTAATTCAAAGCCGGGCTCGACTTGAGCCTTCGTTCTAAAAAAAATGTGGAGGATAAGAAGAATTCCTCCATAGAAATAGGATTCCATTACTACAAATCAAAGGGCTCTAAAGGAATTTTTTCTATAGAAATCCTATCCTATGAAATTCCTACAAGATTCCTCTAAATAAAAGGAGGCCTTATTCCGCAAAAAAGAAGTCCATCCATCTGGTGGTAGCCTGGTGGTGTCTCCGTTAAGAATCATGCAAGGAATAGTATACGCATGAGAGGATTATCCTCTTGCTCAACAAAGGCTAAGTTTGAATATTCCTGAATACGACCAACATAATATTGCTTCCTGGATGTCAAGTTGACTATCACTCTTAATATAAACGGAGTACTCAAATAATCAAGAGGAGTGTCGACCTCACCTGTTGCTGTCCCTGGTACGATGATGACAAGAGATAAGACTTGTGCACCATGTGCCATCATGGACGCCGGCATGAGTTAATTCAACTTTCTCAACAATTCAATCTTGTAGAAAATAACACAGAATAGTTGAGCATCCAATGCAATTAATGTTGTCCTTTTCAGATCAGCAGTTGCTTCTTTCGGGTTTCGAATGAACAGCAGACAAACACGTGGTCCTCAACTTTCGTATTCAGAGGGTTGATGATTGGCAGATTGAAAGACCTGCCTAGGGTAATCAGTGACGTAGAATAACTTTTAATCAAACAACTTGCGTCAAATTATTCGTCCATGAGTGTTCATATGATTGAAAAGTACAAAAAGGTTAGGTGAAACCGAATGCATTCCCTGTAGTGTGTTAAAATGAGAGTGTTAACGGGCAAGGTAAAGGTATTTGAAAGTTACTAACTTTTCTCATCTCCCGCCGCTGATAACAGTTTTGTGTCTTGTCCGACCACTTTGTGTTTGGCTTCGGCGTTGACTGTCTATATAATACTAGAGTAGAAGACAGAGGTTCAGTTAGATGCAGATTTGAATTCAACATAGACGGATTAGGAAATGCATCAGAAGCTCTTTTTTAAGCATTCATTAGAAGTGCTTATATGGTGTGTCGCAACATATATGGGGACGTCATGTTACTAGAGAAAGAACATCTGGGCTATAAACACACAAGATTGGAGATGAACTTTTAAATGCATTTCTTTTTAAAAAGAAAGATATTTTAGATATGGACAGAATCTCCAAGAAAAAAATTCAGCACAATTTTGCGTATGAACACATTGATAAAAAATGAATAATATTGTTAGCACAAATTGGTTATATTAATTTGTATAGGTGGTTTCGAGAACCTGTTTATATAGATAAAGTAAGAGGACTTAAATTGGAAGCTTTGTAGCGTGAAATAAGTAATTTTTCTAGGGCTTCAGGGTTGTAAGAGTAACACTAGCCAATCCCCTATAACCAGTTAGAGGAGCAAAATAGATGGCTAACTGCACCTAGCTGAACTCTCGAACCGTTAGTGGAGTAAATATTATACTCCTCCGGCACAAAAGTTTTCCCAGTTCTCGTAAATATACTCGACCACGGTGCAGACGAGTAAAAATTTCAGCACCCCCCTCCCCTGCCTGTGCAGCCACCCCTTCCCGTTGCTGCCGTCACCGATGACCCCGACTCCGGCTTGAATGGATAGTCAAAACCCATCCGCCAACCCACAAGCCACCACCGTTGGCGCATCGTCACCCTAACGACCCCTGCGCCACAGCCTGAACCCAAAAAAAAAGGTTTGGAACCAAAAAAAATATGGTAGCACATGCTACTTATGTTAGGCGGTTTGATTTGCTATTTTCTCCTTTGATTGTAGTAAAAATGTAAAAGGAAATATAACGGCGGGGGTGTGTGTGGGGCGCGGGGGGGGGGGGGGGGGGAGGGGGGGGATCGCCACCTGAGTTGTATTCATAGTTGCCTACATAACAGGGGAGAAACAAAGAGGCAAAGCACAAACGACACAACAAGAACACCGCCAGCGTACTCGAATGCCATTAGCCAGCGAAGACCAAGTCAGGACACTACATGATCAACACAATCGAAAGGCGTTGCGCATCCGAGACTGCACAATGTCAGGACACCACTTGTGCCATGGGGTGCAATCGAAAGGTCGCGCGAACCGAGACGACACCACAACACATGTGTGCCACTAATGTAGTCGCATATGAATCGCCTTGCAGAGACACGAAGGAGCACCTGAGCACGAACCAGAAGAACTCCGACGAAGACGTGGGAAGACTACCAACACCCAAGCCACGACCCTCCTAGGTCGGAGGAAACTGCATCCATGGCTGCCACAACAAAGCATGGAGCTCACCAACCCAAACGACAAGCTCCCACCAACGAAGATAACGGGGCAAGGGGCCCTTCCAACCCGCCCACGGCAGTCCCCTCGTCAGGAGCAAGCCACATCCATGGCTGACATCTGTAGGCCAAGGAGATACCGACCCGCACAACGGCACCGACCGATAGGCGGAGGAAGAGGTGACCAATTGTGTACCTGGCATGTCACCATGCCGGCCACAACAACACTGGGGAGCTCCCGGCACCACCAAGTGCAACACAAAGCGCCACCACGCCGAGCGCACGCAAAGACCAAGGGTGGAAGCCTGATCTGCCGCCAAGGAGCAGAAAATAGGCGCCACCCAATAGATCTGATGAGCAGGCGCCTGCCGGATCTGGCCGCGCACGCCATAGCCACACCAAGAAGATGACAAACCGGAGTGAGCCCGAGGAGCTCCACCGTCTGGATCCACCACCTGCGCCACGCAGGGATGCCCGACGCCAACTCACCCTATAGCCAGAAGGGCACATGGCCACGCGACGACCCTCTGCCCAGCACCGAATGACGTAGAGGCCGCCCAACAAGACGGAGCGCCGGTGGAGCACGACGCTACGCGCAAGACCATTGTGGACGCAGCACTGAGGCTCCATGGGAGAGAAACAACCGCGCGCAGATGCAAAGGCCCGCCGCCGCTAGACAACACCAGGGCGTACACCAAATGACGGGGGGGGGGGGGGGGGGGGGGATGAAAATGGCCGCTAGGTCTCCACCCGGGTAAAAGGAAACATGATTGGGTCATGAACGTGATTACACGCTAATTGCAGACACAGCTTTAAATGAGGACCCGAATACTCGGTTTCAAACAAAACTTAAAAGACAAATTTTAGGCGTGGCCAAACTGATTATTTTATGATGAAGATGCCTTTTGCACAGGCGTGCGTCTATGCATGTGTGTTATGGTGTCCAGCACGTGGACCATCTGAGCTCGAGTTTAAATGAGCTTGGATGAATAGTAAAATTGAAATCTTTTAAAAATATTTTTTTGATAAACTTTAATAGTTTTTCTAAGTGCTTGCAAATTTTCATCATGAGATCACACTTACGGAAGGCGTGACAAAAAAACATAATCAATACTTCAAACTGCTACTTTTGAAAGTACTCTGGAGCATTGGATTTTTTTTTTTTGGCCACGTCTTTCACGAATGTGAACTTATGATAAAAACTTACAAATGCTTGGAACATTTATCAGAATTTACCAAAAAAATGTCAGATTTTTTAATCAATCTAACTGTTTATTCAAGCTCATTTGAGCTCGAGCTTAGAATGATACTTTCGCTCCTTCCTTTTCTTCAGCACTTGAGACAAACCACCTTCAGCACACCTTCAGCAGTATATGTGGTGCATGCATTGCTGTTTATAAGCACTGGCGCATTGTTAGGATTCCAGTACAAGATCATGAAAGTGGCTATGAATTCAGAGATTACAACTCCACTACAGGAAATAATACAGTGAAAGGTGGAGACCAGGAAAGGAAGATGGACAATAACACGAGGACAAGAGAAACTCGACGCACAGCTAGCTAGGCCAATTGGTGAAGCCGTCTACGTCGTATCAGCCATATACCTTTCTTAGAGCATCTACAGTCAGGTGTCTCAAACCCGCCTCATACATGTGGGTGGGCCGTCCGATTACTGACCGGTCACATTTTTTTTAACCCGGACAGACGCCTTAAATGGGCCTCAAACGTCCGGGCTGACCGGCACCTCTCATATTCAGCCCAAATATGGGACGGATATGGTGGCGTCCATGCACACCCGTCACGTCAGGCTGGCGAAGAGGTCCCAGCCGGAAACACCCTCAAATCCGGTGGTCCGAAACTCATCTCCTTCGTCGGATCGGTGGCGCCGCATGGCACAGCTTCGGTAGGCCGTGTAGTGCCTTGCCCGGCTATTTAAGCCGACCGACGGCAAAGAAACCCTACTATCCATCCACATTTTCCTCCTCTTGTCCGTCGTCGCTGCCACTTTCCACTTCACCCGTCCATCTAGTAGCCATGCCTCCACACCGCCGGGTCAGGAGTGAGCCATTTCTGACGCTTGAGCGCCAGCTCGAGCTCCTTAAGCAGATCCGTGATAGGCGCGAAGCCCGAATTGCCGTGGGGCTACCTCCGGAGGCAGTGGATCTGGAGGACGAGTCAGAGGAGGAGTCGGAGGAGGAGGAGGAGGAGATGGTGGTGGTGGTGGTGGTGGAGGAGGAGGACGACTTTGAGGAGGAGGAGGGGGATGAGCCGGAGGAGGAGGATGTGGGGGACGCTAGCAAAAAGGATGTGTAGGCGGAGCAGCAGGCCATCCTCGATTCCGTCCAGTCGGAGTTGGCTGCGGACGTAAGACGCCATCGACGGTAGGAGATGGAGGCACGACAAGCTGCGGAGGAAGCGGAGATACATGCCTACATGGATGAGGTCGAGCAGGAGGAGGATAAATCGGAGCCCTCCTCCCTACCCGTCCAGCCGGCATCCGGCACCGTCGCCGTAGACATTTCCGACGATGAAAACTAGCTAGGACAGTACGTAGTATGTGCTCCCTTCGTTCGAAAATACTTATCTTCAAAATGGTTGTATCTAGAACTAAAACAAGTCTAGATACAACCGTTTTTAGGACAAGTATTTCCGAACGGAGGAAGTAGTATGTAGGATTTCTTTGCATATTTTATATGAATTTAGGGGATGAAATATAAAAGAGGTGGATACGGAGGGGCAAATTTAAGACATGACCAGTCATTATACACGGACACGCACAATCGCGTCCGCGACGTTTAAGGAGCCGGATTCGTAAAATGCCGCTGTAAATGCTTTTATTATATAGCTTGTCTTCTTGCCTCTTCTATTTTACAGGTGGGTCCTGTCCATCATTAGTGGCCCACACGGCAGTGGTACAGCAGTAGTATGCTGATACGCGTGTACTCGCGTGGGAAGGCATTGGGTTGTCCTTATGACTGTCACGTAGGGTCACAAACCGAGTGTTCCACCCCACTCCACTTACATCTACACTACATTGTCTGGATTGTGGAAATCATTCAACTGCAAACCAAAAAAAAATGTGAATCTTTGCAGGCATTCGGATAGCAGCCACGCCTTTTTTTGACCACCTTGACCCACGCAAAACCGTCAACTCACCCCTCGCGCGCTTTCCATCCCACAAGTTGTGTCGCTTGCCACGCCACATTCATACTGGCCCACAGCATGCTGCTGTCAGCATTGATGCACGCGATTTGACCAGACGAGAGGGCAACGCAGATGGATGCGACCTCTCACTGCCGGCATTGAAACGGTGCGCAACCTCTCACTACCGGCTGAGAGAGCGCTACCCGCTGCTCGCACGGCTGAGCACGTCTCCTCGTCGCATTCAAACGGCCATAGATTGCACGTCTTCCTCTATTAGAACCCACGCATGTGCCGAGAAACCTACTCAGACCATACATTCGTTCGCGAGCTGCTCGTCATTGAACACAACGCTGGTTGGCTCCAGCCGTCCCCATGCTATTTATACGACACCAGACGCTGAGAAAAAATCATACCACACTCCGCTCCCATCTCCTCCTTGCACATCATTTATTCACAAACTCCATGGCATCCTGCGAGCAGGAAAGCGAGTTTTTCAGAATACAAGCTAGCTTGGTGGCCCGCCGAGTCCGTCGGATAAGAGCTAGGCAACTATGTGCTCCGTTCCGTTGACTTTCCAGGTGGCAGCGGGCTAGCTCATGGAGGCAGAAGCTCCTAGCTGGCGCGTCGTTCCGCAAACTCGCCGCTGCAAGCCAGCTCGTCGAGGAGTGGACAATGCCATGTTGCACCGCTCCTACTATGTTGCTCCTGCTCGCGCCGTCTGCCGTCAACTTGTCCATGACCGTGCCCTGCCAATGGAGGTTGGCGATGCGGGGCCTAGAACGTCTACACCCGCCGAGTTCATCGAGAAGAAGTAGAACACAGGAGGCCACTACCAAGGCGACGCCAGCGTACACAACCCGTGTATTGCCCGGTTCAGAGCTGACCATCGTCGACCCCCGCATCGGCTTCACGAATGCGGAGCCCGCAATCCCCTCCGACAAAAGCACCCCCTTTGCCACCCCGATGAGCGGCGCAGCCGAACATAGGGAAGATACGGGGAAGAATATATCTCTAGGGCTCAAGGCAGTCCGACAAGCTGGCTGCCGAACGTAGGGAAGACAATATGATTTTCCACGACCGGCCATAGACTAGTGTAGTTTATCTGTGTCATAGGAATAGTGCTTAGAGCGACCGGCGTGCCCATAGTTTTAGCTATTTTAATTAAAATATGTCCAAAATGTAATGAATTTTGTCTGGCTTAGATGAAATCCTTTGCGTTTGCATGAATTTCATTGGGTTTGTCGAAAAAGTGTTTGAAGTGTACGCAGGTAGCGTTGGATGGCGGCCTCAAGTGAAAATTTACGGGTCGTCGTTGAAGATTCCCTAAGAGTACATATTTTCATCTGGCCATGCGTAAGAATCGCCTAATAAAGCAACATTCAACAAACCGAACAATATAAACCGCAAGAAAACACACCAACACACTGATGCACTCAAGACCAGGTACATAGGTGCCAAAGGCCTACAATAACACCACCGGATCGACATAAATTAGTAGAGCCGCCAGAGCTCTTCCTGGAGAACCCGTGAAAAGGTGAAGCTGAAAGACGATGAACCAGAAGCCTCAAACTGTGCCTTCAGGAAGGACACAATCAAGGTTGTCAGAATCGTGATTCTGAATCGAATTGGAGCTCCGATGGTGGGATCGCAAATCGTAGAATCTTCACAATCAGGATAGTATAAACGTAGATTTTAGAGACCAAAATTATAGAATCAGAGGAGTTAGTTCGGATTGTAAAGTCGTAGAATCGTACAACAGAATCATGATGCTGACAACCTTGGACACAACACTCCATAGATTTAGATTTTCATCCAAAGCACGAGAAAGGAAAAGGAGTAGCCACAAGGGAGACTTCAAGAAGATGATGACGTCCACGAGCGCCACCTTCGTCGGCCTGGCCAAGCCAGATAGGGTTTTCACCACGGAAAAAAAACTCCTTCACCGCCATAGATCATCAAAACGCCAGCCACAAGGCCGCCCATGCGGCCATGGCCGCTAACCATTCGCACCTGAGGTGCAAGCTTAGCTCACGAGCACCGCAGCTCCTACCACCCGGGCTGCCGCCCAAGGAACAATACGGACCATATGCCCTCCACAGCTGCAAGCAATGCACTGAGCGGCATGCTTCGACCGCCTACAAGGCCGCAAAGACCAAAAAAACCAGATCGATCGGGGAGCCAGTAGGTCGGAGAAGAGGTGAAGCCAGGGCAAACCATGTCGACACCTAGCACCCTTGCCGGTGAAGGGCGGCCCGACCGCATCGGCGTCACCCATCACTCCTGGGACCTCTCCTTACATCGCCCCCTGCAACACCCAACTCGGCTCCAGGCCTGTATCTGCATCTGGTAGGTATCAGACACATGTCCAATGACAGGAGGTGCCCAAATTGCCATAACCTGCTGCCACGAGTGGAACCAGGGGCATCCACACAAGCAGCTCGCCAACAGCCGGACGTTGGAGCTTGTCCGGCTGCTGCCTTGAACCGCCCTGCACCACCACCGTGGACCGCCACCACGCCGTTGCTGCAAACTAGAAGTTTGCTGCCATCCCACCCGCTGTCGACCAAGGGGCCAGGTCTGAGTAGATCTGACCAGAGATCAGCGGAGGTGCCCAGTACCCCATCAGGATTTCTCCCTGCATGCCACCCCCGCACCACCGGACAGCCGGAGCCTTGCCTACATGCCACTCGCACTCGACCAGATGCAACCCAAGGACACCCATCCCGACGCGCCACCACCACCATCCTCCAGCGCCATTGGCCGACTCCCAAGACGCCGCCAACCACCATCGATTGTATCTGGGTAGAGTATCCTAGAGCCGCCGCCTAAACGCCCCGCTTCGTGCCCGGCCTCACAGCCGCGAGCCAACGCGCGACGGGAGTGGGGCCATGCCAGGAAGGATCCCAAGACGTCGGGAAGAAGGTTGGAGCCGGGGAATGAGAGCCGCACCGCGCCATGGCAAGGAGGGCGAGCCCTGCGCCGCACCACCCCTGCCAGGAGGTGAAAATGGCCCTGCGAGGGGGGGGGGGTGGGGGCCTTGCCGGGTTGCCCGCGGGGGGAGTGACACGGGAGACGGCGTGAGGGGTCTCCGAGCAGTCCCAAGTAAGCCACCGCCATGAATCGTTGGCAGGTATGGGGCTGCCGAATATTTTCCATTTTCCAGGAGAACTGGTTGTCCTTTATCGCGAGTAATTTATATCTACGTGGTCCGCGTGGTGGGGTTGGGGGGGGGGATTTTAGATGGAGACCTAAAATAGTTGGTGTTGTTTTGTTGGTGGCTTCACACGTAGGCCTGACAGTGGTCGGAGCATTCGTTAATTTCTTCCTAACAAAGTTTGAGAGGAAGTTGTTTGGTTTTCGTGCCTGCATGGGAAGCTTATAAAATATTTCGTAGGGTATCCGGATTGTAACAGCGCGGCAAATAAATGGACGATAACGAAGGTGACTGTGCGTGCGTTTTGTCCTGGCCTTCCATTTTGTAGACCGGATGTGCTCCAGCCAGTCGAGGGGAAAGGAGGCTTAGGGTGGCGGGACTGGCGGCAACGGACAAAGCATCATATTTCACTCTCTTCATGCAAATATCTACTCCATACTGGGGTATTCCGTACTCGGATAGCAACGATGTACTCTCTCCGTTTCAAATTACTCGTCGTGGTTTTAGTTCAAGTAATTTGGAACAGAAAGAGTAGCTAGCCGCTTTGTGCTACATGCATGCCTCGGACCAACAATCAGTGCTGTTTCCCTCAGCCATACTGGGGATCCGGGATGGTCTAAGAACACTCTGTGCTCCATTCATTCCATGTACGGACTAGTCAACATGCCAATCCAACCCATGTCACAATTAATCACGTACAGCCCGTCTCGATCCAACCTGCACACGCTCCATATGTTTGTTTGTTTTTTGCACACGTTCCATCCGTTCCATATGTAACCTGTGTTGTTGTTGTGCCACTCATGTATCTTGGGTTGAACAATAACCGAACGAGTTGCTGAAAAAGGCCCAGCATGCTCCAGGCCAGGCCGGATGGCATGAGGACACGAACAAAACTAGCCCTAATCCCTGATGCCTCTCAAGCCTACTGAACTCACTAGGTCATACTATGTGATAGCCAATTCTTGAATATATGGTCACTAGAGGTATATCACTGAGAGACTTGAAATAAACTATATTCATCCTTTAGGAATTGCTTATGTGAAGGTGCCTCGGTAGCTCACGGTGATGTATGTATATCAGATTTTGCAGCTTCAGTTATCTCCAATTTTAGCACATGCGCCACTTCTCTCCTAGCCAGTTTGATTCGCTATCTTGCATTTTATGGTAGATTTATATCTTTACTATGTCATATGCTCACATGTCTTTGATATGATTGTACATGTATGGACCATGGACAATGTTATTAATGGTGTGCACCCACCTCTGGGTTCGGGTCCTAGTTACAACGTAGACTACATACTTGTTTTGCATGAGGTTTTAGAAGTGAACTCAAATATCTCAAATGGGTTAGAACCTGTGCAAAACGTACAAAAGATCATCCCTCAACTTACATGCGTATTTCTTGCTTTGTAGAAAACAAATAATAGAATGAATGTAATTATACTACAATACATGTTGTTCAACCACCAGACCTTAACTTATGTATGGTGAGTCAACGAACGTGATTTTCTCTAGCATGTAGAAATTTCTTTGATTTTGCGAAATAATTCTTGTATGCTAGAAAAATCAAGGGTTACAATCATGCCTGAAAATGTCTAAGACTCCCTCTGGGCCAGATCCAAGCCATACATCAGTTTGTCCTTGTGATTTCCCAAAGTTCGCCACGAAATGATTAGCATCATTTTGGCAGGAACGAATATGAGAATTACAAGTACTACATTCCTCCAAACTTCCTTTAATTTCTTTGATCTGAAAATAGATTTCTTAAGGTAAAACTTGTCTAACTATGTTTGTACTCATATATTATTTGCTTTGATGACTGATGTATTATAGTTCCTCATTGCCCTGACTTGTAATATAAAGGTTTATGTTTAAATTTGTATCATAGAGTCGTATTGTGATATTGACACCCAGCCCAACGCGCCACCACCACCACCCTCCAGCACCGCCGGCCGACCCCTAAGATGCCACCAACCACCATCGACTGGATCTGGACGGAGAACCCTAGATACGCCGCCTACACGCCCCGCCTCGTGCCCGGCCTCACAGCGGCGAGCCAGCGCGTGACGGGAGCGAGGTCATGCCAGGAGGGACCCCAAGACGTCGGGGAGAAGGTCGAAGCTGGGGAAGGAGAGCCGCACCACGCTATGGCAAGGAGGGCGGGCCCCGTGCCGCACCACGCCTGCCAGGGAGGAGAAAACAGCCCCGCCGCCGTGCCGCCCGCGAGGAAGGAGGTGTGGGAGGATAGGCCCTTGGCCGGCGGTGGGTTGGGCTGATGGGTCGCTCGCGGGGGGAGTGACATGGGAGACGAGGGTGAAGGGGTCGCCGAGCAATCGAAGAATCGCCTAGAACTAGCCCAAAGCAAGAAGCCACCGTCATGAATCGTTGGCAGGTCTGGGGCTGCCGAGCATTTTCCCATGAGAACTAGTGGTCCTTTATCGTCAGTAATTTATATGTATGTGGGTCACTTGGGGCCTACTTCTGTTTGGGTGGAGGGGCGGGGGGGGGGGGGGGCATTTAGATGGTGGCCTAAAAATTTTGGGGTTGTTTCATCGGTGACTTCACATGTATGCCTGACGACAGTGGTCTAACAAAAATTTTATTTGGTTCGTGCCTACATGGGAAGTTTATAAAATACTCCTTCCGTTCCTAAATATTTGTTTTTTTAGAGATTTCAAATGGGCTATCACATACGGATGTATATGGATATCTATCTATATCTATATCTATACTAATTACTGACGATAACGGGGCACAACGGCACCGACCGATAGGCGGAGGATGATGTGACCAATTGTGTACCTGGCATGTCACCATGCCAGCCACAACAACACTGGGGAGCTCCCGGCACCACCAAGTGCAACACAAAGCGCCACCACGCCGAGCGCACGCAAAGACCAAGGGTGGAAGCCTGATTTGCCGCCAAGGAGCACAAAATAGGCGCCACCCAATAGATCTGAGCAGGGGCCTGCCGGATCTGGCCGCGCACGCCATAGCCACACCAAGAAGATGACAAACCGGAGTGAGCCCGAGCAGCTCCACCGTCTGGAGCCCACGCAGGGATGCCCGACGCCAACTCACCCTGTAGCCAGAAGGGTACATGGCCCCGCGACGACCCTCTGCCCAGCACCGAATGACGTAGAGGCCGCCCAACAAGACGGAGCGCCGGTGGAGCACGGCGCTACGCGCAAGACCGTTGCGGACGCAGCACTGAGGCTCCATGGGAGAGAAACAACCGCGCGCAGAAGCAAAGGCCCGCCGCCGCTAGACAACACCGGGGCGTACACCAAATGACATGTGTGAAAATGGCCGCTAGGTCTCCACCCGAGTAAAAGGAAATATGATTGGGTCGTGAACGTGATTACACGCTAATTGCAGACACAGCTTTCACGAGGACCCGAATACCCAGTTTCAAACAAAACTTAAAAGACAAATTTTAGGCGTGGCCAAACTGATTATTTTATGATGAAGATGCCTTTTGCAGGGGCGTGCGTTTATATATGTGTGTTATGGTGTCCAGCACGTAGACCATCTGAGCTCGAGCTCAAATAAGCTCGGATGAATAGTAAAATTGAAATTTTTTAAAAATATCTTTTTGATAAAATTTAACAGTTTTTCTAAGTGCTTATAAATTTTCATCATGAGATCACACTCATGGAAGGCGTGACAAAAAAATGAAATCGATACTTTAAAATGCAACTTTTGAAAGCATTCTGGAGCACTGGATATTTTTTTTTTGCCACGCCTTTCATGAATGTGAACTTATGATGAAAACTTACAAATACTTGGAACATTTATCAGAATTTACCAAAAACAAATGTCAGATTTTTTAATCAATTTAACTGTTTATTCAAGCTCATTTGAGCTCGAGCTTAGAAGGATACTTTCGCTCCTTCCTTTTCTTCAGCACTTGAGACAAACCACCTTCAGCACACCTTCAGCAGTATATGTGGTGTATGCATTGCTGTTTTTAAGCACCGGCGCATTGTTAGGATTCCAGTACAAGATCATGAAAGTGGCTATGAATTCAGAGATTACAACTCCACTACAGGAAATAATACAGTGAAAGGGGGAGACCAGGAAAGGAAGATGGACAATAACACGAGGACAAGAGAAACTCGACGCACAGCTAGCCAGTCCAATTTGCGAAGCCGCCTACGTCGTATGAACCATGTACCTTTCTTAGAGCATCTACAGTCAGGCGTCTTAAATCCGTCTCATATGCGTGGATGGGCCGTCTGAATACTGACCGGTCATATTTTTTTCAACCCGAACAAACGTCTTAAATGGGCCTCAAACGCCCAGGTTAATCGGCACCCCTTATATTCAGTCTAAATATGAGACGGATATGGGGACATCCATGCACACCCGTCACGTCGGGTTGACGAAGGGGTCCTAACCTGAAACACCCTCAAACCCAGTGGTTCGAAACTCGTCTCCTCCGTCGAATCGGTGGCGCCGCATGGCGCAGCTTCGGCAGCGCGTGTAGTGCCTTGCCCGGCTATTTAAGCCGACCGACGGCAAAGAAACCCTGCCATCCATCCACATTTTCCTCCTCCTGTCCGTCGTCGCCGCCACTTTCTACTCCACTCGTCCGTCTAGTAGCCATGCCTCCACACCGCCAGGTCAGGAGCGAGCCATTTCTGACGCCGGAGCGCCAGCTCGAGCTCCTTGAGCAGATCCGTGCTAGGCGCGAAGCCCGGATTGCCGCGGGGCTACCTCCGGATGCAGTGGATCCGGAGAAGGAATCAGAGGAGGAGGTGTTGGTGGTGGAGGAGGACGAGGAGGACGACTTTGAGGAGGAGGGGTGTGGGGAACGCTAGCAAAGAGGATCTGCAGGCGGAGCAGCAGGCCATCCTCAATTCCGTCCGGTCAGAGTTGGTTGCGGACACAAGATGCCATCACCGGCAGAAGATGGAGGCGCAACAAGCTGCGGAGGAAGCGGAGATACTCGCCTACATGTATGAGGTCGAGCAGGAGAAGGATGAGTCGGAGTCCTCCTCCCCGCCCGTCCAGCCGGCACCCGGCACTGTCGTCGTGGACATCTTCGACGACGAAGACTAGGTAGGACAATACGTAGTATGTAGTACGTAGGATTTCTCTGCATGCTTTGGATGGATTTAGGGGATGAAATGTGAGAAATCGGATGCGGAGCGGAAAATTTAAGGCATGATAGTCATTGTACACGGACGCGCACAATCGCTTCCGCGGCGTTTAATGAGTCGGATTTGCAAAGTCCGATGCTCTTATTATATAGGGCGCTGCTACGTGTCCGCCAGCAGACGTATTGAAATTATCCGCCGCCTGGACAGCTGTTGGATCGCTGAGCTGTTAGCGGTCCGATCTAGTGCGTGTGGGACTCTCTCATTATTCTCGCAATATGCGCGTTGTTGCAGAAACAAGACAACAAATTTGCTCCCCGCTATGATTGAGCTGCGCCCAACACGGCGCCCCCGCTAACCTACCCCCAAAATCAGCCCATCGCCTCATGCCTTGGAGACCATGTGCGACTTCTAGCATGACGGTGACAAGCTCCCACACCGAGCACTCCTTTGATGATTTCTGCAACTGAAACTATGTTTCTGAAACATGAATCGTGTTGCAATGCTTGGCCTCGTACGTTCTAGCATCATGCGCTCCTCCAACGCTTTCTGCAACCGGGGCTATGTTTCTGAAGCAAGACCTCTGTTGCGGAAGAAAAATATATTCGCTGCCAAACCTTTTTTTTAAAACAAGATATCTGTTGCAGAAACTTTCTAAAACTAGACACTGTTGCAGAAAAAAAAGCTTCACCACCGACTCGTTTTTTCTTTCTGAAACAAAATCTTTGTTGCAGAAACTTTCTGAAATAATACTATTGTTGCAAAAAAATTGGCTGCACTAAACTTGTGGCCAGCGTGAGCTCGGGATCAAGATTGATCCGACGGCCACCCAGGTAGCGGATACTGCACATGCATCCGTCGGCTGAAGGATAGCGTTTTCCTATTATATAGCTTGTTTTCTTGCCTCTTCTGTTTTACAGGTGGGCCCTGTCCATCGTTAGTGGCCCACAGGGCAGTGGTACAGCAGTAGTTTGCTGATACGCGTGTACTCGCGTGGGAAGGCATTGGGTTGTCCTTATGACTGCCACGTAGGGTCACAAACCGAGTGTTCCACTCCACTAATCAAAATATAGGTCTAGCAGACATCTCCAATAGCGACTCTCAAACCGGCCACATACATCTACATCACATTGTCTGTATCGTGGAAGTCGTTCAACTGCAAACCAAAAACAAATGTGGATCTTTGCAAGCATCTGGATAGCAGCCACGCCTTTTTCTGACCACCCTGACCCAAGCAAAACCGTTGACTCACCTCTCGCGCACTTTCATCCCACGAGTTGTGCCACTTGCCGCGTCACATTCATGCTGGCCCACAACATGCTGCGGTCGGCACTGATGCACGCGATTTGACCGGACAAGAGGGCGGCGCAGATGGATGCGACCTCTCACTATCGGCATTGAAGCAGTGTGCAACCTCTCACTACCGGCATTGAACTAGCGCACCGGCTGAGAGAGCGCTACCCGCTGCTCGCCCGACTGAACAAGCCTTCTCGCCGCATTCAAATGGTCATAGATTGCACGTCTTTCTCCATTAAAACCCACGCGTGTGCGGAGAAACCTACTTCGACCACACGTTCGTTCGCGAACCTCTCATCATTGAAGACAACGTTGGTTGGCTCCGGCCGTCCCCATGCTATTTAAACGATGCCAGACGCTGAGAAAAATCATACCACTCTCCGCTTCCATCTCCTCCTTGCACATGATTTTGTTCACAAACTCCATGGCATCCTGTGAGCAGAAAGGCGAGTTTTTCAGAATACAAGCCAGCTGGGTGGCCCGCCGAGCCCGTCGGATAAGAGCCAGGCAACTATGTGCTCCGTCTTCGTTGACTTTCCAGGCGGCAGCGGGCTAGCTCATAGCTAGCGCGTCGTTCCACAAACTCGCCGCTGCAAGCCAGCTCGCCGAGGAGTGGACAATGCCGTGTCGCACCGCTCCTACTATGATGCCCCTGCTCGCGCCGTCTGCCATCAACGTGTCTGTAACCATGCCATGCCAATGGAGGTCAGCGACGCGGCGCCGTGAACGTCTACGCTCGCCGAGGTCATCGAGAAGAAGTAGGACATGGGAGGCCACGGCCAAGGCGACGCCAGCGTACACAATCCGTGTCTTGCCCGGTTCAAAGCTGACCATCGTCGACCCTCGCATCGGCTTCACAGATGCGGAGCCCCCAATCCCCTCCGACAGAAGCACCCCCTTTGCCACCCCGATGAGCAGCGCAGCTGAACATAGGAAAGATATGGGGAACAATATACCTCGGGGCTCAAGGCAGTCCGACAAGCTGGCTGCCGAACGTGAGGATGACAATATGGTTTTCTGCGGCCGGCCGTAGACTAGTGTAGTTTATCCATGTCGTAGGAATAGAGCTTAGCGCGGCCGGCATGCCCATAATTTTAGCTATTTTAATTAAAATATGTCCAAAATGTAATGAATTTTGTCTGGTTTAGATGAAATCCATTGTGTTGCATGAATTTCACCGGGTTTGTCGAAAACGTGTTTGAAATGTACGCAGGCAGCGTTGGATGGCGGCCTCAAGAGGAAATTTACGGGTCGTCGTTAAAGATGCTCTAAAAATACATATTTTCATCTAGCCGTACGTAAGAATCCCCTATTAAAAAGGCTTTCACCCTGCATTATATATAATAAAGCAACATTCAACAAACCAATCGATATAAACCACAAGGAAACACACCAACACACTGACGCACTCAAGACCAGGTACATACGTGCCAAAGGCCTACAATAACACCACCCGGGTCGACATAAATTAGTAGAGCCACCGGAGCTCTTCCTGGAGAACCCGTGAAAAGGTGAAGCTGAAAGACGATGAACTGGAAGCCTCAAAACGGCGCCTTCAGGAAGGACACACACAACACCAAAGCATCGCCACCCCCCGATCCAAAGATCTAGATTTTCATCCGGAGCACGAGAAAGGAAAAGGAAGACTTCAAGAAGATGACGACGTCCACGAGCGCCACCTCTGTCGGCCTGGCCAAGCCAGATAGGGTTTTCACCATGGCAAAAAACTCCTTCACCGCCACAGATCGTCAAAACGCAGCCACAAGGCCGCCCATGCAGCCATGGCCACTAACCGTTCGCAGCTGAGGTGCGAGCTTAGCTCACGAGCACCGCAGCTCCCACCACCCGGGCTGCCGCCCAAGGAACAATACGGACCATATGCCCTCCATAGCTGCAACCAATGCACTGAGCGGCATGCTTCGACCACCTACAAGGCCACAAAGACCGAAAAAACCAGTTCGATCGGGGAGCCAGCAGGTCGGAGAAGAGGTGAAGCCAGGGCAGACCATGTCGACACCCAGCACCCCTGCCGGTGAAGGGCCGCCCGACCGCATCGGCGCCACCCATCACTCCCGGGACCTCTCCTTACATCACCCCCTGCAACGCCCAACTCGGCTCCCGGCCTGTATCTGCATCTGGCAGGTACCAGACACACGTCCAATGACAGGAGGTGCCCGAATTGCCATAACCTGCTGCCACGAGTGGAACCAGGGGCATCCACACAAGCAGCTCGCCGACAGCCGGACGTTGGAGCTTGTCCCGCTGCTGCCTTGAACCGCCCTGCAACACCACCGTGGACCGCCACCACGCCGTTGCTGCAAACTAGAAGTTTGCTGCCATCCCACCCGCTGTCGACCAAGGGGCCAGGTCTGAGTAGATCTGACCAGATATCTGACCAACCGCCCTGCACCACCCGCTGTCGACCAAGGTACCCCATCAGGATTTCTCCCTGCATGTCACCCCCGCACCACCGGACAGCCAGAGCCTTGCCTACATGCCACTCGCACTCGACCAGATGCAACCCAAGGACACCCATCCCGACGCGCCACCACCACCACCCTCCAGCGCCATTGGCCGACTCCCAAGACGCCGCCAACCACCATCGATTGTATCTGGGTAGAGTATCCTAGAGCCGCCGCCTAAACGCCCTGCTTCGTGCCCGGCCTCACAGCCGCGAGCCAACGCGCGACGGGAGTGGGGCCATGCCAGGAAGGACCCCAAGACGTCGGGGAAGAAGGTTGGAACCGGGGAATGAGAGCCGCACCGCGCCATGACAAGGAGGGCAAGCCCCGCGCCGCACCACCCCTGCCAGGAGGAGAAAATGGCCGGCAACAGGTTGGCTCTGGGTCACCCGCGGGGGGAGTGACACGGGAGACAACGTGAGAGGGTCTCCGAGCAGTCTAAAAGTCGCCTAGAAGAAGTCCGAGCAGTCCGAAGTAAGCCACCGCCATGAATCGTTGGCAGGTCTGGGGCTGCCGAGCATTTTCCAGGAGAACTGGTTGTCCTTTATCGCGAGTAATTTATATCTACGTGGTCCACTTGGTGGCTACTTCTGTGTGTGTCGGGGGGGGGGGGGGCGATTTTAGATGGAGACCTAAAAATTTGTTGGTGGCTTCACATGTAAGCCTGACAGTGGTCGGAGCATTCGTTAATTTCTTCCTAAGGCTGGTCATAGTGGGGAGTAACTTAGTCTAGCTAGTGTCATGCATATCATACTAGTCTAAGTTACTATATTCACAATGCAAAGTAACATACTAGTAGTATCATAGATGACTTCATTTATTAGCTTGTAGACTCATTTTGTCTTAAAAAGCGTTATGTTACAGTAACATATTATGTTACCACCTCTCATTAATTACTTGCCACATAAGCAGAATTTTCTCGAAATACGCTATATTATTAGCTAAGTTACTCCCACTATGACTAGCCTAACAAAGTTTAAGAGGAAGTTGTTTGGTTTTCATGCCTGCATAGGAAGCTTATAAAATATTTCGTAGGGTATCCGGATTGTAACAGTGCGGCAAATAAATTGACGATAACGAAGGTGACTGTGCGTGCGCTTTATCCTGGCCTTCCATTTTGTAGGCCGGCCGGATGTGCTCCAGCCAGTCGAGGGGAAAGGAGGCTTAGGGTGGCGGGACTGGCGGCAACGGACAAAGCATCATATTTCACTCTCTCCATGCAATTATCTACTCCATACTGGGGTACTCCGCACTCGGGTAGCAACGAAGTAGCTAGCCGCTTTGTGCTACATGCATGCCTCGGACCAACAATCAGTGCTGTTTCCCTCAGCCATACTGGGGATCCGGGATGGTCTAAAAGAACACTCTGTACTCCATTCATTCCATGTACGGACTAGTCAACATGCCAATCCAACCCATGTCACAATTAATCACGTACAGCCCGTCTCGGTCCAACCTGCACACGCTCCATATGTTTGTTTGTTTTTTGCACACGTTCCATCCGTTCCATATGTAACCTGTGCTGCTGTTGTGCCACTCATGTATCTTGGGTTGAACAATAACCGAACGAGTTGCTGAAAAAGGCCCAGCGTGCTCTAGGCCAGGCCGGATGGCATGAGGACACGAACAAAACTAGCCCTAATCCCTGATGCCTCTCAATCCTACTCAACTCACTAGGTCATACTATGTGATAGCCAATTCTTGAATATATGGTCACTAGAGGTATATCACTGAGAGACTTGGAATAAACTATATTCATCCTTTAGGAATTGCTTATGTGAAGGTGCCTCGGTAGCTCACGGTGATGTATGTATATCAGATTTTGCAGCTTCAGTTATCTCCAATTTTAGCACATGCGCCACTTCTCTCCTAGCCAGTTTGATTCGCTATCTTGCATTTTATGGTAGATTTATATAATTATATCTTTACTATGTCATATGCTCACATGTCTTTGATATGATTGTACACATATGGAATATGGATAATGTTATTAATGGTGTGCACCCACCTCTGGGTTCGGGTCCTAGTTACAACGTAGACTACATACTTGTTTTGCATGAGGTTTTAGAAGTGAAATCAAATATCTCAAATGTCTTAGAACCTGTGCAAAACGTACAAAAGATCATCCCTGAACTTACATGTGTATTTCTTGCCTTGTAGAAAAAAATAATAGAATGAATGTAATTATACTATACAATACATGTTGTTAACCATCTGGCATTAAGTTATGTATGGTGAGTCAACTACCATGATTTTCTCTCGCATATAGAAGATTCTTTTATGTTTTCCGTGTGTTGTATTAGTTGGTGGGTGTGCTGCTGTTGTGAGGAGTCGATCACTGTGGCAGGACCTTTTTTTTCCTTTCTTTTTTATTTTCTATTTTGGATGTGTGCATCCTGGATGTCTTTACGACATTTTGTAGGTGCAGAGGCCGTGTGTAATTGGTATCTTTGCGATATTAATATATTCCCTTTTAAAAAAATTGATTTTGCGAAATAATTCTTGTATACTAAAAATAATAATCAAGGGTTACAATCATGTTTGATAATGTCTAAGACTCCCTCTGGGCCAGGTCCAAGCCATACATCGGTTCGTCCTTGTGATCTCCCAGCCATGAAATGATTAGCATTATTTTGGTATCGACGCATATGAATAATGCAAGAACTACATTTCCTACATACTTCCATTGATTTCTTTGATTGATCAGAAAATCGATTTTATAATCGAGATGTCAAATTCAACTACCTTATGTTACCTCTGACATAGGGGAACTTACATCCACTTGTTTACAAGTCGAGAGTTATTCTAAGCTTCATTCTTAGCATCAATAGTTGGATGGATAAAGAGAGAACAAAAAGAGGACTAGGCCATCCTTATAGTCTTGAACTCTAATGGAAAAGTCAATCTGGTGTGCTAGGTGGGATTTTGAACCACTCAAGTGATGATTACATCCGTCATAATTCCATCAATCCTAGAGGGATAATCATCCAGTAGAACGATAGAAAACGATCCAAACCATTCTATCTCTACAGGAGTACTAAAATTTGATTGCGCTCATGCAGTACACTGGTAGAATTTGAACTAGGCAATGTAAACATGAAAAGAATTTCCTTGTCGTTCATGGTTTAGAGCATCTCTAGCCGTTGGCCGCTCAGGAGGCGCTAAAAATCGCCGCCTTGGGACGTACCGGCGCTAAAAATCAGCGTGGGGGCTTTCGGGCCCCCAGCCGCCGGCCCTAGGGTCGCCCCGAGAAGATGACATATTTTTATACAAAATACGAATTCAGCTAAAGTTCGGCGAAAATGACATTTATAGCATAATTTTTATTACATAAACAAATTTAATCATTCTACGGTGCGAAGAACGCGATGAGCTTGGCGAAGTCGCCGTCGTCGTCGCCGGCCTTCTCCTCCTTGACGCGGACGCCGCCCCTGCTGGACCCCTGGCCGGCGTCACCTTGGCGGACCGGTGCCGGTGGTGCGCCGTCGTCGCTGTCGTCGTCGAGGACGATGACGCCTTCCTCGTCGTGGCCTCGCCGATGCCGTGCGGCGAGCTCTTCGTAGGCGCGGCGCTGGCGCTCCATCTCCGTCCGTGCCCAGTTGTCGCGCTCCCACTTCAAGGCCGCCGCGTCGTCGAGCGCCTCCTTCTCGCCGCCAGCTATCCCGGGCTCCGTCTTCAGAGGAGCGAGCCCAGGCTCCTTCTTCACGGCAGTGAGACCTGGCTCCGTCTTTGCCTTAATGAAGCGGGGAGGGGCCGAGGAGGAGGCGCGCCTGCCGGCTTCATTGATGACGATGCCGGCCGAGCGGGCGCGTCGGCCGAGCGGGGTCTCCGCTGGGGGCTCGGCCTTGGCGCTGAACACCGCCGGAGAGCCGGAGGAGTGGGAAGAGGAGCGGGACGAGGACGACGAGCCGGAGACAAACCTTCTTGGCATCCATTGCCCGGCGCCGCGGCGGGGGCCTCGGGCGGCGGCCGGGTATGTCAGCGGCGGGTTGTTGCCGCCCTCGAGGTACGCGAGAACCTCATGGAGCGTCCGGCCGGGGGCGGCCCACCACAGGCGTCGCCCCTCGCTGTTCCTCCGGCCCCCCACCACCGGCGCCCCGTTGGTGGAGGCGAGGCGCTGCTCCTGGCGGCGCTGGAAGTACGCCGCCTAGGCCTTGTGGTGGTCGACGGCGTACTGCGGGGAGGCGCGCTGCTCGTCGGTCAGCGACGACTGAACGCGGTCGACCTCACCGGCGAAGTACTCAGGGCGCGCGTCAATGTCCGGCAATGGGGGAATGGGGACGCCTCCGGCGCTGAGCCTCCATCCTGTCGGCCCAGCGCGCATGTCTGAAGGCGCCCAGATGTTGGCTTCGAAAAGTAGGTGCACCTCCCCGCGTGCAGCGAGCGGCGGCCGAAGCCGTTGGCCACCGCTCCGTCGCCGGGGAACCGCTCACACATCGTCGCGGCTGGGCTGGGGAGAGAGGAGAGGTTCGTCGGCGGCGTAGAGAGAGAGAGAGAGGTAGAGAGCACGGCGTCTGTGGCCAGTGGCGGGGGGAGGGGGCGACGCTTTTTATAGCCGTCGGGGAGATGTGTGTACGCGTGGCGGGGAGTGAGGCGTCGCCGCGCCGCCCGTGAAGAGCCGTCCCGTGGTGAGGAATCAATGGAAGGCTGACCGGCGGCAGCCTTGGCATTGATTCCCTGCGGGAAACCGAGGCGTTCTGAGGACGCCGAGGCGAGTGTCGCTAACTCGGCGGGCCCGCGGCTCTTTCCCACCAAAATCGTTTCGCCCGACGCCCCCGAGCGTCCCCAGCGCGCCGGGTTCGGCTTGAGTGCGTCGGCGCCAAATTCGGCCCGAGCAGACGAAAATTAGGCTTCTGGGGGCGCGACTGGGCTGATTTTTGTGCGTCGGCGCGAAAAAATCGCCTGGGGAGGGCGTGTTGGGGGCGCGGCTGGAGATGCTCTTAGGTTTGCTCAACAAGCCCCTCCACATGTACTATTTTATCACATAATTCAATCCACAATATAAAATGATCTCCCTACCATAAAGTAAAACCATGCATGTCACATGACCAAACCCACATGTCTCTTAATTCACTCAATAAATTGTTCGTCACGGTTGCTGTCAGGCAAGATATACATTCTTGGTCACCTCTCCTTGCGAAGCAATGAACACCAAGTAAGACTACCACAGGGCTAGATCAAACAAGTCCTCCTATTGCTCGTGTGTTTTTCCTTCTAGGTACAATGTTGACTAGTCGGCAGAGGAAAAAATCTACCCAAGAACTGGACAAGACAGGCATCTCCTCCATTTGTCGATCTAGTGCTACTCCTTGTAATTTAATTTTATCTGTTAGATCCTAGGAAAATATTACTGTCAAGTGGAAGCATGGTGCTGTAAAAAGGGCAGAGCATGAACTAATCATTTATAAATTACTTCATTACCTGGCAATGTCGTCACCAGCTGGACAACAATATACTGGCTCTCAATTTTGACTTTTGCAAGACAGATATGGCATTGTAGTAAATCAGTTCAGAGGGAATTAGAAGTAGGCATGTGACACTTTGAAATTTGTTGTACAAACGAAACTAAACCATGTTTAGACATCATGATTCCAGGCAAAAGCATCATCATATTTCCCTCTCTTCAGGCAAATATCTCTCGGGTGGCAACCAAATAGCATGCGTGAGACCACCACTTGCTGCTGCTTCCCTTAGCCATACTCTCAGCTGCTAACGAAAAAACTAGCATCATCAACTGACCCGCCCCATACTCTATTCTTTTCGTGTACGGACTAGTCAACATGCCAATCCAACCCGCGCCACAGCTAGTTACATACAACCCGTCCCAATCCAACCCACGTACGTTCCACAAGTAACCTGTGCTGCTGTTGTTCCACTAAGGTAGTAGTTCATCTTGGGTTGAACAGTAACCAAACGAGTTGCTTGAAATGACCAAGCATGCTCCAGGCCAGGCCGGATGGCATGAGGACACGAACAAAACTAGCCCTAATCCCTGATGCCTCTCAAGCCTACTGAACTCACTAGGTCATACTATGTGATAGCCAATTCTTGCATATGGTAACTAGAGGTATATCACTGAGAGACTTGGAATAAACTATATTCATCCTTTAGGAATTGCATATGTGAAAGTGCCTCGGTAGCTCACGGTGATGTATGTATATCAGATTTTGCAGCTTCAGTTATCTCCAATTTTAGCACATGCGCCACACTTCTCTCCTAGCCAGTTTGATTCGCTATCTTGCATTTTATGGTAGATTTATATCTTTACTATGTCATATGCTCACATGTCTTTGATATGATTGTACATGTATGGACCATGGACAATGTTATTAATGGTGTGCACCCACCTCTGGGTTCGGGTCCTAGTTACAACATAGACTACATACTTGTTTTGCATGAGGTTTTAGAAGTGAACTCAAATATCTCAAATGGCTTAGAACCTGTGCAAAACGTACAAAAGATCATCCCTCAACTTACATGCGTATTTCTTGCCTTGTAGAAAACAAATAATAGAATGAATGTAATTATACTACAATACATGTTGTTCAACCACCAGACCTTAACTTATGTATGGTGAGTCAACGAACGTGATTTTCTCTAGCATGTAGAAATTTCTTTGATTTTGCGAAATAATTCTTGTATACTAGAAAAATCAAGGGTTACAATCATGCCTGGAAATGTCTAAGACTCCCTGTGGGCCAGATCCAAGCCATACATCAGTTTGTCCTTGTGATTTCCCAAAGTTTGCCACGAAATGATTAGCATTATTTTGGCAGGAACGAATATGAGAATTACAAGTACTGCATTACTCCAAACTTCCTTTAATTTCTTTGATCTGAAAATAGATTTCTTAAGGTAAAACTTGTCTAACTATGTTTGCACTCAGATATTATTTGCTTTGATGACTGATGTATTATGGGTCCTCATTGCCCTGACTTGTAATATAAAGGTTTATGTTTAAATTTGTATCATAGAGTCGTATTGTGATATTGACACCCAGCCCAACGCGCCACCACCACCACCCTCTAGCACCGCCGGCCGACCCCTAAGATGCCACCAACCACCATCGACTGGATCTGGACGGAAAACCCCAGATATGCCGCCTACATGCCCCGCCTCATGCCCGGCCTCACAACGGCGAGCCAGCGCGTGACGGGAGCGAGATCATGCCAGGAGGGACCCCAAGACGTCGGGGAGAAGGTCGAAGCTGGGGAAGGAGAGCCGCACCACGCTATGGCAAGGAGCAGTGGCGGAGACAGGCCTGGGGCAGCTAGGGCTATAGCCCCAGGCCTAGAAACAACTTCCTTTGTAATTTCTTCATGCAAAGCATAGAAAATTATAGAAGTTTATCACTCAACATAGCACAGCCCCAGGCATAGTCTGCATCTAACTCCGCCACTGGCAAGGAGGGCGGGCCCCGTGCCGCACCACGCCTGCCAAGGAGGAGAAAACAGCCCCGCTGCCGCGCCGCCCGCGAGGAAGGAGGTGTGGCAGGACAGGCCCTTGGCCGGCGGCGGGTTGGGCTGATGGGTCGCTCGCGGGGGGAGTGACATGGGAGATGAGGGTGAGGGGGTCGCCGAGAAATCTAAGAATCGCCTAGAACTAGACCAAAGCAAGAAGCCACCGTCATGAATCGTTGGCAGGTCTGGGGCTGCCGAGCATTTTCCCATGAGAACTAGTGGTCCTTTATGGGCAGTAATTTATATCTATGTGGGTCACTTGCGGCCTATTTTTGTTTGGGTGGTGGGGGGGGGGGGGGGGGGCATTTAGATGGTGACCTACATTTTTTGGGGTTGTTTCATTGGTGACTTCACATGTATACCTGACGACAGTGGTCTAACAAAATTTTCATTTGGTTCATGCCTGCATGGAAAGTTTATAAAATACTCCCTCCGTTTTTAAATATTCGTCTTTTTAGAGATTTCAAATGAGCTATCACATATGGATGTATATAGATATATTTTAAAGTGTAGATTCACTCATTTTGCTTTGTATATAGTCGCTTGTTAAAATCTTTAAAAAAAACAAATATTTAGAAACGAGAGTATTTCGTAGAGTTTTTATCCTGGCCTTTCATTTTGTACGCCTGGCTCCGGCTAATTACATGCCGGATGTGCTAGAGAGTCGAGACAGACGAGGGGAAAGGAGGCTTAGGCTGGCGGCAGCCGACAAAGCATCATATTTCACTCCCTCCATGCAATTATCTATCGGGTAGCAATGAAGTGGCTAGCTGCTTTGTGCTACGTACATGCCTCATACCACCGATCGGTGCTGCTTCCCTTAGCCATACTGGGGATGGTGGAAGAACACTATGTACTCCATTCACTACAGGAAAAAACTTTAAAGCCATGTATCCAATACACTCGGCTTATATTGATATAAACTCGGTTTATATATAAACCAAATAAAACACCCGGCTTATATGACACGGTTTACACCCGATCGGCTTATAAGCCGAGTGCCAGTGCAAAAACACTCGATTTACACATAAGCCGTGTCTCTCTCTGAGACTTTCGGTTTACTAAAGTAACATGACGGCAGCTCGGAGATAACGGCCACGTGTCGCCGTCGGTATAAACCGAGTGCTTACATGTCCCACACGGTTTTTATATAAACTAAGTGCTAGATGAGCCACACGGTTTAAATATAAACAAAATGCCCAAGTGAGCCGCACGTTTTACATATAAACCGAGTGCCTAAGCAAGCTGCATGGTTTAAATATAAACCGAATGCCGAAATTAGCTGCATGGTTTAAATATAAAATCGAGTGCCTGACTGGGCTACTCGGCTTATGTGTCCAGTTACCACGACATGCCTGTAAGCCGGGTGCCTTGATGCTGGGGTACTCGGCTTATACAGCCGTTGACAATACGCCTATAAGCCGGGTCCCTTGCACCTGGAGTACTCGGCTTATACAGCCGCCGTGGCACAACATGTCTATAAGCCGGGTGCTATGTTCCTGGAACACTCGGTTTACTCTGGATGATGTGAGCACAGATAACACTAGTTCCTCTGTGGTTGAACACATGGCAGTTTATTTCTTTCGATCCCTCCCAGAGCGAGAGCTGCATTGGGTATAAAAGGCAGCTCTTTAGAACAGAGGAAACGACCAAACCAACATCAAGAAAACTTCACAGGCCAAACTAATTCTCTGCTCAGCTAATATCATTAATTATCCTTAATATTTTTCCATCCAGTTAGTCACATATGCTCATGTGTGATACAACCATGGCCTCAATGCAAACCACCTTTAGTTCCTATTGTTCTCTGTTAGCACACATATTTGGTTTCTTCAGTATTGGTGCTTATGTTGATCTACTCCCCTGCCAATTTTTTGTTGTGATATTAGCATTGGGGGTGCATATGTCTTTGTTCTGTGTCTACTAATATATTAAAATGCTTATTTTGTAGAAATGCATGGCGCAGATGCTCTTACTTGCTGGTCCTGGTGTACTAATGTCAGCATTTTTGCTTGGCACTGCTCTCAAGGTGTGTACCTATGTTTAAAACAGACATATACCACTGGCTTTAATACTTTGATACTAGCTAGTCCATTTTCTCTAGCTTACTTCTCCATATGATTGGAACTGGGAAACATCATTGTTGCTTGGTGGTCTACTTAGTGCCACTGATCCTGTGGCCGTAGTTGCAGTTCTAAAAGAGCTTGGAACAAGTAAAAAGCACAAACATAGACAACTACCTTGAGTGATCATTGTTGCAAGGAGGTCGAAGCCGTAGTGTGTGTCACCGGGCTTGCTTAGGTAGGTATGGATCCAGGTACCACGTAGTTATTTGAGCCTTGTCCCGACTGAGAACACTTCAAGCATGAGACGGTAAGATGGTAAGATGCATGATATTTAAGCATGATGGTAAGATGCATAATTAAAAAGTTGGAAGACTTACAAAGCTGAAAGTAGGAAGAGGCGGAAGAGGAGGAAGATCCGGCAAAGTAGAACCCTGCATATTAGTTTTGAACAGAGCAAACTTCTCAAGCAGGGCTGCCTGTTGTTTGGCCATGAATTCATGTTGTTGCAAGGGTGCTTGCTGCATTTTCATGGCTTGCTCCTGTTGAAGGAGGGAATTGGCCTGAGCCTCCTTCCGCAACCTGGTTTCTTCCTGCAGCAACCTGGTTTCTTCCCCTAGGCGGGCCTACAACATGCTATCACAACAAGTTCACCATTGTTGCAATGCAAAGAAGAAATCACAAGGAAGATCAATGAAGCAGGACCTGAGCTCGATGTGGTAGCACGAAGGTGGGCGCGTTTTGGAATGTCCTTCTTACGGATGGCACCATCACCAACATATAACCGGCCACCCTTCTTGCCTTGTCCTGCCTGGAGGGAAACCGTAACGTCAATGTCCTGTGAGGCCGGATCAGAATCGGGCCCGTTGTGCTCCTTGAACTTCCCACTATATGCATCAATCCTGAAGCCAGAGCCTAGGTTGACCCACCCCCCCTTCAGGTTTCTTTGACGTGCGGGAAAGACATAATCCCGTGAAGGTATTGAGCCGCGGTTCACCCTATTCTGCAATAGAAGCAATAATGTCCAATAAGGGCACAAGTAGGCACAAGTTCAGAAGCCAAATGATGTTAATACCTTCTTCTGCCCGTAAGCGTGAAGGTTGAGGTTGCCTTGAAGGTGTACTGGACCACCCATCATGCCACGCCGCTCTGAACACGCTCTGTGTGTGGCCCTCCACTCCGGGTTTATCCACCTAGATATGATTTGCTGATAGCAAGGAATCTTGTTGTTGCACCACGGGGGAACCGCCTCAGGTATACCAAATACATCCAAGTTAGGAATGAAACTAAGTTGTTTTGATTCAGACAATCATAAATAAATGGAAACTACCTTCAAGTACATGGAACGGGTGAGATGCACTCTCCGGGCTAGTGGCTTTTTGAGAAGCATGTTGCGTTTGTGCGCGAAATACTTCACAACAGCATTGACGCGCCCCTCGTAGGGCATGTCTTGGACAATCTTCTTGGCAATCGCCTCCACGACCTCATTAGCTTCATCCTCCATACCCTCGGCACAAGTGAAGAAGTCCTACAAAAGTGTATAAAGACTCATAAGATAGCTATCAATGCAATGATTTTGAATGTTGGCAAAGAAATAACTATGAAAATTGACGAAGAATTTTACCCAAAAATCGTTGACCACCCGCTCGGCAACACTGTTGTACTCCCTGTCCCACTTGTCTTTGGTATCCGGAGCGCGTTTCCAATGCTCCCAAGACCAAGCTGGCTCCTCCTCACCGTCTCCTATGGGGACCAGGCCAGGGTAATAATGCCTGCAAAGGCATCCAATGATGCTACTTGGCTGGCGTGGCACCTTTATGTCATCTCCAACAACAAGCAAGGCCCTACACAATGAAAATGCAAGTAAGTTTTCAACAAAGGGTCCACGTAAGCACTTAAGAGTCCACGTAAGCACTTACCTCACGCCGATGGGTTTGATAATGAGCCCCTTATGTGGATATGGTTGCGAAGGAAGCGTGGACACCCCACGCAACCATATTTTGGTCGTCATAGGAACTGGCCATTCCATGTCCTTTGCCGATTCCTCCACCTCATCCTCTCCCTCCTCCAACTCCTCCTCCTCCTCCTCCTCCTCCTGAACCGCACCACGTGATGACCCTTCCACATGCTGCCAATCACGATGAGGAGTGGCCTGCTCCTCCTCCACAACTAGCTCCCCCTCTGCCTCCTGCTCTGACTCGTCCTCGGAATGGGCGGAGGGGATTGGGCTAGCAACACGGGATACGGTGGCACGACCACGTCGTCTAACCCGGGTACCATCCACCGTGGCTCGCTGAGCAGGTTTGGCCCTGCCCGCCTGTGTGGAAGCTGCCGCACCGGTGCCCTTCTTTATGACCCTTGTTGCCTTGCCTAACCTTTCAATCACATTGCCAATGCTCGCAACTTTGTTCCTTTTGTTGCCTGGCATCTTTCAGTCACCTGCTCTAAGAAAGGGTATTTCGATTAGTTCGTGTTGAAAAGTGATAGTCCATGTTTAAAAAATCATATGCAAAAGTAGAGCAATTCAGAAGTCCATGTTTAAAAATTCATATGCAAAAGTAGAGCAATCCATAAGTCCATGTTTAAAAGTTCAAATGCTACCATTAAAAAAATCATATGGATAAGTTAAAAATCATAGGGCGAGAACTTCTTGGCAAACAACACAAGTTCATAGTACATAAAGTTGTCTTACATCTAGAAGTACATAAAGTTTACATTTAGGAGTACAAGTTCATAGTACATAGAGTTGGTTTACATCCAAAAGTACATCATCGTTGTCGCACACGTCGTTCTCGTTGCTGGTACAAGCTCATAGTACATAGAGTTGTTACAAGTTTCAAAAGTCACAGTCCTCGTCGTTTGGGTCATTAGTTGGCTCGGGAGTTTCATCATTGCTGTCGCGCATGTCATCCCACCATTCCGGAGCATAGTCTGGAGGTGTACCATCTAGCTCATCATCTTCACCTAGACGAACTCATTCAAGTAAATTCAGGTCCATGGGATCTTCGATGATTTCATCGTTGTCTGGCTCATCGCCTGCTTCCATGCCCTCATCTTCATCTTGCTCATCGTCTACTTCCATGTCATCGTCGTCAGTGGGCAAGCGAATAATAAATTCTCCAGTGAGCCCATCTTCCTAATAGAACTCACCCTCATATGTGTTGGGGTTTATGCGTTGGTATCTTCATCGGTTGGAGCAGCTGGTTTACTATGTGTGGGTACATTGAACACAACATCCCAGCCCTTTAGGTACTTCACAGTTTGGCATGCATATCGTAGATAAAATACCTACTTGGCCTGGTTAGCCATAATATAGGCATCATCTCCGTCATACTTGTATGCTCGCTGAATTTCGACCCACCCAATGTCTGGGTGCCGCCTAACTCTGGTTGGGTCAAACCAATGGCATCTAAATACAATGGGGTTTAGCTGGTCACCCAAACCATAATCCAGCTCGATCATTTCCTCGATTCTTCCATAGTACAGAAGTCCATCTGTCCTTGGTGTTACAACCCCGCTATTTATTGTCTTTTGACCGGGCCGACTCATGTCGTAAGAATGGATATGAAAGCGATATGCATTCCCATCATAAGCCTTTAATTTCTTGGCGGAACATGTGAAGCCTGTGGCAAAATCTTTCAAATCGGCTCTCATAGGGTCCCTTTTTGCCTACAAGTTTAATAAGAGAAGTTCGATGTATGAGTTGGAAGGAAGACCAACTTGAAATGTCGGCCCTAGAAGAAAGTTGGACAAATTGGCATACACTACTAGGGAAAACCTTATACACAGAATTTTAGTAGTAGCGAGGGTCAAAAAAGCACGCTGGTGCTAAGTAGCAGTAGCGCGCCTGTGCAAACCGCGCTGCAGATAAAGTTCTAGCAGTAGTGCGTTACGTCATAAACACGTTACTACTAAAATTCCCACGACCCCGCCACGAAGCTAGTTCTAGTAGCAGCGCGTTTACTCGAACAGCGCTACTGATAGGTAGTTTAGCAGTAGCGCCTTCGCCTTTAGAGCGCTACTGCTAAAACTAGCTATCTCCACCCCCACTACCGCTCCTCTCCGCGATACACACTCACACACTCAGACTCACTCCCCCTCAACACCCCCGCGCGCCGGTCCTCCCCCGCCGGCCGCCGTCGCCCCGGCCAGCCGCCGTCGCCTACCCCTCTTCCCTCTGTGCCGCCGTCAACTCCTCCTCCTCGCTGGACTCGGTACCGCCCTCCTCCTCCGTCCTCCCTCGACTCGCCGCCGGCCGGACCCTCCTCGCTCCGCCTTCCTCCTCCGTCCTACTCTCTTCTCCCTCCTCGAGTCGCCCTTCCTTCTCCCTCCTCCCTGCTACATTTTGATTTAGTAGGTTAGTTCATATGCAACATTTTGATTTAGTTGATTTAGAACATTTTGATTTAGTAGATTTAGTAGGCTAGTTGATTTAGTTGATTTAGAACATTTTGATTTAGTAGGCTAGTTGATTTAGTTGATTTAGTAGGCTAGTTGATTTAGTATGCATCATTTTATTGTTATTTTTTCTGTACATGGATATGTAGATGTTTTTTTGTAATAAGTTATTTTTTGGCAAAATGTAGGTGCCAATTTAGTTACAATCGCATGCTACTGTTTTTCTTTCTTGTGAAGTGGATCATTAATCATTTGCTCATATTGCTTTAGGAAAATGGCACCGCCACCACCACCACTATGTCAACTGTGCAAGTCAAGGTGCGCCAACAGCCTTGCAACTGGCAAGCTGTTCGGCATCTACTTCTAGCCGAGTTTTCGTCATGCGGTGGTAAGAAATTAGATGAAATGTAACAACTATTTTATTTTTAGTGTTGACATTACTGCATTGTGTCATTTTGCTTTTTTTACACAGATCGTCCCATCCAATGTGAGGTTGAAATTCAACAAGCCGACAGGAGACACTATGATATTTGAGGCTCCTGGGGGCCCGTACACTATGGAGGTCGAGAAAGGAAGCAATATGTCGCATATTGGAGGAGATGGATGGGCCCGTTTCGTCGCCCACATGTGTCTTACTAGTGGTGAGTTGATCAGGTTCTCCTTCAGAGCAGAAAGACCCAAGCTGGCTGTCATATATCTCAACCTGGTGGAAGATGATGAAGATGACAAAGATGATGAAGATGATGAGAACCCACTTCGTAAAGCCATCATAGCTCAAAGAATGAGGCTGAGTGAGGAGGAGGTGCGCAACCTATGGGACATAATTCCGCCACGTGATGACTTTGTCGGGGTGCCATTCGTGACCCGCCTGACAAGTACCATGGTCGATCGGCATGAAATGGTATGTTATACTGACTGTAGTAAGTTGATGATATATATATATATATATATATATATATATATATATATATATATGTGTGTGTGTGTGTGTGTGTGTGTGCGCGCGCGCGCGCTTTATTGTTATACTTACAAATGCAAATTATCCGATGATATGCTTAGTGTAGAGTCCAATGATAAGCTATGTGGAATCTAGTCGATGATATGCTATGTGGAATCTAGTAGATAATCCATATATACTTATTAGTAGAATTCATGATTAATTAGTACAAATGCATAGTACTGTGTCTTTTGATAGTGTAGAAATGTAGACTTAATAGAAATATATTTGCAAGAGTATTTGCCAAGCTATTTATTAATTGATATGTTTTTCTTATACAGAAATTACCAAAGAACCTATCTGCGAGTTGTGGTATTGAGCCTGATGAAGAAGGCTCGGTTGGACTACGCCTTACCGCAAGGGGCTCCGTCACCACCTGTACTTACCACATGGACACAGACGACGGTCGCACACACTTAAACTCGGTTGGCTGGAAGAGATTCCTTGTTGGCAAGAATCTTCGTGTTGGACAAGCCATCCTAATTACTATCAGGAACACCCGCCGTCCAGGCTTGAGGATGATGATCGTCGTCGATATCATCTAGAACTACATATGTGTGTGTGTGGCTATATCATCTAGAACTACATATGATGATTGCCGTCGATATCATGTAGAACTACATATGATGATCGTCGTCGATATCATCTAAAACTACATATGATGATCGTCGTCGATATCACCTAGTACTGCTTGAGGATGCATGTTGAGTATATATGAAATTGTTATCTAGTGTTCCCTCCATTTCAAATTACTCGTCGTGGTTTTAGTTCAAATTTAAACTAAAACCACGACGAGTAATTTGGAACCGAGGGAATACTACCTAGTACCTATAATGCTTTATGCCTTTATGAAATTGATATCTAGTAATACCTAGTATCTCGAAATTGTAGTTTATTGAAGCTGAAACGGGGTTGAAATGATGAAAGATATAGCAGTAGCGCAGGGCTAGGAAATCGCTACAGCTAACTAATAGCAGCGCGTTCTGTAAAAGCGCTGCTGCTATAGTCAATAGTAGTAGCGCGGGTGAATACGGCGCTACTACTAGGAGTTAGCTGTAGCGCCTTATTGGCAGCGCGGCCCTCCGTGCTGCTGATAGCCTAAAAACCCGCGCTACTACTAGGCTTTTCCCTAGTAGTGATACTTTAGCCGCGAACCAAGGAATGAAGCCGCCATTTCCTTTACCACCTTTTTTAAAGATACGTTCCTTCTCCTCATTGGTAGGGGGCCTTTCTAGGTTCCAGCATTCAAGTGTGAATTCGCTATAGAAATGAGAAAGAAGTGTAGTTAGACACAAACTTAATTGTGATTATTTATGAAAAATATAGGAAGCACTTACTCAATGTACGGTTGTACTTCCGGCATGTTTGTCAACACATGCGACATAATAGTTGTCCACTCTGGATGTTTTATGTGCCTAGGCCTTCTGCCGCTTGCTCTACCACCTACCCTTGCGAAGATGCTAAGTGGGGGTAGATCGACCGGGGTGATGACATTGTAACGAAGGACTGGATTATGCTGAGTGGGAATATCAGGATCATAGTACTTTGTCGTGTTGTTTGACACCTCCTCGTTGAGGTAGGCCTCGACTATGGATGCTTCAATACGACATTTATTCTTGCATTTGGCACGAAGATTCTTGTTTTCTCTTTCAGGTGCATACATCCAACAATACTGCACAGCCCCCCCCCCCCCCCCAATCGTGCTTCAGACGGAAGATGCAAGATCATATGTTGCATCGGATTAAAGAAGCTTGGTGGAAAGATCTTCTCTAGCTTACACAGCAACTCTGGTGCCTGTTTCTCCAGCTTATCAATAAATTTTTGGTCCAACTCTTTAGCACAAAGCTAACAAAAGAAATAGCTCAACTCCGCTAGCACTCGCCAAATCTCCTCGGAGACATAGCCTCGAATCATCACCGGCATTACTCGCTCAAGCCAGACATGATTGTCATGGCTCTTGAGCCCCCCTATTCGCAATGTATTCATATTCACTCCCTTCATTATATTTCCCGCGTATCCATCAGAGAACCGCAGTTTATCCAAGACCCACTGCATCATTACCTTCCTATGCTTCCTTACAGGGTAGAATGGGGCCGGTGGCTTACGCCACCCTTTTCTTTTGGGTCCAGGTTCGACCATATTTAAGTGTGGCCTATCACAGAGTTTCTCTTGATCAAGTCTGGCCTTGACGTTATCTTTTGACTTCTCAGTGTCGAAGATTGTGCCCAAAAGGGCCTCAGCGATATTCTTCTCAATGTGCATTACATCAATGTTATGTGGGAGGAGGAGATCCTGAAAGTAAGGGAGCTTCCATAGGCATGGTATGTGAGTCCAGTTGTGTGTCTCTCCATATCCCACAAAACCTGACCCATTGGCATTGGGCTGGAGACCATCTAACTGAGCCTTGATCATGTGACCAGTGATCACTGGTGGGGGTGGAGCATCGATAACTTTACCTTTCTCAAAGTTCTTTTTGTCTCGTCTGAATGGATGATCAGGACGAAGGAACGGGCGATGCTTGTCAAAGCAGGTATACTTCCCACCTTTCTTCAGCCAATAGAACGTTAGATTTTGCATACACACCGGGCAAGGCCATTTCCCATGTACACACCAGCCGCAGAAAATCGCACGTGCTGGTAGGTCATGCAGGGATGTGAAGTACCAAACATACATATCAAAGTGCTTCTTTGTTAGGGCGTTGTATGTCTGTATCCCTTTATCCCAGGCAACCATCAAGTCATCCACAGGCGGCTCCAAGTACAAACTCATCTTTTTCCCCGGATATCCAGGACCTGGAATTACCAGCGACAGGAACATGTTATGTCGTTTCATACAGAAGCCAGGGGGAAGATTCATCGGAATAACAAACACAGGCCAACAACTGTATGTCGCATTAGTCATGCCAAATGGATTGAACCCATCAGTTGTTATCGCAATTGCTACACTGTCTTTTTTGCCAGCTTTTTTTGGGTATCGCTTAACAAACTCCTTCCATGCTTCAGCATCAGACGGATGTATCACAATGCCAGGGCGGTATCTAGTACCTTCTACCGCCCACCTCATGTTTTGGGCAGATTCTGCACACATAAAGAGGCGTTGTATCCTTGGTATGGGATCAAGATACCGAAGGACCTTCTGGGGGATTGTGAGCTGCCTCTTCTGACCATCATCACCGTCGACCTCAATATACCTAGAGGATTTGCACTTTGGACAGTAATTTGCATTGGCATGTTCTTTCCTAAATAAGGTGCATGTGTTTGGACAAACATGAATTCGCTCATATGGCAACTTAAGTTCACGGAAGATTTTGTTGGACTCGTACATGTTCTTTGGCAAAATGTTCTCTTTCGGCAATAGTGTGAATAACGGTCAGAAGTGTATCGAAGGAAGATCTACTCCAGCCAAACTGGGACTTCACAGCAAGCAGGCGTGCAATGCCATCTAGTTGAGAGACCTCTGTATGCCCGTGCAGGGGTCTTTGTGCCTCATTCAAAGTTTGATAGAACTTGTTAGTCATTTGCTCCTCATCCTCCTCCCCCCCCCCCATCCCTCTTCACCTGGATTTTCAGGCGCTGCAGCATTTTCCAGGTCATCTAGCATGAACTCAACATGAGTAACATATTCGGGTGAGCTTGTGCGTTGCCGTACCACCTCCTCTCTCGGACGCTGGGGCTCAAACTCACCATGTGTGACCCACCGGTTGTAGTTTGGCATAAATCCATTCTTGAGAAGGTGTAGACCCATTTCATCCTTTGTTTTTTCCTTCTTGTTGCCGCAGCTGGTGCAGGGGCACCACACTCCACCACGTCCCGTGTGCCTGGCAAATGCTGCTTCCAAGAACTAATTCGTCTTCGTAATCCATTCCGGAAGCACATACCCTCCACTCAGCCAACCATTATACATCCATTGATGATCCTCCATCTGATGTGTTTACATTGACCAAGTAGTTTCATCCAATATTAGTTCAATTAATTATAATTATTCAGGTTTTACGGCATGAACTCAAACTGCCTAATAGGTAAGGATAGGTCCTAATCCCACCTGAGGATGTGTAGGCTAGCTTGGTTTTTATGCCCTACTCTGATCCGATACGTAATTTCGGCAGCACCTCCCCACTATTCTCCAAATACACGTTTTGACAACAAGTTGAGAGAATGTGCACCCGGAGAACAGTGGGGAGGTGCTGCCGAAATTCTATATCAGATCGGAGTAGGGCATAAAAACCAAGCTAGCCTACACACCCTCGGGCTGTTCATGGAAAACGCTGGACAATTCGAAAAGGTTACAGTTATAAATATGCAAAGTGTTGCATATTTATAAATAATGTAACTCTTTCGAACGGGAGACGCGTAGGTAATGTGACTAGCTAGCTACATGATTTACATATACATAAATCCTATGAGGCGAATGATTCTTACCCTCGAAGCGTGTTTGGTGTCGATCGTCCCTCCAACAAGTAGGCCTTCGACGATGGTCCCGACATCAAACTAATGTGTCCTGCAATAAAGTGCAAACTGAGATCAAACATAATTCTCATGCACAAATCAGAACACAAAGTGATTATAAGCATGCTGTGTTCAGTAGTAGATAGTAGACATGGCAAGCAGGTTAGCTATTTGTGTGCATCACAATGTTAGTCAAGGGAACAAGCATGCCATGAAGGGATTGCAGTGGCACCAAAACCTAAATCGCATCAGTTCCTCTGATTTCATCTTCCCCGCATAATCAATCGACTGTTGCATGCTTCATCCTACACTCCCCCTTTTTATGAACCCTGATCACTTGTTCTGAAGATGCAATTGCAGGTGTTCTGAAGATGCAGGTGCGTATGTGTGTGATGCAGGTGTTCTGAAGATGCAATTGTAGGAGGGAGGAGAACAAAGACCAGATGCAGCATGTTTTCCTGCTGATGTTGTTGTTGCACAGGCAGGAGATCAGCATGGGCACACCAGAGCACCTTCACGCCGGAGGAGCCGGACCTGGTCAACAAAGTAGTAGGCGGTCAGAGAGAGAGAGAGGGAGGGGAGAGAGACCTGCCAATGAAGGGAGGGTGGGGCAGCGGAGTTGGCCGGATGACCTCAGCCCTAGCGAACGGGGAGGGGCGGCGGCGCCGATGAGAGGGCTAGCTCGGGGCTCCCCATGCTCGGGGAGGGGGCCGGGGGATCTGTGCGCCGGCGGAGGGAGGGTGGGCGGCAGAGATGGCCGGAGGGCCTCAACCCTAGCGAACGGGGAGGAGCGGCAGCGCCGATGGGAGGGCCAGCTCGGGGATGGGGTTGGGGGCGGATCCGTGCGCCGAGGAGAGGGCGAAGCCGGAGGGGGTGGGGGCGGCGAGGCGGACGGTGGGTGGAGGGTGGGCGGCGGCGCGAGGAGAGGGGTGGCGCGGTAGAGAGACAGGGGAGGCGCTAGGGAGAAACAGGGGAGGCGCAGGGAAGAGACAGTGGGGGAGGGTCGATTTGGGCCAAAATGAGCTTTGCGCGCATCTATTTTCGCCAAGTCCCACGCTCACTGATAAGCCTAGTGCAGAAGGGTAAGCCTAGTGTCATAGGAAAATACATGGTTTATTAAAATATATTTTTTATTTTATTTCAATACAAAAGGTTTGTTAGTTTAATTTTAATAATTTATGTGCTTTCATTTTATTGTATCTTTATGATACTTATTCTTTTTCTTTTTATTATACTGTTTATTGTATTTTTATTTCATTGTTTTTATAAATGATACCCTCTCCTCTTATTTCAATATTTCCACTCCTTAAAATATCGGCCAATATTCCGCTAAATGTTTGAGCGTGATTTGATTAGCCCTCACCTGCGGCTACTTGTAAACTACACCATCTCTTGGGTACCGAGAGGGAATGAATCGAGTTTGTGAAGGAAGTGCGGGCCCTGTTAATCTTTTGGCCTCGAAACTTCACGTGCTCTCAGAGGAGGCCATCGAATGAGACGTGTCAGGCCCCCGCATTTTTTGGACCCGCCTGGAATATTTGAGACATTTATTGCACTAATAGGGTTTCAACGCCGGAAATTGCAGATCTGTAAGGCAGCACATGAAATCATGCCCAGAAGCGGCATGTAAAGTCCTATGTGATGTCTTTGCGACATGCGTAGGCACTTTTTAGACGAGGGAGGGGCAGGCCCAGCCACCGAGGGGAGCAAAATTACCTCGGCGCCATGTCTGATCCAACCGTTTTAAATCCTCATAAAATCGTATGATGCCGGAAATCCTCGGGAGCTAGCACGGTGTGGTAAAAGATTGGGTGCGTTTCGAGTAGGGCACACCTGCGGCCGCTTGTAAACTACATCATCTCCGATGTAGTCTCTGGGTACCGAGAGGGAACGAGTCGGGTTTGTGAAGGAAGTGTGGGCCCTATTGCTCCGTTGGCCTCGAAACTTCTCGTGCTCTCAAAGGAGGCCATCAAATGACATGTGTCAGGCTCCCGCATTTTTCGGACCCGCCTGGAATATTTGAGACATTTATTGCACTGCCAGGGTTTCGATGCCAAAAATTACAGATCTGCAAGGCGGCACATGAAATCATGCCCAGAAGCGGCATGTAAAGTCCTATGTGATGTCTTTGTGACATGCGTAGGCCTTTTTCATACGAGGGAGGGGCAGGTGCTGTTGGGGAACGCAGTAATTTCGAAAATTTTCCTACGCACACGCAAGATCATGGTGATGCATAGCAACGAGAGGGGAGAGTGTTGTCTACGTACCAACGCAGACCGACTGCGGAAGCGATCACACAATGTAGAGGAAGTAGTCGTACGTCTTCTTCTCGATCCGACCGATCCAAGCACCGTTACTCCGGCACCTCCGAGTTCTTAGCACACGTTGAGCTCGATGACGATCCTCGGGCTCCGATCCAGCAAAGCATCGAGGAAGAGTTCCGTCAGCACGACGGTGTGATGACGATCTTGATGTACTACCGACGCAGGGCTTCGCCTAAGCACTACAACGGTATGATCGAGGTGGAATTTGGTGGCAGGGGGCACCGCACACGGCTAAGGAACGATCTCAAGGATCAACTTGTGTGTCTTGGGGTGTCCCCTGCCCCCGTATATAAAGGTTGGAGGAGGGGGGCCGGCCGGCCAGGGAGAGGGAGGCGCAGGGGGAGTCCTACTCCTACCGGGAGTAGGACTCCCCCCTCCAATCCTATTCCAATTAGGACTCTCGGGGAAAAGGAGAGAGAAGGGGGGGGTGGCCCCTTATCCTAGTCCTACTAGGACTTGGGGAAAGGGGGGGCGCCGGCCAGCTATGGGCTGCCCCTTTTCTCTTTTTCCACTAAGGCCCAATAGGCCCATTAGTCTCCCGGGGGGTTCCTGTAACCCTCCCGGTGTTCCGGTAAAATCCCGATTTCACCCGGAACACTTCCTATGTCCAAACATAGGCTTCCAATATATCAATCTTTATGTCTCGACCATTTCGAGACTCCTCGTCATGTCCGTGATCTCATCCGGGACTCCGAACAACCTTCGGTACATCAAAATGCATAAACTCATAATAACTGTCATCGTAACGTTAAGCGTGCGGACCCTACGGTTCGAGAATAATGTAGACATGACCGAGACACGTCTCCGGTCAATAACCAATAGCGAGACCTGGATGCCCATATTGGCTTCTACATATTCTACGAAGATCTTTATCGGTCAGACCGCATAACAACATACGTTGTTCCCTTTGTCATCGGTATGTTACTTGCCCGAGATTCGATCGTCGGTATCCAATACCTAGTTCAATCTCGTTACTGGCAAGTCTCTTTACTCGTTCCGTAATACATCATCTCACAACTAACATATTAGTTGCAGTGCTTGCAAGGCTTATGTGATGTGCATTACCGAGAGGGCCCAGAGATACCTCTCCGACAATCGGAGTGACAAACCCTAATCTCGAAATACGCCAACCCAACATCTACCATTGGAGACACCTGTAGTACTCCTTTATAATCACCCAGTTACGTTGTGACGTTTGGTAATACCCAAAGTGTTCCTCCGGTAAACGGGAGTTGCATAATCTCATAGTTATAGGAACATGTATAAGTCATGAAGAAAGCAATAGCAACATACTAAACGATCGGGTGCTAAGCTAATGGAATGGGTCATGTCAATCAGATCATTCAACTAATGATGTGACCTCGTTAATCAAATAACAACTCTTTGTTCATGGTTAGGAAACATAACCATCTTTGATTAACGAGCTAGTCAAGTAGAGGCATACTAGTGACACTCTGTTGGTCTATGTATTCACACATGTATTATGTTTCCGGTTAATACAATTCTAGCATGAATAATAAACATTTATCATGATATAAGGAAATAAATAATAACTTTATTATTGCCTCTAGGGCATATTTCCTTCAGGTGCAGCCACCGAGGGGAGCAAAATTATCTCGGCGCCATGTCTGATCCAACCGTTTAAATCCTCAAAAAATCGTATGATGCCGGAAATCCTCGGGAGCTTGCATGGTGCCATGACATGACCCCTGCAGGGTGTGGTAAAAGATTGGGTGCGTTTCGAGTAGGGCTCACCTACGTCCGCTTGTAAACTACATCATCTCCGATGTAGTCTGTGGGTACCGAGAGGGAACGAGTCGGGTTTGTGAAGGAAGTGTGGGCCCTGTTGCTTCATTGGCCTCGAAACTTCTCGTGCTCTCAAACGAGGCCATCAAATGACACGTGTCAGGCCCCCGCATTTTTCTGACCCGCCTGGAATATTTGAGACATCTATTGCACTACTAGGGTTTCGACGCCAGAAATTGCAGATCTGCAAGGCGGCCCATGAAATCATGCCCAGAAGCGGCATGTAAAGTCCTATGTGATGTCTTTGCGACATGCGCAGGCCTTTTTCAGACGAGGGATGGGAAGGCCCAGCCACCGATGGGAGAAAAATTACCTCGGCACCATGTCTGATCCAACCATTTTTAATCCTCATAAAATCGTATGATGTCGGAAATCCTCGGGATTTGGCATGGTGCCATAGACCCCTGCAGGGTGTGGTAAAAGATTGGGTGCGTTTCAAGTAGGGCTCACCTGCGGCCGCTTGTAAAGTACATCATCTCCGATGTAGTCTCTGGGTACCGAGAGGGAACGAGTCGGGTTTGTGAAGGAAGTGCGGGCCATGTTGCTCCGTTGGCCTCGAAACTTCTCGTGCTCTCAAAGGAGGCCATGAAATGACACGTGTCAGGCCCCGCATTTTTCGGACCCGCCTGGAATATTTGAGACATTTATTGCACTGCCAGGGTTTCGATGCCAGAAATTGCAGATCTGCAAGGCGACACATGAAATCATGCCGATAAGCGGCATGTAAAGTCCTATGTGATGCCTTTGTGACATGCGTAGGTCTTTTTCAGACGAGGAAGGGGCGGGTCCAGCCACTGAGGGGAACAAAATTATCTCGGCGCCATGTCTGATCCAACCGTTTAAATCCTCGAAAAATTGTATGATGTCGGAAATCCTCGGGAGCTGGCACGGTGCCATAACATGACCCCTGCAGGGTGTGGTAAAAGATTGGGTGCGTTTTGAGTAGGGCTCACCTGCGGCTGCTTGTAAACTACATCATCTCCGATGTAGTCTCTGGGTACCGAGAGGGAACGAGTCGGGTTTGTGAAGGAAGTGTGGTCCCTGTTGTTATGTTGTCCTCGAAACTTCTCGTTCTCTCAAAGGAGGCCATCGAATGACACGTGTCAGGTGCCCGCATTTTTTTGACCCGCCTGGAATATTTGAGACACCAGAAATTGCAGATCTGCAAGGCGGCCCATGAAATAATCATGCCCAGAAGCGGCATGTAAAGTCCTATGTGATGTCTTTGCGACATGCGTAGGCCTTTTGCAAATGAGGGAGGGGTAGACCCAGCCACGGGGGGGGGGGGACGGGGGGGGGGCAAAATTACCTCCGTGCCATGCTTGATCCAACCGTTTAAATCCTGGTCAACTGGCTTAGTGTCATAACATGGCCCCTGTAGGGTGTGGTGAAAGTTTGGGTGTGTCTCGAGTAGGGCTCACTTTGCGGCTGCTTATAAACTACACCATCTCTGATGTAGTGTTTGGGTACTGAGAGGGAACGAGTCGGGTTTGTAAGAATAATAATACTAATTAAGTACTAAATATAAATGCAATGAAAACCATCTTAAATCAATTTTGCATAAACATTATGGTTGCCAAAAATACGTAAAAATGTAAGCCTAGTGCTTTCATCGGGCACACGGCTTATATGTCCTCTAAGCCGAGTGCCTTCTCTGGACACACGGCTTATAGTCTGCCCCATGACGGCGCCGTCAGCCACCTTCAATGCAAACACGTGGCAGGTTGTCTTTGCCGAGTGTGTGTTGTAAGCCGGGTGCCTTTTCGAGTAGATACCGTGTGAGTGCTATAAGCCGAGTCCTTCAGGTGTTTTTTCCTCTAGACTCGGCTTAGAGTAGTATAAGCCGGGTGCCCGAAAAATAGCACTCGGCGTATAAGCTAACACACGGGAAAACTGAATTTTCCTGTAGTGATTCACTCGATATACGGACTAGGCAACATGCCAATCCAACCCATGCCACAATTAACCACGTACAACTCGTCTCAATCCAACCTGCACGCATTCCATATGTAACCTGCGTTGTTGCTGTGCCACTTAGGTAGTAGCTCCTCTTGGGTTGAACAGTAACCAAACGAGTTGCTGTCAATCCCAAAGCACGTTGCAGGACTGGCCATATGGCATGAGGACACGAACCAAACTAGCCCTAATCCCTGATGCCTCTCAAGCCAACCCAACTTAGTAGGTCACTAATTCTTGAATATATGGTCACTAGAGGTATATCACTAAGAGACTTGGAATGAACTATATTCATCCTTTAGGAATTGCTTATGTGAAGGTGCTTCACACCTCACCATGATGTATATATATCAGATTGTGCAGCTGTAGTTATCTCCAACTCTAGCACATGCGCCACTTCTAGCCCGTTCGATTCACTATCTTGCATATTATGGTAGATTTATATCTTTACTATGTCATATGCTCACATGTTTTTGATATGATTGTACACGTATGGACCATGGACAGTGTTATTAATGCTCTGCACCTACCTCTCGGTTCCGGTCCTAGTTACAACGTAGACTACATACTTGTTTTCCATGAGGTTTTAGAAGTGAACTCAAATATCTCAAATGGTTTAGAACCTGTGCAAAATGTACGAAAGATCATCCCTCAACTTACATGTGTATTTCTTGCCTTGTAGAAAAAATAATAGAATGAATGTAATTATACTACTCCCTCCATCCCTTAATATAAGAGCATTTTAGACACTAGTGGGAGTACAATACATGTTGTTCAACCATCTGACATTAACTTATGTATGGTGAGTCAACTAACATGATTTTTTCTCGCATATAGAAAATTCTTTGATTTTGCGAAATAATTCTTTTATACTAAAAAAATCAAGGGATACAATCATGTCTGAAAATGTCTAAGACTCCCTCTGGGCCAGATCCAAGCCATACATCAGTTTGTCCTTGTGATTTCCCAAAGTTTGCCACGAAGTGATTAGCATTATTTTGGCATTGACGAATATGAGTAATACAAGAACTACATTCCTCCAAACTTCCTTTAATTTCTTTGATCAGAAAAATATATTTTATAATCGAGATATCAAATTCAACTACCTTATGTTACCTCTAACATAGCGGAACATACATCCACTTGTTTATAAATCGAGAGTTATTCTAAGCTTCATTCTTAGCATCAATAGTTGGATGGATAAAGAGAGAACAAAAAGAGGGCTAGGGCATCCTTATAGTTGGCCCCCCAGGCGGCGATTTTACGCGCCCCCTGGGGGCGAGCCGGCGCTAAAATCAGCGCGGGGCCGAGCGGGTGTTCCCAGTCACTCGCCCCAGGGTCGCCCCAGACGTGGTTTTTTTATTTTTAAAAATGTGAATTCGGCAAAGTTCGGTTAAATTCAGAAAACCTGACATTAATATTCAACATGTTCGGCGTTACGTAAATTATATAAAAAAAGACATCTACGGGGCGAAGAAGTCACCGACGTCGCCGCCGTCCTCGTCGTCGGCGGCGGGCTTCTCCTTCTTGACTGCGCGGCCGCCCCTACTGGACCCCTGCCCGGCGTCTCCAAGGCGGACCGGTGGTGGTGGCGCATCGGCGTCGTCGCTGTCGTCGAGGACGACGACGCGTCCCTCACCCCGGCCACAACACCGAGCTTCAAACCGCTTGTACGAGGCGCGATGGAGCTCTGTCTTCTCGTGCGCCCATCTGAGGGCCGCCGCGTCGTCGAGCTCCTCCTCCTTGACGCCACCGGCGAGCCCGGGCTCCGTCTTCACGACGGGGAACCCCGGCTCCGTCTTGACGGTGGCGAGCCCCGGCTCCGTCAATGGCTTGATGAAGCGCGGAGGAGCCGAGCAGGGGGCGCGCCTGCCACCCTCGTTGATGACGATGCCGGCACTGCGGCTGCGCCGGTCGAGCGACATCTCCGCGACGGGCTCGGCCTTCACGCCGAGCAACGCCGGCGAGCCGAAAGAGTGAAAGGAGGAGCGGGAGGACGAGGAAGAAGAGGAGGAGCCGAACCTCCTGGGCGCCCACGGCCCGGCGCTCCGACAGGGGGGGGGGGGCGGGACGGCCGCCGCGGCAGAATATGCCAGCGGCGGGTTATTGCCGCCCTCGAGGTACTCCAGCACTTCATGGAGCGTGCGGCCCGGGACGCCCCGCCAGATGCGGCGGTCATCGTTGTTCTTGATGCCGCCCACCGCCGGCGCCCCATTCGTGGATGCCAGCCGCTGCTGGAATTAGTCCGCCCACGCCGCGTGGTTGTCGGCGGCGTACTGGGGGAGGGCGCTGTAACGCCCTTGATGCGGCTATATCTCCCACATGTCGAAGCACGACTTAGAGGCATAACCGCATTGAAAGCAATGTCGCAAGTGAGGTAATCTTCACACAACCCATGTAATACATAAGGGAAAGAGATACATAGTTGGCTTACAATCGCCACTTCACACAATTACAAGAATAAAGCATTACATCATCCAGATACACATAAGGTCCGACTACGGAACCAAAATAAAAGAAGACTACCCCAAAAGCTACACAGATCCCCGATCGACCCCAACTGGGCTCCATTACTAATCAACTAGAACGAAACAACATAAAGGACAAGATCTTCATAGAGCTCCTCCTTGAGCTTGGTTGCGTCACATGCTCAGTAACATCGGCACCTGCAAACTGGTTTTGAAAGTATCTGTGAGTCACGGGGACTCAGCAATCTCACACCCTCGCGATCAAGACTATTTAAGCTTATATGTAGGGTAAAAGGTATGAGGTGGAGCTGCAGCAAGCGACTAGCATATATGGTGGCTAACATACGCAAGTGAGAGCGAGAAGAGAAGGCAAAGCACGGTCGAGAAACTATGATCAACAAGTGATCCTAGAACAACCTACATCAAACATAACTCCAACACCATGTTCACTTCCCGGACTCCGCCGAAAAGAGACCATCACGGTTACACACACGGTTGATGCATTTTAATTAAGTTAAACTTTAGGTTTTCTACAACCGGACATTAACAAATTCCCATCTTCCCATAACCGCGGGCACGACTTTCGAAAGTTCAAATCCCTGCAGGGGTGTCCCAACTTAGCCCATCACAAACTCTCACGGTCAACGAAGGATATTCCTTCTAGCGGGAAGACCCGATCAGACTCAGAATCCCGGTTACAAGACATCCTCGACAATGGTAAAACAAGTCCAGCAAGACCGCCCGATGTGTCGACATCCTGATGGGAGCTGCACATATCTCGTTCTTAGGGCAACACCGGATAGGTCAACCTACGAGTAAAACCAGCCCTCAAGTTTCCCCGAGGTGGCCCCGCAGGCTGCCCATTTCAGACCAACACTTAGACAAGCACTGGCCCGGGGGGGTTATAATGAAGATGACCCTTGGGCTGGCCTAACCCAAGGGAAAAAGTCTAGGTGGCGAATGGTAAAACCAAGGTTAGGCCTTGCTGGAGGAGTTTTATTCAAAGCGAACTGTCAAGGGGTTCCCATTATAACCCAACCGCGTAAGGAACACAAAATCCGGAAACATAACACCGATATGACAAAAACTAGGGCGGCAAGAGTGGAACAAAACACCAGGCATAAGGCCGAGCCTTCCACCCTTTACCAAATATATAGATGCATTAATTAAATAAGAGATATTGTGATATCCCAACAAAATATCCATGTTCCAAACATGGAACAAGCTCCAATCTTCACCTGCAACTAACAACGCTATAAGAGGGGCTGAGCAAAGCGGTAACATAGCCAAACAACGGTTTGCTAGGGCAAGGTGGGTTAGAGGCTTGGTTTAACAACATGGGAGGCATGATAAGCAAGTGGTAGGTATCGCAGCATAGGCATAGCAAAAGAGCGAGCAACTAGCAAGAAAATATAGAAGTGATTTCGAGGGTATGGTCATCTTGCCTGAAATCTCGCAAGGAAGAAGAACGAGTCCATGAAGAGGACAAACGGACGTAGTCGAACGAATCCTCACAAACGTGAAGTTATCGGAACTAACCCGAAGAAGCAACACCGGAAAGAAGCAAACAACATACTAAACAACCATCACAAAATCATGGCATGATGCACATCCAAGTATGATGCATGTCAGGTTTAATGAGGCATGGCATGGCAATATGCACAAGCAATCCTACAAATTAAGTGGAGCTCAATATGCAACGGTGCATATTGATGAAACACCACGACAAGTTATTTAGTTCGATCTCGTTTATGTAATCAACAGTATTAAATGTTGATTAGCAAGGCAAGGGGTGAAGCAAAACAAAACTACCTATCTAGGCAAGTTTAAATGAGGCCAGAAACAACGAACAACAAATTCCGGTAAATCCCCATATGCATATTTTAGATTTGGTGTTGTTCTGCCCTAAACACAATTTTAGAGTTGTTAAACATGCAAAGTGAAGCCACCATGTTAAACTAGGCATTTTTCCACCCCCATTTGCATATAAAGTTTAAAAAAATTGGAGCTACGGTTATTTAGTTATGGAATAAATCATTTTAACATTGCATAGGAGCAAATCCAAACAAACATCATTTTAGACATTTTAAACATGGATGAAAGTGGCATATAATTAACCTACACATAATTCTAAGCATCTTTCATATTAAGTTTGTTTTAATCTGATGCACGGTTCAACAATTATTAAATGCATGATGTTGGGGGGTTTTCTGCAAAACCTGCAGTCTCTGAAAAATAGGAAATTCGTTCTGCAAAAAAAAAACATATCCTGGGCCGACTCTGGCCGGCCCAAAAGTGCACAGGGACAGGGGCTGCTCACCAGGCCTCATGGGCCGGCGGATCTGGTGGGATAAAACGGTGTCTTGGCAAAGAAGCGGGTTGGGCCTGGTGCTGGCGTGGTCAACGCGAGGCGGGGAGGATACGGGCGCAGCCGCTCGTTCCTGGACAGAATGAGACGCGGGGCGCGGAGGCGTTCGTCCTCCTCTGGACGCCGGGGAAGCAGCGGCGCGGAGCAGAAAGCAGCTGAGGGACTCGGCGGGGTGAGAGACCATGGGAACCGGCCGGATCCGAGGCAAGGGCGGCGGTGGAAGGCGACGGCTTGGTGGTTGGTGTCCACGGGGTCGGCTGATACCTGAAGAACGAAGACAGGGAATTCAGAGAAGCAAACAAGGAAGTGGGGAAGAAAGAGACGGCGAGGGAGATGCCAGGGGCGCGATGGGGCCTGCCTGGGGTGGCCAGCGACGACAAGGCCGGTCGTCGGAGGCGCGAAGGCGAGGCCATGCTTGCCAGGACGGCAAGTTGTGGTTTCCTGAAGCAGAGGCAGCGGCGGTCTGCGGGAGGTTGAAGAGGGAGCCTCGGGGATGGGCGTCGGGGCCGGAACCGGATCGAGACGGAGGCGGCGGAACGGCGCTGGTGGCTCGGTGCAGGTAGGCTCCTGTGGGCGGCGCCGGCGAGCTGGAGGCCATGGGTCGGCGTCCTGGTTCCATGCAACGAGGAGGAAGATGGGGCCCTCGTGCCCAAGCTAGCGAAGCAGGACGGCGAAGGACTTGGCGCGGAGGGAGGCGGATACGCAGCGGCGGGGACTGTGCAGAAGCTTTGGGCTGAGAGAAGAGAAGAGAGAGAGACCCGGCGACAGTTTCCGGAGACCGAAAACATCCTATGTTAGACCGACTATAATGCCACTATAGTTATCCGTTGGGCTATCAATCGAACTCCGAATGCGATGAAACTTGGCAGGCGGCCTACCTACAACATAACAACACCACATGCGAACTTTCAACCCGTTCCGAGAACATTTTTTGGCCACTTATAAAATAATATTTCGGACATGTCGCGGGCACGTGCAAGTGTGTCTGGGTCTCAGAATTGACAATGGAAAGAAATGGGGGAACCCGGACGAATGCAAGTTTCGAAAACATGATGATGCAATGCGGATGATGACATGGCAAGATGCAACACGAAAGCAAGTGACATGGCAACGACAACGAATAACTGGAGGACACCTCGCACATCGGTCTCGGGGAGTCACAACACTCCACCACTATGAGAGGATCTCGTCCCGAGATCTAGGATGGCACCGGAGGGAGAAACGGAAGGGAAAGAGAAGAGGTAAAAACTAAGTTGCTCCTTTGACAAACGAGTGAAACCAAAGAACCTTGAAAAGGTTAAGCCAAATTGAAAGAAAGAATACAACTAAGATGAATAAAGATGAAAACCTCCATTAGAAAAGAGAAACAAGGATCAATACTAGAACCTTGTAGGTTGAAAGACATAAGAATAAAGGTTGCAATGAACAAGCAGCACATGCAAACACTCCGGTTGAAAGAAGAAGCACACGGAATGATAAAGGTCGATTATGACAACACTCCGGTTGGAAATGGAAAGAATTGAACATGATCTTGGCAAGATGAGAGGATACTTGAAAAGAGGCACGACACTCCGGTTAAAAGGATAAGCACGAAAAAAACACGGTCCTGACAAGAACAAGAAGAAGGGTAGAAGAGAGCAACAACACAAATGCCTCCGGAAGAAAAGAGAGAATGGAATTGAATGAACGGAAGGAGAAAACAATATCTTCTACCTTACATGAGCTTGCAAAAGCATCTTGAAGAGAAAGGTCGAACAGACTTGTTGGAAAACCAACAACGAAAAAGGATAAGCTTGTTATGGTTTTATGGAATACAACTCAAATTATGAGGTGACAACCTGCCACTCACGGCAAAAGAATTTGATTGGTATGAACAAGGAGACGAGAAAGCTTATTTCACCGGAAGGGTAGATGAAGAACTTGGATCATATATGAGCACCATAAGTAGCAATAATCCTTAGGGAAGGCTTTAGGTGAAATATAACCCAAGATAACTCCAACGAAGAGGTTGATGGATTTAAAACATCTCATTCTTTACAACATGTGAATCATGAAACATGAACTCAAATTATCAAGAATGACATAATACCTCCTACAATGATATGGAAAAAAATTGCACTCCGAATAGCAAGATGAAGAATGCTTGAGCTCCTTAGAAAAGAATCTCGATGAAAAACTTCGAGAAGGAATTAAATTCTTGATGAACCATCGTGTAGAACCTCCATGAAGAACTCCGTTAAACAAAAGAATGATCAAACGAAAAGAAAGAGAAGTTGAAAACAGAAGGTGAATCCTTGTACCGATTTAGATGAAACTCCGTGGTGAAATAATTGAAAAAGGTTGGAACTCTGGGAAAAAGAGGAGATGAAACAATTGAAAACTGAGAGCTTGATGAGCCTCCGGAATACGGAATTGAATTCACTCGATGAAACAAGAATAAGAATTCATTATGCTTATCCTTCACCATTTTAAATTGATGACAAGCAGCGGATTTGGCATACCACTTATTCTCGTCGAAAGGATTAAATATAAATATAGCTCAAACTTTAGGAAGGTCTTCAACGAACCACCAGAAGGATTGAAAACAACGAATAAATTGATATGATAACAAGTGACGAGAAATCTTGAACGAACCACTGTAAGAATTAAAAATGAAAGAAGAGAAGATAAAGAAACACCGGGAAGAATTAGCAAATGAATGAAGATGCTTGAGAGAATTTAGATACAAGTGAACGAAGGGATCACAAACTGATTAGAGAATATTGAATGATGCACCGGTAAGATTTGGAGAATGATAGCTGAAGGCTGAGAATGAATAAGTCTTCTGAAATGATGGGCTCCGGAGGAAGGAAAAGAATTTTCGCGATCAAAACAATTATGAGAGGATGGCCTTGAACTAGAACAACGAATCTCTGAGTGAACGGATAAGATATGGAGGTAAAACTCTTCTTCGGTCTTCAAATGATGAGAAAGACGGCGGGAAACACCACCGTGAATTGTTGAGACACTCCGGAATAAAGAAGAATAGAAAAGTTGAACCAATGATGAAAAGAATTTGGAAGATCTTGGAGAAAGACATTTGACTGATGATAAGTCATTCTTACGTCAAACTTCGAAAAGAAATTTGAGGATAGCTCCGGGAAAATATGAAGAGTCGGGTAAGATCCTGGGAAAAGACCTGTGGGTTAGGGCCCACTCAAAAGAAAACACCATTGAACGATTTAAAAGAGAGAATGCACTGGTTGAATTAAATGGCTTGAATGAGATAACATCCTCGAAAGAGCTTGAACGAAAGCAGAGTAGAAACATGAATCTTTGAGATATCTTCAGCACTCCGGAATAATTGAATAGCGAGGAGTGGATGATTAAGAGGTGCACCGGCATGAAAAGCATTAAAACGAGGAAAAGAATATGATCAACACCGAAAGCTTGAATTGAATCCACCGGAGAAGGAAAAGCACGAAGAATGATGAACTTGAATCTCTGTTAGAATCTTCATGAGAAACACCAGATAAGAATGGAGAGACTTCCATCGATAAAATGGATAGTTGATTAAGAAATCTGAGTCCTTGAGGAAAAAGGGTGGGTGGGCGGGAAAAACAAAGGCAACTTGGAGACGGATGAAACAAACACCGTTGAGAAGAACTGATACTTGGTCTTGCGGTTGTTGAAATGATCGGATCCACTTGAAGAGAAACACGCCGGTGAAAAGAAATTGAAATGACAAACTCGATGATCGAGAATGATTAGTATTCACATAGGAATATGAGAACACCATTTGGGGAAGGTATGGAATCAACATTTGACTTCGAAGAAACTCGAATACCACAACTCAAAACAAAACAAAGGACTGGCTTGCAGAATAAGCCGGAACAAGCATATGATAGAGATTTCGTCCGAAGTTTTCGTGGTGGGGCCTACACGGGCTCGATCGTACAGTACCATCATGTACAAGGCAGTGCACATGACATACGAAGCGTCCCCGGGTCGGCATAGCCAAGGACTCTTTAAGACACAACGAGACCACTGTAAAACCGACCGTGAATAGGCGGACCACTAGACGTCGAACCCCAATTTCATATCATACATCTGTCGAAAAGATGTCCTAAGATCTCCTTGAATTCCCACGTATAAACTCCCAAAAAAATTCCGGTTATGCAATCAGGTGTTGGGGATACAGGGGAGGCATAATATCTCACCCAAATCTAGCAAATCCTACATCCAGCTGTATCCATCCTTCAACACATAACCAAGAAACCTTCGGAAATCGTCTACCTCAACCTTCAAAAAGCATCCATTATACGAGTTATGGCAATACTCCCGAACTCCCGCCCCAGTACTGGGTGGCATCGAGGTTATCTCACCAACAACTTCATAAAAGAGATTTTCGATGTCGGCGAAACTAAACTCAGGTATTCCAGAACTGCAATGATAAAATTGTGACGACAACACCTCGGAGCTCAACTCCCCGGGACACTGCCACAACCCCTAAATGTCAGCAGGCACCAAGAACAATGTTATCGTCACAAAACCATCAGAACGATTCCAAGATACCCGCATGATCCTAAATTTTTTTTAGTGAAATTTGAGAAGAGAAGAGTCAAAACTCTACGTCAGGATGCCTCACTAGAGCGACGAAGGGACTGAGAAGTAAAAAAAGAAATCTTAACTCTCTGATATATATAATCCTAAATGACTCAAAACATTTCTATACTTAATAACGCCAGCGGTTCGATCAAGCAGGGGGCTCCTAAGGTCGGGGAAGGCTCTGATACCAACTTGTAACGCCCTCGATGCGGCTATATCTCCCACGTGTCAAAGTACGACTTAGAGGAATAACCGCGTTGAAAGCAATGTCGCAAGTGAGGTAATCTTCACACAACCCATGTAATATATAAGGGAAAGAGATACATAGTTGGCTTACAATCGCCACTTCACACAGTTACAAGAATAAAGCATTACATCATCCAGATACACACAAGGTCCGACTACGGAACCAAAATAAAAGAAGACTACCCCAAAAGCTACACAAATCCTCGATCGACCCCAACTGGGCTCCACTACTGATTAACTAGAACGAAACAACATAAAGGACAAGATCTTCATAGAGCTCCTCCTTGAGCTTGGTTGCGTCACCTTCTCAGTAAAATCGGCACCTGCAAACTGGTTTTGGAAGTATCTGTGAGTCACGGGGACTCAGCAATCTCACACCCTCGCGATCAATACTATTTAAGCTTATAGGTAGGGTAAAAGGTATGAGGTGGAGCTGCAGCAAGCGACTAGCATATATGGTGGCTAACATACGCAAATGAGAGCGAGAAGAGAAGGCAAAGCACGGTCGAGAAACTATGATCAAGAAGTGATCCTAGAACAACCTACGTGAAACATAACTCCAACACCGTGTTCACTTCCCGGACTCCGCCGGAAAGAGACCATCATGGTTACACACGCGGTTGATGCATTTTAATTAAGTTAAACGTTAGGTTTTCTACAACCGAACATTAACAAATTCTCATCTGCCCATAACAGTGGGCACGGCTTTCGAAAGTTCAAATCCCTGCAGGGGTGTCCCAACTTAGCCCATCACAAGCTCTCACGGTCAACGAGGGATATTCCTTCTAGCGGGAAGACCCGATCAAACACAGAATCCCGGTTACAAGACATCCTCGACAATGGTAAAACAAGTCCAGCAAGACCGCCCGATGTGTCGACATCCTGATGGGAGCTGCACATATCTCGTTCTTAGGGCAACACCGGATAGGTCAACCTACGAGTGAAACCAGCCCTCAAGTTTCCCCGAGGTGGCCCCGCAGGCTGCCCATTTCGGACCAACACTTAGGCAAGCACTGGCCCGGGGGGTTATAATAAAGATGACCCTTGGGCTGGCCTAACCCAAGGGAAAAAGGCTAGGTGGCGAATGGTAAAACCAAGGTTGGGCCTTGCTGGAGGAGTTTTATTCAAAGCGAACTGTCAAGGGGTTCCCATTATAACCCAACGGCGTAAGGAACGCAAAATCCGGGAACATAACACCGATATGACAGAAACTAGGGCAGCAAGAGTGGAACAAAACACCAGGCATAAGGCCGAGCCTTCCACCCTTTACCAAATATATAGATGCATTAATTAAATAAGAGATATTGTGATATCCCAACAAAATATCCATGTTCCAAACATGGAACAGGCTCCAATCTTCACCTGCAATTAACAACGCTATAAGAGGAACTGAGCAAAGCGGTAACATAGCCAAACAACGATTTGCTAGGGCAAGGTGGGTTAGAGGCTTGGTTTAACAACATGGGAGGCATGATAAGCAAGTGGTAGGTATCACAGCATAGGCATAGCAAAAGAGCGAGTAACTAGCAAGCAAAGATAGAAGTGATTTCGAGGCTATGGTCATCTTGCCCGAAATCCCGCAAGGAAGAAGAACGAGTCCATGAAGAGGACAAACGGACGTAGTCGAACGAATCCTCACAAACGCGACGTTATCGGAACTAACCCGAAGAAGCAACACCGGAAAGAAGCAAATAACATAGTAAACAACCATCACAAAATCATGGCATGATGCACATCCAAGTATGATTCATGTCAGGTTTAATGAGGCATGGCATGGCAATATGCACAAGCAATCCTACAAATTAAGTGGAGCTCAATATGCAACGGTGCATATTGACGAAACACCATGACAAGTTATTTAGTTCGATCTCATTTATGTAATCAACAATATTAAATGTTGATTAGCAAGGCAAGGGGTGAAGCAAAACAAAACTACCTATCTAGGCAAGTTTAAATGAGGCCGGAAACAACGAACAACAAATTCCGGTAAATCCCCATATGCATATTTTAGATTTGGTGCTGTTCTGCCCTAAACACTATTTTAGAGTTGTTAAACATGCAAAGTGAAGCCACCATGTTAAACTAGGTATTTTTCCACCCCATTTACATTTGTTGCTACGGTTATTTAGTTATGGAATAAATCATTTTAACATGGCATACGAGCAAATTTAAACAAACATCATTTTAGACATTTTAAACATGGATGAAAGTGGCATATAATTAACCTACACATAATTCTAAGCATCTTTCATATTAAGTTTGTTTTAATCCGATGCACGGTTCAACAATTATTAAATGCCTGATGTTGGGGGGGGGGGGTTCTACAAAACCTGCAGTCTCTGAAAAAATAGGAAATTCATTCTGCGAAAAAAAACATATCCCGGGCCGACTCTGGCCGGCCCAAAAGTGCACAGGGACAGGGGCTGCTCACCAGGCCTTATGGGCCGGCGGATCTGGTGGGCTAAAACGGTGTCTTGGCAAAGAAGCGGGCTGGGCCTGGCGCTGGCGTGGTCAACGCGAGGCGGGGAGGATACGGGCGCAGTCGCTCGTTCCTGGACAGAACGAGACGCGGGGCGCGGAGGCGTTCGTCCTCCTCTGGACGCCGTGGAAGCAGCGGCGCGGAGCTGAAAGCAGCAGAGGGACTCGGCGGGGCGAGGGACCATGGGAACCGGCCGGATCCGAGGCAAGGGCGGCGGTGGAAGGCGACGGCTTGGCGGTTGGCGTCCACGGCGTCATCTGATACCTGAAGAACAAAGACAGGGAATTCAGAGAAGCAAACAAGGAAGTGGGGAAGAAAGAGACGGCGAGGGAGATGCCAGGGGTGCGATGGGGCCTGCCTGGGGTGTCCGGCGACGACGAGGCCGGTCGTCGGAGGCGCGAAGGCGAGGCCATGCTTGCCAGGGCGGCAAGTTGTGGTTTCCTGAAGCAGAGGCAGCGGCGGTCTGCGGGAGGTTGAAGAGGGAGCCTCGGGGATGGGCGTCGGGGCCGGAACCGGATCGAGACGGAGGCGGCGGAACGGCGCTGGGTGGCTCGGTGCAGGTAGGCTCCTGTGGGCGGCGCCGGCGAGCTGGAGGCCATGGGTCGGCGTCCTGGTTCCACGCGACGAGGAGGAAGATGGGGCCCTCGTGCCCAAGCTAGCGAAGCAGGACGGCGACGGACTTGGCGCGGAGGGAGGCGGATACGCAGCGGCGGGGAAGAGCAGCTTGGGCGCTGCGGGAACCAGCAGGCGCGGCGGCTCCAGGGACTTGGCGGGGAGGGAGCTACAGCCACCATGGAAGTTCCTGGTACAGAGAGGGAGAGGCAACGGGGCATGAGAGAGAGGTTAGGGACGGACGAGAGAAGAGACAGGGGCTTCGGGAGAGGAGCTCCTTTGCTTGGATCGAGCAGGTGGAGAGCTGCAGCGCCGGTTGGGCAAGCGCACAGATCGAGCGAGGTAGGTGGTACTGCGGGTTGGCTCGGGTGGAGTGGATCGGGAAGGTGGAGGCTGGTTGGGTGGCTGAGGAAATCGAGGAGGATTTGGAATGAGCGGCGGCGGCAGCGAGTGAGGGGATGGATGGGACAGCCGTCCGAGATTTTAGGGTTAGGTTGTTTATATAGGTAGGGGAAATAGGGTAAGGGGGTATTCGGTTCGTCCGATCGTAATCAGGCGTTCGAGAATTAATTGGTTAGGGAGTCCAATTAACAAAACGGAGACGTTTTGTAGATGTTTGGGGATGATCCGGACCCAACGGTGACGACTGCCCGGGTTGGGTCCGGGGAAGTTTCGGACGCGCACGTGAGGGATTCGAAGCACTGTGCAGAGAGGGTTTCGGGGTCTGGCGGTTGTCAGCGGACTGTGCAGAAGCTTTGGGCTGAGAGAAGAGAAGAGAGAGAGACCCGACGACAGTTTCCGGAGACCGAAAACATCCGACGTTAGACCGACTATAATGCCGCTATAGTTATCCGTTGGGCTATCAAACGAACTCCGAATGCGATGAAACTTGGCAGGCGGCCTACCTACAACATAACAACACCACATGCCAACTTTCAACCCATTCCGAGAACATTTATCGACCACTTATAAAATAATATTTCGGACATATTGCGGGCGCGTGCAAGTGTGTCTGGGCTCAGAACGGGCAACGGAAAGAAATGGGGGAACCCGGACGAATGCAAGTTTCGAAAACATGATGATGCAATGCGGATGATGACATGGCAAGATGCAACACGAAAGCAAGTGACATGGCAACAACAGCGAATAACAGGAGGACACCTGGCACATCGGTCTCGGGGCGTCACAGGCGCGCTGCTCCTCCGTGAGGGACGATCGCACGCGGTCGACCTCGGCGGCAAAGACGCTGGGGCGCGCGACGACGTCGGGCACCGGGGGGATGGCGGCGCCGCCATTGCTGAGCCTCCACCCCGTCGGCCCGACGCGCATGTCTGGCGGCGCCGGGATGTTGGCATTGATTTCCCGCGAGAAACCGATGCGCTCTGGGGGAAGACGAGGCGCCATCTCGCTGACGCCGCTGGCCCGTGGTTCTTTCGCGCCAAAAACGCTCCCCCCCACCACCCCCCCCCCCCACGCCCCCGGGCGCCCCCAGCGTACCGGATTCGGTCTGGGTACGCCGGCGTCAATTTCGGCCCAAGCCGGCCAAAAACAGACTTTTGGGGGTGCGGCTGGATCTTTTTTGGGCGCCGGTGTGGGAAAAACACATGGGGAGGGCCTATTGGGCACGCGACTGGAGATGCTCTTAAACACTAATGGCAAAGTCAGACTCCTGTGCTAGGTGGGATTTTGAACCACTCAAGTGATGGTTAAATCCGTCATACTTCCATCAATCCTAGATGGATAACCATCCAGTAGAATGATAGAAAAGGATCCAAACCATTCTATCTCTACCGGAGTACTGAGATTTGATCGTGCACATGCAATACACTAGTATAATATGAACAAGGCAATGTAAACATGAAAACATTTTCCTTGCCATTTATGATTTAGGTTTGCTCTACATGCCCCTCCACATGTATTCTTTTATCACATAATTTGATCCACAATATAAAATGAGCTCCTCCCTACCAGATCTCTCAAAGTAAAACCATGCATGTCACATGACCAAACACATACGTCTCTTAATTCACACAATAAATTGTTGGCGGCGGTTGCTATCACGCAGGATATACATTCTTGGTCACCTCTCCTTGAAAGCAATGAACACCAAGCCTATCACAGCGCTAGATCAAACAAGTCCTGATGTTGCTCGTGTATTTTTTTCCCGCAAAAAAAAAGGATACAATGTTGACTAGTCATCAGTGGAGAAAAAAGCGACCCCAATAACTGGACAACTATTTTTTTCCTTCATTTGTCATTCAAGTGCAGCGTAGTCCGATCTCGTTGCAGCAGGTGGGCAGTCGTTCTTCATGCCGAACGATGATCGGTGGTTGGACATCTGGCTGGATACCTCGGACGACACCGCCGAGAAGGATAATGGTGATGATAGTGATGATAGCGACTTATAGCTTCTTTTATGCAATCTATCTCTTTTTTATCGTCTGTCGTTTTTAATTACATGCAATCTATGTTTCAGATGTAAAATACCTTTGTATCGTTTTAAAATCTATGCAATTTATCTATTTTCCAATGCCTACATTTAGCCTAGAATGAGTGCACGCTGTGTTTTTTTTCGCGCTGCATTTTAGCACGGCTGCTGGAGCGGGCACAGCGCGCCGCGCCAAACCAGTCGATGCGCGCGCGGCATATGTGTTTTTTGCGCGCGGCGTGACCGGCGCCTGTTGGAGATGCTCTCAGGACCAATTAGAATCATTAGGCTTATGTTTGTTCTAAGAGGCTTAACTGAAGATCTGTGGCACCTGTGTTTCATTGATCATTGCTACAGGAACTATATCTGAACCAGCATAGTAAGGTCACATGATGGTCATTTTGTTTTACTGTTCCAAAATCCCTTCATCTAATTCTATCAGGTATAAGTCAGTTTACCTTAAGCATGTGTAACTGGCAAACTAAAACAAGGGTGAAATGGTCAATTTCGGCACCAGCCTAGCTTGATGATTTCCTGGAACCTAGCTCCTTTTTGCTGGAACATGAATATCTGCTTGCTTACAGGAGTATAGTAACTATTATCCTATATACCAAAATAGTTTGATCTCCACTACATCTAATTCACTTGACATGCAGCCTCCCACCTCACAAAGTTACGGCATACATGTCTATGACATCATAATTAATCCTTGCAATTATCCACATTATACTTCTTAGACAAATCCATGTCATTAGCCGATCATCTCATGCATGTGTTGTGGACAAGTGATTGGAATTGGAGCTACAAATTGATCGTTGGGATTCGGATTGAGAAGTGAAAATAGGAAGTGGAGAAGGCTTACATGCATAGAAGTATTGGTTGGCGTATGCTCTCTTACCAAATACTGAAGCATTTTTTTTCTTCGAAAGCTCTACCTCAAATGTATTGTCCCAGAACGAAATGACCATGTGTATCAAGAACAGTAAATCTTGGATGAAAGGCACAATGCAACAAGTTTTTTTGTCCTGATTTCTAGTTCCTCTACCTGAATCTGAACCTAGCACACTATAGTACATATGTTTCTCTGAATGTAAACAGATGAATGTATATGGGACGATAGTCTGGCAATCACTTCGACAGGAAGATAGATCTGCACTGCTGCATTGTGTCGTCGGGGTTGGTAACTGCACATGTAAATGATTTGTCAGCATCAAAGCCAGATAAACCATGGGTTGAACTCAGCGAATAAACTGAACCAGGCAACATATTTAAAATTGCTAGCAAGTGGAGTATCCACATAATTGTTTCGCAACTAAGTCACAATGGGAGTTGTGCAATGTTTCTGGAGGAGTATTGATTGCCTTATGGTTACTCAGTTCAGTACTCCATTAGCCCGAGGTGCACTCTTCAGGGACTACAGCTATGATGGCGAAAAGGTAGTTTCTCGCAGTTTTTAAGATGACTTAGAAAAGGTGCTACTCCGAGGATTAGCTATGATGGTGAAAAGGTAGTTTCTGGCAGTCACTACAGCTGGATCACCAACAATTCAGAGAAGTTGGATGTTAATGATACTGCCCTCATGCTCGAGCACAATACCTAATATGAAACCAGTTAGCAACTAATAATTTCGTTTGCGATTTGCATGCTCTGCAGCGCAGCTCATTTAATTCATATTTGGCATATACAGTTGTACAAAGATGCTCTCTACGTCTCTCTTTTGTATTAATGAGCCATTCGAGAAATCTCATCTTATAAGCTACCGCCTTTCTTGTACTGCAAAAAATACTCATCCAGGGATGTCCTCAACTTAAATATAGAAAACAAAACTCCATGATTTCACAAGCATACAACAACTTTTAACATACAAATATACAATCAGCATACCTGTATGACCAACTGTTCTGTCAGATTCAAATATCTCATGATCATTTCCACCCTATTAAATAGAATGGAAGGAAAAGGAAGCACTAATCAGACAAAATGCTAGAGAAAGATACAGTACAGTTAAGTTTGTAGTAATTAAATGGGATGTCATTAGCAGTGGCTTGAAAAGTTTGCCGAACACCTTTTTGTGTGCACAAAGGTACTTCACTTCACAAAAGACAATGAGATTTCTTACCTTGGGAGCACTACACAACTAAAGTATACATCTCTCACCTTGTAAGTTTTGTCCCCAAAGAAATGAATTTCTTTGAATTCTTCAAGATATCTCAAGCAGTAGGTTTTGTCCCAGCCTTTTGGGAATACCTGAATTCAGTGGTGCAGTGGTAAAGCCCAAAATGGAAATTTCTAGCAGATATGTATTAGTTAGTTACAATACTGACATCAAAACTAATCTGCCCTCCAATGGAAAATGTGAGATTCAAGTGGCCAAACTTTTCACGAAGCACTGACACCATTTTAGGCCGAATGTTATGTACCTAAAGAATTGAATTGGTTCAGTTCCATGTTCCTCTAATGACATATTTCCCCTTTCTGATTCGAACTAAAGTACCTTATCATACTTCTCAAAATCATCACGCTCTTCTTGACTACAGTTCCTCCCTATTGGCGACACATTGATCATTCCATTCCTGAATTCTATGAATGTACCCCTGGGGAAACGTTAACTCGGTGAGTAAAGAGGTAGCAGCGGAGGGAACTCTCGGGTTCAGCGCTGACCTTTTAATTGGGATATCCAAGTCCGCGATGTAATGAAGAGTGAAGTTAATGAATTCCTGCGAGGTAGGAACACATAATATCACCATCAAGGCCTGGAAACTCATCTGCGACAACAGTACAAGATAAGAACACCACACGACGTTGGCTCACCTTAAGCTGGTCATCTCCGAGATACGTTTTCAAACTCTGCAACACCAGGCAAAATTCAGCCGTGGATCCTTATGCAACATCTCAAGTAAACTCAGTACGTTCATGCCAAAACAGTGTACATATACAATGTGCTGGAGACTTACTTGCGTCCCGATAAGCTCGCCGTTCCTGTGCGCAACTAGTCCGTTCTCGGAGAAGACGTAGTCGTAATCGGTGATGACTGCAGAGGAGAGAACAAACATCAGAGTTTCAGACCCAACTGATTACGGTTTCAGACAAGGTGAGCAAACAGTGCCTCGCGAAGAACTCTGAATCCTAGCAGACCTGATTTACCGAGCTGCCCGGAGATCTTGGCCAGATCGGATCCCCCGACCAGGCCCATGCTCACAACCTGCTCCCGGGAAGAAAAACAGAGTGCCACAATCAGACATACAGTGAGTGGGAAATTAGATCTTAACACACACTTAATTCTCCATTTGATAATCTGCCCGCCGGAGAATCCCACGGAAAGAGAAACTGGAACGAGGGCGGGAGGGCCTCACCTCGCGCAGCCGCTTCATGAACTCGCGCATCTCCGGCGTCACCTCTTTGCGCGGCGCGGTGATGGTGTCGTCGACGTCAAAGAGCGCGAGCACCGCGGTGTTCTTCCTCGCCGCCGCCATCCTGCTCGTCCTCCCGCCGCCGCTGCAGCTGCTACGAGTAAGAAGGGACGGGCCGCGCCTCGTCGCAGCGGTCGCGTGATATGGCGCCGCCGGGGGGAGAAAGTCAATAACGCGCGAACGTGCCAAATAGGAGAGACTTTTTGGATGACATTTCATTTTTTATAGTTTTTTTTTGATAGTTTGGATTATTTTTTTTTCACAGTAGAAACGCTCATACATATACACATACACTCATCTATGTGAATGCACACATGTACATCCTACCCTATGAGCACTTCCGAGAGACTGAACCGCCAAATCATCTTGAAATTAACAAAGTCGTTATATACGTCTTCGTAGTCGACGGGATTGTTGCTTCCACTAAATGCATATGGCCAGAAGGCTTGCTGAAGGCGGAGATGATCTTAAGATAGTTTTTCGTTAATGGGGTTAGAAAAAAAGAGTCCTTACTTTCATAATTGAAAATCAGTGTCCACGAGCACTAATGCCAGGTCTAAACTTGAATTCTGATGAGCAGGAAAATTTTCTTTTTTACAAGAGGAGGATTACCATCGGCCTTTGTATCAGAGTGATGCATGCAACCCTAAGGTGGGCAGGAGATAACATTATCCTTCTAATCAGACAAACAAATGTTGGTTCACTAGTTTGGATTGCTTACTACATGTGTCATGTGGGTATTTTTGATTTTTTTGTTAATTAACTTTCAAAGTGTGTATCCAGTTATACGATCTGGCTGCCATGGTTGATTTTATCATGAAGAGAGTTTCAATACTTAATCCTGTAAAGTGTGTGCTTGGGTGAAAAAAACAACAACTTTGAAGTTGCAACCGAGTGAATAATAAAGTCGCCACAGTATTGATAGCAAAGTTGCCATGTTGTAACTTTGATGTCGGTACAGTTGCAACTTTGGAATGATTACAATTGCAACTTCATTGTCGTGGAAAAAAGGACTTCATTCTCGTGGAGTTATAACTTTATGGTATAAAGGAATTTTTAATAAACAAACCTCAATGATGAAAGCGAATCATAAATTGGACAGACGATTTGGTGCGTACAAAATTTTAGTCTTGTTTCATTTAATCCTAAAATATGCATGTGTGCAGTTGATAGTGTGGTGACCATATGCTAGGAGGATGTTGCGCCAAGAGACTAATGAGCGCGAACATTTCTCCATATGTTTTTGGAAGTTGAAATTCATCTCCTTCCTTGGCCCTTTTTTCTTCTTCTTAGCAGCAATAAGGAAAACACATATGTAAAGTATCTCCGTCTCATCTTACAATTTTCCTGGAGTAGCATTGCAATTTTCTCAGAAAAGATTTAGTGATGGCACTAAACATTCTTGGCCTGGTTCCACTTGGCTATGTAGTAGATCCATGTGTGATAATTACTTCAGCTGTCGAGATGTGGACCACAGAGGACTCTGGATGTAGCCAATGGAGACATGCGCTTGGATTTGTTCAATCAGTTTGGTTTACTGCATAGTCATAGCCCATGTAAATATATATTGTTATGTCTCGGCTTGATGGATTTTATTCAAACAAAACTAAACGTCTTCCTCCGTCATCCTCCTCCATCGGTAGATTAGAGAAGGAATAGCATCTAGGTTTTCCCTTTCCGTCATCTCCTCCATCGGTAGATCGCCGACCTCTTCCTCCTTCGCCTGTGAGGGCGTACAAGGAGGACCCAATCTATAGGTGGGAGCTGTAGTTCCGCTCTCTTGGGGCATAAAGTAGGTGGCCCATAGGCAGTGGGTAGACGAGGGTGTCATCTTCGGTGTGGAATAAGGTATCCCTACTTTGCCCTTGTTCCAATGATGCTTCTTCCTATCACCAGGAGCTGTGTGGAAGATGGTGGCGCACACCCCTACCCCACGTGCCTCCAGTGTATGGGCCAGTATAAAATATCACTAATATTTATGAATTTGCGAACATTTATTTCAAGTCCCCGAATTTTTTTTGTGTACACTTTTAGTCCACAAACATTTTTTAAAGATCATGAACGTTAGTTTCTCGAATTTTTTTCCAAAATCATGAACATTTTTTAATATGCGAACAGTTTTTAAAAATCACAAACATTTTTAGTTCGGGAAAATTTCATGATTTCCTGAACATTTTTTGTAATTCACAAATATTTTATGATTTATCGAGCTACTTTGTAAAAATAGCATTTTTTAAATTTTGGAACATTTTGTAATTCCAAATTAATATAAAAAAGGAAAAAATAGAAAAGGGAAAAGTAAATATATAAAGTAAATATATAAACAGAATTAAAAAAGGTGGGTGTCATGGTCTGCGCATGGGCCGGCCCAAGAACGTCGCTTGGGAGGTGGAGGTGCACACTTGCTCCCTATTCAGCATGTATGTCGATGAATAGGGGCGCTCTCCGGCCGAAAGACCGCCCCGTATTTGACGGCTCGCAACGCATCCGGCCTGGTCCTGCCTGCCTGCCACTGTAGTAATTTCATATTGTTTCCAACCCTCAAAAAGCAAATTCTCATTTCGTTTTCTTCCATTGATTAGGATCCCATGGTTCCCACTTCCCTCCCACTCGCCCCCCTCTCTCAACTCTGATATACACAATTCTCCCTCTATCTAGGCCGCTCAACGTTTGTCGACTGGCCAAGCCAAGTCAAGAGAAGATGCAAGTGTTAACTTAGAATAAATGTTAGCAGAGAGCATAAATATAGTTTTTTGAATGATTTGAAGAGAGAACAAATGTACTCCCTCCGTTCTAAAATAGATTACCCAACTTTGTACTAATTTTATACTAACTTTAGTACAAAGTTAAGTCATCTATTTTGGAACGGAGGGAGTACTTGACAACATGCATATAAGTCTAATCTAACTTGTATTTCACGTCCGTACTCCCAACTAGGTTCCGTACTCGTCAGCGTGCAAAAACTTGTGTTGGCAGACTATACAGTAAGAGTGGCCTGAAAAACAGACAGTTCACTATATGTTGCTTCTATATATTTACGATTTTCCACTTACAAGCTCGAAGAGAATTTTCAGACATGTGATGGGTAACACATGATGTCATGCAATCCTAGGTGGCGGTTTGTATGCATTCTTGGTCGTTTATCCGTGCATATCAATGGATGCCAAGTAGGACCATCATGGGGGCCAGATCAAACAAATCGTCATTGCGCTGCTTCTCCTTCCAATCCGGCTCCGTGAAGGAGTTTTGAAAGGTCAAACGAACAAAATTTCTCACACACATTCCATTGCCACAACAAAATAATCCTCGATGCTTCTCAAGCCTACGCCACTCATTTAGATAAGACATGTTCACTACTTCTTGAACATATGTATGATCTTCATTCTGCATCACTATAGGAACAAGACTAAAAGACTTGAAAAGTAAATATGCTCATCCCATAGGAACTGTTGATGTGAAGGTGCTACGGTACCAAACTTCTATGTATATATTTATCGGCATGTGCATAGGTATCTCGAATTTCAATTACTTGACTTCTAGCAATTTGATTTGCTATCTTATACCTTCATGGTAATAGTATATCTTTAACATGTCATATGCTCACATGCCTTTTATACAACTGTAGTATAACACATAGAGTATCAACCATAGATATTACATCTGGGGGAATATGATTGCCAGACTGGCATCGTACATCTAACATGTTGTGACAGTTAATTGGACATGTCATGTTATTATGGTGCACACCAACCTCTGGGTTCAGGTCATAGGTTGAATTTGGATGCCTTTCTTACTACAGTATAGACTACATTAATTGCACACATTTATCATTGTTTTCCTTAGAAAAAACATTAATGGGACATCTGCAATAGGCTTCATAAGTCATAACTGAAATCAAATATCTCAGATGTAATAGAACTTGTGCAAGATGTATACAAGATCACCCCTCAACTTACATGTGCATTTTTTTTCCTTCTAGAAATAATAAAATGGATGTACGTACAGAAGCAATACTTGTACTACACCCATCAATACTTGTTGTACAACCATCTGACGCGGATATGTATGTGGAATCAACTTAGATGATTTGCTATATCCTATTAGTTTGATTCGCACAAAAAATTTCATCTACGCAATGTTACCTCTGAAAGAGGGAAACATGCATCCATTTATTTAAAAATTGAGGGTTATTATGAACTCCATTCTTGAAAATAATGGCTGGATGGATGGAGAAGAGGGCTAAGCGATCATTCTTGTCTTAAACGTCGATGGGAAATCCATGCTTGTGCGCTAGATCAGAGTTTAGGCCATCCAGGCAATGGTTCAATCACTCACAATTCATTCAATCATGCATGGATAATCAAGATATCGCTCAATCTCAGTAGGAGTACTGAATTTTGATCATATCCATTCAAAACAACGCCACAATCTGAATAGGCAATGTAAACATGAACCTACTTTCCTTGACCTTATTGTTTAGATTTGGTCTACAAGCTTGCTCTAAATGTACGGTTCGATCACACATATTGATGCAATAATAAAAAAACAATCTCCCTCCTACGAAATCTCTCAAAGTAAAGCCATGTCACGTGACCAAACACACTGTTTCAGATGTCTCTTAATCGCAATTCATGTATTGTCATGAGGTAGACACCACGAGAGCGATCCATGAACTAACAATTCTGATCACAATTTTCCATGAATTTCACATGGTAACGTTGTTATCACAAATACATAAACCTTCATCTAAGCCAGGAAGGAGTGAGTTTGTATCGTAGGCGGCTTTGCTAAAACGGAAGGTGGTCAGGTTCCTTTGGTGAGCACCTCTAGATAAAAGCCATCTACGAAAATCATGTAATGCTGACAACCCTTATCAAGAACCTTCGGTGGAAGTATCACACATGGCTCCAGTTATGATTGGTGTGCAAAAACTTGTATCGGCAGACAACTCTCTAGTCGGAATAGCCTGAGAAGTGGACGCTCCAATATAGATTTGCTTGTATATATATGATTGGTTGCGCTATTCGTCACCCTGGGTGAGGAATAGTTATTCTTCACCCCCCCCCCCCCCCCTTTATTTTACCATCAATGCACCGTAATTTTACGTTCCGTAAGTTTTGTCTTATTTCCGACGCAAAAAGGGATCGTAAGAAAATATATAATCGCCGTAAAAAATATTTTATGTTATGTAAAATTACAAACGTAAAAACATAGTCTAAAATACACATAAACTGCAAATTTTCTTGTCTTATGACCTATATTTTTATTTTCTTATGTCAAATTTTACGTAGTGAATCAATAGGATTATAACTATTTGAATTCAAAACGTAATTTAATTATAAAATGATCGTAAGATTACCTCGGGTGAAGAATAACTTATTCCGCATCCTGGGTGATGAATAGTAACACTATATATACTAGTAGACTGCCCGTGCATTGCCACGGGCCAACAAATGAATTTATAAACAATACTCATTTTACTCCCATGAACATGCACATTGCACGCAATGTTCAACCACAACACAAACACAAGTATCTTCCTCTCTATTCCAACATAAATTACCCTCTCAATCTATTGCCCCTTCTCAGTATGTGGCTTCTATGTCGGTGTTTTGTTGTCTCACTCTACTACATGCGTAGCGTGGAACACCACCAACAAATGATGAGATATAATGCACCTCACCTTAGTACAAATAATAAGAAAAGGGGGCATATGGACATGGAAACATTCTCCCCACCACATGTTCATTCACAAACTAACTACGAATAATGCTCTATTTTCCCCGGGTTCTCCTTCCATCTCCATCTAAGATGTGTCTCCATCACTTTACCTAATAGGGTGACGACGGAGCATCATTATACAACAATCACACAACAAAGTCGCATCGTTGTCATTCCATATCTTCTTCCACAAGCCCTTCCACTTAAACTCTTTTGGCCATTGTTGCTCCATCGTCACCCTATTCTAAATCTGCCTATGTTACCATCCTGGTCCAAATACACCCAATTTTTTCTCCAAGTCTATCAATTTTTTCTTATCAAGTTTGTACTTTCGACCTCAGAATTCTCATTGTTTGGAATGAGGAGGGTTTTAAGAGTTCACTTCTCTTAAAGAGAACACAAAACATATTGATACAGATTCATGATGAACAAGACTCGGTGTTATTTATAACAATGAATACCAACACAAGGTAAGTTATTCAATGGAGTAGCTACATTGATGTCTTTGTCAAAAAAAAAGTTTTAAGAGCATCTCAAAAAGCGGACTACTGATGTTTCAAACTCCAGAAAACAAGAACTTCTTCCTACAATGTTGAAGCAGTCACTAAACCCTGCAATATGAGCATCGAAACATATGTAAAACATGCCTCCTTTCATATTTGTTGTCAGAAAGAAAGCAAGTGACTGATTACTATTTTTATTGAACCTTCCAACTCCTGACCACAAGAACTTCCTACAATGTTGAAGCAGTTGCTAATTGCTGAAATATGGGCACCAAAACATAAACAAAGGACAAATAAAAATGCAGAGTAAAGGCAAAGTATATACATCGCACATGCGTGCCATCTAATGATTTGGTACATGGATTGAGAGACCATTCGGCGAAACTGGAAGCAAGATGAGTATCCCGTCTGAACTATGATAAATGATTTGGGAAATAGTAAATGGAAGAGGAATGCAATCTTACTTTGCATTGAACCCATTCATGTGACCAAAATAAGAAATAGATGGGAAATTGATTTTGTGGCAGTAGCATATGCGCACCAATGGTTCCTTGCATCCAAATGCACCCAGAAATAATTATAGGAAATTAGCATGAATATATCAGGACCAAATTTATGTACATATAGTTATAGTGTTGCCACAAGCAAGGTCCATCTACGTACAGTAGTCCATTATAATTCTCCCCAACGTTGAAATTTGATACCAAAAAAAACCAGCGAGGTGACACCAAAAAAGACCTGGAACGGAGACTACCAACTGCTCCATTAGGAGTAGAGATAATGCATGTTAAATTTCACACGTAGAGACAATATAACACATACACAATTGCTTAATAATTGAAGTCCACTTCACTTGCAATGTAAATTGATAACACAAAGATAATGATGCAAAATTAACCATATCTTGTTGTAGATAAGAATTAACATGGTGTACGATGTGACGATATTTTGATGGGTCTATGTCTTTTTCCCTCCTTCTTTTATCTGGCCAGATACGCACATGCTAATAATATGTACCTTTTCACCCACCTTGTCTCGTAGATGGTCATGGTAGTGAGAAAACAGGCAATATATGTAAGCATTTTATCACCTGTAATTCTATGTTTAGAATATATTTATGTTATGCGTTGTTTATATTATTAATGAGCCAAGTTTGTTAAATATAAAAGGCAATATGACAAAGTAAGAGTCGATAATAACATTGATAAAAAACCTTGTGCGCTAACATTTAAATTGGCATCTTTTTTGTTTTTTATGAGATATCATCGGTTCATTATGTTGTAAAACACTCGATGACTATTCAGCCCCTTTCAGCGAAGTCGGTTCAAAAATGGGTTTTTTTTAACATCTCCAAAAACAATATCTATCTCTCCTATATTTTGAAAAAATGCACCTTTTGTATTATCATGTATAACATACATACAAAGAACGAGTACCTATATGCACATCTTCTCGTGGTGTTTCAGTCTGGTCTGTCATCGTTACATCAGTGCGGATGTCAAAACTCATTTTGTACTGCATCATATAACAAAAATGAAAGATTTAAAATAGATATATGATAGTTTATACTACAATCATATAAACATAAATAATGTATACTATATGATAAAAATAAAAGAACACAGCTGTTTCCATAATTTGTAAAAAAGAAAAACGGTTTTTTTTCCTTTTCACCTAACCTTTTTTTTGAAAGGCTTTCACCTAACCTTATCACCACTTCCAGTCTGCTCCTCTCCCTGTACTCATCTCCCCGCCGCGTCGCCCCCGGCCTCCGACCTCACCCCCACAGCCACCACAAATCGACAACCTCGCCTCCCATGCGCCCCTTCTCATCCCCTCCCCCGGTTCATTGAGAGGAAAATTGGCAGGTCGAGCGACCAGAACCGCCCACATCTGGCCCCGTTGCAACTGGCGACGATCGCGGTGTTGGCGGGCGGCGCCAACACGCCGCTCTCGGCCGTGGAGCTGCTCCTGCCGGGCCACCCGAACCCGTCCATCGCTTGCTTGCCTCCCGCAGCGTCTTCTCCGAACACACAGCCGACGGCGGTACGTGCTTGTGCTGGCGTGGCCGCGGCTCCACGAGGCCGTGCTCGACCCCACCGGTGTCGAGCCCTTCGCGCACGCCCACGCCGGCCTCCCCGCCTATGCCTACTACGGCCAGGACCGGAAGGCGAACGAGGTGATGCTCCGGGCCGTGACCGGCGTGTCGGAGCCGTTCATGGAGGTGCTGCTGGACGGGTACTGCCCCGGTGGAGGGTTTGGGGGCGTGGCCATGCTCGTCGACGTCGGTGGCAGCTCCGGCGCCTTCCTCGCGATGATCATGAGAAGGGTGCCCACCATCCGCCAGGGACTCAACTTCGACCTGCCAGACGTCATCGCCGCCGCGCCTCCCATCTCTGGTGGGACCATCGATCCCCCAGTCCGCTGGCCTTCCTGCCCGTTGTTGTTGCCATTGTCCTCTCCCCTGCTGTCTTCTCCTCATGACAGAGCTTTACCCGTCCAAATTTTTAGTGAAGAAGGTGCAGGCATATAGCCACGGGAGCATGGGACGGCTTGATCTAAATGGCAAGCTGAAGTGCAGCATTCGTGTACTGACAATAAAACTCTAGGTACTAAAGTGCAGTGGTCGTGTGATGTTAGTAATCTTGTACGTACTATACGGTGGGTACTTAACTGCAGCCGTCATCACCGACAGTAATCTAGTAAGTTGAAGTAGTGACTGAAAGTTGAAGCAGACTAACTAACAAACAAATCGGCAGAACATAGCACCACAATTGACCGTGACAATGCCACGACCAATCGTTACCACCACCACACACAGAAAATCTAAAGAAACAGATGTTGTTTTTGGTATCAACATATGCAGGAGACGAGTTTGATAATGAGGTTTCAGAGCATACTTGGGGTAAACTATGCATAATGCACTCTTGCTGATACTGGCTTTAAGAGTTCACATGCTAATACTGAAGATATTGTGCCATCCCTGTCCCTACCTAACATGGTAAAAATGAAAGGATAGGCACAATTTTTGCTATATTTTTTGTTAGTTGGTTTTGTAGCACACTTATGGTAAATGCATATGCATTCCTTAGCATCTTTGCTTCAGAATGTTTAACCTGTTCAGAGTTCACGGTGTCAACATTAACAGTAGATGAGTTACAAAAAAAAGATGAGTTTGATAATGAGTTTTTTTAGGACCGACAATGTGGTTGACATGCTAATATTGAAGATATTGTGTATACTGCAGTTTTATCATAGCTTCTCGCCTGTGTTTTGTTACTCAAGAAACCACAATGAAGAAATCTAAATTGTACATGGTATTTCTCTGTAAAATTGAACTGCTGCTGCATGAGCCAGAAGCTGATCATGAGCTGAAATCTACCATTTGTGTTGAGGCTTGAGACACACTCATATTGTTAATTGCTTGCCCTAAAAACTGTTTGTCTACTGATTGCCCCAAAACTTTTTGTCTACTGCTTTCCTACTCAATTTTTTGTACATATGTACATGTGTGTGGTGAACTGGTGAATTCATGCCAGGATTTTGCATTGTGCTTACAAGTCCTTAGAGTCATATAATGCCAAATAATCTGCTGGGCAGACACAATTGATTTATGTGAAATAGTAGATGAGAATAAAATTAATTTAGCTAGAGTGTTGGCATGATCTCATTGTGTTCCATGAATTTTGTTGTTCCATATCTAATAATTATTACACATTTATAGATAAGATAAATATACACAGATGTTCATACCTAGATCCACTTGCTTTAGTTCTTGACTATTCTTGATGCTCATTCACTTGTTGATGTTCCTTGGTTATCTGTGATGGACGAGGGGGGAGAAGGGATGGCAGAGGAGGTTCACAATATATAGGACGACAAATTACATGGTATGTTCCTGTATGCGGCCCATCTCTTTCCTTTTTCCCTTATACATTCTTGTAGCAAAGTTATGAACATAATCTGATGACTATTTTACCCCAACGTGAAAAAATGAAGATACGAACATGATAGGCTATCAAATTTTGATTAATGCTTAACTCCAGAAGCACACCTGCCAATAAAGTACAGTAGTAAAGATCTAAAAAATCAGAACTTGCTAAATATTTTATTTAGTGTATTATTTACAATTAGATATTTTATTATCGTTTATACACCAAGATTAGTTAATGCTCAAGGATTATTTATATTGCCTTTAAAGTAAGCTGATAGCAAAACATACCGCTTGCTATTTAAGAAAACTGATAGCAAACTGAAAGAGTAAACAAATTTATATTTGTCCCACGAAGTTGGTTATGATTTATGAATATTTACTGAAATTAGGTATTCACATGAACAAAGAAAGACACTAATTTAGGTGTTATCTGAGAAAAATCCATACCAAGTTACCCGATTAGCATTTAGAAATTGTAAACTGACATGAAAACAATACAAATTTAGATGGTATTTTGATTCAAAATATCAGTTTGTGCTCCCAACATTATTTACTCTTCCCCTCGCTCATGCTCCATATCCCCTGATGGCCTGATCCACAACCATTCTCTAAGCCTCTTGTGTGTACATGGGTAAGAAGGTCAGATTTATACCATGATGCACCAGTTTGGTCACGATCTGCAATAGAACAAAGCCAAAGATGATAATGAAAATAACATCTTGTAAACAAATTATATGGACAGAGAAGTCCATTGGTAGTACTACTCTAGACAGGAACCAACATTTTTTAAGCTCATATACCATCAATCAGAAAGAATAGAACAAAGACATATAGATAGATGCAAGGGGTAGCTATACTTACCGAAGACCAACTTGGGAGAAAACCTGACTTGCCCACCATCTGCCGTTGCCACATCCAATAGCTATACTCACAAACAAAAGACATGTACGTAGATGCAAGGAAGATGAGGAGGAAGGATGAAATGTAGGTCAGATGGGGAGTACCTGTACAGATCGAAGCACCGCCGCCGTCGCTTGCTGGTTCTCCCAAGCCGTGGCCGGTCCAAAATTCTAGCCGCCGCGGCCGTCTCCAATTTGTTCGTAAGGGAGAGGGTTCGGGGCCGATGCCATGGTCGCCGTCTTGGGTGTTGGTGGCTGCTACACCACCGTTTGTGGCTTTTGTGCTCGCGAGGTTGAAGGCATGGATGCTTCATTTTGGATATGGAATCATTGATGATTGATTTTGTATATGGACTGATTGATGCTTGCCGTCTTTAATTATTTTTAATTGATAATTGAATAGATTGATCCTTGCCACGGTATGAATAGATATCTTAGGAAAGTTGTAATTGTGAAAGGAAAGAGTGGATAGTGATCGACTGTAGTATGTGAGGGACCCATGATCTCTACAGATAATATTTCATAACAAATTAAGTAGATACATAATGCTTTCATAATGAGATTTTTTTTCTATGGTGTATGATGCGTCTTTAAAATCTTTTATTTGTTTCCTTAAAATCTATTATTTGTTTCCTAAAGAAATTTGCAATAATGGAAGGTATCGGTTGATTTGGGTAAGTTAGTAAAATTAGATCCGTGATTGCGTGTACGTTTGGAAAGTGCTGATTTGCAAGGAAAGAGCTGAGGGGTAAATAAACCGGTGAATAAGAAACCAGCGTTGATGGGGAGGTGGGAGGAGGGACGAAAAAAACCGGACGAAGGTGGGAGGGTAGACGAAATAAAACCAGCGAAAAATAACCGGCGGACTATTCACCAACTGATTTGCTATTCGTCAACCTCGATGAGTAATAGTTATTCTTCACCCCCCTCTCTATTTTATCATCAATGCACCGTAATTTTACGTTTCGTAAGTTTTGTCTTATTTTTGACGTAAAAAGAGACCATAAGAAAATATATAATCGTCATAAAAAATATTTTATGTTATGTAAAATTACAAACATAAAAACATAGTCTAAAATACACATAAACTGCAAATTTTCTTGTCTTATGACCTATATTTTTATTTTCTTATGTCAAATTTTACGTAGTGAATCAATAGGAATGTAACTATTTGAATTCGAAATGTATTTTAATTATGAAATGATCGTAAGATTACCTCGGATGAATAATAACTTATTCTGCATCCTGGGTGATAAATAGTACCACTATATATATATAGTTATTCTTCATCCTCCTCTATTTTACTATCAATGCACCGTAATTTTGCGTTCCGTAAGTTTGTTTTATTTCCGAAGCAAAAAGGGACAGTAAGAAAATATATAATCGCCATAAAAAATATTTTATGTTATGTAAAATTACAAACGTAAAAATATAGTCTAAAATACACATAAACTGCAAATTTTCTTGTCTTATGACCTATATTTTGATTTTTTTTATGTCAAATTTTACGTAATTAATCAATAGGAATGTAACTATTTGAATTCAAAACGTAATTTAATTATGAAATGATCGTAAGATTACCTCGGATGAAGAATAACTTATTCTGCACCCTAGGTGATATATATATATATATATATATATATATATATATATATATATATATATATATATATATATATATATATATATATATATATATATATATGACAGCAGTATGGGACACCTAGGTGCCCAGGCACCTTGCCCAGATACCGTTCAATTCTTTTATCGTTCTAATGTTCAGATGGCGAAACGGATTAACGGGTTATACCCACCAACACATGGATTGAGAGTTTGTATTGTTTCCATATATTTCTTGCATGTGCATAACCACGGATGGCACATGATTACCTTCCAAATGATTTGCATGGCGTTGCGGCTAGCAAAATAATTAAAGCTTCCTAATTGGTTTGCGTCATTATCTCGCAAAAAAATTGGTTTGCGTCATTAATTGTCTTGCCCGAGAGAAAAATCCAATTAAAAAGAACTTGTTGCCGTTTTTGAAATAGGTATGTGTTTTATGTGGGGGACAAAATTGGATTCGGTATGGACGTAAGGTAAGTAATATATGATAAAATAGGATGCCCCTTTATCAGTAGGTATGTGAGAATTTGTCATAATTAAAGTATTGATTTTGTCTAACTATATTCTCTGAGCGTGATTTAAAGAATACTCCATGTGCTTAGTTTTGAGAACATTTTTCTGTAGATGTAATTCATGCTAATTATATCCATGCGTCCAGTCGGGTATGCACACATCATTTTATTCTGGATACTCGAGTAACCTTTTTCATTGATCCCAAGGTATCGTGTATCTCCATCAGTTCTTTACACATAGTAGCGAGTATGTGATTAATTACAATAAAATAAATCATACAAAAATACGGCTATCCAGTAATTAGGTTATAACAACCAATTTTTTATCAGGATAGAATCTAACGTACATAAGAATACTTGCGACTGAATGTAAATATTTTATGAAAAATATAACGGTAGAACATACCCATGGATGGTTCACACTTTCTAGTTTGCTCATAGTTTGATTGATAGCACACACACCAACTGATTTTACTCAAATATATTTATAACAAGATGCAAAAAGTTCACATACTCCCATATAAATAATTTCACACGTATATATATGCAGAAAATATCTTTATTCATTCCTTAAGATTTTTCAATAAACTGGAATTATTATTTAATCGAGGTATAAAATGATGGGGTTATGAACATCATTGGGTATGGGTTACTCGAAAAAGTAGTGTGGAGTGAAGGTTCGGACGTGAGATGCCTCATTATTAAGAGTAGTGCAAAATGATTAGGATATGTGAAATTCAAAGTATCATTATTAGTTATTCAATGAAAATATTAGCGACTTTGCTTTGGAGTAGTGCAAAATGATTAGGAAATGTGAAACATGAATTTCAATGGATGGTGTATTAGACGAGGCCACATGTCGGTGAAAATAGGGATGACCACTACTAAGATACCCGAGAGAAATAATACGGTCATGAATGCTCATAGGTATGTGATATCGAAAGAGTAGCTTTAATTTTTTTTAAATAAATTTTAGTTAGGAGGTTCTTAAAACGTGGTGTATGTGTATCTCACACCCATGGAATATTAAATTTAAATTTGAAATATACAATATATATGGAAAAAGACACTTGGCCTTGACTTGCCCTTTTTATTATTAAATTAAATTTTAAAAATGGCATGGTAGTGTACTGGTGACATGTTAAATTGTGTGGCCAATGGGCATGTTCTTGATTTATGTATTGGCCGGTCGTGCATACCAACCATCGGCATATATACCTTAATTGAAATGAAATTCAAAAAGCCTGAATTTGACTGGTGGTGGACATGTGATACCTTGAAATAACATGTATATACCTTGGGTATGTCTCGACGTATAGCACTCCTAGTTGTCCCACATTTTCTAAGTCAGTATTAAGTTATTTCACCTATCTCATTCTTGTGAGGTGTGGCATTCATCTGTTGAAGGTATATTATTTTTACTCCAAGTCCCCAGGGCATATTAACTAGAATTAGGCCATATTCTTTCTAGTTATGCCACACTATCTAATTCAAGTAAGGTATTTTTTCTATATCACTTTTTGAGGTGCGCCAGTTAGTTGTTTTAGGTATATTATATTTATTTTAAGTCACCTAGGTATATACTTATGGTGAGCTTTTAATAATAGATACATTTCATTTTTTGCTAAAATTATTATCATTATATTATTATACCTAGGGTAGCATCGGTGCGGCTATAGGTTTAGGCCCCGCGTCTCGTGGATTGGGATTAGAAATGTTGGGTATCTCTCTGCGAGACGTAGGAAAATGTGGATATATCGGATACCTCAAATTTCAGGTTCCAGTTATGTGCATATCTGATACCTCAAATTAATAGCGGGTACGAAGTATTGGGTATTAATTTCGCACTCACATTTTTCCCCGGGGGGGGGGGGGGGGGGGGGGGGGGGGGAGGGTGGGGGGGGGGGGGAATTTGAAGTATCGGGTATGTCTCTGTGCTAGCCGTAGAAAAATGATCAAAGATTAAAAGTGCACATATTATTTGAATCGCCTTTTTTCATGCAAATTCATTCAAGTCTATACATGGGAGGAAACAAATTACAAATTATCAAAAAGAATACAAACACATTTAAAAAAATCAAAATGTCACGTGTATCTTCTCTCATAAATCCATCTGCTCCTCTTGCCGCGCAAGGTATCGAGAAACGCATCACTGCATATAAAGATTTAGATTAACCTAGTTGTCACATGCGGCAAAAAAACAATTCTTCATGTAGCCTGGCACAAAAAGAACATATAAGATAAAATTTTGATATTGCGCAGAATTTCTTAGGCAAGATTAACCGTGTAGAACCATACCTGCATATCTAGTAGAACTTTTAAAAACCGAACAATACCATACACACGTACCTTGATAGATGACCTTATCAAAACATCGCAAGCCAGCAAGATGCACAGAAGGCGTATATATGCGACGGTAGCAACAGCAATGATGGAGGATGAGTCAACTGGGTATGCAGTGCGTGTAGAAGATGAATCAGGGAGAGATGAATGAATCACGTAGGTGTGCAATGCGTGATGGAGTGCTTGGCTTTGGTCCAGGTTTAATTGCTCCACCAAATTATGGCAAGTACGTGGGGCTATTTTCTTGGTAAAAATAAGATTAGAGGGCAACTTTTATATTTGGAAAGAACCGAATTAAAGAGCAACACTATAATGCCAAAAAGTATGGAAGGGAATAAATCATACACATGCAACAGTATTTGGAAGCTAGCAATCCTTTACCAATTGGAACGCATGCAATATGTAATAATGGCTAATGAATATTGTTAACGGGTTGTAGCATCCAAAATCCGATATGCATTGGTTGAATCATAGATTGATCCAACGGTGGATAATCTAGGTGCCCAGGCACCCAGGTGCCCCAAACATTTTACCTATATATATATATATAGGGAAAAGCAAACCTGTGAAACTTCGCTAGCGTGGTTGCAATCACCGGCACTCATTCATATTGGGATCTGATCCTTCCTCTTTCCTTCTTTGCATATTCGTTTTATTAAGCCTTAGATGGTTATTTCCTTTTATAGTGGTTCTGGGACCATGCTGCCCTGAGGGAGGCAGTAGTGCCCAGGCACTAGCCTGGCACGATGGCAGACGACCAGACAGGGGCCCATGCTTGTTCGGTTCCAACTGGCCCGTCCATTCTAGAGAACCAAGGCACAAGGTGCGAACCTTCCATCCCAAGTTCTTTTTATCCCATGTGTGTTTTCCTACTGGCATTAGAAGGCCGTATCTCATGGTCACATGTGCGTGTCTGCTTCTTTGGGACACAGGCGATGCTATGGGTTCAGGAGTAAGCTGCTAATTCTAAATAGAAGATGTGAAGTAGTATTAGGGAAAGAAAATAAGTCAGCGTGCTACATGATAGGCAGCTTCCTTCAGGCGTGCGTCCATGTTGACAACCATGCGGCTAATAGACATTGGTGCGAACTCCACCTCACTCTGCCCATGAGTCTTTTTTTATAAAAGCATTACCAATATTTTAACAAATTCTAAAAGTATATGAACTAATTTGAAATTTTCTAAAATATTAGCCCGTCGGCCTTGCTCAGGCCGAAGCGGCACTTTCTGGCCGCGCTTAGACCGAAGTTCGGTCTTCGGTCACGTTTGGGCCGATGAGTGGCCGGACTGGGCCGAAAAGATCAACTTCGGCCGCGGGCGGACCGATGGACACACTTCGGCCTCGCCCTGACCGAAGAGTTGCCTTCGGCCTACACCAAGCCGAAGAGGGCATCTGCATCAGCAAAAGCAACTGTGTCAGCGTGTGCAAGAGGGATGACTTTTCCTGCTGGATATACGTGCTGTTAGATCACTTAGATGTTCGTGTGTTCCACTTAGAATTATACCAATAAAGTACAGTAGATTGTTCATATGCATGTATGCTTGCAGGCATGCTAGCTTCGGCCTAGGAGCATCTTCAACAGTCGTGTCAAAAAGCGCGCGCGGTAAACCGAGTTTTTTGCGCGTGCGGGACGTTTCGGCGCGTTCCAGCGGCGGCGGGAAAGTCGCGCGCGGGGGAAAAGGCGCCAGGTCGCGCGCTTTTTTTGGCGCACCGCTTCCGGCGCGTCTATAAAATGCGGCGCTCGCCACGCGCCTATTCCACACGCTTCTCTTCCTCTTCCGCTGCCACGCGCGCCTCCACCGCTTCCTCGGTTGCTTTCACTGCCACGCGCGCCACCGCTCCAGCGCCCCGCCACCATGCCGCCGCGCCGCCGAGGAGCGTCGGGCTACCGCGGCGTCCGCTAGCGCCCAACGGCGGGTTCTACTCCGAGATACGGTCCGGCTCGGCCTCGGCACCTTCGAGACGGCGCACGAGGCCGCCCACGCGTACGACGCGGCTGCGTGGCGCCTAGGCAGGCCGCGCCAGCAGATGAACTTCCACGACGTCCACATGCTGCAGCAGGCGCTTGATGTCGCCCCGCCGCCTCGTCTTCGCAGGGCACAAGACCGTGTGTATCACGCTGAGCGGCAGAACCGCCTCCTCGTCGCCCATGAGGACGAGCTGGTCATGGCGGAGTGGCGCCAGCAACACCCGGAGGACGTCACCTACGAGCAAGCCTACTGGGCAAGGCGCCGCGAGGAGGAGACGCAAAGGCGCCGTGCTGAGCGGTTGGACAGGCGTCGGCGGAAGGCCCTGGCGCTATCCCAGTGCGAAGTCGTTGAGAATGGTGCACTACTAGAAAAAGGGCTATAGATGGGATTGACACTAATGACGCACCTGACAAGCGGTGCGCCATTAGTATATACTAATGGCGCACCACCATCTGGTACGCCATTAGAGTTGAAACTACTAATGGCGCATCTGGCACAGGGTGCGCCATTAGTATCAATTTTTTTTTGAACTAATGCGCCTGTCCAAACATACTAATGGCGCATCCAGACAAAGTGCGCCATTACTAGTTGTAACTAGTAATGGCGCACCTGTCGGAAAGTGCGCCACTAATGTTGTTTTTTATTATATTTTTTATTCCATTTTTTTGCAAAACTACTAATGGCGCACTGTTGCACCGTGCACCATTAATAGTTCAAACTAGTAATGGCGCACTGCGGGACAGTGCGCCATTAGTATTTTTTTTGCAAAACTACTAATGGCGCACCACCAGATGGTGCGTCATTAGTAACCTGAATTACTAATGACGCATTTGGTGTTGGTGCGCCATTAGTAAGTGGGCAGCAACAAGATATTTTGGGGAGCCTCTCCTACCCACACTCACTTTCTCCCCACTTCATTCTCTCCACCTCATCCTTGTCTTGGGTGCCTCCTCTTTTTCACCTCATTTCCACCATAGATTCATTCAATTTAAGTGGTTAAATTACCTTGTTTTGATAAGTAAGTAATGGGGGAAGCTATATTTATGTATTTCTCCCTACAACAATGTGCACATGCACTTTTTATGGCCTAGCTAGATCTATGTATGTTCGTGGTGTTGCATATGTTTGTGGTGTTGCATATGTGTTTGTGTTTGGAGATGTACCGGTATTTGAAATGCGATAGTTGCCAATATTTTGCCGGAATGTTGATTCATTTCCGTTTCGGCGAGAATTTTGGCATTAAGCATTCTTTTTGGTCCTATTTTTAGGGGAAGTCATGCCAAATTTTTTTCTTGGTTCTAAAATATCGTTTTGCTCTACCCCGCAGGCGACCATGGCCCGTATGATGACCGAAGGCATCGTGAATAGGTTTTTGAGGTCCGCGAAGGCCGAGATGCTTCAAAAGAACGAGACAGAGATAAGATGTCCGTGTCGAAGATGCAAGCTGAAGAGCCTTATTGCGGACCCGGAATCCGGGCAGGTGCGGGACCACCTGCTCTTGTGTGGTTTCATGGATGACTATCGGTGGCAAGGTGATGAAGATGACTACGAAGTCGTCCATGGGGGCCGGGCAAGAAATGAGGAAGGGCAGCAAGACAACCACCGCGGCTCGGGCGGGCGAGAAGACGAAGAATCCCCAGGAGATGATCACGACGGTGATGCTGTACACAGTCATCATGTAGAAGATGCAGGACATGATGATGAGGAAGATGCCGGAGCAGACGACGCTGGACCATCGATGGGCTGGGTGCAGGACCCTCATATTCAAGAGCTGCTTCTCAAGCAGACGGATAACGCAAGAGCTGCCGCCCGAGAGAAAGCCAAGATGGATCAACTTGAGTTAGACGCGGTGAAGGATGCAGGCCCGAGGATACCCGCCTGAAAGTAACGCTCATGGCTCTGGAGATGAAGGTAGAACACAAAATGACCGACGCATGCTTCGACGAGAACATATCATTCTGGCACGAACGTCTTCCCAAGGGGAACAAGTGCCCGACCAGTTTGGAGGAGGCGAAGAAAATCGTGTGTCCTCTGGATTTATCGCACGTGAAATACCATGTGTGCATGAACAATTGCATCATTTATCGGGACGAGCACGCGGAGTCTACCATATGTCCGGTGTGCGGCGTCACTCGATACAAGAAGAGGAAGAAAGCTCCTCGAAAAGTGGTGTGGTACTTTCCGATCACTCCTCGTCTGCAGCGGTATTTTGCGGACCCTAAGGTAGCAAAGCTCCTGCGTTGGCACGCGGATAGGGAGGAGAAGAAGCGAGAAGATGACGCAAATAATCCGGAGATAGATAAAAAGACAAGATGCTGAGTCACCCTAAGGATGCGAGCCAGTGGCAAGCGTTGATCTTCGAAGACCCAGAATTTGGGAACGATCCAAGGAACATCGTGCTGGGCGCGAGCACCGATGGAGTCAATCCGTTTGGCAGCCAGAGAAGCACACATAGCACCTGGCCTGTGTTTGTGTGGATGTACAACCTTCCCCCCTGGTTGTGCATGAAGAGGAAGTACATTCACATGAGTATGCTAATTGAAGGACCGAAACAACCAGGGAACGACATCAATCTGTATCTGGGGCTGCTAAAAGAGGAGCTTGACACGCTGTGGAAAACTCCAGCCAATACGTGGGACGCCGCAGAGAAAGAATATTTCCCTATGAGAGCCGCGCTGCTCACGACGGTGCACGACTATCTCGGTTACGGATATGTCGCGGGGCAGGTGGTCCACGGATTTTCTGGATGCGCCAGGTGCATGGATGACACAACGTATCGCCAGCTAGATAGAGATCCCGGGTCTTCGAAAACCATGTTCATGGGACATCGAAGGTGGCTTCGCGACGATGACCCGTGGAGAAAACGCAAGGATCTGTTCGATGGTGAAACCGAACCCCGAGGACGCCCGCGTACGAGGAGCGGCGAGGAAATAGACGAGCTGTTGAAAAATTGGAAAGACTGCCCACTACCGGGAAAGAAGCAAAAGGCGTCAGAGCCGGGAAAGAAGCGAAAGGCGCCAGAGCCGCTGCTGAAGGTATGGAAAACGAGGTCTGTTTTCTGGGACTTGCCGTACTGGAAGATCCACCGTGTGCCTCACAGCCTTGATGTCATGCATATCACGAAGAACGTGTGCGAGAGTCTGCTTGGTATCCTGCTCAACATGCCAGAGAGGACCAAAGATGGGCCGAAAGCAAGGGCAGACTTGAAATCAATGGGCATCAGGCAAGAGCTTCACACTATATATGGTGATCATTATGATGATGATGATGATGAGGCGAAGCAGGACACGGAAAGTCGTCGCAAAGGCAAGAAGGCCAAGAAGACTGGAAATGACTACCCTCCCGCGTGCTTCACTCTAAGTCAGGAGGAGATCGAGCAGTTTTTCACCTGCCTCGTAGGAGTAAAACTTCCTTACGGTTACGCGGGGAAGATAAGCAGATACCTAGACCCAGCGAAGCAGAAGTTTAGCGGGATGAAGTCTCACGACTGTCACGTGCTGATGACGCAGATACTTCCAGTTACAATCCGTGGGATCATGGACGCGCACGTCCGTGAAAACACAAGCCTCAAAGGGAATAAAGTGAACAATTCTGCCCTCACGAAGATGAGCACGGCCCTGTCTAGTTGGAAAAGCAATGTGAAGAGAATGATCCAGAAAGGTGAGAGTTATGAGAAGATCAAGGAGAAAAAAATCCTTCGATCACCGAAGATGACTACAACGACTTCAAGATCAATTGCTCGAGCACCGCAAGCTCCGATTCAAGTAAGTGGGGGAAAGAAATGCGGGAGCTGAACTTAGGGGAACACACACTCGGTCCCGGCGGTTACAGAGTGGCGGAGCCTATATGGGACAAGGAGGATGCGGACCGTGCCGAGCAAGGCCTACTGCCCCTCTTCGATAAATACGGTGACAAGCAGACCAGGAACTTTGTCAGGGCCCGGTACAAGAAGGACCCGAAAACAAAGGAGCTTACCACGGATCCGAAGACCAGGGAGCTTGAGCTTGTTCTGGTAAGGAATATACCCCCGCGTAATTAGCTTCATATGGTTGCATTCTAATTAATGAAGCCAAATTTCTAAATGGTTCACATTCCTTCCGCAGGCGACTGAAAGCAGTAGCGCGGGGTCGACTAAGAGCAACCCTTGGGACACCACTCTAAATAGGGCGTTGAATGTAATGAAGAACAAGGATAAGCTCAGTAAGCCGATGTCAGCTGGTCGTGTGGCCGGCAAAGGCTTGTCGACAAAATGGTCGTCATACTATAACACTGGTGGGCGAAAGGAGAAAAAGACCAGCTCGGAAAGCCAGGCGCGCGAGGTTCAAGAACTCAGGGCACAGGTGGCGCGGATTCCGGAGATGGTCCAGGAGCAAGTGGAACAACAACTCGGAAGGACGATCACCGCCATTGTGCCTACCTTGATCTAGGGGATTAGTGCATGGATTGCGGACGGCCAACAGGGGCCGCCCCCGATTCCTAGCTTCACGTCCAGCAACTTGCAGAACGCGATGGCGGGGCCATTGGTGTCTCCGACGGAGGCGGCATTGGTGTCTCCGACGCCGGCACGGGAGCTTAATGCACCCGGGTGTACGCCGGCCGGCACCTCTGCAGCAAGCGGCCCCTCCGTCAACTGCACGCCCGCCATTGGCGGTGCCTCGACATTAGCCGAGCTCGACGCCATCATCACGGTAACTAATTAAGCCTCTCTCGGCCGAGGACTTCATCTCCTTGCCTTTGACTGGGCATCCCTGACGCCCTACATGTTTTCGCAGGGCGCCGCCAACGTTCCGTGCACTCTCCTGCACTTCATGAACAACGAGTTGGTCGATGTCGCCAAGGGCAAAATCGTTCAACCGGGCAACCCCTTGTTCCACGGTACCCAGATGCCACCCAACTTGTTTAGGGTTCAACTGGTTCGGGTGCTGCCAAGCTACGACGAGTTGTTACCTCCGATTCGATCCGTCGGGGCCGACGATGATGATGTCATGACCCTCAGCGCCTGCCTGAGCTGGCCCCTGCTTTGGCCGAAGAGCCAGATTCGTTTGGGGGCGGGGGACACCACCCCAAAGACAACACCGCCAGTCGTGCCGGCGCCAAGTCGGCCCCATGGCAAGACCGCCGCAACGGTGCCGGACATCCCTATGCCACTGGATCCAAACATGCATATGGCACAGGATCAGAACGACGACAACGATGATACATTTGCCAACGTCGATCAGTACTTTGCCGATCATGGGTACGGTGGCGACTTCATGGGGCATCCTTCTCAAGAACCCAACCCAACAAAAGACGTGCACGATCTAGCTGGTACCGCGGAGAAGCCAAGTTGCAACAGGCGTCGTCTAGCGTTCAGCTCTCAGGAGGCGCCTCCAGCTGCCGACTTCACCGAGCCTCAGATAGGCGAGGAGCGGAATATTATCAGCCCCAACACACTCAAGAAGGCGGTCTGTGAGCAGAACTCGGTACCATTACAGGAGAAGAAGAAGGCACGCAAAAGAAAGACTAACAAGGGTGCGGGCCAGCCAGCACCGAGTACGATCCGTGCTCAGGACGGGCCACCTGCACCTGAGGATATCTCGAGGAGGGTGCATGAGGCGGGTAGGCCGATGCTACCGAGAAATATGCTCGATGCTGCAACCGGTGCTATGCGGAGTCTGCATGACAGTGTTCTTTCTTTGGAGAAGCAGCGTCTCGGAGAGAAGGATGCGGCATACCCGGTTTTCGCGGCCAAGGTGCCGGAGGGCAAGGGCTTTGTGGATAACTCCATCGGGGGTACGATTGTCCTGCGGTTTGATGACATCCACGCTATGTTGAACCTTCATCCGCTGCACTACACCTTCGTTCGGCTATTTTTGCTGAGTATGGAGATGCGGATCATTCGCGACAAGACCCCGGACATCGTGATAGTCGACCCCTTCTACATGCGTGCCAAGATCTTGGGCAGCGCTGGGGACCGGCAAGTCGCGAGTTCTTACCTCGAAGGCGTCATTCTGGCAAAGCAAGATAAGGATAACTTCCTCGTGCCTTACTTTCCCGAGTAAGTCCTCCCCTCAACCGCCCCGTAACATATGAATTCTTAGATTTCGATCGTTTTTCTTTTAACATTCCGTGTTTTCTGCAGTGACACACATTGCACGCTCATCCTCCTAAGCCCCAAATATTCCATGGTCACATATTTCGATCCGGACCGTCAGTCGAACATAGACTACACAAATGTCAAGAAGGTTCTTGATGATGTTCTCCCCGGCTACGTCAAATCTGGAGGCACCTTCATCAGGCCTATTCGTAAGTACGGCAAGCACGTGTTCTCCCACAATACGACATTCTGCTGCATCAAGCAGCCAACTGGCGGTCAGAAGGGTGCCTACTACGCCATCCATCACATGCGGGCGATCGTACGGGACCATCATCAACTTCTGCTACCGAGTAGACTCAAAGATTGGGCCGCGAGCATGTCGGCAATCCAGGACGCGGACATCAGACAAGAATTCTTTCGCATCCAGTCGGAGTTTGCGGAAATCATCCATCAAGATGTCCTTCGTACCTCGGGGCAGTTCTACCTCAGAAATCAACCGTCCAACAGTGACATCGATACAATCCTACAAATGCAGGCTGACAACGCCCGTTGTTTCATGACTCCCACGACAGACGGCGGCTTCATCCACGCTCCGGTCCCTTGAGTCGAGTCAAAAACAGTGATGCTGTGTCTAGTTCTGAAACATCGATTGGCTCATGTTGTAATTAAACTTTAATGAACTTGTAGTATGTCTCTTTGGTTTCGAGAGTCGTTCAACTTAGATGTAATCGATGCTATTAATGTTTTGCTTTTCTCTTCCGATCGTTCTGTTGCATACTTATATGTTGCTTATGTATTGTCTGTGAATTGGTACTAACGTTTCGTTTGGCTACTGCATAGCGATGCCGTGGTATGTCGTGTACAAGGGTAAGGTTCCCGGAGTCTACAACGACTGGGAGGAGTGTCGGAGACAGGTTCACCGATTCAGCGGTAACAGTTACAAAGGGTACACCACTAGGGCCGAGGCCGAATCTAGATACGCCCGCTATCTAGCGGGAGAGGGGAGGGAGCATTGGAGGAACCGATGAAGACGAGTTTCATCGTGATGATGCTCATCGTGATGACCGCAGCTCTCTTCTATGTGATGGTAGTTTAGATGATCGATATCGACTTGTAATGTGAAGACAAACTCGCGGTCTCGAGACTTGTAATATAATGTTCTATCTTTGTTCGGTCTTTTCAATTCGGAGACTAATATGATGAATTGTATTCGGAGACTAAAATGATGTATTGTATTCAGAGACTAATCTTCTATTTTATTCGATGAATCTGTTGTTGATGTGTGCTGTCTATATTTTGTTCAATTATACATTTTGTAACCTGTGCAAAAAACAGAAAATAAAAAAAAATAAAAAAACCTAATATTCATACTAATGGCGCATCACACCATAGTGCGTCATTAGTATGCCAAAGGATACTAATGGCGCATCATTAAACAGTGCGCCATTAGTATGCCGAAGTTACTAATGGCGCATCATGTGGTTGTGCGCCATTAGTATGCCAAAGCACCTGGGTATACATGGCCCCCTGGGAGGCATACTAATGGCGCACCGTGGGCTATACTAATAGCGCACCAGTGGTGCGCCATTAGTAAAATATACTAATGGCGTGGCACTAATGCGCCATTAATGGTCAAATTAGGTGCGCCATTAGTAAGCCTTTTCCTAGTAGTGGTGGTGAGACGATCTTTGCGTCTGATGGTGATCGTTGAGAAGATATGTGGCTCGATATCTCGAATCGACTAACAAAGATGGCGATGATGACGATGAGGATGAGGATGATGAACCAACAAACAACGAGATTTGGCATCTCTCTGGAAGCTCCTGACCGTAACTCACGGGACTTGTGCCACCTCACTTGGACTCGCGACACTTCCAGCGCCACTCTCTATGTTGCTAGCTTTCAGAACTCGAGGCAGCCCGCCACAACACATTCTAAGAATAAATATTGATACTCCCTTCATCCTAATATAAGTATCTCAATTTTAATATAATTTTATATTAAAATTAATACAAAGGATAAACACTTAAAGCAATTTTAACCGGGCGATTCATTTCGTCCGCCCACGTCAGGCTGGGTCGTCGAAGATAAAAACAATGGCCCAACGCACCTACCCATTACCAAAACCCGTCCGTTGATCCACCGGATGCCTCTGCCCTTGTGCGCCTCTTCTGAAGTAGCGTGCAGCGTGGGCTCGGTTGATCCACTCCGGCCCATGGGCGCGTTGGCTGGGCCGTTTGATTCGTGTGGGCCGCTAGGCAGTTATTGTGTTGGTGTGGTCGTTGCCTAGTGGATCCTGCTCGTCAGGGCGCTAACAACGCGTCGCGCGTCCCTTCGGTGTCCGCCGTGGCCCCACATGTCGGCAGGCCAACAACCCAGACGGTCATAATTAACACGGCGACCTACAGAGGGCTTGTCTGGTAGTGTGTGGAAGGGCCGATGTCCGTCCTTTTTAACGGACGCGTGCGGCGGGGCCGGCCTCATCCACTCCCCCGTCCATATCCGGCCACCTTTGCTCCCTCACCGATGACCAGGAAAATCTAGCAAGCCCTTGTCGTATCCAGTTGTCATCGTGCCGCACGGCTGGCATCTGGACCCTACCAAAACCATAGCCTATCAAGCCGCTGTCGGCTGGGTCGGGCCGCCTCCCGTCTTCATCGACCTCACCGGTGGCGACGATGATGGCAAGGGCAAGGGCAAAGGCAAGGCCGTCTACTAGGGCAGAGTGCGGGCGTTTACTAGAGTTTTTTAATTGTAGTTATGTTTAAGTGGGCTTTGGCCGCCGGCGTTTGACCGGCCATTTATGTATAATTATGCTTAATTCATTAAGTGTTGACCACGACGGCAAAATGTGTATATATCCCGTTGGGCGTATCTGCCGAGCCAAATAAAATGCTCACACACATTCAAAAAATTCGCCATGTCAATATTTTGTAATATGTCCCGCCATGCGTGCAGGCCGAAGACAGCTCTTCGGTCAGGGCAAAGCCGAAGATTGCCCATCGGTCGGCCCGCGGCCGAAATTAATCTCTTCGGCCCAGGACGGACACATCCTTGGTCCAAGTGTGACAGAAGACCAAACTTCGGTCTATGAGCAGCCGAAAAGTGCCTCTTCGGCCTGTGCGAGGCGATGGGCTAATATTTTTGAAATTTTCAAATTAGGTCATATATTTTTGGAATTTGTTAAAATAATGATAATACTTTTGAAAAAAAAATCATGAGTCTGTGTCGCGTGCGCTCCACGCTCGACGGCTGGGTCGTCGCTACCGACCTCAGTGGCACAGTGGCACGGACTTCGCCACCGAGCTTCATCTCGGCGCATTCTCCATGCTGCAGCGTCACATTGACCCCACGACGACGCACTACCGCTGGAGCAGCTGGAGGCCATGCCACCCCTCCACCCGAGTGACGCCACCATGGCCAGGAGAAAGACTCCATCAAGTTGTGCGTCGGCGGTGGCCTTGCCAGCGCCGCCGGCAGTGCCAAGCGAGGCGAAGCACTCATACACGGCGCGATCGATGCAGTGGAAAGCCGACACGTCATGCACATTAGGCTCCATGAACGGCCAATGAGCACGTACGTGTGTGTCCATGGTGAGCCGCTCATGATTTTCTCCAACAACACAGTCATTAACGCTGGTCATGCCACCTCAGTATGCTTGTGAGAGATGCTGAAGAATAGCTACCACATCGTGTAGATAGAGAGAAGAAAAGAATAAAGGAGATACTAGATTACTGGGTTAAAGCCCGGAGAGCTGCCCAGCATCGCAGCAGCCAGTTCAACGGACCACGAGTCCACGATAAGGATAGTGGCATCCTGCAAGGTCCATCTTTGTCGGCAGCACGACTCTGTGCTCTGTTGTAGGCGTTGAGCATGGAGGCCTTGATGGGTGCGCGCGGTGGAGCCTGGGAACGTGTCCAACTCTAGATGCTCTCGACCACGGCTCTTCTCCCTACTACACAGGGTGGATGTGGCACCCACCGACACCCTTCTACACTGTGCAAGAATTTTCATGTGTTGATATTTTTTTGGTAGTGACACCACAACTTCTAATTGCTTTCATAACCCATTCACAACATATAACGCACATTTATAGGGCTTCGCGACAACCTCTGCTGACCCGTGCCACTGTCGCCTACCGCCATGCGAGCCAGCGAGAGAAACCGAGCTGCAGGCGCCGATGTGCGCGCCACCACGACGAATTCCACAGGAGCCACGCCGCCGTCACCTCCTGTCGTATGTGAGCTACCTCTGACTCTGTAGGCGGTGAGCGTCGGTGAGGATGAAATGGATAGTACTCGAGCTGCCTCTACGTCGTGTGAGGAGGGCAACGCCACGACCGATTTCGTCCGTCCGTGTCCGTTTAGGTCGCCGCGGACGAAAATGTCGGCCCATACCTAAAACTCGTCTGCTTCGTGTCCGCGACGACCTATTTTCGGCCAAATTTAGGCCTGATTTGCGTCAGGGCGGACGCACCGCGCGTCAACCCGGTATCCGCCGCGTCCCCACATGGCAGCCGACCAACTACCGCCGGCGTCTTTATTAATGGCGACCATCGCCCTCGGGCCCATGCGTCAGCGACGGTGGGCATCCTTTTTTAATCCAAGCAAGGGGCGGCCTTGTCCACTTCCAGCCTCCCGTCACCATCTACCACCTTCTTCCTCCCCCGCTGGCGACAACCCTAGCACCGTGCCACCATGGGCTTCTTCGTCGGCAAGAGCAAGGGCAAGGCCCCCGCCAGCTCTTCGCGCGCGCTCACGCTCCCCTTGCCTCCGCCGGCGACTGCCCGCTCAGCGAGGCAGCGTCTCCACGTCCCAGTGCACTACGCGCGGTGGCACTGGGAGAACTGCATCCCCCTCCCGTACCCAGACGTGACCCTAACACATGACTGGCACTTGGATCCAAATAGGATCACGGTGCCGCGGTCGGCGCGGGCGCACGCGGAGGAGGTGTGGCGCCGGCGGGAGCTGCTGACGCCGGAGCTGCACCCCAACCCTGTTTACGCACCAGAACCTCCCGAATGGAGCACGCACTGACCCAAATCAAAAAACGGACATGGGCATCCGCTGAGCTGACCTAAACAGACAAAAAGCTGACAAAGTGTGCGTACGTTTGGGTCGCCCGATTGAAGGTCCTGGGGAGGGGGATCGTTCATTCTGGGACTCAAACGAGCGACCGATTCCTTTTGGCTGACGTCGCAATGCTCTCTACTTTTTTTTGAGCACCAGTACAGACACAAGCGCTCATATACACGCGCATACACTCACCCCTATGAACGCACACACGCACACCCTACCCCTATGAGCACCTCCGAGAGACTGAGCCGGCATATCATCTTGAGATTTACGAAGTCACCATAGGCGCCTCGTCGTCGACGGGAACGTCTCCTCCCACTGAAAGTGCATCGCCGTAAATCCTGAAATAAATCCAGGAATAATGCGAGCACCAGGATTTGAACCCTGGTGGGTTGGAGATACCACTGTCCACCTAACCAACTCAACCACAGATTGATTCGCGCAATGCTCTCTACTTTACAGTTCGGGTTGGTCATCGGATGGCCAGTTCATAGTTCGTTGCGAATTAGGAGTACTTGATAACTGACGATGGCTGGTTAAAATTTCCCAAAAAAGAAAACTCATCAACGATCCATGATTATTTACCGTGAGGGGGCTATAAAAAACACCAGATTTACTGGGACAAAGTCAATGCTTGCCCCCGAAACAGAACCGCCCGGCTCATGTCTCATGGAATCCGGGGATCAGAGAACGCGGTACCAGCCCGTGAAAGCTGACAAGCAAGGTAATGTTTTGTCGCGTGCCGCTTGCTTGCCAGAATGTTGCAGTCTATTACCACCATGCCTTCACGAGTCACTCTAGATCCAGTTTATTTTGGTTTTTTTATTTGATGCCAAAGTATAGTCTACTCTCTCCGTTTGCATGTACATGCCATTTTGCTTCAGTGTACTATAGGGTGCACGAGGTAGGGTAATGGTCTAATGGAGAGGTTCCTCGGGTCTGGAATCGAGACGATCGAGGCAAAGCTGCTGGAGCACATGGCGATCTGGTGACATGCTGAGTACTGGTAGGAAAGTGGTGGAGTCGTTTGACTTCTTGCTATGGCTCTTATCCGCTAGGGGTCGACAAGCCTGCAGCTAGCTTTCCTTCAGTTTCCACGCTGCAACAATCCATGATTTACGGCTGCTGGACTGATGCCTCATACGGCAGATGTGTTTTTTTATTGTACAGAAGCCCCGTGGAGCATGGAAGGCAAGCTGGAGAAGTCGGAGGGCAGCAACTGGATGTTCAAACTGCTCAGAACCTGTGAGATTTGAGCGTCATAATGTGATCTACCTCTTTTCCTTAGCTAAAGCCTTTGAGACTTGATATTTGGTTCAAAGTGCTCAGCACCTGTTTGATGGAATACCAGGGAAGATCTCTTCCCAGCCTGAATGCATGTACGTGTTGTTTTTTCAGACATTTTTGTATCTTGTAATTTGATTTGGCCCCAAACCCGACTTTTCCTTTTCATTCGTCCAAATACTAGATTTCATTTCTTTCTACGATTGAAGTAAATCGATTATGTTCGTTGGACTAAAATTGTCGCAGGGTTAACCATATATTTATTAGTTGACCAATAGAAAGTTTTATTTCATATAGTGCAAGGCTTTTAGTTGCTTGCATGATTACTTCTGTCACTCTATATTATTTGCAGTGACATACAGTTCAAAGCTAACTAATCTTAGGTTGCAGGAATTGGTTATTCTGCTCGCCGAAGCAATTGAGACCCCTTCTACGAACCAAGGGGCAAAGATTTGTTCAACCACATATTTTTCTAGGCAAATGTCCAGCCATTTGGAGGTGGTGATGCTAAAAATGATGGCTCCATGACGCAGGCTGATGCCGAAGAAATTGTTGCCAATACCATATTGTTCCACCTCAGTTGATCACTACAACATACTTAGCTATCAGTGATTAATATATAGTTGGTAGCCTTTAGATTCAAGTAGTAACGAAAATAGCTGGCACGGATTTGGGAGAAAAAGAAAATTAGTTGTCTCTTTGCGTAAGTTAGAATTTGAAATTTAAATGTCTCTTGGCCAAGGAAAAATGTATCCAAAATTTGAAACAATCCGGTTTCACTTAATGCAAACCATGATCCAGAATGCCAGCAAGGCACGAGTCACCTCATCAAGCATCCCTCAATCGTATGTGCAGATCACTAGCTTCGCCATGTACCAAGTTTGAAAAACTTATTGTTCATTTTTGTTCAATTTTATCTATGCGCCGCCGAATTCCATATTTTACCAAGAGACATTCACCATGAACAGTAATATAGATGTAATTCAGGTAGCCATGGTCCTAACGACCTGCCTTCTCGAAACAGGCTTGTGCCCCACTATATTAATATAGCAAACACACGATACAACCAACGGTAGGTGCTGGGGTGAAAGCGGCACAATCACGCCCAAAGAAAAAGAAAGAGAAAATACAAAAGGAACCAATGCAGACAACGGCGGATCAACAAAACCAAAGAAGCCTCGTGACTGTTGTGCCCACCTGATATCTCCCACCAAGCTCCTAGACACCAAATCAACACCTCCAAGAAGGGTTTCCCCTGGTACACAACGAGGAGAAAGGAAGGGTATTACACGACGCCTACCTCCTCTCCGACCTCCACCTCTCCGGCCACCAGCCACCGTCAAGGAGCAGTACCGCCACCTCTCCGGTCGCCGGCCACCACCTCCAGGTCGTCGGGCCGCAGCATTCCGAGCCGCACCATCGCAAACCTCCTGCCCCGAGAAGGAGGGCCGCGTGGATAAAGAAGATCACGCCGCCGCCGCCAACACCACCCAGGCCAGATTCGGGGGTGCTCGCCGGCGGCGGAGGGCAGGAGTAGGAGGAGGAGGGGGCGAGGGAGGAGGGATGTGCACTGTCCCGGCCGCCTCTCGGGGAGACGACGCTGGGGCGGGTCAGGAGGGGAGGATCGGTCAGTTACGGAGGGAGGAGGTGTGTTTGGCATGAAGAACCTTCAAAAACTACACTTCAAATTGAAATACGATTTGCAAAGAACCGACGTTCCACATCCATGGAACCGGGCAACGTAACACGGAGGGAGGAGGTGGGTTCGCCATGAAGAACCTTCAAAAACTACACTTCAAACTGAATACATTTGCAAAGAACCAACATTCCACATCCACGGAATCGGGCGACGTGGCACAGAGGGAGGAGGTGTGTTCGCCATGAAGAACCTTCAAAAACTACAATTCAAACTGAAGTACGACTTGCAAATAACTGGCGTTCCACATCCACGGAACCGGGCGACGTGACATAGAGGGAGGAGGTGTGTTCACCATGAAGAACCTATAAGAACTACAATTCAAGCTAAAATACGATTTGCAAAGAACCGGAATTCCACATCCACGGAACCGGGCCACGTGACACGAAGGGAGGAGGTGGGTTCTCCATGAAGAAACTTCAAAAACTACACTGCGAACTAAAATGCAAGTTGCAAAGAACCGGCGTTCGACATCGACGGACCGCGCGACATAACAAGGAGGGAGGAGGTGTGTTCTCCATTAAGAACCTTCAAAAACTACAATTCGAACTAAAATGTGATTTGCAAAGAACCGGCGTTCCACATCCACGGAACCGGGCGACGTGACACGGAGGGAGGAGGTGGGTTCTCCATAAAGAACCTTCAAAAACTATACTTCGAACTTAAATACGATTTCCAAAAAAACAGAGTTCCACATCAACAGAACAGGGTGACTTGACATGGAGGGAGGAGATGGTTCGCCATGAAGAACCTTCAAGAACTACAATTCAAACTGAAATACGATTTTCAAAGAATCAAAGTTCCAAATCCACGGAACGGGCGACGTGACACGGAGGGAGGAGGTGGGTTCTCCATGAAGAACCTTCAAAAACTACACTTTGAATTGAAATGCGATTTCCAAAGAACTGGCGTTCCACATCCACAGAATCGGGCGACGTGACATGGAGGGAGGAGGCGTGTTCGCCATGAAGAACCTATAAGAACTACAATTCAAACTGAATTAAGATTTGCAACCGGAGTTCCACATAGATGGAACCGGGCAACATGGCACGAAGGAAGGAGGTGGGTTCTCCATGAAGAACCTTCAAAACTACACTCTGAACTGAAATGTGATTTGCAAAGAACCGACGTTCGACATCCACGGAACCGGGCGACATAACAGGGAGGGAGGAGGTGGGTTCTCCATGAAGAACTTCAAATACTACACTTCGAACTAAAATGCGGTTTGCAAAGAACTGATGCTCCATATCCACGGAACCAGGCGACGTGACACAGAGGGAGGAGGTGGGTTCTCCATGAAGAACCTTCAAAAGTTATATTTCGAACTGAAATACGATTTCCAAAGAAGTGGTGTTCCACATCCACGGAACCGGGCGACTTGACATGGATGGAGGAGATGGTTCGCCATGAAGAACCTTCAAGAACTACACTTCAAACTGAAATACAATTTTCAAAGAATCAAAGTTCCAAATCCACGGAATGGGCGACGTGACACGGAGGGAGGATGTGGGTTCTCCATGAAGAACCTTCAAAAACTATACTTCGAACTGAAATACGATTTCCAAACAACCGATGTTCCACATCCACGGGACCGGGCGACTAGTCATAAAGGGAGGAGGTGTGTTCACCATGAAGAACCTTCAAAAGTTATACTTCGAACTGAAATATGATTTCCAAAGAACCGGTGTTCCACATCCACGGGACTGGGCGACTAGACATAAGGGAAGGAGGTGTGTTCGCCATGAAGAACCATCATGAACTACAATTCAAACTGAAATATGATTTTTCAAATAATCGGAGTTCCAAATCCACGCAAATGTGCGACGTGACACGGAGGGAGGAGGTGGGTTCTCCATGAAGCCCTTTAAAAACTACACTTCAAACCGAAATGCGATTTGCAAAGAACCAGCGTTCCACATCCACGCAACGGGCGGCGTGACACGGAGGAAGGAGGTGGGTTCTTCATGAAGAACTTTCAAAAGCTACACTTCGAACTGAAATGCGATTTGCAAGGAACTAGAATTCCACCTCCGCGGAGCCAGGCAGCGTGACATGGAGGGAGGAGGTGTGTTCGCCTTGAAGAACCTTCAAAAGCAACAATTCAAAGTGAAATATGATTTCCTAAGAACCGTCATTCCACATCCATAGAACCGGGCGACGAGAGGAAGGAGGTGGGTTCGCCATAAAGAACCTTCAAAAACTACACTTCGAACTGAAATACGTTTTGCAATGACGAGGAACGCTCCTCGTCACGCTCCCTCTTTCGGCGGAACGCTCCTCGTTTCTCTTCGAGCGGCCCTTGTCCGGCTTCTTCGAGCAATGACGAGGAACCGGTTTCTGAAAAGGTGATGGGCTCAAAACATCCAGGTACGGATGAGATACCATCTTCGCGTGGGTTGGCTGCGTCGGTGGAGGCCCGTCATCATCGTCATACTCCTCCTCATCACCTTCTTCGTCGTCACCTCCTTCCTCTTCTCCCTCTTCTTCAACTTCCTCTTGCGTCGTTCAGCTACAAACAACAATCGATGATCAGATGACAGAATTTAAAGCAGTTGATACGTCTCCAACATATCAATAAATTTTTTATTGTTCCATGCTATTATATTGTCCATCTAGGATGTTTTATATGCATTTATATGCTATTTCATATGATTTGTGGGATTAACCTATTAACCTAGAGCCCAGTGCCAGTTTCTGTTTTTTCCTTATTTTCTGTTTTTTCCTTATTCACGGAGATTATTTTTGGACCAAAAGAGGCCCACGGAGTATCGGAGATGGGCTAGAAGAGTCCCGAGGCACCCACGAGGGTGGGGGCGCGCCCTACCCCCTGGGCGCGCCCCCTCCCTCGTGGCCGCCTCGGAGACCCTCCTGACTTGTTCCCGACGCCAAAACCTCTTATATATACAAAAACCCCTAGAACATAACCTAGATTAGGAGTTCCGCCGCCGCAAGCCTCTGTAGCCACCAAAAACCAATCGGGACCCTATTACGGCACCATGCCGGAGGGGGGGATCCCTCACCGGTGGCCATCTTCATCATCCCGACGCTCTCCATAACGAGGAGGGAGTAGTTCACCCTCGGGGCTGAGGGTAAGTACTGAAGGAAATATGTCCTAGAGGCAATAATAAAGTTATTATTTATTTCCTTATATCATGATAAATGTTTATTATTCATGCTAGAATTGTATTAACCGGAAACATAATACATGTGTGAATACATAGACCAACAGAGTGTCACTAGTATGCCTCTACTTGACTAGCTCGTTAATCAAAGATGGTTATGTTTCCTAACCATGAACAAAAAGTTGTTATTTGATTAACGAGGTCACATCATTAGTTGAATGATCTGATTGACATGACCCATTCCATTAGCTTAGCACCCGATCGTTTAGTATGTTGCTATTGCTTTCTTCATGACTTATACATGTTCCTATAACTATGAGATTATGCAACTCCCGTTTACCAGAGGAACACTTTGGGTACTACCAAACATCACAACGTAACTGGGTGATTATAAAGGAGTACTACAGGTGTCTCCAATGGTGGATGTTGGGTTGGCGTATTTCGAGATTAGGGTTTGTCACTCCGAGTGTCGGAGAGGTATCTCTGGGCCCTCTCGGTAATGCACATCACATAAGCCTTGCAAGCACTGCAACTAATATGTTAGTTGTGAGATGATGTATTACGGAACGAGTAAAGAGACTTGCCGGTAACGAGATTGAACTAGGTATTGGATACCGACGATCGAATCTCGGGCAAGTAACATACCGATGACAAAGGGAACAACGTATGTTGTTATGCGGTCTGACCGTTAAAGATCTTCGTAGAATATGTAGGAGCCAACATGGGCATCCAGGTCCCGCTATTGGTTATTGACCGGAGACATGTCTCGGTCATGTCTACATTGTTCTCGAACCGTAGGGTCCGCACGCTTAACGTTACGATGACAGTTATTATGAGTTTATGCATTTTGATGTACCGAAGGTTGTTCGAAGTCCCGGATGTGATCATGGATATGACGAGGAGTCTCGAAATGGTCGAGACGTAAAGATTGATATATTGGAAGCCTATGTTTGGACACCGGAAGTGTTCTGGGTGAAATCGGAATTTTACCGGAATACCGGGAGGGTTACCGGAACCCCCCGGGAGGCAAATGGGCCTATTGGGCCTTAGTGGAAAAGAGAAAAGGGGCAGCCCATAGCTGGCCACGCCCCCCCCCTTCCCCAAGTCCTATTAGGACTAGGAGAAGGGGCCGGCCCCCCCTCTCTCTCCTTTCCCCCTTGGGAGTCCTAGTTGGAATAGGATTGAGGGGGGGAGTCCTACTCCCGGTAGGAGTAGGACTCCTCCCGCGCCCTCTCCCTAGCCGGCCGAACCCCTCCCCCTGCTCCTTTATATACGGGGGCAGGGGGCACCCCATAGACACACAAGTTGATCATTGTTGATCGTTCCTTAGCCGTGTGCGGTGCCCCCTGCCACCAAATTCCACCTCGATCATACTGTTGTAGTGCTTAGGCGAAGCCCTGCGTCGGTAGTACATCAAGATCGTCACCACGCCGTCGTGCTGACGGAACTCTTCCTCGATGCTTTGCTGGATCGGAGCCCGAGGATCATCATCGAGCTGAACGTGTGCTAAGAACTCGGAGGTGCCGGAGTAACGGTGCTTGGATCGGTTGGATCGGGAAGAAGACGTACGACTACTTCCTCTACGTTGTGTGATCGCTTCCGCAGTCGGTCTGCGTTGGTACGTAGACAACACTCTCCCCCTCGTTGCTATGCATCACCATGATCTTGCGTGTGCGTAGGAAATTTTTCGAAATTACTACGTTCCCTAACAGTGGCATCCGAGCCTAGGTTTTTATGGTTTGATGTTATTTGCACGAGTAGAACACAAGTGAGTTGTGGGCGATACAAGTCATACTGCCTACCAGCATGTCATACTTTGGTTCGGCGGTATTGTTGGACGAGACGATCCGGACCAACCTTACGCGTACTCTTACGCGAGACCGGTTCCCTCGACGTGCTATGCACACAGATGGCTTGCGGAAGACTGACTCTCCAACTTTAGTTGAACCAGGTGTGACTACGCCCGGTCCTTGAGAAGGTTAAAACGGAGTCTATTTGACGAACTATCGTTGTGGTTTTGATGCGTAGGTGAGATGAGTTCTTACTTAAGCCCGTAGCAGCCACGTAAAACTTGCAACAACAAAGTAGAGGACGTCTAACTTGTTTTTGCAGGGCATGTTGTGATGTGATATGGTCAAGGCATGATGCTGATTTTATTGTATGAGATGATCATGTTTTGTAACCGAGTTATCGGCAACTGGCAGGAGCCATATGGTTGTCGCTTTATTGTATGCAATGCAATCGCGATGTAATGCTTTACTTTATTACTAAGCGGTAGTGATAGTCGTGGAAGCATAAGATTGGCGAGACGACAACGATGCTACGATGGAGATCAAGGTGTCGCGCCGGTGACGATGGTGATCATGACGGTGCTTCGGAGATGGAGATCACAAGCACAAGAAGATGATGGCCATATCGTATCACTTATATTGATTGCATGTGATGTTTATCCTTTTATGCATCTTATCTTGCTTTGATTGACGGTAGCATTATAAGATGATCTCTCACTAAATTATCAAGAAGTGTTCTCCCTGAGTATGCACCGTTGCCAAAGTTCGTCGTGCCCAGACACCACGTGATGATCGGGTGTGATAAGCTCTACGTCCATCTACAACGGGTGCAAGCCAGTTTTGCACACGCAGAATACTCAGGTTAAACTTGACGAGCCTAGCATATGCAGATATAGCCTCGGAACACAGAGACCGAAAGGTCGAGCGTGAATCATATAGTAGATATGATCAACATGACGATGTTCACCATTGAAAACTACTCCATCTCACGTGATGATCAGTTATGGTTTAGTTGATTTGGATCACGTGATCACTTAGAGGATTAGAGGGACGTCTATCTAAGTGGGAGTTCCTAAGTAATTTGATTAACTGAACTTAAAACTTATCATGAACTTAGTACCTGATAGTATCTTGCTTGTTATGTTGATTGTAGATAGATGGCTCGTGCTGTTGTTCCGTTGAATTTTAATGCGTTCCTTGAGAAAGCAAAGTTGAAAGATGATGGTAGCAATTACACGGACTGGGTCCGTAACCTGAGGATTATCCTCATTGCTGCACAGAAGAATTACGTCCTGGAAGCACCGCTAGGTGCCAGGCCTGCTGCTGGAGCAACACCAGATGTTATGAACGTCTGGCAGAGCAAAGCTGATGACTACTCGATAGTTCAGTGTGCCATGCTTTACGGCTTAGAATCGGGACTTCAACGACGTTTTGAACGTCATGGAGTATATGAGATGTTCCAGGAGTTGAAGTTAATATTTCAAGCAAATGCCCGAATTGAGAGATATGAAGTCTCCAATAAGTTCTATAGCTGCAAGATGGAGGAGAACAGTTCTGTCAGTGAGCATATACTCAAAATGTCTGGGTATAATAATCACTTGATTCAGATGGGAGTTAATCTTCCAGATGATTGCGTCATTGACAGAATTCTCCAATCACTGCCACCAAGCTACAAGAGCTTCATGATGAACTATAATATGCAAGGGATGAACAAGACTATTCCTGAGCTCTTCGCAATGCTGAAAGCTGCGGAGGTAGAAATCAAGAAGGAGCATCAAGTGTTGATGGTTAACAAAACCACTAGTTTCAAGAAAAAGGGCAAAGGGAAGAAGAAGGGGAACTTCAAGAAGAACAGCAAGCAAGTTGCTGCTCAGGAGAAGAATCCCAAGTCTGGACCTAAGCCTGAAACTGAGTGCTTCTACTGCAAGCAGACTGGTCACTGGAAGCGGAACTGCCCCAAGTATTTGGCGGATAAGAAGGATGGCAAGGTGAACAAAGGTATATGTGATATACATGTTATTGATGTGTACCTTACTAGAGCTCGCAGTAGCACCTGGGTATTTGATACTGGTTCTGTTGCTAATATTTGCAACTCGAAACAGGGACTACGGAATAAGCGGACGCTAGCAAAGGACGAGGTGACGATGCGCGTGGGAAACGGTTCCAAAGTCGATGTGATCGCGGTCGGCACGCTACCTCTACATCTACCTTCGGGATTAATATTAGACCTAAATAATTGTTATTTGGTGCCAGCGTTGAGCATGAACATTATATCTGGATCTTGTTTAATGCGAGACGGTTATTCATTTAAATCAGAGAATAATGGTTGTTCTATTTATATGAGTAATGTCTTTTATGGTCATGCACCTTTGAAGAGTGGTCTATTCTTGTTGAATCTCGATAGTAGTGATACACATATTCATAATGTAGAAGACAAAAGATGCAGAGTTGATAATGATGGTGCAACTTATTTTTGGCACTGCCGTTTAGGTCATATCGGTGTAAAGCGCATGAAGAAACTCCATACTGATGGGCTTTTGGAACCACTTGATTATGAATCACTTAGTACTTGCGAACCGTGCCTCATAGGCAAGATGACCAAAACACCGTTCTCCGGTACTATGGAGAGAGCAACAGATTTATTGGAAATCATACATACCGATGTATGTGGTCCGATGAATATTGAGGCTCGTGGCGGATATCGTTATTTTCTCACCTTCACAGATGATTTAAGCAGATATGGGTATATCTACTTAATGAAACATAAGTCTGAAACATTTGAAAAGTTCAAGGAATTTCAGAGTGAAGTAGAAAATCATCGTAACAAGAAAATAAAATTTCTACTATCTGATCGTGGAGGAGAATATTTGAGTTACGAGTTTGGTGTACATTTGAAAAATTGTGGAATAGTTTCGCAACTCACGCCATCCGGAACACCACAGCGTAATGGTGTGTCCGAACATCGTAATCGTACTTTACTAGATATGGTGCGATCTATGATGTCTCTTACTGATTTACCGCTATTATTTTGGGGTTATGCTTTAGAGACAGCCGCATTCACGTTAAATAGGGCACCATCAAAATCCGTTGAGACGACGCCTTATGAACTATGGTTTGGCAAGAAATCAAAGTTGTCGTTTCTTAAAGTTTGGGGCTGCGATGCTTATGTGAAAAAGCTTCAACCTGATAAGATCGAACCCAAAGCGGAGAAATGTGTCTTCATAGGATACCCAAAGGAAACTGTTGGGTATACCTTCTATCACAGATCCGAAGGCAAGACATTCGTTGCTAAGAATGGATCATTTCTAGAGAAGGAGTTTCTCTCGAAAGAAGTGAGTGGGAGGAAAGTAGAACTTGACGAGGTAACTGTACCTGCTCCCTTATTGGAAAATAGTACATCACAGAAAACTATTTCTGCGACACCTATACCAATTAGTGAGGAAGCTAATGATGATGATCATGAAGCTTCAGGACAAGATACTACTGAACCACGTAGATCAACCAGAATGAGATCCGCACCAGAGTGGTACGGTAATCCAGTTCTGGAAGTCATGCTACTAGATCATGATGAACCTACGAACTATGAAGAAGCGATGGTGAGCCCAGATTCCGCAAAGTGGCTTGAGGCCATGAAATCTGAGATGGGATCCATGTATGAGAGCAAAGTATGGACTTTGGTTGACTTGCCCGATGATCGGCAAGAAATTGAGAATAAATGGATCTTCAAGAAAAAGACCGACGCTGACGGTAATATTACTGTCTATAAAGCTCGACTTCTCGCAAAAAGGTTTTCGACAAGTTCAAGGGGTTGACTACGATGAGACCTTCTCACCCGTAGCGATGCTTAAGTCCGTCAGAATCATGTTAGCAATCGCCGCATTTTATGATTATGAAATATGGCAAATGGATGTCAAAACTGCGTTCCTGAATGGATTTCTGGAAGAAGAGTTGTATATGATGCAACCAGAAGGTTTTGTCGATCCGAAGGAAGCTAACAAAGTGTGCAAACTCCAGCGATCCATTTATGGACTGGTGCAAGCATCTCGGAGTTGGAATAAACGCTTTGATAGTGTGATCAAAGCATTTGGCTTTATACAGACTTTTGGAGAAGCCTGTATTTACAAGAAAGTGAGTGGGAGCTCTGTAGCATTTCTGATATTATATGTGGATGACATATTGCTGATTGGAAATGATATAGAATTTCTGGATAGCATAAAGGGATACTTGAATAAAAGTTTTTCGATGAAAGACCTCGGGGAAGCTGCTTACATATTAGGCATAAAGATCTATAGAGATAGATCAAGACGCTTAATTGGACTTTCACAAAGCACATACCTTGACAAGATTTTGAAGAAGTTCAAAATGGATCAAGCAAAGAAAGGGTTCTTGCCTGTGTTACAAGGTGTGAAGTTGAGTCAGACTCAATGCCCGACCACTGCAGAAGATAGAGAGAAAATGAAAGATGTTCCCTATGCTTCAGCCATAGGCTCTATCATGTATGCAATGCTGTGTACCAGACCTGATGTGTGCCTTGCTATAAGTTTAGCAAGGAGATACCAAAGTAATCCAGGAGTGGATCACTGGACAGCGGTCAAGAACATCCTGAAATACCTGAAAAGGACTAGGGATATGTTTCTCGTATATGGAGGTGACAAAGAGCTCACCGTAAGAGGTTACGTTGATGTAAGCTTTGACACTGATCCGGACGATTCTAAATCGCAAACCGGATACGTGTTTACTTTAAACGGTGGAGCTGTCAGTTGGTGCAGTTCTAAACAAAGCGTCATAGCGGGATCTACATGTGAAGCGGAGTACATAGCTGCTTCGGAAGCAGCGAACGAAGGAGTCTGGATGAAGGAGTTCATATCCGATCTAGGTGTCATACCTAGTGCATCGGGTCCAATGAAAATCTTTTGTGACAATACTGGTGCAATTGCTTTGGCAAAGGAATCCAGATTTCACAAAAGGACCAAACACATCAAGAAACGCTTCAACTCCATCCGGGATTTAGTCCAGGTGGGAGACATAGAGATTTGCAAGATACATACGGATCTGAATGTTGCAGACCCGTTGACTAAGCCTCTTCCACGAGCAAAACATGATCAGCACCAAGGCTCCATGGGTGTTAGAATCATTACTGTGTAATCTAGATTATTGACTCTAGTGCAAGTGGGAGACTGAAGGAAATATGCCCTAGAGGCAATAATAAAGTTATTATTTATTTCCTTATATCATGATAAATGTTTATTATTCATGCTAGAATTGTATTAACCGGAAACATAATACATGTGTGAATACATAGACCAACAGAGTGTCACTAGTATGCCTCTACTTGACTAGCTCGTTAATCAAAGATGGTTATGTTTCCTAACCATGAACAAAAAGTTGTTATTTGATTAACGAGGTCACATCATTAGTTGAATGATCTGATTGACATGACCCATTCCATTAGCTTAGCACCCGATCGTTTAGTATGTTGCTATTGCTTTCTTCATGACTTATACATGTTCCTATAACTATGAGATTATGCAACTCCCGTTTACCAGAGGAACACTTTGGGTACTACCAAACGTCACAACGTAACTGGGTGATTATAAAGGAGTACTACAGGTGTCTCCAATGGTGGATGTTGGGTTGGCGTATTTCGAGATTAGGGTTTGTCACTCCGAGTGTCGGAGAGGTATCTCTGGGCCTCTCGGTAATGCACATCACATAAGCCTTGCAAGCACTGCAACTAATATGTTAGTTGTGAGATGATGTATTACGGAACGAGTAAAGAGACTTGCCGGTAACGAGATTGAACTAGGTATTGGATACCGACGATCGAATCTCGGGCAAGTAACATACCGATGACAAAGGGAACAACGTATGTTGTTATGCGGTCTGACCGATAAAGATCTTCGTAGAATATGTAGGAGCCAACATGGGCATCCAGGTCCCGCTATTGGTTATTGACCGGAGACATGTCTCGGTCATGTCTACATTGTTCTCGAACCGTAGGGTCCGCACGCTTAACGTTACGATGACAGTTATAATGAGTTTATGCATTTTGATGTACCGAAGGTTGTTCGGAGTCCCGGATGTGATCACGGACATGACGAGGAGTCTCGAAATGGTCGAGACGTAAAGATTGATATATTGGAAGCCTATGTTTGGACACCGGAAGTGTTCCAGGTGAAATCGGGATTTTACCGGAATACCGGGAGGGTTACCGGAACCCCCCGGGAGGCAAATGGGCCTATTGGGCCTTAGTGGAAAAGAGAAAAGGGGCAGCCCATAGCTGGCCGCGCCCCCCCCCTTCCCCAAGTCCTATTAGGACTAGGAGAAGGGGCCGGCCCCCCCTCTCTCTCCTTTCCCCCTTGGGAGTCCTAGTTGGAATAGGATTGAGGGGGGGAGTCCTACTCCCGGTAGGAGTAGGACTCCTCCCGCGCCCTCTCCCTAGCCGGCCGAACCCCTCCCCCTGCTCCTTTATATACGGGGGCAGGGGGCACCCCATAGACACACAAGTTGATCATTGTTGATCGTTCCTTAGCCGTGTGCGGTGCCCCCTGCCACCAAATTCCACCTCGATCATACCGTTGTAGTGCTTAGGCGAAGCCCTGCGTCGGTAGTACATCAAGATCGTCACCACGCCGTCGTGCTGACGGAACTCTTCCTCGACGCTTTGCTGGATCGGAGCCCGAGGATCATCATCGAGCTGAACGTGTGCTAAGAACTCGGAGGTGCCGGAGTAACGGTGCTTGGATCGGTTGGATCGGGAAGAAGACGTACGACTACTTCCTCTACGTTGTGTGATCGCTTCCGCAGTCGGTCTGCGTTGGTACGTAGACAACACTCTCCCCCTCGTTGCTATGCATCACCATGATCTTGCGTGTGCGTAGGAAAATTTTCGAAATTACTACGTTCCCCAACATGTACCAGTAGCTATGTGTTCGATCTATCTATCTCGTGTTCTTGTTTTGGCATGATCTTGATGTACCGCAAGCTTTGCTATTATAGTTGGATCTTATGATGTTTCTCCCCCTCTATCTCCTTGTGATGAATTGAGTTTTCCCTTTGAAGTTGTCTTATCGGATTGAGTCTTTAAGGATTTGAGAACACTTGATGTATGTCTTGCATGTGCTTATATGTGGTGGCAATGGGATATCATGTGATCTACTTGATGTCTGTTTTGGTGATCAACTTGCGGGTTCCGTGACCTTGTGAACTTGTGCATAGGGGTTGACACACGTTTTCATTTTGACTCTCTAGTAGAAACTTTGGGGCACTCTTTGAAGTTCTTCGTGTTGGTTGAATAAATGAATCTGAGATTGTGTGATGCATATCGTATAATCATATCCACGGATACTTGAGGTGACATTGGAGTATCTAGGTGATATTAGGGTTTTTGTTGATTTGTGTCTTAAGGTGTTATTCTATTACGAACTCTATGATAGATCGAACGGAAAGAATAGCTTCGTGTTATTTTACTACGGACTCTTGAATAGATCGATCAGAAAGGATAACTTTGAGGTGGTTTCACACCCTACAATAATATCTTCGTTTGTTCTCCGCTATTAGTGACATTGGAGTGACTCTTTGTTGCATGTTGAGGGATAGTTATATGATCCAATTATGTTATTATTGTTGAGAGAACTTGCAGTAGTGAAAGTATGAACCTTAGGCCTTGTTTCCTAGCATTGCAATATCGTTTACGCTCTCTTTTATTACTTGTTACCTTGTTGTTTTTATATTTTCAGATTACAAATACTTATATCTACCATCCATATTGCACTTGTATCACCATCTCTTCGCTGAACTAGTGTACCTATACAATTTACCATTGTATTGGGTGTGTTGGGGACACAAGAGACTCTTTGTTATTTGGTTGAGGGTTGTTTGAGAGAGACCATCTTCAACCTACGCCTCCCACGGATTGATAAACCTTAGGTCATCCACTTGAGGGAAATTTGCTACTGTCAAACCTGTGCATTTGGAGGCCCAACAACGTCTACAAGAAGAATGTTGTGTAGTAGACATCAAGCTCTTTTCTGGCGCCGTTGCCAGGGAGGTTAGTGCTTGAAGTTTTCAAGTTTTGAATAAAGATTCGATGGACTATGGAATAAGGAGTGGCAAGGGCCTCACATACTGCTCCACAGTCTGGAAAGACCACCTCTGCGAGAATAAACCACATGTAGGCCCTCGCATACTGCTCCACAGTCCCCGGTTCCACATCTTGCGGGCATTCACCCCGGTGGGTTAGGAGCCAGGGTAGTGCTACATCGGACGTTCGGTTACTCTTGATGGGAGGGCAGTCGCCAATGAGGGCGGTGACCCCGTCCGGCCAGTTCTTCCTATCCAAGCGCCCAATGAGAGAATGGGCCTTGATCGTTAGGGTCGTGATCATGAAGAAGTCCTCGAGCGTCACCGTCATCTCACCACATGGGAGATGGAAAGAGTGCGTCTCGGGCAGCCAACGGTCCATCAACGTTGTGAGAGCCATGTGGACAACCGTCGACGGCGTACACATGAACTGAAGCACGAAACCCAAGAGTCCGACTCTCCTATAATACGGCTTGTAGAGGTTGTCTAATTTTATTTTGTAAGGTTTAGTCAAAGTCAAATTTTGTAAGGTTTGACTAACTTTATTAAAAAATAGCAACATCTACAATACTAAAGTTATATGTTATAAAAATTAATTGCATCATGCATCTAATGATATTAATTTTATATTGTGAATGTTGATATCTTTTTCTACAAAGCTAGTCAAATTTTATAAAGTTTAATTTTGACTAAATTTTATATCCAGACTAAGAAGCAATGGAGAGATTACTAAAAAGAATAGGAGAGAGTACTAAAAAAATGAGGGGCCTTAAAAAAATGAGGGACTAGATGTTCCACTTTAAAAAATCAACAGGATAATTTGCTCCCTGATGCCAAAGCACCACTCCCGTGATCCATGCGACCATCTTTAAACTAAACTAATATATAGTACTACGAGAGTTAATATAGAAATCATTTACCAACCATATTCATCTAATCACCGAGAGGCCGTGAGCCCGTGACCCTATCCCGCATTGCTCTTCCTGCCCCAGAAAAATATCTCCTTCCTTCCTCCTCTGTCCAGCCGCCGTGACCCCGTCCCCTCTACGAACTGCCCCGGCCTCGGCCACGAGGTCAACTCGGGCTCCCTCCCGTCCATCAGATCCAGCCGCCCGTCCTCCTCGATCTGCTGAAGGTCGATAAGCCCACACCGTCGTCGCATCTGGTCCTCCTCGACCTCCGCCGAGCACAGCAGGTCCACGAGGTCGTCGTCGTGGGATCCCCACCACTGCCGCGTCCTCTCCTTCGTCGACCATCCACCAGTCAGGCGCGGGCTGCTTCGGCCCTATTCCGGTGTTCATTGGGGTTCGTGCCGCCATGCATGCGTCGGCCGCCGAGCTCAGCTCGAGGAACTCCGCTGCCCACTAGCAGTACGATGGCCATGACCTCCCTTCCCCTTCATCCTGTGGTGGTTGCCGAGCTTTCCCTCTAAACTGCAGCTTTGGTTTCTTTTTCTTTTATCTCCGGGCGCTTCTGTCGTTTCTGTGATCCAGTTGCTTCTGGATGTATGATTTTTTTTTGTTAGACTCATGTGTGCATGGGCAAAACCTTATGAATTAATTAGCCTCGTCTAATCTGCACATGACTTTGTATATGTATGTCTAGAGCTAGCTTTCTTGATAATAATACAATGCTGCCCGCCTCACCCTCTTCATCCTCTGTTGCTCCTACTCTTCCTCATGTTCTGATCTGGAATTTTTGGGTCATTTTAGAGGATTGTTGAAGTACAGTACTTTTCTTATTCCCTGCATCTTGGTTTGCCCAGCTAGCGTGAGAGGCTTGCTGCTTGTTTGTCAGCATTAGAATAACAGAAACTTTTGCAATACTACCATCGATTTTGTGCAATTTCCACATGTGTGTCTGCGCGCACAGAAATTTTATTTGTTCCTTGTTGAAACGACCAATGGAGCAGCGTTTTCTTTTCTCTAAGATCTCCAATCTGGATCTCAACCTTTGCTTGCCTGAATTCAGCATTTTTTTGGGTGTCATTAAGCCTTGATGAGGTTTTCGACGATTATACATGTGTGAATATTATTTTCCTCGTAACCATTATAATTTTCACCCATACTCTAGAAACCTTTAATATTGATACCGATAGGCCGTGTGGTGGTTTCAGATGCCACTGGTGCCCACAGAACTGCTCTCGACTTTATACTTAAAAAAAGAGAACGGCTCTGGACAGTGTAGTAAACTGCTATGTTGTAAAAAGGAACTGCGAGCGACACATTATTTTTAAAAAGAGTGAACCGGCTGGAGCGAAATAAAACGAGGTATGTTACATGTGTCGGTGACACATTGGAAAGCGTATTCATGGTCAAACACGCGGCTTTTCCTCTACGAGACTACGAAAAACGAATTCATTGTGCCGCAGTTCCATTACCAGTGCGAAGCACCGTCGCAGTCCAATTCCTAGTTTCATAAGGTGCCGAACCTTTGACCAGATCTACAAAAATGGCAGTTCTTACAATGACCGTCCAGCACGCCGGACTAAGAACTTTTAGTACATTGCTTCGTAAGATGCCCGAAGTAGTTTCTATCGTGGTCTGCATTTTCAGAAAGGCAAAGCTGCTCCTGTTCTCAGGGCGCATGCATAGCCAGAGGGTAGGTTGCCATCTTGAGGCCTGCCACTACATAAAGGTCCAGCTGACCATTTCTAATATGCTGTGGCGAAATTCAGTAATCTATAAAATCAAAACCTTATCCACCTAAAAGTGCGAATCCTAAAGCCAACCAATGGTTCCGATAACAACCACCGGAGCTAGTGTGGGTAGCAAATCCATTTATATATATAAAATCTTTCACTTTTAAAAATAGTTAGAAACTTACTAGTCATGTCATGGCGGTACACCAGAACTGACCACTCACCTAGACTAGGAATCCCCTGTTCAAAAAGGAAGTCAGGCTAATACTAATTCACAACCAAACAACCTGGGGAGAGAAATAAGAGAGACTCATGTTTTAATTTAGAGTTATTTTACAATGCATCTGGACGATATGGACCGTCCGTCGAGCGAATTCGATGGTCCAGACCCGATGCAATACGTTGATGTCACGTGTATTATATCAGACCCATAGGGACATTTTCGAGAGAAAAAATATTTTGAATTGTTCAGATTTTCCCTCCCAAATATTTCAAGGGTATTCTCGATACAAATTTCAGGGCTATTTTCTGTTCGATTTTTATCCCATTCGGTAGGGTTTATTCCTCGCCGCCGCTAGGGTAAAATGACTCTTAATCCTCGCCGACAGGATCTAGCCGCACGTCGCTGAAGGAAATATGCCCTAGAGGCAATAATAAAGTTATTATTTATTTCCTTATATCATGATAAATGTTTATTATTCATACTAGAATTGTATTAACCGGAAACATAATACATGTGTGAATACATAGACAAACAGAGTGTCACTAGTATGCCTCTACTTGACTAGCTCGTTAATCAAAGATGATTATGTTTCCTAACCATGGACAAAGAGTTGTTATTTGATTAACAGGATCACATCATTAGGTGAATGATCTGATTGACATGACCCATTCCATTAGCTTAGCACCCGATCGTTTAGTATGTTGCTATTGCTTTCTTCATGACTTAGACATGTTCCTATGACTATGAGATTATGCAACTCCCGTTTACCGGAGGAACACTTTGTGTGCTACCAAACGTCACAACGTAACTGAGTGATTATAAAGGAGCTCTACAGGTGTCTCCGAAGGTACATGTTGGGTTGGCGTATTTCAAGATTAGGATTTGTCACTCCGATTGTCGGAGAGGTATCTCTGGGCCCGCTCGGTAATGCACATCACTATAAGCCTTGCAAGCATTGCAACTAATGAGTTAGTTGCAGGATGATGTATTGCGGAACGAGTAAAGAGACTTGCCGGTAACGATATTGAACTAGGTATTGAGATACCGACGATCGAATCTCGGGCAAGTAACATACCGATGACAAAGGGAACAACGTATGTTGTTATGCGGTCTGACCGATAAAGATCTTCGTAGAATATGTAGGAGCCAATATGGGCATCCAGGTCCCGCTATTGGTTATTGACAAGAGAGGTGTCTCGGTCATGTCTACATAGTTCTCGAACCCGTAGGGTCCACACGCTTAACGTTCGTTGACGATATAGTACTATGAGTTATGTATGTTGGTGACCGAATGTTGTTCGGAGTCCCGGATGAGATCACGGACATGACGAGGAGCTCCGAAATGGTCCGGAGGTAAAGATTCATATATTGGATGATATGGTTAGGCCAAGGGGTCAAGCCCACAGGGCTATAAGTCGGTGCAAAAGGAGTTTTGCGGAGGCCAGGGGGCCAAACCCCAGAGACCCTAGCGTCTGGCCCTAGGCCAGACGCCGAGGCCCATGGCGTCTGGGCCAGACGCTGAGGTTTGTGGCGTTTGGTCCTGGAGTCCGAGTGGGACTCTTGCCTTTCGGGCAAAACCGACTTTGAGGAGGCTTTTACTCCAAGTTTCGACCCCAGGGCTCAACATATAAATAGAGGGGCAGGGCTAGCACCAAAGAGAGATCAAGAAACACCAAGCCGTGTGCCGGCAACCCTGTCTCCTCTAGTTTATCCTCTGTCATACTTTTCGTAGTGCTTAGGCGAAGCCCTGCGGAGATTGTTCTTCACCAACACCGTCACCACGCCGTCGTGCTGCCGGAACTCATCTACTACTTCGCCCCTCTTGCTGGATCGAGAAGGCGAGGACATCACTGAGCTGAACGTGTGCATAACTCGGAGGTGCCGTGCTTTCGGTACTTGGATCGGTCGGACGTGAAGACGTACAACTACATCAACCGCGTTGATATAACGCTTCCGGGAACGGTCGACGAGGGTACGTAGACAACACTCTCCCCTCTCGTTGCTGTGCATCACCATGATCTTGCGTGTGCGTAGGAAAATTTTGAAATTACTACGTTCCCCAACAGTGGCATCCGAGCCAGGTTTTATGGTTTGATGTTATGTGCACGAGTAGAACACAAGTGAGTTGTGGGCGATATAAGTCATACTTCCTACCAGCATGTCATACTTTGGTTCGGTGGTATTGTTGGATGAAGCGGCCCGGACCGACATTACGCGTACGCTTACGCGAGACCGGTTCTCCCGACGTGCTTTGCACATAGGTTTCTTGCGGGTGACTGTTTCTCCAACTTTAGTTGAACCAAGTGTGGCTACGCCCGGTCCTTGCGAAGGTTAAAACGACATCAACTTGACAAACTATCGTTGTGGTTTTGATGCGTAGGTAAGATTGGTTCTTGCTTAAGCCCATAGCAGCCACGTAAAACTTGCAACAAACAAAGTAGAGGACGTCTAACTTGTTTTTACAGGGCATGTTGTGATGTGATATGGTCAAGACATGATGCTAAATTTTATTGTATGAGATGATCATGTTTTGTAACCGAGTTATTGGCAACTGGCAGGAGCCATATAGTTGTCGCTTTATTGTATGCAATGCAATCACACTGTAATGCTTTACTTTATCACTAAGCGGTAGCGATAGTCGTGGAAGCATAAAAGTGGCGAGATGACAACGATGCTGCGATGGAGATCAAGGTGTCGCGCCGGTGACGATGGTGATCATGACGGTGCTTCGGAGATGGAGATCACAGGCACAAGATGATGATGGCCATATCATATCACTTATATTGATTGCATGTGATGTTTATCTTTTATACATCTTATCTTGCTTTGATTGACGGTAGCATTATAAGATGATCTCTCACTAAATTATCAAGAAGTGTTCTCCCTGAGTATGCACCGTTGCGAAAGTTCTTCGTGCTGAGACACCACGTGATGATCGGGTGTGATAGGCTCTACGTTCAAATACAACCGGTGCAAAACAGTTGCACACGCGGAATACTCAGGTTATACTTGACGAGCCAAGCATATACAGATATGGCCTCGGAACACGGAGACCGAAAGGTCGAGCATGAATCATATAGTAGATATGATCAACATAGTGATGTTCACCATTGAAACTACTCCATCTCACGTGATGATCGGACATGGTTTAGTTGATTTGGATCACGTGATCACTTAGATGATTAGAGGGATGTCTATCTAAGTGGGAGTTCTTAAGTAATATGATTAATTGAACTTAAATTTATCATGAACTTAGTCCTGGTAGTATTTTGCAAATTATGTTGTAGATCAATAGCTCGCGTTGTTGCTTCCCTGTGTTTATTTTGATATGTTCCTAGAGAAAATTGTGTTGAAAAATGTTAGTAGCAATGATGCGGATTGGATCCGTGATCTGAGGTTTATCCTCATTGCTGCATAGAAGAATTATGTCCTTGATGCACCGCTAGGTGACAGACCTATTGCAGGAGCAGATGCAGACGTTATGAACGTTTGGCTAGCTCAATATGATGACTACTTGATAGTTTAGTGCACCATTCTTAATAGCTTAGAATCGGGACTTCAAAGACGTTTCGAACGTCGTGGACCATATGAGATGTTCCGGGAGTTGAAGTTAATATTTCAAACAAATACCCGAGTTGAGAGATATGAAGTCTCCAACAAGTTCTACAGCTAAAAGATGGAGGAGAATCGCTCAACTAGTGAGCATGTGCTCAGATTGTCTGGGTACTACAATCACTTGAATCAAGTGTGAGTTAATCTTCCAGACAAAATAGTGATTGACAGAATTCTCTAGTCACCATCACCAAGTTAGTAGAACTTCGTGATGAACTATGATATGCAAGGGATAACGGAAACGATTCCCAAGCTCTTCGTAATACTGAAATCGACGAAGGTAGAAATCAAGAAAAATATCAAGTGTTGATGGTTGACAAGACCACTAGTTTCAAGAAAAGGGCAAAGGGAAGAAAGGGAACTTCAAGAAGAACGGCAAGCGAGTTGCTGCTCAAGTGAAGAAGCCCAAGTCTGGACCTAAGCCTGAGACTAAGTGCTTCTACTACAAAGGAACTGGTCACTGGAAGCGAAAACTACCCCAAGTATTTGGCGGATAAGAAGGATGGCAAAGTGAACAAATGTATATTTGATATACAGATTATTGATGTGTATTTTACTAGTGTTCATAGCAACCCCTCGGTATTTGATACTGGTTCAGTTGCTAAGAGTAGTAACTCAAAACGGGAGTTGCAGAATGAACAGAAACTAGTTAAGGGTGAAGTGACGATGTGTGTTGGAAGTGGTTCCAAGATTGATATGATCATCATCGCACACTCCCTATACTTTCGGGATTAGTGTTGAACCTAAATAAGTGTTATTTGGTGTTTGCGTTGAGCATGAATATGATTTGATCATGTTTATTGCAATACGGTTATTCATTTAAGTAAGAGAATAAATTGTTGTTCTGTTTACATGAATAAAACCTTATATGGTTACACACCCAATGAAAATGGTTCGTTGGATCTCGATCGTAGTGACACACATATTCATAATATATTGAAACCAAAAGATGCAAAGTTAATAATCATAGTGCAACTTATTTGCGGCACCGCCGTTTAGGTCATATTGGTGTAAAGCGCATGAAGCAACTCCATGCTGATGGGATTTTGCAATCACTTGATTATGAATCACTTGATGCTTGCGAACCATGCCTCATGGGCAAGATGACTAAGACTCCTTTCTCCGGAACAATGGAGCGAGCAACTGACTTATTGGAAATACATACTGATGTATGCGATCCGATGAGTGTTAAGGCTCGCGGCGGGTATCATTATTTTCGGACCTTCACAGATGATTTGAGCAGATATGGGTATATCTACTTGATGAAACACAAGTCTGAAACATTTGAAAAGTTCAAATAATTTTAGAGTGAAGTGGAGAATCATTGTAACAAAAATAAAAGTTTCTACGATATGATCGCAGAAGTAAAATATTTGAGTTACGAGTTTGGCCTTCAGTTAAAACAATGTGAAATAATTTCACTACTCACGCCACCTGGAACACCACAGTGTAATGGTGTGTCCGAACGTCATAACCGTACTTTATTAGATATAGTGCGATCTATGATGTCTCTTACCGATCTACCACTATATTTTTGGGGTTATGCATTAGAGACAGCTGCATTCACGTTAAATAGGGCACCATCTAAATCCGTTGAGATGACACAATCTGAATTATGGTTTGGCAAGAAACCGAAGTTGTCGTTTCTTAAAGTTTTGGGTTGTGATGCTTATGTGAAAAAGTTTCATCCTGATAAGCTCAAACGCAAATCGGAGAAATATGTCTTCATAGGATACCCAAAGGAGACTGTTGGGTACACCTTCTATCACACATCCGAAGGCAAGACATTCGTTGCTAAGAATGGATCCTTTTTAGAGAAGGAGTTTCTCTCGAAAGAAGTGAGTGGGAGGAAAGTAGAAATTGATGAGGTAACTGTGTTGGGGAACGTAGTAATTTCAAAAAATTTCCTACGCACACGCAAGATCATGGTGATGCATAGCAACGAGAGGGAGAGTCTGATCTACGTACCCTTGTAGATCGCAACGGAAGCGTTGACACAACATAGAGGAAGTAGTCGTACGTCTTCTTCCTGATCCGATCGATCCAAGCACCGTTACTCCGGCACCTCCGAGTTCTTAGCACACATACAGCTCGATGACGATCCCGGGGCTCCGATCTAGCAAAGCTTCGGGGAGGAGTTCTGTCAGCACGACGGCGTGGTGACGATCTTGATGTTCTACCGACGCAGGGCTTCGCCTAAGCACTACAACGATATGATCGAGGTGGAATATGGTGGCAGGGGCACCGCACACGGCTAAGGAACGATCTCAAAGATCAACTTGTGTGTCTTGGGGTGCCCCCTGCCCCCGTATATAAAGGAGCAAGGGGAGGAGGCCGGCCGGCCAGGTGTGGCGCGCCAAGGAGGAGTCCTCCTCCAAGACTCCTACTAGGAGGGGGAAAGAGGTGGAGTGGGAGAAGGAAAGGGGGGCGCCGCCCCCCTCCCCTAGTCCAATTCGGACCAGGGAGGAGGTGGCGCGCGGCCCACCTCTGGCAGCCCTTCTCTCTCTCCACTAAATCCCATATGGCCCATTACTTCTCCCGGTAGGGTTCCGGTAACCCTCCGGCTCTCCGGTTTTCTCCGAAATCACCCGGAACACTTCTGGCGTCCGAATATAGTCATCCAATATATCAATCTTTATGTCTCGACCATTTTGAGACTCCTCGTCATGTCCACGATCACATCCGGGACTCCGAACTAACTTCGGTACATCAAAATGCATAAACTCATAATAACTGTCATCGTAACGTTAACCGTGCGGACCCTACGGTTCGAGAACAATGTAGACATGACTGAGACACATCTCCGGTCAATAACCAATAGCGGGACCTGGATGCCCATATTGGCTCCTACATATTCTATGAAGATCTTTATCGGTCAGACCGCATAACAACATACGTTGTTCCCTTTGTCATCGGTATGTTACTTGCCCGAGATTCGATCGTCGGTATCCAATACCTAGTTCAATCTCGTTACCGGCAAGTCTCTTTACTCGTTCCGTAATACATCATCTCGCAACTAACTCATTAGTCACAATGCTTGCAAGGCTTATGTGATGTGCATTACCGAGAGGGCCCAGAGATACCTCTCCGACAATCGGAGTGACAAATCCTAATCTCGAAATACGCCAACCCAACATCTACCTTTGGAGACACCTGTAGAGCTCCTTTATAATCACCCAGTTACGTTGTGACGTTTGGTAGCACACAAAGTGTTCCTCCGGTAAACGGGAGTTGCATAATCTCATAGTCATAGGAACATGTATAAGTCATGAAGAAAGCAATAGCAACATACTAAACGATCGGGTGCTAAGCTAATGAAATGGGTCATGTCAATCAGACCATTCAACTAATGATGTGACCTCGTTAATCAAATAACAACACATTGTTCATGGTTAGGAAACATAACCATCTTTGATTAACGAGCTAGTCAAGTAGAGGCACACTAGTGACACTAAGTTTGTCTATGTATTCACACATGTATTATGTTTCCGGTTAATACAATTCTAGCATGAATAATAAACATTTATCATGATATAATGAAATAAATAATAACTTTATTATTGTCTCTAGGGCATATTTCCTTCAGTCTCCCACTTGCACTAGAGTCAATAATCTAGATTATACAGTAATGATTCTAACACCCATGGAGCCTTGGTGCTAATCATGTTTTGCTCGTGGAAGAGGCTTAGTCAACGGGTCTGCCACATTCAGATCCGTATGTATCTTGCAAATCTCTATGTCTCCCACCTGGACTAGATCCCGGATGGAATTGAAGCGTCTCTTGATGTGTTTGGTCCTCTTGTGAAATCTGAATTCCTTTGCCAAGGCAATTGCACCAGTATTGTCACAAAAGATTTTCATTGGACCCGATGCACTAGGTATGACACCTAGATCGGAAATGAACTCCTTCATCCAGACTCCTTCGTTCGCTGCTTCCGAAGCAGCTATGTACTCCGCTTCACATGTAGATCCCGCTACGATGCTTTATTTAGAACTGCACCAACTGACAGCTCCACCGTTTAATGTAAACACGTATCCGGTTTGCGATTTAGAATCGTCTGGATCAGTGTCAAAGCTTGCATCAACGTAACCTCTTACGGTGAGCTCTTTGTCACCTCCATATACGAGAAACATATCCTTAGTCCTTTTCAGGTATTTCAGGATGTTCTTGACCGCTGTCCAGTGATCCACTCCTGGATTACTTTGGTACCTCCCTGCTAAACTTATATATAGCAAGGCACACATCAGGTCTGGTACACAACATTGCATACATGATAGAGCCTATGGCTGAAGCATAGGGAACATCTTTCATTTTCTCTCTATCTTCTGCAGTGGTCGGGCTTTGAGTCTGACTCAATTTCACACCTTGTAACATAGGCAAGAACCCTTTCTTTGCTTGATCCATTTTGAACTTCTTCAAAATCTTGTCAAGGTATGTGCTTTGTGAATGTCCAATTAACGTCTTGATCTATCTCTATAGATCTTTATGCCTAATATGTAAGCAACTTCACCGAGGTCTTTCATTGAAAAACTCTTATTCAAGTATCCCTTTATGCTATCCAGAAATTCTATATCATTTCCAATCAGTAATATGTCATCCACATACAATATCAGAAATGCTACAGAGCTCCCACACACTTTCTTGTAAATACAGGCTTCTCCAAAAGTCTGTATAAAACCAAATGCTTTGATCACACTATCAAAACGTTTATTCCAACTCCGAGAGGCTTGCACCAGTCCATAAATGGATCGCTGGAGCTTGCACACTTTGTTAGCTCCCTTTGGATCAACAAAACCTTCCGGTTGCATCATATACAACTCTTCTTCCAGAAATCCATTCAGGAATGCATTTTTGACATCCATCTGCCAAATTTCATAATCATAAAATGCGGCAATTGCTAACATGATTCGGACAGACTTAAGCATCGCTACGGGTGAGAAGGTCTCATCGTAGTCAACCCCTTGAACTTCTCAAAAACCTTTTGCGACAAGTCGAGCTTTATAGACAGTAACATTACCGTCAGCGTCAGTCTTTTTCTTGAAGATCCATTTATTCTCAATTGCTTGCCGATCATCGGGCAAGTCAACCAAAGTCCATACTTTGTTCTCATACATGGATCCCATCTCAGATTTCATGGCTTCAAGCCACTTTGCAGAATCTGGGCTCACCATCGCTTCTTCATAGTTCGTAGGTTCATCATGATCTAGTAGCATGACTTCCAGAACTGGATTACCGTACCACTCTGGCGCGGATCTTGCTCTGGTTGATCTACGAGGTTCAGTAGTATCTTGTTCTGAAATTTCATGATCATTATCATTAACTTCCTCAGTTATTGGTGTAGGTGTCGCAGAAACAGTTTTCTGTGATGTACTACTTTCCAATAAGGGAGCAGGTACAGTTACCTCGTCAAGTTCTACTTTCCTCCCACTCACTTCTTTCGAGAGAAACTCCTTCTCAAGAAAGTTTCCGAATTTACCAACAAAAGTCTTGCCTTCGGATCTGTGATAGAAGGTGTATCCAATAGTTTCCTTTGGATATCCTATGAAGACACATTTCTCCGATTTGGGTTCGAGCTTATCAGGTTGAAGCTTTTTCACATAAGCATCGCAGCCCCAAACTTTCAGAAACGACAACTTTGGTTTATTGCCAAACCATAGTTCATAAGGCGTCGTCTCAGCGGATTTTGATGGTGCCCTATTTAACGTGAATGCGGCCGTCTCTAGAGCGTATCCCCAGAACGATAGCGGTAAATCAGTAAGAGACATCATAGATCGCACCATATCTAGTAAAGTACGATTACGACGTTCGGACACACCATTACGCTGTGGTGTTCCGGGTGGCGTGAGTTGCGAAACTATTCCACAATTTTTTCAAATGTACACCAAACTCGTAACTCAAATATTCTCCTCCACGATCAGATCGTAGAAACTTTATTTTCTTGTTACGATGATTTTCCACTTCACTCTGAAATTCTTTGAACTTTTCAAATGTTTCAGACTTATGTTTCATTAAGTAGATATACCCATATCTGCTTAAATCATCTGTGAAGGTGAGAAAAATAACGATATCCGCCACGAGCCTCGATATTCATCGGACCACATACATCTGTACGTATGATTTCCAACAAATCTGTTGCTCTCTCCATAGTACCGGAGAACGGTGTTTTAGTCATCTTGCCCATGAGGCACGGTTCACAAGTACCAAGTGATTCATAATCAAGTGGTTCCAAAAGTCCATCAGTATGGAGTTTCTTCATGCGCTTTACACCGATATGACCTAAATGGCAGTGCCACAAATAAGTTGCACTATCATTATCAACTCTGCATATTTTGGCTTCTACATTATGAATATGTGTATCACTACTATCGAGATTCAACAAGAATAGACCACTCTTCAAGGGTGCATGACCATAAAAGATATTACTCATATAAATAGAACAACCATTATTCTCTGATTTAAATGAATAACCGTCTCGCATTAAACAAGATCTAGATATAATGTTCATGCTCAACGCTGGCACCAAATAACAATTATTTAGGTCTAATATTAATCCCGAAGGTAGATGTAGAGGTAGCGTGCCGACCGCGATCACATCGACTTTGGAACCGTTTCCTACGCGCATCGTCACCTCGTCCTTAGCCAATCTTCGCTTAATCCGTAGTCCCTGTTTCGAGTTGCAAATATTAGCAACAAAACCAGTATCAAATACCCAGGTGCTACTGCGAGCATTAGTAAGGTACACATCAATAACATGTATATCACATATACCTTTGTTCACCTTGCCATCCTTCTTATCCGCCAAATACTTGGGGCAGTTCCGCTTCCAGTGACCAGTCTGCTTGCAGTAGAAGCACTCAGTTTCAGGCTTAGGTCCAGACTTGGGTTTCTTCTCTTGAGCAGCAACTTGCTTGCCGTTCTTCTTGAAGTTCCCCTTCTTCTTCCCTTTGCCCTTTTTCTTGAAACTAGTGGTTTTGTTAACCATCAACACTTGATGCTCCTTCTTGATTTCTACCTCCGCAGCTTTCAGCATTGCGAAGAGCTCGGGAATAGTCTTGTTCATCCCTTGCATATTATAGTTCATCACGAAGCTCTTGTAACTTGGTGGAAGTGATTGGAGAATTCTGTCAATGACACAATCATCTGGAAGATTAACTCCCATCTGAATCAAGTGATTATTATACCCAGACATTCTGAGTATATGTTCACTGACATAACTGTTCTCCTCCATCTTGCAGCTATAGAACTTATTGGAGACTTCATATCTCTCAATCCGGGCATTTGCTTGAAGTATTAACTTCAACTCCTGAAACATCTCATATGCTCCATGACATTCAAAACGTTGTTGAAGTCCCGATTCTAAGCCGTAAAGCATGGCACACTGAACTATCGAGTAGTCATCAGCTTTGCTCTGCCAGACGTTCATAACATCTGGTGTTGCTCCAGCAGCAGGTCTGGCACCCAGCAGTGCTTCCAGGACGTAATTCTTCTGTGCAGCAATGAGGATAATCCTCAAGTTATGGACCCAGTCCGTGTAATTGCTACCATCATCTTTCAACTTTTCTTTCTCAAGGAACGCATTAAAATTCAACGGAACAACAGCACGAGCCATCTATCTACAATCAACATAAACAAGCAAGATGCTATCAGGTACTAAGTTCATGATAAATTTAAGTTCAATTAATCATATTACTTAAGAACTCCCACTTAGATAGACATCCCTCTATTCCTCTAAGTGATCACGTGATCCAAATCAATTAAACCATGTCCGATCATCACGTGAGATGGAGTAGTTTCATCGGTGAACATCATTATGTTGATCATATCTACTATATGATTCACGCTCGACCTTTCGGTCTCCGTGTTCCGAGGCCATATCTGTATATGCTTGGCTCGTCAAGTATAACCTGAGTATTCCGCGTGTGCAACTGTTTTGCACCCGTTGTATTTGAACGTAGAGCCTATCACACCCGATCATCACGTGGTGTCTCAGCACGAAGAACTTTCGCAACGGTGCATACTCAGGGAGAACACTTCTTGATAATTTAGTGAGAGATCATCTTATAATGCTACCGTCAATCAAAGCAAGATAAGATGCATAAAAGATAAACATCACATGCAATCAATATAAGTGATATGATATGGCCATCATCATCTTGTGCTTGTGATCTCCATCTCCGAAGCACCGTCATGATCACCATCGTCACCGGCGCGACACCTTGATCTCCATCGTAGCATCGTTGTCGTCTCGCCAATCTTATGCTTCCATGACTATCGCTACCGCTTAGTGATAAAGTAAAGCATTACATCGCGATTGCATTGCATACAATAAAGCGACAACCATATGGCTCCTGCCAGTTGCCGATAACTCGGTTACAAAACATGATCATATCATACAATAAAATTTAGCATCATGCCTTGACCATATCACATCACAACATGCCCTGCAAAAACAAGTTAGACGTCCTCTACTTTGTTGTTGCAAGTTTTACGTGGCTGCTACGGGCTTAAGCAAGAACCAATCTCACCTACGCATCAAAACCACAACGATAGTTTGTCAAATAGACTCCGTTTTAACCTTCTCAAGGACCGGGCGTAGCCACACTCGGTTCAACTAAAGTTGGAGAGACAGTCGCCCGCAAGCCACCTGTGTGCAAAGCACGTCGGGGGAACCAGTCTCGCGTAAGCGTACGCGTAAGGTTGGTCCGGGTCGTCTTGTCCAACAATACCGCCGAACCAAAGTATGACATGCTGGTAGGCAGTATGACTTATATCGCCCACAACTCACTTGTTTTCTACTCGTGCAAATAACATCAAACCATAAAACCTAGGCTCGGATGCCACTGTTCGGGAACGTAGTAATTTCAAAAAATTTCCTACGCACACGCAAGATCATGGTGATGCATAGCAACGAGAAGGAGAGTCTGATCTACGTACCCTTGTAGATCGCAACGGAAGCGTTGACACAACATAGAGGAAGTAGTCGTACGTCTTCTTCCTGATCCGATCGATCCAAGCACCGTTACTCCGGCACCTCCGAGTTCTTAGCACACATACAGCTCAATGACGATCCCCGGGGAGGAGTTCTGTCAGCACGACGGCGTGGTGACGATCTTGATGTTCTACCGACGCAGGGCTTCGCCTAAGCACTACAACGATATGATCGAGGTGGAATATGGTGGCAGGGGGCACCGCACACGGCTAAGGAACGATCTCAAAGATCAACTTGTGTGTCTTGGGGTGCCCCCTGCCCCCGTATATAAAGGAGCAAGGGGAGGAGGCCGGCCGGCCAGGTGTGGCGCGCCAAGGAGGAGTCCTCCTCCTAGACTCCTACTAGGAGGGGGAAAGAGGTGGAGTGGGAGAAGGAAAGGGGGGGCACCGCCCCCCTCCCCTAGTCCAATTCGGACCAGGGAGGAGGTGGCGCACGGCCCACCTCTGGCAGCCCTTCTCTCTCTCCACTAAAGCCCATATGGCCCATTACTTCTCCCGGTAGGGTTCCGGTAACCCTCCGGCTCTCCGGTTTTCTCCGAAATTACCCGGAACACTTCTGGTGTCCGAATATAGTCATCCAATATATCAATCTTTATGTCTCGACCATTTCGAGACTCCTCGTCATGTCCGTGATCACATCCGGGACTCCGAACTAACTTCGGTACATCAAAATGCATAAACTCATAATAACTGTCATCGTAACGTTAAGCGTGCAGACCGTACGGTTCGAGAACAATGTAGACATGACTGAGACACATCTCCGGTCAATAACCAATAGCGGGACCTGGATGCCCATATTGGCTCCTACATATTCTACGAAGATCTTTATCGGTCAGACCGCATAACAACATACGTTGTTCCCTTTGTCATCGGTATGTTACTTGCCCGAGATTCGATCGTCGGTATCCAATACCTAGTTCAATCTCGTTACCGGCAAGTCTCTTTACTTGTTCCGTAATATATCATCTCGCAACTAACTCATTAGTCACAATTAATGCTTGCAAGGCTTATGTGATGTGCATTACCGAGAGGGCCCAGAGATACCTCTCTGACAATCGGAGTGACAAATCCTAATCTCGAAATACGCCAACCGAACATCTACCTTTGGAGACACCTGTAGAGCTCCTTTATAATCACCCAGTTACGTTGTGACGTTTGGTAGCACACAAAGTGTTCCTCTGGTAAACGGGAGTTGCATAATCTCATAGTCATAGGAACATGTATAAGTCATGAAGAAAGCAATAGCAACATACTAAACGATCGGGTGCTAAGCTAATGAAATGGGTCATGTCAATCAGATCATTCAACTAATGATGTGACCTCGTTAATCAAATAACAACACATTGTTCATGGTTAGGAAACATAACCATCTTTGATTAACGAGCTAGTCAAGTAGAGGCATACTAGTGACACTAAGTTTGTCTATGTATTCACACATGTATTATGTTTCCGGTTAATACAATTCTAGCATGAATAATAAACATTTATCATGATATAAGGAAATAAATAATAACTTTATTATTGCCTCTAGGGCATATTTCCTTCAAACTGTACCTCCTCCCTTATTGGAAAGTAGTTCATCACAGAAATCTGTTCCTGTGACTACTACACCAATTAGTGAGGAAGCTAATGATGATGATCATGTAACTTCAGATCAAGTTACTACCAAATCTCGTAGGTAAACCAGAGTGAGATCCGCACCATAGTGGTACGGTAATCCTATTCTGGAAGTCATGTTACTAGACCATGACGAACTTGCGAACTATGAGGAAGCGGTGATGAGCCCAGATTCCGCGAAATGGTTTGAGGCCATGAAATCTGAGATATGATCCATGTATGAGAACAAAGTATGGACTTTGATGGATTTGCCCGATGATCGGCAAGCCATAGAAAATAAATGGATCTTCAAGAGGAAGACAGATGCTGATAGTAGTGTTACTATCAACAAAGCTAGAATTGTCGCAAAAGGTTTTCGACAAGTTCAAGGTGTTAACTACGATGAGATTTTCTCACTCGTATCTATGCTTAAGTCTGTCCGAATCATGTTAGCAATTGCCGCATTTTATGAAATCTGGCAAATGGATAAACAAAACTGCATTCCTTAATGGATTTATTAAAGAAGAGTTGTATATGATGCAACCAGAAGGTTTTGTCAATCCTAAAGGTGTTAACAAAATATGCAAGCTCCAGCGATCCATCTATGGACTGGTGCAAGTATCTCGGAGTTGGAATACACGCTTTGATAAGTTGATCAAAGCATATAGTTTTATACAGACTTGCGATGAAGTCTGTATTTACAAGAAAGTGAGTGGGAGCACTACAACATTTCTGATAAGCACATGTAAATGACATATTGTTGATCGGAAATAATGTAGAATTATTCTGCAAAGCATAAAGGAGTATTTGAAAGAAGTTTTTCGAAGAAGGACCTCGGTGAAGGTGCTTACATATTGAGCATCAAGATCTATAGAGATAGATCAAGATGCTTGATAAGTTTTTTTCAATAAGTACAAACCTTGACAAGATTTTGAAGTAGTTCAAAATGGAACAGTCAAAGAAAGAGTTTCTTGCCTATGTTACAAGGTGTGAAATTGAGTAAGACTCAAAGCCCGACCATGGCAGAAGATAGAAAGAGAATGAATGTCATTCCCTATGCCTTGGTCATAGGTTCTATAAAGTATGTCATGCTGTGTACCAGATCTATTGTATACCCTACCACTGAGTTTGGCAAGGGAGTACAATAGTGATCTAGGAGTAGATCACTGGACAGCGGTCAAAATTATCCTTAGTGGAATAAGGATATGTTTCTCGATTATGGAAGTGAAAAAAGGTTCGTCGTAAAGGGTTACGCCGATGCAAGTTTTGACACTAATCTAGATGACTCTAAGTCTCGGTCTAGATACATATTGAAAGTGGGAGCAATTAGCTAGAGTAGGTCCATGCAGAGCATTGTTGACATAGAAATTTGCAAAATACATACGGATCTGAATGTGGCAGACCCGTTGACTAAGATTCTCTCACAAGCAAAACATGATCACACCTTAGTACTCTTTGGGTGTTAATCACATAGCGATGTGAACTAGATTACTAAATCCAGTAAACCCTTTGGGTGTTGGTCACATGGCGATGTGAACTATGGGTGTTAATCACATGGTGATGTGAACTATTGCTGTTAAATCACATGACGATGTGAACTAGATTATTGACTCTAGTGCAAGTGGGAGACTGAAGGAAATATGCCCTAGAGGCAATAATAAAGTTATTATTTATTTCCTTATATCATGATAAATGTTTATTATTCATGCTAGAATTGTATTAACCGGAAACATAATACATGTGTGAATACATAGACAAACAGAGTGTCACTAGTATGCCTCTACTTGACTAGCTCGTTAATCAAAGATGGTTATGTTTCCTAACCATGGACAAAGAGTTGTTATTTGATTAACAGGATCACATCATTAGGTGAATGATCTGATTGACATGACCCATTCCATTAGCTTAGCACCCGATCGTTTAGTATGCTGCTATTGCTTTCTTCATGACTTATACATGTTCCTATGACTATGAGATTATGCAACTTCCGTTTACCGAAGGAACACTTTGTGTGCTACCAAACGTCACAACGTAACTGAGTGATTATAAAGGAGCTCTACAGGTGTCTCCGAAGGTACATGTTGGGTTGGCGTATTTCAAGATTAGGATTTGTCACTCCGATTGTCGGAGAGGTATCTCTGGGCCCACTCGGTAATGCACATCACTATAACCCTTGCAAGCATTGCAACTAATGAGTTAGTTGCGGGATGATGTATTACGGAACGAGTAAAGAGACTTGCCGGTAACGAGATTGAACTAGGTATTGAGATACCGACGATCGAATCTCAGGCAAGTAACATACCGATGACAAAGGGAACAACGTATGTTGTTATGCGGTCTGACCGATAAAGATCTTCGTAGAATATGTAGGAGCCAATATGGGCATCCAGGTCCCGCTATTGGTTATTGACAAGAGAGGTGTCTCGGTCATGTCTACATAGTTCTCGAACCCGTAGGGTCCGCACGCTTAACGTTCGTTGACGATATAGTACTATGAGTTGTATGTTGGTGACCGATTGTTGTTCGGAGTCCCGGATGAGATCACGGACATGACGAGGAGCTCCGGAATGGTCCGGAGGTAAAGATTCATATATTGGATGATATGGTTAGGCCAAGGGGTCAAGCCCACAGGGCTATAAGTCGGTGCAAAAGGAGTTTTGCGGAGGCCAGGGGGCCAAACGGCGGAGACCTTGGCGTCTGGCCCTGGGCCAGACGCCGAGGCCCATGGCATCTGGGCCAGACGCCAAGGTTTGTGGCGTTTGGTCCTGGAGTCCGAGTGGGACTCTTGCCTTTCGGGCAAAACCGACTTTGAGGAGGATTTTACTCCAAGTTTCGACCCCAGGTTTCAACATATAAATAGAGGGGCAGGGCTAGCACCAAAGAGAGATCAAGAAACACCAAGCCGTGTGCCGGCAACCCTGTCTCCTCTAGTTTATCCTCTGTCATAGTTTTCGTAGTGCTTAGGCGAAGCCCTGCGGAGATAGTTCTTCACCAACACCGTCACCATGCCGTCGTGCTGCCGGAACTCATCTACTACTTCGCCCCTCTTGCTGGATCGAGAAGGCGAGGACGTCACCGAGCTGAACGTGAGCAGAACTCGGAGGTGCCGTGCTTTCGGTACTTGGATCGGTCAGACATGAAGACGTACGACTACATCAACCACGTTGATATAACGCTCCCGCGAACGGTCTACGAGGGTACGTAGACAACACTCTCCCCTATCATTGCTATGCATCACCATGATCTTGCATGTGCATAGGAAAATTTTGAAATTACTACGTTCCCCAACAGTCGCGGCCCGTCCCTTCCTCCATCCCAATTCCCTCGCGATCTCGCACCACCTTTTCAACGAAGATTCGACGCTATCCCACCTCTTAGTCCTCCATGCGGGTGCTCATAGCCACAAGGTTATAGGCAACCTCTTTCCCACATCCCAATTGGTTGTTTGCGTCCTCTATACCTCTCTACCATGGCCACAGCTTTGATCTGGCCATGCATCTCGTCCGAAGGCAACGTGGTTGGGTATGGATCATGTTCTGCGGGACTAGATGAAGTCGGCCGCCGGCCTCGGCGGCCAGCCCCATTCATCCAGCCCCGACTGCAAGATGTACGAACGTTCAATGATTGCATTTGTACACTTATACATTTCATTCAACATGTATTCTTTCAATTTGGCTGATAGGTGAGATTTGGAGATCAATAGAGATGATAAGCTATTAATTTTGGAATGTACTATAAACAATTCTTAGCTTATGTTGCTCAATATGTATGATGCTCGCTTCTTCCTGTGCAATTGCTGGACTGGGATCAACAGACTTGGCATGTGCTTTATAAGAAAAATTAGATTCACATGGGATATCCACCGTTTGAACATTGGTGTTAATTGTATTATGATGTTTAACCTTGTTACGCCGAGAGTAATGTTCCTCGCAAAAAGCGGAGAGAAAGGAATGAGCATTCGATTCTTCCATATGTTGCATTTCATTCTTCCGTGTTTAGTTATGTCCAACATTTGTTACATGCACACACTTGACAAGGTTAGTAAAAGTAGTAATCTTTCCTCTGTTTTGCAGGGCTATGACAGAACATGCTTTGTGATTCCCTGGGGCAGGATGGATGTACCATGACCACCCCACTGTGCTCCTGAAGGTGATCCCTTCAATTCAGCGCACGTCCTACCTTGCCACACCATATTCTCCTCAAGCTTTTCTTGTGGAGGTGGATCACCATATTCTCCTCGATATGCCACGTGCACAAACGATGATCTGTTCCGGTCTAGACAGTAGCTATTGCTTTAGCCATTGAACCATCCCCATCGGTGATTGCTGAAATGGGTGCCGTCTGGGACATTGCCTCCAAAAATACATGAAGAAGCCACTGGTATGATGCAACTGTCTCGTCTGACATTAGACCAAAACGTCGGTGCCACCAGTCCAAAGATGGTCTAGTGACACTTAGCACTTGCTTCCTGACGTTTCCTCTGGTGTGTTTGACAGGATAGAGACCTCCTCTACCCCTGCCTCGAAGAAGGACCATCCTCGTTTCCAGATCCTTTACAAGGAAAAAATGAGGGTGAATTTCAACAAAGGTATCATTATCAATGGCAAGTTTACTTGCAGAAATCAGATTTTTTGTGGCCTCCGGAACATGAAGGACATCATTCAAAAGAAGATCATGATCAGGGGTTGAAATAGTTGTATGACCAATGTGATCGATAGTTATACCTGATCCATTTGCGGTGTGGATTTGTTCGCCGCCGTTGTACCTCTCCCGGACGGTCAGCTTCTCCAAGTCGCTGGTGATATGGTCAGTGGCTCCGCTGTCCATATACCAGTTCGTGTCCACGCCGTACTTGGGAGCCGCCGCCACATTCATCGAGCGCTCTTCCCCTCCTTGATTGGAGGAGTCGTAACGCTTCCAGCACTTCCATGCTGGATGCCCGAGCTTGCCGCAGATCTGACAAGCAACCTTAGCAGCGGGATTGTTGTTGTAGTTCCCGCCGCCACCATCGTTGTTGCCCCCCATGTTGCCGCGGTTCGGCTGCTTGTTGAAGTTGCCGCGGCCGCGGTCACCACCGCCGCCACCGCCTTGCTTGGGGAAGTTGTGGACGCGGTCACCACCGCCGCCGCCGTTGCTGTTGTTCTGCTTGTTGAAGCGTCCGCGGGAGGCCGCGTTTGCAGAGGACTGGGAGGACCCGCCGCGCAGATTCATACGTGTCTCGAAGCTCAAAAGCTGCGAGTACAACTCGGGGACGGTCATCAGCTCGACCCGAGAGCACATGGCAGAAACCACGGGGTCGAACTCCTCATTGAGTCCAGCAAAGATATGAGACACAACATCCTCCTCATCTACTTTCTTTCCTGAAGCAACAAGTTCATCACATAAAGATCTAATCTTATCAACATACTAGTAGAACGCCTGTGCGTTGCCACGGGCTCTTAATTTTTTTTATTGCACCTATGAATATAATGCATATCAAATTTGCATGTATAGATTTTATCTGATTGCGCATATAATGTATATTATATTTTGTAGGTAGAGAAAAGATAGCCTGCAACAATTAAAAAATAATTGAAATCCATTTCACCTGCAATGTAACTCGGTGATATATACATAGAGAACAATGATCCAAATAATTATATGTTACAAACTAAGATTTACTTGATGCGATTAAGATATTACCTTACGACGTCAGGTATGTTGTCTTAAGCTTCATTTGCACGGTACTTTAGCAAATGTAATAAAAAATTATTTATCAACTTTATAACCATCCTGCACAAGCAGTGTATACTATATGTCAAACATAAAGCTTTGGAAGGATAAAGCACATCAAATGACATCTTTTAATGAAACATAGCCAACCTTTTTGTACCACAAAATCAATCTTCTTCATTGGCCCATTATTTTTGAAGTGCTTTCTCTTGACTTCTCTTTTCTATATGCACAAAAATCAATGGATCCAAAGAAGAGAAGGATCTAGAGATGTTCATACCTACAGGCAATAAGCAATTCGTTAGTCCACAACGACGACAAGTGCCAAGGCTCATGCATTTTAAGTCCATAATCCCAACCTACACCACAACCCAACAAACGTCGACATCTTCTTGCTCCACTAAGAGCATCTACTACCGAATTTGGCAAATCTGACCCCTCAAATGTCGTGTCCACGGATAGTGAATGGTCACCCATCAAAAAATGCATTCCACATCCGGATACCTCAAATTAGAAATCTCAAATCCATATTATTACATGCAACACAACGATTTTTGACTGGAGCTTCGTCCGGTTCCGCTCCCGCCCGCCGGCTCTCCCTAGTCAACAACAAGATGTATAAGGGAAGGGGCAGATACATCTTGTAGAGCCATGATATGCCACAATGCTAACCCACTACTTGTCGACAGAGCATGCGAGTCATCTTTTCCTCTCCTCATTAGATGTGCCATGTTCAAGTTCCAATGTCAGTGCATAGTTTGTGAGATTCATAAAAATGTCAGTGCACAGTTTGGAATAATTCAGTGAAAGTGAAGCCAAATTAGAGAATTGTACATGTTACATCATCATCATTAGTTGAATAATAGCATCTGAAAATTCAACCGTTCGAAAGGAACATGCGTATATGTCAGGACTGCGCATGCAATATACTCACAAGATGTGATAGATTTGCCACCGACTCCCATGAATAAGGTTGTCGGCCACCCAATGCACTTGTGTTGTCAATGACCCTTCTCGTCATCTTGTGTACCCCAAGTACAATAGCATGTAATTGGACTGTTAGCAGACCTCGCTTATGGAAGCCATTGTAGAGTTGATGAACTACAACACTCATGTTGTGGCCGCTTCGAGTGAAAAGTGTGACTAATTAGTTTTCCAAAAGAATCAAATCAAGCCAACTAATTTCACTTTGAATAGCCACATGAGCAATACCTGAGTTGTCATTTGGAAAGCTTTGCCAGGAATATTTATGCCCCACCCTTATCACAAACTAATTTGTATTCTGCCAGTCAATGGATCATTGCTCTAAAGGGCTCTCTGAAGAAACCTTTTCACCATGAGTTGATCATCCTTGGCTACCGGAGCATTTGGATCACGAGAAACACATCAATCTTTAAAAACAACCAGGCCAAGTGTTTACAAATGCAAAGAAGGACATTAAGGGTTGCTAGACCTACCGCTTCACGGTTTGTCTGAAACAACACAACTTTATCTTCTAACCCAAATGAAAACCTGGTAGGAGGCTTATTTGGTCTTAATCTTACTTGTTCTTCCTACCATGACCAACACATAACGCTTATTTACATTCCTGCAAGGAACAATCTTAGCTTAGTACGCTGTTGTAACCAGGCCCGGGCAAACAATTTTGTATAGCCTATACATACTCTAGATCTAGTTTTTATTTTCCTTCTTTAAATATTAATATATGCAGTACATAGTGATGTGCTTTCGTAAAAAAACCTGGGTCACCGCCGGAGCTGGCCTAGGTCCGACCGCCGTTGCTCTCGATCCAAGGTCGTTGCCGACGAACGGCGGGCACCATTGGAGAATTAGCTCGGGGCTTGCATCGAGTCGCTGGGTCGCAGGCGATACATCCTCGTCGCATGTGTGCGGCGTTGGTGGGTGGGCGACACACTGCTGGAGGACAGCCATGTCCCGACGCTCGTGAGAAGATGGAGGAGGGTAGGCGACGTTGACAATCCTGGCAGCGGCCATATTGGGATGGGGATAGGGCTTGGTCAGCAAGAGAAAGTTGGATCGGGAGGGATCCTATTTTTCTTGGAGGGATTTTTTCACGACGGGCTATCGACGTGGGGGCGAGGGGGGAAGGAACCGATCGTGGGTGTGGGTCGCCGAAGGGAGGGCAGGACGCGATCATTGGCAGGAAAAGGAACCGTATGTGTTTTTTAGATAATAGGACAATGCCCGTGCATAGCAATGGGAGCATAGATATTCGTACCCCCACCTGGGAGTATATATTAGGCCTCCTACACATCGTGTCGAACGTAAATATCTTTAGGATCCTCATGCACACCATACAATATTGTCAGGGTTTCACCGATAATCACTCTTTATTATATTGTAACCATGATAGATAGTACTTACTTCATAATATGCATTCGGCCTTGTCTTTCTTTTTCAACAAGTGGTGTAGTCAATTGAGGTGCAGACCACAAAGCACATAGTTCTACTGATAACTGCTCTGCTGAGACATATACTTTTTTCATGTTCAGTTATTAACGTTAGACAAAAAGGGATGAATATGTTATACATTATGATTTGTACTTCCTCTGCATTATGCCAAGCAGAAAAACATTAATCTATCTATACAAAGCGACAGTAACTGTTAATTTCTTTTACTAATCTCCCAATCTTACTCACATAAACATATATAGCCTATAATTTCTGAAACCACCCTTGATATGACCGAGTAGCACACGTTTCCTTGGCCCAAGTATATTTCTTGTTCGTATTCCTTATCTACCTTGAATCCAAACAAAAATCATGGAAACCACATGGACAACAATTAACCAATCAGCCACATGCAATTCATATTAGCACATAAGAGAATCTATACACTCTCAGCTCACAGACTAATCCAATGAAATACATCTCATTTGAGAAATGACCAAGGGGTGAAGTACACTGATTTTCACCTTGTGCAGACTGAGTTTTGTCAGTACTGCAGATCCTTGTAGTCATACTGGCTTCAAGTGGCCAACTTGCCTTGCACCCACCCTTTGTACGCAGCAGCCGACGTACTTGTAATTGCACTTGCATGGCTGGACTTGTATACAGGATTCTGAGTCATTCAGATTATGTTCAGCTGGTTAGAAACAACCTTAGAATAGAAACATACCAATTGTTCTCTTTTTCTAGATCCTGGCCAGATTGAGAGCTCGCCACTTTGCAGAAGAATAACGTCAGAGTCCCTATACCAGAAAGAACTTAAGAACAAAATGAACAAAAGCACTCAAACAATTGTGAAACAATTTCCAGAAACAAAATCCACCACACCCCGTTCTAGCAACCCAGTTGTTCAGAAATTCAGTCAAGATAGATTGAACAGATAGATAAAACTGGAAGCAATTAGGACTATACAATGGTAGGAACAACCTGGTTGTCCAGAAAGGGATTTGCCAAATTCGATTAGGATTTCATATCGGGGAAAAAATATAGGGATTTGCCATTATGGCAGGTCGAAGCAGAATAGAGCTAGTGGAAACTGAATGTCTGAAATCTGAAATTATCTACCCATTGCACCTGACGGCTGGCTCTAGCATTTGAGTTCACATGTCCAAATAATGCAATGTGAGGTCGTGTTGGAGAGGAACACGAGATCACGGATCACCCGCAAAAAAAACATGAGATCACGGAGGACAAGCTCACCCGGCGGGGGGAGATGTGGGCGCGCTTGGTAGCACGACGATGGGGAGCTCGAGAAAGAGCACGACTGGATCCGCCGCCACCCACCGTTGGAGCGAACCAGCTGTGGTCGCCGACGTTCAGCCGCCTCGTTTCTCAGTGTCCTCGTGGCGCAGCGGCCTCCGCCAGCGGCTTGGATCATGCGTCAACAGCTTGGACCTTCGCCTCCGTCTCCTGCACTGCCTCATCGTTGGCCACTTCTCTTCGCCTCACAGCAGCATCACAAGGGCGTCCAGCAGTTTGAGAAGATGGATCTGCGTAGGCTTGCATGCACTGATAAAGTCTAGTTAGCTTAAGATATCCCTAATGATGCTGCTGCCGCGTACCTTGCAAGATTGATATGCGTACGTTTGCACGGACTAATTGTGCAAGCTAAAAGATGGGACGAGGTAGGGTGGAGGCATACTATTGTGGACAGCGTCGGCGGGAGACGGCACAATCCGGCAGAAGACGGTGGTGCTTACGAAGGCCTCCTGGAAGATGGGGTGAGGCGGACGTGACCTGTTGGATGGCGGCGGCGACAGGGACACGATCGGGGTGCCTGTGGCGACGTGCACAAGCACGATGCGGCGGTTACGATCCAGTGCAGGGACATATATGGGCTTTCAATGCCGGATGGGCGGTGCATGATTATCGTTGATTGATTGGCTATTATGGCCGGTTTTAAAAGTTTTACCATAAACCCATGGGAGGAAATCCGGGACGTGAGAAAATCAGGGACGTGAAAAACCAACTGGATCGGGGAGGTGTGACGAAGGCTGGCAGGATGCGGTCCTTTGGCAGGAAAAAGAAACCACAGCATGGAAAGTTCTGATTCATTCAAATTACCATATTCAAAATTTCCTGAGTTATGACCTTACCATACCTGGATTGATTTATTACTATACGTGGATTAATTATGATTGATTACCATAAATATGTTGGTGCGTGCGTGGGGCTGGAGATTGTGATAGGTGATCAGGTGAGGGCGTGCCATACCTGGATCGATAGCCTTACCATACCTGGTGGTAATTTAAATTTATTACCATATTCGATATTTCCCGAGTTATGGCCTTACCATACCTGGATTGATAGCCTTTGGGGTAATTTAAATTTATTACCATGTAATTACCATATTCAAAATTTCCTGAGTTATGACCTTACCATACCTGGATTGATTTATTACTATACGTGGATTAATTATGATTGATTACCATAATTACGTTGGGTATTGCCGGTCAGACGAGAAAAGAGAAAAACCGGTGGGAGGGGCTGGTGGGAGGTGGTACGAAGAAAAACCGGTTGAAAATAAACCGGTTGAAAGTGGGGGGACTATTCAACCAATTCGTCCATTAGGAGTAGAGATTCAGTGATGTTGGAGTTGGCCTTCTGAAGATTCGCCAGCGCAATTCTGACGTTGACGGTGCAGGCACGGGTGTGCGAGGCCAGCATCCCCTGCACCGTGTTCTAGAGCTCGGTGGCGGTTTGGCAGGTTGCCACTTGGATGGCCATCTCGCGCGGCAGGGAGGACAGCAGGTAGGAGAACACCTGCTGATCCTTCGCGTACCACGCGGAGAACTCCGGGTTGGGTGCCTTCGACTTGGTCTTGCCATCGTCGGAGGCGACTTCAACGTTCAGAGGGGGCACTACCTGGTCGATGTCGAGGTAGCCCTGCATTTGCCCCCCCCCCCCCCCCCTGATCGCCGAGAGCACGGTTGGGCGCCATAGCGCCTCGTTCCCTGTCGTGAGCTTCTCGGTGACGCTGTGTGCAAATGGTGACGAGGGGAAGGAGGTGGAGCTTGAAGACGTCGCCATGGATGTGAGCGAAGCAGGCTCTAATACCATGAAAGAATTGGTGGAAGCGTATGCACTCTAGCAGGGACGCGTACGTGTTATATAGCACAAGATTACAAGGTTCAGCCGGTGGTTATTAGCCTTGACCTCTACTCCAAGTTATACACAAGATAAGGAGATAGATATCAATCTAGTCTAACCACCGGCCATGTTTACAAGATCACACGTACACAATATTGATACAAGTTGACACAACTACAAGCCTATCGTCTAACAGTAAGGACAATTTAACACGCATCACTATAAACATGTTACACTTATAACACTGCTCGTCTAGATTTTAATAGATGGTAACAGCATAAGATGCATCGTGGAAACATTTCATTATTCATACGTATATAATTTTACGGTTACCGATACCATGGGAAAAAATGTTTGATTCTTGTGCAGCTAATTTTTGCCTTGCAGTACTATGTGATACAAAAATGATGTTATGCTACGTCTAAATGGAAGAACGATATTATACAAAGCAGTGCAACACAGTAATTTTGAAATAAAGCCTTTATATTAGAACAAACTCATCTTACATTGTCAATATCAGCATATCCCCTGTCTCCTGTTAGTATCTCTATGATTATCATACCAAGACTATAAATGTCTAACTCGAATGTGATCTGTCTGCGCGTATAAAATTCTGGTGCCAAATATCCTCTGCATGAATATTTATAAATCTAATCAATTAATAGAAAAGGGGATTGATATTCATTCATACATAACAAAAAAAATTACAGGAGTCATAGCAAGCTTACATAGTTCCAATTAGTTTTGATGTAATAGCCCGGCTTTGCTTTTCATCAAAGCACCTCGATAGACCAAAATCAGCAATTTTTGGCAACATAGCATCATCTAGCAGTATATTTGCCGGCTTAAGATCGAAGTGAACGATGTGATTTTGGTGCAGATAATATAAACCATCACAAATTTCATTGATGATTTGGTAGCGCTTTCTCTATTCAAGTCCACAAGATACATCTACAAAACGGAGAGCACAAAGATGGTTTAGTATTTGAGAAACCTGAAGTCGTCCGTAGTCACTAAACACTAAATAAATGGATGCTTGAACGAAATACATGCGACATCATCCTACCGGTGATGTGCTTATCTAGACTGCCTTTAGGTAGATATTCAAAGCAGAGTAGCCTTTCAGCAACAGTGCCATTGTCAAGCATTCCCTATAACAGCAACATGCTTTGGCAGCGTCAACTTAAGTTTCACAGAAACCATGATCAAGACGAGGGCAGCTGACTAACTGAGAGTTACTGTATATGCATACCTTATAAACCCTTGCAAAGCCACCACAGCCAATTTCTTTGTCATCAGAGAAACTGTTGGTGATGTTCTCCAGAAGTGATAACGATAGGGCCTTTGGTTCTGCATTTTCATCAAATAGAATACGCTGTAGTACTTTTTGTTTTGTGAGGTAATTGGCCGTATGCATCACTCTGATGCAGAGGCCGGGGATATCCTCTTTTCGAAAAAAAAAAAACTTTTTGTGAGGTAATAGTTCGGTGATCCATTTGCAGTTACAAACACAATACCCTTAAAACAAGAAAAAATGCATTCTTCATGAGTCTATTAGATCTGGCTCTTAGATTCTCATCGCTCCTGACAATACACTTCTTTTTCAATACTATTACTATACTACACTTTTAGGAAAACATTAGACAGCGCTACACTTTAGCATGAGACATGTCACAAACTCTTAACATGTCACTTTTGAATGGAACAAATACACGAGGTTAGACTCAATAAATTTTCTTCTTTTGAATTGCGCGTGAAATTCATATGGTTCTCAGTCCAACAAATCAGACAAGCTTTATAGGGGGGAAATCCCAAAGAACAGAATCCTCCAAAATTCCATATAATTCCTATGAATAAAAAAAGGTTCTTATACGAAAACATTTAAAACAAGCCCACTTCTCAGAATTCCAATGGGATTTCTTTGAATCAAAGATGCCACTGTGTGGATGATTGGTCCAAAGCGTCCTGAACACGGTAAAGAAGCAGCATGTCCTGTAACTAAAGACAGCAATCATGCATGCAGGAGAAGATATTTCGCTGGCACAAAAAAATGACAATTACCTGAAGAAAGCTCAGCTGCAGTCCACTGAAGCGATTACCTTAAGAAGCTCAACTGCAGTCCTCTGCAGCGATTACCTTAAGAAGCTCAGCTGCAGACTGCAGTCCTCTGCAGCTATCATGAATTTCAGATGTTGCCCAGTCCTGTCTAGACGTGGATTTTGTCAGGGCCCGAACTAGAGGAGATGAGGAATCGAGGAAGAACAGAGTACGTCAGAAGAGACGTGCGAGAGGGGAAAGGAGGTTAGGCCAACTCCACCGCGCGACCCTATTCTGTCCGTCCCGTCCGTTTGGGGTAAAACGGACAAATGAGACGGCCCAGCGCGCGGGCGCAAACCGACTTTTGTCCGCTTTGTGTCCGCTTTCGACCCATCCCCGGCCAAAGTTTGCGCCGGTTTTGGGGTGAAACGGACAGCTCACGGACGGGCGGGACGCGCGCGCTTATCCTCCCCTGCCCCGCCTGTTGGTGAGAGAAACCAAACCACCCCCCCCCTCACGCCCATTTGGCGCCATTTCCCCCAAACCCTCCCACGTCCCTCCAGCCGCCCCCTCTCTCCCCCGTCCATGGCCGACACCCCGCCGAGTTCCGGCGGCCTGGCCGTCAACCCGCCCGCAAAGGTGAAGAAGAAGGCGCCAAGGAAGCCGCTGTCAGAGTGCACGCCGGAGGAGATCGCCAAGTTGGACGCAGAATCGGCGAAGAGGAGGTAACGGAGAGCGGTCGTCAAGGTCAATGCCGCCGCGGCCAAGTTCGCCGCCCAGCGCGATGAGCTGGAGGCCGCGCGGCGCAAGGCCGCGGCCGACGAGAAGGAGGACCTCGTCAACAAAGCGCACACCATCCTCATGCAGCGGCCGTCGGCCCGGCGAGCACAGGCTCGTCCGTCGCCCGGCCTACGCACTGCCAATCGCCGACGTCGCGCACCGCGCCCATGTCGCCCGACTTTCCTCCGCCAAGGCACGACGGCCAGACGTGGGCTTGTTCGCGCCGTCGACACCGTGCCCCGCGGCCGTTATCGACCTCAATGTCACGCCTGGGTCTAGCAACGGCGGACGGCCGTCCGTCAGGCACGGGCACCGTTCACGGGCACGAAGCGCCCCCCCCCCCCCCCCCGCGCGTCTTGTTTGACGGAATGCCAACCCCAACGCCAACGGTCGACGACCCTTTCTACAACTAGTACATGGAGGACGTGATCTTCGAGGGTGGGCATGCCCGTGCCTACGACCCTGAGGAGACCCAAAGTCAGGATGGTCGTGCCCAGTACGTGCCCGATGAAGAGGCCGACGATCGTGCTGACTACAACCATGGTGACTCGTGGCATGAAGACGATGACATGTATGTCGAAGGTGATGGTGATGAAGAAGAAGGCAATGACGTTGATATTAGTGGCGAGCCATTGTTCATCGACGAGCTCACCCAAAGAGCGGAAGCACAAAAGAAGAGGAAGAGCATTCGCATGGGTTCATACACACAAGATAAGAACAAGTTGATTTGCCAAGCTTGGATGGAGATTAGCCAAGATCCGAGGACCGACGCGCAACAAAAGGGCATTGTTTTTTGGATGAGAGTCCACAAAACATTTCATGGGAGGAAGATGTTTGAGCCCTACCAAATTACAAGCAATCGTGGCACCGGCTCGATTCAAAAGAGATGGTTGTTCATCCAAAAAGAGTGCAACAAATATTGTGTCGCATTTGAGAGCGTTGAAGCACGGCCCGTGAGTGGTCTCGGCGTTGGGGACATGGTATGCTCTCCTCTTCCTAGCCCTTTCCTTGCTACGGCCATGAGACTTCGGCCGTGTATATGTTTGCATGTTCACTTGTTGTTGATCATGTGGTGTAGGCATTTCAATCGTTGGAGGCATTCAAAGCCCGGCACAATGACAAACCATTCACTCTAACGCGTTGTTGGACGATCATCAACAATTGCCCTAAGTTCAAGGACCAATAACATGAACTACAAAGGAAGAGAGGACTGAAGACGGCCAAGTTCGCCGGAGGTGGAGATGGCGAGGCGTTGAAGAGGCCGAGGGGCAAGACCAACTCCAAGGTTGATGACATATGTGATGCCTCATCCATGGCATTGCATGACACTTTACATGGCATGATGTCCAAAAGGATGTGAGGGACGAAAAGAAGCGGTAAAGCAAGGAGGAGCAAATGAAGCAATACCTAGACCTTCAAAGAAAGAAACTTGAGATGAAGGAGGCGGCCAAGAGGAGGAAGATCGACATGGAGGAGGCGGCCCGGCAAAGGCAGCTTGACATGGAGGAGGCGGCCCGGCAAAGGCAGCTCGACATCGAGGTCGACAACGTCAAGGCCAGGCAGAGGCGGCTCGACATCGAGGCCACGAATGCCGCCACCAAAGTGAAGGAGGTGGCCCTTGCGATCATGAGCGTGGACTTGTCGAAGATGAGCGACAAGACGAGGGCCTGGTTCGAGGCCAAGCAGAAGGAGATGCTCGACGCCGAAGGCCTGAACTAGGTCGTCTGATCGGCCGTGGTCGTTCTTTTTGGAGGCTGGTATGGGTGCTGCCCGTCCGCTGGGCCGTTGGCTGTGTGCCGGCGAGAAAACATTCATTTTGGTGGCCGGCTGTGTTGCCGGCGAGGACAACTATTCATTTTGGAGGCTGACTGTGTTGCCGGCCGCTGGCTGATGCCGGCGATGGACGTGTAGGCCGCTGGCTCTGTTGCCGGCGTGATGAACCGGGGCCGCTGACCTGAACTAGGGCTTGGCATTTGAAACGTTGCTTTTGGTTTTTTAAATAGACACGGACATGATGGGGCAAATGCATGTGGCCGCGCGCTGGGCGCACAGCCACCGCATCTCAAGATACGCCCGGACACGACCCCAAATCCCTACCCAAACGGACAGAATTCGGACAAGTGGGCCATGCCCAACACACACCTCAACTCTGAACTCTGAACTTGTTGCGAGTTCTCTGAACTTGCATTCTTCGGTCCGCTGTATGATCTGCAGGCGTGACAGATTTTTAAAGCAAAGAGGTTCGATCTAGATCCTGAACACAAATAGGACCCAAAAAAAAAACTGCATCAGAAATATCCGATTACTCCGTGTGCTGGAACAAGCTGGATGACTCTGCCAATATGCGGTTCAAAGTTTACTTGCAGGTTGCAAACGCAGTGCCTATCTTAACAGAGTTGCTTGTCAACATTGCCTTCACTGTATGTGCACTTCCATTCATTCATGTGCTGGTTATTTTAGCAGGTTGTTTAATTACAGTGCTAGGCAATCTAAAACGTTTAAGCACAAAATCATTGCCCAGGAGTCAAGATGGAAGCAAAGTCAGTACCTCTGTAGTCTCCCAATCCCAGTGGAATCAAAGATCATGCACATCTGCTTCCTTATCCCTTTGTTTCAGTCACCAGGAACATCTCTTGGCTCGTCAGGTCATCTGAGTCGCCGCAAGCTTCAGCCAGTGTGTGCAGCATCCAGACTCCAAACCGTCGTCAGCCTCCAGGGGACTGCTAGTCTCCACTGGCATTTGCGCAGGTGGGAGATCGAGCTTCCGCGTGGCAGCCGAAAACAAGTCGCCCCGAATCTGCAATTGGGCACGACTAGCAACTGCAGGTTCCGGCATGGATTAAGAACAAACACGAGAAACGACCTGTTGAGGCTCTACCTCGATCCGGGAGCGTGCGGGGTCGCCGCCGCCGCCGAAACGCCGATTTTTTTTGTTCAAAAGGACCCCCTAGCCAACAGAATCGTCAAAAAGGACCACTCGTCAAAAGCATTGACAAAAAGAACCCCCTAACAAGTGGCGGCAGGTGCGGTAGGCGACACGTGGCACCTGCCGCCACGCTAGGAGGCGACCGCCCGGGTGAAACGTTTCTCGTACAGTGCCCTGAGCCAGGACGGAACGGGCGAGGCCAAGTGGGCCCCGCCGCCACCGGGTGAGGCGGCCTCTGCTCGCGCCCAGGCTGACAGGTACAGCTGCACGCTTGACGAGACTGTGGGCCATGCCGCCACCGCAGTAGGCGGCCGCACTGTTTGTGCTGCATGTGGCCCGACAACCTGTCCTATTGCAGACCGGGATGATTCCCACGCGCGCGACGACGATGAATTTCACAGGCGGATGAGGTAAAAAAGATGTGGCTGTTGCAGACTGGGCTGATTCCCACGCGCGGAGGACGACGAATTTCACGGGCGGGAATATAATGAGTGACAACGCTGATGCCCTGCTGCTGCCCGGGAATCAACTCCGGCTTTTGCTTCTTTTACCTCAGCGGATGCGACGGCACTGCGGGAATTAATCACACATTGCGGGAACCTGTAGGCGGCACCTCTGGTGCTACTGCACGTGCGACAGCATCCCTGTTGCAGACTGCGGTGATTGATTCTCACATGACGATTCCCACGCATGCAGCCCGACAACCTGTGCTGTGGCAAATGGCCAGGATTCCCACGCGACGACGCTCATTTCCACGGGCGGGAATCCGATGCTCGTGAGGCCAAGACAGCAGAAGAAGCTGGCGATGGAAAAGAAAAATATTCATGCTGGACTCAGTAGATTCTTGTGGTAATATATTGAATTTCGCAATCGTTTGTATCTTAATTTCTGCAGTTCAATGTAGCTTTATTTCAGTAGTTAAATGTAGCTTCATTTTAGTAGTACGATGTATCTTATTTTTGGTTGTACCATGTTGTAATGAAAAACAAATATAGTTTTAGAACATAATTATCGAACATCGTGCAACAACTACAAAATGAAATTAAGATAGAACATAATATCATACAATAAGAGAGTACAAACTAATAAGGCAAGCACATCTGAATTAAATGGTAGAACTGGAATACAGCTAAAAAACTACATGAAGACATCATCGTCATTCTCCTTCGATGTAGAACTCTTGCCCTTCGAGAATGCAGAACTCTTACCCTTGGACGATGCAGAACTCTTGCCTTCGAGGATGCAGTACTTTTGTCCTTGGATGATGCAGAAATCTTGCCCTTTGATGATACAGTACTCTTGCCCTTTGAAGACGTAGAAGAATGATCATCATCATCTAGCGCCTCCAGCAATCCCTCCGCGTGTTCGCTCATGTCAACGGCCGCAGACCAATATACTGTGTCATACACAGACTGGCCGCCCGTCGGTTCCGATGGGCCGACGCTAGGGGCTGATGTGATAGCCAACTCGACCTCACCACCCCTGCTACTGCATCCGGCAACATCAGTGACTGAAATGAACTCCACATACATCATCGGCTGACCATACATTGAGTTATTGGGATTGCTTGCAAACCTCATGTACGACCCCCACGACCGATCACCTGTGACAGGCCGCAAACCCCAACGGGCAGCTATCCACTACTAGCAGTGGCGCAACAGATACAGGTACGCATTATTGACATATTACAAATGACGCAACTGGTGTGTGGTGCGCCATTACTAGTTTTGAAAAAAAATTGTTAACAATGGCGCATCAGGGGATAGTGCGCGATTACTATTTGACATAGTAATGGCGCACATGTACAAAGTGCGCCATTACTAACTTTCTTTGCAAACCCCCCCCCCCCTCCCCCCTCCTATGGACCGCCTTTTCAATTTTAGAAAAAACAAAAGAAAATGATGGAAATGTCAAAAAATAAAAGAAAATAAGTTTCTCATGTGATATGTGGTCTAGTTGTTGGGAAAATTTACAAATATAAATTTCGACTTTATTTGCAAAATCTCTTTGGAATTTAGTAAAATGGGCATAACTTTTGCATACGAACTTGGATTAAAAAGTTTTGTATATGAAAAATCATCTACTTAAAAGTTACATCCGAATTCAACGGGGAGCCCCGTTGAAGATTTTCAGAATCCCCAAAAACCTAACAGAACGAAAGATACGGGGCCTTTAAAATCTAAAGGGGGGAAATGGAAAAGGTTTCAAACTTAGTAATGGCGCACCATTTGCTAGGTGCGCCACTATTAACAGAAAAAATTTGGTTTCAATTTTTTTTTCAACATATGATACGTAATATGACTGGGAAGTTTGAAATATTTTTTCAAAATTTCATCACATTCATGAACATGAACAAAGTCCTAGACATCAACAAAGTTTAATAGGATTGATATGATCACTACTGGAATCAGCTACTTTGCCATCTGCCAGCTCTTTGCCATCAGCTGCCAGAAAGCAGACGGCAAAGAACTGGCTGATGGCAAAGAAAGCCTTTGCCATCAGCCAGTTCTTTGCCGTCCGCTAGCTGACGGCAAAGATTCTTTGCCGTCTGCTAGCTGACGGCAAAGAGGGAGGGGCCCCACTGACGAGCTACTTAAAAAATAACTTAACGGGCCCCCCTCTTTGCCGTCTGCTAGCAGACGGCAAAGAGCAAATAAGCGGACGGCAAAGGGGGGCGGACGGCAAAGATTTAACATATCTAACGGCGCGCCCCCCACCCCGCGCCCTCTCTCTCTGTTTCTCTCCCCTGCTCCCATACGCGCGCCGCCACCAGCACCACTCGCCGCCGCCGCGCCCCGCCCGCCACCCCCCCCCCCCGCGCCCCAGTGCCCCGGGCCCGGCGCCGCCGCCCCGCCCCCCTCCTCCACCGGCCCCCCGCCTCGTCGCCACTGCCGCCGCCCCGCCCCCCCTCCTCCACGGGCCCCCCGTCTCAGCGCCGCCGCACCCCGGCCCCCCACCCCCCCCCCCCCCGCGCGCCCCACCGCCCTGGGCCCGGCGCCGCCGCCCCAGGCCGCCCCGCCCCCCTCCTCCCCGCCCCCCTCCTCCACCGGCCCCCGCCTCGTCGCCACTGCCGCCGCCCCGCCCCCCCCTCCTCCACCGGCCCCCCGTCTCAGCGCCGCCGCGCCCCGGCCCCCCGCCCCCCCGCGCCCCACCGCCCTGGGCCCGGCGCCGCCGCCCCAGGCCGCCCCGCCCCCCTCCTCCACCGGCCCAGGTGAGCTCTACCTCTCCTCTGTTTTTTTTCTTCTGTTTTTTAGTTTTAGGTTTATGTTTAGTTTAGATTTAGTTTCAGTTTTAGTTTTAGGTTTAGTTTTAGGTTTAGGTTTAGTCTTAGTTTAGTTTTAGGTTTTTAGATTTAGTTTTTTCCTTTTTCTGTTTTTTTAGTTTTAGGTTTATGTTTAGATTAGATTTAGGTTTAGTTTTAGGTTTAGTTCAGTTTTAGGAAAGAAAAAGAAGAAGAAGAAAAAACAGGAGAGGAGGAGAAGAAGAAGAGGAAAAAGGAAAGGAGGAAGAAGAAGAGGAGGAGGAGAAGAAAAAAAGAAGAAGAGGAGGAAGAAGAAAAAACAGGAGATGAGGAGAAGAAGAAGAGGAGGAGGAGAAGAAAAAAGAAGAAGAGGAAAAAGAAGAAGAAAAAAGAGGAGAGGAGGAGAAGAAGAAGAGGAAAAAGGAAAGGAGGAAGAAGAAGAAGAAGAAGAAGAAGAAGAAGGAAAAAAAGGAAGAAAAGGAAGAAAAGGAAGAAGAAGAAAAGGAAAAAAAGAGGACAAACCCCCGACCCGACACGGCACCCCGACCCGACACGGCACCCCGACCCGACACCGCACCCCGACCCTGACCCGACACCCCGACCCCTAGACCCCGACCCCGACACCCCGACCCCGACTCCGACCCCGACACCCCGACCCCGACCCCGACCCCGACACCCCGACCCCGAGCCTGACCCGACACCCCGACCCCGACACGGACACGGCACCCCGACCCCAACCCGACACCCCGACCCCGAGACCCCGACCTCGACACCGACACGACACCCCGACACCGACACCCTGACACCACACCCACCTTTACCCCGACACCGACACGGCACCCCGACCCCGACCCGGCACCCCGACCAGACACCCCGACCCCGAGACCCCGACCCCGAGCCTGACCCGACACCCCGACCCCGAGACCCCGGGCCTGACCCGACACCCCGACCCCGACACTGACACGGCACCCCGACCCCGACCCGACACCCCGACCCGACAACCCGACCCCGAGACCCTGACCCCGACCGCGAGTCGGACCCGACACCCCGACCCCGACACCGACACGGCACCCCGACCCCGACCCGGCACCCCGACCCGACACCCCGACCCCGACACGGCACCCCGACACCGACAGGGCACCCCGACCACCGACACCTCCCGAAAATTAAGGTGTTCTTTGGCCTTCCAGAGGCCGACGGGGTCATATATTTGTGAATTATTAGTTAGGTCATATATTTTTCGATTTAGTTATGAAAAACATCATATATAATTGTGTTGATCGTGTAGTTTTAAATGTGCAGTTGTTTCATCGCTGCGAGGTTTGGTGTTCGACGACCTCGCCGTGCGTTTAACGAGCTCTGCCCCTTCGTTCGTGGGTGAGCACAAATGACAAGTCCTCCTCCCCCATTAATTATTTGATCTATTCCAATGAAACTTGATAGCTAGCTATATATGTGTCTTGAATCATCAGTATGTGTAACCAATATGTGTCTCCCGTTCGAAAGCGTCATAGTTATAAATATGCATGCATTTGCATATTTATAACCTTGATTCTTTCGAATTGTCCAACGCTATCCATGGACAGCCCGAGTATGTGTAGATTGGGTTCGTTTTCCCATATGCTTTGCTCCGGATCCGACGCATATATTTCGTCAGTGCCTCCCCTGTTGTTCTCCGGGTACACATCCTCTCTGTTTATTGCAGAGACGTGTATCAGGAGAACAGCGGGGAGGTGCTGCCGAAATTTTGCGTCGGATCCGGAGCATAGCATGGGAAAATGAACCCAATCTACACATACACGGGTGGGATTAGGACCTATCATTACCTATTAGAGTGTAGGTTGCATGGACGTAATAAAATTGACAAAGTAGATCAACTGATGAATATATACATGGTGAATTACATATATAATTGTTGTGTGTCCAGTAGCTCTGAAAGTCAAGATGAGTGACCGTGCTTGGATGTATACCGGTCACACTGGTCAGAACAAATGGAGCGTTGAATGGTTCACAAAAACTAAGGGGTTTGTGCAAGCCGCATTTGCAAATGGCCAAAAGAAAACCTGGTGCCCCTGTTTCCGGTGCGGCAATTGGGAAAAGAAGACAGAGGCTGAAATGGGCCGTAGCGCTCAAGTTTCTATTTGCTAACTTAGGCGCCTCCGAGATGGTGTGCGGATCGGATGGATTGTTGGGAGGTGTTGGTCGATGAGTGGTGCTCACAACGATGGCTAGCCCTCCACAAGGAGGCCAAGGACAAACGTGCCCAAATGGAAGGTGTGCCACACCATCAAGGCAGCTCCAACTTATATCAGTTCGGGCGCAACTGGGTATGTGGTTTGCTTCATGATTCATGCAATTCATTCATCATGCTAGCTTGAGCCCTTTAATTACTAATTTTCACTGTTTCTCTCTTTCAGGCATGCTACAATAAGGCGGATAAGGTGCCAGAGGTGTACGACCTGTATGCCATGGCCCACACTGCCTCTTTCAAGAAAGTCAAGGCTTTCTCTCAGTCTGACCTCGATGATGCAAACAACTTCACCAACATCTCCTACCACAACAAGCTCGTGAGATATAGAGATGAGGGGAAGGCGAGGAAAGGGGAGGACTTTAACCCGAGCCAGGGTCCCATTGATCCAGAGCTGTTGATGATATCTGGTGGCGGGAGGTCCCATGGCTCCATAGCCATTGGAGATGGACTTATCCGTTGTCCTAGCACTCTCCCGGAGATCAAGGCGCGCCAGTCGAGCTCCGCTCCTGAGATAAGGCCTCGTGAACGGCCAGTGCAACTCGCCATCAAGGTTAGTGATACGTACTCAGTTATCTTTCTCCATTACATTGTGTGCGCTTCCATCAATGATTACAAATGGTCATGTGAGTGGTGTTGCAGGCTGCTATACAGAGTGAGAGAGATAGAACGGAGAAACTTCTGGCGGAGGCGGCGGAGAGGCAGCGGGAGTTGGAGGAGAGGACGACAAAGATGGTGGAGGAGGAGAGGGCACGGAATGACATGCAGGCAAGGGCCATGTACGAGCTCCTTGTGGTAAGTTTCTTCTGCAGATTAGCCAAAACATTCATGTAGTGTTTGTCTCATTACTAACTAGTATGACTGAGTCGTCAAAACCAAATGTGCAGTCTATGTGCGAGAAGACAGGTCAGACCGCTCCGCCGATGCCAGTGATTGCTCCTGGGACCACGGTGAGTTTTATTTGAATGGACATTACTTGCTAGTCTTAACATTTGAGTGTCATCATGCTAACAAGACATTGGAAATGATCTTTGGTGCAGCGTAACTCCAGACAAGCATCGCACGATCCTTCTCCAGCTACCGACACGAGCCACCCCGCTCCTACACCTCCTGGATCTTGGTAAGTTTATCTAGTGTTTTGCTTAACACATGCATAAAGACCTAGACTTAGCTTTATTTCCTCCAATGCTTACCATAATGACGTAGACTTAGCTTCTTCTCCTCCAAAATGACTTAATAGGCTTACTGACCTCCAAAACCATCCATTTTACCTAAGTTAGCTCTAAAACGATCTATACTTAGCTTACTTATGTCAAAAATTGCATAATTAGCTTAGTTAGCTCATAGACGATCCATTTTACCTAAGTTAGCTCCAAAATGACCCATCTTACCTAGGTTAGCTTATAAATGATCCAGTTTATCCAAGTTAGCTCTAAAATGACCCAATTTACCTAGAGTAGCTCCTAAACGATCCATTTCACCTAAGTTGGCTAAAAACGATCCATTTCACCTAAATTAGCTCTTAAATGATCCATTTCACCTAAGTTTGCTCAAAAACGATCCATTTCACCTAAGTTTGCTCAAAAACGATCCATTTCACCTTAGTTAGCTCAAAAACGATCCATTTCACCTTAGTTAGCTCAAAAATGATCCATTTCACCTAAATTAGCTCTTAAATGATCCATTTCACCTAAGTTTGCTCAAAAACGATCCATTTCACCTTAGTTAGCTCAAAAACGATCCATTTCACCTTAGTTAGCTCAAAAATGATCCATTTCACCTAAATTAGCTCTTAAATGATCCATTTCACCTAAGTTTGCTCAAAAACGATCCATTTCACCTAAGTTAGCTCAAAAACGATCCATTTTACCTTAGTTAGCTCAAAAACGATTCATTTCACCTAGTTAGCTCAAAAACGATCCATTTCACCTTAGTTAGCTCAAAAATGATGCCCTTCACCTTAGTTAGCTCAAAAACGATTCATTTCACCTTAGTTAGCTCAAAAACGATCCATTTTACCTAAGTTAGCTCATAAACGATCTATTTTACCTAAGTTAGTTCTAAAATGATCCATTTAACCTTACTTAGCTCATAAATGATCCATTCTACCGAAGTTAGCTCTAAAATGACCCATTTTACCTAGGTTAGCTCCAAAATGATCCATCTTACCTAGGTTACCTCTAAAATGATGCATTTTACCTAAGTTTGCTCATAAGCGATCCATTGCACCTAGGTTAGCTCATAAACGATCCATTTCACCTAAGTTAGCTCACAAATGATCAATTTCACCTAAATTAGCTCATAAATGTCATATATATTCTTCTTCTTCTTCATTTTCTTCTTCTTCTTCTTCTAATCTTCTTCTTCTAACTTTCTTATTTCCCATTTTGCAGAATTCATTCACTTCACGAAAGCTTGCATAGATGGAGTGCTTGTTTGGATGAACTATGTTTTCTTTGTATCTATGAACTATGCATGTATGGTAGGATGACACTATTGTAATATGTATGGCTGGATGCATGTATGTCGAACTTGCTATGTATGGTTGATGGAACTATGCATGTATGATGAAATTATATGTGTTGGATATCTCATATGTTTGCTGTGAACTTGCCATGTGAAAAATATATATGTATCATCTATTTGCTGTGAAAATGGTTGGGTATATGAAAAAACAGAAAAAAGAGCCAATATGCAGGCTCTTTGCCGTCTGCCACCAACGGCAACGGGCTCTTTGCCGTCTGCCGCGAACGGCAAAGAAGCCACGTGGCGTCCACCTGTGCTTCCTGGGAGCTGACCCATTTGGTCAGTTTGCCTACAGTGGCAGACGGCAAAGACTTTGCCGTCAGTGGCAGACGGCAAAGAACCTGCCACGTAGTGACGTGTAGATGACATCATACGACGGACGGCAAAGACCCTAGAAATTTTGCCGTCTGTGGCGGACGGCAAAGGCCTTCCGTTAGCCACTTAACGGACTGACATCGCAACTATTGCCGTCCGCCGTCTTTGCCGTCTGCCGCTCTCTCTTTGCCGTCCGCCGCAGACGGCAAAGACTTTGCCGTCAGTAGCAGACGGCAAAGAACCTGTTTACCGAAGCCTACTTTGCCGGAGCCTTTTGCCGTCCGCCGCTGACGGCAAAGGCCTTTGCCGTCCGCCGTTCGTGCCTTTGCCGTCCGCCATGGCGGACGGCAAAGTAGCTGATTCCTGTAGTAGTGTGAACAAGATATATCAACAAGTGCATGTTAAGTGAAGTGGTGCTGGGGTTGGATAAAACTGCAAAGTTAAGCGTGCTCGGGCTGGAGTAGTGTGAGGATGAGTGACCTTCCAGAAAGTTTGACCACGGAGTGCGGTTTGACTTGAGATTAAGCATATTGACCTGAGATTAAGCTATAGTGACCCGAGATTAAGAAAAAAACGAAAAAAAATCTGAATATTTTTCAAAAAATGAAAACAAATTGTTAGTAATGGCGCACCAGATATGTGATGCGCCATTACTAAGTCAGATAGTAATGGCGCACCGTTGGACATAATAATGTCGCACTATGTGGTGCGCCACTATTATCTGGTATACTAATGGCGCACCAGGGGTGTGCCATTAGTACTTGTTACTAGTGGCGTGATGATAGTGGCGCACCTATAGTGCGCCATTAATGACCAAAATAGGTGCGCCATTAACAGGCTTTTTCCTAGTAGTGGTCCCGTCATTTCCTCCGTCAATGACGAATGCCTCCATTGTCATTTCCCCCCTGCATCCCTGGGCCAAACACTGCTCGAATGCACCTTCTAACTGCTGTGTAACCCATGTTGACCATGTCTCTCACTACAATTGTAGTCGACTCGCATAAGGACACATCCACCCCGAAAAGACCGTCGCGTAAGACGTTCCCATAGTACACTACTAAATTTTCTATAGTACCTAACCAACATACATGTTTACATTTCAAATAATTGATAACTGAACATTTAGTACTAGTACGATGACAACATTTACATATCATACGACTAAAATAATAACTGTATTTTCGTTATAAATATTCGGTATTTAAAGATCTATTTTTTCTCAAACTCGTCTACGAGCATAACAAACTAAAACTCCGTTTGCTTTTCTCTGACTACCCCAAAAATATTCTAACCTGGTTCTCGTAGCATGCAAAAACTGAGCTTTTGGAAAAACTAGTAAAAACTAATTTTCTTACAACATGTTATGACAAAACCAAGGGTAATTACTCACTATCCAAACAACCACTAAACATAATAGTATGATAATAACATTTTAATATCATATGAGTAAAACATTTAATTTCTTTCGGCTTTATATATTTTTTTCATATCATACGACAACAATCATTTATTTACAAATAATAATATTTGCAGCGGCATGCACATTATTCACAACAATACATCAATATAAAAAATATTAACAAAATTACGGTGTCATTTTATACCTTAGCTCCAATATGGATGTGCTTGCAAATGCAATTAAGAGTCCAACAGTTCGAATAAATATCCATCACCAGTACTATATGAACGGAGTCAACCTATTATCACATGAACATCAATATTACACACGGATTTTTCTTTCTGCTATCAAAAGTATGAAAATAGTAGTTGCATGTATGTGGTCATCACCTCAAAAGGGACAGCGAAGATGGAAACACAATTTCTTCAATCACGTCATCTCCTCCTTGTTTGCTACTAAGATGAAATATTTTACCTAATTACATACATCATTAAGTACATTAACACCTAATCTTAACATATAAAATTTAGATTATTGCAACATAACAAAGTAGACCTAAAGTTTCCTAACCATAGACTTATTAATAAACATACCACATGAAATGATATACCAATTTTTTTTCTTAATTACCATATTAAGATCTTCTCGCATGTCAATACTAATGGACGCAGCTAACATCTGTCATTTGAAATTGTTTCTAACCTCTAAGCACTAACATCGCATAGCTAATGAGGAGCTAAAAGGCTAACTAATTACCACCCTGCATGCACACAAAAAACAATGTATTGCAAAGCTCATACCTTGATCTTCAACTTCGTACTTCACTTTGCTAGGCAAATCCTACTGCTGAAGCTCTAAATGACTCCAAAAAGTGATGAAATAATGCCTAACACAACACAGAACACATAGTTATGAACTAAACAAAAAGAGTAAAAACATCATGTATGCAAACCAAACCAACAAAAATACATAGATCTTACCTTCTTCTATCTTTTCTTCAACTTCACCATATTTAAAATCCAACTCTAAATCACCCTAAATCACGAGTGAAAGTGCGTACTGAGTTTATCTTTCCCTCTGTTCTTACACACTTAGAGATGAGAAGAGGAGGCCAGAGACACTGTGCTTGCGCTCGGAGCAGATGTATACTATATAAAAGGAAGAGGATCCCTGTAGTGTCGGCACAACAGGTTCCCGCATCCTCGGATTCCGCAGTGCCGTCGCATCCGCTGAAGAAAGCAGGAGTGATTCCCGCCCATCAAATTCATTGTCGTTCGCGCGCACGAGAATCAGCGCCATCTGCAACAGGAAAGGTGTCGTGCGTGCAAAGCAACAAAAGAACTTGGAGAATAAATGTTAACAGAGAGAAGGTGTCGCCCATGCCTCGGCCCGCGTGCAGCAGGCGCTGTCGGCCAAGGAACGGCAGTGGCAGCGCTCGCCGCCTCGCCCAGTGGCGGCCGGACCCGCCACTCCTGGCCCGTTCTGTCCCAGCTACGCCAATGTGCGAAACCCATTTTGCCCCGCGAGGCCGCCTCCTGGCGTGGCGGCAGGGCCCGCCGCCTCCTAGCGTGGCGGCAGGTGACACGTGTCGCCTGCCGCGCCTGCCGCCACTGATGAGGGGATCCTTTTTAACAATTTTATCTGCAGGTAGTCCTTTTTGTCAATAGCACTTGGCAGGCAGTTCTTTTGGACAAAAAATCCTGAACGCCGGCGCTCCGCCTCCCTCCTTGGTCTGCGGCTAACAAGATGGGCCTCCGTGGCGTGCTGACAAGTGGCAGACCGACCCGTGTGTGATGGCCCACATTGCATCCGGCCTGGTACGGCCTGTCTGCTGAAAGCTCCTAATCGGCGCTCCGAGCGGCACTTCGCGTACCAGCGCCCGCGCTAACTCCATAGGCCGCGAGCCAGTAGCGCTTGCTTTCGCTCGCTCCGTGGTCTTTGGTCGCCAGTTGACAATGACCGTTGACCCGTGCCACGGCCATTGATTTTCAAAAGGTTACAAAAAATATATAAAGAAGTCACAAATTCGAGTTTCTCCCAATTTATAATATAATGTTTGTGAGTATGAAAAAGTTCATGAATTTGGAAAAAATGACAGATTTTTTTATAAAATATTCATGAATTTGAACGAAGGTCATAGATTTAAGAAAATGTTCCGAAATTTAAGAACAGTTTGTAAATTCAAAAAGAGTTTGTGATTTTTAAATAATGTCAGGAAATTTTAAAAAATATCATGAATTTCGAAAAAAAAGTTGGAGAATAAATGTTAACAGAAAGCATAAACAAAGATTTTTTTTAATGATTTCAAGAGGGCATAAATATACTTGACAACATGCATGTAGAGTTGAACTTATATTTCACATCCGTCCTCTCGACTGGGTTGAGTCGCGGTGAAACTAAAGTATCCGACATGGCACCTACTCTCATCGGCGTGCGAAAACATGTACCCGTTAAGAATGACCTAATAAGTAGACACTTCAATATATACTCGTGTATAGTTATGGTTTTCTACTTGCAAACAATAAGACACTTTTCCATCACATGAATCCCAGGTGGCGCCTGGTACGCATTCTTGGTCGCTTGTCCTTGCAATGGATGCCAAGTAGGACCATCATGGGGGCCAGGTCAAACAAATCCTTAAGGACAAATTGACAGAACTGCTCACGTATGCTGCACCGCTGCAGTAGATTAATCCTCGATGCTTCTCAAGCCTACGACACTTATTTAGATAAGACATGATCCCTACTTCTTGAACATATGGTTTCCAAGCTTCCACTGAAAATGTGGTTTCCACCTGATATTGTCTCATGTAGTGTATTTATCGCCTTGTACATAGGTATCTCGAATTTCAGTTACCTATCTTCTGGCTTGTTTGGTTTGCCATCTTCTCGCTTCATGGTAGTAGTATGTCTTTACCATGTCATATGCTCACATGCGTTCTATATGATTGTAGCATATCAATCATGCATATATATATTACATCTGGGCGAGACTTTGGCATCATACATGTATCATGTTCTGACAGTTAATGGGAGATGCCGTGTTATTATGATGTACACCCACCTCCGGGTCCGGTCCTAGTTTAAATTTGGATGCCTTTCTTACTACTCACATTTATAGACTATGTAGTACCTAAATTCCTCACATTTATTGTTGCCGCTAGAAAAAAACATTAATGAAACATTAGCAATAGATCTTCTATATAACTGAAATCAAATATCTCAAATGTATTAGAACTTGCGTAGGATGTACACAAGATCATCCTTCTTAGAGAAAAGGTGTCGGCCGAGCCCGATAAAAGGCTCGAATCTAATACGGTTTTGAATTAACAAAGTCATCAACCGGCTAGGAATACAACTAAGCGTACAACTAGTAAAAAAGCAAAAAAGGGCAAAGATACATAGAGCTGTAGCAGCTTACGACCTATCTGTGATACAGGCAAACAAGAGATAGTAATAGGAGCCTAGCCAAGATCACCAAGGTCACACGCCATGAGCAGTAGCCACACCAGCAGCAGGGGGCGGGCAGCAAGAAACCAGCATCGACAAACATCTCCTCGCCTACTCCTGCAGAACATGCCAAGGTCGACAAGCCACTCGCTTCTACCTACGAAGAAGACCACTATCCTCTCGCCCTGGCTCGAAGGGCGCCGATTGGACAATGACGCTTGGCAGCTCGGGCATGAGGGAGCAGAGCACCACCTTCGCTAGGATCCCACAACCTCACCACCACCTGGGCAGCCACCCAACCAGACGCAAGCAGAAGAGCACCTACCAAAGATGAAGACCGCGTGGAGAAGACGAAGAACATTGAACAGCTCGCCGCCACATTGCCCTCGCCAAGCAGATCAAAAGCACCATCCACACCTCCACGAACCCCAGACGACGCCTCCAAAAAGGAAACGACGTCGACACGTCGCCGCCGCCCACAAGGGGAACTAAGACTTTCGCCCCATGCGAAGCGTGGAAGAAGGAAGCAGAAGGGGATCTCAACAAGGCCTCCAAGAAGGGAAGACCGACTTCAAGAAAATGGAGACGGCCTCGCCGTGGCCACCAAAGGCCAAGGGTTTCCCCCGGTCCCACACTCCACCCCCAACCACCCGAACCCGAGAGCACGGGCCGACGTTGTTAGAATAAATCCGAGGCATACCGTCGATCATCCGAGGATCAAGCAATCACACGAGCACGACACCGAGATTTGTTAACGAGGTTCACCGATATGGCTACATCCCCGGGACCTGACTACGGGCGCTCCTCCCCGTGACACCGTCACAATACCGCACGCCGGCCACCCGGGCGCCGGCACACGCCACCGGCTCTCCCTTGCGCGCCTGTGCTATTATGTTGGCATAGGTTACATCGTGTGTCTATCCCCGCTATATATGAGAGGCCTAGGATACAAGTGTCCTATCAGGATACGACTTAATATCCTATCTAAACACAATACAACTCAGAGTCCAATTGTAACCTACCTTGTACACTATATTCGACACAATTCTAACAAACTCCACCTTGACGAATATACTTCACCACCTTGGATTTGTCCATGCGTCAAACTTTCATGTACATTGGACTTGAGCTTATCCCATAAGAACCGCTGCTACTCCAAAGACTCCATATGACTCCACCTGCAACTTGTAGTCTCTTCTTTTCTTGACCACAGTCAACACTCGAGCAAAATTAAGTTCCTTGTTACTCTAGTTTGTGCTCCCAACTTCCAGAGTATCAGTCCAACGTCATCACACACTGATCACTGACCTGCGTGAAAGTGAACAACTCACATATTGGATGTCACACATAAGAGTTACCTGAACTCAACATCACTGCTCCTTTCTTGACCGTCTGTCTAAAACTTAAAGGAATTTCACCATTGCTTCTAGTCATCCTGAGTCAAATTCGCAGTTGTTTCACCACATGTATGACCACCAGAACCCTGGCCCGTCTCCATGTCGCGTGCGTACCGCACGCCTCGCCGCTATTATCGCGTCGAGCCTCCGTTGTCCCGGTCGAGTCTCAAGGGTCACGAAACCACACCACTCAACCCCCACTGCAGAGTACCACCGATCATCACCGACCGATTACGAGTTTCACGCTTTCATCAGACCACTAGGCTCCGGTCCGAACTGCATGTCACTCGCTTTTCCCCCTTGCTGAATAGGCTTCGATTCTCTGGATCCTTACATCGTAGCCCCTCAATCCAGCTCCACCTTCAACATGACTCCATGGTAGATGATCAGTCCACCCACGCGCCACGTCGACTTCAAACTCCGTGTGTACATCACCTTGAATCAACCCCGCGCCATAGTCTTGTCGAAGCCGCACAAGCCTCGGGCATATGCACCACGTGTTTCCACGCCCAGAAGTCGGTCACCATCAGCATCACGCTCCTATGTCGTCGTCGTTGAACCCATCACCATCTTCTGTACCAACCGACTCGCGTCGATCCGTCAGACTGTCAAGTCCGACCCAGCCGATCTTGTTCGACTGTAACCATGCGCCACCCTGCACCATGACTACTCGCACATCCGTGCATGTTTTGGACGCCATGTGTATGCATGATCCCGTACGGCACAATATCCTCCACTTCACATAATCTCCGAGCCATCCAAGCAATCTTGACAGAAAAACTTCCATGCAAACCTGACACAAAGAATTCTTTGCACAATTATTTTTCCTTGTCGCTATTTTCTAGTGCATGTCCGTGTACCCTTAGCAGCCAAGATAACCTATCTGCCCATGACACACAAGCACACTCGTATCACGTGAAACCTCGACACCGTGCCTCTTCTTTTCGTCCAAACAAATCTCACGCAGTGCTCCTGGATTCAGCCGCCAATTGTGTCAATCCTGCTCGTGTAGCACAGCAGCCCAACGTGTGCCTCGAAGGCCACCTCCTGCCTAAGGGTCCCCTGGGCCGCCGCCTGTAACCTGCTGCTGCACCGGTCACACCTAGCTGCACACGCGCCCACGCTCGGGACTTCTATTGCCGCACGCTACACCTGGACATGATCCAATCTCGCCGAGTCCTCCGGAACACACGCCACCGCCAGCTTCGATAGCTTTTTTTCTGATCCGATACGCTTTCTGAGTTCCCGTAGATTTACATGCCTCCCGTCGACTTTAACCTCTTCCGAGCTTCGTTGCTCGCGATCCTTCGACTGTAGCTTAAATCCAACTGATCTCTTTTACGTCTTCGGCCTTTTCCGATTTCGCTAAGAACCATGCCGTATCGGCTGCATCTCAACTCAATCCTTCCTCTAAATCAACGAATCCACAACCTCCGGACAACCTAGCTCATGATACCACTTGTTAGAATAAATCCAAGGCATTACCGTCGATCATCCGAGGATCAAGCAATCACACGAGCACGACACCGAGATTTGTTAACGAGGTTCACCGATATGGCTACATCCCCAGGACCTGACTACGGGCGCTCCTCCCCGTGACACCGTCACAATACCGCACACCGGCCACCCGGGCGCCGGCACACGCCACCGGCTCCCCCTTGCGCGCCTGTGCTATTATGTTGGCATAGGTTACATCGTGTGTCTAGCCCCGCTATATATGAGAGGCCTAGGATACAAGTGTCCTACCAGGATACGACTTAATATCCTATCTAAACACAATACAACTCAGAGTCCAATTATAACCTACCTTGTACACTATATTCGACACAATTTTAACAGACGTGACAAAGCCGACATGGCCGGATCAGACCGGTGGATGCATCCACGAGCGAAGGGCATCAATCTTCACCAGACAGAGCACACCTGCCACAACCTCGTCGCCCGCATGACCGAGGCTACAGTACAGCCCTCGTGGCCGCCGCTCGTCGTAGAGCCGGTGCCGCCGCCCTGGCATCCACCCACCACAAGCATCTCCACCAACACAGGAAGCAGCCCCAGCACCACGCCAGAACGACGGACCAGACCACCACGACATCCAGCGGGGAAGGGGCATGCGGCGCTCAAACCCCTAGATCCAGCCGGGGAGCAACCCTAAGAACCGAAGCAGGGGCATCACTCCTAGGCCGAGCAGAGGGGCCACATCCCCTAGACGTCCTCCCGCCGGTCAAGAGAAGGACCACATGTTGCCACCAACGCGGATCTGGAAGGGAGGCCACCATGGCGGCTAGACGGGCAGCTGGATCTCAAGCCACCCCGAAGCACGGCCGGGACGGCGGCCGCCATGGCCGACGCCTCAGAGGCCAGATCCGGGGCCAAGCACCGCGCGAGGAGAGGATGCCGGAGAGGGGGTGTCGTCGTCGGGAGGAGAGATGGGGCACGGATCTGGGCAGGGGAGCACGCAGGGACGCCCCGCCGCCGCCAACAGCCGCACGGGCGAAGCCCGGGACGGCCACCGACGACGGCAGAGGGAGGAGGCGGCCGTGGGTGGCCTGGCGCCGGATCTAGGGGTTCGCCCCCGTGTTGACAGGAAATTCTAGTCAACTCACAAGATCATCCTTCAATTTACATGTGAATTTTTTCCCTATCAAAAATTATAAAACGGTTGTAAATACAGAAGCAATACTTGTTCTGCAACCATCAATACTAGTTGCACACCTATCTGACGTTGATTTATGTATCGGCAGTCAATTGAGTTGATTTACTATATCGTACTTCCTCTATTTCTAAATATTTGTCTTTCTAAAGATTTCAACAAGTGACTACATACGGAGTAAAATGAGTAAATCTATATTTTAAAATATGTCTATATACATTTATATATGGTACTTCATTGGAAATCTCTAAAAAGATAAATATTTAGGAACGAATGAAGTATTAGCTTGATTTGGAAAAAAAAATTGCACGGCGCAATTTTTTTTTCATCTACGCCATGTTACCTCTGAAAGAGGGAAACATACATCCATTTGTTTACAAATTGAGATTTATTATGAACTTCATTCTTGGTAACAATGGTTGGATGGATAGAGTAGAGGTCTAAAGCCATATCCTCGTCTTAAACATTGATCACAAAGCCATGCTCGTGTGCAGTTTAAGCCATTCGGGCAATGGTTCAATCACTCAAAATTTGTTCAATGTACATGGATAATCAAGATGTCGCTCGATCTTAGTATGAGCCATAGTTAGCTGAGTCACTGCAACAGACTTCGAACTCCGACTCAGATGTTACATCGATCGACCTAGTACGGGATTCGAATTCGCTCAGATCGGTAGCGATTCGGTGCACGATTCGCCGATCTCAAAACAAACTGAAAAAATAAGATCGTCGGTAATCTGATGTGCTCATGAGTACAGCAACTCGTCCGGGCTAGTGGCTACGCAGCAGTGATGCAGACCCGGTGGTCGGGCAGCAGCAACGCAGACGCAGTGGCCGGGTAGCCGGCAACAGCGACTCGACCGGCGCTGGGATGGTATCCGGTCCACGGCGACGGCGGACCAGAACGTGGAGGCCGGAGAATGGTGAGACCTGCGAATATGTGGTGGCCGGCGTGACGGTCAAGGCTGCCAAGACCTGGTGGCCATGGTGGCGGCCACGAAGATGTCGCCTCCGTCCAGCAGCATGTTCTTCTCCCATGCATGCGTGCATCACCTCCCTCCCCCATTCCTAGTCCATTGGCAATCTAGATTTAGCAGTTGTGGAATTGGGAGAAGATGACGGGATGGATTTATGGGGAAGACGATGGGTCTGCTATTTTTTTTCCTAAAAGCATGGTTAATAGTATATCCAACTGCTGGCTATATTTGTCATGCTATATACAGTCACCACTTATACTCATTTATATAACAAGGTTTGCTATAAAAGTATTATTATTTTTCACCTTCTCTTTATCACTTTCTAACTATTTATTGTACTCCCTCCGTAAATTAATATAAGAGTGTTTAGAATACTAAAACAGTGATCTAAATAATCTTATATTAGTTTACAAAGGGAGTATTTGTCTAGAAATAAACATATAGGTGGCTCTTGCATGAGAGCCCACCCTCATCATTTTTCAGTGTCTCTCTTTTTTATATAAACAAAAATATTACGTAGGCGGGCTATAAGTCCACTATTATACTTGCTTTGACGGGCCCAAGTTAAAAAAAATGGTAGCTTGACGTGTCCAAGTGAAATTCTTGGTGGAAACTTTCCCTCCATTGATGACTTTGGTATTTGTTATGTCATTGATTCAAGTGCTCATTAAGAGGTTCCTGTGCACGTAAAGTAGGCCAATGTAATACTAGCATTTTTCTAGGTACATTTTCTAGTTAAACTATGAACCAGGCAAGAAAGGGTATAAAAAAGGAGCAACCCAAGGGTCGAATCGGAGTCCTCTGATTAGAGATGTATGACCCCACCTCCCCCCCAACTCGATTCATATGCACATCCAAATCACGAATCTTGGACCCAGCGAACCGCGAATCAGGTAACTACTATGAGCACTTAATTTTGATCATATTTTTACCTAATAATAAAGCAAATTTAGTATTTTTCGTCCGTCATGGCATTTTTCAAAAAAATCTCTCTATTTCAGAGAATTCAACCCGCAGTCCTGTAAGTTAAAACGAATCGTTATTTTCGTATTTTTACACAAAAGTCCCTGTCTTTTTTTGAAATCAATCCGCCGTCCGGATTTAAGTCACACCTGAACCGTTATTTTACATTTTTTAAAAACCCCCTTGATGTTTTAGATAATTCATCCGCGAATCATATTTAAGTCAAACAAATGCTTTTTAAAATCATCCATATCTTTTAAACCATAACTCCTATCTGAACATGTTAAATATGAAATTTGATTACAAAAATATGTAAAATATGAATATAAGATTATTTTTACCTGTTAAGTATTTTTAAATATTATTTTAGAATATATTTGAGTCAAACAAAATGATTTTCTAAATTATTTGTATCTTTTAAGTCGTAACTTCGATTTTAACATATTATATATGAAATTTTATTAGAAAAATGTGTTGAATCTAAATATGATGTTAATTTTATCTGTTAAATATTTTTATGGAAGCAAACTTATAATTTATAGCGCAAGATTCGGTTTTTTTTTCATACCGGCGGCGATCCGGATTGCAAATAAACACCCAACTATAACCATATACGGAAAAGAAAATATCGATAACTACACATGCATACCTCTGAAAAATGTCGCAGGGGAAAACAACAGATTTCTCATCACGAGAGTGAGAGAAAGCGAGCGAGAGAGAGAGAGAGGGAGAGAGAGGGGGAGGGAGGAGAGAGGGAGAGAGAGACGCCTTAGGATTAACCATATTCAACACACGTTTTTTGTTGTTTTGTGTGAACGCCGAGGCCATCTTCGGCGAGGGTGAGAAAGAGGATAAGCGGCAACACAAATATGATGCCTCGCGAAAATAAAGGAGATGGACCTATTGTGGTCTTGAGTGATGGTTGTTGAGTTAAGAGCATGTGTTATGTTTCCTCTCTCATTGCAATGCACGGGATCTTTTGCTAGTCATTTAGAAGATTACTACAATCTGAATAGGCATGGACATACTTTCCTTGCAGCTTATCCTTTAGATTTGCTCTACAAGCTTGCTCCACATGTACGCTTTGATCACACATATTAATACAACAATAAAAAAGATTTTCCCGCCTACCAGATCTCTCAATGTAAAGCCATGTCACGGGACCACATACGATATTTCAGATGTCTCTTAATCCCAGCTCATGTATTGTCATGAGGTAGATACAACCAGGGCGATCCATGAAATAACAATAATAACGATCACAATTTGCCCTTAATTTAACATTGAGACGTCTTATAGCTAATACAAAAACATGCATCCAAGCCGGAAAGGTGTGGGTTTCCAGTCATATCATGGTACTTGATTTAGTCCATTATCAGCTGGTGGTTGTTCTCTAGTGTGAACACATCCTTTATCATTTCTTCTTGCAAATCAATGGACACCAAGTAACATTACTATGGGGTCCTAATCAAATAAATCCCCCTATTTTTCGTCGATGATGGTGGATGGTTTTCCTTCTAGGATAAGTGTGAACATTGACTAGTCGTCGGAGGGAAAGAACCATGCCTAGAATCAGTAAAGAAACATATTTACATAAATTAAAAAATACATCCCAGCCTTGGGGGTGTAGACAGTGGCGGACCTAGAATTTGAAATCAGGGTGGTCCATTTTTTTACAATAAGCATGACATGTGAATCTAAGCAATAATATTTTCCATCAATAAGGCTACCTGGGGCAGGTGTGATGTGGAAAATTATGTGTGCGCTCATTGGCTCATGTACTGGATAGCATATGAAAGCAAAAGGCAAAACATAAATAAAAATTGGCGAATATGTACCCTAAAATCAGGCTAAGGCCTCCTTTGGTTTGGAGGAATTTTGCAGGATTTTCATAGAATGGGATTTCTACAGGAATTTTTTTTAGAGCTTTTTGGTTTGTAGGAATGAAATCCTATTTCTATGGAGGAATTCTTCCTATCCTTCATATTTCATAAGAAAATAAACATTAGCATAGACTCAATGGAAAAAATCCTATGGTGTGAATCAAAGGGCATCTCATTTCCTATGACTTTCCTATTCCTATGATTTTTCAATCCTATGAACCAAAGGAGGCCTAACTGGGGCCTGAGGCAGGTTTCTACTTGCCACCGGCCAACTTCCAGACTGGTGATTGGGCGACGGGCGCTCACTTTGCACGGGATGGCGCCAGGTGGCCGGGTCAGGGCAGGGCAACAGGGGGCGCGGTTGGCGCTGAGGGTTGGGCGGGAGAGAAGGAGAGGGAGGAGCCTCCTGGCCGGCTGGGAGTCAGGGCAGGGAGCAGGAGAGGAACGGCAGGCCAGCGCCGCAGCGGTGACGAGGTGCACGGCTGGGCGTCGGGGACGGGAAGAACTGGTTGGATGCGTTCGTGGGAACTCCTATGCGCCGCATTTTGCGGCGAGTAGCGTCTCGACGCACACAAAAGCAGCGAACTGGGCCGGCCCAGCAGCGGGAGCGCAGCCGAAAACTCCCAAAATTAATGTGCTCAATCAGGTTCGAACACACGACCGCACAAACTACAGGGAGCTCCTATAGACCGCTCGCTGCGGCAAAGTGCCGGCGCTTCGCACAGGAGCGGCTAGCGTGGGCTGACCCGTTTAAAGTGGCAAGCGGCGGCACATTCCCGACATGAAAAGTCGCAAAAACAAAATATCGCTAGCCCTGTAACTCGAACACGCGACTTCACACTAATTGGACGGAGAACAATTTCGAAAAATCTTGAACAAATCTGGAAGCGCGGTCAATTTTTTAAAGCACGGACATTTTTAAATCTTGAGAATATATATTGAAATGGGGAGCGATTTTGAAAAATCACGAAAAAATTTGGAAGCGCGAACATTTTTTGAATACGTGAACAATAAATTGAAATCCGACACATTTTCTGAATCTCAAAAGTTTTGTACTTCTTTATACAACGAGAACAAATTTTGAATTTTGAGAACATTTTTTTGGAAACACGAACAAAATTTAAATTTTTCGATTTTTTTAAAGGAAGAGAAGAAATGAAAGAGATATCGTAAATATTTTGTAAAACTGCGAATATGTTCTGAAAAAGAAAATAAACTTGAAAAAGAAAAAGAAACAAAAAAGAAAAAAAATGAAAAAGAATCAGAAATAAAAATAAAATAGAAATAAAAAAAATAGAAAACCAAAAAAGACCAAAAAAAGATACAGGAAAAAATCCGGTTCAGGGATCCTTTTAGAAGGTTCCCAAAACCGGTTGGACGCATTATGTGTAAGTGGGCCGGCCCATGTCCATCGCTCCATGCGTTCGTCTGTGCGATCGTTCGACAGTTTGCCGCAGCGAGCGGCGAATAGGATTTTCCCAAACTACACACGGCCTAGTAACCAGCGCACCTGAAGAGGCATGCTGTTCAATTCCTAGATCGGGGCTTTAATAAGGCAGTACTGTAAGATCGAACGTCTTATGAAAATAAAAAACGATTTTTTAAGGAACTAATTAATTTTTGACACGCGATATCTTAAAAAAAAATTGTAACGAAATTTAATAAAATCAAACATCTCTTAATTTTACGATTTTTAGGAAAATGGATTTTTTTTAATTGGGAATAAAAGTGGAAACAGAACATATTTGAAACTCCGAACAAACACTGAAAACATGAACATTTGTCAGATGTGAATGTTTTTTTTGAAAATACGAACATTTTCTGAATCTAAGAACAATTTTTGAAAATACAAACAATTTTTTAAAACTCCGAGCAAAAATTGAATAAATGAACATTTTTCCAGAATTGACAAAAAAATTAAAATAAGAATTTTTTTAAATCGATGAACAATTTTGGAAAATAAAAAATAATTAAATAATTTTTGAAAGTACAAACAATCTATGAACAAATTTGAAGATGGCAAAATTTTTCTAAAAATAGATACAATTTTTAAAATTCACGAACATTTTTAAATTTGTGAGCAAAAATTGAAAACGGGAACATTTTGTAAATTTCCTAACACTTTTTGTAAAGTGCGAACATTTTTTGAAGTTGTGAACAATTTTATAAAAAATGAGACCAATTTTCGATAAAATGAGAACAATGTTTGATTTGGAACAGTTTTTTGAAACAGTGAATAATTTTCGAAAAATAATTTTTTTTATTTCGAACAATACTTGAGTTCTCGAACTTATTTTGAAATAAAAAGGAAAAAGAAAAATAAAGAAAATAAAACTGAAAAAGAAAGAGAAACAGAAAATAAAAAACCCGCTTAAGGAACCTTCTAGAAACGGATAAAAACCGGCTGGGAAACTTAAGTTCCCAAAACCGGAACTTCCTACAGCGGGAGATGGGCCGGCCCACTTAATCATGTCCCCAGTGCGATCGGTCGACCCCCTGTGCGATCAGTGAACTGTTTGACGCAGAGAGCGTTAAATTGGGTTTTCCTGCGTTCGCTGCCTGGGGATGGGAAGAACAAGTCATCGGGATTCTTTTTTTTTCTCTGGCCCATCTTAATATTCATAGGTATATGGTCCGGCCCAAAATCCCAGGGTGGGCCATGGCCCACCCTGTCCACCCTGTAGCTCCGCTCCTGGGTGTAGAAGTCTTCTTCCTCCTGCATCTACGCGCGACATGCTGTCCGCAAAGCACGATGCCACCTCTAGGCCTCTATCTTAGCGGAGAAAACTTATTGAAACCCCGTAGCTTGTAGAAGGAGATGTCGGAAAATTGTCGATATAGACCAGAAGACGTCAGCGGCCTCTATAGAGTAAATCGCTGCCCCAGATATGAAAATGACAAACAGGGCCTAGAAAAGCCCCCGAATCCGGTCAAACAGGGCCAATCTGCTTCAACCGTAGCTGTATCTAGTGCTGTGAGTTCTGCTTTCATTGTTGACCTCGTTAAGATGGTCTGCTTGCAAGACTTCCAAGAAACAACGCCACCTCCATGAGTGAATACATAACCGCTCGTGGCCTTTATCTCATCAGCATCTGAGATCCAGTTTGAGTCACTATACCCTTCAAGCACCTTTGGATGCCCGGTGTAGTGAATTCCATAATTTACAGTGCCTTTCAAATAACGCAAAACTCTTTCTAGAGCTTTCCAATGCACATCTCCTGGTTTTGAAACAAACCGACTCAGTTTGCTAACAGCAAAAGAGATGTCAGGTCTTGTAGCACTGGCTAAGTACATAAGCGAGCCAATAATCTGAGAATACTTCAATTGGTCTCTAGCAATTCTTCGATTCTTTCGAAGCAACACACTAGCATCATATGGTGTTGGAGAGGACTTGCAGTCACTATAGCCAAAGCGACTTAAGATCTTTTCCACATAGTGAGATTGAAGCAAAGTAATCCCACCATCATCGTCTCTCAACAACTTGATGTTTAGAATGACATCAGCCACTCCTAAATCCTTCATCTCAAAACAACGAGATAGGAAATCCTTGACCTGCTTAATAACTTTCAGATTAGTTCCGAAAATCAGTATGTCATCGACATACAAGCACAGGATAACTTCCTCGCCCCCACCATGGCGATAGTACACACATTTGTCGGCTTCGTTCACAACAAAGCCTGCAGCTGTTAAAGTTCTTTCAAACTTCTCATGCCACTATTTGGGTGCTTGCTTAAGTCCGTACAAAGACTTCAGCAACTTGCACACTTTCTCTTCCTGACCATCTAGTACAAACCCATCTGGTTGTTCCATATAAATTTCCTCGTCCAACTCTCCATTTAGGAAAGCAGTCTTAACATCCATTTGATGAACGAAAAGACCATGCGAGTCAGCTAGTGAAAGTAGAACTCGAATAGTGGTCAGTCGAGCCACAGGTGAGTAAGTATCAAAGAAGTCTTCACCTTCCTTTTGGGTATAACCCTTAGCCACGAGCCGAGCCTTGTACTTTTCAATAGTACCATCAGGCCTAAGCTTCTTCTTGAATACCCATTTGCATCCTATAGGTTTGCACCCATAAGAACGATCAGTTATCTCCCAAGTTTCATTTGCCAAGATGGAATCCATCTCGCTACGAACCGCTTCCTTCCCGTAGTCAGCATCTTCAGATGCATAGGCCTCTGAAATAGAACTGGGAGTGTCATCTATGAGATACACAAGAAAATCATCACCAAAGGACTTTGCAGTCCTCTGTCTCTTGCTCCTGGTAGGAACTTCATTGTTCTCCTTCACAGGACTTTCGAAGTGTTCCATCGAAATGGTAGGTTCGGTAATTATAACTGGTTCCTGATTCGATGAACTAGGCATCTCCTGATTAGATGAGGTAGCCATATCCTTCATAGGAAAGATATCTTCAAAGAAAGTCGCATCATTCGACTCCATGATCGTACCGACATGCATGTCAGGTACCTCAGATTTTACAACCAAGAATCTATAGCCAATGCTATGAAAAGCATATCCCAGGAAAACACAATCCACAGTCTTTGGTCCAAGCTTCCGCTTCTTTGGAATTGGAACATTGACTTTTGCCAAACAACCCCATGTTCGCAGATAAGAGAGCTTTAACCTTTTCTTCTCCCATTCCTCGAATGGAGTTATCTCTTTGTTCTTTGTGGGGACTCGGTTCAGGACATGACATGCTGTCAATATCGCCTCCCCCCACCATGCCTTGGAAAGACCCGATGTGTCTAACATGGCGTTAACCAAATCAGTTAGAGTACGGTTCTTTCTTTCGGCCACCCCATTTGACTGAGGTGAATAAGGAGGCGTCCTCTCATGAATTATACTATGTTCTGCACAAAAAGCATCAAATTCATTGGAAAAATACTCTCCACCACGGTCGGACCTAAGCCTCTTGATTTTTCGATCAAGTTGGTTTTCCACTTCGGCTTTATAGATCTTGAAAAAGTTCAAAGCCTCATCCTTAGCCTTCAGAAGATACACACGGCAATATCTAGTGGAGTCATCAATTAATGTCATGAAATATTTCTTTCCACCTTTTGTCAACACACCATTCATTTCACATAGATCTGAATGTATGAGCTCTAGTGGTGCAAGATTTCTTATTTCCGCAGTCGTGTGAGACTTACGAGGTTGCTTAGCTTGCACACACACTTGACACTTAGATCCCTTGACTGTGGTGAAACTAGGGATTAAGTTCAACTTCGCTAGTCGCGACATGCAACCAAAGTTAACATGACAAAGACGTGAATGCCACACATTGGATTCACTATTGTTGCAAATATGATTAACAACTTTATTGCAAACGTCTGATAAGGATAAACGAAACAAGCCTCCTGTCTCATAGCCTTTACCAACAAAGGTTCCATACTTGGATATTACAAATTTATTCGACTCAAAGACAAGCTTGTAGCCATCTCTACACAGAAGAGATCCGCTAACAAGATTTTTATTGACGGAGGGGACATAATGCACGTTCTTCAGCCGTACGATCTTCCCCGAAGTAAACTTCAGATCGACCGTGCCAACACCACGAACAGAAGCACTTGAACCGTTGCCCATCAGCACGGTTGAAGTCCCTGCGGTCTGATAAGACGAAAACATGGAAATATCACCGCATACATGCACATTAGCACCCGTGTCAATCAACCAGTCAGGAGAATGACATACTGAAAGAATAGTGGGAAATATACCATACCCAGCATCCTTCACGTCAGTGTCTCCAATGACAACATTAGCGGTCTTGCCGCCTTTCCCAGGATTACGCTTGTCATAGCGATTAGGGCAACTAGGAGCCCAATGATCAGGATCCCCACACACATGACAAGCACCTTTCTTCTTGCCATTCTTCTTCTTGAAGTTCGTGTGTTGCACAGCGTTGTTCTTCCCATCAAACTTTGCTTTACCATCAAACTTTCCCTTGTTCTTGAACTTGTGGGGCTGGAAGTTCTGCTTCTATACCACATTGGCACTAGATCCTTCCTCAATACTTCGAGCACGAGTGTCCTTTGCTCTCGCCTTTTCTTCCACATCAAGAGTGCCAATGAGATCCGGGACGGAAAACTCCTGCCTCTTATGCTTCAGCAAGGTAGCAAAGTTCCTCCATGAAGGAGGAAGCTTAGTGATGATACCTCCGGCAACAAACTTGTCCGGTAGCATACAACTGAAGTGCTCAAGTTCTCTAGCAAATGACTGTATCTCATGAGCTTGCTCAACCACGGAGCGCTCTTCAGTCATCTTGTAATCATAGAATTGCTCCATGATGTACAGCTCAGTGCCAGCATCCGAGACCCCAAACTTGGCCTCGAGTGCATCCCACATATCTTTTCCATTATCAATTGACGCATAAGCATCAACTATGTTCTCACCAAGAACACTCAAGAGAGCAGCCTTAAATAGAGTATCCATTTTCTGAAAAGCTTGTGCCTGTTGAGCATCAAGCTCTCCTTCAGGTTTGCCGAGAGTGGCGTCATAGCAATTCATGGTTTGAAACCATAAGACTGCTCTCACGCGTCACCTCTTATAGTGGATACCCTCAAACATAGGAGGTCTCATGGAAGCAGCAAAACCACTTGGGGTAAATTGCCTATAATAAGGTTTTTGGGTTGTTGGAAATATGAGCAATTTACCCAATGATTTTATTAACAAAAAAACTAGATAAAGCATGACTAATATAACAGTGATAAAGCAAGTCATGCGATTTGACAAAGAGAAGGTAAATAGCAACTTCACTTATGAACTGTAACTAAACACATGTAGATCAGACAGTATAGGAAGTTGCATATATGAAGTAGAACCTAACACATGTAGGGCAGAAACTAGAGCAAAGAACTGTGGCAGGACACCTAACAGAAAGAGCATAAGTACGTACGGGACAGCAGCAACAGAAGCATTGGACTTGGGGTGGTCGTCCTCTCCAGCCATGTCGTCGATGTCAGGGAAGAAGTCGTCGGAGTCCGTGATGAAGGAGTCAGTAGTCGCGCGGAGCGCTCCCCAAAAATATCGGCTCGGCTCATTCCCGCAACCCGCGGCGCGTCGTGGCGAGGCGGGCGGCGGAGGAGGAGCGCGCGTGGATATCCCTCTTGTTCTCATGCTCATACAAGTGGGGAAAGAACCTCCCTTATAAGGAGGTCCAACTCCCACTAAACTAGCAATGTGGGACTAAACTTTAGTAGTATCCCTTGCCTTGCACAAATGGGCTAAGTGGGTCTCTAGGATTTATTAAGAATTTCTGAAATAGTTATTGGGCTGCCCAAAATAGACTAAATTCTAGCATATTATCCTCTAGGCCCACCTTCAAGCCGGTTTCTTCATTTGGAGCTTTGCCCTTGGGGCAGCCATGTGTGACCGTTTTTCTGTTGAACTTTATTGTGATCGGATAATGAAATATGAAATAATAAATAAAAGGTTGTGTGCATCACTCGATTCTGAGGCCGATGGATATTCCATCTTTGCAAAAAACTGGAGCTTTGCCGTTCAAATATGGCAGTGTAGTGAATCAATTCAATAGAAATTACAGTAGGTAGGTGACACTTTAGAAACCTTACGGTCGGAGGAAACTAATGATGACATCCCCTTTTTTCTCCACAAGGATACCTCTAATTTATGTCAGAAGATACTACATTCAGATGTGATGTACACTTGTTGGTGGCATTGGGCATTGACTCCCCTGCCCCTATTAATACACTTGTGATCCACGCATCAGAATGTTGTCGTCGTACTTACATACACAAGTTAGGGAGATACAAACCATGACGCCCCGGCCTAGGGCGCCATGGCAATATATCTATGCCCATGGTAGTGACATGTAACATGGCGCCCCGGCCTAGGACGTCATGCCAAATAGCATGACGCCCTAGCCCGGGGTGTCATGCTATCTAGCATGGCGCCCTAGCTCCAGGCGTCATGCAAAAAGGGTCATTTCGTGAAATATTTTTAGACTGGGTTCATTTTATGTTGAAGTTTCAGATAAGGACAAGTTTTGTCCATTTTCACCTTTCCCAGCCTATAAAACAAAAACCAATCCCACAACGCAAGCACGGGAGAGGAGAGGAGAGCAGAAAAGAAAGTAAGAACCCTTGCTAGTTGTTCTTCCATAGTAACGCCATCCTTTACAAAGTCGGTCAAGATGTATGACGCTCCGTCGGCGTAGGAGATGTCCTACATGGACCACGTGCAGAGGCGCCACGAGGAGAAGGGCTGCATCTAGGCATGGTGAGACCCATAGCTCCACTTTTTTTATAGGCTCTTTGTGAGCTTTTCGTTTACTTTCACTTCAGCTTTATGCCTTTTGTTGAACCTATTTGCTTATTAAGAAAGTTGGTCGTATGTATCGTTCTGATGCAGAGGCCAAGAAGTCCCTCCTTTCTAAAAAAATGCATCAGAATGTTGTCGCCGTACTTACATACACAAGTTAGGAAGATACAAACCATGATGCCCCGGCCTAGGGTGCCATGGCAATATATCTATGCCCATGGTAGCGACATGTAGCATGGCGCTCCGGCCTAGGGCACCATGCCAAATAGCATGACGCCCTAGCCCGGGGTGTCATGCTATCTAGCATGGCGCCCTAACCCCGGGTGTCATGCAAAAAGGGCCATTTCATGAAATATTTTTAGAGTTGGTTCATTTTGTGTTGAAGTTTCAGATAAGGGCCAGTTTTGTCCATTTTCACCTTTCTCAGCCTATAAAACAACAACTAATCCCACAACGCAAGCACGGGAGAGGAGAGGAGAGCAGAAAAGAAAGTAAGAACCCTTGCTAGTTGTTCTTCCCATAGTAACGCCATCCTTTACAAAGCCGGCCAAGATGTATGACGCTCCGTTGGCGTAGGAGATGACCACGTGCAGAGGCGCCACGAGGAGAAGGGCTGCATCTAGGCATGGTGAGACCCATAGCTCCATGATCCACTCGCTTGCTCTCCCTCTTTCTGGGTTTTGCTCTGCTTGTGTTGCCGTTTGAGAAATCTCTCGGCCGTGTGCACCCGTTGATGCAGAGGCGCAGAGAGAGATAAAACTCTCTGAAATCCTTAGAAAAATATCAAGGCTACTGAATGCATGTTACACTAATCCTTTGTAGTTAGCAAGGCTACTGAGACTGACAATCTCACAGGTTTCGTTGGGGACCAAGACAAGTATTGTAATTGTGTGTGCAGGTGTTGATCATTAATCATAGTCCAAATACTTCTGCTGGTTCAATAAACCTTAAGGTTATCCACTTAAGGGAAATTGGTGTTTGCCTACAAACATCTGCACTTACGGCCCGACAACATCTAGAATAGAGGAAGCACGGCCATGCAGATTGTGCTTCAGCTCAGTCTCCGGATCCGGGATCCTGCACCCAAGGGTAGGGAGGAGCCCATTGGTGATGTAGCTGCCCAGCGTTTGCTCTGCCACCATCGACGCAGTTAGTCTCCTCTTCGCCAGTCGCTGGAGACGTCAGTGGAAGAGCAGCAAGCCAGCGACAGCTTTTTCCATTTCGAGCTTCCTTCTCTTCTCTGGGAGGACATGGTATGAGATTTGGCAGGAAGATTGAGACATTTCACGTGATTTGGGGTTGTCACAAGCGCGAGCTGCAATTACAGTTGGGATGGCTAGAAGGAGAAGATAGAGGATGAGAATGGATTCACTCTCTCTCTCCTGCTCGTCAATTTAAAGTTCTGAAAATCCAACCATCCCGGATATCCCGCTATATGCGTGGGAACAACGTGAAGTCCAAATGGCAACACCGCGCACTTATGTGCGAAACTCGAGGTGTCATCATCGAACTGGCGGTTCACCGGGCGAGTGGTCAGCCGGCCATAGAGCATCTGTCGCACAGTATTCGAGAAGAGATATAGGTAATGACCGGTCGCTTTTGGGCATTCATTGTGTGTGTGTGTGTGTGTGGGGGGGGGGGGGGGGGGGGGGGTGATGTGATAATTCACATAACATTCGCCATGACATCACTCACCGCCACGATGCTCCACATCTTTTTTAGCTGGTTTTAATTGAGGCCCCCTTTGTTTGGGCTACATATTCCTAAGAGTTCGTCTGGACCAGATAACATCATGAGTTGTTACTAGGCTTGTCCTAAGCAAAGTATTTGTCAAGCTGATTGCACGATGAATTCCAAGCGCCATAAGTCGCACTACTCGGAGCAAATGTGTCCTACCTATTTGCGTGTTGACGGCCCGCCTCAACGAGATTGCAAAATTACTCAGCAACACCCAGAATAGGGGACGAACTCTATGTATCCATGACAAAAGTTTATTTTGAGCATAAAGCTAAATACTGAAGTTCATAGACTCGGTTCTGAGTTAGCAGCATAAAATGTGTTCCTCCGGGATAGTGATTAACACCGCACAGTCAGGAGCCAATGCCTTGGCTCTCCACTCAAAAGTTAACATGAGGGCTGCTATCTAACCTCTTCCATATAGATTGTCGGATATCACCGTGTCTTACCGCTACTTATTCACATTTAACTTTTCAGGTATTCTCTTTTGAGTCAGTAAAGTGCTTTTTATGAGTAACTCAATCATACTCTAGGTCCGACTGACAGTCGGGATCATTCCCATTGAGGGCAGAGCCAGTCTTGTAAATGAGACACTCGCAGACTTAGGGGCTACTAACGAATGAATACCCACACACAATGCCCATTTGGCTCCTATGGAGGAAATAAAAGGACCAGGTGGCTCAAAAAGTTCTCACTTTCATCTACTCTTTGTGGTAGGATAATCCCTAATGCCTCTCAACCCTATGTAACCCATTCAAATAAGACGCGATCACTACTTATTGAATGTATGTATGTTCTCATCATCATTACTAGAGGAACTGGACCCAAGAGGCTTGGAATGCAACTATATGTATATGTTAGGAATTGTTCATCTGATGGTGCTTCGGTAGCTCACCGCATTGCATTTATCGGCTTATGGAGCAATGCGTGTCTCCAATTTCAGCACATGAACTACTTCTAATGTAGTCAATTTGATTTGCTATCCTTACCTTTTATGATAGAGCCATATTCCCGTCGTGCCATATGCTCGCAGACATTGCGCGCTACACTGTACACATATACACATCTAATGGACAGACAAGTTCTGGCGTGATAGCGTACATGTATCACACCGTGCCGAGTTATTGGAGATGTCAGTATAGTGTTATGATGGCGTACACCGACCTCTGGGTTCAGGGCTTCACCTCCAAGTGTTAATTTGGAGTCCTATATTATTACTCAGCTAATTGGTCTTGTTCCTTCCCACCATACCCAGTGCATGCACACACACCCGTCATGGTCATGGGCCCATGACTTCATAGTCCTCATCCATAGGTGTTGGATTTATTCCAGCCCCTCAGAACTGACCACCCAAGTAGCTAGCCTAGCTGGGAATCCTCTCTTCAGTCAAAAAGAAAGTAAGGATTCACAATCAAACCACCAAGAGAAGAACAGAGAATCTGGGTCCGGGTTGGTGCAAAATTGAGAAAACAATTTAGGACCAAAGTTTAACCCTCTCTATTTTTTCCATTTACTACAGGGCCGATATTTTAATTTCCCCGACTCATGTAGTAGCAAGTAGCAACTAAACTGGTCCATTTGGGAGTTATGAGAGATTTTTCTATGATTTCTAGTGGCCGACTAGTACGAAGTCTTGTGTTCCATGCCTACGAAAAAATTTCTCAGACAAAACCAAAACACCATGGGCGCTGCATGGGCCCATCAAGCTATGTTAGTTACAAATCAGTGTTTCCACTTTACTTTGATGGTGGCGAGAGTAAAAAAAAAATACGTGGTACGAGTGCAGCACTGGAAATGCAGCCTCGACTGCCTCTGCTGCCGCTGCAACTAAACCATGCCGACATGGACGGACGCAGCTAAGGCTAATCATAATGGGGGTAATTTAGATAGTAACTTAACACATTCCTAGATAATTTTGTTTATGTGGCACGTATTTAATGAGGAAAGAAGTGTTTGTGGTAACATAATATGTTACTGTAACATAGCGCTTTCCGAAACAAAATGAGTCTATGAGCTAATAAATGAAGCCATCTATGACACTACTACTATATTAGTTTGCACTATGAAGATAATAATTTAGACTAGTGTCATATGCATGACACTAGTATAAATTACTCCTCACTATGATCAAGCCTAAAGGCCCAGCGGAGAGATCCACTAGCCTCTGCCGTCTTTAATTATCCCCAAAGCAATTTAGGATTTCATAATAAGCGTGTGCGTCTATTGTCCTAGCTTGACGAGAACTGTATCAGGTATTGCTATAATATTATCTGTATCAGACAAGACTATCACTGTAATCATCATCATTGGTCATTGTTTCTGTTGCATCTTAATTTAGGCTCCGTTCGAATTCCCTCCGCTCCATAACTCCGCCGTGGAGCGGAGCGGCATGCAATATAAATACAGAGAGCGGCAAACTGGCTGCTCCGTGTACTCCGCTTTCTGGTGATAGAGCGGTGGATTGCCGAACACAGCCTTAATTTAGCATCAGATTCTGGTCTGCGCCTCACCTGCCGATTGCGCTTTTCCTTTAACATTTCGATTGCCTCCCTGAAATTATCTCAAGACTGAAATGAACTTTTCTTTCTGCAACTGAAATGAGCGTGTGCACCTGTTGTGGCTGAGATATGTTGGTTGAGCACATTAACCTGCCATCCCAACCAGTAGCAATACCATCCAGCAAACTGCACGCTGATAAGAAAAAAAATATCACCTAATGAAATGGACAGAGGTGTGCAAACCGGAGGATATGGGTGGTATGGGGGAGTAAATAGCATAAAACTACTACTTTACAGGCTATGGTTCCAAAAAACTACCATTTTTTAATTTTTCTCGGAAAGCTACCAGTCGAGCGGTCCGCTGTTTCAAAAAACCCCTAATATTCATTGCTTAAAAATTAAACATGTTTATGACATGTCGGGCCCGCACCTAAACATTCCGTTTATTTGACTGTGTGTTTGACCGTTAGCTGACATGTGGGGCCCACGTGTCAGTGTCTGAAAAAAGCAATCAGGTCCCTGAAAGTTTTCAAAAAAAGCAATCAGGTCCCATATCCAGAGGAGGCGCACACGCCATGGCTGGAGCTCGATCTCGAGCCTCTGCCTGGAACCGCGATGCCTGCTCCTCCGGGCCGACGCCGTGCACCTCCTGCGGCCGGCGAGCCGCGCCAGCGGCGGCCGGATCCACGCCGCCCCTCGCCTCTGGCCACCGCCCCGCCCCTCGCCTCTAGCCACCACCACGCCCTGCCTCGCCTCTGGCCGCCACCACGCCGCCCCTCGCCGGCGCCGACCACCACGCCTTGCCTCGCCTCTGGCCGCCGCCACGCCGCCCCTCGCCTGTGGCCGCAGCCACGCCGCCCCTCGCCCGTGGGTTGTGGCCGCCGCAACGCCCCCCCCCCCCTTGCCTGTGTGCGCCGGCAGCCACGCCCTGCCTCGCCTACGCGGGTAGCCACCAAGAGCTCCGGCGAGCACCTCGACCATGGGGAGGCTGGGAGAGGGGAGGGATGAAGAAGAAAGAGAAGAGAGAAAGAGAAGAGGAAGACGAAACTGACATGTGGGCCCCACATGTCAGCTAACGGTCAACACACGGTCAAATAAACGGAATGTTTAGGTGCGGGCCCGACATGTCATAAACAGGTTTAATTTTTAAGCAATGGATATTAAGGGTTTTTTGAAACAGCGGACCGCTTGACTGGTAGCTTTCTAAGAAAAATTAAAAAGTGGTAGTTTTTTAGAACCATAGCCTGTAAAGTAGTAGTTTTATGCTATTTACTCGGTCTGGGGTTCATAATCTAGCTTTTATGAATAAAGCTCTGTTATGTAAATGGTGGTGGAAGTTGTATAACACAAGGGGAATGTGGCAGGGGATCCTGAGAAAAAATATATTAAAAATAATTGTCTTACTAGTGTGAAAAGCAAGAAAGGGGACTCACAATTCTGGGGGGAATGTTGAAACACAAAAACTTCTTTTTTTTTCCTTGTGTAACTTTGATATAGGCAATGGGGAAGATACCAGGTTCTGGGAAGACCGGTGGATTGGCCCAAAAGCCTTGAAATATAGCTATCCACGCATTTATAATATATGCTTTGATAAAGAGAAATCTGTGGCTTGGGTGTTGAACAAAGGACTAGACAATATTGTTAAACATACAATGTATCTGGTCATATTGGAGATATATTCTCTTACAGTTAGGAGATACATAGAGGTAGATAGGCGCACGTATGTATCTCATATTCGGTTATAACCGGCTGCCTTATCTCATGTATCTTCCTTCATCTCCAAGTTGTATCTCCAACAGATTGTACGCGTATCAGGTCTTGCACACCTCCATATAACATGCAACACGTCGCCCATGACAGGGTAAGACGTTTCCGCTCTCGCACATGGTATACAGAGCCTTCCTCCTCCAAACATCTAATCTAGCTCATCTCCATTAGTGCCCTAGCCATGTCTTCCTCCGGTTCCTCCCACCCAAACCTCAACCAGCAGGTCACGGAGAAACTCACCCGCACCAATTACGTCTTGTGGCGCGGCCAGATCGTGCCGCAGCTGCGAGGTGCTGATGTCTTCGGTTATGCTGATGGCACCACATCGGAGCCGTCCCGCTTCCTCGTCACCAAGGACAAGGAAGGGAAGGAATCAACGACGCCCAACCCTCTCCACCCCATTTGGGTACGAGAAGACCAGCAGGTACTCGGCTACTTGCTGAATAATTTGTCCAAAGAAGTGCTCGTGCAGGTGACCGCGATCACCATGTCGCACGCGCTCTGGGCTGCCTTGGCGGGGATGTTCTTGTCTCAATCTCTGAGCCGGGTGAACAACATCCGCACCGCCCTCATCAACGCGCAGAAGGGGATCCAATCCGTCGCCACCTTCTTCGCCCACATGCGTGGCCTGGCGGACTAGCTCGCCGCGGCCGGCAAGCCTCTCCAGGACGACGAGCTCGTCTCCTACATCCTCCATGGGCTGGACATGGACTACCAGCCCCTGGTGTCCGCCCTCGACGCACGCACCACGCCGGTCTCCATCGACGAACTCTTCTCCATGATGAGTAACTTCGACCAGTGCATGGCGCTCTTCCAGTCCTCGGGCGGGTTCAAGTCATCAGCCAACGCTACTTTCCGCGGCCGTGGTCGTGGCTCCTCTCGTCAGCGCGGATCACCGCGTCCCAGGGGCAAGAACTCCGGCGGGGGAAACGGCAGCAACTCCCACGGCGGGCGGCCCTCCTACACCAACAACAAGGGTCGCCGCGGCGGTTCAACCAGAGCTCGCCCAGATGCACCTCGCTGCTAGATATGCAGCAAGCCAGGGCACACGGCCAAGGACTGCTGGTACCGATATGAGGACGATGATGACTCGTCTCAAGATGAAGAAAAAGTTGCTGCTGCTGCGGATGGTGCCTATGAAGGAAATATGCCCTAGAGGCAATAATAAAGTTATTATTTATTTCCTTATATCATGATAAATGTTTATTATTCATGCTAGAATTGTATTAACCGGAAACATAATACATGTGTGAATACATAGACCAACAGAGTGTCACTAGTATGCCTCTACTTGACTAGCTCGTTAATCAAAGATGGTTATGTTTCCTAACCATGAACAAGGAGTTGTTATTTGATTAACGAGGTCACATCATTAGTAGAATGATCTGATTGACATGACCCATTCCATTAGCTTAGCACCCGATCGTTTAGTATGTTGCTATTGCTTTCTTCATGACTTATACATGTTCCTATAACTATGAGATTATGCAACTCCCGTTTACCGGAGGAACACTTTGGGTACTACCAAACGTCACAACGTAACTGGGTGATTATAAAGGAGTACTACAGGTGTCTCCAATGGTAGATGTTGGGTTGGCGTATTTCGAGATTAGGGTTTGTCACTCCGATTGTCGGAGAGGTATCTCTGGGCCCTCTCGGTAATGCACATCACATAAGCCTTGCAAGCACTGCAACTAATATGTTAGTTGTGAGATGATGTATTACGGAACGAGTAAAGAGACTTGCCGGTAACGAGATTGAACTAGGTATTGGATACCGACGATCGAATCTCGGGCAAGTAACATACCGATGACAAAGGGAACAACGTATGTTGTTATGCGGTCTGACCGATAAAGATCTTCGTAGAATATGTAGGAGCCAATATGGGCATCCAGGTCCCGCTATTGGTTATTGACCGGAGACGTGTCTCGGTCATGTCTACATTGTTCTCGAACCGTAGGGTCCGCACGCTTAACGTTACGATGACAGTTATTATGAGTTTATGCATTTTGATGTACCGAAGGTTGTTCGGAGTCCCGGATGAGATCACGGACATGACGAGGAGTCTCGAAATGGTCGAGACGTAAAGATTGATATATTGGAAGCCTATGTTTGGACATAGGAAGTGTTCCGGGTGAAATCGGGATTTTACCGGAATACCAGGAGGGTTACCGGAACCCCCCGGGAGGCTAATGGGCCTATTGGGCCTTAGTGGAAAAGAGAGAAGAGGCAGCCCTCAGCCTAGCCGGCGCCCCCCCCTTCCCCAAGTCCTAGTAGGACTAGGAAAGGTGGGCCGGCCCCCTCTCTCTCCTTTCCCCCCCAAGAGTCCTAGTTGGAATAGGATTGGAGGGGAGGAGTCCTACTCCCGGTGGGAGTAGGACTCCCCCTGCGCCTCCTCTCTCTTGGCCGGCCAGCCCCCCTCCTCCAACCTTTATATACGGGGGCAGGGGGCACCCCATGGACACACAACTTGATCCTTGAGATCGTTCCTTAGCCGTGTGCGGTGCCCCCTGCCACCAAATTCCACCTCGATCGTACCGTTGTAGTGCTTAGGCGAAGCCCTGCGTCGGTAGTACATCAAGATCATCATCACGCCGTCGTGCTGACGGAACTCTTCCTCGACGCTTTGCTGGATCGGAGCCAGAGGAACGTCATCGAGCTGAACGTGTGCTAAGAACTCGGAGGTGCCGGAGTAACGGTGCTTGGATCGGTCGGATCGGGAAGAAGACGTACGACTACTTCCTCTACGTTGTGAGATCGCTTCCGCAGTCGGTCTGCGTTGGTACGTAGACAACACTCTCCCCTCTCGTTGCTGTGCATCACCATGATCTTGCGTGTGCGTAGGAAATTTTTTGAAATTACTGCGTTCCCCAACAGTGGCATCCGAGCCTAGGTTTTATGGTTTGATGTTATATGCACGAGTAGAACACAAGTGAGTTGTGGGCGATACAAGTCATACTGTCTACCAGCATGTCATACTATGGTTCGGCGGTATTGTTGGTTGAGACGATCCGGACCAACCTTACGCGTACTCTTACGCGAGACCGGTTCCCTCGACGTGCTTTGCACATAGATGGCTTGCGGAAGACTGTCTCTCCAACTTTAGTTGAACCAAGTGTGACTACGCCCGGTCCTTGAGAAGGTTAAAACGGAGTCTATTTGACGAACTATCGTTGTGGTTTTGATGCGTAGGTGAGATGTGTTCTTACTTAAGCCCGTAGCAGCCACGTAAAACTTGCAACAACAAAGTAGAGGACGTCTAACTTGTTTTTGCAGGGTATGTTGTGATGTGATATGGTCAAGGCATGATGCTGATTTTATTGTATGAGATGATCATGTTTTGTAACCGAGTTATCGGCAACTGGCAGGAGCCATATGGTTGTCGCTTTATTGTATGCAATGCAATCGCGATGTAATGCTTTACTAGATTACTAAACGGTAGTAATAGTCGTGAAAGCATAAGATTGGCGAGACGACAACGATGCTACGATGGAGATCAAGGTGTCGCGCCGGTGACGATGGTGATCATGACGGTGCTTCGGAGATGGAGATCACAAGCACAAGATGATGATGGCCATATCATATCACTTATATTGATTGCATGTGATGTTTATCCTTTTATGCATCTTATCTTGCTTTGATTGACGGTAGCATTATAAGATGATCTCTCACTAAATTATCAAGAAGTGTTCTCCCTGAGTATGCACCGTTGCCAAAGTTCGTCGTGCCCAGACACCACGTGATGATTGGGTGTGATAAGCTCTACGTCCATCTACAACGGGTGCAAGCCAGTTTTGCACACGCAGAATACTCAGGTTATGCTTGACGAGCCTAACATATGCAGATATGGCCTCGGAACACAGAGACCGAAAGGTCGAGCGTGAATCATATAGTAGATATGATCAACATGACGATGTTCACCATTGAAAACTACTCCATCTCACGTGATGATCGGTTATGGTTTAGTTGATTTGGATCACGTGATCACTTAGAGGATTAGAGGGATGTCTATCTAAGTGGGAGTTCCTAAGTAATTTGATTAACTGAACTTAAACTTATCATGAACTTAGTACCTGATAGTATCTTGCTTGTTTATGTTGCTTGTAGATAGATGGCTCGTGCTATTGTTCCGTTGAATTTTAATGCGTTCCTTGAGAAAGCAAAGTTGAAAGATGATGGTAGCAATTACACGGACTGGGTCCGTAACCTGAGGATTATCCTCATTGCTGCACAGAAGAATTACGTCCTGGAAGCACCACTGGGTGACAGGCCTGCTGCTGGAGCAACGCCAGATGTTATGAACGTCTGGCAGAGCAAAGCTGATGACTACTCGATAGTTCAGTGTGCCATGCTTTACGGCTTAGAATCGGGACTTCAACGACGTTTTGAACGTCATGGAGCATATGAGATGTTCCAGGAGTTGAAGTTAATATTTCAAGCAAATGCCCGAATTGAGAGATATGAAGTCTCCAATAAGTTCTATAGCTGTAAGATGGAGGAGAACAGTTCTGTCAGTGAGCATATACTCAAAATGTCTGGGTATAATAATCACTTGATTCAGATGGGAGTTAATCTTCCAGATGATTGCGTCATTGACAGAATTCTCCAATCACTACCACCAAGCTACAAGAGCTTCGTGATGAACTATAATATGCAAGGGATGAACAAGACTATTCCCGAGCTCTTCGCAATGCTGAAAGCTGCGGAGGTAGAAATCAAAAAGGAGCATCAAGTGTTGATGGTTAGCAAGACCACTAGTTTCAAGAAAAAGGGTAAAGGGAAGAAGAAGGGAAACTTCAAGAAGAACAGCAAGCAAGTTGCTGCTCAGGAGAAGAAACCCAAGTCTGGACCTAAGCCTGAAACTGAGTGCTTCTACTGCAAGCAGACTGGTCACTGGAAGCGGAACTGCCCCAAGTATTTGGCGGATAAGAAGGATGGCAAAGTGAGCAAAGGTATATGTGATATACATGTTATTGATGTGTATCTTACTAGAGCTCGCAGTAGCACCTGGGTATTTGATACTGGTTCTGTTGCTAATATTTGCAACTCGAAACAGGGACTACGGAATAAGCGGACACTAGCAAAGGACGAGGTGACGATGCGCGTGGGAAACGGTTCCAAAGTCGATGTGATCGCGGTCGGCACGCTACCTCTACATCTACCTTCGGGATTAATATTAGACCTAAATAATTGTTATTTGGTGCCAGCGTTGAGCATGAACATTATATCTGGATCTTGTTTAATGCGAGACGGTTATTCATTTAAATCAGAGAATAATGGTTGTTCTATTTATATGGATAATATCTTTTATGGTCATGCACTTTTGAAGAGTGGTCTATTCTTGTTGAATCTCGAAGATAGTAATACACATATTCATAATGTAGAAGCCAAAAGATGCAAAGTTAATAATGATAGTGCAACTTATTTGTGGCACTGCCGTTTAGGTCATATCGGTGTAAAGCGCATGAAGAAACTCCATACTGATGGGCTTTTGGAATCACTTGATTATGAATCACTTGGTACTTGCGAACCGTGCCTCATAGGCAAGATGACTAAAACACCGTTCTCCGGTACTATGGAGAGAGCAACAGATTTGTTGGAAATCATACATACCGATGTATGTGGTCCGATGAATATTGAGGCTCGCGGCGGATATCGTTATTTTCTCACCTTCACAGATGATTTAAGCAGATATGGGTATATCTACTTAATGAAACATAAGTCTGAAACATTTGAAAAGTTCAAGGAATTTCAGAGTGAAGTTGAAAATCATCGTAACAAGAAAATAAAATTTCTACGATCTGATCGTGGAGGAGAATATTTGAGTTACGAGTTTGGTATACATTTGAAAAATTGTGGAATAGTTTCGCAACTCACGCCACCCGAAACACCACAGCGTAATGGTGTATCCGAACGTCGTAATCGTACTTTACTAGATATGGTGCGATCTATGATGTCTCTTACTGATTTACCGCTATCGTTTTGGGGTTATGCTTTAGAGACGGCCGCATTCACGTTAAATAGGGCACCATCAAAATCCGTTGAGACGACGCCTTATGAACTATGGTTTGGCAAGAAACCAAAGTTGTCGTTTCTTAAAGTTTGGGGTTGTGATGCTTATATGAAAAGGTTTCATCCTGATAAGCTCAAACTCAAATCGGAGAAGTGCGTCTTCATAGGATATCCAAAGGAAACTATTGGATACACCTTCTATCATAGATCCGAAGGCAAGACTTTTGTTGCTAAAATTCGGAAATTTTCTGGAGAAGGAGTTTCTCTCGAAAGAAGTGAGTGGGAGGAAAGTAGAACTTGACGAGGTAACTGTACCTGCTCCCTTGTTGGAAAGTAGCACATCACAGAAAACTGTTTCTGTGATACCTACACCAGTTAGTGAGGAAGCTAATGATGGTGATCATGAAACTTCAGAACAAGATACTACTGAACCTCGTAGATCAACCAGAGTAAGATCCGCGCCAGAGTGGTACGGTAATCCTTTTCTGGAAGTCATGCTACTAGATCATGATGAACCTACGAACTATGAAGAAGCGATGGTGAGCCCAGATTCCGCAAAGTGGCTTGAAGCCATGAAATCTGAGATATGATCCATGTATGAGAACAAAGTATGGACTTTGGTTGACTTGCCTGATGATCAGCAAGCAATAGAAAATAAATGGATCTTCAAGAGGAAGACGGATGCTGATAGTAGTGTTACTATCTACAAAGCTAGAATTGTCGCAAAAGGTTTTCGACAAGTTCAAGGTGTTGACTACGATGAGATTTTCTCACTCGTATCTATGCTTAAAGTCTGTCCGAATCATGTTAGCAATTGCCGCATTTTATGAAATCTGGCAAATGGATAAACAAAACTGCATTCCTTAATGGATTTATTAAAGAAGAGTTGTATATGATGCAACAGAAGGTTTTGTCAATCCGAAAGATGCTAACAAAATGTGCAAGCACCAGCGATCCATCTGTGGACTGGTGCAAGCATCTCGGAGTTGGAATATACGCTTTGATAAGTTGATCAAAACATATAGTTTTATACAGACTTGCGGTGAAGCCTGTATTTACAAGAAAGTGAGTGGGAGCACTACAACATTTCTGATAAGTATATGTGAATGACATATTGTTGATCGGAAATAATGTAGAATTATTCTGTAAAGCATAAAGGAGTGTTTGAAAGGAGTTTTTCAAAGAAAGACTTCGATGAAGCTGCTTACATATTGAGCTTCAAGATCTATAGAGATAGATCAAAGACGCTTGATAAGTTCTTTCAATGAGTACATGCCTTGACAAAGATTTTGAAGTAGTTCAAAATGGAGCAGTCAAAGAAAGAGTTCTTACCTGTACTATAAGGTGTGAAGTTGAGTAAGAATCAAAGCCCGACCACGGCAGAAGATAGAAAGAGAATGAAAGTCATTCCCTATGCCTTGGCCATAGGTTCTATAAAGTATGTCATGCTGTGTACCAGATCTATTGTATACCCTGCACTGATTTAGCAAGGGAGTACAATAGTGATCTAGGAGTAGATCACTGGACAGCGGTCAGAATTATCCTTAGTGAAATAAGGATATGTTTCTCGATTATGGACGTGACAAAAAGGTTCGTCGTAAAGGGTTACGTCGATGCAAGTTTTTGACACTGGTCCAGATAATTCTAAGTCTCAATCTGGATACATATTGAAAGTGGGAGCAATTAGCTAGAGTAGCTCCGTGTAGAGCATTGTAGACATAGAACTTGCAAAATACTTACGGATCTGAATGTGACAGACCCGTCGACTAAAATTATCCCACAAGCAAAACATGATCACACCTTAGTACTCTTTGGGTGTTAATCACATAGAGATGTGAACTAGATTATTGACTCTAGTAAACCCTTTGAGTGTTGGTCACATGACGATGTGAACCATGGGTGTTAATCACATGGTAACGTGAACTATTGCTGTTAAATCACATGGCGATGTGAACTAGATTATTGACTCTAGTGCAAGTGGGAGACTGAAGGAAATATGCCCTAGAGGCAATAATAAAGTTATTATTTATTTCCTTATATCATGATAAATGTTTATTATTCATGCTAGAATTGTATTAACCGGAAACATAATACATGTGTGAATACATAGACCAACAGAGTGTCACTAGTATGCCTCTACTTGACTAGCTCGTTAATCAAAGATGGTTATGTTTCCTAACCATGAACAAGGAGTTGTTATTTGATTAACGAGGTCACATCATTAGTAGAATGATCTGATTGACATGACCCATTCCATTAGCTTAGCACCCGATCGTTTAGTATGTTGCTATTGCTTTCTTCATGACTTATACATGTTCCTATAACTATGAGATTATGCAACTCCCGTTTACCGGAGGAACACTTTGGGTACTACCAAACGTCACAACGTAACTGGGTGATTATAAAGGAGTACTACAGGTGTCTCCAATGGTAGATGTTGGGTTGGCGTATTTCGAGATTAGGGTTTGTCACTCCGATTGTCGGAGAGGTATCTCTGGGCCCTCTCGGTAATGCACATCACATAAGCCTTGCAAGCACTGCAACTAATATGTTAGTTGTGAGATGATGTATTACAGAACGAGTAAAGAGACTTGCCGGTAACGAGATTGAACTAGGTATTGGATACCGACGATCGAATCTCGGGCAAGTAACATACCGATGACAAAGGGAACAACGTATGTTGTTATGCGGTCTGACCGATAAAGATCTTCGTAGAATATGTAGGAGCGAATATGGGCATCCAGGTCCCGCTATTGGTTATTGACCGGAGACGTGTCTCGGTCATGTCTACATTGTTCTCGAACCGTAGGGTCCGCACGCTTAACGTTACGATGACAGTTATTATGAGTTTATGCATTTTGATGTACCGAAGGTTGTTCGGAGTCCCGGATGAGATCACGGACATGACGAGGAGTCTCGAAATGGTCGAGACGTAAAGATTGATATATTGGAAGCCTATGTTTGGACATAGGAAGTGTTCCGGGTGAAATCGGGATTTTACCGGAATACCGGGAGGGTTACCGGAACCCCCCGGGAGGCTAATGGGCCTATTGGGCCTTAGTGGAAAAGAGAGAAGAGGCAGCCCTCAGCCTAGCCGGCGCCCCCCCTTCCCCAAGTCCTAGTAGGACTAGGAAAGGTGGGCCGGCCCCCTCTCTCTCCTTTCCCCCCCAATAGTCCTAGTTGGAATAGGATTGGAGGGGAGGAGTCCTACTCCCGGTGGGAGTAGGACTCCCCCTGCGCCTCCTCTCTCTTGGCCGGCCAGCCCCCTCCTCCAACCTTTATATACGGGGGCAGGGGGCACCCCATGGACACACAACTTGATCCTTGAGATCGTTCCTTAGCCGTGTGCGGTGCCCCCTGCCACCAAATTCCACCTCGATCGTACCGTTGTAGTGCTTAGGCGAAGCCCTGCGTCGGTAGTACATCAAGATCGTCATCACGCCGTCGTGCTGACGGAACTCTTCCTCGACGCTTTGCTGGATCGGAGCCAGAGGAAAGTCATCGAGCTGAACGTGTGCTAAGAACTCGGAGGTGCCGGAGTAACGGTGCTTGGATCGGTCGGATCGGGAAGAAGACGTACGACTACTTCCTCTACGTTGTGAGATCGCTTCTGCAGTCGGTCTGCGTTGGTACGTAGACAACACTCTCCCCTCTCGTTGCTGTGCATCACCATGATCTTGCGTGTGCGTAGGAAATTTTTTGAAATTACTGCGTTCCCCAACAGCCTATGGGATCGACACCAATTGGTACGTCGAGAGTGGTGCCACCAATCACATCACCAATGAACTTGAAAAGGTGACTATGAAGGAAAAATACCGCGGCAAGGATCAAATCCACACCGCCAGTGGTGAAGGTATGAGGATAAACCACATTGGTCATTCAATTTTTAATACCCCTCGTCGTAAAATTCATCTTAGGAAAATCTTACATGTTCCTAGTGCCAACAAAAGCCTTCTCTCTGTTCATAGAATTGCTCTTGACAATAATGTTTTCCTCGAATTTCATCCCTACTTTTTCTTGATCAAGGATCAGGCAACGAGGAGAATCCTCTATCGAGGTAGATGTGTTCGAGGGCTCTATCCATTGATTCCGGAGCACACAAGATCAAATAAACAAGCTTTTGGTGTTGTCAAACTTTCGTCAGCACGGTGGCACGATCGATTAGGACATGCTTCTTTTTCTTTATTTGAAAATTTGCTTAGGAAAAATAAGCTCCCGCATGTTGGTGAGCGTAATGTTGAAACTATTTGTGATTCTTGTCAGCGAGCTAAAAGTCATCAATTGCCTTATCCAATTTCCACTAGTGTTTATACCAAACCATTGCAATTGATTTTTTCTGATGTGTGGGGGCCTGCCCCTAGTTCCGTTGGTAAACACACCTATTATATGAGTTTCATTGACGACTACAGCAAGTTTTCTTGGATTTATCTTCTTAAGAAAAGATCCGACGTTTTTCAAGTGTTCCAAAATTTTCAAGCACTTGTTGAACGCAAGTTTGACTCTAAAATCATTGCTGTATAGTCAGACTGAGAGGGGGGAGTACAATAAATTGAACTCCTTCTTCCAAACTTTTGGTGTCTCACATCTTGTGTCGTGCCCCCACGCTCACCAACAAAATGGCTCCGCTGAACGAAAGCATCGCCACATTGTCGAAGTTGGCCTCGCTCTTTTAGCACATGCCTCTATGCCTCTAAAATTTTGGGACGAAGCGTTCCTTACTGCTGTTCACATTATTAACATGCTTCCTAGCCGTGTCATAAATAATGAAACTCCGGTAGAACGTCTCCTCCACACAAAACCGGACTACACTACACTCCGTGTTTTCGGCTGTGCATGTTGGCCAAACTTACATCCCTACAATAAGCGCAAACTAATGTTTCGCTCCAAGCAATGCGCTTTCCTTGGATATAGTGCACAACACAAAGGTGTAAAGTGCCTTGACATCTCCACGGGTCGTGTTTATATCTCACGAGACGTTGTCTTTGATGAGACCAAGTTTCCCTTCTCTGAGCTTCACCCTAATGCCGGTGCCCTTCTCCAAAAAGAAATTGTCTTGTTGCCTCCTAATCTCCTTAGCTATGATCAAGGGGGCATTAACAATTGTGATGATCATATGTTGGCTAACCCTCTAAACAGTGCGCATGAGTCTTTTGCTGATGTTACAGGCAAGCCATGGGTGAAAACGGCGAAGAAAATGGTGAAGAGATCGCCCCGGACGGGCCATATCGCGTGTGCCGCAGCGAGGGGAACATATCCCCCTCGGGATTGCCGTTCCAGCGACCCAGGCAATCAGCTTCGGGATCCGCGCCAGGTGACAGCGGCGGATCGACAGCAGACCAGCCAGACACGCCAGCTGACGCGCCAGACACGGTTGGCCGCACGCGCGCCATCGACCCACCGCTTGACACGCGGCTAACTCCAACTGGGCGAGGCGCGCCCTCCGGCCCGCACCAGTCACCAACTGCCATGCGGCAGCCCGAGGGTGGCCAGGGTCGCACGCGTTTTGCGGCCCAACCTGCATGCTACAAGCGGCGTTCCGCCGTTCGTGAGACACGCATCGAGGCCGCGCCAGATTCCAGCGGGCCCGCGTCATCATTGGCTCATGATGAGTCCGCCAGGCGGCCCGGATCTTGTGCGGCTCTCACCTCACCAGCGCCTCGGTCTGTTGCCACAGAAGATCTTATTCGGCCCGAATCAGCTGCTGCAGGCGGATCCACCTCGGAGTCTGGTGGTGTCCTATCTCCAGAAGGGGCGACGGGATCTTCTGCGGCTGCTACGAGCTCTCCTGCACCTCCACGTCGCACAAGGCTTCAACAAGGGGTAATTCAACCTTTAAATTACAAACACATAACCAAGTATGGTTTGGTCTGCTCTACAGGAGAACCAGGTGAGCCCAGCACCCTTGAAGAAGCTCTCGGCAATGAAGAATGGAAAAAGGCAATGTGTGAAGAGTATAAAGCTCTAGAGAAAAACAAGACGTGGCACTTGGTTCCTCCACAACACGGTAAAAATCTTATTGATTGCAAGTGGGTGTTCAGGATTAAAAGAAAATCTGATGGAACCATTGATCGTTATAAGGCCAGACTCGTTGCAAAATGCTTCAAGCAACGGTATGGTATAGACTACGAGGACACTTTTAGTCCAGTTGTTAAAGCTGCTACCATCCGCCTTGTTCTTTCTATTGCCGTGTCTAGAGGATGGAGTTTGAGGCAATTAGATGTTCAGAACGCGTTCCTTCATGGTGTTCTGGAAGAGGAAGTGTACATGAAACAACCTCCTGGGTTTGAAAGAAAAAGTGCTCCCTCCTATGTTTGCAAGCTTGACAAAGCTCTATATGGACTAAAGCAAGCCCCAAGAGCGTGGTATTCTCGTCTCTGTCATAAAATGCAGGCACTTGGCTTTATTCCATCTAAGTCTGACACCTCATTGTTTATTTACAATAAGTTCAACACATGCATGTTTGTTCTCATATATGTTGATGATATTATTGTAACAAGCTCATCTGATGAAGCAATCACGGGATTGTTAAAGGACTTGAGTGCAGACTTTGCTTTGAAAGATCTTGGAAACCTGCATTTCTTCCTTGGAATTGAGATGAAGAGACACAAGGGTGGGCTTCATCTCTCTCAGGAAAAGTATGCAACTGATCTGGTTAAAAAGGCTGGTCTGCAAGGTTGTAAGCCCTCACCCACTCATTTATCCAGTTCAGAAAAATTGTCTCTTACAGAAGGGACACTCTTGGATCAAGAGGGCAGCACGAAATATAGAAGTTTAGTAGGAGCATTGCAGTATCTCACTCTCACCAGGCCTGACATCTCATTTGCTGTTAATAAAGTATGCCAGTTTCTGCATGCACCTATTACTGTTCACTTGACAGCTGCAAAGCGTATAGTCAGATATGTCAAGAACACTTTGAGTGGTCTAAGTTTTAGCAAGTCACCCTCTACTCTTGCCAGTGCCTTCTCTGACTCTGACTGGGCAGGATGCTTGGATGACAGGAGGTCAACTGGTGGGTTCGCAATGTTTTTTGGACCCAACTTGATATCATGGTGTGCACGAAAACAGGCTACTGTCTCTAGGTCAAGTACAGAGGTAGAGTATAAAGCATTAGCAAATGCTACAGCAGAGATCATATGGGTTCAATCCATGTTGAAGGAGCTTGGTGTGAAAACTACACAAGTCCCATGCCTGTGGTGTGATAATCTTGGTGCCACCTACCTCTCTGCAAATCCAGTCTTTCATGCCAGAACAAAGCATATAGAAATTGATTTCCATTTTGTCAGAGAAAGAGTTGCTCAGAAGAAACTTGATATCCGGTTTATACACTCCAGAGATCAAGTTGCAGATGGGTTTACAAAGGCATTATCTGTGAGGAGTTTTGAAGATTTCAAGCATAATCTCAACTTGACCAAGTTGTGATTAAGGGAGGGTGTTAAACATACAATGTATCTGGTCATATTGGAGATATATTCTCTTACAGTTAGGAGATAGATAGAGGTAGATAGGCGCACGATATGTATCTCATATTCGGTTATAACCGGCTGCCTTATCTCATGTATCTTCCTTCCTCTCCAAGTTGTATCTCCGACAGATTGTACGCGTATCAGGTCTCGCACACCTCCATATAACATGCAACACGTCGCCCATGACAGGGTAAGACATTTCCGCTCTCGCACAAATATTAGCTTTAGAAGATCACTGTGTGGGGAGTCTTTGATGTTGTGGAGACATATCAAAGATGCATGTTAGAGTGTGGCGCTTGATAATTCCTCAGACAAGATTAAATGGACTCTATCTGGAGATGGAAAATATAATGTCAAAACATGCTATAGACACATGATCCAAAATGAAATGCATTACCCTTATAAATTTCTGTGGAAAGTGAAGATGCCCCCTAGGATTAAATTTTTTATTTGGCTATTGCTGAGGAAAAGTATTCTTACCAAACAAAATCCTAGGAAAAGGATATGGCATGGGGACACAAAAATGTTCCTTTTGTGGGAGAGAGGAAGATATTGAGCATTTGTTTGTTCATTGTTCTGTGGCAAAAATGTTATGGATGGCTTTGAAATGCTCCTTTAAGATTCATGATGTTCCTGAAAAAATTAACGACATCTTTGGCAAATGGCTGACCAAATTTGAGAAGAAGGATAAGAATCTTATGACTGTTGGTATTTCGGCAATGCTTTGGACAATGTGGAAATTGAGAAATAGATTAGTATTTGATAATCATAGGGTTGCTGATCCCTGAGTTCCTGTTAATTTGATTATTAAGAATTTACATGAATGGTGTGTATTGCAGAAAAATCAAGAAAGAATAGATCGCATGAAGGAGGGCGTAAATCAAGTTGAGCGGGTGGCCACGGAGATCTTCAGGGCGACGCGTGGATGGGCGAATGGGGCTCCAAGACTTGGAGGCTCCTAATGATCGACTATGTTGAAGCTTAATCTTCTCCGTGCCTGCTTTTTAGCTCCTCTACTTTTCTCCCTTCTTCTCATTCTGGGATGTATCTCTGCACTTCTGGCCATGGTGGCTTTCGAGAAATACTCTCATTTATGTAATAGCTACCAGTAATCCTGAAGTCTAGTTTGCTCTGGTTTCCCTTAGCGTGGTCTTTGTTAGGGTCTACCAATTATCCTGACAAAGAGATGATGTGTGGGAGGGCGGGAGGGATGGCTCCCTCTTCAACATATCATCGTCGGGATTTGATGTTACTTGTGCTAGGCCCGGAGTCTGTGAACGGTTGATTTCTTTATATGAAATCGGAGAGGCAAGCTCTCCTTTATCAAAAACAAAGAGCGCACAATCCATGAATTCCTTGGTTTGGTTGACATTACTCGGCGGCGGCCTATAGCGCATGATTCCTTGGTTTTGTTGACATGGGCATGCTCCAGAACGTGTGGATGAATTGCCCCCCTCCCCCTGAAATGGAAATTCTTTGCATGCCTAGTTATTCAACAACAGGATATGGATGGCTGACAGTCTCCAACGCCAGGGATGGTCTAACTACAACCACTGTTTTGGGTACCGCTCGAAATTTGGTGATCCCGAGCGGTTACCGCGTTTCCCGCTACCCCACGGAAAACACTCACACCGAGCAAAAAAATTCGAGCTTTTTTGAAAATTTTGAATTCAAACGCTGACCTAGTTAAATACACGGCATCTCTGATGTAGTAACTAAAGTGCTGATGGCGTAGTGGCAAAGGCATGCTCTCTGTAGCTGCGAGTCGCGTGTTCGAGTCTTTCACCCTCGCGTTTTGCTTTCTTTTTTAGAATGCAAAAGAAAAAAACTGAAAGTTGTAAAAATACAGAAGCGGCCAGGAATCGAAATCAAGATCTGAGTGCTAGCAGCAGCGGTTGAACAACCACTACGCCAGGGGATGTTTACTGAACTCATTCAGTTAAGACTGTATATATATCAACTCCAAAGTATTTCTTTTTTAGAATGCAAAAGAAAAAAAACTGAAAGTTGTAAAAATACAGAAGCGGCCAGTCAACTCCAAAGTATTTGAATTCAAATTTTGATTTTAAATTTCGTCCAAATTTTTTTCGGTATTTCGTGGTTACCGTGGTAACCGTGAATTTCGCTGCCCCTCGAGAAAAAAGGACCGCTTGGGATCCAAAACCTTGACTACAACTTAAGCCCCTTTCACAAGCAGGTTCAAGAATCGGCGACAAGTCTTCTTTACCAATGTCGCTGCACCGTCAGAGTTGGGGCCATGATTAAAACTCGGCTTGGTCTTCATGATGTGCATCCTCTGGATTGGGCGACGTGGATGCCTTGAAGGAGTGGTGGAGCCTCAACGCGTCCAAGAAGATGCAATTGCGAAGAGCGCTTGTTTCCTTAATGTTGCTTATCTCGTGGGGAATCTGGGAAGAGCAGAATGCACATGTCTTCCATAACACCACGGTGCCACTTGGAGTTTGGTTGCTAGAATCAAAGAGGAGACTTTTTTTAAAATTTTCAACCGGGGGGTCCCCCACCTGAATATATTGATCAAAGTGGGCAAAAATCCTAGATATATAGTTACACGTTACAACTCCGAAACACCACAGACCTAGAGAGAGTGAGAGAGGGACGGCCAAGCCCCGACATCAGGGAGAACTAACAAGAGCACGCAACTAGGAGTTGGCATGCTGACAGTCTGGAACCTAGAGATGCCCGCGCGAGAGCATCACATCCTCCCTGCAGCAGCAGCGCACACGATGGAGAGAGGATCGTTGTCGTTTGAAGACCACTGTGTTTCAGTGTTTCCACAGCTGCCAGCAGTAGAGGAGGACGAACTCCATGGGAGATTCAACGGCGGACGCCACAAGTCGATGAAGTTCGGCGACAATGACGCCGACGATTGGCACTCCCACCCTCCGCCAGAAGTTCTCGGCGAAGGGATAGCTGAAGAGCATGTGATCCGCCGTCTCAGCCACTTTAGGACAGATGGGACACCCGGCATCCACTGCATCAATGATGCACTTGCACACAAGGACATCTCGCGCATGGATGTGTTGTTGAATAAGAAGCCAACAGAAGAATTTCATGCGGGACGGGACCCGCACCCCCTAGATGAGGTTAGCGTAGGGCGCGATGACACCGTCGAACTGTGCCATCTTGTAAATCGTCAATAGTCGTCCGAGGGGCGACAAGAAGGATAGTCGTTCAGCGGAGCGGCAACGAGAAGGCGGCGAGGACGCTGTCACAAGCGAGGTGACGGTGATCGTCGTTCGACGGAACTACCTGGAGGAGGGCGACAGGGCTGTCGTCGGCAAGGCGTTGGTGATCCTTGATGGTTATGGAGGTGCCGAAGTTGCGACACCGAGGAAATCATCGAGATCATTGTTGGAGGGTGCAAGGTGGAGATGGCGAAGTTGCGAGCCGTCATCAAGGTGTGCACATGAGTTCTTGTAAGGTGCGTCCAAGAGCTCAGGTGTGTCAATATTCTGCTGCAGTTGAGATGCGTCACTGGCGGAGGAGAATTGCGAGCGAGAGCGGGCGGAAAAAGAAATTCGTGCCTTGCGTTTCCGTTCGTGGTCGTGGAGTTCCGGCTAATTCATATACGATGAAGATGAGTTGCACGTATATGGCGAGTTGTGTTGCCGCTGGACAGAGGTGTCGTTCGATAAAATGTGGCATCGGCAACATTGAGAAGAAAAAAGATGTGGCGGGTGAAAAGATGTGTCTTCCCGTGCACAAGCAACCGACGAGAAGATGAAGATCAACGTAAAGAGGACGCGCACTGGTTAAGTTGAGTTCCTGCATGAGGCTATGCGTTTAGTCTGCATGTAGCACGCTAAGTTGTGGCAGCGTGGCTGGTAGTCCGGATAATCGTTGGTTTCAGTTTTCAAGTCGGCACAAAAGTATGATGATGATGTGGTGGCCATCATTGCAAGAAGAGAGAAGCTGTGGTTCGGTAAGTCGCGTCACCAAAGGCAATCGATGGGATAAAGATGAAGAGGTGATCATCTGCGTGTGTCATCGTGTAAAGTATCGGATGTTCGAATTAGGGTGTGAATGTTAGAATAATCCAAACAATACGTGAGTTAGTTTAGGCAAGTGTAGGCGTGCTAGTTCTGTTCGGTTAGGATTAGTATTAGAGTGATTAAGCTTGCCGGTTGATTAGTTTAGAAAATCTAGGTTCAATCGGTTTGTACTTTTCTAGTACTAAGTTGAGTCCGGTTAGAACTTGTGCCTAGCCATCGAGCTGTTTTGGTAGGAGTCTGTACTAGGATTAGGAGTGTATGGCTGAGTCTGGTTTGGACTCAAGACAGGTCCGTGTAGATTAGGTTGGCTCATGTGTATATATACATGAGTAGGTTGTCTGAGATTGTACCAAGAAAAAAAAGGAGAAAATCAATAAAGAAGAAAAACAAGGGCACGACAAGGCCCTTTGGCTATCAGTTTTTCGTGCGCGTGTTCATCGTGTGTTTTGATGTGATTGAGCCCGTGGGAGAATTTCCAACACAGCATTCTATCAAGGGAATGCCGGTGCTCCTCCAATTCCAGCCCTATGTGCCTCATGAGAGAGCGCCCTTCCGCGTCGTCCCAGACCCACGTAGACCAACACGATCGACCCAGGCGACGTGTGCAGGCGGTGAAGCATCATCAGCCTGAGGCATTGGTTCTGGGTGGCGAGGTCTTGCATGCCAAGGCTGCTTCCCTTTCTGCCCGGCACACGCATTCCCATGCGACCAGGCACTGGGCACCAGTGGCTCGCTCAGCCACATTTGAGAGGAAGGACTAGCAAAGCGCATCCAGTGCCTTGATGATGGCGTGTGGGAGGAGGAGCACAGCCATAGCACACATGGGGAGGGTGTCAAGGACAGCGTGAGGAGGTGAGCCGCCCACTCCACGAGATATTTGTCCACCTTTACGATCATCGGGAGGAAGTAGGCAAACCACAGCTTGTCCCAAGACAGGGGGAGGCCAAGGTAGGATTGGGGAAGCACGCCGATTTTGCAGTCAAGTGCCCCAACGATCTGCTCCAGGACCACCCCCTCGGTGAGCATAGGCACAAAGAGGAGACTCTGTTGTGGTGTCTTGTGCGGGCCAAGCATTTTGGTTGCTCACAAAAATGGTATCTCAGCTGAACTGTTAATGTACCAACGCTTGATCTAGCCTTTTGCCAATCAAATATCGCAGTGTGGTAATTAGTAATCAATTCAGTGGGAATTACAGTATTTCCTTCGTCCGGGTTTATTAGCCCCCCCCATATTTTGGGCTAAATTTTATCATAGATTTAACTAGTAAAATATAAATTATATGCCGCAAAAATAGTGTCATTGAGAACTTCCTTCGGATACAAATTCAACAATGTCATTTTGTGGCATGTAACTTATATGCTGCTAGTCAAATATATTGTTAAAATTTGGTCCAGAATACAAGGAGGGCAACAAACAAGGCGGAGGAAGTGGATAGGTAACAATTTAGAAATCTTCGGAGCGAAGGAAACTAATTAAGTTACATTTTCGTCTCCGTGAGGGTACATCTAATTTGAGCATGTAAGAAGATACATTCAGATGCGAAACGTTGTAATTAATCCGCGGGACCGCTCTATCCTAAGCGCAACAGGATAATGTACCGCAGGGACTAATAGCATTACGTAGGCATATGTGCCCAACTGGCTCGTACGAGAGAATTAAAAAGGACCTTAATGCTCCAAAGGTCTCACTTTCATCTACTACCCTGCCATAGAATAATCCCTAATGCCTCTCAAACCTATGCAACTCATTTATAAATACCTAAAATCTAAAAAGCGGTCGGCCACCAACTAACAGAACGGACGGCTGATTCCTGGCCGTTCGATCGCGCTAGCGATCACGCCCAGATCCGCCAGGGGCCACCTGGTCTGGATTGGCCCCGCGGCGCGGTCGTGGGCGGTTGTCCATATCCGGACATGGGCAGGCCCGCCTGTAAGCGGTAGAGGAGGGGAGTAGTGGGGGTCGTGGGCGGCGGTTTTCGAAATCCGTGCCTGAAATCCCTCACCGCAGCGTGCTCTCTCTCCATTACGTCTTCGTCTTCCTCCTCGCCATCCTCTCCACCGAACGGGGCGTCGCGGTGGAGTGCTTAGATCGGCGGCGGCCTGCGGGTGGTTCTCCTCGCGGGGGAATCGCTGGTGCTCCTCGCCGTCGGAGGTATGCTCGCCCTCCACTTCTACATGCTTCTCCTCCCTCTCTCTATCCCACGGAGTGCGGATGGTGCCGAAATGTGAGGGGAATGCTCTCTAGGGTTCGGGAACGGCGCGAACTACCCCCACTTATCCTCGATTTTGGTCATGTTGAGTTCCCTTCTCCTATCTCGTAGCACTCGCCCAATGGTAGTCGGGATCTACAAGGAGGCGTAGTTCACGGCACGGGGTGGCTGGCTAGGGTCAACCTGTAGTTGGTTAGGGTACGCGGTAGTCGTTATGTAGAAGGGATGCATGTCCATGGCGCCCGTTGCGCGATTTTAGGGCGATTTGGCTGGTTAGTTCATGTTCCATTCAATTTTGTAGGGTTTTGAGATCTGTTCATGATTCTTAGTCATTCTGCTAGTTGTATTAAATGTGCGCAATGTTCTGTGCAATGCATTGGCTGATTTTGTAGTTGGTGTTCAGAGATTTAAGTGGTTAGTTGCACAAAATTCTCCTCAGTTGGTTGCATCCATATAGTACTTGGCTGTCCATATGCTCTGCAGTTGCAGCAGTTGTCTTGGTCAGTTGGCTCACTATTTCTACTAGTTGATTGTCTATATGGTGTTAGTTGCACAAGTTGCCTGCTTAGTTGGCTGCATCACTTTTACTAGTTGGTTGTTCATATGTTATACACTTGCGCTAGTTGCTCTACTTAGTTGGCTTTGCTGTTTTCCCCTCTGTTGTGTGCAACCAGGGACTCTTGTTTGTGTAATTTAGCACCAATGCTTGCCAGTTTTCCAATATAGTCTACCCAATCTACCAGCCTTGTGGTGGCTATGGTGGTTCATGTGTTTTCTCCTACTTTGTGCAACTAGGGCCCCTTGATTGTGCAAATTAGTACCAATGCTTGCCAATTTTCCAATTTAATATTCTCAATCTGCAAGTCTTTGTTGTGTATGTGGTTGTTTTCATGTGTTCCCCCTCATGTGTGCAACTAGGGACGCTTTTTTTTTTGCAAATTAGCACTAATGGTTGCTAATTTTTCAATATAGTATACCCAATTGTTTTGCTGGATTTTTTGCTTTGCATTTTTTGCTTGTTCCAGTTTGCACAAGTTATCATACTGAGCTTGTTGCCTTTAGTTAAGTATTTTCTGCCTAGTTATTACTTGCCACAGTTGGCAAGTAATAACTAGGCAGAAAATAGTTAGTTGGCTTATATGTTGTCCAATTTGCACAAGGTTTACTGCCAGTTGGCTGCACCATTGTAGTAGTTTGTTGTCCACATGTTTTTTGGTTTTTTGCAATATGTGTCCTTCTTATGTGTAGATGTCTGCAGATCAAAGCAACCTTCTATGATTTCTCTAGTTTGTTTCTGCATCTTCTAACTATGTTTTCTTTTGTTGTATTTCCTCCCGCAGGGCAAAAATGGTTATAATAGGAGGAGACGCGGATGGCAATGAAGAAGATGTGTTTTTTCACTTTTTTCTGTGTTTTGAGTTGTTTTCAACTTATGCATGTATGCTAATGTCCTTTTTCATGTTTTCTTTTGGTTGCTTAATCAGCGTTCTGGAAGTCAGTCGCTTCGCCGGAACTCGAAGCGTCCTGCTAATTGCCAGCCACGACCTGCGCAGAGTGTTGAGCAGGGAGAGGATGTTGCGGTAAGTGGCATCCTGATGACACAAGCCCATTTTTCGGTTTTGTTTGGGTCATATAACATTTTTTTGTTTTTTCCCATGCTCATGTTTTTTTATTTTTTGTTAGGATGCTAATCAGATCCGTGTTGTAAAGCAGACTAGACGTGCAACACTTGGAAAGGGAGCCGAGTCATCTTCTAGGGTAAGTAAATTCTCGAATATAAGTGTTTCTCGCTTTTTACGCGCTGATGAAATTATGCAGCAGTTCGCACCACTATTTTTTTGTTTTTAGTTTGTCAATAACAACAAATGTTATTATTGACAAACTAAATACAGTTGACATTAGTTGTCATATTGTAGTTGACAAGTTGGCATCTTTTATAGTTGACATCACTGGTCAATTTTTTGTGCAGGCAGCAGCTGATGGAGGAGGTGTCGCATCTTCCGCAGCAGATGCTGAGGTATGTGGGTTTTTTGTGTGTTTATGAGCTAATGAACAGTTCCTTGCAAACCTTTTTTTAGTTGCTGTTATCTTGTTGCAATATCATTTCTTATTGTTGCACATCTGCTAGAACTTTTTGTAGTTGCCAGGTCTCGTATTTTTTCTTAGTTTTTTTTGAAGGTTGCACACTGGCAGTCTTCAGTTGTCCTCGTGAGCTTTATTAGTTGCACAAATACATCATATTAGTTGGCATGATCCAATTTTATGAATATATAGCTTATTCCAATACTTATCCAAATGATGATTGCTAGTTTTTTTCATTCTTGTTTTTTCTGTTTGTGTTTAATGTTTCCTTAATGTTTTTATCTTCTCATCAACAGGCCGGCGGTGAAGGAGTTGAGGTGGCTGCAGGGGAAGATGTGGAGCGACCATCACAAGCGGACAAGATAAGGGCATCACCAGCGCGGTTTGCAAATTTCAACGCCTCTCTAACCCCACCACAGAAGTCAGAGCTAGTTTCGAGGTTGTTCGGGGGGGGGGGGGGGGGGCTATTGAACTTATCAGACACACTTCCAGCGGACCTCACTAAGTTCCTGGTGCAGTCCTACCAGCCACAGACATCTGAAATGGTTTTCCCAGGAAGGGGAAGGATCTGTGTCGATGCTGACAGTGTTCAGAGGGTATTTGATCTCCCAAACAGGGGTCAAAAAGTCTGATATTTAGTTGACAAGGATGCCACTAGGAGATTCAGACAGGCTTTCAACATAACTGGAAATTCTCATCCCCAGATCACTACATGGCTCAAGATGGTTCAGGATATGGCTAGAAGAACGGATGACACATTCTTTATGGCCTGGCTTGTGGTTGCCTTCAGCACTTTTCTAGCACCAACCACGGCCTTGAAGCTCAGCTCAAAGTGCTACGGACTTGTGCTAGATCATCAAATGCTCAAGAACACAAACATCTTCCTCTTTGTAGCAGAACACATTAATGAAGCTTTCCGGAACATGGACCAGGAGAAGCAAATTGTCTGCTGCTGCTTGTATCACTTGATGGTTAGTGAAAACGACCACTTCCATCTGTTCTTGTTCTTTTGTGCAGTTATAATTTGCTGAAATACTCATAATAATAATTGAACTTGGCTTTTCTTTTTGTTGGGTCTGGTGCAGATACTATACCTTGATGCGCTCGTACATGACATCCCAGTAAGCAACTGCGCGATACGATCGAATGCATGGGATAGTACTCTAATTGCCAAGGTGATCAAGAAGGATACTATCTCTCCTAGTGTGTTCGGCAAATTACAAGTGAGTTCTCTTTGTTTTTTTCCAACAGTGTCTTCTTTTTATGTTCTTTTGATGTCTGGTCACTTTTTTGGAAATTGCACACAAAACTGTCATCCGTTGGTACAACAATGCATGTAGTTGCACAACTTGTAGCTTTAAGTTTGGCATCTGCACACATGTTCATTTTAAATTGGCACATCATCTTTTTTAAGTTTCACAGTTTTACTAATTTTATTGCACAGATGTGTGGCATCAGTTGGTAGAAACTTTTTTTAGGTGCCATGTGGGTTGCACAGTTTTTGTGTCTTTGTTCAGTTGCATATATGTATAGTCGAATTGTCTACCCCAGTATCTTGTTGTAGTTGCACAAGTTATAATGTTTGGTTTCGTTCAACACACAAATCTGTTTTGATAACCTTGTTCTTTTCTTTTTCTCTTTTTTACATCAGCTTAAAGAGGAGTATAGAGGCACGGAGCAGACACCACTGTTTGGTGGAATTTTGCAAGCTGAAGCATTCGTGGCATCCAAGTTACCAATAACCTACAATCCGCAGGTTAGTGTTTTGCATACAGAAATTTGTACCACTTACCAACATTTTCTTTTGGCTGGGATGTATGTTCAGTTGCACATGTATAACTTTTGTAGTGGCGAGAATACAGGATTCAGTTGACTGGGATGTATGTTCAGTTGCACATATAAGCTTCTGTAGTTGCACATGTTCTTTGGACAGTCAAAGTGTTCGTTTGCAACCATTGACATCAAGTTGGCACAATGCATGTTTTTAGTTTGTGCCACAGTGCATGTGTAGTTGGCTAGAATCATGTTTTCAGTTGGCCAGAAAGTGTGTCTTCGTCGGTTTTTGCTTATCACATCATTGTCAGTTACAGACATTTTACTTTAAAAAAAAATTCTAACTGAAGCAGTATTGAATCTTTTTTTGTGTTGATGCAGAAAAAGGCAAAGATTGCGAAAGTGGTCAATGACCTATGCAAGGCTGTAACTGAACAGGTTAGCACCTTCATTGAAGTAGTTGCCAAGATCGATGACGAGGAACCGGATATTGATCCTTATGTACAGCAGCCATCAATGGGAACCGGGCCATCATGTCGTGCTCCAAAAAGAAAGAGACGGGGGCCAACTATACAAGAAGAAGAAGAGTTTGTTGAGGAGGAGTCAGAAGAAGATGAGGAAATGGAAGCAGCGATAGATGTTGACGAGGATGAGGACACAGATGCGGATGAATCAGAGGAGGAGGACAAAGAAGAAGATACAGAGGAGGAGGAGGAGGAGGAGGACAAAGAAGAAGAGGACAAAGGAGAGGAGGAGGATAAGGAAGAAGATAGTGAGGCAGAGGAGGAGGAAGAAGAAGATGAGGCCAAAGAGGGGGACGGGGACAAAGGTGCATCAGTTGATGGCAGTGAGAGGGGAGAAGACAAAGGTGCAGCAGTTGATGGCAGTGAGAGGGAAGAAGACGACGATGAAGAAGACGAGGATCGTTATGGTGATAATAAAGGGGGATCCAATGGAGGCAGCAACAGCAGCGATGATGATGATGACAACGCCCCCTAGTTCTGGTGGTACAGGCGGCAACACATCCAGGAGGACTAGCACTTCTGCCACCCCTGCCAGCAGCAGCAATTCATTGAGTAGCAGGAGCACACTACAGATGTTGATTGACAAAACTTGTTGGAAAGACAAGGATTTGTCGAAGTCAAAGAAAAATGACAAAGCAGAGTCTCAGGGCAGCATTGATATGTTCAAGCTCTGCAACTTGAAGCCAGCTTTGCCAACCACCTTTCCCGTGCCAGATTTTAGCGACAATGATATGTGTGAGAAGATCAACTTTGCCATTGACAAGAGCCTGTTCTTATCAAGTGATGCTGAAAAGAATCAAATTAACATGGAGGAAGCAGGAAAGGGTCTTGATTGGGTTCATTCAAAGGAAAATACAAGGAATATCTGAAGCAACTTCCAGACCTAAGCTCCAGCAAGAGCAAGGCAGCATCCATGGCAAACCCTCACGTGGTCCAGAAGCGTAAAGCAGTTTCAATGAAGAAGAATCTGTAGTTACCTCAAACCAAGAAGAAGATGGTGAGTGCAGATGCTGAAATAAATATGGTCAAGGAAGCTGTGCTTCAAACTGTTATGCCAACTGTAGTGAGCAGAGAGCCAACCACCATCACAGGAGTTCAACAGATCAAGGGGAAGACTCCCCTTTCAACGGTCCCACCGAAACCACCTAAGCAGCAAAAGATTGTCAAGTTTGCCAGGGGCACAAAGGGGGAACAGGCCACAAAAGGTTTGGGGTTCAGAGACGAGAGAGAACTGCGTGCCGCGGCCATTGATGCAGGGGTGCCAAGTTCTGCTAGGTTGCTGCCAACTAAGACTGGAAAGATGCCAACTACAGATACCAGTGTGCCAACTGATGTGTCAGTTAGCAGCATGGTCACAGTCAAAACCACCACAGCTGCTCAGGAAGGCACCACTGCAACTGCAAACCCCAAGGTGCCTACTCGTAGAGATGCTTCAATGCCGAACACAAAAGGAGGTGGTCCAACTACCAAAGTGCCGTCCCCAAGAGCTAGCACACAGCAGCCAAGCAAGCCTGCATCACCAAGAGCTGACTTTCAGCAACCATTAACACCAGAGGAGGTGTTCAACATTATAAGTAGGTGCAAGCCTCCAAGGCCGCCAACTACAACACTATTGCGAACCAAGTCAGTGAATAATGCACCCGTGTTTGTGCCGCAAGGAGATGCCCTGGTCCTAGTGTTGGGGAACGTAGCAGAAATTCAAAATTTTCTACGCATCACCAAGATCAATCTATGGAGTAATCTAGCAACGAGGGGAAGGAGAGTGCATCTACATACCCTTGTAGATCGCTAAGCGGAAGCGTTCAAGTGAACGGGGTTGATGGAGTCGTACTCGTCGTGATCCAAATCACCGATGATCCTAGTGTCGAACGGACGGCACCTCCGCGTTCAACACACGTACAGCCCGGTGACGTCTCCTACGCCTTGATCCAGCAAGGGGCGTGTTGGGGAACGTTGCAGAAAACAAAAAAAATTCCTACTCGTTTCACCAAGATCCATCTAGGAGTTCATCTAGCAACGAGTCATCGGATGCATCTACATACCTTTGTAGATCGCGAGCGGAAGCGTTCAAAGAACGGGGATGATGTAGTCGAACACGGCGTGATCCAAATCACCGATGGCCAAGTGCGGAACGGACGGCACCTCCGCGTTCAACACACGTACGGGACGGGAGACGTCTCCTCCTTCTTGATCCAGCAAGGGGGAAGGAGAGGTTGATGATGATCCAGCAGCACGACGGCGTGGTGGTGGATGCAGGGCGTCACAGTAGGAGGGCTTCGCCTATACTACGAGAGAGAGAGACGTAACAGGGAGAGAGGGATGCACCAAAGGCCGTGTCCCAAGTCCCTCCTCTCCCCCACTATATATAGGGGTGCCCAAGGGGTGTGGCCGGCCCTAGGAGATGGGATCTCCTAGGGGGGGCGGCGGCCAAGGGGTGGGGGGCTTGCCCCCCAAGCAAGGGGGCGTCCCTCTTTAGGGTTTCCCCTAAACCCTAGGCGCATGGGCCCTTAGGGGGTGGCGCCCCAGCCCACTATGGGCTGGGTCCCTTCCCACTTCAGCCCATGGGGCCCTCCAGGATAGGTGGCCCCACCCGGTGGACCCCCGGGACCCTTCCGGTGGTCCCGGTACAATACCGGCAACCCCGAAACTTGTCCCGATGGCCGAAACAGCACTTCCTATATATAATTCTTTACCTCCGGACCATTCCGGAACTCCTCGTGATGTCCGGGATCTCATCCGGGACTCCGAACAACATTCAGGTTACTGCATATACATATCTTCACAACCCTAGCGTCACCGAACCTTAAGTGTGTAGACCCTACGGGTTCGGGAGACATGTAGACATGACCGAGACGACTCTCCGGTCAATAACCAACAGCGGGATATGGATACCCATGTTGTCTCCCACATGCTCCACGATGATCTCATCGGATGAACCACGATGTCGAGGATTCAATCAACCCCGTATGCAATTCCCTTTGTCAATCGATATATTACTTGCCCGAGATTCGATCGTCGGTATCCCAATACCTCGTTCAATCTCGTTACCGGCAAGTCACTTTACTCGTACCGTAATGCATGATCCCGTGACCAGACACTTGGTCACTTTGAGCTCATTACGATGATGCATTACCGAGTGGGCCCAGTGATACCTCTCCGTCATACGGAGTGACAAATCCCAATCTTGATCCGTGTCAACCCAACAGACACTTTCGGAGATACCCGTAGTCTACCTTTATAGTCACCCAGTTACGTTGTGACGTTTGGTATACCCAAAGCATTCCTACGGTATCCGGGAGTTACACAATCTCATGGTCTAAGGAAAAGATACTTGACATTGGAAAAACTCTAGCAAACGAACTATACGATCTTTATGCTATGTTTAGGATTGGGTCTTGTCCATCACATCATTCTCCTAATGATGTGATCTCGTTATCAATGACATCCTATGTCCATAGCCAGGAAACCATGACTATCTGTTGATTAACGAGCTAGTCAACTAGAGGCTTACTAGGGACATGTTGGTGTCTGTTATTCACACATGTATTACGATTTCCGGATAACACAATTATAGCATGAATAAAGACAATTATCATGAACAAGGAAATATAATAATAATGCTTTTATTATTGCCTCTAGGGCATATTTCCAATAGTCTCCCACTTGCACTAGAGTCAATAATCTAGTTACATTGTGATGAATCGAACACCCATGGAATTCTGGTGTTGATCATGTTTTGCCCTAGGGAGAGGTTTCGTCAACGGATCTGCTACATTCAGGTCCGTATGCACTTTACAAATCTCTATGTCTCCATCTTGAACATTTTCACGAATGGAGTTGAAGCGAGGCTTGATGTGCCTTGTCTTCTTGTGAAACCTGGGCTCCTTGGCAAGTGCAGTAGCTCCAGTGTTGTCACAGAAGAGCTTGATCGGCCCCGACGCATTGGGTATGACTCCGAGGTCGGTGATGAACTCCTTCACCCAAATTGCTTAATGTGCGGCCTCCGAGGCTGCCATGTACTCCGCTTCACATGTAGATCCCGCCACGACGCTCTGCTTGCAACTGCACCAGCTTACTACCCCACCATTCAAAATATACACGTATCCGGTTTGTGACTTCGAGTCATCCAGATCTGTGTCGAAGCTAGCGTCGACGTAACCCTTTACGACGAGCTCTTCGTCACCTCCATAAATGAGAAACATTTCCTTAGTCCTTTTCAGGTACTTCAGGATATTCTTGACCGTTGTCCAGTGTTCCTTGCCGGGATTACTTTGGTACCTTCCTACCAAACTTACGGCAAGGTTTACATCAGGTCTGGTACACAGCATGGCATACATAATAGAACCTATGGCTGAGGCATAGGGGATGACACTCATCTCTTCTATATCTTCTGCCGTGGTCGGACATTGAGCTGAGCTCAATTTCATACCTTGCAGCACAGGCAAGAACCCCTTCTTAGACTGATCCATATTGAACTTCTTCAATATCTTATCAAGGTATGTGCTTTGTGAAAGACCTATGAGGCGTCTCGATCTATCTCTATAGATTTTGATGCCTAATATATAAGCAGCTTCTCCAAGGTCCTTCATTGAAAAACTCTTGTTCAAGTAGGCCTTGATGCTGTCCAAGAGTTCTATATCATTTCCCATCAAAAGTATGTCATCTACATATAATATGAGAAATGCTACAGAGCTCCCACTCACTTTCTTGTAAACGCAGGCTTCTCCATAAGTCTGCGTAAACCCAAACGCTTTGATCATCTCATCAAAGCGAATGTTCCAACTCCGAGATGCTTGCACCAGCCCATAAATCGAGCGTTGGAGCTTGCACACCTTGTCAGCATTCTTAGGATCGACAAAACCTTCCGGCTGCATCATATACAATTCTTCCTTAAGGAAACCATTAAGGAATGCCGTTTTGACATCCATTTGCCATATTTCATAATCGTAAAACGCGGCAATTGCTAACATGATTCAGATGGACTTTAGCTTCGCTACCAGTGAGAAAGTCTCATCGTAGTCAACCCCTTGAACTTGTCGATAACCCTTAGCAACAAGCCGAGCTTTATAGATGGTCACATTACCATCCGCGTCTGTCTTCTTCTTAAAGATCCATTTATTCTCTATGGCTCGCCGTTCAACGGGCAAGTCAGTCAAAGTCCATACTTCGTTTTCATACATGGATCCTATCGGATTTCATGGCTTCTAGCCATTTGTCGGAATCCGGGCCCGCCATCGCTTCTTCATAGTTCGAAGGTTCACCGTTGTCTAACAACATAATTTCCAAGACAGGGTTGCCATACCACTCTGGTGCGGAACGTGTCCTTGTGGATCTACGAATTTCAGTAGGAGCTTGATCAGAAGTATCTTGATCATCATCATTAACTTCCTCTCTAGTCGGTGCAGGCACCTCAGGAACATTTTCTTGAGTTGTGCCCGCTTCCGGTTCAAGAGGTAATACTTCATCAAGTTCTACTTTCCTCCCACTTACTTCTTTCGAGAGAAACTCTTTCTCTAGAAAGGATCCATTCTTGGCAACAAAGATCTTGCCTTCGGATCTGAGGTAGAAGGTATACCCAATAGTTTCTTTAGGGTATCCTATGAAGACGCATTTTTCTGACTTGGGTTCGAGCTTTTCAGGTTGAAGTTTCTTGACATAAGCATCGCATCCCCAAACTTTTAGAAACGACAGCTTAGGTTTCTTTCCAAACCATAATTCATACGGTGTCGTCTCAACGGATTTCGACGGAGCCCTATTTAAAGTGAATGCGGCAGTCTCTAAAGCATAGCCCCAAAAAGATAGCGGTAAATCGGTAAGAGACATCATAGATCGCACCATATCTAATAGAGTGCGATTACGACGTTCGGACACACCATTACGCTGAGATGTTCCAGGCGGCGTGAGTTGTGAAACTATTCCACATTTTCTTAAGTGTGTGCCAAATTCGTGACTCAAGTATTCTCCTCCATGATCTGATCGTAGAAACTTGATTTTCCTGTCACGTTGATTCTCAACCTCACTCTGAAATTCCTTGAACTTTTCAAAGGTTTCAGACTTGTGTTTCATTAAGTAAATATATCCATATCTACTCAAATCATCAGTGAGGGTGAGAACATAACGATAGCTACCGCGAGCCTCAACACTCATTGGACCGCACACATCAGTATGTATGATTTCCAACAAGTTGGTTGCTCGCTCCATTGTTCCTGAGAACGGAGTCTTGGTCATTTTACCCATAAGGCATGGTTCGCACGTGTCAAATGATTCATAATCAAGAGACTCTAAAAGTCCATCTGCATGGAGCTTCTTCATGCGTTTGACACCTATGTGACCAAGGCGGCAGTGCCACAAGTATGTGGGACTATCATTATCAACCTTGCATCTTTTGGCACTCACATTATGAACATGTGTAGTATTACGTTCGAGATTCATAAAGAATAAACCATTCACCATAGGAGCATGACCATAAAACATATCTCTCATATAAATAGAACAACCATTATTCTCGGATTTAAATGAGTAGCCATCTCGAATTAAACGAGATCCCGATACAATGTTCATGCTCAAAGCTGGTACTAAATAACAATTATTAAGGTTTAAAACTAATCCCGAAGGTAAATGTAGAGGTAGCGTGCCGACGGCGATCACATTGACCTTGGAACCATTCCCGACGCGCATCGTCACCTTGTCCTTTGCCAGTTTCCGCTTATTCTGCAGCCCCTGCTTTGAGTTACAAATGTGAGCAACTGCACCGGTATCAAATACCCAGGAGCTACTACGGACACTAGTAAGGTACACATCAATTACATGTATATCACATATACCTTTTGTTTTGCCGGCCTTCTTGTCTGCTAAGTATTTAGGGCAGTTCCGCTTCCAGTGACCGCTTTCCTTGCAATAAAAGCACTCAGTCTCGGGCTTGGGTCCATTCTTTGGCTTCTTCCCGGCAGCTTGCTTGCCGGGCGCGGCAACTTCCTTGCCGTCCTTCTTGAAGGCTTTCTTACCCTTGCCCTTCTTGAACTTAGTGGTTTTATTGACCATCAACACTTGATGTTCCTTCTTGACTTCTACCTCCGCTGATTTCAGCATTGAAAACAACTCAGGAATGGTCTTTTGCATCCCCTGCATGTTGAAGTTCATCACAAAGCTCTTGTAGCTTGGTGGAAGCGACTGGAGGATTCTGTCAATGACCGCATCATCAGGGAGATTGACTCCCAGCTGAGACAAGCGGTTATGTAACCCAGACATAGTGAGTATGTGCTCACTGACAGAACTATTTTCCTCCATCTTACAGCTGGAGAACTTATCGGAGACTTCATATCTCTCGATCCGGGCATGAGCTTGAAAAACCATTTTCAGCTCTTCGAACATCTCATATGCTCCATGTCTCTCAAAACGCTTTTGGAGCCCCGGCTCTAAGCTGTAAAGCATGCCGCACTGAACGAGGGAGTAGTCGTCAACACGTGTCTGCCAAGCGTTCATAACGTCTTGGTTCTGTGGGACGGGAGCTTCACCTAGCGGTGCTTGTAGGACATAATCTTTCTTGGCAGCTATGAGGATGATCCTCAGGTTCCGGACCCAGTCCGTATAGTTGCTGCCATCGTCTTTCAGCTTGGTTTTCTCTAGGAACGCGTTGAAGTTGAGGACTACGTGGGCCATTTGATCTACAAGACATATTGTAAAATATTTTAGACTAAGTTCATGACAATTAAGTTCATCTAATCAAATTATATAATGAACTCCCACTTAGATAGACATCCCTCCAGTCATCTAAGTATAACATGATCCGAGTCAACTAGGCCGTGTCCGATCATCACGTGAGACGGACTAGTCAACGTCGGTGAACATCTTCATGTTGATCGTATCTTCTATACGACTCATGCTCGACCTTTCGGTCTTCTGTGTTCCGAGGCCATGTCTGTACATGCTAGGCTCGTCAAGTCAACCTAAGTGTTTGCGTGTGTAAATCTGTCTTACACCCGTTGTATGTGAACGTCTGAATAAAACACCCGATCATCACGTGGTGTTTTGAAACAGCGAACTGTCGCAACGGTGCACAGTTAGGGGGAACACTTCTTGAAATTAATATGAGGGATCATCTTATTTACTACCGTCATTCTAAGTAAACAAGATGCAAAACATGATAAACATCACATGCAATCAAATAATAAACGTGGCATGATATGGCCAATATCACATAGCTCCTTTGATCTCCATCTTGGGGCTCCATGATCATCTTGTCACCGGCTTGACACCATGATCTCCATCATCGTGTCTCCATGAAGTTGCTCGCCAACTATTACTTCTACTACTATGGCTAACGCGTTTAGCAATAAAGTAAAGTAATTTACATGGCGTTTCTCAATGACACGCAGGTCATACAAAAAATAAAGACAACTCCTATGGCTCCTGCCGGTTGTCATACTCATCGACATGCAAGTCGTGATTCCTATTACAATAGCATGAACATCTCATACATCACATATAGATCATTCATCATTCATCACAACTTTGGCCATATCATATCACAAACCACTTGCTGCAAAAACAAGTTAGACGTCCTCTAATTGTTGTTGCAAGTTTTACGTGGCTGATTAGGGTTCTAGCAAGAACGTTTTCTTACCTACGTGAAAGCCACAACGTGATTTGTCAACTTCTATTTACCCTTCATAAGGACCCTGTTCATCGAATCCACTCCAACTAAAGTAGGAGAGACAGACACCCGCCAGCCACCTTATGCAACTAGTGCATGTTAGTCGGTGGAACCGGCCTCACGTAAGCGTACGTGTAAGGTTGGTCCGGGCCGCTTCATCCCACAATACCGCTGAAGCAAGAAAAGACTAGTAGCGTCAAGAAAGTTGACAAATCTACGCCCACAACAAATTGTGTGCTACTCACGCAACAAGAACTACGCATAGACCTAGCTCATGATGCCACTGTTGGGGAACGTTGCAGAAAACAAAAAAAATTCCTACTCGTTTCACCAAGATCCATCTAGGAGTTCATCTAGCAACGAGTCATCGGATGCATCTACATACCTTTGTAGATCGCGAGCGGAAGCGTTCAAAGAATGCGGATGATGTAGTCGAACACGACGTGATCCAAATCACCGATGGCCAAGTGCCGAACGGACGGCACCTCCGCGTTCAACACACGTACGGGATGGGAGACGTCTCCTCCTTCTTGATCCAGCAAGGGGGAAGGAGAGGTTGATGATGATCCAGCAGCACGACGGCGTGGTGGTGGATGCAGGGCGTCACAGTAGCAGGGCTTCGCCTATACTACAAGAGAGAGAGAGACATAACAGGGAGAGAGGGATGCACCAAAGGCCATGTCCCAAGTTCCTCCTCTCCCCCACTATATATAGGGGTGCCCAAGGGGTGTGGCCAGCCCTAGGAGATGGGATCTCCTAGGGGGGCGGCGGCCAAGGGGTGGGGGGGCTTGCCCCCTAAGCAAGGGGGCGCCCCCCTTTAGGGTTTCCCCTAAACCCTAGGCGCATGGGCCCTTAGGGGGTGGCGCCCCAGCCCACTATGGGCTGGGTCCCTTCCCACTTCAGCCCATGGGGCCCTCCGGGATAGGTGGCCCCACCCGGTGGACCCCCGGGACCCTTCCGGTGGTCCCGGTACAATACCGGCAACCCCGAAACTTGTCCCGATGGCCGAAACAGCACTTCCTATATATAATTCTTTACCTCCGGACCATTTCGGAACTCCTCGTGACGTCCGGGATCTCATCCGAGACTCCGAACAACATTCGGGTTACTGCATATACATATCTTCACAACCCTAGCGTCACCGAACCTTAAGTGTGTAGACCCTACGGGTTCGGGAGACATGTAGACATGACCGAGACGACTCTCCGGTCAATAACCAACAGCGGGATCTAGATACCCATGTTGGCTCCCACATGCTCCATGATGATCTCATCGGATGAACCACGATGTCGAGGATTCAATCAACCCCGTATGCAATTCCCTTTGTCAATCGATATATTACTTGCCCGAGATTCGATAGTCGGTATCCCAATACCTCGTTCAATCTCGTTACCGGCAAGTCACTTTACTCGTACCGTAATGCATGATCCTGTGACCAGACACTTGGTCACTTTGAGCTCATTATGATGATGCATTACCGAGTGGGCCCAGTGATACCTCTCCGTCATACGGAGTGACAAATCCCAGTCTTGATCCGTGTCAACCCAACAGACACTTTCGGAGATACCCATAGTCTACCTTTATAGTCACCCAGTTACATTGTGACGTTTGGTATACCCAAAGCATTCCTACGGTATCCGGGAGTTACACGATCTCATGGTCTAAGGAAAAGATACTTGACATTGGAAAAACTCTAGCAAACGAACTATACGATCTTTATGCTATGTTTAGGATTGGGTCTTGTCCATCACATCATTCTCCTAATGATGTGATCTCGTTATCAATGACATCCTATGTCCATAGCCAGGAAACCATGACTATCTGTTGATTAACGAGCTAGTCAACTAGAGGCTTACTAGGGACATGTTGGTGTCTGTTATTCACACATGTATTATGATTTCCGGATAACACAATTATAGCATGAATAAAGACAATTATCATGAACAAGGAAATATAATAATAATGCTTTTATTATTGCCTCTAGGGCATATTTCCAACAGGGCGAAGGAGAGGTTGGGGAAGACTCCATCCTGCAGCAGCACGACGGCGTGGTGGTGGTGGAGGAGTGCGGACTCCAGCAGGGCTTCGCCAAGCACTACGAGAGACGAGGAGGAAGAGGGGTAGGGTTGCGCCAACAGGGAGATTGAATCGTCTGTTGGGCTGCCCCTTTGCCTCCACTATATATAGGGGGAGAGGGAGGGCTGCGCCCCCACCTAGGGTTCCCACCCCAAGGGGTGCGGCAGCCCTAGATCCCATCTAGGGTGGCGGCCACAAGGGGGAGAGGGGGAGGCGCACCTAGGGTGGGCCTTAGGGCCCATCTGCCCTAGGGTTTGCCCCCTTCCCCTCTTGGAGGCGCCTTGGGCCTTGGTGGGAGGCGCCCCAGCCCACCTAGGGGCTGGTCCCCTCCCACTATTGGCCCATGTAGGCCTCCGGGGTTGGTGGCCCCACCTGGTGGACCCCCGGACCCCTTCGGTGGTCCCGGTACACTACCGGTGATGCCCGGAACACTTCCGGTGGCCAAAACCATACTTCCTATATATCAAATCTTTACCTCCAGACCATTCTGGAACTCCTTGTGACGTCTGGGATCTCATCCGGGACTCCGAACAACATTCGGTAACCGCGTACATACTTTCCCTATAACCCTAGCGTCATCGAACCTTAAGTGTGTAGACCCTACGGGTTCGGGAGTCATGCAGACATGGCCGAGACAACTCTCCGGTCAATAACCAACAGCGGGATCTGGATACACATGTTGGCTCCCACATGCTCCACGATGATCTCATTGGATGAACCACGATGTCAAGGATTTAATCAATCCCGTATACAATTCCCTAGCGGCACGATACTTGCCCGAGATTCGATCGTCGGTATCCCGATACCTTGTTCAATCTCGTTACCGGCAAGTCTCTTTACTCGTTCCGTAACACATCATCCCGTGATCAAATCCTTGGTCACATTGTGCAAATTATGATGATGTCCTACCGAGTGGGCCCAGAGATACCTCTCCGTTTACACGGAGTGACAAATCTCAGTCTCGATTCGTGCCAACCCAACAGACACTTTCGGAGATACCTGTAGTGTACCTTTATAGCCACCCAGTTATGTTGTGACGTTTGGCACACCCAAAGCACTCCTACGGTATCCGGGAGTTGCACAATCTCATGGTCTAAGGAAATGATACTTGACATTAGAAAAGCTTTAGCAAACGAACTACACGATCTTGTGCTAGGCTTAGGATTGGGTCTTGTCCATCACATCATTCTCCTAATGATGTGATCCCGTTATCTACGACATCCAATGTCCATGGTCAGGAAATCGTAACCATCTATTGATCAACGAGCTAGTCAACTAGAGACTTACTAGGGACATGGTGTTGTCTATGTATCCACACATGTATCTGAGTTTCCTATCAATACAATTCTAGCATGGATAATAAACGATTATCATGAACAATGAAATATAATAATAATAATAACTAATTTATTATTGCCTCTAGGGCATATTTCCAACAGTCTCCCACTTGCACTAGAGTCAATAATCTAGTTCACATCGCCATGTGATTAACACTCACAGGTCACATCGCCATGTGACCAACATCCAAGAGTCTACTAGACTCAATGATCTAGTTCACATCACTATGTGATAAACACTCAAAGAGTTCTGGGTTTGATCATGTTATGTTTGTGAGAGAGGTTGTAGTCAACGGGTCTTGCCATATTCAGATCCCTATGTATTTCGCAAAACTTTATGTCATATCGTAGATGCTGCTACCACGTTCCACTTGGAGCTATTCCAAATTATTGCTCCATTATACGTATCCGGTATCTCTACTCAGAGCTATCCGGATAGGTGTTAAGCTTGCATCAACGTAACTCTTTACGTCGAACTCTTTATCACCTCCATAACCGAGAAACATTTCCTTATTCCTTTAAGGACAATTTTGACCACTATCTGGTGATCCAGTCCTAGATCACCTTTGTACCCTCTTGCCAGACATGTGGCAAGGCACACATCAGGTGCGGTACTCAGCATGGCATACCGTATAGAGCCTATGACAAGAGCATAGGGGACGACCTTCATCCTTCCTCTTTCTTCTGCCGTGGTCAAGCTTTGAGTCTTACTCAACTTCACACCTTACAACTCAGGTAAGAACCCCTTCTTTGACTGATCTATTTTGAACTCCTTCAAAAAACCCTAGGATCTGGTCTTCCAGATCAGACGATGGTGATACTGCGGTGTCGTTTCTCTTTTGGGAGCATCGTTTGTCGAGCAGCGCTAGAAGATAGAGGCAGGAGGTGGAGCGGCTTCATATTGCATGGAGCTTCGGCGGAGATGTCAAGGCATGTCTGGCCGGCAGGTGCTACGATGTGTCATGCCTGGTCAGCAGGTGTTATGCACGACAGATCCTCCAGAATCTTCATGTCTAGATGGACGAGCGCAGGGCGGTGGCACCGTTGGGCTCCGTGGTGGCGTCGACGGATGCACAGACTGGCAAGGATGATGCTGATCTCTCTCTTGAAGATGGTGGCTTCTAAAACATGTGCATGTGGTGTACATGTTAGGTCTGCTACACCGGCTATTGGTTCCGATATGTTATGTGGATGGATCGGTGACGATACCTGTTTTAGATATGGGGAGTGAGCACTCCACATTATCGAGTTTTTTAGGTATGAGTGGTGGCTTCGGGTGGCTTGATGTATGTTCTTGTTAGAACTTTGTTGAATAATAAATAAAGATGGCCGTGTGCGTCAATTGATCCAGAGGCCGAAGGTTTGAACCTCGCTTTGAAAAAAAAGACGGTCCAGCATATTGCACGCTGGCTTTCGTTGTGCAAACCGCCAACATAAGACTCCCTCCATTCTTTGATATAAGGTGTATAGATTTTTGAGAAAAAAATCCAAAATATAAGGTGTATTGCATTGCACCACTCGTTTGGATAATTTTTTAAGCATTTGATTACATTTCCTTATATCATGCAGGCTCCTCTATTGCCTCATGTCAATTAGTAAGCTATAATCCCGTCTAAACCTTGTGAAATTTTCCCTCAACATGCATTCTTTAATGTCCACGCCAAAAACTATACATCCTATATATTTAGAAACGGAGGGAGTACATCAACTAGCCCCACAATTCATGAATTCATTGGTTTGGTTGACATTGGGTACCACACCGCTTAGAGCTAATTCCTATCTGGGTTCATGTGCATGGGGTGCCTCACACTCTCCGACACTTCTTGGGGCTTTGGGCAGTCGGCTCGGTGATTGGTTCTACTCTCGATGTTGATCTTCTTTGTTTGTGCCGGAGAGGAATTGTTCGTATCCAGGTAGCAGTACTGAACCTTGATTCTTTCAAAAGCAGCACACTTGACTCTCTTTCTTCCGACGTGGTGGTTCAAAGGAAAGGTTATGAGTTCAGGTCAGTCTTGAAGAAGCAGACTTTCGCGTTGATAGTGACTTTGTACCTCGAGTCTGGGAGCACGGCGATGATCCAGGGGGCGACAAGGGGCATGACAGGGAGGACTCAGTGAGGAACAATGATACAAGCAAGAGGTCCAAACCCACGTCATCATCCAACAATTCCTCGGACCCTACTTCATCAGGTGGTGTGGTGCCCATGCAGATGGCCTCCGTCGTCACACCTATGAGCTCTCATCGAGGCTTACCCGCCATGGCTGCTCCATTTCCACTAAGGGGGCCTTCTACCTCGGGGTCGGATACTTCGTCTAGGGCTGCTTCTCCTACGATGTCGGAGCCACGGCCCTCGACGCCGCCACCTTCGACTTTCTGGTCGCCACCGCCTAACCCCCATGTGGGGTCTTGCGGAAGCCCCGTGCCGGAGGGAACCGCTCCTTCGCCGTCATCATCGCCCACTCCTGCTTCTCCGACTCGACGTCGTGGTGTGATATTCTCCCCATCCGTGCGAGCTAGCCAGGAGTCTGCCATGGCGGTGCTTCGCGCATTATCTTCAACTCCTCCGTCACCGGGAGGGGTGCCGGCTCCCGGGCTTGAGGAGGCTGAGGAGCAGCCTTCTCTATCTTCTTCATCGCTGCACTAGCCCACCACGTCTTGCAGAGTCGAGGTGATGGGCTGCAAGACCGATGTCACTCCTTCACCGCTGAGGCGCAGCGGGCGTCATCAGGTAGGGGCTGACGGATCAGCAACTACCGACGAGGACACTATGATGAAGGCCATGCGTAGGACTGCTGCACATAACCTCGACTTCGAAGGTACCCCCTCTCGTAAATCTTTTATGTCTTTTGATAATTCCAAAGTATCTTCAAATATTACTAGACTTGGGGTGTCACTAGGATGTAATGACAATGAGATAGATTTTTCGGTCAAGGCTCTAAAACAAGTGGAGTTCGACCGGCTTACAGTTGCTCCGAAGTTATCAAGCTTTGTCGACCCTCTAGTTTCAGATGAGGAGGTGGAGGATGCTGATGCCAGTCATGAAGGCAAGCTCTTCTCTCATTTGATTAAAGACACGAGTGAAGTAGACCTTGACGACACTATATGTGACTCTACGCTTTTTGAGCTTGTTGTGACGGTGCGCAAGAACAAGTCTAACTCAGCAAAGAAAAGAGGGTGCCCTTCTAAGAAAGTAAAGGTCTCTAAACATAAAGTTGGTTCACCATGAGAGGCATGTTCTGGAATAGTAGAGGTCTTGGCGACTTGGCTAAACACAAACACATTGCCGATTGTGTAAAGGATCATTCGTTGGACTTTGTGGCTATCACTGAGTCGGGTAAACGTGATTTTCCAACACGCGATCTAGACCACTTTTCATGTGGTTTTGATTATGAACGGCACGTCTTACCGCCGACAGGGAGGTCTGGGGGAATTTTGCTAGGTATTAACTCTACATACTTACAAATATTTTCCATGTCTAAGGGGGAGTATCATATTAAATTCCACCTTCAAAATAAGTCCGACAACTTCATCTGGAGCCTGGTGGCTGTATATGGCGCCGCTCAAGAGGAATTTAAGTCTGCATTTCTAAAAGAATTAGTCAACACCTGTCGAGACAATCCCCATCCCATGTTAATTGGGGGGGGGGGGGGCTTTAATATCCTTCGATATCAGGAGGAAAAAAACAATGATCGGTTTGTCACTAGGTGGCCTTTCCTCTTTAATGTTGTTATTGACAGCCTGGATGTGAGGGAGATCACGATGTCTGGTCGTCAGTATACCTGGGCCAATAACCGATCGGTGCCAACCTTTAAAAAACTAGACCGGGTGCTAGTTACCACTGATTGGGAATATAAATATCCCCTAGCCTCGGTTCGGGCACTAGAAAGAATTGAGGCGTTATCGGATCACGCTCCATTGCTAACCGATTTTGGACAATCAATCCCATGTTCTAACCGTCATCAGTTTAAATTTGAACTAGGATGGCTCGCTAGAGAGGGATTTCTTGAGCTGGTTAAGAAGGTGTGGGCGCGCCAGCCTCGTGGTAACACACCCATTCAACGATGGAATAATCGAATCCGCGCCTTGCGTCGATTCCTTCGAGGATGGGCCAAACATACGGCTGGTATTTACAAAAAAGAAAAAATGTGATTGTCTACCCTAATTGATACCCTTGATAAGATTGCGGAGGTGAGGCCTCTGTCTGCTGTCGAGATTGAACAAAAAAGTAGTCTTAACGAGCAGATTGCCCGCTTACTACGCGAGGAAGAGGTTAAATGGTACCAACGTAGTAAGGCGGACTCGCTGGTGCAAGGTGATGATAATACGAAATACTTTCAAATGCTAGCCAATGGCAGGCATGTTGGGGAACGCAGTAATTTCAAAAAATTTCCTACGCACACGCAAGATCATGGTGATGCACAGCAACGAGAGGGGAGAGTGTTGTCTACGTACCAACGCAGACCGACTGCGGAAGCGATCTCACAACGTAGAGGAAGTAGTCGTACGTCTTCTTCCCGATCCGACCGATCCAAGCACCGTTACTCCGGCACCTCCGAGTTCTTAGCACACGTTCAGCTCGATGACGTTCCTCTGGCTCCGATCCAGCAAAGCGTCGAGGAAGAGTTCCGTCAGCACGACGGCGTGATGACGATCTTGATGTACTACCAACGCAGGGCTTCGCCTAAGCACTACAACGGTACGATCGAGGTGGAATTTGGTGGCAGGGGGCACCGCACACGGCTAAGGAACGATCTCAAGGATCAAGTTGTGTGTCCATGGGGTGCCCCCTGCCCCCGTATATAAAGGTTGGAGGAGGGGGGCTGGCCGGCCAAGAGAGAGGAGGCGCAGGGGGAGTCCTACTCCCACCGGGAGTAGGACTCCTCCCCTCCAATCCTATTCCAACTAGGACTCTTGGGGGGAAAAGGAGAGAGAGGGGGCCGGCCCACCTTTCCTAGTCCTACTAGGACTTGGGGAAGGGGGGGGCGCCGGCTAGGCTGAGGGCTGCCTCTTCTCTCTTTTCCACTAAGGCCCAATAGGCCCATTAGCCTCCCGGGGGGTTCCGGTAACCCTCCCGGTATTCCGGTAAAATCCCGATTTCACCCGGAACACTTCCTATGTCCAAACATAGGCTTCCAATATATCAATCTTTACGTCTCGACCATTTCGAGACTCCTCGTCATGTCCGTGATCTCATCCGGGACTCCGAACAACCTTCGGTACATCAAAATGCACAAACTCATAATAACTGTCATCGTAACGTTAAGCGTGCGGACCCTACGGTTCGAGAACAATGTAGACATGAACGAGACACGTCTCCGGTCAATAACCAATAGCGGGACCTGGATGCCCATATTGGCTCCTACATATTCTACGAAGATCTGTATCGGTCAGACCGCATAACAACATACGTTGTTCCCTTTATCATCGGTATGTTACTTGCCCGAGATTCGATCGTCGGTATCCAATACCTAGTTCAATCTCGTTACCGGCAAGTCTCTTTACTCGTTCCGTAATACATCATCTCACAACTAACATATTAGTTGCAGTGCTTGCAAGGCTTATGTGATGTGCATTACCGAGAGGGCCCAGAGATACCTCTCCGACAATCGGAGTGACAAACCCTAATCTCGAAATACGCCAACCCAACATCTACCATTGGAGACACCTGTAGTACTCCTTTATAATCACCCAGTTACGTTGTGACGTTTGGTAGTACCCAAAGTGTTCCTCCGGTAAACGGGAGTTGCATAATCTCATAGTTATAGGAACATGTATAAGTCATGAAGAAAGCAATAGCAACATACTAAACGATCGTGTGCTAAGCTAATGGAATGGGTCATGTCAATCAGATCATTCAACTAATGATGTGACCTCGTTAATAAAATAACAACTCTTTGTTCATGGTTAGGAAACATAACCATCTTTGATTAACGAGCTAGTCAAGTAGAGGCATACTAGTGACACTCTGTTGGTCTATGTATTCACACATGTATTATGTTTCCGGTTAATACAATTCTAGCATGAATAATAAACATTTATCATGATATAAGGAAATAAATAATAACTTTATTATTGCCTCTAGGGCATATTTCCTTCAGTCTCCCACTTGCACTAGAGTCAATAATCTAGTTCACATCGCCATGTGATTTAACAGCAATAGTTCACATCACCATGTGATTAACTCCCATGGTTCACATCGTCATGTGACCAACACTCAAAGGGTTTACTAGAGTCAATAATCTAGTTCACATCTCTATGTGATTAACACCCAAAGAGTACTAAGGTGTGATCATGTTTTGCTTGTGGGATAATTTTAGTCGACGGGTCTGTCACATTCAGATCCGTAAGTATTTTGCAAGTTCTATGTCTACAATGCTCTACACGGAGCTACTCTAGCTAATTGCTCCCACTTTCAATATGTATCCAGATTGAGACTTAGAATTATCTGGATCAGTGTCAAAAACTTGCATCGACGTAACCCTTTACGACGAACCTTTTTGTCACGTCCATAATCGAGAAACATATCCTTATTTCACTAAGGATAATTCTGACCGCTGTCCAGTGATCTACTCCTAGATCACTATTGTACTCCCTTGCTAAATCAGTGCAGGGTATACAATAGATCTGGTACACAGCATGACATACTTTATAGAACCTATGGCCAAGGCATAGGGAATGACTTTCATTCTCTTTCTATCTTCTGCCGTGGTCGGGCTTTGAGTCTTACTAAATTTCACACCTTGTAACACAGGCAAGAACTCTTTCTTTGACTGCTCCATTTTGAACTAATTCAAAATCTTGTCAAGGTTTGTTCTCATTGAAAAAACTTATCAAGCGTCTTGATCTATCTCTATAGATCTTGATGCTCATTATGTAAGCAGCTTCATCGAGGTCTTTCTTTGAAAACCTCCTTCCAAACACTCCTTTATGCTTTGCAGAATAATTCTACATTATTTCCGATCAACAATATGTCATTCACATATACTTATTAGAAATGCTGTAGTGCTCCCACTCACTTTCTTGTAAATACAGGCTTCACCGCAAGTCTGTATAAAACTATATGCTTTGATCAACTTATCAAAGCGTATATTCCAACTCGGAGATGCTTGCACCAGTCCATAGATGGATCGCTGGAGCTTGCATATTTTGTTAGCACCTTTAGGATTGACAAAACCTTCTGGTTGCATCATATACAACTCTTCTTTAATAAATCCATTAAGGAATGCAGTTTTGTTTATCCATTTGCCAGATTTCATAAAACGTGGCAATTGCTAACATGATTCGGACAGACTTAAGCATCGCAACGGGTGAGAAGGTCTTCATCGTAGTCAACACCTTGAACTTGTCGAAAACCTTTTGCGACAATTCTAGCTTTGTAGATAGTAACACTAGTATCAGCATCCGTCTTCCTCTTGAAGATCCATTTATTTTCTATTGCTTGCCGATCATCAGGCAAGTCAACCAAAGTCCATACTTTGTTCTCATACATGGATCATATCTCAGATTTCATGGCTTCAAGCCACTTTGCGGAATCTGGGCTCACCATCGCTTCTTCATAGTTCGTAGGTTCATCATGATCTAGTAGCATGACTTCTAGAAAAGGATTACCGTACCACTCTGGCGCGGATCTTACTCTGGTTGATCTACGAGGTTCAGTAGTATCTTGTTCTGAAGTTTCATGATCATCATCATTAGCTTCCTCACTAACTGGTGTAGGTGTCACAGAAACAGTTTTCTGTGATGTGCTACTTTCCAACAAGGGAGCAGGTACAGTTACCTCGTCAAGTTCTACTTTCCTCCCACTCACTTCTTTCGAGAGAAACTCCTTCTCCAGAAAATTTCTGAATTTTAGCAACAAAAGTCTTGCCTTCGGATCTGTGATAGAAGGTGTATCCAATAGTTTCCTTTGGATATCCTATGAAGACGCACTTCTCCGATTTGAGTTTGAGCTTATCAGGATGAAACCTTTTCATATAAGCATCACAACCCCAAACTTTTAAGAAACGACGGCTTAGGTTTCTTGCCAAACCATAGTTCACACGGTGTCGTCTCAACGGATTTATATGGTGCCCTATTTAACATGAATGCAGCTGTCTCTAATGCATGACCCCAAAACGATAGTGGTAAATCGGTAAGAAACATCATATATTGCACTATGTCCAATAAAGTACGGTTATGACGTTCGGACACACCATTATGCTGTGGTGTTCCAGGTGGCGTGAGTAGTGAAACTATTTCACATTGTTTTTAACTGAAGACCAAACTCGTAACTCAAATACTCTTCTCTATGATCAGATCATAGAAACTTTATTTTCTTGTTACGATGATTTTTCACTTCACTCTAAATTTCTTTGAACTTTTCAAATGTTTCAGACTTATGTTTCATCAAGTAGATATACTCATATCTGCTCAAATCATCTGTGAAGATCAGAAAATAATGATACCTGTCGCGAGCCTCAATATTCATTGGACCACATACATCAGTATGTATGACTTCCAACAAATCTTTTGCTTGCTCCATTGTTCCGGAGAACGGCGTTTTAGTCATCTTGCCCAAAAGGCATGGTTTACAAGCATCAAGTGATTCATAATCAAGTGATTCCGAAAGCCCATCAGCATGGAGTTTCTTCATGCGCTTTACACCAATATGACCTAAACGGTAGTGCCACAAATAAGTTGCACTATCATTATTAACTTTGCATCTTTTGGTTTCAATAATATGAATGTGTGTATTATTAAGATCGAGATCCAATGAACTGTTTTCATTGGGTGTTTAACCATATTAGGTTTTATTCATGTAAACAGAACAACAATTTATTCTCTTACTTAAATGAATAACCGTATTACAATAAACATGATCAAATCATATTCATGTTCAACGCAAACACCAAATAACACTTATTTAGGTTCAACACTAATCCCGAAATTATAGGGAGTGTGCGATGATGATCATATCAATCTTGGAACCACTTCCAGCACACATCGTCACTTCACCCTTAACTAGTCTCTGTTTATTCTGCAACTCCCGTTTCGAGTTACTAATCTTAGCAACTGAACTAGTATCAAATACTGAGGGTTTGCTATAAACACTAGTAAAGTACACATCAATAACATGTATATCAAATATACTTATGTTCACTTTGCCATCCTTCTTATCCGCCAATCACTTGGGGTAGTTCCGCTTCTAGTGACCAGTCCCTTTGCAGTAGAAGCACTTAGTCTCAGGCTTAGGATCAGACTTGGGCTTCTTCACTTGAGCAGCAACTTGCTTGCCGTTCTTCTTGAAGTTCCCCTTCTTCCCTTTGCCCTTTTCTTGAAACTAGTGGTCTTGTCAACCATCAACACTTGATGTTTTTCTTGATTTCTACCTTCGTTGATTTCGGCATCACGAAGAGCTTGGGAGTTGTTTCTGTTATCCCTTGCATATTATAGTTCATCACGAAGTTCTACTAACTTGGTGATGGTGGCTAGAGAATTCTGTCAATCACTATCTTATCTGGAAGATTAACTCCCACTTGATTCAAGCGATTGTAGTACCCAGACAATCTGAGCACATGCTCACTAGTTGAGCGATTCTCCTCCATCTTTTAGCTATAGAACTTGTTGGAGACTTCATATCTCTCAACTCGGGTATTTTCTTGAAATATTAACTTCAACTCCTGGAACATCTCATATGGTCCATGACGTTCAAAACGTCTTTGAAGTCCCGATTCTAAGCCATTAAGCATGGTGCACTAAACTATCAAGTAGTCATCATATTGAGCTAGCCAAACGTTCATAACGTCTGCATCTGCTCCTGCAATAGGTCTGTCACCTAGCGGTGCATCAAGGACATAATTCTTCTGTGCAGCAATGAGGATAAACCTCAGATCACGGATCCAATCCGCATCATTGCTACTAACATCTTTCAACACAATTTTCTCTAGGAACATATCAAAAATAAACACAGGGAAGCAACAACGCGAGCTATTGATCTACAACATAATTTGCAAAATACTACCAGGACTAAGTTCATGATAATTTTTAAGTTCAGTTAATCAAATTACTTAGGAACTCCCACTTAGATAGACATCCCTCTAATCCTCTAAGTGATCACGTGATCCAAATCAACTAAACCATAATCGATCATCACGTGAGATGGAGTAGTTTTCAATGGTGAACATCGTCATGTTGATCATATCTACTATATGATTCACGCTCGACCTTTCGGTCTCTGTGTTCCGAGGCCATATCTGCATATGCTAGGCTCGTCAAGCATAACCTGAGTATTCTGCGTGTGCAAAACTGGCTTGCACCCGTTGTAGATGGACGTAGAGCTTATCACACCCGATCATCACGTGGTGTCTGGGCACGACGAACTTTGGCAACGGTGCATACTCAGGGAGAACACTTCTTGAGAATTTAGTGAGAGATCATCTTATAATGCTACCGTCAATCAAAGCAAGATAAGATGCATAAAAGGATAAACATCACATGCAATCAATATAAGTGATATGATATGGCCATCATCATCTTGTGCTTGTGATCTCCATCTCCGAAGCACCGTCATGATCACCATCGTCACCGGCGCGACACCTTGATCTCCATCGTAGCATCGTTGTCGTCTCGCCAATCTTATGCTTCCACGACTATTACTACCGTTTAGTAATCTAGTAAAGCATTACATCGCGATTGCATTGCATACAATAAAGCGACAACCATATGGCTCCTGCCAGTTGCCGATAACTTAGTTACAAAACATGATCATCTCATACAATAAAATCAGCATCATGCCTTGACCATATCACATCACAACATACCCTACAAAAACAAGTTAGACGTCCTCTACTTTGTTGTTGCAAGTTTTACGTGGCTGCTACGGGCTTAAGTAAGAACACATCTCACCTACGCATCAAAACCACAACGATAGTTCGTCAAATAGACTCCGTTTTAACCTTCTCAAGGACCGGGCGTAGTCACACTTGGTTCAACTAAAGTTGGAGAGACAGTCTTCCGCAAGCCATCTATGTGCAAAGCACGTCGAGGGAACCGGTCTCGCGTAAGAGTACGCGTAAGGTTGGTCCGGATCGTCTCAACCAACAATACCGCCGAACCAAAGTATGACATGCTGGTAGGCAGTATGACTTGTATCGCCCACAACTCACTTGTGTTCTACTCGTGCATATAACATCAAACCATAAAACCTAGGCTCGGATGCCACTGTTGGGGAACGCAGTAATTTCAAAAAAATTCCTACGCACACGCAAGATCATGGTGATGCACAGCAACGAGAGGGGAGAGTGTTGTCTACGTACCAACGCAGACCGACTGCGGAAGCGATCTCACAACGTAGAGGAAGTAGTCGTACGTCTTCTTCCCGATCCGACCGATCCAAGCACCGTTACTCCGGCACCTCCGAGTTCTTAGCACACGTTCAGCTCGATGACGTTCCTCTGGCTCCGATCCAGCAAAGCGTCGAGGAAGAGTTCCGTTAGCACGACGGCGTGATGACGATCTTGATGTACTACCGACGCAGGGCTTCGCCTAAGCACTACAACGGTACGATCGAGGTGGAATTTGGTGGCAGGGGGCACCGCACACGGCTAAGGAACGATCTCAAGGATCAAGTTGTGTGTCCATGGGGTGCCCCCTGCCCCCGTATATAAAGGTTGGAGGAGGGGGGCTGGCCGGCCAAGAGAGAGGAGGCGCAGGGGGAGTCCTACTCCCACCGGGAGTAGGACTCCTCCCCTCCAATCCTATTCCAACTAGGACTCTTGGGGGGGGAAGGAGAGAGAGGGGGCCGGCCCACCTTTCCTAGTCCTACTAGGACTTGGGGAAGGGGGGGGGGGCGCCGGCTAGGCTGAGGGCTGCCTCTTCTCTCTTTTCCACTAAGGCCCAATAGGCCCATTAGCCTCCCGGGGGGTTCCGGTAACCCTCCCGGTATTCCGGTAAAATCCCGATTTCACCCGAAACACTTCCTATGTCCAAACATAGGCTTCCAATATATCAATCTTTACGTCTCGACCATTTCGAGACTCCTCGTCATGTCCGTGATCTCATCCGGGACTCCGAACAACCTTCGGTACATCAAAATGCATAAACTCATAATAACTGTCATCGTAACGTTAAGCGTGCGGACCCTACGATTCGAGAACAATGTAGACATGACCGAGACACGTCTCCGGTCAATAACCAATAGCGGGACCTGGATGCCCATATTGGCTCCTACATATTCTACGAAGATCTGTATCGGTCAGACCGCATAACAACATACGTTGTTCCCTTTGTCATCGGTATGTTACTTGCCCGAGATTCGATCGTCGGTATCCAATACCTAGTTCAATCTTGTTACCGGCAAGTCTCTTTACTCGTTCCGTAATACATCATCTCACAACTAACATATTAGTTGCAGTGCTTGCAAGGCTTATGTGATGTGCATTACCGAGAGGGCCCAGAGATACCTCTCCGACAATCGGAGTGACAAACCCTAATCTCGAAATACGCCAACCCAACATCTACCATTGGAGACACCTGTAGTACTCCTTTATAATCACCCAGTTATGTTGTGACGTTTGGTAGTACCCAAAGTGTTCCTCCGGTAAACGGGAGTTGCATAATCTCATAGTTATAGGAACATGTATAAGTCATGAAGAAAGCAATAGCAACATACTAAACGATCGTGTGCTAAGCTAATGGAATGGGTCATGTCAATCAGATCATTCAACTAATGATGTGACCTCGTTAATCAAATAACAACTCTTTGTTCATGGTTAGGAAACATAACCATCTTTGATTAACGAGCTAGTCAAGTAGAGGCATACTAGTGACACTCTGTTGGTCTATGTATTCACACATGTATTATGTTTCCGGTTAATACAATTCTAGCATGAATAATAAACATTTATCATTATATAAGGAAATAAATAATAACTTTATTATTGCCTCTAGGGCATATTTCCTTCAAGGCATAGAAAGAAGCGTCTATTCGCCCTTGACCAGGAGGAAGGCCGAATAGAGGGGGAAGTACCACTTAGAAATTTTATTACTAAGTTTTACAAAGACCTTTTTGGGCCTTCAGCTGAAACTAATTTTCAGTTGGACGAATCTGTTACTCATGACATTACTCAAGTAACAGAAGCGGAAAACGAATTCCTAACCTCTCCATTTTCTGAGGAGGAAATTCGGGCTGCTGTGTTTCAGATGGAACACAACAAGGCGCCGGGACCGGATGGCTTTCCCGCAGAGTTCTATCAATGCTTTTGGGATGTGATTAAGGCAGACTTGGTTCAGTTGTTTGACCAACTGCATTCTGAGGACCTTGATATTTCCCGTTTAAACTTTGGGGAAATTATCCTATTGCCTAAGATTAAGGAGGCTAGTCGTATTCAACAATATCGACCGATTTTGTCTCCTGAATGTAAGTTTTAAAATTTTTACGAAGGTAGCGACTAATCGATTGAATGGTGTAGCTGATCATGTCGTAAAACCCACTCAAACAACATTTATGCAAGGAGGAAACATATTAGATGGAGTGGTTGTCCTGCACGAAACTGTACATGAACTGCACCGGAAAAAGTTGAACGATGTCATTCTTAAAATTGATTTTGAGAAAGCCTGCGACAAAGTTAAGTGGCCCTTCCTGTTGCAAACCTTGTGCATGAAGGAGTTTTCACAAAATGGTGTCGCTGGATAGAGAGCTTTGTCTCTGGAGGTAGTGTGGCCATAAAAGTTAACGACGACGTTGGCAACTACTTTCAGACACGTAAGGGGCTTCGTCAAGGTGACCCCGTATCTCCCATTCTGTTTAACATGGTCGCTGACATGCTAGCTACCCTTGTTGAGAGGGCTAAGCTGGATGGTCAAATTAGTGGAGTCATTCCACACTTGGTAGAAGATGGTCTATCCATTCTACAATATGCGGATGACACGATACTATTCTTGGATCATGATTTAGATAAGGCACGAAATCTCAAGCTGCTCTTATGTGCTTTTGAGGAACTTTCAGGCCTCAAAATTAATTTTCATAAAAGCGAACTTTTTTGCTTTGGCAATGCTGCAGAATCAGCACCCGAATATGCCGAGATTTTTGGATGCCAGCTTGGGCAGTTTCCGATTCGGTATCTGGGTATTCCCATACACTATCGGTGGTTAACTATCGCTGAGTGGAGGCATGTGGAAGAGAGACTTGAGAAACGATTAGCCAGTTGGAAGGCCAAACTCTTGTCTTATGGGGGCCGACTGATCTTGATTAATTCCGTCCTAAGCAACATGGATTTATATATGTTGTCATTCTTCCACCTGCCGAAAGGGGTTCTACAGTGGCTAGATTACTTTAGATCCAGATTTTTTTGGCGGTGTGAACGAAACAAAGAAATATCGACTTGCTAGGTGGAGCGTATTATGCAGACCTAAAAGTCAGGGGGGCCTGGGAATCCAAGACCTTGAAATTAAAAATATCGCTCTTCTGAGCAAGTGGGTTTATAAACTACTCACTGAGAATGGAGTATGGCAGTAAATCATTCGCAACAAGTATGTGGGATCCAATGCCATTTCTCAACTACATTGGAAACCTGGGGATTCACATTTTTGGAGTGGTGTCATGAAGGCCAAGGAATTCTTCTTTCAATTTGGGACCTTCTCGGTTAGGGACAGTTCTCGGGTTCGTTTCTGGGAAGATACCTGGCTAGGGAACAACTCACTAATGGTGCAACATCCGAGCTTGTACCAGATTGTTAGACATAAATTCGTCACGATCAAACAAGTCTTAGGACAAGAAAACCCCGATATTTCTTTTCGTAGGGATCTTTTGGGCACTCGCCTGACAGCATGGAATGAATTACTCACTCGTCTGGAGGACATTCAATTGTCAGATGAGTTGGACACTTTTCGATGGAATTTGCATCAGAATGGCAAATTTTTGGTAAAATCCATGTATGATGCAATGGTCCATTGTGATGTTCCAGTTGATAATAGAAAATTGTGGAAGCTAAAAATCCCTCTAAGAGTGAAGATATTCCTTTGGTTTCTAAACAAAGGAGTCATCCTAACTAGAGATAACCTCACACAACGAAACTGGCACGGGTCCAACATGACGAGACTATCAAACACTTATTTTTTGAGTGCAAGTTCGCTCGGGCAGTTTGGGCCATGGTCCAAGTAGCTTCCAATTTATACCCACCACGTAGTGCACGAAATATGTTCGGCAACTGGTTACGGGGTATTGATAAACAATCTGCTGCACATATTCTTGTGGAAGCGGCGGCCTTATGCTGGGCAATGTGGCTTACCAGGAATGATGTGGTTTTTAACAATAAATGTGTCTCGTCTCCTATGCAGGTTATCCATGTTTGTACACGATGGCTCCGTACGTGGTCTATCCTGCAGAAGCCGGAGGACATGGACCTTTTTATGATGGCGTCTACACGGCTGGAGCGTACGGCCAGGGAGGTTTTCTACGCACATGGATGGCGGTGTGATTTGCGGATAGGATCTACCGTTTCTTAGGATGGGCACGTTTTATTGTTTGGCATTGTATCAAATTATTTTATTTTTAGGGTGCTGTCGATTTTTTGGCTGTGTGCATCTAGCTATGCAGAGGCCGGGCTTTCTTTCAATAGATTGTATCACCTCGATATATCTATTCAATGAAAAGTCCTTTATCGAAAAAAATCAATGAAAATGGCAAAAAAAATGCCTTGTTTCAAAAAATATAATGCATCAACTAGCCATTCTAGTCTGCACTAATGTACTCAATTTCTGACCACGTCAAGCACAAGGCACACTAGTACTGCTGCTGCCGCTACACTTCTTAATTAAGTTTTCATCACTTTTCTTAGCGGCAAAAAAAAAAACTATTACTGTCAACTGGAACCATTGGGCTGTAAAATGGGCATATCATTGATTAATTCTTCATGAATTACTCGGTTACCTGCTAAAATGGTATCCTCAGCTGAACTGTTAATGTACCAGCGCTTGATCTGGCCTTTTGCCAATCAAATGTGGCAGTGTAGTAATTAGTAAATCAATTCAGCGGGAATTAATTACACTATTCCTCCTTCCGGATTTATTAACCCCCATCGTATTTCAGGCTAAATTTGATCATAGATTTACCTAGCAAGATATAAAACAGATGGCGCAAAAACAGTGTCATTGGAAACATCTTTCAAATGCCAATCTCACAATGTAATTTTTGTGGAATATAATTTATATTTTTATTCAAATATATGGTCAAAATTTCACACAAAATACAAGGGAGACAACAAACAAGACGCGGGAAGTGGAGATGCGACAATTTAGAAATCTTCGGATCAAAGGAAACTAATTTAGTTGTGTTTTCATCTTCATAAGGATACTTCTAATTTATATTAGATGATACATGTAGATGCAAAACCTTGTACCTGCAGACAGCTCTATCCTAAACGTCGGAACATTACATCCCATGAGTGGGTGCCGTAGGATGACGACTGCGTGGACGACGCCGGCCTCCGCCGCCTCTCCCCCGCCCCCCGCATCGCCCGTCGTGCCCGCCGGCGCGCCGCGCCTGGCCGGTGCGGCCGCCCTCCCCCTATCGACTCGCCCCTCGCCCTCCTCCCCTACCTCGTCGCCCTCCCCTCCTCTGCCCCCGTCCGCCTCTGTAGCAACGCGTGCTTGCAGTTGGGCCGACTGGGCGGCGGAGGAGGACCGGTTGGACGCCGCCGCGGCTGCCGCCGGGCTGCCACAGCCTCCTCGCCGCTTCGGTGACCAGTTGGCGGCGGCGGTGGCGGCCGCCGAGTCCGTCTCCGCCCCGGTGCCTTCCCCTCCCCTTCCCCTCCCTCTACCTTTGCGGGTGCGGCCGGAGGCCCACCACGCACCACCTTTCCCCCTGCCACAGGGCGCTGGCCGTCCGGCTGGTCGTCATGGCCGAGGGGCCCGAGCGCGAGCTTGGGGGGTGGCCGGTCGCTCGCAGTTGGGGCGGGCTGTCAGGACCCCGATTCCAAGTCACATTGATCTAGCCGGTAACACCTCATATCACTTTGCGGCCTCACGCACGGTATCCCACGGGTGTCGCCTTACCATAGCCCCGGACCGTTTGCGCCTTTTGGCTCGCGTATATGATAATGTCGCTAGCATCCATATGACAGAGAACCCGGGCCGACATGGCTAGTCGTGAACCCAAAGCGGCACAGACCTATGGAGACAGGCATACATGAATCACATTCGAGCATGTCGGTCATCAGCGAGTGATTCCGGGCTGTAGCACTGGGCTAACAGGACTCCGGGGAACCCGGGCTGTAGCAGGCTAGGCAGGACTCCGGAAGTCACCGCGTGACATTTCCCCGAGGGGACAGACATAGGAACGAAGTGAATCACATGCCGGCCAGTCAAGTGTCCTGAGCAGTAGTGCTGGGCTAGCAGGACTCCGGTGAACCGGGCTGTAGCAGACTACTATGGCTCGAGGAGCACTAGACTACATTTCCCCATAAGAAAGGCTGCCAAGGATAAACAACTAGGTTGTCGGATCCCACTCATACCAAGCATTTCAATCATACACACAATATGCCCGATATGAGTACATACAACATGGCATCACAACAAAACTCTACAACTCAAGTACTTTATTTAAAGGCTCCAGGGAGCCATACATAACATGTTCATACAGATAGGGGTCACATGACCCCGACACTCAAGTCATACAATCATACAAGCACATGCGGAAGCAACTAGTCTGAGTACAGACTCTAGAAAGAAAGAAGGCTTCTCGAAGCCTGTCTATCTACATAGGGCCCTCCATGGCCGGGATCACCACCTGGGTGGCTAGTCACTCGTCGACGTCAAGGTCTACATAGAAACCATCGGAGGGGGCGGTGTTGTCGTCTGAAAACAGTAATTAAACAAACATGAGTACAAAGGTACTCATCAAGTCTTACAACAGGACCTACTATACATGCTCATTCTCAAGAAGATGGTGGGGTTAATGCAGCAAGCCAGCTTTGACTCTTGGCTAAACTATCCTACGGAACTTCTCTAGTAAAATAGTTTTCGCACACGAGTCCACTACTCACCAACACATTACTCCACCGGGGATCCTCCCTCGTCATCCTACGAGAGGGCCATCCTCGGTACTCACACTTATCTTGAGTCTTTTAGTAGTATCCATTAACTTGTCTATGAACTGTATAGGCAACCAAGTAGTCCTTTACCACGGACGCGGCTATTCGAATAGTTTTATACCCTGCAGGGGTGTACTTCGCCACACATGTTTCCACCACTTAGCGTCTGCACACGACATGTGCTCGGCAGACTTCAAGCGAAAACCGACATGGGTGTAGACCACAACCTGACTAACCTCACAAGTCTCTAGTCCAGGTTTATCGCCTATTCAGGTTCCATCCGCAAGGAAATCCGGTCGGGGTGTCCTCAACGGCCCCAAACGATGTGAACAGGGTTCCCGAGACACCAAACGGGTGACTCGGTACACCGTGCCATGGTGTATCTACCGCAACATAGCCCACCCCTAGGGTCAGCGCTACGCACGGCCGCCAACACATGTCCTACAAACACCAGAAACTAGTTGCAACTCCTGGATAGAGTCGAGAGGGGTCGGTAAGTCGAGTGGGGTCATATTTTAGGGCCCAATGTGTGGTAGTAGCTGAATCTTAAATCACGCATACAGATCGCAGTACTTAGGGACGGTCTCAATGAAACAACCCACCATGTACTCCTACATGGCCTCTCATCGATACCTTTACCAAAACATGTTCAACAGATCCCTCACATTACCGACATAAGCATTTCACTCTAGCCCATCACCCAGATCAACCAGACCTGACACAACTCTAAGCATAGCAGGCATAGCAAGGTAGGAATCACAAAACATGGCTCAATCAACTCCTACACATGCTAGTGGGTTTCATCTAGTTACTGTGGCAATGACAGGTCATGCAGAGGATAAGGGTTCAACTACCGTAGCACACAGCAGTTTGAATCGCGTTGTCTTAATGCAGTAAACAAGAGCAGAAGCGAGAACATGGGTTTGTATCAGAATGATCAATGGATGCTTGCCTGATGGAGTGGTAGCGGGATACTGCCCTTCAGTTGGATACTCGTGAATATCCTCGGAGGCAGAACCTACCACGGAGAACACATCGGAACACAATCAACACATGACGATATGCAACAATATGATGCATGCTATGACATGGCAATATGATTGTGTCTTGGCCTAATGCAAGCTAAAATAGGAAGGGATGAACTCATTTGAATCAAAGATTCAAATATTAGCTCATTAAACATGGCATTTATAGTGCATTACCTTATTCTGCTTAAACAGCAAGGTAAACTTGTTTTGTCATGCATGAAACCATTACAGATGGATAGATTGAATTTTTCTGATAATTTTTCATATATAAATTATTTCATTTGGAGTTACGGTTGAATTTCTATGAATTTTTGAAGTTTGAACTATTTTCTGGAATTTCCTGAATAAAAATAATTCCAGAAATTCAATTACTGCGTCAGCATTGCGTCATGCTGACCTCAGCAGGTCAAAGGCGCCAGCCCAGGTCAAACCTGACTGGTGGGCCCCTTCTGTCAGCCTCTCAGTTAATTAGCAGGATTAGATTAACACTAATTAGCTATTAGTGGGGCCTGGGCCCACATGTCAGTGACTAATTTAATTAAAATTAATTAAAACTAAACCTAAATTAGTTAACAGGCCGGCCCCACCTGTCATAGACTCAAGGGGGGGTCTACCCGGGCCCACCTAAGGGTCAAACTGGGTCAACTCGCCGGCGGCTCGACGCCGGCGAGGCCCGAGATGGCGGAGGCTTCGGAAAACGCCCTCAGGCGACCAAAGCGATGGCGGAGTTGTGCTACGCGATGCGGGGAGTGAGCCGCATCGTTTGGTGGTGGTAGTTGGGCTCGGGGTGGCCGGAAACGACGCCGGCGACGACCTTGGCGGTCGCGGGAGTTCGGGCATGGTTGAACCCGACGCTACGGGGCACGGCGAGGCGCGGGGAGTGGTGCGTTAGGTTCCTGGGAGCGCGTAGAAGACGAAGGCGTGCTCGGACTCGAGCTTACGCGCCTGTGGCCACGGCGGCGACATGGCCGGCGGCGGGGAGCTCTTGGGTGCGATGGAAACGGCGGCTACAGGGCGCAAACGAGCAAGGGGAAGGTGGGGATCGAAGGAGAAGCTCACGGGGAGTGCAGCAGTGGTCTTGGGGAGCTCGGGGAAGCAACGGAGCGGCGCACGGTCGCCGGCGATCTCGGATGCCCGAGGTTGAAGACGAGGGCGAAGGCGGCGTTGCAGGGCTTCCGGCGAAGCGTGGCTCGATGGGGAGGACGAGGGAGTCGAGGCGGAGATGATGGGCTCGTCGGAGGGGCGAGGGGAGGTCTCTGGCAGCGACTACGGCGATCGGCGGCGAGGGGCGCGCTCGGCCATCGCGGGAGAGGATGAGGGAGACGAGGGGGAGAGTGAGAGAGGACGAGAGGGGGACGAGGGGGTCTCGTGGCGTCTCTGGGCGCCTCCCAGCGTCGGCAGAAGCAGGAGGTGGCCGGCGCGTGGCCGGCGCACGGCGAGCACGCGCCCCTGCCTCCTGGCGCGAGGTAGGGGGTGACTGGCCGAGCGAGTAGGCTGGGCCGAGCCAGGTAAGGCCCAGGTGGGCTTCTTTCTCTTTTTTTTGATTTTGTTCTCCTTTTCTATTTTTCTATAGCTTTAGGGCTTTATTTAAAATACTTAGGCACTTACTAAAATCCTGAAAATAATTGTGGGCTCTGTTGGAATTATTCCTAACAGCAAACATTTATTTTCAGAATTATTTGAGCATTTGAATTATTTTATAGCATTTAAATGCCCAAATTCAAATATTTATGATTTAATTCAATGACCTTCTGTTGACCTAGAAAATTGTGCACCAATTTTCCCAGAGGTTATAACCCAAGGCAAAGAGGGTGAACATTTTAGAAGGGCATTTCAGATTCATTGAAATTATTTTTAGTAAACCCTAGTTGATTTCAGGGGGGGTGCTGGGGGTTCTGCCTTCCCCATTTCAAGTTTCTGATGGAAAGTAAACATGATGCACACTCTAATGCATGGACTGGCCAGGGTGTGACACAGGCGGCGTTTTCATGGCGCTCCTCCTCGTCGGTCTTCTCTTCGTTCACTCCGGCGTTGGTTGCGGGTGGCGTGACTGGCGCGGCCTCGACCGGGGTAGTCCCTTGCAGCCGCAAGTTTCGGCCTTTCCGGCCATCCGCGTCTGCGGTGGGCGTTGCCCCGCCGCCGGCGGCGGCCTGGCCTCCTAGGGGGGAAACCCTATTCCCTCCCCTCCCTCGGTCGGGTTGTGGGCTGGGCCTAGGTGGGCCGTCGGCGTAGGTGGTTCGGCCTTCGAGTGGCCCACTTTCTGGGCTTGTAGGGGGAGGCGGGGATATTGGGCCGTCCCGGTCCTCTGCCGTTCGGCCTGCCCCTGCTAGGTTGCCTCTCTCCCTGGCCCATGCGGTCGGGCCGCTCTTAGAGCTCGCCCCTGCCCTCTCGCTAGGGCTCGACCCATCTCCTTCCCTCCCCACCCCGACTCCCTCCTTCCCATCTCCCCGCCACCTCCTTCCTTCCCGCCCTCCCGCACGCCCTCTCGGGTCCCTTCCGCCATGGCTCGCGAGCAAGGCGACGACGCCCTTCGGCCTAAGCGGCGTGCCGATGACCGCGACGGTAGGGCGGCCCAAGCCTCGCGCCGTCCCTCGCCGGGTGGGGCTCGCCAGGAGACCGAGCTCTGCGACTCGATGCTCAAGGGCAAGGGGGCGGCGTCCGCGTCTGATGGGGGTTGGCGTGGTGCTGACCCGCGGGACCGCTCGCCGGAGCAGTGGCGCGGCCGCGGCCGTGACCGGGACCGCCGGTCTCTACCTCGCCGTTCCCGCTTTCCGGCTCGTTCCGGCCGCTCTGAGGCATCCCCCCCCCCCCCCCCCCCCGCGGCGCTATGACCCCCCGCGTCACCAGGTGCAATTTCCATCGTCTGGCCCCAACAACCGCAATGGGCGTGGTGCCTTCGCGAAGAAGAAGAAACGCGCAGCGAATCTGCAAGCCGCGGCCGCGTCCGCCCCGGCATCCTCCATCTCCAACCCCTCCCCCCCTACTGTGCCTACGGCGGGAACTCCCGGTCCACCGGCCCCGGCGGTGACGTGCTTTAACTGTGGGGTGGAGGGCCATTGCCAGGTCGACTGCACTCAGCCGCCCGCTTGCTTCAAGTGCAAGCGCGCCGATCACCCCGCCGTGCTCTGCCTTGATCATCCGACAACGTGGATCCTTGGCCTCTTTGGCTACGCGCTTGATGATTTGGGCTTCTTCCAGATGGATCTCCCTGTGCCGGCGGCTTCCTCCTCCCTGACTGCTCTCATCTCCGTCCTCGACGGCAAGACGGCGTCCCCGAGGATCATTGATGAAGAGCTTCGCCGCCTGTTCAAGCCGAATTGGGACTGGGAGGTGGCTCCCATTTTTGATCGGGAGTTCACCACAGTCTTCCCTGATCCTGTCAGCCTCCGCTATGGCACCCACAGTGCGGAGTTGACCCTTGCGCTTCATCAGCTGAAGGTGCGCATTTCGGTGCCATCTGTGGATCCCCTCGCCATGGCCTCCATCTCCACCGTGTGGGTGCAGATTCGTGGGCTTCCTCCCATCGCTCGTGTGGAGGAGGCTATCTGGGGCATGTCCCGGCTCCTGTGCAAGATTGTGTCGATTGACCCTCTCTCGCTGCTCAAGGGGCCGGTCGTCCGTGTCCAGCTCAAGACCCCGGACCCCTCCAAGCTCCAGATGACCTTTCGGATGTTCTTCAACGATGTTGTTTAGGATCTCCACATCTCCGTCGAAGAGGCGCTCTCCGCTCCCCCTGTGGACCCCATGGATGGCTCGGACCTGGAGGCCGACCCGGACCGTGAGGGCAATGGCGCCCCCCCTTCTGGGCGCGAGCAGCGCCGCCGTCTCCGGAGCCATTCCCTGGCGTCGGAACGCTCGGACGAAGCCTCTGAGGATGACCGTGGCGCCTCGCCCCGGACTGGTGCGGCGGTCCCTACGTCCTGCTCCAAGGCCATCACCACGGTTCTCCCCGCGGATGCTTCGGGTGAGGGGAAGGAGGACATCGCGGCGATCACTGCTATGCTTGATGAGGCGGCTACCTTACCTCCTGGCGCCATCATTCCAATCTTCATGGAGGCGCATATATCCTCCTCTGACGGTGGCGTCAGCGACATGAGCAGCGTGGGCATGGAGGTGATCCCGGCCTCTTCGCCCCGTCCCTCCTCTCCTGCCCTGCTTCAGGATCCTTCCGACGTCGTCCTCATCGTGCCTCTGGCATTGCTCGAGCTGTCCGGTCCGGTGCCGGCCTCAGGGCTTTCGGCGCGGGCCACCCATCCCCGCCCTCCCACGGCCAAGCGGCGCCCGCGGTCGACGTCCACTCCGGCGTCGTCGGCTCGGAAGAGTGCGCGGCTTGGGTCGGCGATCCCCCTGGTGGGGCCTTCTCCCACCGCCGTGGAGAAGGCTTCCCACCGTGCCGTGGCGCGGAACCTTGATGCAGGTTCGTCTACCCATCTTACATCGGCTCTCTTCTGCAATGATGATGTGATGATTGAGGATACTTCCTTTTCGGTCCTTGCCGGGGTTCCGCTGGGTCACTTAGCGAAAGTCGTGGCGGATTCCGCCATAGTTTTCCGAGGGGAGAAAGGTCTCCCCTTAGAACAAATTGCCTCCCTTCAAGCCGAGGAGGTCTTGGAGGGGCGGCTCGCGGCTGCTCGGGCTCGCGAGGCGGCTGCGGCCGATGAAGCAACCCCCCCCCCCCCCCCGACTCCGCGCCCGATGCATAGATCATCGCCTCGGGACCCAGCCCCCGAGGAGGTCCGTGGCAGGACCCGTTCGCGGACAGCTCAGCTACGTCGTGCCCTGAGTGCCAACTCCACAGTGGGGTCCCGGGAGGACCCTGTAGGCGAGTAGTTATGCGTGCGTTATTCTGGAACCTACGGGGTTTCGGCCATGATGACCGCCGCAGGCAACTGATTGATTACATCCGCCACGAGTCTGTGGATGTGGTTGCGATTTAGGAAACGATGCGGGTGGATTTTTCCTTGGCCGAGCTCGAGCGCTTGAGCCGTCACTTATTCGCCTGGCACTGGTTTCCATCTAGTGGCGTGGCTTGACACTCCGGTGGGATCCTTCTGGGTGTGAAGGATGCCACCTTCGAGGTGGGATCCATGGATCGTGGATCGCACTTTGTTAGTATGGAGCTGTGGGAGCGTGATGTTAACTTCAAGTGGGAGGTTATTGTGGTCTATGGCCCTGCCGATCATAGTAGGTCGGCTGCCTTCCTGGCCGAACTCCACACCAAGATTGCCTCCGCGACGCTTTCGGTCGTGGTTGGCGGAGATTTCAACCTCCTTCGCTCAGCGGAGGAGAAGAGCAACGCAAGGGTTGACCTCGCGGAAATCCATCGTTTCAACGACTGGGTTGCAGACTTAGGACTGCTATCGTTAGACAGGGTTGGGGCGAGATACACCTAGACCAATAGACAGGTTAACCCAACCCTTAGTGTGCTCGATCGGGTATTTGTCTCCCCCGACTGGGAGTTGCGATTCCCCCTAGCCTCCCTCCAGGCCATTGCACGCATCGGGTCGGACCATGTACCCCTTCTCTTGTGTGATGAGAGGCCTCGCCCCCCACCGCGGTTTCGTTTCGAAACTTTTTGGCTACGGCAACCGGGCTTCACGGCTGCCGTCCAGGCTCACTGGGCCTCGGCTTTATCCGAACCCCATAGGGCAATGTCACTCCTTGATGAGTGGCATCACCTGTCCAAGCGCTCTAGCTAGGCAATTCATGAAGGGATGGGGTGCCAATATTGGGAGGGACCTTCGTGTCCAAAAGGCTACCCTTCTCGAAGAAATCCGCGCGTTGGACCTGCGTGCTGATACCTCAGGGATCTCTGCAGAGGAATGGGCATATAGATACAACCTGGAAGAGTCCCTCATGGAGATCTACTCCAAGGAGGAAGAATTTTGGCGCCAACGCGGATCTATAAAGTGGGTGCTGTTTGGTGATGCTAACACAGCTTACTTCCAGGCGATCGCCAATGGCCGTAGGAGACGTTGCTCCATCCCCCTTTTATGGGAGGGTGGCCAGCCTTTTCAGGATCCACCAGCGATTCGCGCTTTGGTGGACGGCTTTTATGAGTCGTTATTTATGGGCCGTGCCAGGGGCGGTCTCGCCCTGGCCGACCATATCTGGTCACATGACCAGCTAGTTTCCCCGGCGGAAAATGCGGCGTTAATGGCCCCATTTGATGCCGCGGAGGTGGAAGCGTTCGTCAAATCGATGAACCCGGCCTCGGCCCCAGGCCCCAATGGGCTTCCAGTCGGTTTTTTCGGGCCTTCTGGCCGATGGTTAAGGAGATCATTCTGGACCTATTCCGAGACTTCGCCAGGGGTCATTGCACATGTCTCGTCTCAACTACGGGACCATCTCCCTGATTCCTAAAGTCCCCGGAGCTGCCGACATTAGGCAGTTCCGCTCCATCACCGTCCTTAATGTGATATTTTGAATTCTGGCCAAGGGGTACGCCACTAGGGCGGCCCTGACCGCTCCTCGGATTCACCACCGAACCAATCGGCCTTCACGAAAGGTAGATATATTCTTGATGGGGTTCTTGTCCTCCATGAAATCATTCATGAGGTCAAGACCAAACACCTTCACGCGGTGTTCTTCAAGATTGACTTTCACAAAGCATATGATACCGTCCATTGGTCCTTCCTTCGGGAAGTATTGCTTAAACGTGGCTTCGACCCCCATTGGGTGGCTCGGGTGATGCAGCTTGTGACGAGCGGTCATACTGCCGTTAATATCAATTGGGAAATTGGACCCTATTTCACACCAGGACAAGGTGTTCGGCAAGGGGACCCAATTTCCCCTTTCCTTTTCAACCTTGTGGTTGATGCGTTAGCCTCGATTCTTGATTTGGCAAGGCAGGCAGGCCACATCAGGGGGATTTGCCCCCATCTTGTGGCCAATGGAGGCCTGGCCCATCTCCAATATGCTGACGACACCATTATGATCATGGAGGGTTCGGATGAGGATATCTGGAACCTCAAATTCCTCCTCCTCTGTTTTCAGGAGATGTCGGGCCTCACGATCAACTTTGCCAAAAGTGAGGTCATGGTGCTCGGATATTCATCGTCGGAAGCCCAGCGTATTGCCAACCGCTTGAATTGTCGGGTGGGGTCATTTCCGACTACTTACCTTGGCTTGCCGGTTAGTGACAACCGTCTACTAGAGAAAGACTTCCGCCCTATAGTTGCCAGGCTCCAACCACGGATGGAGCCTTGGCAAGGGAGATGGCTATCCAAGGCCGCTAGAGTGATTCTGATGAACTCCTCCCTTATTAGCCTCTTGATGTATCTCATGGGATTCTATAGTTTACATGAATCCCTCCATCAGGAGGTAACCAAAATCCTCTCCCGGTTCTTCTGGGCCGGCGAGAATAATAAACAGAAATACCACATGGTGAAGTGGTCTGAGATCTGTAAGCCTAAGGACCAGGGTGGTCTTGGGGTCATCTCATCCAAGCGGATGAATATTGCCCTCCTCTCGAAATGGCTCTGGCGGATCCAGACTGAGGAGGGCGGCCTATGGCTGGAGATTATTCGCGCTAAGTACCTTCATGGTCAACCATTGGCCTTTGCCTCTAGGTCAGGCGGGTCCCAGTTCTGGCAATCGGTGATCCGTCTGATGCCTGTGCTACGCATTGGGACCGCCATCTCTGTAGGGTCCGACGCTGGTACCCTCTTTTCTAGATCGATGGGCGGGGCCCCGCTCATTTGCGGTGCGCTTCCCTTCATTATTTTCGATCTGCACCCGCCCACTCTTACCGGTGGCGGTTGCCTTAGCAGACTTGGGGGTTGTTACCTTCCGCCGTACCTTTGGGGCGGCGGAACGCGAACAATGGGACGAGCTAGTCGAATGTATTGCACTCCGCTCCCCCTCCCTCGAGCCAGATCCGCTATCTTGGCAACTTGAGCCAAATGGCCGCTTCTCAACTAGGTCCCTTTATCAGGCAATTGTACCCACTCCGGGACCGGCGGAATTATCCGTTCTTTGGGAAATCAAACTTCCCCTGAAGATTCGCATCTTCCTTTGGCAGTGGGTTCGAGGCCGACTACCCTCGGGCACGGAGGTCCGCAAGCGTAGTGGCCCTGGGGATGGCCTCTGCCCCCTCTGCTTGGTCCCGGAAGATTGCAACCACATTTTCTTCCGTTGCCCTGCAGCACAATTACTGTGGAGTTTCTTCCGGGAGGTCGTGGGTGGCAATTGGTGCCACGATAACCTCCCGGACTTGTTTGGGGAGGCCTTTAGCCTCCCTACCCCCCGGAAAGCCGCCACTTGGGTGGCTTTGGGGACCCTTGTTTGGACCCTGTGGTGTATCCGCAATAAGCTTGTCATTGAGCGTGTGATTCCCAACTGTGCGACTGACGCTATCTATAAAATGTGTGGCTTCGTACAGCTCTGGAGACCACTTAGCAAGCGGTGTGATCCGGACACCCTTGAGAACATCAGTGCAAGCCTTCGATCTTCGGCAGCAGCCCTTTCGCCAGCATCTCCTCCACCTCCACCCCCACCCGAGCTGGATTAGCTCTCTTTTTTTCTTTCTTCTTCTTTTTTGGGGCTTATTTCGCTGTGCCCCCAGCATGACTTGTTGACTTGTTTGGTACCTGTCTCTTGTGTTGGATTCTTGGTCGATGGCTTTATAATATAAAGCGGGGGAAACCCTTTTTCAGATTACATCCCACATGGCACTTTTATCAAATGACATTTACGGGGCATTTGCCCAATTGTCTCCTATGGAAGAAATAAAGTACGAGCTAATATCAGTGGCAGTCGTAAAACTTGCATATGATGTGCACTTTAGTGCTAAAAGTTATAAAATATACGGTCACTTCTTCGTATCCAGACGTATCTAGTGCACACATGGTGTGTCAGCATGAATGCGGCCCACATGTCAATGGCTAGAGTGGTGAGGCGTTGGGTGAGCCACACATTTTTTTTTTGTAGAAAACGCCTTTGATTTTTATTTAATTATGCACCTATCAGCACATAGTAGCGTCAAGGGGATCCATGGGCACTTTTTTTAGAAACCACCCTTGCATTTTATTTATTTACGCTGAAAATCCTCAAATAAAATTAAAAACACTAGAGCTCGGATTTGAACCGACGACCTGCTGCAATTAGCAGCGCTTGATAACCACTCAACCGACTGATGTTTGACATGAATTAAAGAGATATACACAATTAATCTTCTGTGTTCTTTATTTTTTCTATGTTAGCAAACAATTTATATTCTAGATAAACTTTTATGACAAAAAAATTTTATTTGATTTGAATAATTTTAAATTTTAAAATCTAGATAAAAGGAAATATAGTGCAAAACAAATGTATGTAAATTTTTTGAACTAATCAACTAATTTTTTGTTTGAATTCAAACAATTTTAAATTCTTAAATCTCAATAATAAAAAAATATAGGTCAAACCAACTTTCTTTTGAATTTGAATAGATTTAAATTAAAAATATATATAGATAAAAGAAGATATATCGCATAATGAATATGCGTAAACTTCTTGCAGACAAATCAATGGAAATTTTGCTTGAATTCGAATAGCTTTAAATTTGAAAATCTAGACAAAAGTAAATATAGTTCAATTGATTTGTCCGAAAGAAATTTTAAATTTGAATAATTTTAAATTTGAAAAAATAGAAGCTCAAACAGAATGATCCCGCTCTCATCATAAAATGCCCATGTGATGGAGAATTTATATTCCTGCATAGTTTTCTTAAATAGAAGAAGATAAATAACAACATATGAACAAACATTTATATTCCCCGCTTGAGTTTTTATTTAAATGTGTGAATATTTTCAAAATGCAACTTATGTTTTTTATAATTACAAAATATTTCATACAGCGTTCAAACTTTTTTAAGATGTCACGTATTTTTTTGTAACGCATGGAAATTTTTTTAAATGTCACAAACAAAAGAATTTAAGCTGTTTTCTTACATCAGTTTATTCCTGTGGGGAATAACATGGCAGGTCTTTAGTTTATTTTTGAAATTTTTCGAAAAATCAACTATTTAGTATGAATTTTAATAGTTTGAAATTAAATAATCTAGACAAAAGAAGATATAGTGCAGAATGAATGTGCGTAAATTTCTTTCAGATAAATCAATGGAAATTTTGTTTGGATTCAAATAGCTTTATATTTGAAAATGTAAATAAAAGAAAATGTAGTTCATCTGATTTGCCCGAAAGACATTTAAAATTTGAATAATTTTAAATTTGAAAAAATGGACGCTCAATCATAATGATCCCGCTCTCGTGATAATATGCAGATGTCATGGAGAATTTCTATTCCCCGTGTAGTTTTCTTAAATAGAACAAGATAAATAACAACATATGCGCGAACATTTATATTTCCCGTCTGACTTTTATTTAAATGCATGAGCATTTTTAAAACACAACTTACGTTTTATAATTACGCAAATATTTCTTACAATGCTTAAAAAATTTGTTAGATATCATGTATTTTTTTGTAATGCGTGAACATTTTTTTGTTTGAAACAACAGAATTTAAGTTGTTTTCTTACATCAATTTATTCCTGCGGGGAGCACGGCTGGTCTTTAGTTTTGGTTCATTCCTTTTGTTGAGCTGAGCAAACACTGTGTTAAAGAACATTTCGTTTGTTTTACTTGCATCAATTTATTCCTGGTTAAGTGCATAGTGAAGTTAGCTTATGGAGTGCGGGACGTCCGATCGAATCCCCTTGGTGCTATTTTTTGTTCATGTTTCTTATGTGTTGAAGCCTAAAGGTGCGTAATTAAATAAAAGCAATCAATTAGTGGCTCATCCAACGCCTCACCACTCCTGCCCACTGACATGTGGGCCGCATTCATGCTGACATGCGATAGGAGCATTAGATGTGGCTGGATATGGAAGAAGTGACCGTATATGCACGCATAGGCAAGTTATATGACAGCAATGATGTATTTTACAACTTTTAGCACTAAATTAAACATCAGATGCAAGTAGATTGCCACTGATATTATCTCTAGAAGTACCATATAGTTGCAAAGATCTCACTTTCATCTACTGCCCTGCCATAGAATAATCCCTAATGCCTCTAACACGTATGCAACTCATTTAAATAAGATGGTGATCACTCTTAATGAACATATAGATGTTCTCATCATATACTAGAGGAACTAGACCTGAGAGACTTGGAATGCAACTATATTTATCTTATAGGAATTGCTAATGTGATGGCGCTTCCGTAGCTCACTGCATTGCATTTATCAGCTTATATGGCAGTTGGTGTCTCCAATTTTAGCACCTGCACTACCTCTACTATAGTCAATTTGATTTGCTATCCTTGCCTTTTATGATAGAACCATATCCTCGCTGTGTCATATGCTCACAGGCCTTTGATATGACCGTACACATAGCAAGCACGTACACTACATCTAATGGACAGATGAGTACTAGTGTGATAACATACATATATCATTCTGTGCAAATTACTGGAGATGTTGGTGTTATGATGAGGTCAAAAATAATACCTTAGTGTTATGATGGCGTACACCCACCTCTGGGTTCTAGTCCTCATTTGAGTTTGGACTCCTATGTTATTACTACGCGGAATACATACTTAAGGCACCAGTTCAGGTCCATTTTTTGATTGAAAATTACAACGTAGTTCCCTAAATCTTTATATTGATCGTCGTTACTGCTAGAAAAAACATTACAATGGTATCTGCTGGAATTAGTGAGCCTAAATATATTAAATGGATTGTAACTTTCCAATTATATCATGATAACATACATGTTATAGCCTAACCTCTTTTGTGGCATTTGTCAAGCGCGAGCGATATACTTTCGTGGTCACTTCTCCTTGCAAATGAATGTGCACCAAGTAAGACCAGCAGAGGCCAGATGAAACAAATCCTCCTTGATGTCCCCGTCGACGCTGATGGATTTTCCTTCTAGAATACGACGTCGACTAGTCGGTATTCAACGACCTCGCCAGCGGACTAAAAAATATCCACGCCAAAGATAAAACCAAGAACACGACGTAAGAGGCATCCACTTGTCATCCATTCTATTGCCAATATTGGTACACTCCTTAGCTGCTAAGAAAAATATCATCAGCTGGAAGAGGGACCCCATCCCCTGCATGGTTTGTTTCTTAATTAGAACTTTTGACAGTCAAACATGGGCAGCGTGGTAACTCAATTCAATGGGAATTACAGTGGGTAGATGACAATTCAGAAATCTTCGGGTCGAAGGAAACCAATCAAGACTTCTAATTTATGTTAGAAGATACTAGTAAATTCAGATATGATGTACACTTGTCGTTGGGCATCGATAAATGTTGGACATCCCCTGCCCTATTAATGTTGGGCATGGACAAATGTTGAACATCTTTTTTTTTTTGGACTTTTTCCGGTCAAATATGGCAGTGTAGTGAATCAATTCAATGGGAATCACACTAGGTAGCTGACAAAAAACTTTGGGTCGAAGGAAACTAATGAGGTCCCGTTTTTGTCTCGATGAGGATACTTCTAATTTATGTTAGAAGATACACTCATATGTGAATTTACACTTGGCAGCTGGGCTTTGACTAGTGTTGGACCTCCTCTGACTTATATAAATACATCCATCCAAATGCAATGTGCAATAACCATACTCATATACACACAACTACACAAGGTAGGAGAGATCTCAAGTTAGCCGGGGAGAAGAGGAGCCCAGCCGGCCGGTGGCGGATGTATACCAACCCTCCGGCGCCACACGGCATGTCCTACTATGAGCACACACAGAAGCGCCTCTACGCCTCTACGCCAGGTAGAACTTTTTCTGAAGCATGATGATGATGTGATGTGATGGTTGCACTGAGAGAAGATATGCAGATGTGGTGGTTGCAGGCTAATTAATAATTAGTAGTAACCGAAGCAAATTTGTGTTGTTCCTTCCCACCATAGACCCAGGGCATGTACGTGACCTCATAGTCCTCATCGATAGGTGGTGGATTTATTCCAGCCCATCACAACTGACCACTCAATCCTCTGTTCGTTCTTCGAAAAGAAAGTCAGGACTCACAAGTCACAATCAAACCACCAAGAGAAGAACAAGGGACTCCGGTCCGGGTCCGGGTCCGGTTTGGCGCAAAATGAAGAAAACAACGACAGACCATGTTTAACCCTCTCTTTATTTTCTTATACACTACAAAACCGATATTTAGTTTCCCCTACTCATGTAGTAGCAGCTAAACTGGTCCGTTTCGGAGCTCTGAGAGATTTCTAGAGGCCAACAATGCGTGGGCCCATGAAGCTGTGTTAGTTACAAAACAGCGTTGCCACTTGTGCTTAGATGCAGCTGCCTTCCCAGCCTATAAAACCCCACCCACTCCTTCCTGTTCCAATCCAGCATCTTCCCAGAGCCACAGGAGAGCAGGCAGAGCAGAATCCTTGGAGGCAGTTCTTCTTCCATAGTAACCCAACCCACCCTTTGCCAAGATGTATAACCCTCCGTCGGGGCAGGAGATGTCCTACACGGACCACGTGCAGAAGCGCCACGAGGAGAAGGGCTGCATCTACGCATGGTGAGACACACACACACACACACACACACACACACACACTTTGTTCATCCACTCTCTAGCTCTCCCTTTGAGTTTCGCTCTGCTCGAGATGTAAAATCTCTCGGCCGTGTGCATCAGTCAATGCAAAGGCCGAGGGAGAGAGATAAAGCTCTTCTGCCATCTGAAAAATCCTCAGAGAAATCAGAGATAGGGCAAATATCTTGAGACTGATTCCCCTAGTACTAGTTCCTGTTAATTCCTTTGTGTTCTATTCATTCTTTCCTGCTACGATTTTGTTATTTTTGTTTGACTAATTGGGTGTTGGGTTTGCAGCGTGTTCACGGCGCTGTGCTGCTTCTGCTGCTACGAGACCTGCGAGTGCTGCCTCGACTGCCTCTGCTGCTGCTGCAACTAAACCAAGCCGCCATGACCGACATGGACCGAGGCCGCAAGGCGCAGGGGAGTTCATAATAAGCATATCTGTCTAGTGTCTTAGCTCGATGAGAAGAACCGTACCAGATATTGCTACTATAATACTATCTGTCCCAGAAAAGACTGTCACTGTAATCATCAATCATGGTTTGTGTTGCATCTTCATTTAATTTAGATCAGATTCTGGTTCTCGCCTGCCCACTGCGCTTTTCCTTTCACATTTTGCTTGCCACCCTGAAATTATCTGAAGACTGAAATGAACGTGCGCAACTGTTATGACTGATATATGTTTGTTAGGCAGATCAACCTGCCATACCAACCAGTGGTAAGGTAAACGGTTCAGAAAAATGCACGCTGATTTTCTTTTTGGCAAACCGCGAACATAATACATCAACTAGGGCGCACAATTCATGAATTCCTTGGTTTGGTTGACATTACTTAGCGCGCAATTCTTGGAACGTCTCCTCCCCCCCCCCCCCCCCCCCCCCCCCCCCAATCACGTCGCAAGTTATCAACAATAGGATCTGGACAGCTCACAGGCTCAAACGCTGGGGATGGTCTGGCTACAACTTATGCCCCCTTTGCAAGCAGATTCAAGAATCGGCGGCCCATCTTCTTTTCCAGTGTCGCTACATGCCTACACCGTCAGAGTTAGGGGCATGATTAAACTTACCTTGGTCTTCATGATGTACATCCTCCAGATTGGGGTTGCATGGATTCCGTAAAGGAGTGGTAGAGCCTCAATGCGTCCAAGAGGACTCAATTGGGAAGGTGGCTTGTTTTCCTAATGTTGATTATCTCGTGGGAAATCTGGAAAGAGCGAAATGCACGTGTCTTCTGCAACACCGCGGTGCCAGTTGGAGTTATTGTCGCCAGAATCAAAGAGGAGACTTTGTTGTGGTAATCTTGTGGGGGCTAAGCATTTGCATAATGTAATGCAGCGAGAGTAATGTTTTGTATTTTGGCATTCAGCCTCGACCTCTAAACCTCCTTTCATAATCAATGAAAATGGGAAAACTTTTGCCTTGTTTCAAAAATATATATAGATCAATTAGCCATTCTAGTCTAGCTGCACTAATGTACTCAATTTTTGACCACCCCAAGAACAGGACACACTAGTACTGCTGCTGCTGCTACACTTCTTAATTAAGTTTCATCACATCTCTTAGTGGCTAAGAAAACTATTACTGTCAACTGGAAGCATGGGGCTGTAAAAAGGGGCATATCATTGATTATTTTTTCATGAATTACTTGGTTACCCGCTAAAATGGTATCCTCAGCTGAACTGTTAATGTACCAGCGCTTGATCTGGCCTTTTGCCAATCAAATATGGCAGTGTAGTCATTAGTAAATCAATTCAGTGGGAATTAATTACAATACTTCCTCTTTCGTAGATTTACCTAGCAACATGTAAAACATATGGCGCAAAAACAATGTCAATGGAAACTTCTTTCAAATACGAATCTCACAATGTAATTTTTGTGGAATATCATTCTTATATTTTTCTACTCAAATATATGGTCAAAATTTGACACAAAATACAAGGGGGCCAACAAATAAGACACAGGTAGAGATGCGACAATTTAGAAATCTTCGGACCGAAGGAAACTAATTTAGTTCTGTTTTCATCTCCGTAAGGATACTTCTAATTTATATTAGAAGACACATGTAGATGCAAACCTTGTACCATCCTAAACGCCAGAGGATTACATCCCGCATGGCACTGTTAGCATTACGTGGTATCAAAGGACATTTGCCCAATTGTCTCCAATGGAAGAACTAAAAGAACCATATAGTTCCAAAGGTCTCACTTTCATCTCCTGCCCTGCCACAGAATTAATCCCTAATGCCTCTCACACCTATGCAACTCATTTAAATAAGATGCGATCATTTAAATAAGATGGTGATCTCTCTTAATGAATATATAGATGTTCTCATCATCATTACTAGAAGAACTAGACCTGAGAGACTTGGAATGGCAACTACATTTATCTGTTAGGAATTGCTAATGTGATGGTGCTTCGGTAGCTCACTGCACTGCATTTATCTGCTTATGCAGCAGTGGGTATCTCTAATTTCAGCACATGCACTACTTCTACTATAGTCAATTTGATTTGGTATCCCTGCCTTTTATGATAGAACCTTTGATATGTCTGTACACATAGCAACCATGTACACTACATCTAATGGACAGACGAGTACAAGCGTGATAGCGTACATGTATCATTATGTGTTATTGGAGATGTTGGTGTTATCAGGTCAAAAATACCTCTAGGTTCCGGTCCAAGTTTGAATTTGAACTCCTGTATTATTACTACGCAGAATTCATACTTGAGGCAGCCGTACAGGTCCATATTTTAATGGAAAAATTACAACACAGTTCCCTAATTCTTTATATTGATCGTTGTTACTGCTAGAAAAAAACATTACAAGGAGATCTGCGACGGGGATTTAAAGTGAGCCTAAATATCTGAAATGGATTAGAACTTCCTAATCATGCCATGATAACATGTTATAGTCTAATCCCTTTTGTGCCGGTTGTCAAGCGACATTCTTGATCACTTCTCCTTCCAAATGAATGGACGCCAAGTAAGACCAGGCACAGGACACATGAAGAGTAAATTGCTCAAAACCATCACATTTGTGGCTAAAGTACTCCAAAACCACCGCTTTTGCTAAAAATCACGAAAAACCACCGACTCCGCGGCAAGTGAGTAACAAATCGCACTAATTCGAAACTGAGACGCGTCTAACAGTGGAACTGACGAGTTGGCCCCATATGTCAGGCTGATTTGGCGTGCCTAGCTGGATAATATGCTGAGGTGGCAAAGGGCCCACATGTCAGCCTCACACCTCCGTCTTCCTCCTCACATCTGCTCAGGGGCGCTCCTCGACGACTGGCGGCGACGGACGCGGCCATACCCAGCTGTCGCCGCACTACCGGACTCCAGAACCGACCGGAATCAGTCTCCCGCCTCCAGATCCGCCCTCCGCCGTTGTTTCCCGTCCAAAACGGGCTCCATCCACTACCGTAGGCCCCGACATCGCCGCCGCCGATTGGACTCGAACACCACCGCCGCAGGGACCCTGCATCGCCGTCGTTATCGATTCACTAGTGGCCGGCCACGACAGGGGCATCTGGCGGCGAGGAGTTGCTCCGCCCGAGCCGCTCGCCAGGGTCAAGCGGCTGGCCACGATCGCGTCCGCCGCCGCCTGGCCTTGAACCCACCGCCGCACGGCCCCTGCATCGCCACCGCCGCCGATTCACCAGATTCTCACGGTTGGGCATGGCCGTGTTCACCGCTGCCGACTGACCTCGACCCCGTGCGTGCTGGGCGCACGCGCACGGCTGCTCAGCCTTGTCGGAGTGGGCTGGGGCGCGGGCTCACGCCGGCTCGGCCTCGCCGGAGCAGGCAGGGGGCAGGCGCGCGGCGAGGAGCAGGCAGGGGGAGGGAGCGCGCGCAACGAGGAGCAGGCAGGGGGCGGGCATATGGCAGCTCGGCCTCGCCGGAGCAGGCAGGGGCGGGCGCACAGGGGCTAGGCCTTGCTGGAGCAAGCAGGGAGTAGGCGCATAGGGGCTAGGCCTCGTCGGAGTTGACTGGGGTGCAGGCAGGGGGCGGGCATGTGGCAGGAAGGACATGAGAGAGAGAGGAGATAAGAGTTGTGGCAGACAAGTGGGACCCATGCCCACCTCAGCAGGTCAAACATTGACTAGAACCAGTCTTTGCCACATCAGTCTAGACATGCGGGTTCCACCTGTCAGTTTTGCTATTAACGCGGCTTAGTTTCGAATCAGTGGGATTTGTTACTCACTTGCCACAGAAATGGTGGTTTTTCATGATTTTGCCAAAAGCGGTAGTTTTGCAGTATCCTAGCCATAAATGTGATGGCTTTCAGCAATTTACTCACACATGAAACAAATCCTTCTTGAAGTCCCCGTCGACGCTGACGGATTTTCCTTCTGGAATAACGTTGACTAGTCGGTAGTTAGCGGCCTGGCCAGTGGACGAGAAATCCATGCCAAGATAAAACCAAGAACACGACGTAAGGGGCATCCACTTGTCATCCGTTCTGGTGCTACCGTGCTGCACTAGTACTGCCAATATTGGTGCACTCCTTAGCTGCTAAGAAAAATAGCATCAGCGCTGAAGAGGGACCCCATCCCTGCATGGTCTTTTTTTTTAAATGGAGGCAAAAGATTTGCCTCATCTCATTAACAAAGAAGAAAAGCTAAACAAAGTTCAATGAGGTCCATTACACCTCAACAAATGGAAGAAAAAGCCTACTCTCGCGGCATCAAAGGGTACGTTTGGTTTACCACCAACGCTAGCCTTACCAAAAAATCTGCTCGTTCATGGGATTTGGCTGCCGTTTGGACCGGCACCAAAGAATTGGCTCGCCCAGCCTGCCCGCGACACCCGCGTGTTATTCTCGCCAATTGGTGGGCGCGGTGAGGGCGTGAAAAACGCTCGCCAAATAAGGGCATGTACAATGGTGTTATCTTAGAAATGCCACGTAGGATAAATGATGAGGTGGAGGAGAGAGAACTCATAAGAGAATGCTTGTCTTCTCTTATTTAAGATAAGACAAGAGATGATCTCTTAGCACAATATGTCTCACCACATTTTTAGGAATTGCTAGTTATTCAAGATAAGACTAAGAAATAACCTATTGTAGACATTTTTCTTTGTCATCTCTAAATTACTATTTACGCTGGGTCTCGTTTCGTTTTCGCTTTTATACAGTGGTCTCGTCCAGTGCTTTTACTGAGTCTTGCCAAATAATACGGCAGATTAATCGCGTGGTAGCTGCCTGATTACCGAACAGTTTTTCTTCAGGCAACCGAACAGCTGTTTTGGATGGATTTTTCATTGACGGGTACTTAGTTTTGATGGATCAGTCCGGTGCGCTCCAGACTAATATACGTTTTACTACTGGACTTCCTTCGATCAGGGAACTTTTACTATTGGACAAATGTCCTCAAAACCACTACTAATAATCTTCTCTCGCATGTTTTTTTGGCATATTATATTGAATATTTTTTATATTAAAAAAACTTATTTTTAATATGTCTCTTTCTTTGTTGGCTCTAGGTACATCCAAATTAAAATCAGATCAACCACTAATCAATCCAAGTTACTCGTACAAAACATTTGGCAACTCAGCTAGTGGCAAACCAAATGAAGTCTTAGTAATTTTACCAAAATTTTGGCAAATACATTGGCTACAATCCAAACAATGATAACTTACCAAAAATTTGGTCATGCCCTCACTTTGGTCATGCCAAATTTTTGGCTGGGCTAATTGGGGCACAAACCAAACACACCCAAAGTGCACAAATGTTTCGCCCCGGAAGGCCCCAAGTTCTTGCCTCCCGTTTGACATTATCTAATAGTAAAGTAGGCATAGTCCACTTATCATGGTATGTTTCTTAATTTGCACTTCTGGTGGTCAAATATGGCAGTCTGGTAACTCAATTCAATGGGAATTACAGTGAGTAGATGATAATTTAGAAATCTTCGCGTCGAATGAAACCAATCAAGTCCGGTTTTTGTCTCCCCAAGGGTACTTCCAATTCTTGTTGGGCGTCGACAGATGTTGGACATCCTCTAGCGCATTAATGTTGGGCATCGACAAATGTTGAACATCTTAATTTGGAGCTTTTCCGGTCAAATATGGCAGTGTAGTGAATCAATTCAATGAGAATCACACTAGGTAGCTGACAAAAAACTTCGGGTCGAAGGAAACGAATGAGGTACCGATTTTATCTCCATGAGGATACTTCAAATTTATGTTAGAAGATACATTTGGATATGAATGTACACTTGGCAGCTGGGCTTTGACAAGTGTTGGACCTCCCCTGACTTATAACTACACCCATCCAAATGCAATGTGCAATAACCTTACTTGCATAAACACAAGGTACAAGAGATCTAAAGCTAGCCGGAGAGGAGAGGAGACCAGCTGGCCAGCGGCAAGATGTATACCACCAACCCTCCACCACCGCAGGGCATGTCCTACTACGAGCACGCGCAGAAGCGCCACCAGGAGAAGGGCTGCCTCTATGCCTGGTAATTGATTCAGCTTCTCACTTTTTCTGAAGCAAGACAAGACATCTGCAGCCCTCATATACCTAGAACCTTTTTCTGAAGCATGATGTGATGTGATACTTGCACTAATAATAAGAGCACTGATAACAGTGAGTCCGTAGTAGCTAACTTTGCAGGCATGATTAATTAGTAGTGGAGATCGAGGCTGATTATTTAGTCTCGTTCCCGACCATGCCCATACCCAGAGCATGCACGACACACCCATCATGGTCATGGGCCTCACCGATAGGTGGTGGATTCATTCTAGCCCGTCAAAACTGACCGCCCAACTAGACTAGGAATCCTCGGTTCGTTCACAAAAGAAGTCAGGATTCACAATCAAACCACCAAGAGAAAAGAACAAGAGACTCCGGGTCCGGCTTGGCGCGCCAGATGGAGAAAACAAGAACAGACCAAGTTTAACCCTCACTATATTTTTCATTTACTACAGAACCGAAATTTAATTTCCCCAACTCATGTAAGATTTAAACTGTTCCATTTCGGAGTTCTAAGAGATTTTTTCCTATGATTTCTAGAGGTCGACTAGCACAAAGCCGTGTTCCATCGAGCTGTGTTAGTTAGTTACAAAACAGTGTTGCCACTTGTGCTTAGGTGGTGGTGATGAGTAAGAAAAAAACTGTGGCACTGGTGCAGCTGCCTTCCCAGCCTATAAAACCCCACCCACTCCTTCCTGTTCCAATCCAGCATCTTCCCAGAGCCACAGGAGAGCAGGCAGAGCAGAATCCTTGGAGGCAGTTCTTCTTCCATAGTAACCTAACCCACCCTCTGCGAAGATGTACAACGCTCCGTCGGGGCAGGAGATGTCCTACACGGACCACGTGCAGAAGCGCCACGAGGAGAAGGGCTGCATCTACGCATGGTGAGACACACACACACACACACACACTTTGTTAATCCACTCTCATTCTCCCTCTGAGTTTTGCTCTGCTCGTCTTCGTGTGCATCGGTCGATGCAAAGGCCTAGAGAGAGAGAGATAAACTTTTCTGCCATCTGAAAAATCCTCGGAGAAATCATAGAGACAGGGCAGGAAAATATCTTGGGACTGATTCCCCTAGTAGGCTAGTACCGGTTCCTGTTAATTCATTTGTGTTCTGTTCATTCTTCCCTTCTATGATGCTGCTATTATTGTTTGACTGATATAATTGGGTGTTTCATTTGCAGCGTGTTCACGGCGCTGTGCTGCTTCTGCTGCTACGAGACCTGTGAGTGCTGCCTCGACTGCCTCTGCTGCTGCTGCAACTAAACCAGCCATGGTCACCATGGACGGACGGACGGACGGAGAAAGGTGCAGCGCGAGATCGACCGGCCTCCACTACTGTTAATTATCCCCCAAAAAAATTTACAATTTCGTAATAAGCTAGCTAGCAGCTTAGCTCGATGAGAACTGTATCAGGTACCGCATAATATTATCTGCACCAGACAACACTATCACTATAATCAGTTAATCACCATCCATCATGGTTTGTGTTGCATCTTTTTTTTAATTAGCATCAGATTCTGGTCCTCGCCTGTCCACTGTGCTTTTCCTTTGACACTTCGCTTTGTCTCCCTGAAATTATTTCAAGACTGAAATGAACTCTTTTTTTCTGTGACTGAAATGAACGTGTGCAGCTGTTGTGCCTGATATATGTTGGTTGAGCAGATTAACCTGCCATACCAACCAGTAGTTTAGGAAGACGGTTCAGCAAACTGCGCGCTGATTTTCTTTTTGCAAACTGTCAACACAATACATCAACTAGGGCGCACAACTCATGAATGCATTGGTTTGGTTGACATTACTCAGCGGCAGCGGCCTATAGCTAGCGCACAATTCCTTGGTTTGGTTGACAATGACACGGACATGCTCCAGAACATGTGGAGGAATTCCCCCTGCCCCCGGCCCCCCAAATGCAAATTCTTCGCATGGCTAATTATCAAAATAGGATCTGGACGGCTGACAGACTCCAACGCCAGGGATGGTCTAACTAAAACTTGCGCCCCTTTTGCAAAAAGTCTCAAGAATCAGCGGCTCATCTTCTTTTTCAGTGTTGCTACACGGCTACACCGTCAGAGTTTGGGGCATGATTAAACTTGGCTTGGTCTTCATGATGTACATCCTCCAGATTGGGGTGGCATGGATTCCGTGAAGGAGTGGTAGAGTCTCAATGCGCCCAAGAGGACTCAATCGCAAAGGGTGCTTGTTTTCCTAATGGTGATTATCTCGTGTGAAATCTGGAAAGAGTGGAATGCACGTGGTGCCGTTTGGAGTTATTGTTGCTAGAATCAAAGAACAGACTTTTCTATGGTGTCTTATGGGGGCTAAGCATTTGTGTAATGTAATGCAGCGAGAGGAATGTTTTATATTTTGGCCTTTGGCCTCGACCTCTAATTAAACCCCCTTTCATAATCAATGTAATTTTTGTGGAATATAATTCATATTTTTCTATTTAAACATATGATCAAAATTGGACACAAAACATAAGGGGGCCAACAAACAGGATGCAGGACGTGGAGATGCGACAGTATAGAAATCTTCGGATCGAAGGAAACTAATTTAGTTGTGTTTTCCTATCCGTAAGGATATTTCTAATTTTATATTACAAGATACATGTAGATGCAGAAAACCTTGTACCCGCAGACATCTCTATCCTAAACGTCAGAGCATTACATCCCGCATGGCGCTGTTAACATTACATGGTATCAAATGACATTTACGAGGCATTTGCCCAATTGTCTCCTATGGAAGAAATAAAAGTACCGTATAGTTCCAAATGTCTCACTTTCATCTACTCCCCTGCCATAGAATAATCCCTAATGCCTCTCACACCTATGCAACTCATTTAAATAAGATGATGATCACTCTTAATGAATATATAGATGTTCTCATCATCATTACTAGAGGAACTGGACCTGGGAGACTTGGAATGCAACTATATTTATCTGTTAGGAATTGCTAATGTGATGGCGCTTCAGTAGCTCACTGCACTGCATTTATCTGCTTATGCAGCAGTGGGTGTCTCCATGCACTACTTCTGCTATAGTCAATTTGATTTGCTATCCTTGCCTTTTATGATAGAACCATATCCTCGCCGTGTCATATGCTCACGGGTCTTTGATATGACTGTACACATAGCAAGCATGTACACTACATCTAATGGACAGACGAGTACTAGCGTGATAGCGTGCATGTATCATTATGTGCAAGTTATTGGAGATGTTGGTGTTATGATGAGGTCAAAAATAACACGCACTAGTAGAAAACGGATCATTAGTACCGGTTTGTAAGGGCCTTTAGTGCTGGTTATAGAATTGGCACTAAAATTTCGGCACTAAAGCCCTCCCCCCCTTTAGTACCGGTTCGGCACGAACCGGCGCTAAAGTGCCACCACGTGGCGTGAGCTCGCGCCCTGGTACGGGGGAACACCAACCGGTACTAAAGGTTTTTTTTTTGAAAATTTTGGAAAAAAAATTTGATTTTTTTTATTTTTAATTTTTCTAAATTATTTGATGATTTAGTCTCTAATCACCTCTCTTAGCTGCTCAAGTGTGGATCACTCATTCCAAATCATCTAACTTCCCAACCGATCACCCATCCCTCTCACTACTCCAGCCCGAGCACGCTGAACTTTCAGGTTCTATTCTCCTTCATTTCCGAGCCTGCACTTGTTGTTTTCCTGACAATAGTAAGATGTCAATCCTATTAACCCTCAGGAGTTTAGCTTGAGCATGAAGTCACACATTTCACCGTTTGAGTTTGAAACTATTATTCTAAAAAAACAGTAATTATTTAGTAACGTTAATATTTCTTGAATAAGTTTGACCACAGTTTGACCATAGTTTGACCAGATTTGACCAAAATTCAAAAAATTGAAATAATTATTTAGTAACACTAATATTCTTGAATAATTATGTAGTAACACTAATATTCTTGAATAATTATGTAGTAACACTAATATTTCTTGAATAAGTAGTTTGACCATAGTTTGACCAGATTTGACCAAAATTGAAATAACTAAAATAATTATTTAGTAACACTAATATTCTAGAATAACTAGTTTGACCATTGTTTGACCACAGTTTGCCCACAGTTTGAATATTTTTCAATTTTTTCCACTCTAGATCTTAAAAGCCCCGTAACTTTTTTCTATTCGGTTTTTGAGGATTTTGCAAATGTTTAACGCCCTGTTAAATTTGGATGTAACTTTTCGAGTAGATGATTTTTCATATAAAAAACTTTTTCATCCAAGTTAGTATGCAAAAGTTATGCCCATTTTTACAAATTTCAGAGAGATTTTGCAAATAAAGTCAAAATTCACATTTGCAAATTTTCCCAACAACTAGACCACATATCACATGGGAAACTTACTTTCTTTTATTTTTTTGACATTTCCATCATTTTCGTTTATTTTTTTTAAAACTGAAAAGGCGATCCAGGAGGGGGGGGTAGAGTTTGAAAATTGCCCTATAGTGCCGGTTTGTGTCTCCAACCGGTACTATAGGTCAGACCCCGTTAGTACCGGTTCGTGCCACGAACTGGTACTAAAGGTGATCGTGGGGCCCCGGCCTGACGCCAGCCTGCCACCACCCCTTTAGTACCGGTTCGTGCCACGAACCGATACTAAAGGTTCAACACGAACCGGCATTAATGCAAATCCGTTCGAACCGGCACTAATGGTACCATTAGTACCGGCTCAAATACAAACCGGCATTAATGTGCTTCACGTTTGACCCTTTTTTCTACTGGTGACATTAGTGTTATGATGGCGTACACCCACCTCTGGTAGAAATATTAGAGCGCAGTTCCCTAAATCTTTATATTGATCATCGTTACTGCTAGAAAAAATATTACAAGGATATCTGCGATGGGAATTTAAAGTGAGCCTAAATATATTAAATTGATTGAAACTTTCCAATCATATCAGGATAACATACATGTTATAGTCTAATCTCTTGTGGCCGTTGTCAAGTGCGAGCGATATACTTTCATGGTCACTTATACATTCGTGGTCACTTCTCCTTGCAAAAGTGCGAGCGATATACTTTCATGGTCACTTATACATTCGTGGTCATTTCTCCTTGCAAATGAATGTACGCCAAGTAAGACCAGTAGAGGCCGGATGAAACAAATCCTCCTTGACGCCCCCGTCGACGCTGATGGATTTTCCTTCTAGAATACGACGTCGATTAGTCGGTAATCAGTGACCTCGCCAGTGGACGAAAAAAATCCACGCCAAGATAAAACCAAGAACACGACGGTAAGAGGCATCCACTTGTCATCCATTCTGGTGCTGCACTAGTACTGCCAATATTGGTACACTCCTTAGCTGCTAAGAAAAATACCATCAGCTGGAAGCATATGAGGCTGAAGAGAGACCCCATCCCCTGCATGGTCTGTTTCTTAATTTGGACTTTTGACAGTCAAATATGGCAGTGTGGTAACTCAATTCAATGGGAATTACAGTGGGTAGATGACATTTTAGAAATCTTCGGGTCGAAGGAAACCAATCAAGTCTCGGTTTTTGTCTCCCCAAGGATACTTCTAATTTACGTTTAGAAGATACTAGTAAATTCAGATATGATCTACGCTTGTCGTTGGGCATAGACAAATGTTGGACATCCCCTGCCCTATTAATGTTGGGGACGTCTTATTTTGGACCCTTTCCGGTCAAATATGGCAGTGTAGTGAATCAATTCAATGGGAATCACACTAGGTAGCTGACAGGTTTGAAACCTTAGAGTCGAAGGAAACTAATGAGGTCCGTTTTTTTTGTCTCCATTACAATACTTCTAATTTATGTTAGAAGATACATTCGGATGTGAATGTACACTTGGTAGCTGGGCTTTGACAAGTGTTGGGCCTCCCCCGACTTATAAATACACCCATCCGAATGCAATATGCAATAATACCCTTACTTACATACACACAACTTGACAAGGTAGAAGAGATCTAAAACTAGCCGGAGAGAGGGGAGGAGCCCGGCCGGCCGGCGGCGAGATGTACAACAACCCTCCGCCGCCGCAGGGCATGTCCTACTACGAGCACGCGCAGAAGCGGCACGAGGAGAAGGGCTGCCTCTACGCATGGTAAGATATGGTCTGCACCCATCGTACGTACATATAGAACCTTTTTCTGAAGCATGATGTGATGCTTGCACTAAGAACAGATATGCAGACAGTGAGGCCGTAGTAGCTAACTTTGCAGGCTAATTAATAATTAGTGGTGACCCAGAAAAAATTGATCTTGTTCCTTCCCACCATAGACCTAGGGCATGCACACACAGCCATCATGGTCATGGTCCTCATCGATAGGTAGTGGATTTATTCCAGCCCATCACAACTGACCACTCACCTAGACTAGCTAGGAATCCTCTCTTCATTCAAAAAGAAAGTCAGGATTCACAATCAAACCACCAAGAGAGGAACAAAGAGACTCCAGTCCGGGTCCGGGTTGGCGCAAAATGGAGAAAACAAGGACAGACCATGTTTAACCCTCTCTTTATTTTCATATATTACTACAAAACCGATGTTTAATTCCCCCGACTCATGTACTAGCAACTAAACTGGTCCATTTTGGAGTTCTGAGAGATATTTCTCCATGATTTCTAGAGGTCGACTAGCACGAAGCCGTGTGTTCCACGCCTACTAAAGACAAACAGCAAACACCATGGCCACCGACGCGTGGGCCCATCAAGCTGTGTCAGTTACAAAACAGCGTTGCCACTTGTGCTTAGGTGGTGATGGATGAGTAGGGAAAAAAAAAGTGTGGCACAGGTGCAGCTGCCTTCCCAGCCTATAAAACCCCACCCACTCCTTCCTGTTCCAATCCTACATCTTCCAAAAGCCACAGGAGAGCAGGCAGAGCACAACCCTTGGAGACCTCTTCTTCTTCCATAGTAACCCAACCCACCCTCTGCGAAGATGTACAACGCTCCGTCGGGGCAGGAGATGTCCTACACGGACCACGTGCAGAAGCGCCACGAGGAGAAGGGCTGCATCTACGCATGGTGAGACACACACACACACACACACACACACTTTGTATTTGTTCATCCACTCTCACTCTCCTTCTGAGTTTTGCTCTGCTCGTCTTGCCGAGAGATGTAAAATCTCTCGGCCGTGTGCGTCGGTCGATGCAAAGGCCGAGAGACAGAGAGAGAGAGAGATAAACAGCCTCTTCTACCATCTGAAAAATCCTCGGAGAAATCATAGAGACGGGGCAGGAACATCTTGGGACTGATTCCCCTAGTGCTAGTTCCTGATATTTCTTTGTGTTCTATGCATGCATTCTTCCCTTCTATGATTTTGTTTCTTCGTGTCTGATCAACTTTCTCTTTATTTTCTGTTGCAGCGTGTTCACGGCGCTGTGCTGCTTCTGCTGCTACGAGACCTGCGAGTGCTGCCTCGACTGCCTCTGCTGCTGCTGCAACTAAACCAGGCCGCCGTGCCCGACATGGACGGAGGCCGCAGGGCGCAGCGGAGACCCACCGGCCTCCGCCGTCGCCTTTCATAATAAGCATATGTGTCCTAGTGCCTTAGCTCGATGAGAACTGTATCAGATATTGCTGTAATATTATATGCCCAGGACAAGGCTATCACTGTAAACATCGATTATGGTTTGTGCTGCATCTTAATTTAATTAGCATCAGATTCCGGTTCCCTGGCATCAAACCGCTGCGTCGTTTTCCGAATTATTTTATTTTTCCACCCTGAAATCATCTGAAATTTTGGAATGAACATGTGCAACCTACTAATGATTCCCCATACTGTTGTGGCCGATATATGTTGGTTGAGCAGGTTAACCTGCCATGCCAACCAGTAGCTCAGGAAGCTGCACGCTGGTTTTCTTTGTGCAAACCGTCGACATAATAGTACAACCTTTTTCTTAGCCTTTTTGCTTGAAAAAAGGCATTGGTTCAACCGTCGAAAAGAGACAAGCATCTAGAAGATCTGTAAAGTATACAAGAAGTCATCCGTGGCTGCGCAGGGACCATTCGATATGTTCCAAAGAATCGGGCGGAGACTATTGATGAAAAAGAAGAATATGTTTGAGTAAGGCAAACATTCATGGGGCATATGCCTCGGTGCACCATGGCAGAATTCTGTTGCAACAGAATGATGAAGCTATGCCTACAATCGGTGGAAAACTAGGGGCTGCTCTAACAGCACCATGGGAGATTGTTCTGAAGACATAAAGTTGGCTTCAAGCACAAGTTAGATCGATGGCGCGTACTCTAAGTCTAAACTCAAGTGCCCGTGCTCTGAAGCGTCCATCTCTGCTTTTACCGCATAATAACTTGAAATGGGAGGTCACTTCCCTGTAGCGACGAATGAGGACAACGACGAAACATCAGCTGTCTTATCTCCAGGCAGAGTTTACTTGTTCACCGTGCATTGCATGACGTGGTTACATCACGCTGCCCCCCTCAAACTCTCCGTCTCATCCAGTAGGATGTGGTTCAGGATTTTCCTTGGCATCCCTGACAAATGGACGAAAAAAAGGAATCAGGATATTTTACAAGGCCTGAACATTTTGCCTTGCTATGTAAGGAAGACTAGCAGACCACTGGGTGTGTTTAAAACAAACGTGGGCCTTGGGGATTGCGACATAGAATGGGGTGCAAGAACATTGCATCGAATAGCTCAGTGCAGGACATGGAAAGCCTGAAAGCAATAGGGCTAGTGGATTCTTCAGTGATATGATTTATCATTTGTTGTCAGAATATAGCATGGTGTGATGTTTGATTATTTTGCTGTCAGAATATAGCAGAGTATGATGTTTAATCATTTTGTTGTTAGAATATAGCATAGTGTGATGCTTACGATGTGTAATTATGGCTAAAATCTCCGCAAAATGTAATTATGGACAAGACTCAGAAGATGTGGCAGGTTGAGAGTCCATGTTAAAGGATAACCTTACATAGAACCTCCATCTTACTTCATATAACCTCCAAGATTACTTAAAACAAAGATCTTCAACGGGGTTTCTTGTTACTAGGGCATGGTAGATTAACTAAGGCCCAGCAGAAAAACTATCTTTTTCTTCAAGTTCAACTTACTACTGCTTCTACTGGCAAAAGGTACTTGTATCTACCATTTTAAGAAGTTATGAAGTAGTAGTTCACACAGATAAAATGATATCACTAGTAAAGTTCAAGGCTATATATCCATATTCGTGACACCTAGTAGTTTGTTCATGGGAAAGAACGAGGTAGGGTATTTTGAAACTTTAAAAAAAATCTCGACAGGAGTTCTTCTTACTGGTATGTGGAGTTAAGGTCCGGAAGAAAAAATATATATTTTCTTCAGGTTCAGCTTACTATTGCTGCTACTGAGAAAAGGTACTTATGTCTACCAATTTAAAAAGTTGTGAAGTAGTTAGCGCAGATAAAATGATATCACTGGTAAAGTTTAACACCATATATCCATATTGATGGTACTAGTTTGTTCATGAGAACGATGTAAGGTGACTTTTCACAACGTCTCTTCTCCGGCCATAAACTGTGAAAACCAAAATCCGTCCAGTCAGACACCTAATCAACTGCACACCCCAAAAAGAAAAGAAACAATGCAACCCCACCTGCTACATGCCTACATATATACCCCTGGACATTCTAATACTAAGATGCAGTGAAATTTCACTATGTTTTTCTGCTCTGGCCTCCAAGCTGCATGCTTCCTACTCCCTAGCTCAAGTCCTCAACCAAAGAAACAGCGTCAAGTCAATACTACCTTGATCTTCCCAACTGTATGTGCCTAAGTCTGAAACCCAATATTTGATTGCCTTATGCGCTAGCTTTTCAAGAGAAGCTTTATTGTCACTTGTGCAGAAAGTGCAAACATTACATGGTATATCAACATCCCTGGTAATAATGCAGCAGAACTTCTGGTACTGCCATGCTACCACTTACCTCATAGTTGGAAAAGAGACATAATGGGGCACCAATACTTTGAACCCTGCTTTATTATTCATATACCACCTTACGCGCAGGGAATCGAAAGGCATATTACGTGATTAAGCTGCAAATATGGCAGACATAATGCTTCTAGTACTTACCTCATAGCTAGAAAAAGAGACATCATAGGGTACAGATGCCCTGAACCCTGATTTGATTAGTTATATACCACCTCATGCGCAGGGAATTGAATCGTATATTACTTGATTATAAGATGCACATATGCCAGGTATAATGCTGCAAAACTTATTACCTCGTGAGATTGACATATTTAGAGACAACTCCAGGTCATGTCCATATCATCTCATGCCACTGGGATAGTTGGTTCACCAAGGTTCACAAAAGCCTCCGCGCGCATCATGCGTAGAGTGACAGTATGCCAAGAGACAAGGTGATCCAGAAAGTTTGACACATATGTTCGCCTGTCATCCTACATCATTAAAAAGCACCAGAGCGGTTTTCAGGTATATTAGTACTAACTTTTAAAGTTTTGATAGCAAGCAGAAAAATGGGATCTAGCAGAGTACCTTGTAATCCAAGTAGTAAGCATGCTGAAAAGGATAAAGACGAATGTCAGTACATGGCGCATGGTAGGATCTAAACAGAGGTTCTTCAATTCCCTTACCTCCCACAAGTCTAGGCTGATGATTGGCTGAAAGAGAAGAAGACACGGAATGTCATTGCAAAGATTAAAATTGGAAATGCCTCATATAATTCGACAGAAAAGGGTTGAGCAAACATACAATATCTCCAAAAGCAAGTGGGTTGATAGCGTTTCGCGTGTGAACCACCTCGAGCTTCCTCTCGCTTCTCTTCACTGCAATGCGCAAAACATTCAGCTGTGAATGAACATTAACCGGACTTTCAGACAGATATTGCCTGTCTGTACTTGAAAGAAACAGTATTAATGGAGGGGGACTTACAGACAAGCCAAACCCAACCAGACCCCAACAACGACAAGGCCGAGCGCATGAACTCCTCCCTGAAATTAAAAAAGGAGCCGAAATCCTTCTCGATCTGCTGCAGCACACCTGCCTCGGGCGAGCCGCCGCCTTCCGGCTGCATCGATTCCCAGAAGAAGTGATGGTTCCAGACCTACACACCACAGTATAACATACATGTTCAGAATTGCAGCAATCAAATACAGTACAGCAGCATCCCCTCTGTTTCAGCTATCTGTCTGCAACAGTAAATGAAGCTGAAAGCTACCACCAGAAGATGAAATCTCAGTGCGCGGCATCACCTCGGCCGCGTCGTTGTACTCGGGCAGCGGGTTGCCGTTGTTGTAGGCCTCCTTGATGAGGTCCTCGAGGGTGTGGCCGTAGAGCGGGCTGATGGCGAGCTGCTTGTTGAGCCCGTCCACGTAGTCCTGCTGGTGCTTGCCCCAGTGCAGCTCCACCGCCCGCCTGCTCATGTACGGCTCCAGGGCGTCCTGCAAGAAACCACGCGAAGCTGAAGCTGAAGCTGGAGGTGGCATCTTCTTTAATGGCGGCGCGGCGGCGGGCGAATCTGCCGGGAAAGATAAGACGGCCGTGCTTACGGTTTTGTACGGCGGAGTCGTGAGGCCGTAGTAGGACACGACCTTGGAGAGCCTCCGGGACGGACGGCGGCGCCGGGGACCGAGGAGCGAGGGCGGCGGCGCGGGCGCGGTGTGTGGGTGGGCGAGCGGGCGGGGTGGGGCGGCCGGGAGGCCGCGCATTGGGAGGAGCATGGGGGCGGTGGCGCCGGCGAGGAGAGGAGACGAGCTCCGGCGCTCGGGAGGGAGAGGGAGAGGCTGTGGCTGCCGGCTCGGCTGGTCCAAACCTTATCGTTTTCACAGTGCCTGCTAGCTGCTACTGACTGAGCTGAGTATGAGCAAGTGAACTGACAAATGCACTCACAATGTTGATGCCATCACTCGGGGAGTTTTCAAAACTGTCAGCAAAATTCAAACCAAATCTGCTTATCTCAGTCGATTAAGACTTAACTAGGTCTCAGTCGATGCTATATTGGTTGGATCTTACATGAAGATCCATGCAAAAAGAATTATTTTATGTTTTCTTTCTCATTTCTTATATGTTCTATAACATGATAGACTTGGTTAAATCTCAATCGACTGAGATCTAGCCACACCTAATCTTTTTTAGGGAAATTCAAACCAAACATTTTTAGGGAAATTCAAATCAACCTTTTTTATGGAAATTCAAACCAATCTAGTTATAGTCAAAATGGAACTAGATTACCGACCAGCTAAAACTGACAGCAAAAACAATTCAGTCTATCTTTCCCTTTAAAATGTAGTGAGCACAAACAATTACTGATACATCAAGCAAAATCTCTGACAAAAATACAAAATGCACTCAAAACGGTAATGCTATCACTTCGGAATGTTCAAAACTTATATGTCAAAAGGCAAAGATTAAAAAAACCTTTCAGAACATCAGATAAAATTGCCAAGCAGTTTTCATCTGTTTTAGCTTATCTCTAAACACCTTAGTTTGCTGTCAGTGCAAAGAGTTCATCCAGAAATACCTCGACTTCTGTCGATCTGAATTACTAGGTATAGTCAGATGGATCTCACTGAATAACAGCTCAGATTGGTTGCATCTTCACTTTAAAATTCAGTGAACCAGAGTTGAACTAAGTGACAGGCATGGAAAACCAACTTCTAATCTAGAGGCAACGGCTCGAATCATTCAACCAATCAAATGACAATAACAAATTACTGATACAACAAACAAAATCTCTGGCACTTGATCATGCCTCATGGTATCACTGTTACACACCCCGCATAGTATGTATTACACAAAGGTTGGCCATTAGGCCATATACTATGAAAAACAAACACACCGGGGACCAATGTTTCTCTCAACTGTGGGCAAGGTTTTTGATACGGCAGCACGACACATGATAGCACACAATGCCCTGACATCCCATCAACCGAGTCAGATCGAGTCAGTGATCTGTTAAAACAAAGCAAAAAGATTAGGTTAAATCCTGGTGTTGAACCATTAACCAAAGTGCTTCATCCCAAATGTATTGTGCACCTTGACGCTAAAAACTGAATGGGTATTAATTCAAAAGCATATCACAGTTTTGCGAACCAAACCTTGCTCTACTCTAAGAAAATCTTGGTTGCTACTGCTGGCAGCTTCCTGCCAGACGCCTCGTGCAATTCATAGGTGATATCCATATCCATAAGCCGGTGATTCTCTTTCGAGCGAACCATCGAGAACGAAACATTGATACTGTCCCCTTCATTTACTCTTGGAGCCGGAGTCATCAAGAATACCTTGGGGAGGAAAATAAACGACTGTCAACTTGTGCCAAGCAACTTACGAATGGTATGCATTTTCATTGTCACGTAATTAAAAGAATACTACTGTTCAAATAAAAGCATGCATATCATCATATGTAGTCTGATGTTATTAAATAAACATTCTTTTACTTAAGTTCCCAATTTACAGTAACAGTTTGCCTCTCTGCCCCTACTTGCAATAAATTCATAAAAGGGGCAGAGGCTGAAGCTTTACATGTTATCTCTCTTATGTTCAACTCACAGGTTGAAGAACAAAGGATGTGGCATTTATACCATAAGCTATATAGCTGGTAAAAATTTCTGCAACAACAGAAAAATATACTGATATTTATATATATTCTAGAAAACCAACCTGCTGGCCCCAATGCGTCCCCCCATTCTCATCTGGGGCTGTATTCAATTCAACTTCCTCAACTGCAGGGTTTTGCTTGCTACCCTGAAAGTGGAAAAAAGTGAGTGTCTTCCATGAGTAAAACATGAGATGAGCTGCGAATAATTCAGCTAGACATACCCTAAAGTGAACATCAAACCACCCAGCCAATGCAGCTAGCCTTGTTCTATCCTGGTTGATTGGCAATGTAACTTGTGCTCTAACTTCTCGAATCTCTTCAACGGTTGCTGTCAAGCAATCCATCTCCTTGACGACAGCAGGTTGCCCAATAAGTTGGTTCGGATGAAGATTGTTCCAAATCGAAGACTGCAGAAGAATAGAAAGAATGGTTATGGAAGTGAGAACTGTCTTGTAAAAAGAACTGAGGGTCCTTACTTGAAGTATGTAGTGATTAATTGTGAAATACAGTATGTTACAGGCCTATATTTAGGTGCAAGTAATTTATAAGCTTCAAATAATCTAAACTTTACATTCCAAGACTGGAGTTATTTGAGAAACAAAGAACTACACAAACATTTGGCATGGCCTTGTCCTTTTTGATGAATATAAATTCTTAGTAGCTGCTCCAGAAAATACTCCCTCCGTCCCATAATGTAAGATGTTTTTTGACACTACATTAGTGTCAAAAAACGTCTTATATTATGGGACGGAGGGAGTACCATTATAAGATTTCTGTTTGTATGATTGTATCAAATTTTTCAGACCAAAAGCATGCCAGTCCAACAAAACAACAAAAATACCATGCCTTTGTACCAAGACATACCTTGAGATAGAACTTCTCGTGTTCTGCACGATATGCCTTTGTCAAGGCATTCATGTTGACCCCATAATAAGCCTGGGTGTCCTCAACAAAATGATTCCAGTCATTCATAGCAATCTCGAAATCTTCCATCTTTTTGTCACCCAAACCACTTCTTATTGGAGCTAACCACATCCGAGCATGACTAGGATACCTGCAAAAGATCGATCATGCATTAGGTGCATCTGTGTTTAAATTGTAAAACAACAAAATCACAAGGGTATTGATTGTCATCTTTCAGACAGAAAACATTTAAAATCATGTGTTTGTTAATTTAATAACTTGGTTCCCAGATTATTTTATCAGGCTGCATATAACAATCATAGTTCTGGTAAGAAAATTCAAAACCAGTACAGTAAATGTTAGCAAACTTAGAATTAAAGAATGCTTCTCTTTACTCACATTACACCACCTGGATTCAACCAACGGTCACGCGCGCATATGACGGAATCAAACATGGACTCTCTCAAGAGATAGTAGCCCATCCACTCAGAGATAATGACATCAACTGCGGTTCAAAAAACAATAGACATAAACAAACTGATCAATACTCAATATACATCATATCTTCCATATTCTGATAAGACTTGGAACAAAAACCCCCTTTCAAGATGAAAGAGGCATTTTTGTTGTTAACAATATTGCTGGGATATCACTCCACCAGCCAAGACCAGTACTTTCAAAGGTTTGACATCGATTCAGGAACGAACAAATGTAACAGGGATTCAAGAAATGATAAGACTCGCCTTTCTCTGGCAGCACAATGTCCTCCATGGTCCCCTGAATGACCTCGACGATGTCGGCGACCCCGTTGGCGCGGACGAGCTCGCGGGCGTGCTCCGCCACGTTGGTGGCCTCGACGGCGTACACCTTCCTGGCGCCGGCCTGAGCGCTCCAGATGGCGAGGATGCCGCTCCCGGTGCCGACATCAAGAACCACCTAACAGATCCGCCAAATCAATCAAGCCGGAGCCCCAAATTACAGCAAACCTCGGACTTCCGGCGATTCGCGGGACGGGGAGGGAGGGGCCGTTTGTTCTCACCTTGCCGCGGAAGTGGTGGGGGTTGCGGAAGACGGCGGAGTGGTAGGCGTCCATGCGGACGCGGTCGCAGAGCATCTCCTTCTGGTGGTAGAGGTAGGCGTAGGTGCAGAAGTAGTTGGCGAAGTCGACCTCCTTGTCGACGGGGGGCGCGCCCCCGGCGGCCGAGGAGGCGGCGGCGGCGGCGCCGTTGGGGGGAGACGCCATGGGGAGGGGTGTGGGGGCGGGAGAGGAGGAAAGAGGGGAGGGGTTTTCCTGCGGTTTGGGAGGATGGCTGCTCGTTTCTAGGGTTTATGGGGTAGGGATGTTTAAAGGACTGCTGCCATGGGTCTCAGCCGTTGGATTGTGCCTTAATATTCGTGCCCGGGGCTGATGGGCCTTTTTTCTTGCATCTTTCTTGGAAGGGACTGTAGTCCGTGAACATTAACAGAAGTTTTGATAGTTTCGTTGGTGTGTGTATGTCTATATCAGATGTATGTTGAGAGTTCCCTCGCCCCGACAATTAGGGTTTCTCGTCTCCTGCCGGCGACGCCGCTGGTCTGCCTCGTCTCTCTCGCCTTAGACCATGGAGGCGTGCTAGTTCTCAGCCCTGGCCGAGGGAGAGCCCTTGCTCCATATTTTGGTGTCTTTTCGTATTCATTTAGGGTTTGTGTCTTGTTTAGGCAGACCAGATTGTGATGGCTCCCTAAAGATGGAATAAGGTTCCCCCGCTTAACCTCCGTCCTGACAGTGTGTCCAATGTCGTCGGAGGGTGTGTGGAGGTGTGTGTCTAGTGGATTCCGTCATTTTCGATCGGCGTTTGTCTTCGTTGAATCTACTTGGACCCGGTCTTCGCTGTTCGTGTTCATGTGTCTACATGTTGATACTTTCGATATACACGCCTATTTAATGGTAACAGTTGTTGTCCTGATGCGTTGGTTCTAAGAAGCCTTAGCACGACAACTTCACGACTATCTACTACAACAAAGTTTGTCCAGCTTTGGTAAAGGAAGGTCGATGACGGTGGTGCACCTTTGGCTCATTTCAGTGCTTGTAGTCATTACTAGATGGTCTACTAAGTTGGATGTAATTTTTGTTATTTCTAATGTTCTTTGTATTTCCATGACTATTGATGAATAGATTGAAAGATTTCCCGCAGGAAAAGAATTGTGTAGATGGTATGCATCCAACTATATCAAAATTACGCACTCATCTTTCACATATCTCTACTATTAAAGAGAATTTGCACGTCGTCATTTGGTACCCTTCCCATACACCTTGAGCTTTTTGCTTGACCGATTCCCAACTCCCATCGAACTTTTTTTACAAACAGAACCCACCAACTGGTTTTTGGCCCTAATAATTAAATTCGCAAAATATTACCCATCAATGACACTTTTTTCAGAGCGAATACAGTGGCACTTATAAGTGATAATAAAACGTTTCACACAGGAGAATCCCCCGCCTGAGCCCGCCCATGTGGTAAGGACCTTCTATGCTGCGCTCTGCACGCACTGGGAGAAGACGCAACGCCCCCGTTTGGACCAGCCCATGTCCGGGCGGCCTGTTTATTTTGTTTTACATTCTTTTTCTTTTTCGTTTTTTTCTACTTTCAATAATATGGGACTTCAAAAAAGTTCCGAAAATAAAAAAAATATTTTTGACATAAAATGTTTAAAAATCATAAAATGTTTGTGGATTAAAAAATGTACGTGATTTTGTAAAAAATGTTTTCTTAATCAAAAGATATTCGAAATTTTGGAGAAAATGTTCATCATTTTTAAAAATGTTTGTGTATTAAAAAATGTTAATGAAATTGACCAAATTTCTTCAATTAAAAAATGTTCATGAAGGGAAAAATGTCATAAAAATTTAAAAACTGTTCATGACTTACAAAATAGCTTTTTCATTCATAAAATGTTCACTGATTCAAAAAATGAACATGCATTTGAAAAAAGTTTGTCAAATAAAAAAATATTTGTGAATTTCAAAGATTGTTCCACCAATTTTCAAAAAAAAAAATGTCCATACAATCTAGAAATGTTCAGCGATTCAACAAAATTGTTTATAAAAATGTTTAACAATTTTAAAAAATGTTTTCAAATACTATAAAATGTTCATGAATTCAAAAAATGTTATTGATTTTAGAAAACGTTCAAAAATTTGTAAAAGTGTTCATGAATTTGAAAAATGCTCACAATTTAAAATATATGCATGAGTTTAAAAAATGTACATGATTTCACGAAATTGAGAGTGGCAGTGTATCTTGATGATGCAGCAAAATGTGGTCATGGCCATTGAAGATTATGAATTTTTTTTCTCCCCTTGCAACGCACAAGCCCTTTTGCTAGTAAATAAATAAATCACCAGCCAAAAATCTCCCCACTATCTACCTCCTCTCTTAAGATATGTACACAACAACAACCGTATCTGATCCACTGCCATACGCAACAACTCAATCATCAAACAAAAAATCACCACACAAAGACTATGCATACAAGCCTCTTGCAACTAGGTCTATAAGTTCAAGCCTCTGGCGAGGATCTTCAATAGATTCTCAGCCTCTACACAGACGTATTAACCTTTAGTGTGGCGACCCGGTTTCCATCACTGAAGTCCCTTCCGCCACCCCTCATGCTCTTTTTCCAATCCTGAATAGTCCACACCAAGAGAACAAAAGGTTATCGCATGTACCCCGTTGGCAGAAAACGTATGCAATGTTTTCAGTTCTGGACCAAGTGGACATGGCACATCCGTTCTATACGCATCAATTTCAGTTTCACGACAACATTATTGTACACAACTATAGACCCTTGCATCAACTTTTTTGGACCCATGATGTTTTCTTCTTTTTTGAAGCTGAAAATAGCTATGATCCGGATTATAGCCAATTTAGACATGACATATACTAGGTCGAGAGAAATATATATAACAACATCAATAATCAAGTGGAACAAGTTTAGGTCTCGTTTGATTCAAAGGATTTTCATAGGAACTTTAGAGAGGAATATATATAACAACATCAACAATCGAGTAAAACAAGTTTAGGCCTGGTTTGATTCTGAGGATTTTCATAGGAACTTTGGAGGATTAGAATCCTTAAAAAGTTTTCCTATTTTAGTTGTTTGATTCACATGATTGAATCCCATAGGATTTTTTCCTAAGGATTTCTTTGTACTACTTCATGTAGGATTTCTAACATCCACTCAAACCTCTTTGAAAGAATCCTTTGTTTTTCCAAGTGATACAATCAAACAAACCAAAATCCTGTAGGATTGAGATGGGCATGACATGACAATCCTATGTTTTTCCTATTCCCGCGTTTTTAGAATCTTGCGAATCAAAGAGGCCTCATAGTACCTTGTCTTGATACATCCCTTAGTTGCCCTTTTATTTCATTGCAATAATCTTATGCATCTTGTCAAAGAATAGTAGGTTTATCCATAAAGACTAGGGTAAATGCCAGTTAGGTGGAAAGGAACATTAGTTCACTACAAGTTTGTTGCACAAGTTTCTTTTTTTTTTACTTTGAGATATACATGAGAGCTTTTTTCTTTGTGTTTAGAAAAAGTTCATTCATTTGAGATGGTATCTTCTACATGTAATAGACAACTCTAGCAGACCATGACACTTGAAGAGGTGAAGGCGACAAATATATGTTGAAGCCCCCTTGGTCATATATCTCACGTTGATCAAATTTTGCAAAGGAGTCCAATTTTAGAGGCAGTATGAGAACGTTACACTTCAGGGCTTAAGGTTCTGTACATTCTAGGTTGGCCTAGGGGCATACGCCTATTTGTGTTATTACATATTCATTTATACTTGACCGTAACCGCGGTGGCCGAACACAGTAGGATCTCGCATGTCAATGGTAAATCTGGCTAAAGATCACCGACACCACATGCGACTTGAATAGTTGGAGGTGACAAATGCACACTAGCCCCCTCCTAGTGATATCACCAATGTTTTTCAACTTTCCAGAAGGAGTCCAGCTATAACTCATCTAAATGACTCAAATGTGAGAAATTGCGACTCATGCTTTAGGGTTGTGTATATTGTGTGGTTTAGGGTAATCTCGACACCAAAAAATTATGTACCTTGGAATTATTGATACATTGATGTTCCACTTCGGTGATGACCATAGTATGAGGAGTTCATGTATCACTGTCGGTGTCAAAACCGGCAGATCTCGGGTAGGGGGTCCCGAACTGTGCGTCTAGGCCGGATGGTAACAGGAGGCAGGGAACACGATGTTTTACCCAGGTTCGGGCCCTCTTGATGGAGGTAAAACCCTACGTCCTGCTTGATTAATATTGATGATATGGGTAGTACAAGAGTAGATCTACCACGAGATCGAGGAGGCTAAACCCTAGAAGCTAGCCTATGGTATGATTGTTGTTCTGTATGTTCTATCGACTAGCCTGGCCCTGGTTTATATAATGCACCAGAGGCCTAGGTTAACAAGAGTCCTAGCCGAATACGCCGGTGGGGAGAAGTCCTTGTCTTGATCGCCAAGTCTTTGTGGAATCTTCCTTGTATGCGGCAGCTGTCCGAACTGGCCCATGAGTATACGGCCATGGGGGGCCTCGGCCCAATCTAATAGATTGGGAGACGACGTGGTGAGTACCCCCTAGTCTAGGACACCGTCAGTAGCCCCCTGAACCGGTCTTTAAGTTAGGGACGCTCCTCGATTCTTCCGAACTGTTCTTCATCTTCGGTCGTCGGTCTTGAAAACTGGTTCAACAAATCTTCTTTATCTTCGATCTTGAGGATCGCCGAAATGCATTCGACGAGTTTACACATCGGGTATCCGAGGAGCCCCTTTAAGTTTCCGGCCTTTATCAATGCCTTGTTTATTTTTATGCCACACCTCGGGTTTGAAGTTGTTCCCGGGAGGCAGGGTCCTCTTGTGTCCGAGCTCCAACGCCGGACTGCATTCGAGGTATCTTTTGCAGCCGAGCACCAACGCCGGACCGCTTCCCAGCTCTAGCGCCGGAATGTATCCGAGCTCCAACGCCGGACTATGTATCCGAGCTCCAACGCCGGGCTGTGTCCAGGCTCCAATGCCGGACTATATCCGAGGTGTCATATCACCTTGGTTCAAAAAACTTGAAGGAGTTTAGCCGAGCTTAATGCCGGAAATGCCCTCTATGGAGCCAGCCACTAGCCACTAGCGCCCGAGCTTTATGCCGGACTGCTTCCGAGGTGGTGCGTGTTGGGGAACGTTGCAGAAAACAAAAATTTTCCTACGGTTTCACCAAGATCCATCTATGAGTTCATCTAGCAACGAGTGATTGGATGCATCTACGTACCTTGTAGATCGCAAGCGGAAGCATTCAAAGAACGGGGATGAGGGAGTCGTACTCGACGTGATCCAAATCACCGGAGATCCTAGCGCCGAACGGACGGCACCTCCGCGTTCAACACACATACGGTCAGCGTAACGTCTCCTCCTTCTTGATCCAGTAAGGGGGAAGGAGAGGTTGAGGAAGATGGCTCCAGCAGCAGCACGACGGCATGGTGGTGATGGAGCTGCAGTATTCCGGCAGGGCTTCGCCAAGCTCTATGGAGGAGGAGGAGGTATTGGAGAGGAAGAGGGAGGCGCCAGGGCATCGGTGTGAGGCCCTTCCTCCCCCCACTATATATAGGGGGCCTAGGGGGGCGCCGGCCCTAGGAGATGCAATCTCCTAGGGGGGGCGGCCAAGGGGTGGGGGGCTTGCCCCCCAAGCAAGGGGGCGCCCCCCTTTAGGGTTTCCCCACCCTAGGCGCATGGGCCCTAGGGGGAAGTGGCGCCCCAGCCCACTTTGGGATGGATCCCTTCCCACTTCAGCCCATGGGGCCCTCCGGGATAGGTGGCCCCACCCGGTGGACCCCCGGGACCCTTCCGGTGGTCCCGGTACAATACCGGTGACCCCGAAACTTGTCCCGATGGCCGAAATAGCACTTCCTATATATAATTCTTTACCTCCGGACCATTCCGAAACTCCTCGTGACGTCCGGGATCTCATCCGGGACTCCGAACAACATTTGGGTTACTGCATATACATATCCCTACAACCCTAGCGTCACCAAACCTTAAGTGTGTAGACCCTACGGGTTCGGGAGACATGTAGACATGACCAAGATTGCTCTCCGGTCAATAACCAACAGCGGGATCTGGATACCCATGTTGGCTCCCACATGCTCCTCGATGATCTCATCGGATGAACCACGATGTCGAGCAAGCAACCCCGTATACAATTCCCTTTGTCAATCGGTATGTTACTTGCCCGAGATTCGATCGTCGGTATCCCAATACCTCGTTCAATCTCATTACTGGCAAGTCACTTTACTCGTACTGTAATGCATGATCCCATGGCCAGACACTTGGTCACTTTGAGCTCATAATGATGATGCATTACCGAGTGGGCCCAGTGATATCTCTGTGTCATACGGAGTGACAAATCCCAGTCTTGATCCGTGTCAACCCAACAGACACTTTCGGAGATACCCGTAGTATACCTTTATAGTCACCCAGTTACGTTGTGACGTTTGGTATACCCATAGTACTCCTATAGTATCCGGGAGTTACACGATCTCATGGTCTAAGGAAAAGATACTTGACATTGGAAAACTCTAGCAAACGAACTATACGATCTTGTGCTATGGTTAGGATTGGGTCTTGTCCACCACAGACATCTAATGATGTGATCTCGTTATCAATGACATCTAATGTCCATAGTCAGGAAACCATGACTATCTGTTGATCAACGAGCTAGTCAACTAGAGTCTTACTAGAGACATGTTGGTGTCTATTATTCACACATGTATTACGATTTCCGGATAACACAATTATAGCATGAATAAAAGACAATTATCATGAACAAGGAAATATAATAATAATGCTTTTATTATTGCCTCTAGGGCATATTTCCAACAGTCTCCCACTTGCACTAGAGTCAATAATCTAGTTACATTGTGATGAATCGAACACCCATGGAATTCTGGTGTTGATCATGTTTTGCTCTAGGGAGAGGTTTAGTCAACGGATCTGCTACATTCAGGTCCGTATGTACTTTACAAATATCTATGTCTCCATCTTGAACATTTTCACGAATGGAGTTGAAGCGATGCTTGATGTGCCTTGTCTTCTTGTGAAACCTGGGCTCCTTGGCAAGTGCAATAGCTCCAGTGTTGTCACAGAAGAGTTTGATTGGCCCCGACGCATTGGGTATGACTCCTAGGTCGGTGATGAACTCCTTCACCCATATTGCTTCATGTGCTGCCTCCGAGGCTGCCATGTACTCCGCTACACATGTAGATCCCGCCACGACGCTCTGCTTGCAACTACACCAGCTTACTGCCCCACCATTCAAAATATACACGTATCCGGTTTGTGACTTAGAGTCATCCAGATCTGTGTCAAAGCTAGCGTCAAAGTAACCCTTTATGACGAGCTCTTCGTCACCTCCATAAACGAGAAACATTTCCTTAGTCCTTTTCATGTACTTCAGGATATTCTTGACCGCTGTCCAGTGTTCCTTGCCGGGATTACTTTGGTACCTACCTACCAAACTTACGGCAAGGTTTACATTAGGTCTGGTACACAACATGGCATACATAATAGAACCTATGGCTGAGGCATAGGGGATGACGCTCATCTCTTCTATATCTTCTGCCGTGGTCGGATATTGAGCTGAGCTCAATTTCACACCTTGCAACACAGGCAAGAACCCCTTCTTAGACTGATCCATATTGAACTTCTTCAATATCTTATCAAGGTATGTGCTTTGTGAAAGACCTATGAGGCGTCTTGATCTATCTCTATGGATCTTGATGCCTAATATATAAGCAGCTTCTCCAAGGTCCTTCATTGAAAAACTCTTATTCAAGTAGGCCTTAATGCTGTCCAAGAGTTCTATATCATTTCCCATCAAAAGCATGTCATCTACATATAATATGAGAAATGCTACAGAGCTCCCACTCACTTTCTTGTAAACGTAGGCTTCTCCATAAGGCTGCGTAAACCCAAACGCTTTGACCATCTCATCAAAGCGAATGTTCCAACTCCGAGATGCTTGCACCAGCCCATAAATCGAGCGTTGGAGCTTGCACACCTTGTTAGCATTCTTAGGATCGACAAAACCTTCCGGCTGCATCATATACAATTCTTCCTTAAGGAAACCATTAAGGAATGCCGTTTTGACGTCCATTTGCCATATCTCATAATCATAGAATGCGGCAATTGCTAACATGATTCGGACGGACTTTAGCTTTGCTACCGGTGAGAAATTCTCATCGTAGTCAACCCCTTGAACTTGTCGATAACCCTTAGCGACAAGCCGAGCTTTATAGATGGTCACATTACCATCCGCGTCTGTCTTCTTCTTAAAGATCCATTTATTTTCTATGGCTCGCCGCTCAACGGGCAAGTCAGTCAAAGTCCATACTTCGTTTTCATACATGGATCCTATCTCGGATTTCATGGCTTCTAGCCATTTGTCGGAATCCGGGCCCGCCATCGCTTCTTCATAGTTCGAAGGTTCACCGTTGTCTAACAACATGATTTCCAAGACAGGGTTGCCGTACCACTCTGGTGCGGAACGTGTCCTTGTGGACCTACGAAGTTCAGTAGCAACTTGATCTGAAGTTTCATGATCATCATCATTAACTTCCTCTCTAGTCGGTGCAGGCACCTTAGGAACATTTTCTTGAGTTGCGCCATTTTCCGGTTCAAGAGGTAATACTTCATCAAGTTCTACTTTCCTCCCACTTACTTCTTTCGAGAGAAACTCTTTCTCTAGAAAGGACTCATTCTTGGCAACAAAGATCTTGCCTTCGGATCTGAGGTAGAAGGTATACCCAATAGTTTCTTTAGGGTATCCTATGAAGACGCATTTTTCCGATTTGGGTTCGAGCTTTTCAGGTTGAAGTTTCTTGACATAAGCATCGCATCCCCAAACTTTTAGAAACGACATCTTAGGTTTCTTCCCAAACCATAATTCATACGGTGTCGTCTCAACGGATTTCGACGGAGCCCTATTTAAAGTGAATGCGGCAGTCTCTAAAGCATAGCCCCAAAAAGATAGCGGTAAATCGGTAAGAGACATCATAGATCGCACCATATCTAATAGAGTGCGATTAAGATGTTCGGACAGACCATTACGCTGAGGTGTTCCAGGCGGCGTGAGTTGTGAAACTATTCCACATTTTCTTAAGTGTGTGCCAAATTCGTGACTCAAGTATTCTCCTCCACGATCTGATCGCAGGAACTTGATTTTCCTGTCACGTTGATTTTCAACCTCACTCTGAAATTCCTTGAACTTTTCAAAGGTCTCAGACTTGTGTTTCATTAAATAGATATACCCATATCTACTCAAGTCATCAGTGAGGGTGAGAACATAATGATAACCACCGCGAGCCTCAACACTCATTGGACCGCACACATCAGTATGTATGATTTCCAATAAGTTGGTTGCTCGCTCCATTGTTCCTGAGAACGAAGTCTTGGTCATTTTACCCATGAGGCATGGTTCGTACGTGTCAAATGATTCGTAATCAAGAGACTCTAAAAGTCCATCTACATGGAGCTTCTTCATGCGTTTGACACCTATGTGACCAAGGCGGCAGTGCCACAAGTATGTGGGACTATCATTATCAATCTTACATCTTTTGGTATTCACACTATGAATATGTGTAGCATTACGCTCGAGATTCATTAAGAATAAACCATTCACCATCGGAGCATGACCATAAAACATATCTCTCATATAAATAGAACAACCATTATTCTCGGATTTAAATGAGTAGCCATCTCGTATTAAACGAGATCCTGATACAATGTTCATGCTCAAACTTGGCACTAAATAACAATTATTGAGGTTCAAAACTAATCCCGTAGGTAAATGTAGAGGTAGCGTGCCGACGGCGATCACATCGACCTTGGAACCATTCCCGACGCGCATCGTCACCTCGTCCTTCGCCAGTCTCCGCTTATTCCGCAGCTCCTGCTTTGAGTTACAAATATGAGCAACTGCACCGGTATCAAATACCCAAGAGCTACTATGAGTACTGGTAAGGTACACATCAATTACATGTATATCACATATACCTTTCGTGATGCCGGCCTTCTTGTCCGCTAAGTATTTGGGGCAGTTCCGCTTCCAGTGACCACTTCCCTTGCAATAAAAACACTCAGTCTCGGGCTTGGGTCCATTCTTTGGCTTCTTCCCGGCAGCTTGCTTGCCGGGCGCGGCAACTCCCTTGTCGTCCTTCTTGAAGGTTTTCTTACCCTTGCCTTTCTTGAACTTAGTGGTTTTATTCACCATCAACACTTGATGTTCCTTTTTGACTTCTACCTCTGCTGATTTCAGCATTGCAAATACTTCAGGAATGGTCTTTTCCATCCCCTGCATATTGAAGTTCATCACAAAGCTCTTGTAGCTCGGTGGAAGCGACTAAAGGATTCTGTCAATGACCGCGTCATCCGGGAGATTAACTCCCAGCTGAGTCAAGCGGTTATGCAACCCAGACATAGTGAGTATGTGCTCACTGACAGAACTGTTTTCCTCCATCTTACAGCTGAAGAACTTGTCAGAGACTTGATATCTCTCAACCCGGGCATGAGCTTGGAAAACCATTTTCATCTCTTTGAACATCTCATATGCTCTGTGTCTCTCAAAACGTTTTTGGAGCCCCGGCTCTAAGCTGTAAAGCATGCCGCACTGAACGAGGGAGTAGTCATCGGTACGTGCCTGCCAAGCGTTCATAACGCCTTGTTCTGTAGGGAGAACAGGTGCGTCACCTAGCGGTGCTTGTAGGACATAATCTTTCTTGGCAGCTATGAGGATGATCCTTAGGTTCCGGACCTAGTCCGTGTAGTTGCTGCCATCATCTTTCAGCTTGGTTTTCTCTAGGAACGCGTTGAAGTTGAGGACTACGTTGGCCATTTGATCTACAAGACATATTGCAAATATTTTAGACTAAGTTCATGATAATTAAGTTCATCTAATCAAATTATTCAATGAACTCCCACTCAGATAGATATCCCTCCAGTCATCTAAGTATAACATGATCCGAGTTAACTAGGCCGTGTCCGATCATCACGTGAGACGGACTAGTCAAAGTCGGTGAACATCTTCATGTTGATCGTATCTTCTATACGACTCATGTTCGACCTTTCGGTCTTCTGTGTTCCGAGGCCATGTCTGTACATGCTAGGCTCGTCAAGTCAACCTAAGTGTTTGCATGTGTAAATCTGTCTTACACCCGTTGTATGTGAACGTTAGAATCTATCACACCCGATCATCACGTGGTGCTTCGAAACAACGAACTGTCGCAACGGTGCACAGTTAGGGGGAACACTTTCTTGAAATTATTATGAGGGATCATCTTATTTACTACCGTCGTTCTAAGTAAACAAGATGCAAAAACATGATAAACATCACATGCAATCAAATAATAATAGTGACATGATATGGCCAATATCACATAGCTCCTTTGATCTCCATCTTGGGGCTCCATGATCATCTTGTCACCGGCATGACACCATGATCTCCATCATCATGATCTCCATCATCGTGTCTCCATGAAGTTGCTCGCCAACTATTACTTCTACTACTATGGCTAACGCGTTTAGCAATAAAGTAAAGTAATTTACATGGCGTTTCTCAATGACACGCAGGTCATACAAAAAATAAAGACAACTCCTATGGCTCCTGCCGGTTGTCATACTCATCGACATGCAAGTCGTGATTCCTATTACAATAGCATGAACATCTCATACATCACATATATATCATTCATCATTCATCACAACTTTGGCCATATCACATCACAAAACACTTGCTGCAAAAACAAGTTAGACGTCCTCTAATTGTTGTTGCAAGTTTTACGTGGCTGCAATAGGGTTCTAGCAAGAACGTTTTCTTACCTACGTGAAAGCCACAACATGATTTGTCAACTTCTATTTACCCTTCATAAGGACCCTTTGCATCGAATCCGCTCCAACTAAAGTGGGAGAGATAGACACCCGCCAGCCACCTTATGCAACTAGTGCATGTTAGTCGATGGAACCGGTCTCACGTAAGCGTACGTGTAAGGATGGTCTGGGCCGCTTCATCCCACAATACCGTTGAAGCAAAATAAGACTAGTAGCGGTAAGAAAGTTGGCAACATCTACGCCCACAACAAATTGTGTTCTACTCGTGCAAAGAGAACTACGCATAGACCTAGCTCATGATGCCACTGTTGGGGAACGTTGCAGAAAACAAAAATTTTCCAACGGTTTCACCAAGATCCATCTATGAGTTCATCTAGCAACGAGTGACTAGATGTATCTACGTACCTTGTAGATCGCGAGCGGAAGCATTCAAAGAGCGGGGATGAGGGAGTCGTAGTCGACGTGATCCAAATCATCGAAGATCCTAGCGCCGAACGGACGGCACCTCCGCGTTCAACACACGTACGGTCAGCGTAACGTCTCCTCCTTCTTGATCCAGCAAGGGGGAAGGAGAGGTTGAGGAAGATGGCTCCAGCAGCAGCACGACGGCGTGGTGGTGATGGAGCTGCAGTATTCCGGCAGGGCTTCGCCAAGCTCTATGGAGGAGGAGGAGGTGTTGGAGAGGGAGAGGGAGGCGCCAGGGCATCGGTGTGAGGCCCTTCCTCCCCCCACTATATATAGGGGGGGTCTAGGGGGGGTGGCGGCCCTAGGAGATGCAATCTCCTAGGGGGGGCGGCGGCCAAGGGGTGGGGGGCTTGCCCCCCAAGCAAGGGGGCGCCCCCCTTTAGGGTTTCCCCACCCTAGGCGCATGGGCCCTAGGGGGAAGTGGCGCCCCAGCCCACTTTGGGCTGGATCCCTTCCCACTTCAGCCCATGGGGCCCTCCGGGATAGGTGGCCCCACCCGGTGGACCCCCGGGACCCTTCCGGTGGTCCCGGTACAATACCGGTGACCCCGAAACTTGTCCCGATGGACGAAATAGCACTTCCTATATATAATTCTTTACCTCCGGACCATTCTGAAACTCCTCGTGACGTCCGGGATCTCATCCGGGACTCCGAACAACATTCGGATTACTGCATATACATATCCCTACAACCCTAGCGTCACCGAACCTTAAGTGTGTAGACCCTATGGGTTCGGGAGACATGTAGACATGACCGAGATTGCTCTCCGATCAATAACCAACAGCGGGATCTGGATACCCATGTTGGCTCCCACATGCTCCTCGATGATCTCATCGGATGAAGCACGATGTCGAGCAAGCAACCCCGTATACAATTCCCTTTGTTAATCGGTGTGTTAGTTGCCCGAGATTCGATCGTCGGTATCCCAATACCTCGTTCAATCTCGTTACTGGCAAGTCACTTTACTCGTACTGTAATGCATGATCCCGTGACCAGACACTTGGTCACTTTGAGCTCATAATGATGATGCATTACCGAGTGGGCCCAGTGATACCTCTCCGTCATACGGAGTGACAAATCCCAGTCTTGATCCGTGTCAACCCAACAGACACTTTCGGAGATACCCGTAGTATACCTTTATAGTCACCCAGTTACGTTGTGACGTTTGGTATACCCAAAGTACTCCTACGGTATCCGAGAGTTACACGATCTCATGGTCTAAGGAAAAGATACTTGACATTGGAAAACTCTAGCAAACGAACTATATGACCTTGTGCTATGTTTATGATTGGGTCTTGTCCATCACATCATTCTCCTAATGATGTGATCTCGTTATCAATGACATCCAATGTCCATAGTCAGGAAACCATGACTATCTGTTGATCAACGAGCTAGTCAACTAGAGGCTTACTAGGGACATGTTGGTGTCTATTATTCACACATGTATTACGATTTCCGGATAACACAATTATAGCATGAATAAAAGACAATTATCATGAACAAGGAAATATAATAATATGCTTTTATTATTGCCTCTAGGGCATATTTCCAATAGTGCACCACCCCGAATGTGGGCCGATTTTTGTGAATATTTTTTGTTGGTGCAATTTATTCTCTGCCGAGATATATAGCCAGTAGCCCTCAAGGTGTGTATCGGTCTAAAGCCCGAGATGCACCTGAAGGATGATGTAAGACCGCTGATCCTAGTAGCCGCTGAGACTCGGGTTGATTTGCAAAATCAGCCTGAGGATCAAGTCCAAGCTCGGCAGAATACTTCGGGACACTAAAAGCGGCGTGCTCAGTCCTCGAGACTCAGGTTGGGTGGGGCCGACCAACCTGAGGATCAAAATCTCCTCGGAAACTATATTGCACATAAAATTTTCTGCATTGGACAAGCAATGCAGTAGCCCCCGAGACACTGGTCGGGTGGCAACACCAGATCAGGGGATCGATGTGCCCCTTTAATATTTGTAAATAATAAGCCCGAAGCCCAGTAGCCCCCGAGCCTTAATGCGGGCACGGGTGGCCAAATTAAGGATCAATATCCATAGTAAAATCACAAATTATGTGTAATGACTCTATGTATCCAAGTACTTTACGTCATTAATGCTCGGATCCGCATTGTACAAAACTTTGTTGACCGACCATCGGCTTCCACCTCCTCGGCCAATAGCCGAGGAGTGTTTGTCCTACTTTATAAAGCCTTTATGAGGGCAAAGATTTACAACAAACAAGGTAATCTGGCCATATGGTTTTATAAACAAAGGTACGTAGAGAGATATGTTATATTACTGTTTAACAGAAGAAATGTCTTCCAAAGAAAATAGTCCCGCTATCGGTTCCTTTCTTTGGGTTGTCATGCTAAGCATGATCACGAAACCTCAGCTCCAATGTAAGAGCAAAATATCGAGGATTTGGTTTGGGAGGCCAGTTAATAGCCCCCGGTAGTGTTCGGCGACAGTCGAGGTCAAGCCGTAAACACTTCGGCCAATGTTATGAATGGCCCGTCATAGTCATCGGATCGCTAACCAGTTTACGCTTATTGTGATAGTCAGTTTTCGGCTTTCTCCACTAAGGTGCTTAACCATGTGAGCTGGAAGCACAATCGCAGTGGTTCTCCCTTTGCACACCTAGCCGAACAAAACGGAACGTAGGAAGCAAGTGCAGGAGCCGGGTAACCCAACTATTGACCGAAGACACAATTCGAAACCGATGCATATGTAGCAATATCTGAGAATGTTTTTGCCGAATCCCTAAAGGTGTCCGGCGTTGCACTGCGAGACTAATGCTGGAAAAGCACAAATAGTTTAAAAGTGCCAAAAAGATAGCAAAACCAAGAAACGTCAGTAAAAACATGACATCCGAACAAGATCAAGTGTTCGGTGCCAATCCGAAAATTGGTCTTAGAAAAAAGAAGTGCTTCTATCGTCCTTTAACATGACACATCCTATCTCAAGACTTCGAGCGGGTCAGCCTATGGCTTCAACCTCCTATCCCGAGGGCGGAATACATCTCATTAGGCGAGTTTAGCAAACTAAACTCTAGCGGCTTTGAGAGAGAAATTAGGCTCCCCGGCTAGTGACCGCACACTCGCGTCGAAAAAAGGAGTGATAAATTAATAATAATAGAACTTTGCAACGACTGAGAAGAAGAACACTTATTATAAAACGGCTCAAATAAACTTAAGAGCCCCCAAGTGACTTGGGTAGAAGAATGATTGCATGTACCGAAGTACTTATTTCATATCTATGTTCAACCGAACTTTAAACGCGTCTTAACCGACCGTCGGCTTCTCCCTCTTCAGTTAAGGACCGAAAAGTGTTATGTACTCCATCGGTCGAGAATATCGATGGTGTTTCCAATAACCAGGCAATCAGGCCATAAGGCTGTAACAGACAAAGCGCGCTCAGGGAACTTATGCTATATTACTGCGAAGAGTAAGAAGCATCTTCTAAGAAAATAGTACCCCCACCGATACCTTTCTTCGGTGCTCATTGTTATTATGAGACTTGTGCAATAGATATTTTGTACTCATGAGTTCCGTTGTGTGCCGACCATCATTGAATAACTATAAGAGCGCTAGCTTTCGGCTTCACCCAGTCTGAGGTCCGGCTCGGGTGAACCGATCGTGACAATCGCAGAGGTGCTCCCTTTACTCCCTAGTCGAACAATCGGGAACGTAGGGGTAAACACAGGAGCGAGGCAACCCAGCTTGCAAATCGCTTAAGTCAATATGGTGCATATTATGGCGTAATACACGAACAAGGAACGAAGCCGTACAAGTATAATCATATGCAACAGGAAAAGCTTCATAAAGGAAGCCCCCAAGTAAACGGGGTATTTGAATTTATGCGTCACATGCAAAGTTTGGACAAGGAAATTTTACAGGCAACTTTTTTCCAAAAAAGTATCATTTTCCTGTGCCACATAAAATAGTGCAAACCGGAGATAATAGTAATAATAATAATAAAAAATCGTTGCATAATCAATAATTTATGCAAAGTGAGTAATAAAAGAAATATGGCCTGGCGCCAAAGTCAATGTCGATGCAGGGCGTTGGCGTGATGTAGTAAAGGCGTGGCAAAGCCTGAATTCACAGGTCGGTCCGAGCTCCGGATGCGGCGTTCGCCGGACTATGTACGGAAACTGATCGAACCACCACGCGACCTCGTTAATGCAGTCACCATTTGATAGACCTGTGTGCATATCATGGACAAACCAGAGTAATAATTCTTTGGAAAAAATGAACCCAAACAAGCAAAAAATACTGGGATTAATAGCACCTAGTTTATTTGTTGTAGCAATCCGAAGGAAGGTGATTCCCAAAATTGGGACTCGCTCCGCACACCCATTGCCTGATGGGCGATAAAACGACGGCATGGCAATGCTGGTAAAGGTTGACTCGCCGAGGCAAAGCCCTCGGCCCAGCTAACGTGATGGAGCTGGTCGGCTAGTGACGCCGAAGTGTCCGGAGTAGGTTGATAAAGAGATGGCGAAGCCCCCATCCAGCCGAGATGTCGAAGCCTCGACGTCAGCCGATGAGTCGAAGTAGGTCGGCGTGATGGACACCAGCTTGAAGAAGCAATAGTGCGGCCCTGTCGATGCAGGTCGTGACGTGGTCGATGCCGGCTTGATGAAGCGACCATGCGGCGATGTTGATGATGATTTATCCTTCGCGATGTTGGACTCTTGTTCGGCTTGCCGAGATGATGATCCGAAGAAGTTGAGCTCGGCTAAAGTGACGACGTGTCTAGCGCAGGTCGGCAGCCGTGGAGTAATATTGCCGGACTGGTTTGACACCAGCATGATTTTGAAGATCATGTTCAAAAGATCTTAAAGTTAGTGGGATGTTTTCGGGAACAAAACACAATACCCCATACAAAACTTCCTTCAAAAGGGATGTCCGAAATCCCGTTCAAAAAAAAGATGAACTCGGATCGGATTCATTTTCGCGCAGAAAACAGATGCGAAAAGTGATGCACTAATCGGAAGGTTCCCGGAGTTTGGACGGTCTGATCCAGCTGAAATTTTGAGAGGTGGTAGATATAAGAATTCCGCAGCCGATCAACGGTTGGATCTTCCAAAGGACGTCCGAGATAGAAGCTGGACACCATGCCCTAAACACATCCAAATTCCCGTCCAGATTTGATAGGGCTACAATGTATCGCGGATTGCCAGAGATTCCTCCGTGGGAACTCGACGAAATTTTCCAGGGTTGTTGTAGACTCAATTCCGCATAATTTCACCAAAGCGATCGTTAAAGCGATACTCGAGGAGGTGGTGGCAGCAGATACGAGTTCGCTGTCCAGAAAAATAGCACGGTCGCTTGAGGGCAATGTTGACGCTGAGCCCCCGAGCTCCATGGATGATTCCTCCGTGATTTTGATAGAGATCGGAGTTGATGTTTGATGAAGGCCCTCATTCGGACATGGTGATCCGAACACGGGGCGCAATTCTTGGTCGAACCAAGGTGACCAGTCGAGCTGGTGGCGAAGATGCCGAAGTCGCAGTTGATCTGCAGGCGAGCCATTGATCCTTTTGTCGATCACACAGCGGAACTCTCAATGAAAGCACCAATGTCGGTGTCAAAACCGACAGATCTCGGGTAGGGGGTCCCGAACTGTGCGTCTAGGCCGGATGGTAACATGAGGCAGGGAACACGATGTTTTACTCAGGTTCGGGCCCTCTTGATGGTGGTAAAACCCTACGTCCTGCTTGATTAATATTGATGATATGGGTAGTATAAGAATAGATCTACCACGAGATCGAGGAGGCTAAACCCTAGAAGCTAGCCTATGGTATGATTGTTGTTCTGTATGTTCTATCGACTAGCCTGGCCCTGGTTTATATAATGCACCAGAGGCCTAGGTTAACAAGAGTCCTAGCCGAATACGCCGGTGGGGAGAAGTCCTTGTCTTGATCGCCAAGTCTTTGTGGAATCTTCCTTGTATGCGGCAGCTGTCCGAACTGGCCCATGAGTATACGGCCATGGGGGGCCTCGGCCCAATCTAATAGATTGGGAGACGACGCGGTGAGTACTCCCTAGTCCAGGACACCGTTAATCACCATGTGTTAATGCTTTGTTCTGGTTGTCTATTAAAAGTATGCCTTAATATCCCTTAGATTTCCTTATGGACCCCACTGTCACGGGAGGACAGGACAAAAGATGTCATGCAAGTTCTTATTATGAGCATGTATGAATATATACGAAATATACATGCCTACATGACATTGATGAATTGGAGCTATTGTGTATCACTTTAGATTGTGACTATTATATGATGAATGTTATCCAACACAAATATCCATTACCCCTAGGCGCACCCAGGTGGGTAGTCCCCACCTGGTGGCCCCGTAGACCCTGAAACCTACGCTATAAAATCCTATTTTTCCAGAAAAAATCAGAGAGGAAGAATTATCTCGTTTCGCGATACGGAGCCGCTGTCACCTCCTGTTCTTCATCGGGAGGCCAGATCTGGAGTCCGTTTGGGGCTCCGGAGAGGGGGGTCTTCCGTCTTCGTCATCATCAACCCTCCTCCATCACCAATTCCATGATGCTCTCCACCGAGAGTGAGTAATTCCTTCGTAGGCTCGCTGATTAGTGAGGAGTTGGATGGGATTCATCATGTAATCGAGTTAGTTTTGTTAGGGCTTGATCCCTAGTATCCACTATGTTCTGAGATTGATGTTGCTATGACTTTGCCATGCTTAATGCTTGTCACTTTGGGCCCGGGTGCCATGATTTCAGATCTGAACCGTTTATGGTATCACCATTATATCTATGTTCTAGATCTGATCTTGCAAGTTATAGTCACTTACTACGTGTTATGATCCGGCAAGGAGTGACAATAGTCGGGACACTTCCCAGTGATTATCATAGTTTGAGGAGTTCATGTATTCACCGTGTGTTAATGCTTTGTTCCGGTTCTCTATTAAAAGGAGGCCTTAATATCCCTTAGTTTCCAATAGGACCCCGTTGCCACGGGAGGGTAGGACAAAAGATGTCATGCAAGTCCTTTCCATAAGCACGTATGACTATTTAAGGAATACATGCCTACATTATATTTATGAAATGGAGCTAGTGCCGTGTCGCCCTAGGTTATGACTGTTATATGATGAATATCATCCAACAAATCACCAATCACCATTCTTGCTAAGTTACTAATGTCGATGTTACTATCGTCACTACTACAAAACTATTGCTATCACTGCTACCGGTGCTATTGCTATTGCTGCTACTATCAAAACTATCATATTACTGTGCTACTGATCTCTTCGTTGTAGATAATTAATCTCCAGGTGTGACTGAATTGACAACTCAGTTGCTAATACTTACAAATATTCTTTGGCTCCCCTTGTGTCGAATATATAAATTTGGGTTGAATACTCTACCCTCAAAAACTGTTGCGATCCCCTATACTTGTGGGTTATCAAGACCTTTTTCTGGCGCCGTTGCCGGGGAGCATAGCTATATTTGTTGAGTCACTTGGGATTATTATCAATTTATCACTATGAAGAATCTGAAGGATGCTAAGACTAAGATTTTTCCCTCTAAGACAAGGGGAGGTAAGGAACTGCCATCCAGCTCCGCTTTAGATTCACCTTCTGTTATAAGTAAACTTGCAACACCACCACATGCTATTTATCCTGATATGTCGCAAGTCATTGATGATGCTACTTCTGCTATGAATGCTACTCTTGATGATGCTAGTACCTTGCTTGATGATAATGTGCCACTAGGTGAATTTCTTGATGAACAAATTGCTAGAGTAAGACAACATGATATCGATGAAACTGATGAAGAACTTGAAACTGAAAATCTTAAAACACCTATTAGAACTAGCCCTCCTAGATATGAATTGCCTAAGGTACCGGAAGGTTATGTTATGAATGAGGAAACAACTAGAGATATTCTTGCTTGTAAGGATATATATGATCTAGAAAAATTATTATGCAAGTATAAAGAAATGACTTTGAATGGTAAAATGAAATGTGATCCTCAGTTTGCTACTTCACCTATATTTGTTGATGATAAGGACTTTGAATTCTCTGTTGACCCAGAGTTGATTACTTTGGTTGAATCTGATCCTTTCCATGGCTATGAAACTGAAACTGTTGTGGCACATCTTACTAAGTTGAATGATATAGCCACCCTTTTTGCTCAAGATGAGAAAGTTCGCTATTATTATATTCTCAGATTATTTCCATTCTCATTAAAGGGTGATGCTAAAGCTTGGTACAATACTCTTGCTTCTGGTAGTGTGTGTAGTCCCTAGGATATGATTTATTACTTCTTTGAAAAATATGTTCCTACTCATAAGAAACAAGATGCCTTACAGGAAATATTTAACTTTGTGCAAATTGAAGAAGAGAGTCTCCCACAAGATTTGGGGAGGCTTCTCCAATTGCTTAATTATTTTCCTGATCATCCTCTTAAGAAAAATGAAATACTTGATATCTTCTATAATGGACTAACCGATGCTTCCAGGGATTTCCTAGATAGTTGTGCTGGTTTTGTTTTCAGGGAACGAACTATTGGACAAGCTATAGAATTATTGAATAACATATTGAAAAATTATGATGATTGGACTCTTCCTAAACCACCGCTTAAACCCACTCCGAAGAAGAGGGGTATTTTATATCTCAGTCCTGAAGATATGCAAAAGGCAAAGAAATCCATGAAGGAAAAAGGTATTAAAGTTGAGGATGTCAAAATTTTACCTCCTATTGAAGTAATACATGGGCTTGATACACCACCACCTAAGGTGGTAGAGGTAAATTCTCTAATAAAATTCAATGGCAATGATAATCCTCACAATATGCACCCTAGTCAATGCCTTTATGAGTTTGAAAATTACTCCCTCCGTCCCATAATATAAGAATGTTTTTGACACTACACTAGTGTCAAAAACATTCTTACATTATGGGACGAAGGGAGTACATTAGAAAGCAAGATCACTTCAATGCAAATGTTATGAAACAATTGAAATACAATTCTGATATGATTGCTCGCTTGAGTGACTTGTTGTTTAGAATTTCAAATGATGTGAGAGGTGTGGGAAAACATGCTTCTATGGTTCAAACTTAGTTAGAACAAGTTGCTAAATCTCAAAGAGAGTTGTTAGATGAAATGAACAACAACATAAATGATCATGTTGTTAGAGTAATGACTAGAGGAGGTAGGATGACTCATGAACCACTTTATCCTGAGGGACACCCAAAAAGAATTGAACAAGATTCTCAAAGAATTAGCACCGATGCACCTAGTCCTTCTAAAAAGAAAAATAAAAATAAAAATAAAAATGATAGGACTTTGCATGCCTCTAGTGAACCTGAAGTAGAAAAGCCTCCTGATAATGATAATGAAGTTTCTATCTCTGATGCTGAAACCCAATATGGTAATGAACACTCACCTTCAGATAATGAAAAAGATACTGATGAGGTTCAGGTTCATGAAAATACTCAAACAAATAATAAAGAACCAGACAATGATGTTGAGATAGAACCAGTAGTTGATCTTGATAACTCTGATGTCTACTACGCAACCTTCTTCTTGTAGACTCGTGTTGGGCCTCCAAGCATAGAGTTTTGTAGGACAATAGCAAATTTCCCTCAAGTGTATGACCTAAGGTTTATCAATCCGTGGGAGGCATAGGATGAAGATGGTCTCTCTCAAACAACCCTCAACCAAATAACAAAGAGTCTCTTGTGTCCCCAACACACCCAATACAATGGTAAATTGTATAGGTCCACTAGTTCAGTGAAGAGATGGTGCTACAAGTGCAATATGGATGGTAGATATAGGTTTTTAAATCTAAAAGTATAAAAACATCAATGTAGCAAGTATAAAAGTGAGCGAAAACGGTATTGCAATGCTTACAAACAAGGCCTAGGGTTCATACTTTCACTAGTGCAAGTTCTCCCAACAATGATAAAATAATTAGACCATATAACAATCCCTCAATGTGCATCAAAGAGTCACTCCAAAGTCACTAATAGTGGAGAACAAACGAAGAGATTATTGTAGGGTAAAAACTACCTCAAAGTTATTCTTTCTCATCGATTTATTGGGCTATTCCTATAAGCTAAGTGTCACAAACAGCCCTAGAGTTCATACTAAAATGACACCTTAAGATACACATCAACCAAAACCCTAATGTCACCTAGATACTCCAATGTCACCACAAGTATCCGTGGGTTTGATTATATGATATGCATCACACAATCTCAGATTCATCTATTCAAACCAACACAAAGAACTTCAAAGAGTGCCCCATAGTTTCTACCGGAGAGTCAAGACGAAAACGTGTGCCAACCACTATGCATAAGTTCACAAGGTCACAGAACCCGCAAATTGATCACCGAAACATAAATCAAGTAGATCATGTGAATATCCCATTGTCACCATAGATAAGCACATGCAAGACATACATCAAATGTTCTCAAATCCTTAAAGACTCAATCCGATAAGATAACTTCAAAGGGAAAACTCAATCCATTACAAGAAGGTAGAGGGGGAGAAACATCATAAAATCCAACTATAATAGCAAAGCTCGCGGGACATCAAGATTGTGCCAAATCAAGAACATGAGAGAGAGAGAGAGATCAAACACATAGCTACTGGTACATACCCTCAGCCCCGTCGGTGAACTACTCACTCGTCGTCATGGAGAGCACCAGGATGATGAAGATGGCCACCAGTGATGATTCCCCCTCTGGCAGGGTGCTGGAACAGGGTCCCGATTGGTTTTTGGTGGCTTTAGAGGCTTGCGGCGGCGGAACTCCCGATCTAGGTCCTGCTCTGAAGGTTTGGCATTGGGAATAAGTCAGGGGGGCCACGAGGCGACGACAAGGACGGGGGCGTGCCCTAGGGGGGCATTCTCCACCCTTGTGGTGGCCTTGGGACTCTTCTATGGTATCTTTTCGTTCCAGTATATTTTATATTTTCCAAAAATAATCTCCGTAAATTTTTAGCTCAATTGGACTCTGTTTGATATTCCTTTTTTGCGAAACTCAAAAACAAGGAAAAAAGAAATTGGCACTGGGCTCTAGGTTAATAGGTCAGTCCCAAAAATCATATAAAATAGCATATAAATGCATATAAAACATCCAAGCTAGATAATATAATAGCATGGAACAATCAAAAATTATAGATACGTTGGAGACGTATCAAGCATCCCCAAGCTTAATTCCCGCTCGTCCTCGAGTAGGTAAATGATAAAAACAGAATTTTTGATGTGGAATGCTACCTAACATATTTATCAATATAATCTTCTTTATTGTGGCATGAATGTTCAGATCCATAAGATTCAAAAAAGTTTAATATTGACATAAAAACAATAATACTTCAAGCATACTAACAAGGCAATTATGTCTTCTCAAAATAACATGGCCAAAGAAAGACATCCCTACACAATCATATAGTCTGGCTATGCTCCATCTTCATCACACAAAATATTCAAATCATGCACAACCCCAATGACTAGCCAAGAAATTGTGGGAAAAACGTTATCACTGCCTCTTTTCACCTTGTATTTTCTTCTACGGGCAACATGGAATGACAGGATATCCATGGTAAATTTAAACTTATTCAGGGTTTGTTCGGCCTTTTTATACACTAATTGAGTTTCGTAGGCATTTAATGTCCATAATTCAAATTTGAACTACAAATACATGCTCTAGTTCACCAAAATGGCTAGAAAAATTATACATGTGTCCTTGGGTGCATGTTTAGGTCCCATGCCAGGAATGGGAACGAATTACAACCGTACTGGTGTCATGGCTCATACTCAAACATTTCGAATCTTGGTTTTTAAGTCCCCATAAATCCTAAACTCACCAGAAAGTCATCAAAGGTGGCATGGTGTCACGTCATGGCACATATATGTCGTGGTAAAAACAATGTCCATTTTGGGCCAAGCTTTATTATAAACCTCTTACAAAAGCTGGAGCTTCTCTCAAAGAAGCCTCGTGGTTCTGATAGGGAAACGTGTTCCCCTTGTGGGATAAACGTAATCACTGCCTCTTTTCGCCTTGTATTTTCTTCCACGGGCATCATGGAACCACATGATATTCGTGCTGAAATTTAAACTTATTCAGGGTTCGTTTGGCCTTTTTATACACTAATTGAGTTTCCTAGGCATTTAATGCCCATAATTCAAATCTGAACTACAAATACATGCTCCTGTTCACCAAAGTGGCTAGATAAATTATACATGTGTCCTTGGGTGCATGTTTAGGTCTCATGCCAGGAATGAGAACGAATTACAACCGTACCGGTGTCCTGGCTCTTCCTCAAACATTTCGAATCTCGGTTTTTAAGTCCCCATAAATCCTAAACTCACCAGAAAGTCACCAAAGGTGGCAACGTGTGATGTCATGGCACATATATGTCGTGGTAAAAACATTTCCAATTTGGGCCAAGATTTATTACAAACCTCTTACAAACCGGAGCCTGTCGCAAGAAACCTCATGGTTTCGATAGGGAAACGTGTCCCCTTGTGGGTCAAACGATAATCACTCCCTCTTCTAGCCTCGTATTTTCTTCTACACGCGACACGAAACAACTGGAGATTCGCGCTGAACTCTGAAATTATTTAGGGTTCGTTTGACCTTTTTTATTCATTAGTTGAGTTTTCTAGGCATTTAATGTCCGTCATTCAAATCCGAACTACAAATACATTCTCTAGTGCACCAAAATGGCTAGAAAAAACATACATGTTTCCTTGGGGTGCATGTTTAAGTCCCATGGAATGAACGGGAACGAATTCAACCGTCTCGCCATCCTGGCCTGGCCACAAACATTGCGAATCTCGGTTTTTAAATGTCTGTAAATCCAAAACTCACCAGGAAATCATGAAACTTGGCATGGTGTCACTACATGGTATATATAATTGTCCAATTTGGGTGAAGCTATATTACAAGCCTTTTACAAACCGAAGCTTGTCGCAATCCTCGTGGTTCCGGTAGGGAAACATGCCCCTCTTGTGGGCGAAACGATAATTGATGCCTCTTCTCGCCTTGAACTTTGTTTTCTACAGGCAACATAGAATAACAGGAGTGTCAGGCTGAAATTTGAAACTGCTCAAGGTTCGTTTGGCCATTGTATATATATTACTAATTACTAAGTTTTCTATGCATTTAATGTAGTCCATAATTCAAATTTGAACTACAACCACATGCTCCAGTGAAGCAAAATGGGTGGGAAATCATACATGTGTCATTGGGTGCATGTTTAGGTCTCATTTAAGGAATGAGAATGAATTACAAACTTGTCGTCGTCTTGGAACAATGAGAATCTCGGTTTTTAAATCCCAGTAAATAAAAAAGTCACCCAAAAACATGAAACTTGGCATGGTTTCATGACATGGCACATATATGCCGTGGTAAAAAAATCGTCCAGTTTGAGAAGAGGCGCACACATTAGTAGCCAACGAAGTCCTTTTTGAAACAAAAAGCTGACACGTTAATATCGCAAATGGTTGTATTATATTTACCGTGTCGAAATTTAACCATATTCGGTGGCGTGCGTGCAGCTGTTTAGACGGGACGAGCGCGAGAAGTCCGCCATGCAGCTTCGACGGGACGCGTGCGAGTAGTCCGCTGCGCAGGCTCGACGGGACACGTGCGAGCAGCAAGGCCGCCCATGCTCACCGGGAAGCGAGCTCTTTGACCTCCATGCACCAGCCGCCACCCGCCTCGCTCACAACTTCTCCATTAATGGGTTAATTAAAGCACCTGGACGGAGGGTGTTTGCTTGTGATGCCATGGCAGCATTTGCTTTGTTCGTGTTTTCAACTAGTATTCCGCCCTAATTTGAATTGCCACATAGGGCAACGGATAATATGACCACAAATAAAATGGCAACGGATAATACGACGACAAATTTACAATGGCGCACATAATAATTGTCTTACATATTTTGGATAATTTAAAATGCCACATGCGGCAAAGCCCGGAAGACACGGGGGCAAGAGAAGAAGGAAATTGCAGACAACGATCTGGGTCGCTACTGTCTCTACTCGTCGATGGATCACCGGGAGGCGAAATCCTCTAGCTCCTTCTTTAATTCCTCATGACTTTGCTTGAAAGCAGCCACAGATTCCTCCACCTCCTGCTCACGCTCGATCCAGAGCTTCCTCAAGCCACCATCAGTTACTCGACGACCGCTTTCATCGTCATCTCCGAGGCACTGCTCTGCTCATGCAGCATCTTCCAGCCGGCGGCCTCCTCCTCCTTCTCGGCGACCAACTTGAGGAGCTTCGCATTATCATCCATGAGTTGCTCGACGAGGCCGGTTGCCTTGTCAAACGAGGCATCGCTGATCTTGAGCAGCTTCATCAAGCCGTCGACCAGCTCCTGCTGCATAGTGACGCCAGCGAGGATGTCATCATCGCTGGCGAAGGACTTCAGGAACGCCGGCTCGTCACGATGGCCGACGCCGCGAATGCGCTTATGAGAGCCCTCGCGTGCCCGTGAAAGCTCGTTCGAGGGCTACGCAGCGCGCCCGGACATCTCTGCTGCGGCTGCGGCTTTGCCGCGGGACCTCTCTAGTGCTTCCACGGCCTTGGTCTTTGCGGCTTGGTTATATGTCTACCCTAGACTCCTCCTACCGGTCATGGCTGAACGACTTGACAGAGAAAACCAGTTTTGTGGGTCATGAGGAGAGGAACTGTGAAGGAATTTTCGAGTGGGTAGGTTTTATAGCCTGGTGCTAAGTGTGAACACATATTAGCTTGATAGGTGTGAACAGATTTGCAATTACTTATTGTGTTGTAATCTACAATGTGACGAGAAACAAGGTCAAAATTTATTGATGGTAGAAGGTTGACCACGTGGTTGCTCGCCGTTGAGGCGGCCGCGGCGTGCTCCGGTCTGGCGTCCTTGCGCGCGCTCTGCTCGCCGTTGAGGCAAACTTACAATGGCAACTGTTAATAATTCTTAATAATTGTCTTACATATTCAGGATAATTTAAAATGCCAAATGCGGCAAGGCCCAGAACACTCACGACCTATATATGCATACAATTATAATAAAATATAAGCTAAAAGGCTGAGCTGGCGGCCTTCCGACGATGGTCTTCTCGGACTCCATGATCAGCATAGCACCCTTGCGACCGTTCACTTCGAGTGTCCCGACCCGCCTCCGCCTATGGAGCTGCTGGCGCTGGGAGGCCTTGGGGATGCTGGGCCTCTTTCAAAAGAGCTTGACAGCATGCAATCGCACACATGACAACTCCGTGGGATCGCTCCATTTCCATTTCTCTGGCCTGGTAGCAAATTCCATCGACCACCTGCATCCTCAAGATATCACGTTGGTGATGTTCTACTTCGTCAGGGATGTCAACTCCACCAAGGATGTTCTTGAGCCTGGCCACCACATCATCAGGATCGAGGTTGACACGGCCGCCGCGGGCAATGATGAAGCCGTAGGCTGCCTTTATCTTGACTGAATCGCAAAGGTCCTCTGCCCATTCCTTGCGGGGCATCAGGCTCTCGATGAGCACTGGTGACGGCGGCTCTTCGGGTGGGTCGTCGATCATGCTGCCGAGCAGCTCTGGATCTTTTGTACGGTGGATGGCAAACTGCTCATCACACCTCCTCTGCAATATGTCGATTGTGCTCCCAAGGACTGTGATGTCGATATTGCTGTCGATGGGCCATGGTGCCTGCACCGGCCGATGAATCTCTTGCAACCCGACCTGCTCCGGCTCATTGTCGGGACTCCGATCCTAAGTCACACCGATCTAGCATGTAACACTTCATATCACTTTGCGGCCTCACGCACGGTATTCCCATGGGTGCCACCTTACCTGGCCCGGGACCGTTTGCGCCTTTTGACTCACGTATATGATAGTGTCGCTAGCATCAATATGACAGAGAACCCGGGCCGACATGACTAGTCGTGAACCCAAAGTGGCACTAACTTACAGGGACAGGCATACATGAATCAACCACGAGCATGTCGGTCAACAGCGTATGAATCCGGGCTGTAGCACTGGGCTATCAGGACTCCGGGAACCCGGGCTGTAGCAGGCTAGGCAGGACTCCGGATGTCACTGCGTGACATTTCCCCAAAGGGACAGACACAAGAACAAAGTGAATCACATGCCGGCCAGTCAAGTGTTCCGGAGCAGTAGTGCTGGGCTAGCAGGACTCCGGTGAACCGGGCTGTAGCGGACTACTATGGCACATGGAAGCACAAGACTACATTTCCCCATAAGAGAGGCTATCAGAGGTAAACAACTAGGTTGTCGGATCCCACACATAGTAATACACGTTACACGTACGCATAACATGCAAGTATGTGCTGTACATCATGGCATCACAACATAACTCAAACTCATATAGATCAATAGCTCGCGTTGTTGCTTCCCTGTGTTTATTTTGATATGTTCCTAGAGAAAATTGTGTTGAAAGATGTTAGTAGCAATGATGCGGATTGGATCCATGATCTAAGGTTTATCCTCATTGCTGCACAGAAAAATTATGTCCTTGATGCACCGCTAGGTGACAGACCTATTGCAGGAGCAGATGCAGACGTTATGAACATTTCGCTAGCTCAATATGATGACTACTTGATAGTTTAGTGCACCATGCTTAATGGCTTAGAATCAGGACTTCAAAGACGTTTTGAACGTCATGGACCATATGAGATGTTCCAGGAGTTGAAGTTAATATTTCAAGCAAATACCCGAGTTGAGAGATATGAAGTCTCCAACAAGTTCTATAGCTAAAAGATGGAGGAGAATCGCTCAACTAGTGAGCATGTGCTCAGATTGTCTGGGTACTACAATCGCTTGAATCAAGTGGGAGTTAATCTTCCAGATAAGATAGTGATTGACAGAATTCTCTAGTTACCATCACCAAGTTAGTAGAACTTTGTGATGAACTATAATATGCAAGGGATAACGGAAACCTTGGAGGTTTGCCATTTGGAACCAGGAGTCTGGATTATTAGTGGAGTTGGCATATCACAAAATGACATGTCGTGCAACCGAGCGTATCCTTCGGATATGAAGGAGTGGGATGCTCCAGTATCGAACAGAACTGCAGCTGGGTGACAATTGACAAGAAGCGTACCCAGTACGCCGTCGGGATCATCTTGAGCTTCGGTAGCTGGGACATGGTGCACACATGCTCGTTCAATGGAGGCTGGCTTGGTACTGATCATCTTGCCTGATGGCTTTTCACGGCCAACAGACCTCTCAGACTGGGGTGGAGTATAACTAGACTGAGGGCAGTCACGTGCATAGTGTCCTAGTTCTCCGCAGGTGAAGCAAGTTCCTGAGGTAGGACGTGGACCTACATTGGCAAGTGGTCCACTAATAGGCCTGGGTGGAGCATGTTGCTGAGTTGGGTGAGGCGCTACATCGGATGGCCTCGGTGCATATCCGGGTGGAAGAGCCGAGTTCGGAATCCAAATCCGTCGCTTCTGAGAGCCAGAGCGGGAGGAAGAACCCATATCACGGTTGTGCTTTCGAGACTCCTCATAAGTGACTTGAGCTATCTCTGCATTAATGGCCTTGTTCACAAGAGCCTGGAAAGTATCACAATGATGCAGGTGGAGATCACGACGCAACTTAGGGTTGAGACCCTTCCGGAACCTAGCCTGCTTCTTAGCGTCCGTGCACACCTCTTCTGTAGCATAGCGGGTGAGGTTTACAAACTCTCTACTGTAAGCATCAATAGGCAGCTTACCCTGGGTAAAACTACAGAACACTTCCCTCTTGCGGTCAATGAGAGCCTGAGGAATGTGGTGCTCACGAAAAGCCTCGGTGAAATCCTTCCAGGTAGGAATCTGACCAGCTGGAAGCATAGCCTCATAGCTCTGCCACCAAATACTAGCAGGACCTTCCAGGTGATAGGTAGCATAGGTGACCTTGTCACCTTCAGCCACGTTCGCAGAAAGCAACTTGTGAGTGATGCTCCGGAGCCAGTCATCTACATTGAGTGGCTCAATGGAATGATGGAAGGTGGGTGGTTTCAGACCAATGAAGTCAGTGATGGAAACCAACTTCTTACGTTGATGTGAGGTGTTCTGCTCAATCTGTGCCAGCAAGCGGTTAGTCTCACGCTTGTTCCTCTCGGATGCTAACAAGAACTCTGCCATCAAAGGCTGGTCAGGAGGATCCTCGTCCCTACCACCTTCATGGTTCTTGCTATGAGCAACTGAACCTCGGTTAGCAGATGACATCCTGGCACAGAAACCAAGGAAACAAGGATGGATTTAGCATCGACATAAGGATGCAGAATGTAATGCAAAAGCATTGGAAACTCTTGAAATCCTAGGACAATTTCGGCAGCATAACGGCTGTAAATGCTCAAAAGGGATTTTGAGACATTCATCAAAAGAATAGCATAATCAATCAACATCATAATATCAAGGTTCTGGGTCAAACTGAGGACACACGGAAGTAGTAGAACTATATGGAGACACAACCCAACAATCCTAAGACCTTACGGTTTAGTAACACGTCATCCCGAGAGATAGAGGAGAAGCCTAGGCCTTAACCCTCGTAGAAAAGAAGAGGCTGACTCAGAAAGAATGACATGAGGTAAAGGAGTAAAAAGAGCCTTACGTTCCCTTCCACAATCAATTCCCTTATATAACTAAAGCATTTCTGGACTCAACTTCGACCAGTTTGGCTTGGTAATCCTACAGTCAGTCAGGCTCTGATACCAAAGCTGTCGGGACCCTGATCCTAAGTCACACCAATCTAGCATGTAACACTTCATATCACTTTGCAGCCTCACGCACGGTATTCCCACGGGTGCTACCTTACCTGGCCCGGGACCGTTTGCGCCTTTTGACTCATGTATATGATAGTGTCGCTAGCATCCATATGACAGAGAACCCGGGCCGACATGACTAGTCGTGAACCCAAAGTGGCACTAACTTACAAGGAAAGGCATACATGAATCAACCACGAGCATGTCGGTCAACAGCGTATGAATCCGGGCTGTAGCATTGGGCTATCAGGACTCCGGGAACCCAGGCTGTAGCAGGCTAGGCAGGACTCCGGATGTCACTGCGTGACATTTCCCCGAAGGGACAGACACAGGAACGAAGTGAATCACATGCCGGCCAGTCAAGTGTTCCGGAGCAGTAGTGCTGGGCTAGTAGGACTCCGGTGAACCGGGCTGTAGCGGACTACTATGGCACATGGAAGCACAAGACTACATTTCCCCATAAGAGAGGCTATCAGAGGTAAACAACTAGGTTGTCGGATCCCACACATAGTAATACACATTACACGTACGCATAACATGCAAGTATGTGCTGTACATCATGGCATCACAACATAACTCAAACTCATATAGATAAAGGCCCAGAAGAGCCACGTAGCATTCAATACAAACAAGGGTCTCATGACCCATCATTCAGAGCATACAAGCAACGAAAGCATTACATGTCTGAGTAGAGACAACTACGAAGGGAAAGACTAAGAAGCCTGACTAAACACGACTCTCCCAAGGGTACAAGATCGTAGTTGGGATACAAGTTACTCGTCGAAGCCTCTAGTGTAACCAACTGCAAAACATAAATAAGCAAACATGAGTACAAAGGTACTCAGCAAGTCTTACATCAGAACTAACTACATATGCAACATTATCAACAAAGGGGGTGGTGGGGTTTAACAGCAGCAAGCCAGCTTTGACTCAGTGGCTAACCTATACTACGAGTATCAGAAACTTCTTTGAGGTGAGAAGATGCACACGAGTCCACATATTCACCATATCAATACTCCACTATGGATCCGTTCCCGTCTCCCTACGAGAAGGCCATCCATAGCACTCACGCTTATCTTGCGGATTTTAGAGTATCCACTTCAAGTTGTCTATGTACTACATAAGTCCTCCAAGTTTCCATATCCGAGAAAAACGGCTATTCGAATAGATAATGTTGACCCTGCAGGGGTGTACTTCGTCACACACGCTTTCGCCACTTATAGCCCTGTACACATCATATACCTCGTCAACCTTCAAGCGGAAGCCGGGCGAGGGTGTCGGCCACGACCTGACTAACCACACCAGTCTCTCGTCCAGGTTTATCGCCTATTCGGGTTCCATCCGCAAGGAGATCCCGCCGGGGTGTCGCTCACGGCCCCAAACGATGTGTGCAGGGTTCCCAAGCCCACCATCCGGATGCCACTTGGTACACCGTGCCACATTGCCTAGTCTGTCCCAAGCCCGTCCCGTCAGACACCACCTGGTAGACAATTAGCACTACCTACAAACGCTAGAAACTAGTTGCAACTCCTGGACAGAGATCAAGCGGATTAATAAGCCGAGAGGGGCCGGATAATCGGAACCCAATGTGTGGCAGTAACTGGACTTGGATAACATACACAGAACTCAGTGCTTAAGGACGGTTCCAATGAGACAACCCACCATGTACTCCTACATGGCCTCTCATCGCTACCTTTACCAAAACATGTTCACACACTTAGCTTTTACCGGTAGGACATGTTCACCACTCCGATTCATTCCCGATGAATCAGACCTGACACAACTCTAAGCATAACTGGCATAAAGAAAACAAGCATGGATGAGCAGGCACATCAAGGCTCAAGCATTTCCTACTCATGCTAGTGGGTTTCAACTATTTACTGTGGCAATGACAGGTCATGCAGAGGAATGGGTTCAGCTACCGTAGCAGAAAGTAGCAGTTTGAATCATTGTTGTCCTAATGCAGTAAAAGGAGAAGGAGCGAGAGAGCGGGATTTATCGAGATGCTCAAGGGGGTTTGCTTGCCTGATAGATCCACGAAGAAGCACTGCTCCTCAGATAGGTACTCGGGACACCTTCCGGAGCAGAACCTATCGAGAGGGGACGGTGCCGGCAATCAATAAACAACCATATGCAACAGTATGATGCATGAAGATGACATTTCAAAGATGCTATGATGTGCCCTAATGCATATAGCATCAATTTGGTTGAAGTCCATATGAACCAAGGGTTCATATGCAAACCCCAAATTAAGTATATAACATGCCATTATTACGTTTTCACTTATACATCAATTATAAGTTGGTTTTTCATGCATGAAACTAGCATAAATGGATTCCTTGCATTTTTCTGATGAATTTTCATATATAATTTATTTCATTTGGAGTTACGGTTGAATTACTATGATTTTTAGAAGTTTTAACTATTTTCTGGAATTTCCTGATTTAAATTAATACCAGAAATCAATTATTGCGTCAGCTCTACGTCAGCATGACGTAAGTGAGTCAACGGGGCTGACCAGGTCAAACCTGACCAGTGGGTCCCACTGGTGAGTGACCCAGTCAACTAACTAAGTTAGTTAGTCCTAACTAACTGGGCAGGGCCCACTAGTCAGTGACTGTAGTAGCTAACCTAGTTAGTTAATTAGCGTTAACTATAGTAATTAGTTGGGCGGGGCCCGCAGGTTAGTGAGAGAGCGGGGGGAGGTCAACTGGGCTGTGGGGGTCTACCCACGCCAGTCAAAAGTCAGCGGTTGCCGGCGTTTAGCCGCCGGCGAGTCCAGACGCGGCGGAGTGCGTCGGGATCGCGCTACAGACCATGGTTTGGAGCGTGGTTGGGTCCTATGGAGAGCTGGGGCTGAGCCGCATGTGTGGGTGGTGGAGTTGGACCAAATGGTCGCCGGAGTCGACGCCGGCGATGAGGTTTGCGGCGGCCGTGGTTCAGCCATCGATGAAAACGGAGCTACGGAGCACTAGGGTAGGATATGGTGAGTGCATCATGCTCCTATGGGTGCGCTGAGCGCGCGGTGAGCTCGGACGCGGGTGGCAGCAGTTGTGGCCGTGGCGGCACCATGGACGGCGCCGGTGAGCTTCGGGCTCGATGGATATGATGACTACAGCGGCCGTATAGGGAAAAGGAGAGGGGGAATCGGTTCGGGGGCTCACGGGGATCACTCAGGGAAGGTCAGCGAGCTCGGGGATGCACGGACGGCGGCGAATCGCCAGCGGTGATCGGCGGCACCCAAGGTGGAAGACAAGCTCGAAGGTGTCACCACGGTGCTCCTGGGTTCGGGATCTTCCGCGTGGAGGAGCTGCGCGTCGTCACGGAGCTTTTGGACATGGGGAAGAGGCGAGAAGACCACGGTGCTCACGGTGGCAGCGAACGGCGGCAACGGACCCGTTCGGGCGTGCTAGAGAGAGAGAGCGGGGAAGGGAGAGTGAGCTGTGAGAGAGGGAGAGGAGAGAGGGGCTTCGGGGCATCTCCAGGTGTGGGATTGGGTTGACGGGGAGCGCGACACGGCGAAGCAGGAGGTGGCGCAGTCGGCTGCGTGCGCTGGCTGCCAGTGGGCGCAAGGTTGAAGACAACCTTGCCCCGAGTGGGCTGGGCCAACAGTGCCAGGCCGGCTGGGCTGCCATGTAAGCCTTTTCCTTTTCCTGTTTTCTTTTCTATTTCTGACATTTGTTCTCTATCCAAAAGAATTGTTAAAACACTTCCATAAATGCTGAAAATATTTGTGGCATCTAGATATAATATTCCAGAGGCCCTCACCAATTCCCAATATTTTTGGAGCCATTAAAATATTTATCTAATTTAAATAGCTCCAAATCAAATATTTATGCATTGATTCAAAAATCCAAAATGAGTAGCAAAAATGTGCATCACCTCTGGTTGTTGTTCCCAACATTATCCAAAGAGCATGAACATTTTTGAATAGCATTTTGGGTTCACTGAAAATCCATTTTAAAGTTGAACCTATTTGAATTTGCTTTGGTGCTAGGGTTTGAAACATCCCCATTTCAAATTCATTTGAAATTTAACCATGATGCACAAGGCAAGCCTAGGACCATACCAGAACTAGGGTTGTGACACTCATTCTCCTCGCCGAAGATGTAACGCATATAGGCGTCGACGTCCAAGCTTTGGTCGTTGCCTGGCATGCTTGGAATAACTAATGGTAGATGGGTGAGGACTAGATCTTCGCAGAGTGTCGCGGCAGTGCGTTGCCACCTGGGTTATATGCAGCAAGCCATTAGCTGGTGGTGGGAAACCAGTGAGGGAATAGGCGTGGATTTTACAATTCATCCATGTGGAGCGCGGGAAGCATTCGCTGGAGCGCGGAAAGACTAAGTGGAGCACACACACAACCCGAATAACATATCCAGTGCCATGTGTTATTTATCACACAAGTGTTAACATAAGGAAACGTATGTGTAACTTACTAATCATCGCACATGAGTACCCGCAGAGGCATCATGTGCGATACTCCTAGCCACCGCAAGCAACTAGTTTGCATTTTTCGAAGTTTTTTGTACACACAGAATCGCACATGGACTAACTATATTAACTGTCTGTGTTGTAATTTATCATCGCAAACAGTTCATCCGAGTCGGCTGTTTGCCACATATCACACACATCTTGTTAAGTTGAACTATTTCTGTTGCATTCGCTAATCGAAAACAGTTTGTCCGAGTGAACCGTATGCCCTATATCACACACACACATTGATCTGGCTAACCGTTTATGTTGCACTCCCTAATAGTAAACGGTTCATCAGAGTGAACTGTATGCCGTATATCGCACACACATTGATATGAATGCCTGTTTCTATTGTTCTGTCTCATCGCAAACAGTTCGAACGGGTTAACCGTGTGGCCTGAATCGCACACGCAACTAAAATCTGAACCATGTTTAATGCATCCTCCATCGCAAACGTTTTGCACCTTTTTTTGACGGTTTTCATACACCACCGTTTGTGATTATTGCATCGCACACAGTTTCTCGAAGGGTCTATGATCGTAGTGTCGCGTTAGCAGTATCCTGCAGTAGTGATACAAATGCAATATGGATGGTAGATATAGGTTTTTGTAATTTGAAAATATAAAAACAACAAGGTAGCAAGTAATAGAAATGAGAGAAAACGGTATGGCAATGCTTAGAAACAAGGCCGATGGTTCATACTTTTACTAGTGCACATTCTCTCAACAATGATAACATAATTAGATCATATAACAATCCCTCAACGTGCATCAAAGAGTTACTCCAAAGTCACTAATAGCGGAGAACAGACGAATAGATTATTGTAGGGTACGAAACCACCTCAAAGTTATTCTTTCTGATCGATCTATTGGGCTATTCCTATAAGTGTCACAAACAGCCCTAGAGTTCATACTAAAATAACACCTTAAGATACACATCAACCAAAATCCTAATGTCACCTAGATACTCCAATGTCACCATGATACGTCCATTTTGCATCATGCTCTTATATCGATATTTATTGCATTATGGGCTGTTATTACACATTATGTCACAATACCTATGCCATTTCTCTCTTATTTTACAAGTTTTACATGAAGAGGGAGAATGCCGGCAGCTGGAATTCTGGCCTGGAAAAGGAGCAAATATTAGAGACATATTCTGCACAACTCCAAAAGTCTTGAAACTCCACGAAGGTCAGTTTTGGAATATATTAAAAATATTGGGCGAGGAAAGCACCATAGGGGGCCAGCCACCGTCCACGAGGGTGGGGGGCGCGCCCTACCCCTGGGCGCGCCCCCTGCCTCGTGGGCCACTTGGCAGGCCTCCAATGCCCATTTTCTGGTATAAGGTGTCTTTTGCCCTGGAAAAAAATTAGAAGGAATTTTTTGGGATGAAGCGCCGCCGTCTGGAGGCGAAACCTTGGCGGAACCAATCTAGGGCTCCAGCGGAGCTGTTCTGCCGGGGAAACACCCCCCGGGAGGGGGAAATTGTCACCATCGATCCTCTCATCGGGAGGGGGTCAATCTCCATCAACATCTTCACCAGCACCATCTCATCTCAAACCCTAGTTCATCTCTTGTATCCGATCTTTGACTCAAAACCTCAGGTTGGTACCTGTGGGTTGCTAGTAGTGTTGATTACTCCTTGTAGTTGATGTTAGTTGGTTTATTGGGTGGAAGATTATATGTTCAGAACCTTTACGCATATTAATACCCCTCGGATTATGAACATGAATATGATTTGTGAGTAGTTATGTTTGTTCCTGAGGACATGGGAGAAGTCTTGTTATAAGTAGTCACGTGAATTTGGTATTCGTTCGATATTTTGATGAGATGTATGTTGTCTTTCCTCTAGTGGTGTTATGTGAACATCGACTACATGACACTTCACCATTCTTTGGGCCTAGGGGAAGGCATTGGGAAGTAATAAGTAGATGATGGGTTGCTAGAGTGATAGAAGCTTAAACCCTAGTGTCGGTGTCAAAACCGGCGGATCTCGGGTAGGGGGTCCCGAACTGTGCGTCTTGTTGGGGAACGTAGTAACTTCAAAAAATTCCTACGCACATGCAAGATCATGGTGATGCATAGCAACGAGGGGGAGAGTCTGATCTACGTACCCTTGTAGATCGCAACGGAAGCGTTGACACAACGTAGAGGAAGTAGTCGTACGTCTTCTTCCCGATCCGACCGATCCAAGCACCGTTACTCCGGCACCTCCGAGTTCTTAGCACACGTACAGCTCGATGACGATCCCCGAGCTCCGATCCAGCAAAGCTTTGGGGAGGAGTTCCGTCAGCACGACGGCGTGGTGACGATCTTGATGTTCTACTGTCGCAGGGCTTCGCCTAAGCACCGCTACAATATGACCGAGGTGGAATATGGTGGCAGGGGCACCGCACACGGCTAAGGAACGATCACGTGGATCAACTTGTGTGTCTATGGGGTGCCCCCTGCCCCTGTATATAAAGGATGGAGGAGGAGGAGGCCGGCCAAGGCTAGGCGCGCCAGGTGTGGAGTCCTACTAGGACTCCAAGTCCTAGTAGGAGTCCACCAAGAGGGGAGGAAGGGAGAAGGAAGTGGAGGAGTAGGAAAGGTGGCCGGCCCCTTTTCCCTAGTCCAATTCGGACCAAAGGGGAGGGGGGGGGGGGGGGGGCGCAGCAGCCTTTTCCTCTTCCCACTAAAGCCCATCAAGGCCCATTACTTCTCCCGTAACTACCCGGTACTCCGAAAAATACCCGAATCACTCGGAACCTTTCCGATGTCCGAATATAGTCGTCCAATATATCGATCTTTACGTCTCAACCATTTCGAGACTCCTCGTCATGTCCCCGATCTCATCCGGGACTCCGAACTCCTTCGGTACATCAATACTCATAAACTCATAATATAACTGTCATCGAAACCTTAAGCGTGCGGACCCTACGGTTCGAGAACAATGTAGACATGACCGAGACACGTCTCCGGTCAATAACCAATAGCGGGACCTGGATGCCCATATTGGCTCCTACATATTCTACGAAGATCTTTATCGGTCAGACCGCATAACAACATACGTTGTTCCCTTTGTCATCGGTATGTTACTTGCCCGAGATTCGATCGTCGGTATCCAATACCTAGTTCAATCTCGTTACCGGCAAGTCTCTTTACTCGTTCCGTAATACATCATCTCACAACTAACATATTAGTTGCAGTGCTTGCAAGGCTTATGTGATGTGCATTACCGAGAGGGCCCAGAGATACCTCTCCGACATTCGGAGTGACAAATCCTAATCTCAAAATACGCCAACCCAACATCTACCTTTGGAGACACATGTAGTACTCCTTTATAATCACCCAGTTACGTTGTGACGTTTGGTAGCACCCAAAGTGTTCCTCCGGTAAACGGGAGTTGCATAATCTCATAGTCATAGGAACATGTATAAGTCATGAAGAAAGCAATAGCAACATACTAAACGATCGGGTGCTAAGCTAATGGAATGGGTCATGTCAATCAGATCATTCAACTAATGATGTGACCTCGTTAATCAAATAACAACTCTTTTGTCCATGGTTAGGAAACATAACCATCTTTAATTAACGAGCTAGTCAAGTAGAGGCATACTAGTGACACTCTGTTTGTCTATGTATTCACACATGTATTATGTTTCCGATTAATACAATTCTAGCATGAATAATAAACATTTATCATGATATAAGGAAATAAATAATAACTTTATTATTGCCTCTAGGGCATATTTCCTTCAGTCTCCCACTTGCACTAGAGTCAATAATCTAGTTCACATCGCCATGTGATTTAACAGCAATAGTTCACATCACCATGTGATTAACACCCATAGTTCACATCGTCATGTGACCAACACTCAAAGGGTTTACTAGAGTCAGTAATCTAGTTCACATCTCTATGTGATAAACACCCAAAGAGTACTAAGGTGTGATCATGTTTTGCTTGTGAGATAATTTTAGTCAACAGGTCTGTCACATTCAGATCCATAAGTATTTTGCAAAATTCTTTGTCTATAATGCTCTGCACGGAGCTACTCTAGCTAATTGCTCCCACTTTCAATATGTATCCAGATTGAGAATTTAGATTCATCTGGATCAGTGTCAAAACTTGCATCGGCGTAACCCTTTACGACGAACCTTTTGTCACGTCCATAATCGAGAAACATATCCTTATTTCACTAAGGATAATTCTGACCGCTGTCCAGTGATCTACTCCTAGATCACTATTGTACTCCCTTGCCAAGTCAGTGCAGGGTATACAATAGATTTGGTATACAGCATGACATACTTTATAGAACCTATGGCCAAGGCATAGGGAATGACTTTCATTCTCTTTCTATCTTCTGCCGTGGTCGGGCTTTGAGTCTTACTCAACTTCACACCTTATAATACAGGCAAGAACTCTTTCTTTGACTGCTCCATTTTGAACTACTTCAAAATCTTGTCAAGGTATGTACTCATTGAAAAAACTTATCAAGCGTCTTGATCTATCTCTATAGATCTTGAAGCTCAATATGTAAGCAGCTTCACCGAAGTCTTTCTTTGAAAAACTCCTTTCAAACACTCCTTTATGCTTTACAGAATAATTCTACATTATTTCCGATCAACAATATGTCATTCACATATACTTATCAGAAATGTTGTAGTGCTCCCACTCACTTTCTTGTAAATACAGGCTTCACCGCAAGTCTGTATAAAACTATATGCTTTGATCAACTCATCAAAGCGTATATTCCAACTCCGAGATGCTTGCACCAGTCCACAGATGGATCGCTGGAGCTTGCATATTTTGTTAGCACCTTTCGGATTGACAAAACCTTCTGTTGCATCATATACAACTCTTCTTTAATAAATCCATTAAGGAATGCAGTTTTGTTTATCCATTTTCCAGATTTCATAAAATGCAGCAATTACTAACATGATTTGGACAGACTCAAGCATAGATACGAGTGAGAAGCTCTCATCGTAGTCAACACCTTGAACTTGTCGAAAACCTTTTGTGACAATTCTAGCTTTGTAGATAGTAACACTACTATCAGCGTCCGTCTTCCTCTTGAAGATCCATTTATTCTCAATTGCTTGCCGATCATCGGGCAAGTCAACCAAAGTCCAAACTTTGTTCTCATACATGGATCATATCTCAGATTTCATGGCCTCAAACCATTTCGCGGAATCTGGGCTCATCATCGCTTCCTCATAGTTCGTAGGTTCATCATGATCTAGTAGCATGATTTCCAAAACAGGATTACCGTACCACTCTGGCGCGGATCTTGCTCTGGTTGATCTACGAGGTTCAGTAGTATCTTGTCCTGAAGTTTCATGATCATCATCATTAGCTTCCTCACTTATTGGTGTAGGTGTCGCAGAAACGGTTTTCTGTGATGTACTACTTTCCAATAAGGGAGCAGGTACAGTTACCTCATCAAGTTCTACTTTCCTCCCACTCACTTCTTTCAAGAGAAACTCCTTCTCTAGAAAGGATCCATTATAAGCAACGAATGTCTTGCCTTAGGATCTGTGATAGAAGGTGTACCCAACAGTCTCCTTTGGGTATCCTATGAAGACATATTTCTCCGATTTGGGTTTGAGCTTATCAGGATGAAACTTTTTCTCATAAGCATCGCAACCCCAAACTTCAAGAAACGACAACTTTGGTTTCTTGCCAAACCATAGTTCATAAGGCGTCGTCTCGACGAATATAGATGGTGCCCCTTTTTTACGTGAATGCAGCTGTCTCTAATGCATGACCCCAAAAACGATAGTGGTAAATCGGTAAGAAACATCATAGATTGCACTATATCCAATAAAGTACGGTTATGACGTTCGGACACACCATTATGCTGTGGTGTTCCAGGTGGCGTGAGTAGTGAAACTATTTCACATTGTTTTAACTGAAGACCAAACTCGTAACTCAAATACTCTTTTCCACGATCAGATCGTAGAAACTTTATTTTCTTGTTACGATGATTTTCCACTTCACTCTGAAATTATATGAACTTTTCAAATGTATCAGACTTCTATTTCATTAAGTAGATATACCCATATCTGCTCAAATCATCTGTGAAGGTCAGAAAATAATGATACCCGCTGCAAGCCTTAAATATTCATTGGACCATATACATCAGTATGTATGATTTCCAACAAATCTGTTGCTTTCTCCATTGTTCAAGAGAACGACGTTTTAGTCATCTTGCCCAAAAGGCATGGTTCGCAAGCATCAAGTGATTCATAATCAAGTGATTCCGAAAGCCCATCAGCATGGAGTTTCTTCATGCGTTTTATACCAATATGACCTAAACGGCAGTGCCACAAATAAGTTGCACTATCATTATTAACTTTGCATCTTTTGGTTTCAATATTATGAATATGTGTATCACTACAATCAAGATCCAACGAACTTGTTTCATTGGGTGTATGACCATCGAAGGTTTTATTCATGTAAACAGAACAACAATTATTCTCTGACTTTAATGGATAACCGTATTGCAATAAACATGATCAAATCATATTCATGCTCAACGCAAAAACCAAATAACACTTATTTAAGTTCAACACTAATCCCGAAAGTATAGGGGAGTGTGCGATGATGATCATATCAATCTTGGAACTACTTCCAACACACATCGTCACTTCACCCTTAACTAGTCTCTGTTTATTCTGCAACTCCTGTTTCGAGTTACTACTCTTAGCAACTGATCCAGTATCAAATACTAAGGGGTTGCTATAAACACTAGTAAAGTACACATCAATAACATGTACATCAAATATACTTTTGTTCACTTTGCCATCCTTCTTATCCGCCAAATACTTGGGGTAGTTCCGCTTTCAGTGACCAGTCCCTTTGCAGTAGAAGCACTTAGTCTCAGGCTTAGGACTAGACTTGGGGTTCTTCACTTGAGCAGCAACTTGCTTGCCGTTCTTCTTGAAGTTCCCCTTCTTCCCTTTTGCCCTTTTCTTCAAACTAGTGGTCTTGTCAACCATCAACACTTGATGTTTTTCTTGATTTCTACCTTCATCGATTTCAGCATCATGAAGAGCTTGGGAATCGTTTCCGTTATCCCTTGCATATCATAGATCATCACGAAGTTCTACTAACTTGGTGATGGTGACTAGAGAATTCTGTCAATCACTATCTTATCTGGAAGATTAACTCCCACTTGATTCAAGCGATTGTAGTACCCAGACAATCTGAGCACATGCTCACTAGTTGAGCGATTCTCCTCCATCTTTTAGCTATAGAACTTGTTGGAGACTTCATATCTCTCAACTCGGGTATTTGCTTGAAATATTAACTTCAACTCCTGGAACATCTCATATGGTCCATGATGTTCAAAACGTCTTTGAAGTCCCGATTCTAAGCCATTAAGCATGGTGCACTAAACTATCAAGTAGTCATCATATTGAGCTAGTCAAACGTTCATAACGCCTGCATCTGCTCCTGCAATAGGTTTGTCACCTAGCGGTGCATCAAGGACATAATTTTTTTGTGCAGCAATGAGGATAAACCTCAGATCACGGATCCAATCCGTATCATTCTACTAACATCTTTCAACACAATTTTCTCTAGGAACATATCAAAATAAACATATGAAAGCAGCAACGGGAGCTATTGATCTTCAACATAGATATGCTAATACTACCAGGACTAAGTTCATGATAAATTAAAGTTCAATTAATCATATTACTTAAGAACTCCCACTTAGATAGACATCCCTCTAATCCTCTAAGTGATCACGTGATCCAAATCAACTAAACCATAACCGATCATCACGTGAGATGGAGTAGTTTTCAATGGTGAACATCATTATGTTGATCATATCTACTATATGATTCACGCTCGACCTTTCGGTCTCCGTGTTCCGAGGCCATATCTGCATATGCTAGGCTCGTCAAGTTTAACCTGAGTATTCTGCGTGTGCAAAACTGGCTTGCACCCGTTGTAGATGGACGTAGAGCTTATCACACCTGATCATCACGTGGTGTCTGGGCACGACGAACTTTGGCAACGGTGCATACTCAGGGAGAACACTTCTTGATAATTTAGTGAGAGATCATCTTATAATGCTACCGTCAATCAAAGCAAGATAAGATGCATAAAAGATAAACATCACATGCAATCAATATAAGTGATATGATATGGCCATTATCATCTTGTGCTTGTGATCTCCATCTCCGAAGCACCGTCATGATCACCATCGTCACCGGCGCGACACCTTGATCTCCATCGTAGCATCGTTGTCGTCTCGCCAATCTTATGCTTCCATGACTATCACTACCGCTTAGTAATAAAGTAAAGCATTACATCGCGATTGCATTGCATACAATAAAGCGACAACCATATGGCTCCTGCCAGTTGCCGATAACTTGGTTACAAAACATGATCATCTCATACAATAAAATCAGCATCATGCCTTGACCATATCACATCACAACATGCCCTGCAAAAACAAGTTAGACGTCATCTACTTTGTTGTTGCAAGTTTTATGTGGCTGCTACGGGCTTAAGCAAGAACTCATCTCACCTACGCATCAAAACCACAACGATAGTTTGTCAAATAGACTCCGTTTTAACCTTCTCAAGGACCGGGCGTAGCCACACTCGGTTCAACTAAAGTTGGAGAGACAGTCGCCCGCAAGCCATCTATGTGCAAAGCACGTCGAGGGAACCGGTCTTGCGTAAGCGTACGCGTAAGGTTGGTCCGGGTCGTCTCGTCCAACAATACCGCCGAACCAAAGTATGACATGCTGGTAGGCAGTATGACTTGTATCGCCCACAACTCACTTGTGTTTTACTCGTGCAAATAACATCAAACCATAAAACCTAGGCTCGGATGCCACTGTTGGGGAACGTAGTAATTTCAAAAAATTTCCTACGCACAGGCAAGATCATGGTGATGCATAGCAACGAGGGGGAGAGTCTGATCTACGTACCCTTGTAGATCGCAATGGAAGCGTTGACACAACGTAGAGGAAGTAGTCGTACGTCTTCTTCCGGATCTGACCGATCCAAGCACCGTTACTCCGGCACCTCCGAGTTCTTAGCACACGTACAGCTCGATGACGATCCCCGGGCTCCGATCCAGCAAAGCTTTGGGGAGGAGTTCCGTCAGCATGACGGCGTGGTGACGATCTTGATGTTCTACTGTCGCAGGGCTTCGCCTAAGCACCGCTACAATATGACCGAGGTGGAATATGGTGGCAGGGGGCACCGCACACGGCTAAGGAACGATCACGTGGATCAACTTGTGTGTCTATGGGGTGCCCCCTGCCCCTGTATATAAAGGATGGAGGAGGAGGAGGCCGGCCAAGGCTAGGCGCGCCAGGTGTGGAGTCCTACTAGGACTCCAAGGCCTAGTAGGAGTCCACCAAGAGGGGAGGAAGGGAGAAGGAAGTGGAGGAGTAGGAAAGGTGGCCGGCCCCCTTTTCCCTAGTCCAATTCGGACCAAAGGGGAGGGGGGCGCAGCAGCCTTTTCCTCTTCCCACTAAAGCCCATCAAGGCCCATTACTTCTCCCGTAACTACCCGGTACTCCGAAAAATACCTGAATCACTCGGAACCTTTCCGATGTCCGAATATAGTCGTCCAATATATCTATCTTTACGTCTCGACCATTTTGAGACTCCTCATCATGTCCCCGATCTCATCCGGGACTCCGAACTCCTTCGGTACATCAATACTCATAAACTCATAACATAACTGTCATCGAAACCTTAAGCGTGCGGACCCTACGGTTCGAGAACAATGTAGACATGACCGAGACACGTCTCCGGTCAATAACCAATAGCGGGACCTGGATGCCCATATTGGCTCCTACATATTCTACGAAGATCTTTATCGGTCAGACCGCATAACAACATACGTTGTTCCCTTTGTCATCGGTATGTTACTTGCCCGAGATTCGATCGTCGGTATCCAATACCTAGTTCAATCTCGTTACCGGCAAGTCTCTTTACTCGTTCCGTAATACATCATCTCACAACTAACATATTAGTTGCAGTGCTTGCAAGGCTTATGTGATGTGCATTACCGAGAGGGCCCAGAGATACCTCTCCGACATTCAAAGTGACAAATCCTAATCTCGAAATATGCCAACCCAACATGTACCTTTGGAGACACCTGTAGTACTCCTTTATAATCACCCAGTTACGTTGTGACGTTTGGTAGCACCCAAAGTGTTCCTCTGGTAAACGGGAGTTGCATAATCTCATAGTCATAGGAACATGTATAAGTCATGAAGAAAGCAATAGCAACATACTAAACGATCGGGTGCTAAGCTAATGGAATGGGTCATGTCAATCAGATCATTCAACTAATGATGTGACCTCGTTAATCAAATAACAACTCTTTTGTCCATGGTTAGGAAACATAACCATCTTTAATTAACGAGCTAGTCAAGTAGAGGCATACTAGTGACACTCTGTTTGTCTATGTATTCACACATGTATTATGTTTCCGGTTAATACAATTCTAGCATGAATAATAAACATTTATCATGATATAAGGAAATAAATAATAACTTTATTATTGCCTCTAGGGCATATTTCCTTCACGTCTAGGCCGGATGGTAACAGGAGGCAAGGAACACGATGTTTTACCCAGGTTCGGGCCGTCTTGATGGAGGTAAAACCCTACGTCCTGCTTGATTAATATTGATGATATGGGTAGTACAAGAGTAGATCTACCACGAGATCAAGGAGGCTAAACCCTAGAAGCTAGCCTACGGTATGATTCTTGTCTGATGAAGTTGTCCTACGGACGAAAACCCTCCGGTTTATATAGACACCGGAGAGGGTTAGGGTTACACAAAGTCAGTTACAATGGTAGGAGATCTTGAATATCCGCATTGCCAAGCTTGCCTTCCACGCCAAGGAAAGTCCCATCCGGACACGGGACGAAGTCTTCAATCTTGTATCTTCATAGTCCTGGAGTCCGGCTGAAGGTATAGTCCGGCTACCTGAACACCCCCTAATCCAGGACTCCCTCAGTAGCCCCTGAACCAGGCTTCAATGACGATGAGTCTGGCGCATAGATTGTCTTCGGCATTGCAAGGCGGGTTCCTCCTCCAAATTCTTCATAAAAGTTTGTAAACACCAAAAGTAGTGTCCGGCTCTGCAAAATAAGTTTCCACGCATTGCCACAGAGAGAATAATACTAACACAAATCTAATCTGCTGACGTATTCCGCAGCGTGACATGACACTACGGCCAAGCCTCTATTCGAATCATTTTCACTTTTCCACCTCAGCGTGTTTTGCGAGGCGGTTTCCTTGGCACGTCTTGTCAAAGTAGAGATCGTGTCCCCCATTTACGGGATTCTCATCAATATGGACGTGGGTAACCCAACCGAGCCATTTATCACGGCGCCGGGCAAGCGAGTTTTACTAGGCTAGTGGGGACGCACAGTCGCATCCGCCCATATAAGGGGATAAGGATCCACCTTTTTACCTACACCTTCTTCTTCCTTTGCCCATCCATCTTCTGCGCACCCGAGCTCCAGCGTCCAAGCCCGCACTTCCTACCTCAACCTTCTCCGACAATGTCCGGAGCGGGAGGCAAGTGGATGGTCTCCTCTGTTACGGAGAGCCATGTCAAAAAGCTAAGGAAGGCCAGATACCTGTCCAAAGACATCGCGCACCGGCTTCCTGAGGAGGGGCAGCTTCTCCCCACCCCAAGGCCCCATGAGAGGGTAGTATTTCTTCCCCACTTCCTCCGTGGACTAGGTTTTCCTCTCCACCCATTCGTCCGTGGGCTCATGTTCTACTATGGCCTAGATTTCCACGATTTGGCCCCGAACTTCATCCTCAATATCTCAGCGTTTATCGTCGTGTGCGAGGCTTTCCTATGCATCCGCCCCCATTTCGGCCTCTGGCTCAAGACCTTCAGCGTCAAGCCAAAGGTGGTGCGCGGCAACCAGGCGGAGTGCGGAGGTGCCATGGCGGGAAAAATAGCCAACGTCCTATGGCTCGAGGGCTCCTTTGTGGAGACCTTGAAGGGGTGGCAGTCAGGGTGGTTTTACATCACCGAGCCACGCGATCTGAAGTGGATCGCAGCCCCTGAATTTCGATCTGAACCCCCTACGCGGCTCACGTCCTGGAAGGAGATGGGCTTGTCGTGGGGCGACGAAGAAGAGGTGACCGGACTGCAAAAATGCATCCGGTCCCTGGTGAACAAGCAGCTTAGGCTTGCCAACGTAGTCCAGGTCATGCTCGTCCGCCGGATCCTTCCGTGTCAAGAACGGGACTTCAATCTGTGGGAGTTCAACCCGGCGCAACACCGGACTCTGAGCAGGCTCTTCGACACGACGTACGAAGGTGCCTGGAAGGAGCTAACCAAAGGCGCCGAAGCTCCCGCATCCACCTCCGAGGACCGTGGATTCAGCTCGCAGCGTCCTGCTGGCGAGGTAAAATATTTTCATCTTTTATAGGATGTTAAGTTTCTTCATAGTTTGACTCATGCGGGATCTAAACTCCCTCACCTTTGACAGGATTGGCAGGCGCAGTCTGGACTGATTAACTGTCCGGCTCCCTTGCCCGAAGACCCAGCCCCTGCTCTCCTAGTGAAGCTGCTGGTTCCGGCACCTTATGTGGTGCCGGAGAAGAAGGCCAAGAAGAAGAAGGCCATGGGGACTCGAAAGAGTTCCCGGCATATGGTGGTGTCGGTCTCGTCGTCCGACGAGTCCGAGACGCACTCCTCCCGTGAAGACGAGGAGGAGGAAGAAGAGACCTCTCCCCTCCAGCGGGGGGAGGAAAGAAGAGGAAGGCCGCCCCAGTAGGGGAGGCCGAAGGGTCCAAGAAGAGGAAAACCCCTCCGCCGGACTACGCTCCTGACGCCGACGAGGACGAAGAGGAGTGGCCGGACAGGACCAAGCATCCGGCGAAATTGTAAATGTTCGGATACCAAAATAACTCATGATATTCCTTTTGTTGCGCAGCTTTCCCTAATGTCGAATATCATCATGCAGCCCGCCCAAGGACGGGCTCGATGAGTCGTCGAGCGGCTCCCTGGATTCCTCGGACGTGAATTCAGTTCCGCCCGCTGCCTCCCCCTGCGTTGCGGATGATGCCGAAGTGGCATCGTGACAAGCTCCGGGGAAAGAGGAGGTGGTCCAGGAGGAACCGCGAGGCGACCTCCCAGACTCCAGGCGTAAAGGGGACAAGACCCCTCAGGGCTCCAAGTCCGGCTTTAAGCCGGACACCGCGCCGGAATCATCAACGGTTCCGGACCGCGGCAGGCGAACTCCTGCCAAGAGGAGCAAGCCTATTGAGACGGCATCCTCCATCCAACCGGAGGCGCCGGACAATCTGCTGGAGGTGCTTAAGGGCGCCTCCATCTACGAGGATCACCGTACCATCATGAGTACGGTGGTCCAGAAGGTTCGGTCCGCCAAAAGCGGACTGACTGAAGCTTGTGCTAGCCTTCTAACAGGCTTCGAGGTAAGTAAAAAATATATAGAAATATCACCGCATAGACAGTAGCCCCTGATGCTCTGTTTGGCGTTCGGAAAGAAAAGCCGAATAGAGGATCTATTATATATCGCAGGAGTCTAACTGAAAAGGAGTCAATATACGTATGCAGGCTTCGCTGCTGGCCACCGCCGCACTGACTGCAGAGGTGGGTGCCCTGAAGCAGGGCCTCGAGCGGACCGAGCAAGAGCTCGGCCTTGCCAAACGGCAGCTCGAGGAGAAAGAAGGTAAGAGATACCTTATAGAAAAAATGCCTATAAGAAGACGCAATTGCAAAAAATGACAGGAGTACACTGCTTATTGTAGGGGCCACAACTGAGGTGGCGACCCTCAAGCAGGCGTTGTCCGAGGCCGAGAAGAAAGCGGCCACGGAGCGCACCGAGTGGGAGAAATTTGAGGCACAGGTCGGCGGGGTGCAGCGAGAGCTTCAGGTTCTCATGAAAAAACATGAGAGTTTGGAGCTCGACTCAAAGACGCGAGCGTCCGAACTTGCTGCGGCCCTTAAAACTGCCGAATTTGCCAAGGCCGAAGCCCAGAAGGCCCTCCAGGAATTGGATGTGGTGAAAAAGATAGCGGCGGGTAAGGCATTCTCTATGCAAAGCAGACATATAAAAGTAAGCTACTTGTTACTTACCCAAATCCAGAGCTCTCTAGGGGCATTCGCAGATCTTCCTCACAGCGTATCCGATGCCGCCGCATTCTACCGAGCCGAGGAAGGCAGCTCGACAGAGAAGGTGTTCTGGTCTCAGTACGCTGAGGCTGGACACCCTGTGCCCCTGAGCGACCAGATGAAGCAGCTGGTCGAGCTTGACAAGGCGGCCGAACAAGCCCTAAAGGGCTTCATAGATCGGCTGTGGCCTGGAGAGGCCCTGCCTGGGAGCTACTTCGGATTGGCGCGGTGGCTGGTGGAGGCTTGTCCAAGGCTCGAGGTCATCAAGCGCTCCGTCTGCATCGAAGGTGCCCGTAGGGCCCTTGCCCGTGCAAAGGTGCACTGGGGTAAGCTGGATGGTGAGAAGCTTGTGAGGGACGGGCCGCCGCCGGGGAAGGAGCATCGCAAGCCCGAGAACTATTACAAGGATGTTCTAGCTGGTGCCCGCCTTATGGCGGATGAATGTATCAAGGATGTAATTTTTGAATGAACTCGCTCGTGTTATCCTATGCGTTGAAAACTTGTTCATACGCACTAAGCAATGCTTGTTGAATTTAAAATATTACTTTTTGTGCGACCGTTTATCAAAAAATTGAGAGATGGCCAGTCGTCGGCTTCTGCCCCCATGCCACTAGTGCTGGGGTGTTCGGGATAAACCTGAGCGCTCTTTTTCTCATGATTGGGTCCATCGAGGGAGGCGCTCATCACAACGAACAAGGCAATCGGACTATAATGCTTAAACACTCTCACTTAGCCACAGAACTCTATAATTTTAAATTCGGCGAAGCCCCTAGTATTCAGAAGGCCGAGTTCGGGGCGCTATCCACGCCTGGGCCGGACAAAGCTGGTTCCTCGCTCGAAGCGGCATAAGTCTTTAAGGACTCGAAAAACCTCTCGAATAGCGACCGGTCTCTCGCCTCATCATGACAGTCAGTTTTAGCTTTCTCTACCGAGGTGCTCAGCCCAGCTCAACTAGGGCACAATCGTAGTAGTTCTCCTAGTGCTACCTTAGCCGATAGAGCGGAACGTAAGGCACCAAAACATAGGAGCCGGGCAAACCCAACTATTGACCCAAATCATGATTCGGAGCCGATGCATATAGTGCTATAAGTTCGGGGTGCCGCACTTGTGAAAGTGTACGGACTTCTCACGCCATATTGATGGGTACTGAAGCCCCTAGCGTACTTTTGCCGTACCACAGTGTACGGATGCAACATGTTATTAATAAACATATATAAAAAGGGGATAATGCGAAAAATAGACAGAAAGCTATGCATTGTTTATAGAAAGGCTGCTATAAAAGCGGAACGATACAAATACTGTGATAAGCAAAAGAAATTGTGAAGGAAATATGCCCTAGAGGCAATAATAAAGTTATTATTTATTTCCTTACATCATGATAAATGTTTATTATTCATGCTAGAATTGTATTAACCGGAAACATAATACATGTGTGAATACATAGACCAACAGAGTGTCACTAGTATGCCTCTACTTGACTAGCTCGTTAATCAAAGATGGTTATGTTTCCTAACCATGAACAAGGAGTTGTTATTTGATTAACGAGGTCACATCATTAGTAGAATGATCTGATTGACATGACCCATTCCATTAGCTTAGCACCCGATCGTTTAGTATGTTGCTATTGCTTTCTTCATGACTTATACATGTTCCTATAACTATGAGATTATGCAACTCCTATTTACCGGAGGAACACTTTGGGTACTACCAAACGTCACAACGTAACTGGGTGATTATAAAGGAGTACTACAGGTGTCTCCAATGGTAGATGTTGGGTTGGCGTATTTCGAGATTAGGGTTTGTCACTCCGATTGTCGGAGAGGTATCTCTGGGCCCTCTCGGTAATGCACATCACATAAGCCTTGCAAGCACTGCAACTAATAAGTTAGTTGTGAGATGATGTATTACGGAACGAGTAAAGAGACTTGCCGGTAACGAGATTGAACTAGGTATTGGATACCGACGATCGAATCTCGGGCAAGTAACATACCGATGACAAAGGGAACAACGTATGTTGTTATGCGGTCTGACCGATAAAGATCTTCGTAGAATGTGTAGGAGCCAATATGGGCATCCAGGTCCCGCTATTGGTTATTGACCGGAGACGTGTCTCGGTCATGTCTACATTGTTCTCGAACCGTAGGGTCCGCACGCTTAACGTTACGATGACAGTTATTATGAGTTTATGCATTTTGATGTACCGAAGGTTGTTCGGAGTCCCGGATGAGATCACGGACATGACGAGGAGTCTCGAAATGGTCGAGACGTAAAGATTGATATATTGGAAGCCTATGTTTGGGCACCGGAAGTGTTCCGGGTGAAATCGGGATTTTACCGGATTACCGGGAGGGTTACCGGAACCCCCCGGGAGGCAAATGGGCCTATTGGGCCTTAGTGGAAAAGAGAGAAGGGGCAGCCCACAGGCTAGCCGGCCGAACCCCCCTTCCCTAGTCCTATTAGGACTAGGAGAAGGGGCCGGCCCCCCTCTCTTCTCTTTCTCCCGAAGAGTCCTATTAGGAATAGGATTTGGGGGAAGGAGTCCTACTCCCGGTAGGAGTGGGACTCCTCCCTGCGCCTCCCTCCTAGCCGGCCGACCCCCTTGCCCCTGGTCCTTTATATATGGGGGCAGGGGGCACCCCATAGACACACAACTTGATCCTTGAGATCGTCCCTTAGCCGTGTGCGGTGCCCCCTGCCACCAAATTCCACCTCGATCGTACCGTTGTAGTGCTTAGGCGAAGCCCTGCGTCGGTAGTACATCAAGATCGTCACCACGCCATCGTGCTGACGGAACTCCTCCCCGAAGCTTTGCTGGATCGGAGCCCGGGGATCGTCATCGAGCTGAACGTGTGCTAAGAACTCGGAGGTGCCGGAGTAACGGTGCTTGGATCGGTCGGATCGGGAAGAAGACGTACGACTACTTCCTCTATGTTGTGTGATCGCTTCCGCAGTCGGTCTGCGTTGGTACGTAGACAACACTCTCCCCTCTCGTTGCTGTGCATCACCATGATCTTGCGTGTGCGTAGGATTTTTTTTTGAAATTACTGCATTCCCCAACAGTGGCATCCGAGCCTAGGTTTTATGGTTTGATGTTATATGCACGAGTAGAACACAAGTGAGTTGTGGGCGATACAAGTCATACTGCCTACCAGCATGTCATACTTTGGTTCGGCGGTATTGTTGGTTGAGACGATCCGGACCAACCTTACGCGTACTCTTACGCGAGACCGGTTCCCTCGACGTGCTTTGCACATAGATGGCTTGCGGAAGACTGTCTCTCCAACTTTAGTTGAACCAAGTGTGACTACGCCCGGTCCTTGAGAAGGTTAAAACGGAGTCTATTTGACGAACTATCGTTGTGGTTTTGATGCGTAGGTGAGATGAGTTCTTACTTAAGCCCGTAGCAGCCACATAAAACTTGCAACAACAAAGTAGAGGACGTCTAACTTGTTTTTGCAGGGTATGTTGTGATGTGATATGGTCAAGGCATGATGCTGATTTTATTGTATGAGATGATCATGTTTTGTAACCGAGTTATCGGCAACTGGCAGGAGCCATATGGTTGTCGCTTTATTGTATGCAATGAAATCGCGATGTAATGCTTTACTAGATTACTAAACGGTAGTAATAGTCGTGGAAGCATAAGATTGGCGAGACGACAACGATGCTACGATGGAGATCAAGGTGTCGCGCCGGTGACGATGGTGATCATGACGGTGCTTCGGAGATGGAGATCACAGGCACAAGATGATGATGGCCATATCATATCACTTATATTGATTGCATGTGATGTTTATCCTTTTATGCATCTTATCTTGCTTTGATTGACGGTAGCATTATAAGATGATCTCTCACTAAATTATCAAGAAGTGTTCTCCCTGAGTATGCACCGTTGCCAAAGTTCGTCGTGCCCAGACACCACGTGATAATCGGGTGTGATAAGCTCTACGTCCATCTACAACGGGTGCAAGCCAGTTTTGCACACGCAGAATACTCAGGTTATACTTGACGAGCCTAGCATATGCAGATATGGCCTCGGAACACAGAGACCGAAAGGTCGAGCATGAATCATATAGTAGATATGATCAACATGACGATGTTCACCATTGAAAACTACTCCATCTCACGTGATGATCGGTTATGGTTTAGTTGATTTGGATCACGTGATCACTTAGAGGATTAGAGGGATGTCTATCTAAGTGGGAGTTCCTAAGTAATTTGATTAACTGAACTTAAACTTATCATGAACTTAGTACCTGATAGTATCTTGCTTGTTTATGTTGCTTGTAGATAGATGGCTCGTGCTATTGTTCCGTTGAATTTTAATGCGTTCCTTGAGAAAGCAAAGTTGAAAGATGATGGTAGCAATTACACGGACTGGGTCCGTAACCTGAGGATTATCCTCATTGCTGCACAGAAGAATTACGTCCTGGAAGCACCGCTGGGTGACAGGCCTGCTGCTGGAGCAACGCCAGATGTTATGAACGTCTGGCAGAGCAAAGCTGATGACTACTCGATAGTTCAGTGTGCCATGCTTTACGGCTTAGAATCGGGACTTCAACGACATTTTGAATGTCATGGAGCATATGAGATGTTCCAGGAGTTGAAGTTAATATTTCAAGCAAATGCCCGAATTGAGAGATATGAAGTCTCCAATAAGTTCTATAGCTGTAAGATGGAGGAGAACAGTTCTGTCAGTGAGCATATACTCAAAATGTCTGGGTATAATAATCACTTGATTCAGATGGGAGTTAATCTTCCAGATGATTGCGTCATTGACAGAATTCTCCAATCACTGCCACCAAGCTACAAGAGCTTCGTGATGAACTATAATATGCAAGGGATGAACAAGACTATTCCCGAGCTCTTCGCAATGCTGAAAGCTGCGGAGGTAGAAATCAAGAAGGAGCATCAAGTGTTGATGGTTAGCAAAACCACTAGTTTCAAGAAAAAGGGCAAAGGGAAGAAGAAGGGAAACTTCAAGAAGAACAGCAAGCAAGTTGCTGCTCAGGAGAAGAAACCCAAGTCTGGACCTAAGCCTGAAACTGAGTGCTTCTACTGCAAGCAGACTGGTCACTGGAAGCCGAACTGCCCCAAGTATTTGGCGGATAAGAAGGATGGCAAAGTGAGCAAAGGTATATGTGATATACATGTTATTGATGTGTACCTTACTAGAGCTCGCAGTAGCACCTGGGTATTTGATACTGGTTCTGTTGCTAATATTTGCAACTCGAAACAGGGACTACGGAATAAGCGGACACTAGCAAAGGACGAGGTGACGATGCGCGTGGGAAACGGTTCCAAAGTCGATGTGATCGCGGTCGGCACGCTACCTCTACATCTACCTTCGGGATTAATATTAGACCTAAATAATTGTTATTTGGTGCCAGCGTTAAGCATGAACATTATATCTGGATCTTGTTTAATGCGAGACGATTATTCATTTAAATCAGAGAATAATGGTTGTTCTATTTATATGAATAATATCTTTTATGGTCATGCACCTTTAAAGAGTGGTCTATTCTTGCTGAATCTCGAAGATAGTAACACACATATTCATAATGTAGAAGCCAAAAGATGCAAAGTTAATAATGATAGTGCAACTTATTTGTGGCACTGCCGTTTAGGTCATATCGGTGTAAAGCGCATGAAGAAACTCCATACTGATGGGCTTTTGGAACCACTTGATTATGAATCACTTGGTACTTGCGAACCGTGCCTCATAGGCAAGATGACTAAAACACCGTTCTCCGGTACTATGGAGAGAGCAACAGATTTGTTGGAAATCATACATACCGATGTATGTGGTCCGATGAATATTGAGGCTCGTGGCGGATATCGTTATTTTCTCTCCTTCACAGATGATTTAAGCAGATATGGGTATATCTACTTAATGAAACATAAATCTGAAACATTTGAAAGGTTCAAAGAATTTCAGAGTGAAGTTGAAAATCATCGTAACAAGAAAATAAAATTTCTACGATCTGATCGTGGAGGAGAATATTTGAGTTACGAGTTTGGTGTACATTTGAAAAATTGTGGAATAGTTTCGCAACTCACGCCACCCGGAACACCACAGCGTAATGGTGTGTACGAACGTCGTAATCGCACTTTACTAGATATGGTGCGATCCATGATGTCTCTTACTGATTTACCGCTATCGTTTTGGGGTTATGCTTTAGAGACGGCCGCATTCACGTTAAATAGGGCACCATCAAAATCCGTTGAGACGATGCCTTATGAACTATGGTTTGGCAAGAAACCAAAGTTGTCGTTTCTTAAAGTTTGGGGCTGCGATGCTTATGTGAAAAAGCTTCAACCTGATAAGCTCGAACCCAAAGCGGAGAAATGTGTCTTCATAGGATACCCAAAGGAAACTATTGGGTATACCTTCTATCACAGATCCGAAGGCAAGACATTCGTTGCTAAGAATGGATCATTTCTAGAGAAGGAGTTTCTCTCGAAAGAAGTGAGTGGGAGGAAAGTAGAACTTGACGAGGTAACTGTACCTGCTCCCTTATTGGAAAATAGTACATCACAGAAAACTGTTTTTGCGACACCTATGCCAATCAGTGAGGAAGATAATGATGATGATCATGAAGCTTCAGATCAAGATACTACTGAACCACGTAGATCAACCAGAGTGAGATCCGCACCAGAGTGGTATGGTAATCCAGTTCTGGAAGTCATGATGCTAGATCATGATGAACCTACGAACTATGAAGAAGCGATGGTGAGCCCAGATTCCGCAAAGTGGCTTGAGGCCATGAAATCTGAGATGGGATCCATGTATGAAAACAAAGTATGGACTTTGGTTGACTTGCCCGATGATCGGCAAGCAATTGAGAATAAATGGATCTTCAAGAAAAAGACTGACGCTGATGGTAATGTTACTGTCTATAAAGCTCGACTTGTCGCAAAAGGTTTTCGACAAGTTCAAGGGGTTGACTACGATGAGACTTTCTCACCCGTAGCGATGCTTAAGTCCGTCAGAATTATGTTAGCAATTGCCGCATTTTATGATTATGAAATATGGCAGATGGATGTCAAAACTGCATTCCTGAATGGATTTCTGGAAGAAGAGTTGTATATGGTACAACCAGAAGGTTTTGTCGATCCAAAAGGAGCTAACAAAGTATGCAAACTCCAGCGATCCATTTATGGGCTGGTGCAAGCATCTCAGAGTTGGAATAAACGCTTTGATAGTGTGATCAAAGCATTTGGCTTTATACAGACTTTTGGAGAAGCCTGTATTTACAAGAAAGTGAGTGGGAGCTCTGTAGCATTTCTGATATTATATGTGGATGACATATTGCTAATGGGAAATGATATAGAATTTCTGGATAGCATAAAGGGATACTTGAATAAAAGTTTTTCGATGAAAGACCTCGGGGAAGATGCTTACATATTAGGCATAAAGATCTATAGAGATAGATCAAGACGCTTAATTGGACTTTCACAAAGCACATACCTGGACAAGATTTTGAAGAAATTCAAAATGGATCAAGCAAAGAAAGGGTTCTTGCCTGTGTTACAAGGTATGAAATTGAGTAAGACTCAATGCCCGACCACTGCAGAAGATAGAGAGAAAATGAAAGATGTTCCCTATGCTTCAGCCATAGGCTCTATCATGTATGCAATGCTGTGTACCAGACCTGATGTGTGCCTTGCTATAAGTTTAGCAGGGAGGTACCAAAGTAATCCTGGAATGGATCACTGGACAACGGTCAAGAACATCCTGAAATACCTGAAAAGGACTAAGGATATGTTTCTCGTATATGGAGGTGACAAAGAGCTCACCGTAAGAGGTTACGTTGATGCAAGCTTTGACACTGATCCGGACGATTCTAAATCGCAAACCGGATACGTGTTTACTTTAAACGGTGGAGCTGTCAGTTGGTGCAGTTCTAAACAAAGCGTCGTAGCGGGATCTACATGTGAAGCGGAGTACATAGCTGCTTCGGAAGCAGCAAACGAAGGAGTCTGGATGAAGGAGTTCATATCCGATCTAGGCGTCATACCTAGTGCATCGGGTCCAATGAAAATCTTCTGTGACAATACTGGTGCAATTGCCTTGGCAAAGGAATCCAGATTTCACAAGAGGACCAAACACATCAAGAGACGCTTCAACTCCATCCGGGATTTAGTCCAGGTGGGAGACATAGAGATTTGCAAGATACATACGGATCTGAATGTTGCAGACCCGTTGACTAAGCCTCTTCCACGAGCAAAACATGATCAGCACCAAGGCTCCATGGGTGTTAGAATCATTACTGTGTAATCTAGATTATTGACTCTAGTGCAAGTGGGAGACTGAAGGAAATATGCCCTAGAGGCAATAATAAAGTTATTATTTATTTCCTTACATCATGATAAATGTTTATTATTCATGCTAGAATTGTATTAACCGGAAACATAATACATGTGTGAATACATAGACCAACAGAGTGTCACTAGTATGCCTCTACTTGACTAGCTCGTTAATCAAAGATGGTTATGTTTCCTAACCATGAACAAGGAGTTGTTATTTGATTAACGAGGTCACATCATTAGTAGAATGATCTGATTGACATGACCCATTCCATTAGCTTAGCACCCGATCGTTTAGTATGTTGCTATTGCTTTCTTCATGACTTATACATGTTCCTATAACTATGAGATTATGCAACTCCTGTTTACCGGAGGAACACTTTGGGTACTACCAAACGTCACAACGTAACTGGGTGATTATAAAGGAGTACTACAGGTGTCTCCAATGGTAGATGTTGGGTTGGCGTATTTCGAGATTAGGGTTTGTCACTCCGATTATCGGAGAGGTATCTCTGGGCCCTCTCGGTAATGCACATCACATAAGCCTTGCAAGCACTACAACTAATAAGTTAGTTGTGAGATGATGTATTACGGAACGAGTAAAGAGACTTGCCGGTAACGAGATTGAACTAGGTATTGGATACCGACGATCGAATCTCGGGCAAGTAACATACCGATGACAAAGGGAACAACGTATGTTGTTATGCGGTCTGACCGATAAAGATCTTCATAGAATGTGTAGGAGCCAATATGGGCATCCAGGTCCCGCTATTGGTTATTGACCGGAGACGTGTCTCGGTTATGTCTACATTGTTCTCGAACCGTAGGGTCCGCACGCTTAACGTTACGATGACAGTTATTATGAGTTTATGCATTTTGATGTACCGAAGGTTGTTCGGAGTCCCGGATGAGATCACGGACATGACGAGGAGTCTCGAAATTGTCGAGACGTAAAGATTTATATATTGGAAGCCTATGTTTGGGCACCGGAAGTGTTCCGGGTGAAATCGGGATTTTACCGGATTACCGGGAGGGTTACCGGAACCCCCCGGGAGGCAAATGGGCCTATTGGGCCTTAGTGGAAAAGAGAGAAGGGGCAGCCCACAGGCTAGCCGGCCGAACCCCCCTTCCCTAGTCCTATTAGGACTAGGAGAAGGGGCCGGCCCCCCTCTCTTCTCTTTCTCCTGAAGAGTCCTATTAGGAATAGGATTTGGGGGAAGGAGTCCTACTCCCGGTAGGAGTGGGACTCCTCCCTGCGCCTCCCTCCTAGCCGGCCGACCCCCTTGCCCCTGGTCCTTTATATACGGGGGCAGGGGGCACCCCATAGACACACAACTTGATCCTTGAGATCGTCCCTTAGCCGTGTGCGGTGCCCCCTGCCACCAAATTCCACCTCAATCGTACCGTTGTAGTGCTTAGGCAAAGCCCTGCGTCGGTAGTACATCAAGATCGTCACCACGCCGTCGTGCTGACGGAACTCCTCCCCGAAGCTTTGCTGGATCGGAGCCCGGGGATCGTCATCGAGCTGAACGTGTGCTAAGAACTCGGAGGTGCCGGAGTAACGGTGCTTGGATCGGTCGGATCGGGAAGAAGACGTACGACTACTTCCTCTACGTTGTGTGATCGCTTCCGCAGTCGGTCTGCGTTGGTACGTAGACAACACTCTCCCCTCTCGTTGCTATGCATCACCATGATCTTGCGTGTGCGTAGGATTTTTTTTGAAATTACTGCGTTCCCCAACAAATTGGACTATTTAACATGTCCTGGCTAGGGGCAGGCCGTGGAATTGTATTAAAAAACAGGTATACTGCTCGCAATAGAGACCACCTGGGAGTTCCATAATGCGGCGTGGCTTGTCTTCTTTCCTGGATCTTGTATCGATTGTGCGGCAGTTGAATTGCCGAACGGGTCATCCGAAGTATGGAGTCCTGAGAGAAAAAAAGAATCCGGCAGCCCCTGGTGCGGTTTAAGCCGTAATTCGGGCGTGCTGTGATAGTGCCCCTTCCCCTGTGCCCATGGTATTTCAAGAGCGTAGTTATGCACGCGAAGCACTGGTTTCGCTATATCGCGAGGGCTAGGGTTGGGGCCGCATTGCTACGCTAGCTTAGAACGTGCCAGGAGGTCTTGTTGTAGGGTACTCTCGGCTTTTTGAAAGCCGAGCTGGAGAACTGCCTGGAGAGGCTGCTTTGTACTTCTGCTGCGAGCGCTGCCGTGTGCTCCTCCGTTCGGAGGGAGCGTTTAGTGTTCCCATTGACCGTGATTACTCCTCTAGGGCCTGGCATCTTGAGCTTGAGGTATGCATAGTGCGGTACCGCGTTGAATTTTGCGAATGCGGTTCGCCCGAGCAGTGCGTGATAGCCACTACGGAACGGGACTATTTCAAAGATTAACTCCTCGCTTCGGAAGTTATCCAGAGATCCGAAGACCACTTCCAGTGTGACTGAGCCTGTACAGTTGGCTTATACACCCGGTATGACGCCTTTAAAGGTCGATTTGGTGGGCTTGATCCTCGAGGGATCTATGCTCATTTTTCGCACTGTATCCTAGTAAAGCAGGTTCAGGCTGCTGTCGCCGTCCATGAGGACTCTTGTGAGATGGAATCCACCAATGATTGGGTCTAGAACAAATGCGGCGAAGCTGTCGTGACGGATGCTAGTGGGGTGGTCCCTTAAATCAAAGGTGATCGGACAGGAGGACCATGGGTTGAACTTTGGGGCGATTGGCTCCATCGCATATACGTCCCGTAACACACGCTTCCGCTCCCTCTTGGGGATGTGGGTTGCGTATATCATGTTCACCGCCCGCACTTGCGGGGGAAATCCCTTCTATCCACTGTTGTTCGGCGATCTGGGCTCCTCCTCGTTGTCTCTATGCAGCCCCTTGTCTTTGTTTTTGGCTCTTAACTTGCCTGCCTGCTTGAACACCCAACAATCCTTGTTGGTGTGATTGGCTGGCTTTTCGGGGGTGCCATGTATCTGGCACAAGCGGTCGAGTATTCGGTCCAAACTGGACGGGCCCTGAGTATTTCTTTTGAATGGCTTTTTCCGTTGACCGGATTTGTAGCCTCGGAATTCGGCATTAACTGCCGTATCCTTGTTGCTGTCGCTGTTAACGCGGCGCTTTTGTTTGTTCCGTCGCGACCTGTCGCTTTTGTCCTTGGTATTCGAATTACCAGGGTTCTTGGTTAAATTGTTGCTGCGAGCTAGCCAGCTGTCTTCTCCCGCGCAAAAGCGGGTCATGAGTGTCGTTAGGGCTGCCATAGATTTCGGTTTTTCCTGTCCCAGGTGCCGGGCAAGCCACTCGTCACGGATATTATGCTTGAAGGCCGCTAAGGCCTCTGCGTCCGGACAGTCGACTATCTGGTTTTTCTTTGTTAGGAACCGTGTCTAGAATTGCCTGGCCGATTCCTCTGGCTGCTGAATTATGTGGCTTAGGTCATCGGCGTTCGGTGGTCGCACATAAGTGCCCTGGAAGTTATCAAGGAATGCGGCTTCCAGGTCCTCCCAAGAACCGATTGAGTCTACCGGCAAGCTGTTAAGCCAATGCCGGGCCGGTCCCTTAAGTTTGAGTGGGAGGTATTTGATGGCGTGTAGATCATCACCGCGGGCCATGTGGATATGAAGGAGATAATCCTCGATCCATACCGCAGGATCTATTGTGCCATCGTAAGATTCGATGTTTACGAGTTTGAAGCCCTCAGGGATTTTATGATCCATTACTTCATCTGTGAAGCATAGTGGGTGTGCGGCGCCTCTGTATTGGGCTATATCACGACGCAGCTCGAAGGAGCTTTGTCTGTTGAGTTCGGCCCGGCCGGATTTATTGCATCCAGAGTGACGATCACCGTCACGTGCCATGGGGCGCCTGCGCGATCCATAGATCAATCTTGTTTGCCTTGCGTTGTCCTCCAGTACGTCACGCAGGTCGGGCGCATTTTCCCGTGCCGTAGTATGCTTGACGCGGCGTCGGGGCATGGCTTGAGTGGAGGGCCAAGGGGCCTCTCTGTCGCGGCCGCGAGGTGGCCGGTCGGCCATGTCGTGCGCTGGTGATGTAGGTGCTTCCTCCTCTAATCGGGGTAGCAGCCTGCACTTTGGGTAACTCTTGGAGGGGCGTTCGAGTTCGTACTCTTCGGCCACAAGGACTTCAGTCCATCTGTCAGCTAGCAAATCCTGATCAGCTCTAAGCTGTTGCTGCTTTTTCTTGAGGCTGCTTGCCGTGGCCATAAGCCTGTGTTTAAAACGCTCTTGTTCGGTGAGATCCTCTGGCATGACAAACTCGTCGTCGTCGAGGCTTGCCTCGTCTTTGGAGGGAGGCATATAATTATCGTCCTCAACCTCTTGGTCCGCCGCCCTCTCATGAGGGATGGCTTCTCTGTCCTCCTGTGCTGAATCTTGTTGGAGGGGGTGTTCTTCGGCGCTATCCAGAGTAGTATTATCTCCCATGCCGTAATCACCATTTTTGCTTTGGCGGGATTTAAAGCGGCGCCGCTGACGCCGGCGCTTGGGCTGTTTCTTAGAGGTATCATCCCCTGCTGTTCCATCGCCATCTCCATCCTTTGGAGTGTCCACCATATATATGTCATATGACAAGGTGGCCTTCCAGCGCCCTACAGGTGCTGGTTTTTGTTCGTCTCCTTCATCGTCGTCCATGCCGTCGATGTCCTCGGAGTCGAAGTCAAGCATGTCGGTTAAGTCGTCGACAGTGGCTACGAAGTGTGTGGTGGGTGGGTTTTGAATTTCCTCATCGTCCATATCCCAACCTTGCTGACCGTAGTCCGGCCAGGGATCTCCTGATAAAGAGAGAGACTTTAGAGAATTCAGGATGTCGCCGAAGGGCGAGTGCTAAAAGATGTCCGCGGCAGTGAATTCCATTATCGGCGCCCAATCGGATTCAATTGGCAGGTGCGCGGGGGGCTCGGAGTTCGGAGAGGAATCCGGCTCCTCAGAGTCACGGGCCATGCGGAGTGCGGGGCTGGAGTTTGGCTCGATCGCCTCTGAGATCGCAGCCCCTGAGGCAGCGTCCAACCGCTGATCCTTGATCGGCGCAGTAGGCTCCGAATCAATGGTCGGAACCGATGCATGTGCGGCCTCCAAGGCGCTGTTCAGCGGCAGAGCTATATCATGCCCATCGAGACAGTGCAGCGTGCTTGGCTGTGGCTCGAATCCGTCGATCATCAAGTCCCCGCGGATGTCAGCCGTGTAGTTTAGGCTTCCAAACCTGACTTGATGGCCAAGGGCGTAGCTTTCGATCTGCTCAAGGTGGCCAAACGAATTGGCGCACAGTGCGAAGACGCCAAAGACGAAGATCTGTCCGGGGAGAAAAGTCTCACCCTGGACTGCATCGTTGTTGATGATCGAAGGAGCCATCGGGCCTAAAAGCGACGACACAGAGGAACTCTCAATGAAAGCACCAATGTCGGTGTCAAAACCGGCGGATCTCGGGTAGGGGGTCCCGAACTGTGCGTCTAGGCCGGATGGTAACAGGAGGCAAGGAACACGATGTTTTACCCAGGTTCGGGCCCTCTTGATGGAGGTAAAACCCTACGTCCTGCTTGATTAATATTGATGATATGGGTAGTACAAGAGTAGATCTACCACGAGATCAAGGAGGCTAAACCCTAGAAGCTAGCCTACGGTATGATTGTTGTCTGATGAAGTTGTCCTACGGACTAAAACCCTCCGGTTTATATAGACACCGGATAGGGTTAGGGTTACACAAAGTCGGTTACAATGGTAGGAGATCTTGAATATCCGCATCGCCAAGCTTGCCTTCCACGCCAAGGAAAGTCCCATCCGGACACGGGACGAAGTCTTCAATCTTGTATCTTCATAGTCCTGGAGTCCGGCTGAAGGTATAGTCCGGCTACCCGAACACCCCCTAATCCAGGACTCCCTGACCTAGTTTATGCGTTGCTTCGTAAGGGGCTGATTTGGATCCATATGTTTCATGCTATGGTTAGGTTTACCTTAATTCTTCTTTCGTAGTTGCGGATGCTTGCGAGGGGGGTTAATCATAAGTGGGATGCTTGTCCAAGGAAGGGAAGTACCCAAGCACCGGTCCACCCACATACCAGATTATCAAAGTAACGAACACGAATCATATGAGCATGATGAAAACTAGCTTGGCGATAATTCCCATGTGTCCTCGGGAGCGCTTTCCTTTATATAAGAGTTTCTCGAGGCTTGTCCTTTGCTACAAAAAGGATTGGGCCACCTTGCTGCACCTTGTTTACTTTTGTTACTTGTTATCCGTTACGAACTACCTTATCACAAAACTATTCGTTACCGATAATTTCAGTGCTTGCAGAGAATACCTTACTGAAAACTGCCTGTCATTTCCTTCTGCTCCTCGTTGGGTTCGACACTCTTACTTATCGAAAGGACTACGATAGATCCCCTATACTTGTGGGTCATCAAGACTCTTTTCTGGCGCCATTGCCAGGGAGTGAAGCACCTTTGGTAAATGGAATTTGGTAAGGAAAAATTTATATAGTGTGCTGAAATTTACTGTCACTTGTGACTATGGAAAACAATCCTTTGAGGGGCTTGTTAGGGGTATCTTCACCCGACTAGTAGAGCAAAGAGTTTCTCCTCAATCTACTGAACCTACTGAAAATGTTTACTTTGAAATTCCTTTGGGTGTGATAGAGAAACTGCTAGCTAATCCTTTTACTAGAGATGGAGCATTACATCCCGATATGCACCTAATATATGAGGATGAAGTTTGTGGATTATTTAAGCTTGCAGGTATGCCCGAGGATGTTATCAAGAAGAAGGTATTCCCTTTATCTTTGATGGGAAAGGTATTAACATGGTTTAGGCTATGTGATGATATTGGATCATGGAACTACAACCGATTGAAATTGGAGTTTCATCAAAAGTTTTATCCTATGCATCTGGTTCAGCGTGATCATAATTATATATATAATTTTCTGCCTCGCGAAGGAGAAAGTATCAATCAAGCTTGGGGGAGGCTTAACTCAATGTTATATTCATGCCCCAATCATGAGCTCTCAAGAGAAATTATTATTCAAAAATTTTATGCTCGGCTTTCTCTCAATAATCACTCCATGCTCGATACTTCTTGTACTGGTTCTTTTATGATGAAGACTATTGAATTCAGATGGGATTTATTGGAAAGAATTAAACACAACTTTGAAGATTGGGAACTCAACGAAGGTAAGGAGTCAGGTATAACACCTAAGTTTGATTGTGTTAAATCTTTTATGGATATCGATGCTTTTCGTGAATTTAGCACTAAATATGGACTTGACTCTGAGATAGTAGCTTCTTTCTGTGAATCATTTGCTACTCATGTTAATCTCCCTAAGGAGAAGTGCTTTAAATATCATCCTCCCATTGAAGTAAAAGTAGTTGAACCTATTAAAGTTGAAGAAAATACTATCAGTTATAATGTTGATCCTATTGTTCCTACCAATTATATTGAGAAACCACCTTTCCCTGTTAGAATAAAGGATCATGCTAAAGCTTCAACTGTGGTTCGTATGAGTAATGCTAGAACACCTACACCCCCTAAGCAAATTAAAGTTGAACCTAGTATTGCTATGGTTAAAGATCTCTTGGTCGATAATATTGATGGGTATGTTATTTACTTGTGTGATGAAGCTGCTAGAATTGCTAGATCCGATAATAAAGATAAACATAGACTTGTTGTAGGCATGCATGTTGTTTCTGTTAACATAGGATATCATTGCTATCATGGCTTATGTGACATGGGTGCTAGTGCGAGTGCAATACCTCATTCTTTATATGAAGAAATTATGCATGATATTGCACCTGCTGAGATAGAAGGTATTGATGTTACAGTTAAGCTTGCCAATAGAGATACTATTTCACCAGTTGGGATTGTTAGAGATGTTGAAGTCTTGTGTGGGAAGGTTAAATATCCTACAGATTTTCTTGTTCTTGGTTCCCCACAAGATGACTTTTGTCCCATTATATTTGGTAGACCCTTCTTGAATACTGTTAGTGCTAAGATAGACTGCAAAAAGGATATTGTCACCGTTGGTTTAGGGGATATGTCTCATGATTTCAATTTTGCTAAATTTTGTAGACAACCCCACGATAAAGAATTGCCTAGTAAATATGAAATTATTGGTCTTGCTTCTATTGCCGTGCCTCCTAATGATCCTTTAGAAAAATATTTGCTAGACCATGAAAATGATATGTTTATGAATGAAAGAATGGAAATAGATGAAGTCTTCTTTAAACAGGGACCTATTTTGAAACACAACTTGCCTGTTGAAATTCTAGGGGATCCTCCTCCACCCAAGGGTGATCCCGTGTTTGAGCTTAAAACATTACCTGACACTCTTACATATGCTTATCTTGATGAAAAGAAGATATATCATGTTATTATTAGTGCTAACCTTTCAGAGCAGGAAGAAGAGAAATTATCGAAAACTCTGAAGAAGCACCGCGCTGCTATTGGATATACTCTTGATAATCTTAAGGGCATTAGTCCCACTCTATGCCAGCACAAATAAAATTGGAGAAAGATGCTAAACCGGTTGTTGATCACCAACGATGGTTAAATCCTAAGATGAAAGAAGTGGTAAGAAATGAAATACTAAAGCTTCTGGAGGCAGGTATAATTTATCCTGTTGCTGATAGTCAGTGGGTAAGTCCTGTCTATTGTGTCCCTAAGAAGGGAGGTATTACTGTTGTCCCTAATGATAAAGATGAATTGATCCCACAAAGAATTGTTATAGGTTATAGAATGGTAATTGATTTACGCAAATTAAAAAAAGCTACTAGAAAGGATCATTACCCTTTACCCTTTATTGATCACATGCTAGAAAGATTATCCAAACATACACATTTTTGCTTTCTATATGGTTATTCTGGTTTCTCTCAAATACCTGTGTCGAAAGAGGATCAGGAAAAGACCACTTTTTCTACTTGCCCTTTTCGGTACCTTTGCTTATAGGCATATGCCTTTTGGTTTATGTAATGCACCTGCTACCTTTCAAAGATGTATGACTGCTATATTCTCTGACTTTTGTGAAAAGATTGTTGAGGTTTTCATGGATGATTTCTCCGTGATGGAACTTATTTTGATGATTGCTTAAGCAACCTTGATCGAGTTTTGCAGAGATGTGAAGAAACTAATCTTATCTTGAATTGGGAGAAGTGCCACTTTATGGTTAATGAAGGTATTGTCTTGGGGTATAAAGTTTCTGAAAGAGGTATTGAAGTTGATAAAGCTAAAGTTGATGCTATTGAAAAGATGTCCTGTCCTAAGGAAATTAAAGGTATAAGAAGTTTTCTTGGTCATGCCGGTTTTTATAGGAGGTTCATTAAAGACTTCCCAAAAATTTCTAGGCCTTTGAATAATCTCTTACAAAAAGATGTTCCTTTTGTCTTTGATGATGATTGTGTAGAAGCATTTGAAATACTTAAGAAAGCGTTGATTTCTACACCTATTGTTCAACCACCTGATTGGAATTTACCCTTTGAAATTATGTGTGATGCTAGTGATTATGCTGTAGGTGCTGTCCTAGGAAAAAGAGTTGATAAGAAATTAAATGTTATTCAATATGCTAGTAAAACTCTAGACAGTGCCCAGAGAAATTATGCTACTACTGAAAAAGAATTTTTAGTAGTTGTATTTGCTTGTGATAAGTTCATACCTTATATTGTTGATTCTAAAGTAACTGTTCACACTGATCATGCTGCTATTAAATATCTTATGGAAAAGAAAGATGCTAAACCTAGACTTATTAGATGGGTTCTCTTGCTACAAGAATTTGATTTACATATTATTGATAGAAAGGGAGCCGAGAACCCCGTTCTAGATAACTTGTCTAGGTTAGAAAATGTTCTTGATGACCCACTACCTATAGATGATTACTTTCCTGATGAACAATTAGCTGTCATAAATCCTTCTCATACTGCTCCATGGTATGCTGATTATGCTAATTACATTGTTGCTAAATTTATACCACCTAGTTTCACATACCAGCAAAAGAAAAAGTTTTCTATGATTTAAGACATTACTTCTAGGATGACCCACACCTTTATAAAGAAGGACTAGATGGTGTTATTAGATGTTGTGTACCTGAGTATGAACAGGAACAGATCCTACGCAAGTGTCACTCCGAGGCTTATGGAGGACACCACGCTGGAGATAGAACTGCACATAAGGTATTGCAGTCCGGTTTTTATTGGCCTACTCTTTTCAAGGATGCCCATAAGTTTGTCTTGTATTGTGGTGAATGTCAAAAATTGGTAATATTACTAGACGTCGAGAAATGCCTATGAACTATTCACTTGTTATTGAACCATTTGATGTTTGGGGCTTTGATTATATGGGACCGTTTCCTTCCTCTAATGGGTATACACATATTTTAGTTGTTGTTGATTACGTTACTAAGTGGGTAGAAGCTATTCCAACTAGTAGTGCTGATCATAACACCTCTATTAAGATGCTTAAAGAAGTTATTTTTTTGAGGTTTGGAGTCCCTAGATGTTTAATGACTGATGGTGGTTCACATTTTATTCATGGTGCTTTTCGTAAAATGCTTGCTAAGTATGATGTTAATCATAGGATTGAATCTCCATACCACCCACAGTCTAGTGGTCAAGTAGAACTGAGTAATAGAGAGCTTAAATTATTTTTGCAAAAGACTGTTAATAGATCTAGAAAGAATTTGTCCAAGAAACTCGATGATGCATTATGGGCCTATAGAACTACATATAAAAATCCTATGGGTATGTCTCCATATAAAATGGTTTATGGAAAAGCATGTCACTTACCTGCCGAACTAGAACATAAGGCATATTGGGCCATTAAAGAGCTCAATTATGATTTCAAACTTGCCGGTGAGAAGAGACTATTTGACATCAGCTCTCTTGATGAGTGGAGAACCCAGGCCTATGAGAATGCCAAACTATTTAAAGAGAAAGTTAAAAGATGGCATGACAAAAGGATACAAAAGTGTGAGTTTAATGTATGTGATTATGTTCTGTTATACAACTCTCGTTTAAGATTTTTTGTAGGAAAACTTCTCTCTAAATGGGAAGGTCCTTACGTTATCGAGGAGGTCTATCGTTCCGGTGCCATAAAAATCAACAACTTCGATGGCACAAATCCGAGGGTGGTGAATGGTCAAAGAATCAAACATTATATCTCAGGTAACCCTATAAATGTTGAAACCAATGTTATTAATACCATAACCCGGAGGAGTACATAAGGGACACTTTCCAGAACGTTTCAGACTCTGAAAAGGAATAGGTATGTGGTACGGTAAGTAAACCGACTCCAAAACAGTTCTAATAGCAAATTTTCTCCATTTTGGAATATTTAAGAAAATAGGAAAATAAGAAGTAGTCCGGAAAGGACATGAGGTATCCACGAGGGTGGAGGGCGCGCCCCCTGCCTCGTGGTCACCTCGTGTGCCCTCCGGACTCTGATTTCTTGCACAATACTTCTTTTGGTCGGTAAAAATTCATTATATAATCTCCCGAAGGTTTTAACCACCGTACCACGCAAATATATCATGTTTTTGTTTCGAGCTGTCTCTGCTACAGATTTAGAGCAAGATGTCTTCTCAAGAGTCAGTTGGGGAGAGTCGATGTCTCATCCGACACCGGGACCAGGAGCAAACAGTGATGCTGACCACTTTGGGCCATCAATGGAGGAAGAGATGGAGGCCGACTTGAAAAGGATAGATGCCATGGAGGAGGATCAAGAAGTTACCTCTCATCTCCAAGCCAAATTTACGATGGAGGAACTTCAGAGCTGAACAATTCCAAACTCAGTCACCCCTCCCAATGTTAGATTTCTTTCTTATGAAAATATGAAAAAGAGTGTTACTTGTTCTCCCGCAGCTATGTAATATCCATGGGTGCAAGGAGCTTTAGCCGTCATGGGTAAGCTCTATAGGGAAATAATGGATCTCAAGCAGCAAGTCAATAAGCTCGAGGGAGAGAATCATATCCTAAGGGGCATCATCATCAAGAATATCACATCATCACCTCCGAAGAAAGAGACATAAACACATGGGTATGGGCACTCCCCTTGGCAACTGCCAAGCTTGGGGGAGGTGCCCCGGTATCGTATCACCATCACACTTCTATCTTTATTGTTTTTCTTAGTTCAATCCTTTTAGTTATATCTTGATCTAGTGGAATAAAGTTTAGTATGATCTAGCTTTGAGTTTTTGTGTTGATCCTTATCTATGTAATCGAGTCCATGAGCTATATATAATAGTCAATGGCTTGTTTATCTTGCTATGATCTTGAGGGAATAAAAAAAGAAAAAAAGAGGAGAAAGAATAAAAAGAAATAAAGAGATCATATTGATCTTATGGAGAGTAATGACTTGACATATAAAGAGTATGATGAATAAAAGTTGTTGAAAGTTGACAAACGTAGTTTTGGTCATCTTTGCAATTAATAGGAAGTAATAAAGAAAGATATGTTCCCACATATAAATATACTATCTTGGACATCTTTTATGATTGTGAGCGCTCATTAAAATATGACATGCTAAAAAGTTGATGTTGGACAAGGAATACAACATAATGGGTTATGTTTTCTTATATCCGAAATAAATTATATTGTCATGGATCATCCAACATGTTGAGCTTGCCTTTCCCCCTCATGCTAGCCAAATTCTTTGCACCAAGTAGAGATACTACTTGTGCCTCTAAATATCCTTAAAACCAGTTTTTCCATGAGAGTCCACCATATCTGCCTATGGATTGAGTAAGATCCTTAAAGTAAGTTGTCATTGTTGCAAGCAATAAAAATTGCTCTCTAAATATGTATGATCTATTAGTGTGGAGAAAATAAGCTTTATACGAGCTTGTGATATGGAAGAAATAAAAGCGATGGACTGCATAATAAAGGTCCTTATCACAAGTGGCAATATAAAGTGATGTTCCTTTGCATTAAGATTTTGTGCATCCAACCATAAAAGCACATGACAACCTCTGCTTCCCTCTACGAAGGGCATATCTTTTATTTTTTGTCTTATACCTTATACAAGAGTCATGGTGATCTTCACCTTTCCTTTTTACATTTTATGCTTTGGCAAGCACTATGTGTTGGAAAGATCTTGATATATATAGCTAATTGGATGTGGGTTTTCATAAAGAATTATTGTTGACATTATCCTTGAGGTAAAAGGTTGGGAGGCAAAACTATAAGCCCCTATCTTTCTCTGTGTCCGATTAAAACTTCATACCCATAAGTATTGCATGAGTGTTAGCAATTGTGAAAGACTAAATAATAGTTGAGTATGTGGACTTGCTAAAAAGCTCTTATATTGACTCTTTCCGATGTTATGATAAATTGCAATTGCTTCAATGACTAAGACCATAGTTTGTTGGTTTTCAAAGAATGTTCTGATTCATACTCGACATTGTGAATAGATTGTTACTTTAGCATTAGAAACCATATGACTATATATATGTTGTTGTTCTAAGAATGATCATGATGCCCTCATGTCCGTATTTTATTTTATCGACACCTCTATCTCTAAACATGTGGACATATTATTTGATACCGGCTTTCGCTTGAGGACAAGCAAGGTCTAAGCTTGGGGGAGTTGATACGTCCATTTTGCATCATGCTCTTATATCGATATTTATTGCATTATGGGCTGTTATTACACATTATGTGACAATACTTATGCCTTTTCTCTCTTATTTTACAAGGTTTACATGAAGAGGGAGAATGCCGATAGCTGGAATTCTGGGCTAGAAAAGGAGAAAATATAAGAGACCTATTCTGCACAACTCCAAAAGTCCTAAAACTCCACAAAAGTCAGTTTTGGAATATATTAAAAATATTGGGCGAAGAAAGCACCAGAGGGGGGCCAGCCACCGTCCACGAGGGTGGGGGCACGCCCCCTGCCTCGTGGGCCACCTGGCAGGCCTCCGATGCCCATCTTCTGGTATAAGGTGTCTTTTGCCCTGGAAAAAATTAAGAAGGAAGTTTTTGGGATGAAGCGCCGCTGTCTCGAGGCGGAACCTTGGCGGAACCAATCTAGGGCTCCGGCGGAGCTGTTCTGCCGGGGAAACATCCCTCCGGGAGGGGGAAATCGTCACCATCGACCCTCTCATCGGGAGGGGGTAAATCTCCATCAACATCTTCACCAGCACCATCTCCTCTCAAACCCTAGTTCATCTCTTGTATCCGATCTTTGTCTCAAAACCTTAGATTGGTACCTATGGGTTGCTAGTAGTGTTGATTACTCCTTGTAGTTGATGCTAGTTGGTTTATTCGGTGGAAAATTATATGTTCAGATCCTTTATGCATATTAATACCCCTCTGATTATGAACATGAACATTATTTGTGAGTAGTTACGTTTGTTCCTGAGGACATGGGAGAAGTCTTGTTATAAGTAGTCATGTGAATTTGGTATTCATTCGATATTTTGATGAGATGTATGTTGTCTTTCCTCTAGTGGTGTTATGTGAACATCGACTACATGACACTTCACCATTGTTTGGGCCTAGGGGAAGGCATTGGGAAGTAATAAGTAGATGATGGGTTGCTAGAGTGACAGAAGCTTAAACCCTAGTTTATGCGTTGCTTCGTAAGGGGCTGATTTGGATCCATATGTTTCATGCTATGGTTAGGTTTACCTCAATTCTTCTTTTGTAGTTACGGATGCTTGCGAGGGGGGTTAATCATGAAGGAAATATGCCCTAGAGGCAATAATAAAGTTATTATTTATTTCCTTATTTCATGATAAATGTTTATTATTCATGCTAGAATTGTATTAACCGGAAACATAATACATGTGTGAATACATAGACAAACAGAGTGTCACTAGTATGCCTCTACTTGAATAGCTCGTTAATCAAAGATGGTTATGTTTCCTAACCATAGACAAAGAGTTGTTATTTGATTAACGGGATCACATCATTAGTTGAATGATCTGATTGACTTGACCCATTCCATTAGCTTAGCACCCGATCGTTTAGTATGTTGCTATTGCTTTCTTCATGACTTATACATGTTCGTATGTGTAACACCCCGGATATAACTTTCCCAATTTGTAATCCAACTCTTGCCGTTTCTCGCTTTAAGTTAATTATTTTCTCGGGTTCGGGTTTTTGCCTCCGTGTGTTGTTATCGTTGTCATGCATCTCATATCATGTCATCATGTGCATTGCATTTGCATACGTGTTCATCTCATGCATTCGAGCATTTCCCCGTTGTCCGTTTTGCATTCCGGCGCCTCGTTCTCCTCCGGTGGTCATTTCTAGCTTTCTTTCATGTGTGGGGATTAAACATTTCCGGATTGGACCGAGACATGTCATGCGGCCTTGGTTTACTACCGGTAGACCGCCTGTCAAGTTTCGTTTCATTTGGACTTCATTTGATACTCCAACGGTTAACCGAGGGACCGAAAAGGCCTCGTGTGTGTTGCAGCCCAACACCCCTCCAATTTGGCCCAAAACCCACCAAACTCTGCTCCATCATCTAGAGCGTTCGATCACAATCGCGTGGCGGAAAACCGCACCTCATTTGGACTCTCCTAGCTCCCTCTATGCCTATATATACACGCCCCTCCGAAAATTCGTGGACCCCCTTCCCCTAACCCTAAAAAATAAGATCTCCGCCGCCGCCGGACAACGTCCGCACCGAGTCGGACGTGTCCGGATCCGCCGCCGCCTATCGCCGGCCGCCACGTGGCGTTTCCGCCGTCGCCGCCGAGGCCCGGGAGCCTGCGCCTGGCCCCCGAGGCCCATCGCCCGCGCCCCGCCGCCCAGGAGCTGACGCCGCCCGAGACCGCGCCTCCGCCGCCGTCTTCCATGACGCCGGCCGCCGCCTTCTTCCATGCCGCCGCCGCCGTACTTCGTCGCCGGCCGCCCCGACCGCCACCTCGCCGCCGCGGCCTCGCCGCCCCGACCGCCTCCGACCGCCGCCCCGCGCCGTCTCCACCGCGTCCTCCGGCCGCCGCCCCGCGCCGCTTCCACCTCGCCGGTGACCTCCAACTCCGGCGCCGTCGCCCCTCGACTTCCGCGCCGCTGTGCTACAGTGCGTCGATCCGGATCTCAGATCAGAAAAACCCTAATCTCGGGGTTGACTTTCCCCCTCTCCTCCTAAATTTTTATGCAATCTCTGTCCTGCAATATCTCCGCATCCGTAGCTCCGATTTGGACATATAGCATATCAAAATGTTCGTCTCAATGAGTACATCATTTCATTCCATTGCATCATTTTCATTTTAGTTCATCTTGATGCCCGAAATGCTGTTAGAAGAGGGCTTCATGAGTTAATTGTCAGATCTGCTAGTTCATCTTAGACTTTTGTCATTTTTGCCATGATTATTATGTGCATGTTATGCCTGTGAGTCCTGCATATGTTTTGTTAAGGGTTTTGTTTTTTTCCAGAGGTGCAACCCATGTATTTTTGTGATGTGTGTGGTGCTTAGTGCAAGCTTGCAAAGTGAGGCACCCGGTAAATCTGTTTTCAGGGTCTTAGTAGTTTCACTAAGTCCTGGGATTGTTTAGTTCATGATGCCATATGTTCATGTTGTTTCCTAGTGATCCGTGCCTCTTTTGAGGATGATCAATAAAGGAGTTTTGTTAATATTGTAGTGCTCTATCCATCCATGTCTTTGTTTGCATATATGGAGTATCCTAGCTTGAGTCAATCGAGCTCTACTTTTGCTTCGTGGTGAATCTGGGCAGATCGTCAACTTGTTTGCGATTTTGCCGATGTTATTGTAGTTGATCCGTGCATGCTATGCCATTGTTCTTGCCATGTCTAGCTTGCATTTTGTGCCTTCTTAATGGATATATGCTTGTCTCACCATGACTTGCTCCGTAGTGAGTGCATCGAGCTCGTAAACATGCCTTCGTGAGTTATGTTTCAGCATGTCCCAGTTTTCACTAAGTCTGAAAACTGATTATGTTTTAGCTATGTTCGTGTGCTTGTTAGTATATTTTGTGATCCCTTTTGGCTCAAGGTCACTAAGGGACTTTTGTTAAGCTTGATGAGTAGCTCCATGCCATGTCTTTCTTTGTCATGTTCAGGTCCTGTAGCATGTTGTTTTGTTGCTCCGAAGAGGGCTTCATGATCTGAAATTCCAGACAAGTGTTAATTTCACTAAGTTTGAGATCTGTTTTACCATTTGCGTTTTTGCCATGCTTGTTTGAACCTCTTAATGGATGAATTGGCCGTAGCTCAGTGCTAGACTTTTGTTAAGCATCTTGAATGCTTCCCTGCCATGTATTTTGATGCCATGTTTGAGTGCTGTAGCATGTTCATCTCATTGCATTTAGGTGCCTACTTGCTGTAAATCGCAGACCGGTGTCATTTTTGAATCGCTTGTCATTTCCAACCCGTAACTCCGATTCCGGCGTTCTTTATATCTTTTCAAGCGATTTCATCCCCTCTTTCCAGTGGCACACTTGGTTTTCCAAGTTGAGGCCAGGTTCATGCATTTCCTGTCATATCTTGCATATGCATCCCGCATTGCATCCCGCATAGCATACCATCATTGCATCTTATTGCTTGAGTTCGCATGTGGTTGATTGTATCCTTGTTGCTTGTTTGTCTTGTTTGGGTAGAGCCGGGAGACGAGTTCGCTAACGAGGAGCCCGTTGAGTTTTCTTTCGAGGATCCAGTCAACTCTGACAACTTTGCAGGCAAGATGATCATACCCTCGAAATCACTACTATCTTTGCTATGCTAGTTTGCTCGCTCTTTTGCTATGCCAATGCTATGATGCCTACCATTTGCTTGTCAGCCTCCCAAATTGCCACGTTCAGCCTCTAACCCACCATTGTCCTAGCAAACCATTGATTGGCTATGTTACCGCTTTGCTCAGCCCCTCTTATAGCGTTGGTAGTTGCAGGTGAAGATTGGAGCCGTTCCTTGTTGGAACATTTATTTACTTGTTGGGGTATCATTATATTGCCATGTTATCTTAATGCATCTATATACTTGGTAAAGGGTGGAAGGCTCGGCCTCTCGCCTAGTGTTTTGTTCCACTCTTGCCACCCTAGTTTCCGTCATATCGGTGTTATGTTCCCGGATCTTGCGTTCCTTACGCGGTTGGGTCATAATGGGAACCCCTTGATAGTTCGCCTTGATTAAAGCTTTTCCAGCAATGCCCAACATTGGTTTTACCATTTGCCACCTAGCCTCTTTTCCCTTGGGTTTCCGGAGCCCGAGGGTCATCTTATTTTAACCCCCCGGGCCAGTGCTCCTCCGAGTGTTGGTCCAACCGAGCGATGTCCGGGGCTACCAGGGGCAACTCTGGGCTGGCCTACCCGACGTTTGGCTCATCTGAGTGTGCCCTGAGAACGAGATATGTGCAGCTCCTATCGGGATTTGTCGGCACATTCGGGCGGTGTTGCTGGTCTTGTTTTAACCTGTCGAAATGTCTTGTTGTACCGGGATACCGAGTCTGATCGGAATTTCTCGGGTGGAGGTCTATTCCTTCATTGACCGTGAGAGCTTGTCATGGGCGAAGTTGGGACTCCCCTGTAGGGATTGAACTTTCGAAAGCCGTGCCCGCGGTTATGGGCAGATGGGAATATGTTAATGTCCGGGTGTAGATAACTTGAACATAACTTAATTAAAATGAATCAACCGTGTGTGTTACCGTGATGGCCTCTTCTCGGCGGAGTCCGGGAAGTGGACACGGTGTTGGAATAATGTTTGCGCAGGTTGCTCTCTAGTTTCTCGCTTGCGCTTTGCCTCCTCTTCTCGCTCTCTTTTGCGAATAAGTTAGCCACCATATATGCTAGTCGCTTGCTGCAGCTCCACATATATTTACCCTATCCTACCTATTAAGCTTAAATAGTCTTGATCGCGAGGGTGCGAGATTGCTGAGTCCCTGTGGCTCATAGATTACTATTAGACCAGATGCAGGGACAGATGAAACAGCTCCAGATGGCGTGCTTGAGCTCAAGTGGGAGTACGACGAGGATTCTCAGGTTACTATGTTTCTTTTCCTGATGATCAGTAGTGGTGCCCAGTTGGGGTGATCGGGACCATGTCGCTTGTTGGGTTGTCTTTTATTTTGGCGCCGTAGTCGGGCCATGAGTGTTTGGATGATGTATGTTATTTATGTACTTGATTGACGTGGCGAGTGTAAGCCAACTATGTTGTCCCTTTTATTTATCTATATTACATGGGATGTTTGTGATGATTACGCGACTTGCGACATATGCCTTCAATGCGATTATGCCTCTAAGTCGTGCCTCGACACGTGGGAGATATAGTCGCATCGAGGGTGTTACAAATTGGTATCAGAGCCTTCCCCGACCTTAGGAGCCCCACTGATTGATCGTTTTTAGCGGCCGAGTTGTGTCTAGAAAAATGTTTTGAGTCATTAGGAATTATATATCAGAGAGTTTAGGAATTCTTTTTACTTCCTAGTCTCCTCATCGCTCTGGTAAGGCATCCCGACGTAGAGTTTTGACTCTTCTCTTCTCAAATTTCACTAAATTTTTTTAGGAGCACGCGGGTATCTTGGAATTGTTCCGATGGTTTTATGATGAGAACATTGTCTTGGTGCCTCCTGTCAGGGGTTTAGTGGAAGTGTCCCGGGGAGTTGAGCTCTGAGGTCTTGTCCTCATAATTTTATCGTTGCAGTTCTGAAATACCTGAGTTTAGTACGCCGACATCAAAAATCTCTTTTATGCAGTTCGTTGGCGAGATAACCTCGATGCCACCCAGTACTGGGGCGGGAGTTCAGGAGTATCGCCATAACTTGTATAACGGATGCTTTTCGAAGGTTGAGGTAGATGGTTTCCGAAGGTTTCTTGGTTATGTGTTGAAGGATGGATACAACTGGATGTAGGATTTGCTAGTTTGGGTGAGATATTATGCTTCCCCTGTATCCCCTACACCTGATTGCATAACCGGAAAGGTTCGGGAGTTTCATGGGTGGGAATTCTTGTAGCTCTAGCTCTTCTTCCACGGATATTGGTTTGAGACTGGGGTTTCTTACCGATTATTCTTTCTTGAGCCATACCTTGTTGATTTATTTATCTACCTTCATTCTACGTGGCTTCGCAATTTAGGGATATGTGACCATTTCAAGAGGATTGCATTCGTTCGTTTTGTTCGGATGTGAAGACTTTATGTAGAAATTTTCATTCCGTTGGATTCAGCTTTATTTATCTGTCAATGTGCTAATGGTGGTCAACCTCTTCAGGATGGCTCCTCCAACGCGCACGACTCCGAACCCTGATCCGCCACCACCTCCACGTCCTCCAGAGGCTTGGCAAGCTGTGATGGCCGCAACCAATGCAAACACACAGTTGATCATGCAAATCCTCCAAGAGCGCAATCAAGGCAGTCAAGGGAATCAAGGCAACAATCAAAACCATTTTGCTACACTGAACCAGTTCCTTGCTAATGGGCTGAAGACGTTCAGCAATTGTGTCGAGGCAACCGATGCTGGCGATTGGCTGGTGGATGTATGTAAGCATTTTGAATGCAGCAACGTCAGGCCTGAAGATTTCGTCAAGTTTGCTTCCTTCCAACTCAAAGATCAAGCTGCAGAATGGTTCCAGTAGTACAAGGATTCCAGAGGTGGACGTCTGATCACTTGGGATGATTTTCGTCGAGATTTCCGAGCTCATCACATCCCTCAGAGTGTGACTGAAAGTAAGCGTGAGGAATTCCGCAACTTGAAGCAAGGCTCTTTGTCTGTCTATGACTACAACAAGTTGTTCCAGAAGCTCGCCCGCTTTGCCAAGAAGGACGTACCTGATGAGAAGAGCATGATATACCAGTTCAGGGGTGGTCTCAGAGAAGAAATACAGCTCGCTCTCGTTCTTTTTGAGCCGTTGAGGTACGATGAGTTCTACAACATGGCACTGAAGCAAGAAGCCGCTCAGTTGAGGTGTGATGCTTCCAAGAAGCGAGTCAGAGATGTTACTCCTTCTTCCTCTACTCAAGTGGCCAAGCAGCAGAAGTTTTGGCTTCCTCCTCCTCCATTCCGTCAGCCGTTTCAGCAGAAGAGCAAAGGTGGTAGTGGTTCTTCCCACCCACCCAACCCTGGCTTCCAGAACAAGACTTCGTCGCAAGCTCCAAGATCGAGTGCTCCGTACCACCGTCCGCTTTCAGAGGTCACATGCAACAAGTGCCAACAGAAGGGTCACTATGCCAACAAGTGTTTCAACCAGAGGCGTCTTCCTCCTCCTCCTCCTGTCAGATCGGCAAGTACAGCTGTGGTCAAGCATAACCGCAAGTCTGCCAAGGTCAATTTGATGAATGCAGCTCAGGCAGAGGACTCATCAGATGTCATCATGGGTAACCTTCCTGTTAATGATATTCCTGCTAAAGTACTTTTTGACACGGGTGCATCGCATTGTTTCATCTCAAGACCATTTGTTTCTAAGCATGAGTTGCCTTTACAAGATTTGCCTAGACAGTTATCTGTTGTTTCTCCGGGTGAATTCATGAATGCAAGCGCTATTGCTCCGGATGTTACTATCACATTGGGCGACTACAAGTTTCTCTCTTCTCCGGTGGTTCTTGGTAACTCGGATATCGATCTTATTCTCGGGATGGACTAGCTCTCTAAGCACAAGGCTCAGCTCGATTGTGTAGCCAGGCAGATTCAATTGACTCATTCGTCTGAGGATGTAATTTTCTTTGCCGCTTGTGATGATACAATCTGGTTGTTTTCTCTCAATGAGAAGGGTGAATTGGATGCTATCTCGCAGATCCCAGTTGTTTCTGAATATCAAGATGTCTTTCCAGAAGAGCTCCAAGGAATGCCTCCGCACCGGCCAGTTGAATTCGTTATTGATCTTGAGCCCGGTACGGAACCTGTGTGCAAGCGTCCTTACAAGCTCGGACCTGAAGAGTTGAAGGAGCTGAAGAAACAACTCGATATCCAAGAAAGAATGGGTCTCATCCGGCCTAGTTCTTCTCCGTGGGGTTGTGGTGTTCTTTTTGTGAAGAAGAAGGATGGAACGGACCGACTTTGTGTTGATTATCGTCCATTGAACAAGAAGACCATCAAGAACAAATACCCACTTCCCAACATCAATGAGCTATTCGAACAACTCAAAGGTGCCCAAGTATTCTCCAAGCTTGATCTCCGTATGGGTTATCATCAGATTCGAATCCGTGAGCAAGATATTCCCAAGACGGCCTTCAGGACAAGCTATGGGTCATATGAATACACTGTCATGTCTTTTGGCCTCGTCAACGCTCCTTCAACGTTCTCTCGCATGATGAACTTCATCTTCAACGCCTACACCAATGACTTCATTTTGGTCTATCTCGACGACATTCTGGTTTTCTTGAAGAACAAGGAAGATCATGCCAAGCACTTGCATTTGGTTCTTGATAAGCTGAGGGAACACCAGTTCTACGCCAAGTTCTCCAAGTGTGAATTTTGGCTCGATGAGGTTCTTTATCTTGGTCATATCATCTCTGCCAAGGGCATTGCCGTGAATCCTGAGAAGGTGTCTGCAATTGTTAACTGGGAACCTCCTCAGAACGTGAAGCAACTCCGTAGCTTCCTGGGTCTCGCAAGCTACTGCTGAAGATTCGTTGAAAACTTTTCTAAGATCGCGAAGCCTCTCTCTAATCTTCTCCAGAAGCACGTCAAGTACGTTTGGTCCCCGGAGTGTGATATTGCTTTGAACACTTTGAAAGAGAAATTGATCACTGCTCCAGTTCTGACTCCGCCCGATGAATCCAACCCGTATGAGGTCTTTTGTGATGCCTCTCTCCAAGGTCTTGGTGCAGTGTTGATGCAAGAGAATAAAGTTGTTACTTATACCTCTCGTTAGTTGAAGCCTAATGAGAAGAACTACCCCACTCATGATCTCGAGTTGGCGGCAGTTGTGCATGCTCTTTTGACTTGGAGACATCTTCTATTGGGAAGAAAAGTGGACATTTTCACTGATCACAAGAGTCTCAAGTACATCTTCACTCAGCCTAATCTCAACCTCAGGCAAACTCGATGGGTCGAAATGATTCAAGAGTATAATCCGAGTATCGAGTATACTCCAGGCAAGGCCAATGTGATTGCTGACGCTTTGAGCAGGAAAGCGTATTGCAACAGTCTGATTCTCAAGCCTTATCAACCCGAGCTTTGTGAAGCTTTCCGCAAACTTAATCTGCAAATTGTTCCTCAAGGTTTCCTCGCCAACCTTCAAGTCTCTCCTACCTTGGAAGACCAGATCCGCGAAGCCCAGCATCTTGATGCTATGGTGAAAAAGGTGAAGCTTGGGATTGCCAAGAGTCAGTCCAAGTACAAGTGCTACCGCCTTGATGACAAGGACACTCTCTTCTTCGAGGATCGAATTGTTGTACCCAAAGGTGAACTTCGTAAGGTGATCATGAATGAGGCCCACAATTCTCTCCTCTCCATCCACCCTGGGAGCACGAAGATGTATCAGGACCTTAAGCAAGCTTATTGGTGGATTCGAATGAAGCGCGAGATTGCTCAATTCGTGAATGAATGTGATGTCTGCACAAGAGTGAAGGCAGAACACCAAAGGCCAGCAGGTCTCCTCCAACCTCTTGCCATTCCAGAATGGAAGTTTGACCACATTGAGATGGACTTCGTGACTGGGTTTCCAAAGTCCAAGCATGGCAATGATGCTATATTTGTTGTCATTGAAAAACTCACCAAAGTGGCTCATTTTCTGCCTATCAAAGAGTCGATCACTGCAGCTCAATTGGTGGAACTCTATACCTCTCGAATTGTCTCTTTGCATGGTATTCCTCAGGTGATCTATTCAGACCGTGGCAGCATCTTTACCTCCAAGTTTTGGGATTCTTTTCAGAAGGCCATGGGCACCAACATCCGCTTCAGCACAGCTTTCCATCCTCAAACAAGCGGTCAAGTCGAGCGTGTCAACCAGATTCTTGAAGATATGCTCAGGGCTTGTGTGATTTCCTTCGGCATGAAGTGGGAGGATTGTCTTCCTTATGCTGAATTCTCCTATAACAACAGTTTTCAAGCAAGTTCGGGCAAGGCCCCATTTGAAATTCTGTATGGAAGGAAATGCCGTACCCCTCTCAACTGGTCTGAAACCGGTGAACATCAGCTGCTGGGTAATGACTTAATCACAGAGGCAAAAGAAATGTGCAAAGTCATTCGTGATAACCTCAAAGCAGCCCAATCCCGCCAAAAGAGCTACTATGATAGTAAGCACCGTGATTTGGCTTTCGAGATCAGAGATCATGTTTACCTCCGTGTCTCTCCTATGAAAGGGACTCGTCGCTTCGGTATCAAAGGGAAGCTTGCCCCTAGATACGTGGGACCTTTCAAGATTGTCAGCAAGAGAGGCGACCTCGCCTATCAACTCGAGTTTCCGTCAAACTTTGCAAATGTTCATGAGTCCATGTCTCTCAACTCCGAAAGTGCTTCAAGACGCCTGACCGCACCGTCAACTTCGAGGACATTGAGCTCCAAGAAGATCTCTCCTATTGTGAGAACCCAGTTGCAATCCTTGAAGAAACTGAACGCAGGACTCGCAACAAGTCAATCAAATTTCTCAAAGTAAAGTGGTCACACCATTCCGACCGAGAAGCTACCTGGGAACGCGAGGATCACCTCCGTTCTGAGTACCCAGCGTTCTTTCAGTCCTAGATCTTGGGACGAGATCTTTTCGTAGTGGTGGAGTGTTGTAACACCCCGGATATAACTTTCCCAATTTGTAATCCAACTCTTGCCGTTTCCGGCTTTAAGTTAATTATTTTCTTGGGTTCGGGTTTTTGCCTCCGTGTGTTGTTATAGTTGTCATGCATCTCATATCATGTCATCATGTGCATTGCATTTGTATACGTGTTCATCTCATGCATTCGAGCATTTTCCCCGTTGTTCGTTTTGCATTCCGGCGCCTCGTTCTCCTCCGGTGGTCATTTCTAGCTTTCTTTCGTGTGTGGGGATTAAACATTTCCGGATTGGACCGAGACTTGTCATGCGGCCTTGGTTTACTACCGGTAGACCGCCTGTCAAGTTTCGTTTCATTTGGACTTCGTTTGATACGCCAACGGTTAACCGAGGGACCGAAAAGGCCTCGTGTGTGTTGCAACCCAACACCCCTCCAATTTGGCCCAAAACCCATCAAACTCTGCTCCATCATCTAGAGCGTTCGATCACGATCGCGTGGCCGAAAACCGCACCTTATTTGGACTCTTCTAGCTCCCTCTATGCCTATATATACACCCCCTCCGAAAATTCGCGGACCCCCTTCCCCTAACCCTAAAAAAAAAGATCTCCGCCGCCGCCGGACAACGTCCGCACCGAGTCGTACGTGTCCGGATCCGCCGCCGCCTATCGCCGCCCGCCACCTGGTGCTTCTGCCGCTGCCGAGGCCCGGGAGCCCGCGCCTGGCCCCCGAGGCCCATCGCCCGCGCCCCGCCGCCCGGGAGCTGACGCCGCCCGAGACCGCGCATCCGCTGCCTTCTTCCACGACGCCGGCCGCCGCCTTCTTCCACGACGCCGCCGCCGTACTTCGTCGTCGCCGGCCGCCCCGACCACCACCTCGCCGCCGCGGCCTCGCCGCCCCGACCGCCTCCGACCGCCGCCCCGCGTCGTCTCCACCGCGTCCTCCGGCCGCCGCCCCGCGCCGCTTCCACCTCGCCGGCGACCTCCAACTCCGGCGCCGTTGCCCCTCGGCTTCCACGCCGCCGTGCTACAGTGCGCCGATCCGGATCTCAGATCTGAAAAACCCTAATCTCGGGGTTGACTTTTCCCCTCTCCTCCTAAATTTTTATGCAATCTCTGTCCTGTCATATCTCCGCATCTGTAGCTCCGATTTGGACATATAGCATATCAAAATGTTGGCCTCGATGAGTACATCATTTCATTCCATTGCATCATTTTCATTTGAGTTCATCTTGATGCCCGAAATGCTGTTAGAAGAGGGCTTCATGAGTTAATTGTCCGATCTGCTAGTTCATCTTAGACTTTTGTCATTTTTGCCATGATTATTATGTGCATGTTATGCCTGTGAGTCCTTCATATGTTTTGTTAAGGGTTTTGTTATCTTTCCAGAGGTGCAACCCATGTATTTTTGTGATGTGTGTGGTGCTTAGTGCAAGCTTGCAAAGTGAGGCACCCGGTAAATCTGTTTTCAGGGTCTTAGTAGTTTCACTAAGTCCTGGGATTGTTTAGTTCATGATGCCATATGTTCATGTTGTTTCCTAGTGATCCGTGCCTCTTTTGAGGATGATCAGTAAAGGAGTTTTGTTAATATTGTAGTGCTCTATCCATCTGTGTCTTTGTTTTCATATATGGAGTACCCTAGCTTGAGTCAATCGAGCTCTACTTTTGCTTCGTGGTGAATCTGGGCAGATCGTCAACTTGTTTGCGATTTTGCCGATGTTATTGTAGTTGATCCGTGCATGCTATGCCATTGTTCTTGCCATGTCTAGCTTGCATTTTGTGCCTTCTTAATGGATATATGCTTGTCTCGCCATGACTTTCTCCGTAGTGAGTGCATCGAGCTCGTAAACATGCCTTCGTGAGTTATGTTTCAGCATGTCCCAGTTTTCACTAAGTCTGAAAACTGATTATGTTTTAGCTATGTTCGTGTGCTTGTTAGTATATTTTGTGATCCCTTTTGGCTCAAGGTCACTAAGGGACTTTTGTTAAGCTTGATGAGTAGCTCCATGCCATGTCTTTCTTTGTCATGTTCAGGTCCTGTAGCATGTTGTTTTGTTGCTCCGAAGAGGGCTTCATGATCTGAAATTCCAGACAAGTGTTAATTTCACTAAGTTTGAGATCTGTTTTAGCATTTGCGTTTTTGCCATGCTTGTTTGAACCTCTTAATGGATGAATTGGCCGTAGCTCAGTGCTAGACTTTTGTTAAGCATCTTGAATGCTTCCCTGCCATGTATTTTGATGCCATGTTTGAGTGCTGTAGCATGTTCATCTCATTGCATTTAGGTGCCTACTTGCTGTAAATCGCAGACCGGTGTCATTTTTGAATCGCTTGTCATTTCCAACCCGTAACTCCGATTCCGACGTTCTTTATATCGTTTTCAAGCGATTTCATCCCCTCTTTCCAGTGGCACACTTGGTTTTCCAAGTTTATGCCAGGTTCATGCATTTCCTGTCATATCTTGCATTTGCATCCCGCATTGCATCCCAGTGGCACACTTGGACCGGGAAGACGTACGACTACTTCCTCTACGTTGCGTCAACGCTTCTGCTTCGGTCTACGAGGGTACGTAGACAACACTCTCCCCTCTCGTTGCTATGCATCACCATGATCTTGCATGTGCGTAGATTATTTTTTGAAATTACTACGTTCCCCAACAAATCATAAGTGGGATGCTTGTCCAAGGAAGGGAAGTACCCAAGCACCGGTCCACCCACATACCATATTATCAATGTAACGAACGCGAATCATATGAGCATGATGAAAACTAGCTTGATGATAATTCCCATGTGTCCTCGGGAGCGCTTTCCTTTATTTAAGAGTTTGTACAGGCTTGTCCTTTGCTACGAAAAGGATTGGGCCACCTTGCTGCACCTTGTTTACTTTTGTTACTTGTTACCCGTTACAAACTACCTTATCAAAAAACTATCTGTTACCGATAATTTCAATGCTTGCAGAGAATACCTTACTGAAAACTGCCTGTCATTTCCTTCTGGTCCTCGTTGGGTTCGACACTCTTACTTACCTAAAGGACTACGATAGATCCCCTATACTTGTGGGTCATCACACCACAAATATTTGTGGGGTTTGATTATATGATATGCATCACACAATCTCAGATTCATCTATTCAAACCAACACAAAGAACTGCGAAGAGTGCCCCAAAGTTTCTACCGGAGAGTCGAGATGAAAACGTGTGCCAACCCCTATGCATATGTTCACAAGGTCACAAAACCTGCAAGTTGATCACCGAAACATACATCAAGTAGATCACGTGAATATCCATTGTCACCACAGATAAGCACATGCAAGACATACATCAAGTGTTCTTAAATCCTTCAAGACTCAATCCGATAAGATAACTTCAAAGGGAAAAATCAATCCATTACAAGAAGGTAGAGGGGGAGAAACATCATAAGATCCAACTATAATAGCAAAGCTCGTGGTACATCAAGATCGTGCCAAATCAAGAACACGAGAGAGAGAGAGAGAGAGAGAGAGAGAGAGAGAGAGAGAGAGATCAAACACATACCCTTAGCCCCGAGGGTGAACTACTCCCTCCTCGTCATGGAGAGCGCCGGGATGATGAAGATGGCCACCGGTGATGATTCCCCCCTCCAGCAGGGTGTCGGAACAGGGTCCCGATTGGGTTTTGGTGGCTTCCGAGACTTGCGGCGGCGGAACTCCCGATCTAGGTTCTGTTCTGGAGGTTTGGGGATTTATAAGAGGTGTTGGCGCTGGGAACAAGTCAGGGGGCCCACGAGGCGACGACAAGGACGGGGGACGCGCCCTAGGGGGGACGCCCTCCTCCCTTGTGGTGGCTTTGGGACTCTTCTCCGGTATCTTTTCGTTCCAGTATTTTTTATATTTTTCAAAAAATAATCTCCGTAAATTTTCAGCTCAATTGGATTCCGTTTGATATTCCTTTTCTGCGAAACTCAAAAACAAGGGAAAATAGAAACTGGCACTGGGCTCTAGGTTAATAGGTTAGTCCCAAAAATCATATAAAATAGCATATAAATGCATATAAAACATCCAAGATAGATAATATAATAGCTTGGAACAATAAAAAAATTATAGATACGTTGGAGACCTATCAAACCCACAACCTAAGAATAAAATATATGATAAAAGAGACTTTGTGGCTAGAAACTATGGTAAGGAAAGAGAGCCATGGGTTCAAAACCTATGCCCTTTCCATCTAAGTCAACTAAAAAGAAAGATGAAGAAGAATTTGAATGCTTTGCTGAAATGCTGAGGCCAGTCTTTTTGCGTACTCGCTTGACTGACATCTTAAAAATGCCTCCTTATGCAAAGTACATGAAAGACATCATCACCAATAAGAGAAAAATACCATAAGCTGAAATCTCCACCATTCTTGCTAATTATACTTTTAAAGATGGAGTACGTAAAAAACTTGGAGATCCGGGAATAGCAACTATACCTTGCTCCATCAAAAGAAATTATGTGAAAAATGCTTTATGTGATTTAGGAGCTGGTGTTAGTGTTATGCCTGTCTCTTTATATAAAAGACTTGATTTGAATAAACTCACACCTAATAAAATATCTTTACAAATGGCTGACAAATCAACTGCCATACCTATCGGTATTTGTGAGGATGTGCCCGTTGTTGTTGCTAATGTTACTATTTTGACTGACTTTGTTATACTTGAGATGCCCGAGGACGACAACATGTCAGTTATCCTTGGGAGACTCTTTTTGAATACTGCAAGGGCTGTCATTGATTCCAATAAAAGCAAGGTCACTTTTCATAACATTGGTAATGAGCATACAGTGCACTTTCCGAAGAAACAATTCCAAGTGAATGGTATTAATGTCATTGAAAAATCTCCGACAATCACTATTGGAAGTTTTCAACTACCTCTACCTACCGTTAAAAATAAATATGAAATGGTTATTGTTGGGGACATTCATATCCCCGTTGAGGTAACTTAGTGATTTACGAAAGTTCTTCAGTTTCATGCTAATCGAAAGTGGTCGTTAATAAGACTTGATCAACCTTATTAATGGATCATTTTTGAGAGGTATGAAGTTGACTAATTTAGTGAGCACTACCTTCTGTCCCTACCTTTTGTTTTCTGTTTTTATTAGTAAAATAAAATAAAATGCCATGTTTTGTCTATTTTCTGAATTTCCCGTGCAATAAAAAATGACCCAAAAAATAGAAGTTCTCAGAATGCTCTGAAAATTTAATACAAATTTTTTCTGATTATTTAAGAATTTTTGGTGCAAATAACATCACAGGGAGGTGCACCAGGTGGGCACAACCCACCTGGGCACACCAGGACCCCCAGGCGCGCCCTGGTGGGTTGTAGTCCCCACGTGAGCCCCCTCACTTATCTCTTCATACCACATCATCACCTACCAACATAAAAAAATCACCATTGCTCTCTCTATCATGTTCTTGCTCTCAAACTCACGGATTTCGATCTCTTTGCTTGAAGCTCCATTTCCAAAACTGTTTCTGGGGATTGTTGCTTGGTATGTGACTCCTCCATTTGTAAAATTAGTTTTTGCTTTAGTAGTTTATATTTTGAATAATTAGCTACCCTTGGTGCTACTATAGATGAGCTCGCATGTTTAATTTTTAGAGTTCTAAGTAGTTTGAATGCTTTATATGGCCTCTATGCATCCCTATGAGTAATTGCTACCAACGTTGTGAAGTTTTGTTAACAAATTTTTGTGGCCAATTTTTTTCTTTAGAAAATTGTACACGAATATGATGAACCTCTTTGGAAGGAGTTCTTCGAGGAGGAGATCCTCGGAGGCATCTTCTAGTAGCAGCTCCGTTCGTCGGTCTTATGTTGAACCAAGTGAGAGTTCCATACGAGATGCTGCCACGAAAACATGTCCATGGCCATGTGACGATTATATGGCGAGTGTGGGCATTAAGGAAGAATTTGAGCAATATGTTCACAATGCCGAGCTCGGTCCCTACATTGCAGATAAGTGCCACCAACACCTCACTCTCACTGAATCATATCTCAAAGGATTTAAATTCCATCCCCGTGAGTCTAGGGTGTCATTTAAATTGTATGAAAATCCATTCACCATATCTTTAGAGAGATTTTCTCACCACTACAAAATCCATGAACCACCAAGGTCTGAGTTTGAGATGTTTCTGACTAATCTTTGCTATGGTGAGACTAGGGGAGTGACACAAGGTAGAATACAGAGCATTCATTTTCCCGCAATCCAGTACTTTGCTTTATTTCATGGAAAATGCATTGTTGGCAAACAAGATTGTAGTACACTTTGTGCTCCATACTTGAGCCTCATACGCACCGCTCTCACTGGTGACAAGAGTTATAACCTTGGAGCGATTGTTGCACGTAGGTTGAAACACAACGCTGGTAATGGATATTTTTATGGTGGAATTTATGCCACACGCTTAGCAAGAGAGCTGGGTGTTCCACCTTTGCCTTACGATCCTATTTTACCCACACAATATTTAGACTTTCATGCTATGGAACGTCATAAGATCCTTAGAGGTGAACCCCATAATTTCACCTATAAGTTGTTGTTTAATCAAAGTTCCATTGTGCACACATATTTGCATGCGTCTGCTCTCTTTGATGCACACATCAGGGGAAGATATTTTGTTCTTGAGAGCGAGGCCCGAGCTCATAACGTGGCGGTTGTGGCCGCATGGCAGGCTGAGGCATCCACACCGAGAGCCTCCGTGAGCTATCACTCCGACCACTATACAGGCTACTGACTGATTACCAAGATAGGCCAAAAGCCTAAGCTTGGGGGAGTATGTATTTCCACCGACATTGCATTCATGTTCACACATTTCCTTCCAGTTGTCGGTGTTCACACTTTTTCATTGTATTATCCATGCTAAATTTATTTTCTCGTTTTCTTCTTGTGTGCTTGAAAAACATGAGAAAATCCAAAAATATTCCCTGCTTCTTTTTGATTTTTCTTTATAGCGTAGTTACCTATAGTATCTAAAGAGAAAAACCCAAAAAGATTTCCTTGCTCTTCTTTTACTTGTTGGGAGCTTTCCCATGTAAATAGTTTTTCTCGTTTTTTCTTTTCCTTTTTTTCTTTTATTTGCTTTCTTTCAAAAAACAAAAACTCCAAAAATATTTCAGTGTGTTTCTCTGAATTTCTTTTCTCTTTTTATTGAGTCATACCAAGGAGAAGACCACGATGAAAATATTGAGTGTCTCACATATGCATTATTGTTGATCTAACAAAGAGCCCATTTTACCTTGTCTTCTCCCGTTGAATAAAATGTTTGCAGATTCCATCTTAGTCGACGGCACTCTTGCACATTATTATTTTCATATCGTTCGGTCGTGCAAGTGAAAGGCAATAATGACGATATTTGATGAACTGGCCATGGCAGAGAGAAACAGGTATGAACTCGACTTGTTCTGTTTTTGTAAATATGTTTAACCTAGTATCCATGATTCAGCCTATTATGATCAAACATGTTTGCAATGACAATTAGAGATTATAGTTTCTCATGCCATGCATAAGTAGGTAGGAGTGGATAATGATTTATCTTGGATGTCAACATTGCGTTAAAATGATTGTGATGTAGTATGATGATATGGTATCCTCCTCTGAATGTTCGAGTGGCTTGACTTGGCACATGTTCATGCATGTAGTTGAATCAAAATCAACATAGCCTCTATGATATTTATGTTCATGGTGTTCATATCCTACTCATGCTGGTATCCAATATTACTTATGCATAATGCATGTTCATGACCGTTGTTGCTCTCTAGCTAGCCGCTTCTCAACCTATTTGCTAGCCTTCGCTTGTACTAAGTGGGAATTCTGCTTGTACACCCAAAACCTAAAACCCAAGCTATTCCAGATGAGTCCACCATACCTACCTATATGCGGTATTACCCTGCCGTCCTAAGTAAATTTGCATGTGCCACCTCTAAAAACTTCAAATAAATATCATTTTTGTGTGCTTGGATTGTTCATAGAGCGACAAGAGGCAGTCGGTATCTTCCATGCTAAGTGGCACTGGTAGAAAAAGGGCCTTTAGTCCCGGTTCGTAAGGGCCTTTAGTCCCGGTTCTGGAACCGGGACTAAAGTGTCGGTACTAATGCCCTGACCCTTTAGTCCCGGTTCAATCCAGAACCGGGACTAAAGGCTCTCCACGTGGCCGGTCCACCTTTAGTCCCGGTTGGTAATACCAACCGGTACTAAAGGAAATTTCCTGATTTTTTTTTTGAAATTTTTTTTGAATTTTTTTTTTGAATTTTTTTATTTTCAAATTTCTGAATTATTTTAACCTCTAATCTCTAATCACCCCTCATCACTGCTCAATTTAATCTCTAATCACCCCTCATCATTCCAAATCATCTCACTTCTCGAACGGTCACCCATCCTCTCACTACTCCAGCCTGAGCACGCTTAACTTCCGGGTTCTATTCTCCCTCGTTTCCAAGTCTGCACTTGTTGTTTTCCTGACAATAGTAAGATGTCAATCCTATTAACCCTCGGGAATTTAGCTTGAGCATGAAGTCACATATTTCACTGTTTGAGTTTAAAATTATTGTTCTAAAAAACAATAATTTTTTAATAACACTAATATTTTTGAATAAGTAGTTTGACCATTGTTTGACCAAGTTTGACCATAGTTTGACCAGATTTGACCAAAATTCAAAAAAGGTGAAATAATTATTTAATAACACTAATATTCTTGAATAATTATTTAGTAACACTAATACTTCTTGAATAAGTATTTAAAAAAACTGAAATTTAAAAAAACTGAAATTTGAGCATAACTTTTTTTCCTTTTGGAATTTGAGGATTCTAGAAATTTGCAAACAGGCCGTATGATGATTTTTCGAGTAGATGATTTTTCATATAAAAAACTTTTTCATCCGAGTTCGTATGCAAAAGTTATGCGCATTTTACAAATTCCAGAGAGATTTTGTAAATAAAGTCGAAATTCATATTTGTAAATTATCCCAACAACTAGACCACATATCACATGTGAAACTTATTTTCTTTTATTTTTTTGACATTTCCATCATTTTCTTTTATTTTTTAAAAAACTGAAAAGGCGATCCACAGGGGGGGGTATAGTTTGAAAATGGAACCTTTAGTACCGGTTCGTGGCACGAACCGGGACTAAAGGTCTCATCCCCTTTAGTCTCGGTTCGTGCCTCAAACCGGGACTAAAGGTCTAATCTTTAGTCCCGGTTCGTGGCATGAACCGGGACCAATAGTTGTGGGCCAGGAGCGAGGCCCATTGGTCCCGGTTCATCCCACCAACTGGGACCAAAACGTCTAGATGAACCGGGACTAATGCCTTAGCCGCACGAACCGGGACCACTGCTCACATTAGTCCCGGTTCTAGACTGAACCGGGACTAATGGGCTGAGGCGGCCTGGACCATAGCCGCTTTTTCTACTAGTGTGGGTTATTCTCAGGTTGAGTGTTTATTCACTCGCCATTGCACGAGAAAGGGGCAGAAATAGGGATGCCCAGTCCCAAACTGCAAAAAGAATCGAGCTTACAAATAATCAAACAAAAACTCCTATGGAGTAATAACCTTTACTTTATCACTTGGGAACCGCCACTAGCGTGTCTAGCATCGGAGATGTAGATAACTAACAGTCACGAAGTAAACAAGAAGGGTGCACCCCTCAAAAGTTCATTTACCGCTGTTTTAAAAACTTGAGCTCTAGCACCTCTGCAAATCATGGATTCCCTCTGCAAAGGGACCATCTATTTACTTTTATGTTGTGTCATCACATTCTCAAATAAGTGCCAAAACCTGAGAGCACTGCTATCATGCTTATGCATTGTGTGTAGCTAATGTTGGGTGCATCATGACTGGATCTTTTCTACCATGAATTACAATGTTTAGTCACTGCTTGAACTTTGGAGGTGCTCTGCATTTATGTTTTGCGGTCTCAGAAAGGGCTAGCGAGATACCACTATTGTCATATTATATCATGGTTGTTTTGACAACATGTTGTTGTTTGAGTTATCTTATTATTGCTCGCTAGCTGATTATATCATTGATATGAGTTAATATAATTTTTAATAGCTATTGTCGACATGGTTAGTTATAATCTTGGCTGAAAACCTGGGTGCTGTTTAAGCTTATTTATGCAAACAAGAGCAAAAGAGTCTGTAAAGTTCTTCTTTTTAACTTTCAGTTTATCAACTGAATTGCTCAAGGAAAAGCAAATGTTTAAGCCCGGGGGAGTTGATACATCTCAGTCATATCTACTTTTCCTAATGGTTTTCCTCTTGTTTTGGACTCTAATTTGCATGATTTGAATGGAACTAACCCGGACTGACGCTGTTTTCAGTAGAACTACCACGGTGTTGTTTTTGTGTAGAAATAAAAGTTCTTGGATTAGAACGAAACTTTGCTAGGAATCTGTATACAATAGAAGAGAATTTCTGGAGCCAAGAACCACCGGAGGGGGGCACCTGGGTGGGCATAACCAAACAGGGCACACCTGCCCCCCAGGCGCGCCCAGGTGGGTTGTCCCCAGCTGGTGGCCCCGCAGACCCTAAAACCTATGCTATAAAATCCTATTTTTCCAGAAAAAATCAGAGAGCAAGAATTATCTCGTTTTGCGATATGGAGCTGCCGTCATCTCCTGTTCTTCATCGGGAGGCCAGATCTGGAGTCCGTTTGGGGCTCTCTAGAGGGGGATCTTCCGTCTTCGTCATTACCAACCCTCCTCCATCACCAATTCCATGATTCTCTTCACCGGGATTGAGTAATTCCTTCGTAGGCTCGCTTGTCGGTGAGGAGTTGGATGAGATTCATCATGTAATCGAGTTAGTTTTGTTAAAGCTTGATCCCTAGTATCCGCTATGTTCTGAGATTGATGTTGCTGTGACTTTGCTATGCTTAATGCTTGTCACTTTGGGCCCGGGTGCCATGATTTCATATCTGAACCATTTATGTTATCACCATTATATCTATGTTCTAGATCCAATCTTGCAAGTTATAGTCACCTACTACGTGTTAAGATCCGGCAACCCCAGAGTGACAATAGTCGGGACACTTCCCGGTGATGGCCGTAGTTTGAGGAGTTCATGTATTCACCATGTGTTAATGCTTTTTTAAGGGTCTCTATTAAAAGGAGGCCTTAATATCCCTTAGTTTCCAATAGGATCCCGCTGCCACGGGAGGGTAGGACAAAATATGTCATGCAAGTTCTTTCCATAAGCACGTATGACTATTTAAGGAATACATGCCTACATTATATTTATGAAATGGAGCTAGTGCCGTGTCGCCCTAGGTTATGACTGTTATATGATGAATATCATCCAACAAATCACCAATCACCATTCTTGCTAAGTTACTAATGTCGATGTTACTATCGTCACTACTACAAAACTATTGCTATCACTGCTACCGGTGCTATTGCTATTGCTGCTACTATCAAAACTATCATATTACTGTGCTACTGATCTCTTCGTTGTAGATAATTAATCTCCAGGTGTGACTGAATTGACAACTCAGTTGCTAATACTTACAAATATTCTTTGGCTCCCCTTGTGTCGAATCTATAAATTTAGGTTGAATACTCTACCCTCAAAAACTGTTGCGATCCCCTATACTTGTGGGTTATCAAGACCTTTTTCTGGCGCCGTTGCCGGGGAGCATAGCTATATTTGTTGAGTCACTTGGGATTATTATCAATTTATCACTATGAAGAATCTGAAGGATGCTAAGACTAAGATTTTTCCCTCTAAGACAAGGGGAGGTAAGGAACTGCCATCCAGCTCCGCTTTAGATTCACCTTCTGTTATAAGTAAACCTGCAACACCACCACATGCTATTTATCCTGATATGTCGCAAGTCATTGATGATGCTACTTCTGCTATGAATGCTACTCTTGATGATGCTAGTACCTTGCTTGATGATAATGTGCCACTAGGTGAATTTCTTGATGAACAAATTGCTAGAGTAAGACAACATGATATCGATGAAACTGATGAAGAACTTGAAACTGAAAATCTTAAAACACCTATTAGAACTAGCCCTCCTAGATATGAATTGCCTAAGGTACCGGAAGGTTATGTTATGAATGAGGAAACAACTAGAGATATTCTTGCTTGTAAGGATATATATGATCTAGAAAAATTATTATGCAAGTATAAAGAAATGACTTTGAATGGTAAAATGAAATGTGATCCTCAGTTTGCTACTTCACCTATATTTGTTGATGATAAGGACTTTGAATTCTCTGTTGACCCAGAGTTGATTACTTTGGTTGAATCTGATCCTTTCCATGGCTATGAAACTGAAACTGTTGTGGCACATCTTACTAAGTTGAATGATATAGCCACCCTTTTTGCTCAAGATGAGAAAGTTCGCTATTATTATATTCTCAGATTATTTCCATTCTCATTAAAGGGTGATGCTAAAGCTTGGTACAATACTCTTGCTTCTGGTAGTGTGTGTAGTCCCTAGGATATGATTTATTACTCCTTTGAAAAATATGTTCCTACTCATAAGAAACAAGATGCCTTACAGGAAATATTTAACTTTGTGCAAATTGAAGAAGAGAGTCTCCCACAAGATTTGGGGAGGCTTCTCCAATTGCTTAATTATTTTCCTGATCATCCTCTTAAGAAAAATGAAATACTTGATATCTTCTATAATGGACTAACCGATGCTTCCAGGGATTTCCTAGATAGTTGTGCTGGTTTTGTTTTCAGGGAACGAACTATTGGACAAGCTATAGAATTATTGAATAACATATTGAAAAATTATGATGATTGGACTCTTCCTAAACCACCGCTTAAACCCACTCCGAAGAAGAAGGGTATTTTATATCTCAGTCCTGAAGATATGCAAAAGGCAAAGAAATCCATGAAGGAAAAAGGTATTAAAGTTGAGGATGTCAAAATTTTACCTCCTATTGAAGTAATACATGGGCTTGATACACCACCACCTAAGGTGGTAGAGGTAAATTCTCTAATAAAATTCAATGGCAATGATAATCCTCACAATATGCACCCTAGTCAATGCCTTTATGAGTTTGAAAATTACTCCCTCCGTCCCATAATATAAGAACGTTTTTGACACTACACTATATTTATGAACTGGAGCTAGTGCCGTATTGCCTTAGGTTATGACTGTTATATGATGAATATCATCCAACAAATTGCCGATCCAATGCCTATGATTTTCCTACATATTGATCTTGCTAAGTTACTACTGCTGTTGTTACTATCGTCACTACTATAGAACTATTGCTATCACTGTTACCGGTGCTATTGCTACTACTATCAAAACTATCATATTACTGTGCTACTGATCACTTTGCTGCAGATAATTAATCTCCAGGTGTGACTGAATTGACAACTCAGTTGCTAATACTTAAAAATATTCTTTGGCCCCCCTTGTGTCGAATCTATAAATTTGGGTTGAATACTCTACCCTCGAAAACTGCTGCGATCCCCTATACTTGTGGGTTATCACGTACCAAAAGGGAAATGCCCGATTCAGAACTGGAGGATTCAGACAAGGGGAGGAACTACTCTGTGACAGCAAACAAAGATCTGGGAGAGTACTATTGCAAGTGCTGCAAGTACGAGAGGGACGGGATCAACTGCTGTCACATTCTCAGGGTTATGGACATGCTCGGCGTGTGAAAGATGCCAAACAATCTCATATGACGACAATGGTGTTGGGATGCCGACGAGGTGCTAGGGCCACAAACATAAAATGCAGTAATGGCAGTGCATGAAGAAAGGCCAGAGGCAAGAATAGAGTCCGCGAGTGCTACCTCTTTTAGCACTGCGTTGGTTTTCCCCGCAGAGGAAGGGATGATGCAGCAAAGTAGTGTAAGTATTTCCCTCAGTTTTTGAGAACCAAGTTATTAATCCAGTAGGAGGCTATGCGCGAGTCCCTCGCACCTACACAAAATCAATAAATCCTCGCAACCAACGCAAATAGGGGTTGTTAATCCCTATAGGGCCACTTATGAGAGTGAGATCTGATAGATATGATAAGATAATATTTTTGGTATTTTTATGATAAAGATGCAAAGTAAAATTAAGGAAAAGTAAATAACAAAGTAGTAGGAGATTGATATGATAAAGATAGACCCGGGGGCCATAGGTTTCACTAGTGGCTTCTCTCGAGAGCATAAGTATTCTACGGTGGGTGAACAAATTACTGTTGAGCAATTGACAGAATTGAGCATAGTTATGAGAATATCTAGGTATGATCATGTATATAGACATCACATCCAAGACAAGTAGACCGACTCCTGCCTCCATCTACTACTATTACTCCACTCATCGACCGCTATCCAGCATGCATCTAGAGTATTACGTTAAAAACAAAGTAACGCCTTAAGCAAGATGACATGATGTAGAGGGATAGACTCATGCAATCTGAAGAAAACCCCATCTTGTTATCCTCGATGACAACAATACAATACATGCCTTGCTGCCCTTACTGTCACCGGGAAAGGACACCGCAAGATTGAACCCAAAGCTAAGCACTTCTCCCATTGCAAGAAAGATCAATCTAGTAGGCCAAACCAAATTGCTATTTCGAAGTGACTTGCAAAGATAACCAATCATACATAAAATAATTTAGAGAAGATTCAAATTTTATTCATAGACAGACTTGATCATAAACCCACAATTCATCAGTATCAACAAACACACCGCAAAAAGAAGATTACATCGAATAGATCTCCACAAGAGAGGGGGAGAACATTGTATTGAGATCCAAAAAGAGAGAAGAAGCCATCTAGCTACTAACTATGGACCCGTAGGTCTGAAGTAAACTACTCACACTTCATCGGAGAGGCTATGGTGTTGATGTAGAAGCCCTCCGTGATCGATGCCCCCTCCGGCGGAGCTCTGGAACAGGCCCCAAGATGGGATCTCGTGGATACAGAAAGTTGCGGTGGTGGAATTAGGGTTTTGGCTCCATATCTGATCATTTGGGGGTACATGGGTATATATGTCACACCCTAGCTAGTCCATGCATTAGAGTGTGCATCATGTTTACTTTCATCAGAAACTTGAAATGGGGAAGGCAGAACCCCCAGCACCCCCCCTGAAATCAACTAGCGTTTACTAAAAATAATTTCAATGAACCTGGAATGCCCTTCTAAAATGTTCACCCTCTTTACCTTGGGCTAGAACCTCTGGGAAAATAGGTGCACATTTTTCTAGGTCAACAGAAGGTCACTGATTTAAATGATAAATAATTGAATTTGGGCATTTAAATGCTATTAAATAATTTAAGTGCTCAAATAATTCTGGAAATAATTGTTTGCTGTTAGGAATAATCCCAACAGGGCCCACAAATATTTTCAGGATTTTAGAAAGTGCCTAGGTATTTTAAATAAAGCCCTAAAGCTACAGAAAAATAGAAAAGGAAACAAAAATCAAAAAAAGGAGAAGAAGCTCACCTGGCGCCACCCACCAGGCCCACCTGCCGGCCCAGCCCAGCCACCGCGCCAGCGAGCAGCTTGGCTTGGCCAAGCAGGCAGGCAGGTGCTCGACGGCGGCACCAGCACGCGCCACGCAGCTGGCTGCCGTCCTGCTTCCTCCCCTCGCCGCCCTGCTGGCCTGGACAGGCTCCACGTCGCCGCCTCGACCCCCTGGACACGCTCACTCGCCCCCTGCCTCTCTCTTTCGCTCCCCTTCACCATGGCCGACGCTGCTGAGCTCGCGCCACCGTGAAACCCCCGTCCACCGACGTCCCCATGATGCACCACCGTGTCCATCCTCTCCGCCGTCGTCGACTCCTTCGAGCAGCCAAGCCCCGAGCGCTCACACGCTCTGCAACGTCTTCTTCGACCTCGTCTTCACCGAGCCTCACCGGAGATCCCCTTCGACGTCGCCGCCGCATCGACTCGTCCCCGACCGTGCCGTCTACTTCTTCGTGATCGCCGTGAGCTGCTGCACGTCCCCAACCTCTCCGTTCCTCTTCTCGTGCACCACAACGAGCACACGATGCTCACCCGCACCCGCCACCATGGAGCTCATCGCTGACGTGTCTCTGGCACAACACCGGCCACGCCACCTAGTCTAACCACTCCACCGCATCCCTAGGGGCACAACGCACCTCACCACACGCCCTGCCGTGCCCCGTAGCCTCGGGCCCGTTTTTACCCGACTCCGGCGACCGCAAGGCTCATCGCCGGCGACGTTTCCGGCCACCCCGAGCCCAACCACCACCACCAAACGCCGCGGTTTGTCCCCAGCTACCCGTAGCTGCTCTCCGCGCAACAAATGGTACCTTGTGGGTGATTTCCGCAGCGCGCCACCGCATCTGGCCTCGCCGGCGGCTAAACGCCGGCAGGCTTTGACCAACTGACCGGCGAGGTTGACCTGCTGACGTTGGTTGACTTTCCCCCATCTCTCTCACCGACATGCGGGCCCCGCCCGGCTAATTACCCTGTTAGTGCTAACTAAATAGGTTAGTTTAATTAGTATAGTCACTGACTAGTGGGCCCTGCCAGTTAATTAGGCTAACTAAGCGTGGTTAGTGCACAGAGACACTTACCAGGGGGCCCCACCAGTCAGGTTTGACCTGGCTGGCGCCTTTGACCTGCTGACGTCACCCTGACGCATTGCTGACGCAGTAATTGATTTTCTGGCTTTATTTTTATTCAGGAAATTCCAGAAAATAGTTCAAACTTCAAAAATTCATAGAAATTCAACCATAACTCCAAATGAGATAAATTATATATGGAAAATTATCAGAAAAATTCAATCTATCCATCTGTAATGGTTTCATGCATGACAAAACAAGTTTACCTTGCTGTTTAAGCATAATAAGAAAATGCACTATACATGCCATATTTAATGAGCTAATATTTGAATCTTTGATTCAAATGAGCTCATCCCTTTCTATTCTAGCTTGCATTAGGCCAATACACCAACATATTGCCATGTCATAGCATGCATCATATTGTTGCATATCGTCATGTGTTGACTGTGTTCCGATGTGCTCTTCGTGGTAGGTTCTGCCTCCGAGGATATTCACGAGTATCCAACTGAAGGGCAGTATCCCACTACCACTCCATCAGGCAAGAAACCATTGATCATTCCGATACAAACCCATGTTCCCGCCTCTGCTCTTGTTTACTGCATTAAGACAACGCGTTTCAAACTGCTGTGTGCTACGGTAGTTGAACCCTTATCCTCTGCATGACCTGTCATTGCCACAGTAACTAGATGAAACCCACTACCATGTGTAGGAGTTGATTGAGCCATGTTTTGTGATTCCTACCTTGCTATGCCTGCTATGCTTAGAGTTGTGTCAGGTCTGGTTCATCTGGGTGATGGGCTAGAGTGAAATGCTTATGTCAGTAATATGTGGGATGTGTTGAACATGTTTGGTAAAAGTATCGATGAGAGGCCATGTAGAAGTACATGGTGGGTTGTTTCATTGAGGCCATCCATAAGAACTGAGATCTGTATGTGTGATTTAAGATGCAGTTACTACCGTACATTGGGCCCGAAACAAATGGACCCTCTCGGCTTCTTAGCCACCCTAGTACTCTGTCCAGGAGTTGCAATTAGTTTCTGGTGTTTGTAGGATATGTGTTGGCGGCCGTGCGTAGCGCTGACCCTAGGGGTGGGCTATGTTGCGGTAGATACCCCGTGGCACGGTGTACCGAGTCACCCGTTTGGTGTCTCAGGAACCCTGTTCACATCGTTCGGGGCCGTAAGTGGAAACCTCGGCTGGACTCCCTGCGGATGGAACCTGGATAGGCGATAAACCTGGACTAGAGACTTAGGTGTTTAGGTAGGCCGTGGCCGACACCCTCGCTGGGCTTCCGCTTGAAGGTTGCCGAGTACATGTCGTGTAGACGGCAGTAAGCGGTGAAAGCGTGTATGACGAAGTACACCCCTGCAGGGTATAAAACTATTCGAATAGCCGCGTCCGTGGTAAAGGACTACTTGGTTGCCTATACAGTTCATAGAAAAGTTAATGGATACTACTAAAAGACTCAAGATAAGTGTGAGTACCGAGGATGGCCCTCTCGCTGGATGACGAGGGAGGATCCCCGGTGGAGTATTGTGTTGGTGAGTAGTGGACTCGTGTGCGAAAACTATTTTACTAAAGAGGTTCCGTAGGATAGCTTAGCCAAGAGTCAAAGATGGCTTGCTGCATGTATAGTAGGTTCTGATGTAAGACTTGCTGAGTACCTTTGTACTCATGTTTGCTTATTTATTGTTTTCAGACGACAACACTGCCCCCTCCGATGGGTTTTATGTAGACCTTGATGTCGATGAGTGACTAGCCACCCAGGTGGTGATCCCGGCCATGGAGGGCCCTATGTAGATAGACAGGCTTTCAGAAGCCTTCTTCCTTTTTAGAGTCTGTACTCAGACTAGTTGCTTCCGCATGTGCTTGTATGCTTGTATGACTTGAGTGTCGGGTCATGTGACCCCTATCTGTATGAACATGTTATGTATGGCTCTCTGGAGCCTTTAAATAAAGTACTTGAGTTGTAGAGTTTTGTTGTGATGCCATGTTGTATGTACTCATATCGGGCATATTGTGTGTATGATTGAAATGCTTGGTATGAGTGGGATCCGACAATCTAGTTGTTTATCCTTCGCAGCCTTTCTTATGGAGAAATGTAGTCTAGTGTTCCTCGAGCCATAGTAGTCCGCTACAGCCCGGTTCACCGGAGTCCTGCTAGCCCAGCACTACTGTTCAGGACACTTGACTGGCCGGCATGTGTTTCACTTCGTCCCTATGTCTGTCCCTTCGGGGAAATGTCACGCGGTGGTTTTCGGAGTCCTGCCTAGCCTGCTACAGCCCGGGATCCCCGGAGTCCTGTTAGCCCAGTGCTACAGCCCGGAATCACTCGTTGATGACCGACATGTTCGATGTGATTCATGTATGCCTGTCTCCATAGGTCTGTGCCGCTTTGGGTTCACGACTAGCCATGTTGGCCCGGGTTCTCGGTCATATGGTTGCTAGCGACATTGTCATATACGTGAGCCAAAAGGCGCAAACGGTCCCGGGCCATGGTAAGGCGACACCCGTGGGTTACCGTGCGTGAGGCCGCGAAGTGATATGAGGTGTTAACAGCTAGATCGATGTGGCTTGGAATCGGGGTCTTGACATCGTTGGTATCAGAGCCGGACTGCCTGTAGGTTTGTTGAGCCAAACTGGTTGATGTCGAGTCTAGAAATGCTTTAGTTATATGTAGGGGAATTGATTATGGAAGGGAACGTAAGGTTCTTTTACTCCTTTACCCTATGCCTCTGATCTGAGTCATTCTCTTCTCATTCAACATGGGTTAAGGACTAGGCTCTCTTCTTCTATCAGGTTCACGTGTTACTAATCCGTAGTAGCTTACAGGATTATTGCTACGAGTCCCAGTCCAGTTTCTACTATTTTTAGTATGTTACTATTTGAACCAGAACCTTGATATGATGCTGTTGAGCGGTATTGTGAACTGTTGTGGATGTCTCAAATCTTTTTCTGAGCATTTACAGCCGTTATGCTGTCCAATTTTCCCTAGGAATTCTGATATCTTTGTCTTGTGGTTGTGCTTTCAGATGGCCAACCGTACTCAAAACCAAGTGGTTCGCCTGACCAGGTGCCTCGACGTGCCCGGTCATACTGCTATGTTAGTCCGGGTCATGATCGAGACAGGATACCGTTGGTATCCCGAATACACTGTCGAAGAGCAATTCCGCGACTTTAATCAAAGCCAGTATTTCTGCACCGTCAGGATATTTCCATCCTATCCTGGATCTACCGAGCCCCTTCACAGTTCCTATGGACTCGGGGTTACCATTGAGATGGCTGTGCAGGATGCTGCCTACTCCATGATGACCATCTTGCGAGTCTGGACTGGCCTGCTTCGGAACACTGACTTCCGTTACATGCCAGCTTCACTTCCGGGAGCGCAAGGGTATCTTCAGGCTATCTATGCTGACTCCACTCAGCAGGACTCATTAACTCGTACCACTGCTGAGATGCTCGAAGATAAGGACCGAGAGAATCAGGCCTTGAGGCTGGAGCTTTTTAATACTCGTGCTGATCATTGGGCCACATTGACTCGGTTTGCACTTGCGGTGCAAGCTGGATGTATGGATACAAGGGATCTGTATCCTGTGAGATCAGCTCTGCCAGACATGGTGGATTGGCGCGATGTGGGAGGCATCACCCCACCCCTTAGTCCCCGCAGGTCACCGTTTGTTGGTCCAAGACCTCATCCAAGCCCCTATGGTCCACAGGCTCCTCAGGACCATCTGTTTCTGGATGATCACGTTGAACTTCCAGGCTATGGAGGTGACTTCTATGAGGACTACTACGGAGCTGTCTGAGTTAGTAGTAGTACCACTAGTATTGTAGTAGTTGTATCTCCACTGTCCTGCGTGACTTGTGGAATATGACTTTGCGTGTAATTGATTCCGGAGGTGTAGACAAATAATGTATAGGAACTTGGAATGCCTCCGATGAGATGTAACGTCTTTCTTCATAGTTGTACTATAGCCTGGGCTTGTACTAAACTATGTATGATGTGTATGACCGTTGGTATATATATGGCAGTTTTATATTACCATGGCATACGGATGAGCATCTCTGCATTCCGTGTTATCCATTACATTCTGCACTTCCTTGATAAGTTTGAGCCATCCTTGTCTAAACTGTTGTCTTGTTTTCTCCTAGGATGGTCAACACCCGCGGCAACCCTGCTGTTCCGGAGCAGGGGGAAGCCAGTGCAGCTAGAGGTGAAAATCTGCCTCACCCGCCTTCTCTGGCTGAAGTGATGCTGGAGGCGGAAAGAAACAAGCATGAGACCAACCGCCTGCTGGAGCGGATTGAGCAGAACACTGCACGCCAACCACGAAATGACTTGGTGTCAATCAATGAATTATCAAGCTGTACCCACCAAAGTTTAACCATTCCGTCGAGCCCCTCGACGCGGATGATTGGCTTCGCAGCATCACCCACAAGCTACGTTCTACCAACGTAGCCGAAGCCGACAAGGTTACCTATGCTGCCTATCATCTCAAAGGCCCCGCTAGCCATTGGTGGGAAAACTACGAAGCTATGCGCCCGGTCGGTCAAATCACTACCTGGGCTGAATTCAGTGAGGCTTTCCGCGAGCATCACATTCCAGAAGGTCTCATGGATCACAAGAGGGAGGAGTTCTGCAACTTCACCCAAGGAAGGCTGACTGTGGATGCATATAGTTGTGAATTTGGGAACCTGGCACGCTATGCTCCTGAAGAGGTTTCTACTGACGCCAAGAAGCAGGCAAGGTTCCGCAAGGGACTTAGCCCTGAGCTTCGCCGCGATCTCCGTCTGCATGAGTGCACATCTTTTCAGAAGTTGGTCAATAAAGCTATCAGTGCTGAGACCGGCCAGACAGATTATGACGCTTCATGCAAGCACTCCCGTGATTTTGGCTCTTCATCCGGCTCTGGAGCTCAGAAGCGCCGGGTGTGGATCCCAAGCACGGCACTGCCACCCAGATTCATCCTGAGGCTATCCTTTGAGGCGCCTCGTCCCAACCAGCAATTTGCACCACCCAAGCCCTATGGTGGCCCCGATGCTAATGCTGCTCCATGCCCCAATGTGGTAACATGCTTCAAGTGTGGAGAGCCGGGTCACTATAGTCGAGAGTGTCCCCAGAACAACCCCAATCAAGCTGGAAAGTCCGTTGGCTGTGGTAAGCCCGCGGGAAAGGCCTTCTACGCCAAGCCGGCCACCACTGCACGTGGCCATGTCAATTATGTTTCAGCCGAGGAGGCTCATGAGGATCCCAACGTCGTCCTTGGTATGCTCCTTGTTAACTGCCATCCGGCATTTGTTCTTTTCGATACTGGAGCATCTCATTCATTCATATCCGAGAATTATGCTCGGTTGCATAACACGACATTCTGTGACATGCCCACTTCCATGGTAATTCAAACTCCGGGTTCCAAATGGCAAACTTCTAGAGTAAGCCATGGGAACGAAATTCTTGTCGATAGACTTGTCTTCCTTGCATCTTTAATAGCTCTCAAGTCCTCTGACATAAACATCATCTTGGGTATGGACTGGATGTCATCTCATTATGCTAAGATCGATTGTGCCACTAGAACCGTTCAACTTACTCACCCCTCGGGCAAGACAGTTAATGTCTTAACTCGAGTGGCCAAGCGCCAACTTTATTCCCTAAATGCCAACCCTCTTCCAGACCTTGAGGATGTTCTGGTAGTCCGAGACTTTCCGGATGTGTTTCCAGAAGAACTGCCAGGTGTTCCACCTGACAGGGATGTCGAGTTTGTGATAGACCTTGTTCCAGGAACCGTTCCAATTTCTAGAAGACCCTACAAGATGGCACCCTTAGAACTAGCCGAGCTTAAGAACCAACTCGGTGAGTCCTTGAACAAGGGGTTCATCCGTACTAGTTCCTCTCCTTGGGCTTGCCCCGTCCTCTTCGTCAAGAAGAAGGATGGAACAGATCGAATGGTCGTGGATTACCGACCCGTCAACTTGGTCACCATCAAGAACAAATACCCGCTTCCCAGGATCAACGATCTGTATGATCAGCTCGCTGGATCCTCAGTCTTCTCCAAGATGGATTTGAGGTTGGGTTACCATCAAATCAAAATCAGAAACGGGGACATTCCAAAAACGGCCTTTGTTACCCGTTACGGCCAATACGAGTACACTGTCATGTCCTTTGCTTTAACCAATGCCCCGGCTACTTTTTCTCGGTTAATGAACTCTGTCTTCATGGAGTACGTGGATAAATTTGTCGTTGTATACCTCGATGACATACTCATCTACTCCAAGAATGAAGAGGATCATGCCGAACATCTAAGGCTGGTATTGATGAAACTTCGAGAGCATCGCCTTTATGCCAAATTCTCCAAGTGTGAATTTTGGTTGCCAGAAGTGACCTACCTAGGCCATGTAATCTCTGGTAAGGGTATTGTTGTCAATCCCGAGCGAGTTCAAGCCATCCTTGATTGGACTCCACCTGAAACGGTCAAGCAAGTTTGGAGTTTCCTTGGCCTAGCGAGCTATTGCCGCCGCTTCGTCGAGAACTTCTCCAAGGTTGCGAAACCTCTAACTGAACTCCTCAAGAAAGATAAAAAGTTTGAGTGGACTCCACAGTGCGAGCTCAGTTTTCAGGAACTGAAAAGATGCCTGACATCTGCTCCCGTACTGGTACCACCAGATTTCTCCAAGGACTTTATTATCTATTGCGACGCCTCGCGACAAGGACTAGGTTGCATACTCATGCAAGATCGTCAGGTAATTGCCTATGCCTCACGGCAATTACACCCACATGAGGAAAATTATCCCACACATGATCTAGAGCTTGCAGCTGTAGTCCATGCACCTAAAACCTGGCAACATTACCTTCTCGGTAATCGTTGCGAGATCTTCACCGATCACCAAAGTTTGAAATATATCTTCACCCAACCAGATTTGAATCTCAGGCAAAGACGTTGGGTCGAGTTGATCTCAGATTACGACTTAGGAATAACTTACACCCCCGGCAAAGCCAATGTCATGGCTGATGCACTAAGTCGTAAGTCCTATTGTAACAACCTGATGTTACAACAAAGTCAACCACTTCTCCATGAGGAATTTCGTAAGCTAAACCTTCACATTGTTCCTTGAGGATTCCTATCCACCCTGGTGGCGGAACCTACCCTTACGGATCAGGTCATCAAGGCACAGAAGGTAGATCCGGGAATCTCCCGTATCAAGAGAAACATTAAGAAAGGAGTCGTGAATTGTTTCTCCATTGATGATCAAGGTGTCGTATACTTTGGGAATCGCCTAGTGGTTCCAAAGGCGCGAAACCTGAGGCGACTGATCCTTAAGGAAGCTCATGAATCCCCTCTCACCATTCATCCCGGTAGTACTAAAATGTATCAAGATCTACGCCAGAGGTTTTGGTGGACTAGGATGAAGAGAGAAATCGCTCAATACATTGCTAATTGCGATGTTTGTCGTCGTGTTAAAGCAGAGCATCAACGGCCTGCTGGCACCCTTCAACCTTTGGCTATTCCTGAATGGAAATGGGATAAAATCAGTATGGATTTCATCACTGGGTTTCCCAGGACCAAGAGAGGGAATAATGCCATCTTCGTTGTGATCGACCGACTTTCCAAAGTAGCCCACTTTCTACCTGTTCGTGAGAGTATCACCGCTAGCCAGCTAGCTGACTTATACATCTCCCGAATAGTGTCTCTTCATGGTGTCCCATTGGAAATTAACTCAGACCGTGGGAGTCTTCACCTCTTGATTTTGGGAAAGTTTCCAAAATGCTATGGGAACTCGTCTCTCCTTTAGTACCGCCTTCCATCCTCAATCAAGTGGTCAAGTGGAGCGAGTCAATCAAATTCTGGAAGATATGCTCCGAGCTTCTGTTATCTCGTTCGAAATGAGTTGGGAGAAATGCCTTCCATTCGCGGAGTTTGCTTATAACAATAGTTATCAAGCTAGTTTGGGCAAAGCTCCTTTCGAAGTTCTTTATGGACGAAAATGTCGAACGCCTCTTAACTGGTCAGAAACCAGGGAAAGACAACTCTTTGGCCCGGATATGATTCAGGAAGCAGAAGAGCAGGTTCGCGTTATTCGTGAGAAATTGAAAACAGCCCAATCTCGCCAAAAGAGTCAATATGATCGTAAACATAAGCCTATGACCTTTGAAGTTGACGAGAAGGCTAACCTCCGGGTTACTCCGTTAAAGGGAACCCATCGTTTCGGTATCAAAGGCAAATTGGCTCCTCGTTACATTGGACCCTTTCGCATTCTTGCCAAACGAGGAGAAGTTGCCTACCAATTGGAACTACCCCCGCATCTTTCCAGAGTTCACGATGTCTTCCACGTTTCGCAACTCAGGCGTTTCTTCGCGGATCCTATCCGTGGAGTGGACCACGCAACGCTTGATTTACAAGATAACCTCTCTTATCGGGAATATCCCGTTCGTATCCTTGATCAAGCCGAGCGTACCACTCGACGTCATAATATCAAGTTTCTCAAGGTTCAATGGTCACACCATTCCGAGGAAGAAGCCACTTGGGAAAGGGAGGATCGTCTTCGACTCGAGTACCCCACCTTCTTTCCAGAGGATCCTAAATCTCGGGACGAGATTCTATTGAGTGGGGGTGAGTTGTCACACCCTAGCTAGTCCATGCATTAGAGTGTGCATCATGTTTACTTTCATCAGAAACTTGAAATGGGGAAGGCAGAACCCCCAGCACCCCCTTGAAATCAACTAGGATTTACTAAAAATAATTTCAATGAACCTGAAATGCCCTTCTATAATGTTCACCCTCTTTACCTTGGGCTAGAACCTCTGGGAAAATAGGTGCACATTTTTCTAGGTCAACAGAAGGTCACTGATTTAAATCATAAATAATTGAATTTGGGCATTTAAATGCTATTAAATAATTTAAGTGCTCAAATAATTCTGGAAATAATTGTTTGCTGTTAGGAATAATCCCAACAGGGCCCACAAATATTTTCAGGATTTTAGAAAGTGCCTAGGTATTTTAAATAAAGCCCTAAAGCTACAGAAAAATAGAAAAGGAAACAAAAATCAAAAAAAGGAGAAGAAGCTCACCTGGCGCCACCCACCAGGCCCACCTGCCAGCCCAGCCCAGCCACCGCGCCAGCGAGCAGCTTGGCTTGGCCAGGTAGGCAGGCAGGTGCTCGACGGCGGCACCAGCACGCGCCACGCAGCTGGCTGCCGTACTGCTTCCTCCCCTCGCCGCCCTGCTGGCCTGGACAGGCTCCACGTCGCCGCCTCGACCCCCTGGACACGCTCACTCGCCCCCTGCCTCTCTCTTTCGCTCCCCTCCGCCATGGCCGACGCTGCTGAGCTCGCACCACCGTGAAACCCCCGTCCACCGACGTCCCCGTGATGCACCACCGTGTCCATCCTCTCCGCCATCATCGACTCCTTCGAGCAGCCAAGCCCCGAGCGCTCACACGCTCTGCAACGTCTTCTTCGACCTCATCTTCACCGAGCCTCGCCGGAGATCCCCTTCGACGTCGCCGCTGCATCGACTCGTACCCGACCGCGCCGTCTACTTCTTCGTGATCGCCGTGAGCTGCTGCACCTCCCCAACCTCTCTGTTCCTCTTCTCATGCACCACAACGAGCACACGATGCTCACCCGCACCCGCCACCGTGGAGCTCATCGCCGACGTGTCTCCGGCACAACACCGGCTACGCCACCTAGTCTAACCCCTCCACCGCATCCCTAGGGGCACAACGCACCTCACCACACGCCCTGCCGTGCCCCGTAGCCTCGGGCCCGTTTTTACCCGACTCCGGCGACCGCAAGGCTCATCGCCGGCGACGTTTCCGGCCACCCCGAGCCCAACCACCACCACCAAACGCCGTGGTTTGTCCCCAGCTACCCGTAGCTGCTCTCCGCGCACCAAATGGTACCCTGTGGGCGATTTCCGCAGCGCGCCACCGCGTCTGGCCTCGCCGGCGGCTAAACGCCGTCAGGCTTTGACCCACTGACCGGCGAGGTTGACCTGCTAACGTTGGTTGACTTTCCCTGTCTCTCTCACCGACATGCGGGCCCCGCCTGGCTAATTACCCTGTTAGTGCTAACTAAATAGGTTAGTTTAATTATTATAGTCACTGACTAGTGGGCCCCGCCAGTTAATTAGGCTAACTAAGCGTGGTTAGTGCACAGAGACACTGACCAGGGGGCCCCACCAGTCAGGTTTGACCTGGCTGGCGCCTTTGACCTGCTGACGTCACCCTGACGCATTGCTGACGCAGTAATTGATTTTCTGGCTTTATTCTTATTCAGGAAATTCTAGAAAATAGTTCAAACTTCAAAAAATCATAGAAATTCAACCATAAATCCAAATGAGATAAATTATATATGGAAAATTATTAGAAAAATTCCATCTATCCATCTGTGATGGTCTCATGCATGACAAAACAAGTTTACCTTGCTGTTTAAGTAGAATAAGGAAATGCACTATACATGCCATATTTAATGAGCTAATATTTGAATCTTTGATTCAAATGAGCTCATCCCTTTCTATTCTAGCTTGCATTAGGCCAAGACACCAACATATTGCCATGTCATAGCATGCATCATATTGTTGCATATCGTCATGTGTTGACTGTGTTCCGATGTGCTCTTCGTCGTAGGTTCTGCCTCTGAGGATATTCACGAGTATCCAACTGAAGGGCAGTATCCCACTACCACTCCATCAGGAAAGCAACCATTGATCATTCCGATACAAACCCATGTTCCCGCCTCTGCTCTTGTTTACTGCATTAAGACAACGCGTTTCAAACTGATGTGTGGTACGGTAGTTGAACCCTTATCCTCTGCATGACCTGTCATTGCCACAGTAACTAGATGAAACCCACTAGCATGTGTAGGAGTTGATTGAGCCATGTTTTGTGATTCCTACCTTGCTATGCCTGCTATGCTTAGAGTTGTGTCAGGTCTGGTTCATCTAGGTGATGGGCTAGAGTGAAATGCTTATGTCAGTAATATGTGGGATGTGTTGAACATGTTTGGTAAAGGTATCGATGAGAGGCCATGTAGGAGTACATGGTGGGTTGTTTCATTGAGGCCGTCCATAAGAACTGAGATCTGTATGTGTGATTTAAGATGCAGTTACTACCGTACATTGGGCCCGAAACAAATGGACCCTCTCGGCTTCTTAGCCACCCTAGTACTCTGTCCAGGAGTTGCAATTAGTTTCTGGTGTTTGTAGGATATGTGTTGGCGGCCGTGCGTAGCGCTGACCCTAGGGGTGGGCTATGTTGCGGTAGATACCCCGTGGCACGGTGTACCGAGTCACCCGTTTGGTGTCTCGGGAACCCTGTTCAAATCGTTCGGGGCCGTAAGTGGAAGCCTCGGCCGGACTCCCTGCGGATGGAACCTGGATAGGCGATAAACCTGGACTAGAGACTTAGGTGTTTAGGTAGGCCGTGGCCGACACCCTCGCTGGGCTTCCGCTTGAAGGTTGCCGAGTACATGTCGTGTAGACGGCAGTAAGCGGTGAAAGCGTGTATGACGAAGTACACCCCTGCAGGGTATAAAACTATTCGAATAGCCGCGTCCGTGGTAAAGGACTACTTGGTTGCCTATACAGTTCATAGAAAAGTTAATGGATACTACTAAAAGACTCAAGATAAGTGTGAGTACCGAGGATGGCCCTCTCGCTGGATGACGAGGGAGGATCCCCGGTGGAGTATTGTGTTGGTGAGTAGTGGACTCGTGTGCGAAAACTATTTTACTAAAGAGGTTCCGTAGGATAGCTTAGCCAAGAGTCAAAGCTGGCTTGCTGCATAACCCCCACCACCTTCTTGAGAATGAGCATGTATAGTAGGTTCTGATGTAAGACTTGCTGAGTACCTTTGTACTCATGTTTGCTTATTTATTGTTTTCAGACGACAACACTGCCCCCTCCGATGGGTTTTATGTAGAACTTGACATCGACGAGTGACTAGCCACCCAGGTGGTGATCCCGGCCATGGAGGGCCCTATGTAGATAGACAGGCTTTGAGAAGCCTTCTTCCTTTTTAGAGTCTGTACTCAGACTAGTTGCTTCCGCACGTGCTTGTATGCTTGTATGACTTGAGTGTCGGGTCATGTGACCCCTATCTGTATGAACATGTTATGTATGGCTCTCTGGAGCCTTTAAATAAAGTACTTGAGTTGTAGAGTTTTGTTGTGATGCCATGTTGTATGTACTCATATCGGGCATATTGTGTGTATGATTGAAATGCTTGGTATGAGTGGGATCCGACAATCTAGTTGTTTATCATTCGCAGCCTTTCTTATGGGGAAATGTAGTCTAGTGTTCCTCGAGCCATAGTAGTCCGCTACAGCCCGGTTCACCGGAGTCCTGCTAGCCCAGCACTACTGTTCAGGACACTTGACTGGCCGGCATGTGTTTCACTTCGTCCCTATGTCTGTCCCTTCGGGGAAATGTCACGCGGTGGTTTCCGGAGTCCTGCCTAGCCTGCTACAGCCCGGGATCCCCGGAGTCCTGTTAGCCCAGTGCTACAGCCCGGAATCACTCGTTGATGACCGACATGTTCGATGTGATTCATGTATGCCTGTCTCCATAGGTCTGTGCCGCTTTGGGTTCACGACTAGCCATGTTGGCCTCGGTTCTCGGTCATATGGTTGCTAGCGACATTGTCATATACGTGAGCCAAAAGGCGCAAACGGTCCCGGGCCATGGTAAGGCGACACCCGTGGGATACCGTGTGTGAGGCCGCAAAGTGATATGAGGTGTTACCGGCTAGATCGATGTGGCTTGGAATCGGGGTCCTGACAATATATAGGAGGAAGAAGTACGTCGGTGGAGCAACAGGGGGCCCATGAGGGTAGGGGGCGCGCCTCGTAGGGTAGGGCGCGCCCCCTACCTCGTGGCCTCCTGTTACGTGCCTTGACGTAGGGTCCAAGTCTCCTGAGTTGTATTCGATGAGAAAATCACATTCCCGAAGGTTTCATTCCATTTGGACTCCATTTGATATTCCTTTTCTTCGAAACCCTAAAACAGGCAAAAAACAACAATTCTGGGCTGGGCCTCTGGTTAATAGGTTAGTCCCAAAAATAATATAAAAGTGGATAATAAAGCCCAATAATGTCCAAAACAGTAGATAATATAGCATGGAGCAATCAAAAATTATAGATACGTTGGAGACGTATCAAGCATCCCCAAGCTTAATTCCTGCTCGTCCTCGAATAGGTAAATGATAAAAACAAATTTTTTGATGCGGAGTGCTACTTGGCATAATTTTAATGTAATTCTTCTTAATTGTGGTATGAATATTCAGATCCGAAAGATTCAAGACAAAAGTTCATATTGACATAAAAATGATAATACTTCAAGCATACTAACAAAGCAATTATGTCTTCTCAAAATAACATGGCTAAAGAAAGTTATACCTACAAAATCATATAGTCTGGCTATGCTCCATCTTCACCACACAAAATATTTAAATCATGCACAACCCCGATGATAAGCCAAGCAATTGTTTCATACTTTTGACATTCTCAAAACTTTTTCAATCTTCACGCAATACATGAGCGTGAGCCATGGATATAGCACTATAGATGGAATAGAGTGGTGGTTGTGGAGAAGACAAAAAGGGAGAAGATAGTCTCACATCAACTAGGCATATCAATGGGCTATGGAGATGCCCATCAATAGATATCAATGTGAGTGAGTACGGATTGCCATGCAACAGATGCACTAGAGCTATAAGTATATGAAAGCTCAAAAAGAAACTAAGTGGGTGTGCATCCAACTTGCTTGCTCATGAAGACCTAGGGCAATTTGAGGAAGCCCATCATTGGAATATACAAGCCAAGTTCTATAATGAAAAATTCCCACTAGTATATGAAAGTGATAACATCAGAGACTCTCTACTATGAAGATCATGGTGCTACTTTGAAGCATAAGTGTGGTAAAAGGATAGTAACATTGTCCCTTCTCTCTTTTTCTCTCATTTTTTTAATTTTTTATTTGGGCCTTTTCTCTTTTTTTGCCTCTTTTCTTTCTCTTTTTTTATTTGGGCTTCTTTGGCCTCTTTTATTTATTTTTCGTCCGGAGTCTCATCCCGACTTGTGGGGGAATCATAGTCTCCATCATCCTTTCCTCACTTGGGACAATGCCCTAATAATGATGATCATCACACTTTTATTTTTCTTACAACTCAACAATTACAACTCGATACTTAGAACAAAATATGACTCTATGTGAATGCCTCCGGCGGTGTACCGGGATATGCAATGATGCATGAGTGACAAGTATGAAAGAATTATGAACGGTGGCTTTGCCACAAATACTATGTCAACTACATGATCATGCTAAGCAATATGACAATGATGGAGTGTGTCATAAACGGAATGGTGGAAAGTTGCATGGCAATATATCTCGGAATGGCTATGGAAATGCCATAATAGGTAGGTATGGTGGCTGTTCTGAGGAAGGTATATGGTGGGTGTATGATACCGGTGAAAAGGTGCGCGATATTAGAGAGGCTAGCAAAGGTGGAAGGGTGAGAGTGCGTATAATCCATGGACTCAACATTAGTCATAAAGAACTCACATACTTATTGCAAAAATCTACAAGTTATCAAAGCAAAGTATTACGCGCATGCTCCTAGTGGGATAGATTGGTAGGAAAATACCATCGCTCGTCCCCGACCGCCACTCATAAGGAAGACAATCAATAAATAAATCATGCTCCGACTTCGTCACATAACGGTTCACCATACGTGCATGCTACGGGAATCATAAGCTTCAACACAAGTATTTCTCAAATTCACAACTACTCAACTAGCATGACTTTAATATCACCATCTCCATATCTCAAAACAATTATCAAGTATCAAACTTATCATAGTATTCAACACACTCATAAGAGAGTTTTATTATTAATCTTGCATACCAAGCATATTAGGATTTTAAGCAAATTACCATGCTATTAAGACTCTCAAAATAATCTAAGTGAAGCATGAGAGATCAATAGTTTCTATAAAACAAATCCACCACTGTGCTCTAAAAGATATAAGTGAAGCACTAGAGCAAAATTATATAACTCAAAAGATATAAGCGAAGCACATAGAGTATTCTAACAAATTCCAAATCATGTATGGCTCTCTCAAAAGGTGTGTACAGCAAGGATGATTGAAGTAAACTAACAAGGAAAGACTCAAATCATACAAGACGCTCCAAGCAAAACACATATCATGTGGCGAATAAAAATATAGCTCCAGGTAAAGTTACCGATAGAAGTAGACGAAAGAGGGGATGCCTTCCGGCGCATCCCCAAGCTTTGGCTTTTAGGTGTCCTTAGATTATCTTGGGGGTTCCATGGGCATCCCCAAGATTAGGCTCTTGCCACTCCTTGTTCCATAATCCATCAAATCTTTACCCAAAACTTGAAAACTTCACAACAGAAAACTTAAAGTAGAAAATCTCGTGAGCTCCGTTAGCGAAAGAGAATAAAAGATCACTTCAAGGTACTGTAATGAACTCATTCTTTATTTATATGGGTGTTATACCTACTGTATTCCAACTTCTCTATGGTTTATAAACTAATTTACTATCCATAGATTCATCAAAATAAGAAAACAACACACGAAAAACAGAATCTGTCAAAAACAGAACAGTCTGTAGTAATCTGTAGCTAGCGCAAGATCTGGAACCCCAAAAATTCTAAAATAAATTGATGGACGTGAGTAATTTATCTATTAATCATATGCAAAAATAATTAACAAAATAGCACTTTCCAAATAAAAATGACAGCAGTTCTTGTGAGCGCTAAAGTTTCTGTTTTTTACAGCAAGTTCAACAAGACTTTCCCCAAGTCTTCCCAACGGTTCTACTTGGCACAAACACTAATTAAACACAAAAACACACAACCAAAACAGAGGATAGATAATTTATTTATTACTAAACAGGAGCAAAAAGCAAGGAATAAAAATAAAATTGGGTTGCCTCCCAACAAGCGCTATCGTTTAACGCCCCTAGCTAGGCATAACAAGCAATAATAGATCTAGGTATTGCCATCTTTGGTAGGCAATTATTCAATGAGGCATCTACTATCTTTAGGAATTTCTTTATTTTTATTAATTATCAAATTTTTAGGCACAAGATTGAAAAATTCATTTGTAACAAATGGTTCCTTACTGATAGCAAAAAGATTGGGATGAACACTTATAGATTTGAGATCCGCATTTTCCTTACTAGATGATTCACCCTTATTTTTAGGAACGTACATAAGTTTGGCAACTTTAGTGGAAGGACTCGGAGTATTCTTTACGGAAGAAAAAGCGGTTCCCAAGTTGGTAATAATATTCTCAAGTTTATCGATCCTAACGGAATCGTGATTTATTTTCTCATTAACTATGGATTCCTTTTCTTTAATATCTTTCAAAGTAACTCCTACTTTAGATCCATATTGAGAGATTCGGTTGTGGATATTTTTATCCAAATTTTCAATCAATTCTACGGTAGCAACCTTATTTTCAATAATTTCAAGCCTTTGCATTACATGCTCCAAAGTTAATATAGTTCCATCAACCAAGAGAGGGGGTGAGCCAAATAAATCTAAGATAGCATTATAAGAATCAAAAGTATGGCTACCCAAAAAGTTCCCTCCGGTAATAGTATCAAGAACATAACGGTGCCAAGGAGTAATGCCTACATAAAAATTAAAAAGGAGAATGGTAGTAGATTGCTTCCTAGTAGATTTATTTTGAGCATTGCAAATTCTATACCAAGCATCTTTTAGATTTTCACCCTCCCTTTGCTTAAAATTTAGAATTTCATTCTCGGGAGACAACGGAGAATATAAGGGACTAGCCATAACGACAAGCAAATAAACTAACACACAAGCAAACAAAAAGCAAGCACACAAAAGGAGGCAAATAGAGGGAGGATAGAGAGAGAGGGTGAATAAAACGGCAAGGGTGAAGTGGGGGGACAGGAAAACGAGAGGCAAATGGAAAACAATATAATGCAGGAGATAAGGGTATGTGATGGGTACTTGGTATGCTGACTTTTGCGTAGACCTCCCCGGCAACGGCGCCAGAAATCCTTCTTGCTACCTCTTTTAGCACTGCGTTGGTTTTCCCTGAAGAGGAAGGGATGATGCAGCAAAGTAGCTTAAGTATTTCCCTCAGTTTTTGAGAACCAAGTTATCAATCTAGTAGGAGGCTATGCGCGAGTCCCTCGCACCTGCACAAAACAAATAAATCCTCGCAACCAACGCAAATAGGGGTTGTCAATCCCTATAGGGCCACTTACGAGAGTGAGATCTGATAGATATGATAAGATAATATTTTTGGTATTTTTATCATAAAGATGCAAAGTAAAATTAAGGCAAAGTAAATAACAAACTAGTAGGAGATTTATATGATAAAGATAGACCCCGGGGCCATAGGTTTCACTAGTGGCTTCTCTCGAGAGCATAAGTATTCTACGATGGGTGAACAAATTACTGTTGAGCAATTGACAGAATTGAGCATAGTTATGAGAAGATCTAGGTATGATCATGTATATAGGCATCATGTCCGAGACAAGTAGACCGACTCCTGCCTGCATCTACTACTATTACTCCACTCATCGGCCGCTATCCAGCATGCATCTAGAGTATTAAGTTAAAAACAGAGTAACACCTTAAGCAAGATGACATGATGTAGAGGGATAGACTCATGCAATATGAAGAAAACCCCATCTTGTTATCCTCGATGACAACAATACAATACGTGACTTGCTGCCCTTACTGTCACCTGGAAAGGACACCGCAAGATTGAACCCAAAGCTAAGCACTTCTCCCATTGCAAGAAAGATCAATCTAGTAGGCCAAACCAAACTGATAATTCGAAGAGACTTGCAAAGATAACCAATCATACATAAAATAATTCAGAGAAGATTCAAATATTATTCACAGATAGACTTGATCATAAACCCACAATTCATCGGTCTCAACAAACACACCGCAAAAAGAAGATTACATCAAATAGATCTCCACAAGAGAGGGGGAGAACATTGTATTGAAACCCAAAAAGAGAGAAGAAGCCATCTAGCTACTAAATATGGACCCGTAGGTCTGAAGTAAACTACTCACACTTCATCAGAGAGGCTATGGTGTTGATGTAGAAGCCCTCCATGATCGATGCCCCCTCTGGCGGAGCTCCGGAACAGGCCCCAAGATGGGATCTCGTGGATACAGAAAGTTGCGGCGGTGGAATTAGGGTTTTGGCTCCGTATCTGATCGTTTGGGGGTACGTGGGTATATATAGGAGGAAGATGTACGTCGGTGGAGCAACAGGGGGCCCACGAGGGTGGGGGGCGCCCCCCTACCTCGTGGCCTCCTGTTACGTGCCTTGACGTAGGGTCCAAGTATCCTAAGTTGTATTCGGTGAGAAAATCACGTTCCCGAAGGTTTCATTCCATTTGGACTCCGTTTGATATTCCTTTTCTTCGAAACCCTAAAACAGGCAAAAAACAACAATTCTGGGTTGGGCCTCCGGTTAATAGGTTAGTCTCAAAAATAATATAAAAGTGGATAATAAAGCCCAATAATGTCCAAAATAGTAGATAATATAGCATGGAGCAATCAAAAATTATAGATACGTTGGAGACATATCAGTGAGGCACATCGTATTGACCCGCAACTACGCTGAACTAATAGATGACACATGCAAAACAGATGAAAAGTCGAGAGCCGCTGAAAAACATAGAAAAGCCCTGAAAAGAGAGCTCGGTGACATCAACAAAAGGATGGATGAGGAGGCCTTACATAGGTTTTCATGTTCTTCTACTGCTCCAACGTCCACTGGCCCATCATCAGAAAACTCGGAAGTAGGGCATGGTGCTTCGAACATGCAGATGCAAGCAAGGAACCCGCCATGCTCGGTCACAAAGGGTCGGCCAAAGGAGATCAGATTCAAATCAGGGTTAGAGATTCAAGCAAAACACAAAAAAGCAAAGAAAGGGGCTAGCAATCAGTAGGATGAATGTGTCATGTGCTTGATCTGTGGCTAAGTCATATTTTGTTCAATGTGTGACTGATACAACAACAAACTTTTTGTCATTATGCACCGAAAGTGTTAGCGAGTTTCCATCTAAACATGCATGTGTGACTGACACATGCATATTGGGATTGATGTTATGAAGTCAAAACATATTTGTGTTAAAAATATTTGCCATCACTGAACTACTTTAGTTGCCATGTTACAGCTACAATGTATGAAATGTAATACCGGTTGGTAAAATAATAGCCATGTAGTTGAAAATGCATTTGCCATGTGATGGCCACATCAGTTGCCAGGCATGAAGGAAAAATCGGATGTCCTTGGAAAAAGAACAGAACAAGGATTTTAGAAACTTCATGCACACTGAGTGGTACGAAATGTATAGGGAAGAAATTGCCATGACTACACGCCTAAATTTGCCATGAGCAATTGGGTGGGAGTTGCCATGTGACATGGAAAAAATCTTTATATTTCACAGAATTTGGGCTTGCTAAGCTACTTGATCTTCTTGAAGAAGTAACCTCGATACCTATTGCATGTTCTAATACAAAATAATTTACCAAAAATGTCAAAACAAAATGACACATCCAGAAACAAAACAAGTATAAACAACCCTAGAAGGGGGTATGGAAACTTGAAATCACAAAAACACTCAAACTACATAAAGAAAGACAATCAAAAAAGGAAAAAAGCACTATATTAGCACAACACAATATTCTTTCGCACACTAGCTAGTAGATTCGGTCGCACACATATATTACATGACATAAAAGAGAAAAGCATGCAAGCCATCACTAAGAAAGTGCGGTTCTACGGATAAACACAAAACGTAGCACACCACAAGTGTTTTCGAGAGACAGTATGTACCTTACATTCATACACCGAAAGAATGTAAGGTACGCATGGGGCATCGTCCAGCACGTGATCAACGATACTTATTGTTGGCAGCTTTGACGGAATCTTCAATGAATTCCCACGCACCAAGTCACTGCTTGAATTCCAGGTTCGTCACCCATTCCCATGTCAATTTTTCCCTGAGCTCTTCCATGCCTGCATCGGTGATGATGGGAACGTTGTGTCCTTTCCACTTTGCAAGGTACTCGAGCATGTAGTAGCCACCGTCCCGCCTACAACAAAAAGATAACAAAACTAATGACACAAACAACAAAAAAAATTCTTGGTTAAGATGAAGGAAACAAACAAGTTGTGCAAAAAACATGCATTGGGTGAGGGAGAAGAAACTAGACTCACCTGTTGCCTTGTTTCGCCGTCTCAATGTATTTAGTTTTGAAGTGGCTGATCTGGACCTTTGAGGTTCCATATTGGCGATTCCAGGTTTCTTTGAGGTTTTGGATGAAGAACTCAGGATGACTCTTGAGATCAGGACCCGATTATGAGCGCACGGAATTGAGCACCTCTATGCACTGATGCTTCAGGTTAAGGCAAATGGAGTAGAAGTGTCTGCACTTATCTGTCGGGTTCTGTGGAGAAAGCTCTTGGACCATTGAGAACGTGAACTGCAAATAGAAATCATAAACAAAAAAGACAAAATTGCCGTGGTATGAGTTGCCATGTGTTATGAGAAGGCGAAATAAATCATGGTCAAAAGATGTGAAAGTTGCCGCCATTGTTTTTATAAAAAATTACACATTATTATTAAAAAAAATACTAATTTACATCACCCATTGCTCGATTGTCAAAAAAATAACAACAAAGTTGATTTACAAAAGTTTCCATGGAAAGATGAGTTAATCATGAAGTGAATTTCATCAGTATAAAATTAGTTGCCATCAATGATTATATGAAGTTGCCATCTAGAACTACTAGTGGTTGCCATTGACACTTAACTAGATTTGCCGTCACATACAAACTAATAAATAAAATTCAATTGACCATCGAGTGATACATTTGAACACTTAAGTGATCATAGAGGCAACTTAAAAAACACAAGGAAATTTCTAGGCCAACGCATGCACGTCAAAAAATGGTGATAAGCACTTCTGGAGTGTGAAAAATACTCACCTGATTTTTCAACGTCAGCTTGAACTCGCCATGATTCGCAAAACGTTTCTTGATTATCGGATGGTCCTAGTCACCACTCCATATCTTTGATGTCATAGAGTAGTCAAAGATCACCTTGTCAGGGGAAATGTCAACGTGCTTGTTGATGTAGTCAATCCCTCATGCAACTATATTCTATGACAACCTGCTTGTGGGACTCACAATATCTGCCAGATCTCCAACGTCAACATATGTAGCATCGCATTGGATGACCTTAGTTCTGTGCAAACATGAGCTGTATGAAAAATGATATACATTGAAAGAAGCATGACTAAATAGAGGAAACCTAAAAACAGTAGAACGTGAAGGAATAAAATGAACAGGTGAGGGCAGGGATGACATTACTTCCTAATTGCTTGACATGTTTGCTATTCGACCTAGGATTTCCGTAGCGCCTGATAATGTCATAGAAAATGCACTGGTCCTTTGTAGCCCTAAATGTAGGCTCATATTCATCCTGCGCTGGTGGGCGAACTACTCTCGCATGCTTCACAGAACCAGGAGTTGCACTCCTGACAACATCATCGAACCCTGCATCCTCTCGATCACATGAAATGGATTGGCCCTGATTGCCAGATGATTTCCTACTTAGGGCGTCCTGTTCAGCCTTACGTAAAGCTTCATCCATTGTGGGAGTAATCTCTTCGGGTGTTCCTGCAAAAAAACAAAAAAAGAAACATGTAAACTATGGAAAATAGAAAAGAATGGACATGTGCACACAACAAAAAAGTAGAAAGGATAAGTTGCCATCCAAAAAAATGTTGCCAGAGAGATTAACCTCAAAAAAGCAACTGAAAAATGACATGCTGAATGAACAATGAAGCCATGGCACAAAATGTGTTGCCATGGATGGTCAACAGCAATTGCCATGTGCAACCGAGTATGGTTTGCCATATGCTAACAGAAGTAATTGCCATGAAACATAGAAAGTACAGCTGCCATGTTGGATGGACTGCATCTGCCATGGCATTTATAAATGTAATAACCATTGCATGTAAACACTATTTGCCATCTAGTAACAAAACAAATTGCCATGAAACAAAATAAAACTCACATTATGTTTTGAGAGAAGGAAATAAGTGTCAGATAAAATTACCTTGCACAATGGGATCGACCAATGACACAGCTTTCTGGCCATCAACGTTAGGCTATGCCATCATATCCACGTCTCCTCCAGGAAAAGCGAAAGAAACCGGCATAGGGTCGATTGGTTGATCATTCTGGATGCGATCCATCCCAAGAATGCAGCTAGGGGTGTGAAAGCCATGGGGTGCCTCTCCTGCGGCGGCTCAACACTACTAGGAAAAAGCCTAGTAGTAGCGCAGGTTAAAAGCTAGTAGTAGCGCGGGTGCCTGCGCTACTACTACGGCGCTACAGCTACCTAGTAGTAGTAGCGCGGTGCATCCTGCGCTACTAGTACATGTGTTAGTAGTAGCGCGGGTTCGACACGCGCTACCAGTAACTATCTGTAGCGCGTGACTGTGACCCACGCTACTACTATTAATTTCAAAAACCAAAAAAAACTCGACCCCGTGCGTGTTGTCAATGGTGTCAATGGTTCGATCCAGCTACGACAAGGGTCGCTGGAGGTGCGGATGGGCAGCGGAGACCAGATCCAGCAATGGCTATTGTAGAGGGACCAGATCCAGTGCAAAGGAGAGCAATACGATGGTGTGAGGGTCCTCTTCATGGCCAAGGCAGAGAGCTCCTCGTTGTCCATGTCAACGACCTGCGCAGGCATGGGCATGGGAGGTGATTAAAATCGGAGGGACATGGAGAAGGAAAAAGAGAAACAAGGAATAAAGGAATGAGATGGAGGGCGCATCGGGGCTTGTCACCGGCGGTGACGTGGTCTGACATGGTGGCATGGAGAAGTGGGGAAGACCGGCAAGCTCCGGGACGCCGGCGGCGCGAGACGGCCTCCCTCTTTTGGCGCCATGAGGAGGAGGCACGCGACGCGAGGAGGTGAACTCGTTGGGTGCCATGGAGTAGGAGGTGTGCAGCACCATGGGAGAGCCTATGGAGAGAGGGGGAGAGTGAGGGAGAGAGGAGGGATTCGACCAAGGATATGGGGACTTCACCTACCTCGTACTTAGTAGTAGCAAGGGGTATAAAACTGCGCTACTACTATCAAGTTAGTAGTAGCGCGGGTTTGTACCCCTCGCTACTACTATGGCATGTCCCCCGGGGCAAGGTAGATACCGCTTAGTAGTAGCGAGGGTTGAAAACCCGCGCTACTACTATCAACTTAGTAGTAGCGAGAGGTAAAAACCCGCGCTACTAGTAAGTAGCAGTAGCGAGGGTTTATAACCCTCGCTACTAGTAAGCGTCTGTCTATAAGCTTTTCCCTAGTAGTGGCAACCGGGTTGCTAATGAAATGTTTTGCAGCTTCAAGATGAGACAGCTGCACAATAATGTTCGTGTCATCTCCTGCAGCAACCTATGGACTGGAGGTCGGATGGGAAGTGCTGTCAGGTATAAAGTTCACCGTCTTCTTGGCAATCTTCTTGTTTGGGTTGTACGGGATACCGAGATTCACAGGGAGCTTGGAGGTACGCAGATCTATGTCAGGAGTCTTCTTAACCGTGTGCGACACCGGATGCTGTGTACGTGCATCACCAACATCAGATAACTCCTTGGCAACTTCCACTATAGAATCTTTAACTATCACAGTTTCACCTGCTATGCTTTGAGCAACCGGAGGGAAGAGCGTGGAAGCAGGCACAAAACCAGAATGATCGCTCCTAATGCCAAATTTCACTGCACCTGTCTTCCAGGGTCTACGCCTAGGTGACAGGCCAGCCTACACAATGGTTGATGGATCAACATGTCTCTTCGGTGCGGATGCAGCGACAATGGGGCCGAGAACAACAATGGTCGGAGCAGATATAGCAGGTTCAGGTGCTCCGTCCGTTGTAGATGTGCGCCAATCTTCATTGCCTCTGTTCATCTCAGCTGCTTCCGCCTCGACACTAGCTGAACGGCTACGCGGAATGTCAATAGCAGCGTCCCCCATAGATAGAAGGGTGGGCACAACCTCAGTAGTCCTGGCAGATACTGTAACGCTCCGAGACCGTTGCGCTAGATGTCTTCCAGTTATTCGCCGTATTTTGCCATGTCTTTCGCTTGCATGTTGCATCTTGCCATGTCATCATTGCATCTTCTGCATTGCATCATGTCATCATGTCATTTTTTTATCTCAACTAAATAAATGGCATGGATCTTTGATCCATTTAAATTGAGGGAACTCACATGGTGGTTTCTCTTTATAACATATCCTCCAAATATTTAGGGGGCTACTATAAAATATTCCATTAACTTGGAATCACCATAACACACTTGCAAAATCCCAATGCTTTAGTCATCACGACTCTTGGCCTCTAACTTTGCCATATGTCCTTTCGTCTTTTTCCGGAGCTGCAGCTAAATTCTCAACATTTTTGGGCACTTTGAAAAACCTGTCCTAGTTCAAACCTTTTGAATTAAATTCAAAGGAAGTTGAATTTAATCTTTCAAACTTGACCCTTTTCTATTTTTCTGAACCGTGCACATTTTTACGAGTCTGGGGAAATTATCCCCGTGCCCAAAGTCCTTCTCCAACTTTTTATTTCTCTTATTTCTTTCTTTGTTATTTGATGTTTTTGGCAAATAAAGGGAAATGAGAAATATGAGGGAGAGAGAGTGCACAGCCTTGCAGCCCAGCCGGCCTCTTGGACCTAACCCACAAGTGCTGGCCCACCTAACCTTTCTAACCCTAGGCCTCACCCCCGAACCCATCTCGCTTCTCTTGTCGTTCCCTCCCAGCACCGCCGCCACATGCACGCCCCCACGCATTGAGCCAGGAGGCCGCGCTCGATCCTCATCTCCCTCGCAACCAACATCTCCCCGATCCCCTCGTCCTCTCCCTCGTCTCCTTCCCCTGCTCTCCGCCGCCACCCACTCACACCATCGCGCACGCCTCCCCGATCCAGCATTCCTGCTACCTCCCCCGCCTCGATCCGGTGCCGCCGGAGGCCACCCGCGTCGCTCAGGCGCCAGCTTCCCCTTCCACCGTCGCCCTCACCTTCCGGCCATGGCCACGGCTACCCCTCCGTCCCGGCTCCCCGGCGAGCCGCCTCCTGCCGTCTCCGGCCAACTACACGAGCAGCCGAGGCCCAGCGCTTCGACCGCGCGCCCGTTCTCCTCTGCGCCATCTTCGTCGAACCAGAAGGACGAACAAACGAGCCGCCGTTGCCCACTGCTGCTTCGTCCGCCGGCCCCTGCCTCCAGCCATCGCGCATTGCCTCTGCCTCCGGTGGCCGTGGTGCCTTTCTGTGTCGCCAAATCATGCATGTGCCCTCTACTACATGCATTCCCATGGCGCTCCGCCGCCCCTTGCCTCGCCTACAGCCGTCTCTCGCAACAGAGGCGGCAGTACTGCCCTCCTGCACCGCCCGTCGCCATCCACCCCTCCACCTGCGTCCTGCAAGTTCTCGCTGCTACCCGAGCGCCCCTGTCCTCGAGCACCTGATGGTTTTGGATCCGGTCAAGCACTCTGATCCGCCGCTGCCATGGCCTTGAATCCATCTAGCTCTGTTGTTTTCACGGAGCCACTGTTCCATGGCCACAAATGAGACCCATCGGACATCACCAAGACCCGCTGCTTGGACCAGATCGGTGCCGCTCTAGGCCATCGCACGGTACAACTACGTTGAGAGAACCTGATTACGCCGAGACTCAGGCCGACAAGAACCACAACATCCGTCGATCGCCAAGTACCCCTTTGTTTCGTCGAGACCGGCAAGTCCGAAGACCCCAAGTACCATGACAACCTCAAAGGGATTCAACTCTGTCAAGTTCCTCTAACGATGACCCGAACGGCTACGAAACGCGTACCACTACTGTCGCCGAAGACCCGTGCAACGAAACCGTCAAGTTCGACTACCTTCGTGTGTACCTTTACTTCCCACGATGACCGTGTACAACTACCATCCCATGCATGTCGCGAAGTACCTCTTCGAAACGATCGAGTACCACTACCGTCGACCCTCGAAGACCCCGCGGACGACAAGTTCCTCGTCGTGACCCTGAACACCTACGGAGTGTGTACAACTACGAAACGAGAACAACTACTTCCTCTACTTTGCACCAAACGAGAATCGACCCATTTGCACGCTTCGAAGGTATAACCCCGAGACGATGCCCGTGAACGAATGAATGCATGTTGTATGAGATGCACCCCTGTTTTGCCTCGAGTCTGAACTATCGATGCATGTTGCCCCTCTTTTGCCTTGCCACTGACATGTGGGAACCCAGTAATCGGGAGCACCCCATCATCTTGCATGACACGCCCCCGCCACTTTCTTTTGCACCGACGTCTCAATGAGTTTTCGGAACCGGAATGTTGCCGTGGCACCGTTTCGTTATCCTTGCCGTGGCACCCCTTTTCGTTTCCACCACGATGACAAATGCTTCATAACATGCTCATGCCAATATTTTCTTAAAACTGCATAAACTTGCATATGTCATCCGCATCATGATAATAACATTTAAAATGTTTAAAATTGTTGTTTGCTTTAAATTGCCAAATGCATATGGGGATTTACCAGAATTATTGTTTGATGTTTCCGGCCTCATTTAAAATGCCTAACTGTGTATTTTACTCATGTTTCACCTCTTTCCATGTTAAGAACATTTAATTTGGTTGGGTACATAACCGGGAGTGAACTAAATAATTGATGTGGTGTTCCGTCAATATGCAACTCGTTGCATATTGAGCTCCACTTAATTTGTAGTGTTGTTTGTTGCACTTTGCCATGCCATGCCTCATTAACCCGGACATGCATCATACTTGGTTGTCCATCATGCCATGTTTACGTGATGGTTGTTTACCATGTTGTTTGCTTCTTTCCGGTGTTGCTTCTTCGGGTTAGTTCCGATAACATCGCGTTTGTGAGGATCCGTTCGACTACGTCCGTTTGTCTTCTTCATGGACCCGTTCTTCTTCCTTCCGGGATCTCAGGCAAGATGACCATACCCTCGAAATCACCTCTATCTTTGCTTGCTAGTTGCTCGTTCTTTTGCTATGCTGCTGTACCTACCACTTGCTATATCATGCCTCCCATATTGCCATGTCAAGCCTCTATCCCACCTTTCCTAGCAAACTGTTGTTTGGCTATGTTACCGCTTTGCTCAGCCCCTCTTATAGCGTTGTTAGTTGCAGGTGAAGATGGAGTTTGTTTCTTATTGGAACATGATTATTGTTGGGATATCACAATATCTCTTATTTAATTAACGCACCTATATACTTGGTAAAGGGTGGAATGCTCGGCCTTATGCCTGGTGTCTTGTTCCACTCTTGCCGCCCTAGTTTCCGTCATACCGGTGTTATGTTTCTTGATTTTGCGTTCCTTACGCGGTTGGGTGTTATGGGAACCCCTTGACAGTTTGCTTTGAATAAAACTCCTCCAGCAAGGCCCGACCTTGGTTTTACCATTTGCCTACCTACCACCATATACCTTCCCTTGGGTTCTACAGACTCAAGGGTCATCTTATTTTAAACCCCCCGGGCCAGTGCTCCTCTGAGTGTTGGTCCGAACCGAGCTTCCTGCGGGGCCACCTCGGGGAAACTTGAGGGTTGGTTTTACTCGTAGCTAGTCTCATCCAGTGTTGCCCTGAGAACGAGATACGTGCGACTCCTATCGGGATTTGTCGGCACATATCGGGTGGCTTTGCTGGTCTTGTTTTTGTTGGGGAACGTAGCAGAATTTTAAAATTTTCTATGCATCACCAAGATCAATCTATGGAGTCATCTAGCAACGAGGGAGAGGGGAGTGCATCTACATACCCTTGTATATTGTGCGCGGAAGCATTCAAGAGAACGGGGTTGATGGAGTCGTACTCGTCGTGATCCAAATCACCGATGACCTAGCACTGAACGGACGGCACCTCCGCGTTCAACACACGTACGGTTGGGAAGATGTCTCCTCCAACTTGATCCAGCAAGGGGAAAGGAGAGGTTGATGAAGATCCAGCAGCACGACGGCGTGGTGGTGGAAGCAACGGTGATCTCGGCAGGGCTTTGCCAAGCTCAGGGAGAGGGAGAGGTGTCACGGGAGGGAGAGGGAGGCGCCAGGGACTAGTGTGCGGCAGCCCTCCCTCCCCCCTACTATATATAGGACCCCTAGGGAGCGCCGGCCCTAGGAGATTGAATATCCAAGGGGGGGCGGCGGCCAAGGGGGGTGGAGTGCCCCCCAAGCCAAGTGGGGCGCCCCCACCCCTAGGGTTTCCAACCCTAGGCGCAGGGGAGGCCCAAGGGGGGCGCACCAGCCCACTAGGGGCTGGTTCCCCTCCCAATTCATCCCATGGGGCCCTCCGGGATAGGTGGCCCCACCCGGTGGACCCCCGGGACCCTTCCGGTGGTCCCGGTACAATACCGATTACCCCCGAAACTTTCCCGATGGCCGAAACTTGACTTCCTATATATAAATCTTCACCTCCAGACCATTCCGGAACTCCTCGTAATGTCCGGGATCTCATCCGGGACTCCGAACAACTTTCGGGTTACCGTATACTAATATCTCAACAACCCTAGCGTCACCGAACCTTAAGTGTGTAGACCCTACGGGTTCGGGAGACACGCAGACATGACCGAGACGACTCTCCGGTCAATAACCAATAGCGGGATGTGGATACCCATGTTGGCTCCAACATGGTCCTCGATGATCTCATCGGATGAACCATGATGTTGAGGATTCAATCAATCTCGTATACAATTCCCTTTGTCAATCGATACGTTACTTGCCCGAGACTCGATCGTCGGTATCCCAATACCTTGTTCAATCTCGTTACCGGCAAGTCACTTTACTCGTACCGTAATGCATGATCCCGTGATCAACCACTTGATCACATTGAGCTTATTATGATGATGCATTACCGAGTGGGCCCAGAGATACCTCTCCATCATACGGAGTGACAAATCCCAGTCTCGATTCTTGCCAACCCAACAGACACTTTCGGAGATACCTATAGTGTACCTTTATAGTCACCCAGTTACATTGTGACGTTTGGCACACCCAAAGCACTCCTACGGTATCCGGGAGTTGCACAATCTCATGGTCTAAGGAAATGATACTTGACATTCGGAAAAGCTATAGCAAATGAACTACACGATCTTTGAGCTATGCTTAGGATTGGGTCTTGTCCATCACATCATTCTCCTAATGATGGTATCCCGTTATCAATGACATCCAATGTCCATAGTCAGGAAACCATGACTATCTTTTGATCAACAAGCTAGTCAACTAGAGGCTCACTAGGGACGTGTTGTGGTCTATGTATTCACACATGTATTACGATTTCCGGATAACACAATTATAGCATGAACAATAGACAATTATCATGAACAAAGAAATATAATAATAACCATTTTATTATTGCCTCTAGGGCATATTTCCAACAGTTTTACCATTGTCGAAATGTCTTGTAACCGGGATTGCGAGGCTGATCAGGTCTTCCCGCTAGAAGGAATATCCTTCGTTGACTGTGAGTGCTTGTGATGGGCTAAGTTGGGACAACCCTGCAGGGTTTTGAACTTTCGAAAGCCGTGCCCGTGGTTATGGGCAGATGGGAATTTGTTAATGTTCGGTTGTAGAGAACTTGACCATTAACTTAATTAAAATGCATCAACCGCGTGTGTAGCCGTGATGGTCTCTTCTCGGCGGAGTCCGGGAAGTGAACACGGTTCTTGTGTTATGCTTGAACGTAAGTAGTTTTAGGATCACTTCTTGATCTTTATAGCTTCTCTACCGTGCTTTGCTTCTCTTCTCGCTCTCATTTGCGTAATTTAGCCACCATATATGCTAGTGCTTGCTGCAGCTCCACCTCACTACCCTTTTCCCTACCCCTAAGCTTAAATGGTCTTGATCGCGAGGGTGTGAGATTGCTGAGTCCCCGTGACTCACAGATTACTTCAAATAGTTGCAGGTGCCGATGATACCATGCAGGTGACGCAACCGAGCTCAAGGAGGAGCTCGATGAAGATCGTGTTTGTTGTGTTGTTTCATTTCCAGTTGATCAGTAGTGGAGCCAGTCGGGGCGATCGGGGACCTAGCATTAGGGGTTGTCTTTTCTTTATTTTGGTTCCTTAGTCGGACCTTGATTATATTCTGGATGATGTAATGCTATATTTATGTATTGTCTGAAGTGGCAATTGTAAGCCAACTCTTTATCCCTTTCTTATTCAGTACATGGGATGTGTAAAGATTACCCCTCTTGCGACATGCCTACAATGCGGTTATGCCTCTAAGTCGTGCTCCCACACGTGGGAGATATATCCGCATCGTGGGTGTTACAAGTTGGTAATCAGAGCCTTCCCCGACTTAGGAGCCCCCTGCTTGATCGAATTCCTGGCGTTGTCGAGTCTAGATTTTTTTGAGTCTTATAGGTTTATATATATCAGAGAGTAGGATTCGTTTTACTCCTCAATCCCTTTGTCGCTCTGGTGAGGCCTCCTGATGTAGAAGTTTTGACTCTTCTCTCCTCAAATTTCACAAAAAAAATTAGGATCACGCGGGTATCTTGGAATCGTTCCGATGGTTTCGTGACGAGAACATTGTTCTTGGTACCTCCTGACATTTACGGGTTGTGGCAGTGTCCCGGGGAGTTGAGCTCCGAGGTGTTGTCGTCACAATTTTATTGTTGCAGTTCTGCAATACCTGAGTTTCGCCGACATCGAAAATCTCTTTTATGCAGTTGTTGGTGAGATAACCTCGACGCCACCCAGTACTGGGGCGGGAGTTTGGGAGTATTGCCATAACTCATATAACGGATGTTTTTCAAAGGTTGAGGTAAACGATTTCCGAAGGTTTCTTGGTTATGTGTTGAAGGTTGGATACAACTGGATGTAGGAATTGCTAGTTTGGGTGAGGTATTATGCTTCCCCTATATCCCCAACACTTGATTGCAAAACTAGAAACTTTCGGGAGTTTATAAGTGGGAATTCAAGTATCACGTAGGATATCCTTCCAACAGACACATGATACAATATGGGGTCTATCATATGTTTGTTCCAGCTTATTTTGCAAGCCAATCCTTTGTTTTGTTTTGAGTTGTGGTATTCGAGTTGCTTCGATGTCAAGTGTTGAATCCATACCTCTTCCTAAGTGGTGTTCTCACATTTCTATGTGAATACTAATCCTTCATGATAATCGAGATTGTCATGTCAATCCTTTTCAGCCGGCGTGTTTCTCTTCAAGTGGATCCGATCATTTCAACATCCGCAAGATCACCTCTCGGTTTTTTTCCAATGTTGTTCGTTTCATCTATCCCCAAGTTGCCTTTGTTTTCCCGCCAACCCACCCCTTTTTCTTCAAGGAATCAGATGTATTAATCAAGTATCCATTTTATTCATGTGAAGTCTCTTCATTCTTTTCAATCAATGTTCTTACCTGGTGGTTCTCATGAAGATGTTGTACAAGTTCGTCATTCTTCGTTCTTTTCTTCTCCGGTGGATTCAATTCAAGCTTTGTCGAGCATATCCTCTCCTTGTTTCAAATGCTTTCTCATGCCGGTGCACCTCTTAATCTTTCACTTCTCGCTATTCAATTGTTCTGGAGTGCTGTAGACATCTCAGAAGATTCACGTTTCCATTGCTAATTCATTCAAGATATCTTGAGGATGTTATCTCTTTTGAGCCATTTAAATCAAACGGTGCAATCTCCCATTCAAGTAATTGTTCAATGGTGTATCTTTTGATGGGCACTAACCCACATGTCTTTTTCCAGGATCTTACCTGACTCTTCTAATTTTCCCGAAGCTATCCTCAAATTTTCTCAAAGTTTGACATAAGAATGAGTTATCATCAGTCAATTGCCTTTCTCCAAGATCCTTCAAATTCATTTCATCGTCGGTTCAACCTTTCTAATATTCATCCCGGAGTATCTCAACGATTCACGGTGGTGTTTCTCATTGTCATTCTCAACATTTGAAGACCGAAGAAGAGTTTCTCTCAAATCTTGCGCCATTCTCTTCAAGATTCATGGTTCTAGCTTGATGCCATCCTCTCATAATTGTTTTCGATTGTGAGAATTCTTTTCACCCATCCAGAGCATTTCATGTGTTGTTTCCATTTCTTTTCCCCAAAGGCCTTCTTTTCAAATATTATTCATTCTAGCTTTCAGCTCTCGTTCTCCAAATCATACCGGTGTATCCTTCAAGTATTTTCTTATTAGCTCGTGATCTCTTCGTTCTCATGTATCTAAATTCTCTCAAGTATCTTCACTCGTTCTCTAATTCTTTCCGGTGTTTCTTTGTCTTTTCTTCGTTCATTTTAAATTCTTATGGTGGTTCATTCAAGATTTCTCTTCCTTCGCTATCATATTAATTCGTTGTTTCAATCCTACCGGTGGTTCATTGAAGATTTTCCCAAGTTTGCGCTATATCTTTCTTAATCCTTTCTATGAGAATAAGTAGTATGCCAAATCGGTTGCTTGTCATCATATTATATCGGTGAAGGATGAGCATAACACAATTCTTATTCTTGTTTCACCCAAATGATTCAATTCCTTATTCCGGAGGCTCATCAAGTTCTCGGTTTCAATTGTTTCACCTTTTCTTTTCCCGGAGTCCCAAGCTCTATCAATTATATCCTCGCAAAGATCCATCTAATCATTGCAAGGCTTCAACCTTATTCTTTTCATCCTTCATTTTGTTTGATCATGCTTTTGTTACCAGAGTTCTTCATGGAGGCTCTACATGATGGTTCATAAAGGATTTAATTCCTTCTTGAAGTGTTCATCGAGATTCTTTTCAGAGGAGTTCAAGCATTCTTCATCTTGCATTCCAAAGTGCAATTCTTTCTTTCTTATCTTTTGAGCTGGTGTTATGTCATTCTTGACAATTTGAGCTCGTGTTTCATGATTCACATGTTGTCAAGTATGAGATATTTTAAATCCACCAATCTCTTCGTTGGAGTTATCTTGTGTCATGTTTCACCTAAAGCCTTCCCTAAGGATTGTTGCTATTTATGGTGCTCATAAATGACCCAAGTTCTTCATTTATCCTCCCGGTCAAATAAGTTTCTTGTTTCCTTGTTGATATCAATCCAATCTATTATTTCCGTTAGTGGCGGAATTTCACCTCATAGTTTTGAGATGTTCTCCATAAGCCCACTACAACCTTGTTATTTTCGTTGTTGGTTTTCCAACAACTCCGTTCGACCCTTCTCCTAAAGATGCTTTTCAAGCTCATTTGACGTAGAAGATGTTGTTTTCTCCTCCGTTCTTTTGATTCCATTCTTACTTTTGTTCCGGAGGCATTGTGATGTTGCCCTCTTCAACCCATCATCTTGTTTGTCAAGATCATGTTCTTTTCGTGCTTATCCTTTTAACCGGAGTGTCTTGTCCTCTTTTCAAGTATCCTCTCATCTTGTCAAATTCATGTTCAATTCCTTCCATTTACAGTCGGAGTGCTGGCCAAATTATATCATTCTTATTCCTTCTCTATCTTGTTTTAACCGGAGTGTTGTGTCTATCATTCCTCTTCTAACCGAAGTCTCACACAAGTGCTTTCATTTTGCCAACCTCATATTCTTTACCTTCCATTTCCAACCGGAGTGTTGTCGTAATTGATCTTTATCGTTCCTTGTACATCTCATTTCATCCGGAGTGCTTGCATGTACTTCTTGTCCTTTGTGACACTTCTCTTATGTCTTGCAACCTACAAGGTTTTAGTAATGTTCCTTGTTCCTCTTTTCTAACAGAGCGTTTTTAACTTTTTTCATCTTCGTTGCATTCTTTCTTTCAATTTGTTCATCCTCTCAAGGTTCGTGGTTTCACTTGTTTGTCAAAGAAGCAACTTAGTTTTACCTCTTCCTCTTCCTCTTCCTCTTCCGTTTCTCTCCGGTGCCATCCTAGATCTCGGGACGAGATCCTCTTGTAGTGGTGGAGTGTTGCAACGCCCCGAGACCGTTGCGCCAGATGTCTTCCAGTTATTCATCGTATTTTGCCATGTCTTTCACTTGCATGTTGCATCTTGCCATGTCATCATTGCATCTTTTGCATTGCATCATGTCATCATGTCATTTGTTTATCTCAACTAAATAAATCGCATGGATCTTTGATCCATTTAAATTGAGGGAACTCACATGGTGGTTTCTCTTTATAACATATCCTCCTAATATTTAGGGAGCTAATATAAAATACTCCATTAACTTGGAATCACCCATAACACACTTGCAAAACCCCAATGCTTTAGTCATCACGACTCTTGGCCTCTTACTTTGCCATATGTCCTTTCATCTTTTTCCGGAGCTCCACCTGAATTCTCAATATTTTTGGGCAATTTGAAAAACTTGTCCTAGTTCAAACCTTTTGAAATAAATTCAAAGGAAGTTGAATTTCATCTTTCAAACTTGACCCTTTTCTATTTTTCTGGACCGTGCACATTTTTGTGAGTCCGGGGAAATTATCCCCGTGCCCAAAGTCCTTCTCCAACTTTTTATTTCTCTTATTTCTTTCTTTGTTATTTGCTGTTTTTGGCAAATAAAGGGAAATGAGAAATATGAGGGAGAGAGAGTGCATAGCCTTGCAGCCCAGCCGGCCTCTTGGGCCTAACCCACAAGCGCCGGCCCACCTAACCTTTCTAACCCTAGGCCTCACCCCTGAACCCATCTCGCTCCTTTGCTCGTTCCCTCCCAGCGCCGCCGCCACACGCACACCCCCACGCATCGAGCCAGGAGGCCGCGCTCGATCCCCATCTCCTCGATCCCCTCGTCCTCTCCCTCGTCTCCTCCCCCTGCTCTCCGCCGCCACCCACTCACACCATGGCGCACACCTCCCCACTACTAGGGAAAAGCCGAGAGCAGCGCGGGTTTTGGGCCTCTCAGTAGCGCGGGGACCGACGTTACTAATAAGGTGCTACAACTAACATATAGCAGTAGCGCCTGTTGTCCCACGCTACTGCTATACATGAATAGCTGTAGCGCTCTTTAGAAAAGGGCTCTGCTGATATTATCTGCAGTGCTGTTTACTGGGAAGCGCTACTGGTAAGGCGACGCTACTGCTAAATTTCCCCCCTCGCTACTACTAGTTTTATTAGTTTTTTTCCCTGCATATTTGTCTTGTGTTTGAATAGGCTTTATACAATAATCTTTAGCATATCATACACATACAAATGTAATCATAGCATATACATACAATTAGTCTCATCAAATCATGTCATCATCATAATCATCATCCAACACAAAGTGGTCTCTCATCATCATCTCAAAAATAGCGATACAAGTCTCGATTACTTGCAAATACATTGTCATCCATCTAAACAATGATATACGCGAGAAGAGCTATCACTTTGAGTACATGAGTTCGTATCCCTCTCTCGCATTAGCGTGAACCTAAACTAACTACTGCCTGTCGCTCAGAAACCGGAAACCGGTACACCTGGGCCTGACACTCCGGCCACTTGTCGTATATATACTCCTGGCGTAGCACTTCTTCGCCATCTATGATCTATGCACCTGCATCGTCACATGAGTCGATGATATGCAACATATATAGTTGAGCAACAGAAAGAGATAGACTTGGCAAAAATAGAAACAACATATCATAAGCATAAATAACAAAGTTTATCGTACCCCAAAATGCCCTAACTAGAGTGATTTTCGCTAGTCGAGGAGGAGGACGGTTTAATTACATCACAAATAAAGTTTCACCATGCATAACTCAAAGTTTTTTCATACAGAAAGTATGGACTAAACGGACACATTGTCATATATCGATAATCACTCCAACATGTCGTTCCATCCATCCAAGTCAAGGAGATAGTCCTCGAGCTTACTGAAAGGCTTCTTGTCGAGACGCCGAGAGGCTATCCATGTTCGGACGTCTTCCCGCGACATTTTTCCTTCTCCGTAGAACATCCCTGTTTTTCCAACGACCTCCTTCATGATGATTTGGGCAAGTTCGCGCTGCATGTTATAGAACTCAGCTCGAAGTCGATGATCCTCGATATCTCCTATGTCCTTTGCCCATTGCAAAATATGGGCATCGCCGGATCTAAGTGACATGCGAAGGTTCTGGTGATCCCGTCTGTACTCCAGCATGTGGTGTAGGACATAGAATCCATCATTAAGAGAATCGTTCGGTTGCTGGATGCAGCAGAAGTCGGTCTTATGGCCGAAGGCGACCCTGCCGCCCCTTCTCTTCTTGTCCCTGACCTCTCCACCCCTTGCTTGGTAGTAAAACATAGCACTGTCAAGAACATCCTTGATGTGGGTGTAATCCTTTTTGTGAATGTTCTTCGACGAGTCCAAGTAAAGAGCGTGGGAGAATCAGGGGTAGAGGATGATGAGGACGGCGCGCCCGCCGCTGCGCAAAATAAGTACACCTCAAATTAATTAGCCTCCACCGTGCAAATGAATGATTGAAATCGAAGGAAGGATAGCAGTGCGGATGACTTACACGGGATGATAAGGCATGAGAATCGCCTCCTTGTCCTTATTGACGAGCATGAAACTGACGATGTAATCCCTCGCGTATTCTGGGTGCTTTCCGCAGACTTCCAAGAAGCCCTCGTGCATGTAGTATGGGTCAGCGACACAGATATGAGATATCTGCTCAACCTTGATGATGTAGTTCATGTCCAAGGCATAAAGGCGGACAAACGTAAAATCCACTTCTTCACGTGAAACATGTCGAATATGTAATCGAATCGGAGGAAGAACTTATCCGCGGGGAAGCTGTCGACATACGACATTTGCCGCGGAACGTTAACCACGTAGAGTGGGTATCCTGGATCTTTCAAGGTGATGAGGCCTTTCTCTACCCGCAGCACATCGTCATGAAGTCTCCTTATATCGCCGAATCTGACCCGTAGCGCTGTTGTAGGTAGGATTGGTTGACCGGGGATATGCCATTTATCCACATCGGGGATATCTATACGGTCCTGAAGCCGAGGCTGCTGAGGCGGCTGGATCATAGAATCAGCTTTTTTGCCTTTCCTCGCTCTCTTCCCAAACTTCTTTACTACCGGAAGTTCGTCCATAATACGTTGAGATGACAATTTAGACACCAACTCATGACGTTCAAACCATGAGGAGGCGCCAGTATAGACATACTGTTCACCGCCATCGTCGCCCTCATCCTCATCCATGGCGACGTCATCAGCGACTAATGGAGCCTCCTCCTTACCCCGTCCGCTATCACCCAACCCGACACCCGACGCTAATTGGGTAGGTGGGGTGTTGATGTTCATACCCTGCTGAGGCTGCGTGCTCGTTGGTGTGCTCCCGGCCGCCTCCAGACGAAGCAGACTCTTTGGCCACAACAGGACCCACCCATTGCAACAATCACCAAGCCACCGCGGCGTCTCATCATCATCCCCCACTAGTATTGGAGGAAGCAAATTCTCGTGGCCCGGTTTGACACTGGCCACGGAAACCTTGAAGACGTTCAGGGGGATCGGCTGGCTGTGGAACAATGGTTCCTTCGGCTACATTATCATCGCCTTCCCCACGTCCACCTTCTGGTCGCCGATGGTGTACAATATGGTGCACGGGGTTTCGTCGGCCTGCAAAGAAAAGTCTGCGACATGAGACATCCAAAAGGCAACGAAAACGGGAGATTATACATTTATATTGAAGGGGGCCGGTGTGACAGATACCGTGAGGGCGTCGAGCTCAGCCAAAGACGAAGCACCACCGAGCACGTCCGGTGCGGGAGCCGGTGCCGGAGCTGGTGCAGGAGCAGGTGCTGGTGCAACGCTAGTCGAGCTGCTCCCCCAGAAGTCAGCAAGGGGAAAGTCCTCTACATTTTTTCTGGATTTTGCCTTGTCCAAGTGAAAACCCTGGTCACCAAGGAAGTAGACAAATCTGCAACCACCTGTTTTGCGGCAGCTACCACTGTTGTGACTGTCTGAGATGATTTCTTCTCAACCGCAATCTCAACCTTCTTGTCGATGTTTTCTTCAGTTAACCTCCGTCTTTCCTTTCTCTCCTCCGTGGTCTCACGGTAGTACTTCTTCCACGTGGCGCCGTCTTCGACACCGTGCACGCGTCCATACAACGGTCGAGTATCCACCGGTTGTCATTTCAATATGTTCAACGCCCGGTTGAATGGAGTGTCCCACTTGGGCCTCGCCAATGCCTCAGACGGCGAGTCGCTTTTGGCCGCAATCCGGTGCTGCTCTCTCTGCAAAAGGCACAAGGATCGTTTACAAATATGACTAACATGTGCAGTCGAATTGATTAGAAACTAAAATTACCAGCAGTCTCATGAACTCCGTAATGACTGGTTTTGTCTCATAAACCATCTTCACTAGGTCCCAACGGTGCCGGGCCCTGAGGTCGCCACGCTCCTGCGGGGCGGTGAAATCCGCCAAGGGGTCTGGGATGCCTAGACTTGTGGCTTCCGCGTCCTCCTTGGCCCATTTGGACCTCTTTCCGCAGTAACTACGGCTTCCGAGGTGGTGGCTCCCAATGTTCCTCTCTTGAAGCCCCTTCATGTACTTAGACTTTTTTGGCAGCTTCGGCCTTGCAAGCCTCCTTGAATATTTGAAACTGCTCTTCCGTGATTATCGGATTATCCTTTACAATCTCGGAGTAGGGTTCCTTCTTGTCGATGATCTTTGCTTTCACTCGATTTTTCCAGGCGGCCAACGCGTCGCTAAACTTGGTCATGGCGTGTTTGTTTATCTTCTTCATTGTCGGGTCCTCATCTGGATCTTCATAATCCTTCTCATTCTGGCCCGGGAACAAGAATATCTGGGGAAACTTCTTTAGGAGGGAGTTCCTCATGTTTTCTATCTTCTGTAGTTTCTCATTGTTGATGGTGGCGGTTGTCCGTACGATGCATCCTATTTGATTGCCGTAGCATCGACGCGCTTCCTCGGCCGGCTTTGGCTCAAAATTGCCGTCGTCCACCTCCGTGACCACCAGTCTAGTAGTCCTGAGTTTGTTAGGAGGCCGTTGCCTCTTTGCTTTTGGTTCTACACCGGCTCCGCTCCCCGAGGCAGCGCCGGTCTCAGTCTCAGCGCCGGTCTCGATGTCGGTCTTAGTCTCAGCGCCGGTCTCAGTCTGAGGACCGGTCTTAGTCTCAGCGCCGGTCTCAGTCTCATCGGCAAGGCTCAAAAATTTGTCTGCCGCCCGGTAAACATCGTCGCAATCACCAGAACTCTGTCCTTCATCGTTGCTAGCCATGTTTCCTACGATTAAATATAGTCAATTAATTCTAGACCTAATAAAATGAATAATGACATAAAAAGGCCTATTGTTTTATAGGAATGTTGACTCCTTCCCGGTGCGGCAAATCTCGGGCACTCGATATGTCCTAGTTTGTAGCACAAGTCATGCCGAAATTCACAGAAAATTTTAGCATGACCTTTGCTAAAAAGTGGACAAATCGAGAACCTGAATTTTGCCGGAACGGAAATGAATCAACATTCCGGAAAAACATAGGCCACTCGCCTTCATTCCCTGGAAACAACAAAAGGCCACTTGGGAACAATCAAACCACTTCAATGTCGATTATGATCAATGAGCAAACACAATTGAGGATTTTTCATATATCATGACCACTTCAAATTTGTCTCCTAGTATTTGACACTTCAAGCAAATCTACACAAATCTCATGCTCTCTGAAACTCAATTCAAAAACCAAATATAGATGGAGGCAGATGTGGCGAGGAAGGCAGAGGCATCTCTATCAAAGCCCTAGTTAAGCATATACATTTTTTTCCTACGGCGAGTGAGGCAGATGTGGTGAGGGAGGCAGGGGCGTCTCTGTCAAAGCCCTATCTAAATTCTTTTCCTAACTAAATTCTTTTCCTAACTAAATTAACCTAAGTAATTTAGAGAGAGAGAGAGAGGAGGGGTGGGGGCTTACAAAGGATGGCTCCGGTGGTGGCGCGGGAGGCAGTGGTGGCGAGGGAGGCAGGGGCGTCTCCGGTGACGGCGAGGGAGGCAGTTGGGGTGAGGGAGGATCCGGTGGCGTCGACTGCGGCTCCAGTGGCGTTGATGAGGCCGCACGGCTCCCGTGGCGTTGGGGGCGACTCCGGTGGCGTTGACGGCGTGCTATTTTGGTGGCTCCGGGGGCGTCGACGAAGGCAGGAGACGGCGGCGAAGTGGGGCGACGGCGAATCGGGCAGACGGCGGTGGGGTGGGGCGAGGGATTTGGGGGAGAAGTGGTGGCCGGGGGGGCGGTTTTTTTGGTTAAGTCAAACTTAGCGGTAGCGCTTTTCGCGAAACGCGCTATAACTAAGTTAGCTATAGCAATTTTCACGAAACGCGCTACTGCTATAGCTATGTAATTTCCTTCATATTTCTTATTTCCTTTTCTGTTTCTACGGCGGGAGTCTAGGAAACGCGCTGCAACTACGTTAGCTATAGCGCCTCCTACGAACAGACGCTACTGCTACGCCTTTCTCCTTTTTTTGCTTTTTCATTTATTTTCCTCAACATTTTATTTTTCCTTTCTCCTTTTTCTATTTCTTTCTTTTTCATTTACTTTTCCATTTATTTTTTATTTTATTTTATTTCCATTAGCAGTAGCACTCTCCGCGCGAAACGCGCTGCTACTTATGTCCTAGCGGTAGCGCGCTTCTCCCAAGAACGCTACTGCTATGCGTAGCCTACCGTTTTAGCAATGGGAATATTAGTGGTAGCGTTTTTTCATGTGCACGCGCTACTGCTACTATTGTATCTGTAGCGCGGTTTCCGCACGCAAGCTACTTCTATTTAGCACTAGTGCCCATTTTTGACACGCGCTACTGCTAAATTTTTGTGTATAAGGTTTTCCCTAGTAGTGCCCCGATCCGGCGTTCCTGCTACCTCCTCCGCCTCGATCCGGTGCCGCCGGAGGCCACCCGCGTCACCCAGGCGCCAGCTTCCCCTTCCACCGTCGCCCTCACCTTCCGGCCATGGGCACGGCTACCCCGCCGTCACGGCTCCCCGGCGAGCCGCCTCCTGCCGTCTCTGGCCAACTACACGAGCAGCTGAGGCCCAGTCCTTCGACCGCGTGCGCGTTCTCCTCTGCGCCGACTTCGTCAAACCAGAAGGACAAACCAGCGAGCTGCCGTTGCCCGCTGCTGCTTCATCCGCTGACCCATGCCTCCAGCCATCACGCATTGCCTCTGCCTCCGGTGACCGTGGCGCCTTGCTGTGTCGCCAAATCACGCCCGTGCCCTCTACTGCATGCATTCCCATGGCGCTCCGCCACCCCTTGCCTCGCCTGCAGCCATCTCCCGCAACAGAGGCCGCAGTACTGCCCTCCTGCACCGCCCGTCGCCATCCACCCCTCCACCTGCGTCCTGCAAGTTCTTGCCGCTACCCGAGCACCCCTGTCCTCGAGCACCTGATGGTTTTGGATCCAGTCAAGCACTCTGACCCGCCGCTGCCATGGCCTTGAATCCATCCGGCTCTGTTGTTTTCACGGAGCCACTGTTCCATGGCCACAAATGAGACCCATCGGACATCACCAAGACCCGCTGCTTGGACTAGATCAGTGCCGCTCCAGGCCATCGCATGGTACAACTACGTTGAGAGAACCCGATTACGCCGAGACTCGGGCCGACAAGAACCACGACATCCGTCGATCACCAAGTACCCCTTCGTTTCGTCGAGACCGGGAAGTCCGAAGACCCCAAGTACCATGACAACCTCGAAGGGATTCAACTCCGTCAAGTTCCTCTAACGATGACCCGAACGGCTAAGAAACGCGTACCACTACTGTCGCCGAAGACCCGTGCAATGGAACCGTCAAGTTCAACTACCTTCGTGTGTACCTTCACTTGCCACGATGACCGTGTGCAACTACCATCCCGTGCATGTCGCGAAGTACCTCTTCGAAACGATCGAGTACCACTACCGTCGACCCTCGAAGACCCCGCGAACAACAAGTTCCTCGTCGTGACCCTGAACACCTACGGAGTGTGTACAACTATGAAACGAGAACAACTACTTCCTCTACTTTGCACCAAACGACAACCGTCCCATTTGCACGCTTCGAAGGTATAACCCCGAGACGATGCCCGTGAATGAATGAATGCATGTTGTATGAGATGCACCCATGTTTTGCCTCGAGTCTGAACTATCAGTGCACGTTGGCCCTCTTTTTCCTTGCCACCGACATGTGGGAACACGGTAATCGGGAGCACCCCATCATCTTGCATGACACGCCCCCGTCACTTTCTTTTGCACTGACGTCTCAATGAGTTGTCGGAACCGGAACGTTGCCGTGGCACCGTTTCGTTATCGTTGCCGTGGCACCCCTTTTCGTTTCCGCCATGATGACAAATGCTTCATAACATGCTCATGCCAATATTTTCTTAAAATTGCATAAACTTGCATATGCCGTCCGCATCATGATAATAACATTTAAAATGTTTAAAATTGTTGTTTGCCTTAAATTGCCAAATGCATATGAGGATTTACCGGAATTATTGTTTGATGTTTCCGTCCTCATTTAAAATGCCTAACTGTGTATTTTACTCATGTTTCACCTCTTGCCATGTTAAGAACATTTAATTTGGTTGGGTACATAACCGGGAGTGAACTAAATAATTGATGTGGTGTTCCGTCAATATGCAACTCGTTGCATATTGAGCTCCACTTAATTTGTAGTGTTGTTTGTTGCACTTTTCCATGCCATGCCTCATTAACCCGGACATGCATCATACTTGGTTGTGCATCATGCCATGTTTACGTGATGGTTGTTTACCATGTTGTTTGCTTCTTTCCTGTGTTGCTTCTTCAGATTAGTTCCGATAATGTTGCGTTTGTGAGGATCCATTCGACTACGTCCGTTTGTCTTCTTCATGGACCCATTCTTCTTCCTTGCGGGATCTCAGGCAAGATGACCATACCCTCGAAATCACTTCTATCTTTGCTTGCTAGTTTCTCGTTCTTTTGCTATGCTGCGATACCTACCACGTGCTATATCATGCCTCCCATATTGCCATGTCAAGCCTCTAACCCACCTTTCCTAGCAAACCGTTGTTTGGCTATGTTACCGCTTTGCTCAGCCCCTCTCATAGCGTTGTTAGTTGTAGATGAAGATGGAGTTTGTTCCTTGTTGGAACATGATTATTGTTGGGATATCACAATATCTCTTATTTAATTAACGCACCTATACACTTGGTAAAGGGTGGAAGGCTCGGCCTTATGCCTGGTGTTTTCTTCCACTCTTGCCACCCTAGTTTCCGTCATACCGGTGTTATATTCCTTGATTTTGCATTCCTTACGCGGTTGGGTGTTATGGGAACCCCCTGATAGTTCGCTTTGAATAAAACTCCTCCAGCAAGGCCCGACCTTGGTTTTACCATTTGCCTACCTACCACCATATACCTTCCCTTGGGTTCTGCAGACTCAAGGGTCATCTTATTTTAAACCGCCCAGGCCAGTGCTCCGCTGAGTGTTGGTCCAAACCGAGCTGCCTGCGGGGCCACCTCGGGGAAACTTGAGGGTTGGTTTTACTCATAGCTAGTCTCATCTGGTGTTGCCCTGAGAACGAGATACGTGCGACTCCTATCGGGATTTGTCGGCACATCGGGTGGCTTTGCTGGTCTTATTTTACCATTGTCGAAATGTCTTGTAACCGGGATTCCGAGGCTAATCGGGTCTTCCCGCTAGAAGGAATATCCTTCGTTGACCGTGAGAGCTTGTGGTGGGATAAGTTGGGACACCCCTGCAGGGTTTTGAACCTTCAAAAGCCGTGCCCGTGGTTATGGGCGGATGGGAATTTGTTAATGTCCGGTTGTAGAGAACTTGACACTTAACTTAATTAAAATGCATCAACCGCATGTGTAGCCGTGATGGTCTCTTCTTGGCGGAGTCCGGGAAGTGAACATGGTTCTTGTGTTATGCTTGAACGTAAGTAGTTTTAGGATCACTTCTTGATCTTTATAGCTTCTCGACCGTTCTTTTCTTCTCTTCTCGCTCTCGTTTGCGTAAGTTAGCCACCATATATGCTAGTGCTTGCTGCAACTCCACCTCACTACCCTTTTCCCTACCCCTAAGCTTAAATAGTCTTGATCGTGAGGGTGTGAGATTGCTGAGTCCTCGTGACTCACAGATTACTTCAAACAGTTGCAGGTGCCGATGATACCGTGCAGGTGACGCAACCAAGGTCAAGGAGGAGCTCGATGAAGATCATGTTCGTTGTGTTGTTTCGTTTCCAGTTGATCAGTAGTGGAGCCCAGTCGGGGCGATCGGGGACCTAGCATTAGAGGTTGTCTTTTCTTTCTTTTGGTTCCTTAGTCGGACCTTGATTGTATTCTAGATGATGTAATACTATATTTATGTATTGTGTGAAGTGGCGATTGTAAGCCAACTCTTTATCCCTTTCTTATTCAGTATATGGGATGTGTAAAGATTACCCACCTTGCGACATGCCTACAATGCGGTTATGCCTCTAAGGCGTGCTTCGACACGTGGGAGATATAGCCGCATCGTGGGTGTTACAGATACTGACTCATCACTATCGGCCCTGTTGCTGCCATCGCCTCCAATTATATTGTCAACACCTACAGCAGGCGCAGATGGCGATTCAGCTGCATCACAACTGACGGCAATAGTGGACGGCACGCCAACAGGTTTGGCAACAGAAGGAACAACAACCTCTACGTCATGAGCAGACGTCACCAGCTTGGAGTTGATCCATTCGAGTGGATCTTTCGTCTGCGTCTTGGCAGCATGTTTCGCAGTCTTTTTGACGTTCCTGCAATGAAAAAAAACGACTATCAGACAACATAGAAAGGAAAAATGTACAAAACCAAATACGAGTTGCCATGTATGGTAGGGAGCATACAGATTATCAAATGAAAAAGAACAATGGTTTACATTTGTGATGAACATAATTTTGGAATTAGTCGGGTGGAAAAAAAGTTTCAAAAGATTATCAAATTTAATTTTCCATGAGCATTGATCTAAATTTTCCATGTAGAATGGACTAGATTTGCCATGAGCATCAAACTAAACTTGCCATCTATGATGGACTAAGAATTGCCATGAGCATCTAGGATAATTTGCCATGTTGAATATTTTTTTTTGCCATGGGCAACTATCATAATTTGCCATGACAGTCAAGCATGATTTTCCATCTATGGTAAACATACCTCCTGGACTGATTCCTCAAGTCCTCAAGCACAACAGGAGCGACAGGCGGAGACGTACGTGTCGACGTGATGCCAGCCTCGGAGGGCCTGGATTCCTTCAGCCGAGCAGAAGCACGCGAGGGTGTGCCATGAGCTTTCTTTTTCTTCGACTGACCACCGGTTGTCGCCTCACTGGCCACCAAAAAATCATTTGTGAAAAACAGGAAAAACAATCAGGCCCTACAAAAGAAAACAAGTTGAAAAACTCCGTACTGCAAACAAAAAAAACATGGCAAAATGACAAAAAGGAGCAAACCTCCGTCTGGCAGCAACGGGGTCAGTTCGAAGCCTCTTGGGGCAGCATGAGGCTGAGCTTCGTCCTCTGGCGCCCTCCCCCTCTTTGTAGGTAAATCACCTTCTTCATTAACTACGGCCGAGGCATATCCTCCAGTAGGTGGTGGCACAAACAGTGGAGCCTTCCGATTGGGTACTCCATCCCGAATATCCAGAGAAACGACGTGAATAGTATCGTCGTCAGCATTCTCCATGTGATCCTCTCCATCCAAGTCAGTACTGTCAGCAGGAGTCTCTTGAGGACTGTCGTGCACATTCTCCATGCCACCAACATCAAATCAGCGTCTTGCGAGCCAGGGGTTCCTGAGAACTATTATAATCATAACGTCCACGGCAACCAGTAGGTCGATTCATGTGTTCTCCAATGAAAGAAGTAAACTGCCTGGCAACTGCTTAGCCGCCACGACCATGCAGTCCTGTCCATCCCGCCACAAGTTGCCCTAGCAAATTGGTCATGCTAGATGCAAATTGACCAACCAGGTTCTCGACATGAGCCCTAGCCTGGTCACACCAAGACAAAAAAACACAAAAAAACCGTCACAAAAGAGAAAATCATGAAAAGTGTTGATAACAAGGGAAGACACAAGTACACAACATCCTCTTGGACTACCTGAGCGGTGCATGGCGGAGCAGCATGGACGTCCATCCATTTGCTGAAATTATGAGGCCCACCAAAGATATTGTAGTCTATAGCGTGCTTTGCCATTAGCTGCACAACAATGAGTAGGAAGAAAGACATTCGTCAGAGATCAAGAATGTATAAAAAATGCATATCACACATGATCAAAATATGATTTTCCATGTAGGAAGGGAACTATTTGCCATCCACACTAAAAAGTAGTTGCCATGTGCAATGAAAAATGAAAAATGCCATCAACTATGTTTGTCATTTAGAAACAACTACAGTTGCCATCACTGTATTAAAAAGTACCCCCTCCTTATCACAAAAAAAAGAAAAAAAAAGAAAAAACTAACCTGGAGTTTCCCAAACTTTGAATCAAAAATCCAGTCTGCAGCAGGCACAACCTTCACAGCTTCATAGGACCAGGCAGAAATAGCCAACTTGTGTGGAGGAGGTGGACCTCCAATATCTTCAGGAAAATTGACGTTTGAAATATTAAGTCTGTTGACATACATAAGCTGCAAAACACATATAAAAAGACGGTGAAAACTTAAATGGTAAGTATTCATGCCTAGAGGGGTTGGAGATGCAATTATTTGGCAAAACAAACATTCAATCAAATGGGTTACGCCACGTTCCGTGACGGCAAGATCTGAACAGGAGTTAGCTACTGTTGCCGTGAACTAATATTTAGAGTTGCCATGCGGTGTGAATTACAGTTTCCATGTCTACTAAATGGAGTTGCCATACAGGGTCAATTGTAGTTGCCATGTGCTTCTGACTAAGATTGCCATGCACTATGAACTATAGTTGCCATGTGCTACTAATGGAGTTGCCATGTATGAAAATACAGTTGCCTAGTGATGCAACTATAGCAACCGAATAAAAAGCTATTAAAGGTACGGTGCCAGAATGAAATGAACCATCACATCACACTGACAGTGCTAAACATAATAAAACCTAATAAAAACACGTGGGATAAAAAAGAATCACCATCACATGCAACCGACAACCCTTCTGGTACATCTTGCTATCGAAAGCTTCGTGGAGGAAATCGGCAATAAACTTGCACCAATTCATGTATTTCACTTCTTCCAACTTCTTCTGCGTAAATTTCAAAACAGAGACGTGCGCACGTGCACCATCAGAAAAGAACTTCAAAGAAGAGGACAAAACATGCTTGTGCATGACAACAAAAAAGCTAATGACAATAATGAAAAAAGACAAAGAATGCGATTTACCAAGATAGGAAAGCATCTATTGCTTGGTCGTAGCGACGTTGTATGTGCAAAAACAGAAGATACCAAGTACATCAGCAACTTCATCTTGAAAGTCTCTCCATAGGAATTCATTTGCCTCAGCGAAGTTGCAAGTGCAGTCTTGTTTGGCATGGCTCCCTGACCGGGGAACAAGCGGGGGAACAACTCCAACTCGATGTCATTGTCCAGCTCATACGGAACTTTAATCGGGCCCGCGGAACACCCTGTAACACCCGGATAATCATGCTACAGTAATCCCACACTAATCATGCCACGTCACCTCGGTTACTGTTGCTAATCTATAGTTAGGTCAAAACCGGTCCAAAATTCAAATTCAAAGTTTGGTAAATAATAACAGTTTTCAAAAATTAAAACAAAAATGTTCGGTGATTGCCGAATAATGCATAGGTAATTATGGTGGAGAAACCACACTTTCATAAAAGTGTAAAATACTCTAGAATGTTTTAAACAGTAGCAAAGCCAATTAGTTGAGAGCCTATTACATTAAATAAAATATTAAACTATTTTATTTAGTTGCCCAAACTTATGTGGTAGTAGCCTATTTATTAACACTAAAGTAGGGACTACTTTTATAGTTTATAAAACTAAAGTAAAAGAGGAACTTAAATTAAAACAGAAAAGAAAATAAAGAAAATGGAAAATACAAAAAAAAAACAAAACAAAAAACAAAAAAAAGAAGAGGGAACCCCCTCCCACGGCCTACTGGCCTAGTTGGCCGGCCCATTCGGGCGCAGGGCCAACCGCCCCCCCTCCCCTTATCCACCCCTGCCCCCGAAACCCTAGCCACTAACCCCACCACTCCCCCCCCCCGATCCCCCCCACTCTCTCCTCGCGCCCCCTCCTCTCTCCCGATCTGGATCGGGATCCAGAGGAGGCCAACGCCGCTCGCCGCCCCCCCCCCCCCCCCGCACGTCGACGCCGCGCCGGCAACCGGAGCCCTCCCCACCGGCCTGCCTCCCCTCTCCGTCGTGCTTCCCCGTCACCCACCACGAGCCCTGCTGCCCAGTCCCCTACAACCCCGGTGAGGCCCCCGGCCTCTCCTCATCTCCCCGCACTCATCGTCCACTTCGGCAGCTTGTCCACGCGCGCGCACACACAACACCGTGACGGCCGTGCCGTCGCCCCCCCTGCCGCTCCATCGCCGCGCACCTTGGCCACCGTCCGCGCCCGAACGCGCCCGCACACCGTGCTCACCGTGACCGCACGCCCGACCCGCCCGTGGCCTTGCTCCCCTGCTCGCCCGCCGCACCGCTCGCGCGTGCCCCCGCGCCGGCCCGCGCCCTCTTGGCCTCGCCTCGCCCCGCATGGCCCTGCCTGCCGAGCCCGCGGCAACCGCGCTGCCGTTGCTCCCGACCGCGGCGCTCCATGCCCTTGCCGCGCGCTTCCCCGCCTACCCCCTCTGGCCTCCCCTGTAGGCCGCTCCGTTACCCCTGCGGCCGCCGCCGCACTTGTCGTCCCGCTTCGCCACGGCCCCGCCTCGACGTGGCCTCGCCGGTGTCGCGCCGGCACCCGCTCCCTTTCACGGTTGGCTGCGGCGCCCGTTGGCCTCGTCCCACTCGGGCGGGCCACGCCCTGTGCCCGTTCGCCCGAACCGCCCCGTAGCACCCGGTCCACTAAGGCCTTGGCCCTATGACAAGTGGGGCACAGCCCCAGAACGTTTTACTAAAAAAAAATTAGTTAAAAAAATAACAATAAAAATAAATAAAAAAAAATAAATAGATAATAATAATTAAATTAATTAATTAATTAACGAATTAATTAAGTTAATTAATCACAATTAGATTAACCTAACTAACTGTTAGATAATTAATCAAACAATGACAGTGGGGCCCACCCACCTAATTAATTATGATTAGTTTAATTAATTTGTTAATTAAAATGTGTCACTGACCAGTGGGACCCACTGGTCAGGTTGACCAGTCAACCCTGTTGACTGCTGACGTCAGCATGACATCATGCTGATGTCATAAATCTAATTTCGAATTAATTTAAATAATTAATTAAATTCAGAAATTAATAAAAATTTAAAAAAACATATCTTTTAATCCGTAACTCGGATTAAAATATTTTCAACATGAAAGTTGCTCAGAACGACGAGACGAATCCGGATACGCAGCCCGTTGGTCCGTCACGCATCCCTAGCATAGCAAACTCGCAACTTTCCCCCTCCGGATCCTCTGCTCGAAAACGCAAAACACCGGGGATACTTTCTCGGATGTCATCCCCCTTCACCGGTATCACCTATTACCGCGTTAGGGCACCTCTAACGCCGTTACTTGTCATGTCATGCATCACTATGCATATGCTTACTTAAATATTTATTGTTTCTCCCCCCTCTTCTCTCGATAGACACTGAGACCAAAGCCGCTGCTACCCAGTACGACTACGGAGTTGACGACCCCTCTCCCTTGCCAGAGCAACCAGGCAAGCCCCCTCCCCCCTTGATCACCAGATATCGCCTACTCTCTTCTATACTTCTTGCATTAGAGTAGTGTAGCATGATACTGCTTTCCGTTATACCTATCCTGATGCATAGCCTGTCCTTGTTATTACTGTTGTTACCTTTACCTGCAATCCTACATGCCTAGTATAGGATGCTAGTGTTCCATCAGTGGCCCTACATTCTTATCCGTCTGCCATGCTATACTATTGGGCCGTGATCACTTCGGGAGGTGATCACGGGCATATACTATATACTTTACACGGTTTCATTACCTGTGGTACTGTTCGGAGATGGGGGCCGAAGGGGCAGGTGGTTCCACCTAGGTAGTGGTGGGCCTGTGTTCCCGACGGCCCCCGACTGTTACTTTGTGGCAGAGCGACAGGGCAGGTTCAGACCACCTAGGAGAGAGGTGGGCCTGGCCTTGGTCAGCGTTCGCGGATACTTAACACGCTTAACGAGACCTGGGTATTTGATCTGAGTCTGGCCATTTGGTCTATACGCACTAACCATCTACGCGGGAGTAGTTATGGGTATCCCGGCGTCGTGGTATCAGCCGAAGCCTTCGTGACGTCAGCGACTGAGTGGCGCGCGCCGGATTGGACTGGAAATCCACTAGGCTAGGTCTGCTTCCGGCCGCGTACGCAACGTGCAGGTGTGCAAAGGGCGATGGGCCCAGACCCCTGCGCCATAGGATTTAGACCGGCGTGCTGACCTCTCTGTTGTGCCTAGGTAGGGCTGCGATGTGTTGATCTTCCGAGGCCGGGCATGACACAGAAAAGTGTGTCCGGCCAAATGGGATCGAGCGTGTTGGGGTATGTGGTGCACCCCTGCAGGGAAGTTTATCTATTCGAATAGCCATGTCCCTCGGTAAAAGGACGACCCAGAGTTGTACCTTGACCTTATGACAACTAGAACCGGATACTTAATAAAACACACCCTTCTAAGTGCCAGATACAACCGGTGATCTCTCTCTCACAAGGCGACGAGGGGAGGATCATCGGTTAGGATTATGCTATACGATGCTACTTGGAGGTCTTCAGTCTACTCTCTTCTACATGCTGCAAGACGGAGGCTGCCAGAAGCGTAGTCTTCGAAAGGATTAGCTATCCCCCTCTTATTCTGGCTTTCTGCAATTCAGTCCACCGATATGGCCCTTTTACACATTTACCCATGCATATGTAGTGTAGCTCCTTGCTTGCGAGTACTTTGGATGAGTACTCACGGTTGCTTTCTCCCTCTTTTCCCCCCTATCCCTTCTACCTGGTTGTTGCAACCAAATGTTGGAGCCCAGGAGCCAGACGCCACCGTCGACGACGACTCCTACTACACCGGAGGTGCCTACTACTACGTGCTGCCCGCTGACGACGACCAGGAGTAGTTAAGGAGGATCCCAGGCAGGAGGCCTGCGCCTCTTTCGATCTGTATCCCAATTTGTGCTAGCCTTCTTAAGGCATACTTGTTTAACTTATGTCTGTACTCAGATACTGTTGCTTCCGCTGACTCGTCCATGATCGAGCTCTTGTATTCGAGCCTTCGAGGCCCCTGGCTTGTAATATGATGCTTCTATGACTTATTTTATTTGTAGAGTTGTGTTGTGATATCTTCCCGTGAGTCCCTGATCTTGATCGTACACGTTTGCGTGTATGATTAGTGTACGATTAAATCGGGGGCGTCACATGTTGGTATCAGAGCCGACTGCCTGTAGGAATCCCCCTTCCACACTCCTTGGCCGATGTCGAGTCTAGGCATTGCAAAAACTTTTACTAACTTGGCTGTGTGCCTTACGGGCCCACGTCGCCATCGGGTGATGCTAGGATCTTTTACTCCTCGACCTTTACTCTGGGACTCTGATCTCTCTTCTACTCGGGTTAAACGAATTTACTAACTCTGACACTAGGATCCCGTTACAACATTCACCCCAAAGTTGGATAAGCCCTAGTTATTCTTTAGAGTAGTGTTTGAACATTACCCCCCATTGTCATTTGATTCATGTGAAAACATCTTTGTTTTCAGATGGAACCCACGAGGCAGGTCGTGCACCACACGACGGCCATTGGTGCCTCAGGATCACCTGCTGTGTTGGTTGAGATGATGACCTATCTGGGTTATCGCTGGCACCCTGAGTACACCGTCTATGAGGAGTATCAGGACTTCAACCAGGAGCAGTACCGTGCCATCGTCCACCTCTACTCTCGGGAGTATGACTCCACTACTGTGTTGCACACGGCTCATGGTGTTGGAGTGACTATCGATATGGCGGTCCACGATGCTGCTTATGCTGCTCTGACACGTCTTCATGGAGAGTATCAGGAGTTGGACACCTCCCCCTTCAGGCACATTGCTATCGCATCCGATGTTGGTGCAGAGGGTTACTACACTGCGGCCTACTCCACTGTCACCCGCGAGCCCTTCTACCATCAGAACCTGGTTCTGCATGCTGATGGGCTGGATAGAGCTAACCGAGCTCTTCGACACGAGTTGTACACCACCCGTCAGCACCTGTATCGTGCTCTGACACTGTTGCACCCCTCTGTCCGATCTGGTGAGCTGTCGTGTTCTGCGATTTACCCTGCCAGGACCGTGATGCCCCAGGGCGTCGGCTGGCCAGATGTGGGAGGCTACTCTCCTGCACTTGGTCCTCTCCTGCCACCTGTGCATCGGGTTCCGCACCAGAGTATCCGCGGACCCCAGGCTACTCATGTGGAGGTCTTTCCTTCGCGTCACTACCAGCTGTCGGGCTACACCTACCTCCACAGTACCGCGTGGGACTGATGTAGACTTGCTTGTTAGTGTTAGATGCATTCGCCACGAGCCTGTGTGCCGCCTATGATGTCTTAGCCTTTGTACCGAACTCTGTGTAACAAACTCTATGCATGGTCTCCTTTGTAAGATATGCCGACTACTATGTAGTATCTATCGTGCTGCTTTCGTTGTGCATGTTTCTTCATGAATGATTCTTGTCTTTGCAAATTTCTAAATGCTGAACTACCCCTATTAAATATTAGCAGGATGGTTAGACCAGGTGGTCGTGGTCGTGGTGGCAACGCCCCACCGCCGCCTGAGTACATGGCTGGGATGATGCAACAGTTTGAGCTGAATCGTCAGTTCATGGAGAATATTATGGCTCAGTTCCCTCGCCCCAATATGAACCAGCAGTCGACCCAAATGACTCTGCAGGATTTCATGCGCCTCAACCCAACCGTGTACCGCAGCTCAACTCAGCCTCTGGATGCTGATGACTGGCTCCGTGACATCACCTATGAGATGGAGTCTGCTGATGTAGCCCCTGCCAGCTATGTCACCTTTGCTTCATTCTTCCTGAAAGGACCCGCAGCACAATGGTGGGACAGCCACAAGCGTACTCTGCCAGCTGGGACAATCATCACCTGGCCCGACTTCCAAGCTGCCTTTCGTGCTCGCTTCATTCCTCAGGGAGTCATGGACCGGAAGAAGCGTGAGTTCCGCAACCTCACCCAAGGCAACAAAACGGTGGAAGCTTATCAGCGGGAGTTTCTGGACTTGTCCCGCTATGCTGAAGAGGACATTGCAGCTGATGCACGCAGATAGGAGAAGTTCCGGGATGGCCTTCAAGCTGACATCAAACTCGCACTTCTAGTGCATGACTTTGCTGATTTCGCCACTCTGGTGAACAAAGCCATCAATGTCGAAACTGGTCTGCAGGAATACCAGAGCTCTCACAGGCGCAGCCGTGACACGGGCTCATCTTCGGGCCCGTCCTCGCAGAAGCGCAAGATATGGATTCCCAATAGCATGTACCAGCCGAATGCACCTGCCCCAAGGCAGTCCTATGCTGCACCTCGTCTGCCTACTGCTCCAACTAGGGAGCCAAGGCTTCCAGCTCCACCACCCCAAGCTCCTGTTCCTACTCCCGAGAATGGTTTGTGCTTCAGGTGTGGACAACCAGGGCACCGTGCTAGGGAATGCAACCAGAAACAGAGTCAACTGGCCCTTCCAGCAACTGGCCGTGGAAACAACCAGCCCCGCAACAACAATACCAAGTCTTATGGTCACGTTCATGCCAACCATGTTGATCTGAACGAAGCCCAAGACCAGCCTGCTACCGTGATGGGTACACTCCTCGTAAACTCAGTACCTGCATCTGTTTTATTCGATTCAGGAGCATCGCATTCATTCATGTCAGAAGATTTTGCATACAAGCATGACGTTAAATGTGAGGAGATGAACACTTCGGTATTGGTAAAAACCCCCGTGGGACAATGTCAAACCTCACTGGTTGGCATCGATGTCCCCGTGGAAATCGAAGGGCTGGAATTCTATGCCTCTCCCATTATCCTGAAGTCATCTAACATAGACCTCATTCTGGGAATGGATTGGTTGAAAGCGCATACTGCTTCTATAGTTTGCGCCACTAAGGTCGTCCATCTGCTACACCCTTCTGACGAAATAATAGCTTACCAAGCTCATCTAGTTCAGAACGTCGAGGCACGACTTTATGCCTTGAATGCGTTGAACACTGCACCACTCGAGGGCATTGAAAACATTCCCTTCATTCGTGAATTCCAAGATGTCTTCCCAGAAGAACTTCCAGGGATTCCCCCTGCTAGAGCTGTCGAATTCATCATCGACCTGAAACCCGGCACCACCCCTATAGCTAAACGACCCTATAAGATGCCGCCGCATGAACTCATTGAGCTTAAGGAGGAAATCGACAAATCTCTTGTCAAAGGTTTCATTCGCCCAAGTTGCTCTCCTTGGGGAGCACCTTCTCTCTTTGTTAAGAAAAAGGATGGGACAAACCGATTAGTCCAAGACTACCGTCCTATAAACCAAGCTACCATTCAGAATAAATATCCGCTTCCTCGGATCAATGATCTTTATGATCAACTGGCTGGCTCGTCAGTGTTCTCTAAACTCGACTTGAGGTTGGGTTACCACCAGATCCGTGTTTGTGAAGAGGACATCCCAAAAACCGCCTTCGTGACTCGGTATGGGTCATACGAGTACACTGTCATGTCATTCGGCTTAACGAATGCTCCCGCCACCTTTTCTCGGCTGGTGAATTATATATTCATGGATTACCTCGACAAGTTCGTCGTGGTTTATCTGGATGATATCCTGGTATTTTCCAAGAACAAAGAAGAGCATGCTGAACATCTTCGTCTTGTGCTGGAGAAGCTTCGAGAACATCAACTATACGCTAAGTATTCCAAGTGTGAATTCTGGCTCCCCGAAGTAACCTATCTTGGGCATGTCATCTCGAAGGATGGTATTGCCGTCAACCCTGAACGAGTTCAGGCTATTCTTGATTGGACTCCTCCGAAGAACATCAAGCAAGTCCGAAGTTTTCTCGGTCTCGCCAGCTATTGCCGTCGATTCGTCGAGAACTTCTCCAAGATTGCCAGGCCTCTGACTAATCTATTGCATAAGGGTGTCAAATTTGACTAGACAGACAAGTGTCAGGATGGTTTCCAGGCGCTCAAAGACATGTTGACTTCTGCCCCCGTACTTGCTCCACCTGATACTAAGAAGGACTTCGTCATTTACTGCGACGCTTCCCGTCAAGGATTAGGTTGTGTCCTAATGCAAGAGCGCAGAGTGATTGCTTATGCCTCTCGTCAACTGCGCCCTCACGAAGAAAACTACCCAGTTCACGACCTCGAGCTTGCTGCTGTCATTTATGCACTGAAGCAGTGGCGACATTACCTTCTCGGTAATCGTTGCGAGATCTTCACCGACCATTAAAGCCTGAAGTATCTGTTTACTCAGCCAGATTTAAACCTACGTCAGCAAAGATGGATGGAGACTGTTGCAGACTTTGACGTGGGTATATCCTATACCCCCGGCAAGGCTAATGTAATGGCTGATGCCTTGAGCCGCAAGTATTACTGTAACCACCACCATGTTCACAAAGTTTACCCATCGCTTGTTGAAGAATTTAGAAGGTTGAACCTCCATATTGTTCCTCCGGGATCACTCGCTCCCCCTCCCGAAGATTTCCCCAAATGGAACCTCCATGTTGTTTCCAAGGGTTCTCTCAATACCCTGGTTGCGAAACCAGATCTTGTGGACACCATCAAATGGATACAGAAATGTGACGATGAAGTCCTCAAGATTAAGCACGACCTCAAAAAAGGAAAGCCCTCATTCTTCACTGTTGCTGACGATGGCGCCTTGTATTTCAAAGGCCGCCTAGTGGTACCATGTTCGAAGAAAAACCTGGATAAGACTAAAGGGGTTATGCAAGAAATCCATGATACGCCCATGTCCATCAATCCTGGTAGTACAAAGATGTACCAGGATATTCGTCAAAGATTCTGGTGGTCTAATATGAAGCAGGACATTGCTCGTTATGTTGCTGAGTGTGACGTTTGTCGCCGAATCAAAGTAGAGCATCAAAGGCCTGCTGGAACTCTGCAACCTATCTCCATTCCTGAATGGAAATGGGACCATGTTGAAATGGACTTCATCACTGGATTTCCCAAATCGCAGAAAGGAAATGATGCTATTCTTGTCGTCATTGACCGGCTTTCCAAAGTTGCCCATTTTCTGGCGGTCAAAGAGACAATCACTGCTAGTCAGCTGGCTACTCTCTACATGGCCAGAATTGTTTCACTTCACGGTATTCCATTGGTTATCAGTTCAGACCGTGGCAGCTTATTCACTTCAAGGTTTTGGGCGAGTTTCCAAGAAGCTATGGGAACTCATCTGTCGTTCAGTACTGCGTTTCATCCTCAGTCGCAAGGACAGGTTGAACGTGTCAACCAAGTTCTCGAAGACATGCTTCGTGCTTGTGTAATCTCATTCGGCAAGAAATGGGAGGAATCTCTTCCATATGCCGAGTTCTCTTATAATAATAGCTATCAAGCTAGTCTGAAGATGTCCCCCTTCGAAGTGCTATATGGACGAAAGTGTCGAACCCCTCTGAACTGGTCAGAAACTGGGGAACGTCCACTCTTCGGTCCGGATATTATCCAACAGGCCGAAGAACAAGTTCGCATTATTCGCGAGAATCTCAAGACTGCTCAGTCACGTCAGAAAAGTCAGTATGACCGTCATCATCAAGACATGGTCTATCAACCTGGCGAAAAGGCTTATCTTCGAGTTACACCAATGAAGGGTGCTCACCGCTTCGGGATCAAGGGAAATCTAGCTCCTCGCTATATCGGTCCCTTCACTATTCTCGAAAGGCGTGGAAAGGTGGCATATCAACTGGAGCTTCCGCCGAACCTTTCTCAGGTTGACGATGTGTTCTATGTGTCACAACTCCGCCGTTGCTTCAAGGATCCAATCCGAGCGGTGGATCATGAAGTGCTCGAATTGCAATAGGACCTCTCTTATAAAGAGCATCCGGTCCGCATTCTTGACCAAGCTGAACGCCGCACACGTCAGAAGGCGATCAAATTCTTCAAGGTCCAGTGGTCGAATCACTCTGAAGACGAAGCCACTTGGGAACGCGAGGATCGTCTTCGCGATGAATACCCTGCACTGTTTCCTTCTACCTCCTAAATCTCGGGACGAGATTTCTTGTAGTGGAGGAGATTTGGAACACCCGGATAATCATGCTACAATAATCCCACGCTAATCATGCCACGTCACCTCGGTTACTGTTGCTAATCTATCGTTAGGTCAAAACCGGTCCAAAATTCAAATTCAAAGTCTGGTAAATAATAACAGTTTTCAAAAATTAAAACAAAAATGTTCGGTGATTGCCGAATAATGCATAGGTAATTATGGTGGAGAAACCACACTTTCATAAAAGTGTAAAATATTCTAGAATGTTTTAAACAGTAGCAAAGCCAATTAGTTGAGAGCCTATTACATTAAATAAAATATTAAACTATTTTATTTAGTTGCCCAAACTTATGTGGTAGTAGCCTATTTATTAACACTAAAGTAGGGACTACTTTTATAGTTTATAAAACTAAAGTAAAAGAGGAACTTAAATTAAAACAGAAAAGAAAATAAAGAAAATGGAAAATACAAAAAAAACAGAAAACAAAACAAAAAAAGAAGAGGGAACCCCCTCCCACGGCCTACTGGCCTAGTTTGCTGGCCCATTCGGGCGCAGGCCCAACCGGCCCCCCCCTCCCCTTATCCATCCCTGCCCCCGAAACCCTAGCCACTAACCCCCACCACTCCCCCCCGACCCTCCCCCCCCCACTCTCTCCTCGCGCCACCTCCTCTCTCCCGATCTGGATCGGGATCCAGAGGAGGCCGACGCCGCTCGCCGCCCCCCCCCCCCCCCCCGCACGTCGACGCCGCGCCGGCAACCGGAGCCCTCCCCACCGGCCTGCCTCCCCTCTCCGTCGTGCTTCCCCGTCACCCACCACGAGCCCTGCTGCCCAGTCCCCTACAACCCCGGTGAGGCCCCCGGCCTCTCCTCATCTCCCCGCACTCATCGTCCACTTCGGCAGCTTGTCCACGCGCGCGCGCACACACCACCGTGACGGCCGTGCCGTCGCCCCCCTGCCGCTCCATCGCCGCGCACCTTGGCCACCGTCCGCGCCCGCACACCGTGCTCACCGCGACCGCACGCCCGACCCGCCCGTGGCCTTGCTCCCCTGCTCGCCCGCCGCACCGCTCGCGCGTGCCCCCGCGCCGGCCCGCGCCCTCTTGGCCTCGCCTCGCCCCGCATGGCCCTGCCTGCCGAGCCCGTGGCAACCGCGCTGCCGTTGCTCCCGACCGTGGCGCTCCATGCCCTTGCCGCGCGCTTCCCCGCCTACCCCCTCTGGCCTCCCCTGTACGCCGCTCCGTTACCCCTGCGGCCGCCGCCGCACTTGTCGTCCCGCTTCGCCACGGCCCCGCCTCGACGTGGCCTCGCCGGTGTCGCGCCGGCACCCGCTCCCTTTCACGGTTGGCCGCGGCGCCCGTTGGCCTCGTCCCACTCGGGCGGGCCACGCCCTGTGCCCGTTCGCCCGAACCGCCCCGTAGCACCCGGTCCACTAAGGCCTTGGCCCTATGACAAGTGGGGCACAGCCCCAGAACGTTTTAGTAAAAAAAAATTAGTTAAAAAAATAATAATAAAAATAAATAAATAAATAAATAGATAATAATAATTAAATTAATTAATTAATTAACGAATTAATTAAGTTAATTAATCACAATTAGATTAACCTAACTAACTGTTAGATAATTAATCAAACAATGACAGTGGGGCCCACCCACCTAATTAATTATGATTAGTTTAATTAATCTGTTAATTAAAATGTGTCACTGACCAGTGGGACCCACTGGTCAGGTTGACCAGTCAACCCTGTTGACTGCTGACGTCAGCATGACATCATGCTGATGTCATAAATCTAATTTCGAATTAATTTAAATAATTAATTAAATTCAGAAATTAATAAAAATTTAAAAAAACATATCTTTTAATCCGTAACTCGGATTAAAATATTTTCAACATGAAAGTTGCTCAGAATGACGAGACGAACCCGGATACGCAGCCCATTGGTCCGTCACGCATCCCTAGCATAGCAAACTCGCAACTTTCCCCCTCCGGCTCCTCTGCTCGAAAACGCAAAACACCGGGGATACTTTCTCGGATGTCATCCCCCTTCACCGGTATCACCTATTACCGCGTTAGGGCGCGTCTAACGCCGTTACTTGTCATGTCATGCATCACTATGCATATGCTTACTTAAATATTTATTGTTTCTCCCCCCTCTTCTCTCGATAGACACCGAGACCGACGCCGCTGCTACCCAGTACGACTACGGAGTTGACGACCCCTCTCCCTTGCCAGAGCAACCAGGCAAGCCCCCTCCCCCCTTGATCACCAGATATCGCCTACTCTCTTCTATACTGCTTGCATTAGAGTAGTGTAGCATGATACTGCTTTCCGTTATTCCTATCCTGATGCATAGCCTGTCCTTGTTATTACTGTTGTTACCTTTACCTGCAATCCTACATGCCTAGTATAGGATGCTAGTGTTCCATCAGTGGCCCTACATTCTTGTCCGTCTGCCATGCTATACTATTGGGCCGTGATCACTTCGGGAGGTGATCACGGGCATATACTATATACTTTACACGGTTACATTACCTGTGGTACTGTTCGGAGATGGGGGCCGAAGGGGTAGGTGGTTCCACCAAGGTAGTGGTGGGCCTGGGTTCCCGACGGCCCCCGACTGTTACTTTGTGACAGAGCGACAGGGCAGGTTCAGACCACCTAGGAGAGAGGTGGGCCTGGCCTTGGTCGGCGTTCGCGGATACTTAACACGCTTAACGAGACCTGGGTATTTGATCTGAGTCTGGCCATTTGGTCTATACGCACTAACCATCTACGCGGGAGTAGTTATGGGTATCCCGGCGTCGTGGTATCAGCCGAAGCCTTCGTGACGTCAGCGACTGAGTGGCGCGCGCCGGATTGGACTGGAAATCCAGTAGGCTAGGTCTGCTTCCGGCCGCGTACGCAACGTGCAGGTGTGCAAAGGGCGATGGGCCCAGACCCCTGCGCCATAGGATTTAGACCGGCGTGCTGACCTCTCTGTTGTGCCTAGGTAGGGCTGCGACGTGTTGATCTTCCGAGGCCGGGCATGACCCAGAAAAGTGTGTCCGGCCAAATGGGATCGAGCGTGTTGGGGTATGTGGTACACCCCTGCAGGGAAGTTTATCTATTCGAATAGCCGTGTCCCTCGGTAAAAGGACGACCCAGAGTTGTACCTTGACCTTATGACAACTAGAACCGGATACTTAATAAAACACACCCTTCTATGTGCCAGATACAACCGGTGATCTCTTTCTCACAGGGCGACGAGGGGAGGATCATCGGTTAGGATTATGCTATACGATGCTACTTGGAGGTCTTCAGTCTACTCTCTTCTACATGCTGCAAGACGGAGGCTGCCAGAAGCGTAGTCTTTGAAAGGATTAGCTATCCCCCTCTTATTCTGGCTTTCTGCAGTTCAGTCCACCGATATGGCCCTTTTACACATTTACCCATGCATATGTAGTGTAGCTCCTTGCTTGCGAGTACTTTGGATGAGTACTCACGGTTGCTTTCTCCCTCTTTTCCCCCCTTTCGCTTCTACCTGGTTGTCGCAACCAGATGTTGGAGCCCAGGAGCCAGACGCCACCGTCGACGACGACTCCTACTACACCGGAGGTGCCTACTACTACGTGCTGCCCGCTGACGACGACCAGGAGTAGTTAAGGAGGATCCCAGGCAGGAGGCCTGCGCCTCTTTCGATCTGTATCCCAATTTGTGCTAGCCTTCTTAAGGCATACTTGTTTAACTTATGTCTGTACTCAGATACTGTTGCTTCCGCTGACTCGTCTATGATCGAGCTCTTGTATTCGAGCCTTCGAGGCCCCTGGCTTGTAATATGATGCTTGTATGACTTATTTTATTTGTAGAGTTGTGTTGTGATATCTTCCCGTGAGTCCTTGATCTTGATCGTACACGTTTGCGTGTATGATTAGTGTACGATTAAATCGGGGGCGTCACACACCCAACCTGCAGAAAACCGACTCCTCATCCAGAGGTATTCTCCCATGGCCCAAGATAATGAATTCCCTGGACTCGGGGTCATACAACTCCCCAAGACAGTCACAGACGTTGTTCACGAGATTCGTGCATCGCACGTCCATCATACACTGCATCCCCATTTTGCCAGCTACTGCCTTCTGTTCTAAGTTAAATTGTTTGGTCAACTCAGTTAACCCTTCTTGTGATGCCCTGTTACGTGGGTTTTTTTGGCTTCTGGAATCAGGAACAAATTCATTAGAGCCATGACCGTTACAGTCAGAAAATAGCAGAAAACATAAACAACTAAAAAATAGAAATCTCTTGCACACACATAAAAAAGCAAAGAAAACCAACCTCCTTCGCAGGTTTATTGGCACCAGCCACAACGTTCCCTGGGGGTGGTCCACAAAGTCAATGTCATCGTCGTCCTGACGGATGCGAACCATTATGCTGTAACATACGTCAAATACACATTAGTGGGTACTCATAAAACAAAGTACATTTGCCATGAGCACCAACAAAAAGTTTGCCAATTGATAATTTTCATCATCGCAATGAAAATTGCCATGGTTCAAAAGATGAAAAACAAGACTTAAGTATGAACATTTGCAAAAATGAACTACATAGTTGCCATATGTTACAAAAACAAAATGGCAACCACAAAGGTGGGTATCTGTTATTATTTGCCATGTACTGACAAACCCCATGGAAACTAATGTACTGTAATCAAATATTGAGTTGCCATCTATTAGGGAAACAGAATGGCAACAAAATAAACTAACACGCTCGAATATCATGTTGCCATATGCCGACCGACACCATGGGAACTAATTTAACTTGGGACAAAGATTAACTTGCCACCAGTACACACATAGACAAACATTCAGTTGACATTCTGGTAGGAAAACAGAATGGCAAAAATATGGTGAGGCAATGTTCAAATACCAGTTGCCATGTGCCGACGAACACCGCATCAAGTAGTTTAAAATGAAAAATGAACTACATAGTTGCCATATGTTACAAAAAACAGAATGGCAACCACAAAGGTGGGCATCTTTTATTATTTGCCAAGTCCTGACAAACACAATGGCAGCTAATGTACTAAAATCACCTATTGAGTTGCCATCTGTTAGGAAAACAGAATGGCAATAAAGTAAACAGACATGCTCGAATATCAAGTTGCCGTATGCCGACAGACACCATGTCAATTAATTTAACTTGGAACAAAGATTGACTTGCCACCAGTACACACAGAGACAGGGCAATTGGTGTTTATGGGGAACATTGGAGTTGCCATCTAAATGAGTGAAGGGTACGGCAACTTCAAGCACAATCAACATATGTAGTTGCCATGTTTGGGTATACGGCATAGGCAACTAATTATGATCAGCACACACAAACACTGTAATCAAAACCTAGTTCAAAATCAAAAGAAACTAGAATCTACATAAAATTATTCTAGGGTTCACGCTGTGTTCTAGGCCTTCACTGCATCTAAGATGACCAAAGGACAAGAACACACTGATTCACTGCATCACTGCTATTGTTTTCACAAAACCAGGGATAGTGCTAACCATTGCTTGGCAACCCATAGAAATGGACGAAATTCAGAAGGGGAATGAACTCTGCAATTCAAAGTAGAGCATGAATCCGTGAGGGCGACTAAATGAACCAACCAAACGCTCCAGTGCGGCGATCAACGAGCCGCCCCTACGTCCCACCGGTGATTCCCCGAAGAATCCCCACCAAAAAGAAATGGAGATCGCCATGGAATCGCCGTCGATTTGAGACGCAAAAACAGAGATTGACGGGGGTGGAGACGATTTCCAGCACATTACCTCCTCTCATGCGATCTCCGGCGACGCTGCAGCGCGTACTCAAGCGCAGCCGCCTGTACGACGACTTCACGAGCGCCGCTGCCGTCTCGCCAAGGAATCGCCGCGAAATCGCCTCTGCGATGCCGCCGAAGCGCAATGCGAGAGAGAGAGGAGGAAGACAGAGGGGGAGTAATGGAATGCGGGCGGACTGCAGAGAACTGCCGCGACGTGGAGAAAAGAGGGTGCGGGCGTGGCGTTCGTGGGCGTTCGGGCGATGTGGCAACCGCCCGCACGGCAAGGGTGGCAACCGTCGCCCAATCCGCCATGGTTCCACCGTTCGGGCGAGTCGAGAAACTGCCGCACACCGACCACAAATGACGTGGCACGCGACCTCCCTCCTCCCATCTCCAAGATTTGAGTAAATACATCCGACAGTTTCAGACGCGTTCGGCCCAAGTTGCAAATGCCCACACGCGTGGGCGTTATTATTTTCGTTGAAAAAAGGTTGTGACTACGTCCACTTTGATTGTTACCAATCACGCCTTTAGAAAAGCACCATTAGAGCCATCCAACGTTGAGGCATTAATGGATGCAAGGGGGAAGATCGCCTCTGTAATATCGATTTACACATAACCAACATAAATGGTTTTCTTCGTATTAGTAAGTCGTCTAAGTGTTGACTGTTGGTTTTCGGGCTCTAGTGAGCTTGAAATTTTCGAAGATTCAAAACCCAAAATTTGAAGGTTCAAAAAGTTCTGAGGTTGTGTCAACGCATACGTACACATGTGAACTTGCAATAATACCTGCAAAATTTATGTAGACGTGTTTTCATTTGTGCATTACTCAAAAAAGACGATCCACAATTATTTGTACGTGTCAAGTTTTGCTAAAAAAGGACTTCTAAATGTGGCTTTTGTTCTTTTGGAAATGTAGACTTACTGAACCTTGGGAACTATCCGGGTTTCCATGAAATGTATAGGTAACGATCAGATACATGCATGAGCAAATTATGGGAGCCATCACTACTGGGATTTCCAAGTTTCCCGAGTACTAGAAAACTCGGCGAAAGCCATTTTACACTCGACAGAAGAGTTTGCCGACTGTAATTCTTGGCTAAGGGTACTCGGTCCTTACCTTCCGGGCTCCTAACCATGAAAACGTAACCAAAATATTGGAAGAGCTGGTGATTTCTCTCATTACTATTCTTCCGTGCTACTTAATCATGAAAACGTAACAGAAATATCACAGATTTTTCTCCGGCAGAATGATAATAATATCGATGCAACACATATTTTATCATTTTTATCTCTACTCCTATAAAAAACTCAGTTGATGGTGTGTCTACCATCCATTATTTCTGACCATTAGATCTGCATCTAATGACTGTGAGGTAAGTTGTGGTCCTTTTACAACAATAGGCCACTTCTCTGCTCCAATTTGCAGAAAACTCCTTAGTATCTTGAAACCAACCACACCCTCCCCCTCCACCTCATCAAAACAGCGCGCCAAATATATTTTGAATGAAACACAATATATCTTTAGTGATATATGTATATAAAAAATAGAGTGTTTTCTTTCAAGTTTGTGAACAAGTATTATTCTACTTTGGATCCGCTGCAACGCACGGAATCCTTTACATTTAGTGGCTATGCTTTCTGTAGTACTCTTATTCAAAATATATACACCTATGAACATGATGCATCATAAAAGAGTTCAAAATGTCCACACACCCGATAACCAGTTTGGACATGGTGTTACCGACATACTTAAAAGGAAAAAGGGTGTTAGGCCACATTTTTTCGGATAGATAATGTGCCCTCTGATCGTGTTGTAGTGTAGTGAAAGATGAATGTTTGTAAAGACACAAAGTCGTTTAATTCCATGTCCATGTGTAACCCAAAGGTTACCCAACGGGTTGTTAGGTCCGCTCGGCAATTTTATACCCCCACGTAACGGGAAATGGGTTGATGGGCTGGATTATTTAGAGTGATGGCCTACAATTTGAGACCGTCATTGCCTTTTCGGGAGCAACTATCCAAGGTTACCCCTTCCGGGGATCCTCCAAGGGTCATCTTTTTGGCATGCGAGTGCGTCAAGTTATGCGCCCAGTCCTGGTCACATGTTGCGTACTGGACGCTTTCTCTGATTTTTTTTCTAACAGCATTTTTGGGTTTTAGATGTGTTTTCATTTATTGGGCTTTCTAGGTTTTTTTCTACATTCTGAATCAATTTTCTTATGGTTGGGGTCCTCAAAAATAAAATGTGCTTCCACAAGAAAAATTGTCTTCTACCAAAAGCTCAAATTTTCTTCTCGTAGATGTGCTTCCATGAAAAGTGTGTTTCTCGAAAAGGGAAAACAACTATCATTCACAAGACGCACAAGTTTGCTTCTCATGAAAATACAGATTTGATTCTTGTGAAAGTACATATGTGCTTCTTGCTTCTCGAAAGAAAAAGAATTGTGCCTCCACGAGAACACATATTTGCTTCCGCGAGAAGCACATCTATACTTCCCGGAAAGAAAAAAAACCTATGCTTTTATAAGAAGCACATATTAGCTTCTCGTGGAAGCCCAGGTTTGCTTCCGCGAGGGGAAAATCGTGCTTCCATGAGAAGAACAAATTTGCTTCTCGTGAAAGCACGAATTTGCTTTCGTGAAAAACAAACTGTTCTTCTTGGAAAGGGATTTTTTAAAGCCATACTTCCGGGCTTCAGTTTTTCTACTAATTTTTATTTGTTTTTTCTCAGTCTTTTTTCTATTTCCATTTTTACTGGATTTTGTTTTTTTTGTTTCTTTTGTTTTCCGTGTAAAAGAACTTCATCGTTACCTATTAACATGGGAACTGGTTTTGAAAATCTTGTCGCAAGAAATCCAAGGGTGAAAATGGTTCAAAATTTGGACGCACGGCTCGAGACATAAAACATTTTAAATAAATGAATCTACAAAAAAAGGAAGACACTCCGGTTACAGCAAGTGGCACACATGCAAGGTGCCACTTGTCAGCGCCTGAGAAGATGGGGATGGCCTTTGCAAGGGGGACCTCTTAGGGCATCTTCAATGCCGACCCTCAAACCACCTGCACGGTCCGGACGTGTTGTGCCATCCAAGGCGAGCATTGTATCGGTCCACTGGACGATCCGGAAGTACTTTTCCCCGCAAACTGGAGACAAACTAGGGGGGGGGGGGGGGGGCTTCGCGGGTGTCCAGACCGCTGCCATGTCCACTCCTGACAGCCCTGGACCACAAAAAAATCCCACCCACCTGTCCCGTGCTTTTCATCAAACACCCGCGACGCTTGCCACGCCGCATTCATGCCGACCCAGATTATGCAGCGACCGACATTGATGCTAGTGATTTGATCGGATGGGAAGGCGGCGCAGACAGACGCGACCTCTCAGGCGTCACCGCTTCAACACGGATGCCGCATCCCGAGAATCCAACTCCGACCGCCGCGCCGCATTGAAACGGGATGACCGCCCCTTCGCCTGGTCTGGCCGCAGCTATTTAAGTCGTGCGAAGGCGACACACATATCTGCACTCACCCTCCCCGAGTACCGTCCTCCTCCCCCTTCTCGTCACCTCGCCGAGCCCAGCGGGGATGCTAAAATCCTGGTTCTCTACGCAGGTGGAAGTTCCTCTTTAGGCAGATTGTGGCGCCGCCGTCCCCGCTATCCGGGACCATCTGCATCCACGGCGACAGGCTCCTTTGGCAAGGAGTCATCTCCTCCCACGAGGAGGACTAGACATAGCAGCGCCCGGTCTCCTCCCGGAGGTGCTCTAACGGACAAAAAAGTCGTCCGTCAGATGGAGATCATGATGGAGCGTTCGCTCCGTCAGATGGGCCTGCCCCCACCGCCGCCGTCGTGCGTGAAGGAGCCACCCCCCCCCCCCCCCCTCCCCCCGCGTCTGCGTGAAGCAGGAGTCGACATCCCCACTCCATTAAGTGAAGGACGAGCTGGCATCCCTGCCGCGCAACGGACTCCACATTGGCGCCCGTGTCAAGGAGCCGACGTCCCCAGCGCCTCCGCCGTGTGAAGGACGAGCCGGTGTCTCCCCCACCACACAGCCTCTACGCGCAGATAGACGAGCCCTCATTGCCACTACGACGCCACTACCGCCTGATAAAGGAGGAGCTGCCACCACGATTGCGAAGGTGCATGACCGCTTCCTCCACTACCTTGGAGGAGGCGGTTACGTCCGTGCCTCCGGCTGCCGGGCAATGGTATCCAACGCGGAGCGTGCAGCGAGGCAGCGGGAGAAGGCGCGGGCCACATCCTCCACTAACTAGTGATTTCGGTCTTTTGGGGCTCTAATACCAATGGAGAGCGGCCACTGCCAACGAAATACTAGTGACGGGCCCAATAAACACCCTTTTGGGCTCTGATATTAATGAAGAGCGGCCACTGCTAATGAAGTAGTAGTAATGAAATACTAGTGACGGGCCCAATGTACACTCCGATCACTAGTGCTAGTGTTTTAACAATGACAAGCCTAATGACCCATTTTAAGTGGCTAAACTGGTAACCCTCCCAAGGGGTTTTGCAGTAGTGATTTTATACCAAAAAAAAAAAATCAAGAGCCGCAAAATAAGACGAGTAGAGTTAGTGGCACCTCGTACCAGAATTGCATTTTACTGAACCTATCGTTTTAGTTCCCAAGTATCTCAAACTCCAACTTTGAACTCGAGGAATCTCAGTATCCATGGAGATCCTCGCACACACCCAGGGCGATGTTTTGTTCCATACCTGGCCTTGTCAAATAGACAGTCCTTCAGCGTCAACCTCAACTTCGCTGCCCATTCGACCTCTCTTCGATATGCACTATACTTTGCCATTTCTTATTTTTCTTAGAATCGTTGCTGGATATTAATTTAATTGCAAATACAGCTAGATTGTTTTACTTTAACTAGGTGCATGCATGGTTAAGGATTTAAGACAAATATACATTAGCATGATTATGTGTTCAGAAAGGTGTATATGTAGGGAGGGTGTGGTAAATGTTTGGAGTAGTAGAACTATCTGTGTCTAAGTAATAGTCTAGGCCTTCCAAATTTATGTGTTCTAATTTTTTTTGGTATCCATAATATGAATTTTGGACCATTAAAAAAGTATGACTATGTGAGTGAACGATTACAAAAAACTTTATATTGTAAAACATTTTTCATGTGGTACCACTTATGCATAACCAACAAAAATGGTTTTGATTATATTAATTAGTCGTCTAAGTGCAGATCTTGGCTTCTGGGCTGGAGATTTTCATAAATTTGAAAACCACAAATTGAAGTTTCTAAAAGTTCTGAAATTTTGTCAACACATATGTACACATGTTAACATGCAATACATATCTGCAAATTTGCATGTAGGCATATTTTCATCTGTGTACTACAAAAACAAAGATGAACATGTGTGGACCTGTATGAAAAATGGTACATTTATATGTACTTGTATAAAAAAAACACATTCAAACGTGTGGAGTTGTAAAGTTGAGTGATCTAAAACATCTTATATTAGTTTACAAAGGGAGTAGTTCTTAGCTGAAAAGTATCTAGAAAGATATTTGCAAAGCATCATAACAAGGTGTCCATGCTTTAGTTGTGTCTTCCAGAGAATTTTGAGCTAAGGATTAGACGATTTTGAACCTTTGTTTTTTGTCAACCCGCCTCATTATTAGCAATATATATCAGTTACATTTAACATTATTTCAGTTTGTGCAGTTGTCATGCATCTAAATGCTTCACACATGTTCATCTTCGCTCACAAAAAATCATGGACAAAAAGTTGTGCAGATCGATCGAGGTCGAACAGACAACGAAGTAGAGGCCGGAACAGCGAAGAACTGCTCACCTGACAAAGATCATGGCAAGGAACACATCACCCACATACATACATATACATATATACACATATTCAAAGACCTGCTGCACGTAGGATCCGAGGCATACATCAGTGGAACCCCTGCAGAAAACACAGAGAGCAGATCATCACTTACGTAGATATATACCACCGCTTGTTAATTCCATGCAAGCTACTCAGCTGCGTGCGAAAGGATCATCACTTACGTACGTACCTTTGTTAACCCCGCCGTGAGTCCCCACCACCACGGCCGCGGCGACGGCGTCGACCAACATACGCTATATACAAAACTGCGCACACAACAGTGTGTGCACCACAAACAGCGACGAGGACAAAGATATATTACTAAAATGCTATGTGCTATGTGTGTGTGCAGCAACGTGATATGCATATGGGGCATTTTATAGGCGGCAGAGTCAGAAGGCAGAGGCAGACGTCACGGCCCTACACCGATGCCACGCGCCGAGCTGAGTCCATGACAAGAGACTATCTAGGTTGGTAGAAGGGTCGCCGGGTAGTTGGCCAGGGTAGCTAGCTCGCTTTCCCTTCAAAAGAAAAAGAAAAGAGAGAGAGAGAGAGAGAGAGGGAGAGAGAAAGTTAGGGTAGCTAGCAGATGGAGCTTTGCTCGGTGTCCGGTGTGTGTGTGGTGTGTGTGTTGCGTTGTCGCGTTGGTGAGAAGTTTTGACTTGTGGGTGCAGCTAGCAAGCCCGGGACGCACGTGGCCCCGTCGCCTCGGCATGCAGCTGCATGCACCAACCTCTCTCGCTCGATCATCTCTTGGTCGTCGTGGCAACGCAACATCCCTTCGTGCAAGTGCAACTCAGCTACCACAATCAAGTTTGAAGTTAGGGACTGAATAACCAGCCCATGCTTCCAAGTTTGCGTGCATCCGGATGGTAAAGCCATCGGTTGTTTTCTCACTGGTCGGCAAGTGAGTGTTCTTCCGCGACGTCGCTGCTAATTGTGTACTATATACAAATAGTATAAAAAAAGGAAAAACTTTGTTTTTGCCACTCTAGCTTTTGCCAATTTTGCTTATGCCACTCTAGAATTTGACATATCATTTTTTGCCACTCTTAGCTTTTGGCAATGTATCATTTTTGCCATTCCGTGGCAAAAACAAAATTTTCATAGTGGCAATTGTGATACGTTGTCAAAAGCTAACAGTGGCAAAAGTGAAATAAAAAATTATCGTTTTTGCCATGGAATGGCATTTGTGATGTATTGTCAAAAATTAAGAGTGACAAAAGTAAGATGTCAAATTCAAGGATGGCATAAGCAAAATTGGCAAAAGTTAGAGTGGGAAAAACAAAGTTTTCCCTATAAAAAACATTTGCATTACAGAGGGAGTGCTTTGGCCCAGCCGAATGGACGTGGTTTTTGTCTCTTCTTTTGTCTGTTTTGATCGGCTAAGCAGATGAATGTGTCCGGTTTTAACCGCGGGAGCATAGGTGCGCCCAACGCGGCTAATGCATTTGGTGCGTGCTCACCCGTTTAGCCACAAAAATAATAGGAAGAAAAATTTAAGATAAAAACTTAAGACTTTACAACAACTAAACACCGGCGAAAGTCCACTTACAATAATTAAAACTTAAAAAATTTAGATAAAAACTAAAAAAAATCCTGCAGTTGCATTCCGCCTAGCCGTTGGGCGGCGGCGTTGTCCTCGCCGGAGCAGGCCAGGGTCAACGAAAGCCAGCACCTCCGTCGATGGGAAGGCACGCTGGTAGGCTGCTAGGGTCGTAGTCTGCGGCGCCGCATCGGGTGCTGTTGCGCCTGCCCCGCCTGCCGCTGTGCCGCCTCCTCCCTGCGATCCCACTGCATCAGGCATTCCGCCTCCGCCCGCTCCACTGCCAGCGTGCAGCCCGCCCACTGGTACGCCTCGAGCATGGGCACAGGTGGGGCTGGTGGCAGTGGTGACGGTGGGAAGACGTGGTTGACGGCTGTCGACAACTGGAGTGCCTCCTCCAGACCAGATCACCGAGCGAGCTCCTTTTGCTCGGAGTACTCGTTGGTGAACCAGGTCGCCTCCTCCCTCACCACCACCAGCAACACCGGTGAAGCGCGAGCGTCGATCTGGATGACATCGCGGCGGCGCACATTTTGTTCAGTTCTGAATCAAACGTCCCAGATAGGGGAGGTCAGGAGAGCACGTCGGTTGCGGATCTCTGCCACATGTGCGCCCTCAGACTGCGACACGACCGACACCAGAATCCGGTGGGGGTTGAGGTACCAGCCATGCGGAAGGTTGACATCGGGCGACGACAGCTGAACGTGGTACTCCCAATGGCACTATGCACGGTGCACCAGGATGTAGAGCAAGTCGCGTGCCCCCCCCCCCCCCCCCCCCTCCCCGCGCGCCTCGGCACCAGCGTGAAGTTGGTCGGGCGGCGAAAAGAGATGGCCTCATGGTCATGCTTGCCGCGTTTGCGACTGAAGAAGCCCATGGAGACAACGGTGGCTAGGGTTTGTGTCGACCGGCTTGGGAGCACGCGTGGACAGATGTGGATTGATGCGAGGAAGAAGTGGGTGTGACACCCTCCACCCCCCGCTTGCCTTCTAAAAAGGATGTGGCCTCGACTCTTCCTTTGGCTGAGGAGCGGGCCCGAGGTTGATGGGTTGCATTGACTATGACTGAGTGGGTGGTTGGCCAGCCTACACATGGGCCCAAGGCGGACACCTAGAAGACGCGCGTCGCGTCCATCTCGTGTCTGCGTGGACGCAAATCAGGCGCAAATTCAAGCTGGAAATGTGTCTAGATAGACATCAACCGGACCAAATCTGCGCATGCGCAGGCGCGTTGGGCCATCACGTACTTATATTTGTTTCGGTCCAAACGGACACGGCGGACCAAATGCATCGGCGCGATGGGGTTGGCCTTATGTACTCTAGCTTATTTTTTCCGAAAAGGGGAGGACCCCGGCCTCAGCATCATCATGATACACATAGCCATATGTAGCTTATGAGAATTTCAAAAAGGCGAAAACTATAAGCTCCTATCTTTCTATGTCTTCGGTTGAAACTTTTTTCTTATGTGTATGCGGTGAGTGTTAGCAATCATAGAATACTATATGATGGTTGAATATGTGGACTTGCCAAAAGGCTCCAATACGAGACCCTTCCTGAAAAGATGATGAATTATAGTTGCAAAGTTGATTGAGAACATAGTTTTTTTGTTTTCAATAGAGTTTGTGCTTTTAATTCGATGTTGTCATGAATTGTTACTTGTTCATGAGAAGTTATATGATAAAAGTTATGTGATAAAGTTTGTTGCTATTACAATAATATGCATGATGCTTCTATGTCTGTATTTTGTTTTTATCGACACCTCTCTCTTTAAGCATGTGGACATGTTTTTTGGTTTTGGTTTTTGCTTGAGGATAAGCGAGGTCTAAGCTTGGGGGAGTTGATACATTCATTTTGCATCATGTTTTTCTACTATTACTTACAATGTTTTAATGCATAATAATGCTTTATGGAGTAATTCTAATGCCTTTTCTCTCATAATATATATGCAAGGTTTACACAAAAAGGGAGAATGCCAATAGCTGGAATTCTGGACCTGAAAAAGCTACGTTAGAGTCACCTATTATGCACATCTCCAAATGAGCTAAAAATTTACGGAGAATTGTTTTGAAATATATGAAGAATATTCGAGCAAATAACTAATAGAGGGGGCCCACCAGGTGGGCACAACCCGCCTGGGCGTGCCAGGCGGCCCAGGCATGCCCTGGTGGGTTGTGCCCTCCTCGACCCACCTCTGGTGCCCCTCTTCTGGTATATAAGTCATTTTCACCTAGAAAAAAAAGAGGAGGACTTTCGGAACGGAGCGCCACCGTCTCGAGGCGTAACTTGGGCAGGAGCACTTTTGCCCTCCGACGGAGCGATTCCGTCAGGAGAACTTCCCTCCCGGATGGGGAAATCATTGTCATCATCATCACTAACAACCCTCTCATCTTTGGGAGGCCAATCTCCATCAACATCTTCAACAACATCATCTCCTCTCAAACCCTAGTCCATCTCCTGTGTGCAATCTTTGTACCGAAACCTCAGATTGGTACCTGTGGGTGACTAGTAGTGTTGATTACATCTTGTAGTTGATTACTATATGGTTTATTTGGTGGAATATTATATGTTCAGATCCATTATGCTAATTAATACCCCTCTGATCTTGAGCATGATTATCATTTGTGAGTAGTTACTTTTGTTCTTGAGGTCACGGGAGAAGTCATGTTGCGAGTAATCATCTGAACTTGATATATGTTTGATATTTTGATGATATGTATGTTGTGATTCCCTTAGTGGTGTCATGTGAACGTCGACTACATGGCACTTCACCATACTTGGGCCTAAGGGAATGCATTGTGGAGTAGTTATTAGATGATGGGTTGCTAGAGTGACAGAAGCTTAAAGCCTAGTTTATGCGCTACTTCGTAAGGGACTGATTTGGATCCAAAAGTTTAATGCGATGATTAGATTTTAGCTTAATACTTTTCTTGTAGTTGCGGATGCTTGCAAGGGGGTTAATCATAAGTAGGAGGTTTGTTCAAGTAAGAACAACACATAGCACCGGTCCACCCACATATCAAATTATCAAAGTAGCGAACACGAATCAAACTAACATGATGAAAGTGACTAGATGAAATTCCCGTGTACCCTCAAGAACCACTAGTAGAAAAAGGCCCATTTGTCCCGGTTCTAGAGGCCCATTTGTCCTGGTTCTGTAACCGGGACTAAAGGGTTAGTACTAAAGCCCAATACCTTTAGTCTTGGTTCGCCTACGAACCGGGACAGATGGGATCCCACGTGGCCACTACGGCTTGCCCAGGCAGGAGGGCCTTTTGTCCCGGTTGGTACTACCAACCGGGACCAAAAGGCATCCACATGTCAGTAGTTCAGGGGCTGGGGTTTTTGTTTTTTTTAAAGGGGGGGGGGGGTTGGGGGTTTTGTAGGGTTAATTTAGGGGTTTCATATATTGTGTTAGCTAGCTAATAGAGATAAGTGTCCTCTCTTATCTCCGTTCTTGGTCGACACTATGTACTATAGGTATAGAGAGGACTCGACACACTAGCTAGTAAGCAAATGAAGGAAGCCATTAAGTACACAAGATCGTCATGAACATATACAGAGAGAAGTCATCGACCTCTCCTTCTCTGAGAGATTGGTCGAACAACAAGTTTTCGTATATCTATCCGACGCTACTGGCTACATATATACAATATAAGATCTCTTACAATTCCCTAACATCTAATGTCAAATTCCACATGGTATTTCCGAATTTATTTATGACGTGGTCAAGAAAGAATCCCGCCAATTCCTCTTGAATTGCTCGTATGTGATCTTGTGGTAGGAGTTCATTCCGCATCTGGCACATCTAATTTGAAGAAGGGGGTCAATACATACATATGATGGTAATATAATAAAATTGTGAATATTGTTGCTTATGCACTTCAAATTGTTTTTAGAGTAGCCCCGCTTATTCTTGGCCGTCGCGTTGTAGATGAACTCGCAATCGTAGTATCCACAGTAATCATTCCCGGGTTCCTACCACAAGCACTTTACGAGAAATAGAGGTCAATCAAACTGATAATCAAGCATTATAAATGGTATTGATGAAAGTAGCTAGAATCAATGGGAGATGCGCGGAACTAGCTAGTAGTACTTACTTTCGGGTGTGTAAATCGCAGCTCCCCCGGTAGTCCCGGAGCTTGTGCGGTGAACTTTTTCCAAACCCTGCTAGACAAAGAAAATAATTACTTGATATCAGGAAATGAACAAAGTTGCCGACATGGTGCGATAATGATCGATTGAACTTACTTCTCGAGCATTTTAGTCATGGCCGCATACTCCTCGGGATCTTTTCGTCTCGAGTCTAAGACGGTTACTAGTCCTTGCTCAAGCTTAATCTCTAGGAGAATAAAGTGGAAGTTGTGCACGCATGCATAACTCATCAATTACATTACTATAACCTCGAGTAATAAGGGAAACCGAATATGCACAAGACAATAACACTCACTTGAAGTTGTAATGAAAGAGTATTTTCTCTTTGTTTTGAATTTGAAGCAACGATCGTAGCAAGTTGGCCTCGGTTTGTGTGGCGTCTTATTTAACCTCCATTCATCTATGAGATTTGTGTTAATGAACCCAATATCATAGATTTGTGCTTTTCTGCATTCGACGATCTTCAATCTGCATAATATAGTGAGGATAATTATATATACATGCAATGAAAGATCTTTGCTTTATATAGAGACTTAATTACAGAAGTAGTACTTACAGACAGTAGTAAGTGACGATTATTTTATCGAGGGCCTTTTGATTGAAAAACTGGAAGAACTCCTCAAATGGAAGAGACAATAGATCAATTCCAACGAGGTCGTGCTCCTCTTTAACTCTCACCGTCAAAGTATCCTTCCTAGACTCGCTGCAGGTTTTCATGTACCACTCATGGAATTTTTGCATCATTGTTATTAGAGGAGGATGAACAGGTTTGACGAGAGGCTTCCCGTACCGGTACTCCAATTCATCCACCTCCATTGTATCAAAATGTGCATCGTCGGGCAGGTAATCCCAGGATTGGTACCGGGCACCATCCCCGGAAGATTAGCGACGATATCGCTAGACACCTTGAGCGGGAGGCACGATCGGTTCGCTTGTTCGCCGAGCTGGGGAATTTTTTCCCACTTCTTCATTCTGCTAACCTTCGATCACTGCAAGTACTTCCCGACCGCTCCGCTTCCATATATGTCCTTTCAATAATGCGCTCATAGTTGGTTTGCGGCGGATACGGTGGTGGTCGCTTTAGGGCATCGATAGTGCGCTGAAATTTCACGGAATCTATCTTCTCCTCCGGAGGTGGATGTTTCATAGCTCTTCTTGTTTCAAAGAAGTCCTTCACATAGGCTTGACAGATCTCCGTGTTTTCCTCCATGGTCCTCTCGTATGGTAACTTTTATAGAGGCTGGAGAGATGGACCCAATTTGTATTGCCTCCCGCCTCTGACTGTACTGCTAGACACCGGAGCAGCCGGAGCAACTGTGGCTGTCTTCTTTCATTGCTTACGAGGTAGAGAAGAAGGAGGCGGAGTGCTACGATGCGATGGAGCAGCCGGAGCAGCGGCGGCTGTCTTTTGCCGTTGCTGACGAGACCGAGGAGGAGGCGGGCTGCTCGGATGTGCCGGAGCAGCCGGAGAAAGAGGCGGAGTGCCCTGATCACTCGCAGGAGGAGGAGGAGGAGGCGGAGTGCCCTGACTCGTCGTTGTCGTCGTCGTCGGAGGAGGCGGAGGCATCTAGTTCGGAAGCTTGATGTGCTCCTTCCGCCATAGACAAGTAGTCTTTAGAGTAAGACCCAGCTGAGTCTCCCCTTCACCGGCTGGGTGGTCAAGCTCGAGCTTCTCAAATCCCTCTGTTATTTCATCGACCATCACAACAGCATAGCCTTGTGGAATCAAAAGGCAGTGAAAAGTTACGCCAGATTCAAGAGGGTGCAACAGAGCCGACAGCCGCCTTGACTTTGAGGTTCTGCCATTGCATCATAAGGTGGCGGCAATCTTGAGCCTCCGTGATAGCATCCACGGGGTAGCTAGGAGCTGTGAAGTCAGGCTACTGAAGGAGCTCGGTGGAAGCCACACTGCTTCTCCGCTGAGATGGCAGGGTAGCTTCTGGGGTAGCTCCGGCAGGTCGGTGGCTGTGAACTGCTGATACGTCTCCGTCGTATCTACTTTTCCAAACACTTTTGCCCTTGGTTTGGACTCTAACTTGCAAGATTTGAATGGAACTAACCCGGACTGACACTGTTTTCAGCAGAATTGCCATGGTGTTATTTTGTGCAGAAATAAAAGTTCTCGGAAAGACCTGAAAATCAACGGAGGTTATTTTTGGAATATATAAAACATACTGGAAGAAAGATCCACGTCAGGGGCCCACACCCTGTCCACAAGGGTGGGGGCGCCCCCTGCACCCCTGGGCGCGCCCCTGCCTCGTGGGCCCCCTGACGCTCCACCGACCTCAACCTTGACTCCATGTATTCACTTTCGGGGAGAAAAAAATTAAGGAGAAGGGTTAATCGCGTTTTATGATACGGAGCCGCTGCCAAGCCCTAAACTCTCTCAGGAGGGCTGATCTAGAGTCCGTTCGGGGCTCCAGAGAGGAGAATCTTTCGCCATCGTTGAGGGAGTCCTGGACTAAGGGATCCTCGGGCGTCCGGCCTGTTATCCATGGGCCGGACTGATGGGATGTGAAGATCGAAGACCATACTCGTGTCCAGATTGGACTCTACTTGGCGTGGAAGGAAAGCTTGGCGACTGAAGATTCCTTTTTATGTAACCAACTCCATGTAAACCCTAGATCCCCTCGATGTCTATATAAACCGAAGGGGATAGTCCGGAAAGGACAACACATATACTCATTACCATATTCATAGGCTAGGCTTCTAGGGTTTAGCCATTACGATCTCGTGGTAGATCAACTCTTGTAATACTCATATTCATCAAGATCAATCAAGTAGGAAGTAGGGTATTACCTCCATATAGAGGGCCCGAACCTGGGTAAACATCGTGTCCCCTGTCTCCTATTACCATCGATCCTAGATGCACAGTTCGGGACCCCATACCCAAGATCCGCCGGTTTTGACACCAACATTGGTGGTTTCATTGAGAGTTCCACTGTGCGGCGACAAAAGGTTCGATGGCCCCTTCAATCGTCAATAACGACGATGTCCAAAGAGGAACCTTCCTCCCCGGACAGATCTTCATAGTCGGTGGCTTCGTACTGCAGGACAACTCGCTTGGCCATTTGGAGCAGATCGACAGCTATGCCCCTGGCCATCAGGTCAGATTCGGGAGCTTGAATTACGTTGCGGACATCCGTGGAGACTTGATCTTCGATTGATTCGATACCACGGCAACCGCTCCCCATCACCCCGATGAACATGGCTTAAACCTGTCATCAGGTCGCATCTAGGAGATAGCTCCCATAGCAGCTCCGGTCTCAAATCCGTAGCAGTTCAAGTCGTCTGAAGATGGGAAGCTCAACCCCATCACAGGGACTACCGATTCCATGATGCTGGAGCCACATGCAGATTCCACTTCGTACGGCATCTGCATCAACGGAACCCCGGACTCGCCTCCGATGTCGAGCTCCAAACCCTGCGAGCCCGCGTACACCAAACTTGATCGGTTATCGATCTTCAAGTCCAGAGCCGTAGATGTCTTCCAACACTCGCCCATGGGCGACATACTAAACTCGCTAAAAAACCTATCCCTGGCGGATGACCCATCTGCGAACTATGTTCGGCTTGAACTTACGGCGGACGACGGAGAACTTAGCTTCCCACCAGCCACCCACTTCATAGCCACTGTTGAAGATGTAACCAACACGCCCGATCCCCGCTCCGAAGACATCGACGGTGTGGACGACGATGAGGGGCAAGGCCAGAGCTTACTACCCGCTAGACACGGGATAAGCACTTCCTGGTGTGACGTGTGTATGATAGACACACCTTACGATGCTCTCGACGATGAGAAGGAGGATCCGTTGAGGATAAACCGCCTGGTACACAGACCGAACACCGGCGCTCTAGGCCTCATCTCCCAAGAGAAAACACTGCCAGCACCAGAGAAGACGATACTCCGGACAACGAGGACCCTGTTGAGGTAGAACCCGAGCAGGAGGAACAGGAAGGCAGGCAAGACATCCCTGATGAACATGCCACATGTGGGGACTCAGAGGACAGTTATTATCTCCCCCTCTCCAAGGAGGAGGAGATCCTCGGCAACAAGGATTTTATCATGCCAAAGGAACCTCTCGAGCAGGAGCGCTTTAAACGCTGGCTTATAGCCACTGCAAGGAGCTTAAGAAAGAAGCACCTGCAGCTTCAAGCAAGCAAAGACTTTCTCAATGATAGATGGACCGAGGTCTTGGCCGCCGAAGAATCCGGCCTTAGTAGCCTAGACAAAAGCCACCCCAAGAGTAGGTGGCTCCCTCGATACGATGGCAGGGCGATGGAGCCCATACCACCATCGAACAATGCGGTAGGCCGACCACAGTTCGGTCCAGACAAAGCAGCAGCCCAAGCAGAGCACCATACCAACCCATCGGGCCGTCATAACAAAACAGCTCGGGGGAACACTCGCTTATTCGGACATTACAGAGCTTCCAAGCCCGGTCCGAGCACCGTAAACAGAGCCTTCCGGAGGTGCTTCATAGTGTGGCCCAACATAGAGGAGCCGCACACCCCCTCTGCTTTACTGACGAAGTTATGGAACACGAATTTCCAAACGGGTTTAAACCCATTAACATCGAATCATATGATGGGACAACATACCCGCGGTATGGATCGAGGATTACCTCCTACATATCCACATGGCTTGCGGAGACGACCTCCATGCCATTAAATACCTACCCCTCAAGCTTAAAGGGCTAGCTCAGTATTGGCTAAACAGTTTGCCAGAAAATTCTATTAGCAACTGTGAAGATTTGGAAGACGCCTTTCGAGACAACTTGCAGGGAACATATGTCTGGCCATTATGCGCCGATGACTTAAGTCACATTGTCCAGGATCCCGGTGAGTCAGCTAGGGAGCTCTGGACTAGGTTCTTAGTCAAAAAGGACCAAATTGACGACTGTCCGGATGCAGAAGCCCTCGCAGCCTTCAAACATAGCGTCCGGGATGAATGGCTCGCGCGTCACCTTGGCCAGGAAGGACCCAAATCCATGACAACCCTTACCGCTCTAATGAACCGCATCTGCGTGGGAGAAGACAACTGGCTTTCTCGTAAAAGCAACGACGCCAGCGGCCCGGGCACTTCCGAAATCCGAGATGGCAACGTCAAGCCACGACGAACCGAACACAACAGTCACAGTAATATACACGACACAGCGGTGAATGCCGGATTTCACAATCCGAAGCCCGGTCAACGGAAGAAGCCACTAAAGGCAAACCAGGATGGACCATCCACCCTTGACAGGATATTGGACCGACCTTGTTAGATTCACGGTCACCCTGATAAGCCAGCTAATCATACCAACCATAACTGTTGGGTCTTCAAGCGGGCAGGCAATCTTAACGCTGATCACAGGGGGAGGAGGCCACTGGGTGACAAAGACGACGGATCGGCTCGCCAGTAGAACACCAGGGGCCAGAAACAGTTCCCCTCCGACGTTCGACCACTCCCGGAATGCAAATAGCAGTTCGGCTTCCGCCACCCACCTACTGTACTGGCGAAATTTGCAACACGCACACATCACTATGAACTCAAGATACCATAGGCATCGGCAGAAGCACAACACGGACAACCCTACAAGCATTCTCGTAACGTTTTTATATGTTTTTCTCATTTTTTTGTATCATCCTTAAAGAACAGGTGACCAACTGGACAACATCTACAGCGGACTATCGGAGTTCGGATCCATACACTCACCTAAGGGGCTACTTCCGTTAAGGATCCCCCTCCCCGAGGATGGGCGACGCAGACATGCGAGAGGAGGTCCAAAATTAATTTTTGTACACCGCACTATTTATTACGAGCCTGTACTATGCCCTTTTTCCTCTGATCCCGACCACAAGCATGTCAAATAGCCTGGTCTGTGGTTTATCTCTCTTATATATATGTATATATATGACAGCACTATTCTAATCCTAGGATCAAAATAACTATTTGGATCATGCGACGCGCTATATAGGGCCTGACGGGATGTTCCCGAACTACCGAACCCGGGCGGTGACAGCAAAAAATAAAAAAGCCCACCCCACCCCCGCTTCACTCCCCCCAACCCAAGATCCACCATCGACCCCCACCTCCCCCATCTCCCGCCCCCAATGGGGATGCGCCCGCCACCCCATCCCCAACCGGCGGCGCCGCCGCTACCCCGCCGTGTCCCAACCGGACACACCGTCGCCCCAAGATCCCATCGCCGCCGCTACCTGTGCTCATCATCGGTGGTTTGGTCCCCCGCTTCCCCCGCCGCCGCGACCAGCCTCCCACGCGCTCGCCTCCTGCCTCTGCGCACCGTCGCCCTACCTCCCGCGCGCCGTAGCCTGCCTCCGCGCACCGCCGTCCCCCATCCGGCCTTCCGGCGCGCCACTCCTTCACCTCCGTGCGCCGCATGCTTCTTCCACCGCGGGGATGCCCTCCCTCTTCCCGGACGACCTCGGAGCGCCAGATCCGGTGAGGATTCTTCACTGCCCTCCACTCGCCGGCGACCACTAGCCCACGTTCGGGTTGGGTTCTGTCCTACAGCTGGTGGAGGCATTGACCTTCAGCTGCAGGAGGCCATGACCTGCAGCTGTCCACGCGCCTTCCCACTGTCGTCGTTCTCCCACCCCGCCAGGGTGACAACCGCATGGATGGGCTCGCTCAGTTCCCTTGCTGATCGTGTGCCTCGCATATAATCTGCTCGACCATCACAAACACCTATGACGAAATCGAGCCACTTAGATGCAGCCGAGGAGGAAAGGGAAGTGCAGCAGCAGGTGCGGCAGAGAAGCTATGTTCGGCTTTCAATTGCTAAACTGTTTGTTTGCTGTTAATTATCCATCATTTTTTCTGAACCAAGCTCTGAGTGATTTAGGCATAGAGACATATTCATGACATGTTGTCAAAAAGAAACAATCTTGTCTCGTCAGAGAAGTTCATATATGCAATATTCAAAAGGTCAGATGCAACAAAAAGTTCATGCACGCCTCTCTCCTCCCCGCATAGCACCAAGTGCATCCGCTGCTCTGTCGAGACGTTTGCCATGGCTAATTTTGTGTGCTTTTGTATTCATCGGGGCTTGTGTAAATGGCCAGGAAGGAGAAGCTATGGAATTCATTGTTGGCAACTATATGTGAAGATGGAAAAGCACCATTTTCAGATTCCTTTTTTGTTGATGCCCCATTCCATGCTTGTGGCAGGTGACCTCATTGGTGTCTGAAGTTGCTCCTTCCTGCTGTCATTAAACTGAATCCAGATCAAAGTGTTGATCTCCCTGTCCAGTCTTGTATTTGTTCTCTAAGTGATTTTGATTGATGTCTGAAGTTCAACTATATCTGAAAGTGCAAAACACTTTTTTGGTGGTGTGTGCTGGAAATAAATTACAGATTTTTTGTTGTATTTAATTTTTTAGTTGGATGATATAAAGAACTTTTGTTTAAGCGATACAAAAAGAACTTATCTTTGGCTTTCCCGTGTAGGTAGTTCAGGTAAGAAAAAAGAATCCATTCTCGTGCATTTATGAGAGAAAGTTTTCTTATGAAATTGGTGTATTCGTGTGAGAAAAGTTTGCTTATGAAATGATAAAAAATGTGAAGTTCAGGTTTTAGAAGTATGTAAGCACAAATACATAAGCTAGATAAGTGCAGAGGAAACAAGAGTTTCGTAAAACAAATAACAGAGACCATGTTGGAATTTTCCTCAAGAAAATTGGATAAATGTGGTGTGAACGAAGAAAAATAAAAACCTAAAAGTTCAAATAAAAAGAAACAAAGCAATTCAATGTTTGTAAAAAAGGATTTAGCTCTCTTTTTTAAAAACAAAAATTGCAAAAAATTAAAAACATGGTAGTTCCAAAAATTATTTCAAAAAGTATTTTCCATGTTTCCAAAAAGAAATTAGAGGTTCAAATTCCAAAAACATAGAGGCTCAAATGTTTATTTCAGAACCAAGAAAGTTGAATTAAAAAAACCAAGAAATTCAATTTTAAAAAATAGAGTAGTTCAATGTACATGAAAAAGTCAGATTTTCCTCATTACTGGAAAATAAACCAAGAAGTTCAATTTCCGAAAACGGAGCAGCTCGATATTTATTACAAAAACTTGAATTTTTTCAATTACTAATGAATAAACCAAGAAGTTAAATTTGAAATAATGAAGAAGTTTGACATTTACTAAAGAACTCCATTTTTTGCCATTTCGAAAAATACACAAAGAGGTTCAATTTTTTCACAAAAATGCGACAGAAGTTCATAGTGAAAACAGTGAGAAGTTCAGGTACTGCAAAGAATGAATTTCATGTGAGAATAAAAATATAGAAAAATAAAAGCTTAAAAGGCTTTTCAAAAGAAGTTCAAGTGCTCTTTCAGGGAGTTCAAAAATTCTTGCGAGAGAGGTTCACCTTGTATTTCCACGTTCAAAAACACAAAAAAGAAATTTTTTTTGCGTCTTAAAATAATTCTCTCAATCCACGAAGAAGGTCAGTTATTATTTGGGAGCAATTTGATTTCAAAGAGAAAATAAGAAGTCCAAATTGTAAAAATAGACAAGTTCGATATTTATAAAAAAAACACAAGTTTTGTTTCGTTACTAAAGAATAAAAGTAAAGATGTTGAAATTAAAATAAAAGGAGTAGTTTGATGTTTACGGAAAACTCAAATTCTTTCCATTTCTACGAAAAATAAAAGTATGAGGTTCAATTTTTTTTAAAATGTTTGATGCTTATTTGAAAACATTTTTTCTAAGAATAAGACTAAGGAGTTCAATTTAAAAGAAGATAGAAGTTCGAATTATATAAAAAACTCAAATTTGTTACAAAAAGTTCACGTGCACCTCCGTGCACAGTTTAGAATTTATATTGTGGGATGTCCGACATCCAATTACATGTTTTAAAATGGCAAAAAATTGACGTCCAACCTTGAGGGTGTAATTCGACGTATACACAAAAATGTGATGGAAGTTCATAGTGAAAGCAACGAGAAGTTCAAGTACTGTAAGGAATGCATTTCAGGTGAGAATAAAAGTATAGAAAAATAAAAGCTTAAAATGTTTGTTGACAGAAGTTCAAGTTCTCTGTTCGGGGAGGTTCAAAAATCCTTGTGAGAGAGGTTCACCTTGTATTTCCATGCTCGATATTTTTCATATAAAAATCGAAAACAATTCTTTAATCAAAATATAAAAAGGTGAAGTTCAAATTGAAATAACACAGAACTTCGGAGTTTATTAAAACCTAGGATTTACCTGTCAAAAAATAAAAAACACAATGCCATTTTTTGCACATTTAAAAACAACTCATAAACGGAAAAATGGTTGCTAGAAGTTCAAGTGCTCGGCGAGGAAAAGTTCAAAAAATTCTTGTGAGAGTGGTTCACCGTGTATTTAGATGTCCAAAATACATAAAAAAATATGTTGTTTTTTGTGTTTTAAAACAATTCTCTCAAATCATAGAGAAGTTCAAAGTGATAACAACCGGAAGTTCACTTACTACATGGTGTGTATTTCATATAAGAAAAATACAATAAAGTGAAACAGAGTGAAGTTCAAGCAGACATGCCCCAGAAGTTCAACTACTTCATGCAGTGCATTTCCGTTAGCGATGAACATAGAAATCATGATCTCACCATTTTCTAATTTACCTCAAAACGACAGGAATATCATTTGTGTAGGATCAAGTCCTTGGTCGGAGAAAGTTAAATTTTTTATTGTGAGAGACGTTTGTACAAAAGGAATATTATTTGTGTAACACTAACGAATGGATGAGAAAATTACAAACAAAAATACATCACAGAAGTTCAACGTGAAAACAGCAGGAAGTTCAACTACTACGCTGAATGAATTTTAGATGAAAAACTTTTAAAATCACCGTGATAATGAAAAAATGATCAACACGGGAAAGTTGCGTGTTTACAGCAGCTTTCCATCAGTATATCACCTGCTCAATTCCGGTGAGTGGATGGAGAGTTGCGGGAAAAAAACGTGAAAAACAGAGTGAAGTTCAGGTACACATGCCGAGAAGGTCAGGTTCTTCACGCGGTGCATTTTCGAAGAATCCGTTTCGAAATAAAGGCAGAATGAGTGATCTCGCCATTTTCGAAATTACATAAAAACGGCTCGGAATCAGAGAAAACCATCAACATGAAAAAGTTTCGCATTTTCCGTAGCTTTTCAGCGGTATATTATTTGCCCCATTCCGATAAAATTTGTAGAAATTACGGCAAAAATACGTTTTAGCCATTTTCGAAACTGACATAAAACAGTAATGAATTAGGAGAAACAATATAGACAAAAAAGTTTCACATTTCTTCATGGTTTCCAACTCCATATCATTTGCTACATTTTGATGTACGGTTGAAAAATTAGCTCGAAAAAATACGAACTCGGTGGAACTTGTATTGTTTTATAAATTACTTTTAAACCTTTCAAAATTCGAAAAAGCTTTTAACATGAAAAAGTAGCGCATTTTCATAAGCTTTCCAACGCCATATTATTTTCCTCAATTGGATTTGCCATTTAGAAATGACATCGAAAATACCAACTCGGGTGTTCCGTTTGCGAAATTCTACGATTTTCCAAATTACGCTTTAACCATAGGGAATTAGAGAAAACTTTCAACATGTGGAAAGAGTGGTTTTGCAGCAGCTTTCCAACGCCATATTATTTGCCTCATTCCGGTAAATGGTTTAAAAATGCGATCGAAAATACGATTCACATTTTTTGTACAAAGAAAAAATGGTTTTCAAAACTGCTCTTAAACCGCTTACATTTTGCCAAAAATTTAACTTGGGTCATGATACTGGTGTCCATAGCTTTCCAACAGTATATAGCAAGCCCCATTTGGACACCTTTTAGCTGAAGTGCAACCTAGCACACGAGGAAGGTCAGGCGCGTTACTCGGGAAGTTCATGTTGTGATCAGAATATTATTCTGATCCCGTGATCAGAATAGTGTTTATGTACACACACACACACACACACACATAAATTTATCATTGGCACATCACTCCGTTCTCAGTAAGCCTCACCCAAACCGATGTCTCAAACTCTTTCAACAATAAAGTACGGCCTCAACGGCTGCGTTGCAGATGCACCTCAGCACACCCTGCTAGGGGATCGGCATGGGAACGAATGAGTTGCCAGTAAAAGTCCGAACAGCTCTAAAGCGTACTTCGGTGTCGCAAGTTTGGCCTTATATGCATCAGCTCCGAATCATTGTCTTGGGTCAATAGTTGGGTTGCCCAGCTCCTGTGCTTGCTACCCTACGTTCTGCTCTATCGGCTAGGGTAGTAAAGGGAGAACTACTGCGATTGTGACCTGGCCTAAACCGGATGAGCACCTCAGTAGAGAAAGCCTAAAACTGACTGTCATGATGCGACGAGAGCTGGTCAACCACTTGACGATTTATTGGAATCCCTAGCGATTCTCCATGTAAGACGAGGGATCTTTTTTAGATCAGATATGTAAGGCACGACATGCCGCATACATACTAGGGGCTATGTCATAACCCCACCATAAAACTCCTATGGCAAAGTGAAAGTGTTAACGCCTTATAGTCCGATTGCCTGGTTCGCCGCATTATCACCTCCTTCATGGACCAAGACGTTGGTTAAAGAGTGATTAAATGCTTTTCCGAACACCCCCGTACTTCCTACGAGGGGGCTGAAGCTGATGACTAGAAAACTTTCAGACTATATTAAAACGGCCGCATAGGAGGAATTCAAGCTTTTCGAGCAAAACATAAATAGATTAACTATAAAATTGTCTTTTACAATCATTATACACCTCACTCGAACATTATGTTTTTCGAGCATTGACCCTCAGTCAAGCGGGCGGCCACCAGGACGTCATCAAAATAATGCTCTGGTTTCAGACGGTCCTCGCCTTTGGGCGGACCCTTCGTCGCGACATCGATGGCCTTCACCTCCCCCCAGAATGTCTTGACTCGGGCAAGGGCCATCCGTGCACCTTCAATGCACGCCGATCGCTTCGCAGCATCGATTCGCGACACCGCATCGACAAGCTTCTACACCAAACCGAAATAGCTATTCGGCGCAGGCTCGGTTGGCCACAACCAGATTATAACATCCTTCATGGAAGCGCCAGATACCCTATGAAGTTTGGCCCATTGCGACATCTATTCATTGAGCAGCAGCGGGCCCTTTGTCACACCGAACTATGACCAAAAAAGCTTCTCCGTTGCATATCCAACCCGCTCTTGGTAATATCGCGCTGCATCATAAGAACTCTTCGGCAAGCCCAAATACTCATCTAGAGAACTCCACAGTTGGTTCAGCTGAGCATAGTCCGGGTCGCCGAACTTAGTCTGGAGCAGAAAAGGCTTTCCAACCACTATCTCTTTCGCTTGCCGAACATCCTCACGGAGTGCTCTGGACTCTGATCGCACTTCTCTTGCCTCCTGTCGGGCCTTGTCTAGTTCAGTCGTTAAGGCTTTATTCTCCTTCTTAAGAAATTCGCAGCGGCTAGTAGCATTCTCCAAAGCGAGTGTCATGATGGATACCTTCTCCTCGCCCTGGCATCGTGTAGCTTGTTCGGCCTTCAGTTCAACCGATGCTCCTTCAGCAGCAGCATCACTAAACCGAGCCCGCTCCTTGGCCCGGATTAGCTATGCTCGAAGAACCTCCACGGCGGCAGCACCATCTGCATTTCATGCACATTTCATATAAAGCTCTTTCCCGTGTCAAGCACACTGGTGTAAAGAATGCTCGGAGTACATACCTTGTGAGTCGCCAAGACGCTTGTTGATCAATGCAACGTCATCCTCCGCAATATCCAGCTTTCGCTGTAGTTCGGCCACTTCCGTATTCCGGACAGCCACATGAGGGGAAGCAACCTATATTTCAAATTAACCCAAGGTTAATTCCTGAGCATATCTCTTGGATCCTCCGATTGCTTCCTTCGGAGGACAATCCGAGTCTCAGGGGCTACTGCATATACAACAGGTGCATTCTGTCAATAAAATTCAATTGACAAAGCTACATCACAAACCTCAAAACCTCTTAGAAGGCTCGTGAAGGCCTCGTTCAATCCACTCTTCGTGGATATAACCCTTTTGACCACCGTAGCCATCAAGGTACGGTGCTATTCTAAAATGGATGCTCGTTGTAGAAAGCCCGTCAGCATTTCCTGCGCTCATGGGTCTTCAGAAACCGTCATCGGAGTATGTCATTCCTGTGAAGGAACCCACTTACTTGCCTCCAGAATCATCTCCGGCTATAAACTGGACAGTTCGGGGATGCCGGTCTTGATCCCGGAACCCGAGCGACGGAGACACCGTCTTCGGGTAACGCCTTCTTCGTTTCCTGTACGACTTGGTGTTCGGGAGGAGCCCTTCGGGATGATACCTCGGTATCATCCCCCCTATTGGGCGATGAGGCCGGAGAAGGCGTGTCACTCTCCATCATCTCCGGAAGAAGATCTCCCGAGGAGGAGGACGATTTAGAAACACCAGGCATTAACCTGCGTGGACGAACATATATCAGATGATTACTTCACCAATAGGAAAAGAATGAGGTGCATTTAAAGTACCCCAGCCTCGCTTACAGTTTGCCTCGAGGTTCGTCCTCGTCATCAAGCTCTACGGCATCCTCGCTCGCCCGGCCCAAGCTGCTCGATGACGTCGTTTTTCCTCTCTTGGAAGGCTTCCCCTCCCGATCTTCGGAGGCGGCCCTCTTCTTGCCCTGGAGGGCTCCCTCTGCACTCTTGCCCTTGAGCAAAAGGACTTCGGTTTCCCCGAACACAACCACCTAGTACGGTGTCGGAATCATCATTCTTGTCAGTAGGGCGGTCGCAGGGCCTTCGGGAAGAGGCTTCGGACACCAGATTAGCACCGCTTTCTTTATCCAGTCCTATACATGGACGAATTGTTCAACATCTTGTTAGGAGATGCCCGAATGGAAGGTGCTCGGATATCGAGTACTTACTGAAGTGTCCGGATGATTGCTGTCAAGGCCAACGTCTTTGGTGGTGTCAGGCCATTGCTCTCGTTCCCTGAAATATAATTTCCACATTCCTTCGTGCGTAGTGCCGTAGAAGTGCTGTAGAGTCCGCCTCCCTTCTGGGTTAAACTCCCACATGCGGAGAGGCCGTCGCTGACATGGCATGATCCGGCGGACTAGCATTACTTGAACGACACTCATAAGATCGATGCCCTTCTCGGTAAGGCTTTGGATGCGACTTTGCAGAGTCTGCACTTCATCAAGGGATCCCGATCCAATCCCTTATTGACCCATGAAGCGAGCTGAATTGGAGGACCGGGTCGGAACGCAGGTGTAGCCGCCCACTTGGGGCCCCGCGGCGCGTTGATATAAAACCACCCCTGCTGCCATAGGTCGGGGGATTTGGCGAAAGATCCTTCAGGCCAAACTGCGCCGTCCAGCTTGCCTATCATGACGCTGCCGCACTCTGCCTGCTCCTCCTCGGCCACCTGCGGCCTCACACCAAAGGTCTTGAGCCACAAACCAAAGTGTGGAGGAGTCCGGAGTAAGGCCTCACACATGACGATAAATGTCGAGATGAGGAGAACATAGTCCAGGGCCAGATCATGAAAATTGAGCCCATAGTAGAACATGAGCCCCCGGACGAAGGGGTTAAGCGCGAACCCTAGCCCGTGAAGGAAGTGGGATACAAATACTACCCTCTCGCCAGATCTGGGGGTCAGTATGACTTGCCCTTGTGCGGGAAGCCGATGAAAGATTTCTGGGGTCAGATACCTTGCTACGTGGAGCTTTGCAATATCCTCCTCTGTGACAGAAGAAGCCACCCACCGGCCCTGACGGTTGGATCCGGACATGGCTAGGGCTGGTGGTGATTGGAACCCGAGGGTTGGAACTTGGGGTGGCTAGGGTTGAGGAAGGAGCAAGCGCAAGGGGAGAAGACGAGACTGGGTCTCTATATAAAGGCCCCGAATACTAGGTGTCTACCCCGGGGTCTCTAAACTTACCTATCACCAAGGAGTTGTGCCCAGGGGACGGTTGGCTTACCCATGCCTGCATTAATGAAAGTCTCGCAAATAAAGGGACACAATCTCTGCCTTGACGAGACGTGCCAGTAAAAACGCGCCCCGAGACGTGGGGCGGCTCGCTAGCCGACGGTTAGAAATAGTAACCGGGCAGGCATGATACGATGTCATGAACATTTATCAACAAGTTGGGCCCGTGGGATATTATACCCTCTGCAATTATATACACAGGTCCGGATATACTTACTTCGTCCGAAGACTATTCTGAAGGAGGGAACCCGCCTTGCAATGCCGAAGACAAATTTGTGCGCCGGACTCCTCGTCACTGAAGCCAGGTTCATGGGTTACTGAGGGAGTCCTGGACTAAGGGGACCTCGGGCGTCCGGCCTGTTATCCATGGGCCGGACTGATGGGATGTGAAGATCGAAGACCATACTCGTGTTCGGATTGGACTCTACTTGGCGTGGAAAGCAAGCTTGGCGACCGAAGATTCCTTCTTATGTAACCGACTCCATGTAAACCCTAGATCCCCTCGGTGTCTATATAAACCGAAGGGGATAGTCCGGAAAGGAAAACACATATACTCATTACCATATTCATAGGCTAGGCTTCTAGGGTTTAGCCATTACGATCTCGTGGTAGATCAACTCTTGTAATAATCATATTCATCAAGATCAATCAAGTAGGAAGTAGGGTATTACCTCCATAGAGAGGGCCCGAACCTGGGTAAACATCGTGTCCCCCCGTCTCCTGTTACCATCGATACTAGACGCACAGTTCGGGACCCCCTACCCGAGATCCGTCGGTTTTGACATCCACAATCGTCATCATCAACCCTCCTCCATCACCAATTTCATGATGCTCACCGCTGTGCGTGAGTAATTCCATCGTAAGCCTGCTGGACGGTTATGGGTTGGATGAGATTTATCATGTAATCGAGTTAGTTTTGTTAGGGTTTGATCCCTAATATCCACTATGTTCGGAGATTGATGTTGCTATGACTTTGCTATGCTTAATGCTTGTTACTAGGGCCCGAGTGCCATGATTTCAGATCTGAACCTATTATGTTTCAATCAATATATGAGAGTTCTTGATCCTATCTTGCAAGTCTATAGTCACCTATTATGTGTTGTGATCCGTTAACCCTGAAGTGAGAATAATCGGGATACTTACCGGTGATGACCGTAGTTTGAGGAGTTCATGTATTCACTATGTGTTAATGCTTTGGTCCGGTACTCTATTAAAAGGAGGCCTTAATATCCCTTAGTTTCCAATAGGACCCCGCTGCCATGGGAGGGTAGGACAAAAGATGTCATGCAAGTTCTTTTCCATAAGCACGTATGACTATATTCGGAATACATGCCTACGTTACATTGATGAACTGGAGCTAGTTCTTTGTCACCCTATGTTATGACTGTTACATGATCGATCGCATCCAACATAATTCTCCATCACTGATCTAATGCCTACGAGATTTTCCATATATTGTTCTTCGCTTATTAGCTTTTCCGTTGCTACTCTTACAATCACTACAAAACCCAAAAATATTACTTTGCTACCGTTACCACTATTATCATATTACTTTGCTACTAAATACTTTGCTGCAGATATTAAGTTTCCAGGTGTGGTTGAATTGACAACTCAGCTACTGATACTTGAGAATATTCTTTGTCTCCCCTTGTGTCGAATCAATAAATTTGGGTTGAATACTCTACCCTCGAAAACTATTGCGATCCCCTATACTTGTGGGTTATCAAGACCATTTTCTGGCGCCGTTGCCGGGGAGCATAGTTCTATTCTTTGAGTCACTTGGGATTTATATCTGTTTATCACTATGAAGAACTTGAAAGATCCAAGAACCAAGATTTATCGTTCAACTACAAGGGGAGTTAAGGAACTGCCATCTAGCTCTGCACTTGATTCACCTTCTGTTTTGAGTAAACTTGCGACACCTACACATGCTATTGATTCCGATAGGTCGCATGTTATTGATGATGCAACTTCTGCTTTGCATGATACTTACGATGAAACTACTTTTTTGCTTGATACTACTGTGCCACTAGGTGAATTTCTTGATGAACAACTTGCTAGGGCTAGAGAGAATGAAATTATTGAAACTGATAATATTGATGAAAGTGATGATGAAGATTCTCCCCCAAGATATGAATTGCCTGTTGTGCCTGAGGGTTATGTTATGGATGAAGAAACTACTAAAGACTTTCTTGCCTGCAATGATAGAAGTGATCTTAATAAATTATTGGCTAAGCTTAAAGAAAAATCTCTGAATGCTAGAATGAAATATGATCCTGCTTATGCTACTTCTACTATCTTTATTACTGATAAGGATTATGATTTCTCAGTTGATCCCGATATAATTACTTTAGTTGAATTTGATCCTTTCTTTTGATATGAATCTGAAACTATTGTGGCACATCTTACTAAATTAAATGATATAGCTAACCTGTTTACTAATGATGAGAAAACTCGCTACTATTATATCCTTAAATTATTTCCGTTCTCATTAAAGGGTGATGCTAAGATATGGTTTAATTCTCTTGATCCTGCTTGTGTGCGTAGTCCCCAGGATATGATTTACTACTTCTCTGCTAAATATTTCCCCGCTCATAAGAAACAAGCTGCTTTAAGGGAAATATATAATTTTGTGCAAATTAAAGAAGAGAGTCTCCCACAAGCTTGGGGGAGGCTTCTCCAATTACTTAATGCTTTTCATGATCATCCTCTCAAGAAAAATGAAATACTTGATATCTTTTATAATGGACTAACTGATGCTTCCAGAGATTACCTGGATAGTTGTGCTGGTTGTGTTTTCAGGGAAAGAATAGTTTATCAAGCTGAATTGCTATTGAATAATATGTTACCTAATGAAAATAATTGGACACTTCCTGAACCAAATCCTAAGCCAACTCCGAAGAAAAGGGGTATTCTATTTCTCAGTCCTGAAGATATGCAAGAGGCAAAGAAATCTATGAAAGAAAAAGGTATAAAAGCTGAAGATGTTAAGAATTTACCTTCTGTTGAAGAAATACATGGTCTTAATTCATCGCTATTGAAGATACACACGGTCTTGATAAACTGACACAGGTAGTAAAGGTAAACTCTCTCTATAGATATGATAAAGCTGAAATCCCTCATGCTAAGTTTGCTAGCCAATGTTTGGATGAATTTGATAACTTTATGGTTAAGAAAGAAGATTTTAATGCTTATTTTGGTAGGCAACTGAAACACAATGCTTATATGAATGGACACTTGAGTGATTATATGGATAGCGTTAAAGGTGAACTTAAACTTATTAGTAAACATGCTTCTATGGTTACCACTCAAGTAGAACAAGTACTTAAAGATTAGAATGATTTGCTCAATGAATTGAATAGTAAGAATAATGATAATGCTGTTAGAGCTATGACTAGAGGTGGTAAAGTGACTCAGGAACCTTTGTATCCTGAGGGTCACCCTAAGAGAATTGAGCAAGATTCTCAGAGAACTAATGTAGATGCACCTAGTCCTTCTAAGAGGAAGAAAAAGAAAAATGATAGGACTTTGCATGCTTCTAATGAACCTGTTGTAGACACACCTGAGAATCCCAATGATATTTCTATTTCTGATGCTGAAACACAATCTGGTAATGAACATGAACCTAGTGATAATGTTAATGATGATGTTCATGTTGATGCTCAACCTAGCAATAATAATGATGTAGAAATTGAACCTGCTGTTGATCTTGATAACCCACAATCAAAGAATCAACGTTATGATAAGAGAGACTTTGTTGCTAGGAAGCATGGTAAAGAAAGAGAACAATGGGTTCAGAAACCCATGCCCTTTCCTCCTAAACCATCCAAGAAAAAGGATCATGAGGATTTTCAGCACTTTGCTGAAATGATTAGACCTATCTTTTTGCGTATGCATTTGACCGATATGCTTAAAATAAATCCTTATGCTAAGTATATGAAGGATATTGTTACAAATAAAAGAAAGATTCCGGAAGCTGAAATCTCCACCATGCTTGCTAATTATACTTTTAAAGGTTGAATACCAAAGAAACTTGGAGATCCAGGAATACCAACTATACCATGCTCCATTAAAAGAAACTATGTTAAAACTGCTTTATGTGATCTTGGCGCCGGTGTTAGTGTTATGCCTCTCTATTTATATCGTAGACTTGATTTGAATAAGTTGACACCTACTGAAATATCTTTGCAAATGGCTGATAAATCAACTGATATACCTATCGGTATTTGTGAGGATGTGCCAGTTGATGTTGCAAACGTTACTATTTTAACGGACTTTGTTATTCTTGATATTCCCGAGGACGATAGTATGTCTATTATTCTTGGAAGACCCTTTTTGAATACTGCAGGGGTTGTTATTGATTGCAACAAAGGAAATGTCACTTTTCATGTTAACGGTAATGAGCATACGATACACTTTCCGAGGAAACAACCTCAAGTCCACATTATCAATTCTATTGGAAAAATTTCAACAATCACTATTGGAGGTTTTAAGAATTTCCTCTTCCTACCGTCAAGAAGAAATATGATATTCTTATTGTTGGGGACATGCATATCCCCGTTGAGGTAACCTAGTGTTATTCGAAAATTCTCCGGTTTCGTGTTATTCGAAATGAGTTTGTTAACAAGACCTGATCAACCTTGTTAGTGAATTCCTTTTGATGAGTATGAGATGGATGAATTTAGAAAACACAACTCTCTATACCCTCTTTTTACTTTCTGTTATTGATGTAAATTAAAGCAAAAATAGTATTTTTTGTCTGTTTTCTAAATTATCCATGCAATAAAAAATACCCCAAAAATAAAAGTTCTCCAAATGCCCTGAAAATTAAATATGTTTTTTCTAGAATATTTGAGAATATCTGGCACTGAAAACACAACAGGGGGAACATCCACGTGCCCACGAGGGTGGAGGGCACGCCCACCCCCTGGGCGTGCCCCCGGCCTCGTGGACCCCACGTGGGTCCCCTCCACTTATCCTTGCATCCTCGCACTCCTTCTTCCTCCCAAAAACATCACTAGACAGCTCAAACCCGAGTTCTTGCTCATCTTGCTGCCATTTTTGATCTCCTAGCTCAAAGCTCCATTCACAAAACTGCTTTGGGGGATTGTTCTTTGGTATGTGACTCCTCCAATGGTCCAATTAGTTTTTGTTCTAGTGCTTTATTCATTGCAAATTTTTGCTGCTTAGCTGACCCTGTTCTTGAGATTGCATGTCAAATTAATATGGTCAAAAGTAGTTTTAATGCATGATAATGTCTCTAGGCACTTGTAGGAGTAGTTGCTATCAATTTTGTTGAGTTTGGTTCACTTTTATTTTAAGTTGCTAATTTCTTTAGAAATTCAGAGGGAGAAATATGTTTAGGAAAATGTACCAAGGTGGTTCTTCAAGGAAGCAAGGACCCATGCCCGCAATACGCGATGCGGACGATGAACCACCAAGGGATGCTCAAGTGCGGCCTTGTGAATGGCCGCCAGAGGACTTCATGGTTAGAGCATGAATCAAGGAGGAATTTGAAGCATATGTGCGTAATGCCGATCTTGAGAGCTTCATGGCAGATAAGTGCCGTCAGTACCACTACCTCACTGATTCCTTTGTGAGAAGGTTTCAATTTTCATCATCACGCAATTCTCAAACTGCCTTGTTTGATCTTTATGATAAATCTTATACCATGGACTTAGAAGATTTTAACACTGCTTGTAAACTCCCACAGTGGGGTAATGTTAGTGAACCTCGCAAATCGGAATATAGAGATTTTCTTGCTAGTATAACTGTGGGGGAATCTAGAGATGTAACACAAGCCACCATAGTGAGCATTCATTTTCCCGCTATACATTATTTTGCTCTCTTCATTGGAAGGTGCATAACTGGTAAAGATGAAGCATGTCACATGTGTGTACCTGATCTTAGTGTTCCCAGGAGCACTGTTTTAGGAGATAAACAATACAACTTGGGGGCTATTGTTGCACGTAGGATGCATAATAATAGTATCCATGGAGATTTCTTTGGTGGAATTTATGCAACTCGTATAGCAAATTTTCTTGAGATACCCATACGTGGAGATGATATTGAGTTGCCTCCTTCTTATCTAGATTATGATGCTATGGTTCGTCATCAGTTTGTTGAGAGGAACGACCAGTCCCTCCAGTACCGACTAATCTTTGACAGACGATGCACCTATCACGTCGCTCTCCCTGCTCCCGCTTTGTTTGACTTTTAGGCAAAGGGGAGATATGTTATAACTAGGGAGGAGGCGACCGAGTATGAGAGGAGGTGGAGGCAGCCCGCCTCCATGCTACAGCTCATCAGGCAATTGCCGATGTATCTCAGTATGACCTGAGCTACAACTTTGGATATCCGCCAGGCCAGCCGTGGCCATAGACCAACTTAGGCCAAAAGCCTAAGCTTGGGGGAGTATGCATTTCTCACCGACATTACATTCATGTTTGCACACTCATGCTAGTTGTCGGTGCTCATAATTTTTCATTGTAATATCCATGCTAGTTTATTTCCTCTTTTATGCTTTCTTCTTGTGTGTTTGATAAACCTTTATAAAAACCAATTTTTTTAGTTGTAGCTTTTACCTAGTTTACTTTCCATGCCTTTAGTAGTAGTAATTAAAAAGAAAACCCAAAAATATTTCCCGTTCTTCTTTTGCTTGTTGGGACCTTTCCTTTGTAAATAGTTTTATTTCTTTTCTTTCCTTTGGGTGTTGAGAGGAGAAGACCATAATGAAAATGTTGAGTGGCTCTTATATGCATTATTAGTGATCTAACAAAGAGCCCATATCACCTTGTCTTCTCTCTTGAATTGAATGCTTGCAGATTCCAACTTAGTCCAATGCACGTGCACTATTATTATTATCCACACTATTCGATCGTGCAAGTGAAAGGTAGTAATGATGATTATATGATGAACTTTTTGAGATGAGAAAAGCTGGTATGAACTCGACCTCTCTTGTTTTTGTAAATATGATTAGTTCATCATTCCTGATTTAGCCTATTATGAAAGAAACATATTTGCAATGACAATTAGAGATTATAGTTGCTTATGCCATGCTTAATTAGCTAGGAGCTTATAATGGTTTACCTTGCGTGCCAACATGCTATTAAAATGGTTGTGATGTGGTATGATAGGGTGGTATCCTCCTTTGAACGATTCGAGTGGCTTGACTTGCCACATGTTCACGCATGTCGTTGAAACAAAATCAACATAGCCTCTACGATATTTATGTTCATGGTGCATTATATCCTACTCATGCTCGCATTCGGTGTTGATTAATTTTAATGCATGTTCATGGCTGTTGTCGCTCTCTAGCTGGTCGCTTCCCAGTCTTTTTATAGCCTTCACTTGTACTAAGCGGGAATGCTGCTTTTGCATCCAATTCCATAAACCCCAAAGTTGTTCCATATGAGTCCACCATACCTACCTATACACAGTACCTACCTGCCGTTCCAAGTAAATTTGTATGTGCCAAACTCTAAACCTTCAAATAAACATTCTGCTTTGTATGCTCGCATAGCTCATGTATCAACTAGGGCTGTATGTATCTTCCATGCTAGGCGGGTTATTCTCAAGAGGAGTGGACTCCGTTCCTCACTCACGAGAAAATGGCTTGTCACCAGGATGCCCGGTCCCATGCTTTATGAAAATCAAATCAAAATAACTGCCTTTAATGTGTGTAGCATGGAAGATATCGAGGTCTCTCGGTTGTTATGTTGACAATGAAAGTATACCGCTCAAAATAGTATTCATATCTATTTCAAAATCGAGCTCTGGCACCTCTACAAATCCATGCTTCCCTCTGCGAAGGACCTATCCATATACTTTTATGTTGAGTCATCATCCTCTTATTAAAAAGCACCAGTTGGAGAGCACCGCTGTCATTTGCATCCATTACTGTTAGTTTACATTGAGTATGACTTGACTGGATCTCTTATACCATGAATTACAATGTATAGTCAGTCCTTGATCTTTAAAGGTGCTCTGCATTTATGTTTTGCGGTCTCAGAAAGGTCTAGCGAGATACCATCTTGTTATATCTTATTATGGTTGTTTTGAGAAAGTGTTGTCATCCGAGATTTACTATTATTGCTCGCTAGTTGATTATGCCATTGATATGAGTAAACATGAGACCTAAATGTTATTGTGAAAATGGTTAGTTCATAACCTTTGCTGAAAACCTGAATGTTGGCCTTACATATTTACAACAACAAGAGCAAACAGAGTTTGTGAAAGTTTTTCTTTATCACTTTGAGTTTATCAACCGAATTGCTTGAGGACAAGCAAAGGTTTAAGCTTGGGGGAGTTGATACGTCTCCGTCGTATCTACTTTTCCATACACTTTTGCACTTGATTTGGACTCTAACTTGCATGATTTGAATGGAACTAACCCGTACTGATGCTGTTTTCAGCAGAATTGCCATGGTGTCATTTTTGTGCAGAAATAAAAGTTCTCGGAATGACCTGAAAATCAACGGATATTATTTTTGGAATATATAAAAAATATTGGAAGAAAGATCCACGTTAGGGGGCCCACACCCTGTCCACGAGGGTGGGGGCGCGCCCTACCCCCTGGGCGCGCCCCCTGCCTTGTGGGCCCCCTGACGCTCCACCAACCTCAACGTCGACTCCATATATTAATTTTCAGGGAGAAAAAATCAAGGAGAAGGATTCATCACGTTTTACGATACAGAGCCCCTGCCAAGCCTAAACTCTCTCGGTAGGGCTGATCTGGAGTCCGTTCGGGGCTCCAGAGAGGGGAATCCTTCGCCATCTTCATCATCAACCCTCCTCCATCACCAATTTCATGATGCTCACCGCCGTGCGTGAGTAACTCCATCATAGGCTTGCTGGATGATGATGGGTTGGATGAGATTTATCATGTAATCGAGCTAGTTTTGTTAGGGTTTGATCCCTAGTATCTACTATGTTATGAGATTGATGTTGCTATGACTTTGCTATGCTTAATGCTTCTCACTAGGGCCCGAGTGCCATGATTTCAGATCTGAACCTGTTATGTTTTCATCAATATATGAGAGTTCTAGATCCTATCTTGCAATTCTATAGTCACCTATTATGTGTTATGAGCCGTTAACCCCGAAGTGACAATAATCTGGATACTTACCGGTGATGACCGTAGTTTGAGGAGTTCATGTATTCACTATGTGTTAATGCTTTGGTCCGGTACTCTATTAAAAGGAGGCCTTAATATCCCTTAGTTTCCAATAGGACCCCGCTGCCACGGGAGGGTAGGACAAAAGATGTCCTGCAAGTTCTTTTCCATAAGCACGTATGCCTATATTCGGAATACATGCCTACATTACATTGATGAACTGGAGCTAGTTCTGTGTCACCCTATGTTATGACTGTTACATGATCGATCGCATCCGGCATAATTCTCCATCACCGATCCAATGCCTACGAGCTTTTCCATATATTGTTCTTCGCTTATTTACTTTTCCGTTGCTACTGTTGCAATCACAACAAAACCCAAAAATATTACTTTTCTACCGTTACCACTATTATCATATTACTTTGCTACTAAATACTTTGCTGCAGATATTAAGTTTCGAGGTGTGGTTTAATTGATAACTCAGCTGCTAATACTGGAGAATATTCTTTGGCTCCCCTTGTGTCGAATCAATAAATTTGGGTTGAATACTCTACCCTCGAAAACTATTGCGATCCCCTATACTTGTGGGTTATCAACTGCTTGTTCCTCTAGCGCTTGCACCCTTGCATTTAGCTTCTGCAGTTCGGTCTGCTCCACTTTCCTCCTCCTCTCCCAGGATTTGTAACCGCCTGTGTCGGGAAACCCAACCTTCCACGCAACAGAGCCTGTCGTGCCTCGTGTTCGTCCAGGGTGCTCAGGATACCCAAGGGCCTGTGTGAGCTTGTCGTTCTCTCTGTCCGGAACGAACGTCCCTTGCTGCGCTACGGTGATATACTTCTGAAGCTTCTTGACGGGTATTTCCTGTTGCTCGTCCGTCCATACGCACTTCCCTGTTTTAGGGTCCAACGTTCCCCAACCCCGAAGAACCAAGTCCATGAACGGTCTGGCCAGTGGAATGACTCTAGTTCGACCACTTTAGCAAGCAGGTCATGCTCAGCCTTGTCCCACAACGGCCAGGCTTCGAGGTAGCCACCTGACCCCGTGCGATGGTGCTGCTCCTTCTTTGCAACATTTATCTTGTTTGTCACTGACATCTTCTTACTCTTCTATGATGTCTTGTAGGCCACAAATGCGGGCCATTGATCTCTTATCTTCTCAAATCGCCTGGTGAATTCTGGAGTCTTCCCTTTGTCAACAAACGTTAATTTCAACTCATTCTTCCACCTCCTGAATAGATCTGCCATCTTCTTAAGAGAATGAGCCTTGACCAATGGCTCTATAACTGGCTTCTCCGGATCCTCCTCTGGGGGTAGGGTGAAATTTGCCTATCGTTGACATAAGAGACTTGAGGGTCTTCGTTCTTAGGCTTATTCCATTGGTGGATGCTGATCGGGATCATGTCCCTAACAAGAACCCCGCACTGAGAATAAAGTGCTTCCTTGTTCCAGCTAGGTTCAATCGGTTGGCCATCGCCCACGATTGCTGTGATCGTGAACCTTTCATCCTGGTGCAACCTTTTCTTCAGGCCTCGTCTCGTTATCGAAGTTTGGCTCGATCCGGAGGGCTAGAAAAGAAGAAAGAAGAGAGTTAACATAGAAAAAAATCAATGCATCAATTAGCCAGTCAGCACAGGCTTAATTAATATATATACCTGGCCGGACTCCGTTCGGTCACCGGAGCCGTCATCACGGTCTCCTTCTTCCACCGGAATTTGGCCATCGGAGCCATCATGATCATGTCATTCGTCCTCCATTGTTCGATCACCGGAGCCTGCTTCACCCTCTCCTTTTAGACCATCGGTGTCGTTGAGATACGATAAGACATCACCTCCGTCGTGGATTATGTCCCCCAACTATTGTTCTGCTTCCAAGTCTCGATGCTCCATAGTTTGTGCAAATATTACAACATGGAAATTAATATACAAACATGACAGATGGATATATTAGTGGAAAACATAGACCTAGCTAGCTAATCACAACAAGGTATCATATTAGTGGCCTCGACGCTTCTACAGTTTGGGGTGGCCTCGACAATGCTTCTAGGGTTTGGGGTGGCCTCGGCGACAACGCTCTTTTAACTTCGTAAATTTGGGTGGCCTCGGCAATGCTTCTAGGGTTTGAGGTGGCCTCGGCAGTGCTTCTAGGGTTTGGGTGGCCTCGACGACAACGCTCTTTTAACTTGGTAAATTTGGGTGGCCTCGGCAACTCTTCTAGGGTTTGGGCCGGACCGCCTCTCTCATGAATGTCCGACGTCCGGACCGACAAGGGGTTTAACAAAATGGGCCATTCTGGATGTGCAGAAAATGGTCCATATTTTTCCTGATCTCATCTACCCTTCTATATGTCACATTGTCTAGTGTCAAAGAATTCAAGAAAACCATGACTTCATCATTAGCCGGAAATTACAGGCGCATAATGGTATTGTAGCGACCTGACCCGAATGGATCAAGTCTCTGTGCTTAAGTGTCATCCCTGGATCGGTATGCTGACACACAGTACTCGAAGGATTTATAACAGAGGTAAATCACATGTATAAAGTAACGTAAATACTATTACCTCAATCCAAAATTGCGGAAGTAATAAGGTTGTGGATTCCCATCAACACCAACGGCAAAGTTGAGTGTAGAAATCATAACCCTAAAGTATCACTTACTCGTCGTAAGAAACCTGCAACATGAGACGTTGCAGCCCGAAACGGGTCAGTACATTGAATGTACTGGCAAATTCACACCATAGAGAAAATGATGAACAATGGCTATCACTACATGCATATTTGGCTGGTGGAAAAGCTCTATGGTTATAGTTTTGCGTAAAGCCAATTTTTCCCTACTGCAAAGGAATACATTTTAATTTAACTATCAGGGTGGTTGTTGAACATTGAGAATGGTTGACAGCATTCTCAATCCCAATTAAGTAACATCATTAAACCCAACAAAATTAATTAAATTGACATGATGAGATTCACATGATAATCCAAGTACTAGATACTCAAAACGTCCATAACCGGGGACACGGCTAATCATGATTAGTTTATACACTCTTCAGAGGTTTGCGCACTTTTCCCCACAAGACTCGATCGCCTTCCTTTGGTTTCTCGCACTACATGGTGTTTGAGAAGATGGATGACCGAGACATAGTCTTTCAGAAGCGCTAGCACCTTACGATCGGGTAGACCGTACCACCTACATCCCCTACATCTGCTAGTCTACCACTGTAAGAGTTCGCACGACTTAGTCAACTATGCTAGAGCCCATAATAGCTTGTGGCTGCACACGGAAGTTTCTAGTATGAAGAATCTCATGATCCCTTTGAGCCTGGGTGGCGGTCCATAAAAAACAGGCAATCCTGGTCTACCCCGGTGCCTAGACAGGCAATCCGAGAATAACCAGGTACCTCAATCAACCCACATGTGTGTTTAAGTTGCCACCTTAAGCAAACCATTAATTAACAATCTCACATCTGCCATGAATACTCTCAAAACCCAATCCACGTCTACGAGCATAGCATGGCAGTATAAGCATAACGTAATAGTAACTCCCAAGGTTTGAATGCAGGGGAATAGGTTCCTACCTTATCAACTACTTCCCCATGCCCACATGTTATCAATCCTACTCATGCAATGTTTGAGGGTTGAGACTATTGCATAAAAACTGGGTATGAAAAGGGATATGATCAAAGTGTGAACTTGCCTGCAATGTTGATGAAGATGATTCACACTCAAAAATCTTGATAGCTCTACTCATTACACTCCGGTCAATCTATCGTAATCAAGCAATAGTAACCACACATAAGCAATCGCTCAAAAGATCAGAAAGAACGAAGAAAACGATTCAAAAAACTTGAAAACCAAGCAAATAACTCTTGCAACATAAAACAATTTCTAACAGTACCAAAATTATGTGAATTTGGCCTTATTAGAATGTTTAGGTCAAGAGCTTCGATTTGCAAAAAGAATCAACTCAAACGGAGCTACGAAACTCAAGTTATGATCAAATGAAGTTTGAATTAAAATCTGATCTAATTCAAATTTTAAACTTTTCAAAAACATGTTTGAGTTGTATTACTGGATAGAGGAGATCATAACGAAGACGTGGGCGTTGGTTTCGTTGGATTTGGACTGACGAGTAAAAAGTTATGAGTGTTTGAAGTACATGTACTAATCTGTGAAGAAAATTATCACGAATAGGTCCCTCGCGAAATTAAAACAGAAAAAGAAAAGGCTAAAAAGTGAACGTTTGTTTTTCTGATCTAAACTATGGACGATCGCTGTATAATAAAACCTAAAACAAACCAGACCTAGGGTTAAAAAAACGTTAAGAGAACCGGGAAAAACCAAACGGTTTATTTACCGGTTCAGGACGGTTTACGGCGAAAAACTAGCGGTGGCGGTTTGCATCGGCGGAGCGGCGGCTCCGGCGAGGGCGGCGTGCTCCGGCGCGGCTGCGGCTGCGCGGGCAGCAGGGTCCGGCGTAGGCGACGGCAGCGAGCGGCGCGGGTGGCGGCGCAGGCGAGCAGCGGCGCGGGCGGCGATGCGGCGGCTGGGGCGGCAGAGCGACGCGCGGCGGCGATGCGGCGGCTCGGGCGGCAGAGCGAGGCGTGGCGGCGACAACGGGGTCCAGGGGGCCCTGGTTGCAGCTTATAAAGGGGGGCTCGGCCTCGGGAGGCGGAGTCCCGGGCGCTCACGGCGGCGCGGCGGCGGACTCCGAGCGGAGTCCCGCACGGGAACGACGGCGAGGCGGTGCGGAGCTGGGCTGGGCCGTGGCCTGGCTGGAGCAGGGCCGGCCCAGTTCGGCAGAGGAAGTTTTTTTTAAACAATTTGGTTCAGATAACTAAAATAATAAAAACAAATTAACTAAGAATATTATATTGGCATATAATATATCAAAATTTTCAGAAAAAGATTTTCTACAACATGAACATTTTCCTAGTATTAACTAAATTCACACAAATTCAGATAATTCAAAGAGTGCTACTGGTCTAATAAAATTCAATAAAAATCATTTTAAAAATATCAAAATGATTTCAAATTTATTTCTCTCCAATTTCCATATATTTTATTTTTGGAGAAAAATAATTTGAATCAAATCCAAATAATCCAAATTGAAAAATAATTCCAAAAGACATGGAATTTGATCGTTTGAAACTCCCAACTCATATTTCATATAATTTGAAGAAGTCATTTTATCTCGTCTCATGAAAATCATTGAGTTGCATAAAGTTTCAGAATTGGAGATATTTTCCAAATGAAATTCAAATATTTTCAACACCCCTTGTCATTTAAATAAATGGAAGAAGTCATGTCATCTTCTCTCCAGGGTTTCGTGGTGAAAAGAATTTGAATTCACGGAGATCACGAATGAAAAATGAAAGTTTGGGAAAGTCCTTTTATTCCCTCTCATTTAACTTTAAAAAGGTTTCGAATTTCACTCAATTTCACACAATCAATCAAACAATCAATCAAATCTATCTATTTATTATAACATTCCAAAATTCAGAATTTTGGGATGTTACAGGTGTGAAGCTCTTCAAAGTTGTTTTGGAACGGAGTTCCTGATAGAATAATTCACTTTTTGGTACAAAGTTCAGCAAGAGCCTTTCGAATATCGCCATTTGGAAGGCCTTTGCTGAAATTCATACCAAAAGGCAAATTATTCTATCAGGAACTCCGTTCCAAAACAACCTTGAAGAGCTGCATAGCATCATATGCGTATTACTTCTAGCAAATGATGAAGCCATGGATTTCTTCAATACTTTGACAGACAACGTGATATATAGAAGAATTCTTGATAAATCTGGACCCTCGACCCCTCAGCGACCCTCGACCTCCACCCTAGTTCACGACCCTCGACCGCTCAGCGATCCATGACCCTCTACCCTAGTTCCCGACCCTCGACCCCCTCATGTCATGTCCGACGTCCCCCTCATGTCATGTCCGACGTCCAGACCGGCAAGGGATTTAACAAAATGGCGCCATTCTGGATGTGCAGAAAATGGTCCCTATTTTTCCTGATCTCATCTACCCTTCTATATGTCATGTTTTTCTAGTGTCAAAGGATTCAAGAAAACCATGGCTTCATCATTATGCGAAAGTAATAGGCGCATGATGGTACGAAGCTCTCCAAAGTTATGTTTGGAACGGAGTTCCAGATAGGATAATTCGCTTTTTGGTACGAAGTTCAACAAGAGCCTTTCGAATATCGCTATTTAGAAGGCCTTTGCTGAAATTCATACCAAAAGGCGAATTATCCTATTCGGGACTCTGTTTCAGAATAAATTTGGAGAACTTCGTACCCATCATGCCCCTGATACTTTCGGCTAATGATGAAGCCTAGATTTCTTCAATACTTTGACATAAGGAAACCTCTCGAACCCTCGGCGATCCTCGACCCTCGACCCCTCGATGACCCTCGACCCTCGAACCCTCGGCGACCCTCGACCCCTCGGCGTTCCTCGACCCTCGACCCCTCGACGACCCTCGACCCCTCGGTGACCCTCGATCCTCTACCCTAGTTCCCGACCCTCAACGGCTCGGCGATCCTCGACACCCTCGTTCCCGATAAAGATTAAGAAGAGGAAGAAGAAGAGAAAAGAGAGCAGAAGAAGAAAAAAAGGAGGAGAAGAAGAAGGAATAGAGGAGAAGTCTATTTCTTCTTCTTCTTCTTCTTCTTCTTCTTCTTCTTCTTCTTCTTCTTCTTCTTCTTCTCTATTCCTTCTTCTTCTTCGCTTTTTCTTCTCTTCTTTATCTTCTTATTTTTTCTCCTCTTCTTCTCTTTTTTCTCCCCCTTTTCCTCTCCTTCTTTTTCTTCCTTCTTCCTTCTTCCTCTTTTCCATACATATAAAAAGTTCAAAACATACATACATAAAAAAAATACATACATACATATAAAAAGAAAGCATATATAACAAAAAAGCAACGCGGTAGTGGCGGGCATGACGGGGGCGCGGTGCTCACAGAGGAGGCGTCGAGGCGGGCCGGGCGGCGTCGGCGTCGGGTCAGGCGACGCCGGGGCGGCGTCGCTGTCGGGCTTGGGCGGTGTCGGTGTCGGGGTGTAAAAGGGTGGGCCGGGCAACGTCGGGTTGACGTCAGCGTCGGGCCAGGCGGCGTCGGGCGGTGACGGCGCGGTGGAGCAGCCTGAGGGCCTCGGCGACGATGGCAATGAGGAGTAGCGCTTGGGCATCGAGCCGAGAAGAAGTGATCTGCAAAAACTGCTAAGTCTTTGCTATATATACACGAAGCTTTGGTCTTGATAACCCACAAGTATAGGGGATCGCAACAGTTTTCGAGGGTAGAGTATTCAACGCAAATTTATTGATTCGACACAAGGGGAGCCAAAGAATATTCTCAAGTATTTGCAGCTGAGTTGTCAATTCAACCACACCTGGAAACTTAGTATCTGCAGCATAGTATTTAGTAGCAAAGTAATATGATAGTAGTGGTAACGGTAGCAAAAGGTAACAATAGTAAAAGTAGTATTTTTGGTATTTTGTAGTGATGATACCAATAGCAACGGAAAAGTAAATAAGCGAAGAACAATATATGAGAAGCTCGTAGGCAATGGATCGGTGATGGAGAATTATGCCGGATGCGGTTCATCATGTAACAGTCGTAACCTAGGGTGACACAAAACTAGCTCCAGTTGATCAATGTAATGTAGGCATGTATTCCGAATATAGTCATACGTGCTTATGGAAAAGAACTTGCATGACATCTTTTGTCCTACCCTCCCGTGGCAGCGGGGTCCTTACAGAAACTAAGGGATATTAAGGCCTCCTTTTAATAGAGTACCGGAACAAAGCATTATCACATAGTGAATACATGAACTCCTCAAACTATGGTCATCACCGGTAATTATCCCCATTATTGTCACTTCGGGGTTAACAGATGATAACACATAATAAGTGACTATAGACTTGCAAGATAGGATCAAGAACTCTCATATATTGATGAAAACATAGTAGGTTCAGATCTGAAATCATGGCACTCGGGCCCTAGTGACAAGCATTAAGCATAGCAAAGTCATAGCAACATAAATCTTAGAACATAGTGGATACTAGGGATAAAACCCTAACAAAACTAACTCGATTACATGATAGATCCCATCCAACCCATCACCGTCCAGAAGCCTACGATGGAATTACTCACGCACGGCGGTGATCATCATGAAATTGGTGATGGAGAATGGTTAATGATGACGATGGCGACGGATTCCCCTCTCCAGAGCCCCGAACGGACTCCAGATCAGCCGTCCCGAGAGGTTTTAGGGCTTGGCGGCGGCTCCGTATCGTAAAACGCAATGAATTCTTCTCTCTGATTTTTTTCTCCCGGAAAGCAAATATATAGAGTTGGAGTCGAGGTCGGAGGAGCTCCAGGTGGCCCATGAGGTAGGGGGGCGCACCCCCCACCCTCGTGGACAGGTGGTGAGCCCCCTGGCCTTCATCTTTTGCAAGGATTTTTTATATTTTACGAAAAGTTGTTCCGTGAAGTTTCAGGTCATTCCGAGAACTTTTATTTCTGCACATAAGTATAACCATGGTAATTCTGCTGAAAATAGCGTTAGTCTAGGTTAGTTCCATTCAAATCATGCAAGTTAGAGTCCAAAACAAGGGAAAAAGTGTTTGGAAAAGTAGATACGACGAAGACGTATCAACTCCCCCAAGCTTAAACCTTTGCTTGTCCTCAAGCATATCAGTTGATAAACTGAAAGTGATAAAGAAAAACTTTTACAAACTCGGTTTGCTCTTATTGTGGTAAATATGTAGAGCCAGCCTTCAAGTTGTCATCAAAGATTATAACTAACCACATTCACAATAACGATTAGGTCTCAAGTTTAATCATATCAATGGCATAGTCAACTAACGAGCAATAATAATAAATCTCGGATGACAACTCTTTCTCAAAACAATTATAATACGATATAACAAGATGGTATCTCGCTAGCCCTTTCTGAGACCACAAAACAAAATGTAGAGCACCTTTAAAGATCAAGGACTGACTAGACATTGTAATTCATGGTAAAATAGATCCAGTCAAGTCATACTCAATGTAAACTAACAATAATGAATGCAAATCACAGCGGTGCTCTCCAACTGGTGCTTTTTAATAAGAGAATGATGACTCAGCATAAAAGTAAATAGATAGGCCCTTCGCAGAGGGAAGCAGGGATTTGTAGAGGTGCCAGAGCTCGGTTTTGAAATAGAGATCAATAATATTTTGAGCGGTATAATTTCATTGTCAACATAACAACCAAGAGATGGCAAGATTTTCCATGCTACACACATTATAGGCGGTTCCCAAACATAATGGTAAAGTTTATACTCCCCCTTCCATCAACAAGCATCAATCCATGGCTTGCTCAAAACAACGAGTGTCTCCAACTAACAAGAGTCCTAGGGGGAGTTTTGTTTGCAATTATTTTGATTTAGTTTGCATAAAGCATGGGACTGGGCATCCCGGTGACCAGCCACTTTCTCGTGAGTGAGGAACGGAGTCCACTCCTCTTGAGAATAACCCGCCTAACATGGAAGATACGGACAACCCTAGTTGATATATGAGCTATTCGAGAATACAAAACAGGATATTTATTTAATGGTTTAGAGTTTGGCACATACAAATTTATTGGAACGGCAAGTAGATACCGTATATAGGTAGGTATGGTGGACTCATATGGAATAACTTTGGGGTTTATGGAGTTGGATGCACGAGTAGTATTCCTGCATAGTACAGGTGAAGGCTAGCAAAAGACTGGGAATCGACTAGCTAGAGAGCGACAACAGTCATGAACATGCATTAAAATTAATCAACACCAAATGCAAGCATGAGTAGGATATAATCCACCATGAACATAAATATCGTGAAGGCTATGTTGATTTTGTTTCAACTACATGCATGAACATGCGCCAAGTCAAGTCACTTAAATCATTCAGAGGAGGATACCACCCTATCATACCAAATCACAACCATTTTAATAGCATGTTGGCACGCAAGGTAAACCATTATAACTCATAGCTAATCAAGCATGGCACAAGAAACTATGATCTCTAGTTTTCATTGCAAACATGTTTATTCATAATAGGCTAAATCAGGAACGATGAACTAATCATATTTACAAAAACAAAAGAGGCCGAGTTCATACCAGCTTTTGTCATCTCTGTCAGTCCATCATATATCGTCATAATTGCCTTTCACTTGCACGACCAAATGATGTGAATACTAATAATAGTGCACGTGCATTGGACTAAGCTGGAATCTACATGCATTCAATAAACAGGAGAAAACAAGGCAATATGGGCTCTTTTGTCAGATCAACAATAATGCATACAAGAGCCACTTCAACAATTTAATTATGGTCTTCTCCTATCAACCCCTAAAGAAAAGAAAAGAAATAAAACTATTTACACGGGAGAGCTCCCAACATGTAAAAGAAGAATAGGAAATCCTTTTGGGTTTTCTTTTTAACTAATTAAAAGCTACAACTAATTTTTTTGGTTTTTCTTAAAGTTTATCAAACACACAAGAAGAAAGCATAAAAGGAAAATAAACTAGCCGGATGATACAATGAAAAAGCATAAGCACCGACATCTAGCAATGAGTGTGTGAACATAAATGTAATGTCGGTGAGAAATGCGTACTCCCCAAGCTTAGGATTTTGGCCTAAGTTGGTCTATGGCCACGGTTGGCCTGGCTGATATCCATAGTAAAAGTTGGGGTCATACTGAAATGCAGCGGCTATCGCCTCCTGAGCTGCAGCGTGGCCACGAGCGGCCTCCGCCCTCCTCTCGTACTCATCTGCCTCCTCTCTGGTAATAACATATCTTCCTTTGGCCTGATAATCAAAGAAGGCAGGAGCAGGGAGAGTAATATGGACAGGACGACGTGTCTCAAAGATTAGTCGATACTGGAGAGGTGATTCATTCCTCTCGACAAACTGGTGGTGAACCATAGCATTAAAGTCTAGGTAAGCAGGGGGTAATTCTATATCATCTTCGCGTATGGCTACACCGAGAAAATTAGCTATGCGGGTTGCATAAATTCCACCAAAGAAATCTCCATTAAATCTATTAAGATGCAACCTATGTGCAACAATGGCTCTCAAATTATAAGATTTATCTCCTAACACATCACTCCTAAGAATACTGAGGTCAGGGACACACATGTGACATGCCTCATCTTTACCATTAATGCATCTACCTATAAAGAGAGCAAAATAATGTATAGGAGGAAAGTGAATGCTCCCTATGGTAGCTTGTGTTATATCTCTAGATTCCCCCACAGTTATACTAGCAAGAAAATCTCTAAATTCAAATTTGCCAGGATCCCTGATACTACCCCATTGTGGAAGTTTGCAAGCAGTGGTAAAATCCTCTAAGTCCATAGTGTAAGAATTTTCATAAAGATCAAACAAGACAGCTGGAGAATTACGTGAAGATGAAAAATCAAACCTCCTCACAAAGGAACTAGTGAGATGGTGATACTGGCTGCACTTTTCTTCCTCGAAGCTCACCAGATCGGCGTTACGCAAATATGCGTCAAATTCTTCTTTAATTCCCGCTCGATCCATAAAATTTTCGGAAGGCCATTCACAATGACGCACTGGAGCGTCTCTTGGTGGCTCTTCATCAGCATCACGCATTGCAAGCCTGGGTCCTTGCTTCCTTGAAGAACCACCTTGGAACATTTTCCTAAGCATATTTCTTCCTCTGAAAAATTCTGATTTTTTTAATAACTTGAAAATAAAAGTAAACCAAACTCAATAATATTGATAGCAACTACTCCTACAAGTGCCTAGGGCCTATAATGCATCAAAACTACTTGGAACCATATAAATTTGACATGCAAGCTCAAGAACAGGGTCACCTAAGCAGCAAAATTTTGCAATGAATAAAGCACTAGAGCAAAAAATAATTGGACCAATGGAGGAGTCACATACCAAGGAACAATCTCCCCAAGCAGTTTTGTGAGAGGTGCTTTGAGCAAGGAGATCGAAAATGGCAGCAAAATTAGCTTGGACTCGGGTTTGAGCTGGATATTCGTGTTTGGCGGAGGAAGAAGGAGTGTGTGGGTGAAAGGATAAGTGGAGGAGGGCCACCATGGGCCCACGAGGCAGGAGGCGCGCCCAGGGGGGTAGGGCGCGCCCTCCACCCTCGTGGGCAGGTGGGTGACCCCCCTGCTGTGTTCTCAGTGCCAAATATTCTCAAATATTCCAGAAAAATCATATTTAAATTTTAGGGCATTTGGAGAACTTTTATTTTCGGGGTATTTTTATATTGCACGGATAATCAGATAACAGACAGAAAAATACATTTTTATTTTATTTAATATAAATAACAGAAAGTAAAAGTGGGGTACAGATGGTTGTGCCTTCTAGTTTTATCCATCTCATGATCATCAAAAGGAATCCACTAACAAGGTTGATCAAGTCTTGTTAACGAACTCATTCCGAATAACATGGAACCAGAGAAATTTCGAATAACACTATGTTACCTCAACAGGGATATGCACATCCCCAATAATAAGAATGTCATATTTCTTCTTGACAGTAGGAAGAGGAAATTCAAAACCTCCAAATATAATCGATGGGATTTTTCCAATAGAGTTGATACTATGAACTTGAGGTTGCTTCCTCGGAAAGTGTACCGTATGCTCATTACCATTAACATGAAAAGTGACATTGCCTTTAGTGCAATCAATAACAGCCCCTGCAGTATTCAAAAAGGGTCTTCCAAGAATAATAGACATACTATCGTCCTCGGGAATATCAAGAATAACAAAGTCCGTTAAAATAGTAATGTTTGCAACTACAACAGGCACATCCTCACAAATACCGATAGGTATAGCAGTTGATTTATCAGCCATTTGCAAAGATATTTCAGTAGGTGTCAACTTATTCAAATCAAGTCTACGATATAAAGAGAGAGGCATAACACTAACACCGGCTCCAACATCACATAAAGCAGTTTTAACATAGTTTCTTTTAATGGAGCATGGTATAGTGGGTACTCCTGGATCTCCAAGTTTCTTAGGTATTCCACCCTTAAAAGTATAATTAGCAAGCATGGTGGAAATTTCAGCTTCCCGTATCTTCCTTTTATTTGTAACAATATCTTTCATATACTTAGCATAAGGATTCATTTTGAGCATATCAGTTAATTGCGTATGCAAAAAGATAGGTCTAATCATTTCAGCAAAGCGCTCAAAATCCTCATCATCCTTTTTCTTGGATGGTTTGGGAGAAAAAGGCATGGGTTTCTGAACCCATGGTTCTCTTTCTTTTCCGTGTTTATTAGCAACAAAGTCTTTCTTATCATAACGTTGATTCTTTGATTGTGGGTTATCAAGATCAACAGCAGGTTCAGTTTCTATATCATTATCGTTACTAGGTTGAGCATCATCATGAACATTATTATTAGCATTATCACTAGTTTCAGGTTCATTACCAGATTGTGTTTCCGCATCAGAAATAGAAATATTATTTGGATTCTCAGGTGGTTCAATAATAGGTTCACTAGAAGCATGCAAATTCCTATCATTTTTCTTTTTCTTCCTTTTAGAAGGACTAGGTGCATCCACATTATTTCTCTAAGAATCTTGCTCAATTCTCTTAGGGTGGCCTTCAGGATACAAAGGTTCCTGAGTCATTCTACCACCTCTAGTCATAACTCTAACAGCATTATCATTATTCTTACTATTCAATTCATTGAGCAAATCATTCTGGGCTTTAAGTACTTGTTCTACTTGAGTGGTAACAATATATGCATGTTTACTAATAAGTTTAAGTTCACCTTTGACATTAGCCATATAATCACCCAAGTGTTCAAGCATATTTGAATTGTATTTCAATTGTCTACCAAAATAAGCATTGAAGTTTTCTTGTTTAACAATGAAATTGTCAAACTCATCTAAGCATTGTCTAGCAGACTTATAACGAGGGATATCACCTTCATCAAATTTATAGAGAGAATTTACCTTTACTACCTTTATCGGGTTATCAAGACCATGTATTTCTTCAATAGGTAATGGATTAAGATCATATGTTTCTTCAACAGGCGATAAATTAAGACCGTGTATTTCTTAAATGGGAGGTAAATTCTTAACATCTTCAGTTTTAATACCTTTTTCTTTCATAGATTTCTTTGCGTCTTGCATATCTTCAGGACTGAGAAATAGAATACCCCTCTTCTTCGGAGTTGGTTTAGGAATAGCTAGGCTCAGGAATTGGCTCCGGAGGTGTCCAATTATTTTCATTTGTCAACATATTATTCAATAGAATTGCAGCTTCATCTGGTGTTCTTTCCCTGAAAACAGAACCAGCACAACTATCCAGGTAATCTCTGGAAGCATCGGTTAGTCTATTATAAAAGATATCAAGTATTTAATTTTTCTTAAGAGGATGATCAGGCAAAGCATTAAGGAACTTGAAAAGCCTCCCCCAAGCTTGTGGGAGACTCTCTTCTTCAATTTGCACAAAATTATACATATCCCTTAAGGAAGCTTGTTTCTTATGAGCAGGGAAATATTTAGCAGAGAAGTAATAAATCATATCCTGGGGACTACCCACACAACCATGATCAAGAGAATTAAACCATATCTTAGCATCACCCTTTAATGATAACGGAAATATTTTAAGGATATAAAAGTAACGAGTTCTCTCATGTGTAGTGAGCAGGGTGTCTATATCATTTCATTTAGTAAGATGTGCCACAACACACTACTAGGGAAAAGGCTACTAGCAGCGCGGGTACCCGCGCTACTAGTATCGCGCGGGTACCCGCGCTACTAGTATCGCGCTATAGCTAATAGTTAGTAGTAGCGTGCGAGGAACCAACGCTACTACTAACTTTGTTAGTAGTAGCGTGTGCCACCCACGCTACTGCTATTACAGACTCGCGCTACTACTAATGAAGTAGTAGTAGCCTGCCTACAATACCAACGCTACTAGTATCCTAAATACTAGTAGGGCACTTTTTTCCCAACGCTACTAGTAGCAAATTAGGAATTAAAAAAATAAAAATAGATGCAGTATTCATGAATGGGATCAGAGACACGTCCAGTGCAAAATAAATTTCACAGAACCATCTTAACACATGCAGTGTTCATGGATGCAACATTCAACATCTCAACTCGAAGAGATCACGAGGACACACACAACCATCATCAAAAGGTTGGTACCTTCCCTAGCGTTTCACCATCAACCTAACCAGACCACTTCTCTAGATGTATGTACAAAGCGTCGAGGTTCTCCACCTTGAGGAACTCCGGACGGTGGCGTCATCCTCCACCTCGGCGACCTCCAGACGGTGGCGTCGAGGTCCTCCACCCCGAGGACCTCCCGCGTCGCAATCACATGGACGATAATCTGTATGACGCGGTCGCGGGGCTTCACGGTGAAGTATGCCTCCGAGTAGTTGAAGAGCACGACTCACATCGGGCCGCAGTAGTCCTCGTCGATCACCCTGCACCCCGTCGAGAAAGTGAAAACTTGTTAGTTAGCTCCTGCTTGCGCAGGGTTCGCGGAAGGGTCCGGCCACTTCCTAAGATGATAATAAGATTCAATAACTATGTCCAGGCTAGGAAGATTGAACATAAATTAAAACAGAAATGTATTCAAGATAATAACACACAACAATTAGATTGAAAACAAAGAAAGCACCTGCGCACGCTGCCCTTGTCCCCGGTCACTGGCTATATCCCAGTCTCGCACGTCCTCAGCTAGGATTTCATGGTTGATGAACCTTTTTGCTCTGCAGGGAAGCATTATGGACAAGATCAAAGAGAGTTTAGGAGACAGAAGATAATCCCAGTTCGCTACAGGATATCATTTCAACATTAAATTACTGAAAATATCTTAAATAGGTGAACATGTGTCCACCTTTCTGATCTGCAGCAGCTTCACCTACATCATATTTGGTTACACCTTCTGCCTCAGCCACACCGTTGACAACATCATGACGCTGTCATTTGCAGGTGTAAGAAACCCATCAGATGATCACAATATGTATAGTATGAGCAGCTTAAAATAGAAACATCTCTTGTCCTAATTTACCAGTTAGCATCATGGTACAGGTGAGAGTTGATTGCAACAGTCACAGGGATCAAAAGGAACAATAGGATAAAACAGCAAAGCATAAATCATATGGATAGTTGGACACACAGAATTGAACGAGCAAGGTTGTTCATTCAGGTTCAGAGGCAATCAACAAGATTACTAGTGAATAAGAAATTTAATACAGCCAAGGCATCATTTGAGCTAAAAACTTGAAGCAATTCAGGACAAAGTAGCCAAAATCGGCAAAAAAGAATCACGAATCGGGATAATCAAATGCACCAATTCGTGCATCAAATTCAATGATAGGCTCACACCAAAAGGCACAGATCCGAGAATAGAATGCAACATTTTCATTTAAATTACTGATGACAGCAAGATGGTGACATCAGATCAGGCACACTACATCCACCATGGCACAAACAAACACTAGTAGACACATTTTCACCGATTAACACAACTGGCTAAGACGACGACGCGCACAGAGCAGCCTAGGCCCTCTCACCACGGATGCGGCGTGCGAGCTGCGGAACCAAGTCTTGGTACTGTGCATTTTCACTGAAGGTTAAACATTTTTTTTACTGAAATCGTAGCTGCAGAACAAAGAAAGCACCTACTGCTGGTAGAAAAACCAATATAGCAATACTTAGAGCTAGTTGTGGAAGCAGAGCACGAGGCATGGCCATGTCCAGTCACCGGCTACTCAGGCCGCGTGTGCTCTTCAGCCAAGAAGCATAGCCATGGCTCAGCCGCGAGTTCACAAATCCAGCAGCTGCCGATTCGTCCTAACCTACCGACCCCCAATCCACCTTGAATGACGAAGCAGCGGCCAGATCAAATCTCACGAGCACATACCCCTCCGACGCCTGCCTACCCGTCCGCTGGGAAAATCCGACCTAACCTGTGGATGGGACCAAGATGGCAGCCAGCGAATCCACATGAAGGATAGATCAACGGTGCCGCACGATTCCTCTCCGACAATCGACCCGCGCGACCGCGCGCCACGCGATCAAACTAAAAGCTGCGGCGAGAGAGTAGAGCCGCGAGGTGAGGAGGAGATGGGCGATGGGGTCTCATCTTGGGAAGCTGACGATGGCGGCGACGGCAAGGGGAATGGGGGGATTAGCGGGAGAAGATAGGGAGGGGTCGGGAGGCCAACCACTGCAAAAGGGTGGGTGGTGGAGGCGGCGGGGAGAAGAGCCGGGGTGGGGTGGACCGAGGAACATGTGAGTTCGTGGTGGGGTGGACACGCTTAGTAGTAGCGTGGGGGTCTTACCTGCGCTACTACTACTTACTTAGTAGTAGCGCCGGTTTTATATCCCTCGCTACTACTATGGCCTATCCCTGGGGCATTGTTGGAGACCACATAGTAGCAGCACGGGTTTATACCCCTCGCTACTACTATCAACTAAGTAGTAGCATGGTTTTTATAGCCCTCGCTACTACTAATTAGCAGTAGCGCCCACTTTTAAACTGCGCTACTAATAAACTTCTGTGTATAAGGTTTCCCTAGTAGTGACAGTTTCAGATTCATAGCCATGAAAAGGATCAGATTCAACCAAAGTAATTATATTAGGATCAACAGAGAATTCGTAATCCTTATCAGTAACACAGATAGGTCAAGTAGCAAAAGTAGGCTCAGGTTTCATCCTAGCATTTAGAGATTGCTTATTCCATTTAGCTAATAACCTCTTGAGTTCGTATCTATCTTTGCAAGCTAAAATAGCTAAAGAAGCTTCTTTATCAAAAACATAACCCTCAGGAATAACGGGCAAGTCTTCATCATCGCTTTCATCAATATTATCAGATTCAATATTTTCATTCTCTCTAGCCGTAGCAAGTTGTTCATCAAGAAATTCACCAAGTGGCATAGTAGTATCAAGCATAGTAGTAGTTTCATCATAAGTATCATGTATAGCGGAAGTGGCATCATCAATAACATGCGACATATCAGAATGAATAGCAGAAGCAGGTTTAGGTGTCGCAAGCTTACTCAAAACATAAGGTGAATCAAGTGCGGAGCAAGATGGCAGTTCCTTACCTCCCCTCGTAGTTGAGAGATAAATCTTGGTTTTTGGATCTCTCAAGTTCTTCATAATGATAAGCAGATATAAGTCCCAAGTGACTCAAAGAATAGAGCTATGCTCGCCGACAACGGCGCTAGAAAATAGTCTTGATAACCCACAAGTATAGGGGATCGCAGCCATTTTCGAGGGTAGAGTATTCAACCCAAATTTATTGATTCAACAGAAGGGGAGCCAAATAATATTCTCAAGTATTGGCAGCTGAGTTGTCAATTCAACCACACCTGGAAACTTAGTATCTGCAGCAAAGTATTTAGTAGCAAAGTAATATGATAGTAGTGGTAACTGTAGGAAAAGGTAACAGTAGTAAAAGTAATATTTTGGTATTTTGTGGTGATGATAGCAATAGCAACGGAAAAGTAAATAACCGAAGAACAATATATGGGAAGCTCATAGGCAATGCATCGGTGATGGAGAATTATGTCGGATGCAGTTCATCATGTAAAATTTCATCAATATAATGTAGGCATGTATTCCGAATATAGTCATATGAGCTTATGGAAAAGAACTTGCATGACATCTTTTGTCCTACCCTCCCGTGGCAGCGGGGTCCTTACGGAAACTAAGGGATATTAAGGCCTCCTTTTAATAGAGTACCGGAACAAAGCATTATCACATAGTGAATACATGAACTCCTCAAACTACGATCATCACCGGTAAGTATTCCGATTATTGTCACTTCGAGGTTAACGGATCATAACACATAAGAGGTGACTATAGACTTGCAAGATAGGATCAAGAACTCTCGTATATTGATGAAAACATAGTAGGTTCAGATCTGAAATCATGGCACTCGGGCCCTAGTGACAAGCATTAAGCATAGCAAAGTCAAAGCAACATCAATCTCAGAACATAGTGGATACTAGGGATCAAACCCTAACAAAACTAACTCGATTACATGATAGATCCCATCCAACCCATCATCGTCCAACAAGCCTATCATGGAATTACTCACGCACGACGGTGAGCATCATGAAATTGGTGATGGAGGATGGTTGATGATGACGATGGCGACGGATTCCCCTCTCCGGAGCCCTGAACGGACTCCAGATCAGCCCTCCCGAGAGGTTTTAGGGCTTGGCGGCGGCTCCGTATCATAAAATGCGATGAATTCTTCTCTCTGATTTTTTCTCCTAGAAAGCAAATATATAGATTTGGAGTCGAGGTCGGAGGAGCTCCAGGGGGCCCACGAGGTAGGTGGGTGCTCCCTAGGGGGGCACACGCGCCCCCACCCTCGTGGACAGGTGGTGGGCCCCCTGGCCTTCATCTTTTGCAAGGATTTTTTATATTTTCTGAAAAGTTGTTCCGTGAAGTTTCAGGTCATTCCTAGAACTTTTGTTTCTGCACATAAATAACACCATGGTAATTTTGCTGAAAATAGTGTCAGTAGGGGTTAGTTCCATTCAAATCATGCAAGTTAGAGTCCAAAACAAGGGCAAAAGTGTTTGGAAAAGTAGATACGACGGAGACGTATCAGGTCCCGGTTCGTGGCACCTGCCGGGAACAATGCCCCCCTTTAGTCCCGGTTGGTGCCACCACCCGGGACCAAAGGTCTTTTTTCAGCAGTCCAAAGGGCAGGAAATAGAGTTGGTCTCGGTTGGTGCCACCAACCGGGACCAAATGGGGGCATTGGTCCTGGTTCATGGCACCAACCGGGACCAATGGGCTTGCACAGCGGCGTGGTGGGAGTTTAGTCCCACCTCGCTAGTTAAGAGAGTGACGCACCTGTTTATAAGGCGTGGTACGCCTGAGCCTTCGAGCTCCTCCCCAAAGCAGGCTTACGAGCCTAACCACTCTGTATCTGCCTGTGGGCCTGCTGGGCCTTCTGCGGGCCTAAATCTTGGCCTAACAGGCTGGTTGGGTTTCTAGTCGTACTCAGGCCGTGGTGGCCTAGTAGGCGTCATTTTTTAAAAAAAAATCCAGTTTTTTTGTTTTGTTTTTTGCATTATTTATTTTCTTTTAATTTTTTGCTTTATTTTTAATTCTTTTTTGCTTTTAGGTCAGAAAAATTATAAACTTTCTGCTAGTGCCATTAGTTTTCAAATTTGAATAGTTTAAATTTGAATTTTTTGAAATTTGTATGAATCACTAGTTTGTGATTAACTTTACTATAAAAATAGATTTTGAGGTGATTCTTTTTCCTACTATTTAATATTATTGTGTTTTATCATTATATTCAAAAACAGATTTTTTTATTTTAGTTTCTAACAAAAAATCTTTATGATAATTATTTTTGCTATTAAAGTTTCTAACAAAAAAGTTTCTTTATGAAAATTCTTTTTGCTTTTAATGTTTTGAACAGAAAATACTTTGATAATTTTAGTTGCATAAATTTTATGTAATTTTAGTTTCAATAATACTAGAGGTTTATAAAAGCTTTTTAGTTGATTCGTTTTGCTATTTGAGTTTCATTAAAATTTTCTAGTTTATTATTTTTTCTATTAGAGTTTCATTAAAGTTTTCTAGTTCATTCATTTAGTTTATTATTTTTTCTATTAGAGTTTCATAAAAGTTTTCTAGTTCATTCTTTTTTATATTAGTTCATTCTTTGAGCTAAATGACCCTGAAATTGAAAAGTACTTCAGATGAACTCTGAAGAGGTTGAAAACTGGCATGGTATCATCATTTCAGCCATATAGCATGTGCTAAAACATTGAGAGGGTTACGAAAAAAACTGGATGCACTTCGTGTACAAAATGGACAATCTCTTTCGAAGTATCAGGGTTACGGACGAAAACTCATCTGTTACAAAGGAATTTCATTTTTTTGGACTTATTTGAACTCCAGATTTTAAGTGTGTTCAAAATGAACCATTCAAAACCACATCATCAATTTTCAACCCTTTCTGACTTCATCTATTATTTTTCATGCATTTACTAATTTTTTTGAGCTAAATGAGCCTGAAATTGAAAAACACTTCAAATGAACTCTCGAGAGATTGAAAATTGGCATGATATCATCATTTCACCCACATAGCATGTGCTAAAAGGTTGAGAGGGTTACGGCAAGAACTGGATGCACTTCGTATAAAAATGGTCAATGTCATTCAAAGTATTAGGGCTTCAGACGAAAACTCATCTTGTACAAAGGGATTTCATTTTTTTGAACTTATTTGAACTCCAGACTTTTTGTGTGTTCAAAATGAACCACTCAAAGCCACATCATAAATTTTCAACCCTTTCTGACTTCATCTGTAATTTTTCATGCATTTACTGATTTTTTTGAGCTAAATGATCCTGAAATTGAAAAGCACTTCAAATGAACTCTTAAGAGGTTGAAAATTGGTATGATATCATCATTTAACCCACATAGCATGTGGTAAAACGGTTAGAAGGTTACGGCAAAAACTAGATGCACTTCGTGTACAAAATGGACAACCTCTTTCGAAGTATCAGGGCATCGAACGAAAACTCATCTGTTACAAAGGGATTTCATTTTTTTTGAACTTATTTGAACTCCAGAATTTTTGTGTGTTCAAAATGAACGATGCAAAGCCAAATCATCAATTGTCAACCCTTTCTGACTTCATCTGTTATTTTTCATGCATTTACTGATTTTTTGAGCTAAATGACCCTGAAATTGAAAAACACTTCAAATTAACTCTGAAGAGGTTGAAAATTGGCATGGTATCATCATTTCACCCACATAGCATGTGCTAAAAAGTTGAGAGTTACGGCAAAAACAGGATGCACTTCATGTACAAAACAGACAATCTCTTTCGAAGTATCAGGGTTTCATACAAAAACTCGTTTGTTACAAAAGGCATTTCATTTCTTCACATGTAACTGCAGTGATATTCTAGATCAAAGGCATCATCATAATAGTTGTGGAGAGAAATTCTTCACTTTTTCTTCACTTGTGTCCTTTGCTTATTGTGTTGTAGCCATGGATATTCTTCATCGCTTAACAAGGTGCTTGGGTCAGCCTTGACTTGGAAGGGAGGAATTTTAAGAAACTTTTCATAATCTTCGGACATGTCTGTCTTGCCCTCCAATCCCATGATGTCTCTTTTTCCTGAAAGAACTATCTGGCGCTTTGGCTCATCGTATGATGTATTCGCTTCCTTATCTTTTATTTTTCTTGGTTTGGTAGACATGTCCTTCACATAGAAAACCTGCGCCACATCATTAGCTAGGACGAATGGTTCGTCTGTGTACCCAAGATTGTTCAGATCCATTGTTGTCATTCCGTATTGTGGGTCTACCTGTACCCCACCTCCTGACAGATTGAGCCATTTGCACTGAAACAAAGGGCCCTTAAAATCATGTCCGTAGTCAAGTTCCCATATGTCCACTATGTAACCATAATATGTCCTTTCCCCTCTTGGTTGCTGCATCAAAGCGGACACCACTGTTTTGGTTGGTGCTCTTTTGATCTTGGGCGATCGTGTAAAATGCATTCCCATTTATCTCACATCCTTTGTAAGTAAATACAGTCGAAGATGGTCCCCTGGACAATGAGTACAGCTCATCAGAAATAGTGTTGTCACCTCTGAGACGTGTTTCCAACCAACTGCCGAAAGTCCTGATGTGTTCACATGTAATCCACTCGTCACACTACTCCGGGTGTTCGGAGCGTATACTGTTCTTGTGTTCATCGACATACGGGGCCAGATCATGAAAATCCAGCCCGTAGTAGAACATGAGACGCCTTACAAAGGGGTGGAGGGTGAATCCGAGTCCACAAAGGAAATGGGGGATAAACACCACCCTCTCATCGGGCTCCGGCGTGGGGATGATCTACGCCGGATCGGGAAGCCTGTGCTTGATTTCCGTGATCAAATACCGCGCTTTCCGCATCTCCTTGATGTTCTCCTCCGTGACGGACGAGGACACCCACCTGCCTTCAGAGCCGACCAAGGTTGGAGGAGTTGTCAGGGAGAGAAAAGTTTGGAGTTTGGGCGCCGGAGCTCGGGGACGGAGAGGCAAAGAGAATGAGGCGTGGGGTGGAATAGATGGCATCTATCCACTTATATGGACTGCAAATATCAAGCGTCCCCTCCCTTGAGCCTTAAAACTTGCTTGTTCCCAAGGGGTCACGCGAACCACACGGTTAGGTTACCAAAACTTGTATTGATGAGAATCCCGTAATAAGGGGGCACGATCTTTGCTTTGACAAGACATGTCGCTGGAGGCTGCGCCTCGAAACGTGAAACGGGAGGCCAAAAAATGGTCGAAGTAATAAAATGGCTGGATGTAATGTCTCGTGAAATCATCAGAGGACGGAACTTATCTATATTTTACCTTTATATTTGAGGATTGTGATTATTGTATAGAGTCGAATATAGTGCTGGTGGTCAACTATTTTGAAGTGTTCGGAGGAGGAACCCGCCTTGCAATGCCGAAGACAATCTGCACGCCGGACACATCGTCATTGAAGACTAGTTCAGGGGCTACTGAGGGAGTGCAGGATTATGGGTCCACGGGCGTCCGGGCTATATGATATGGGCCAGACTCACTACAACAGCACCCCCCTTATAGCAACGGTTTTTTCCGTATCTAAAAGTCCATATATGCGTTGTTAGTGCTTTTACCAATGGTTTGGGATGCGTTGCCTTATCCAGTTTTGCTAGAGCATAATGCAACACTTATACTACCGTTGGTAAAGGGACCGTGAAAGACTACAACAGATAAAACATACTTCTATAACACTTTTATATGTTGGTGCTCAATGTATACGATCAAAATCCCATTGCTTGGCGACGGAGAAATTGCAACGCTTCAAGGGTTGGTACATATATAATGTGCATAATATTGTTATAAATATATATTGCCAACAATTAAATTAATGCTGCATGAAATGGTGATAATTATGTATTTCATGTGAAGAAAAAAAAGAATATACTCATGAGGAGGAAATCATATATATTATATAAAACTGTTAGATTACAATAGTGGATATTACATGAGATATATCATCCCAATGTGAGGCATAATCTAAATATGTTCTTATCGAAATTTAAACTGAACATCTACATCCCTACAACTTAACCAAAAAAATTAACTGAGGAACATCATCCCTACAACTTAACTAAAACTAAAAGCATCCATCATCATCGTGAAAATGGAACATCGTCATCATCATTGTTGTATACTTGCCACACATCCATATAGTCATCCATCCATCTTTGAATCTGCAAACAAAAAACAAAATGAACTATTGACACACAATGCATTGACATGATTGAAGTAGTGACAGTGGTAGGATATTAGTCACGTACAAATATTGAGGCCATGCAATCTTTGTTTTTTCAGCATTACTGAGAGTATTGCACATTATGCGATTCCGTATAAATCTTCAGTTTTCACAAATGCAATATCGACATGCACTGCCCAAAATTCATTTGTAATTTCAGCACCAGCAAATTGAAATTTAGGATTGCAACTTACAATTGTAGCAAGAGCTGCGTCCCTGTCATGACTTTTCTGCCTCTTCAAGAACACTTAAATTCCTGCTTGTTAGAGAAAATCAAAGTAACTAGACAAAACAAAGGGATCATATGAAATGAATCCGAGAACTCTTACAGGTGGCACGCAACCAACTCAGAGATCCACTTCTAGAAGGTTCCAAATATATTTTGGCTTCCTCTTCTTACGCTCTTTTGTTTCTGAATTTTCAGCTGAATATATGGACCATGAATTATGTTATGATGATGAATTGTTATATATTGCGATCAGCAAGGAACGAGCAACAAACTTACCTTCTTCATTTTCATCCGCATCAGCATCATCACAATCTATGAAGCCTTCATCATTAGTAGGTATTTCTTGGACATCAGATGATACGACATCTTTTTCACTACAATTACGATGTTTGAACGGTTCTTCCATCATATATTTTTCATTGGATTCAACAATGTTAATTCTTGTCCGTGATATATCTGCAGCAACACGGCATTGACCAATAGTTTAAATAAATTATACAAAGTACAATATAGGTTGTTTCGGAAACTACAATATATATCACACGGAGGTTTGGAAAACTTACAATTCAATCTAAGAGAGACATCGAACATAAGAATATGGGTAGGATCAATCAGCAAGGGGTAATATGTTGGTTTTAAACATGCTAGATCAAAGCGGCCAGAATCTATCTTCGCGCAAGCTAGCTTACAAAGCTAGCAGACAGGTACCTGGATTTATCTACAGTAGCACTAGCACACGTATATACACGTACACGTGAACTTGACCATTGATTAGATTAATCAACTCTCTCGGCAAGAACAGAACAGACGCACAGATCAGTAGACATAATAACAAAATTGGTTAAGAGCACTGATCGGTAGACATAATAACAAAATTGGTTAAGAGCACAGATCGATAGAGTACGGAGCAGGAGAGGATGAAATGTTGGAGAGTAGGTTAGCAACTAACCTTGCGTAGGCAGTGTAGCTCGTGGTGAGGCGTCACCGGTCGCTGGGCGTGCGATGAGTCCAGCAAGAGACGAGGAATGGAACCGTGTTTTTTAGACGGGAAGAGTGATTTTTCGCGGCACTTACATGTGGCTGGGCTGACGGTCCGTTTGGGACAAAAGCAGCCAAGTTCGAGATGTTTCCAGCACAATCGGCTGCGGCAGCGCCGTGACCTTCAGGCTTCGGCAGCGGCGTTCCCCAGACGACGGTCTCGCTGGCGACAATTGGTCCCGCTGCGACATGCATCGGCCCCCGGCTATGGGTCTTGAGTTGTGGCAGGTCGTGGACTTGTGGCGGAGCCAGCTAATAGACCCGCATCGGCACCCGGCGGCACCTTGGCGTAGAGGCAGAGCACGGGGTATGCCCTTGACCTAGGCAGCGAAAGAGATCTATGGGCACGGGATCATGGTGGCGGCACCAGCTATGGGAGATAGGCGGCAGTGGGCGAGGAGCTGCGCGGCGGCGGCGGCGGGCGCGGAGCTGGGCGGTGGCGATGGCTAGTGGATACGGTGGAGATTGGAGATGAGATACGGAAGGGAACCGTGTTGATATGGGTGGAAAGTTTTCCTATATTGTTGGCGCAATTACCTTGTCGTGGTCTGTTTGATATTAGTCTCCGTCCGGGCTTCGTATAACAAGTGGGGCCATGGTAATGTAGCACGCATATTTAAATATATTTTTGACCTGATCGCTATAGGGAGAGAACAACTAGGGAAAGTGAAAATTGTAGCGAAACCAAAATAGAAATACTACGGCGGAGTCCAAATATTTGGAGCCAAACAAATGATAAATTTTATTTTTCTTTTTTAACATAAATTTTGTTATTATATATCATCTTGCCCGTGACAGGCATTTTACATTTTTTTGAGAATCCTTTATATATATTGTTTGTCTCGAAAAGAACATGCTTCTTCTAGGTTTGTACAAATCAAGATCACTAGTTGTCCAGATCGCTAGATAGTTCTCATCGACAACAAGGCTGAAGCAACATTTTCCAATGTTTCACTCATATGAGGTTTAAGGTCATCGCAAACGCCCACCGTTAAAAAGGACACGACATTTGTTTGGGTACACAATACAGGCTTGCTCCAAATGTCCGCCCGCAATATAAACAAATCCAGACACAATTCATGCAAACTTAACAAAACTCATTCAAACAAATGTACGTTCAGTATAAATAAATTAGAGAAAAGTATATTTTTTGTCCCTCGACTCTTGGTGAATTATAGATTTAGTCCCTGAACTTCAAAACTAGACAACTTGCACCGTCAACTCTTGAAACCAGACAAGTTTTGTCCCTTGTCTAGGCAGACCCAATATCACTACCGACTTGGCATGGTTTTGACCGGTCTTTGTCCAGGGGCCATTTCACCGAACACATTGCATGCTACGTGTGTGCCGTCAATGGCCGATCCCTCGCAATTCCCTCTAGCCAACAACAGGTCACAAGCACAGGCCTATGTGAGGTTAGGGCATGTGAGGACCCAGGCCAGTGTCACATCGGACTTCACAAATGCCTAGTGGCATGCTGCATTGTGCCGCTCCCACCAGGCCGCTTGTCTGGCCACCGTCTCCTTAGCCATGATGCTGTCCACAATTACTAGGATCCGCCGCCGGCACCGAGGCAGTGGAGGAGGCGCCCACACACCTTCGCAATTACTAGGGTACCTCCTCCTTCACAACCTTATCGCCCCAGATGATGTACGGCGATGATGCCAACCAGACGATGCGAGTGTACCAGCTGAGCGGCGGAGAAGTTGCCTCCTCCTCCCTGTGGCGTCACATTTTGAATCCGTGATTGCGCCGTAGAGGTCGCAAAGCCGGCTTTGTCTTGGTGTGGTGGCATGGCGTGATGCCGGTATTATAAAAAAATGTTCATCGTATACAAGAATTTTACCGTTTTGATGACGAAGTTCACCATGCATTCTCAACTTTTTGATCGTGTATTAAAAACGTTCAACAAACATTACCAAAATGTTGAGCTTATATTAACAACATGTTCAACATATTTTAAAAAAATTCATTGTTTACTTAAAAGTTGTTCAGCCTATATCACAAGAATGTTCAATGTGTATTTCAAAATTGTTTATCGTACACCACAAAAGTGTTCAATGTGTATTCAAAATTTATTTAGCGTATATCACAAAAATGTTTAATGGAAGAGTTTTTTAAAAAGAAATTGATTTGTCGCTGGGTTTAGTTCTTATACATTCGTACGACCAACTAATCATCAACTTGCATCAGTTCGAGTGGTAGAGGAGATTAAATTTTGATCGTGTGTTCGCGAGTTTGATTCCTCGATCAAACATTAGTTTTTGCTATTTTAACGATGGCTTGTTGTGGCACCCCGAATGGTCCGGCCCAGCTAGGAGATCTCACTGTGGTGCATTCTTTTTGTGTCGGGCCCAGCTAGAGGTTAAGAAGTTTTTTTGTGCTAAGATGTGAGGCCCAGCTAGAGGTTAAGATGTTGACCGTATGGGCCTCATATCTCCTTCTGCGGTTTTGGGCTAAGATGTTCGGCCCAGCGAGAGGTTAGGAAGTTTTTTTTACATCGGGCTGGGACTTTTTCTTACGCCAGGCAATGGTCTCGGCTGGCTGTGGCCCAGCTCCGCCGTGGCTCGAAAAGAAGAGATTCCATTTCTCTCTCAAAAAAGGGGATCCCATTATTGATTTGTGTGGTAGTTGGAGGGAGAGACCTAGATCGATCTACCCTAATGATCACCTAAAAAATCTAGCCCTAAAGAAAAAACCTTGACCGATCTGATATAAATCTGTATTCGAGAATAAAAGAGAGGGACTTCATGCGATTTGGTTTTGTTCAAACGGATAGCAAACATTTTCGCGCCAAATTCCTTATGTGTACAGTCATGTCTAATTATTTATTACTTTTTATTATGTATGTTTACAATCTTATAATAGATATAATTTGCAACATATACCAGGCAACGTACATGTTCTGTTGCAACTTATGTACTACAGTATGGTCATGAGCTACAACTCTACAGCACATGAACTGCAACGCTTATATTCGTATCTACACTGAATTTTGCAACATAGAGTCAAACCGTTGTGGAATTTGTGTTTCTTTATAGGGGGTATCCTTGTAGTGACTAATGGGCCGCGGAGATACAAGACGGAAGACTTTCCCCGTGTCCGGATGGGACTCTCGTTTGCGTGGAAGGCAAGCTTAGTGTGCGGATATATAGATTCCTTTCTCTATAAACCGACTCTATACAAGCCCCCTAGCCCCCTCCGGTGTCTATATAAACCGAAGGGTTTAGTCCATAGAGGCAGTCATAATAATATATGCTAGAAATCTAGGATTTAGCCATTACGATCTTGTGGTAGATCAACTCTAGTAACCCCTATACTCATCAAAGTCAATCAAGCAGGACGTAGGGTATTACCTCCATCAAGAGGGCCCGAACCTAGGTAAACATCGTGTCCCCTGTCTCCTGTTCTCTTTGATCCTTAGACGCACAGTTCGAGACCCCTACCCGAGATCTGCCGGTTTTGACACCGACATTGGTGCTTTCATTGAGATTTCCATTGTGCCATCGTCGAAAGGCTCGATGGCTCCATCAATCATCTACAACAATGCTGCCACGAAGGAGATCTTTCTCCCCGGCCAAATCTTTGTATTCGACGGCTTTGCACTGCGGGCCAACTCGGTTGGCCATCTGGAGTAGATCGACAGCTATGCCCTTGGTCACCAGATTAGTTTTGGAAATCTAAACTATGTCGCTGATATCCGAGGGGACTTGATCTTCCAAGGGTTTGCAGCCTCAACCACCGCTCCAGCCTTAGATCCGGAGTGCATCATCAGGTCCGAAGACGGGAGTCTTGAGCCCGCCGGACTCTCTGCGGCCTTAGAGCTCAACACTGGAAAACCTGAGAGAATAGCGTCTCCAGCAATCATTGCAAATCCGGACTCTTCTTCGGACACTAATTCCAAACACTAGAGGCGCGCGTCACGCGAGCTCGGCCCAGAAACTTCCGACCCCGTCCAAACCCCGCTTTTAAACAAGGCTCTGGACTTAATGTGACCCCTCGTCATCACAGAGGAACCGCTCCTGAATCACGCCCAGCCCAGACTAGGGGCTGGAAATAGGGAATTTTACTCCCCACCGACCACTCACTTCATAGCCACTATCGAGGACCTAACCGACATGCTTGATTACGCCTCTGAAGACATCGACGGTATGGACGACGAAGCCGGAGAGGAGCAGGCCCAAAACCCGTCGGTCACCGGACGTTGGATGGCCACCTCCTCCTATGACGTATACATGGTGGATACACCGAAAGAAGGCAACGGTGATGATGAGAAAAACCCAGTCGAGGACGAACCTCCTGAGATACCGCCGAAGCGTCAACGTCAGCGGCGCTGCACTAATTCGTGTCGTGGTAAGATTAGCAATACCGGCACCGAAGACAATGATACTCCGGAGAACTCCGAAGACCAAGAAGACCCCATCGAACCAACATCCGAACAGGATGATCAGGAGGACAGGCAAGTTGACCCTGATGAACAAACAAGGAACAACGACTCGGAGGTCAGCAACTATCTGCCACTCTCCGAGGACGATGTAAGCCTCGGCGACGAAGATTTTATCATGCTAGAGGAACCCCTCGAACAAGAGCGCTTCAAGCACCAGCTAATAGCCACAGCTAGAAGGCTAAAAAAGAAACAACAACAGCTTCATGCTGACCAAGATCTGCTCAACGATAGATGGACTAATGTCCTGGCGGCCGAAGAGCATGGACTCGAATGCCCAACAAAGAGTTACCGGAAGCATAAGCTGCTACCCCAATTGACGACGAGATGCTGGAGCCCATACCGCCCGCACGTAATACGGCTGCCGGACCGAACCGACCATCACGTGGCCAGGGAAGAACAACAACTCCAGGCAAACTCCAGCCCGCTCCACCTCACCGTAAAAGCAGAGAAACAACAGCTCGGGATACACATGTGACCTATGAAAAGACCTAGAAAATGGAGCAGGCCAGACCAGATCAATCTATGGATCCCGGGGCCAAGCTCGGGCGCGAGAGTACGGTTACCAATCCCGGCGCGGCAGGTACAACCACGCCACGGCTGAAAACGGCATACGGACTTCATCCGAACTGTGCTGTTACACGGCCCGATAAAGGGGCACCGCACACCCCCTATGCTTCACCGATGAGGTAATGGAGCACCAGTTCCCAGAAGGGTTCAAACCCATGAACATTGAATCATACGACGACACAACAGATCCTGTAGTATGGATTGAATACTTTCTTCTCCACATTCACATGGCTCGCGGTGATGGTTTACATGCCATCAAATATCTTCCCCTCAAACTTAAGGGACCAGCACGGCACTGGCTGAACAGTCTACCAGAAAATTCTATCGGTAGCTGGGAGGACCTGGAGGATGAATTTAGAGACAACTTCCAAGGTACCTATATTCGGCCCCCACATACCGATGACCTTAGCCACATAATCCAGCAACCCGGGGAATCGGCCCGACAGCTTTGGACAAGGTTCCTAATCAAAAAGAGCATGTTTGTAGACTGTCCGGACGCAGAAGCCCTCGCGACCTTAAAACATAGTGTCCGAGACGAGTGGCTTGCCTGTCACCTCGGCCAAGAAAAGCCGAAGTCCATGGCAGCCCTCATCGCACTTATGACCCATTTTTGCACGGGAGAAGACAGTTGGCTTGCTCGTAGAAGCAATAGTACCAACGACCCTGGTACCTCCCAAACCAGGGACGGGAATTGCAAGCCACGATGCGAAAAGCACAAGCATCAAAACAATAACGAAGGAGCACACGGTGGTCAACGCCAGATTCAGTGGCCCCAAACCTAGTCGACGAAAAAAACCACTCAAGGCAACCAGAGATGGCCCATCCAGTCTAGATATAATACTGGACCAGCCTTGCCAGATTCATGGCACCCCCGATAAACCTGCTAATCATACCAACATAAATTGGTTGGTCTTTAAGCAGGACGACAAGCTTAACACCGAACAAAAGGGAAAAGGATTGCCAAGCGACGACAATGACCAAGAGTCTCGTCAGCCGAACACACGGGGACAGAAGCAATTTCCCCTTGAGGTAAAAACGGTGAACATGATATATGTCACACATGTCCCTAGGAGGGAGCGCAAACATGCACTACGGGAGGTCTACGCCATAGAGCCATTCGCACCCAAATTTAACCCATGGTCGGCTTGTCCGATCACCTTCGGTCGAAAGGACCACCCAAGCAGTATCCGTCACGGAGGTTCGGCAGCTCTGGTCCTTGATCCAATCATCGGCGGATTCCACCTTACGTGAGTCCTCATGGATGGCGGCAACAGTCTCAATCTACTTTATCAAGACACTATCTGCAAAATGGGCATTGATTCGTCAAGAATCAGGCCCACAAGAACTACCTTCAAAGGAGTAATACTTGGCAAAGAGGCCCGCTGTACGGGCTCAACCACGCTGGAAGTAGTCTTCGGCTCACCGGGAAACTTCCGCAGCGAAGACTAGATCTTCAACATCGTCCCCTTCCACAGCAGCAATCACACACTGCTCGGACGAACCGCTTTTGACCGCTTCAATGCGGTCCCGTATTACGCATATTTGAAGATCAAGATGCTCGGTCCACGTGGCGTCATTACAATCAATGGAAACATGGAGCGCTCCCTCTGTACTGAGGAGCATACAACGGCCATCGCAACCAAAGTACAAAGCGGCCCTATCAAGCCGCACATCCCCTTGGATATTAGGCCATCGGACTTCTTAATGTCTACTACACAACCTTCTTCTTGTAGACATTGTTGGGCCTCCAAGTGCAGAGGTTTGTAGGACAGCAGCAAATTTCCCTCAAGTGGATGACCTAAGGTTTATCAATCCGTGGGAGGCGTAGGATGAAGATGGTCTCTCTCAAACAACCCTGCAACCAAATAACAAAGAGTCTCTTGTGTCCCCAACACACCCAATACAATGGTAAATTGGATAGGTGCACTAGTTCGGCGAAGATATGGTGATACAAGTGCAATATGGATGGTAGATATAGGTTTTTGTAATCTGAAAATATAAAAACAGCAAGGTAGCAAGTGGTAAAAGTGAGCGTAAACGGTATTGCAATGCTAGGAAACAAGGCCTAGGGCTCGTACTTTCACTAGTGCAAGTTCTCTCAACAATAATAACATAATTGGATCATATAACTATCCCTCAACATGCAACAAAGAGTCACACCAAAGTCACTAATAGCGGAGAACAAACAAAGAGATTATTGTAGGGTACAAAACCACCTCAAAGTTATTCTTTCTGATCACTCTATTCAAAAGTTTATACTAGAATAACACCTTAAGACACAAATCAACCAAAACCCTAATGTCACCCAGATACTCCAATATCACCTCAAGTATCCATGGCTATGATTAGGGGTGGGCGTTCGGTACAAACCAAATTTTCGGTTTCTATCATTCGGTTTTTATTCAAATTCGGTTTCCAAAACTAGAAACCAAAAGTGGCAACATAAATCAGAAAACCGAAAATTCGGTTAACCGACTGATTCGGTACGGTATTCGATTAATATCGACTGGACCTTGACTTTGTGGACTATGGTCAGAGTGCACTCTAATATAGCCGCAAGTCTCCACGTTTTCTCAGCAGCCAGGCGATGTGGGACTAAAATTGTGTTGGTTGGACGCTCGCACGCCCACTCCTTTTTTAGCGAAGAGCGACATGGGATGGGAGGTCACAAGAAGATTGGGCCTTCATAGTACCACATATGTGTGTGTGGTCAGCCCAAGCGATTGCGGGCATGCACTTAAAACAAGGGTGCGGGCACATGTGAGGGACTGACTCAAGAGCGGCCACGCGTAGTACCCTGGCAGCCTTGCTATGGCGTTTCTTTTTGTCGTTAGCTACGTGGGCACCTAGAAGCCAAGCTTTCTGCTGTTCATTGAGGTTACTCCGGTTTATTTTTTGGTGAATCGGTATTAAACCGAACCTATCGAATTTAATTCGGTTAATACAACTGGAAACCGAAATTTACTGTAGCAGCAAGAAAAACCGAAAATTCAGTTTTTTCGGTATCGGCTTTGGTTCGGTCTTCGATTCATCGGTTTTATGCCCACCCCTAGGTATGATTATACGATATGCATCACACAATCTTAGATTCATCTATTCAACCAACAGAAAGAACTTCAAAGAGTGCCCCAAAGTTTCTACCGAAGAGTCAAGACAGAAACGTGTGCCAACCCCTATGCATAAGTTCACGAGGTCATGGAACTCGCAAGTTGATCACCAAATCATACATCAAGTGGATCACGTGATATCCCATTGTCACGACAGATAAGCACATGCAAGACATACATCAAGTGCTCTCAAATCCTTAAAGACTCAATCCGATAAGATAACTTCAAAGGGAAAACTCAAATCATCACAAGAGAGTAAAGGGGGAGAAACATCATAAGATCCAACTATAATAGCAAAGCTCACGATACATCAAGAACACGAGAGAGAGAGAGAGATCAAACACATAGCTACTGATACATACCCTCAGCCCCGAGGGTGAACTACTCCCTCCTCGTCATGGAGAGCGCCAGGATGATGAAGATGGGCACCAGAGAGGGATTCCCCCCTCTGGGAGGGTGCCGGAACGGGTCTAGATTGGTTTTCGGTGGCTACGGAGGCTTGCGGCGGCGGAACTCCTGATCTAGGTTTCTTTCTGGAAGTTTGGGTATATATAAGAGGTGTTGGAGTCGGGAACAAGTTAGGGGGTTCCCCGAGGCAGCCATGAGGTAGGGGGCGCGCCCCCACCCTCGTGGTGGCCTTGGGACTCTTCTAGCCCATTTCCGGTACTCCGTGGGCATCTTCTGGTCCAAAAATGATCTTCGTGAAATTTCATGTCAATTGGACTCCGTTTGATTTTCCTTTTCTGCGATACTCAAAAACAAGGAAAAAACAGAAACTGGCACTGGGCTCTAGGTTAATAGGTTAGTCCCAAAAATCATATAAAATAGCATATAAATGCATATAAAACATCCAAGGTTGATAATAAAATAGCATGGAACAATAAAATATTATAGATACATTGGAGACGTATCAAGCATCCCCAAGCTTAATTCCTACCCCCTGGGCGCGCCCCCTTCCTTGTGGGCCCATGGTGGCTCCCCTCCACTTATTCCAGCTACCACACACTCCTTCTTCCTCCCACAAACATCACTAACCAGCTCAAACCCGAGTCCAAGCTCATTTTGCTGCCATTTTCGATCTCCTTGCTTAAAGCTCCATTCAAAAAACTGCTTTGGGGGATTGTTCCTTGGTATGTGACTCCTCCAATGGTCCAATAAGTTTTTGTTCTAGTGCTTTATGCATTCCATATTTTTGCTACTTAGGTGACCCTATACTTGAGCTTACATGTCAAATTTATGTGGTTAAAAGTAGTTTTGATGCATGATATTGCCTCTAGGCACTTGTAGGAGTAGTTGCTATCAATATTGTTGAGTTTGGTTCACTTTTATTTTTAAGTTACTAAAATTTCAGAAAATTTTCAGAGTAATAAATATGTTTAGGAAAATGTACCAAGGTGGTCATTCAAGGAAGCAAGGACCCAGGATCGCAATACGCGATGCCGACGATGAACCATCGAGGGAAGCTCAAGTGCGAGCTTGTGAATGGCCTTGAGAGGACTTTATGGATCGAGCAGGAATCAAGGAAGATTTTAACGCGTATTTGCGTAATGACGATCTTGAGAGCTTCAAGGCAGATAAGTGTCGCCAATACCACTATCTCACTGATTCCTTTGTGAGGAGGTTTGAATTTTCATCATCACGCAATTCTCAAACTGTCCTATTTTATCTTTATGAAAGTTCTTATACTATGGACTTAGACGATTTTAATACTGCTTGCAAACTTCCACAATGGGGCAGCACTAGTGAGCCTCGCAAATCTGAGTTTAGAGATTTTCTTGCTAGTATAACTATGGGGGAATCTAGACATATAACACAAGCTACCATAGGGAGCATTCATTTTCCTGCTATACATTATTTTGCTCTCTTAATAGGTAGATGCATTAATGGTAAAGATGAAGCATGTCACATGTGTGTGCCTGATCTTAGCATTCTCAGAAGCGCTGTTTTAGGGGATAAACAATAAAACTTGGGGGCTATCGTTGCACGTAGGTTGCATAATAATCGTATTCATCGAGATTTCTTTTGTGGAATTTATGCAACCCGTCTAGCTAATTTTTCTTCATATACCCATACGTGGGCATGATATTGAGTTGCCTCCTGTTTATTTAGATTATGAGGCCATGGTTCGTCATCAGTTTGTTGAGAGAAACGATCAGTTCCTCCAGTACCGACTAATCTTTGACAGACGACGCACCTATCACGTCGCTCTCCCTGCTCCTGCTTTCTTTGGCTCTCAGGCAAAAGGGAGATATATTATAACTAGGGAGGAGGCGGGCGAGTACAAGAGGAGGATGGAGACGGACCGTCTCCAAGCGGCAGCTCACGAGGCAATAGCTGCTGCATCTTAGTATGACCCCAACTATTACTTTGGATATCCGCCAGGCCAACCATGGCCATAGACCAACTTAGGCCAAAAGCCTAAGCTTGGGGGAGTACGTATTTCTCACCGACATTACATTCATGTTCACACACTCATGCTAGTTGTCGGTGCTCATACTTTTTCATTGTAATATCCATGCTAGTTTATTTTCCTTTTTATACTTTCTTCTTGTGTGTTTAATAAACCTTAAGAAAAACCAAAAAATTAGGTGTAGCTTTTAATTAGTTTACTTTCCATGCTTGTAGTAGTAATTAAAAAGAAAACCCAAAAAGATTTCTCGTTCTTCTTTTGCTTGTTGGGAGCTTTCCCGTGTAAATAGTTTTATTTCTTTTCTTGTTCTTTGGGGGTCAAGAGGAGAAGACCTTGATTAAAATGTTAAAGTGGCTCTTATATGCATTATTGTTGATCTAACAAAGAGCCCATATTACCTTGTCTTCTCTCTTGAATTGAATGCTTGCAGATTCCAGCTTAGTGCAATGCACGTGCATTATTATTATTATCCACACTATTCGATCGTGCAAGTGAATGGCAATAATGATGATTATATGATGAACTTATTGAGATGAGAAAAGCTGGTATGAAGTCGACCTCTCTTGTTTTTGTAAATATGATTAGTTCATCGTTCCTGATCCAACCTATTATGAATAAATATGTTCGCAATGACATTTAGAGATTATAGTTGCTTATGCCATGCTTAATTAGCTAGGAGCTTATAATGGTTTACCTTGCGTGCCAACATGCTATTAAAATGATTGTGATGTGGTATGATAGGGTGGTATCCTCTTTTGAATGATTCGAGTGGCTTGACTTGGCACATGTTCACGCATGTAGTTGAAACAAAATCAACATAGCCTCTACAATATTTATGTTCATGGTGCATTATATCCTACTCATGCTTGCATTCGGTGTTGATTTATTTTAATGCATGTACATGACTGTTGTCGTTCTCTAGCTGGTCGCTTCCCAGTCTTTTGCTAGCCTTCACTTGTACTAAGCGGGAATACTGCTTGTGCATCCAATCCCATAAACCCCAAAGTTATTCCATATGACTCCACCATACCTACCTATATACGGTATCTACCTGCCGTTCCAAGTAAATTTGTATATGCCAAACTCTAAACCTTCAAATAAACATTCTGTTTTGTATGCTCGAATAGCTCATTTATCAACTAAGTTTGTCCTTATCTTCCATGTTAGGCGGGTTATTCTCAAGAGGAGTGGACTCCGCTCCTCACTCACGAGAAAATGGCTGGTCACCGGGATGCCCAGTCCCATGCTTTATGCAAATCAAATCAAAATAACTGCAAACAAAACTCCCCCAGGACTCTTGTTAGTTGGAGGCACTCGTTGTTTCGAGCAAGCCATGGACTGATGCTTGTTGGTGGAGGGGGAGTATAAACTTTACCATTCTGTTTGGGAACCGCATATAATGTGTGTAGCATGGAAGATATCGCCATCTCTTGGTTGTTATGTTGACAATGAAAGTATACCGCTCAAAATATTATTCATATCTATTTCAAAACCGAGCTCTGGCACCTCTACAAATCCCTGCTTCCCTTTGAGAAGGGCCTATCTATTTAATTTTATGTTGAGTCATCATCCTATTTTTAAAAAGCACCAGTTGGAGAGCACCACTGTCATTTGCATTCATTACTGTTAGTTTACATTGAGTATGACTTGACTGGATCTCTTTTACCATGAATTACAATGTCTAGCCAGTCCTTGATCTTTAAAGGTCCTCTGCATTTATGTTTTGCGGTCTCAGAAAGGGCTAGCGAGACACCATCCTATTATATCATATCATGATTGTTTTGAGAAAGTGTTGTCATCCGAGATTTATTATTATTGCTTGCTAGTTGATTATGTCATTTATATGAGTAAACATGAAACCTAAATGTTATTGTTAATATGGTTAGTTCATAATCTTTGTTGAAAACTTGAATGCTGGCTTTACATATTTACAACAACAAGAGCAAACCGAGTTTTGTAAAAGTTTTTCTTTCTCACTTTCAGTTTATCAACTGAATTGCTTGAGGACAAGCAAAGGTTTAAGCTTGGGGGAGTTGATACGTCTCCATCGTATCTACTTTTCCAAACACTTTTGCCCTTGTTTTGGACTCTAACTTGCATGATTTGAATGGAACTAACCGGGACTGACACTGTTTTCACCATAATTGCCATGGTGTTATTTTTGTGCAGAAATAAAAGTTCTCAGAATGACCTGAAAATCAACTGAGAATTATTTTGGAATATATAAAAAATACTGGAAGGAAGATCCACGTCAGGGGGCCTCCACCTGTCCACGAGGGTGGGGGCACGCCCTACCCCCCTGGGCACGCCCCCTGCCTCGTGGCCCCCCTGACGCTCCACCGACCTCAACCCTGACTCCATATATTCACTTTCGGGGACAAAAAAACCAGGCAGAAGGATTCATCATGTTTTACGATCTGGAGCCGACGCCAAGCCCTAAACTCTCTCGGGAGGGCTGATCTGGAGTCCATTCGGGGCTCCGGAGAGGGGAATCCGTCGCCATCGTCACCATCAACCATCCTCCATCACCAATTTCATGATGCTCACTGCCGTGCATGAGTAAATCCATCATAGGCTTGCTGGAAGGTGATGGGTTGGATGAGATTTATCATGTAATTGAGTTAGTTTTGTTAGTGTTTGATCCCCAGTATCCACTATGTTGTGAGATTGATGTTGCTATGACTTTCCTATGCTCAATGCTTGTCACTAGGGCCCAAGTGCCATGATTTCAGATCTGAACCTATTATGTTTTCATCAATATATGAGAGTTCTTGATCCTATCTTGCAAGTCTATAGTCACCTACTATGTGTTATGATCCCGCAACCCCGAAGTGACAATAATCGGGACCACTCCCGGCGTGGACCGTAGTTTGAGGAGTTCATGTATTCACTATGTGTTAATGCTTTGGTCCGGTACTCTATTAAAAGGAGGCCTTAATATCCCTTATTTTCCAATGGGACCCCGTTGCCACAGGAGGGTAGGAGAAAAGATGTCATGCAAGTTCTTTTGCATAAGCACGTATGACTCTACTCAGAATACATGCCTACATTACATTGATGAACTAGAGCCAATTCTGTGTCACCCTAGGTTATGACTGTTACATGATGAACCACATCCGGCATAATTCTCTATCATCGATCCATTGCCTACGAGCTTTCCATATATTGTTCTTTGCTTATTTACTTTTTCTTTGCTATTGTTATCATCACTACAAAACACCAAAAATATTACTTTTGCTACCATTACCTTTTACCACTGTTACCACTACTATCATATTACTTTGCTACTAAACACTTTGCTGCAGATATTAAGTTTCTAGGTGTGGTTGAATTGAAAACTTAGTTGCTAATACTTGAGAATATTCTTTGGCTCCCCTTGTGTCGAATCAATAAATTTGGGTTAAATACTCTACCCTCAAAAACTGTAGCGATCCCCTGTACTTGTGGGTTATTACCTTGCGGGGAGGATCTTCTTCTTCCTCCTCCTCGTCATCGTCATCACCCTCGTGAGAGGACTGTGCATCAGCATCTCCGGACATTGCACCTGAAGTGCTCTCCTCTCCTCTCTTTTCTTCTTCTTCTTGTCTTTCTTTGCCGGCGCCCGGTATGGCGCCGGGACCAACATCCTCATTAGAAGTGGATTGGCTGGGTCTTCGGGGAGCGGAGCCAGACACCGGATCTGCTCTGCCTTCTTAATCCATACCTGTTTGGGGATAGATTGCTTAGCACCTCTCCCTTGGGTTGTTGAAGCCTATTGGTGTTCGGATTTTTTAGAATTTACCTCGGAGGACGGATGGTCGCAGTCGAGGCCGGTGTCATCTGAGGACCTTGGTCAAAATTTCTGCTTCTTAAAAAGCAGCTTCCAGATCCCCTTATGCATTGTGCCATAGAACCGTTGTAGGGTCCACGGCCCTTCTAGGTTGAACTCCGACCTCTTGAGGGGCCGCCTTTGGCAGCGAAGTGCTCGGCGCATCAGCATCACTTGGACTACATCAGTGATAACCCACAAGTATAGGGGATCGCAACAGTTTTCGAGGGTAGAGTATTCAACCCAAATTTATTGATTCGACACAAGGGGAGCCACAGAATATTCTTGAGTATTAGCAGCTGAGTTGTCAATTCAACCACACCTGGAAAACATAATATCTACAGCAAAGTATTTAGTAGCAATGTAGTATGGATATAGCGGTAATGGTGGCAAAGGTAACAGTATTGGTTTTGTAGTGATTGTAACAGTAGCAACGGAAAAGTAACTAAGCAAAGATCAATATGTGAAAAGCTCTTAGGCAACGGATCAGTGATGGATAATTATGTCGGATGCGATTCTTCATGCAACAGTTATAACATAGGGTGACATAGAACTAGCTCCAGTTCATCAATGTAATGTAGGCATGTATTCCGAATATAGTCATACATGCTTATGGAAAAGAACTTGCATGACATATTTTGTCCTACTCTCCCGTGGCAGTGGGGCCCTATTGGAAACTAAGGGATATTAAGGCCTCCTTTTGATAGAATACCGGACCAAAGCATTAACACTTAGTGAATACATGAACTCCTCAAACTACGGTCATCATAGGTAAGTATCCCGATTATTGTCACTTCGGGGTTAATGGATCATAACACATAATAGGTGACTATGGACTTGCAAGATAGGATCAAGAACTCACATATATTCGTGAAAACATAATAGGTTCAGATCTGAAATCATGGCACTCGGGCCCTAGTGACAAGCATTAAGCATAGCAAAGTCATAGAAACATCAATCTGAGAACATAACACTACTAGGAAAAAGCCTAGTAGTAGCGCGGGTGCTTGTGCTACTACTACGGCGCTACATCTAACTAGTAGTAGTATTGCGGTGCATCCCGTGCTACTACTACTAACTATCTGTAGCACGTGTCTGTGACCCGCGCTACTACTATTAATTTGAAAAACCAGAAAAAATATCTCGACCCCGTGCGTGCTGTCAATGGTCTCAATGGTTCGTTCGACGGTGCCGACGTCCATGGCGATGGGGCATCGGCCGGCGGCGACGCGCACGTTGGCCCGGAGCAGGGAGATCCCGGCCATGACGCGCCTTGTGGAGGCCACGGAGGCCAGCCCGGCATTGGCCAAGAGCTGGAGGACCTGGATCTTGGCGTCGTGCGTGGGGAGCAGCACCTCGCGGCGGCCCTCGTGCTATCGGAGGAGGAGGGGGATGGGTCAGCTAGGGTACTAGATCGAATCAGAGAGGGGGGTAGGAGGAGGAGGGCTGACCTAGAGCGAGAAGAAGACGGCGAAGGCGGTGAGGAGGAGGATGCCGAGGTCGTGCTTCCGCATCTTGGTGGCGGCGAGGAGCTTCGGCGACCTCCCACCGAAGGGATCTCAGAGAGGGAGGGAGGAAGAAAGCAGAGTGTACCAGCAGCGGCCACCGCTGGAGTACGAGGGAGAGAGGAGGAAAGTGAGAGAGGGGAAAAGTGAGGAAGAGAGGAGGGATTCAGCCGAAGATATGGGGATTTCACCTAACTCGTACCTAGTGGTAGCGAGGGGTATAAAACTGCGCTACTACTATCAACTTAGTAGTAGCGCGGGTTTGTACCCCTCGCTACTACTATGGCATGTCCCGGGAGGGCATGGTAGAGACTGCTTAGTAGTAGCGCGGGTTAAAAACCCGCGCTACTAGTATAAACTTAGTAGTAGCGAGGGGTAAAATCCCGCGCTACTTGTAAGTAGCAGCAGCGAGGGTTATAAACCCGCGCTACTGGTATGCGTCTGCCTATAAGCTTTTCCCTAGTAGTGTAATGGATACTAGGGATCAAACCCTAACAAAACTAACTCGATTACATGATAAATTGACAACCCACAAGTATAGGGGATCAATTGTAGCCTCCTTCGATAAGTAAGAGTATCGAACCCAACGAGGAGCTAAAGGTAGAACAAATAATCTCTCAAGTTCTATCGACCACCGATACAACTCTACGCACACTTAACGTTCGCTTTACCTAGCACAAGTATGAGACTAGAAGTACATTGTAGGTGTTGTTGGATAGGTTTGCAAGATAATAAAGAGCGCGTAAATAAAAAGTAGGGGCTGTTTAGGTAAAGAAGCAATAAAGTTAGTATAGCGAGTGTGGAAAAGTGGTGGTAGGAGTTGCGAAATTGTCCCTAAGCAATTGACTACTTTACTAGACCGATATCAAGTTTTATGTGGGAGAGGCCACTACTGGCATGTCATCCCTGACTTGGAATTCTATGCACTTATGATTGGAACTATTAGCAAGCATCTGAAAATACTAACGTTCATTAAGGTAAACCCAACCATAGCATTAAGATATATTGGCCCCCCTCCAATCTCGTATGCATCAATTTCTATGCTAGGTTGAAGCTTCCGTCACTCTTGCCCTCCAATACATAGTCCTATCAACATACCCTATGGTGTGATCCACACACGCGCTCAAAAGATGGGCACCAAAGGACAGCAACATAACCACAAGCAAATTAAACCAATCATAGCAATTCACCAATCACTGGTAGGACAACGAAAATATACTCAGACATCGTAGGATGGCAACACATCATAGGATAATAATATGAAGCATAAAGCACCATGTTCATGTAGAGGGTACATCGGGTTGCGGGAGAGTGGACCACTGTAGATAGATGGGGGAAGGTGATGAAGGTGTTGGTATAGATCGCCGTCACACGATGATGGCCCCAGTGGCGTTCCGGCGCCACCGGGAGAGAGGGGGAGAGAGCCCCCCTTCTTCTTGTTCTTCCTTGACCTTCTCCATAGATTGGAGAAGGGTTTCCCCTCTGGTCCATGGCCTCCATGGCAGCGGAGGGGCGAGAGCCCCTTCGAGATTGGATCTGTCTCTCTCTGTTTCAGCATTCTGGGATTCTTCCCTTTCACCGTTTCTTATATTCACGGAGAACCGTAACTCCGATTGGGCTGACATTTTAACACGATCTCTATCCGGATATTAGCTTTCTTGCGGCGAAAGAAGGGCACCAACCTCCTTACGGGGTGGCCACGAGGGTCAGGGGTGCACCTGCCCCCCTGGGGCACGCCCCCTGCCTTGTGAGCCCCTCGAGCATCGTCTCGCGTTGATTTCACTTCCCAAAATTCACATATATTCCAAAAAATCTCCGTCAGTTTTTATCCCGTGTAGACACCGTTTGATATGGATTTTCTATGAAACAAAAAACATGCAACAAACAGGAACTGGCACTGGGCCCTGGATCAATATGTTAGTCCCATAAATAGTATAAAAAGTTGCCAAAAGGATATGAAAGTTGAATAATATTGGCATGGAACAATCAAAAATTATAGATATGACAGAGACGTATCATAAATATCATCCAACCCATCACCGTCCAGCAAGCCTACGATGGAATTACTCATGCACGGCGGTGAGCATCATGAAATTGGTGATGAAGGAAGGTTGATGATGACGATGGCGACGGATTCCCCTCTCCGGAGCCCCGAACGAACTCTAGATTAGCCCTCTCGAGAGAGATTAGTGCTTGGCGGCAGCTCCGTATCGGAAAACGCGGTGAATCCTTCTGTTTGATTTTTTCTCCCCGAACATGAATATATAGAGTTGGAGTTGAGGTCGGTGGAGCATCAGGGGGCCCACGAGGCAGGGGGCGCGCCCCCCACCCTCGTGGACAGGGTGTGGCCCCCCGGCCTTGATTCTTTCGCCAGTATTTTTTATATATTCCAAAAATATTCTCCATGAAGTTTCAAGTCATTCCGAGAAATTTTATTTCTGCACAAAAATAACACCATGGCAATTCTGCTGAAAACAGCGTCAGTCCGGGTTAGTTCCATTCAAATCATGCAAGTTAGAGTCTAAAACAAGGGCAAAAGTGTTTGGAAAAGTAGATACGTTGGAGACGTATCAACTCCCCAAGCTTAAACCTTTGCTTGTCCTCAAGCAATTCAGTTGACAAACTTAAAGTGATAAAGAAAAACTTTTACAAACTCTGTTTGCTCTTGTTGCTGTAAATATGTAAAGCCAGCATTCAAGTTTTCAGCAAAGATTATGAACTAACCATATTCACAATAACATTTAGGTCTCATGTTTACTCATATCAATGGCATAATCAACTAGCGAGCAATAATAATAAATCTCGGATGACAACACTTTCTCAAAACAATCATAATATGATATAACAAGATGGTATCTCTCTAGCCCTTTCTAAGACTGCACAACATAAATGTAGAGCACCTCTGAAGATCAAGGACTGACTGGAAATAATATTTTGCAATAGAGATAAATAATATTTTGAATGGTATACTTTCATTGTCAACATAACAACCGAGAGATCTCGATATCTTCCATGCTACACACATCATAGGTGGTTCCCAAATAGAATGGTAAAGTTTATACTCCCCATACCACCAACAAACATCAATCCATGGCTTGTCTGAAACAACGGGGGCCTCCAACTAACAACATTCCTGGGGGAGTTTTGTTTGCAATTATTTTGATTTGATTTGAGCATGGGACTGGGCATCCCGGTTACCAGCCATTTTCTCGTGAGTGAGGAGCGGAGTCCACTCCTCTTGAGAATAACCCACCTTGCATGGAAGATATAGACAACCCTAGTTGATACGTGAGCTATTCGAGCATACAAAACAGAATTTCATTTGAAGGTTTAGAGTTTGGCACATACAAATTTACTTGGACCGGCATGTAGATACCGCATATAGGAAGGTCTGGTGGACTCATATGGAATAACTTTGTGGTTTATGGAATTGGATGCACAAGTAGTATTCCCGCTTAGTACAAGTGAAGGCTAGAAAGAGACTGGGAAGCGACCAACTAGAGAGCAACAACAGTCATGAACATGCATTAAAATTAATCAACATTGAATGCAAGCATGAGTAGAATATAATTCACCATGAACATAAATATCATGGAGGCTATGTTGATTTTGTTTCAACTACATGCGTGAACATGTGCAAGTCAAGCCACTCGAATCATTCAAAGGAGGATACCACCCTATCATACCACATCACAACCATTTTAATAGCATGTTGGCACGCAAGGTAAACCATTATAAACTCCTAGCTACTTAAGCATGGCATGAGCAACTATAATCTCTAATTGTCATTGCAAACATGTTTGATTCATAATAGGTCGAATCAGGAACGATGAACTAATCATATTTACAAAAACAAGATAGGTCGAGTTCATACCAGCTTTTCTCATTTCAATCGGTTCATCATATATCGCCGTTATTTCCTTTCACTTGGACGACCAAATGGTGTGGATAATAATAGTAGTGCACGTGCATTGGGGACTTATCAGCATCCCTAAAGCTTAATATTGGCATGGAACAATCAAAAACTATAGATACGTTGGAGACGTATCAGCATCCCCAAGCTTAATTCCTTCTCGTCCTCGAGTAGGTAAATGATTAAAAACAAGATAATTTTTGATGTGGAATGCTACCTAGCATAATCTTGATCATGTAATCTAATCATGGCATGAATATTAAGACACGAGTGATTCAAAGCAATAGTCTATCATTTCACATTAAGACAATAATACTTCAAGCATACTAATCAAGCAATTATGTCTTATCAAAATAACATAGCCAAAGAAAGCTCATTCCTACAAAATCATATAGTCTGGCTATGCTCCATCTTCACCACACAAAGGATTCAAATCATGCACAACCCCGATGACAAGCCGACCAATTGGTTCATACTTTTTAACGCGCTTCAGCCTTTTCAACTCTCACGCAATACATGAGCGCAAGCCATGGACATAGCACTATGGGTGGAATAGAATATGATGATGGAGGTTTGTGTGAAGAAGGCAAAAAAGAGAAAGTCTTACATCGACGCGACTAATCAACGGGCTATGGAGATGCCCATCAATTGATGTCAATGTGAGGAGTAGGTATTGCCATGCAATGGATGCACTAAGAGCTATAAGTGTATGAAAGCTCAAACTAGAAACTAAGTGGGTGTGCATCCAACTTGCTTGCTCGTGAAGACCTTGGGCATTTGAGGAAGCCCTTCATCGGAATATACAAGCCAAGTTCTATAATGAAAATTCCCACTAGTATATGGAAGTGATAACTCAAGAGACTCTCTATATGAAGAACATGGTGCTACTCTATCATCCTTTCCTCACTGGGACAATGCTCTAATAATGATGATCATCACACTTTTATTTACTTACAACTCAATATTACAACTCGATGCTAGAACAAAGATATGACTCTATATGAATGCCTCCGGCGGTGCACTAGTGCAGAACCGGGCAATAGCACAGGTTTGTAAGGCCCTTTAGTGCCGGTTTGGTAACCGGCACTAAAGTGTGGGCACTAAAGGCCCCCCTTTAGTACCGGTTTAGCACGAACCGGTGCTAAAGGGCAACCACGTGGCACGAGCCAGCTCCGGGGGCAGGGAGCTCTTTAGTACCGGTTGGTGACATGAACTGGTATTAAAAGGTTGGGGGTTTTGGGTTTATGATTTATTTTTCATTTAACTTTGTGTTTTCCATTTAATTATTTTTCGTTTGCTGGTATTTTATGATACTACACATTGTACATGTTATGCATATATATAAATACAATATCTAGTAGAACCGATCATATATATATATATATATATATATATATATATATATATACACACACACACACACACACATCTGGGCTATTCTGTTACGCGTAACAGAATACACACACACATTTCGAAGCGGTTGAACTGATGCTTTCAGTTGTGTTTAACCGATCGTCTTCTTTAGTTCAAAAACGTTTTGTAATTTTTTTGTTGGAACGTGGCGTGTAATATATCGTTGGAAAGCTCTTGACAACCATATTTCAAGTATATTGAACGTTTTTGCAAAATCATTATGGTTTAAGAGCAGTTTTGGAAAACCCATTTTTTTTCAAAACCGAAAACGTGAATCGTATTTGGGACTCAGTTTTCAAACAGTTTGTCGGAATTGAGCAAATAAGATGGCGTTGCAAAGCTGGTGAAAATCCGCATCTTCCATATATGTATTATTTTTTCTAATTCTATATAATTTAAAAGTAATTTGAAAAATGGTGAAATTCTGGGCAAAACGTATTTTCGCGATTTTTTGCAAACGGTTTGTCGGATTGACGCAAATGATACGGCGTTGGAAAGCTATGTAAAATGCGCAACCTTTTCGTATAGAAATGTTTTTCTAATTCCTTATGGTTTAAAAACGAATTCGAATACGGTCAAATTTGATTTTGAACGTGATTTTTTTAAAAAGTTTGTCGAAATATGGCAAATAATATACCGTTGGATAGCTATCGAAAATGCGAAACTTAGTCATGTTGAATGTTTTCTCTACTTCGCAACCGTTTAAGAGTAATTTTGAATACGGCATGACGGATCCTGCTGCTTTCTCGTGTGAAAAACAGAGTAGTCGTACTGATATATATATATGTATGTTTGTACTGAGCTATTTTTTGTAGAGTAATTTTGAATGGTTCCGAAAAAGGGTGCTTGTACTGATGCTTGCATGGGTTTGTACTAAGCGTGTTTTCACTAACTAGACTTTGCTCTGTTTTTTTGATAATATTTTTCTCGTAAGTTTTCAACGGTTTACTGTATCGTCACCCCTGTACTTGTATGGTTTGTATCATCGAACTGAATGATATTTTATTCAAAAAGAAAATGTTTTTGTTTTGTTTCCTTTTTTAACTCAACATTTTTTTGACAACGTTGTTCTGAACTTCTCTCATTTTGCGACTTGTCGGGGGCAGCCTAGGTCCCAAGGGAGGCACGGCGGCGTACCAGTGGTAGGTGACGGGATCGCGCGTCGGTGCTTCATGGAGGGAGGCGGTGTCGGGGTCGCACGCCGGTGCTTGGTGGCGGCAGACAACGCGCGCCGGTGCTTCATCGCGCGTAGTTTTTTCCTCGAACTTTATTGGCACCAAAATTTCTTTTCCGTGCCTCTCGAACTGATGCGAACTTTATTGGCACCAAATTTGTATACTTGAATTTCTATGTGTGTTTCCTTTTTAATTCAAACTGACAATTTCTTTTTATTCCAAACTGATTGCCATTTTTAACTCGTACTGATCAATATTTTTAATTCAAACCTTTTTGTACTTTCAAAGGACAGAAATTAGCACAAACATCCGCATCTTAGCAATTTCTTTTTATTCTGAACTGATCCCCGTTTTTAACTCGTACTGATCAATACTTTTAATTCAAACCTTTTTGTACTTTCATATGACAGAAATTATTCATCTCTGCCGACCTCTTAAATTTTAAGACTCACGCACAAGCATCCTCATCTTAGCAAGACAAGCTAAGTCATTTGCATGTAGAGCAACAATAACAATACTCCAAACATACCAAGGGATGTCACACTGGAAAAACAATGCAACCAACGGGTTCTCTCAAATGGCAAAATTGACTAATTTTGAACTTGCACGACATCTAAACAAGAACTACATGATACGCAATTTTCCATCATGCACCTCCTATCCTGAGCATAAATGAAATGAGAGAAGGGTATCCTGAACATCTAAACAAGAACTTGCAATTTTTTCCATCATGCACCCAGAGATTCTGCCTTCTCCCCTGGCCCTGAAACAAGAGCACCTTCAGTTTAGTTTTAAACAAATTGAAAGTTCAAACATGAGGCATGTAGTTTTTCAAATGATGAAAGTCACATAAATGAGCTATTTTTGTTTTACTTCAAATAATTCAACATGAAAAAGACAAATACAGATAAATATTTTTTGTGCGAAATTCTGAAGCAGATGTCAGTTCGACCTTTTTAACTACTTTTTTGCACAAGGAGATGATGTGATTGAACTGGCTAGGTACATTCAGCTTTACCTAGTATGTTATTGCCCTGGAACTGCAACTTGTATCTTTTACTGCTCATCTTTAACATTAAGAAAGTACTAATCAGTACTAGTATTTGTGTAAGTCATACTGATCAGTATTGCTGCTTGTCGTACTGATGAGCACTAAATTTTTCATCTAGTCGACTGCTATTGGTTTTCAAGTTGGACTTGAGTACTTTTAAATGGACTTTTTATAGAGCTCTGATCAAAATCTAGATTCCAGGAAAAAAAATGGCCTTCATGGATGGCAGTATGTGAACTAAAGAGTAGGAGAGGAGGAGCACGAAGGTGTTTCTCACCAATTGTGTTCCTGATGGCGTGGTGGATGGAGGCATGAACTGATGTGTAGCGACCAGACCTCAAACGGTCTGATCTCTGTGCTCCGGTGTCATCCCTGGATCAGTAATGCTGACACCACACAGTACTCGGAGGATTTATAGCAGAGTAGCAATCACACACTTATTACATCGGATGTCTCAAAAGAGAACTTATTACAATAAATAAGGCTTAAGGCCATCTAATAACGATAAGAGCGGAAGGCTTGGAAGATAAGTGAGTCCATCAACTCCAACGGCATCACTGAGTATAGAACCACGACCTAAAAGCACCTTAATCGTCGTCTGAAAAGTCTGGAACATTAACCTTGCAGCCCGAAACGGGTCAGCACATGGAATATGCTGGCAAGGTAACACATAGAGAGTAATGGAATGAAACAGCTATACTATATGCATATTTGGCTGGTGGAAAGCTCTATGGTTACTTTTTTTGCGTAAAGCCAGTTTTTCCCTACCGCAAAGGAATAAATTTATTTAACTATCATGGTGGTTGTTAAACATTGAGAATGGTTGACAGCATTCTCAATCCCAATTAAAAGTAATCATTAATAACCCAACAATATTAACTTAGAAGTAACATGATGAGATTCACATGATATTCAAGTACTAGATACTCAAGATTGTCCATAACCGGGGACACGGCTAATCATGATTAGTTTGTTACACTCTGCAGAGGTTTGCGCACTTTTCCCCACAAGACTCGATCGCCTCCGTTGGTTTTCTCGCACTACTGGTGTTTGAGAAACGGATGACCGAGACATAGTCTTTCAGAAGCGCTAGCACCTTACGATGGAGTAGACCGTACCACCTACATCCCCTACATCTGCTAGTCTACCCCTATAAGAGTTCGGAGGACTTAGTCAACTATGCCAGAGCCCATAATGGCTTGTGGCTGCACACGTAAGTATTTAGCATGAAAGATCTTATGATCCCTTTGAGACTGGGTGGCGGTCAATAAAAAAAACAGGCAAGTCCTGATAGACATCAGGTGCCTCAATCCACCCAGATGTGTGTTTAAGTTGCCACCTTAGATAAACCATTAAAATTATCAATCTCACATCTGTCATGGATATCACTCACCCAATCCACGTCTACTAGCATAGCATGGCATAATAAGCAAACGTAGAAGTAACTCCCAAAGGTTTCATAATAAACCGGTAATAGGTACTACCTCATCTACTTCCCATCCCACAATTTAATTAGATCCTAATCATGCAACGTGTGAGGATGGATCTAATGCAATAAAACTGGGTTGTAGAAAAGGTATGATGAAAGTGTTACTTGCCTTGCTGATGATCCGCGAGTCCTAGAGATTCGAAGTAACAGGCGGCGCAATCCGGGTAATCTATCGCAGACAAACAACAAGCATACAATAAGTACTCATCTAATGCACAGGTAAAACTCGAACAAGAGATCGAACCAGAAAGTTCAATTTAATAACTCCGGTTGCAAAGAAAGAAAGAACTGAACAAAGAAACCGAAAACAAACGGCGGAAAACAACTCGGTTCTAGCAAGTTGAAACTAGGTCAAATTTTACCGTAGCAAAAACTTAGTTAAAGTTGATTAGTCGGAACGGCGGTTTCAAAACAAAACTTTAGGCACTTGTATCACCTGATTCCGATAAACGAGCGAGAAAATAAACTAGAAAGAAGATCGGATCTGAGATCGCGATCGCGGAATAAATCTGACGAAAAGAAAAAGAAGAACGGTTGAACGAACGGACGTTCGTTAACCTAGAAGAATCCGGTGATCATGTTCGTTAGGACGAACGGTTCGGTGAACGGTCTTGAGGCAACTAAATCGGAGAAGAAAACGGAACCGATCTAGGGCTTTGGGAAAAGAAAACCGAACGAAAAACCGATCTAGAAAACCGGAACGGTTTAGAGAAGAAAAGAATCGGAACGGTTAGAAGAAAACAATCCGATGAAAAGAAAAGAGACGCGGCGCGGTGCTACCTCTGGCGAGGTCTCCGGCGAGTGGGCGTGGGGCGGTGGCGGCGGTGGCAAGGTGCGGCGGTGGCGGTGGTGGTGATGGGCGGCGGCGGTGGTGGTGATGGGCGGCGGCGGCGCTAGGGCACAAGGGCGGCGGCAGCGCGTGACGCAGGGCGCGGGGTGTGGCGCGGGGTGAGGGCGCGGTGGTGCTTGGGTATTTATATTGGGGAGGGGAAGGGTTTGCTTGGAGGAGGGATCAAGGAATTTGAGTAGGAAAAGGAAAGAAAAAAAAACGAAACGGAGTCCCAGTGGGACTCCACTAGGGCGGCGGCCAAGGTAGCGGCGGCCTGGCGCGGCGCGGCGCTGGCGCTGGCGCGGGAGAGGCCCGGCCGGCTGGGCCTTTGACCCAGGGCGCTGCAGGATTTATTTATTTTTTATTTTTTTAAACGGTTCTGCGTGCGGAAAAAAAAACAGAAAGAGATCTAAACGAACTCCAAAATTACTAAAGTAAATTTTCCCCGACTCCTAAAAACGAGTCGAACAAAATGAACTTTTCTCCGGGCCTAAAATGCAATTTTTTAAAACACGCATTTTCCCTATCGAAATAAGAGGCAAATAAGACACCATCGAAACCAATGACCCTCTTTTCAAAATTTGAGAAGACTCAAATATGAAAATAACGAAATCTCCAACTCTCTCCGAGGGTCCTTGAGTTGCGTGAAATTTCTAGGATCGGCAAAAATGCAAGAAAATATGATATGCATGATGATCTATGTATAACATTCCAAATTGAAAATTTGGGATGTTACAAACCTACCCCCCTTAAGATGAATCTCTCCCTCGAGATTCGGGTTGGCTAGAAAATAGGTGAGGGTGGTCCTTGAGCAAATCTTCTCTCTCCCAGGTGGCTTCATCTTCTAAGTGGTGGTTCCACTGAACTTTGCAAAACTTGATAACCTTGCTGCGGGTAACTCTACTGGCAAACTCGAGAATTTTGATTGGTTTCTCTTCATACGTTAAATCGTCCTTCAACTGAATTGCTTCAAGCGGCACTGTATCTCTTAACGGTACCTCCGCCATCTCGGCGTGACATTTCTTCAGCTGAGAAACATGGAATACGTCATGAACTCCTGACAGTCCCTCTGGTAATTCCAACTTATAAGCGACTTCTCCCATACGTTGAAAGATCTTATACGGTCCAACGAAACGCGGTGCTAATTTTCCCTTAACTCCAAAGCGTTTAACTCCTCGAAGTGGGGATACTCGGAGATACACTCTGTCTCCGGTTTCGTAAACTGTCTCCTTGCGTTTAGAATCTGCGTAGCTCTTCTGCCTGGACTGGGCTACCTTGAGCCTATCGCGAATCAACTTCACCTTCTGTTCAGACTCCTTAATCAAATCTGGTCCAAAGAATTGACGGTCTCCAACTTCGTCCCATGAAAACGGTGTGCTGCACCTCCTTCCGTATAAAGCTTCGAAAGGTGCCATCTTCAAACTGGTTTGGTAGCTGTTGTTGTACGAAAACTCCGCATACGGCAAATTATCGTCCCAACTAGATCCATAATCTAGTGCACAAGCTCTCAGCATATCTTCCAAAATCTGGTTGACTCTCTCGGTCTGTCCATCTGTCTGCGGATGAAAAGCGGTGCTGAACTCTAGCCTGGTTCCCAAAGTTTCATGCAACTGATTCCAAAACTTTGAGGTAAATTGGGTTCCTATGTCTGATACAATACTCCTCGGAACTCCATGCAAACAAATGATCCTAGTCATGTATATCTTTGCCAACTTAGCACTGGTGTAAGTGGTCTTAGCTGGAATGAAATATGCTACCTTCGTCAAACGATCAACTACTACCCATATTGAGTCATAACCTGCTTTCATCCTGGGTAGTCCCGTGATAAAATCCATGCCTATCTTATCCCACTTCCATTCGGGTATCGGCAATGGTTGCAACAATCTGGCTGGCTTCTGATGTTCTGCCTTCACTCTATGACATACGTCACAAACTGCTACATAGGCTGCAATATCCTTCTTCATTCCGGTCCACCAGAATGTCTCCTTCAAATCCAAATACATCTTGGTGTTTCCTGGGTGAATCGAATATGGTGAATCATGTGCCTCTTGCAAAATCAACTTCCTGATCTCCGGGTCATTTGGCACATAAACATAGTCCTCAAACCATAGGGTATCGTGCTCATCCTCACGAAATCCCTTCGCTTTCCCTTTGCTTAGTTTCTCCTTTATAGAAGCAATCTCCTTGTCAGATTTCTGAGCCTCTTTGATTTTATCCATCAATGTTGACCGAATCTCCAATGCTGCTACATAGCCTTTCGGAACTATCCCTAAACTTAGTTCACGAAGGTTTTCTGCTAACTCCTTGGGTATTTCCTTCGTTATTAACATATTGACATGGCTCTTACGGCTCAATGCGTCAGCTACTACATTAGCTTTACCGGGATGGTAATGCAATCTCATATCATAATCTTTGATGAGCTCCAACCATCTCCTTTGTCTGAGATTCAACTCCTTCTGCGTGAAAATGTACTTCAAACTCTTGTGATCCGTGTACACCTCACAATGATTTCCAATGAGGAAATGTCTCCACGTCTTCAATGCATGCACTACGGCTGCTAACTCCAAATCATGCGTGGCGTAATTCAACTCATGAGGTTTCAGTTGTCGTGAAGCATACGAAACAACTCTCCCTTCCTGCATAAGCACTGCTCCAAGCCCTCGACGTGAAGCGTCACAATACACCTCATAATCCTTGGTCTGATCTGGCAAAATTAACACTGGTGAGGTAACCAAACGTTTCTTCAACTCCTGGAAACTAGCCTCACACTCCTCAGTCCAATTGAACTTAGTATCCTTTTTCAACAACTCCGTCATAGGCTTCACAATCTTTGAAAAAAATTCAATGAATCTCCGGTAGTATCCTGCGAGTCCAAGAAAACTCCAGATCTCTCCAACTATCGTTGGTGCTTCCCATTTGGTTACAGTCTCAACCTTTGTGGGGTCAACTGCTATCCCTTCTCCGGATATAACATGTCCAAGAAATCCAACTTCCTTCAACCAAAAATCACATTTGCTAAATTTGGCATATAACTGATGTTCCCTTAGCTTCTCCAAAACCAAACGCAAATGTTCCTTATGCTCTTCTTCATTCTTTGAATAAACCAGGATATCATCAATGAACACTACGACGAACTTATCCAAAAATTCCATAAACACCTTGTTCATCATCTTCATAAAATAGGCAGGTGCGTTAGTCAATCCAAATGACATAACGGTATACTCATATAGTCCATATCTCGTGGTGAATGCTGTATTAGGAATATCCTGTTCCTGAAACTTCAACTGGTGGTACCCTGATCGCAAATCGATCTTGGAAAACACTTTAGCTCCTTGCAAACGATCAAACAGATCATTAATCATTGGAAGTGGGTACTTATTCTTGATGGTTACTTCATTCAATCCTTGATAATCAACAACCATCCTTAATGATCCATCCTTCTTCTCCACTAGAAGTATGGGTGATCCCCAAGGCGAAGAACTTGGGCGAATGTAACCTTTCTCCAACAACTCCTTAATCTGATTCTTAATTTCCACCAAGTCCTTTGCTGGCATCCGGTATGGTCTCTTCGATATTGGTCCAGTCCCTGGCAATAACTCAATCAAAAACTCAATGTCTTTATCCGGTGGCATGCCTGGCAACTCTTCCGGAAATACATCAGGAAAATCCTTTACCACAGGTACTTCCTCCTGCACAACTCCTGTTAGGAAATTTACTTGTGTCCTATTTGGCACATGCCGGGATACATACTTGATCCTTCTTCCTTCTGGCGTTGTAAGCAAAATTGACTTACTAGCACAGTCGATGTTTCCTCCATACATCGACAACCAATCCATACTGAGGATTACATCCAATCCTTGAGATTCCAATACTATTAGGTCTGAGGGAAAAACATAGTTACCAATCCTTAATGGTAACCGATTACACCTTTGTCTAGCCATAAACTCCGCTCCTGGTGAGCTTACTAACATGGGCGACCTAAGGGCTTGGGTTGACAGGTTATATTTATCCACAAATCCCCTTGATATGTATGAATGCGATGCACCAGTATCGAAAAGAACGAGTGCGGTAAATGACTTAACCAAAAACTTACCGATCACTGCATCAGGCTGATCTTCAACCTCCTCCACGTTAACGTGGTTCACCTGTCCCCTATTGAAAGGGTTCGGCTTCTTCCCTGAGCTTCCATTGCCATTTCCATTCTGGCCTTCAGGACATTCATTGGCATAATGTTCGGTCTTGGAACACTTGAAACAGGTGACTTGACTCAGGTCTCTCTTGGATGGGGTTGATGGGGTGGTCCGGTTCTGGCCGTTGCTTCCTCCATTCCCATTACCATTCTTGTGGCCATTGTGGTTGTGCGAACTACTTCGTCCATGGGTATGCTGAAACTGAAATCCCGATTTAGGGGTAAAACAGGGCTTCTGCTGGGCTCCAGAGTTATACTTCCCCTATCCATACTTCCTCTTGTGGTTCTCAATCTGTTGTTGCTTCCCTTCAATCATGATGGCACGATCTACCAACTCCTGGTAGTTTCTAAACTTGCTACCATCAACTTCATGCTTAACTCATCATTCAATCCTTCCAGAAACTTCTCCTGCTTGGTTGCATCCGTAGCAACGTCATCTGGGGCATAACGTGCTAGCTTGCTGAAGTCGTCAACGTACTGGTCAACTGTCCTTCTTCCTTGGCATAAGTTGTGAAACTCACGCTTCTTCATGGCCATAGCTCCTGCTGAAACTTGTGCAGTGTGGAAAGCTTGCTGGAACTGATCCCATATGACAGTGTCAACTGGGAAGGTGGCTGTGAAATTCTCCCACCATGCTGCCGCGGGTCCCTCCAACAGATGTGCGGCAAACTTCACTTTCTCACCATCCGTGCATCCTATAGTGGTCAACTCCCTTCCTATCTTGCGGAGCCAATCGTCTGCTACTATCGGCTCGGTGCTACTAGAAAACACCGGCGGATTCAGCCTAAGGAAACGGGCTAAGTGGTCAACAGGGGGTGGTGGTGGTGGTCGGTTGTTGTTGTTGTTCTGCTGATTCGGAACTAAAATCTGCATCAATTGATTCTGCTGCTGGATCAACTGAGTGAGCTCCGGTGGGAATCCATTGTCATGTCTCAGAGGCATCTGAGGGTTTAGAAAAGAAGAGATATAAGAATAGAATGAGGTCTAAAGAGAAAACACAACCCCAATGCACATGAGCAAATTCACACAAAATCACTTCATTCATTCAAACAAGGGCTTACAATCGATATAGCTATCACAAAAGTGCTCCAACTATAGTGTTTACATGGGGGAAAATACTACTAATATTTGGTGGTCATCCAGAAATTTGAACCGACGGAAGATTCCATGATGTTCGCTCCAGCTTCGTCGTCAAAGTCGGGTTCACTTGGATCCGAATCGGTGTCGTCGATGATGATGTAGTTATCCGGGCATGCGACATACTCGTCTTCCTCCTTGGATGCTAACTTCCTCTTGAGTTCTTCAATCTCCTGCTTAAGATCGACGTTGTGTCTTGCTAGAGCTACGATCTCGTCCAAGTAGCCTTGCGTGTAGCCTTCAGCTCTCCTTCTAGATCGATGATCCTTGGCTTCGCATTCTTCAACTCCATCATATCATTGCACATCTGGTTCTCGTTGCATCGAATGTGCTGGTTTAACTCCTGGATGAATGCTGCAATGGATCTATCCTTCTTGGTGCTGATTAACTCCCATTGTTCATCTCGGCGTCCGCAAATCTGGTAGATAATGTCCTTGATGTCTTCTTGATAAACTTCTCTAATGCGTCCTATGGTGATATGGGCTTCCATGCTCCTTCCTAGACTCCAAGTTGGTGCATTGAAAACACTATCTATGGGCTTCGTGATTGGCGCGAATGTCCTTCCCGCAACATGAGCTTGAATCTTCCAGCGCTCCTCTTCAGGCAAAGTGGCGTTGAAGGTTCCCGTGAAACTTGGTAATCCAATGTTTAGGTACTTGGTGACTTCCTTCAAGTGAAATCCAAAAGGTGTGCCTTCATCCGGTTGAGCGTACTTAATCTTCGCGTCCTTCATCCTAAAGAGTAGAAAAGATGAGGAGTTAGAAAATGAGGAGAGAATAGTGATCTATGGCTTTAACTTAGTGGTCGTGTCCTACAGTCAGCGTGTGCTCTGATACCATCTCTGTAGCGACCAGACCTCAAACGGTCTGATCTCTGTGCTCCGGTGTCATCCATGGATCAGTAATGCTGACACCACACAGTACTCGGAGGATTTATAGCAGAGTAGCAATCACACACTTGTTACATCGAATGTCTCAAAAGAGAACTTATTACAATAAATAAGGCTTAAGGCCATCTAATAACGATAATAGCGGAAGGCTTGGAAGATAAGTGAGTTCATCAACTCCAACGGCATCACTGAGTATAGAACCACGACCTAAAAGTACCTTAATCGTCGTCTGAAAAGTCTGCAACATTAACGTTGCAGCCCGAAATGGGTCAGCACATGGAATATGCTGGCAAGGTAACACATAGAGAGTAATGGAATGAAACAGCTATACTATATGCATATTTGGCTGGTGGAAAGCTCTATGGTTACTGTTTTGCGTAAAGCCAGTTTTTCCCTACTGCAAAGGAATAAATTTATTTAACTATCATGGTGGTTGTTAAACATTGAGAATGGTTGACAGCATTCTCAATCCCAATTAAAAGTAATCATTAATAACCCAACAATATTAACTTAGAAGTAACATGATGAGATTCACATGATATTCAAGTACTAGATACTCAAGATTGTCCATAACCGGGGACACGGCTAATCATGATTAGTTTTTTACACTCTGCAGAGGTTTGCGCACTTTTCCCGACAAGACTCGATCGCCTCCGTTGGTTTTCTCGCACTACTGGTGTTTGAGAAACGGATGACCGAGACATAGTCTTTCAGAAGCACTAGCGCCTTACGATGGAGTAGACCGTACCACCTACATCCCCTACATCTTCTAGTCTACCCCTATTAGAGTTCGCAGGACTTAGTCAACTATGCCAGAGCCCATAATGGCTTGTGGCTGCACACGTAAGTATTTAGCATGAAAGATCTTATGATCCCTTTGAGCCTGGGTGGCGGTCCATAAAAAAAACAGGCAAGTCCTGATAGACATCAGGTGCCTCAATCCACCCAGATGTGTGTTTAAGTTGCCACCTTAGATAAACCATTAAAATTATCAATCTCACATCTGTCATGGATATCACTCACCCAATCCACGTCTACTATCATAGCATGGCATAATAAGCAAACGTAGAAGTAACTCCCAAAGGTTTCATAATAAACAGGTAATAGGTACTACCTCATCTACTTCCCGTCCCACAATTTAATTAGATCCTACTCATGCAATGTGTGAGGATGGATCTAATGCAATAAAACTGGGTTGTAGAAAAGGTATGATCAAAGTGTTACTTGCCTTGCTGATGATCCGTGAGTCCTAGAGATTCGAAGTAACAGGCGGCGCAATCCAGGTAATCTATCGCAGACAAACAACAAGCATACAATTAGTACTCATCTAGTGCACAGGTAAAACTCGAACAAGAGATCGAACCAGAAAGTTCAATTTAAGAACTCCGGTTGCAAAGAAAGAAAGAACCGAACAAAGAAACCGAAAACAAATGGTGGAAAACAACTCGGTTCTAGCAAGTTGAAACTAGGTCAAATTTTACCGTAGCAAAAACTTAGTTAAAGTTGATTAGTCGGAACGGCGGTTTCGAAACGAAACTCCAGGCGCTTGTATCACCTGATTCCGATAAACGAGCGAGAAAATAAACTAGAAAGAAGATCGGATCTGAGATCGCGATCGCGGAATAAATCCGACGAAAAGAAAAAGAAGAACGGTTGAACGAACGGACGTTCGTTAACCTAGAAGAATCCGGTGATCACATTCGTTAGGACGAACGGTCCGGCGAACGGTCTTGAGGCAACTAAATCGGAGAAGAAAACGGAACCGATCTAGGGTTTTGGGAAAAGAAAACCGAACGAAAAACCGATATAGAAAACCGGAACGGTTTAGAGAAGAAAAGAATCGGAACGGTTAGAAGAAAACGATCCGATGAAAAGAAAAGAGACGCGGCGCGGTGCTACCTCCGGCGAGGTCTCCGGTGAGTGGGCGTGGGGCGGCGGCGTCGGTGGCAAGGTGCGGCGACAGCGGTGGTGGTGATGGGCGGCGGTGGTGGTGGTGATGGGCGGCGGCTGCGCTAGGGCAGAAGGGCGGCGGCGGCGCGTGACGCAGGGCGCGGGGTGTGGCGCGGGGTGAGGGCGCGGTGGTGCTTGGGTATTTATATTGGGGAGGGGAAGGGTTTGCTTGGAGGAGGGATCAAGGAATTTGAGTAGGAAAAGGAAAGAAAAAGAGGAAAGAAAAAAAAAACAAAACGGAGTCCCAGTGGGACTCCACTAGGGCGGCGGCCAAGGCAGCGGCGGCCTGGCGCTGGCGCGGGAGAGGCCCGGCCGGCTGGGCCTTTGACCCAGGGCGCTGCAGGATTTATTTTTTTTATTTTTTTTAAAACGGTTCTGCGCGTGAAAAAAAAATAGAAAGAGATCTAAACGAACTCCAAAATTACTAAAGTAAATTTTCCCCGACTCCTAAAAACGAGTCGAACAAAATGAACTTTTCTCCGGGCCTAAAATGCAATTTTTGAAAACACGCATTTTTCCCTATCCAAATAAAAGGCAAATAAGACTCCGTCGAAACCAATGATCCTCTTTTCAAAATTTGAGAAGACTCAAATATGAAAATAACGAAATCTCCAACTCTCTCCGAGGGTCCTTGAGTTGCGTGAAATTTCTAGGATCGGCAAAAATGCAAGAAAATATGATATGCATGTTGATCTATGTATAACATTCCAAATTGAAAATTTGGGATGTTACATGATGCTGGTCATTTTGTTGAACTTCCACCGAAGAACCCCTATAGGTCATATAAAAGAGAAACCAGAGATGAGGTTAGTGACATGGAGCTGGTGCAGTACGGCGACCTCGCCTTAGATGCAACACCCCAACACACGAGCACCTCACATATGTAAGGGAACGGTGCTGGACGTCGTGGTGGTTCTGGACCAGCTCAAGGGCATGCCTGGCACCATTGAGACAGGCCGTGGGGGCTGGCTGGGGGAGGTCATGGTGGTGGTGACACATGCCAGAGTGAGGAATGGTGACCCACACAAGAATTTGTAGCAGCTGAGGTGGCATACGTGCACGGGAGGAGGAAAGCAACCACACATGGGGGCGGCAAGCAGTTGGGATGGTGCGCTTTTCCTCTTGGTTATTTATCAATTACATAGCTCCAAAAGAAAGGTAAGTGATACAACTACTAGCAATGTGCTAAAAGAACATTAGTATCTATTAGTTGGGAACCATGTGTATTTGCCTCTCTATATTCAAAATTGCTTCAATTGATGGCTCATTGGATAACATGCATGGTCCTTATAATTGTGAAGGTAGCAGCAGTTCTACATTAGAATTCCGAGAGAAATTTCTACAAAATTCATTAACCAAACTGACAGTATGGTGCTCATTCTCAAGCACAATGACAAGTACTTGTTTGTGCTATATGAAGGAGATGGAAACACAAAGGAAATCAGACTCACGATCGGGAAGTAGATGAACTGAAAAGCATAGAAAATATGAACTTGTGCATCTTGTTTTAACTTCATCCTATGAAAAAGGGACAAATATGGGAGATGAGTTTTTGTCAAGATGAACTTACCAGGGTTTGGTGTTCAAACTTTTAAATGTTTGTGCTACCGGAATAGAGAATAGCAGCATGCCTCGACCAGATCGGCGACTTCCTCACGGGCGGCCTCTCGTACACCGCGAGGGCAACACATACACACACGAACTGACCAGAATACACAACACGACCGGGTAGATAAACAAATTTTTGTATTCCACATCTAGTAATACCTAGACTAGCTATCACATGTGTTCATTATAGTAAATCGAGGCAAATGAGATGGTAATCCTTCTCTTCATTTTCTTTTTCTCTATCCTGCATCAGTTCAGAAATCCAATACAGGTTTTAGTTCAAAAGAGAATTTCATCCATGCCTTGACTGACTAGTAGTAATTAAATAATCAAAATAAGTTTGTGCTAACCAGTTTATGTACTCTCAATCAGTCCAAATAATCTAGCATTTAGTATCGACTATTAATCAGTTCGACAAACGAGGTTGTTAACGAGCCCATTAACGATAAAAATGAAATCAGCTAATAACTTACTGGCCGAATCAAATTTTAGTGTTTTCAAGCAGCAGCAATAGTCGGACTGATGGAGACATCCATGGGTGATATATAGTTGAACTTCCATGATGTGCAAATAAGAGCATGACTTCTGTACTTACTACACGAGCATGACTTTTGTACTTACTAGACAATACTACGCCAACAAGTATCATGCTATGTGAACTTTTGTGATGGATGACCTTTTAGTTTTTATTATCAGTACTTATTGAAAATAAATATCTAAACCACCAGACTTGGGTGTGGGAACCAAAATTCAGAAGAGCGGCATCTCAATAGGGATTACACTAGCATTGACATTCTGACAATAGTGAGGGCTCAAATGACAATCTAAATCTATAAATAGTAAAGTGTATACACTTCTTTTAACCAAGAAAGTAATAACTTGTTTCTATGCTAATCTGGAGACAGTAAGGTTCAGTTTTTGAAAGTAAGCTGCTACACCCAGTAGGGACCCAGTACACTCAGTAAGAATTTTATCTGCAAGGCAAAATGACACCAAGATTCTACAACAAATAAATCATATAAAATAACCCAAATAATCAAGAACTTCCTGTATGTTAATTTTTGAACTCCCTTGAATAAAACTGCTCGCTTTTTTCTGTTGCCTAAGCCACTTACATACAAACAGAAATAAATTTGTAGACCAAAGGACTCAACAAATTGAACCATTAATTTTCCAACCAGAGAACTGTAGGAGTTAGCAAAAGCAAACTATTTCCTCAACGATTTTCCAACCAGTCACATATTTTTAAACGAAACCAACTTTTTTCAATGAACTTCTTTAGGTTTATGTGTTCGAACTTACCAACTTTCCAAACAAGTACTTAGCTCGCTTATCTTCTTTCCTTCATGATGGAATTAGAAGTTCACAACATAGAAGCAATAACACATGGGTCAACTAGGACAAACAACAGAACACAAAACTAAACAGAAATTAAACCAAACAATAGGGCACAGTTTTACTCTCTAGTATACTAACCACTGCAGAATATTCAGTACAGTGGTAATACTAATTTGCTCATCCATTTGGTAATTTCTTAAGGTTGTGAAAGTAGATTTTTAGAAGTTTCATGAGAAATCAATTTTTTTCATCTCATACAAGTGAATGAATTGTCCCTGCTTTGGTCTGCTTATTGCTAACCATCAACAAACATTCTAGAGGGACTACAAAAAGATTAAAGAGTACTATATAAATTTTTTTTCTGGCAAATTATGAAATTGATCTTAAACCATTTTAGAAGATGCTCTTTTGTATGCAACTTTTCTCTAAGTCCATTCGATACAAATAAAATACCATCAGATTGGGGGCAAAGTTAGATCATGTTGTCACATGCACAACTGAGCTAAGTTGATATCTGCATCTCTAATATATTTATTTAGCTTGCCATTTCATTAAACAGGTGCTAGGCACCTTGACTTCTCAACTTTCATGATCTTTCGAGATGAACAAGTGCAATTTTTTATGGAACCAAACTTCTGAACTTTTTCCAATACACTCTTTGCACGTGTGGCGGCATGCACCAGTGCCGACAAAAGCTCGTACGTGAAGGAGCATGGCAGGATGAGCTCGGATGGATAAGGGAGGAATAGTTGGACTGATGTGAGCCCAATACCTGGAAGAGGACCGGAGGAAGTAATCCGTGTGGGCGGCAGGGGCTGTCTATAGAACTGAGCTTTTTTTCTTGTAGTCCGTCCAACCTCCCTCGTGCTGTAGTACAGAGAGAAACAAATTAGTGAGAGAAAAGAACAATAGAGAGAAAAGAGATGTATGTCCTGCTGCTGTTATTTTTGTTGAACTGCAACTGAATGTCATAATGAAGAGAAACTGGAGAAGAGGTTGCATGTCAGTGGTGCTGGATGCAGAGGACTATGGGCGTGGGGGGACTATTGTGTGGCGCGGAGCTGCTCGCCGGAGGGAGCGTCGGGCACTAGTAGAGTTGCTGGAGGGGGAGGGTAGGTGAGGGGCGGCGCTAGAGCTAGCCCAGCGGTGGAGGTGTTCACCATCGCCGTGGGAGGTGACGACCTCCATGACCTCGATGTTGCGCCGCAGGGATCTGCGGACAGGGTAGCGGTGGGGGTGCTGAAGGGACCACGACCGCACATGAGGTAAGGCGCACCGGCGGCGAATGCACGTCGCTTGGCCGAAGGAATAAGGAGGAGCGGGGGCGGTGGCGCGCTTGGCCGCAGGAGGGGGGCAGGGGCAGCGACGCGCTTGGTCGGAGGTGGAAGGAGGACCGGGGGCGGCGACGCGCTTGGCTAGAGGAGGAAGGAGGCCCGGGGCGGCGGCGAGCTTGGCCGGAGGAGGAAGGAGGCCTGGGGCGGCGGCGCGCTGGTGGGAGCAGGCTCGGGCGGCACCGGGATGCAGGGGTGGACCGGGGTCCTGATGGAAGATGATGGGGGTGTGGGGGCTTCGGTCAGTTTACAAGATTCGCGTCGATCGATCTATATAGGGTGCGAGGGTAACAGAATATTATTCTGTTACTAGTAACAGAATAGTCCAGTCCTATATATATATATATATATATATATATATATATTTCATCGAATGTCTCACAACCACCATTAATTAATTCACACATATATACACACATGTATATATATATACAATTAGCTAGCTATATACAATTACTCCTAATTGGCGCCTTCGGAGCCAGTGGCATTGGCCTAATTGGTGCCTTTGGAGCAAGATGACAATTGGAAGTGGTTCATGGGGGCGGTAGCGGGTAATAGTATTCTCCTTTGGGATCTATGACCTGGTCGAGCAAAAATCCCGCTATTTCCACTTGAATTGCTTCTATGCGCTCCTCTGCTAGGAGCTACTCCCGCACCTCTCTGAACTGTTAAGAAGGAGATCAATATGCATGTCTATTATTTGTGTGACTAGATATCGATAATGGTGTGAAAATTGTGAATAGTGTTCTGACAAATGTACCGACTCCTGTCTTTGAGATCTGCTCCTTTCGGACGCCATCATGCGAATGTTCTCACAAACGTAGTATGCACACAGATTATTCCCCGGCGCCTGATTCAGGGCCTTTACGAGAATGGAATTTGATCAGATAATAATTAATCAAGCATGATAATTAAAGAGATGGCAGCTAGCTAGCTAGTACTACTTAATTACTTACCTTGGGCTGATACCATTTCATCTTTCATTTCCATTGGCCTGTAGTGACGCTGATGAACTTTGCCTAAGCCCTACCCGCTGACAAAGAAAATGAATAAAGGGGTTATTAAATAGTTCATATCAGGGAATGATGAACTAAATAGGCTGAGATACAGTAAATAATGACTGAAATTACCTGTTGACTATCCCAAACAAGATGGTGTAGTCACTTTGTTTTTTAAGTAATGAGTCTAGTATTTCAACTATTCCTTCATCAACTTTAATGATTAACAAGATCCAGTGAAATATGCATGCACACACGTTTGCATGTCTTAATTAAGCAGGCATATGTAAGAAAAAACATGTAGCTAGCTAGTAGGCAAAAACAGAATTTGTAGTACAAGACAGTGTGACTCACTCGAAGTTGTAAGGATGTAGTATATCTTCATTGGTATTGAGGCGCTTGAGTAACTCTAGTATGCTTTCCTCTACACTTTTTTCATAATATGGATCTAATTTCCATGTGTATTCATTAATGGTATTTGGGTCAATGAACCCAATGCCATAGCGTCCACCTTTTTTCATTTCATACATCATCATCCTGCATATCCTCCCAGCTTCCAATGGAATTTTCAGGCAGACTATTTAGCCAATGTCGAGCTGGCGCTTTGAGTTTTAGAGGGAGGTGTTTTATGGCGTGGAGGTCATCTCTGCGGGCCATATGGATGTGGAGAATGAAGACCTCGATCCACACCGCGGGGTCCGTGGTTCCATCGTATGATTCTATGTTCACGGGCTTGAATCCTTTGGGGAATTCGTGATCCAGGACCTTGTCAGTGAAGCAATGAGGGTGTGCGGGGCCTCTATATCGAGCTGTATCGTGACGCAGCTCTAATAGAGTCTATCTCCGGTGTTCGGCCCCCGTATGACTGGGTTTGTCATTTCCAAATAGGTGGCCATGGTCGCGGGTCGAGGCACGTCCTTGCGATCCGTAGATTGATCTTGTATGTCCTGCTTTATTGTTCAGGTTCTGCCAGAGGTCATATGTATGGCCGTGGGCTAATTTACCTCTGGCTAAGTGATGAGGCGGGGCGGGCTGGTGTTCGGCATGAGTTGCCATTCTTTCCCGACCACGTGGTGGTCGGTCGACCGTATTGTGCAATGGTGGTATGTACTCCGGCGCCTCCTCGTCGAACTGAGGTAGCAATTTGCATTTTGGGTAGCTTTTGGTTGGGCGCTTGAGGCCGTACTCTTCGGCTGCTAGGACATCAGTCCATTTATCATTGAGTAGATATTGGTCAGCTTGAAGCTACTGCTACTTCTTTTCCAGGCTCCTTGTCGTGGCTATTAGGTGGCGCTTTAAGCGCTCCTGCTCAAGAGGTTCCTCGGGCATGATGAAATATTCGGTGCCGAGGCTCACCTCATCTTCGATGAGCGGGAGGTAATTATCGTCCGCCAAATCTTCGTGCGTGGCCTGTTTAACAGGGCTAACCTTCTCATCTTCCCGTTCATCTTGTTTTTTTTGCTTTATCAACGGGGTCTTCGTTGTCTTCGGCACCATCCGAAGTGTCATATTCTCCTGTGTTGGTGTTGCTGTCTTTACTTCGGCGTGATTTAGAGCGGCGGCGCTGACGCTGGCGCTTGGATTGTATTTCGGAAGGTTTATCCCCAACTGGGTCTTCCTTATCGCCGCCGCTATTCTCCTTCGGTGCATTCACCATGTATACATCATACGAGGAATTGCCCGTCCAGCATCTAGTCTCCAACTCTCCACCATGACTTGCGTCTTCATGCCGTCCGTGTTGACTTGCATGCCCTTGTCGACCATGTTTTTGTAGCCGCGGCCCGTTCCTCGCCTTGATGAATCACGTGAGCCCGTTGCCCGACCACGTGTCTGTCACCACCGTCATCCCCGGGTGCTCCCCCAGCACGATCGAGGAGATGATCGCGATGAGGCGGCCCCGATTGATGGCAGCCCCCACGCCGTCCACCATGCTGCTTCGGTCCATGTCTGTGTCGAACACCACACCAAGGTCGGTGCCGCGGGTCAGCACCGCATGGCGGGTCAGAGATATCGCCTTGCGTTCTCCGGGTTGGGCATATGGTTCGGGAACATGCCGTCTAACTCCAGGTGTAGGCTATCGGTCGTGTTGGTGCCTAGCTTCTCAAGCACGTCCCATGCAAAGAACCCGCCGCAGCCGTTGCCGACGCTCACAATGACCTTGAAGCCCTCGAGCTGCGTGTCATAGTGTGTCGGGTGGGCCACACACTCCTTGATGATGTCCCGGAGGTGCTTCACGTAGGCGCTAATCTGGTGGATGCGCATGACCACTGGAGGCATGCCGAGGCCAACGCCGCTGAGGCCCAGCTTCCTCGTGACCACTACTGGAATAAAAGCCCTAAGATGACGTCCTATTCTATGTCGACGGCTTTTTGTTGGGGCCAACAGCATAGACTGAGATATGCCGACAACCTAGGGAAAGCCATAATTGCATGTCGCGTGGTCGTGGATCGACCAGTAGAACTTACAACGGCACACCATGACCGCAAAGCCGGACACAAACACTCGACCAAACGATTGGCATGGGGTTGGCACTGAGGAGCTGCCCAGGTCGAACTCATGCCTGGCCCACGGCAACGGCACAGACGGCGCGCCGGCGGCGTGGCAGTACCACGGGGTTGTGTCACCCGACTCTGACTCTTATTTGCCGAGAATGACCTTCGTGCACCAGCTCTTTCTAGGTGAATCTTGATGGCATCAATTTTTCCATCGTGATTTTGTGAAGGCGAGCGAGGGCCGATCAAAATCGGTCAAAGACCAGGCAAAAAAGGAGACATGCTTCTATTAAATCTTAGCCGATAATTTTGTGGTAAACGTAAAATCAATGGATACAAAGGGATGACGTATGGAGAACTATGAAAGCGTCCTCCCTTTAATATTAGGTATAGAAGTATCTGTTAAATATATGATGACAATAACAATAATATATAATAACATGTAAAATAATTTAAATATATATAATATAGTTAGAAGGGAAACATAAGTTGGACCAGGTGTTCCTATTCTTATATAGAAAAATAAAACAGACCTCTGCGTTTTCTTCAAAAAAATACATAAATTGGGTTGCCGATGTTTCAGGAAAAATAAAACCTCGGATGGGAGGTCCATAGGCCGGTCGATACATGATGGTCCTCAAGAAAATACAAACAGGCCTATGGACCTCCCATCCGAGGTCGTGGGCTGCGCATATTAAAAAAAAGCCTAGACGGGGCATCCCAAAAACCAGCTGATACTTGCTGCCCAAGTGATAATAAATGATACCTGCCAGCTCCCCGGCTTCGTTGTGAATTTATCTCCTATAGTAACTACGTTGAAGCACCTAAAAAATGTAACTATGTTGACAAACCCATGGGCCCCAACGTCAGTATAGCATTAGGAGGAAGTATTTTTTTGATGAGGCACTTGCTTGCGTACGGCCATAGACCTGGTGGGTCCTGACTGTCCGCCTCTCCATATACAGTCCTCTCTAGATTCCTCTCGTTTGTTAAGCATGTTCACAACAGCAGACAGCGGTGTCGCAGCGAGCGCACAAAGGCGCAGGAGAAGATCCGACCACCTGAGGAAGTGCCTTATTAGTAACGAAACAACTAAACTAGCCTAGTGGCCGAGTGACACTACCCGTCAGCTGTTCCGCCTGGGTTCGATTCCACCTTTGCAGAGAAAATATCTCCAGAAATTTTGCCTCTGCCTTTATTGACATGTGGGTCCCAATTGTCATCTATGCACACCATGTCCAACACTTGCCAAAACTTCGTCCCTCATTTTCTCTATTTTTCGCACACTCGACATTGTGTGGGCATCTTGAAAATAGCATATCTTTTTGATTGTGCATCATATGAAGATGTGCTATGCATGAATGTTGATCAGCAAGATGTTAACTGGCTGGTAGTTCCAGTTTCGACCATGAATAAAACTTCCAGCATGATGTTGACACTGTTTGAAAAGGCCTTGTTAATATAAATGCTCTGCCTCTGAAAGTTGCAGTTTCTTATCTGAAACTTAACTTGGAGTTTCTTATCTCAAACTGAAACATGCAGTTTCTTCTCTGAGAATCACCTTTCAGCGACTGAAAGGTAGGGGAACCTCTCCTCTCCATCATCTCCATTCCAAAACCACCGTCTCGCCTCTCCCTCTTCTCCATTTCAAAACCACCCCCTCTCCTCTCCATCATCTCCATTCCAAAACCACTATCTCACCTCTCCATCTTCTCTATTGCAAGTCCACTGTCTCTCCTCCCATCTTCCAAACCTAGCACCGGACCACTCAAAAGGACATCTATGGAGGAGATGCAGCAGCGAATCGGGCAAATCACCGGTGGCAACCAGGAAAAGTTAGCCAGGTTGAAGGAGATCCTTACTTGGTTTGACAATGAGTGGGAGATTTCGAGGATGGTGAGGGCCATGTGGCAGTGTATACAAAAGAGCGAGACGATGGCGATGAGGGCGACGATGTACTCCTCGGCGGCAGTCACGCCGCAGTCCTTCAAGTTCATCGAGTATCTCCTCTGGCGATGGAGTAGACAGATTCGCCCGAGGCGAAAGTCAGGCGGAGGTGGTGGGCGTACAGGTCGAAGGTCGAGCACCCAGAGGATAACGAATCTGTCGAGTACGGTGTGTCGTTCATGAAGGTGCAGAGTGAGTTGGAGCCACAAGAGTATCCGTTCTCCCACCGCAAGAGCAGGCTGGATGGCGCGACGTCGGTTCCCCGCCGTTCTCCATGGTTCCCTCGACGCCCGCCTCGTTTCAACGGCGTCGGTAGGGTTTAAGGTAAGCTTTGCACTAACCTAATCTTCCATCTGCGCATGCTTACAATTAGTCTCCGAGTACTAGGCCAATCACCCTAAAATAGCTCTGGACCTTTGGGTCAAAGTTGTGACACTGTGTAGAAATAAAGAAAAATAGATTGGTGCTTCTTTCAGAAAAGAGGACACCCCTAGAAAACTGCCAATATAAGCTACTAGTATTTTTTAAGTCTAAGCTACTAGTATTTGGTTAGAGGATTTGCTGTCGAGAAAGATCCATCCACAGTGAGCGCCACACATCCCACTGATGGTGGTGGATGCCAATGCTTAGATGGAGCAGGGTTGGTGTTAGTAATTTTTACTTGGCACCTCGCACTCTGCATATATGCCTTCCATCCGTACATTTGTGCAGTTCCACCAAAATGCAGCTGAATAACCCTATTTGCACAGATAATGAAAAGGCGTGATTATATTATAGTGGCACTAGTTGTTGAAACATACACTAATAAACAGAAGAAAATATTACATCATACTGGAAATCGACCCAAGTCTCCCCGATACACCTACTGCCAGTGATGAACATCAGTGTACATCGGTAGTACAAGGAGGGGCCTTGAGACATTCAAATCTCTACTTTTGTGCAGATCAACTAAAATTAAGCACCCCGGTTTGCAGAAATGCTTAAACATTAACAATGGGACTAGTTGATGGAACATACATTAACAAAGAGAAGCACTTTCTTTATCTACATTGGAAATGAAATGATACAGAGGACACTCGCTCTATTTTAACTGTATTATTACTTCATTTTCTCAGTGACACTACGGTCGAGCAGGTGGCAAACGAGGTGTACAGTGCGTCGCAAGGATGAAGGCCGGGGATGCTTAGACTGGGATGTTGAAGCTGGCTCTTTCAGTCCCTATCTTCCCCCTGATGTTTATGTGGTAGCATTTGGGTTGTAATCCAAACTTGGTCGAGCTGGTGCTGCATCCCCCTACCTACCTAGCTTATGTGGCGAACTTGTCTCTTGCTAGTACTCAGTCCGTTCTAGTAGTAGTTGCATAACTGCCCATTTACACTGAGATGTTGTCGGATAATGGTTCTCTATGGTTGGGTTTCTTTAATGAAATCATAGGGAACCCCCTCTTTTGATATATATGAAAAACAGTGTTACTAGCAGTGCCAAAACATTGCCTCAAATTAATAGTGCCACTAGATTAAGGTGCAAAATAATAACATTACTGCTTTATCATGGCAGTGCCAAAACAGTAGCACAAGAGCAGGATCAACATGCAGGATCTTTGGCAAACGGTCAGACCAAAAAGGAACATACCTCGTGATGGGAACCATATCTGCAGTCAACGCCATCGTAGAAGGGATGACACCAGTCACCAACATGGATGATTCAATTCATGGGACAATTTGGTGCAGTTCACCTAAAATGAAGCAATGTCCCATAAGCTAGCTTCTTCTTCTTCTTCTTCTTCTTTTTTTAAGAAAAGGGCTCCAGCCCCGATTCGATTTCCATCAGAAAACGAAACCCACAGAGCTTCTTCTTCATTAGTGGCAATAAAATTGAGCAACATCAAGGTTGGTCGTGAAGCTCCTGGAGAGTAGGCGGACCAGGATAGTTGCATATCTAACAAAAAGAAGCAACTTATCTTAATGAGAAATTTAGCAGGACATGAAAAAAGTGCCATTGATTTATATTACTGGAGGCATTACATTGAAACCAACATTGGTTTAACGTGTCCTTACTTTTAACAGTGCGACTGCTACATTTTACAAGTGGCATTACATAAGAGCGGCTTGGGGCAACTAACATCAGAAGAGGATATCTAGGTTGGTCCCATTGTTGTTCGGTATATAGCCACCTTATACTTTGTGAGGCTAGCAAATCTAGTGCTGGACTTACTCCGTTGACTTGTCCCCCAGTCCCCACTTTCTTTCCTTTTTCAACCAATAGATCGGGTTTATATTGAGTTTGTATTGCGTTCCCTTTACTTCCCTATTAGACCTAGAGGTCAGTTGGATAGCCAGTCTCTGCTACTTTCCACCCCCATTATTTCCTCTTTCGACCAAGTCCTAGATTCAGGTAACAAATCTTCCCCCACCCCCACCCCCTTTCTTACTTGTTTGAACCAAGTACTACTAGATTCAAGTGCATGAACTAGTTTTACCTCTTAACAATAAAAAATAAGGTGGTTTTCGAATAGCCGATCGATCCTATCTACACGAGGGGGCTGAGAAAGAGTTAAAGATACAAATGCAGCGACATCAGGAGCTCGGGAAGTAGAGCAAGGCCGGTTTCGAAGGAAGTTATACCAGAGGATCGCCGAGATGTCGCTAGGTGGGCAGCGGGAGGTCAGATCTGCCCACACTACGGCAGTAAGGAAGAAGGGGTGGGAGGCCCTCCCTCCCTATGGATGCTTCAGAGAGAATGGCAAGGCACGCTGATCGGGATGCGCCGGCACTCGGTAAGAGCCGTCGCCAAGGACGACCATGTGAACATTGCACCTTCTCACCTTCCCTGGGGAAGAGGATCCGGCTGGATCTGTGACCAGCGGTGAGTAGAGAGAGAGTGTGTGGCCACCGCTGTCATGTTTAGATCTGGAGAGGACGAGACAGTGTGAAGAGAGCAACACTAGCAAGCAAGCACGGAGGCTCCTGCCTATATAGTGGAGTACTAGTTTTCTTTTATCTACCCGCTGGAGCCGGCTTGACCTCGGCAATGACTGTCGAGAAGTCTTCATGCACGTGCCCTGGAGGCGCAGTTGTCGTCCTTTTGATCTGAAGCACCGGATTATAACATATAACACGAAAAAATGCCACATGACAATAAATCATAACCTCACTACCCAAAGGAGACAAGATGAATCCCGATGGACAAACTAGACGAGGATCAAAGCTCAAATTAAAGATAAACTCATAGAGAAGGGGTCCTTCGATAGGTGTCCTAATTAACATAGCCGGCTTGACCTAGATGGAAGCCGAGTAGTCTTCGTGCATTTGCCCGCAATGACTAGCCCAACTCAGTTCTCCCTGTTTAACCCTCGCAGTGATCTGAAGCACATGACACCTAATTTTGCGAGATGACAAGAAACCTTTTTTTAGATTTCTCACCAGAACTACAGCCCCATACAAACCAGCATGCACGATATGTAGACGATAGACAATCTAGGCACGTCTGCTGGAGTCTGGTCACATGCATGGATGAACTGATCTTCCGTGTCTTGCACGGATCATCCAGGTACCAATGTATGTACTTCCATTAACTCACCCGACTTGCGGGGCCAGGGAGTGTGCCTATGGTCGGTTCTCAATTGCGGTCCCACATGCGTGTGCAAACGCAATATGAGGCGTGTTCCATTCAAAGAGCAGCATGCCAGACCGACCGACCGTGTAGGCTGTGACGCGAACGCTATGGGCATGATGTATACTCCGTACATGTGTACCCCCGTTTTCTTGAGGCTTTGCTCCATGGCGCAATCCATGGATATAAAATTAGAATACTGTACTATTTAAAAGCCGAGGGCGGGGCCTTTCCCGCACGGTAGGCGGGGCAGTTCTGCCTAGTCGGTTCGACACAGATGTGAGAAGATGAGGGAGTAGGCTGCTGCAAATGTAGGGCTGTGTGATTTGAAAGTGAGTTACTGCTGGAAAGGTGGGGCCCGGTGATTTGACTTGCCATTATCATTTTAACTGCGGCACTACTACCGGCTTGAGTCTCCCGATTCCTGATCATCTCCATACAAGTGCCTTTCCCAATGCTCCACCATGTAGAGGCTGGCTCTTGCTTGAGAGCCCACTCCTCCACTTTTTCCTTGCCTCTTTCCCTCAGATATGCAAAAATGCCATGTAAAGTAGGCTTATAGCCCACTATTGTACTTGATCCTACAGGTGCTAAGCCTGCCACATAGGCATAACGTTGGATATGGCCTGTTAATTAGGAAGAGAGAGACTAGTTTGGTGACCCCAAGAAGAAACGGTGATAAGCGCATGTACCTAGATGAAGCAAACTTAGCAACAAAAATCTAAGCACCTGTGCATCGGGGACTTGAGTTGCTAAGCCATTTAATGCCCATAGCACCTCATCTAAGCACCATTTCATTGGAAGAGCTCACTCCTTGGCAAATGCAATAAATACTACGAGGAAAGAGATAGAGAGAAGTAAACAAAAAATACTCTTATAGCCAACCCTATAGCTAACCTTGTTGTATGAGTGACTAAGTAATGACTATGTATGACATGCCAACATCAGATAGCCTAACGCACCGTGTTAAATCTCCAAGGGCGCAACCACGCGAGCGAGGCGACGGTCGTGGTAGGCGCGACCATGATACGGGCTACTGGCAGCCCTTGGATCTGAGATCGAACGGTCGCATGCTAAGTTGCTGAAAATTTGCAGAATAACCCTCCAGGATAGGATATTCACCCATAGGTCTAGAATCACGCCATGCAACCGTTTGATCTCAGATCCAAGGGCTCTCGGAAGCCCGTATCATGGGAGAATGGAAAGCTTCGTATGACCTGTAATTTTTCCCGATGCTTGACATGACATCGAAAGCCATTTAATTGCGCGTCGAGTAGACATGAAATCTAATTGGACCCCCATAGTACTGTGCATGAATCCATTTATCCACCAGGCAAGCCACTACCCTACCATTCGCATGTGCCCCCCACTCGACATTTTTACAATCGATAAACCGCTCCTAGTTGTCCTGTCCTTTCACATTACGGCAGTTCCATTAATCCTAACCCTCCTACCAAATCCATGGCGTCCCAAATCTCCATGATCGGCGGTGAGTACAAGGTTAGAACCATCACCGGCAATGAGTTCTATGTCATCTACACCCGCTCTTCCGCAATGGTCAAAGAATGCCTTGCTCGCTTCAAACGCATGTTCGAAAACTCAAATGGTGAGTGGGTCGCTGGGCTAGATGTTGAGTACACCATAGTCTTGGGAAGCGAGAAGAATCTAAAGGAGGCAGAGAAGAAGAAGACGGCCATGATCCAGGTTTGCGTGCATGACTTATGCTTGGTCTACCACATACGCCATGCCGACGTTGAGTGCCAGGATTTTAAGAATTTCCTCAAGGACGGCCGAGTCAAATTCGTTACTGTAGACTTTAGGAACGACAAGGAAACCCTGGGTCAAATAGGCCTCATTGTAGGTGACCCCTTCGACCTCCAGAAGAATGGGATGGTGCCCTCCCGTGATCAGCCTTCAATGCTGACCCTGGCAGGAGCCATGGTTCATCCTTCGTACGGTACACTGAAGAAACCTCCGTTCAAGTTTCATCATGCATGGGAGTGGAATGTACTATATATAGACCACATCCACTACGCTGCAATGGTGGCTACCTTTGTTTCAATATCTACAAGGGTTGGATGAAGAGCAAGAGCCAAGTGTGTGGTTCAAGCAAAGAAGTATCGGCCAAGAGGAAGAGGGACAAGGACGAAGTCGAGGACGTGGATGAGGAGTCCGAGTAATGTGGCAGTGTCGTTGCTCATGGTGGTTCTAATGCGGTGTCTACTGGATTAGTTGCTTAGTTTAATTTCAGGTGTGCTTAGTTTTATTTGAGGGGTGTGGTGTGCTGAGCCCCCAGCAGAACTATGTTATATTTCTTCTCGTTATATTTCGTACATTACATCTTTTAGTTGGTATAGTACTACCACTCATTTCTTCACATTATATACGTACAATATATATGGCCAACATCATATAGCCAGCAGTTTAGTTGTCAAAGAATTTCAGGGTGCTTAGTTTTGTCATAGAATTCCAGTGTGCTTAGTTTTATTTGAGGGGTGTGTTGTGCTGGAGACTATTAACTTATCATTGTGAGAATCGGCTTATTTTTGTCATGTAACATGGTCAACGGGTTTGACATGAAAATAACAATGTCTAATGGCATTTCTAATATACGCTGCCTCCCCCCAGATTTTCTTTACAGAGGCAACATAGAACTATATGAGTGCCCTGTTAAATTTTGGAATTATTCCGGGTTTGTTTGGCCTTTTTTATACATTAATTGAGTTTCTAGTCATTTAATGTGCATAATTCAAATTTGAACTACAAGCACATGCTCCCGTGCACCAAAGTTGATTGAAAAATCACATCTGTGTCTTCAGGTGAATTTCTAGGTCACATGCAAGAAATGGGAATGAAATTCAAACATCTGGGCATCATGGTTCGGCCGAGAACATTGAGAAGCTTGGTTTTATAATTCTTGTAAATCCAGAACACGCCTGAAAATCATGAAACTTGGCATGGTGTCATGTCATGGTACTACCATGCTGTGGTAAAAAAATTGCAGAATAGGAGCAAGTTTTGGTATAAGTTTCTTGCAGACCGGAGCTTCTCTCAAGAAGGCTCGTGGTTCTAAGAGGGAACGTGTCACCTTTGTGTGCATAATTCAAATTTTAAATACAAGCACGTGCTCCAGTGCACCATAGCTGGTTGAAAAATCACATGTGTGTCCTCGGGTAAATTTCTAGGTCCCATGCTAGAAATGGGAATGAAATTCAAACATCTGGGCGTCATGGCTCGGCTGGAAACATTGAGAAACTTGGTTTTTTAATTCCTGTAAATCCGAAACACGCATGAAAATCGTGAAACTTGGCTTTGTTTCATGACATGGCACCAACATCCTATGGTAATTTTGCTATCCAATTTGTGAAGGCGCACACATTAACAATCAACAAAGTCATTTTGCAACAAGTGTTGTCACGTTACAATCGGAAACCGTGGGCGTTCTATTTACCATTTACGTGCCGCCACGCGTCCCCTTTTTTTATTAGCTAGGAGGCACCGTGCAGGGTAGCTATTTGAGTACGGGAGGCTTGCGAGCCCTTTGACCACCATCTATCGTCCACCTCTCCCCCAAGGTCTCCATTAATGGCCCCCGAGCCTCTGTTTAATGGCGTGGCAATGTCTCACTCGACTGAGATTTAAGAGAGAAAAAGGAAAAATTGAAAAGAAAATTTGGCATGGATCTTGATGTAAGATCCGACGGACCTATATAGCATATACTGCGACATATAGCAAGACTGGTGAATATATATAAGGACGACGAGAGTCGATAATAATTGTCTTACATAATTAGGAAGATAATTAAAAAATCCACATGCGGTTACGCCCGAAATACACAAGGGCAAAAGAAGAAGGAAGACGCATACAATGATTTGGCACGCTGATCTCTACTTTCTTTATGCGCTGCAGGTCGTAGAGACTAGTTCTCGCGGCGGGCGATGATCTCTTTCATCAGTTTCATGTCCTTAGTACGCTGCTTGGCAGCATCCCTGGATTCCTCCACCACCCTATTGCGCTCGATGCGGAGCATGGCATTCTCGTCCATAAGTTTCTTGATGATGACACCCGTCCTCTGCAACAAGGCAGCGGTCTCCTCCTCCTTCTTCGCCCTTCCGGTGATCTTCGCCCTTAGCAGGTCGCGCTTGCCCCGGAGCTTCGCATTACCCTCCCGTAGTTGCCGGATGACGATGGTAGCCTCGTCCTCATCCTCGCCCAGCCGGCGATCTGATCCATCTGGCTATGGACTATCGCATGCATCCGCCTATAAGAGTCCTCGCCTGCCCGCGAGAAATTTTTCCAGGCCGCCGCTGTGACGCCCGGATAATTAAGCTACAGTAACCCCACGCTAATGATGCCACGTCACAACGGTTACTGTTGTTAACCTCGCGATGTTTCGAAACCATTTCAAAATTCAATCCAAATTATTGTCAACAATAAAAGTTTTCAATTACTAAAACTAAAAGGTTCGGGAGGTGCCAAATAATGCGTAGGTAATTATGGTGATGAAACCATACTTTTATATATTGCTTTAATACTCTAAAGTGATTTAAATGGTAACAAAAACAATTAAGTAAATGCCTCTTTTCAATTAAGAAATCTTTAAACTAATTTATTTCGGGGTAAAACTTTTATGTTAGTGGGTGGTTTTGAAACATTATTTTAGGGGATGTTATCATATTTTACTAAACTAAAATTAAAGTGTATCTAAAATAAAACAGAAAATAAAATTAATAAAAAAAACAAATAAAAAAAAAGTAAAAGGAACCCCCTGCCTCGCTGGGCTTCGGCCCAGCAGGCCACCAGGCCGCCTAGCCGGCCCAACCGGCCACCCACTCCCTCCTACTAACCCTCACCCGGGGAAAACCCTAACCTACCTAACCCCACTCCCCATCGCACGTTCCCCTCTCCTCCCTCACTCCCCCTCGATCCGGATCGGGCCCCGACCCCGGTGCCCACCTCGCCGTAGGCGTCTCCCGACGCCGCCCCGCCCTGGCCGCCTCGCCGCTGCCCGTCATCGCCCCCCGATCCCATCGCCCCAGCGCCACCACCCATTCCTCCCCACCACGACGCGCCCCCCCCCCCGATCCAGATCGGATCGGGCCCGATCCCGACTCCTCGCTGGGCGCCAACAAGCCACGCCGCTCCCCACGCCAGGACGCCGCCACCTCGCAGGACTGCCTCTCGCTCCGCCGCTCGTCCCCGTCGACCTCCCCGAGCCTCCCCGAGCTCGCTGCCTTGTCCCCTACACCCGCAGTGAGCTCCCCCCTTCTCTCTCCCGCGCGCGTTCCGGCGCCCGGTTGCCCGCTCTGCCCCTAGGGCCGCGCCCCTGCTCCTAGTCGCCGGTGCTCAAGCTGCCGCAGCCGCGGCCTGGCCGAGCGCCCGCAACCCCGCGCGTGGCCACGACCCTCTGCTTCTCACGCCGCCCCACAGTCGTGCACGCGCGCGCCTGCGGCCACCCACGCGCTCACCCCGCTCCCCCTCTACGCTCGCCGCGCGGCGACCGCGCCCACCCGCACGCGCCCGGTGCGTGCCTTGCCTCGCGCCGCCCTGTCCCCCTGCCTGCTAGCTCGCGCGCCCCGTCGCACCTATCGCCGCGCGCGCCCGCCTCGTCGGCTCCAGCCGTGCCGCTGCTGGCCCCCCCTCCCCGCCAGTTCCACCCTGCCGCTTCCCCCCCCGCTGACCACCGTCGAAGTGTCCCCGCGCCGCCTCTCGCCCCGGCGTCCGCCGCTCCGGCCGCCTGGCCAGCGCCGTGGCCCCCGCCCGCAGTGCTCCCTCGGGTTCGGCCATGCCCAGGCGCATGCGCCCGTGACCGCACGCCCGCTAAGGCCCCCACTGGCCCTATGACAAAGGGGGCCCACCCCACAGAACAAAAAAAAAGAGAGAAAGAATTTTAAAAATATATAAATGTATAATAAATAAATAATTAATAATATAATTAATTAATTAATTAACTAAATAATTAACTTAATTAATTCTGATTAAATTAACTAATTAAGGTTAATTAACCTAATAACTAATTAACCTAATTAACTACTGTTAATTAACTAACAGAGTATGACAAGTGGGACCCACGCGTAAGTTTGACCAAGTCAACCCTGTGGACTGCTGATGTCAGCATGACATCATGCTGATGTCATTAATCTGTTTTTTTCGAGTTAATTTAAATAATTAATTAAATTCCAGAAATTAATAAAATCTTTAGAAAATCATATCTTTTAATCCGTAACTCGGATGAAAAAGTTTTATACATGAAAGTTGCTCAGAACGACGAGACGAACCCGGATACGCAGCCCGTTCGTCCGTCACGCATCCCTAGCATAGCAAACTCGCAACTTTCCCCCTCCGGCTCCTCTGCCCGAAAACGCAAAACACCGGGGATACTTTCCCGGATGTTTTCCCCCTTCGCCGGTATCACCTCCTACTGCGTTAGGTCACCCCTAGCACGGCGTATCACCATGTTATGCTTTGTGTTGCTTTGATTGCTCTGTTATTTATTATGTTCCCCCTCCGTTACTTTTTCCGGTAGACCCCGAGACCGCTGCCGGTACCCCTGTGATCGGCTATGGTGTTGACGACCCCTCTCTCTTGCTAGAGCAACCAGGCAAGCCCCCCCCCTTTGATCACCAGATACCACCTACTCTTCTCTATACTGCTTGCATTAGAGTAGTGTAGCATGTTACTGCTTCTTGTTAATCCTATACTGATGCATAGCCTGTCCTTGCTACTACTGTTGTTACCTTTACCTGCAAACCTAATGCTTAGTATAGGATGCTAGCTTATCATCAGTGGCCCTACATTCTTGTTCGTCTGCCATGCTATACTATCGGGCCGTGATCACTCGGGAGGTGATCACGGGTATATACTATATACTTTATACATGATACATGTGGTGACTAAAGACTGGTAGGCTCGTAGGAGCACCCGCGAGTGGATCTTTGAGGCGGAGCGACAGGGCAGGTTCCGCCACCTAGGAGAGAGGTGGGCCTGGCCCTGGTCGGTGTTCGCGGATACTTAACACGCTTAACGAGATCTGGGTATTTGATCTAAGTCTGGCCATTTGGTCTATACGCACTAACCATCTACGTGGGAGCAGTTATGGGTATCCCGGCGTCGTGGTATCAGCCGAAGCCTTCGTGACGTCAGCGACTGAGTGGCGCGCGCCGGATTGGACTGGAAAGCCACTAGGCTAGGTCTGCTTCCGGCCGCGTAGGCAACGTGCAGGTGTGCAAAGGGTGATGGGCCCAGACCCCTGCGCCATAGGATTTAGACCGGCGTGCTGACCTCTCTGTTGTGCCTAGGTAGGGCTGCGACGTGTTGATCTTCCGAGGCCGGGCATGACCCAGGAAAGTGTGTCCGGCCAAATGGGATCGAGCGTGTTGGGGTATGTGGTGCACCCCTGCAGGGAAGTTTATCTATTCGAATAGCCGTGTCCCTCGGTAAAAGGACGACCCGGAGTTGTACCTTGACCTTATGATAACTAGAACCGGATACTTAATAAAACACACCCTTCCAAGTGCCAGAGATAACCGGTGATCGCTCTCTCACAGGGCGACGAGGGGAGGATCATCGGTTAGGATTATGCTATGCGATGCTACTTGGAGGACTTCAGTCTACTCCCTTCTACATGCTGCAAGACGGAGGTTACCAGAAGCGTAGTCTTCGAAAGGACTAGCTACCCCCCTCTTATTCCGGCATTCTGCAGTTCAGTCCACATATGATACCCTTATTCCATTTGATACCAATGCATACATATGTAGTGTAGTTCCTTGCTTGCGAGTACTTTGGATGAGTACTCACGGTTGCTTTCTCCTTCTTTTCCCACTATCCCTTCTAGCTGGTTGTCGCAACCAGATGTTGGAGCCCAGGAGCCAGACGCCACCGTCGACGACGACTCCTACTACACCGGAGGTGCCTACTACTACGTGCTGCCCGCTGACGACGACCAGGAGTAGTTTAGGAGGATCCCAGGCAGGAGGCCTGCGCCTCTTTCGATCTGTATCCCAGTTTGTGCTAGCCTTCTTAAGGCAAACTTGTTTAACTTATGTCTGTACTCAGATACTGTTGCTTCCGCTGACTCGTCTATGATCGAGCTCTTGTATTCGAGCCTTCGAGGCCCCTGGCTTGTAATATGATGCTTGTATGACTTATTTTATTTGTAGAGTTGTGTTGTGATATCTTCCCGTGAGTCCCTGATCTTGATCGTACACGTTTGCGTGTATGATTAGTGTACGATTAAATCGGGGGCGTCACAAGTTGGTATCAAAGCCGACTTCCTGTAGGAATCCCCCTTCCACACTCCTTGGCCGAAGTCGAGTCTAGAAACTAAGGGATATTAAGGCCTCCTTTTAATAGAGTACCGGAACAAAGCATTATCACATAGTGAATACATGAACTCCTCAAACTATGGTCATCACCGGTAATTATCCCCATTATTGTCACTTCGGGGTTAACAGATGATAACACATAATAAGTGACTATAGACTTGCAAGATAGGATCAAGAACTCTCATATATTGATGAAAACATAGTAGGTTCAGATCTGAAATCATGGCACTCGGGCCCTAGTGACAAGCATTAAGCATAGCAAAGTCATAGCAACATAAATCTTAGAACATAGTGGATACTAGGGATAAAACCCTAACAAAACTAACTCGATTACATGATAGATCCCATCCAACCCATCACCGTCCAGAAGCCTACGATGGAATTACTCACGCACGGCGGTGATCATCATGAAATTGGTGATGGAGAATGGTTAATGATGACGATGGCGACGGATTCCCCTCTCCAGAGCCCCGAACGGACTCCAGATCAGCCGTCCCGAGAGGTTTTAGGGCTTGGCGGCGGCTCCGTATCGTAAAACGCAATGAATTCTTCTCTCTGATTTTTTTCTCCCGGAAAGCAAATATATAGAGTTGGAGTCGAGGTCGGAGGAGCTCCAGGTGGCCCATGAGGTAGGGGGGCGCACCCCCCACCCTCGTGGACAGGTGGTGAGCCCCCTGGCCTTCATCTTTTGCAAGGATTTTTTATATTTTACGAAAAGTTGTTCCGTGAAGTTTCAGGTCATTCCGAGAACTTTTATTTCTGCACATAAGTATAACCATGGTAATTCTGCTGAAAATAGCGTTAGTCTAGGTTAGTTCCATTCAAATCATGCAAGTTAGAGTCCAAAACAAGGGAAAAAGTGTTTGGAAAAGTAGATACGACGAAGACGTATCAACTCCCCCAAGCTTAAACCTTTGCTTGTCCTCAAGCATATCAGTTGATAAACTGAAAGTGATAAAGAAAAACTTTTACAAACTCGGTTTGCTCTTATTGTGGTAAATATGTAGAGCCAGCCTTCAAGTTGTCATCAAAGATTATAACTAACCACATTCACAATAACGATTAGGTCTCAAGTTTAATCATATCAATGGCATAGTCAACTAACGAGCAATAATAATAAATCTCGGATGACAACTCTTTCTCAAAACAATTATAATACGATATAACAAGATGGTATCTCGCTAGCCCTTTCTGAGACCACAAAACAAAATGTAGAGCACCTTTAAAGATCAAGGACTGACTAGACATTGTAATTCATGGTAAAATAGATCCAGTCAAGTCATACTCAATGTAAACTAACAATAATGAATGCAAATCACAGCGGTGCTCTCCAACTGGTGCTTTTTAATAAGAGAATGATGACTCAGCATAAAAGTAAATAGATAGGCCCTTCGCAGAGGGAAGCAGGGATTTGTAGAGGTGCCAGAGCTCGGTTTTGAAATAGAGATCAATAATATTTTGAGCGGTATAATTTCATTGTCAACATAACAACCAAGAGATGGCAAGATTTTCCATGCTACACACATTATAGGCGGTTCCCAAACATAATGGTAAAGTTTATACTCCCCCTTCCATCAACAAGCATCAATCCATGGCTTGCTCAAAACAACGAGTGTCTCCAACTAACAAGAGTCCTAGGGGGAGTTTTGTTTGCAATTATTTTGATTTAGTTTGCATAAAGCATGGGACTGGGCATCCCGGTGACCAGCCACTTTCTCGTGAGTGAGGAACGGAGTCCACTCCTCTTGAGAATAACCCGCCTAACATGGAAGATACGGACAACCCTAGTTGATATATGAGCTATTCGAGAATACAAAACAGGATATTTATTTAATGGTTTAGAGTTTGGCACATACAAATTTATTGGAACGGCAAGTAGATACCGTATATAGGTAGGTATGGTGGACTCATATGGAATAACTTTGGGGTTTATGGAGTTGGATGCACGAGTAGTATTCCTGCATAGTACAGGTGAAGGCTAGCAAAAGACTGGGAATCGACTAGCTAGAGAGCGACAACAGTCATGAACATGCATTAAAATTAATCAACACCAAATGCAAGCATGAGTAGGATATAATCCACCATGAACATAAATATCGTGAAGGCTATGTTGATTTTGTTTCAACTACATGCATGAACATGCGCCAAGTCAAGTCACTTAAATCATTCAGAGGAGGATACCACCCTATCATACCAAATCACAACCATTTTAATAGCATGTTGGCACGCAAGGTAAACCATTATAACTCATAGCTAATCAAGCATGGCACAAGAAACTATGATCTCTAGTTTTCATTGCAAACATGTTTATTCATAATAGGCTAAATCAGGAACGATGAACTAATCATATTTACAAAAACAAAAGAGGCCGAGTTCATACCAGCTTTTGTCATCTCTGTCAGTCCATCATATATCGTCATAATTGCCTTTCACTTGCACGACCAAATGATGTGAATACTAATAATAGTGCACGTGCATTGGACTAAGCTGGAATCTACATGCATTCAATAAACAGGAGAAAACAAGGCAATATGGGCTCTTTTGTCAGATCAACAATAATGCATACAAGAGCCACTTCAACAATTTAATTATGGTCTTCTCCTATCAACCCCTAAAGAAAAGAAAAGAAATAAAACTATTTACACGGGAGAGCTCCCAACATGTAAAAGAAGAATAGGAAATCCTTTTGGGTTTTCTTTTTAACTAATTAAAAGCTACAACTAATTTTTTTGGTTTTTCTTAAAGTTTATCAAACACACAAGAAGAAAGCATAAAAGGAAAATAAACTAGCCGGATGATACAATGAAAAAGCATAAGCACCGACATCTAGCAATGAGTGTGTGAACATAAATGTAATGTCGGTGAGAAATGCGTACTCCCCAAGCTTAGGATTTTGGCCTAAGTTGGTCTATGGCCACGGTTGGCCTGGCTGATATCCATAGTAAAAGTTGGGGTCATACTGAAATGCAGCGGCTATCGCCTCCTGAGCTGCAGCGTGGCGACGAGCGGCCTCCGCCCTCCTCTCGTACTCATCTGCCTCCTCTCTGGTAATAACATATCTTCCTTTGGCCTGATAATCAAAGAAGGCAGGAGCAGGGAGAGTAATATGGACAGGACGACGTGTCTCAAAGATTAGTCGATACTGGAGAGGTGATTCATTCCTCTCGACAAACTGGTGGTGAACCATAGCATTAAAGTCTAGGTAAGCAGGGGGTAATTCTATATCATCTTCGCGTATGGCTACACCGAGAAAATTAGCTATGCGGGTTGCATAAATTCCACCAAAGAAATCTCCATTAAATCTATTAAGATGCAACCTATGTGCAACAATGGCTCTCAAATTATAAGATTTATCTCCTAACACATCACTCCTAAGAATACTGAGGTCAGGGACACACATGTGACATGCCTCATCTTTACCATTAATGCATCTACCTATAAAGAGAGCAAAATAATGTATAGGAGGAAAGTGAATGCTCCCTATGGTAGCTTGTGTTATATCTCTAGATTCCCCCACAGTTATACTAGCAAGAAAATCTCTAAATTCAAATTTGCCAGGATCCCTGATACTACCCCATTGTGGAAGTTTGCAAGCAGTGGTAAAATCCTCTAAGTCCATAGTGTAAGAATTTTCATAAAGATCAAACAAGACAGCTGGAGAATTACGTGAAGATGAAAAATCAAACCTCCTCACAAAGGAACTAGTGAGATGGTGATACTGGCTGCACTTTTCTTCCTCGAAGCTCACCAGATCGGCGTTACGCAAATATGCGTCAAATTCTTCTTTAATTCCCGCTCGATCCATAAAATTTTCGGAAGGCCATTCACAATGACGCACTGGAGCGTCTCTTGGTGGCTCTTCATCAGCATCACGCATTGCAAGCCTGGGTCCTTGCTTCCTTGAAGAACCACCTTGGAACATTTTCCTAAGCATATTTCTTCCTCTGAAAAATTCTGATTTTTTTAATAACTTGAAAATAAAAGTAAACCAAACTCAATAATATTGATAGCAACTACTCCTACAAGTGCCTAGGGCCTATAATGCATCAAAACTACTTGGAACCATATAAATTTGACATGCAAGCTCAAGAACAGGGTCACCTAAGCAGCAAAATTTTGCAATGAATAAAGCACTAGAGCAAAAAATAATTGGACCAATGGAGGAGTCACATACCAAGGAACAATCTCCCCAAGCAGTTTTGTGAGAGGTGCTTTGAGCAAGGAGATCGAAAATGGCAGCAAAATTAGCTTGGACTCGGGTTTGAGCTGGATATTCGTGTTTGGCGGAGGAAGAAGGAGTGTGTGGGTGAAAGGATAAGTGGAGGAGGGCCACCATGGGCCCACGAGGCAGGAGGCGCGCCCAGGGGGGTAGGGCGCGCCCTCCACCCTCGTGGGCAGGTGGGTGACCCCCCTGCTGTGTTCTCAGTGCCAAATATTCTCAAATATTCCAGAAAAATCATATTTAAATTTTAGGGCATTTGGAGAACTTTTATTTTCGGGGTATTTTTATATTGCACGGATAATCAGATAACAGACAGAAAAATACATTTTTATTTTATTTAATATAAATAACAGAAAGTAAAAGTGGGGTACAGATGGTTGTGCCTTCTAGTTTTATCCATCTCATGATCATCAAAAGGAATCCACTAACAAGGTTGATCAAGTCTTGTTAACGAACTCATTCCGAATAACATGGAACCAGAGAAATTTCGAATAACACTATGTTACCTCAACAGGGATATGCACATCCCCAATAATAAGAATGTCATATTTCTTCTTGACAGTAGGAAGAGGAAATTCAAAACCTCCAAATATAATCGATGGGATTTTTCCAATAGAGTTGATACTATGAACTTGAGGTTGCTTCCTCGGAAAGTGTACCGTATGCTCATTACCATTAACATGAAAAGTGACATTGCCTTTAGTGCAATCAATAACAGCCCCTGCAGTATTCAAAAAGGGTCTTCCAAGAATAATAGACATACTATCGTCCTCGGGAATATCAAGAATAACAAAGTCCGTTAAAATAGTAATGTTTGCAACTACAACAGGCACATCCTCACAAATACCGATAGGTATAGCAGTTGATTTATCAGCCATTTGCAAAGATATTTCAGTAGGTGTCAACTTATTCAAATCAAGTCTACGATATAAAGAGAGAGGCATAACACTAACACCGGCTCCAACATCACATAAAGCAGTTTTAACATAGTTTCTTTTAATGGAGCATGGTATAGTGGGTACTCCTGGATCTCCAAGTTTCTTAGGTATTCCACCCTTAAAAGTATAATTAGCAAGCATGGTGGAAATTTCAGCTTCCCGTATCTTCCTTTTATTTGTAACAATATCTTTCATATACTTAGCATAAGGATTCATTTTGAGCATATCAGTTAATTGCGTATGCAAAAAGATAGGTCTAATCATTTCAGCAAAGCGCTCAAAATCCTCATCATCCTTTTTCTTGGATGGTTTGGGAGAAAAAGGCATGGGTTTCTGAACCCATGGTTCTCTTTCTTTTCCGTGTTTATTAGCAACAAAGTCTTTCTTATCATAACGTTGATTCTTTGATTGTGGGTTATCAAGATCAACAGCAGGTTGAGTTTCTATATCATTATCGTTACTAGGTTGAGCATCATCATGAACATTATTATTAGCATTATCACTAGTTTCAGGTTCATTACCAGATTGTGTTTCCGCATCAGAAATAGAAATATTATTTGGATTCTCAGGTGGTTCAATAATAGGTTCACTAGAAGCATGCAAATTCCTATCATTTTTCTTTTTCTTCCTTTTAGAAGGACTAGGTGCATCCACATTATTTCTCTAAGAATCTTGCTCAATTCTCTTAGGGTGGCCTTCAGGATACAAAGGTTCCTGAGTCATTCTACCACCTCTAGTCATAACTCTAACAGCATTATCATTATTCTTACTATTCAATTCATTGAGCAAATCATTCTGGGCTTTAAGTACTTGTTCTACTTGAGTGGTAACAATATATGCATGTTTACTAATAAGTTTAAGTTCACCTTTGACATTAGCCATATAATCACCCAAGTGTTCAAGCATATTTGAATTGTATTTCAATTGTCTACCAAAATAAGCATTGAAGTTTTCTTGTTTAACAATGAAATTGTCAAACTCATCTAAGCATTGTCTAGCAGACTTATAACGAGGGATATCACCTTCATCAAATTTATAGAGAGAATTTACCTTTACTACCTTTATCGGGTTATCAAGACCATGTATTTCTTCAATAGGTAATGGATTAAGATCATATGTTTCTTCAACAGGCGATAAATTAAGACCGTGTATTTCTTAAATGGGAGGTAAATTCTTAACATCTTCAGTTTTAATACCTTTTTCTTTCATAGATTTCTTTGCGTCTTGCATATCTTCAGGACTGAGAAATAGAATACCCCTCTTCTTCGGAGTTGGTTTAGGAATAGCTAGGCTCAGGAATTGGCTCCGGAGGTGTCCAATTATTTTCATTTGTCAACATATTATTCAATAGAATTGCAGCTTCATCTGGTGTTCTTTCCCTGAAAACAGAACCAGCACAACTATCCAGGTAATCTCTGGAAGCATCGGTTAGTCTATTATAAAAGATATCAAGTATTTAATTTTTCTTAAGAGGATGATCAGGCAAAGCATTAAGGAACTTGAAAAGCCTCCCCCAAGCTTGTGGGAGACTCTCTTCTTCAATTTGCACAAAATTATACATATCCCTTAAGGAAGCTTGTTTCTTATGAGCAGGGAAATATTTAGCAGAGAAGTAATAAATCATATCCTGGGGACTACCCACACAACCATGATCAAGAGAATTAAACCATATCTTAGCATCACCCTTTAATGATAACGGAAATATTTTAAGGATATAAAAGTAACGAGTTCTCTCATGTGTAGTGAGCAGGGTGTCTATATCATTTCATTTAGTAAGATGTGCCACAACACACTACTAGGGAAAAGGCTACTAGCAGCGCGGGTACCCGCGCTACTAGTATCGCGCGGGTACCCGCGCTACTAGTATCGCGCTATAGCTAATAGTTAGTAGTAGCGTGCGAGGAACCAACGCTACTACTAACTTTGTTAGTAGTAGCGTGTGCCACCCACGCTACTGCTATTACAGACTCGCGCTACTACTAATGAAGTAGTAGTAGCCTGCCTACAATACCAACGCTACTAGTATCCTAAATACTAGTAGGGCACTTTTTTCCCAACGCTACTAGTAGCAAATTAGGAATTAAAAAAATAAAAATAGATGCAGTATTCATGAATGGGATCAGAGACACGTCCAGTGCAAAATAAATTTCACAGAACCATCTTAACACATGCAGTGTTCATGGATGCAACATTCAACATCTCAACTCGAAGAGATCACGAGGACACACACAACCATCATCAAAAGGTTGGTACCTTCCCTAGCGTTTCACCATCAACCTAACCAGACCACTTCTCTAGATGTATGTACAAAGCGTCGAGGTTCTCCACCTTGAGGAACTCCGGACGGTGGCGTCATCCTCCACCTCGGCGACCTCCAGACGGTGGCGTCGAGGTCCTCCACCCCGAGGACCTCCCGCGTCGCAATCACATGGACGATAATCTGTATGACGCGGTCGCGGGGCTTCACGGTGAAGTATGCCTCCGAGTAGTTGAAGAGCACGACTCACATCGGGCCGCAGTAGTCCTCGTCGATCACCCTGCACCCCGTCGAGAAAGTGAAAACTTGTTAGTTAGCTCCTGCTTGCGCAGGGTTCGCGGAAGGGTCCGGCCACTTCCTAAGATGATAATAAGATTCAATAACTATGTCCAGGCTAGGAAGATTGAACATAAATTAAAACAGAAATGTATTCAAGATAATAACACACAACAATTAGATTGAAAACAAAGAAAGCACCTGCGCACGCTGCCCTTGTCCCCGGTCACTGGCTATATCCCAGTCTCGCACGTCCTCAGCTAGGATTTCATGGTTGATGAACCTTTTTGCTCTGCAGGGAAGCATTATGGACAAGATCAAAGAGAGTTTAGGAGACAGAAGATAATCCCAGTTCGCTACAGGATATCATTTCAACATTAAATTACTGAAAATATCTTAAATAGGTGAACATGTGTCCACCTTTCTGATCTGCAGCAGCTTCACCTACATCATATTTGGTTACACCTTCTGCCTCAGCCACACCGTTGACAACATCATGACGCTGTCATTTGCAGGTGTAAGAAACCCATCAGATGATCACAATATGTATAGTATGAGCAGCTTAAAATAGAAACATCTCTTGTCCTAATTTACCAGTTAGCATCATGGTACAGGTGAGAGTTGATTGCAACAGTCACAGGGATCAAAAGGAACAATAGGATAAAACAGCAAAGCATAAATCATATGGATAGTTGGACACACAGAATTGAACGAGCAAGGTTGTTCATTCAGGTTCAGAGGCAATCAACAAGATTACTAGTGAATAAGAAATTTAATACAGCCAAGGCATCATTTGAGCTAAAAACTTGAAGCAATTCAGGACAAAGTAGCCAAAATCGGCAAAAAAGAATCACGAATCGGGATAATCAAATGCACCAATTCGTGCATCAAATTCAATGATAGGCTCACACCAAAAGGCACAGATCCGAGAATAGAATGCAACATTTTCATTTAAATTACTGATGACAGCAAGATGGTGACATCAGATCAGGCACACTACATCCACCATGGCACAAACAAACACTAGTAGACACATTTTCACCGATTAACACAACTGGCTAAGACGACGACGCGCACAGAGCAGCCTAGGCCCTCTCACCACGGATGCGGCGTGCGAGCTGCGGAACCAAGTCTTGGTACTGTGCATTTTCACTGAAGGTTAAACATTTTTTTTACTGAAATCGTAGCTGCAGAACAAAGAAAGCACCTACTGCTGGTAGAAAAACCAATATAGCAATACTTAGAGCTAGTTGTGGAAGCAGAGCACGAGGCATGGCCATGTCCAGTCACCGGCTACTCAGGCCGCGTGTGCTCTTCAGCCAAGAAGCATAGCCATGGCTCAGCCGCGAGTTCACAAATCCAGCAGCCGCCGATTCGTCCTAACCTACCGACCCCCAATCCACCTTGAATGACGAAGCAGCGGCCAGATCAAATCTCACGAGCACATACCCCTCCGACGCCTGCCTACCCGTCCGCTGGGAAAATCCGACCTAACCCGTGGATGGGACCAAGATGGCAGCCAGCGAATCCACATGAAGGATAGATCAACGGTGCCGCACGATTCCTCTCCGACAATCGACCCGCGCGACCGCGCGCCACGCGATCAAACTAAAAGCTGCGGCGAGAGAGTAGAGCCGCGAGGTGAGGAGGAGATGGGCGATGGGGTCTCATCTTGGGAAGCTGACGATGGCGGCGACGGCAAGGGGAATGGGGGGATTAGCGGGAGAAGATAGGGAGGGGTCGGGAGGCCAACCACTGCAAAAGGGTGGGTGGTGGAGGCGGCGGGGAGAAGAGCCGGGGTGGGGTGGACCGAGGAACATGTGAGTTCGTGGTGGGGTGGACACGCTTAGTAGTAGCGTGGGGGTCTTACCTGCGCTACTACTACTTACTTAGTAGTAGCGCCGGTTTTATATCCCTCGCTACTACTATGGCCTATCCCTGGGGCATTGTTGGAGACCACATAGTAGCAGCACGGGTTTATACCCCTCGCTACTACTATCAACTAAGTAGTAGCATGGTTTTTATAGCCCTCGCTACTACTAATTAGCAGTAGCGCCCACTTTTAAACTGCGCTACTAATAAACTTCTGTGTATAAGGTTTCCCTAGTAGTGACAGTTTCAGATTCATAGCCATGAAAAGGATCAGATTCAACCAAAGTAATTATATTAGGATCAACAGAGAATTCGTAATCCTTATCAGTAACACAGATAGGTCAAGTAGCAAAAGTAGGCTCAGGTTTCATCCTAGCATTTAGAGATTGCTTATTCCATTTAGCTAATAACCTCTTGAGTTCGTATCTATCTTTGCAAGCTAAAATAGCTAAAGAAGCTTCTTTATCAAAAACATAACCCTCAGGAATAACGGGCAAGTCTTCATCATCGCTTTCATCAATATTATCAGATTCAATATTTTCATTCTCTCTAGCCGTAGCAAGTTGTTCATCAAGAAATTCACCAAGTGGCATAGTAGTATCAAGCATAGTAGTAGTTTCATCATAAGTATCATGTATAGCGGAAGTGGCATCATCAATAACATGCGACATATCAGAATGAATAGCAGAAGCAGGTTTAGGTGTCGCAAGCTTACTCAAAACATAAGGTGAATCAAGTGCGGAGCAAGATGGCAGTTCCTTACCTCCCCTCGTAGTTGAGAGATAAATCTTGGTTTTTGGATCTCTCAAGTTCTTCATAATGATAAGCAGATATAAGTCCCAAGTGACTCAAAGAATAGAGCTATGCTCGCCGACAACGGCGCTAGAAAATAGTCTTGATAACCCACAAGTATAGGGGATCGCAGCCATTTTCGAGGGTAGAGTATTCAACCCAAATTTATTGATTCGACAGAAGGGGAGCCAAATAATATTCTCAAGTATTGGCAGCTGAGTTGTCAATTCAACCACACCTGGAAACTTAGTATCTGCAGCAAAGTATTTAGTAGCAAAGTAATATGATAGTAGTGGTAACTGTAGGAAAAGGTAACAGTAGTAAAAGTAATATTTTGGTATTTTGTGGTGATGATAGCAATAGCAACGGAAAAGTAAATAACCGAAGAACAATATATGGGAAGCTCATAGGCAATGCATCGGTGATGGAGAATTATGTCGGATGCAGTTCATCATGTAAAATTTCATCAATATAATGTAGGCATGTATTCCGAATATAGTCATATGAGCTTATGGAAAAGAACTTGCATGACATCTTTTGTCCTACCCTCCCGTGGCAGCGGGGTCCTTACGGAAACTAAGGGATATTAAGGCCTCCTTTTAATAGAGTACCGGAACAAAGCATTATCACATAGTGAATACATGAACTCCTCAAACTACGATCATCACCGGTAAGTATTCCGATTATTGTCACTTCGAGGTTAACGGATCATAACACATAAGAGGTGACTATAGACTTGCAAGATAGGATCAAGAACTCTCGTATATTGATGAAAACATAGTAGGTTCAGATCTGAAATCATGGCACTCGGGCCCTAGTGACAAGCATTAAGCATAGCAAAGTCAAAGCAACATCAATCTCAGAACATAGTGGATACTAGGGATCAAACCCTAACAAAACTAACTCGATTACATGATAGATCCCATCCAACCCATCATCGTCCAACAAGCCTATCATGGAATTACTCACGCACGACGGTGAGCATCATGAAATTGGTGATGGAGGATGGTTGATGATGACGATGGCGACGGATTCCCCTCTCCGGAGCCCTGAACGGACTCCAGATCAGCCCTCCCGAGAGGTTTTAGGGCTTGGCGGCGGCTCCGTATCATAAAATGCGATGAATTCTTCTCTCTGATTTTTTCTCCTAGAAAGCAAATATATAGATTTGGAGTCGAGGTCGGAGGAGCTCCAGGGGGCCCACGAGGTAGGTGGGCGCTCCCTAGGGGGGCACACGCGCCCCCACCCTCGTGGACAGGTGGTGGGCCCCCTGGCCTTCATCTTTTGCAAGGATTTTTTATATTTTCTGAAAAGTTGTTCCGTGAAGTTTCAGGTCATTCCTAGAACTTTTGTTTCTGCACATAAATAACACCATGGTAATTTTGCTGAAAATAGTGTCAGTAGGGGTTAGTTCCATTCAAATCATGCAAGTTAGAGTCCAAAACAAGGGCAAAAGTGTTTGGAAAAGTAGATACGACGGAGACGTATCAGGTCCCGGTTCGTGGCACCTGCCGGGAACAATGCCCCCCTTTAGTCCCGGTTGGTGCCACCACCCGGGACCAAAGGTCTTTTTTCAGCAGTCCAAAGGGCAGGAAATAGAGTTGGTCTCGGTTGGTGCCACCAACCGGGACCAAATGGGGGCATTGGTCCTGGTTCATGGCACCAACCGGGACCAATGGGCTTGCACAGCGGCGTGGTGGGAGTTTAGTCCCACCTCGCTAGTTAAGAGAGTGACGCACCTGTTTATAAGGCGTGGTACGCCTGAGCCTTCGAGCTCCTCCCCAAAGCAGGCTTACGAGCCTAACCACTCTGTATCTGCCTGTGGGCCTGCTGGGCCTTCTGCGGGCCTAAATCTTGGCCTAACAGGCTGGTTGGGTTTCTAGTCGTACTCAGGCCGTGGTGGCCTAGTAGGCGTCATTTTTTAAAAAAAAATCCAGTTTTTTTGTTTTGTTTTTTGCATTATTTATTTTCTTTTAATTTTTGCTTTATTTTTAATTCTTTTTTGCTTTTAGGTCAGAAAAATTATAAACTTTCTGCTAGTGCCATTAGTTTTCAAATTTGAATAGTTTAAATTTGAATTTTTTGAAATTTGTATGAATCACTAGTTTGTGATTAACTTTACTATAAAAATAGATTTTGAGGTGATTCTTTTTCCTACTATTTAATATTATTGTGTTTTATCATTATATTCAAAAACAGATTTTTTTATTTTAGTTTCTAACAAAAAATCTTTATGATAATTATTTTTGCTATTAAAGTTTCTAACAAAAAAGTTTCTTTATGAAAATTCTTTTTGCTTTTAATGTTTTGAACAGAAAATACTTTGATAATTTTAGTTGCATAAATTTTATGTAATTTTAGTTTCAATAATACTAGAGGTTTATAAAAGCTTTTTAGTTGATTCGTTTTGCTATTTGAGTTTCATTAAAATTTTCTAGTTTATTATTTTTTCTATTAGAGTTTCATTAAAGTTTTCTAGTTCATTCATTTAGTTTATTATTTTTTCTATTAGAGTTTCATAAAAGTTTTCTAGTTCATTCTTTTTTATATTAGTTCATTCTTTGAGCTAAATGACCCTGAAATTGAAAAGTACTTCAGATGAACTCTGAAGAGGTTGAAAACTGGCATGGTATCATCATTTCAGCCATATAGCATGTGCTAAAACATTGAGAGGGTTACGAAAAAAACTGGATGCACTTCGTGTACAAAATGGACAATCTCTTTCGAAGTATCAGGGTTACGGACGAAAACTCATCTGTTACAAAGGAATTTCATTTTTTTGGACTTATTTGAACTCCAGATTTTAAGTGTGTTCAAAATGAACCATTCAAAACCACATCATCAATTTTCAACCCTTTCTGACTTCATCTATTATTTTTCATGCATTTACTAATTTTTTTGAGCTAAATGAGCCTGAAATTGAAAAACACTTCAAATGAACTCTCGAGAGATTGAAAATTGGCATGATATCATCATTTCACCCACATAGCATGTGCTAAAAGGTTGAGAGGGTTACGGCAAGATATGGATGCACTTCGTATAAAAATGGTCAATGTCATTCAAAGTATTAGGGCTTCAGACGAAAACTCATCTTGTACAAAGGGATTTCATTTTTTTGAACTTATTTGAACTCCAGACTTTTTGTGTGTTCAAAATGAACCACTCAAAGCCACATCATAAATTTTCAACCCTTTCTGACTTCATCTGTAATTTTTCATGCATTTACTGATTTTTTTGAGCTAAATGATCCTGAAATTGAAAAGCACTTCAAATGAACTCTTAAGAGGTTGAAAATTGGTATGATATCATCATTTAACCCACATAGCATGTGGTAAAACGGTTAGAAGGTTACGGCAAAAACTAGATGCACTTCGTGTACAAAATGGACAACCTCTTTCGAAGTATCAGGGCATCGAACGAAAACTCATCTGTTACAAAGGGATTTCATTTTTTTTGAACTTATTTGAACTCCAGAATTTTTGTGTGTTCAAAATGAACGATGCAAAGCCAAATCATCAATTGTCAACCCTTTCTGACTTCATCTGTTATTTTTCATGCATTTACTGATTTTTTGAGCTAAATGACCCTGAAATTGAAAAACACTTCAAATTAACTCTGAAGAGGTTGAAAATTGGCATGGTATCATCATTTCACCCACATAGCATGTGCTAAAAAGTTGAGAGTTACGGCAAAAACAGGATGCACTTCATGTACAAAACAGACAATCTCTTTCGAAGTATCAGGGTTTCATACAAAAACTCGTTTGTTACAAAAGGCATTTCATTTCTTCACATGTAACTGCAGTGATATTCTAGATCAAAGGCATCATCATAATAGTTGTGGAGAGAAATTCTTCACTTTTTCTTCACTTGTGTCCTTTGCTTATTGTGTTGTAGCCATGGATATTCTTCATCGCTTAACAAGGTGCTTGGGTCAGCCTTGACTTGGAAGGGAGGAATTTTAAGAAACTTTTCATAATCTTCGGACATGTCTGTCTTGCCCTCCAATCCCATGATGTCTCTTTTTCCTGAAAGAACTATCTGGCGCTTTGGCTCATCGTATGATGTATTCGCTTCCTTATCTTTTATTTTTCTTGGTTTGGTAGACATGTCCTTCACATAGAAAACCTGCGCCACATCATTAGCTAGGACGAATGGTTCGTCTGTGTACCCAAGATTGTTCAGATCCATTGTTGTCATTCCGTATTGTGGGTCTACCTGTACCCCACCTCCTGACAGATTGAGCCATTTGCACTGAAACAAAGGGCCCTTAAAATCATGTCCGTAGTCAAGTTCCCATATGTCCACTATGTAACCATAATATGTCCTTTCCCCTCTTGGTTGCTGCATCAAAGCGGACACCACTGTTTTGGTTGGTGCTCTTTTGATCTTGGGCGATCGTGTAAAATGCATTCCCATTTATCTCACATCCTTTGTAAGTAAATACAGTCGAAGATGGTCCCCTGGACAATGAGTACAGCTCATCAGAAATAGTGTTGTCACCTCTGAGACGTGTTTCCAACCAACTGCCGAAAGTCCTGATGTGTTCACATGTAATCCACTCGTCACACTACTCCGGGTGTTCGGAGCGTATACTGTTCTTGTGTTCATCGACATACGGGGCCAGATCATGAAAATCCAGCCCGTAGTAGAACATGAGACGCCTTACAAAGGGGTGGAGGGTGAATCCGAGTCCACAAAGGAAATGGGGGATAAACACCACCCTCTCATCGGGCTCCGGCGTGGGGATGATCTACGCCGGATCGGGAAGCCTGTGCTTGATTTCCGTGATCAAATACCGCGCTTTCCGCATCTCCTTGATGTTCTCCTCCGTGACGGACGAGGACACCCACCTGCCTTCAGAGCCGACCAAGGTTGGAGGAGTTGTCAGGGAGAGAAAAGTTTGGAGTTTGGGCGCCGGAGCTCGGGGACGGAGAGGCAAAGAGAATGAGGCGTGGGGTGGAATAGATGGCATCTATCCACTTATATGGACTGCAAATATCAAGCGTCCCCTCCCTTGAGCCTTAAAACTTGCTTGTTCCCAAGGGGTCACGCGAACCACACGGTTAGGTTACCAAAACTTGTATTGATGAGAATCCCGTAATAAGGGGGCACGATCTTTGCTTTGACAAGACATGTCGCTGGAGGCTGCGCCTCGAAACGTGAAACGGGAGGCCAAAAAATGGTTCGAAGTAATAAAATGGCTGGATGTAATGTCTCGTGAAATCATCAGAGGACGGAACTTATCTATATTTTACCTTTATATTTGAGGATTGTGATTATTGTATAGAGTCGAATATAGTGCTGGTGGTCAACTATTTTGAAGTGTTCGGAGGAGGAACCCGCCTTGCAATGCCGAAGACAATCTGCACGCCGGACACATCGTCATTGAAGACTAGTTCAGGGGCTACTGAGGGAGTGCAGGATTATGGGTCCACGGGCGTCCGGGCTATATGATATGGGCCAGACTCACTACAACAGCACCCCCCTTATAGCAACGGTTTTTTCCGTATCTAAAAGTCCATATATGCGTTGTTAGTGCTTTTACCAATGGTTTGGGATGCGTTGCCTTATCCAGTTTTGCTAGAGCATAATGCAACACTTATACTACCGTTGGTAAAGGGACCGTGAAAGACTACAACAGATAAAACATACTTCTATAACACTTTTATATGTTGGTGCTCAATGTATACGATCAAAATCCCATTGCTTGGCGACGGAGAAATTGCAACGCTTCAAGGGTTGGTACATATATAATGTGCATAATATTGTTATAAATATATATTGCCAACAATTAAATTAATGCTGCATGAAATGGTGATAATTATGTATTTCATGTGAAGAAAAAAAAGAATATACTCATGAGGAGGAAATCATATATATTATATAAAACTGTTAGATTACAATAGTGGATATTACATGAGATATATCATCCCAATGTGAGGCATAATCTAAATATGTTCTTATCGAAATTTAAACTGAACATCTACATCCCTACAACTTAACCAAAAAAATTAACTGAGGAACATCATCCCTACAACTTAACTAAAACTAAAAGCATCCATCATCATCGTGAAAATGGAACATCGTCATCATCATTGTTGTATACTTGCCACACATCCATATAGTCATCCATCCATCTTTGAATCTGCAAACAAAAAACAAAATGAACTATTGACACACAATGCATTGACATGATTGAAGTAGTGACAGTGGTAGGATATTAGTCACGTACAAATATTGAGGCCATGCAATCTTTGTTTTTTCAGCATTACTGAGAGTATTGCACATTATGCGATTCCGTATAAATCTTCAGTTTTCACAAATGCAATATCGACATGCACTGCCCAAAATTCATTTGTAATTTCAGCACCAGCAAATTGAAATTTAGGATTGCAACTTACAATTGTAGCAAGAGCTGCGTCCCTGTCATGACTTTTCTGCCTCTTCAAGAACACTTAAATTCCTGCTTGTTAGAGAAAATCAAAGTAACTAGACAAAACAAAGGGATCATATGAAATGAATCCGAGAACTCTTACAGGTGGCACGCAACCAACTCAGAGATCCACTTCTAGAAGGTTCCAAATATATTTTGGCTTCCTCTTCTTACGCTCTTTTGTTTCTGAATTTTCAGCTGAATATATGGACCATGAATTATGTTATGATGATGAATTGTTATATATTGCGATCAGCAAGGAACGAGCAACAAACTTACCTTCTTCATTTTCATCCGCATCAGCATCATCACAATCTATGAAGCCTTCATCATTAGTAGGTATTTCTTGGACATCAGATGATACGACATCTTTTTCACTACAATTACGATGTTTGAACGGTTCTTCCATCATATATTTTTCATTGGATTCAACAATGTTAATTCTTGTCCGTGATATATCTGCAGCAACACGGCATTGACCAATAGTTTAAATAAATTATACAAAGTACAATATAGGTTGTTTCGGAAACTACAATATATATCACACGGAGGTTTGGAAAACTTACAATTCAATCTAAGAGAGACATCGAACATAAGAATATGGGTAGGATCAATCAGCAAGGGGTAATATGTTGGTTTTAAACATGCTAGATCAAAGCGGCCAGAATCTATCTTCGCGCAAGCTAGCTTACAAAGCTAGCAGACAGGTACCTGGATTTATCTACAGTAGCACTAGCACACGTATATACACGTACACGTGAACTTGACCATTGATTAGATTAATCAACTCTCTCGGCAAGAACAGAACAGACGCACAGATCAGTAGACATAATAACAAAATTGGTTAAGAGCACTGATCGGTAGACATAATAACAAAATTGGTTAAGAGCACAGATCGATAGAGTACGGAGCAGGAGAGGATGAAATGTTGGAGAGTAGGTTAGCAACTAACCTTGCGTAGGCAGTGTAGCTCGTGGTGAGGCGTCACCGGTCGCTGGGCGTGCGATGAGTCCAGCAAGAGACGAGGAATGGAACCGTGTTTTTTAGACGGGAAGAGTGATTTTTCGCGGCACTTACATGTGGCTGGGCTGACGGTCCGTTTGGGACAAAAGCAGCCAAGTTCGAGATGTTTCCAGCACAATCGGCTGCGGCAGCGCCGTGACCTTCAGGCTTCGGCAGCGGCGTTCCCCAGACGACGGTCTCGCTGGCGACAATTGGTCCCGCTGCGACATGCATCGGCCCCCGGCTATGGGTCTTGAGTTGTGGCAGGTCGTGGACTTGTGGCGGAGCCAGCTAATAGACCCGCATCGGCACCCGGCGGCACCTTGGCGTAGAGGCAGAGCACGGGGTATGCCCTTGACCTAGGCAGCGAAAGAGATCTATGGGCACGGGATCATGGTGGCGGCACCAGCTATGGGAGATAGGCGGCAGTGGGCGAGGAGCTGCGCGGCGGCGGCGGCGGGCGCGGAGCTGGGCGGTGGCGATGGCTAGTGGATACGGTGGAGATTGGAGATGAGATACGGAAGGGAACCGTGTTGATATGGGTGGAAAGTTTTCCTATATTGTTGGCGCAATTACCTTGTCGTGGTCTGTTTGATATTAGTCTCCGTCCGGGCTTCGTATAACAAGTGGGGCCATGGTAATGTAGCACGCATATTTAAATATATTTTTGACCTGATCGCTATAGGGAGAGAACAACTAGGGAAAGTGAAAATTGTAGCGAAACCAAAATAGAAATACTACGGCGGAGTCCAAATATTTGGAGCCAAACAAATGATAAATTTTATTTTTCTTTTTTAACATAAATTTTGTTATTATATATCATCTTGCCCGTGACAGGCATTTTACATTTTTTTGAGAATCCTTTATATATATTGTTTGTCTCGAAAAGAACATGCTTCTTCTAGGTTTGTACAAATCAAGATCACTAGTTGTCCAGATCGCTAGATAGTTCTCATCGACAACAAGGCTGAAGCAACATTTTCCAATGTTTCACTCATATGAGGTTTAAGGTCATCGCAAACGCCCACCGTTAAAAAGGACACGACATTTGTTTGGGTACACAATACAGGCTTGCTCCAAATGTCCGCCCGCAATATAAACAAATCCAGACACAATTCATGCAAACTTAACAAAACTCATTCAAACAAATGTACGTTCAGTATAAATAAATTAGAGAAAAGTATATTTTTTGTCCCTCGACTCTTGGTGAATTATAGATTTAGTCCCTGAACTTCAAAACTAGACAACTTGCACCGTCAACTCTTGAAACCAGACAAGTTTTGTCCCTTGTCTAGGCAGACCCAATATCACTACCGACTTGGCATGGTTTTGACCGGTCTTTGTCCAGGGGCCATTTCACCGAACACATTGCATGCTACGTGTGTGCCGTCAATGGCCGATCCCTCGCAATTCCCTCTAGCCAACAACAGGTCACAAGCACAGGCCTATGTGAGGTTAGGGCATGTGAGGACCCAGGCCAGTGTCACATCGGACTTCACAAATGCCTAGTGGCATGCTGCATTGTGCCGCTCCCACCAGGCCGCTTGTCTGGCCACCGTCTCCTTAGCCATGATGCTGTCCACAATTACTAGGATCCGCCGCCGGCACCGAGGCAGTGGAGGAGGCGCCCACACACCTTCGCAATTACTAGGGTACCTCCTCCTTCACAACCTTATCGCCCCAGATGATGTACGGCGATGATGCCAACCAGACGATGCGAGTGTACCAGCTGAGCGGCGGAGAAGTTGCCTCCTCCTCCCTGTGGCGTCACATTTTGAATCCGTGATTGCGCCGTAGAGGTCGCAAAGCCGGCTTTGTCTTGGTGTGGTGGCATGGCGTGATGCCGGTATTATAAAAAAATGTTCATCGTATACAAGAATTTTACCGTTTTGATGACGAAGTTCACCATGCATTCTCAACTTTTTGATCGTGTATTAAAAACGTTCAACAAACATTACCAAAATGTTGAGCTTATATTAACAACATGTTCAACATATTTTAAAAAAATTCATTGTTTACTTAAAAGTTGTTCAGCCTATATCACAAGAATGTTCAATGTGTATTTCAAAATTGTTTATCGTACACCACAAAAGTGTTCAATGTGTATTCAAAATTTATTTAGCGTATATCACAAAAATGTTTAATGGAAGAGTTTTTTAAAAAGAAATTGATTTGTCGCTGGGTTTAGTTCTTATACATTCGTACGACCAACTAATCATCAACTTGCATCAGTTCGAGTGGTAGAGGAGATTAAATTTTGATCGTGTGTTCGCGAGTTTGATTCCTCGATCAAACATTAGTTTTTGCTATTTTAACGATGGCTTGTTGTGGCACCCCGAATGGTCCGGCCCAGCTAGGAGATCTCACTGTGGTGCATTCTTTTTGTGTCGGGCCCAGCTAGAGGTTAAGAAGTTTTTTTGTGCTAAGATGTGAGGCCCAGCTAGAGGTTAAGATGTTGACCGTATGGGCCTCATATCTCCTTCTGCGGTTTTGGGCTAAGATGTTCGGCCCAGCGAGAGGTTAGGAAGTTTTTTTTACATCGGGCTGGGACTTTTTCTTACGCCAGGCAATGGTCTCGGCTGGCTGTGGCCCAGCTCCGCCGTGGCTCGAAAAGAAGAGATTCCATTTCTCTCTCAAAAAAGGGGATCCCATTATTGATTTGTGTGGTAGTTGGAGGGAGAGACCTAGATCGATCTACCCTAATGATCACCTAAAAAATCTAGCCCTAAAGAAAAAACCTTGACCGATCTGATATAAATCTGTATTCGAGAATAAAAGAGAGGGACTTCATGCGATTTGGTTTTGTTCAAACGGATAGCAAACATTTTCGCGCCAAATTCCTTATGTGTACAGTCATGTCTAATTATTTATTACTTTTTATTATGTATGTTTACAATCTTATAATAGATATAATTTGCAACATATACCAGGCAACGTACATGTTCTGTTGCAACTTATGTACTACAGTATGGTCATGAGCTACAACTCTACAGCACATGAACTGCAACGCTTATATTCGTATCTACACTGAATTTTGCAACATAGAGTCAAACCGTTGTGGAATTTGTGTTTCTTTATAGGGGGTATCCTTGTAGTGACTAATGGGCCGCGGAGATACAAGACGGAAGACTTTCCCCGTGTCCGGATGGGACTCTCGTTTGCGTGGAAGGCAAGCTTAGTGTGCGGATATATAGATTCCTTTCTCTATAAACCGACTCTATACAAGCCCCCTAGCCCCCTCCGGTGTCTATATAAACCGAAGGGTTTAGTCCATAGAGGCAGTCATAATAATATATGCTAGAAATCTAGGATTTAGCCATTACGATCTTGTGGTAGATCAACTCTAGTAACCCCTATACTCATCAAAGTCAATCAAGCAGGACGTAGGGTATTACCTCCATCAAGAGGGCCCGAACCTAGGTAAACATCGTGTCCCCTGTCTCCTGTTCTCTTCGATCCTTAGACGCACAGTTCGAGACCCCTACCCGAGATCTGCCGGTTTTGACACCGACATTGGTGCTTTCATTGAGATTTCCATTGTGCCATCGTCGAAAGGCTCGATGGCTCCATCAATCATCTACAACAATGCTGCCACGAAGGAGATCTTTCTCCCCGGCCAAATCTTTGTATTCGACGGCTTTGCACTGCGGGCCAACTCGGTTGGCCATCTGGAGTAGATCGACAGCTATGCCCTTGGTCACCAGATTAGTTTTGGAAATCTAAACTATGTCGCTGATATCCGAGGGGACTTGATCTTCCAAGGGTTTGCAGCCTCAACCACCGCTCCAGCCTTAGATCCGGAGTGCATCATCAGGTCCGAAGACGGGAGTCTTGAGCCCGCCGGACTCTCTGCGGCCTTAGAGCTCAACACTGGAAAACCTGAGAGAATAGCGTCTCCAGCAATCATTGCAAATCCAGACTCTTCTTCGGACACTAATTCCAAACACTAGAGGCGCGCGTCACGCGAGCTCGGCCCAGAAACTTCCGACCCCGTCCAAACCCCGCTTTTAAACAAGGCTCTGGACTTAATGTGACCCCTCGTCATCACAGAGGAACCGCTCCTGAATCACGCCCAGCCCAGACTAGGGGCTGGAAATAGGGAATTTTACTCCCCACCGACCACTCACTTCATAGCCACTATCGAGGACCTAACCGACATGCTTGATTACGCCTCTGAAGACATCGACGGTATGGACGACGAAGCCGGAGAGGAGCAGGCCCAAAACCCGTCGGTCACCGGACGTTGGATGGCCACCTCCTCCTATGACGTATACATGGTGGATACACCGAAAGAAGGCAACGGTGATGATGAGAAAAACCCAGTCGAGGACGAACCTCCTGAGATACCGCCGAAGCGTCAACGTCAGCGGCGCTGCACTAATTCGTGTCGTGGTAAGATTAGCAATACCGGCACCGAAGACAATGATACTCCGGAGAACTCCGAAGACCAAGAAGACCCCATCGAACCAACATCCGAACAGGATGATCAGGAGGACAGGCAAGTTGACCCTGATGAACAAACAAGGAACAACGACTCGGAGGTCAGCAACTATCTGCCACTCTCCGAGGACGATGTAAGCCTCGGCGACGAAGATTTTATCATGCTAGAGGAACCCCTCGAACAAGAGCGCTTCAAGCACCAGCTAATAGCCACAGCTAGAAGGCTAAAAAAGAAACAACAACAGCTTCATGCTGACCAAGATCTGCTCAACGATAGATGGACTAATGTCCTGGCGGCCGAAGAGCATGGACTCGAACGCCCAACAAAGAGTTACCGGAAGCATAAGCTGCTACCCCAATTGACGACGAGATGCTGGAGCCCATACCGCCCGCACGTAATACGGCTGCCGGACCGAACCGACCATCACGTGGCCAGGGAAGAACAACAACTCCAGGCAAACTCCAGCCCGCTCCACCTCACCGTAAAAGCAGAGAAACAACAGCTCGGGATACACATGTGACCTATGAAAAGACCTAGAAAATGGAGCAGGCCAGACCAGATCAATCTATGGATCCCGGGGCCAAGCTCGGGCGCGAGAGTACGGTTACCAATCCCGGCGCGGCAGGTACAACCACGCCACGGCTGAAAACGGCATACGGACTTCATCCGAACTGTGCTGTTACACGGCCCGATAAAGGGGCACCGCACACCCCCTATGCTTCACCGATGAGGTAATGGAGCACCAGTTCCCAGAAGGGTTCAAACCCATGAACATTGAATCATACGACGACACAACAGATCCTGTAGTATGGATTGAATACTTTCTTCTCCACATTCACATGGCTCGCGGTGATGGTTTACATGCCATCAAATATCTTCCCCTCAAACTTAAGGGACCAGCACGGCACTGGCTGAACAGTCTACCAGAAAATTCTATCGGTAGCTGGGAGGACCTGGAGGATGAATTTAGAGACAACTTCCAAGGTACCTATATTCGGCCCCCACATACCGATGACCTTAGCCACATAATCCAGCAACCCGGGGAATCGGCCCGACAGCTTTGGACAAGGTTCCTAATCAAAAAGAGCATGTTTGTAGACTGTCCGGACGCAGAAGCCCTCGCGACCTTAAAACATAGTGTCCGAGACGAGTGGCTTGCCTGTCACCTCGGCCAAGAAAAGCCGAAGTCCATGGCAGCCCTCATCGCACTTATGACCCATTTTTGCACGGGAGAAGACAGTTGGCTTGCTCGTAGAAGCAATAGTACCAACGACCCTGGTACCTCCCAAACCAGGGACGGGAATTGCAAGCCACGATGCGAAAAGCACAAGCATCAAAACAATAACGAAGGAGCACACGGTGGTCAACGCCAGATTCAGTGGCCCCAAACCTAGTCGACGAAAAAAACCACTCAAGGCAACCAGAGATGGCCCATCCAGTCTAGATATAATACTGGACCAGCCTTGCCAGATTCATGGCACCCCCGATAAACCTGCTAATCATACCAACATAAATTGGTTGGTCTTTAAGCAGGACGACAAGCTTAACACCTAACAAAAGGGAAAAGGATTGCCAAGCGACGACAATGACCAAGAGTCTCGTCAGCCGAACACACGGGGACAGAAGCAATTTCCCCTTGAGGTAAAAACGGTGAACATGATATATGTCACACATGTCCCTAGGAGGGAGCGCAAACATGCACTACGGGAGGTCTACGCCATAGAGCCATTCGCACCCAAATTTAACCCATGGTCGGCTTGTCCGATCACCTTCGGTCGAAAGGACCACCCAAGCAGTATCCGTCACGGAGGTTCGGCAGCTCTGGTCCTTGATCCAATCATCGGCGGATTCCACCTTACGTGAGTCCTCATGGATGGCGGCAACAGTCTCAATCTACTTTATCAAGACACTATCTGCAAAATGGGCATTGATTCGTCAAGAATCAGGCCCACAAGAACTACCTTCAAAGGAGTAATACTTGGCAAAGAGGCCCGCTGTACGGGCTCAACCACGCTGGAAGTAGTCTTCGGCTCACCGGGAAACTTCCGCAGCGAAGACTAGATCTTCAACATCGTCCCCTTCCACAGCAGCAATCACACACTGCTCGGACGAACCGCTTTTGACCGCTTCAATGCGGTCCCGTATTACGCATATTTGAAGATCAAGATGCTCGGTCCACGTGGCGTCATTACAATCAATGGAAACATGGAGCGCTCCCTCTGTACTGAGGAGCATACAACGGCCATCGCAACCAAAGTACAAAGCGGCCCTATCAAGCCGCACATCCCCTTGGATATTAGGCCATCGGACTTCTTAATGTCTACTACACAACCTTCTTCTTGTAGACATTGTTGGGCCTCCAAGTGCAGAGGTTTGTAGGACAGCAGCAAATTTCCCTCAAGTGGATGACCTAAGGTTTATCAATCCGTGGGAGGCGTAGGATGAAGATGGTCTCTCTCAAACAACCCTGCAACCAAATAACAAAGAGTCTCTTGTGTCCCCAACACACCCAATACAATGGTAAATTGGATAGGGGCACTAGTTCGGCGAAGATATGGTGATACAAGTGCAATATGGATGGTAGATATAGGTTTTTGTAATCTGAAAATATAAAAACAGCAAGGTAGCAAGTGGTAAAAGTGAGCGTAAACGGTATTGCAATGCTAGGAAACAAGGCCGAGGGCTCGTACTTTCACTAGTGCAAGTTCTCTCAACAATAATAACATAATTGGATCATATAACTATCCCTCAACATGCAACAAAGAGTCACACCAAAGTCACTAATAGCGGAGAACAAACAAAGAGATTATTGTAGGGTACAAAACCACCTCAAAGTTATTCTTTCTGATCACTCTATTCAAAAGTTTATACTAGAATAACACCTTAAGACACAAATCAACCAAAACCCTAATGTCACCCAGATACTCCAATATCACCTCAAGTATCCATGGCTATGATTAGGGGTGGGCGTTCGGTACAAACCAAATTTTCGGTTTCTATCATTCGGTTTTTATTCAAATTCGGTTTCCAAAACTAGAAACCAAAAGTGGCAACATAAATCAGAAAACCGAAAATTCGGTTAACCGACTGATTCGGTACGGTATTCGATTAATATCGACTGGACCTTGACTTTGTGGACTATGGTCAGAGTGCACTCTAATATAGCCGCAAGTCTCCACGTTTTCTCAGCAGCCAGGCGATGTGGGACTAAAATTGTGTTGGTCGGACGCTCGCACGCCCACTCCTTTTTTAGCGAAGAGCGACATGGGATGGGAGGTCACAAGAAGATTGGGCCTTCATAGTACCACATATGTGTGTGTGGTCAGCCCAAGCGATTGCGGGCATGCACTTAAAACAAGGGTGCGGGCACATGTGAGGGACTGACTCAAGAGCGGCCACGCGTAGTACCCTGGCAGCCTTGCTATGGCGTTTCTTTTTGTCGTTAGCTACGTGGGCACCTAGAAGCCAAGCTTTCTGCTGTTCATTGAGGTTACTCCGGTTTATTTTTTGGTGAATCGGTATTAAACCGAACCTATCGAATTTAATTCGGTTAATACAACTGGAAACCGAAATTTACTGTAGCAGCAAGAAAAACCGAAAATTCAGTTTTTTCGGTATCGGCTTTGGTTCGGTCTTCGATTCATCGGTTTTATGCCCACCCCTAGGTATGATTATACGATATGCATCACACAATCTTAGATTCATCTATTCAACCAACAGAAAGAACTTCAAAGAGTGCCCCAAAGTTTCTACCGAAGAGTCAAGACAGAAACGTGTGCCAACCCCTATGCATAAGTTCACGAGGTCATGGAACTCGCAAGTTGATCACCAAATCATACATCAAGTGGATCACGTGATATCCCATTGTCACGACAGATAAGCACATGCAAGACATACATCAAGTGCTCTCAAATCCTTAAAGACTCAATCCGATAAGATAACTTCAAAGGGAAAACTCAAATCATCACAAGAGAGTAAAGGGGGAGAAACATCATAAGATCCAACTATAATAGCAAAGCTCACGATACATCAAGAACACGAGAGAGAGAGAGAGAGATCAAACACATAGCTACTGATACATACCCTCAGCCCCGAGGGTGAACTACTCCCTCCTCGTCATGGAGAGCGCCAGGATGATGAAGATGGGCACCAGAGAGGGATTCCCCCCTCTGGGAGGGTGCCGGAACGGGTCTAGATTGGTTTTCGGTGGCTACGGAGGCTTGCGGCGGCGGAACTCCTGATCTAGGTTTCTTTCTGGAAGTTTGGGTATATATAAGAGGTGTTGGAGTCGGGAACAAGTTAGGGGGTTCCCCGAGGCAGCCATGAGGTAGGGGGCGCGCCCCCACCCTCGTGGTGGCCTTGGGACTCTTCTAGCCCATTTCCGGTACTCCGTGGGCATCTTCTGGTCCAAAAATGATCTTCGTGAAATTTCATGTCAATTGGACTCCGTTTGATTTTCCTTTTCTGCGATACTCAAAAACAAGGAAAAAACAGAAACTGGCACTGGGCTCTAGGTTAATAGGTTAGTCCCAAAAATCATATAAAATAGCATATAAATGCATATAAAACATCCAAGGTTGATAATAAAATAGCATGGAACAATAAAATATTATAGATACATTGGAGACGTATCAAGCATCCCCAAGCTTAATTCCTACCCCCTGGGCGCGCCCCCTTCCTTGTGGGCCCATGGTGGCTCCCCTCCACTTATTCCAGCTACCACACACTCCTTCTTCCTCCCACAAACATCACTAACCAGCTCAAACCCGAGTCCAAGCTCATTTTGCTGCCATTTTCGATCTCCTTGCTTAAAGCTCCATTCAAAAAACTGCTTTGGGGGATTGTTCCTTGGTATGTGACTCCTCCAATGGTCCAATAAGTTTTTGTTCTAGTGCTTTATGCATTCCATATTTTTGCTACTTAGGTGACCCTATACTTGAGCTTACATGTCAAATTTATGTGGTTAAAAGTAGTTTTGATGCATGATATTGCCTCTAGGCACTTGTAGGAGTAGTTGCTATCAATATTGTTGAGTTTGGTTCACTTTTATTTTTAAGTTACTAAAATTTCAGAAAATTTTCAGAGTAATAAATATGTTTAGGAAAATGTACCAAGGTGGTCATTCAAGGAAGCAAGGACCCAGGATCGCAATACGCGATGCCGATGATGAACCATCGAGGGAAGCTCAAGTGCGAGCTTGTGAATGGCCTTGAGAGGACTTTATGGATCGAGCAGGAATCAAGGAAGATTTTAACGCGTATTTGCGTAATGACGATCTTGAGAGCTTCAAGGCAGATAAGTGTCGCCAATACCACTATCTCACTGATTCCTTTGTGAGGAGGTTTGAATTTTCATCATCACGCAATTCTCAAACTGTCCTATTTTATCTTTATGAAAGTTCTTATACTATGGACTTAGACGATTTTAATACTGCTTGCAAACTTCCACAATGGGGCAGCACTAGTGAGCCTCGCAAATCTGAGTTTAGAGATTTTCTTGCTAGTATAACTATGGGGGAATCTAGACATATAACACAAGCTACCATAGGGAGCATTCATTTTCCTGCTATACATTATTTTGCTCTCTTAATAGGTAGATGCATTAATGGTAAAGATGAAGCATGTCACATGTGTGTGCCTGATCTTAGCATTCTCAGAAGCGCTGTTTTAGGGGATAAACAATAAAACTTGGGGGCTATCGTTGCACGTAGGTTGCATAATAATCGTATTCATCGAGATTTCTTTTGTGGAATTTATGCAACCCGTCTAGCTAATTTTTCTTCATATACCCATACGTGGGCATGATATTGAGTTGCCTCCTGTTTATTTAGATTATGAGGCCATGGTTCGTCATCAGTTTGTTGAGAGAAACGATCAGTTCCTCCAGTACCGACTAATCTTTGACAGACGACGCACCTATCACGTCGCTCTCCCTGCTCCTGCTTTCTTTGGCTCTCAGGCAAAAGGGAGATATATTATAACTAGGGAGGAGGCGGGCGAGTACAAGAGGAGGATGGAGACGGACCGTCTCCAAGCGGCAGCTCACGAGGCAATAGCTGCTGCATCTTAGTATGACCCCAACTATTACTTTGGATATCCGCCAGGCCAACCATGGCCATAGACCAACTTAGGCCAAAAGCCTAAGCTTGGGGGAGTACGTATTTCTCACCGACATTACATTCATGTTCACACACTCATGCTAGTTGTCGGTGCTCATACTTTTTCATTGTAATATCCATGCTAGTTTATTTTCCTTTTTATACTTTCTTCTTGTGTGTTTAATAAACCTTAAGAAAAACCAAAAAATTAGGTGTAGCTTTTAATTAGTTTACTTTCCATGCTTGTAGTAGTAATTAAAAAGAAAACCCAAAAAGATTTCTCGTTCTTCTTTTGCTTGTTGGGAGCTTTCCCGTGTAAATAGTTTTATTTCTTTTCTTGTTCTTTGGGGGTCAAGAGGAGAAGACCTTGATTAAAATGTTAAAGTGGCTCTTATATGCATTATTGTTGATCTAACAAAGAGCCCATATTACCTTGTCTTCTCTCTTGAATTGAATGCTTGCAGATTCCAGCTTAGTGCAATGCACGTGCATTATTATTATTATCCACACTATTCGATCGTGCAAGTGAATGGCAATAATGATGATTATATGATGAACTTATTGAGATGAGAAAAGCTGGTATGAAGTCGACCTCTCTTGTTTTTGTAAATATGATTAGTTCATCGTTCCTGATCCAACCTATTATGAATAAATATGTTCGCAATGACATTTAGAGATTATAGTTGCTTATGCCATGCTTAATTAGCTAGGAGCTTATAATGGTTTACCTTGCGTGCCAACATGCTATTAAAATGATTGTGATGTGGTATGATAGGGTGGTATCCTCTTTTGAATGATTCGAGTGGCTTGACTTGGCACATGTTCACGCATGTAGTTGAAACAAAATCAACATAGCCTCTACAATATTTATGTTCATGGTGCATTATATCCTACTCATGCTTGCATTCGGTGTTGATTTATTTTAATGCATGTACATGACTGTTGTCGTTCTCTAGCTGGTCGCTTCCCAGTCTTTTGCTAGCCTTCACTTGTACTAAGCGGGAATACTGCTTGTGCATCCAATCCCATAAACCCCAAAGTTATTCCATATGACTCCACCATACCTACCTATATACGGTATCTACCTGCCGTTCCAAGTAAATTTGTATATGCCAAACTCTAAACCTTCAAATAAACATTCTGTTTTGTATGCTCGAATAGCTCATTTATCAACTAAGTTTGTCCTTATCTTCCATGTTAGGCGGGTTATTCTCAAGAGGAGTGGACTCCGCTCCTCACTCACGAGAAAATGGCTGGTCACCGGGATGCCCAGTCCCATGCTTTATGCAAATCAAATCAAAATAACTGCAAACAAAACTCCCCCAGGACTCTTGTTAGTTGGAGGCACTCGTTGTTTCGAGCAAGCCATGGACTGATGCTTGTTGGTGGAGGGGGAGTATAAACTTTACCATTCTGTTTGGGAACCGCATATAATGTGTGTAGCATGGAAGATATCGCCATCTCTTGGTTGTTATGTTGACAATGAAAGTATACCGCTCAAAATATTATTCATATCTATTTCAAAACCGAGCTCTGGCACCTCTACAAATCCCTGCTTCCCTTTGAGAAGGGCCTATCTATTTAATTTTATGTTGAGTCATCATCCTATTTTTAAAAAGCACCAGTTGGAGAGCACCACTGTCATTTGCATTCATTACTGTTAGTTTACATTGAGTATGACTTGACTGGATCTCTTTTACCATGAATTACAATGTCTAGCCAGTCCTTGATCTTTAAAGGTCCTCTGCATTTATGTTTTGCGGTCTCAGAAAGGGCTAGCGAGACACCATCCTATTATATCATATCATGATTGTTTTGAGAAAGTGTTGTCATCCGAGATTTATTATTATTGCTTGCTAGTTGATTATGTCATTTATATGAGTAAACATGAAACCTAAATGTTATTGTTAATATGGTTAGTTCATAATCTTTGTTGAAAACTTGAATGCTGGCTTTACATATTTACAACAACAAGAGCAAACCGAGTTTTGTAAAAGTTTTTCTTTCTCACTTTCAGTTTATCAACTGAATTGCTTGAGGACAAGCAAAGGTTTAAGCTTGGGGGAGTTGATACGTCTCCATCGTATCTACTTTTCCAAACACTTTTGCCCTTGTTTTGGACTCTAACTTGCATGATTTGAATGGAACTAACCGGGACTGACACTGTTTTCACCATAATTGCCATGGTGTTATTTTTGTGCAGAAATAAAAGTTCTCAGAATGACCTGAAAATCAACTGAGAATTATTTTGGAATATATAAAAAATACTGGAAGGAAGATCCACGTCAGGGGGCCTCCACCTGTCCACGAGGGTGGGGGCACGCCCTACCCCCCTGGGCACGCCCCCTGCCTCGTGGCCCCCCTGACGCTCCACCGACCTCAACCCTGACTCCATATATTCACTTTCGGGGACAAAAAAACCAGGCAGAAGGATTCATCATGTTTTACGATCTGGAGCCGACGCCAAGCCCTAAACTCTCTCGGGAGGGCTGATCTGGAGTCCATTCGGGGCTCCGGAGAGGGGAATCCGTCGCCATCGTCACCATCAACCATCCTCCATCACCAATTTCATGATGCTCACTGCCGTGCATGAGTAAATCCATCATAGGCTTGCTGGAAGGTGATGGGTTGGATGAGATTTATCATGTAATTGAGTTAGTTTTGTTAGTGTTTGATCCCCAGTATCCACTATGTTGTGAGATTGATGTTGCTATGACTTTCCTATGCTCAATGCTTGTCACTAGGGCCCAAGTGCCATGATTTCAGATCTGAACCTATTATGTTTTCATCAATATATGAGAGTTCTTGATCCTATCTTGCAAGTCTATAGTCACCTACTATGTGTTATGATCCCGCAACCCCGAAGTGACAATAATCGGGACCACTCCCGGCGTGGACCGTAGTTTGAGGAGTTCATGTATTCACTATGTGTTAATGCTTTGGTCCGGTACTCTATTAAAAGGAGGCCTTAATATCCCTTATTTTCCAATGGGACCCCGTTGCCACAGGAGGGTAGGAGAAAAGATGTCATGCAAGTTCTTTTGCATAAGCACGTATGACTCTACTCAGAATACATGCCTACATTACATTGATGAACTAGAGCCAATTCTGTGTCACCCTAGGTTATGACTGTTACATGATGAACCACATCCGGCATAATTCTCTATCATCGATCCATTGCCTACGAGCTTTCCATATATTGTTCTTTGCTTATTTACTTTTTCTTTGCTATTGTTATCATCACTACAAAACACCAAAAATATTACTTTTGCTACCATTACCTTTTACCACTGTTACCACTACTATCATATTACTTTGCTACTAAACACTTTGCTGCAGATATTAAGTTTCTAGGTGTGGTTGAATTGAAAACTTAGTTGCTAATACTTGAGAATATTCTTTGGCTCCCCTTGTGTCGAATCAATAAATTTGGGTTAAATACTCTACCCTCAAAAACTGTAGCGATCCCCTGTACTTGTGGGTTATTACCTTGCGGGGAGGATCTTCTTCTTCCTCCTCCTCGTCATCGTCATCACCCTCGTGAGAGGACTGTGCATCAGCATCTCCGGACATTGCACCTGAAGTGCTCTCCTCTCCTCTCTTTTCTTCTTCTTCTTGTCTTTCTTTGCCGGCGCCCGGTATGGCGCCGGGACCAACATCCTCATTAGAAGTGGATTGGCTGGGTCTTCGGGGAGCGGAGCCAGACACCGGATCTGCTCTGCCTTCTTAATCCATACCTGTTTGGGGATAGATTGCTTAGCACCTCTCCCTTGGGTTGTTGAAGCCTATTGGTGTTCGGATTTTTTAGAATTTACCTCGGAGGACGGATGGTCGCAGTCGAGGCCGGTGTCATCTGAGGACCTTGGTCAAAATTTCTGCTTCTTAAAAAGCAGCTTCCAGATCCCCTTATGCATTGTGCCATAGAACCGTTGTAGGGTCCACGGCCCTTCTAGGTTGAACTCCGACCTCTTGAGGGGCCGCCTTTGGCAGCGAAGTGCTCGGCGCATCAGCATCACTTGGACTACATCAGTGATAACCCACAAGTATAGGGGATCGCAACAGTTTTCGAGGGTAGAGTATTCAACCCAAATTTATTGATTCGACACAAGGGGAGCCACAGAATATTCTTGAGTATTAGCAGCTGAGTTGTCAATTCAACCACACCTGGAAAACATAATATCTACAGCAAAGTATTTAGTAGCAATGTAGTATGGATATAGCGGTAATGGTGGCAAAGGTAACAGTATTGGTTTTGTAGTGATTGTAACAGTAGCAACGGAAAAGTAACTAAGCAAAGATCAATATGTGAAAAGCTCTTAGGCAACGGATCAGTGATGGATAATTATGTCGGATGCGATTCTTCATGCAACAGTTATAACATAGGGTGACATAGAACTAGCTCCAGTTCATCAATGTAATGTAGGCATGTATTCCGAATATAGTCATACATGCTTATGGAAAAGAACTTGCATGACATATTTTGTCCTACTCTCCCGTGGCAGCGGGGCCCTATTGGAAACTAAGGGATATTAAGGCCTCCTTTTGATAGAATACCGGACCAAAGCATTAACACTTAGTGAATACATGAACTCCTCAAACTACGGTCATCATAGGTAAGTATCCCGATTATTGTCACTTCGGGGTTAATGGATCATAACACATAATAGGTGACTATGGACTTGCAAGATAGGATCAAGAACTCACATATATTCGTGAAAACATAATAGGTTCAGATCTGAAATCATGGCACTCGGGCCCTAGTGACAAGCATTAAGCATAGCAAAGTCATAGAAACATCAATCTGAGAACATAACACTACTAGGAAAAAGCCTAGTAGTAGCGCGGGTGCTTGTGCTACTACTACGGCGCTACATCTAACTAGTAGTAGTATTGCGGTGCATCCCGTGCTACTACTACTAACTATCTGTAGCACGTGTCTGTGACCCGCGCTACTACTATTAATTTGAAAAACCAGAAAAAATATCTCGACCCCGTGCGTGCTGTCAATGGTCTCAATGGTTCGTTCGACGGTGCCGACGTCCATGGCGATGGGGCATCGGCCGGCGGCGACGCGCACGTTGGCCCGGAGCAGGGAGATCCCGGCCATGACGCGCCTTGTGGAGGCCACGGAGGCCAGCCCGGCATTGGCCAAGAGCTGGAGGACCTGGATCTTGGCGTCGTGCGTGGGGAGCAGCACCTCGCGGCGGCCCTCGTGCTATCGGAGGAGGAGGGGGATGGGTCAGCTAGGGTACTAGATCGAATCAGAGAGGGGGGTAGGAGGAGGAGGGCTGACCTAGAGCGAGAAGAAGACGGCGAAGGCGGTGAGGAGGAGGATGCCGAGGTCGTGCTTCCGCATCTTGGTGGCGGCGAGGAGCTCCGGCGACCTCCCACCGAAGGGATCTCAGAGAGGGAGGGAGGAAGAAAGCAGAGTGTACCAGCAGCGGCCACCGCTGGAGTACGAGGGAGAGAGGAGGAAAGTGAGAGAGGGGAAAAGTGAGGAAGAGAGGAGGGATTCAGCCGAAGATATGGGGATTTCACCTAACTCGTACCTAGTGGTAGCGAGGGGTATAAAACTGCGCTACTACTATCAACTTAGTAGTAGCGCGGGTTTGTACCCCTCGCTACTACTATGGCATGTCCCGGGAGGGCATGGTAGAGACTGCTTAGTAGTAGCGCGGGTTAAAAACCCGCGCTACTAGTATAAACTTAGTAGTAGCGAGGGGTAAAATCCCGCGCTACTTGTAAGTAGCAGCAGCGAGGGTTATAAACCCGCGCTACTAGTATGCGTCTGCCTATAAGCTTTTCCCTAGTAGTGTAATGGATACTAGGGATCAAACCCTAACAAAACTAACTCGATTACATGATAAATTGACAACCCACAAGTATAGGGGATCAATTGTAGCCTCCTTCGATAAGTAAGAGTATCGAACCCAACGAGGAGCTAAAGGTAGAACAAATAATCTCTCAAGTTCTATCGACCACCGATACAACTCTACGCACGCTTAACGTTCGCTTTACCTAGCACAAGTATGAGACTAGAAGTACATTGTAGGTGTTGTTGGATAGGTTTGCAAGATAATAAAGAGCGCGTAAATAAAAAGTAGGGGCTGTTTAGGTAAAGAAGCAATAAAGTTAGTATAGCGAGTGTGGAAAAGTGGTGGTAGGAGTTGCGAAATTGTCCCTAAGCAATTGACTACTTTACTAGACCGATATCAAGTTTTATGTGGGAGAGGCCACTACTGGCATGTCATCCCTGACTTGGAATTCTATGCACTTATGATTGGAACTATTAGCAAGCATCTGAAAATACTAACGTTCATTAAGGTAAACCCAACCATAGCATTAAGATATATTGGCCCCCCTCCAATCTCGTATGCATCAATTTCTATGCTAGGTTGAAGCTTCCGTCACTCTTGCCCTCCAATACATAGTCCTATCAACATACCCTATGGTGTGATCCACACACGCGCTCAAAAGATGGGCACCAAAGGACAGCAACATAACCACAAGCAAATTAAACCAATCATAGCAATTCACCAATCACTGGTAGGACAACGAAAATATACTCAGACATCGTAGGATGGCAACACATCATAGGATAATAATATGAAGCATAAAGCACCATGTTCATGTAGAGGGTACATCGGGTTGCGGGAGAGTGGACCACTGTAGATAGATGGGGGAAGGTGATGAAGGTGTTGGTGTAGATCGCCGTCACACGATGATGGCCCCAGTGGCGTTCCGGCGCCACCGGGAGAGAGGGGGAGAGAGCCCCCCTTCTTCTTGTTCTTCCTTGACCTTCTCCATAGATTGGAGAAGGGTTTCCCCTCTGGTCCATGGCCTCCATGGCAGCGGAGGGGCGAGAGCCCCTTCGAGATTGGATCTGTCTCTCTCTGTTTCAGCATTCTGGGATTCTTCCCTTTCACCGTTTCTTATATTCACGGAGAACCGTAACTCCGATTGGGCTGACATTTTAACACGATCTCTATCCGGATATTAGCTTTCTTGCGGCGAAAGAAGGGCACCAACCTCCTTACGGGGTGGCCACGAGGGTCAGGGGTGCACCTGCCCCCCTGGGGCACGCCCCCTGCCTTGTGAGCCCCTCGAGCATCGTCTCGCGTTGATTTCACTTCCCAAAATTCACATATATTCCAAAAAATCTCCGTCAGTTTTTATCCCGTGTAGACACCGTTTGATATGGATTTTCTATGAAACAAAAAACATGCAACAAACAGGAACTGGCACTGGGCCCTGGATCAATATGTTAGTCCCATAAATAGTATAAAAAGTTGCCAAAAGGATATGAAAGTTGAATAATATTGGCATGGAACAATCAAAAATTATAGATATGACAGAGACGTATCATAAATATCATCCAACCCATCACCGTCCAGCAAGCCTACGATGGAATTACTCATGCACGGCGGTGAGCATCATGAAATTGGTGATGAAGGAAGGTTGATGATGACGATGGCGACGGATTCCCCTCTCCGGAGCCCCGAACGAACTCTAGATTAGCCCTCTCGAGAGAGATTAGTGCTTGGCGGCAGCTCCGTATCGGAAAACGCGGTGAATCCTTCTGTTTGATTTTTTCTCCCCGAACATGAATATATAGAGTTGGAGTTGAGGTCGGTGGAGCATCAGGGGGCCCACGAGGCAGGGGGCGCGCCCCCCACCCTCGTGGACAGGGTGTGGCCCCCCGGCCTTGATTCTTTCGCCAGTATTTTTTATATATTCCAAAAATATTCTCCATGAAGTTTCAAGTCATTCCGAGAAATTTTATTTCTGCACAAAAATAACACCATGGCAATTCTGCTGAAAACAGCGTCAGTCCGGGTTAGTTCCATTCAAATCATGCAAGTTAGAGTCTAAAACAAGGGCAAAAGTGTTTGGAAAAGTAGATACGTTGGAGACGTATCAACTCCCCAAGCTTAAACCTTTGCTTGTCCTCAAGCAATTCAGTTGACAAACTTAAAGTGATAAAGAAAAACTTTTACAAACTCTGTTTGCTCTTGTTGCTGTAAATATGTAAAGCCAGCATTCAAGTTTTCAGCAAAGATTATGAACTAACCATATTCACAATAACATTTAGGTCTCATGTTTACTCATATCAATGGCATAATCAACTAGCGAGCAATAATAATAAATCTCGGATGACAACACTTTCTCAAAACAATCATAATATGATATAACAAGATGGTATCTCTCTAGCCCTTTCTAAGACTGCACAACATAAATGTAGAGCACCTCTGAAGATCAAGGACTGACTGGAAATAATATTTTGCAATAGAGATAAATAATATTTTGAATGGTATACTTTCATTGTCAACATAACAACCGAGAGATCTCGATATCTTCCATGCTACACACATCATAGGTGGTTCCCAAATAGAATGGTAAAGTTTATACTCCCCATACCACCAACAAACATCAATCCATGGCTTGTCTGAAACAACGGGGGCCTCCAACTAACAACATTCCTGGGGGAGTTTTGTTTGCAATTATTTTGATTTGATTTGAGCATGGGACTGGGCATCCCGGTTACCAGCCATTTTCTCGTGAGTGAGGAGCGGAGTCCACTCCTCTTGAGAATAACCCACCTTGCATGGAAGATATAGACAACCCTAGTTGATACGTGAGCTATTCGAGCATACAAAACAGAATTTCATTTGAAGGTTTAGAGTTTGGCACATACAAATTTACTTGGACCGGCATGTAGATACCGCATATAGGAAGGTCTGGTGGACTCATATGGAATAACTTTGTGGTTTATGGAATTGGATGCACAAGTAGTATTCCCGCTTAGTACAAGTGAAGGCTAGAAAGAGACTGGGAAGCGACCAACTAGAGAGCAACAACAGTCATGAACATGCATTAAAATTAATCAACATTGAATGCAAGCATGAGTAGAATATAATTCACCATGAACATAAATATCATGGAGGCTATGTTGATTTTGTTTCAACTACATGCGTGAACATGTGCAAGTCAAGCCACTCGAATCATTCAAAGGAGGATACCACCCTATCATACCACATCACAACCATTTTAATAGCATGTTGGCACGCAAGGTAAACCATTATAAACTCCTAGCTACTTAAGCATGGCATGAGCAACTATAATCTCTAATTGTCATTGCAAACATGTTTGATTCATAATAGGTCGAATCAGGAACGATGAACTAATCATATTTACAAAAACAAGATAGGTCGAGTTCATACCAGCTTTTCTCATTTCAATCGGTTCATCATATATCGCCGTTATTTCCTTTCACTTGGACGACCAAATGGTGTGGATAATAATAGTAGTGCACGTGCATTGGGGACTTATCAGCATCCCTAAAGCTTAATATTGGCATGGAACAATCAAAAACTATAGATACGTTGGAGACGTATCAGCATCCCCAAGCTTAATTCCTTCTCGTCCTCGAGTAGGTAAATGATTAAAAACAAGATAATTTTTGATGTGGAATGCTACCTAGCATAATCTTGATCATGTAATCTAATCATGGCATGAATATTAAGACACGAGTGATTCAAAGCAATAGTCTATCATTTCACATTAAGACAATAATACTTCAAGCATACTAATCAAGCAATTATGTCTTATCAAAATAACATAGCCAAAGAAAGCTCATTCCTACAAAATCATATAGTCTGGCTATGCTCCATCTTCACCACACAAAGGATTCAAATCATGCACAACCCCGATGACAAGCCGACCAATTGGTTCATACTTTTTAACGCGCTTCAGCCTTTTCAACTCTCACGCAATACATGAGCGCAAGCCATGGACATAGCACTATGGGTGGAATAGAATATGATGATGGAGGTTTGTGTGAAGAAGGCAAAAAAGAGAAAGTCTTACATCGACGCGACTAATCAACGGGCTATGGAGATGCCCATCAATTGATGTCAATGTGAGGAGTAGGTATTGCCATGCAATGGATGCACTAAGAGCTATAAGTGTATGAAAGCTCAAACTAGAAACTAAGTGGGTGTGCATCCAACTTGCTTGCTCGTGAAGACCTTGGGCATTTGAGGAAGCCCTTCATCGGAATATACAAGCCAAGTTCTATAATGAAAATTCCCACTAGTATATGGAAGTGATAACTCAAGAGACTCTCTATATGAAGAACATGGTGCTACTCTATCATCCTTTCCTCACTGGGACAATGCTCTAATAATGATGATCATCACACTTTTATTTACTTACAACTCAATATTACAACTCGATGCTAGAACAAAGATATGACTCTATATGAATGCCTCCGGCGGTGCACTAGTGCAGAACCGGGCAATAGCACAGGTTTGTAAGGCCCTTTAGTGCCGGTTTGGTAACCGGCACTAAAGTGTGGGCACTAAAGGCCCCCCTTTAGTACCGGTTTAGCACGAACCGGTGCTAAAGGGCAACCACGTGGCACGAGCCAGCTCCGGGGGCAGGGAGCTCTTTAGTACCGGTTGGTGACATGAACTGGTATTAAAAGGTTGGGGGTTTTGGGTTTATGATTTATTTTTCATTTAACTTTGTGTTTTCCATTTAATTATTTTTCGTTTGCTGGTATTTTATGATACTACACATTGTACATGTTATGCATATATATAAATACAATATCTAGTAGAACCGATCATATATATATATATATATATATATATATATATATATATATATATATACACACACACACACACACACATCTGGGCTATTCTGTTACGCGTAACAGAATACACACACACATTTCGAAGCGGTTGAACTGATGCTTTCAGTTGTGTTTAACCGATCGTCTTCTTTAGTTCAAAAACGTTTTGTAATTTTTTTGTTGGAACGTGGCGTGTAATATATCGTTGGAAAGCTCTTGACAACCATATTTCAAGTATATTGAACGTTTTTGCAAAATCATTATGGTTTAAGAGCAGTTTTGGAAAACCCATTTTTTTTCAAAACCGAAAACGTGAATCGTATTTGGGACTCAGTTTTCAAACAGTTTGTCGGAATTGAGCAAATAAGATGGCGTTGCAAAGCTGGTGAAAATCCGCATCTTCCATATATGTATTATTTTTTCTAATTCTATATAATTTAAAAGTAATTTGAAAAATGGTGAAATTCTGGGCAAAACGTATTTTCGCGATTTTTTGCAAACGGTTTGTCGGATTGACGCAAATGATACGGCGTTGGAAAGCTATGTAAAATGCGCAACCTTTTCGTATAGAAATGTTTTTCTAATTCCTTATGGTTTAAAAACGAATTCGAATACGGTCAAATTTGATTTTGAACGTGATTTTTTTAAAAAGTTTGTCGAAATATGGCAAATAATATACCGTTGGATAGCTATCGAAAATGCGAAACTTAGTCATGTTGAACGTTTTCTCTACTTCGCAACCGTTTAAGAGTAATTTTGAATACGGCATGACGGATCCTGCTGCTTTCTCGTGTGAAAAACAGAGTAGTCGTACTGATATATATATATGTATGTTTGTACTGAGCTATTTTTTGTAGAGTAATTTTGAATGGTTCCGAAAAAGGGTGCTTGTACTGATGCTTGCATGGGTTTGTACTAAGCGTGTTTTCACTAACTAGACTTTGCTCTGTTTTTTTGATAATATTTTTCTCGTAAGTTTTCAACGGTTTACTGTATCGTCACCCCTGTACTTGTATGGTTTGTATCATCGAACTGAATGATATTTTATTCAAAAAGAAAATGTTTTTGTTTTGTTTCCTTTTTTAACTCAACATTTTTTTGACAACGTTGTTCTGAACTTCTCTCATTTTGCGACTTGTCGGGGGCAGCCTAGGTCCCAAGGGAGGCACGGCGGCGTACCAGTGGTAGGTGACGGGATCGCGCGTCGGTGCTTCATGGAGGGAGGCGGTGTCGGGGTCGCACGCCGGTGCTTGGTGGCGGCAGACAACGCGCGCCGGTGCTTCATCGCGCGTAGTTTTTTCCTCGAACTTTATTGGCACCAAAATTTCTTTTCCGTGCCTCTCGAACTGATGCGAACTTTATTGGCACCAAATTTGTATACTTGAATTTCTATGTGTGTTTCCTTTTTAATTCAAACTGACAATTTCTTTTTATTCCAAACTGATTGCCATTTTTAACTCGTACTGATCAATATTTTTAATTCAAACCTTTTTGTACTTTCAAAGGACAGAAATTAGCACAAACATCCGCATCTTAGCAATTTCTTTTTATTCTGAACTGATCCCCGTTTTTAACTCGTACTGATCAATACTTTTAATTCAAACCTTTTTGTACTTTCATATGACAGAAATTATTCATCTCTGCCGACCTCTTAAATTTTAAGACTCACGCACAAGCATCCTCATCTTAGCAAGACAAGCTAAGTCATTTGCATGTAGAGCAACAATAACAATACTCCAAACATACCAAGGGATGTCACACTGGAAAAACAATGCAACCAACGGGTTCTCTCAAATGGCAAAATTGACTAATTTTGAACTTGCACGACATCTAAACAAGAACTACATGATACGCAATTTTCCATCATGCACCTCCTATCCTGAGCATAAATGAAATGAGAGAAGGGTATCCTGAACATCTAAACAAGAACTTGCAATTTTTTCCATCATGCACCCAGAGATTCTGCCTTCTCCCCTGGCCCTGAAACAAGAGCACCTTCAGTTTAGTTTTAAACAAATTGAAAGTTCAAACATGAGGCATGTAGTTTTTCAAATGATGAAAGTCACATAAATGAGCTATTTTTGTTTTACTTCAAATAATTCAACATGAAAAAGACAAATACAGATAAATATTTTTTGTGCGAAATTCTGAAGCAGATGTCAGTTCGACCTTTTTAACTACTTTTTTGCACAAGGAGATGATGTGATTGAACTGGCTAGGTACATTCAGCTTTACCTAGTATGTTATTGCCCTGGAACTGCAACTTGTATCTTTTACTGCTCATCTTTAACATTAAGAAAGTACTAATCAGTACTAGTATTTGTGTAAGTCATACTGATCAGTATTGCTGCTTGTCGTACTGATGAGCACTAAATTTTTCATCTAGTCGACTGCTATTGGTTTTCAAGTTGGACTTGAGTACTTTTAAATGGACTTTTTATAGAGCTCTGATCAAAATCTAGATTCCAGGAAAAAAAATGGCCTTCATGGATGGCAGTATGTGAACTAAAGAGTAGGAGAGGAGGAGCACGAAGGTGTTTCTCACCAATTGTGTTCCTGATGGCGTGGTGGATGGAGGCATGAACTGATGTGTAGCGACCAGACCTCAAACGGTCTGATCTCTGTGCTCCGGTGTCATCCCTGGATCAGTAATGCTGACACCACACAGTACTCGGAGGATTTATAGCAGAGTAGCAATCACACACTTATTACATCGGATGTCTCAAAAGAGAACTTATTACAATAAATAAGGCTTAAGGCCATCTAATAACGATAAGAGCGGAAGGCTTGGAAGATAAGTGAGTCCATCAACTCCAACGGCATCACTGAGTATAGAACCACGACCTAAAAGCACCTTAATCGTCGTCTGAAAAGTCTGGAACATTAACGTTGCAGCCCGAAACGGGTCAGCACATGGAATATGCTGGCAAGGTAACACATAGAGAGTAATGGAATGAAACAGCTATACTATATGCATATTTGGCTGGTGGAAAGCTCTATGGTTACTTTTTTTGCGTAAAGCCAGTTTTTCCCTACCGCAAAGGAATAAATTTATTTAACTATCATGGTGGTTGTTAAACATTGAGAATGGTTGACAGCATTCTCAATCCCAATTAAAAGTAATCATTAATAACCCAACAATATTAACTTAGAAGTAACATGATGAGATTCACATGATATTCAAGTACTAGATACTCAAGATTGTCCATAACCGGGGACACGGCTAATCATGATTAGTTTGTTACACTCTGCAGAGGTTTGCGCACTTTTCCCCACAAGACTCGATCGCCTCCGTTGGTTTTCTCGCACTACTGGTGTTTGAGAAACGGATGACCGAGACATAGTCTTTCAGAAGCGCTAGCACCTTACGATGGAGTAGACCGTACCACCTACATCCCCTACATCTGCTAGTCTACCCCTATAAGAGTTCGGAGGACTTAGTCAACTATGCCAGAGCCCATAATGGCTTGTGGCTGCACACGTAAGTATTTAGCATGAAAGATCTTATGATCCCTTTGAGACTGGGTGGCGGTCAATAAAAAAAACAGGCAAGTCCTGATAGACATCAGGTGCCTCAATCCACCCAGATGTGTGTTTAAGTTGCCACCTTAGATAAACCATTAAAATTATCAATCTCACATCTGTCATGGATATCACTCACCCAATCCACGTCTACTAGCATAGCATGGCATAATAAGCAAACGTAGAAGTAACTCCCAAAGGTTTCATAATAAACCGGTAATAGGTACTACCTCATCTACTTCCCATCCCACAATTTAATTAGATCCTAATCATGCAACGTGTGAGGATGGATCTAATGCAATAAAACTGGGTTGTAGAAAAGGTATGATGAAAGTGTTACTTGCCTTGCTGATGATCCGCGAGTCCTAGAGATTCGAAGTAACAGGCGGCGCAATCCGGGTAATCTATCGCAGACAAACAACAAGCATACAATAAGTACTCATCTAATGCACAGGTAAAACTCGAACAAGAGATCGAACCAGAAAGTTCAATTTAATAACTCCGGTTGCAAAGAAAGAAAGAACTGAACAAAGAAACCGAAAACAAACGGCGGAAAACAACTCGGTTCTAGCAAGTTGAAACTAGGTCAAATTTTACCGTAGCAAAAACTTAGTTAAAGTTGATTAGTCGGAACGGCGGTTTCAAAACAAAACTTTAGGCACTTGTATCACCTGATTCCGATAAACGAGCGAGAAAATAAACTAGAAAGAAGATCGGATCTGAGATCGCGATCGCGGAATAAATCTGACGAAAAGAAAAAGAAGAACGGTTGAACGAACGGACGTTCGTTAACCTAGAAGAATCCGGTGATCATGTTCGTTAGGACGAACGGTTCGGTGAACGGTCTTGAGGCAACTAAATCGGAGAAGAAAACGGAACCGATCTAGGGTTTTGGGAAAAGAAAACCGAACGAAAAACCGATCTAGAAAACCGGAACGGTTTAGAGAAGAAAAGAATCGGAACGGTTAGAAGAAAACAATCCGATGAAAAGAAAAGAGACGCGGCGCGGTGCTACCTCTGGCGAGGTCTCCGGCGAGTGGGCGTGGGGCGGTGGCGGCGGTGGCAAGGTGCGGCGGTGGCGGTGGTGGTGATGGGCGGCGGCGGTGGTGGTGATGGGCGGCGGCGGCGCTAGGGCACAAGGGCGGCGGCAGCGCGTGACGCAGGGCGCGGGGTGTGGCGCGGGGTGAGGGCGCGGTGGTGCTTGGGTATTTATATTGGGGAGGGGAAGGGTTTGCTTGGAGGAGGGATCAAGGAATTTGAGTAGGAAAAGGAAAGAAAAAAAAACGAAACGGAGTCCCAGTGGGACTCCACTAGGGCGGCGGCCAAGGTAGCGGCGGCCTGGCGCGGCGCGGCGCTGGCGCTGGCGCGGGAGAGGCCCGGCCGGCTGGGCCTTTGACCCAGGGCGCTGCAGGATTTATTTATTTTTTATTTTTTTAAACGGTTCTGCGTGCGGAAAAAAAAACAGAAAGAGATCTAAACGAACTCCAAAATTACTAAAGTAAATTTTCCCCGACTCCTAAAAACGAGTCGAACAAAATGAACTTTTCTCCGGGCCTAAAATGCAATTTTTTAAAACACGCATTTTCCCTATCGAAATAAGAGGCAAATAAGACACCATCGAAACCAATGACCCTCTTTTCAAAATTTGAGAAGACTCAAATATGAAAATAACGAAATCTCCAACTCTCTCCGAGGGTCCTTGAGTTGCGTGAAATTTCTAGGATCGGCAAAAATGCAAGAAAATATGATATGCATGATGATCTATGTATAACATTCCAAATTGAAAATTTGGGATGTTACAAACCTACCCCCCTTAAGATGAATCTCTCCCTCGAGATTCGGGTTGGCTAGAAAATAGGTGAGGGTGGTCCTTGAGCAAATCTTCTCTCTCCCAGGTGGCTTCATCTTCTAAGTGGTGGTTCCACTGAACTTTGCAAAACTTGATAACCTTGCTGCGGGTAACTCTACTGGCAAACTCGAGAATTTTGATTGGTTTCTCTTCATACGTTAAATCGTCCTTCAACTGAATTGCTTCAAGCGGCACTGTATCTCTTAACGGTACCTCCGCCATCTCGGCGTGACATTTCTTCAGCTGAGAAACATGGAATACGTCATGAACTCCTGACAGTCCCTCTGGTAATTCCAACTTATAAGCGACTTCTCCCATACGTTGAAAGATCTTATACGGTCCAACGAAACGCGGTGCTAATTTTCCCTTAACTCCAAAGCGTTTAACTCCTCGAAGTGGGGATACTCGGAGATACACTCTGTCTCCGGTTTCGTAAACTGTCTCCTTGCGTTTAGAATCTGCGTAGCTCTTCTGCCTGGACTGGGCTACCTTGAGCCTATCGCGAATCAACTTCACCTTCTGTTCAGACTCCTTAATCAAATCTGGTCCAAAGAATTGACGGTCTCCAACTTCGTCCCATGAAAACGGTGTGCTGCACCTCCTTCCGTATAAAGCTTCGAAAGGTGCCATCTTCAAACTGGTTTGGTAGCTGTTGTTGTACGAAAACTCCGCATACGGCAAATTATCGTCCCAACTAGATCCATAATCTAGTGCACAAGCTCTCAGCATATCTTCCAAAATCTGGTTGACTCTCTCGGTCTGTCCATCTGTCTGCGGATGAAAAGCGGTGCTGAACTCTAGCCTGGTTCCCAAAGTTTCATGCAACTGATTCCAAAACTTTGAGGTAAATTGGGTTCCTATGTCTGATACAATACTCCTCGGAACTCCATGCAAACAAATGATCCTAGTCATGTATATCTTTGCCAACTTAGCACTGGTGTAAGTGGTCTTAGCTGGAATGAAATATGCTACCTTCGTCAAACGATCAACTACTACCCATATTGAGTCATAACCTGCTTTCATCCTGGGTAGTCCCGTGATAAAATCCATGCCTATCTTATCCCACTTCCATTCGGGTATCGGCAATGGTTGCAACAATCTGGCTGGCTTCTGATGTTCTGCCTTCACTCTATGACATACGTCACAAACTGCTACATAGGCTGCAATATCCTTCTTCATTCCGGTCCACCAGAATGTCTCCTTCAAATCCAAATACATCTTGGTGTTTCCTGGGTGAATCGAATATGGTGAATCATGTGCCTCTTGCAAAATCAACTTCCTGATCTCCGGGTCATTTGGCACATAAACATAGTCCTCAAACCATAGGGTATCGTGCTCATCCTCACGAAATCCCTTCGCTTTCCCTTTGCTTAGTTTCTCCTTTATAGAAGCAATCTCCTTGTCAGATTTCTGAGCCTCTTTGATTTTATCCATCAATGTTGACCGAATCTCCAATGCTGCTACATAGCCTTTCGGAACTATCCCTAAACTTAGTTCACGAAGGTTTTCTGCTAACTCCTTGGGTATTTCCTTCGTTATTAACATATTGACATGGCTCTTACGGCTCAATGCGTCAGCTACTACATTAGCTTTACCGGGATGGTAATGCAATCTCATATCATAATCTTTGATGAGCTCCAACCATCTCCTTTGTCTGAGATTCAACTCCTTCTGCGTGAAAATGTACTTCAAACTCTTGTGATCCGTGTACACCTCACAATGATTTCCAATGAGGAAATGTCTCCACGTCTTCAATGCATGCACTACGGCTGCTAACTCCAAATCATGCGTGGCGTAATTCAACTCATGAGGTTTCAGTTGTCGTGAAGCATACGAAACAACTCTCCCTTCCTGCATAAGCACTGCTCCAAGCCCTCGACGTGAAGCGTCACAATACACCTCATAATCCTTGGTCTGATCTGGCAAAATTAACACTGGTGAGGTAACCAAACGTTTCTTCAACTCCTGGAAACTAGCCTCACACTCCTCAGTCCAATTGAACTTAGTATCCTTTTTCAACAACTCCGTCATAGGCTTCACAATCTTTGAAAAAAATTCAATGAATCTCCGGTAGTATCCTGCGAGTCCAAGAAAACTCCAGATCTCTCCAACTATCGTTGGTGCTTCCCATTTGGTTACAGTCTCAACCTTTGTGGGGTCAACTGCTATCCCTTCTCCGGATATAACATGTCCAAGAAATCCAACTTCCTTCAACCAAAAATCACATTTGCTAAATTTGGCATATAACTGATGTTCCCTTAGCTTCTCCAAAACCAAACGCAAATGTTCCTTATGCTCTTCTTCATTCTTTGAATAAACCAGGATATCATCAATGAACACTACGACGAACTTATCCAAAAATTCCATAAACACCTTGTTCATCATCTTCATAAAATAGGCAGGTGCGTTAGTCAATCCAAATGACATAACGGTATACTCATATAGTCCATATCTCGTGGTGAATGCTGTATTAGGAATATCCTGTTCCTGAAACTTCAACTGGTGGTACCCTGATCGCAAATCGATCTTGGAAAACACTTTAGCTCCTTGCAAACGATCAAACAGATCATTAATCATTGGAAGTGGGTACTTATTCTTGATGGTTACTTCATTCAATCCTTGATAATCAACAACCATCCTTAATGATCCATCCTTCTTCTCCACTAGAAGTATGGGTGATCCCCAAGGCGAAGAACTTGGGCGAATGTAACCTTTCTCCAACAACTCCTTAATCTGATTCTTAATTTCCACCAAGTCCTTTGCTGGCATCCGGTATGGTCTCTTCGATATTGGTCCAGTCCCTGGCAATAACTCAATCAAAAACTCAATGTCTTTATCCGGTGGCATGCCTGGCAACTCTTCCGGAAATACATCAGGAAAATCCTTTACCACAGGTACTTCCTCCTGCACAACTCCTGTTAGGAAATTTACTTGTGTCCTATTTGGCACATGCCGGGATACATACTTGATCCTTCTTCCTTCTGGCGTTGTAAGCAAAATTGACTTACTAGCACAGTCGATGTTTCCTCCATACATCGACAACCAATCCATACTGAGGATTACATCCAATCCTTGAGATTCCAATACTATTAGGTCTGAGGGAAAAACATAGTTACCAATCCTTAATGGTAACCGATTACACCTTTGTCTAGCCATAAACTCCGCTCCTGGTGAGCTTACTAACATGGGCGACCTAAGGGCTTGGGTTGACAGGTTATATTTATCCACAAATCCCCTTGATATGTATGAATGCGATGCACCAGTATCGAAAAGAACGAGTGCGGTAAATGACTTAACCAAAAACTTACCGATCACTGCATCAGGCTGATCTTCAACCTCCTCCACGTTAACGTGGTTCACCTGTCCCCTATTGAAAGGGTTCGGCTTCTTCCCTGAGCTTCCATTGCCATTTCCATTCTGGCCTTCAGGACATTCATTGGCATAATGTTCGGTCTTGGAACACTTGAAACAGGTGACTTGACTCAGGTCTCTCTTGGATGGGGTTGATGGGGTGGTCCGGTTCTGGCCGTTGCTTCCTCCATTCCCATTACCATTCTTGTGGCCATTGTGGTTGTGCGAACTACTTCCTCCATGGGTATGCTGAAACTGAAATCCCGATTTAGGGGTAAAACAGGGCTTCTGCTGGGCTCCAGAGTTATACTTCCCCTATCCATACTTCCTCTTGTGGTTCTCAATCTGTTGTTGCTTCCCTTCAATCATGATGGCACGATCTACCAACTCCTGGTAGTTTCTAAACTTGCTACCATCAACTTCATGCTTAACTCATCATTCAATCCTTCCAGAAACTTCTCCTGCTTGGTTGCATCCGTAGCAACGTCATCTGGGGCATAACGTGCTAGCTTGCTGAAGTCGTCAACGTACTGGTCAACTGTCCTTCTTCCTTGGCATAAGTTGTGAAACTCACGCTTCTTCATGGCCATAGCTCCTGCTGAAACTTGTGCAGTGTGGAAAGCTTGCTGGAACTGATCCCATATGACAGTGTCAACTGGGAAGGTGGCTGTGAAATTCTCCCACCATGCTGCCGCGGGTCCCTCCAACAGATGTGCGGCAAACTTCACTTTCTCACCATCCGTGCATCCTATAGTGGTCAACTCCCTTCCTATCTTGCGGAGCCAATCGTCTGCTACTATCGGCTCGGTGCTACTAGAAAACACCGGCGGATTCAGCCTAAGGAAACGGGCTAAGTGGTCAACAGGGGGTGGTGGTGGTGGTCGGTTGTTGTTGTTGTTCTGCTGATTCGGAACTAAAATCTGCATCAATTGATTCTGCTGCTGGATCAACTGAGTGAGCTCCGGTGGGAATCCATTGTCATGTCTCAGAGGCATCTGAGGGTTTAGAAAAGAAGAGATATAAGAATAGAATGAGGTCTAAAGAGAAAACACAACCCCAATGCACATGAGCAAATTCACACAAAATCACTTCATTCATTCAAACAAGGGCTTACAATCGATATAGCTATCGCAAAAGTGCTCCAACTATAGTGTTTACATGGGGGAAAATACTACTAATATTTGGTGGTCATCCAGAAATTTGAACCGACGGAAGATTCCATGATGTTCGCTCCAGCTTCGTCGTCAAAGTCGGGTTCACTTGGATCCGAATCGGTGTCGTCGATGATGATGTAGTTATCCGGGCATGCGACATACTCGTCTTCCTCCTTGGATGCTAACTTCCTCTTGAGTTCTTCAATCTCCTGCTTAAGATCGACGTTGTGTCTTGCTAGAGCTACGATCTCGTCCAAGTAGCCTTGCGTGTAGCCTTCAGCTCTCCTTCTAGATCGATGATCCTTGGCTTCGCATTCTTCAACTCCATCATATCATTGCACATCTGGTTCTCGTTGCATCGAATGTGCTGGTTTAACTCCTGGATGAATGCTGCAATGGATCTATCCTTCTTGGTGCTGATTAACTCCCATTGTTCATCTCGGCGTCCGCAAATCTGGTAGATAATGTCCTTGATGTCTTCTTGATAAACTTCTCTAATGCGTCCTATGGTGATATGGGCTTCCATGCTCCTTCCTAGACTCCAAGTTGGTGCATTGAAAACACTATCTATGGGCTTCGTGATTGGCGCGAATGTCCTTCCCGCAACATGAGCTTGAATCTTCCAGCGCTCCTCTTCAGGCAAAGTGGCGTTGAAGGTTCCCGTGAAACTTGGTAATCCAATGTTTAGGTACTTGGTGACTTCCTTCAAGTGAAATCCAAAAGGTGTGCCTTCATCCGGTTGAGCGTACTTAATCTTCGCGTCCTTCATCCTAAAGAGTAGAAAAGATGAGGAGTTAGAAAATGAGGAGAGAATAGTGATCTATGGCTTTAACTTAGTGGTCGTGTCCTACAGTCAGCGTGTGCTCTGATACCATCTCTGTAGCGACCAGACCTCAAACGGTCTGATCTCTGTGCTCCGGTGTCATCCATGGATCAGTAATGCTGACACCACACAGTACTCGGAGGATTTATAGCAGAGTAGCAATCACACACTTGTTACATCGAATGTCTCAAAAGAGAACTTATTACAATAAATAAGGCTTAAGGCCATCTAATAACGATAATAGCGGAAGGCTTGGAAGATAAGTGAGTTCATCAACTCCAACGGCATCACTGAGTATAGAACCACGACCTAAAAGTACCTTAATCGTCGTCTGAAAAGTCTGCAACATTAACGTTGCAGCCCGAAATGGGTCAGCACATGGAATATGCTGGCAAGGTAACACATAGAGAGTAATGGAATGAAACAGCTATACTATATGCATATTTGGCTGGTGGAAAGCTCTATGGTTACTGTTTTGCGTAAAGCCAGTTTTTCCCTACTGCAAAGGAATAAATTTATTTAACTATCATGGTGGTTGTTAAACATTGAGAATGGTTGACAGCATTCTCAATCCCAATTAAAAGTAATCATTAATAACCCAACAATATTAACTTAGAAGTAACATGATGAGATTCACATGATATTCAAGTACTAGATACTCAAGATTGTCCATAACCGGGGACACGGCTAATCATGATTAGTTTTTTACACTCTGCAGAGGTTTGCGCACTTTTCCCGACAAGACTCGATCGCCTCCGTTGGTTTTCTCGCACTACTGGTGTTTGAGAAACGGATGACCGAGACATAGTCTTTCAGAAGCACTAGCGCCTTACGATGGAGTAGACCGTACCACCTACATCCCCTACATCTTCTAGTCTACCCCTATTAGAGTTCGCAGGACTTAGTCAACTATGCCAGAGCCCATAATGGCTTGTGGCTGCACACGTAAGTATTTAGCATGAAAGATCTTATGATCCCTTTGAGCCTGGGTGGCGGTCCATAAAAAAAACAGGCAAGTCCTGATAGACATCAGGTGCCTCAATCCACCCAGATGTGTGTTTAAGTTGCCACCTTAGATAAACCATTAAAATTATCAATCTCACATCTGTCATGGATATCACTCACCCAATCCACGTCTACTATCATAGCATGGCATAATAAGCAAACGTAGAAGTAACTCCCAAAGGTTTCATAATAAACAGGTAATAGGTACTACCTCATCTACTTCCCGTCCCACAATTTAATTAGATCCTACTCATGCAATGTGTGAGGATGGATCTAATGCAATAAAACTGGGTTGTAGAAAAGGTATGATCAAAGTGTTACTTGCCTTGCTGATGATCCGTGAGTCCTAGAGATTCGAAGTAACAGGCGGCGCAATCCAGGTAATCTATCGCAGACAAACAACAAGCATACAATTAGTACTCATCTAGTGCACAGGTAAAACTCGAACAAGAGATCGAACCAGAAAGTTCAATTTAAGAACTCCGGTTGCAAAGAAAGAAAGAACCGAACAAAGAAACCGAAAACAAATGGTGGAAAACAACTCGGTTCTAGCAAGTTGAAACTAGGTCAAATTTTACCGTAGCAAAAACTTAGTTAAAGTTGATTAGTCGGAACGGCGGTTTCGAAACGAAACTCCAGGCGCTTGTATCACCTGATTCCGATAAACGAGCGAGAAAATAAACTAGAAAGAAGATCGGATCTGAGATCGCGATCGCGGAATAAATCCGACGAAAAGAAAAAGAAGAACGGTTGAACGAACGGACGTTCGTTAACCTAGAAGAATCCGGTGATCACATTCGTTAGGACGAACGGTCCGGCGAACGGTCTTGAGGCAACTAAATCGGAGAAGAAAACGGAACCGATCTAGGGTTTTGGGAAAAGAAAACCGAACGAAAAACCGATATAGAAAACCGGAACGGTTTAGAGAAGAAAAGAATCGGAACGGTTAGAAGAAAACGATCCGATGAAAAGAAAAGAGACGCGGCGCGGTGCTACCTCCGGCGAGGTCTCCGGTGAGTGGGCGTGGGGCGGCGGCGTCGGTGGCAAGGTGCGGCGACAGCGGTGGTGGTGATGGGCGGCGGTGGTGGTGGTGATGGGCGGCGGCTGCGCTAGGGCAGAAGGGCGGCGGCGGCGCGTGACGCAGGGCGCGGGGTGTGGCGCGGGGTGAGGGCGCGGTGGTGCTTGGGTATTTATATTGGGGAGGGGAAGGGTTTGCTTGGAGGAGGGATCAAGGAATTTGAGTAGGAAAAGGAAAGAAAAAGAGGAAAGAAAAAAAAAACAAAACGGAGTCCCAGTGGGACTCCACTAGGGCGGCGGCCAAGGCAGCGGCGGCCTGGCGCTGGCGCGGGAGAGGCCCGGCCGGCTGGGCCTTTGACCCAGGGCGCTGCAGGATTTTTTATTTTTATTTTTTTTAAAACGGTTCTGCGCGTGAAAAAAAAATAGAAAGAGATCTAAACGAACTCCAAAATTACTAAAGTAAATTTTCCCCGACTCCTAAAAACGAGTCGAACAAAATGAACTTTTCTCCGGGCCTAAAATGCAATTTTTGAAAACACGCATTTTTCCCTATCCAAATAAAAGGCAAATAAGACTCCGTCGAAACCAATGATCCTCTTTTCAAAATTTGAGAAGACTCAAATATGAAAATAACGAAATCTCCAACTCTCTCCGAGGGTCCTTGAGTTGCGTGAAATTTCTAGGATCGGCAAAAATGCAAGAAAATATGATATGCATGTTGATCTATGTATAACATTCCAAATTGAAAATTTGGGATGTTACATGATGCTGGTCATTTTGTTGAACTTCCACCAAAGAACCCCTATAGGTCATATAAAAGAGAAACCAGAGATGAGGTTAGTGACATGGAGCTGGTGCAGTACGGCGACCTCGCCTTAGATGCAACACCCCAACACACGAGCACCTCACATATGTAAGGGAACGGTGCTGGACGTCGTGGTGGTTCTGGACCAGCTCAAGGGCATGCCTGGCACCATTGAGACAGGCCGTGGGGGCTGGCTGGGGGAGGTCATGGTGGTGGTGACACATGCCAGAGTGAGGAATGGTGACCCACACAAGAATTTGTAGCAGCTGAGGTGGCATACGTGCACGGGAGGAGGAAAGCAACCACACGTGGGGGCGGCAAGCAGTTGGGATGGTGCGCTTTTCCTCTTGGTTATTTATCAATTACATAGCTCCAAAAGAAAGGTAAGTGATACAACTACTAGCAATGTGCTAAAAGAACATTAGTATCTATTAGTTGGGAACCATGTGTATTTGCCTCTCTATATTCAAAATTGCTTCAATTGATGGCTCATTGGATAACATGCATGGTCCTTATAATTGTGAAGGTAGCAGCAGTTCTACATTAGAATTCCGAGAGAAATTTCTACAAAATTCATTAACCAAACTGACAGTATGGTGCTCATTCTCAAGCACAATGACAAGTACTTGTTTGTGCTATATGAAGGAGATGGAAACACAAAGGAAATCAGACTCACGATCGGGAAGTAGATGAACTGAAAAGCATAGAAAATATGAACTTGTGCATCTTGTTTTAACTTCATCCTATGAAAAAGGGACAAATATGGGAGATGAGTTTTTGTCAAGATGAACTTACCAGGGTTTGGTGTTCAAACTTTTAAATGTTTGTGCTACCGGAATAGAGAATAGCAGCATGCCTCGACCAGATCGGCGACTTCCTCACGGGCGGCCTCTCGTACACCGCGAGGGCAACACATACACACACGAACTGACCAGAATACACAACACGACCGGGTAGATAAACAATTTTTTGTATTCCACATCTAGTAATACCTAGACTAGCTATCACATGTGTTCATTATAGTAAATCGAGGCAAATGAGATGGTAATCCTTCTCTTCATTTTCTTTTTCTCTATCCTGCATCAGTTCAGAAATCCAATACAGGTTTTAGTTCAAAAGAGAATTTCATCCATGCCTTGACTGACTAGTAGTAATTAAATAATCAAAATAAGTTTGTGCTAACCAGTTTATGTACTCTCAATCAGTCCAAATAATCTAGCATTTAGTATCGACTATTAATCAGTTCGACAAACGAGGTTGTTAACGAGCCCATTAACGATAAAAATGAAATCAGCTAATAACTTACTGGCCGAATCAAATTTTAGTGTTTTCAAGCAGCAGCAATAGTCGGACTGATGGAGACATCCATGGGTGATATATAGTTGAACTTCCATGATGTGCAAATAAGAGCATGACTTCTGTACTTACTACACGAGCATGACTTTTGTACTTACTAGACAATACTACGCCAACAAGTATCATGCTATGTGAACTTTTGTGATGGATGACCTTTTAGTTTTTATTATCAGTACTTATTGAAAATAAATATCTAAACCACCAGACTTGGGTGTGGGAACCAAAATTCAGAAGAGCGGCATCTCAATAGGGATTACACTAGCATTGACATTCTGACAATAGTGAGGGCTCAAATGACAATCTAAATCTATAAATAGTAAAGTGTATACACTTCTTTTAACCAAGAAAGTAATAACTTGTTTCTATGCTAATCTGGAGACAGTAAGGTTCAGTTTTTGAAAGTAAGCTGCTACACCCAGTAGGGACCCAGTACACTCAGTAAGAATTTTATCTGCAAGGCAAAATGACACCAAGATTCTACAACAAATAAATCATATAAAATAACCCAAATAATCAAGAACTTCCTGTATGTTAATTTTTGAACTCCCTTGAATAAAACTGCTCGCTTTTTTCTGTTGCCTAAGCCACTTACATACAAACAGAAATAAATTTGTAGACCAAAGGACTCAACAAATTGAACCATTAATTTTCCAACCAGAGAACTGTAGGAGTTAGCAAAAGCAAACTATTTCCTCAACGATTTTCCAACCAGTCACATATTTTTAAACGAAACCAACTTTTTTCAATGAACTTCTTTAGGTTTATGTGTTCGAACTTACCAACTTTCCAAACAAGTACTTAGCTCGCTTATCTTCTTTCCTTCATGATGGAATTAGAAGTTCACAACATAGAAGCAATAACACATGGGTCAACTAGGACAAACAACAGAACACAAAACTAAACAGAAATTAAACCAAACAATAGGGCACAGTTTTACTCTCTAGTATACTAACCACTGCAGAATATTCAGTACAGTGGTAATACTAATTTGCTCATCCATTTGGTAATTTCTTAAGGTTGTGAAAGTAGATTTTTAGAAGTTTCATGAGAAATCAATTTTTTTCATCTCATACAAGTGAATGAATTGTCCCTGCTTTGGTCTGCTTATTGCTAACCATCAACAAACATTCTAGAGGGACTACAAAAAGATTAAAGAGTACTATATAAATTTTTTTTCTGGCAAATTATGAAATTGATCTTAAACCATTTTAGAAGATGCTCTTTTGTATGCAACTTTTCTCTAAGTCCATTCGATACAAATAAAATACCATCAGATTGGGGGCAAAGTTAGATCATGTTGTCACATGCACAACTGAGCTAAGTTGATATCTGCATCTCTAATATATTTATTTAGCTTGCCATTTCATTAAACAGGTGCTAGGCACCTTGACTTCTCAACTTTCATGATCTTTCGAGATGAACAAGTGCAATTTTTTATGGAACCAAACTTCTGAACTTTTTCCAATACACTCTTTGCACGTGTGGCGGCATGCACCAGTGCCGACAAAAGCTCGTACGTGAAGGAGCATGGCAGGATGAGCTCGGATGGATAAGGGAGGAATAGTTGGACTGATGTGAGCCCAATACCTGGAAGAGGACCGGAGGAAGTAATCCGTGTGGGCGGCAGGGGCTGTCTATAGAACTGAGCTTTTTTTCTTGTAGTCCGTCCAACCTCCCTCGTGCTGTAGTACAGAGAGAAACAAATTAGTGAGAGAAAAGAACAATAGAGAGAAAAGAGATGTATGTCCTGCTGCTGTTATTTTTGTTGAACTGCAACTGAATGTCATAATGAAGAGAAACTGGAGAAGAGGTTGCATGTCAGTGGTGCTGGATGCAGAGGACTATGGGCGTGGGGGGACTATTGTGTGGCGCGGAGCTGCTCGCCGGAGGGAGCGTCGGGCACTAGTAGAGTTGCTGGAGGGGGAGGGTAGGTGAGGGGCGGCGCTAGAGCTAGCCCAGCGGTGGAGGTGTTCACCATCGCCGTGGGAGGTGACGACCTCCATGACCTCGATGTTGCGCCGCAGGGATCTGCGGACAGGGTAGCGGTGGGGGTGCTGAAGGGACCACGACCGCACATGAGGTAAGGCGCACCGGCGGCGAATGCACGTCGCTTGGCCGAAGGAATAAGGAGGAGCGGGGGCGGTGGCGCGCTTGGCCGCAGGAGGGGGGCAGGGGCAGCGACGCGCTTGGTCGGAGGTGGAAGGAGGACCGGGGGCGGCGACGCGCTTGGCTAGAGGAGGAAGGAGGCCCGGGGCGGCGGCGAGCTTGGCCGGAGGAGGAAGGAGGCCTGGGGCGGCGGCGCGCTGGTGGGAGCAGGCTCGGGCGGCACCGGGATGCAGGGGTGGACCGGGGTCCTGATGGAAGATGATGGGGGTGTGGGGGCTTCGGTCAGTTTACAAGATTCGCGTCGATCGATCTATATAGGGTGCGAGGGTAACAGAATATTATTCTGTTACTAGTAACAGAATAGTCCAGTCCTATATATATATATATATATATATATATATATTTCATCGAATGTCTCACAACCACCATTAATTAATTCACACATATATACACACATGTATATATATATACAATTAGCTAGCTATATACAATTACTCCTAATTGGCGCCTTCGGAGCCAGTGGCATTGGCCTAATTGGTGCCTTTGGAGCAAGATGACAATTGGAAGTGGTTCATGGGGGCGGTAGCGGGTAATAGTATTCTCCTTTGGGATCTATGACCTGGTCGAGCAAAAATCCCGCTATTTCCACTTGAATTGCTTCTATGCGCTCCTCTGCTAGGAGCTACTCCCGCACCTCTCTGAACTGTTAAGAAGGAGATCAATATGCATGTCTATTATTTGTGTGACTAGATATCGATAATGGTGTGAAAATTGTGAATAGTGTTCTGACAAATGTACCGACTCCTGTCTTTGAGATCTGCTCCTTTCGGACGCCATCATGCGAATGTTCTCACAAACGTAGTATGCACACAGATTATTCCCCGGCGCCTGCTTCAGGGCCTTTACGAGAATGGAATTTGATCAGATAATAATTAATCAAGCATGATAATTAAAGAGATGGCAGCTAGCTAGCTAGTACTACTTAATTACTTACCTTGGGCTGATACCATTTCATCTTTCATTTCCATTGGCCTGTAGTGACGCTGATGAACTTTGCCTAAGCCCTACCCGCTGACAAAGAAAATGAATAAAGGGGTTATTAAATAGTTCATATCAGGGAATGATGAACTAAATAGGCTGAGATACAGTAAATAATGACTGAAATTACCTGTTGACTATCCCAAACAAGATGGTGTAGTCACTTTGTTTTTTAAGTAATGAGTCTAGTATTTCAACTATTCCTTCATCAACTTTAATGATTAACAAGATCCAGTGAAATATGCATGCACACACGTTTGCATGTCTTAATTAAGCAGGCATATGTAAGAAAAAACATGTAGCTAGCTAGTAGGCAAAAACAGAATTTGTAGTACAAGACAGTGTGACTCACTCGAAGTTGTAAGGATGTAGTATATCTTCATTGGTATTGAGGCGCTTGAGTAACTCTAGTATGCTTTCCTCTACACTTTTTTCATAATATGGATCTAATTTCCATGTGTATTCATTAATGGTATTTGGGTCAATGAACCCAATGCCATAGCGTCCACCTTTTTTCATTTCATACATCATCATCCTGCATATCCTCCCAGCTTCCAATGGAATTTTCAGGCAGACTATTTAGCCAATGTCGAGCTGGCGCTTTGAGTTTTAGAGGGAGGTGTTTTATGGCGTGGAGGTCATCTCTGCGGGCCATATGGATGTGGAGAATGAAGACCTCGATCCACACCGCGGGGTCCGTGGTTCCATCGTATGATTCTATGTTCACGGGCTTGAATCCTTTGGGGAATTCGTGATCCAGGACCTTGTCAGTGAAGCAATGAGGGTGTGCGGGGCCTCTATATCGAGCTGTATCGTGACGCAGCTCTAATAGAGTCTATCTCCGGTGTTCGGCCCCCGTATGACTGGGTTTGTCATTTCCAAATAGGTGGCCATGGTCGCGGGTCGAGGCACGTCCTTGCGATCCGTAGATTGATCTTGTATGTCCTGCTTTATTGTTCAGGTTCTGCCAGAGGTCATATGTATGGCCGTGGGCTAATTTACCTCTGGCTAAGTGATGAGGCGGGGCGGGCTGGTGTTCGGCATGAGTTGCGATTCTTTCCCGACCACGTGGTGGTCGGTCGACCGTATTGTGCAATGGTGGTATGTACTCCGGCGCCTCCTCGTCGAACTGAGGTAGCAATTTGCATTTTGGGTAGCTTTTGGTTGGGCGCTTGAGGCCGTACTCTTCGGCTGCTAGGACATCAGTCCATTTATCATTGAGTAGATATTGGTCAGCTTGAAGCTACTGCTACTTCTTTTCCAGGCTCCTTGTCGTGGCTATTAGGTGGCGCTTTAAGCGCTCCTGCTCAAGAGGTTCCTCGGGCATGATGAAATATTCGGTGCCGAGGCTCACCTCATCTTCGATGAGCGGGAGGTAATTATCGTCCGCCAAATCTTCGTGCGTGGCCTGTTTAACAGGGCTAACCTTCTCATCTTCCCGTTCATCTTGTTTTTTTTGCTTTATCAACGGGGTCTTTGTTGTCTTCGGCACCATCCGAAGTGTCATATTCTCCTGTGTTGGTGTTGCTGTCTTTACTTCGGCGTGATTTAGAGCGGCGGCGCTGACGCTGGCGCTTGGATTGTATTTCGGAAGGTTTATCCCCAACTGGGTCTTCCTTATCGTCGCCGCTATTCTCCTTCGGTGCATTCACCATGTATACATCATACGAGGAATTGCCCGTCCAGCATCTAGTCTCCAACTCTCCACCATGACTTGCGTCTTCATGCCGTCCGTGTTGACTTGCATGCCCTTGTCGACCATGTTTTTGTAGCCGCGGCCCGTTCCTCGCCTTGATGAATCACGTGAGCCCGTTGCCCGACCACGTGTCTGTCACCACCGTCATCCCCGGGTGCTCCCCCAGCACGATCGAGGAGATGATCGCGATGAGGCGGCCCCGATTGATGGCAGCCCCCACGCCGTCCACCATGCTGCTTCGGTCCATGTCTGTGTCGAACACCACACCAAGGTCGGTGCCGCGGGTCAGCACCGCATGGCGGGTCAGAGATATCGCCTTGCGTTCTCCGGGTTGGGCATATGGTTCGGGAACATGCCGTCTAACTCCAGGTGTAGGCTATCGGTCGTGTTGGTGCCTAGCTTCTCAAGCACGTCCCATGCAAAGAACCCGCCGCAGCCGTTGCCGACGCTCACAATGACCTTGAAGCCCTCGAGCTGCGTGTCACAGTGTGTCGGGTGGGCCACACACTCCTTGATGATGTCCCGGAGGTGCTTCACGTAGGCGCTAATCTGGTGGATGCGCATGACCACTGGAGGCATGCCGAGGCCAACGCCGCTGAGGCCCAGCTTCCTCGTGACCACTACTGGAATAAAAGCCCTAAGACGACGTCCTATTCTATGTCGACGGCTTTTTGTTGGGGCCAACAGCATAGACTGAGATATGCCGACAACCTAGGGAAAGCCATAATTGCATGTCGCGTGGTCGTGGATCGACCAGTAGAACTTACAACGGCACACCATGACCGCAAAGCCGGACACAAACACTCGACCAAACGATTGGCATGGGGTTGGCACTGAGGAGCTGCCCAGGTCGAACTCATGCCTGGCCCACGGCAACGGCACAGACGGCGCGCCGGCGGCGTGGCAGTACCACGGGGTTGTGTCACCCGACTCTGACTCTTATTTGCCGAGAATGACCTTCGTGCACCAGCTCTTTCTAGGTGAATCTTGATGGCATCAATTTTTCCATCGTGATTTTGTGAAGGCGAGCGAGGGCCGATCAAAATCGGTCAAAGACCAGGCAAAAAAGGAGACATGCTTCTATTAAATCTTAGCCGATAATTTTGTGGTAAACGTAAAATCAATGGATACAAAGGGATGACGTATGGAGAACTATGAAAGCGTCCTCCCTTTAATATTAGGTATAGAAGTATCTGTTAAATATATGATGACAATAACAATAATATATAATAACATGTAAAATAATTTAAATATATATAATATAGTTAGAAGGGAAACATAAGTTGGACCAGGTGTTCCTATTCTTATATAGAAAAATAAAACAGACCTCTGCGTTTTCTTCAAAAAAATACATAAATTGGGTTGCCGATGTTTCAGGAAAAATAAAACCTCGGATGGGAGGTCCATAGGCCGGTCGATACATGATGGTCCTCAAGAAAATACAAACAGGCCTATGGACCTCCCATCCGAGGTCGTGGGCTGCGCATATTAAAAAAAAGCCTAGACGGGGCATCCCAAAAACCAGCTGATACTTGCTGCCCAAGTGATAATAAATGATACCTGCCAGCTCCCCGGCTTCGTTGTGAATTTATCTCCTATAGTAACTACGTTGAAGCACCTAAAAAATGTAACTATGTTGACAAACCCATGGGCCCCAACGTCAGTATAGCATTAGGAGGAAGTATTTTTTTGATGAGGCACTTGCTTGCGTACGGCCATAGACCTGGTGGGTCCTGACTGTCCGCCTCTCCATATACAGTCCTCTCTAGATTCCTCTCGTTTGTTAAGCATGTTCACAACAGCAGACAGCGGTGTCGCAGCGAGCGCACAAAGGCGCAGGAGAAGATCCGACCACCTGAGGAAGTGCCTTATTAGTAACGAAACAACTAAACTAGCCTAGTGGCCGAGTGACACTACCCGTCAGCTGTTCCGCCTGGGTTCGATTCCACCTTTGCAGAGAAAATATCTCCAGAAATTTTGCCTCTGCCTTTATTGACATGTGGGTCCCAATTGTCATCTATGCACACCATGTCCAACACTTGCCAAAACTTCGTCCCTCATTTTCTCTGTTTTTCGCACACTCGACATTGTGTGGGCATCTTGAAAATAGCATATCTTTTTGATTGTGCATCATATGAAGATGTGCTATGCATGAATGTTGATCAGCAAGATGTTAACTGGCTGGTAGTTCCAGTTTCGACCATGAATAAAACTTCCAGCATGATGTTGACACTGTTTGAAAAGGCCTTGTTAATATAAATGCTCTGCCTCTGAAAGTTGCAGTTTCTTATCTGAAACTTAACTTGGAGTTTCTTATCTCAAACTGAAACATGCAGTTTCTTCTCTGAGAATCACCTTTCAGCGACTGAAAGGTAGGGGAACCTCTCCTCTCCATCATCTCCATTCCAAAACCACCGTCTCGCCTCTCCCTCTTCTCCATTTCAAAACCACCCCCTCTCCTCTCCATCATCTCCATTCCAAAACCACTATCTCACCTCTCCATCTTCTCTATTGCAAGTCCACTGTCTCTCCTCCCATCTTCCAAACCTAGCACCGGACCACTCAAAAGGACATCTATGGAGGAGATGCAGCAGCGAATCGGGCAAATCACCGGTGGCAACCAGGAAAAGTTAGCCAGGTTGAAGGAGATCCTTACTTGGTTTGACAATGAGTGGGAGATTTCGAGGATGGTGAGGGCCATGTGGCAGTGTATACAAAAGAGCGAGACGATGGCGATGAGGGCGACGATGTACTCCTCGGCGGCAGTCACGCCGCAGTCCTTCAAGTTCATCGAGTATCTCCTCTGGCGATGGAGTAGACAGATTCGCCCGAGGCGAAAGTCAGGCGGAGGTGGTGGGCATACAGGTCGAAGGTCGAGCACCCAGAGGATAACGAATCTGTCGAGTACGGTGTGTCGTTCATGAAGGTGCAGAGTGAGTTGGAGCCACAAGAGTATCCGTTCTCCCACCGCAAGAGCAGGCTGGATGGCGCGACGTCGGTTCCCCGCCGTTCTCCATGGTTCCCTCGACGCCCGCCTCGTTTCAACGGCGTCGGTAGGGTTTAAGGTAAGCTTTGCACTAACCTAATCTTCCATCTGCGCATGCTTACAATTAGTCTCCGAGTACTAGGCCAATCACCCTAAAATAGCTCTGGACCTTTGGGTCAAAGTTGTGACACTGTGTAGAAATAAAGAAAAATAGATTGGTGCTTCTTTCAGAAAAGAGGACACCCCTAGAAAACTGCCAATATAAGCTACTAGTATTTTTTAAGTCTAAGCTACTAGTATTTGGTTAGAGGATTTGCTGTCGAGAAAGATCCATCCACAGTGAGCGCCACACATCCCACTGATGGTGGTGGATGCCAATGCTTAGATGGAGCAGGGTTGGTGTTAGTAATTTTTACTTGGCACCTCGCACTCTGCATATATGCCTTCCATCCGTACATTTGTGCAGTTCCACCAAAATGCAGCTGAATAACCCTATTTGCACAGATAATGAAAAGGCGTGATTATATTATAGTGGCACTAGTTGTTGAAACATACACTAATAAACAGAAGAAAATATTACATCATACTGGAAATCGACCCAAGTCTCCCCGATACACCTACTGCCAGTGATGAACATCAGTGTACATCGGTAGTACAAGGAGGGGCCTTGAGACATTCAAATCTCTACTTTTGTGCAGATCAACTAAAATTAAGCACCCCGGTTTGCAGAAATGCTTAAACATTAACAATGGGACTAGTTGATGGAACATACATTAACAAAGAGAAGCACTTTCTTTATCTACATTGGAAATGAAATGATACAGAGGACACTCGCTCTATTTTAACTGTATTATTACTTCATTTTCTCAGTGACACTACGGTCGAGCAGGTGGCAAACGAGGTGTACAGTGCGTCGCAAGGATGAAGGCCGGGGATGCTTAGACTGGGATGTTGAAGCTGGCTCTTTCAGTCCCTATCTTCCCCCTGATGTTTATGTGGTAGCATTTGGGTTGTAATCCAAACTTGGTCGAGCTGGTGCTGCATCCCCCTACCTACCTAGCTTATGTGGCGAACTTGTCTCTTGCTAGTACTCAGTCCGTTCTAGTAGTAGTTGCATAACTGCCCATTTACACTGAGATGTTGTCGGATAATGGTTCTCTATGGTTGGGTTTCTTTAATGAAATCATAGGGAACCCCCTCTTTTGATATATATGAAAAACAGTGTTACTAGCAGTGCCAAAACATTGCCTCAAATTAATAGTGCCACTAGATTAAGGTGCAAAATAATAACATTACTGCTTTATCATGGCAGTGCCAAAACAGTAGCACAAGAGCAGGATCAACATGCAGGATCTTTGGCAAACGGTCAGACCAAAAAGGAACATACCTCGTGATGGGAACCATATCTGCAGTCAACGCCATCGTAGAAGGGATGACACCAGTCACCAACATGGATGATTCAATTCATGGGACAATTTGGTGCAGTTCACCTAAAATGAAGCAATGTCCCATAAGCTAGCTTCTTCTTCTTCTTCTTCTTCTTCTTCTTTTTTTAAGAAAAGGGCTCCAGCCCCGATTCGATTTCCATCAGAAAACGAAACCCACAGAGCTTCTTCTTCATTAGTGGCAATAAAATTGAGCAACATCAAGGTTGGTCGTGAAGCTCCTGGAGAGTAGGCGGACCAGGATAGTTGCATATCTAACAAAAAGAAGCAACTTATCTTAATGAGAAATTTAGCAGGACATGAAAAAAGTGCCATTGATTTATATTACTGGAGGCATTACATTGAAACCAACATTGGTTTAACGTGTCCTTACTTTTAACAGTGCGACTGCTACATTTTACAAGTGGCATTACATAAGAGCGGCTTGGGGCAACTAACATCAGAAGAGGATATCTAGGTTGGTCCCATTGTTGTTCGGTATATAGCCACCTTATACTTTGTGAGGCTAGCAAATCTAGTGCTGGACTTACTCCGTTGACTTGTCCCCCAGTCCCCACTTTCTTTCCTTTTTCAACCAATAGATCGGGTTTATATTGAGTTTGTATTGCGTTCCCTTTACTTCCCTATTAGACCTAGAGGTCAGTTGGATAGCCAGTCTCTGCCACTTTCCACCCCCATTATTTCCTCTTTCGACCAAGTCCTAGATTCAGGTAACAAATCTTCCCCCACCCCCACCCCCTTTCTTACTTGTTTGAACCAAGTACTACTAGATTCAAGTGCATGAACTAGTTTTACCTCTTAACAATAAAAAATAAGGTGGTTTTCGAATAGCCGATCGATCCTATCTACACGAGGGGGCTGAGAAAGAGTTAAAGATACAAATGCAGCGACATCAGGAGCTCGGGAAGTAGAGCAAGGCCGGTTTCGAAGGAAGTTATACCAGAGGATCGCCGAGATGTCGCTAGGTGGGCAGCGGGAGGTCAGATCTGCCCACACTACGGCAGTAAGGAAGAAGGGGTGGGAGGCCCTCCCTCCCTATGGATGCTTCAGAGAGAATGGCAAGGCACGCTGATCGGGATGCGCCGGCACTCGGTAAGAGCCGTCGCCAAGGACGACCATGTGAACATTGCACCTTCTCACCTTCCCTGGGGAAGAGGATCCGGCTGGATCTGTGACCAGCGGTGAGTAGAGAGAGAGTGTGTGGCCACCGCTGTCATGTTTAGATCTGGAGAGGACGAGACAGTGTGAAGAGAGCAACACTAGCAAGCAAGCACGGAGGCTCCTGCCTATATAGTGGAGTACTAGTTTTCTTTTATCTACCCGCTGGAGCCGGCTTGACCTCGGCAATGACTGTCGAGAAGTCTTCATGCACGTGCCCTGGAGGCGCAGTTGTCGTCCTTTTGATCTGAAGCACCGGATTATAACATATAACACGAAAAAATGCCACATGACAATAAATCATAACCTCACTACCCAAAGGAGACAAGATGAATCCCGATGGACAAACTAGACGAGGATCAAAGCTCAAATTAAAGATAAACTCATAGAGAAGGGGTCCTTCGATAGGTGTCCTAATTAACATAGCCGGCTTGACCTAGATGGAAGCCGAGTAGTCTTCGTGCATTTGCCCGCAATGACTAGCCCAACTCAGTTCTCCCTGTTTAACCCTCGCAGTGATCTGAAGCACATGACACCTAATTTTGCGAGATGACAAGAAACCTTTTTTTAGATTTCTCACCAGAACTACAGCCCCATACAAACCAGCATGCACGATATGTAGACGATAGACAATCTAGGCACGTCTGCTGGAGTCTGGTCACATGCATGGATGAACTGATCTTCCGTGTCTTGCACGGATCATCCAGGTACCAATGTATGTACTTCCATTAACTCACCCGACTTGCGGGGCCAGGGAGTGTGCCTATGGTCGGTTCTCAATTGCGGTCCCACATGCGTGTGCAAACGCAATATGAGGCGTGTTCCATTCAAAGAGCAGCATGCCAGACCGACCGACCGTGTAGGCTGTGACGCGAACGCTATGGGCATGATGTATACTCCGTACATGTGTACCCCCGTTTTCTTGAGGCTTTGCTCCATGGCGCAATCCATGGATATAAAATTAGAATACTGTACTATTTAAAAGCCGAGGGCGGGGCCTTTCCCGCACGGTAGGCGGGGCAGTTCTGCCTAGTCGGTTCGACACAGATGTGAGAAGATGAGGGAGTAGGCTGCTGCAAATGTAGGGCTGTGTGATTTGAAAGTGAGTTACTGCTGGAAAGGTGGGGCCCGGTGATTTGACTTGCCATTATCATTTTAACTGCGGCACTACTACCGGCTTGAGTCTCCCGATTCCTGATCATCTCCATACAAGTGCCTTTCCCAATGCTCCACCATGTAGAGGCTGGCTCTTGCTTGAGAGCCCACTCCTCCACTTTTTCCTTGCCTCTTTCCCTCAGATATGCAAAAATGCCATGTAAAGTAGGCTTATAGCCCACTATTGTACTTGATCCTACAGGTGCTAAGCCTGCCACATAGGCATAACGTTGGATATGGCCTGTTAATTAGGAAGAGAGAGACTAGTTTGGTGACCCCAAGAAGAAACGGTGATAAGCGCATGTACCTAGATGAAGCAAACTTAGCAACAAAAATCTAAGCACCTGTGCATCGGGGACTTGAGTTGCTAAGCCATTTAATGCCCATAGCACCTCATCTAAGCACCATTTCATTGGAAGAGCTCACTCCTTGGCAAATGCAATAAATACTACGAGGAAAGAGATAGAGAGAAGTAAACAAAAAATACTCTTATAGCCAACCCTATAGCTAACCTTGTTGTATGAGTGACTAAGTAATGACTATGTATGACATGCCAACATCAGATAGCCTAACGCACCGTGTTAAATCTCCAAGGGCGCAACCACGCGAGCGAGGCGACGGTCGTGGTAGGCGCGACCATGATACGGGCTACTGGCAGCCCTTGGATCTGAGATCGAACGGTCGCATGCTAAGTTGCTGAAAATTTGCAGAATAACCCTCCAGGATAGGATATTCACCCATAGGTCTAGAATCACGCCATGCAACCGTTTGATCTCAGATCCAAGGGCTCTCGGAAGCCCGTATCATGGGAGAATGGAAAGCTTCGTATGACCTGTAATTTTTCCCGATGCTTGACATGACATCGAAAGCCATTTAATTGCGCGTCGAGTAGACATGAAATCTAATTGGACCCCCATAGTACTGTGCATGAATCCATTTATCCACCAGGCAAGCCACTACCCTACCATTCGCATGTGCCCCCCACTCGACATTTTTACAATCGATAAACCGCTCCTAGTTGTCCTGTCCTTTCACATTACGGCAGTTCCATTAATCCTAACCCTCCTACCAAATCCATGGCGTCCCAAATCTCCATGATCGGCGGTGAGTACAAGGTTAGAACCATCACCGGCAATGAGTTCTATGTCATCTACACCCGCTCTTCCGCAATGGTCAAAGAATGCCTTGCTCGCTTCAAACGCATGTTCGAAAACTCAAATGGTGAGTGGGTCGCTGGGCTAGATGTTGAGTACACCATAGTCTTGGGAAGCGAGAAGAATCTAAAGGAGGCAGAGAAGAAGAAGACGGCCATGATCCAGGTTTGCGTGCATGACTTATGCTTGGTCTACCACATACGCCATGCCGACGTTGAGTGCCAGGATTTTAAGAATTTCCTCAAGGACGGCCGAGTCAAATTCGTTACTGTAGACTTTAGGAACGACAAGGAAACCCTGGGTCAAATAGGCCTCATTGTAGGTGACCCCTTCGACCTCCAGAAGAATGGGATGGTGCCCTCCCGTGATCAGCCTTCAATGCTGACCCTGGCAGGAGCCATGGTTCATCCTTCGTACGGTACACTGAAGAAACCTCCGTTCAAGTTTCATCATGCATGGGAGTGGAATGTACTATATATAGACCACATCCACTACGCTGCAATGGTGGCTACCTTTGTTTCAATATCTACAAGGGTTGGATGAAGAGCAAGAGCCAAGTGTGTGGTTCAAGCAAAGAAGTATCGGCCAAGAGGAAGAGGGACAAGGACGAAGTCGAGGACGTGGATGAGGAGTCCGAGTAATGTGGCAGTGTCGTTGCTCATGGTGGTTCTAATGCGGTGTCTACTGGATTAGTTGCTTAGTTTAATTTCAGGTGTGCTTAGTTTTATTTGAGGGGTGTGGTGTGCTGAGCCCCCAGCAGAACTATGTTATATTTCTTCTCGTTATATTTCGTACATTACATCTTTTAGTTGGTATAGTACTACCACTCATTTCTTCACATTATATACGTACAATATATATGGCCAACATCATATAGCCAGCAGTTTAGTTGTCAAAGAATTTCAGGGTGCTTAGTTTTGTCATAGAATTCCAGTGTGCTTAGTTTTATTTGAGGGGTGTGTTGTGCTGGAGACTATTAACTTATCATTGTGAGAATCGGCTTATTTTTGTCATGTAACATGGTCAACGGGTTTGACATGAAAATAACAATGTCTAATGGAATTTCTAATATACGCTGCCTCCCCCCAGATTTTCTTTACAGAGGCAACATAGAACTATATGAGTGCCCTGTTAAATTTTGGAATTATTCCGGGTTTGTTTGGCCTTTTTTATACATTAATTGAGTTTCTAGTCATTTAATGTGCATAATTCAAATTTGAACTACAAGCACATGCTCCCGTGCACCAAAGTTGATTGAAAAATCACATCTGTGTCTTCAGGTGAATTTCTAGGTCACATGCAAGAAATGGGAATGAAATTCAAACATCTGGGCATCATGGTTCGGCCGAGAACATTGAGAAGCTTGGTTTTATAATTCTTGTAAATCCAGAACACGCCTGAAAATCATGAAACTTGGCATGGTGTCATGTCATGGTACTACCATGCTGTGGTAAAAAAATTGCAGAATAGGAGCAAGTTTTGGTATAAGTTTCTTGCAGACCGGAGCTTCTCTCAAGAAGGCTCGTGGTTCTAAGAGGGAACGTGTCACCTTTGTGTGCATAATTCAAATTTTAAATACAAGCACGTGCTCCAGTGCACCATAGCTGGTTGAAAAATCACATGTGTGTCCTCGGGTAAATTTCTAGGTCCCATGCTAGAAATGGGAATGAAATTCAAACATCTGGGCGTCATGGCTCGGCTGGAAACATTGAGAAACTTGGTTTTTTAATTCCTGTAAATCCGAAACACGCATGAAAATCGTGAAACTTGGCTTTGTTTCATGACATGGCACCAACATCCTATGGTAATTTTGCTATCCAATTTGTGAAGGCGCACACATTAACAATCAACAAAGTCATTTTGCAACAAGTGTTGTCACGTTACAATCGGAAACCGTGGGCGTTCTATTTACCATTTACGTGCCGCCACGCGTCCCCTTTTTTTATTAGCTAGGAGGCACCGTGCAGGGTAGCTATTTGAGTACGGGAGGCTTGCGAGCCCTTTGACCACCATCTATCGTCCACCTCTCCCCCAAGGTCTCCATTAATGGCCCCCGAGCCTCTGTTTAATGGCGTGGCAATGTCTCACTCGACTGAGATTTAAGAGAGAAAAAGGAAAAATTGAAAAGAAAATTTGGCATGGATCTTGATGTAAGATCCGACGGACCTATATAGCATATACTGCGACATATAGCAAGACTGGTGAATATATATAAGGACGACGAGAGTCGATAATAATTGTCTTACATAATTAGGAAGATAATTAAAAAATCCACATGCGGTTACGCCCGAAATACACAAGGGCAAAAGAAGAAGGAAGACGCATACAATGATTTGGCACGCTGATCTCTACTTTCTTTATGCGCTGCAGGTCGTAGAGACTAGTTCTCGCGGCGGGCGATGATCTCTTTCATCAGTTTCATGTCCTTAGTACGCTGCTTGGCAGCATCCCTGGATTCCTCCACCACCCTATTGCGCTCGATGCGGAGCATGGCATTCTCGTCCATAAGTTTCTTGATGATGACACCCGTCCTCTGCAACAAGGCAGCGGTCTCCTCCTCCTTCTTCGCCCTTCCGGTGATCTTCGCCCTTAGCAGGTCGCGCTTGCCCCGGAGCTTCGCATTACCCTCCCGTAGTTGCCGGATGACGATGGTAGCCTCGTCCTCATCCTCGCCCAGCCGGCGATCTGATCCATCTGGCTATGGACTATCGCATGCATCCGCCTATAAGAGTCCTCGCCTGCCCGCGAGAAATTTTTCCAGGCCGCCGCTGTGACGCCCGGATAATTAAGCTACAGTAACCCCACGCTAATGATGCCACGTCACAACGGTTACTGTTGTTAACCTCGCGATGTTTCGAAACCATTTCAAAATTCAATCCAAATTATTGTCAACAATAAAAGTTTTCAATTACTAAAACTAAAAGGTTCGGGAGGTGCCAAATAATGCGTAGGTAATTATGGTGATGAAACCATACTTTTATATATTGCTTTAATACTCTAAAGTGATTTAAATGGTAACAAAAACAATTAAGTAAATGCCTCTTTTCAATTAAGAAATCTTTAAACTAATTTATTTCGGGGTAAAACTTTTATGTTAGTGGGTGGTTTTGAAACATTATTTTAGGGGATGTTATCATATTTTACTAAACTAAAATTAAAGTGTATCTAAAATAAAACAGAAAATAAAATTAATAAAAAAAACAAATAAAAAAAAAGTAAAAGGAACCCCCTGCCTCGCTGGGCTTCGGCCCAGCAGGCCACCAGGCCGCCTAGCCGGCCCAACCGGCCACCCACTCCCTCCTACTAACCCTCACCCGGGGAAAACCCTAACCTACCTAACCCCACTCCCCATCGCACGTTCCCCTCTCCTCCCTCACTCCCCCTCGATCCGGATCGGGCCCCGACCCCGGTGCCCACCTCGCCGTAGGCGTCTCCCGACGCCGCCCCGCCCTGGCCGCCTCGCCGCTGCCCGTCATCGCCCCCCGATCCCATCGCCCCAGCGCCACCACCCATTCCTCCCCACCACGACGCGCCCCCCCCCCGATCCAGATCGGATCGGGCCCGATCCCGACTCCTCGCTGGGCGCCAACAAGCCACGCCGCTCCCCACGCCAGGACGCCGCCACCTCGCAGGACTGCCTCTCGCTCCGCCGCTCGTCCCCGTCGACCTCCCCGAGCCTCCCCGAGCTCGCTGCCTTGTCCCCTACACCCGCAGTGAGCTCCCCCCTTCTCTCTCCCGCGCGCGTTCCGGCGCCCGGCTGCCCGCTCTGCCCCTAGGGCCGCGCCCCTGCTCCTAGTCGCCGGTGCTCAAGCTGCCGCAGCCGCGGCCTGGCCGAGCGCCCGCAACCCCGCGCGTGGCCACGACCCTCTGCTTCTCACGCCGCCCCACAGTCGTGCACGCGCGCGCCTGCGGCCACCCACGCGCTCACCCCGCTCCCCCTCTACGCTCGCCGCGCGGCGACCGCGCCCACCCGCACGCGCCCGGTGCGTGCCTTGCCTCGCGCCGCCCTGTCCCCCTGCCTGCTAGCTCGCGCGCCCCGTCGCACCTATCGCCGCGCGCGCCCGCCTCGTCGGCTCCAGCCGTGCCGCTGCTGGCCCCCCCTCCCCGCCAGTTCCACCCTGCCGCTTCCCCCCCCCGCTGACCACCGTCGAAGTGTCCCCGCGCCGCCTCTCGCCCCGGCGTCCGCCGCTCCGGCCGCCTGGCCAGCGCCGTGGCCCCCGCCCGCAGTGCTCCCTCGGGTTCGGCCATGCCCAGGCGCATGCGCCCGTGACCGCACGCCCGCTAAGGCCCCCACTGGCCCTATGACAAAGGGGGCCCACCCCACAGAACAAAAAAAAAGAGAGAAAGAATTTTAAAAATATATAAATGTATAATAAATAAATAATTAATAATATAATTAATTAATTAATTAACTAAATAATTAACTAAATAATTAACTTAATTAATTCTGATTAAATTAACTAATTAAGGTTAATTAACCTAATAACTAATTAACCTAATTAACTACTGTTAATTAACTAACAGAGTATGACAAGTGGGACCCACGCGTAAGTTTGACCAAGTCAACCCTGTGGACTGCTGATGTCAGCATGACATCATGCTGATGTCATTAATCTGTTTTTTTCGAGTTAATTTAAATAATTAATTAAATTCCAGAAATTAATAAAATCTTTAGAAAATCATATCTTTTAATCCGTAACTCGGATGAAAAAGTTTTATACATGAAAGTTGCTCAGAACGACGAGACGAACCCGGATACGCAGCCCGTTCGTCCGTCACGCATCCCTAGCATAGCAAACTCGCAACTTTCCCCCTCCGGCTCCTCTGCCCGAAAACGCAAAACACCGGGGATACTTTCCCGGATGTTTTCCCCCTTCGCTGGTATCACCTCCTACTGCGTTAGGTCACCCCTAGCACGGCGTATCACCATGTTATGCTTTGTGTTGCTTTGATTGCTCTGTTATTTATTATGTTCCCCCTCCGTTACTTTTTCCGGTAGACCCCGAGACCGCTGCCGGTACCCCTGTGATCGGCTATGGTGTTGACGACCCCTCTCTCTTGCTAGAGCAACCAGGCAAGCCCCCCCCTTTGATCACCAGATACCACCTACTCTTCTCTATACTGCTTGCATTAGAGTAGTGTAGCATGTTACTGCTTCTTGTTAATCCTATACTGATGCATAGCCTGTCCTTGCTACTACTGTTGTTACCTTTACCTGCAAACCTAATGCTTAGTATAGGATGCTAGCTTATCATCAGTGGCCCTACATTCTTGTTCGTCTGCCATGCTATACTATCGGGCCGTGATCACTCGGGAGGTGATCACGGGTATATACTATATACTTTATACATGATACATGTGGTGACTAAAGACTGGTAGGCTCGTAGGAGCACCCGCGAGTGGATCTTTGAGGCGGAGCGACAGGGCAGGTTCCGCCACCTAGGAGAGAGGTGGGCCTGGCCCTGGTCGGTGTTCGCGGATACTTAACACGCTTAACGAGATCTGGGTATTTGATCTAAGTCTGGCCATTTGGTCTATACGCACTAACCATCTACGTGGGAGCAGTTATGGGTATCCCGGCGTCGTGGTATCAGCCGAAGCCTTCGTGACGTCAGCGACTGAGTGGCGCGCGCCGGATTGGACTGGAAAGCCACTAGGCTAGGTCTGCTTCCGGCCGCGTAGGCAACGTGCAGGTGTGCAAAGGGTGATGGGCCCAGACCCCTGCGCCATAGGATTTAGACCGGCGTGCTGACCTCTCTGTTGTGCCTAGGTAGGGCTGCGACGTGTTGATCTTCCGAGGCCGGGCATGACCCAGGAAAGTGTGTCCGGCCAAATGGGATCGAGCGTGTTGGGGTATGTGGTGCACCCCTGCAGGGAAGTTTATCTATTCGAATAGCCGTGTCCCTCGGTAAAAGGACGACCCGGAGTTGTACCTTGACCTTATGATAACTAGAACCGGATACTTAATAAAACACACCCTTCCAAGTGCCAGAGATAACCGGTGATCGCTCTCTCACAGGGCGACGAGGGGAGGATCATCGGTTAGGATTATGCTATGCGATGCTACTTGGAGGACTTCAGTCTACTCCCTTCTACATGCTGCAAGACGGAGGTTACCAGAAGCGTAGTCTTCGAAAGGACTAGCTACCCCCCTCTTATTCCGGCATTCTGCAGTTCAGTCCACATATGATACCCTTATTCCATTTGATACCAATGCATACATATGTAGTGTAGTTCCTTGCTTGCGAGTACTTTGGATGAGTACTCACGGTTGCTTTCTCCTTCTTTTCCCACTATCCCTTCTAGCTGGTTGTCGCAACCAGATGTTGGAGCCCAGGAGCCAGACGCCACCGTCGACGACGACTCCTACTACACCGGAGGTGCCTACTACTACGTGCTGCCCGCTGACGACGACCAGGAGTAGTTTAGGAGGATCCCAGGCAGGAGGCCTGCGCCTCTTTCGATCTGTATCCCAGTTTGTGCTAGCCTTCTTAAGGCAAACTTGTTTAACTTATGTCTGTACTCAGATACTGTTGCTTCCGCTGACTCGTCTATGATCGAGCTCTTGTATTCGAGCCTTCGAGGCCCCTGGCTTGTAATATGATGCTTGTATGACTTATTTTATTTGTAGAGTTGTGTTGTGATATCTTCCCGTGAGTCCCTGATCTTGATCGTACACGTTTGCGTGTATGATTAGTGTACGATTAAATCGGGGGCGTCACAAGTTGGTATCAAAGCCGACTTCCTGTAGGAATCCCCCTTCCACACTCCTTGGCCGAAGTCGAGTCTAGACATTACTAAAACTTTTACTAACATGGCTGTGTGCCTTACGGGCCCACGTCGCCATTTGGGTGGTATTAGAATCTTTTATTCCTCGCCTTTACTCTGGGACCCTGATCTCTCTTCTATTCGGGTTAAATGGTTTTGCTAACTCTGACTCTAGGATCTCGTAAATACTTTCTCCTGGAGAGCCCCTTCATTCCAGATGATGGCCTGCTTCACCGGAAGATTCCGAAGATACTCTTTGCTATTCCTCTCGAGACTTTGTGCCCATCACTTTTGCTATTCCCGACCACCAATAAATCCTTATGGATAACTACTTACACTTGCCATTCATACGATCATCCCCCATTGATCTTGTTATTACAAGATACCCCGAAGTCTTCTCTATTGTTCCGAGAATACTTTGTGCCTACTGCCTAGCAGTTCCTTGCCACATGAATACCCCTTCAATTAGATCCTCGCACTTGACGAGTATCCACTCATCCCCAATTGTTCATGTGTTCACAATGGTCTTCGAATACTATTCGATCCTCCAAAAATCCTTAGTAGCTTATTGCTCTGCAATACTTGCCTCCTTGCATCATGGATGCTTTCCATATGTCTAGCGATATTCGTTAGTATCCTTAGGCATCGTCTTTTGATCCTATTGATTCAACTTGAGTGTGAATGCACGCAATTATCAGTTGATCCTTTTAGATTATCTTTCCGGCTCAGACGTTATTTTAAAACATGAGCTGGATCTCGACCAATCAAATTGTTGTCGATTGTACCCTTAAGGCTATTCAACTTATCCATCCCTGATCAGAGCATTGCTTCTGATCCCTTGTCTTGGAATTGATAATTCCTTTTCATTTGAGCCTTGAATTAGTCAGTTGTTTCTAAAGTCTGATCTCCTTGCATTGTTTCTCCCTCTGGTTGGGTACCGATGCTCGCACTAGATCCCTTGAGGACCACCAGATCATTGCTGGATTTTATCCGACAACGTCCTTCATATTCAATAAGTCTGTGAGCCTTTCCTCGGATACATAATACCTTTGGTAAGTTGTATCCTTTGCTTTCTCAAACATGCTCTACTATCGAGCTGGTGTTATTTATTCTTGAAATTTGTGGTATATACTCCTAAGATGCCCTGATGGGTTGAACATATGCCTTCTCTAAACTGTGTGAACTCGAAAGTTTTCACGAGTCATACTCTTCTGGTATTTTGCTAGATAAAATTTCTATACTACAACTTCATCAAAAGTGAGAAGTGAATGAAAGGTTATGCATTGGAGAATTGGGAGTCGACCTTGAGCCTTTGCGTTCATGCCCATGGACCCGATGTGAAACTTATCATCGAAGCTTCTTGTAAATGATATTAGTTCCCTTGGTATAAGTTCATCTTATATCTGGGATCCGGCCTTTTACAATCGTGGTTCCGACCATGTTCTCTTTTAAATACCATTTTCAATGCAAGTGTAAGCACTTGTCTCATGTGGATCAATACCTCGGTCCAACCTCTACTTTGATCCGTCTTCGAGTATTACCCCCCTGGTATCTCGAGATTATCTTGAAACTGCATAACTTCTTATGAGTTCTTCATCAAGTACTACATTCTCACTGATTACAGTTTTCATGGGCTCTGAGTTATTAAACACTCAAAGACATCGATAACTGAACCGAGTCTGCCCTATGGTTCAGCAACTCCTGATAATCTTCTTTAAGTCCGAGTTTGTACTCGATCATGTCATTCCTAGCCTGATCGGCTATATCATTATCGTGCTAAATTTTAACTGCGCTACCTGGTCCTTAATCCCGGAGCACAACTTTCGATGATGAGCTAAGCTTACGTCGATCTTCCTCGTCATATCAATTCACCTTGAACAACAAGCTTGATTACAAGTTTGTGCCCTACCCATGGTGCCAATAACCTTCCGCTTCATCATTCCTTTGATTTGATGTTGTCACTGATTGATTACATCTTGAAATCTCTCGACCAATGTGCCGTGAAGATCATCAACCTTATGAGGTCTTCCTGGAATCAATTGAATTCATGATGAGAAATACCATCCTTGCCCCCGATGAGTTGTATTATCATCGTCCACCTTATTGCCTTCCCTCCAACACAAACTTATTCGTGTTTTGAGTTATACCTTGAGGTCCTTGCTATACAACATTTGTTCTTCCTTACCTTGGAATGTTACCACCTTTTATGTCAAGAATGTCGGGTAATTCTACCACCTCTTGAGAATTCTTGATATAGTAATATCTCTCGCCTTTTGCGTTCATTTCTTAGTCTCCGTATTGTTTCTAACCGGAATACCGATAAATGGTCTGTGATGTGTACATTCTAAACTTCTAGCAACCCTATTGCTTGAAGTTATTGGTCTACAGTTTCATTCTAAGTCTATTGATTACTGAATCATCATTCAAACATTGATCGTGCTACCTAGTCCAGATTCTTGGGTGCACCCTTCTATCATTGTTCAAGTTGTGTATGTTTCCATCGCGCATACATCATTATGACATTTGATCCGACAAATGATATTTCCTTGTTCACATAATTGTGGAAATAATCCCTTTGGAAATCTCGATGATATGTCGCTGAGTCCATCAGCCATCGCCTCATCCACTCCTTGGTTTAATGCCGAACTCTGGTTTCGGGACCTGCTTCCGTAGTCCATTTCTCGATAATCTTGTAACTCCATCTCGTCAAATTGTGTTTGCCCTTTCCCTTCTCGGGCATCATGAGTCCAAGGTATCATGCACCATTCAGATCTGGATCTTGGTCAGATATGATGATTGGGACATATTTCCAAGAGTTACGATGTTGGTCCTGTGATGACCCGGTAACGTGATGTCATGCCTAGCACCCCCCCCCCCCCGGCTGGAGGGCCTATCATTATAGTTTCCTTTTTAACAAGGTTAACCATTCTTCCATGAGGAAACTGTAAGACTTATTCTACAAGTTATTCCTAATGGATCCTTTTGTTTCCAAAGTCTGATTTTCACCTGTTGACCATGTCAGCGCTATCTCGAAGCATGTCTATGGTACTCCGATTTTCAATAAGAACATTTGAAGCACCATGCTAAATGTTTCTTGTTGAAATTACCCAAACACCGTTGTATGGGTACTGTCATGAAATTTCTCTCCCCTTACTTAAAGGGTTTTCTACATGATATCCCACCACGGATATCATGCTCTGTTTGTCCTTGGGAAGGATATACCCCTGAAATATGTGCTTAAACACATTTTTCCTTTCCATTGTTCTATTTAATCTGATGATCACATTTTCCTTTCCATTGTTCTGTTTAACCTTCTTGAGGTTTATATGGTCTAAGCAGTAATATGTCACTGCTTTTATAAGCACCTCAGCGTACGACTCTGTCAGTAAGACCCTATTGCTTTTGTTGGTAGCATTCCGGTAACCACCGATGGACAAGAACTTTGCCTATTGGTCCGCCTCGTTCAACGAGCAGGAAAATGGTTCTCTTCGTCCCTCGCCCTTGGTACCAACATTGTTGCCAACATAAATGATAGGCTACCCTCTGACATGTCTTTCTCTCACGACCGTGCAAGATATCAACGCTTTACCTACTTTTAACCACATGGTGGGCCCATAACCCACAGTTACACCGGATCGAAACCTGACCCTCCTATACACCCCCGGTTACCAAATTTAATTCCTCGCACTTGGCATCATTTGTGATTCACGAGCCACCTTCCGAGAAATCATCGATTCTGGTATTAAACACAATACCTATACCGTTGCCTTGTTTCAGGCAACGAAGATTGTCTATCCGTTACAAACTTCTTATGGTACCTTCTTACTTTGCTCTCGATGTGTTTTAATTGTTCAACTCGAGAGATACTCTTATGATCATTCTTGGGATACCCCCTAAATGAATTTCCCCTTATAACATTCAATTGTTGTAAAGCTGCCCCTTACCTATTCGTAAGTACGATGGAGTTCCCGAAGAAAGGACGACAACTTCATCATGATGACCTGAAGCAGAGAAATGAAGGCATCGATGTAATGGATCGACCTTTTCGAGAAGAGCAACCAACACCTAGAAGGTCCGTTAGAATTTCGTAACCAATCTCTGCCCCTTACTCCCCTCCTAAATCTCGGGACGAGATTTCTTGTAGTGGAGGAGAATTGTGACGCCTGGATAATTAAGCTACAGTAACCCCACGCTAATGATGCCACGTCACAACGGTTACTGTTGTTAACCTCGCGATGTTTCGAAACCATTTCAAAATTCAATCCAAATTATTGTCAACAATAAAAGTTTTCAATTACTAAAACTAAAAGGTTCGGGAGGTGCCAAATAATGCGTAGGTAATTGTGGTGATGAAACCATACTTTTATATATTGCTTTAATACTCTAAAGTGATTTAAATGGTAACAAAAACAATTAAGTAAATGCCTCTTTTCAATTAATAAAACTTTAAACTAATTTATTTCGGGGTAAAACTTTTATGTTAGTGGGTGGTTTTCAAACATTATTTTAGGGGATGTTATCATATTTTACTAAACTAAAATTAAAGTGTATCTAAAATAAAACAGAAAATAAAATTAATAAAAAAAACAATTAAAAAAAAGTAAAAGGAACCCCCTCCCTCGCTGGGCTTCGGCCCAGCAGGCCACCAGGCCGCCTAGCCGGCCCAACCGGCCACCCACTCCCTCCTACTAACCCTCACCCGGGGCAAACCCTAACCTACCTAACCCCACTCCCCATCGCACGTTCCCCTCTCCTCCCTCACTCCCCCTCGATCCGGATCGGGCCCCGACCCCGGTGCCCACCTCGCCATAGGCGTCTCCCGACGCCGCCCCGCCCTGGCCGCCTCGCCGCTGCCCGTCATCGCCCCCCGATCCCATCGCCCCAGCGCCACCACCCATTCCTCCCCACCACGACGCGCCCCCCCCCGATCCAGATCGGATCGGGCCCGATCCCGACTCCTCGCCGGGCGCCAACAAGCCACGCCGCCCCCCACGCCAGGACGCCGCCGCCTCGCAGGACTGCCTCTCGCTCCGCCGCTCGTCCCCGTCGACCTCCCCGAGCCTCCCCGAGCTCGCTGCCTTGTCCCCTACACCCGCAGTGAGCTCCCCCCTCCTCTCTCCCGCGCGCGTTCCAGCGCCCCGCTGCCCGCTCTGCCGCTAGGGCCGCGCCCCTGCTCCTAGTCGCCGGTGCTCAAGCTGCCGCAGCCGCGGCCTGGCCGAGCGCCCGCAACCCCGCGCGTGGCCATGACCCTCTGCTTCTCACGCCGCCCCACAGTCGTGCACGCGCGCGCCCGCGGCCACCCACGCGCTCACCCCGCTCCCCCTCTACGCTCGCCGCGCGGCGACCGCGCCCACCCGCACGCGCCTGGTGCGTGCCTTGCCTCGCGCCGCCCTGTCCCCCCTGCCTGCTAGCTCGCGCGCCCCGTCGCACCTATCGCCGCGCGCGCCCGCCTCGTCGGCTCCAGCCGTGCCGCTGCTGGCCCCCCCTCCCCGCCAGTTCCACCCTGCCGCTTCCCCCCCCCCCCCCCCCGCTGACCACCGTCGAAGTGTCCCCGCGCCGCCTCTCGCCCCGGCGTCCGCCGCTCCGGCCGCCTGGCCAGCGTCGTGGCCCCCGGCGCCCCGCAGCGCTCCCTCGGGTTCGGCCATGCCCAGGCGCATGCGCCCGTGACCGCACGCCCGCTAAGGCCCCCACTGGCCCTATGACAAAGGGGGCCCACCCCACAGAACAAAAAAAAGAGAGAAAGAATTTTAAAAATATATAAATGTATAATAAATAAATAATTAATAATATAATTAATTAATTAACTAAATAATTAACTTAATTAATTCTGATTAAATTAACTAATTAAGGTTAATTAACCTAATGACTAATTAACCTAATTAACTACTGTTAATTAACTAACAGAGTATGACAAGTGGGACCCACGCGTAAGTTTGACCAAGTCAACCCTGTGGACTGCTGATGTCAGCATGACATCATGCTGATGTCATTAATCTGTTTTTTTCGAATTAATTTAAATAATTAATTAAATTCCAGAAATTAATAAAATCTTTAGAAAATCATATCTTTTAATCCGTAACTCGGATGAAAAAGTTTTATACGTGAAAGTTGCTCAGAACGACGAGACGAACCCGGATACGCAGCCCGTTCGTCCGTCACGCATCCCTAGCATAGCAAACTCGCAACTTTCCCCCTCCGGCTCCTCTGCCCGAAAACGCAAAACACCGGGGATACTTTCCCGGACGTTTCCCCCCTTCGCCGGTATCACCTCCTACTGCGTTAGGTCACCCCTAGCACGGCGTATCACCATGTTATTCTTTGTGTTGCTTTGATTGCTCTGTTATTTATTATGTTCCCCCTCCGTTACTTTTTCCGGTAGACCCCGAGACCGCTGCCGGTACCCCTGTGATCGGCTACGGTGTTGACGACCCCTCTCTCTTGCCAGAGCAACCAGGCAAGCCCCCCCTTTGATCACCAGATACCGCCTACTCTTCTCTATATTGCTTGCATTAGAGTAGTGTAGCATGTTACTGCTTCTCGTTAATCCTATACTGATGCATAGCCTGTCCTTGCTACTACTGTTGTTACCTTTACCTGCAAACCTAATGCTTAGTATAGGATGCTAGCTTATCATCAGTGGCCCTACATTCTTGTCCGTCTGCCATGCTATACTATCGGGCCGTGATCACTCGGGAGGTGATCACGGGTATATACTATATACTTTATACATGATACATGTGGTGACTAAAGACGGGTAGGCTCGTAGGAGCACCCGCGAGTGGATCTTTGAGGCGGAGCGACAGGGCAGGTTCCGACCACCTAGGAGAGAGGTGGGCCTGGCCCTGGTCGGTGTTCGCGGATACTTAACACGCTTAACGAGATCTGGGTATTTGATCTAAGTCTGGCCATTTGGTCTATACGCACTAACCATCTACGGGGGAGCAGTTATGGGTATCCCGGCGTCGTGGTATCTGCCGAAGCCTTCGTGACGTCAGCGACTAAGTGGCGCGCGCCGGATTGGACTGGAAAGCCACTAGGCTAGGTCTGCTTCCGGCCGCGTACGCAACATGCAGGTGTGCAAAGGGTGATGGGCCCAGACCCCTGCGCCATAGGATTTAGACCGGCGTGCTGACCTCTCTGTTGTGCCTAGGTAGGGCTGCGACGTGTTGATCTTCCGAGGCCGGGCATGACCCAGGAAAGTGTGTCCGGCCAAATGGGATCGAGCGTGTTGGGGTATGTGGTGCACCCCTGCAGGGAAGTTTATCTATTCGAATAGCCGTGTCCCTCGGTAAAAGGACGACCCGGAGTTGTACCTTGACCTTATGATAACTAGAACCGGATACTTAATAAAACACACCCTTCCAAGTTCCAGAGACAACCGGTGATCGCTCTCTCACAGGGCGACGAGGGGAGGATCATCGGTTAGGATTATGCTATGCGATGCTACTTGGAGGACTTCAGTCTACTCCCTTCTACATGCTGCAAGACGGAGGTTACCAGAAGCGTAGTCTTCGAAAGGACTAGCTACCCCCCTCTTATTCCGGCATTCTGCAGTTCAGTCCACATATGATACCCTTATTCCATTTGATACCAATGCATACATATGTAGTGTAGTTCCTTGCTTGCGAGTACTTTGGATGAGTACTCTCGGTTGCTTTCTCCTTCTTTTCCCTCTATCCCTTCTACCTGGTTGTCGCAACTAGATGTTGGAGCCCAGGAGCCAGACGCCACCGTCGACGACGACTCCTACTACACCGGAGGTGCCTACTACAACGTGCTGCCCGCTAACGACGACCAGGAGTAGTTTAGGAGGATCCCAGGCAGGAGGCCTGCGCCTCTTTCGATCTGTATCCCAATTTGTGCTAGCCTTCTTAAGGCAAACTTGTTTAACTTATGTCTGTACTCAGATACTGTTGCTTCCGCTGACTCGTCTATGATCGAGCTCTTGTATTCGAGCCTTCGAGGCCCCTGGCTTGTAATATGATGCTTGTATGACTTATTTTATTTGTAGAGTTGTGTTGTGATATCTTCCCGTGAGTCCCTGATCTTGATCGTACACGTTTGCGTGTATGATTAGTGTATGATTAAATCGGGGGCGTCACAGCCGCGGCGTGGTGGGACCTCCCTACTGCTTCGGCGGCGCGACGGGACATCTCTGCTGCTTCCGCGGCGTGGCCGGACCAGTCTGCTACATCGACGGCGCGGCGGGACCTCCGTGTTGCTTCGGTGGCGCGGAGGACCTGCTACCTCTTGAGCGCTTGTGTTGGTTTTCCCTTGAAGAGGAAAGGGTGGTGCAGCAAAGTAGCGTAAGTACTTCCCTCATTTTTTGAGAACCAAGGTATCAATCCAGTAGGAGGCTACGCGCCAGTCCCTCGCACCTACACAAAACAAATAAATCCTCGCAACCAACGCGATAAGGGGTTGTCAATCCCTACACGGTCACTTACGAGAGTGAGATCTGATAGATAAGATAAGGTAATATTTTTGGTATTTTTATGATAAAGATGCAAAGTAAAATAAAAGGCAATGAAAATAACTAAGTGTTGGAAGATTAATATGATGGAAGATAGACCCGGGGGCCATAGGTTTCACTAGTGGCTTCTCTCCAGAGCATAAGTATTTTACGGTGGGTGAACAACTTACTATTGAGCAATTGACAAAATTGAGCATAGTTATGAGAATATCTAGGTATGATCATGTATATAGGCATCACATCCGAGAAAAGTAGACCGACTCCTGCCTGCATCTACTACTATTACTCAACACATCGACTGCTATCTAGCATGCATCTAGAGTTTTAAGTTCATAAGAACAGAGTAACACTTTAAACAAGATGACATGATGTAGAGGGATAAACTCATGCAATATGATGAAAACCCATCTTGTTATCCTCGATGGCAACAATACAATACGTGCCTTGCTGCCCCTACTGTCATAAGAACAGAGTAACACCGCAAGATTGAACCCAAAGCTAAGCACTTCTCCCATTGCAAGAAAGATCAATCTAGTAGGCCAAACCAAACTGATAATTCGAAGAGACTTGCAAAGATAACCAATCATACATAAAGGAATTCAGAGAAGATTCAAATATTGTTCATAGATAAACTTGATCATAAACCCGGAATTCATCGATCTCAACAAACACACCGCAAAAGAAGATTACATCAAATAGATCTCCACAAGAGAGGGGGAGAACTTTGTATTGAGATCCAAAAAGAGAGAAGAAGCCATCTAGCTAATAACTATGGACCTGAAGGTCTGAGGTAAACTACTCACACTTCATCGGAGAGGCTATGGTGTTGATGTAGAAGCCCTCCGTGATCGATGCCCCCTCCGCCGGAGCTCCAGAACAGGCCCTAGGATGGGATCTCATGGATACAGAAAGTTACAGTGGTGGAATTAGGGTTTTGGCTCCGTATTTGATCGTTTGGGGGTACATAGGTATATATAGGAGGAAGGACTACATCGGTGGAGCAACATGGGGCCCATGAGGGTGGAGGGCGCACCTGGGGGGTTGGCGCGCCCCCCCCCTACCTCGTGGCTTCCCTGTTGGTTCCTTGACGTAGGGTCCAAGTCTCTTTGATCTTGTTCGTTCCAAAAATCACGTTCCCGAAGGTTTCATTCCGTTTGGACTCCGTTTGATAATCCTTTTCTTCGAAACCCTAAAATAGGTAAAAAAACAGCAATTCTGAGCTGGGCCACCGGTTAGTAGGTTAGTCCCAAAAATAATATAGAAGTGTATAATAAAGCCCAATAATGTCCAAAACAGAAGATAATATAGCATGGAGCTGTCAAAAATTATAGATACTTTGGAGGCGTATCAAGCATCCCCAAGCTTAATTCCTACTAGTCCTCGAGTAGGTAAATGATAAAAATAGAATTTTTGATGTGGAATGCTACTAGGCATAATTTCAATGTAATTCTTCTTAATTGTGGCATGAATATTCAGATCTGAAAAATTCAAGACAAAAGTTTAATATTGACATAGAAATAATAATACTTCAAGCATACTAACTAAGCAATTATGTCTTCTCAAAATAACATGGCCAAAGAAAGTTCATCCCTACAAAATCATATAGTTTAGTCATGCTCCATTTTCGTCACACAAGAATGCTCTCATCATACACAACCCCGATGATAAGCCAAGCAATTGCTTCATACTTTAGTAATCTCAAACTTTATAAACCTTCACGCAATACATGAGCGTGAGCCATGGATATAGCACTATGGGTGGAATAGAGTATAATGATGGGGGTTATGTGGAGAAGACAAAAAAAGGAGAAAGTCTCACATCAACGAGGCTAATCAATGAGCTATGGAGATGCCCATCGATTGATGTTAATGCGAGGAGCAGGGATTGCCATGCAACGGATGCACTAGAGCTATAAATGTATGAAAGCTCAACAAAAGAAACTAGTGGGTGTGCATCCAGCTTGCTTGCTCAAGAAGACCTAGGGCACTTGAGGAGGCCCATTGTTGGAATATACAAGCCAAGTTCTATCACTAGTAGAAAAAGGGTCAAATGTGAAGCACATTAGTGCCGATTTGAATTTGAGCCAGCACTAATGTGTGCATTAGTGCCGGTTCCAACGGCTAGCCGGCCGCTCTCATTAGTACCAGTTCGTGGAGAAGCTTTATCACCGGTTCATGCCACGAACCGGTACTAAAGTGAGTGGTAGCAGGATGTTGTCAGTCCGGAGCCCCTCCAGCACCTTTAGTACCGGGTCGTATCATGAACCAGTACTAAAGGTCGTCCTACATAGACCCTTCGTCCACCCGAGCTCGCTCAGGTAGGAGGACGAGCACGCCCATCGCTACATGGCTGCTATGGACGTCAGGTTCTCCAATACGTGGCAGGTTCTTTTGGGAGATCACCCGAGCTATGATCCAGTGATGGTTCCTTCTCTTTGGGTGTCCACCGCCCACACCTCAGGAACCGCGAGTGGCCTAGATTACTCTGTAGTATTCGATCTGTATTAGCTTGCTAGCTAGCTAGCTAGTGATGTATTCGATATTATATCTATTATTCGAGATGATGTATTCGAGATTATATCTATTATTCGAGATGATGTATTCGAGATTATATCTATTATTCGAGACGACATATTCGAGATTATATTTGATGATGCTTATTATGTACTCTGACTGATTCAGTTTTTCCTTATTAATTGATTGCATCCATGCATTGTAATTTGAATATATTTGTTTTGGATTAGTTAAATAAAACCTATGGCGGACAATATCATACGCAATCCTCGCGGGCCAGATGATGATCATAATGAAGAAGATTATGATGGCTCCGAATATCTGAACAACACCGGGGAGGGTGATATGATATTCGATCGCGACGACCGAATTGATGAAGTCATGAACTATGAACATGACAAAGAAAATGTTGATCTTGAAACAACAAATACTGGCGAGGTATATATATTTATATAAGCAGGCATCTGGTGATCATCACATGTTTTAGATGACTTGAAGATATATTAACGAATCGATCTTTCTTCTTTCAGCCATCTAGATCGAGCAATTCTTCAGGCAACAGGAAACGAGGCCCGAACAAAAAGTTGAAGGAGGGCGTAAAGTACAATATCGAGGCCATCAAACCTAATGGTGAACCATTAGTGCCTAAGAAGATTGCAGACAAGTTCATTCGTCAGTGCGGAGTTCTTGTGAAGGACCAACTCCTGATCTCCCTTCAAGAATGGAGAGAGCCAGCAAAGCCACGCCCAGGAGTTACTTTTGTCGACGACAGACAAAAACTTCTGCTTTGGGAAACGCTCATGGAACATTTCACCCTACCAGATCATTTCATAGATGCAGATGTGGAGAAAGTCAAGGACGCTGCTCTTAGGAAGATGGCGGTTGCATTCAAAAACCACAAGAATCGTGAATGGGCCAAGTACGTCAAGGGAGGAAGGAAGACTCCAGTATTCGAAGGAACACTAGAGAAGCAAAGTGCTCATTGGGAAGATTTCGTGAAATTCAAGGATTCGGAATTATCTAAGGAACGGTCAAGAATAAACAAGGCCAATGCCGCAAAGAAGGATAAGTTCCATAAGATGGGGCCAGGTGGCTGTGCGGTGGGAATGCCTAAGTGGGATAAGTTTGAGAAAGAGATGGAGGATGCAGGTGTCACTCCAGAAACATTGAGCTGGCCCCCCAGGTGCAGGACTTGGTTCTATGCACATGGGGGGAGTTGGACCCGAACACAGGCAAAGTTTCGAAGAAGGCATGTATGGACGGAGCCAAAGATAAGCTACTTGTTGCAATAGAAGAGGCTCGATCGGGGGTGTACCAGCCCAACAGAGAGAACGACGAGCTTACGCGTGCCCTGGGAAATCCTGAACACCCGGGAAGAACACGAGGCATGGGCGCTATTCCGTGGTATGAGGGGTTTTCGGACTGGAACACCAACTACAGAACCCGTGCGAGAAAGAAGATTGCGGAGGAGAAGAAGAGGAAGATGGAGTAGGAGCAGAGGAAGCTAGACTATGAACGCCTTCAAGGCCTAGAATCAGCGCACGCGGACTTGGCAGTCAAATTCCAGTGGCAGCGGGAGCAGGTCGACTCACTTAGCTAGCAAAGGGGGTCTCAGCAGCTGCAGCTAGCGGATGATCCAGCATTGGATAGCACCGTCCCATGCATGACGAGAAGCAGCGTGGGTTCCGCCCCGGGCGACGCATTGCTGGATAGCTACCCATTGGATGACATCATGGAGAACACTAACTGCGAGCTACAATTCAAAATGAAGAACATATCCATGAAGGTGGCGGACGCCCTTGCTTTTACAAATCCCCCCGAGGCAACCTTCCATTACAACCCGATTCTAGCGGGCTATGCTCGTGTCTTGGTTGATGAGGTGGTGGACCAATATTCGGGGCTAGAGCTTGATATTCCTAGAGGTGACGATGAGCACACACTGGGAGAGGCCAGCCATCGTATCATCTTATGGAGAAAGGATTGCATCATCTTTCGAAGGCCACCGACACCGCGTCATCCGACTCCTCGTCGAAGTCCGCCCCCGAGTCAGCAGAGTCCCACTCGTCCAAGTCCACCAAAGCGTTAGGCCACTCCTCCTCCAAGTCCGGCACAACTTTAGGCCACTCCTCCTCCAAGTCCGTCACAGCTTCAAGCCACTCCTCCTCCTCCAACTCAGCCACGTCAGCCGTCTTCGCCGCCTCAGCAATCACGGAAGAGAACCGCCTCAGCTATGGTGCGTAGCGGTACAAGTCGAGGTAGTACTGGAGGTACAGGCGGAGGCAAGCGATTTCAATATGGTCCAAGCCTCGCACCTCTTCCGCAGAGGCCTTATGACAAGTCCGAGGAGGAAAATGTAGCCATATCGAAGGCCGAGGTGGAAGCCCATTTTGCACCGAAACAGCTACCGCCGCCAAGGGAGAAAGTGCCTGAGGAAAAGATTGACCACTTCATTCGTATGGCTAGAGCACCATCTCCCAAGCCTGTTTACACAGACTATGAGCGCCACATCAAGAAGTTAAATCGAGCACGTCTACAGAAAGAGGCGAGCTCGAGCTCGAGCAAATCAGTTGGCAAAAGGAGCGGTAAAACCGTTCCCCTACTAGGAGAACAGGCGGCGCAATCAATCCCCCCGCTTGTTGTGCCAACAACACATGAGAGTAGGCGCGCCCAACATTATTGTGGGAAAACCGTTAACGTTCCCGCGCTGGGCGATGTGGTAATAACCGAGGAGCATATTGAGGAGGCTGAAACGCTCATGATCATTGTTGGACAACTCCTCGATATCGAGCCCATGTCTCCGACTAGAGAGGAGGAAATTAAACGGAAATATGTCCGGGGCCAACCTTTGATCGAGCCAGACGAGGTCAAGAAGCTCCCAACGAGAATGTATGAATTGCATCAATGGTACATGGACATTACCAAGATTTCCAATCGAGAGTCCCTCATGGTGAATGTCAAGAAGGATCATTACTACCATGAGACAGCTGTGTCCGTTGAGTATTCAAATCTATTTTAGCTATACAATCAAGACGCACTCGACAAATCTATCGTCAGTTGCTATTGTCCGTAAGTGATTTCTTTCTGTAATTTAAGTCTCAAGCTAGCTGTAGTGATCATTTTGATCAATCATTACCTGTAATTATCCTCACTATATTCTCTTCTTTGGTATTATGCAGGATGAAGATTTATGAAATGAAAAAAGGTGGACGCTATGGCATTGGGTTCATTGACCCAAATACCATTAATGAATACACATGGAAATTAGATCCATATTACGAAAAAAGTGTGGAGGAAAGCATGCTAGAGTTCTTCAAGCGCCTCAAATACAATGAAGATATACTACTTCCTTACAACTTCGAGTGAGTCACACTGTCGTGTACTACAAATTCTGTTTTTTCCTACTAGCTAGCTACATGTTTTTGCTTACATATGCCTGCTTAATTAAGACATGCAAACGTGTGTGCATGTAGATTTCACTGGATCTTGTTAATCATTAAAGTTGATGAAGGAACAGTTGAAGTACTAGACTCACTACTTAAGAAAGCAAGTGACTACACCATCGTGAAGGGGATAGTCAACAGGTAATTTCAATCATTATTAACTATATCTTGTCCTATTTAATTAGTTCGTCATTTCCTGATAACAACTATTTAATAACCCATTTATTCATTTTCTTTGTCAGCGGGCAGGGCTTGGGCAAAGTTCATCAGGGCCACTCCGGTCCCATGGAAACAAAATCTGAAATGGTATCGACCCCAGGTAAGTAATTAAGTAGTAGTAGCTAGCTGCCATCTCTTTAATTATCATGCTTGCTTAATTATTATCTGATCAAATTCCATTCTCGTAAAGGCCCTGAAGCAGGCATTGGGGAATAATCTCTGTGCATACTACGTTTGCGAGAACATTTTCATGATGGCATCCGAAAGGAGCAGATCTCAAAGACAGGAGTGGGTACGTTTGTCAAAACAATATTCACAATTTTTACACCATTATCGATATCTAGTCACACAACTAATACACATGCATATTGATCTCCTTCTTAACAGTTCAAAGAGGTGCGGGAGAAGCTCCTACCAGAGGACCGCATAGAAGCAATTCAAGAGGAAATAGCGGGATTTTTGCTCGACCAGGTCATAGATCCCAAAGGAGAATACTATTACCCGCTACTGCCCCCATGAACCACTTCCAATTGTTATCGTGCTCCGAAGGCACCAATTAGGCTAATGCCACTGGCTCCGAAGGCACCAATTAGGATAAATTGTAGATAGCTACCTAATTGTATATATATATATATATATATATATATATATATATTATGATCGGTTCTACTAGAAATTCTATTTATATATATGCATAACGTGTATAATATGTAGTATCGTAAAATACCAGCAAACGAAAAAGAATTAAATGGAAAACACAAAATTAAATGAAAAAGAAATCATAAACCCAACCCCCCCCCCAACCTTTTAATACCGGTTGGTGTCACCAACCGGTACTAAAATGCTCCCTGCCCCCGAAGCTATCTCGTGCCACGTGGTTGCCCTTTAGCACCGGTTCGTGCTGAACCGATACTAAAGGGGGGGGGCCTTTAGTGCCCACACTTTAGTGTCGGTTACCGAACCGGCACTAAAGGGCCTTACGAACCGGTGCTATTGCCCGGTTCTGCACTAGTGTATAATGATAAATTCCAACTAGTATATGAAAGTGACAAAACAAGAGACTCTCTATCATGAAGATCATGGTGCTACTTTGAAGCACAAGTGTGGAAAAAAGATAGTAGCATTGTCCCTTTTCATTCCCCTTTTTTGGGCCTTCTTTTTTTGGCCTTTCTCTTTTTTTATTGGAACAATGCTCTATTAAATGATGATCATCACACTTCTATTTATTTACAACTCAATGATTACAACTCAATACTAGAACAAGGTATGACTCTATATGAATGCCTCCGGTGGTGTACCGGGATATGCAATGAACCAAGAGTGACATGTATGAAAGAATTATGAATGGTGGCTTTGCCACAAATACGATGTCAACTACATGATCATGCTAAGCAATATGACAATGATGAATGTGTCATGATAAACGGGATGGTGGAGAGTTGCATGGCAATATATCTCGGAATGGCTATGGAAATGCCATAATAGGTAGGTATGGTGGCTGTTTTGAGGAAGATATAAGGAGGTTTATGTGTGAAAGAGTGTATCATATCACGGGGTTTGGATGCACCGGCGAAGTTTGCACCAACTCTCAATGTGAGAAAGGGCAATGCACGGTACCGAAGAGGCTAGCAATGATGGAAAGGTGAGAGTGCGTATAATCAATGGACTCAACATTAGTCATAACGAACTCATATACTTATTGCAAAAATCTACAAGTCATCAAAAACCAAGCACTAAGCGCATGCTCCTAGGGGGATAGATTGGCAGGAAAAGATCATGGCTTGTCCCCGACCGCCACTCATAAGGAGGACAATCAAAGAACACCTCATGTTTCAAATTTGTTACATAACGTTTACCATACGTGCATGCTATGGGACTTGGAAACTTCGACACAAGTATTTCTCAATTTCACAACTACTCAACTAGCACAACTTTAATATCATTACCTCCATATCTCAAAACAACCATCAAGCATCAAACTTTTCTTAGTATTCGAAACACTCATAAGAAAGTTCTTACTAATCTTGAATACCTAGCATATTAGGATTATTTAAGAAAATTACCATGCTATTTAAGACTCAAAATAATCTAAGTGAATCATGAGAGATCAATAGTTTCTATAAACAAATCCACCACCTTGCTCTAAAATATATAAGTGAAGTACTAGAGCAAAACTATATAACTCAAAAGATATAACAGAAGCACATAGAGTATTCTAATAATTTCCGAATCATGTGTGTCTCTCTCAAAAGGTGTGTACAGAAAAGATGATTGTGGTAAACTAAAAAGCAAAGACTCAAATCATACAAGACGCTCCAAGCAAAACACATATCATGTGGTGAATAAAAACATAGCTCCAAGTAAAGTTACCGATGGAAGTAGACGAAAGAGGGGATGCCTTCCGGGGCATCCCCAAGCTTTGGCTTTTTGGTGTACTTAGATTATCTTGGGGGTGCCATGGGCACCCCCAAGCTTAGTCTCTTTCCACTCCTTGTTCCATAATCCATCAAATCATTACCCAAAACTTGAAAACTTCACAACACAAAACTTAAAATAGAAAATCTCGTAAGCTCCGTTAGCGAAAGAAAACAAAAGACAACTTCAAGGTACTGTAATGAACTCACTATTTATTTATATTGGTGTTAAACCTACTGTATTCAAACTTCTCTGTAGTTTATAAACTATTTTACTAGCCATAGATTCATCAAAATAAGCAAACAACACACGAAAAACAGAATCTGCCAAAAACAGAACAGTCTGTAGTAATCTGTATCTAGCGCAAGCTCTGGAACCCTAAAAATTCTAAAATAAATTGCTGGACGTGAGGAATTTATCTACTAATCATCTTAAAAATAATTAACTAAATAGAACTTTCCAAATAAAAATGGAAGCAGTTCTCGTGAGCACTAAAGTTTCTGTTTTTTACAGCAAGATTAACAAGACTTCCCCCAAGTCTTCCCAACGGTTCTACTTGGCACAAACACTAATTAAACACAAAAAACACAACCAAAACAGGGGCTAGATAAATTATTTATTACTAAACAGTAGCAAAAATCAAGGAATAAAAATAAAATTGGGTTGCCTCCCAACAAGCGCTATCGTTTAACGTCCCTAGCTAGGCATAAAAAGCAAGGATAGATCTAGGTATTGCCATCTTTGGTAGGCAATCCATAAGTGGCTCTCATAATAGATTCATAAGGTAATTTAATTTTATTTCTAGGGAAGTGTTCCATGCCTTTCCTTAACGGAAATTGGAATCTAATATTTCCTTCCTTCACATCAATAATTGCACCAATCGTTCTAAGGAAAGGTCTACCAAGAATAATAGGACATGAAGGATTGCAATCTATGTCAAGAACAATAAAATCTATAGGCACGTAGTTCCTATTTGCAACAATAAGAACATCATTAATTCTTCCCATAGGTTTCTTAATAGTGGAATCCGCAAGGTGCAAGTTTAAAGAGCAATCATCAAAATCACGGAAACCTAACAAATCACACAAAGTCTTTGGAATCGTGGAAACACTAGCACCCACATCAGACAAAGCATAGCATTCATGATCTTTAATTTTAATTTTAATAGTTGGTTCCCACTCATCATAAAGTTTTCTAGGGATAGAAACTTCCAACTCAAGTTTTTCTTCATAAGATTGCATCAAAGCATCAACGATATGTTTGGTAAAAGCTTTATTTTGACTATAAGCATGAGGAGAATTTAGCACGGATTGCAACAAGGAAATACAATCTATCAAAGATCAGCTATCATAATTAAATTCCTTGAAATCCAAAATAGTAGGTTCATTAACATCTAGAGTTTTGATCTCTTCAATCCTACTTTTATCAAATTTAGCATCATGTTCTAAAAACTCTGAATTTTTGGAACGCCTTCTAGGTAAAGGTGGATCATATTCAGTCCCATCATTATCAAGATTCATATTGCAAAACAAAGATTTAATATGGGACACATCAATAACTTTTAGATCTTCATCTTTATTATCATGAAAACTAGAAGAACACGCTCTTATAAAGGAATCTTTCTTAGCACGCGTCCTAGCGGTTCTTTCCTTGCACTCATCAATGGAAAATCTCATGGCTTCGAGAGACTCATTGATATCATGCTCAAGTGGAATAGATCTAAGTTTCAAAGAATCAACATCAAGAGAAATTCTATCAACGTTCCTAGCCAACTCATCAATCTTAAGCAATTTTTCTTCAATCAAAGCATTGAATTTTTTTGTGAAGTAATAAATTCTTGAAAATTAGATTCAAAATCAGAGGGCATCTTATTATAATTTCCATAAGAATTGTTGTAGGAATTACCATAATTATTAGAGGAATTGCTAGCATAAGGCCTAAGATTAAAGTTTCCTCTATACGCATTGTTACCAAAATTATTCCTACCAACAAAATTCAGATCCATAGATTCATTATTATTCTCAATCGAAGTAGACCATAAAAGTGTCTCCCGCAGCCGAATCTAAAAGATTTCTAGAAGCAAAATTCAATTTGGCGTAAAATTTTTGTATAATCATCCACAAATTTAAACCATGTGTTGGGCAATTACGTATCATTAATTTCATCCTCTCCCAAGCATGTGCAACATTTTCATGATCAAGTTGCTTAAAATTCATAATATCGTTTCTAAGAGAGATGATCTTAGCAGGAGGAAAATACTTAGAGATAAAAGCATCTTTGCACTTATTCCAAGAATCAATACTATTTTTAGGCAAAGACGAAAACCAAGCTTTAGCACGATCTCTAAGAGAAAAAGGAAATAAATTCAATTTAACAATATCATTGTCCACATCTTTCTTCTTTTGCATATCACACAAATCAACGAAGCTATTTAGATGGGTAGCGGCATCTTCACTAGGAAGGCCAGAAAATGAATCTTTCATGACAAGATTCAGCAAGGCAGCATCAATTTCACAAGATTCAGCATCGGTAAGAGGAGCAATCAGAGTGCTAAGAAAATCATTGTTGTTGGTATTGGTAAAGTCACACAATTTAGTGTTATCTTGAGCCATCGTGGCAAGCAAGCAATCCAACACACAAGCAAACGAGGAACGGGCAAAAAGAGGCAAATAGAGAAAGAGAGGGAGGATAGAGAGAGAGGGTGAATAAAATGGCAAGGGTGAAGTGGGGGAGACGAAAACGAGAGGCAAATGGCAAGTAATGTAATACGGGAGATAAGGGTTTGTGATGGGTACTTGGTATGTTGACTTTTGCATAGACCTCCCCGGCAACGGCGCGAGAAATCCTTCTTGCTACCTCTTGAGCACTTGCGTTGGTTTTCCCTTGAAGAGGAAAGGGTGGTGCAGCAAAGTAGTGTAAGTATTTCCCTCAGTTTTTGAGAACCTAGGTATCAATACAGTAGGAGGCTACGCGCCAGTCCCTCGCACCTACACAAAACAAATAAATCCTCGCAACCAACGTGATAAGGGGTTGTCAATCCCTACACGGTCACTTACGAGAGTGAGATCTGATAGATAAGATAAGATAATATTTTTGGTATTTTTATGAAGATGCAAAGTAAAATAAAAGGCAATGAAAATAACTAAGTGTTGGAAGATTAATATGATGGAAGATAGACCCGGGGGCCATAGGTTTCACTAGTGGCTTCTCTCAAGAGCATAAGTATTTTACGGTGGGTGAACAAATTAATGTTGAGCAATTGACAGAATTGAGCATAGTTATGAGAATATCTAGGTATGATCATGTATATAGGCATCACGTCTGAGACAAGTAGACTAAGTCCTGCCTGCATCTACTAATATTACTCCACACATCGACCGCTATCCAGCATGCATCTAGAGTATTAAGTGCATAAGAACAGAGTAACGCTTTGAGCAAGATGACATGATGTAGAGGGACAAACTCATGCAATATGATGAAAACCCCATCTTGTTATCTTCGATGGCAACAATACAATATGTACCTTGCTGCCCCTACTGTCACTGGGAAAGCACACCGCAAGATTGAACCTAAAGCTAAGCACTTCTCCCATTGCAAGAAAGCTCAATCTAGTAGGCCAAAGCAAACTGATAATTCGAAGAGACTTGCAAAGATAACCAATCATACATAAAAGAATTCAGAGAAGATTCAAATATTGTTCATAGATAAACTTGATCATAAACCCACAATTCATGGGTCTCAACAAACACACCGCAAAAGAAGATTACATTGAATAGATCTCCACAAGAGAGGGGGAGAACTTTGTATTGAGATCCAAAAAGAGAGAAGAAGCCATCTAGCTAATAACTATGGACCCGAAGGTCTGAGGTAAACTACTCACACTTCCTCGGAGAGGCTATGGTGTTGATGCAGAAGCCCTCCGTGATCGATGCCCCCTCTGGCGGAGCTCCGGAACTGGCCCCAAGATGGGATCTCGTGGATACAGAAAGTTACGGCAGTTGAATTAGGGTTTTGGCTCCGTATTTCATCGTTTGGGGGTACATAGGTATATATAGGAGGAAGGAGTACGTCGGTGGAGCAACAGGGGGCCCACGAGGGTGGAGGGCGCACCTGGGGGGGTAGGCGCGCCCCCACTGGTAGAAAAAGGGCCTACAGTCCCGGTTCATAAGGGCCTTTAGTCCCGGTTCCTGAACCGGGACTAAAGTGTCGGTACTAATACCTCCCCCCTTTAGTCCCGGTTCAATCCAGAACCGGGACTAAAGGGCGCGGCCACGTGGAGCTCCACCTTTAGTCCCGGTTGGTAACATCAACCGGGACTAAAGGAAATTTTATGATTTTTTTTTTGAAATTTTTTTGAAATTTTTTTTGGATTTTTTTATTTTCAAATTTCTGAATTATTTTAACCTCTAGTCTGTAATCACCACCCCTCATCACTTCTCAATTTATCCTTTAATCACCCCTCATCATTCCAAATCATCTAACTTCCCGACCGGTCACCCATCCCTCTCACTACTCCAGCCCAAGCACGCTTAACTTCCGGGTTCTATTCTCCCTCGCTCCAAGTCTGCACTTGTTGTTTTCCTGACAATAGTAAGATGTCAATCCTATTAACCTTCAGGAATTTTGCTTGAGCATGAAGTGACACATTTCACTGTTTGAGTTTGAAACTATTGTTTTAAAAAACAATAATTATTTAGTAACACTAATATTTCTTGAATAATTAGTTTGACCATTGTTTGACCACAGTTTGACCAGATTTGACCAAAATTGAAATAACTAAAATAATTATTTAGTAACACTAATATTCTAGAATAATTAGTTTGACCATTGTTTGACCACAGTTTGCCCACTGTTTAAATATTTTTCAATTTTTTCCACTCTAGATCTTAAAAGCCCCGTAACTTTTTTCTATTAGGTTTTTGAGGATTTTGAAAATGTTTAACGGGGCTCCCCCGGTTAAATTTGGATGTAACTTTTCGAGTAGATGATTTTTCATATAAAAAACTTTTTCATCCGAGTTAGTATGAAAAAGTTATGCCCCTTTTTACAAATTTCAGAGAGATTTTGCAAATAAAGTCAAAATTCACATTTGCAAATTTTCCCAACAACTAGACCACATATCACATGAGAAACTTATTTTCTTTTATTTTTTTGACATTTCCATCATTTTCTTTTATTTTTTTAAAAACTGAAAAGGCGATCCACGGGGGGGGGGGGGGGGGTATAGTTTGAAAATGGGACCTTTAGTACCGGTTCGTGGCACGAACCGGGACTAAAGGTCTCATCCCCATTAGTCCCGGTTCGTGCCTCAAACCGGGACTAAAGGTCTAATCTTTAGTCCCAGTTTGTGGCACGAACCGGGACCAATAGTTGTGGGCCAGGAGCGAGGCCCATTGGTCCCGGTTCATCCCACCAACCGGGACCAAAAGGTCTAGATGAACCGGGACTAATGCCTTAGCCGCACGAACCGGGACCACTGCTCACATTAGTCCCGGTTCTAGAATGAACCGGTACTAATGTGCTGAGGCGGCCTGGACCATAGCCCCTTTTTCTACTAGTGCCCCTACCTCGTGGCTTCCCTGTTGGTTGCTTGACGTAGGGTCCAAGTCTCCTGGATCTTGTTCGTTCCAAAAATCACGTTCCCGAAGATTTCATTCGGTTTGGACTTCGTTTGATATTCCTTTTCTTCGAAACCCTAAAATAGGCACAGAAAACAACAATTCTAGGCTGGGCCTCCGGTTAGTAGGTTAGTCCCAGAAAATATAAAAGTGTATAATAAAGCCCAATAATGTCCAAAACAGAAGATAATATAGCATGGAGCAATCAAAAATTATAGATACGTTGGAGACGTATCTGGACATTTGTGGTGCTACTGCTGTGCGGCTGCACATGTCGGTTGCTTTCGCGGCAAGGCGGGACATCTCTCGTGCTTCCTCTTCCATGCTCACCTCTCCCTGGTGGAAATCTCTTGACCCAGGACTCAAGCTGGCTATGGCTTGATTGACTTGATTGTTTTTTGTGGATGAGGAGTTGAGGAGGAATGTGCAGTCATCTTAGCATAGTAGTATTATAACCGAGTACTACTAATACGCTCCTAAGTGGGATACCGTTTAGGTTGTGATCGGTGTGAACAGGTTTGCAATTAAATATAGCGTGGTAGTAGTAGTAATTTGGAATGTGATGAGACGCGCTCAAAATCTATTGACGGTTCTAGTTTCAAAGTGTGGTACTATTCCCGGATGGCATAACGTCGGCACATTTTCTCGGCCGTGGTGTAGCATATGCCATGGTACTAGTTCTTTTTCTACTGTTGTGTACGTGCAAAAACTGGCACCGTCGGATACAGATCTTATGCTTGGCGTTCGACAGGAATAGCCTCGTGGCGAGCTATAGACTAGTCTTTTTTTCAGACGCATTACACCTATCTCTCGGGACTTCTCGCACGCACCATCACTGCTCCCTAGGTCGATGCCACCAACATACAGTTGTACTCTAATAAGAGGTGCACGCACGCACTTGTCCTCTCTCACACACGCATATGTAGCTACGAATTGTAGTGTTCTCAACCATCCGATTGGCTCTATCATAGGTTTCACGTTGCTCCTTGGCCTTGAGATTGAGAAGTTCAAAACACGGAGGCTAAGATGGAGGCGCGAGGTTTTGGTTAATGTGCGGGCTGCACACGGCACCAACACGACACGAGCTTCGTCTACCTGGTGCGCATGCAGTCGGGTGAGTTGTCCAAGTAGAGATACAACCAGGCCCTCGTTGGTATCCGCGCCTCGACTTTGGCTGGTCATAGTGGAGAGTAGCGTAGACTAGTTACTAGTCTATGTTACTAGTACTGTCAGGACCCCGATTCCAAGTCATATCGATCTAGCTGGTAACACCTCATATCACTTTGCGGCCTCACGCACTGTATTCCCACGGTTGTCGCCTTACCATGGCCCGGGACCGTTTGCGCCTTTTGGCTCACGTATATGATAGTGTCGCTAGCATCCATATGACAGAGAACCCGGGGCGACATGGCTAGTCGTGAACCCAAAGCGGCACTAACCCACGGGGACAGGCATACATGAATCAACTTCGAACATGTCGGTCAGCAGCGTGTGAATCCGGGCTGTAGCACTGGGCTAACAGGACTCTGGTAACCTGGTCTGTAGCAGGCTAGGCAGGACTCCAGATGTCACTGCGTGACATTTCCCCGAAGGGACAGACACATGAACGAAGTGAAATGCATGCCGGCCAGTCAAGTGTCCTGAGCAGTAGTGTTGGGCTAGCAGGACTCCGGTGAACCGGGGTGTAGCAGACTACTATGGCTCAAAGAAGCACTAGACTACATTTCCCCATAAGAGAGGCTGCCAAGGATAAACAACTAGATTGTCGGATCCCACACATACCAAGCATTTCAATCATACACACAATATGCTCGATATGTGTAAATACAACATGGCATCACAACATAACTCTACGACTCAAGTATTTATTCAATAGGCTCCGGGGAGCGAGAAATTACAAACATGGGTCTCATGACCCAACATTCAGAGCATACAAGCAACAAGCACATGCGGAAGCTTAACATGTCTGCGTACAGACATCTATAAATGAAAAAGGCTGAGAAGCTTGACTATCTACCAGATCCTGCCGAGGGCGCAAGATCGTAGCTGAGGTAACAAGCTAAACGTCGAAGTCCACGTGGAACTACTAGCGAGTCTAAAGTCTCTCTGCAAAACATAAATTAAGCAAACGTGAGTACAAATGTACCCAGCAAGACTTGCATCAGAACTATCTACATATGCATCGGTATCCACAAAGGGGGTGGTGGAGTTTAACTGCAGCAAGGCAGCTTTGACTCAGTGGCTAACCTGAACTACGACTGCAAGTAACTCTTTTGAGGTGGCGCACACGAGTCCACAATTTCACCATATCAATACACCACTATGGATCCGCTCCCGCCTCCGTGCGAGAACGCCATCCATAGCACTCACACTTATCTTGCGCATTTTAGGGTATCCACCTTCACTTGTCTATGAACTATGCAAGGGGTCCAAGTTTCCATATCCAAGGAATCCGGCTATTCGAATAGATAATGATAACCCTGCAGGGGTGTACTTCTTCACACACGCTCTCGCCACTTATCGCCCTGTACAAGTCATGTACCTCGGCAACCTTCAAGCGGAAGCCGGGCGAGGGAGTCGGCCACGACCTTACTAACCAACAAGTCTCTAGTCCAGGTTTATCGCCTATTCGGGTTCCATCCGCAAGGAGATCCGGCCGGGGTGTCGCTCACGGCCCCAAACGATGTGTGCAGGGTTCCCAAGCCCACCATCCGGGTGCCACTTGGTACATCATGCCACTGTGCCTAGTCTGTCCCAAGCCCACCTATACCGGGTGCCACTTGGTAGACTACTAACACTACCTACAAACACCAGAAACTAGTTGCAACTCCTGGACAGAGATCAGGTTGATTAATAAGTCGAGAGAGCTTGGAGCGCCCGGTGCCCAATGTGTGGTAGTAACTGTTCATGGATCACAAACACAGGACTCAGTTCCTGAGGACAGCTGCAATGAGACAACCCACCATGTACTCCTACATGGCCTCTCACCGCTACCTTTACCAAATCGTGTTCACGCACTTAGCTCACACACAGTAGGACTTGTTCATCACTGTTCCAATTCATCCCCGATGAATCAGCCCTGACACAACTCTAAGCAATAGCAGGCATGACAAACAAGCATGAATGAGTAGGCACATTAGGGCTCAAACAACTCCTACTCATGCTAGTGGTTTTCATCTATTTACTGTGGCAATGACAGGTCATGCAGAGGATAAGGGGTTCAACTACCGCAACAACTAATAGATGAATTGTTGTTGTCCTAATGTAGTAAAAAGAGCAGGAGCGAGAGAGTGGGCTTCTATCGGAATGAACAAGGGGGTTGTGCTTGCCTGGCACTTCTGAAGATAACATTGAGTCTTCATCAGTGTCAACGATCACAGTGCCGGAGCAGCGTCTACCGAGAGGGGACACTTACCGGCAAACAAGCAAGAACACAATCATTGCGATGCAACAATATGATGCATGATCATGACATGTCAATACGCTGTGGTTTGAGCTAATGCAACTAGCAACATGTTAAATGGAGTGGGTTTGAACCCTAGGTTCAAATTCAAATTCAAACTATGAATTCAAATAGTGCATTATCATGTTTTGGACGAGACAGTGAGGTTAAGTTGTTCAAACATGCATGAAAATGCCATATTCAGATTCCCTGGATTTTTTTGATCATTTTTCATATATAATTTATTTCATTTGGAGTTACGGTTGAATTTCTATGAATTTTTGAAGTTTTGGACATTTTCTAAATTAAATAAATCATTTCTGATTCATTTAAAATCCAGAAAAGCATTTATGACCTCATCACTGCGTCACTATGACGTCATCCAGTCAACAGGACGGGTCCAGGTCAAACCTGACGTGTGGGGTCCACACGTCGGTGACACAGTGCAAGCTAGGGTCACAGACAGGTGGGCTTGGTCAATGTGTGACATGGCCAGGTCAAACTGACCTGTGGGGCCCGTGGGATTAGTTTAGTCTAAACAGAAATAAAACCTAGGTTAAATAGGAAGTGGGGCCGAGGTGTCAGTGAGCTAGGGGATTAGTTAGGCGTCATTAGCGCTAATCACGCGGCCACGTCCGATTGCGCCGGCGGTTACACGACGGCGACGACCCAGAGCGGCGGTGGCTCGCCGGAGTGGCGCCAGGGGCGGTGGCTAGGTGCGCTGAGGGCTCCAGGAGGAAGCCCACACTCCCGCGCATCCAGCAGAGGCAGCGGCAGGTCACGGGGTGCCCGGAGTCGACGACGGCGAGCACCGGGGCGTCGGCCGGAGATCGGGCGTCGGCGGAAATGACGCTACAGCGCACGGGAGGGGAAACCGTGGTGGTGTTCGTCTCCTGGGAGGGTGCGGACCTCGTTGGCGGGCCCGGATGCGGGTTGCGGCAGCTCTAGCCGCGGCAGTGCCATGGCCAACGGTGGCGAGCTCGGGAGCTTGCGGGAACGGCGGCTAGAGGACGTGCGAGGCTGGGGCGAGAGAGGGGTTTCGTTCAGTAGCTCACCATGGTTCGGGTGGAGTCGAAGAAGAGGCCGAGGAAGCGTTGTGGCTGGCAAATCAACGACGGTGATGACGAAGCAAAGACGGCGATGGGGACGAAGGGGGCGACGTTCTGTTGCTCCCTGCCTCGCGTGCGTCAACGGGAGGAAGTAACGCGAGGAGGTGGATCTCTGGAACAGGGCGGTGGCGCTTGGAACGATGGCGGCCACACGAGCGAAGCACGGCGGCGACGGGTGGCTCTCGGGTGGCTGCGAGAATGCGAGGGGGAGGAGCTAGAGGAGAGGGAGAGAGCGCCGAGAGAGAGGAGGGGAAGTGAGAGAGGCCAGCGCGTTCTTCAGGCGCGGTTGGGATGAAGGGGAGCTCGCCAGCTCAAAGCAGGAGCTAGCACGGCCGGCGTCGTGCTCTGGTTCGCCTCTGCCTTCTGGCAGGGGTAGAAGACAAGGATGCCCTTGTGTGCTGGGCCTCCTGTGCTGGGCCAGGTGGCTATGCCAGGTGGGCTACAGGTAAGCACTTCTCTCTCTCTCATTTAACTCTGTTTTTCTATTTATTTTTGTCTGTTTTGATTTAGTTTGAAAACTAAACCATTTATATTCTGACAATAATTGTGGGAGCTCTCTGCAATATACCAGCGATCCACAAATACTTTCAAAATATTTGGAGCTATGAAATTAGTGATAGATTTTATTTGCTCCAACTCAAATACAATATGAATTAATTCAAAAATTCATAAATGGCCAAGAAATATGCTCATCATTTTTGGCAGAGGTTTTCACCTTTATCATAAATCATGAACATTTTCAAAGGGCATTTTGGGGTCTTTGGAAAAGATTTTATTTGAACCTATTTGAATTTCATGTGGTGCTAGGGTTTGATCATCCCCATTTCAAATTTAATTGGAAAATAAACATGATGCATGGATGCTTTAAGGCAACTAATGGCAAGCAAAATCTAGGGCTGTGACAAGTACCTTCATAGTGGGTAGTGTCATATAGTATATGCATAATTTGGCGACGAGCGCTCTCTATATGTACCACCTTTTTTCTTTAATTACATCTAGTTAGTTTTGCTCCATGGCGCAATCCATCGATACTACTACTGTACAAATGTATACATTTTTTAAAAGGCTAGAGGGCGGGGCAGTCTAGCTTGGTACTTTTCAAGAGAGGCGAGGGCCTTTGTGATTTGACGTCTCATTACTGCTGGAAGGTAGGGCCTTGTGATTTGACTGCTTGTATAAATGTGCCGACGACTTGAGGAGGAGCAAAGAACCGTGTGGTATACTCAAGTTTTCCACTGGAGTACGACGGAGGAGCACAAAACACGGCATCCCAGTGCCATATCCTCTACTCTCTACTCTTATTATATATTACTAGCAAGAGGCATTGTTCTATTGGCGATAAAGAATGATCTAATTTGCTAGTCATCTCATTTTTAGCATTGTTCTATTCATGCCTCGCAGAGAAGGTGACACGTGCGGCCAAACACCCGAAGCAAAATAAGAAACACAGGAGCAAAAGAAGAAGGAGGATTATCACCCCAAAAAAAGAAGGAAGACGCACACACAAGTCTAGGGCGCTGCTCTCACAACATGAAGGGTTGTTGGCCACGGAGTCGTAACTGCTTCTTCATCGCCTCCACGACCTCCAACTCCTTGCGCGTCTCTTCCGCCATCTTCATCATTGCGTCCATGATGCGGGATTTATCGACACGAGCCTTCATCGTCTTTTCCACGACCGCATTACGTACCTTGACGGTAGCCGGGTGCTCGATGCGGAGCTTCGCCAACTCCTCGTTCTATTCCATGCCAGGGCCTGTAACATCTTCATCGAGGAACTACTATTCTCATGCAGCTTCTTCCAGCCGGCGTTCTCCTCCTTCAGCAGGTCGAGCTCGTGGCAGAGCTTCGCCTTGTCCTCCTGATGTTGCAGGATTTCACCGGTCGCCTTCTTCTCCGAGGCAATTCTCTTCTTCAGCAGCATCACCAAGCCGGCGGTCAACTCCCCCTGCTCATTGAGCTCGGCGGGCATGCCGTCGAGGCTCTCCTTTAGCAGCTCCACCAAGCCATGGATGAACTCCTTCTACTTATTGAGGTGCTTATTGAGCTGATCGGGCATGCTGTCGAGGGATAACGATTCCAGCGCCGCATGTTCACCTCCGCGTCTAGGGCGCTCCTGGGAGCCATCGCCTGCCCGTAAGAGATCTTTCGAGGTCTCTGCATGGCGGCGAGCCCTCTCTTTTTTTCCGCAGCCTTGGTTGCCGCTCCCTTGTTACAAGTAGTTCTCGACCTAGAGCTCTGCACACCGGCCATGGCAAGGACGGACGAAGAAGGAGGACTTATGAGGAGGACGGTAGAGTAATATTCGGTTAAGTAGTTCCCCTTTTTATAACCTAAGTACTAGCACTAGTACTAAAACCTACATAGTGGGAACACGTTCAGGTTTGGTACGTACTGGTAGGTGTGAGCAGGCTTGCACTTAATTGTAGCACTCGTACTTTCGAATGTGATGGGAATAAGGTAAAGATTAATTGATGGTTTTTGGTTTCGAGGCCCGAAACAGCTCCCGATGAGTTTAGTGGAACATAAATTTCAAGTAGACTACACAGCTCAGATGCGTAAATATTATGTTACTACCAAAAATTGGCACAAAATATGAAGGAGAACAATGGAAGTACTACTAGCAACCCATGATTTAGCTACTTGCATGCGTGCAGTGGAGTAGTAATGTCTTTTCTTCCGCCCTCACGTCCACTCAACTTGCATGCGCTATATTAATTGAGCATCAATGAAGTGAAGGACTTTAGACGCATCAAATTATCACATGGGGTGGATCTTGGTACAAAATTGCGTCCGCCCGTGTACCCGTGTGTGCGTGCGAGGGAATGAGTGTGTGCGTGGCGTGCGTGCACATCTTCTCTTCGTGTATGTACCGCCAGTGCGCCTCAGGGAGGACGAGTACATTCTTCTGGAACCAGTAGCACGTCACTGTGATCAATCAACAGAAGGATGTCGTGACAATGCCTCCACATGTGCCACGTGGCTTCATGAACTGTAAGAGAGACACTGTGTAGCGCGCCATTGTGTTTTGCACATACTCGAAGTACTAGTAAGGTACACGTGCATTGCACATGTCAGATTTTGCAACCAAATTACGAATAAATACCACACTATAGCATGTAAGCTCTGAGTCATATATGCCAGATGTAGACCTTCGATTAATTCTTATAGTTCATCTCATTCAAAATCAATTAGTTTTTATAAAAAACCTAGGGCCTGTTTGATTCGTAGAATTTCCAAAACACGGGAATAGGAAGAACATGGGATTAGAGTGTAATGTTGTCTTGAATCCTATAGGATGGTACGAGTGTTTGATTGTGCGTAGAAAAAACGCAGAATTCTTTCAAAGAGGTTTGAGTGGATGGGATGTTTCCTATAAAATCTAGTGCAAATGAATCATATGGAAAAATTCCTATGGTTTACAATCCTACAAATCAAACAACCAAGATAGGAAAAATTCCTAAGGATTAGAATCCTCCAAAATTCCTTCGAGAATCCTTTGAATCAAAGAAGCCCTTAATCTATTTTATGATTCATGTAATTGTGTGTTGCAAAGCATAAAGTAAAAACAAATAATGGCAATTCAACTAGAAAAAAAGTTTGGGTAGTTATGATATGGAAGATTCTAGAACAAAGGAGAACCACTGTTGTTTTGAGATTTGTGCATTATGCTTACGTTCAACCATGGAGTCTGCTAGATTGTACATGTGGCAAAATCAGGTGGGGGGCTAGAAGATGGTGCGAGGGGCCGAGTGGAGGGAGACTATGAAGGAGTGCACAACTGTGAGATTGATATTTAGAGAGAGGGGGGTGTCGGTGTCAAAACCGGCGGATCTCGGGTAGGGGGTCCCGAAATGTGCGTCTAGGCCGGATGGTAACAGGAGGCAGGGGACACAAAGTTTTACCCAGGTTCGGGCCCTCTCGATGGAGGTAAAACCCTACGTCCTACTTGATTAATATTGATGGTATATATGGGTATTACAAGAGTTGATCTACCACGAGATCAGAGAGGCTAAACCCTAGAAGCTAGCCTATGGTATGATTGTTGATGTGTATGTTGTATATTCTATCGACTAGCCTGGCCCTGGTTTATATAATGCACCAGAGGCCTAGGTTAACAAGAGTCCTAGCCGAATACGCCGGTGGGGAGAAGTCCTTGTCTTGATCGCCAAGTCTTTGTGGAATCTTCCTTGTATGCGGCAGCTGTCCGAACTGGCCCATGAGTATACGGCCATGGGGGGGCTCGGCCCAATCTAATAGATCGGGAGACGATGTGGTGAGTACCCCCTAGTCCAGGACACCGTCAGTAGCCCCCTGAACCGGTCTTCAAGTTAGGGACGCTCCTCAATTCTTCCGAACTGTTCTTCTTCTTCGGTCGTCGGTCTTGAAAACTGGTTCAACAAATCTTCTCATCTTTGATCTTGAGGATCGCCGAAATGCATTCGACGAGTTTATACGCCGGGTATCCGAGGAGCCCCTTTAAGTTTCCGGCCTTTATAAATGCCTTATTATTTTTATGCCACACCTCGGGTTTGAAGTTGTTCCCGGGAGGCAGTGTCCTCTTGCATCCGAGCTCTAACGCCGGACTGTATTCGAGGTATCTTTTGCAGCCGAGCACCAATGCCGGACCGCTTCCCAACTCTAACGCCGGAATGTATCCGAGCTCCAACGCCGAACTATGTATCCGAGCTCCAATGCCGGACTATATCCGAGGTGTCATATCACCTTGGTTCAAAAAAGTTTGAAGGAGTTTAGCCGAGCTTAACGCCATAAATGCCCTCTACGGAGCCAGCCACTAGCGCCCGAGCTTTATGCCGGACTGCTTCCGAGGTGGTGCACCACCCCGAATGTGGGCCGATTTTTGTGAATATTTTTTGTTGGTGCAATTTATTCTCTGCCGAGATATATAGCCAGTAGCCCTCAAGGTGTGTATCGGTCTAAAACCCGAGATGCACCTGAAGGATGACGTAAGACCGCTGATCCTAGTAGCCGCTGAGACTCAGGTTGATTTGCAAAATCGGCCTGAGGATCAAGTCCAAGCTCGGCAGAATACTTCGGGACACTAAAAGCGGCGTGCTTAGTCCTCGAGACTCAGGTTAGGTGCGGCCGACCACCCTGAGGATCAAAATCTCCTCGGAAACTATATTGCACATAAATTTTTTGCATTGGACAAGCAATGCATTAGCCCCCGAGACACTGGTCGGGTGGCAACACCAGATCAGGGGATCGATGTGCCCCTTTAATATTTGTAAATAATAAGCCCGAAGCCCAGTAGCCCCCGAGCCTTAATGCGGGCACGGGTGGCCGAAATAAGGATCAATATCCATAGTAAAATCACAAATTATGTGTAATGACTCTATGTATCCAAGTACTTTACGTCATTAATGCTCAGATCCGCATTGTACAAAACTTTGTTAACCGACCATCGGCTTCCACCTCCTCGGCCAGTAGCCGAGGAGTGTTTTTCCTACTTTATAAAACCTTTATGAGGGCAAAGATTTACAACAAACAAGGCAATCTGGCCATACGGTTTTATAAACAAAGGTACGCAGAGAGTTATATTACTGTTTAACAGAAGAAATGTCTTCCAAAGAAAATAGTCCCACTATCGGTTCCTTTCTTTGGGTTGTCATGCTAAGCATGATCATTAAACCTCAGCTCTAATGTAAGAGCAAAATATCGAGGATTTAGTTTGGGAGGCCAGTTAATAGCCCCCGGTAGTGTTTGGCGACAGTCGGGGTCAAGCCATAAACACTTCGGCCAATGTTATGAACGGGCCATCATTTAACATAGTCATCGGATCGCTGACCAGTTTATGCTTATTGTGACAGTCAGTTTTTGGCTTTCTCCACTGAGGTGCTTAACCATGTGAGCTGGAAGCACAATCGCAGTGGTTCTCGCTTTGCACGCCTAGCCGAACAAAATGGAACGTAGGAAGCAAGTGCAGGAGCCGGGCAACCCAACTATTGACCGAAGACACAATTCGAAACCGATGCATATATAGCAATATCTAAGAATGTTTTTGCCGAATCCCTAAAGGTGTCCGGCGTTGCACTGCGAGACTAATGCTGGAAAAGCACAAATAGTTTAAAAGTGCCAAAAAGCTTGGAAAACCAAGAAACATCAGTAAAAACATGACGTCCGAACAAGATCAAGTGTTCGGTGCCAATCCGAAAATTGGTCTTAGAAAAAAGAAGTGCTTGTGTCGTGCTTTAACATGATACATCCTATCTCAAGACTTCGAGCGGGTCAGCCTACGGCTTCAACCTCCTATCCCGAGGGCGGAGTACTTCTCATTAGGCCAGTTTAGCAAACTAAACTCTAGCGGCTTTGAGAGAGAAATTAGGCTCCCCGGCTAGTGACCGCACACTCACGTCGAAAAAAGGAGTGATAAATAATAATAATAATAAAACTTTGCAACGACTAAGAAGAAGAACACTTATTATAAAACGGCTCAAATAAACTTAAGAGCCCCCAAGTGGCTTGAGTAAAAGAATGATTCCATGTACCGAAGTACTTATATCATATCTATGTTCAACCGAACTTTAAATGCGTCTTAACCGACCGTGGGCTTCTCCCTCTTCGGTCAAGGACCGAAAAGTGTTATGTCCTCCATCTGTCGAGAATATCGACGGTGTTTCCAATAACCAGGCAATCAGGCCATAAGGCTGTAACAGACAAAGCGCGCTCAGGGAACTTATGCTATATTACTGCAAAGTGTAAGAAGCATCTTCGAAGAAAATAGTACCCCTACCGATACCTTTCTTCGGTGCTCATTGTTATTATGAGACTTGTGCAATAGATTTTTTGTACTCATGAGTTCCGCTGTGTTCCGACCATCATTGAAAACAATAAGAGTGCTAGCTTTCGGCTTCACCCAGTCTGAGGTCCGGCTTGGGTGACCCGATCATGACAATCGTAGAGGTGCTCCCTTTACTCCCTAGCCGAACAATCGGGAATGTAGGGGTAAACACAGGAGCGAGGCAACCCAGCTTGCAAATCTCTTAAGTCAATATGGTGCATATTGTGGCATAATACACGAACAAGGAACGAAGCTGTACAAGTATAATCATATGCAAGAGGAAAAGCTTCATAAAGGAAGCCCCCAAGCAAATGGGGTATTGGAATTTATGCATCACAAACAAAGTTTGGACAAGGAAATTTTTTACAAGCAACTTTTTTCCAAAAAAAGTATAATTCTTGGTCGAACCGAACACAAGTTAGCAATTAAAGCTTTGAGCATGAAAGCGACTTAGCTGGTTAATGTGTTTGGTATTGATGACGCGGTCCGAGCTTGATGCGGGGCAAGGTTCCATCCCCCAAGCCGGTCCCGATGTGGCGGAGCGGAGAGCTCGACACGCTGAAGTGGTGACATAGCACGGTCAATGCAGACCGGTAGAGTGACGCCGAAGTCTCCGGATCATTTTCCTGTGCACAAAAAATAGTGCAAACCGGAGATAATAGTAATAATGCTAATTAAAAAAATGTTGCATAATAAATAATTTATGCAAAGTGAGGAATAGAAGAAATATGGCCTGGCGCCGAAGTCAATGTCGATGCAGGGCGTCGGCGTGATGTAGTAAAGGCGTGGAAAAGCCTGAATTCACAGGTCGGTCCGAGCTCCGGATGCGGCGTTCGCCAGACTATGTACGGAAACTGATCGAACCACCACGCGACTGTCGTTAATGCGGTCACCATTTGATAGACCTATGTACATAACATGGACAAACCAGAGTAATAATTCCTTGGGAAAATGAACCCAAACAAGCAAAAAATACTGGGATTAATAGCACCTGGTTTATTTGTTGTAGCAATCCGAAGGAAGGTGATTCCCAAAATTGGGACTCGCTCTGCACACCCATTGCCTGATGGGCGATAAAACGACGGCATGGCAATGCTGGTAAAGGTTGACTTGCCGAGGCAAAGCCCTCGGCCCAGCTAACGTGACGGAGCTGGTCGGCTAGTGACGCCGAAGCGTCTGGAGTAGGTTGATGAAGAGATGGCGAAGCCCCCGGTCCAGCCGAGATGTCGTAGCCTCGACGTCAGCCGATGAGTCGAAGTAGGTCGGCGTGATGGACACCAACTTGAAGAAGCAATAGTGCGGCCCTGTCGATGCAGGTCGTGACGTGATCGATACCGGCTTGATGAAGCGACCGTGCGGCGGTGCCGGTATGCCCGCTCCGTGTAATCCGTGGGGCGGCGATGTTGATGATGATTTATCCTTCGCGATGCCGGACTCTTGTTCGGCTTGCCGAGATGATGATCCGAAGAAGTTGAGCTCGGCTAAAGTGACGACGTGTCTAGTGCAGGTCGGCAGCCGTGGAGTAATATTGCCGGACTGGTTTGACACCAGCATGATGTTGAAGATCATGTTCAAAAGATCTTAAAGTTAGTGGGGTGTGTTCGGGGACAAAACACAATACCCCATACAAAACTTCCTTCAAAAGGGATGTCCGAAATCCCGTTCATAAAAAAGATAAACTCGGGTCGGATTCGTTTTCGCGCATAAAATAGATCTGAAAAGTGATGCACTAATCGGAAGGTTCCTGGAGTTTGAACGGTCAGATCGAGCTGAAATTTTGAGAGGTGGTAGATATAGGAATTCCGCAGCCGATCAATGGTTGGATATTCCAAAGGACGTCCGAGCTAGAAGCTGGACACCACGCCCTAAACTCATCCAAATTCCCATCCAGATTTGATAGGGCTCTGGTATATCGTGGATTGCGCGAGATTCCTCCATCGGAACTTGACGAAATTTTCCAGGGTTGTTATACGCCCAATTCAGCACAATCCCACCAAAGCGATCGTCAAAGCGATACTCGAGGAGGTTGTGGAGGTAGATACGAGTTCGCTGTCCAAAAAAACAGCACGGTCGCTTGAGGGCAATGCTGACGTTGAGCCCCCAAGCTCCATAGATAATTCCTCCGTGATCTTGATAGAGATCGAAGTTGATGTTTGATGAAGGCCCTCGTACGAACATGGTGATCCGAACACGGGGCGCAATTCTTGGTCGAACCAAGGTGACCAGTCGAACTGGTGACGAAGACGCCAAAGTCGCAGTTGATCTGCAGGCGAGCCATCGATCCTTTTGTCGATCACACAGCGGAACTTTCACTGGAAGCACCAATGTCGGTGTCAAAACTGGTGGATTCGGGTAGGGGGTCCCGAACTGTGCGTCTAGGCCGGATGGTAACAGGAGGCAGGGGACACGAAGTTTTACCCAGGTTCGGGCCCTCTCGATGGAGGTAAAACCCTACGTCCTGCTTGATTAATATTGATGGTATGGGTATTACAAGAGTTGATCTACCACAAGATCAGAGAGGCTAAACCCTAGAAGCTAGCCTATGGTATAATTGTTGATGTGTATGTTGTATATTCTATCGACTAGCCTGGCCCTGGTTTATATAATGCACCAGAGGCCTAGGTTAACAAGAGTCCTGGCCGAATACGCCGGTGGGGAGAAGTCCTTGTCTTGATCGCCAAGTCTTTGTGGAATCTTCCTTGTATGCGGCAGCTGTCCGAACTGGCCCATGAGTATACGGCCATGGGGGGCCTCGGCCCAATCTAATAGATCGGGAGGCGACATGGTGAGTACCCCCTAGTCCAGGACACCGTCAGGGGGCGAGAACGTGCGCTGTTGCGCGCAGTGGCGGAGCCATGAAAATGACCCATGAGCTAGGGGGCCAAGCATTGCTAATCCTTTACGAGGAGGGTCAATTCATCAACTTAAACCATTTTTACTAGCAATTTTCTAATGATCACATTCATATTAGCCTTGATATATAGTGATGTTAGGGGGGCAGGGCCCTTGCTTCCCCCTGTCTTCGCCATTGTGCGAGCGTCAGAGAGATGAAGCGGATGGCATGGATGATGAGAGGGGGCGTTGGATATATAATTAATGTGGGTGTATTAGCTATATATTTATTCCTATATAGAGAGGTGTAGGTTGATCTATGTGGACGTGGGAAAGAGGGTGAGACCTCACTAGATATATAGATTGATCGGTTTATGTGGAAAACTATGAAAGACCTAGTGTCGGTGTAAAAACCGGCGGATCTCGGGTAGGGGGTCCCGAACTATGCGTCTAAGGCGGATGGTAACAGGAGGCAGGGGACACGATGTTTACCCAGGTTCGGGCCCTCTTGATGGAGGTAATACCCTACGTCTTGCTTGATTGTTCTTAACGATATGAATATTACAAGAGTTGATCTACCACGAGATCGTAGAGGCTAAACCCTAGAAGCTACCCTATGGTATGATTGTATGTTGTCCTACGGACGAAACCCTCCAGTTTATATAGACACCAGAGGGGGCTAGGGTTACACAGAGTCGGTTACAAGGGAGGAGATCTACATATCCGTATTGCCTAGCTTGCTTTCCACACCAAGGAGAGTCCCATCCGGAAACGGGACGAAGTCTTCAATCTTGTATCTTCATAGTCCAACAATCCGGCCAAAGGATATAGTCCGGCTGTCCGAAGACCCCCTAATCCAGGACTCCCTTAGTAGCCCCTGAACCAGGCTTCAAAGACGATGAGCCCGGCACGTAGATTTGTCTTTGGCATTGCAAGGTGGGTTCCTCCTCCGAATATTCCACAGAAGATTTTGAACACAAGGATAGTGTCTGGCTCCTCAAAACAATTTCCACATACCACCGTAGAGAGAATAATATTTCCACAAATCTAATCTGCTGACGCGTTTTGACAGCACGACGTCAAGTCATGGCCCGGTCATCATCCGAACCGTTTTTCCCAACCAGCACTGCACATATTGCAAGGCGGTTTTCTTAGCACGTCTTGTTAAAGCAGAGATCGTGTCCCCTTATCACGGGATTCTCATCAATACGGATGCGGGTAACCCAACCGCGCCATCAATTACGACACTTAGGGAATAAGAGGTTTTACCAGGCAAGTGGGGAGGCACATCGCTCTTCCTTCCCTATAAAGGGATTAGGATTCATTCTTTTCACCCACGCCTTCTCCCCTATTCATTCCATTCTGCTCAGGCTCCAGCGCCCAAGCGTCCACCTTCTCTACCCACAAAAGGTCTTCCAAAGATGTCCGGATCCGGAGCAGGAGGCAAATGGATGGCCTCTACCATCCAAGAGAAGGATATCAAAAAGCTTAGGGAGGCCGGGTATCTGGTCAAGAAAATCAACCACCATCTCCCGACCGCGGGATAGATCATCCCTACTCCGGAACCCCATGAGAGGGTTGTATTCCTCCCTCATTTTGTCCGCGGGCTAGGGCTTCCCCTCCACCCGTTTGTCCGCAACCTCATGTATTATTATGGGATTGATCTTCACGATCTGTCCCCTAACTCCTTCCTCAACATATCGACATTCATTGTCGTGTGCGAGGCTTTTTTCTGTATTTCGCCACACTTCAGTTTATGGCTGAAGGTTTTTAATGTGAAGCCCAAGGTGGTGGGCGGCGAGCACACCGAGTGCAAGGGCGCTATGGTGAGCAAAATTCCCAACATCACGTGGCCAACGGGAACCTCTAATGACTCCGTCAAGGAGTAGCAACGGCTGTGGTTTTACATCACTGAGCCGTGCGGCAAGGAATGGGCCGCCTCTCCAGAGTTTCGGTCTGGCGCCCCTCTGCGGCTTATATCATGGGCCAAGAAAGGCCTGGACTGGTCCTCATCCGATGAATTGTCAGTGCTTGAGACGCGTGTTAAAGATATGGGAGATAAGAACATTGAACTTGTCAACGTGGCACAGGTGATGTTAGTCCGCCGTATACTGCCTTGTCAACACCGGACGTACAATCTATGGGATTTCGATCCGGCCAGGCACCAAACTTTGCGAAGGTTCTTGGGCTCCTCGAACGAGGACATTTGGAAGGTGCTTTCCAAGTCCAGCAAATCATGGCCGGACTCTACCGAAGACCACGGGTACCAACTGTCCCGCCCTGCAAGTTCGGTGAGTTTATTAATCTTTTCTATCCGCATGACCCAAAGGAAGCGCTTAATGCATGTTTATTCAACTCCCCAGAGCTGGATGAAGAAGGCGGAGGGGATCCATTGTCCGGCCCCGTCGCCCGAAGACCCGGCCATTCCACTTCTGATGAAGATGTTAGTCCCGGCGCCCTACAACGTGCCGAAGAAGATGGCCACAAAGGAGGCCAAAAAGACCCGGGGCGGCCTTCGTCGTCGCGGCACTTCAGACACAATACCCGAAGGCTATGATGCCCGTCCCGCCTCCAAAGAGGATAAAAAGGAGGAGGAAGGTGAATCCCCTGTAGGGGGAAGGAGAAAGAGGACGGGCTCCGCACCCTTGGAGGCCGAACTGCCCAAAAAGGGAAGGGCTTCTCTTCCGGAGGAGTCCACTACCGTCGCCGACAGCGGCCTGGCATGGGATCCCAGGGCCCAGCCCCTGGTCAACTCATAAGTATATAAAATCCAAGTACGTTTAAGCATCCGGACTCATCATGGCTTAGTATTTTAACCTTAAGCCATATTTTTTGGTATCCGGTGAGGTCCCGTACCAAACAATCCTCATCAGAGGACCTGCTGAGCTCGAATGCTATGGAGAGTGGGATGCCCCAAAAGGCCCCTTCCCCCAAACAGGCGCATAACATCGAGGCTTCGTCCCAGATGGACCCCGGCCAAGGAGGAAAGGGAGAAACCGTGAAGGCGGCGCCTGGAGGTCCAATTGCAGGGGTCGGACACGTGGGGGAACAGATTCCCATAGGGTCTGACGGCGGGGGCGACCCTGAGTTTGTCTCCTCACCGGATGCGATTCCAGACGTTTATACGGCTCTAGAATCAAGAAGGCAGCCTCCTTCGGCTTGAGGGGGCGTGTCTGTTCTGCCGGCGACCTCTGTCCATCCAGAGGTGTCGGATGCTTTGTTGGCGGCGTTACGAGACGCCTCCATTGTTGACGAACACCGTGCCCTTATGGGTGCGGTGATTGAGAAGATTCAATCAACCTAGAGTGGACTGAACGAAGCCTGTATTAGCCTTATAAGAGGCTTTGAGGTATGTTTTATAAGTTTGCTGAAGAGTGTCATAGTATAGATAGTAGCCCCTGATACCCTATTCGGTGAAAGAAGGAACCGGGCAGGGGATCGCACTGATGATCACAGGAAGACTTATTGAGTGATATTGATTTCTCTTCTGTTCAAAGAAGATACCTATAGCAGCTGCAGCCTCTCGTACTGCGGAGATGTCCGGACTAAATCAAAGTCTGGAGCGGGCCATAGAAGAAATTGGGCAATTAAAAATGTAGTTGCAGGATAAACAAGGTATGCACAATCGGTGCGCACATTTATTATGAAATAAATGTTCTGTATAAAATAAGCCGCTTTATTTGTGCTAGGGGTTATGACCGAAGTCGAGGCCCTTAAAAGGGCCGTTGCCAAGGCCGAGAAAAAGGCGGCTGTGGAGCGGACTCTTCGTGAGGAACACAAAGCCAGAGTTATTAAAGCAGAGTAGGAGCTGCAAGAGGCCGTAAGTAAATGCGAGGCCTTGGAGCAGAGTTTAACAGAGAAAGAGTCCGAACTCACCAAGGCGCGTCAGGCCACGAGTGACGCTCAGGGGGAAACCCAAAGCGCCCTGTAGGGGATCCAAGAGGCGAGGAAGGTTGTGGCGGGTAAGCTTTTTCCACGTAAAGCAAGTATTTGAGTGGGAAAATATGTTTCTGATTGTGAATCCGGGCTTCTCAGGTGTATTTGCCGAGCTGCCTCAGAGTATATCAGATGCCGCTCACTTCTACCGAGTCAAATGAAGGAACGCCGCCGATAAGCTCTTTTGGTCCCAATATTTGGCACCGAATTATCCGGTGCCTTTTGTCAATCAACTGAAACAGCTGATCGAACTGCATAAGGCGGCGGAACTAGCCATGAAAGATGTGGTTATCCGGCTATGGCCTGCCGAGCTGATTCCAGGCAGCTACTTCGGGCTCGTGAGGCGGCTTGTAAGCGCTTGCCCTCGACTTGACGTCATCAAGCGGTCGGTCTGTGTAGAAGGAGCGTGAATTGCCTTCGCCCTTGCAAAGGTGCACTGGGGGAAGATGGATGCCGAAAGGCTAGTGATCGAGGGACCGCTGGAGGGGAAGAAGCACCGCAAGCCCAAATTGTATTATAAAAGTGTCCTGAAGGGATCCTACCTTGCAGCGAAGCTATGTACCTAGGACATTATATTTCCATGAAAGCCAATCATATTGTCCGTTGTAATGTTTGAACAAGGTCGTTGATATGTTGCTTATTGTATAAAAGTTTACCCTCATGTGCGGCCGTTTCTATGTTAAGGCTGAGAGTTGGCCAGTCGTCGGCTTCTGCCCCCATGTAAGAAGTACGGGGGTGTTCGAGATAAACCTGAGCACTCTTTATCCCATTTTTGGGTCCTTCCGAAGGAGGTGTTCAGCACAACGAACCAGGCAATCGGACTATAGGGCTTTATCACTCTCACTTAGCCATAGGAGCTTTAGTATGGTCGGCACAGCCCCTTGTGTTCGGAAGACCGTACTAGGGGCTCTATAAGCGCCTGATCGAATAAAAAAACCAATCCATCGCATGCTGCATTGGTTATGGCATTATGCGGGAGAAATCCTTAAAGATTTTGTGACCGCTCGTACAGCTGACCAGCTCTCGCCGTATCATGACAGTCAGTTTTCGGCTTTCTCTACTGAGGTGCTCATCTGGAAGAACCGAGACACAATCACAGTAGTTCTCCTAGTGCTACCTTAGCCGATGTAGCGGAACGTAAGGTACCAAAACATAGGAGCCGGGCAAACCCAACTATTGACTCAAGACATGATTCGGAGCTGATGCATATAATGCTATAAATTTGGGGTGTCAAACTTCCATGAAGGTGTTCAGACTTTTTGTTGCCGTCTTACGGGGAAAATGAAGCCCCTGGCATATTTAAAGCATATCGCTGTGAACGGATGCCATTTGACGAAATGATTTCGATAAGAAATAATCAGCAGGTAAACGTCATATGAATCCATGTGTTGTATTTGAATAATATGTCTATGCATATGGGTACAAGAAATGTGATAAAAAAGAGTTGTGATAGCAGAACCTGCCGTGACCGGGGAGAAGAGGTTGAGTGCGGATCCGTGTTGTAGCCGGACGTTCGCTGCGGGGAACGTCTAAGGATCCCCTGACGCGTTCGAGCTGCCTCTATGGAGTCCGTCCTGGTCGGCGCGAAAGTGAACCTGTGAAGGAAATATACGAAATGTTTACGTGCTGGAGGGCGGTTGAACTGCTAAGTTCGGCCTGTCATGGCCTTCGCCAGAATGTTTAGTTGAGCCCTGGACGAGCCGGGGTATCCTTCCGCGAAGTAGTTCGGAGCCCCTTGACGGTGTCCTGGAGGCTCGGCGTCGACTCGTGGTTTGACGGCAATGTGCTACTCGTCGTTCCTACTGCTAAGGCAGTGATGTATTTGTTGGTGCCGAGGTAAGGTTCAGCCTTGCCATGAACCGTGATGACGCTGCGTGGACCGGGCATTTTGAGCTGACGGTAGGCATAGTGCGGCACCGCGTTGAATCGAGCGAACGCGGTTCACCCGACCAGTGCTTGATAGTCACTGCGGAAAGGGGCGATTTCGAAGATTAACTCTTTGATACGGTAATTTTCTGGTGATCCGAAGATTACCTCGAGGGCAATGGAGCCTGCACAGCTGACCCCCGTACCTGGTATGATGCCTCTAAAAGTGGCTTTAGTGGGCTTGATTGCTGAATGCTCGATGCCCATCTTGCGCACTGTATCCTGGTAAAGCAGATTTAAACTGCTACCTCCGTCCATAAGGACTCGAGTGAGGTGGAACCCATCTACTATTGGGTCGAGGATTAGTGCGGCTGGAATGCCCCGCTTGGCATTAACCGGACGATCCGTGTGGTTGAAGGTGACCGGTCCCATCTTATATTGTGGAACGGCGAGTTCCGTTGAGCTGCCGTCCCTAAGGGTGCGTATCTGGTCCAAGTGGGCAATTTGGGTGGTATTTACCAAATTCACCGATTGAATATGGGGGGGGTTCTTTTGCCCTCCTGTGTTCAGCGATCCGGGCTCTTCGTCGCTATTATCGCTTTGAGACCCCTCTTCATTTTTGGCGCCTGCGTTGCCGGCTTGTTTGAAGACTGAACATTCTCTCTTGGTATGGGTGGCTCGCGTTTCTGGGGTGCCATGAATTTGGCATTGGCGAGCGAGTATGCAGTCCTTTCCACTGACCGGACTTTGAGGCCCTGAACCCGGCATTAACTGTCGTATTTTTGGCGTTTTTGCCGTATTTGTGGCGCTTGTCTTTTTGGCATCGTGGTTTGCTGTTGGCATCTTTGGTATCAGGATTACCCGGATTCCTTGATGTGTTGTTGCTGCGAGCCAGCCAGCTATCCTCGCCTGCGCAAAAGCGGGTCATGAGTGTCGTGAGGGCTACCATAGACTTCGGCTTCTCCTGGCCAAGGTGGCGGGCAAGCCACTCGTCATGGATGTTATGCTTGAATGCCAATAGGGCCTCTGCATCCGTACAGTCGACAATTTGGTTTTTCTTAGTCAGGAACCATGTCCAGAATTGCCTGGTCGATTCCCCTGGCTGTTGAGTTATATGGCTCAAGTCATCGATATCCGGATGTCGCACATAAGTGCCCTGGAAGTTGTTAAGGAATGCGTCTTCCAAATCCTCCCAACTGCCGACGGAGTCTGCTGGCAAGCTATTCAGTCAATACCGAGCTGGTCCTTTGAGTTTTAGTGGGAGGTACTTGATGGCATGTAGATCATCACCGCGAGCCATGTGGATGTGAAGGAGGAAATTCTCAATCCATACAGCAGGATCTGTTGTACCATCATAGATTCGATATTTACAGGTTTAAAACCCTCCGGGAATTCGTGATCCGTAACTTCATCAGTGAAGCATAGGGGGTGTGCGGCACCTCTGTGTCAGGCTATATCGCGACGCAGTTCGTATGAGTCTTGTGTGTTGTATTCGGCCCGGCCGGATTTACCTTTGGTGTATCCGGCGCAACGACCATCATCCCGCGTTGGTGCATGCGCCCGTGACCCGTATATTGACCTTGCAAGTTTTTCCCTGCTGTCCAATACGTCTCGCAGGTCCCGTGTGTTGTCCCGGTCCTTGGTATTTTTGATTGAGTGGCGGCGGGGTGCGGGCTAAACTTCAGGTTGAAACGCCTCTCTGGCTCGGCCATGCGGTGGCCGGTCAGCCGCATCGTACACTGGTGATGGAGGTTTCAATTCTTCCTCCTCGAGGTGAGGTAGCAATCTGCGTTTTGGGTAACTCTTGGAGGGGCGCTTGAGTTCGTATTCCTCGGCTGCAAGGACTTCGGTCCATCTGTCTGCTAGCAAGTCTTGATCAGCTTGAACCTGGTCTTGCTTTTTCTTTAGGCTATTTGTTGTGGCCATAAGCCGGCGCTTGAAGCGCTCCTGCTCGACGGGATCCTCAGGCATGATAAATTCTTCATCGCCGAGGCTTGCCACGTCTTCGGAGAGAGTCATGTAATTGTCCTCCTCCGGTTTTCCTTCTGCTGCCTCCTCTGGAGGGCTAGCTTGTTCATCCTCTAGCTCTACATAGTGCTGGAGGGGATTGTGGTTATCTTCGGCGCTATCCAGAGTGTTATTGTCTCTTGTGCCGGTATCACTACTTTTGCTGTGGTGGGATTTAGAGCGGCGCCACTGACGTCGGCGCTTGGGTTGCTTCTTGGAGGGGTTATCCTCCGCTGTCTTGTCGCTATTGCCTTCTTTGGGGGTGTCCACCATGTATATATCATATGATGAGGTGGCGGTCCAGCGCCCTGTGGGCGGTGGTTCATGTTCATCTCCTGCATCGTCGTCCATACCATTGATGTCTTCGGAGTCGAAGTCGAGCATGTCGGTTAAATCATCGACAGTGGCTACTAAATGGGTGGTAGGTGGGCAGCGAATTTCTTTGTCGTCCGCATCCCATTCTAGCCGGACATAGTTCGGCCAAGGCTCCCCTGACAAGGAGAGAGACCTTAATGAATTTAGCACATCGCCGAAAGGAGAGTGCTAAAAGATATCCGCGGAGGTGAACTCCATGATCGGCGCCCAGTCGGATTTGATAGGCACGGATGCAGGCATCTCGGAGTCTGTGGCCGGAGACGAATCCAGCGGTTCGGCGACACGGCTCTTGTAAAGGGTGAAGTCAGTATCCGGCTCCATCGCCACTGAGAGGGCAGCCTCCATGGAGGGGTCTATCCCTCCGTCCTTGGATGGCGCAATTTGCTCCGGATTGAAGGCCGGAGTAGTTGCAGATGCGATCTCCCGGACACTGTCCGACGGCAGATTTACGTCGTGCTCGTCGTGACTGTGCGGCACACCTGACACGGGCTCGAATCCATCGAAGATCAAGTCTCCGTGGATGTCGGCAGTGTAGTTTAAGTTTCCAAATCTGACCTGATGGCCAGGGACGTAGCTCTCGATCTGCTCCAGATGGCCAAGAGAATTGGCCCGCAGTGCGAAGGTGCCGAATACAAAGATCTGTCCGGGGAGGAGAACCTCACCCAGGACCGCATCGCTACCGATGATTGAAAGAGCCATCAAGCCTTATGGTGACGACACAGTGGAACTCTCAATGAAAGCACCAATGTCGGTGTCAAAACCGGCGGATCTCAAGTAGGGGGTCCCGAGCTGTGCGTCTAAGGCGGATGGTAACAGGAGGCAGGGGACATGATGTTTACCCAGGTTCGGGCCCTCTTGATGGAGGTAATACCCTACGTCCTGCTTGATTGTTCTTGATGATATGAGTATTACAAGAGTTGATCTACCACGAGATCGTAGAGGCTAAACCCTAGAAGCTAGCCTATGGTATGATTATACGTTGTCCTACGGACTAAACCCTCCGGTTTATATAGACACCGGAGGGGGCCAAGGTTACACAGAGTCGGTTACAAGGGAGGAGATCTACATATCCGTATTGCCTAGCTTGCCTTCCACGCCAAGGAGAGTCCCATCCGGACATGGGACGAAGTCTTCAATCTTGTATCTTCATAGTCCAACAGTCCGGCCAAAGGATATAGTCCGGCTGTCCGGAGATCCCCTAATCCAGGACTCCCTCACCTAGCTATATACACACACATAGAGGAACATCGATCGTTGCGCATGCACGTGAGAGATAAAGAATGCCCGATATGATGGAGAAGGGGATGTGTGTGTGTGTGCCTTCATGGGAGACCGACCTGAAGAAAAAGATTGCATGTGTGCGATGGATAATGCCGACTAGTAGTGTGTGTGCATGCATGCATGAGAGAAAGTTAGTGGTACAATTATAAAGAAAAGACCAATGTGTGGGTGTAAAAGACTAGGTGAGGTCATAATCAATGTAAAGTTGAATTGAAATATTTGAATAAGAGATCATGATGTTTGAAACCCATGCATGGATGAATATAACAAAGATCTGCGCGGTGTGGTTCGGAAACAAGCATGTTGTAATGTATACACATTGAACAAGGTCAGACTGGTTTGAATTTGAGATTCCGATGGCAGACATCGTTTGGCCACATTGCATCTGTGCATGGACACACTATTCTAATTGGAGATGATGGGTGGCTTTCGCATCACATATCTATATCTATACCCCTATATATATATTATATTTTATATTTTTTATATAGTGTGCAGATAACTTTAACTTTGAAAGATGGTCGTTGGATGAGGCCAATCCGATGGTGCAGAGCTGGAAAATCTTAGCACTGTGGTTGGATATCATCTAGATTCCACCAGATTTTGCCACATGTACAATCTAGAAGACCCTGTGGTTGAACTTAAGCATAATGCACAAACCTCAAAACACAAGCACTTCTTCTTTGTTCTAGAATCTTCTGTATCAGAATTTCCCAAATGTTTTTCGACATGATTTGTTTTTACTTTATGCCTTACAACGCACAATTCCATGAATCTTAAAATAGATTAGCTTTCTTATAAAAACTAGATGATTTTGAATGAAATGAACTATAAGAATTGAACGAACATCTACATCATGCATATATGACTCAAAGCTTACATGCTATAATGTGGTATTTATTCATAATTTGGTTGCCAAATCTCATGCGTGCAATGCACGTGTACCTTACTAGTCCAAATGGTGTCTGTGTGTGTGTTGTGCGTGCTAAACACATTGTACGTAGTATATCATACTAGTCTAAATTGTCTTTTTTCTTTTGGGTACACGTTAAGCTTGTTCCCCCAAAATTTCAAGCCGCGCCTTGTTATGCCGAAATTTCAAGATAGCGTCTCTGTCTATCATGCTGCGAGACTCCGGCCTCTTCAACCCGCGCCTTGTTACCCCGAAATATTTAAGATAAATCTTTGCCTCGTTGTGCTCCGACAACTCCCTCCACCTGCGCCTTGCTATTCCAAAATTACAACGCGCGCAAAAACTCCCACCTCCTGTGAAATCCCGACACGCGAAATGCCCGTGATACCCCTGAATTGAAAGAACCGCCTCAAATCGGTGGGTGTACTTTCGTAAGTTACCCCACATTTCGAACAAGCGCATCCCTAAGACATGGTTTCCCACTCCCATCCCATCCATCCACCCATTCATACACCGAGGCCGACAAAACCCGCGAAGCCCCACACCCTCCTCCGTCCGCCACCCAGCTGGAGCTTCTTCCCCGACGACGTCGTCCACAGCAACACCTCGACGTCCCTCACCCACTGTACCGGATGAGGATCCGTCGTTGATCTGGTCATCCCGCCGGTTCAGCCACCCCATCCTCCACCTCCAAGGAGCTGCCCCGACGGTCCCCTTGTCTTTTGCGCCACCTCCATTCCCACACCACCATCTTCACCTGCACCACTGGAAGAGGATCATCATCATTGTTTCCTCGGATGAAGCTGTGGCCTAATTGGCGCCACCAAAGAGGTTGTACACTAATCGCCGCATTTTTTATCTTGATTCGATCTCATGGTGTTGTCGGCGCTCAGTCCCGAGCCGACACAGCGCGACTCCATCCACGGCGGCGTCGCCAGCCACTTCCTCCATGGTGTCGCTCCCTCAGCGATGACGTCCACATCAATAGGAGTTGTTGCTGCTTTAGCTCTCGCTCGCGCTGCTGCTCTCGCTCTTGCTCTTGCTTGTGATGCTGCTCCGATTAAGCTACACTTCACTTGACTGAATCGACTTTTGGGTCAGGTGATTTTCAGGGGGGTGGGGGGCTCGCCGGAGTTCAGGAAGAACCAGCCGCAGTGGGGAGGGGGGCTCGCCGAAGAGGTACCCCACTATATACCTTAGGGTTCAGGTTGGGGGTGGTGGCGTGGGGGTTGCCGGAGAAAAATCTTGGCATGGGGGGCCTACAGGGATGGCCGGGGCGGTGGGGAGTGTTTTCGGGGCAGCCGGGGCAGTGCACCGCCGGCCGCGGGCGGCGGGGGCGGCTGTTTGGCCTGTGGTGGCTGGCGGCTCAGGGGGGTGGCGGTTGAAGATGAACTGCAGGCCCTTGATTTTGTATCGAACGGCTGCAAAATCGACTAACCAGAGATGAAAAAGTCAGTCGACTGACGTGTAGCCTCACCTCTAGTGCGTTCAGTTTCGATAGTAAAATTCAGTTTCGACAGCAAAATTCAGTTTCAAAAGTTAAGTTCAGTTTCGATAGTTAAATTCAGTTTTGACAGTTAAGTTCAGAGATGAGCGGCTGATGTATACATCTAGCACTTTGTGGTTATGTATTTTATGTCATCTATTGGAGATGCTATTAGAATTCCACTCAGTTTAACATTGTCTCTCTTGTCCTGCTTCAGCCTCGGCGTCGTACAACTCACCGGAGCTGCTCCAACGACTAAACCCTCCATCACAGCGGAGCAGTACCTCGGGCTCCATCTCCAGACGCCTAAGATCTTCTTCCCCTCCTCCGACAGCCAAGTCAGCCGGAGCATCCTCACCGGCCAACCCAATCACGCTGATATCGACATGGCTTCGCCAAAGAGGTTGTACACTTCTTGTGGTTTGACTTAATCTCAACATGCTTCTTTGCATCATGTGATCTTCCAATTCTTGTGAATCAAACACCCAGATTGGCAGAAATCCTGTGTTTTAAATTCTCTGTTTTACACATGCATTCCTATCCTATTCCTGTATATTTCCTATCCCTGCATTGTTAGAATCCTCAAATTCAAACAAGCCCTTACACAATTACTTCTGTTACAGATATGTGTCAAAGAAAACCTTGTGTGGTTTGTCCTGCTCCTGCGGTGCTGTGTTCCACCCCAGCTCAGCTGCTCCAACGACAGAAGGGTTCACCACAGCAGGGATCCGCTCTCCAGACTGTCTTTCGCCGCCTCAGATATTCTTCCCTGCCGTCGGCAGCCACGACAACTGCATTACCATCATCAATTGAGCAGATGACCTTGAGAACTACATGGGTCCGCAAGAGAGGTCGCACTCTTCCGTGTCTGCTTACGTTATGCATTGCTTAATATGATGACATGCTACTTTATCGTCGTGTTCACCTATTAGACTCCGACTCAGGTCCAAACTTATGCTGAAACTTGAGTTCTTAAATGGTTGTGGGCTACATATTGGGGCAGCAATCAGTACTATCTGTCTACTATCTGGTTAATCTCGGGTGTCTACTATGAGTTTCATGTTGGGTGCAAACAAACATTAAAGGAGCCATTATCTGTATTTTTTAACTAAAGCTATTATCTGCCTGCTATCATTTGTTTGGGTCTATCCACAGTTTGCTACCATCACTCTGGATTTGTGCATGCACTCCTTACATAATCTCACTATCTTTTATTCCTATGCATGTCAGTTATTGTACACAATGGAACTGAACATGTAGAGAAAAAGAGACGAGCCTTGTGTGGCAATAAAATTTCATGCAGACGTCGCTCCATGGTGGGTGCAAAGGCAGCCCCCTCCACCCATTTCGGATCATAATCAAGAGGAAGATAACTCTTCTCAGGGGGATTCAGAAGCAGAAGACCACTCCTATTTACCCCATGAGGTCTTTGCTCTAACTTGGCATGCTGATGTTGGTAAAACATTCATATGGTGCCTTGCATTGCTTATTGTATACATCAAAGATGTCATCTGCTTAGTTTAGACATGCTTTGTGCCAATGCCATCTATTTAGTTTCTTTATCGTATATGTGAATCATGCAATGCCATCTTGTTTAGCCAGGCATCATATATGTGAATTTTGCAATGCCACCCTGGTTAGCCAGTCATCTTATATGTGAATTATATCATGACATCATTTTTTATTACGTGTTAAATTTGTCAACAATTTTAGTACATTCAATTACTCTTACTATGCATCAGCCATTCGGCACGGTCATGGAAAAATCTGGAGTGGAAACAAGGTCTTCAGAGCAGACAATGCTATCTGACGAAGTGCATGTCTTGCTAGTTATAGATAGCTCCTCAGAGGAGGATTCAGAGACAGATGACCAGTCCTATCCCCACCCCCCCCCCCCCGAGGTGCATGCTCTAACTTGGCAGGGTTATGTTGCTCATATCGTGCATATGGTATCTTGCATTGCTATATCATTTGCTTAGTTTAGACATGCTTTGTGTGAATGCCACCTGTTTAGTATCTAATTACCATATATGTGAATTATGCAATGCCATCTTGTTGCGAGACATTATATATGTGAATTATGCAATGCTATCTTGTTGCCAGGCATTATATATGCGAATTCTGCAATTCCATGCTGTTTAGCCAAGCGTCATATATGTGAATTATATCATGCCGTCCTTTTTTTGTATTTCTCATTGCTTTTGTCGACAATGTTTGTATATTCAACTGTTCTTCCTGTGCATCAGCCATTTGAATTGGTGATGGAGAAATCTGTAGTGAAAACAAGGTCTTCAGACCAGACAATGCTACCTGGTGAAGCAGATATCTTGCTGGTTACAGATAGCTCTTCAGAGGAGAATTCAGAGGCAGATGACCAGTCCTATTATCCCCCTGAGGTGTATGCTCAAACTTGGCAGGGTTATATTACTCATATCATGCATATGTTGTATTGCAATGCATAGTTTTACATAATATACACGATATTGAATGCCATCTCCTTTGTTGACACATCATATATGCGATTGCCCTCTGCTCACTTCCTTAGTATATAAATCATATACTTGAATTATATCATGCCATGATGTTTACATAGACAGCATGCATCTGAATTATGGCATGCCAACCCATTTTCTAAAGACATAATATAGTTATATCATCTCATCCTGTTCACACTTTACATAGTCATCATATTGTGAATTATGTCATTCTATCCGTGAATTATATCATGCCATCATGTTTCCATCGACGACATGTTTTTGATTTATGGCATGCCAACCACTTTAATAGACACATCGTATAGTTATATCATGTCATCCTGTTTACATAGCCATCATATTTTGAAGTATGTCATTATATCATGTTTAGTGAGCCATCATACATGTGAAATTGTGTCATTCTATCATGTTTAATTAGCCATCATATATGTGAAATTATGTCCTGCTATTCTGTTTGGTTAGACAACATAAATGTGAATTATTTCATGCCCTGTTTTCTTCCCTACTATTCATTGCACCTATCTATCTTACAATGTCTGTACATTCAATTACTTTTCTTTTTTATCAGCCATTTCAATTGGAGGAGGTGATGGCAGTATCTGTGGGAGGAAAAACACGGTCGTCAGAAAAGATCATGCTACCTGTCGATGGAGATAGAACCACGGTTGTACGTTCCCAAGAACCAGCCCCACCACACATAACCCAGACTCACGCAGATTGTACCCATACCCAGTTGGACAGCGAACCAGCTACACCCATTCTAACCCCAACCCCAGTAGATAGTAACCCAGTTCCCATTGACACAACACCGTCTCCACCACAGAGCACCCAAACACGAGCAGTTAGTAAGGCAACTGCAGTGCCCAAAGCACGAGGACCACCGCTCTGAACCCCAAGTCGATGCTTAAAGCAGAAGAAGAAGAAGAAGAAGAAGAAGAAGAAGAAGAAGAAGAAGAAGAAGAAGAAGAAGAAGAAGAAGAAGATTTGTTCTCAGGTTAGGTTCCGTAGCTATGGTTCATACTACTTTGTTCTTGCATCACTGTATTTACTCATACCAACTAATTTCAAATTTGAAGGATGCAATTGAAACTCCAATGGCGCAACAGGTATGTTTTAAACCTGTTTCTTTAACGTGTTTGCTGTTGTAACTTGCTCTATGTTGATTTCAGTTTCAATTGAATAAATAGTTATATTCTCATGCCATGCACCTTACTAGTGTTGTTATTGCTGTGTAGTTTCCCACACTTATATTATGTCTAAGCTGCTTTGTCTTAATTAAATATGATTCGAACGGTATCTATCTTGATTTGGCGACATAAACTAGAATGATATAAACCATACAGTGACCATACTACATAGATATATGTTTGTTTCATGATGTTATCTTGTCCACCTTACTACTGAACTGGTTTACCAAAATGAGTTTCATATACTACATTGTAAACCTGTGATGTGTTTGTTTGTTTCTCTTTTAGAATGCAGATAAAATATTGGAGAAGAGTACCCTGTTATGCAATGGTACAGAAAGTAATGCATATAAGGTTCAAGATAGTGAGACATCCCTGTTGGTCTCCAAGAAAGCTGATAAAAACTATATTGAAGACACTGAGACAACCCCAAAGTCCTGTCTTGATGTAGTGTTCGAGTTACTGGATACTACTGCTGGCACCAACTCTTCGAACTCGCTGCCTGAATCAGTTCGGCTTCTTGAGTCTCAACTTCAAGTTGAAAGACATCGATCAGATGTTATGCGATAGGAAGCCGAAGGACCGAGGAAGTCCCTGCAGAATTCAGATGCATACTTTCTGGTGCAACAGCAAGTGCTGGAGAATTTAAGCGCCAAGCAAGAGAAAGTTAATAAGCTTGCTAAGCATCTTGCCAGCATTATGGGTACCTAGGATATTGTTTCTTGAGATCTTCTGAAGTGGTTTCACTTCTGGACTTGTTTTGCTGCGGCATTTATATGCTGCTTTGTTCCCTATATTTGCACTGGTGGCGAACTTTGATGCCCAATGGCTGTAATATCTTATCTATACCTATACTAATTACATACTCCCAAGAAATTACCACGTTAATTAGTAATTAGGAGCCGTTAATCTCGGTGGGACCGAATTATTGCGGTCTGGATTAACCCATGTAACACCGTATAGGCATCTGCGTTTGATCTAGAAAAAACATCCAATATTTCAGAAGGTCAACTGTATGATCATATATGTCAAGCGTGTTGGGCTGAAACTCTCCAGCCAGAGCACGACTTCCCCCAATCTTGTGATTTCCCTGGTCTACACGACCACCCGCCTCTCCCAGATTGTTGCTTCTGCACCGCATGGCTGCCGCATCTTCTTTCTCTTGGTGCGAGACTTTTGTAGTTTGCTTCTCGCCGCCATGATTTCCTCAAGGTATCCCACAGTCACACTTTGCGAGATGCACGGCCGCCAATTGATAGATGTGAGGCCGCCTTCTTTTGTCTTGTCACCATCGTGAAATCTGCCACTTTTAGGAGGAAGGAGGTGCGGTCGTTCTGTCGGGGCCGGATCATGAAGGTGCAGGGGAAGATGATATGTCTGGTGCAAGCATCAGACCAGCTACATGATGAGACATGCACCAGCACCACACACATGTCTTGCACGTGGCCAGACTTGGGCATGTCTAGCTGATTTCTACGATGGCGAGATCGACCTGATAATGCGATACTCAGTCCAGCCAACAACATACAGTACTTTTTTTTCCTTAGATCTCTTCCTCTACCAGTCTGAATCCAATCTAATTCTTTCTATTTGACAATGCATTCAAAGTGTTCGATGAATTGTTCGTTTTCATGTACAGTCAACCAGCAAGCGCTTCGCAACCAGCGACCTAGCGTCCACCCTATTCCGTTTTCTCTGGATGTAACCCAACTCCGCTGGATCCACTATGTCTCAAAGCAAGCCCTAGAGGAGAACTGGATTATTTGAGTGCTGATCTCCTTTCGTCACCATCTGTCCGCGCCGTTCTTGGCAGTAACCGAGCTTAGCAGTTGATGCACATGTAGCACGCTGCAGAGAGCATCGAGCACATTTGGAAGTCTGCTCTTCAAGGCTACAGTCGAATACATAGCGCCGGTGGCCCTGAACCAGATCCTTGGCGTGACCAACAATAAAGAATTGCCATCTAATCTATCCATCAAGGTATGTACAGCTATTATCAATTCACGTACAGTTGTTTAGTTCAGCCTTTCATCATCCCAAGCTCTTTTCTGTACCAACAAGAAGTTCTTAATTATACACAACAGATCATAATGAGGTAGTATTCCCTTAATTCATAAAAGTCTCCAGTGATTTTAGTATTTTTCATGTAAGACATTAAGGGACAAGGAAGCTACAGTTTTTATTTCACTAGGTTGCCTCCTCTAGCTTGCAGCATCTGGCGACGGACTTATGGTGGTGATGGTGTCTAACATTGGTCATATATCTGAGTAGGGCAAGGAGATAGATCTCTGTGTTTGATCGATCATGAATTCATGATTGATGCAAGAAGATGAAAGCAACTTCTACAGATATATCTCAATGTTTGCATGGTGTACGTGTTACTTCTTTGGATATCCAAATATCTCATCAGTGATGTTATGTTTCGGCACATGGAGTGATACCATTACCATTCACCTTGGAAAATAGTATTTGTAGCTTCTTATTTCCCTTCAATTTATACCATATTAGCAAGAACAATAGCACTGTTCAGGTGTCGATATATGTGTTCCCTTCTGACTATGGTTTTTCTGAATAGTGGATCAAACTAAAGGTGGACCAAAAGATTCAAAGATCAGGTAGCATCGCTTCCTTTCTTAGTTACTAGAACATATCTCTTCTCTTGCAGCATGGTTACGAGAAATATACGAATTCTAATAATCATAGTCAGTTTCTCAAGTTTGTATTTGCACATGCTTTTCTCAAGTTTTTTTTATCAAGGTATTGATGGTATCCAACTATATATTGGCCACTCCAAAGATAGCGTTATTTCTTCATGTATCAATGAGGTAAGGCGATGAGAAGAATTATGGACTGATATCATTGCTTGCACAGTAAAATAAATTTTCATAAATACGAAGATCTCAATAGTTATTAGGTTTGGAGATGATTTTCTTTGATACTTCTATATGATAAGACAACGATAGTAGTTGCCTATTTTTCTTTCTACAATATTAATTAGAAAGGACTCAATCAGAAGAAGCGACCAAGTGTTTGTGGGTTGCCGCAAAATGAAATGAATAAAGAAAATAATCTCCATACTTTCATGTTTGAACATTCACTTCTCTCTCTTTCAATATCATGTTTCTAGACTTGGATTACTTTCTTCTGGCAGTCCTTTTCAGTTAATCTTCGTCTCATATATAGTCCGTGCATTTAGAGGAATGCTAAGGTTTGCTATGTCCGTATCCATATTTTGTTTTTGGATTAACTACGGAACATATAAATAATTAATGATGAATTATCAGGGTTAAATATTATTCCAAAGAAAAAAGAATTAATGTTGCATTATCTCTCTCCAGTGGTTCGTGCATTATATGATGGTACATTTGCTCATTTCATTATCTATACGTAGTTAGCAAAATTTAGGTGTCCTCATTTTACGTTTGATTTGTACTTTCAGACTGGGTCGGTGTGTACGGTATCTCTATTCTCCACGTTCCCTGGAATAATAGAGATGAATGGAAACATGGGATTTGTCCTATTTTTCTTCAATTTGTCAGCCAACTTGTGATACATCTATCATGAGTTAATATTTAGCTAGCTTTATTTTTTCTAAATAGTCCATTTCTTTTTAGGCAAATCCCGATGATGTTTTTTTTCCTATTATCGGTCAACCCAATTCTCCTTGGATAATTTATCCACAATCAAACACCTTTTATTGTGTTTTATCGTGCATGATATGTGTCATTTATCAACATTATAATAGATGCTACTAAACAAGTACACATCACTAATTAGAAATTGAATTTAAGCTTCACACTTATTCCAGTTGCAAATTTTAAGGTGTCTGTCCTGCAAAAAAAAAGCTAGATCAGAATTAATAAATAACATGATGTATTCCTTATATGTTCTTCCATACTAGCTAGCTCTCCTTTTTTTTCTCTATAAAAAGGCGGGTAGAAATTGTGTTATGCCGATCTTATTGTGTAAGGTGTCAAAATACTTCGCATATGAATTAACCCAATCCAGTTGCATTGTTTAGATGTGCCCTCGACATGTTTGGAGCAAAAGATTGTCCTTTCTAATATGGTAGCGTCTAGATCCTTCCATGATACCCAACTGTCAGACAAAATTATTAGAGGTTCTAAATATATAGAGATTTCAGATGGTAAAGGCATCAGATTACAATTATCCTCTGTGAGTACTTTTCTTTTCAACGGGCAATTAAATAAGTTTGCTTCATTGGTGTTTAGTATATCTATTGGTACCCTGCCATATGTTTGAGAAAAAAATACTTGAATCAATTTTACAATGCCTATATTAATATAATTTTGGTCATTGCCAATATTTTGCAATATGATGTAGACCTCCGAGCGAGATTCCAGTATGTTGACCATCATCCCGTTCCAATTCAATGGACTATTATATTTAGTGCTCACCTCCATGATTCATTTTCAAGGCCATGAAAAATCGATCAATATATTTTTCTAATATTTATTTATATAAAATCTTACATAGTAATAAAATTATTAGCTTCATTTTATAATTCATATTTTTTAATTGCTAGCCCGTGCGGATGCACGGGTTGACAACTAGTATATTTACTAATTGGAGGCACCAACCGAGTTACCACGTTAATTATTAGAAAACATGTAAATTTAACCATAGGATATTAAATCTATGGTTTAGATTAATAAAAAGTCTCCATGAGTACTAGAATTATACGCAGGATATTATCTATGGTTTCGATTAAAGAAGTCACTAAGAGTCCTAGAATTATACCACTTGCAGTCCTCACGATCCCTCTCCGCTCCCTGCGTCCACTTCCCCTCCTGTACGCCCTGATTCTCCAATCTTCCATGAGCCCAAGCCAGCCTTCACGGCGGGCCAAGTCAGTGAGGATATCTGGGCCGGCGCCCTGACAGACGAGAAGGAGCAGCACCTAGCCGCCATGGAGAGATCAGGGGGCTAGGAGCACTTGTGTTGCCTTGATCCTCCTGTGCTGCGTCCTGACCTGGCCGCCTCCATCATGATCTGGCAGGCTTCCTCTTTTCCCCTCGAAATAGCCCAAGAACGGATACAGAGAGCTGCGTAGACGTGATGCTGGCATGCGTGTACAAATCCATCGTGATCTGGCAGGCTTCTTCTTTTCCCCTCGAAACAGCCCGCGAACGGATACAGAGAGTTGTGTAGACGTGATGCCGGCATGCATGTACAAGCAGTTGGCGGCCTCGAATCCCTGAGCGAAGTGCGCCTGTGCGCTCCGCGTGCCTGGCGGAGGCACTAGGTGGCTACCGGCGTTCTGGCTTCTATCACTCGTGGCGATCAAGTGAAGTATGGATGATTTCTTTGCTTTGTTTCATTAGGGCTATTTGATCTGGAACAGCCCACTCACTGATACACGGAGCAACGTGGACATGATGCCGACGCATGTGTACAAGCAGCCGGCAGCCCCGAAGTGACCGAAGGAAGTGAACCGGTGCACTTGGTGTGCCTGGCGGAGACACTAGGTACGGCGTGCTGGCACCTGTACCACGCGTGGTGAATCGATCAAGTGAAGTCTGGATGATGTCTGTGCTTTGCTTAATCAGGGTTGTTTGATTTGGATTGGATGTTTGATATGGTAGGTTAAGTTGCATCGTGACTTTGCTTTAAAAAGTCGCACCACGAAGGTGCTAGGTGGAGGAGCAATCATATCATGCCTGACTCTAACGTCACCTCTCCACGTCATGCAGATCTTGCACATTGGCCGCAGCATTGACGGTGGTCTACCCGCCTTAATTCAGCTTTGTTGTTGTATCAGTCTCACGTATCACAGTAAGCTAAGGCATATGCACCTCTCCTACTTGCTGTTAAATCAGATCCGTTTCGTTGTCCTATGATATATGCTACAATCAGTTTTTCGGTAGTTGCTCTTCAATGTGAAAGAAAATCAATGTGTACTTTGGCTGATAGGTACGTGGAGGGTCCACAAATGATAGTGCAAACTTCCATTTATCGATCAATGTTAGCTTTTCTCAGGCTTTCATTGTTGGAAAGGCATAGCAATTTTGATAGTACATATCTGTTAAGTCCTAGGCGTACATATCACATAACGAGCCATCATCCATTCCAAGCTCCCCCGTGTGCTTTTGACATGTTCTTAAATCGTAATGGGCACCAACTAATTTTCCATTATGCAGCCAGATAAAGTGGTTTGTAAAAATGTGAAGAGATTTTTATACTTACAAAGGATGCATGGGTTTACACTTTCTGATTCTTTTGGGTTGGCTGACATTGGGCTTTCCTTTGTTTTTTGGTTTTTATACAAACCACCAACGCCTTCTTGCATTTAAATCCCTTTGTCTATGCAATCAAGGTTAGGATTCATCTGAAGGCTTAAGCCAAAAGATCCTAAAAACATCAAAAGTTTTCTTTTTTATACTAAAATATATTTTCAACGTGTTTATCAGATCTGAGGAAATCACCTTCAGAAAGTTATCAACCAGAATTTATTTTACTATAATATTTCCTAACACAAATGTTTAGAAGTCTATAGAATAATGTTGTTTGCTTACCGTAACAGATGAAAAGAATATATTGATAATTAATTTTTAGTCGGCTATTACTCCCAAAAAAATTAGTTGCATATTATATTTTTAGCTAATTTATTTTTCATATATGATTGAGAGTGGGGTTTCAAAGATAAATGGTATGGCTTACAGGAGCTTCATGCATACAATTTCTTAACATTAAATATTTTCATTACAACCGAACAATATACCATTATATATAGGAGCGGTCTTACAATGCACTCATTTCCTTTCTCTATGCGTTTTTAGAGTTGCGCAACACGACTGAGCACTAGAAGAAAGATGCTCTCTACATGATGATCATGTAGGCGCATTAGGAAGAAACAGAACCAGCAGCCAGCGGTGATAGACAAAGTGCGACATGGTATGTACAAGAAGCGGGAATGGCTGCATCATGCCAGCCTTTTCATTTTCTTGAAATCATCTCCATGGCATCTTCCAATAGGATGCTTCCTGTTTGGGTTTGATTCCGTTCCTGGATGGATGACGTTCAGGCAGGTATATGCTTACCCATCATTCACGTGTGTACCAACTGCTTCTCATATTCTGTTCCCACAGTTCAATGCAGAAGGCACTATATTAACAGTCAGTATGAACATTTTGTTTTGTTGTTGACAGCTAAAGACCCCATTTTTATAGTTGCATTTCATTAAATCACTTCCATCATGATAATTGAAAAATACCTTCCATTTGTCCATTATAATCACTTCGCTTTTTTTAACTGGCTTAGATTGAAAAAATATTGTCCACCATGATCATACTTATTGCTGCAAGAGACTGCCCATGTAATTGAAAAAATCTTGATATAATATTTATAAACAATAATTTCATACCAATGTATGTACAGTTTATACACAATATAATTTCCGTATTTGATTATCTTGCTTCATGCCCCCTTCTAATATCATATTACAAATTATTTCAACATTATTTAAGGCTGACGAATTGTGATCCTCTAACATGATCATTCATTTATTATGGCACTGTATAAATTGCTAAATAGTATTTGGGTTTGTTTACATTTGCATTTCAATGATTTAAAATGGTGGAAAAAGTTGTCGCATCAGTAAATAATAGTCGTATATATGAGACCATCAGGGCTGTCATAAACTGTGGAAATAATTGGAAGCATACTATCCTACAACCAAAGGAACATAAAACTTTCCATTACTAAATGGTATCTATAAAATGATTTCAATGACTGTCTTAAAAGGGATAATGTTATTCAAAAACTATTTTTCTATTTCTTAAAACTACTAGCCCGTACGGTGCACGTGTTGATTGACTAGCGTGTAATAGCCGTGACAGCCTAGCGTAAGTTGCTTGTCTATTTATTTCCTTATTGTCTTGTTCATTAGTTTTCTTGTAGTCAATGCAGTTTTTTTCCACGGTTTGCTAGTGGCCGCAATAACCTATTTTTTAAAACTAGACCACATTAACCATGGGCTACATATTTACTGTAGTTAACATGGGCCTCCTACGGGCCGTATAAACAATGGGCCTAATAAGGGCCATAGAAACAATGGGCCTTCTACGGGGCGTAGAAACCATGGGCCTTATACGGGCCGTTGACACAATGGGCCTTCTACGGGTCGTATCATCAATGGGCCTTCTACGGGCCGTATGATCGGTTGGCCAAACATGGGCCAATAACATACCACATTATGGCCGTAAATGGGCTAGAGTTGATGTCAAGACCCCGATTCCAAGTCACATCGATCTAGCCGGTAACACCTCATATCACTTTGCAGCCTCACGCACGGTATCCCACGGGTGTCGCCTTACCATGGCCCAGGACCGTTTGCGCCTTTTGGCTCACGTATATGATAGTGTCGCTAGCATCCATATGACAGAGAACCCCGGCTAACATGGCTAGTCGTGAACCCAAAGCGGCACAGACCTATGGAGACAGGCATACATGAATCACATCGAGCATGTCGGTCATCAGCGAGTGATTCCGGGTTGTAGCACTGGGCTAACAGGACTCCGGGGAACCCGGGCTGTAGCAGGCTAGGCAGGACTTCGGATGTCACCACGTGACATTTCCCCGAAGGGACAGACATAGGAACGACGTGAAACACATGCCGGCCAGTCAAGTGTCCTGAGCAGTACTGCTGGGCTAGCAGGACTCTGGTGAACCGGGCTGTAGCGGACTACTATGGCTTGAGGAACACTAGACTACATTTTCCCATAAGAAAGGCTGCCAAGGATAAACAACTAGATTTTCGGATCCCACTCATACCAAGCATTTCAATCATACACACAATATGCCCGATATGAGTACATACAACATGGCATCACAACAAAACTCTACAACTCAAGTACTTTATTTAAAGGCTCCAGAGAGCCATACATAACATGTTCATACAGATAGGGGGTCACATGACCTGACACTCAAGTCATACAATCATACAAGCACAAGCGGAAGCAACTAGTCTGAGTACAGACACTAGAAAGAAAGAAGGCTTCTCGAAGCATGTCTATCTACATAGGGCCCTCCATGGCCAGGATCACCACCTAGGTGGCTAGTCACTCATCGACGTCAAGGTCTACGTAGAACCCATCGGAGGGGGCGGTGTTGTCGTCTGAAAACAGTAATTAAGCAACCATGAGTACAAAGGTACTCAGCAAGTCTTATAGCAGAACCTACTATACATGCTCATTCTCAAGAAGGTGGTGGGGTTATTGCAGCAAGCCAGCTTTGACTCTTGGCTAAGCTATCCTACGGAACTCCACTAGTAAAATAGTTTTCGCACACGAGTCCACTACTCACCAACACAATACTCCACCGGGGATCCTCTCTCATCATCCTACAAGAGGGCCATCCTCGGTACTCACACTTATCTTGAGTCTTTTAGTAGTAACCATTAACTTGTCTATGAACTGTATAGGCAACCAAGTAGTCCTTTACCGCGGACGCGGCTATTCGAATAGTTTTATACCCTGCAGGGGTGTACTTCGTCACACATATTTCCACCACTTAGCGTCTGCACACGACATGTGCTCGGCAGACTTCAAGCGAAAACCGACGTAGGTGTAGACCACGACCTGACTAACCTCACAAGTCTCTAGTCCAGGTTTATCGCCTATTCAGGTTCCATCCGCAAGGAAATCCGGCCGGGGTGTCCTCAGCGGCCCCAAACGATGTGTACAGAGTCCCGAGACGCCAAACGGGCGCCCGGCATACCCGGCCACAGTATATCTACCGCATCATAGCCCTCCCCTAGGGTCAGCGCTACGCACGGCCGCCAACACATAACCTACAAACACCAAAAACTAGTTGCAACTCCTGGACAGAGGGCGAGAGGGGTCAGTAAGTCGAGCGGGGTCATATTTCAGGGCCTAATGTGTGGTAGTAGCTGAATCTTAAATCACGCATACAGATCTCAGTTCTTATGGACGGCCTCAATGAAACAACCCACCATGTACTCCTACATGGCCTCTCATCGATACCTTTACCAAAACATGTTCAACACATCCCTCACATTACCGACATAATCATATCACTCTAGCCCATCACCCAGATGAACCAGACCTGACACAACTCTAAGCATAGCAGGCATAGCAAGGTAGGAATCACATACATGGCTCAATCAACTCCTACACATGCTAGTGGGTTTCATCTAGTTACTGTGGCAATGACAGGTCATGGAGAGGATAAGGGTTCAACTACCGTAGCACACAGCAGTTTGAATCGCGTTGTCTTAATGCAGTAAACAAGAGCAGAAGCGAGAACATGGGTTTGTATCGGAATGATCAATGGGTTGCTTGCCTGTTGTAGTGGTAGTAGGGTACTGACCTTCAGACGGATACTCGGGGTTATCCTCAGAGGCAGAACCTACCACGAAAATCACACCGAACATAATCAACACATGGCAATATGCAACAATATGATGCATGCTATGACATGGCAAGATGAAAGTGTCTTCGCCTAATGCAAGCTAAAACAGAAGCTGATGAACTCAGTTGAATCAAAGATTCAAATGTTAGCTCATTAAACATGGCCTTATTAGTGCATTACCTTATTCTGCTTAAACAGCAAGGTTAACTTGTTTTTTCATGCATGAAACCATTACAGATGGATAGATTGAATTTTTCTGATCATTTTTCATATATAAATCTTTGCATTTGGAGCTATGGTTGATTTTCTATGATTTTAGAAGTTTTGGATATTTTCTGAAATTTCCTATTAAAGAATAAATCCAGTAATTGAATTAATGCGTCAGCATGACATAGGTGTGACGTCAGTGGTCAACTGGGTCAGCCAGGTCAAACCTGACTGGTGGGCCCTGTCTGTCAGTGTCACAACTAATTAACAGAATTATGTTAGTGCTAATTGACTGTCAATGGGGCCTGGGCCCACATGTTAGTGACTAAACTAATTAGAATTAGTTAAAACTAATGTTAAACTAATTAGCAGACCGGCCCCACCTGTCATAGACTCAGGGGGGGTCTACCTGGGCCCACACGGTGGTTAAACAGGGTCAACTCGCCGGCGGCTTGACCCTGGCGACGACAGACGCGGCGGAGGGGCTCGGGTTTGCGTCTCCGGCGACCAAATCGACGGCGGAGAGCAGCTACGTGACGCGGGGAGCGAGCCACGTCATTTGGTGGAGAAAGTGGAGCTCGGGGAGGCCGGGAACGACGCCGGCGACGACCTTGGCGGTCGCCGAAGTTCAGGCAAGGATGAAACCGAAGCTACGGGGCACGGCGAGGCGCGGGGAGTGGTGCGTTAGGCTCCTGGGAATGCGTGGAAGGCGAAGGCGTGCTCCGTGGCGTCCCAACATGGCTATGGCCACGACGGCGACGTGCGGTGGCGGTGGCGAGCTTCGGCTTTGATGGCAGAGGGGGTTAGAGGACGCGGACGAGCGCGGGGAGAGGGGGAAACGGTGGTGGAGCTCACAGCAATTGTAGGGGAGCGAACGGCGAGCTCGGGGAAGGGCTGGAGCGAGCGGGGCGGCGAAGGGGATCTCCGGTGGCCGGTGTTGAGAACGAGCTCGGTGCAGCGTCTCCGGGGCGAGCGAGCGCACGGGGCTCGGCCTACTTGATGTAGTCGACGACGGCGGAGCTTCCTGGCATGTCGGGGCAGCGAATGGATGGCGGTGGCTGCGGTGAAGCTTGTCGGCGGCGATGGCTGCGCTCGGCAGGAAGACGGGGAGAGAGCCGGAGAGGGAGAGAGGCCACGGGGAGAGTGGGAAGAAAGAGAGGGAGACGTGGGGGTCGGCGTGGCACTCGTAGACGCCTCCAGGCCGTCGGCGGAAGCAGGAGGTGGCCGGCGTGTGGCCGCGGGCGCCGGCCACGCGCTCCCCGTCCTCCTGGCGAGAGGAGGAGGACGACTGGCAAGGGCCAGTCGACTGGGCCGAGCTAGGTGGGCTGCGCCTGGTAAGTTTGTCTCTCTCTCTCTCTCTCCTTTTTTCTGTTTTTCTTATTTATTTATTATTTCTGTAACTCCAGGGCTTTATTAAAAATACCAGGGCATTACCATAAATCATAAATTTAATCATGGGCACTGCTTAGAATATATCCAACAGCAAACATTTTAGTTTATGATTATTTGAGCATTTAAAATATTTTATAGCATTTAAATGCCCAAATGCAAATACCATAAGGATTAATCCAATGACCTTTGATGTCCTAAAAAAATGTGCACCATTTTTGTCAAAGGTTTTAACCCAAAACAAAAATGGTGGGCTTTTTAGAAGGGCATTTCAGGTTCATTGGAAAAGTTTTTAGTAAACCCTAGTTGTTCCAGGGGGGTGCTGGGGGTTCTGTCATCCCGATTTCAAATTTAAAAGGAATTTAAACATGATGCACACTCTAATGCTTGAACTAACTAGGGTGTGACAACTCACCCCCACTCAAAAGAATCTCGTCCCGAGATTTAGGATCCTCCGGAAAGAAGGTGGGGTACTCGAGTCGAAGACGATCCTTCCTTTCCCAAGTGGCTTCTTTCTCGGAATGGTGTGACCATTGAACCTTGAGAAACTTGATATTATGAAGTCGAGTGGTACGCTCGGCTTGATCAAGGATACGAACGGGATATTCCCGATATGAGAGGTTATCTTGTAGATCAAGAGTTTCGTGGTCCACTCCACAGATAGGATCCGCGAAGCAACGCCTGAGTTGAGAAATGTGGAAGACATCGTGAACTCTGGAAAAATGCAAAGGTAGTTCCAATTGGTAGGCAACTTCTCCTTGTTTGGCAAGAATGCGAAAAGGTCCAATGTAACGAGGAGCCAATTTGCCTTTGATACCGAAACGATGGGTTCCCTTTAACAGAGTAACCTGAAGGTAGGCCTTCTCGCCGACTTCATAAGTCATAGGCTTATGTTTACGATCATATTGACTCTTTTGACGAGATTGGGCTGTTTTCAATTTCTCACGAATAACGCAAACCTATTCTTCTACTTCCTGAATCATATCTGGGCCAAAGATTTGTCTTTCCCCGGTTTCTGACCAGTTAAGAGGCGTTCGACATTTTCCTCCATAGAGAACTTCGAAAGGAGCCTTGCCCAAGCTAGCTTGATAACTATTGTTGTAAGAAAACTCCGCGAATGGAAGGCATTTCTCCCAACCCATTCCGAACAAGATGACAGAGGCTCGGAGCATATCTTCCAGAATTTGATTGACTCGTTCTACTTGACCACTTGACTGAGGGTGGAAGGCGGTGCTAAAAGAGAGACGAGTTCCCATAGCATTTTGGAAACTTTCCCAAAATTGAGAGGTGAAGAGACTCCCATGGTCTGAGTTAATTTCCAATGGAACACCATGAAGAGACACTATTCGGAAGATGTATAAATCGGCTAGCTGGCTAGCGGTGATACTCTCACGAACAGGTAGAAAGTGGGCTACTTTGGAAAGACGGTCGATCACGACGAAGATGGCATTATTCCCTCTCTTGGTCCTGGGAAACCCAGTGATGAAATCCATACTGATTTTATCCCATTTCCACTCGGGAATAGCCAAAGGTTGAAGGGTGCCAGCAGGCCGTTGATTCTCTGCCTTAACACGACAACAAACGTCGCAATTAGCAATGTATTGAGCGATTTCTCTTTTCATCCTGGTCCACCAAAACCTCTGGCGTAGGTCTTGATACATTTTAGTACTACCGGGATAAATGGTGAGAGGGGATTCATGAGCTTCCTTAAGGATCAACTAGCGTAGATGTTGTTTCTTGGGAACCACCAAACGGTTCTCGAAGAAGACATCACCCCGCTTATCCATGGAAAACATTTAGCAACTCCGCTAGCAATGTTTTCCTTAATCCGGGATATGCCCTTATCACTCTTCTGGGCAGCTATGATTTGATCGATAAGGGTAGGTTTCGCCACCAGGGTGGATAGAAAACCTCGAGGAACAATGTGAAGATTAAGCTTACGAAATTCCTCATGGAGAAGTGGTTGACTTTGTTGTAACATCAGGTTGTTACAATAGGATTTACGACTTAATGCATCAGCCATGACATTGGCTTTGCCCGGGGTGTAAGTTATTCCTAAGTCGTAATCCGAGATCAACTCGACCCAACGTCGTTGCCTGAGATTCAAATCCGGTTGGGTGAAGATATATTTCAAACTTTGGTGATCGGTGAAGATCTCGCAACGATTACCGAGAAGGTAATGTCGCCAAGTTTTGAGTGCATGGACTACAGCTGCAAGCTCTAGATCATGTGTGGGATAATTTTCCTCATGTGGGTGTAATTGCCGTGAAGCATAGGCAATTACCTGACGATCTTGCATGAGTATGCAACCTAGTCCTTGTCGCGAGGCGTCGCAATAGATAATAAAGTCCTTGGAGAAATCTGGTGGTACCACTACGGGAGCAGATGTCAGGCGTCTTTTCAGTTCCTGAAAGCTGAACTCGCACTGTGGAGTCCACTCGAACTTTTTATCTTTCTTGAGGAGTTCAGTTAGAGGTTTAGCAACCTTCGAGAAATTCTCGACGAAGCGGTGGCAATACCCTTACCAGGAAGCTCCGAACTTGCTTGACCGTCTCAGGTGGAGTCCAATCAGGAACAGCTTGAACTCGCTCAAGATTGACAGCAATACCCTTACCAGAGATTACATGGCCTAGATAGTTCACTTCTGGCAACAAAAATTCACACTTGGAGAATTTGGCATAAAGGCGATGCTCTTGAAGTTTCATCAATACCAGCCTTAGATGTTCGGCATGTTCCTCTTCATTCTTGGAGTAGATGAGTATGTCATCGAGGTATACTACGACGAATTTATCCAAGTACTCCATGAAGACCGAGTTCATTAACCGGGAGAAGGTGGTTGGGGCATTGGTTAAACCGAAGGACATAACGGTGTACACGTATTGGCCATAACGAGTAACAAAGGCCATTTTGGGAATGTCCCCGTTTCTGATTTTGATTTGATGGTAGCCCAACCTCAAATCCACCTTGGAAAAGACTGAGCATGCAGCGAGTTGATCATACAGATCGTTGATCCTGGGAAGCGGATACTTGTTCTCAATGGTGACCAAGTTGACAGGTCGGTAATCTACAACCATTCGATCAGTTCCATCCTTCTTCTTGACGAAGAGGACGGGGCAAGCCCAAGGAGAGGAACTAGGACGGATGAAACCCTTTTTCAAGGACTCATCAAGTTGGTTCTTAAGCTCGGCTAGTTCTAAGGGTGCCATCTTGTAGGGTCTTCTAGAAATTGGAACGGTTCCTGGAACAAGGTCTATCACAAACTCGACATCCCTGTTAGGTGGAACACCTGGTAGTTCTTCTGGAAAGACATCCGGAAAGTCTCGGACTACCGGAACATCCTCAAGGTCTGGAAGGGGGTTGGCGTTTAGGGAGTAAAGCTGGAGCTTGGCCACTCGAGTTAAGACATTGACTGTCTTGACCGATGAATGAGTAAGTTGAATGGTTCTAGTGGCACAATCAATCTTAGCATAATGAGCTGACATCCAGTCCATACCCAAGATGATGTTTATGTCCGAGGACTTGAGAGCTATTAAGGATGCAAGGAAGGCAAGTCTATCGACAAGAATTTCGTTCCCATGGCTTACTCTAGAAGTTTGCCATCTAGAGCCAGGGGTTTGAATTTCCATGGTAGAGGGCATGTCACAGAATGTCGTGTTATGCAATCGAGCATAGTTCTCGGATATGAATGAATGAGATGCTCCAGTATCGAAAAGAATAGATGCCAGATGGCAATTAACAAGGAGCGTACCAAGGACGACGTTAGGATCCTCATGAGCCTCCTCGGCTGAAACATAGTTGACATGGCCACGTGTAGTAGTGACCGGCTTGGCATAGAATGTCTTTCCCACTGGCTTACCACGGCCAACGGACTTTCCAGTCTGGTTGGGGTTGTTCTGGGGACACTCTCGACTATAGTGACCCAGCTCTCCACACTTGAAGCATGTCACCACATTGGGGCGTGGAGCAGCATTAGCAGCGGGGCCACCATAGGGCTTGGGAGGTGCAAACTACTGGTTGGGACGAGGCGCCTCAAAGGATGGCCTCGGAATGAACCTAGGTGGCAGTGCCGTGCTTGGGATCCACACCCGGCGCTTCTGAGCTCCAGAGCCGGATGAAGAGCCAAAATCATGTGAGTGCTTGCGTGAACCATCATAATCAGTCTGGCATGTCTCAGCACTGATGGCTTTATTGACCAACTTCTGAAAGGAGGTGCACTCGTGCAGACGAAGATCGCGGCGAAGCTCAGGGCTGAGTCCCTTGCGGAACCTTGCCTGCTTCTTAGCATCGGTAGATACCTCTTCGGGAGCATAACGTGCCAAATTCCCGAATTCACGACTATATGCATCCACAGTCAGTCTTCCTTTGGTGAAATTGTAGAACTCCTCCCTCTTGCGATCCATGAGACCTTCCGGAATGTGATGCTCACGGTAAGCTTCACTAAATTCAGCCCAAGTAGTGATTTGGCCGAACGGGCGCGTAGCTTCAAAGTTTTCCCACCAGAGGCTAGTAGGGCCTTCGAGGTGATAGGCAGCATAAGTAACCTTGTCGGCTTCAGCTACGTTGGCAGAACGTAGCTTGTGGGTGATGCTGCGAAGCCAGTCATCCGCGTCGAGGGGCTCGACGAAATGATTAAACTTTGGTGGGTACAACTTGATAAAGTCATTGATTGACACCAAGTCATTTCGCTGATGGCGTGCAGTGTTCTGCTCAATCCGCTCTAGCAGGCGGTTAGTCTCACGCTTGTTTTTTTCCACCTCCAGCATCACTTCGGCCAGAGAGGGCGGGCGAGGCAGATTTTCACCCCTAGCTGCACTGGCTTCCCCCTGCTCCGGGGCAGCAGGGTTGCTGCGGGTGTTGACCATCCTAGGAGAAAACAAGACAACGCTTTAGATAAGGATGGCTCAAACTTAGCAAGGAAGTGCAGAATGTAATGGATAACACGGAATGCAGAGATGTTCATCCGTATATCATGGTAATATAAAACTGCCATATATATACCAACGATCATACACATCATACATAGTTAGTACAAGCCCAGGCTATAGTACAACTATGATGAAAGACATTACATCTCATCGGAGGCATTCCAAGCTCCTATACATTATTTGTCTACACCGCCGGAATTGATTACACACAAAGTCATATTCCACAAGTCACGCAGGACAGTGGAGATACAACTATTACAATACTAGTGATACTACTACTAACTCAGACAGCTCCGTAGTAATCCTCATAGAAGTCACCTCCATAGCCTGGAAGTTCAACGTGATCATCCGGGAACAGACGGTCCTGAGGAGCTTGTGGACCATAGGGGCTAGGATGAGGTCTTGGACCAACAAACGGTGGCCTACGGGGACCACGGGGTGGGGTGATGCCTCCCACATCACGCAAATCCACCATGTCTGGCAGATCAGATCTCATAGGATACATATCCCTTGTATCCATACATCCAGCTTGCACCGCAAGTGCAAACCGAGTCAATGTGGCCCAATGATCAGCATGGGTATTGGAAAGCTCCAGCCTCAAGGCCCGATTCTCTCGGTCCTTATCTTCGAGCATCTCGGCATTGGTACGAGTTAATGAGTCCTCCTGAGTGGAGTCAGCATAGATAGCCTGAAGATACCCTTGCGCTCCCGGAAGTGAAGCTGGCATGTAACGGAAGTCGGTGATCCGAAGCAGGCCAGTCCGGACTCGCATGATGGTCATCATGGAATAGGCAGCATCCTGCACAGCCTCAACAGTAACCCCGAGTCCATAGGAATAGTGAAGGGGCTTGGTAGATCCAGGATAAGAAGGAAATATCCTGACGGTGCAGAAATATTCGCTTTGATTAAAGCCTCGGAATTGCTCTACGACGGTGTATTTGGGATACCAACGGTAACCCGTCTCGATCATTACCCGGACTAACATAGCAGTATGACCGGGCACATCGAGGCACCGGGTCAGGCGAACCACTTGGTTTTGAACACGGTTAGCCATCTGAAAGCACAACCACAATGCAAAGACATTAGAATTTCTAGGGAAAATTGGACAACATAACAGCTGCAAATGCTTAGAAAAAGATTTGAGACATCCACAACAGTTTGCAATACCACTCAACAACATCATATCAAGGTTCTGATTCAAGTAGCAACATACTAAAAATAGTAGAAACTGAACTAGGGCTTGTAACAACAATCCTATAAGCTACTACGGATTAGTAACACGTGAACCTGATAGAAGAAGAGAGCCTAGTCCTTAACCCACGTTGAAAGAGAAGAGAATGACTCAGATCAGAGGACATAAGGTAAAGGAGTAAAAGAGCCTTACGTTCCCTCCCACAATCAAAATCCCCTACATATAACTAAATCATTTCTAGACTCGACATCGACCAGTTTGGCTCAACGAACCTACAGGCAGTCCGGCTCTAATGCCAACGCTGTCAGGACCCCGATTCCAAGTCACATTGATCTAGCTGGTAACACCTCATATCACTTTGCGGCCTCATGCACAGTATCCCACGGGTGTCGCCTTACCATGGCCCGGGACCGTTTGCACCTTTTGGCTCACGTATATGATAGTGTCGCTAGCATCCATATGACAGAGAACCCGGGCCGACATGGCTAGTCGTGAACCCAAAGTGGCACAGACCTATGGAGACAGGCATACATGAATCACATCGAGCATGTCGGTCATCAGCGAGTGATTCCGGGCTGTAGCACTGGGCTAACGGGACTCCGGGGAAACTGAGCTGTAGCAAGCTAGGCAGGACTCCGGATGTCACGGCGTGACATTTCCCCGAAGGGAGAGACATAGGAACGACGTGAAACACATGTCGGCCAGTCAAGTGTCCTGAGTAGTAGTGCTGGGCTAGTAGGACTCCGGTGAACCGGGCTGTAGCGGACTACTATGGCTCGAGGAACACTAGACTACATTTCCCCATAAGAAAGGCTGCCAAGGATAAACAACTAGATTGTCGGATCCCACTCATACCAAGCATTTCAATCATACACACAATATGCCCGATATGAGTACATACAACATGGCATCACAACAAAACTCTACAACTCAAGTACTTTATTTAAAGGCTCCAGAGAGCCATACATAACATGTTCATACAGATAGGGGTCACATGACCCGACACTCAAGTCATACAATCATACAAGCACAAGCGGAAGCAACTAGTCTGAGTATAGACACTAGAAAGAAAGAAGGCTTCTCGAAGCCTGTCTATCTACATCGGGCCCTCCATGGCCAGGATCACCACCTGGGTGGCTAGTCACCCGTCGATGTCAAGGTCTACGTAGAACCCATCGGAGGGGGCGGTGTTGTCGTCTGAAAACAGTAATTAAGCAACCATGAGTACAAAGGTACTCAGCAAGTCTTACAGCAGAACCTACTATACATGCTCATTCTCAAGAAGGTGGTGGGGTTATTGCAGCAAGCCAGCTTTGACTGTTGGCTAAGCTATCTGAGGGAGTCCTAGATTAGGGGGTGTCCGGATGGCCGGACTATACCTTCAGCCAGACTCCTGGACTATGAAGACACAATATTGAAGACTTCGTCCCATGTCCGGATGGGACTTTCCTTGGCGTGGAAGGCAAGCTTGGCGATGCGGATATTCAAGATCTCCTACCATTGTAACCGACTCTACGTAACCCTAACCCTATCCGGTGTCTATATAAACCGGAGGGTTGTAGTTCGTAGGACATAATCAACTCCATACACAACAATCATACCATAGGCTAGCTTCTAGGGTTTAGCCTCCTTGATCTCGTGGTAGATCTACTCTCGTACTACCTATATCTTCAATATTAATCAAGCAGAAGTAGGGTTTTACCTCCATCGAGAGGGCCCGAACCTGGGTAAAACAAAGTGTCCCCTGTCTCCTGTTACCATCCGGCCTAGACGCACAGTTCGGGACCCCCTACCCGAGATCTGCCGGTTTTGACACCGACACTATCCTATGGAACTCCACTAGTAAAATAGTTTTCGCACACGAGTCCACTACTCACCAACACAATACTCCACCGGGGATCCTCTCTCGTCATCCTACGAGAGGGCCATCCTCGGTACTCACACTTATCTTGAGTCTTTTAGTAGTAACCATTAACTTGTCTATGAACTGTATAGGCAACCAAGTAGTCCTTTACCCCGGACACGGCTATTCGAATAGTGTTATACCCTGCAGGGGTCTACTTCGTCACACATGTTTCCACCACTTAGCGTCTTCACACGACATGTGCTCGGCAGACTTCAAGCGAAAACCGACGTGGGTGTAGACCACGACCTGACTAACCTCACAAGTCTCTAGTCCAGGTTTATCGCCTATTCAGGTTCCATCCGCAAGGAAATCCGGCTGGGGTGTCCTCAACAGCCCCAAACGATGTGTACAGTGTCCCAAGATGCCAAACGGGCGCCCGACATACCTGGCCACAGTGTATCTACCGCATCATAGCCCACCCCTAGGGTCAGCGGTACGCACGGCCGCCAACACATAACCTACAAACACAAGAAACTAGTTGCAACTCCTGGACAGAGGGCGAGAGGGGTCAGTAAGTCGAGGGGGTCATATTTCAGGGCCCAATGTGTGGTAGTAGCTGAATCTTAAATCACGCATACAGATCTCAGTTCTTATGGACGGCCTCAATGAAACAACCCACCATGTACTCCTACATGGCCTCTCATCGATACCTTTACCAAAACATGTTCAACACATCCCTCACATTAACGACATAATCATATCACTCTAGCCCATCACCCAGATGAACCAGACCTGACACAACTCTAAGCATAGCAGGCATAGCAAGGTAGGAATCACATACATGGCTCAATCAACTCCTACACATGCTAGTGGGTTTCATCTAGTTACTGTGGCAATGACAGGTCATGCAGAGGATAAGGGTTCAACTAGCGTAGCACACAGCAGTTTGAATCGCGTTGTCTTAATGCAGTAAACAAGAGCAGAAGCGAGAACATGGGTTTGTATCAGAATGATCAATGGGTTGCTTGCCTGTTGTAGTGGTAGTAGGGTACTGCCCTTCAGACGGATACTCGGGGTTATCCTCGGAGGCAGAACCTACCACGAAAATCACACCGAACATAATCAACACATGGCAATATGCAACAATATGATGCATGCTATGACATGGCAAGATGAAAGTGTCTTGGCCTAATGCAAGCTAAAACAGAAGGGGATGAACTCATTTGAATCAAAGATTCAAATGTTAGCTCATTAAACATGGCCTTATTAGTGCATTACCTTATTCTGCTTAAACAGCAAGGTTAACTTGTTTTGCCATGCATGAAACCATTATAGATGGATAGATTGAATTTTTCTGATCATTTTTCATATATAATTCTTTGCATTTGGAGGTATGGTTGATTTTCTATGATTTTTAGAAGTTTTGGATATTTTCTGGAATTTCCTATTAAATAATAAATCCTGTAATTGAATTAATACGTCAGCATGACATAGGTGTGACGTCAGCGGTCAACTGGGTCGGCCAGGTCATACCTGACTGGTAGGCCCTGTCTGTCAGTGTCACAACTAATTAACAGAATTATGTTAGTGCTAACTGACTGTCAGTGGGGCCTGGGCCCACATGTCAGTGACTAAACTAATTAGAATTAGTTAAAACTAATCTTAAACTGATTAGCAGACCGGCCCCACCTGTCATAGACTCAGGGGGGTCTACCTGGGCCCACACGGGGGTCAAACAGGGTCAACTCGCCGGCAGCTTGATGCCGGCGACGACAGACGCGGCGGAGGGGCTCGGGTTTGCGTCTCCGGCGACCAAATCGACGGTGGAGAGCAGCTACGTGATGCAGGGAGCGAGCCACGTCGTTTGGTGGAGAAAGTGGAGCTCGGGGAGGCTGGGAACGACGCCGGCGACGACCTTGGCGGTCGCCGGAGTTCAGGCAAGGATGAAACTGAAGCTACGGGGCACGGCGAGGTGTGGGGAGTGGTGCGTTAGGCTCCTGGGAACGCGTGGAAGACGAAGGCGTGCTCGGTGGCGTCCCAACGTGGCTATGGCCACGACGGCAACGTGCGGTGGCGGCGGCGAGCTTCGACTTCGATGGCAGAGGGGGTTAGAGGAAGCGGACGAGCGCGGGGAGAGGGGGAAACAGTGGCGGAGCTCACAGCGGTTGCAGGGGAGCGAACGGCGAGCTCGGGGAAGGGCTGGAGCGAGCGGGGCGGCGAAGGGGATCTCCGGTGGCCGGAGTTGAGAACGAGCTCGGTGCAGCGTCTCTGGGGCGAGCGAGCGCACGGGGCTCGGCCTACTTGATGTAGTCGACGACGGCGGAGCTTCCTGGAATGTCGGGGCAGCGAATGGACGGCGGTGGCTGCGGTGAAGCTTGTCGGCAGTGACGGCTGCGCTCGGCAGGAAGACGGGAAGAGAGCCAGAGAGGGAGAGAGGCCACGGGGAGAGTGTGAAGAAATAGAGGGAGACGTGGGGTCGGCGTGGCACTCGTAGACGCCTCCAGGCCGTCGGCGGAAGCAGGAGGTGGCCGGTGTGTGGCCGCGGGCGCCGGCCACGCGCTCCTCGTCCTGCTGGCGAGAGGAGGAGGACGACTGACAAGGGCTAGTCGAGTGGGCCGAGCCAGGTGGGCTGGTGGGCTGCGCCTGGTAAGTTTCTCTCTCTCTCCTTTTTTCAGTTTTTCTTATTTATTTATTATTTCTATAACTCCAGGACTTTATTAAAAATACCAGGGCATTACCATAAATCATAAAATTAATCATGGCCACTACTTAGAATATATCCAACAGCAAACATTTTAGTTTATGATTATTTGAGCATTTAAATGCCCAAATGCAAATACCATAAGGAGTAATCCAATGACCTTTGATGTCCTAGAAAAATGTGCACCATTTTTGTCAAAGGTTTTAACCCAAAATAAAAAGGGTGGGCTTTTTAGAAGGGCATTTCAGGTTCATTGGAAAAGTTTTTAGTAAACCCTAGTTGTTCCAGGGGGTGCTGGGGGTTCTGTCATCCCCATTTCAAATTTAAAAAGAATTTAAACATGATGCACACTCTAATGCTTGAACTAACTAGGGTGTGACAGTTGAAATGGTTCGTTCATGGGCCGACCATAACGGGTCATCGTTAATCGGCCGTATTTGATGACGCTATGAAAACGGCCCAACGTATTAACGGGCCACAAACAGGCTAAATTTGGCCCACAGGTAGAAAATGACAGTAACGGGCCAAAAGTAAACGAATACTGGAAATGAGCCCAAGAATAAATGGGCCCTAAGAAGGCCGAAAGATAATATGGGCTGGAAATGGCCCAATGGAATAATGGGCCGTTAATGGGTATAAAGTGATACACTGTTCATTACGGGCCAGTTTTACCACGGGCCGTTAATGGGCTGAGGGTTACTAAGGGCCTCATATGGGCCGAAAGACGTCATGGGCCATACATGGGCCGGGAGTTAAAATGGGCTGGAATTATATTGGACGGCCCAGATGACGCTACTGGGCCTAATTCCGATAGGCCGTAAACGGGCCTTGGGTTAGCGGGTTGTAAATGGGCTATATGCGAACAAGCCGTTAACAGGCTTGCTGTGGGCCGGCCCGCCACCTTTTGACCAAGTCAAATGGGCCGGCCTTTTCATGGGAATGGGCCTCTGTTGGGTCGTGCCACATGTCGATGTATCATAGGCGCTTTGGGTCCAATTAGTAGATGACATATGTCCCAACGGCGAGCCGACACGTGTTCCCTCCAGCCAATGATGATTTTACATGTTGAAAACCCCATTGGTCGGGGCTGTTAACGGGTTATCGGATCCAAAACCAGACCCGATAGCTTAACAGCGTTCCGTTACGGTGGATGCCATGTGTCGGTCACCCTTGACGAAAGCACTTCTGTGACGCGCGATTTATCGTCATGGAAGTGGACACTTCCGTGATGATAATTTTGGTAATATCATGGAACACTTCTACGACAGCACAGGTATGACTATATTGATTCTGTCATAAAATTGCCATGGATGTACATGCATGACAGAAAACGTGACCTACTATGACAAACACGTATCATCACGGAAGTGTATTTTTTTGTAGTGATTATTCAATAGCAATTCAGCTTGATCAATAGTTCTTTCCCTGAAAACACAACCAGCACAACTATCCAGGTGGTCTCTGGAAGCATCAGATAGTCCATTATAAAAGATATCAAGTATTTCATTTTTCTTGAGAGGATGATCAGGCAAAGCATTAAGTAATCGGAGAAGCCTCCCCAAGCTTGTGGGAGACTCTCTTCTTCAATTTGCACAAAATTGTATATTTCCCTTTAGGCAGCTTGTTTCTTATGAGTAGGGAAATATTTAGCAGAGAAGTAATAAATCATGTCCTAGGGACTACGCACACAACCAAGATCAAGAGAATTAAACCATATTTTAGCATCACCCTTTAATGAGAACGGAAACAACTTAAGGATAAAGTAATAGCGAGTTTTCTCATCATTAGTGAACAGGGTGGCTATATCATTCAACTTAGTAAGATGTGCCACAATAGTTTCAGTTTCATAACCATAGAAAGGATCAGATTCAACCAAAGTAATTAACTCAGGGTCGACAGAGAAATCATAATCCTTATCGGAAATACTGATAGGTGAAGTAGCAAAAGCAGGGTCATATTTCATTCTAGCATTCAAGGATTTTTTTCTTTCAGCTTAGCAAATAATTTGTTAAGATCATATCTATCATTGCAAGCTAAAAAGTCTCTAGGAGTTTCTTCATCCATAACAAAACCCTCAGGCACAACAGGCAATTCATATCTAGGGGAGAACCTTCATCATCACTTTCATCAAATCAGTTTCAATAATTTCATTCTCTCTAGCCCTAGCAAGTTGTTCATCAAGAAATTCACCTAATGGCACAGTATTATCAAGCATAGAAGTAGTTTCATCATAAGTATCATGCAAAGCAGAAGTGGCATCATCAATAACATGTGACATATCAAAATGAATAGCAGGAATAGGTGTCGCAAGTTTACTCAAAACAGAAGGTGAAACAAGTGTAGGGCTAGATGGCAGTTCCTTACCTCCCCTCATAGTTGAGGGAAAAATCTTGGTTCTTTTACCTTTCAAGTTCTTCATAGTGATCAGCAGATATAAATCCCAAGTGACTCGAAGAATAGAGCTATGATCCCCGGTAACAGCGCCAGAAAATAGTCTTGATAACCCACAAGTATAGGGGATCGCAACAGTTTTCGAGGGTAGAGTATTCAACCCAAATTTATTGATTCGACACAAGGGGAGACAAATAATATTCTCAAATATTAGCAGCTGAGTTGTCAATTCAACCACTCCTGGAAAACTTAATATGTGCAGCAAAGTATTTAGTAGCAAAGTGGTATGGAAGTAGCGGTAACGGTGGCAAAGGTAACAATATTGGTTTTGTAGTGATTGTAACATTAGCAACGGAAAAGTAACTAAGAAAAGATCAATATGTGAAAAGCTTGTAGGCAATGGATCAGTGATGGATAATTATGTCGGATGCAATTCTTCATGCAACAATTATAACATAGGGTGACACGGAACTAGCTCCAGTTCATCAATGTAATGTAGGCATGTATTCCGAATATAGTCATACGTGCTTATGGAAAAGAACTTGCATGACATCTTTTGTCCTACCTCCCGTGGCAGCGGGGTCCTATAGGAAACTAAGGGATATTAAGGCCTCCTTTTAATAGAGTACCGGACCAAAGCATTAACACTTAGTGAATACATGAACTCCTCAAACTACGGTCATCACCGGTAAGTATCCCGATTATTGTCACTTTGGGGTTAATGGATCATAACACATAATAGGTGACTATAGACTTGCAAGATAGGATCAAGAACTCACATCTATTCATGAAAACATAATAGGTTCAGATCTGAAATCATGGCACTCGGGCCCTACTCAGATGCATCAAGCATAGCAAAGTCATAGCAACATCCATCTTAGAACATAATGGATACTAGGGATCAAACCCTAACAAAACTAACTCGATTACATGATAAATCTCATCCAACATGCTGGGGATATAACTACCAGGTATGATCCTCCCAGGAGGGGTCGGGTCAATCACCATGGCGGGTTACTTAAAAGAAGCCAACGAGTATACAGGGCGACGGTTCATGATAAGGCTTGTAGTAGGCCCAAGCCCAGAGGCGGCTTAAGGTCCGTAATTATAAACCGCCATGTATGATAAGACTTGTAAAGTAAAGCATGTAAAAGACGTTACCGAGCCGGACACGTGATATGAGCCGGCCGGGACTCTGTAGGCCGCCAGGCGTCAATCCGTGTATATAAGGGGACGACCCGACGGCGGCTTAGGGCAACAAACAACAGATCGAGAGCCAAGCTAGCGTATATCGCTCCTTGGTCATCGAAACCTAGCAATACCACAACAACCGGACTAGGCTTTACCTTCACCGCAAGGGGCCGAACCGGTATAAACCTCTCGTGTCCTTTGTCTCGATTAACCCATTTAAGCTTCCTAGTTGCGAAGGCTCCACGACTAAGTCCTTTCACTAGGACATCTGCCATGACAATTCCACGGCAGTTGGCGCCCATCATGGGGCCAACAGATGGTGGATTTGAGTTCTTGAAGGGCAGCTTCGAAGGGCTCAAGGGATACGTTGTGGGCCGGATGACCAAGAGTCGTCGCAGCAAGCTCTACATCGACGACGAAGGCTGGGGCCCCGACGCCAGCTCGGTTGAGTACGGGTACCGGGTCCCCTTCGGCGGAATCCACATCTTCATTGGCCGGATCGGTGAGCCGAGCCCTGAGCCGGACATCTGCATCGACCTCATCGAGACGGCTCAGCGTGCGAGACCCACCCAGACTCAGCCCGCCGTGAAGCGTGCCTTCATGGGTTACATCCATGGAGGGGAGTTCTCTGAATGATCTGTGGATGGCGGTGAGACGGCCGTCTATTCTGATGGTGAGTCGTCCACAGGCGAGACGGATTCATTGTATCAACTATAGGATGGCGGGCTTGGGGGCTGTTCCGATGACAGTAGTATTCCAGACCCCTTTGAGCCGCTGAACATAGTGGGGGTCTTCGTGGCTGGTACACAGGCCGCACAAAACTCTACAGCTGCGGCAGCAATAACCTCCGGGGCGGCCGCGACCGGGTCAGGAGACCCGGCGCGCCCGCCGGCTCAGGTGCTGATGGATCTTATAGATAATATGATGGCCCTGTTGACCGCCGTGGTTGAACCGACGGATAAGGCTAAGCATCATGTGGAGGTGGCACGGCTATGTGAGGAGGTAGCACAGGCCAAGGAAAACTTGGCAGCGGAGGACGTTAGGATGGCAGCGGAGCGGACGGCTTTGGACGCCCGGGCTCAGCAACTTCCATCAGAGGCTTTTCAGCTCACAATGAATCTGAACGCATCAAATGAGGTCATGAGGAGAAGGCACCAGAAGGCTCAATTACGACTGCCTTTGACTTACGATCCTAGTAACACGTCGGAGGCAAACCGGATTATAACACTTGGAGCTGGGGCGCCGGGTCAGCCGTGGGCTATGGAACCCCCTCGTGTGAATACTGCTCCACCTCGTTATACACCGACGCCACTGGGTCACTTTCCTAGCCCTCTGGAGAATCTAATCGCTGCATTGGCACGTTTGGCGGCTCTCCCCATGGAAGGCGACTCTCCAATGGCGATCAAAACACGGGTCAGGGAACTTCTTCAGACGGCTCTGGCACAGCAGGAATCATACTCTTATAGTCGAGACAGAATTCATTCAACCCCTCGCACGAGCCGGAGCCCAAGCTATAGCAGGCATATGGATTCAGCGGCCGTGTCAAGCAACGCCCAGCGCCATAACCAGCCGCGCAAGTATGACCCGGTGCGTGATTGGGCTCTTAACTTGGCTGACCAGGAGAGGATTCGCCAAGAGGCTGAGCGGGCGGCTCAAAAGGCAGCTGGGCAGGCGGCTTACCAAGCTTTTCTGGTTTATCCGGCGACCTCTATTTAAGTAGGTGTGGCCACAAGGACAGGAGGTGTCCCTTGCTTGGTGCCGGTTCTACATAATGAGAGTTTACCAAAGGATTTCAAGGGGCCTCGGAAGGTGCCTAATTATACGGCTAACTTACAACTCGGGGCATGGATCAAAAGTTATGAGATGGCCATGGAATCGTTGGAAGTCAGTGACACAGCGATGGCCAAATACTTTACCATGATGTTGGATAGGACAGCTCGCACTTGGTTGAAGCGGTTGCCCCCCAACTCCATCGGCTCATGGGCAGAGTTAAAGGCCCGGTTTATTCAGAACTTGAAAGATACATGTAAGCAACCTATGTCGATTGTGGACTTAACTAATTGCAAGCAAGAGGAAGGTGAATCCACGACCCATTGGGTGCGCCGGGTAAAGGAGATAATAGATTCATCTGATAAGATGGATGCCGGCTCTGCGGTCTTAATGTTGGAGAAAAAGTGCCGTTTTGAACCTTTGAAACAGAAGCTGGGGCGGCTCAAGCGTGATTGCAATGACATGGGCCAGCTGATGGCGGCTCTGGTCAAATACGCTGATTCTGACAGTAGCAAAGATCCCGCGCCTGACGAACAGAAGACGGGGAAGGGAAAATAGAACGGAAAAGACAAAGGTCATCAGTATAACCCGGCAAATCAAGGAGGTAATAATAAACGTAAGGCTTACGGTAGTCTGGAGTTTGTGGCTAACACCAACGCACAAGGCAACAATCTACGGCGTAAGGGGAGGCCACCTCCTCGGTCAGGCGAGTCAGGTCATACCCTTGAGCAGTTGCTAAATGAACCCTGTCCAAGACACGGCACCCGGGAGAAGCCGGCCACCCATCTATGGAAAGATTGTACAATCATGAAGGCGTTCAAGAATTCTAACATGTTCGATGGTAATCATGGGCCTGGCAACGGTTCAGGTGGTGGCGGCTTTCATGGCCCGGGCGGTGGCTCAGGCGGTGGAGGTTTTCATGGCCAGGGCCCTCAGGGCAATCAAGGCGGCTATAATCAGCAATCTGGCCAAGGTAGTCAATAGCGGCAGCAATCTGGGTATCAGAGTAACCCAAAGCGGCTAAACAATGGGCAGTACCACGTGTTCACCACCAGTTTATGCAAAAGGGACCAGAAACTTCATAAGAGAGCTGTGAATGCGGTTGAACTGGCGGTTCCACGTTATTTGAGATGGTCTGAGCAGCCTATTGTGTGGAGTAGGGAAGATCACCCTCCCCAGGTGGATAATCTGGGTCACCTGGCTTTGGTGGTGGCCCCTCAGGTTGGTGGATACAAATTCACTAAAGTACTCATGGATGGAGGCAGTAGTATCAACATTCTCTATTATGAGACGTTCTGTCGCATGGGGTTGACAGACAAAAGTCTTAAGACATACAACACCGTCTTCCATGGAGTAGTGCCTGGTAAGTCGGCATATCCAGTTGGTAAGGTTGAGGTGGAAGTAGCCTTTAGAGATGAGCACGATTCTAGGACGGAGAAGTTAACTTTTGAAGTGGTCAAAATCAAAAGCCCGTATCACGCCCTGTTTGGACGGCCGGATTATGCAAAATTCATGGCACGACCGTGTTATGTTTATCTGTAGCTCAAGATGCCGCGTTATAAGGGCACTATCACAGTGCATGGAAGCCGGAAGATAGCCTTGGAATGTGAAGAAGTGATGCTGATTATGCCGAATCTGTTTATGCAATAGAGGAATTGAAGTTTTAAAAGGATAATATTGACCCGGAGGACATGACATATTTGAAGAAGCCAACTACTGACCATGAGCCGGTGTTCAAATTTAAGTCAGCTGACGATACCAAGATGATTGATTTTGTGCCTGGCGACTCATCCAAACAATTCATTTATCAGTGCTAACTTGGATCCCAAATAGGAAAGCGCACTCATCGAGTTCATCCGTGAGAACCGGGACATCTTTGCATGGAAGCCTTCTAACATGCCCGGTGTACCGAGAGAACTCGCTGAGCACACTCTCATTATTGACCCCAATTTTAAGCCGGTCAGGCAGTTTCTTCGGTGGTTCAACGAGGAAAGGCGTAAGGCTATTGGAGAAGAGGTGTGATAACCCACAAGTATAGGGGATCGCAACAGTTTTCAAGGGTAAAGTATTCAACCCAAATTTATTGATTCGACACAAGGGGAGCCAAAGAATACTCTCAAGTATTAGCAGCTGAGTTGTCAATTCAACCAAACCTAGATACTTAATATCTGCAGCAAAGTGTTTAGTAGCAAAGTAATATGATATTAGTGGTAACGATAGCAGAAGGTAACAATAGTAAAAGTAATGTTCTTGGTATTTTGTAGTGATGATAGCAATAGCAACGGGAAAGTAAATAAGCGAAGAACAATATATGGAAAGCTCGTAGGCAATGGATCAGTGATGGAGAATTATGCCGGATGCGGTTCATCATGTAATAGTCATAACCTAGGGTGACACAGAACTAGCTCTAGTTCATTGATATAATGTAGGCATGTATTCCAAACATAGTCATACATGCTTATGGAAAAGAACTTGCATGACATCTTTTGTCCTACCCTCCCGTGGCAGCGGGGCCCTTACGGAAACTAAGGGATATTAAGGCCTCCTTTTAATAGAGTACCGGAACAAAGCATTAACACATGGTGAATACATGAACTCCTCAAACTACGATCATCACCAGTAATTATCTCCATTATTGTCACTTCGGGGTTAACGGATCATAACACATAATAGGTGACTATAGACTTGCAAGATAGGATCAAGAACACTCATATATTGATGAAAACATAATAGGTTCAGATCTGAAATCATGGCACTCGGGCCCTAGTTACAAGCATTAAGCATAGCAAAGTCATAGCAACATCAATCTCAGAACATAGTGGATACTAGGGATCAAACCCTAACAAAACTAACTCGATTACATGATAGATCCCATCCAACCCATCACCGTCCAGCAAGCCTACGATGGAATTACTCACGCACGGCGGTGAGCATCATGTAATTGGTGATGGAGGATGGTTGATGATGACGATGGCGACGGATTCCCCTCTTCGGAGCCCCGAACGGACACCAGATCAGCCCTCCCGAGAGGTTTTCGGGCTTGGCGGCGGCTCCGTATCGTAAAATGCGATGATTTCTTCTCTCTGATTTTTTTCTCCCCGAAACTCAATATATGGAGTTGGAGTTGGAGTCGGAGACACAACAGGGGGCCCACGAGGTAGGGGCGCGCCCCCCACCCTCGTGGCAAGCTGGTGGGCCCCCTGGTCTTCATCTTTTGCAGGTATTTTTCTTATGTTGTGAAAAGTGGCTCCGTGAAGTTTCAGGTCATTCCGAGAACGTTTGCTCCTGCACATAAATAACACCATGGTAATTCTGTTGAAAACAGCGTAGTCCGGGTTAGTTCCATTCAAATCATGTAAGTTAGCGTCCAAAACAAGGGCAAAAGTGTTTGGAAAAGTAGATACGTTGGAGACGTATCAACTCCCCCAAGCTTAAACCTTTGCTTGTCCTCAAGCAATTCAGTTGACAAACTGAAAGTGATAAAGAAAAACTTTTACAAACTCTGTTTACTCTTGTTGTTGTAACTATGTAAAGCCAGCATTCAAGTTTTTAGCAAAGGTTATAACTAACCACATTCGCAATAACACATAGGTCTCAAGTTTACTCATATCAATAGCATAATCAACTAGCGAGCCATAATAATAAATCTCAGATGACAACACTTTCTCAAAACAATCATAATATGATATAACAAGATGGTATCTCGCTAGCCCTTTCTGAGACTGCAAAACATAAATGCAGAGCACCTTTAAAGACCAAGGACTGACTAGACATTGTAATTCATGGTAAAAGAGATCCAGTCAAGTCATACTCAATGTAAACTAACAGTAATGAATGCAAATGATAGCGGTGCTCTCCAACTGGTGCTTTTTAATAAGAGGATGATGACTCAGCATAAAAGTAAATAGATAGGCCCTTCGCACAGGGAAGCAGGGATTTGTAGAGGTGCCAGAGCTCGGTTTTGAAACAGAGGTGAATAATATTTTGAGCGGTATACTTTCATTGTCAACATAACAACCAAGAGATGGCGATATCTTCCATGCTACACACATTATAGGCGGTTCCCAAACAGAATGGTAAAGTTTATACTCCCCCTTCCACCAACAAGCATCAATCCATGGCTTGCTCGAAACAACGAGTGCCTTCAACTAACAAGAGTCACAGGGGGAGTTTTGTTTGCAATTATTTTGATTTATTTTGCATAATGCATGGGACTGGGCTTCCCGGTGACCAGCCATTTATCTCGTGAGTGAGGAGTGGAGTCCACTCCCCTTGAGAATAACCCGCCTAACATGGAAGATACGGACAGCCCTAGTTGATACATGAGCCATTCGAGCATACAAAACAGGATATTTATTTGAAGGTTTAGAGTTTGGCACATAGAAATTTACTTCAAACGGCAGGTAATACCGTATATAGGTAGGTATAGTGGACTCGTGTGAAATAACTTTGGGGTTTAAGGGATTGGATGCACAAGGAGTATTCCCGCTTAGTACAGGTGAAGGCTGGCAAAAGACTGGGAAGCGACCAGCTAGAGAGCGACAACAGTCATGAACATGCATTAAAATTAATCAACACCGAATGCAAGCATGAGTAGGATATAATCCACCATGAACATAAATATCGTGAAGGCTATGTTGATTTTGTTTCAACTACATGTGCCAAGTCAAGTCACTTAAATCATTCAAAGGAGGATACCACCCTATCATACCACATCATAACTATCTCAATAGCATGTTGGCACGCAAGGTAAACCATTATAACCCATAGCTAATCAAGCATGGCATAAGAAACTATGATCTCTAGTTGTCATTGCAAACATGTTTATTCATAATAGGCTGAATCAGGAACGATGAACTAATCATATTTACAAAAACAAAAGAGGTCGAGTTCATACCAGCTTTTCTCATCTCAGCCAGTCCATCATATATCATCATAATTGTCTTTCACTTGCACGACCGAATAGTGTGAATAATAATAATAATAGTGCACATCATTGGACTAAGCTAGAATCTGCAAGCATTCAATAAACAGGAGAAGACAAGGCAATATGGGCTCTTTTGTCAGATAAACAATAATGCATATAAGAGCCACTTCAACAATTTAATCATGGTCTTCTCCTATCGACCCCCAAAGAAAAGAAAAGAAATAAAACTATTTACACGGGAAAGCTCCCAACAAGCAAAAGAAGAACAGGAAATCTTTTTGGGTTTTCTTTTTAATTACTACTACAAGCATGGAAATTAAACTAATTAAAAGCTACAACTAATTTTTTGTTTTTCTTAAGGTTTATTAAACACACAAGAAGAAAGCATAAAAAGGAAATCAAACTAGCATGGATGATACAATGAAAAAGTATGAGCACCGACATCTAGCAATGAGTGTGTGAACATAAATGTAATGTCGGTGAGAAATACGTACTCCCCCAAGCTTAGGCTTTTGGCCTAAGTTGGTCTATGGCCACGGCTGGCCTGGCGGATATCCATAATAGTAGTTGGGGTCGTACTGCGATGAAGAAGAGGAAGCCTCCGATTGCCACTGGCTGACAATCATCTCCGGATCCCACTGGTAATTACACTACAAAAAAAGACACATCCGTGACATTTTGGGCCGAACGAAAAAAAAATTCTGTCATACATATGGCACTTCTATGACGATAATTGTGACAAACCCAGGTATCATCATAGATGTGGTGGGCTCCTACTTCTATGACAAAAAATCATAACAGAAAATGGGATTTTCGTCCTGGGCGGGCCAGAGACGCAGCTGCATGACATTCTTTGGGCCGTCCATGACGGAAAAAACCGTGGTAGAAGGGAGGGGGGGGGGGAATTTCGGGGAGTTCCCGGTTACGGTGGGAGGTCGGGGGCCGAGCGATGCGCGCTTCTCTCGTACACGTACGCGCGTGTGTGCGAGGCATTGGCTCTAACTGAACCCAAGCGAGGCGTTGGGCTCTAACTGAACCTGAGCGATTGCACTGCAGGCTACGCGTTACTGAACCCGAGCGATCGATCGATGGCTGTTAACTGAACCCGATCAAGCGATTCCTTCGCTACTGCTGCTAACTGAAGCCGGTCGATGTTGCCTCTGGATGAACAGTGAGCGTTGTGAGGGGGTTTGGATGAACAGCTCCCGGTGGGGGTGGATGAACAGGACCCCGTGGTGTTGCCTCTGGATGAACAGGACCCCGATCGATCGAGCCGGTTGGGGGTGGATGAGCAGGACCCCATGGAGGGCTGGATGAACAGGACCACCCCGTGGAGGGCAGGATGAACAGTAGAAGGTGCAGGGCAGGATGAATAGTAGCCCATGGAGGGGTGGTTGAACAGGAGCCCGTGGAGAGGGCTGGTTGAACAGTAGCCGGTGGAGTAGCATGCGGTGGAGGCTAGATGAACAGGAGCCCGTGGATGAACAGTCGCAGGTGGAGGCTGGAGGAGGTCGACGGTGGATGAACAGTAGCTCGTGGAGGCTGGAGGGGGTCGACCGTGGAGATGAACAGTATCCCGTGGAGTCCCGTTTTGTGTTACGCCACACCCCTCCCGATGAACAGGACCCCCATTTCGACCGTAGCGCTCCAACACAAGTCCGTTTCCTCTGTTTTGCGGTACGCCACACCCCTCCTGATGAACAGGACCCCCGTTTCGACCGTAGGAGGTCCGTTTCCTCCGTTTGGCGGTACGCCAGACCCCTCCCAATCAACAGGTCCCATTTTGAACGTGGTCGGTCGAACACAAGGTCGTTTCCTCCGTAATGCGGTACGCCGGGCCTTGTTTCCATCGCCTGTTCCGTCCAAGCCCTCCCGATGAACACGACGCATTCCGTTGCCTCCCCAAGAACACCACGCATTCCGTTGCCTCCCCATGAACAAGACGCATTCCGTTGCCTCCCCATGAACACGACGAGACGCTGTTTCTCCGTTCCGACCCAGCCATGTACACGAGCCCTAGCCATACGTATGCGCGAGTAGGCATTCGAGACCCCGCCCATATGTACACATACGTGGCCGTATTTTCTTTCTTGCACCCTAGCCGCTATACATATGTGTACATGCTACGTGCGCGCCTCTACTATGACACGTGCGCGCCTCTACATCCACCAGTATATATGTACGTACACGTTCGCGACCAGAATGACAACGCTACGTACGCTTCGACCGGGTGGGTCCCGACTGTCAGGCACTTCCTTGCGTGCGAAGATGTAGCTGGTGGGTCCCAGCAGTCAGGGGCAAACATTTTTTTAATGAAATACGGTGGCCCATCCGGTGGGTCCCCGCTGTCAGGTGGAGGAATAATTATTTTGCACGTAATAAGGAGGCACTTCCTTGCTGCGGCCATGGACCCAGCTGTCAGCCTCTCCATGTACAGTCCACGTCCGATGGAAGCCGTTCCTTGACCACGTTGACCACGCCGCACCGAGAGCACCAGGGCGGTGGACGGCGGCGAGGCCTAGGAAGGGGACGACGCAGAGCCGGGGAAGACGCGGCAGTGGATGCCCACGCATAGAGGAGTACGAGGGTTCACTGGTTCGCTGCGGTGTGAGGCTGCCATCGCCGCAGAATAACAGGGGGTGTGGGTGAGTAGAGGGATGGCCTGGCCTGCGGTGGGAGTAGTAGGGGGCGGTGAGGCCTCCGCCGCATCGCAGCCGGCCATGGGAGGCAGGAGCACGAGGCACGACCGGCGCTGGTTTGGGCGGCTAGAGCAAGAAGACCAAAGGTTGAAGAAGCACTACGGCCATTGGATGGACATCGTACAGTCACTGGAGCTAGAATCGTGCATATTGACTAAGTTGACAAAGCCCTCCGTCCCCATCAACTTAGTAGGCCCACAAGTCAGCCTCCCACCAAGGTGGGTCCCAGCTAGCAGGGGGTATTCATTTTTTGTGTGTAATAAGGAGGCACTTCCGGTGGGTCCGAGCTGACAGCAGGGGGAACGTTTTTTTCACGAAATACGGTGGCCCGTCGGGTGGGTCCCAGCAGTCAGGGGCAAACGTTTTTTTCGCGATATACTGGTTGGTGTCCGGTGGGTCCCTGCTGTAAGGTGGAGGAATAATTATTTTCCGCGTAATAAGGAGGCACTTCCTTGCGGCTGCCATGGACCCAGCTGTTAGCCTCTCCACGTACAGTATTCTTCCGATGGAATTCGGTCGTTGACCACATTGACCACGCCGCGCCGACAGCACCACGGCGGTGGACTACGGCGAGGCCTAGGAAGGGGATGAGGTGGAGCCGGGGAAGACACGGTAGTGGATGCCCACGCGGAGAGGAGTACGAGGGTTCACTGGTTCGGCTGCGCTGCCATCGCCGCAGAATAATAGGGGGTGTGGGTGAGTGGAGTGGAAGGATGGCCTGGCCAGCGGTGGGAGTAGTATGGGGGCGGTGAGGCGACCGCGGCGGCACAACCGGCCACGGGAGGCAGGAGCAGGCGTCACGACCGGCGCTGCTTTGGGCGGCTGGAGCAAGAAGACCACAGGATGTAGAAGCACTACGGCCGTTGGATGGACATCGTATGGTCAGTCGAGCTAGAATCGTGCATATTGACTAAGTTGACAAAGCCCTTCGTCCCCGTCAACTTAGTAGGCCCACTATACTGGGTCCCAGCTAGCAAGGGGAGTATTCATTTTTTGTGCGTAATAAGGAGGCACTTCCTTGCGTGCGAAGATATAGCTGGTGGGTCCGAGCTGTCAGCGGCGGTAATGTTTTTTCGCGAAATACAGAGGCCGTTTCGGTGCGTCCCAGATGTCAGGTGGAGGAAATCATTATTTTGCGCGTAATAAGGAGGCATTTCCTTGCGTGCGGCCGTGGACCCAGCGGTCTGCCTCTCCACATACAGTCCACTTCAGATGCATGTCGGTCGTTGACCACGCCATGCCGAGAGCACCAGGGCGGTGGACGACAGTGAGGGCTAGGAAGGGAACGACACGGAGGCAGGGAAGACTCGGCCGTTGTTTTTGTTTCCCACGCGGAGAGGAGTACGACTGTACGAGGGTTTACTGGTTCGTCTGCCGTCACTGGAAAATAACATCATGTGTGGGTGATTAGAGGGATGGCTAGGCCAGTGATGGGAGTATGGTGGGGCGGTGAGGCCTGCGCGGCAGCACAGCCGGCCTCGGGGAGGAGGGAGCAGGCAGTCCTGCCGGCGCTTGTTTGAGCGGCTGGAGCAGGAAGAGCGGAGATTGAAGAAGCATGACGGCCGTTGGATGGACATTTAGGGAGTCCTGGATTAGGGGGTGTTCGGATAGCCAGACTATACCTTCGGCCGGACTCCTGGACTATGAAGATACAAGATTGAAGACTACGTCCCATGTCTGGAAGGGACTTTCCTTGGCGTGGAAGGCAAGCTTGGCGATACGGATATTTAGATCTCCTACCATTGTAACCAACTATATGTAAGCCTAACCCTATCTGGTAATATATAAACCAGAGGGTTTTAGTCCGTAGGACAAGATACACATCAACAATCATACCATAGGCTAGCTTCTAGGGTTTAGCCTCCTCGATCTCGTGGTAGATCTACTCTTGTACTACCCATATCATCAATATTAATCAAGTAGGACGTAGGGTTTTACCTCCATCGAGAGGGCCCGAACCTGGGTAAAACTTCGTGTCCCTTGCCTCCTGTTACCATCCAGCCTAGACGCATAGTTCGGGACCCCCTACCCGAGATCCGCCGGTTTGACACCGACATTGGTGCTTTCATTGAGAGTTTCTCTGTGTCGTCGCCATCAGGCTCGATGGCTCCTACGATCATCGATAGCGATGCAGTCCAGGGTGAGACCTTCCTCCCCGGACAGATCTTCGTCTTCGGCGGCTTCACACAGCGGGCCAATTCACTTGGCCATCTGGAGCAGATCAAAAGCTACGCCCCTGGCCGCCAGGTCAGATTTGGAAGTTTAAACTACACGGCTGACATCCGCGGGGACTTGATCTTCGACGGATTCGAGCCACTGCCGAGCGCGCCGCACTGTCCCGACGAGCATGATCTAGCTTTGCCGCCGAACAGTGCCCTGGAGGCCGTTGGGGAACGTAGCAGAAATTCAAAATTTTCTACGCATCACCAAGATCAATCTATGGAGTAATCTAGCAACAAGGGGAAGGAGAGAGCATCTACATACCCTTGTAGATCGCTAAGCGGAAGCGTTCAAGTGAACAGGGTTGAAGGAGTCGTACTCGTCGTGATCCAAATCACCAGAGATCCTAGTGCCGAACGGACGGCACCTCCGTGTTCAACACACGTATAGCCTAGTGACGTCTCCTACGCCTTGATCCAGCAAGGGGAGAAGGAGAGGTTGGGGAAGACTCCATCCAGCAGCAACACGACGGCGTGGTTGTGGTCGAGGAGCGTGGTACTCCAGCAGGGCTTCTCCAAGCACCGCGAGATATGAGGAGAAAGAGAGGTAGGGCTGCGCGAGGGAGAGGTCAAGAACTCATGTGTGTTGGGCAGCCCAAACCTCAAGTATATATAGGGGGAGGGGAGGGGCTGCGCCCCCACCTAGGGTTCCCTCCCTAGGGGTGGCGGCAGCCCCCAGATCCCATCTGGGTAGCGGCCACAAGGGGGAGAGGGGGAGGCACACCTGGGGTGGGCCTTACGGCCCATCTGCCCTAGGGTTTGCCCCCCCTTCCCTCTTGGAGGCGCCTTGGGCCCTTGTGGGGGGGGGGCGCACCAGCCCACCTAGGGCTGGTCCCCTCCCACACTTGGCCCATGTAGCCCTCCGGGGCTTGTGGCCCCACTTGCTGGACCCCCGGGACCATCCCGGTGGTCCCGGTACGTTACCGATAAACCCCGAAACTTTTCTGGCGACCAAAACAGGACTTCCCATATATAAATCTTTACCTCCGGACCATTCCGGAACTCCTCGTGATGTCCGGGATCTCATCCGGGACTCCGAACAATATTCGGTAACCACGTATATCTATTCCCTATAACCCTAGCGTCATCGAACCTTAAGTGTGTAGACCCTACGGGTTCGGGAAACATGCAGACATGACCGAGATAACTCTCTGGTCAATAACCAATAGCGGGATCTGGATACCCATGTTGGCTCCCACATGCTCCTCGATGATCTCATCGGATGAACCACGATGTCATGGACTTAATCAATCCCGTATACAATTCCCTTTGTCTAGCGGTACGATACTTGCCCGAGATTCGATCGTCGGTATCCCGATACCTTGTTCAATCTCGTTACCGGCAACTCTCTTTACTCGTTCCGTAACACATCATCCCGTGATCAACTCCTTGATCACATTGTGCACATTATGATGATGTCCTACCAAGTGGGCCCAGAGATACCTCTCCGTTTACACGGAGTGACAAATCCCAGTCTCGATTCGTGCCAACCCAACAGACACTTTCGGAGATACCTGTAGTGTACCTTTATAGCCACCCAGTTACGTTGTGACATTTGGCACACCCAAAGCACTCCTACGGTATCCGGGAGTTGCACAATCTCATGGTCTAAGGAAATGATACTTGACATTAGAAAAGCTTTAGCATACGAACTACATGATCTTGTGCTAGGCTTAGGATTGGGTCTTGTCCATCACATCATTCTCCTAATGATGTGATCCCGTTATCAATGACATCCAATGTCCATGGTCAGGAAACCGTAACCATCTATTGATCAACGAGCTAGTCAACTAGAGGCTTACTAGGGACATGGCGTTGTCTATGTATCCACACATGTATCTGAGTTTCCTATCAATACAATTCTAGCCTGGATAATAAACGATTATCATGAACAAGGAAATATAATAATAATCTATTTATTATTGCCTCTAGGGCATATTTCCAACATAGGACGAACCCGCATCGGCTCTGATCCTTAATTCGGAGCTAACTACGCCGATCGAGGATGGGTGGTTGGCGCCGCCTCGGGGGCTGCGATGCCAACGGCGATTGAGCCGAACACCAGCCCCATACTCTGCGAGACTCGTGACTCCAAGGAGCCAGACTCCTCTCCGGACTCCGAACACTCCGCGCCCCTGCCAATCGAATCCGATTGGGCGCCGATCATGGAGTTCACTATCGTGGGCATATTTCAGCACTCGCCTTTTGGCGATATTCTGAAGACACTAAAGTCTCTCTCTTTATCAGGAGAGCCCTGGCCGGACTACGGCCAGCAAGGTTGGGATTCGGACGATGAAGAAATTCAAAGCCCACCCACCACCCACTTTGTAGCCACTGTCGACGACTTAACCGACATGCTCGACTTCGACTCCGAAGACATCGACGGTATGGATGCCGATGAAGGAGATGATGAAGAACCAGCGCTTACTAGGCCCTGGAAAGCCACCTTGTCGTATGCATATACATGGTGGACACCCCAAAAGAGGGAGATGGCGATGGAACAGCGGAGGATGACCCCTCCAAGAAACAGCCTAAGCGCCGACGTCAGCGGCGCCGCTCAAAATCCCACCAAAACAAACACGGTGATTCTAGCACGTGAGATAATAATACTCCGAAAAGCGCCGAAGAAAACCCCCTCCAGCAAGATTTAGCACAGGAGGATGGAGAAACCAGCCCTCATGAGAGAGCGGCAGGCAGAGAGGTCGAGGACGATAATTATATGCCTCCCTCCGAAGACGAGGCAAGCCTCGACGACAACGAATTCATCGCGCCAAAGGATCCCATCGAGCAAGAGCGTTTTCAACGCAAGCTTATGGCCACGGCAAGAAGCCTCAAGAAAAAACAGCAACAGCTTAGAGCTGATCAAGATTTGCTAGTCGACAGATGGACTGAAGTCCTTGTAGCCGAAGAGCATAAACTCGAACGCCCCTCCAAGAGCTAGCCAAAGCGCAAGTTGCTACCCCAATTAGAGGAGGAAGCACTTGATGCGGCCGACCGGCCACCTCGCGGCCGCGACAGAGAGGCCTCTCGGCCCTCCACTCAAGCCGCACCCCATACCAAGGCACGGGAATATGCGCCCGACTTACGAGATATGTTCGAGGACAAGGCAAGGCAAACAAGATCGATCTACAGATCGCGTGGGTGCCCCACGGCTCGAGACAGCAACCGTCACGCCAGCCACAAATTCGGTAGGGCCGAACACAGTAGACAAAGCTCATTGGAGCTACGTCATGATATAGCCCAGTACAGAGGCGCCGCACACCCACTCTGCTTTATAGACGAAATAATGGATCATCAAATCCCCGAGGGTTTCAAACCCGTAAACATCGAATCATATGATGGCACAACAGATCCTGCGATATGGATCGAGGATTATCTCCTTCATATCCACATGGCCCGCACCGATGATTTCCACGCCATCAAATACCTCCCACTCAAGCTTAAAGGACCAGCTCGGCATTGGCTTAACAGCTTACCAACAGGATCAATCAGCTGTTGGGAGGACCTGGAAGCCGCATTCCTCGACAATTTCTAGGGCACTTATGTGTGACCCCCAGACGCCGATGACCTAAGTCACGTAATTCAGCAGCCAGATGAATCGGCCAGGCAATTCTGGACACGGTTCCTAACAAAGAAAAATCAAATAGTCGACTGTCCGGACGCTGAGGCCCTAGTAGCCTTCAAGCACAATATCCGTGATGAGTGGCTGGCCCGGCACCTTGGACAGGAAAAGCCGAAATCTATGGCAGCAGTCACGACACTCATGACCCGCTTCTGCGCGGGAGAAGACAGCTGGCTTGCTCGTAGCAACAATATAACCAAGAACCCTGGTAATTCGGACACCAGGGAGAGTAGTGGCAGGTTGCGTCGCAACAAATAGAAGCGCCGCATGAACAGCGACAATGCAGATGATACGGCAGTTAATGCCGGATTCAGAGGCTCTAAATCCGGTCAACGGAAAAAGCCATTCAAAAGGAATCCTAGGGGCCCGTCTAGTTTGGACCGAATACTCGACCGTTTATGCCAGATACATGGCACCCCTGAAAAGCCGGCCAATCACAGCAACAGGGATTGTTGGGTGTTCAAGCAGGCAGGCACGTTAAACGCCGAAAAGGAAGACAAGGGGCTACATAGCGATGATGACAAGGAACCCCGGCCGCCGAACAACAGGGGACAGAAGGGTTTTCCCCCACAAGTGCGGACGGTGAACATGATATACGCAACCCACATCCCCAAGAGGGAGCGGAAGCGCGCGTTAAGGGACGTATACGCGATAGAGCCAGTCGCCCCAAAGTTATGGTCCTCCTGCCCGATCACCTTTGATCGAAGGGACCACCCCACTAGCACCCGTCACGGTGGCTTCGCCGCATTGGTTCTAGACCCAATTATTGACGGATTTTATCTCACTAGAGTCCTTATGGACGGCGGCGGCAGCCTGAACCTGCTTTACCAGGATACAGTGCGGAAAATGGGCATAGATACCTCAAGGATTAAGCCCACCAAAACGACCTTTAAAGGCGCAATACCAGGTGTAGAGGCCAACTGTACAGGCTCAGTCACACTTGAAGTGGTCTTCGGATCTCCGGATAATTTCCGAAGCGAGGAGTTAATCTTCGACATAGTCCCGTTTCACAGTGGTTATCACGCACTGCTCGGGCGAACCGCATTCGCTAAGTTCAATGCGGTACCGCATTACGCATACCTTAAGCTCAAGATGTCAGGCCCTCGAGGAGTAATTACGGTCAATGGAAACACCGAACGCTCCCTCCGAACGGAGGAGCACACGGTGGCCCTTGCAGCGGAAATACAAAGCAGCCTCTCCAGGCATTTCTCCAGTCCGACCACTAAATGACCAGACACCGTCAAGCGCGCCCGGAGTAACCTACAACAAGACCGCCTGGCAGGATCCGAGCAGGCGTAGCAATGCGGCCCCAACCCCAACCCTCGCAAAAAGGCGACATCAATACTTCGCGTACATAACTACGCTCTAGATATACCATGGGCACAGGGGGAGGAGCACCATCACGGCACGCCCAAAACACGGCTTCAACCGTACCAGGGGCTACCGATTTTTTAATTTTCTCTTACTTTCAGGACTCCACTCTTCGGAAGGCCTGTTCGGCAGTTCAATTGCCGCACAAACGATGCAAGAACTAGGGAAGCAGACAAGCCACGCCGCATTATGGAACTCCCAAGTGGTCTCTGTCACGAGCAGTATACCTGTTTCGCTTATTATTCCGTAGCTTGCCCCTGGAGCGGACATGTTACATAGTCTAACCTTTTGCTTATCGCATTATTTGTATCGTTCTACTTTGATCGCAGCTCTTTTTAATAAACAATGCATAGCTTTTCTCTATTTTTGTATTACTCTTTTTTTATATTTATATATGTTCCTTAACGACATGTTGCACCCGTACACTTTGGTACAGCCAAAATACGCCAGGGGCTTCAATACCCCTCAACATGGTGTGAGAAGTCCAAACACTTTAACAAGTGCGGCACCCCAAACTTATAGCATTATACGCATCGGCTCCGAATCATGTCTTGGGTCAATAGTTGGGTTTGCCCGGCTCCGATGTTTTGGTGCCTTACGTTCCGCTATATCAGCTAAGGTAGCACTAGCAGAACCACTGCGATTGTGCCCCGGTTGAGCTAGGTCGAGCACCTCGGTGGAGAAAGCTAAAACTGACCGTCATGATGAGGCGAGAGCTGGTCGCTGTTTGAGAGGTCTTTTCGAGTCCTTAAAGACTTATGCCGCTTAGGGCGAGGAGCCGGCTCTATCCGGCCAAGGCATGGGTAGCGCCCCGAACTCGGTCTTCCGAATACCAGGGGCTTTGCCGAAATTTAAAATTATAGAATTCTATGGCTAAGTGAGAGTGTTCACACATTATAGTCCGATTGCCTTGTTCGTTGGGCTGAGCGCCTCCCTTGAAGGACCCAAACATGGGAAAAAGAGCCCTCAGGTTTATCCCCAAACACCCCAGCACTAGCGGCACGGGGGCAGAAGCCGACGACTCGCCATCTCTCAGAATTGATAAACAGCCGCACAGAAGGTAATATTTTAAATTCAAACAGCATTGCTTAAGCACATATGAACAAGTTTTCAGCGCACAGGACAAAACAAGCGAGTTTTACTCAAAAATTACATCCATAGAACATTCATCCGCCACAAGGCGGGCACCCTTCAGAACATCCTTATAATAATTCTCGGGCTTGTGATGCTCTTTCCCCGGCGGTGGCCCGTCCTTCACAAGCTTCTCAGCATCCAGCTTGACCCAGTGCACCTTCGCACGGGCTGAGCCTCACCAGGCCACAACCGAACTATGAGGCCCTTCATGGCCTGTTCGGCCGCCTTGTGGAGCTCGACCAGTTGCTTCAACTGGTCGCTCAGGGGCACGGGGTGTCTGGCCTCAGCATACTGAGACCAGAACACCTTCTCCATCGAGCTGCCCTCCTTGGCTCGATAGAATGCGGCGGCATCAGATATACTCCTTGGAAGATCTACGAACGCGCCTAGAGAACTCCGGATTCAGGTAAGTAACAAGTAACTCACGCTTATGTGTTTACTTTGCATAAAGAATGCCTTACCCGCCTCTATCTTCTCCACCTCATCCAACTCCTGGAGGGACTTCTGGGATTCGGCCTTGGAAGACTTGGCACTTTCAGTAGCCGCCGCGAGCTCGGACGCTCGCGTCCTTGAGTCACGCTCCAAACTCTCATGTTTTTCCATGAGAGCCTGGAGCTCTTGCCGCACCTTGCCAACCTCGGCCTCATACTTTTTTCGCTCAGTGCGCTCGGCAGCCGACCTCTTCTCGACCTCGAGTAGCGCTTGCTTCAGGGTCGCCACCTCAGACGTGGCCCCTACAATAGCCACGATACTCCTGTCATTTTTCGCAATTGCACCTTTTTATACACATTTATACAAGGTATTTCTTACCTTCACTGTCCTCGAGCTGCTTCTTGGCACGTCCGAGCTCTTGCTCGGACCGCTCGAGGTCCTGCTTTAGCAGGTCCACTTCCGCAGTCAGTGCAGCGGACGCCAGCAGGGAAGCCTGCACACGCATATTGACTTATTTTTGTTAGACTCCTGTGAATTTTATTTGATCCTCTATTCGGCTTTCCTTCCCGAACGCCAAACAGAGCATCAGGGGCTACTGTATATGCGGTAATGTTATTTACACATTCTTTACTTACCTCAAAGCCTGTTAAAAGGCTTGTACAAGCTTCAGTCAGTCCGCTCTTGGCGGACTGAACCTTCTGGACCACCGCACTCATAATAGTGCGGTGCCCCTCGTCGATGGAGGCGCCTTGGAGCGCCTCCAATAGATTGCCCAGCGCCTCCGGTTGGACGGAGGTCACTGGCACGGCGGGCTTTCTCCTCTTGGAAGGAGGTCCCCCGTCGGACTCTGGAACCTTTGAAGGTTCCGGAGCGGTGTCCGGCCTAGGGCCGGACTTGGAGCCCTGGGGGGTTTCGTCCCCTTTACTCCTAGAGTCCGGGAGGTTGCCTTGCGGCGCCTCCAGGACCACCTCCTCTCAGATTGGAACCTGTTGGGACAACACTTCGGTGTCGTCCGTAGGGCGGGGGAGGAAGCCATCGGAAGCGAGTTCACCTCCGACGAGTCCAGTGATCTGCTCGATGACACGTCGAGCTGGTCTTTGGGGGGGCTGCATAAACATATTCAACATAAGGGAAAGCGGTGCAATAAACGAATACTATGAAATCACTCCGGTATCCGGATACTTACGATTTCGCCAGGGGCTTCGCCCTAGGCAGCCACTCCTCTTCACCATCGTCGGTGTTGGTGGAGTAGTCCAGAGGAGGGGTTCTTCCTCCCCAGTTGGGGCGGCCTTCCTTTTCTTCCCTTCCCCCGCTGGAGGGGGAGGGGTCTCTTCTTGCTCCTCCTCATCTTCGTGGGAGGAATGCGTCTTGGATTTGTCGGATGATGAATCCGACACCTCTGGGCGTCGGGCACTCTTTCGAGTCCCCGTGGCCTTCTTCTTGGCCTTCTTCTCCGGCACCACATAGGGTGCCGGAACCAGCAGCTTCGCCAATTGAGCGTCCGCTGGGCCTTCGGGCAAAGGAGCTGGACAATTGATCTGTCCGGACGTCACCTGCCAATCCTGTCAAAGGAAAGGGAGCTTAGATCCCGCATGGAGTCAAACTATGAATCACTGATACACTGTAAAAGGAAAAACAGCTTACCGCAAGAGCGTGACGCTGTGCACTGAATCCGTGATCCTCAGTAGCGGATGCGGGAGCCACGGCGCCCTTGAAAAGCACCTTCCAGGCATCTTCGTACATCGTGTCGAAGAGCCTGCTCAAAGTTTGGTGTCGCGCCGGGTCGAACTCCCACAGGTTGAAAGCTAGTTGTTGGCACGGGAGGATCAAGCGGATGAGCATAACCTGGACTACATTGACAAGTTTGAGCTTCATGTCCACCAGGGTTTTAATGCATGTTTGGAGTCTGGTCAGCTCTCCTTTTTTACCCTCCGACAGGCCCGTCTCTTTCCAGGACATGAGCCGCGTTGGGGTCCGGACCGGAACTCAGGGGGTGCGACCCATTCGGCGTCGCGCGGCTCGGTGATGTAAAACCACCCCGATTGCCACCCCTTCAGGGTCTCCACAAAGGAGCCCTCGAGCCATAGGACGTTGGCCATCCTGCCCACCATGGCGCCTCAGCACTCCACCTGGTTGCCGCGCACCACCTTCGGCTTGATGTTGAAGGTCTTGAGCCATAGGCCGAAATGGGGGCGGATGCGGAGGAAAGCCTCGCACACGACGATAAACGCCGAGATGTTGAGGACAAAATTCGGGGCCAGATCGTGGAAATCTAGGCCATAGTAGAACATGAGCCCCGGACAAATGGATGGAGAGGAAAACCCAGTCCGCGGAGGAAATGGGGGAGGAACACCACCCTCTCTTGGGGCCTTGGGGTGGGGATGAGCTGCCCCTTTTTGGGGAGCCGATGCACGATGTCGTTAGATAGGTATCCGGCCTTCCTCAGCTTTTTGATATGTCCCTCCGTGATGGAGGAGACCATCCACTTGCCTCTCGCTCCGGACATGGCTGGAGAAGGTTGAGGTGAGGAGTGCGGACTTGGGCGCTGGAGCTCGAGTGCGCAAGAATGGATAGGCAAAGGAGATAAGCGAGTTTTACCAGGCCCACGCCCGTATTGATGAGAATCCCGGAATAAGGGGACACGATCTCTGCTTTAACAAGACGTGCCAAGGAAACCGCCTCGCATAACGCGCTGAGATGGGACAGTAAAACGGTTCGAATAAAAGCTTGGCCGTGGTGTGTTGCACCACGGAATACGTCAGCAGATTAGATTTGTGTAAATATTATTCTCTCTATGGCAATGTGTGGAAAACTTATTTTGCAGAGCCGGACACTACCTTTGTGTTCAAAATCTTCTATGAAGTACTTGGAGGAGGAACCCGCCTTGCAATGCCGAAGACGATTTGTGCGCCGGACTCGTCGTCATTTAAGCCTGGTTCAGGGGCTACTGAGGGAGTCCTGGATTAGGGGGTGTTCGGATAGCCGGACTATACCTTCGGCCGGACTCCTGGACTATGAAGATACAAGATTGAAGACTTCGTCCCGTGTCCGGAAGGGACTTTCCTTGGCGTGGAAGGCAAGCTTGGCGATACGGATATTTAGATCTCCTACCATTGTAACCGACTCTATGTAAGCCTAACCCTATCCGGTGTCTATATAAACCGGAGGATTATAGTCCGTAGGACAAGATACACATCAACAATCATACCATAGGCTAGCTTCTAGGGTTTAGCCTCCTCGATCTCGTGGTAGATCTACTCTTCTACTACCCATATCATCAATATTAATCAAGCAGGATGTAGGGTTTTACCTCCATCGAGAGGGCCCGAACCTGGGTAAAACTTCGTGTCCCTTGCCTCCTGTTACCATCCAGCCTAGACGCACAATTCGGGACACCCTACCCGAGATCTGCCGGTTTTGACACCGACAGACATCCAACAGTATACAGGCCATCTGTGGAAAGCCTTAAATCTGTGTAAAACAGCATACAACCCATCTGCCATTATTTCAAATAATTTATAGCCCATTTGCTAATTCTTACGGGTTTTTTGGAGCCCATATTCTTTATGTTAGCATTACAGCCCATATTGTGTCCACGGTTAAAAAATTATACGAAATTTTGCATATGTCGATGCGGTCCGAACTGTTTTTAATCCCGAAATTTCGAGTCACATTCAAACTGATTTTAAAAATAAATGTATATCAATATAAAATCCAATAAATTGTCCATGCATAAAAATCAATGCAATTTAAAATCTCAAAATGAAAAAAAGATATTTGAAAATAATTGCCGGTTTGTTGTGTTTTAAAAATGTACAGCCCATTTCTCATTACTGATAGGCCATTTTCTCGGCCAGCCCAATGAAACTCTCCTCGTCTTGAAAGATTTGCAGCCCAACAGGCCTGATAAAGGGACTTACTTGACAAATCAAAAAAGAACTGGGCTAGCCATTTTCAGAAAGAAAAAAAAACTACTGGGCTGGTCTGTGGTAAACATAAAAGAAAAGGCTGTCTAGACAGGCCAGAGTGTCTCGCACAACCCAGTTGACACCCTGCTTCTGTCTCAAAAACAAATTAGATAAATGCCACTCCAATTATGGCGATTCATAAAAATGCAACTGCAATTTCCAAACTTTGAAAAATGCCACTGCAATTTTTGCAAACTTTGAAAAACGCCACTGCAGTTTGCAAACTTTGAAAAACGCCACTAGAAGTGGCATGAAATGGCATTTTTCAAAGTTTGGAAATTGCTGTGGCATTTCTCGGATACACCAGATTTGGAATGGCATTTATCAAATTAACTCAAAACAAAAATAACTGGGCGAGGTACTAGGTCCCTGGTGTCGGCCGCTCATTGTGCAATTCTCTTGTTTATTGACTACGTTGACAATGGCATGGGACCCAGATGTCATAAATCAACTAGGAGGAGCCATTTTTTATTGGCTTGAAATAAGGAGGCACTTGCTTGCGTACTGCCATGACCTTGGCGGGTCCCTGCTGTCATCCTCTCCACGTACAGTACCAGTTAGTCGTGCTTCAAAACTGATCGGCACGCCATTAAAAAAAATAAAGGTCGATAACTAATGCAGCACCTCGGGCCAACGCGGCCAGATCGCATTTTGCATGAGAAATTATACACCATGTTTTGTTGACATGTGGTCCCGTTCCAACATATCAGTGAGACGACGGGGAGTAGTAGGAGTATTTCCAAACGGACATGTAGGCCGGGGCGCGTCTTCGTGAACCATGGCAAACTCGCAACCGTCCACAGACTCTTCTCCTTTTTCGCTCGATTTGGAACTGTTGCCGCACGCTCTTCCTCTCCCTCCTCCATTTTCCTTCAGCCCTTCACCCTTTCTTCTGCCATTGTTCGATCGTCTTCTCCATGGAGGGAACAGGCCGGAAACGACCCCGTTATTCTTGCCCCGATATGAAAGATGACGTGGTGGAGGAACTCATTGATCGGTGTGACGTCATCACCTCGGCTAGCATGGCAGGTTCGTTGAAGCCCATTCTCGACTCAAGTAATAACATCATTACAAAGAACCCAAGAGTCAAGGAGCGGTTTGATCTCCCCTATCTTCTTCGTCGTGACCCTGATGACTGGCGGCGGCACGACGGAGGCCTCGCCCTGTGCCAGTTGATGCCGCTTGATAATGATACGTATGATGTTAAGATGCCATCGTTTGAGGGCAAAGCTTGGGCGGGCGCACATGGAGATTGGGTTGTTTACATTGGGTCCAACTGCGAGTGGGAACTTGTGAATGTGTAAACTCGTCACCGGGTTCCACTTCCAAAAATCACAGCACACTGCCCAGAGGTTGAGCACATCGGTAATGTACGCACGTTCATGTACGATCATGGTGACTGTCTTCTACGGAAGATAGCAATTTGTCGAGTTCCCAGCCGCTCTTGGAATTACAACAACTATCAAGTTGTTGCTATCTTCGACAAGCTTGTTGCCGTCCTTCGTGGTTCGACTCGATGGATATTGCTCAAAAATTAGTTTCTGTACACGGATGAGTACTGTGATGCAATTCAATATGAGGGCCTTGTGTTTGCTGCCACCACTCGTGGCACAATTTTTGCATGGCATCCTAGTAGTTTCGGTATGTTTGTCTTCCACCATAATTATAATTGTTTCATCCACATGCATGCGGGTTAGCAAGTTTCCCTTTACTAATTAACCTTCTTCTTGTTTTTCCAAGGTCCTGTGAACATCCCACCACCTATACTTGAAAATTTTTATAACCAAGGGTGAGATGCCGATGGTGATGATCACGAGCAGCACCCATATACTCTGTGGCTCCTGGCAACTAATTCCGATGGAACCTCTTCTGGTGTGTATATAGCCCACTGATGATGTTACTGCTAAGGAAGCAGGTGTCTCCCATGGTCGCACTCTCCGGACCTATTCCAACACCCGTTGCATGGTATTCCGGCTGGATACCAGTGTGCTAGCGCCAACTCCTTATCCCTGGCACAAAATTGATAGTCTTGGAGAAAACTCGCTCTTCCTTGGACAAAACTATCCGATGATGGTGAAAGGCCATCAAACTGTTGTTAACACATTTATGAGAAGCAACTGTGTCTATACCTCGGACATTTGGGTGGTTCCCTACCCTGGTACTGATATAGTAGGCCACTTCAGCCTGGATGGTCGGTCCTGCGTTGGGCTCCAGATCAACAACGGATGGCCCATCCCACAGAATCACTTGTGGTTCAAAGCAAGCGTTTCCAACGCCGCGGAATGGTTGAGTTGAAGTTCATTTCATGGCTTGTTATTTGTTGTGTGGTGAAAATTTTAGTATTTATAATGTATCCTCGTTGTCGATGTGGGTTGATGACCTATTGTATGTAATAAAATGATATGCCTGTGATAAACTTACTAAATTTATGAATGGCTTTCGAGTCGCTTCTCTAAATTTGTACTAGCTTCACATGCTTCGCACGTCGGGCGGGTGTTTTTACTGTAGCCATATGTTAATGTGTTCGTTGTACGTAACAAGCACCTCGAATCCTCGACACTAGTATACTATATACTAGTAGGAGTAAGTAGTAGGAGTAGTAGGGTGGCATGGGCCAGAACAAGCATTCACGTCCAGGAGTACGGCACACGCCACCACCACGACATCCATCAGACACCATATTATTTCTTAGAGTCCGTGCTAGAGAAATCTCTTCAACCTCATTGTTTCTCTAACTTCAGCCATCGCGCGGCGGGCGAGGTGGGGGTTTGCCGATGGTTGGTTTCCTTAACTGCGGTCCCACTTGTAAGGCCAACTCCAACGCACGACCCCAAACGCACCTCCATTTTGCATGAACTCCAATGATAATTTTGACTAGAAAAGCAAGACCAAAGAAAACAAGAACCACAAGAATACATTTTACTACTCCTGTAAGTTGGATTAGTGCCTTCTCGATGCATTCATTGTTGATCTGCGGAGGCTCGATCTTGCGTCTGTGCTAGCTAAAAGTGATAGAACATCTACTAAATTGTGTTCTATCAATATATGGATGTACTCTTCTTCCCAATACAAAAACTTGCATCCATTCTACTCCCTCCGTTGCACAATACATGCCTTCTATTTCTCAAAATATATATGTATCTAGACATGTCTTAGTATATAGGTACATCCATTTTTGGACAAATGGAAGTCAAGTATTTTGGAATGGAGGGAGTACACAATAAAAATTTTAAGTTAGCACAACTAGTCTAATCCGAGAGCAGAACCGAAGATCTGGTCGGGTTCTTCCTCCTTTTGCCGACACGTGGGACATCCAGCATCCAAGTCGTGCCATGAAAGAAAATAGAGTGGTAGTTGAAGCCACGAGATGTGCATCTTGGGTTAAAATGTAAATAGAATCTTACTACTCTTGAGTAACTCCAAAAGCGGCCACCGAAGATCTTTATTGGATTTGTTTTTCATCACCAGCACGTCGAGGTGAAAGATGTGCAGGTTTTCACTGACATGTGGGGCCGCATGTGAGCAAACAGACGATGGGCTCTGCGTGTTCGCTGGCTGGCTTAGAAGAGCGATAGAGGAGGGCTGAGCACGGACTGTAGGAAATTTGTTCTGCGTACCTCGATATAGGCTCGATATAGTGGGGTGGCATGGGCCATAACTAGCATTCACGTCTAGCAGTACGGCACACGCCACCCACACGAGTCCCATCCGACACCAATTTTCTTGGAGTCCGTGCTACAGCCATCTCTTCTCCCTCCTATTTTCTCAGCCATCGTGCGGTGGGCGGGGTGGGGGTTTGCCGATAGTCGGTTTGCTCAACTGTCGTCCTACTTGTAAGTGAAAATGCAACACCGCATGCATTCCCGCTTGAGCGGCGTGCCGGACCAACCATGTGGGGGTGCGACGCAAACACGGCAGGCTTTTCCTTTTGAACTCGTAACTTGTAAAATTTGGTTCTGCTCCATGGCGCGGCCGATAGATAGAAAATAACGATTTTGCCTAGAGTAATGAGAAGTTTGGTTTTGGCGCCGTTCATGCATGGAGTACGTACGAAAATTATGAAGTTGATGCGAAAGGTAAGATAATTACTGTAGTATCATATACTACTACATGGATTTGACGGAAAGATAAAAATACATACAGATCCTTCAACGTTCAACGACATCCTCATGCCCTAGTGCGCCGGGTCACCAACCGACGTATGAGGAGCAGCGACATTGGCGGCGAGCTCAACGTGCTTCTGAACAGTGCCGTCCAAGGTTGCCATGTGCTCCAAGAAGGCCAGCGTCGTATCGTCCTCCTCTTGCATGTAGTAGTCCTTGTGGACGATTTGCGCGTAGATGTGGGTGATTATGTTGATAGTGTCTTGTTGTGCTGAGCACTGCGCAGCGAGCGCGACCTCGAGGTGAACATTCTCCGACGCGACGGCGGGCAGTCGCAGGGCCACCAGTGCGTCGAAGGGGTTGTTGCCATAGTGGCCGTTGAGGGTGGCGGGCATGGCAGAGCCTGGGCGCGTCGGCTGGAGGCTTACATCAAAGTCATCTACAAGCTTCTTGACGATGGTGAACTTGTCGAGGAAACCGACGACGACCTCGTCGAACAAGGAGACGAAGCTGTCGTCCAAGCGGCCCCTCGCCCTGCCGGCCTCAAGCAATACTACCTGGAGACGTTCCTCGGTGCCGGGCTGCAGGCTGGCGTCGTGGACCATCTGGCACAGCCGGCTGATGCTCGCGCTCATCGCCTCCATGGGTCTAGCGTAGCTTCTAGTCAACTGATCTTGCGATTCAAGTGATCACTCAGCCCTTGGTTAGCGTGCGTAGGTGTGTAGGATTTCGTACTACTCCTCGGCCCTCTACTGCACCTTCCGTTGGCTGTATGATAGGTGGGCCAGCCACCCCCTGGGGCCACATGTCATTCACCCAAAGGCAGTTGTCATAAGTCATTGAAGCTGCGTCCCCCTCCGTGCCGGTGCAGTATAGTCATCTCACCGGACCTCTAGTTGGGGCCAAACGGGAGAAGTTTGATGTTTACTGGTTTATTGGTCCCCTTTGCATTTTGTACCAAGTTTTGACCTTTGATTTAACTAATAAAATGTTAATGCATGTAAACAAAAATGTTGTGTAAGTCACCTTACGAAAACCAAATAATCCCAAAATACTTAGGCATGGTGCATTAACTCCCTCGTTGTTTCTTATTTCGTGACATATCAACCAATGAGAGATGTGGGCCGTGCATGCTTTTAATGACTTGAGACTACCAAACATGACATGCAGTGTTTAGTTCATTGCATGTGATCCTATTAGTACTCTAGTTAGGAGTAGCCAAAAAACATTAAGTTCTCTCGCCGATAGGAATAAAACACCATGTATTTATTTATAGAGGGAGTAGTGCATTTTTGGTGACATGCATTACTAGATATTGCTAGTCAAATAGAAAAATCCAAATGGACGTGGTAGTACTCCTAAATCCAGATGGTCGTGCTACTAGTACTAGTAGTAGTACTACGAATGTAGTAGTAGGAGTACTAGCGTTGTACTACCCGTTGGTCAAATTATTACGTGCTGCTCCTCATAGTGAAGTGACAAGACCCTGCGCCGGAGTTGACACCTGAGTATAGGCGCCATGTTCGGCATACCATAGTCAGCCTCACCGTCTGCAGTCACTATCATCATGGCTGTAGAGCTAGCCTGCTTACAACTAGCCCTGTTCGACATAATTTCCCATGCGTAGATGCCCGTGCATTGCACGGAACACCAAGATTGGGGGTGGACGGCTCCGGCAGCGGCCATCACGCCAGATGTTTCCACGACCTTCTACTCCTAGATGTGGTGGGGAGGAGATGAGGCTGATTGTGAGAGACAAGGAGTTGTTTGTAAATAGGGAACAAGTGCAGGCATCTTTTTGCAAAAATGGAGAAGCTTGGTTTGTATGCGTCAGATCTAGATCCGACGGCTATTGGTGAAAGATGGGAGGCACAACATCATCACCAACTCAGGACCTGTTTGATTCGCAGGATTTTGAAAACGCAGGAATAGGACACGGCAATATTACAAGTTTCAAACTGGTATTACAAATGTTAGGAGTAATGTTGCTCCTACGAAGAGGGAATTACTAGGAAGTTTACGTAAGAACTTTCGTTACTTAAGGTGGATGCAGCATTATCGTACAAACTAAAATCCACTGCCCTGACAAGTCACTAATGGGCAAATAAGTTTTTGAGTCTCTGGCCACTTGATGTTTCAAAAACAAATTCAGCTTCTATGGAGAAATGAGCTCCACCGTGTACCCGCGCGGGTGTGGCTGGGCACGAAATGTGAGTACGTGCACGGTGCTCCTATTCTCTTCTTGTATACATACACCACCTATGTGGGGTTGTGTGAGAGGGATACAAACCTAGGGAGATATAGTGTGTGGGTTCTTGAGAGTTTTTTTGTGGGGGGGGGGAGTCATTCAAAAAATTTAACATATGCCATGTGTGTGAAATAGAGTCCTGGATATAACATATATATATAGAGGGGGCGATCCACGAGAAGAGAGTGGAGGTATCATCGGCTTGAGGTGTCCATAGAATCGAAGAGAGGGATGATGTGTGTGTGTGTGTGCATGCACGCGATCGATAAAGAGTGCCATCAAATTTGTGTGTGCCCACGTCAAAGATATAGAGTGGCTGGCCTATTGGAATGTGAAATGGGACATGTGCAGTTTGTCCCTGTGGCATGGATACCTACCTGCAGTGCTTGACTATCAGTGTGTGGTGGGGGAAGACGGAGGCCCAATTAACTATAGAGGTACAATGGCTGGTATATGTGTGGAGGAGGAGATAGGCCTACCTCATGTATTAAGGAGATCGATCTGCCTCATGTATTAAGGGAGATCGATCGGCATCCATGCATATGTGCAGGATATGAATAAGGTTGGGAGAGAGACAGAGCTAGAGTGTTGGAGGGGGTGGTAGTGGAGTTGCTTCTAACAAATGGTGGGATAGGCTTGCTAGACAAACGGAGGGCACGCCCGCAATATCAATAAGAGAGGAGATGGTTGCTTGTTGTCTGTGCACGTGCGTGTGAGAGACGGGTCAGGAGGCATGCACGAATGCTGAGGGAGGATGATGTGGCTGTGGTAAGCAGACGTAACTACATAGGAAGATCAATCGCCCTTTGTAAGAGAAAGCAGAGACATAACTTGTGAGGTACATCGATCGATGGGGGGGTAGTTAAAGTCAATCTTGGTATATGTTGGGAGATCGATCAGTATACATGCATGTGTGTGTTAGAAGCAAATGAGGCACGAGGAGAAGGATAGAGAGAGAGGGATGCATGTAGGAGGTGGTACAAGACGCATACTATATCGAGGGGGGAGTGTGCGAGTACGACAACGATGAAAAGAGTGGTGGGAGTGAGGCATGGACGGTGACAAGAGAAGAGGGGAAGCTTGTGTTTGTGCTAGGCACACCTGGCTAGAGAGGCATATCGATCGATGTGTGCCGTAAAAAAGGAGCTGGGGGACCTAGACACACCATGGGTGAACGACCTAAAGTGAAAAGACGAATTTGCGCGATGGAGCTAGAGAATGCCGAGGGAGGGTGAGAGGGATGCGGTCGTGTGCATGCACAAGAGAAAGTTAGCGCTAGCTACAAAGATAAGAGGGTTGTGTGGGTGTAAAAGACGAATAGAGATCATATATACTTCATTATAAAAAGCAAATTCGGATATTTCAAGAATTTATCATAGTGTTTCAAACCGACGGATCTGTGAATATATATAACGGTGATACACATGGTGTGGTTATGAACATGGTATATAAAACGGAGTTGTTGATGATGGTGTGCCTGCCATCCTGCATTATAGGTCGTCTGATTTATATCTGGCGGATAGCAAGGAAACTATGATGGTTGAAGTTGGCAACAATCATGATTGTAGATTCTTATTGAAATAGAGAAACGAATTCAAATTTAGTTCGAATTGCAGCGGTAGTATAGACATTTGGAATGCACTAAAATGTTGGTATGAGTAGGTTACATGCATTATACAGCAAGCAAAAAAATTTAATCGGACATAACATGGATTCATACTCCCTCCTTCCATTTATATAGGGCGTAATGAGATTTTTAAGACCGCCTTTGACTATATAGGGCGTAATGAGATCCGTCGTACATTTTGCGTTCCTAAGTCATGCTTCATCCCCTCCCATCACCCCCTTTTCGCCATTAGAAATCCCAGGCCACCATAACCTCTCCGCTCCAGCCGGGAAACCCCACCCTCCTCCGTCCGCCACGTCACCGCTGCCCAGCCGGAGCCTTTTCCCCGACGACGTCGTCCACCGCAACAGCTCGACGTCCCTCGTCCACCTCCCCGGATGAGGATCCGTCGTCCATCTCGCCGTCCCGCCGGTTCAGCCGTCCCGTCCTCCACATCCAAGGAGCTGCTCCGACGATTGCCTCGTCTATTGCGGCTGCTCCATCCCCACGGCGCCGCCTTAACCTGCTCCACCGGAACCGCAACATCCTCACCGACTCCTCGGACGAAGCCGAGGCCTACTCGGCGCCACCAAAGAGGTTGTATACTCATCGCATTGCACCTTCTCATTAACTCGACCTCCCGGCGCCAACGGTGCTCCATCCTGCACCCCCATGGAGCGGCTACCTTGAAGCCGGCGCCGCGTGCGACATCTCCACGGCGGCTCTCCCCCAGTGTGAGGCCCCTTCGGCGGCGGCGTCCATACCAGCCGGATCTGCTGCTGTTGCTCCGGCTCTCGCTCGATCGCTCGCTTGCCTAGCTGCTGCTGCTGCTCTCCCCCTCGCTCGTGTTGCTGCTCTGCTCCGATTAAGCCACACTTTAGTCGACTGAATCGACTTTTGGGTCAATCGATTTTCAAGGGTTGGGGGGCTCACCGGAGTTAAGGAAGAACCATCCGCAACGGGGACGGGGGATCGCCGGAGAGGTACCCCACTATCTATCTTCTGGTTCAGGGTGGGGGCGGTGGCCTAGAGGGCTAGCCGGGGCGGCGGTGGTGAGTTGTTTCAGGGCGGCGAGGCGGCGCTGGGGCCGGCAGTTCGGCCGGTGGTGGCTGGCGGCTTGGGGGGGTGCAGGTTGAAGATGAACTGCAGTCCCTCCCTGAAAGTGCGTTATATCGACTAGAGGGGGGTGAATAGGCGATTTTTATGAAAGTCTTCAAAACGTGGAAGTTACGAAGAAAACAGAGTGAACAAGCCTATCACTATGCAGCGGAAGTTAGATTACACAACGCAAGCCATGGTCAAGTATACAATATAGTGAAAGCACAGTGACAAACAGCTTCAGTGTAATGAGGATCAGGTTGGAAGAAGTTATGAAGCCAAACAGATCATACAGTCAAGTTGTGAAGACAGAAGATAAAGCAAGCATGCAATAGCTTCACAATGTGTACTGGTAAGTAAAGGGAGGCGAAGATGAAACCAGTAACACGTTGAAGACAATGATATGTTGGACCAGTTCCAGTTGCTGTGACAACTGTACGTCTGGTTGGAGCGGCTAGGTATTTAAACCAAAGGACACACAGTCCCGGACACCCAGTCCTGAACACGCAGCTCAGGACACCCAGTCCTCACCGTTTTCTCCTTGAGCTAAGGTCACACAGACCCCGCCCAATCACTCTGGTAAGTCTTCAAGGTAGACTCCCAAACCTTCACAGACTTCGTTCACTGGCAATCCACAATTCCTCTTGGATGCTCAGAACGCGACGACTAACCGTTTGGAGGATGCACAGTCCTCAAGTGTAATAAGTCTTCAGATCACTCAGACAAGAAGACTTAAGTGATGCCCAATTACTCTGGCTCTGGGTGGTTAGGGCTTTTCTCCTCACTAAGGATTTTCTCTCAAAAGCTTCGAGGTGGGTTGCTCTCAAACGACAAAAGCCATGCACTGAAATCTGAGCAGCCAACCGTTTATGGTTGTGGGGGTGGACTATTTATAGCCACTTGGCAACCCGACCTGATTTGTCCGAAATGACCCTGGGTCACTAAGGAACTGACACGTGTACTAACGGTCGGATTTCGAACTCTCACGGCAACTTTACTTGGGCTACAAGTAAAGCTGACTTGTCTGACTCTGGACAAGATTTTCTCTCATTGTCTTCACTCGAAGACATAGGATTTGAATTAGGCATCACTTCAGTCATCCTGACTGGTTCTCTTGGACCCCACTTAACAGTACGGTGGTTCCTATGACACAACATGAATAAAGTAAAACTACGAAGGATCTAAGTCTTCGAGTTCCATAGGCTTCATGGGGAGTCTTCATATGTCATTGTCTTCGACATGAATGTCTTCATGAACCACCATTGTCTTCAATGTCTTCGTACATTTTTAGGGGTCATCTCTGGTAACTAAACCGAATCAATGAGGGACTTCTACCTGTGTTATCCTGCACTTCTCACAAACACATTAGTCCCTCAACTAGGTTTGTCGTCAATACTCCAAAACCAACTAGGGGTGGCACTAGATGCACTTACAATCTCCCCCTTTTTGGTGATTGATGACAAACTAGTTGAAGTTTTCAACGGGGAATATAATTTGTGAAATTGTAAAGGAATTGTCTTCATAAGCTGCAAGGGCTCCCCCTGAAGATGTGCATATAAGTGATTTGCCTCTGGAACAGAAATGCACATAGCAGGTTGTATTTGTGGAAATCCGCTTCAACTTATGATGACAATCCATCATGTATGTAAAGATATATGAACATAATGATATGCATAATGAAAAATGGACGTATGCGAAATGATATAAGTGCGGAAATTATCGTTGTACATGCGGAATTTATCTTCGCAAAAACACAGTGGCAAACATAGTAGCAGACGACCATCAAGTTTAAGTGTTACAACTCAAAGAACCAACTGTAGCAAAACGAGAGTTGTAAGCACGAAGCAAAATGCAAAATATAAAGCACCCGCCCATATTATTGACCCGCTTGAAGACTATAAACATCATATGCTTCTCCCCCTTTTGTCAGTGATGACCAAAAAGGTTTGAAGACATAGAATTTTCTACGCGTTCCCAGGCGCAGCAGGGTCGGTGGAGGCGTTTGGTGGAGCTGGCGAGGTTGGTGCAGTGACGATGCGCGCTGAAGAAGGTGGTGGTGATGTAGCGTCGTCTTCTTCCTCAATGATTTTTCCAGTCACTGTGGCAGCAGAGGAAGAGAACTCTGATTCTTCAAGCGACGGAGTTCCACGCAACACAGCTCTTCTGGGGGGGTGTGGAGTCAAACTTGAATCTCTCTTTGAAGCCATCCTCTTGCAGTTCAGCTTCAGTGCACATCATGGTGAGGCCTTTCCAAGTGCGGCGAACAGGTTTCATGTGCGACAAAGGCATTCTTTGTGGCCAGATTCCTGATGCGATTGACGTCTTGCATGATACTGCGCATCTCCCGTTTGAGCCAGTCATGATGCCTATCTTGCTTTTGGTGCAGAGCCACAAGAAGTTCACGGTCAGTGAGCGTACGAGCGCGTTTCTTGGGTCTCTATGCAGCTGTGCTGTCAGTGGCTTCAGTTGATGTAGGGGCACGTGTGGTGCCAGCCATTGGATAGACTCTGGAAATGGCTTCAACACCTTCATCATGCTGAGTGAAGCTTTGGTGTTCTACATTCTGAAGACTTAATGGCTGCTTGGCAGGCTCAGGATAAATCGCTTCAGCAGAGGTGTCCACATCAGGTAAGAAGATTCTGTGGTTGTGAGCAGAGGGTTGATAGGATATAGCAGAGTGGAGCTTGATGAGCCTCATAACCCATGGAGCATAAATATTCAGACCAAAGAGATCTGAGCCAGAAGCTGCAAGTTGATGTATAAAGTGTTGGGATACGTAGTAATTTCAAAAAATTTCCTACGCACACGCAAGATCATGGTGATGCATAGCAACGAGAGGGGAGAGTGTTGTCTACGTACCAACGCAGACCGACTGCGGAAGCGATCACACAATGTAGAGGAAGTAGTCATACGTCTTCCCGATCCGACCGATCCAAGCACCGTTACTCCGGCACCTCCGAGTTCTTAGCACACGTTCAGCTCGATGACGATCCTTGGGCTCCGATCCAGCAAAGCATCGAGGAAGAGTTCCGTCAGCACGACGGCGTGGTGACGATCTTGATGTACTACCGACGCAGGGCTTCGCCTAAGCACTACAACGGTAATGATCGAGGTGGAATTTGGTGGCAGGGGGGCACCGCACACGGCTAAGGAACAATCTCAAGGATCAACTTGTTTGTCTATGGGGTGCCCCCTGCCCCTGTATATAAAGGATGGAGGAGGAGGAGGCCGGCCAAGGCAAAGGTGCGGCTAGGATAGGGAGTCCTACTAGGACTCCAAGTCCTAGTAGGAGTCCTCCAAAAGGGGAGGAAGGGAGAAGGAATAGGAGGAGAAGGAGAGGTGGCCGGCCCCCTTTTCCCTAGTCCAATTCGGACCAAAGGGAAGGGGGGGCGCAGCAGCCTTTTCCTCTTCCCACTAAAGCCCATCAAGGCCCATTACCTCTCCCGTAACTACCCGGTACTCCGAAAAATACCCGAATCACTCGGAACCTTTCCGATGTCCGAATATAGTCGTCCAATATATCGATCTTTACGTCTCGACCATTTCGAGACTCCTCGTCATGTCCCCAATCTCATCCGGGACTCCGAACTCCTTCGGTACATCAAAACTCATAAACTCATAATATAACTGTCATCGAAACCTTAAGCGTGCGGACCCTATGGTTCGAGAACAATGTAGACATGACCAAGACACGTCTCCGGTCAATAACCAATAGCGGGACCTGGATGCCCATATTGGCTCCTACATATTCTACGAAGATCTTTATCGGTCAGACCGCATAACAACATACGTTGTTCCCTTTGTCATCGGTATGTTACTTGCCCGAGATTCGATCGTCGGTATCCAATACCTAGTTCAATCTCGTTACCGGCAAGTCTCTTTACTCGTTCTGTAATACATCATCCCACAACTAACTCATTAGTTGCAATGCTTGCAAGGCTTAAGTGATGTGCATTACCGAGAGGGCCCAGAGATACCTCTCCGACAATCGGAGTGACAAATCCTAATCTCGAAATACGCCAACCCAACATCTACCTTTGGAGACACCTGTAATGCTCCTTTATAATCACCCAGTTACGTTGTGACGTTTGGTAGCACCCAAAGTGTTCCTCCGGCAAACGGGAGTTGCATAATCTCATAGTCATAGGAACATGTATAAGTCATGAAGAAAGCAATAGCAACATACTAAACGATCGTGTGCTAAGCTAATGGAATGGGTCATGTCAATCAGATCATTCAACTTATGATGTGACCTCGTTAATCAAATAACAACTCTTTTGTCCATGGTTAGGAAACATAACCATCTTTGATTAACGAGCTAGTCAAGTAGAGGCATACTAGTGACACTCTGTTTGTCTATGTATTCACACATGTATTATGTTTCCGGTTAATACAATTCTAGCATGAATAATAAACATTTATCATGATATAAGGAAATAAATAATAACTTTATTATTGCCTCTAGGGCATATTTCCTTCAGTCTCCCACTTGCACTAGAGTCAATAATCTAGTTCACATTGCCATGTGATTTAGCAGCAATAGTTCACATCACCATGTGATTAACACCCATAGTTCACATCGTCATGTGACCAACACTCAAAGGGTTTACTAGAGTCAGTAATCTAGTTCACATCTCTATGTGATTAACACCCAAAGAGTACTAAGGTGTGATCATGTTTTGCTTGTGAGATAATTTTAGTCAACGGGTCTGTCACATTCAGATCCGTAAGTATTTTGCAAAATTCTATGTCTATAATGCTCTGCATGGAGCTACTCTAGCTAATTGCTCCCACTTTCAATATGTATCCAGATTGAGACTTTAGATTCATCTGGATCAGTGTCAAAAACTTGCATCAACTAACCCTTTACGACAAACCTTTTTGTCACGTCCATAATCGAGAAACATATCCTTATTTCACTAAGGATAATTCTGACCGCTATCCAGTGATCTACTCCTAGATCACTATTGTACTCCCTTGCCAAATCAGTGCAGGGTATACAATAGATCTGGTACACAGCATGGCATACTTTATAGAACCTATGAATGAGGCATAGGGAATGACTTTCATTCTCTTTCTATCTTCTGCCGTGGTCGGGCTTTGAGTCTTTACTCAACTTCACACCTTGTAACACAGGCAAGAAACTTTTTCTTTGACTGTTCCATTTTGAACTACTTCAAAATCTTGTCAAGGTATGTACTCATTGAAAAAACTTATCAAGCGTCTGGATCTATCTCTATAGATCTTGAAGCTCAATATGTAAGCAGCTTCACCGAAGTCTTTCTTTGAAAAACTCCTTTCAAACACTCCTTTATGCTTTACAGAATAATTCTACATTATTTCCGATCAACAATATGTCATTCACATATACTTATCAGAAATGCTGTAGTGCTCCCACTCACTTTCTTGTAAATACAGGCTTCACCGCAAGTCTGTATAAAACTATATGCTTTGATCAACTCATCAAAGCGTATATTCCAACTCCGAGATGCTTGCACCAGTCCATAAATGGATCGCTGGAGCTTGCACACTTTGTTAGCTCCCTTTGGATCGACAAAACCTTCTGGTTGCATCATATACAACTCTTCTTTAATAAATCTATTAAGGAATGCAGTTTTGTTTATCCATTTGCCAGATTTCATAAAATGCGGCAATTACTAACATGATTCGGACAGACTTAAGCATAGATACGAGTGAGAGAATCTCATCGTAGTCAACACCTTGAACTTGTCGAAAACCTTTTGCGACAATTCTAGCTTTGTAGATAATAACATTACTATCAGTGTCTGTCTTCCTCTTGAAGATCCATTTATTCTCAATTGCTTGCCGATCATCGGGCAAGTCAACCAAAGTCCAAACTTTGTTCTCATACATGGATCATATCTCAGATTTCATGGCCTCAAACCATTTCGCGGAATCTGGGCTCATCATCGCTTCCTCATAGTTCGTAGGTTCGTCATGGTCAAGTAACATGACCTCCAGAACAGGATTACCGTACCACTCTGGTGCGGATCTCACTCTGGTTTACCTACGAGATTCGGTAGTAACTTGATCCGAAGTTTCATGATCATTATCATTAGCTTCCTCGCTAATTGGTGTAGGAGTCACAAGAACAGATTTCTGTGATGAACTACTTTCCAATAAAGGAGAAGGTACAATTACCTTATCAAGTTCTACTTTCCTCCCACTCACTTCTTTCGAGAGAAACTCCTTCTCTAGAAAGTATCCATTATAAGCAATGAATGTCTTGCCTTAGGATCTGTGATAGAAGGTGTACCCAACAGTCTCCTTTTGGGTATCCTATGAAGACATATTTCTCCGATTTGGTTTTGAGCTTATCAGGATGAAACTTTTTCACATAAGCATCACAACCCCAAACTTTAAGAAACGACTACTTTGGTTTCTTGCTAAACCACAGTTCAGATTGTGTCGTCTCAACGGACTTAGATGGTGCCCCTTTTTAATGTGAATGCAGCTGTCTCTAATGCATAACCCCAAAACGATAGTGGTAGATCGGTAAGAGACATCATAGATCGCACTATATCTAATAAAGTACGGTTATGAGGTTCGGACACACCATTACACTATGGTGTTCCTTGTGGCGTGAGTAGTGAAACTATTTCACATTGTTTTTAATTGAAGGCCAAACTCGTAACTCAAATACTCTTCTCTACGATCAGATCATAGAAACTTTATTTTCTTGTTACGATGATTTTTCACTTCACTCTGAAATTCTTTGAACTTTTCAAATGTTTCAGACTTATGTTTCATCAAGTAGATATACTCATATCTTCTCAAATCATCTATGAAGATCAGAAAATAATGATACCTGTCACGAGCCTCAATATTCATCGGACCACATACATCAGTATGTATGATTTCCAACAAATCTTTTCTCGCTCCATTGTTCCGGAGAACGGCGTTTTAGTCATCTTGCCCAAAAGGCATGGTTCGCAAGCATCAAGTGATTCATAATCAAGTGATTCCGAAAGCCCATCAACATGGAGTTTCTTCATGCGCTTTATACCAATATGACCTAAACAGCAGTGCCACAAATAAGTTGCACTATCATTATTAACTTTGCATCTTTTGGTTTCAATATTATGAATATGTGTATTATTAAGATCGAGATCCAATGAACTATTTTCATTGGGTGTGTAACCATATAAGGTTTTATTCATGTAAACAGAACAACAATTTATTCTTTTACTTAAATGAATAACCGTATTACAATAAACATGATCAAATCATATTCATGCTAAACACAAACACCAAATAACACTTATTTAGTTTCAACACTAATCCCGAAAGTATAGGGGAGTGTGCGATGATGATCATATCAATCTTGGAACTACTTCCAACACACATCGTCACTTCACCCTTAACTAGTCTCTGTTTATTCTGCAACTCCCGTTTCGAGTTACTAATCTTAGCAACTGAACTAGTATCAAATACTGAGGGTTTGCTATAAACACTAGTAAAGTACACATCAATAACATGTATATCAAATATACTTATGTTCACTTTGCCATCCTTCTTATCCGCCAATCCGTTGGGGTAGTTCCGCTTCCAGTGACCAGTCCCTTTGCAGTAGAAGCACTTAGTCTCAGGCTTAGGATCAGACTTGGGCTTCTTCACTTGAGCAGCAACTTGCTTGCCGTTCTTCTTGAAGTTCCCCTTCTTTCCTTTGCCCTTTTTCTTGAAACTAGTGGTCTTGTCAACCATCAACACTTGATGTTTTTCTTTGATTTCTACCTTCGTTGATTTCAGCATCACGAAGAGCTTGGGAGTTGTCTCCGTTATCCCTTGCATATTATAGTTCATCACGAAGTTCTACTAACTTAGTGATGGTGACTAGAGAATTCTGTCAATCACTATCTTATCCGGAAGATTAACTCCCACTTGATTCAAGCGATTATAGTACCCAGACAATCTGAGCACATGCTCACTAGTTGAGCGATTCTCCTCCATCTTTTAGCTATAGAACTTGTTGGAGACTTCATATCTCTCAACTCGGGTATTTGCTTGAAATATTAACTTCAACTCCTGGAACATCTCATATGTTCCATGACGTCCAAAACGTCTTTGAAGTCCCGATTCTAAGCTATTAAGCATGGTGCACTAAACTATCAAGTAGTCATCATATTGAGCTAGCCAAATGTTCATAACGTCTGCATCTGCTCCTGCAATAGGTCTATCACCTAGCGGTGCATCAAGGACATAATTCTTCTGTGCAGCAATGAGGATAAACCTCAGATCACGGATCCAATCCGCAACATTGCTACTAACATCTTTCAACACAATTTTCTCTAGGAACATATCAAAATAAACACAGGGAAGCAACAACGCGAGCTATTGATCTACAACATAATTTGCAAAATACTACCAGGACTAAGTTCATGATAAATTTAAGTTCAATTAATCATATTACTTGAGAACTCCCACTTAGATAGATATCCCTCTAATCCTCTAAGTGATCACGTGATCCAAATCAACTAAACCATAACCGATCATCACGTGAGATGGAGTAGTTTTCAATGGTGAACATCGTTATGTTGATCATATCTACTATATGATTCACGCTCGACCTTTCGGTCTCCGTGTTCCGAGGCCATATCTGTATATGCTTGGCTCGTCAAGTATAACCTGAGTATTCCGCGTGTGCAACTGTTTTGCACCCGTTGTATTTGAACGTAGAGCCTATCACACCCGATCATCACGTGGTGTCTCAGCACGAAGAACTTTTGCAACGGTGCATACTCAGGGAGAACACTTCTTGATAATTTAGTGAGAGATCATCTTATAATGCTACCGTCAATCAAAGCAAGATAAGATGCATAAAAAGATAAACATCACATGCAATCAATATAAGTGATATGATATGGCCATCATCATCTTGCGCTTGTGATCTCCATCTCCGAAGCACCGTCATGATCACCATCGTCACCGGCGCGACACCTTGATCTCCATCGTAGCATCGTTGTTGTCTCGCCAATCTTATGCTTCCACGACTATCACTACCGCTTAGTAATAAAGTAAAGCATTACATCGCGATTGCATTGCATACAATAAAGCGACAACCATATGGCTCCTGCCAGTTGCTGATAACTTGGTTACAAAACATGATCATCTCATACAATAAAATCAGCATCATGCCTTGACCATATCACATCACAACATGCCCTGCAAAAACAAGTTAGACGTCCTCTACTTTGTTGTTGCAAGTTTTACGTGGCTGCTATGGGCTTAAGTAAGAACTCATCTCACCTACGCATCAAAACCACAACGATAGTTCGTCAAATAGACTCCGTTTTAACCTTCTCAAGGACCGGGCTTAGTCACACTCGGTTCAACTAAAGTTGGAGAGACAGTCGCCCGCAAGCCATCTATGTGCAAAGCACGTCGAGGGAACCGGTCTCGCGTAAGCGTATGCGTAAGGTTGGTCCGGGTCGTCTCGTCCAACAATACCGCCGAACCAAAGTATGACATGCTGGTAGGCAGTATGACTTGTATCGCCCACAACTCACTTGTGTTCTACTCGTGCAAATAACATCAAACCATAAAACCTAGGCTTGAATGCCACTGTTGGGATACGTAGTAATTTCAAAAAAATTCCTACGCACACGCAAGATCGTGGTGATGCATAGCAACGAGAGGGGAGAGTGTTGTCTATGTACCAACGCAGACCGACTGCGGAAGCGATCACACAACGTAGAGGAAGTAGTCGTACGTCTTCCCGATCCGACCGATCCAAGCACCGTTACACCGGCACCTCCGAGTTCTTAGCACACGTTCAGCTCGATGACGATCCTCGGGCTCCGATCCAGCAAAGCATCGAGGAAGAGTTCCGTCAGCACGACGGCGTGGTGACGATCTTGATGTACTACCGACGCAGGGCTTCGCCTAAGCACTACAACGGTATGATCGAGGTGGAATTTGGTGGCAGGGGGGCACCGCACACGGCTAAGGAACGATCTCAAGGATCAACTTGTTTGTCTATGGGGTGCCCCCTGCCCCTGTATATAAAGGATGGAGGAGGAGGAGGCCGGCCAAGGCAAAGGTGCGGCCAAGATAGGGAGTCCTACTAGGACTCCAAGTCCTAGTAGGAGTCCACCAAAAGGGGAGGAAGGGAGAAGGAATAGGAGGAGAAGGAGAGGTGGCCGGCCCCCTTTTCCCTAGTCCACTTCGGACCAAAGGGGAGGGGGGCGCAGCAGCCTTTTCCTCTTCCCACTAAAGCCCATCAAGGCCCATTACCTCTCCCGTAACTACCCGGTACTCCGAAAAATACCCGAATCACTCGGAACCTTTCCGATGTCCGAATCTAGTCGTCCAATATATCGATCTTTACGTCTCGACAATTTCGAGACTCCTCGTTATGTCCCCAATCTCATCCGGGACTCCGAACTCCTTTGATACATCAAAACTCATAAACTCATAATATAACTGTCATCGAAACCTTAAGCGTGCGGACCCTATGGTTCGAGAACAATGTAGACATGACCGAGACACGTCTCCGGTCAATAACCAATAGCGGGACCTGGATGCCCATATTGGCTCCTACATATTCTACGAAGATCTTTATCGGTCAGACCGCATAACAACATACGTTGTTCCCTTTGTCATCGGTATGTTACTTGCCCGAGATTCGATCGTCGGTATCCAATACCTAGTTCAATCTCGTTACCGGCAAGTCTCTTTACTCGTTCTGTAATACATCATCCCACAACTAACTCATTAGTTGCAATGCTTGCAAGGCTTAAGTGATGTGCATTACCGAGAGGGCCCAGAGATACCTCTCCGACAATCGGAGTGACAAATCCTAATCTCGAAATACGCCAACCCAACATCTACCTTTGGAGACACCTGTAATGCTCCTTTATAATCACCCAGTTACGTTGTGACGTTTGGTAGCAACCAAAGTGTTCCTCCGGCAAACGGGAGTTGCATAATCTCATAGTCATAGGAACATGTATAAGTCATGAAGAAAGCAATAGCAACATACTAAACGATCGTGTGCTAAGCTAATGGAATGGGTCATGTCAATCAGATCATTCAACTAATGATGTGACCTCGTTAATCAAATAACAACTCTTTTGTCCATGGTTAGGAAACATAACCATCTTTGATTAACGAGCTAGTCAAGTAGAGGCATACTAGTGACACTCTGTTTGTCTATGTATTCACACATGTATTATGTTTGTGGTTAATACAATTCTAGCATGAATAATAAACATTTATCATGATATAAGGAAATAAATAATAACTTTATTATTGCCTCTAGGGCATATTTCTTTCATAAAGAGATCCTGGGCATTGAAGCATTTGCCATGCAGGATGCAGAAGATGAGAGTCTTCATGGCACCTTCAACCTTGGCATATCGAGAGTGCCCCTTAATGGGCCATAGAGTCCGCCTGACGATGTGATAGATAGTTCTGGGCAGGTACTCTAAGTCTTCAACGAAGAACTCGGTTGGGTAAGGTGCGTCAGGAAGCAATGGCTTCATCATTGAGAGCATCTGACTCATATTTGGCTCAGGTCGCTGAAATATGCTCTCAACTGCTTCAGCATGGAGTTGGCAGCCTTCTTCGAAGAGTTCGCCAGGAGTGGGTAGGCCGGTGAGCTCAATGATATCAAATGCATTGGCTTCATGATGGACATTGCCGGTCATCCACTCCAGGACCCAAGTCTTCGGATCTCTGTTGTAGCCTTTGATGTGCAGTGTGGCATAGAACTGGAGCAGAAGCTCTTCATTCCAGTGCTCTTCATCTGTGACAAACGGCAGCAGGCCAACTTGCTTGAAGCAGTCCAGTGCTTCTTCCAGACCAGGCAGACCAGCAATAGCTTCAACCTCAAGGCGCTGGTGTGGAAAGATACGGCCTTGGTTGTAGAGGATGCAGGAGTAGTAGCTGCGCTGTGGGTAGCTCCAGAACCTATCTGACACAATCCGTTCCCTTGAGTAAGGGTTCTTGGAGCGGTTGAAGAAGGTGTTATCTGCCCTGAAGCTATTGACATTAAAGGAGCCAGGAGCGGTTGCAGGACCTGGGAACCTTGGCAGTCGTGGGATTGGCTTCTGTACCTGGGGCCTGTGCGCAACATGATAGTTGAACTGTGGACCGGCAGCAGACTCAGGCACAGAAGGGTCAGAGGCAGTAGCTTCAGTATCTCTTGAAGCTGTTGGTTGGTCGGGCTCCACAAATGCTTCAGTATTGGGTGTGGCAGCCGCAATGGTGTCAGCCTCATCACGTGTAGTGAGAGGGATGGATTCAGGTACGTTCTCCTTGAGAACTTCTTCTTGTTGGTGCGGGGGAGATGGAGCTTGAGGTTCTTTGTGCTCGTCTTCATGTTCTTCGGCTGATGCAGCCGGAATGTCGTCAGCAGTCTGAGCCCTTGGCCCTTTGCGAAGCCTACGGAATGCAGGCGACGCTGGTGGAGTTGCAGTGGGCTGGGGCTCATTCTCTTCCTCTTGCGGGCGATCTGCCCACGATGCATCTTGGGTGATTGGCATCAAGGGACGACCAATGCTGATCATTTCGCTCGTTTCGAGCTGAGGAAGGACTGCATCACCTTGCACATTGTCTTGGAGACCAATGTCTTCAGCAGCATTGGGGCCGGCTGCTGGAATGTCTTCAGCGTGCGGAGCCTCTGTGAAAGCAGGCTCATGCACGGTCAGCTGACGATCTTCGTTCGGAAAGCGGACGGAGAGGGGTTCGACTATCAGGGGCTCTGTGGGAGCAGCCCGAGACTTCTTGGTCTTGCGTTTCTTGATGGTGCGGTCTGAAGGAGAGGCTTCAGGGTGTTTCCTCTTCCTTGCTTCAGCTTCGGCTGTCCTTGTCTTCTTGAGCTCTGAAGCGGTTGAGCGGTGCTTTGGCTTCGAGCCAGGCTTGGCAGTGGGGAAGACAATCGGAACAGCTTCTTGTCGTGGGGCCTCTTGTTCAGCCACAGTGGGCTTCTTCCTTTTCTTAGCGGCCATCCTGGGGTCGATGCCGGGACGCCCAAGTGCCTTTCGCTTCTCGGCCTCATTGTAGGCCTGCACACAGAGATCAGCCAAATTCTTCATGCGCTCACGCGAACCCTGAGCCTCTGCACATTTCTTCATAAAGTTTTCCTTCAACTCATGCAGCATGACTTTGAAGTCTTTGACTTCTTGGACGCTGAGCGTGGCCATGTTCTGCTTGAACTGAGCCTTTTCAAAATCTATCTTCTGCTTCAGTTCCACTATGCGCTGGGCAATTGCGAGTTCTGAAGCAATAGCTCCTTGGAAGGCTACGCTGAGGCCAATAGGCAGCTGGAGATCATCGAAGCTGATGTTGGGTGTATCAAACCACTCATCGATGAAGTTGTGGATGATTGCTGCATCGAACAAAGGCAGATTGTTGAAGATTTCAGCCTCCTCCTTGCTCTTAATTAGCTTCTCAAGAGCGTCATCAGCAAGATCTTCGTCACTTGACAGATCAATGGCCTCGCAGCGCAGAATGGCAGCGGCAGTGAGCTCTTTGCCAGTGTGTGGCTGAGGCTTCTTGGCTTCTTGGGGCTTGGAGACTCGTGATAAGTCTTCAGACTGCACACTTGCTTCAGGAGGTGCAGTGCCAATGGCTTCGCTCTGGAGATCTTGGGAGAAGCGGCTGGCTTGGAAGCTTTTGGCTTCTTCTTCATCTGCTTCGGCTCCGGTGCAGGAGCGTCATCAGACTCAGTGTCTGTTGGAGGGTCGTTCACAGCAGCCCCTTGGACTAGAATGCGAGTGATGAGGCCTTCGAGATTGGCATATGGCCCGATGATATTGGGATTTGCGTCGCGTGTGCCATCTGCCCTTGGTTTGGAGGGACCAGGGTTGAAGTCCAACCCAAACTCCTTCTTGTTTTGCTTCGCAGAGTTCTAAGAAAATTGGAAGTTGCGCTTGAACAGAGTGTCATCGCGACACTAGAGAAGGGATGACGGATGTGCGTCAGCTGGCTGTTGTCCCCTGACCATGCATGGAAAGAAGCCTTGAGCAATGGCTTCGTCTCTGGTTCGGGGTACGAGGTTTTTGTACAGTGCGTCTCCCCATGGTCTCTTGATGCCGCACTTTTCTGCATATTCCTTGGTTACGAAGCGGTATTGGAACCACTGTTCTGCCCAATATCTTCGAATCCATTGGATTCGTGTCTTGCGCTGACCATAGCTCTCTTCAAGATCAGTTTGGTACATTTCTGCCAAATCCTCAGGCAGATCCTTAGACTTTTCACCACGTCTCTGTCTGCCTCCCTTCCTCGCTGGTTTTTCTGCTGCCATGAAGCTTAACTTGGAAGGCTTCAGATTCAAAGTCTTCAAAGGCTTCCTTTTGCTTGACCAACAGGAACTTGCTGCGGGTGAATTGATGTGACGCTTTAGGAACTCTGCAAATGAATGCATACTATGAGAACCAAAAGATTCTCCCACGGACATGTACCTGTGACAGCATTAAGGTGCGAGGGAAGGGGAAGAGGTCATATGCATTCTCAGAAGATTTTGAAGACAAATCAGTTTAGAAGATATTGACCTCATCATGCGAAGACATTCACTTTATAGAAAAGAAGTTGGTTCCAGATTTGTACTAACCTATAGATCAGTACAAGTGAGGAATCTAACTACTTCATGAAGAACAAGTGAATATACTAGGCAAGTTATGAGTTGCAGATGAGAGAGATGAAACTTGTGTGAATGGAAACCTCTTTTGGCAGAAAGTGATGGAGCTATAGGATCAAAAGAGGCTGTTAAAAGGACTTGTTATTTACCAGACTTGGAACTGCTAGACGAGGTGAGAGTTGAGGCCGAGCAGTTCGATCCTCTGTGCCCTAACTTGGCGACGGAAGACACCTACGGCGACGGCGGAGAGACGGATGTCCGCAGTCGGCGTGAGAACGGCGTCGGAGAAGTTGCAGCAGTGAAGCACTTCGTCGCCGGCGTCGTTGAGAGTTAGCGGTGGCGCTAGGGTTCGTGCGAGGGTGGAAGAAGAGATAATGACTACAGTGAAATGTGTATTTATAGGGATATGGGTGACACTGCGCTATTACGCAGGTGCCCCTGGCGATTCGCATCTGATCAGTACGTGGCCAGCATGCGGAATTGTGGGGGCAGTTTCACCCCACGCACGCCTTGTTTGTCGGGAGCCGTTCCTACTTCTCCGGATTTCTTGTTGATGGAATAACATTGAAAGCAGTTTTAAAGTTTGTCTCTATGCCTTCATCTAACAAGGATGGAGTGAAGACATTGGACAATTTCAATAGAATGCATATGACTTGGAGAGATAGAGTTTGAGGTAGGAAGCATGGAGAGGTTAGGGTCCGATCACATTCACTTAGTTCAAAAGATTCAAACAAGAAGGCATAGCTATAAGTGAATGTTGTAGAGGACAGAACACCAGTACATATATATAATCTACATATTGAAGATAATCATGAAGACAAATTGAGATTGAAGCCAAACCAAATGTGAAAACATAGCAAATGTGACGCCTTGAGTGGAACACTTCAAACAGAAAATTTGGTGGTGGCGTTAGCCATCGTATAGGAAGTATTAGACCCAGACACGGCGCACAATTATCGTGGCGCTCCGAAGTCAAATTCCATGTTAATGTATTCACACTTAGAATGTATGTCTTCATTGATTGAAGATACTCGTTACTTTGTGTGTTGCACATCTAAGTCATCAACATGCATAAGTGTTAGGATGTGTGCCTGATCACAGGACATTTGAGGATTCCAAGATATTTAGCTCACACCGTAACTTGCAAAATCTCTTCTCATCCAAGGGCTTGGTGAAGATATCTGCCAATTGCTCTTCAGTGTTGACGTGTATGATATCAATGTCTTCCTTTGCAACATGATCTCTGAGAAAATGATGACGAATTTCAATGTGCTTTGTCTTCGAGTGCTGAACTGGGTTGTTGGCGATCTTGATGGCGCTTTCGTTGTCGCAGTAAAGTGGCACTTGCTTCTGATGAATGCCATAATCCTTGAGGGTTTGCTTCATCCATAGAAGCTGAGCGCAACAGGATCCAGCAGCAATATATTCAGATTCAGCAGTGGAGAGAGATACACGGTTCTGCTTCTTTGAAGACCAACAGACAAGTGATCGGCCCAGAAAGTGACATGTGCCTGATGTGGACTTCCGATCAACCTTGTCACCAGCGTAATCAGCATCCGAAAATCCAACCAGATCAAATTCTGAGCCCTTTGGATACCATAACCCTAGAGTTGGGGTGTGAGCCAAATATCGAAGAATTCGCTTCACAGCTAAGTGATGCGACTCCTTTGGTGCCGCTTGGAACCGAGCACACATGCAAACACTAAGCATAATGTCTGGCCTAGATGCACATAAATAAAGCAAAGAACCAATCATGGAGTGGTATACCTTTTGATTGAACTCTTTACCATTGTCGTCAGGACCCAGATGATGTTTGGCTGGCATTGGTGTTGTGAAGCCTTTGTAGTCTTGCATACCGAACTTCTTCAGGCAATCTTTGAGATATTTCTCTTGAGATATGAAGATGCCATTGCGTTGTTGCCGTATCTGAAGACCGAGGAAGAATTTCAGCTCCCCCGTCATAGACATCTGATATTGCTCTTGCATCATATATCCGAACTCCTCACTGTACTTCTGATTGGTGCGGCCGAAGATAATGTCATCCACATATATTTGGCACACAAACAGTTCACCATCATATGTCTTTGTGAAGAGAGTGGGATCCAGGGAACCAGGTATGAAGCCTTTGCTCTTCAGGAAGTATTTGAGTGTATCATACCAGGCCCGAGGGGCTTGTTTGAGGCCATATAGTGCCTTTTTGAGCTTGTAAACCATGTCAGGATGTTTTGGATCTTCAAACCCAGGTGGTTGTGCAACATACACTTCTTCAATTTTGCCATTGAGGAAGGCACTTTTTACATCCATTTGATACAGAATTATGTTGTGATGATTTGCATAGGCCAGCAGTATACGGATGGCTTCAAGTTTGGCAACAGGAGCAAATGTTTCATCGAAGTCAATGCCTTCCACTTGAGTATATCCTTGAGCAACGAGACGAGCCTTGTTTCTGACGACTTGGCCATGCTCATCTTGCTTGTTGCGGTATATCCATTTGGTGCCTATTATGTTATGCTTCCGTGGATCAGGACGCTTAACCAACTCCCATACATTGTTCAGCTCAAATTGTTGAAGCTCTTCTTGCATAGCTTGAATCCATTCAGGTTCCATAAAGGCTTCATCAATTTTCTTGGGTTCTGTGATTGAAACGAATGCGAAGTGTCCGCAGAAGTTTGCCAGTTGAGTTGCCCTTGAACGAGTCAGTGGACCAGGTGTATTGATGCTATCAATTATTCTGTCAATCTGCACTTCATTGGCAACACGAGGATGTAGGGGTCGAAGACTTTGCTCTTGCCGATCTACGTTGTCATGGGGAGGAATGTCTTCAGGCTGAGCATTGTCTTCATGTGGATCAGGTGCTGAGATGATAAGTTCTTCTTCAGGACGAGCTTCAGAAGGTATAATTTCTCCAGTTCCCATTAGCTTGATTGATTAATTGGTTGGAACTTCATCTAGCACATCTGGTAGTTGCTCTCTTTGTGACCCATTGGTCTCATCGAACCGCACATCCACTGTTTCAACCACTTTGTAGTGAAAGAGATTGAAGACTCTGTAGGAGTGCGAATCCTTTCCATATCCAAGCATGAAGCCCTCATGTGCTTTTGGAGCAAATTTTGAGGTGTGGTGAGGGTCCTTGATCCAGCATCTTAATCCAAATACTCTGAAGTAACTGACATTTGGCTTCTTGCCAGTCAGAAGTTCATAAGATGTCTTGTTCAGCAGCTTGTGAAGATATACACGGTTGATAGTATGGCATGCAGTGTCAATGGCTTCAGTCTAGAATTTTCTTGGTGTCTTGTACTCATCTAACATTGTTCTGGCCATCTCAATGAGTGTTCTGTTCTTGCGTTCGACGATGCCATTCTGTTGTGGCATGTATGGAGCTGAGAATTCATGAGTGATGCCCAATGTATCAAGATATGTGTCAAGGCCAGTGTTCTTGAATTCTGTGCCATTGTCACTTCTGATGTGCTTTATCTTGGCGCCATAATTGTTCATAGCCCGATTTGCGAAGCGTCTGAAGACATCGTGCACTTCAGTCTTGTAAAGGATTAGGTGCACCCAAGTATATCTAGAGTAATCATCAACAATGACGAAGCCATAGAGGCAAGCAGTAGTGGAAAAAGTTGAGTAGTGAGTGGGACCGAAGAGATCCATGTGAAGCAGTTCGAAGGGTTGAGTAGTGGTCATGATTGTCTTCGAAGGATGTTTTGCCCTTGTCATCTTCCCAGCTTCACAGGCACCGCATAAGTGATCTTTCTTGAACTTGACGCCCTCGATGCCTATGACATGCTTCTTCTTCGCAAGGGTGTGGAGGTTCCTCATGCCAGCATGCCCAAGTCTTCGATGCCAAAGCCAGCATTCTGAAGCCTTTGCGAGAAGACAAACTGCAAGCTGTGGCCCTGCTGAGAAATCTACCACGTACAAATCATCTTTTCGATACCCTTCAAACACTAGAGACTTGTCAGATTCCATTAGTACCAGACAACGATATTTTCCAAAGATTACAATCATGTTCAAATCGCAAAGCATTGAGACAGACATTAAGTTGAAGCCAAGGGATTCAACAAACATGACTTTATCCATGTGTTGATCCTTTGAGATTGCAACTCTACCTAGACCCAATACCTTACTTTTACCAGTGTCAGCAAATGTGATGTGGCTCTTGTCAGATGGACGTAAGGTTGAGTCCATAAAGAGACTTCTTTTGCCAGTCATGTGCTTTGTACACCCACTGTCAATAATCCATCCTGAAGACTCTGAAGTCACTGGTGTCGTACCCTACAGTGTAGTTAGGGGGATAGGCTTCACGAAGAGTGTTGTGAAGCAAAAACATTTGACGAACCAGTGGATTATGAAAACTTAGATCCAGGTTAGGACAAGTAGGGAGAGTAGCATGCGATTCAGGTATGAAATACATAGTGATGCCATTCGGGCATTTGATCTTGCGCCCCACAAGATTTTTAAGGTCCCCAGCAATGGCGTCAGAAGATTTTGGTTTTGTGCTGGAGACCTTTCCCTGCAAAAGAGAGTTAAGCTTTCTTAACCACCCACATCTTCAAGGGTGGCTTAGAAGCAATAAGTCTAAGTGCAGCATCTGAAAATTTTGGCTTTGGAGCCCTAGCAAACAGTCTAGCAGGTGGGCAATAGTACTCATAAGAATAGGCAGAATAGTTTTTGGTCATATGAGAATGACGGTTTGAAGAACCGCTCTCATATGCCTGAGCATGGTTTCCCTGCAAAACATTTGTGTTAGTGCGACTCAAATGAGTCCTCTGCCTGTATGAAGCCTTTGGACCATATGAAGCCTTTGGTCTGAGGTTTGTCTTCTTCATGTGAGGTGTCATGAGGACATTCACAGGAAGATTCTCAAGACACGTTTTTGGAACCCAGATCTTCTTCATAGGCGGTCCATTCCTGCAGTTAGTACCAATGTACCTGGCAAATACTTCACCATTCTGATTCCTAAACAGTTTATAGTTTGCATCAAAGGATTCATCAATGATAATTGGATTAGCACAAGTGAAGCCAGATAGATTGGATGGATCTGCTGAGGATTCCTTTGCAGCAACCCATGTGGTTTTGGGGTACTGCTCAGGTTTCCAGTAAGAGCCATCTGCATTAATTTTCCTCACGAACCCAACACCCTCTTTCCTAGGGTTTCGGCTCAGAATCTGCTTCTTGAGGACATCACATAATGTCTGATGTCCTTTGAGACTTTTGTACATCCCTGTTTCAAGCAATGTCTTCAACCTAGCATTTTCATTAGCAATAGAAGTGGTATCCTCAGCAGAGGGGTTAGTTACCACTTCAACAGTTGAAGATATTGCAACAGCAGTAGCAGTGGAACATTCAGCAACACAAATAGCATTATCACGCTCAATGCATTTAAGGCATGGTGGTTCAAATCCTTCCTGAGCAGAACTGATCTGTTCGGCTCGAAGTGACTCGTTTTCCTTTTGAAGATCCTCATGATCCGCTCTCAACTTCTCAAGATCTTGCTTCTTTTGAAGATAATCATAGGAAAGCTTTTCATGAGTAGTTGAGAGAGCCTCAAGACGATCTTCGAGTTCCTGATACTTAACATGAAGATTATTTATGTCTTCAATTAAGGATTCAGAATGAGTCATTTCAGCACCCAACAGATCATCGCTTCTGTCTAACAGTTTTTGAATATGTTCCATGGCCTTTTGTTGTTCAGTTGCAATTTTAGCAAGTGTTTTGTAACTGGGTTTTGAATCACAATCAGAGTCACCGTCACTGGATGTTTGATAGTGAGTAGTGCGTGTGTTTACCTTGGCACCACGTGCCATGAAGCAGTAGGTAGGAGTAGAGTCGTCCTTGTCATTTGCATCGGTGTTGGTGATGGAGTCATTGTCTTCAGTGTTGAAGATGGACTTGGCGACGTAGGCTGTAGCCAGACTCGCAATGCCTGAATCAGACTCCTCCTCAGACTCCACCTCTGCCTCCTCAGAAGCGGACTCCTCTTCTGAATCCATTTCCTTGCCAACAAACGCACGAGCCTTGCCAGATGAACTCTTCTTGTGTGATGAAGACTTTGAGGAAGACATGGACGAAGACTTTGAGTATTTCTTCGTTTTCTTATCGTCAGAGTCATATTCCTTGCTCTTCTTCTTCTTTCTATTCTCATTGTCCCACTGTGGACACTCAGAGATGAAGTGTCTAGTTTTCTTGCACTTGTGACATGTTTTCTTCTTGTAGTCATGAGCAGAAGCTTCATCATTCCTTGAGCTTGATCGTGAAGACTTTCTGAAGCCTTTCTTCTTGGTGAATTTCTGGAACTTCTTCACTAGCATTGCAAGTTCCCTTCCAATGTCTTCAGGATCATCAGAACTGCTGTCAGATTCTTCTTCAGATGAGGACACAGCTTTTGCCTTCAAGGCACGAGTTCGCCTATAGTTTGGACTGTAGATATCTCTTTTCTCAGAAAGCTGAAACTCATGTGTGTTGAGCCTCTCAAGTATGTCAGACAGATCGAGTGTCTTGAAGTCTGGACGTTCTTGAATCATCAGGGCTAGGATGTCAAATGAACTGTCAAGTGATCTTAGCAGCGTCTTGAAGATTTCATGTTTGGTGATCTCAGTGGCGCCGAGGGCTTGAAGCTCATTTGTGATGTAAGTGAGCCGGTCAAATGTGTGCTGGACATTCTCATTGTCATTTCGCTTGAAGCGGTTGAAGAGATTGCGAAGAACACTGATTCTCTGATCTCTCTGGGTTGAGATGCCTTCATTGACCTTGGAGAGCCAGTCCCAAACCAGCTTGGATGTCTTCAAGGCACTCACACGGCCGTACTGTCCCTTGGTCAGATGACCACAGATAATATTCTTGGCAGTGGAGTCCAGTTGAGTGAACTTCTTGACATCAGCCGCAGTGACACCTTCTCCAGCCTTGGGAACGCCGTTTTCAACGACATACCATAGGTCGACGTCAATGGCTTCAAGATGCATGCGCATCTTATTCTTCCAATAGGGATATTCAGTTCCATCGAAGACGGGGCACGCAGCGGAGACTTTAATTATCCCTGCAGTCGACATAGCTAAAACTCCAGGTGGTTAAACCGAATCACACAGAACAAGGGAGCACCTTGCTCTGATGCCAATTGAAAGTGCGTTATATCGACTAGAGGGGGATGAATAGGCAATTTTTATGAAAGTCTTCAAAACGTGGAAGTTATGAAGACAAACAGAGTGAACAAGCCTATCACTATGCAGCGGAAGTTAGATTACACAACGCAAGCCATGGTCAAGTATACAATATAGTGAAAGCACAGTGACAAACAGCTTCAGTGTAATGAGGATCGGGTTGGAAGAAGTTATGAAGCCAAACAGATCATACAGTCAAGTTGTGAAGACAGAAGATAAAGCAAGCATGCAATAGCTTCACAATGTGTACTGGTAAGTAAAGGGAGGCGAAGATGAAACCAGTGACACGTTGAAGACAATGATATGTTGGACCAGTTCCAGTTGTTGTGACAACTGTACGTCTAGTTGGAGCAGCTAGGTATTTAAACCAAAGGACACATAGTCCCGGACACCCAGTCCTGAACACGCAGCTCAGGACACCCAGTCCTCACCGTTTTCTCCTTGAGCTAAGGTCACACAGACCCCGCCCAATCACTCTGGTAAGTCTTCAAGGTAGACTCCCAAACCTTCACAGACTTCGTTCACCGGCAATCCACAATTCCTCTTGGATGCTCAGAACGCGACGCCTAACCGTCTGGAGGATGCACAGTCCTCAAGTGTAATAAGTCTTCAGATCACTCAGACAAGAAGACTTAAGTGATGCCCAATTACTCTGGCTCTGGGTGGTTAGGGCTTTTCTCCTCACTAAGGATTTTCTCTCAAAAGCTTTGAGGTGGGTAGCTCTCAAACGACAAAAGCCGTGCACTGAAATCTAAGCAGCCAACCGTTTATGGTTGTGGGGGTGGACTATTTATAGCCACTTGGCAACCCGACCTGATTTGTCCGAAATGACCCTGGGTCACTAAGGAACTGACATGTGTACTAACGGTCGGATTTCGAACTCTCACGGCAACTTTACTTGGGCTGCAAGTAAAGCTGACTTGTCTGACTCTGGACAAGATTTTCTCTCATTGTCTTCACTCGAAGACATAGGATTTGAATTAGGCATCACTTCAGTCATCCTGACTGGTTCTCTTGGACCCCACTTAACAGTACGGTGGTTCCTATGACACAACATGAATAAAGTAAAACTACGAAGGATCTAAGTCTTCGAGTTCCATAGGCTTCATGGGGAGTCTTCATATGTCATTGTCTTCGACATGAATGTCTTCATGAACCACCATTGTCTTCAATGTCTTCGTACTTTTTTAGGGGTCATCTCTGGTAACTAAACCGAATCAATGAGGGACTTCTACCTGTGTTATCCTACAATTCTCACAAACACATTAGTCCCTCAACTAGGTTTGTCGTCAATACTCCAAAACCAACTAGGGGTGGCACTAGATGCACTTACACTCCCTAAACTACATGTCAAGTGCCTCTCTGCCTTGCGTTCAGTTTTGACAGTAGCATTCAGATTCCACAATAAATTTCAGTTTCGACAGTTAAGTTCAGAGTCAACAGTTTTTACCTCATCTGTTGTAGTCAGGTGGTTTTTGGTCATGTTTATTTTACATCCATTTTACATCATCTATTGGAGATGCTATTGGAATCCCACTTGAGATTGACGATGTCTGTCATGTGTTGCTTCAGCCTTGACGTCTTATGGCTCACCGGAGCTGCTCCAACGACAGAACAATCCATCACAACAGAGCAGTGCCCTGGACGCCGTCTACAGATTCCTTAGATCTTCCTCCACACCTCCGACAGCCACCTCTGCCTCAACTGCTTCAGCGACCAACCCAATGATGCTGAGGTTGACATGGCTACGGCAAAGAGGTTGTACACTTGTTGCATCACTTATTAATATACATTCACATCGATCCATTAGGGCTATTTTGGTTTAACGGAAAAACATCGATCCACTGGTTGTTACCATCACTCTAACTTTCTGCATGCTCTCCTTACATAATCTCACCATATTTTTTTCGTATGCATGTCAGATATTGTACACAGTCATGCTGAACATGTAGAGAAAAAGAGAAGACTTTGGCGCGGCAATACAATGTCATGCAGACATCGCTCCATGGAGGGTTCAATGGCAAACCCTCCCCACCCCTCTCCGGATTGTAATCCAGAGGAAGATATCTGTTCTGAGGCGGATTCGGACGCTGCTGACCACTCCTATTTACCCCCAAGGTGTTTGCTCTACCTTGGCATGATGATGTTAGTCATATCATGCATATGTTGCCTTGTAGTGCCTACTTTTGACATCATATATGTCATCTGCTTAGTTTAGACATGTTCTGTAATGCCACCTGTTTAGTTTCTATATTATATATGGGAATTATGCAGTCTCATGTCTTTTAGCCAGCCATAATATATGTGAAATGTGCAATGCCATCCTGTTTAACCAGGCATCATATATTTGAATGATATCTTGCCCATCCTTTTATTCATTACATTTCCACTTGTCGACAATGTTTGTACATTAAACTACTCTTCCTGTGAATCAGCCATTTGGGTGCGAGATGGAAAAATCTGCAGTGAAAAAAGGCCTTCAGAGCAGACAGTGCTACCTGTCAAAGCAGATCTCTTGTTGGGTCCCGATAGCTCCTCAGAGATGGATTCAGAGACAGATGACCAGCCCTATTCCCCCACTGAGGTGTATGCTCTAACTTGGCACGGTTATACTACTCATATCATGCATACGGTGTCTTGCATTGCATAGTTTAGACATCATACACACAATATTCAACACCATGTTCTTAGTTCAGACATCATATCGAATGCCCTCTGTTTAGCATATAAATCACATATGTGAATTAAATGATGTGATCCTGATTACTTAGATAACATGTAGGTGAATTATGGCATGCGATCCTGTTTAGTTATTCATCATATCTTTGAATTATGTTATGCTATGCTATCAAGTTTAGGTAGACATCATATATGTGAAATTATGTCATGCTATCCGTTTTAGTTAAACAATATACATGTCAACTATTTCATGCCCTCTTTTTTCCACACTATCTATTGCATATGTCTCTCATACAATGTCTGTACATTCAACTATGTTTCCTGTTTATCAGCCATTTGAATTGGAGCGGGTGATGCCAGTATCTAGCGGAATAAAAACACGGTCTTCAAGTAAAACAGTGCTACCTCTTGGTGGAGATAGCACCCTGGTTGTATATGCACTAGAACCAGCCCTACCACACATAACCCAAACTCTCGCAGATTGTACCCCTACTACGATGGACAGAGAACCAGCTTCACCCAATCTAACCCCAACCCCAGCCGATAGTAACCCAGTTTCTGTTGACACAGCACCATCTCCACCACAGAGCTCCCAAACAAGAGCAGTTAGTAAAGCAGCTCCAGTGCCCAAAGGGCCAGTATTATCATGGCGAACCCCAACTCCACTAGTTAGTACGCCTATTCCTGTGGAGGAAGCACAACTAGCTAGTCGTAGTTTAGCATCTATCGCATTTGATGTTGTTAAATCGTATGTGTGTATCTTCCCATCTTGGAAATATTATACTGAAGATGAAGGAAAATGCCAGCTGTAGGTGTTTGTCCAGGAGTTATGTGTAAGTAATGTTATTCATGGCAATTACTTTGCTTCGTCCCATACATCCTACCTCCATGATGGTTATAATACAGCAAATTTTCCCATTTTTCTCTATAGAGAAGGACCGATTTGGAAACTCAGGATGAGGTAACCTGTGCTAATACCTCTGCTATCTTTAAGAATGCTTGGTGGCAGTATCGGAATTACCTGAAGAAAACGTACTTCACTGGCAAAGAAACTCATCAAATTCCCTTACGTTCTCCTGAGACACATTTACTGGACGATGACTGGGAACGCCTTGTTCTGTACTGGTCCCGAACCAAGAATGTGGTAAGTCTATGAGCTCATTTTCTATTTTTAAGTATTATATTCTTGTGTCTTACTGTACTCTGTTCATGTAGAACAAGTGCCTAAACCTGAAGAACAACTGTTCTAATTTAAGATTCCATTGCTACCATAGGACATAGATATATGTTTGTTTGATGCTTTTATTATGTACTAGTACTTGGCAATAGAAGACTTGGTAGTTTAATCCTGTCCACCTTACTAATGAACTGGTTCACCGATATGAGTTTCATATACTAGTACATGCTAAACTTGTTATGTGTCTGCTTGTTTCTTCTTTTAGAATGCTGACAGAATATTGGGGAAGAGTGCCTTATTAAGCAACGGTAAAGGAAGTAATGCAGATAAGGTTCAGGATAGTGACACATCCTGTCTTGGCTTAGTGTTGGAGTTACTGGCCACTGCCGCTTGCACAAGCTATTCAAACTCACTGTCTGAATCAGTTTGGTTTCTTGAGTCTCAACTACAAGCTGAAAGACATCGTTCAGCTGTGCTGCGACAAGAAGCGGAAGGACTGCGGAAGTCCCTGGAGCATGCAGATGCATACTTTCTGGTGCAACAGCAAGCGTTGGAGGATTTTAGCACCAAATAGAACAAAGCTAATCAACTTGCTAAGCTTATTGCCAGCATGGTGGATACCCAGGATAACGTTTCTTGAGCTCTTCTTAAGTTGTTTCAGTTATGCTCTTGTTTTGCTGCCGCGTTTATTTGCACTGGTGGACAATTTTGATGGCCAGTGTATATGATATGCTGCTTTGTTCCCTATATTTGCACTAGTGGCGAACTTTGATGCCCAGTGGATGTAATATGTGTAATAGCCGTGATAGCCTAGCATTAGTTGCTTGCTTATTTATTTCCTTGTTGTCTTGTTTATTTGTTTGCTTGTAGTCATTGCAGTTCTTTTTCCGCGGTTAACTAGTGGCTGTAATAACCTATTTTTTTAAACTAGGCCACAATAACCATGGGCTAATATTTACTGTAGTGACACTGGGCCTCCTACGGGTCGTAGAAACAGTGGGCCTTCTATGGGCCGTAGAAACAGTAGGCCTTCTACGGGCCATAGAAACAATGGGCCTTCTACGGGCCGTATCATCAATGGGCCTTATACGGGTCGTATGATCGATTGGCCAAACATGGGCCAATAACAGGCCGCATTATGGCCTTAAACGGGCTAGAGTTGGAATCGTCCGTTCATGGGCCGGCCGTAACGGGCCATCGTTAATAGACCGTATTTGATGACGCTATGAAAACGGCCCAACGTATTAACGGACCACAAACGGGCCGATTGTAACCACGGGCTGAATTTGGCCCACAAGCAGAAAATGACAGTAACGGGCCATAAGTAAACGAATGCTGGAAAAGAGCCCAAGAATAAATGGGCTCTGAGAAGGCTGAAAGATAACATGGGCTGGAAACGGCCCAACAGAATAACGGGCCATTAATGGGTATAAAGTGATACATTGTTCATTACGGGCTAGTTTCACCACGGGCCATTAATAGGCCAAGAGTTACATAGGGCCTCATATGGACCGAAAGACGTCATGGGCCATACATGGGCCAGAAGTGAAAATGGGCTGGAATCATATTGGATGGCCCAGATGATGCTACTGGGCCTAATTCGTATAGGGCGTAATGCGCCTTGGGTTAGTGGACTGTAAATGGGCTATATGCGAACATGCCATTAACAGGCTTTCCATGGGCCGGCCCGCCACCTTTTGACCAAGTCAAACGGGTCGGCCTTTTCATAGCAATGGGCCTCTGTTGGGCCGTGCCACGTGTCGACATATCATAGGCGCCTATCTGACCCATTGACGAGCTGACACGTGTTTGGTCTGGCCAATAAGAATTTTACATGTGGAAATTTCCCATTGGTCGGGGCTGTTAATGGGTTATCGGATCCAAAACCCGACCTGATAGCTTAACAGCATTCCGTTATGGTGGATGCCACATGTCGGTCACCCTTGACGAAAGCACTTCTATGACGCGCGATTTATCGTCATGGAAGTGGACACTTCCGTGATGATAATTTTGGTAATGTCATGGAACACTTCTATGACAGCACAGGTATGACTATCTTGATTCTGTCATAAATTTGTCATGGATGTACATGCATGACAAAAAAACGCGACCTACTATGACAAACACGTATCATCATGGATGTGTATTTTTTTGTAGTGTTAGGCTGTCGTGAAGGATCAACTTGTGGTTCCGGCTCTGGCTACTCGTCTGGTGCAGGGTTCCGGTAGGCTTGAATAGCCTTCAACGGAACAAGGTACGTGCCTAAAGATAAATCAAACAAAGAAGGAGCAGGCAGGGTAATAGTCTCAGGATGATGTTTATTAAAGAACAATTGATATCTAAGCTCTCCTTCCCTATTCTTAACAATAAGATCATGTGCCACCATACTTTTATAATCTAGATAAACACGGGGCAGCACATTTTCTTCCTTCTCAAAATGCCTAATAGGTATGTTAAAGTGTACAGCTAGGCGTGAAGTATAGATGCCTCCAAAGATGGGGCCCTTGGTATGGTTCAGACTTAACCGTTTGGCAATACACTACTAGGGAAAAGCCTATACACAGAATCTTACTAGAAGCGATGTACAAAATCAAACACTACTGCTACTTAGTAGCAGCGCGCGTAAATAAACCGCGCTACTGCTATGACTTTTGCAGTAGCGCGTACTAGCGAAAAGCGTTGATGCTATGTTTGAACTGGGCACGCATGGCTAGCCCAACCTAGCACTAGCGCGTATACTGGCCCAGCGCTACTGCTACTCTCCTTAGTTGTAGCGCGCTTACGTGTAAGGCGCTGCTGCTACCGAAAATAAAATAAAGTGAAAAACAAGTAGAAAAGTAAATGAAAATGAAAGATATAGAAAAAGGAGAAAGGAAAAAAATAAAATGTAAAGAAAAATAAAAGAAAAAAGGGAAAAGGAGAAAGGAATAGCAGTAGCGGGTTTCAGGAAACGCGCTATAGCTAACTTAACTATAGCGCGTTTTCGGAAACGCGCTACCGTTACGTTTCACTTAAACAGCGGTCCCCCCCCCCCCCCCCGCCGCCCCCTGGCCACCACTTCTTCCCCAAATCCCTCGCCCTCACCACCGTCTCACCAATTCGCCGTCGCCCCACTTCGCCGCCGTCTCCTGCCGGCACGGACGCCCGCAACCTCACCGTCTCCCCCCGAGGCCGCCGTCATCCTCACCGCCGCCACCCAAGATCGCCCTCAGCCTCACCGCCGCCGCCCGAGACCGCCCTCGACGTCACCGTCGGCGCCCTCCACCTCACCGCCGCCCGAGCCCGCCCAGGACCGCCGTTGCCCGTGCCTGAGCCCGACCTCTCCGCCCCTGCCTCCGTCACCGAGCACCTCCTCGCCACCGTCTCTCCCCTCTCTGTAAGTCCCCCACCCCTCCCCCCACTCATCTCTCTCTGCATTTTAGAGAAAAAATTAGTAGAGCGAAAGTTTTTTTATAGCAAAAAAAATTAGTTTAGAGCAAAGGATGTTAAGTAGTAGATGTTAGAGCAAAAATTAGTTTAGAGCAAAAAATTTGGTTTATAAGAAAAGTTAGTTAGGGCAATAGGGTTTAATTAGGGTAGATGTTGCTTGTATAGTATATAGTGATACTAGTAGATGTTAATTAGGTTAGGGCAATAGTGGTACTAGTAGATGTTAATTAGATGTTTTTCAGTTAGAGCACTAGAGTTTTGCTACGTTAATTAGGTTAGTAGTGGTGCTAGTAGTAGTGGTACAGTAGGTTAATTAGGTGATGTTAAATTAATAACCCAAATGAATGAAATTAGTAGTTAACTGAAACTTTTTTCCTTTCATCATTATAGAGCACTAAAGTTAACTGAATTTTCTTATATTAGTAGTTAAATGAATTTTCTTCTACACTTTGTTTTTGAATTAGCTTGTGAAATCTGGACATGTGGTTGCTCGTGTATATTTGGACATGTGTTGCGGTGTCGAAGAGGGATATTTGAACACTGTTTCCAGGGAATGATGTTGAGTGGCCTATGTTTTGCCGGAATGTTGATTCATTTCTGTTCCGGCAAATTTCAGGTTCTCGATTTGTCCACTTTTTAGCAAAGGTCATGCCGAAATTTTCCGTGAATTTCGGCATGACTTGTGCTACAAACTAGGACATATCGAGTGCCCGAGATTTGCCGCACCAGGAAGGAGTCAACATTCCTGCAAAACAATAGGCCTTTTTTATGTCATTATTCATTTTATTAGGTCTAGAATTAATTGACTAGATTTAATCATAGGAAACCTGGCTAGCAACGATGAAGGACAGGGTTCTGGTGATTGCGACGACGCCTATCGGGCGGTAGATGAATTTTTTAGCCTTACCAACGATCAACCTCTACCCCCAATTCTCCCACGCTCCTTACTTGGACTTGTCGAAGAACATTCACAAAAAGCATTACACCCACATCAAGGATGTTCTCGACAGTGCTATGTATTACTACCAATCAATGGGTGGAGAGGTCAGGGACAAGAAGATAAGGGGCGGCAGGGTCACCTTCGGCCATAAGACCGACTTCTGCTGCATCCAGCAACCGAACGATTCTCTTAATGATGGATTCTATGTCCTACACCACATGCTGGAGTACAGATGGGATCACCAGAACCTTTGCATGGCACCTTCTTCCGGCGATGCCAATATTCTGCAACGGGGAAAGGACATAGGAGATATCGAGGATCATCGACTTTGAGCTGAGTTCTATAACATCCAGCGCGAACTTGCCCAAATCATGATGAAGGAGGCCGTCGAAAAAACAGGGATGTTCTACGGAGAAGGACAAATGTCGCGGGAAGACGTCCGAACATGGATAGCCTCTCAGCGTCTCGACCTGAAGCCTTTCACTAGGCTCGGGGACTATCTCCCTGACTTGGATGGATGGAACGACATGTTGGAGTGATTGTCGATATATGACAATGTGTCCGTTTAGTCCATACTTTCTGTATGAAAAAACTTTGAGTTATGCACGGTGAAACTTTATTTGTGATGTAATTAAACCGTCCTCCTCCTCGACTAGCGAAAATCACTCTAGTTAGGGCATTTTGGGGTACGATGAACTTTGTTATTTATGCTTATGATATGTTGTTTCTATTTTTGCCAAGTCTGTCTCTTTCTGTTGCTCAACTATATATGTTGCATATCATCGACTCATGTGATGATGCAGGTGCATAGATCATAGATGGCGAAGAAGTGCTACGCCAGGAGTATATATACGACAAGTGGTCGGAGTGTCAGGCCGCCCAGGTGTACCAGTTTCCGGTTTCCGAGCGACAGCCAGTAGTTAGTTTAGGTTCACGCTAATGCGGGAGAGGGATACGAACTCATGTTCTCAAAGTGATCGCTCTTCTCGCGTATATCATTGTTTAGATGGATGACGATATATTTGCAAGTAATCGAGACTTGTGTCGCTATTTTTGAGATGATGACGAGAGACCACTCTGTGTTGGATGATGATTTTGATGATGACATGATTTGATGAGACTAATTATATGTATATGCTATAATTACATTTGTATGTGTATGATATGCTAGAGATTATTGTATAAAGCCTATTCAAATACAAAACAAATACAAAACAAATATGCAGGAAAGAAACTAATAAATAAACTAGTAGTAGCGAGGGGGGAAATTTAGCAGTAGCGCCTCCTTACCAGTAGCGCGTCCCAGCAAACAGCACTACAGATAATATCAGTAGCGCCCTTTCCCAAAGAGCGCTACAGCTATTCATGTCTAGAGTAGCGTGGGACAACAGGCGCTACTGTTATACGTTAGCTGTAGCGCCTTATTAGTAGCGCCGGCACCCGCGCTACTGAGAGGCCCAAAACCCTCGCTGCTGCTAGGCTTTTCCCTAGTAGTGATAATACCGCCCATACTAAAATTGTTATTACTATATAAACCATGGAGCAGAATAATAATATCAGGGATACTAAGGTTTCCACAGTTTCCGCGACCAATTAAGCAACGACTAGCAAATAATGCAAAATAACGTAAAATAGGAAAATGTATGCTAGTGATACGTGCATCGGAAACCTTCCTTGTTTCCCCTACAGTGATAGTATCAATAAACCCCTCCACATCATCACGATGTGGTTCTTCTGTCTTACCCTCAAAAGGGACTAAACAAATCCGACAAAAATCATAAAGTAACATCTCCTTATGCTCATCATATAAATGAAACTCCACCGTAGGTGGCGAGTTCCTAGAATGGAAATGAAAGTTTTGCACAAAGGTATTTGTGAGTAAGAGATACTGATCGCATTGGTCGTGGAGGAAAGCGGTGAGGCCTGCATTCTTAGCCAACTCATGAAAATCTTCATAAATACCGGCTGCTCTCAAGAAATCATCGGAAGGCCATTCACACGCCCGAACCTCCATGGTGCGAGGCAGATTATACTTAGGCTTCGGTGCCTTTTCCTTTGAGCTTTGGCTCGATGAGCCCCTCAATAGTCTCCTCATCATTTTCTGAAAAATTCTGAAAATTTTTAGTAACTTCAAAAATAAAAGTAACCCAAACTCAATAATATTGATAGTAACTACTCCTACAAGTGCCTAGGGCCTATATCATGCATCAAAACTACTTTTGACCATATAAATTTGACATGCAAACTCAAGAACAGGGTCACCTAAACAGCAAAAATTTGCAATGAATAAAGCACTAGAACAAAAACTAATTGGACCAATGGAGGAGTCACATACCAAGGAACAATCTCAACAAGCAGTTTTGTGAGAGGTGCTTTGAGCAAGGAGATCGAAAATGCCAGCAAAATGAGCTAGAACTCGTGCTTGAGCTGGATATTCATGTTTGTGGGAGGCAGACGAAGTGTATGAGTGCAGGAATAAGTGGAGGAGGGCCACCGTGGGCCCACGAGGCGGGGGGCACGCCCAGGGGGGTAGGGCCCGCCCTCCACCCTCGTGGGTAGGTGGTTGAACCCCCTGCTGTGTTCTTAGTGCCAAATATTCTCATATATTCTAGAAATATCATATTTAAATTTCAGGGCATTTGGAGAACTTTTATTTTCGAGGTATTTTTATATTGCACGGATAATCAGATAACAGACAGAAAAATGTTTATTTTTATTTTATTTAATATAAATAACATAAAGTAAAAGTGGGGTACAGAAGGTTGTGCTTTCTAGTTTCATCCATCTCATGATCATCAAAAGGAATCCACTAACAAGGTTGATCAAGTCTTGTTAACGAACTCATTCCGAATAACATGGAACTGGAGAAATTTCGAATAACACTATGTTACCTCAACGGGGATATGCACATCCCCAATAATAAGAATATCATATTTCTTCTTGACAGTAGGAAGAGGAAATCCAAAACCTCCAAATATAATCGATGGAATTTTTCCAATAGAGTTGATACTATGAACTTGAGGTTGTTTCCTCTAAAGTGTACCGTATGCTCATTACCATTAAAATCAAAAGTGACATTGCCTTTAGTGCAATCAATAACAGCCCCTGCAGTATTGAAAAAGGGTCTTCCAAGAATAATAGACATACTATCGTCCTCGGGAATATCAAGAATAACAAAGTCCGTTAAAATAGTAACATTTGCAACTACAACAGGCACATCCTCACAAATACCGATAGGTATAGCAGTTGATTTATCAGCCATTTGCAAAGATATTTTAGTAGGTGTCAACTTATTCAAATCAAGTCTATGATATAAAGAGAGAGGCATAACACTAACACCAGCTCCAAGATCACATAAAGCAGTTTTAACATAATTTCTTTTAATGGAGCATGGTATAGTTGGTACACCGGGATCTCCAAGTTTCTTTGGTATTCCACCCTTAAAAGTATAATTAGCAAGCATGGTGGAAATTTCAGCTTTCGGTGTCTTTCTTTTATTAGTAATAATATCTTTCATATACTTAGCATAAGGATTGGTTTTGAGCATATCAGTTAATCGCATACGCAAAAAGATAGGTCTAATGATTTCAGCAAAGCGCTCAAAATCCTAATCATCCTTTTTCTTGGATGGTTTGGGAGGAAAAGGCATGGGTTTCTGAACCCAAGGCTCTCTCTCTTTACCATGTTTCTTAGCAACAAAGTCTTTCTTATCATAACGTTGATTCTTTGATTGTGGGTTATCAAGATCAATAGCAGGTTGAATTTCTATATCATTATCATTACTAGTTTGAGCATCACTATGAACATTATCATTAACATTATTACTAGTTTCAGGTTCATTACCAGATTGTGTTTCAGCATCAGAAATAGAGATATCATTTGGACTCTCAGGTGTTTCAGTAATAGGATCACTAGAAGCATGCAAAGTCCAATCATTTTTCTTTTTCTTCCTTTTAGAAGAATTAGGTGCATCTATATTATTTCTCTGAGAATCTTGCTCAATTCTCTTAGGATGGCCTTCAGGATACAAAGGTTCCTGAGTCATTCTACCAGTTCTAGTAGCCACTCTAATAGCATAATCATTATTCTTACTATTCAATTCATTGAGCAAATCATTTTGAGCTTTAAGTACTTGTTCTACTTGAGTGGTAACCATAGAAGCATGTTTACTAATAAGTTTAAGTTCACTTTTTGACATTAGCCATATAATCACCCAAGTGTTCAAGCATATTTGAATTGTATTTCAATTGTCTACCAAAATAAGCATTAAAGTCTTCTTGCTTAGCCATAAATTTATCAAACTCATCTAAGCATGGGCTAGCAAATTTAGTAAATGGGATTTCAGCTTTAATATATCTATAGAGAGAATTTACCTTTACTACCCGTGTCGGGTTATCAAGACCATGAGTTTCTTCAATAGGTAACGGATTAAGATCATATGTTTCTTCAATAGGCGGTAAATTAAGACCATGTGTTTCTTCAATAGGAGGTAAATTCTTAACATCTTCAGCTTTAATACCTTTTTCTTTCATAGATTTCTTTGCCTCTTGCATATCTTCGGGACTGAGAAATAGAATACCCCTCTTCTTCGGAGTTGGTTTAGGAATAGGCTTAGGAATTGGCTCCGGAGGTGTCCCATTATTTTCATTTGACAACATACTGTTCAATAAAATTTCAGCTTCATACGGTGTTCTTTCCCTAAAAACAGAACCAGCACAACTATCCAGGTAATCTCTGGAGGCATCGGTTAGCCCATTATAAAAGATATCAAGTATTTCCTTTTTCTTAAGAGGATGATCAGGCAAAGCATTAAGTAATTGGAGAAGCCACCCCAAGCTTTGGGAGACTCTCTTCTTCAATTTTCACAAAATTATATATATCCCTTAAAGCAGTTTGTTTCTTATGAGCAGGGAAATATTTAGCAAAGAAGTAATAAATCATATCCTGGGGACTACACACACAACCAGGATCAAGAGAATTAAATCATATCTTAGCATCACCCTTTAATGAGAACAAAAATATTTTAAGGATGTAAAAGTAACGAGTTCTCTCATCTTTAGTTAACAGGGTGGCTATATCATTCAATTTAGTAAGATGTGCCACAAACAGTTTCAGATTCATAACCATGAAAAGGATCAGATTCAACCAAGGTAATTATATCAGGATCAACACAGAATTCATAATCCTTATCAGTAACAAAGATAGGTGAAGTAGCAAAAGCAGGGTCAGGTTTCATTCTAGCACTTAGAGATTGCTTACTCCATTTAGCTAATAACCTTTTGAGTTCATTTCTATTTTTGCAAGCTAAAATAGCGAAAGAAGCTTCTTGGTCAAAAACATAACCCTTAGGAATAACAAGTGATTCTTCATCATCACTTTCATCAGTATCATCAGATTCAATATTTTCAATTTCTCTAGCCCTAGCAATTTGTTCATCAAGAAAATCACTAAGTGGCACATTTGTATCAGGCATAGAGGTAGTTTCATCATAAGTATCATGCATAGCAGAAGTGGCATCATCAATAACATGCAACATATCAAAACGAATAGCAGAAGCAGGTGTAGGTGTCGCAAACTTACTCATAACAGAAGGTGAATCAAGTGCAGAGCTAGATGGCAGTTCCTTACCTCCCCTCGTAGTTGAGGGATAGATCTTGGTTTTCGGATCTCTTAAGTTCTTCATAATGATAAGCAGATATATATCCCAAGTGACTCAAAGAATAGAGCTATGCTCCCCGGCAACGGCGCCAAAAAATAGTCTTGATAACCCACAAGTATAGGGGATCGCAACAGTTTTCGAAGGTAAAGTATTCAACCCAAATCTATTGATTCGACACAAGGGGAGCCAAAGAATACTCTCAAGTATTAGCAGCTGAGTTGTCAATTCAACCACACCTGGAAACTTAATATCTGCAGCAAATTGTTTAGTAGCAAAGTAATATGATAGTAGTGGTAACGGTAGCAAAAGGTAACAGTAGTAAAAGTAATGTTTTTGGTATTTTGTAGTGATGATAGCAATAGCAACGGGAAAGTAAATAAGTGAAGAACAATATATGGAAAGCTCGTAGGCAATGGATCGGTGATGAAGAATTATGCCGGATGCGGTTCATCATGTAATAGTCATAACCTAGAGTGACACAGAACTAGCTCCAGTTCATTGATATAATGTAGGCATGTATTCCAAACATAGTCATACGTGCTTATGGAAAAGAACTTGCATGACATCTTTTGTCCTACCCTCCCGTGGCAGCGGGGTCCTTAAGGAAGCTAAGGGATATTAAGGCCTCCTTTTAATAGAGTACCGGAACAAAGCATTAACACATGGTGAATACATGTACTCCTCAAACTACGGTCATCATGGGTAAGTATCCCGATTATTGTCACTTCGGGGTTAATGGATCATTACACATAATAGGTGACTATAGACTTGCAAGATAGGATCAAGAACACTCATATATTGATGAAAACATAATAGGTTCAGATCTGAAATCATGGCACTCGGGCCCTAGTGACAAGCATTAAGCAGATTGGACAGTGCCATATTTGGCTTACATGACCCGGGGTGAGTTGCCGGAGGATGAGACCTTGGCTCGACAGATAACCCAGTGGTCTAAGTCAATGACAATTTCCAATGGTGAGTTGTATCATCGCAGTGTCACCGGAGCGTTTCAACATTGTGTCTCTCCTGAAGAAGGTCAAGAAATTCGTCGTGGGATCCATGAAGGAGATTGTGGCCATCATGCCGGTTCAAAGTCTCTTGTGGCCAAAGCCTTTCGTCATGGTTTTTACTGGCTAACGTCTCACGCTGATGTGGAGGATCTGGTCAGTAGGTCCGATGGGTGTCAAAAATTTACACGACAAGCGCATGTGTCGGCTCAAGAATTGCGGATGATTCCAATCACTTGGCTATTTGCAGTCTGGGGGCTTGACATGGTTGGACCTTTCAAAAGGTCTAAAGATAAGAAGACGCACATTTTGGTAGCAGTGGAGAAGTTCACAAAATGGGTTGAGGCAGAGCCGGTAAGTAAGTGTGATGCGGCCACGGCGGTTCAATTCATGAAGAAGGTGATCTTTCGTTTTGCCTTTCCACATAGCATTATCACTGACAATGGCACCAACTTGTCCCAAGGAGACATGGAAGAGTTCTGTCAACGGGAGCATATCCGGCTTGATGTTTTATCAGTAGCTCACCCCCAATCCAATGGTCAAGCTGAAAGAGCCAATCAGGAAATCCTGAAAGGTCTAAAACCCCGGCTTATGGTCCCTTTACAACGGACGCCGGGTTGTTGGGTGGAAGAATTACCCTCTGTGATATGGAGCATCAATACTACTCCTAACAGGTCTACGGGTTATACGCCTTTCTTTATGGTTTATGGAGTGGAGGCAGTTCTGTCAAGTGACATCCGTCATGACTCGCCCCGCGTGGCAGTTTACGTTGAAGCTGATAATGAGCAAGCCCGACAGGATGCGCTTGACTTACTAGATGAGGAGCGAGACTTGGCAGCAGCCCGATCAGCAATTTATTAGCAGGACCTGTGCCATTGTCACAGCCGCTGGGTTAAGTCCAGAACCTTTCAAGAAGGTGACCTGGTGCTCCAGCTCAATCAACATCAGTCTGATGCACACAAGATATCCCCACCATGGGAAGGACCCTTTGTGGTCAGCAAGAACTTAAACAATGGGTCATATTACCTTATCACCAAGACTCACGTAAGTCGGAGGAGGAGACCCGCCGGCCGTGGAATATTGCTCATCTTCGGCCTTACTACACTTGAGCCACCGGCTCTCAGAATGTACATACTTTAACGTTGTATATATTATGATATGTAACAAAGCAGGACCTCTATCCTTTTTTGATCATATATCTTTATCATTCTAATTATTCAAAATGACCAGTTGGGGGCTGATCGTATTCGAATCTTGCTTAACCCTTTTGGTCTGGCTCATGATTGTATTCGAATCTAGCCGTTAAACCTCATGGTCACCATGGGCTTCTTGTTCAAACATAGGTCATATTCGAACCAAAGAGAACATAGCTTTCGTAACCCTTTTGATCAGCGCAAAGCCAAACTCACTAGGGGGCTTCTTGATCGTATCCGAATCATAGCTTAACCCCTTTTGGTTCCGACATGGATCGTATTCGAATCAGGGTTGTTAAAAATCTCTCAAGGTCCTTTGGGGGCTTCCTATTCAAACATAGGTCGTATTCGAACCAAAGAGAACATAGTTGTCGGTACCCTCTTGATCGGCGCAATGCCAAAGCCACTGGGGGCTACATGATCGTATCCGAATCCTAGCTTAACCCCTTTGGTCCGGTTTACTGATCGTATTCGAATCAGAAGCCTCCAAAAAAATTTACTTCTTGATTTACATTATTTGAAAGATACTCTTTTGTTTTATTGGTTTTTTGTTGTCTCAAATCTAACTATAAGGTTGGTTTCAATTTAAACCAGCTTGGTCCTTTGAAAATACGTTGCCAATGTATAACAGTCATTAGGCATTTGGAGTATTGACCCTATAAAACGATTGTGTTATCACCCTTACTGTCCGGGTCATATAAGTCGGCAGTTGAGAATCAAAGAACACAGGAATGACATTGTCATTCATAAACAGACTTATCTGTGTTTTTTTGTTAATCAAAGGAATTTACAGCCTTGTTTATCTTTACATCTGGTCATGATTATTCCACTGTGATAATTTCATAGTTATGTATCGGGTGTTTTGACCCGTCCAGCGATAAACCACCAGGACAGTTTTTTCATCTTTTGCATACAGGAACAGATTTAAACACTCCAGATGTGATAAAGGATATAATGCATACATTGACATGATGGGTAAAACAGTCATATGCAACATCATATGCACGACGGCATAGGCAAAACATGCAGTTTTCAAGGTAACCTATTACAAGGCATTGAGAGCCCAAAAGGTTGAAATTGTTTTCTCTCCTAAACAGATGTCAAGCTAAGGCCGGCTCATTAAGTATTGGCTGGATTATTCGGACGGTTATGACTCCTCCCTCGCCGGTTCACCTCCCTCCACTGGTTGGAAGCTGGGCTTGGACCAATCAAACCCATTCAGAGCAACAAACTCATCTTCATCGTCAATTAGACAAGCCGGGTCAATTTCTGGGGCAAAGGTGTGTTGGCGAACTGGCGGGATAAGATTTGTCACTTTATACGAGGGAGTCGCCATCTTATTATTATCAACATCAAAACCCGGCTGATATTTATCAATGTTGGTTTCCTCGCTAAGGATGGTAGCATGAGGACGAACTCCCCACACACAAGCAACAAAGTCATCTTGATCAAACAAAGTCCCGTCTTCCTCCAAAGGGGGATACCCCTTGGCTACGTCGGTCGGGTCTAGTTCTGGCACCCAGGCTTTGGAATGACTTAGGGCAGTTAGGGATCCGGCTCTTACACAAGACCGCTTGACCTCTTGGAATTTGGCGGGTAAAATAGATAGCTTCTTCAAAACGTCACTCAAGAGGTTGGGTCCTTGGTTGGCTGGGGAGATAATAGCAAGCGCCCGTTGAGCCCCAGTATACAGTTGCTCCACCAAGGTGTAAACCGCCTTGAGTGTTGTCACACTGTTTTGACTCAGATTGTTGCTCCGTGGACCTATGAGTATTTAAAAAAGGTTAAGCAGGCGGCTTATATTTCTGGCAAAAATAGAGTGCAAGTAACTAATGCAAATGACTCACCAAACATTGCGGAGACCATCTGAGACACACGGTTTTTTAAGCCGATGAGCTCCGTGGTAACCTCCTTGAGAGCCGCCTCCGCTATCTCAGCATGTTGTATCAGCAAGGTTTTTTCATCGGCCCAGGATTTCTTCTCCGCATCAAAACTGGTCTTCAGTTTTTCAGCTTCAGAGAGGCTCAACTGGAGTTTGGAGCCAGCGTTCTTTATCTCCGCCTCTAGATCCGCCAGCTGGGTCTTTGCATTAGTCAATTGAGAACCCAATTCAGTTAGGGCGGTCTACAAACATGCACAGGCGTGTTAAAATTTATTTCAATAAAGGTTATAATGATTAAAGTCCCAAGTGCTTTGCAACGCAACACCACACTCAGCACTTGGGGGCTAATGTCTGCCAAAGAAATTTTTAAATACAAAATGGCTCTTCCATGTTTAAAGTCCCAAGTGTTTTACAAGTAACAACGCTTGGTACTTGGGGGCTAATGCATGATATTAAGAAAGTTTTTTCATGTTGATCTGGATCACATTATTTCTTTGGACTGATTCTAGACGGTTATGATGTCAAGTACCGGCTCATTCATGATAAATTGAGCCAGCCCTTGGGGACTACAGGTGAAATTTATGCTGGACTTAAGGAAAATCTAAGATAGAGCATCAACCTATATCACAAGTCTACAGATCATTCAGGTTTATCATAATCCGGAGACTTGGGGGCTGGCAGAGCATATGTAAGATATTGAAAGCCAGAGAACGTACCTCATATTTCAGTTGCAGTTGCTTAACCATCTCAATTTCCGAGTCACGGCTGGAATGCACATGATGGAGGTATCCAGATAGCACGTCACTAACATTCAGGTGAGCGTAGTGAGAGACGTCAAACCGCACCTTCTGCCTTTCTAAAGCCTCTTGCTTGGCAGCGTGCCGGGCCAGTATAGTTGGGTTGCCCGGCTCAACGAATCGACTACCAGTAATTAAGACATCATTGTCAGAAGTCGTCGGCGGGTTAGCTGAGCTAGATGGCTCAGCGGTAGACGGATTGAGAATGGTCTCATCAACTGACAGCTCAGGAGGGTCTGATTCAATGTGGACAGCAAGGTCTTCTGGTGCTTCAGATTGTTCAGGAGGAGCTGATATTGCCGGTTCAGGAGCAGGGTCTTTCGGGTCTTCCGCCGGCTTAGCTACCTTGACTTTCTTGGACTTTGCTTGACCGCTAAGAAGGATTTCATGAGTTAGTATAATGATGCAGACTTAAAGATGCAGAAGAAAGATAATTTCCCTTACCCAGGGGCAGTCTTGAAAGCCGGGAATTGAGTTTGTGAAGAATCACCAGAAGAGCGAGAAACCTCCTGCAAAAGCAAAATAAAGTTAAGAGAGTAAGGAAATAGATTCATTGATAAAAGCAAGAGACAAAGGTAAAAGAAACCTCATTCTGGCGTTTTTGAGGAGTTTTTGGTAAGGCGGAGGGCAGTTCATTGTCGTCATCATTCCGGGCCTGACGGCGGCTCTCATGTTGCTGCTTTTTCAAAAGAAAAATGAGGATCCTAATAAGCCAAAGGGTGTCAAAACCTTACTTTCTGGGTTACCAGTCGAGGTTTCGGTCTTGGCAAAGGTTCTGAGTTGGAGGAAATAGTTACCTCTTCTTCTACTGCCTGGCTGGCCCCTGTGTCGTCCTGGCAATAGTCAGTGTCAATAAGGTTGTTAAAAACAGGCCAAGGGAGTCAAGGGCTACCTCCGACTCAGAAACATCATCCAGCTTGAACATATCAGAAGCAGTATTTTTCTTCTTGGACTTTCGGGTTGTCTTCCTGGCGGCTATGGCAGCTGCTCTAGCCTTCTTGGCGGCTTCATGATCATATTTGGCCTTCCAGAAGTCAAATTTGGCCTATAGGCAAATAACAAGTTAAAAGTCATGCAAGTACTTAACTACTGAAAGCAAAAGGGGGTCAAGGGGATTTACCTCTGGTGCCGGGTTAAGTTTGCAGAAAGGATTTAATCCAACTTTACTGCAGTCCTCGTATTTTCTGTTCACGAGGATGGTTGACATTGCAACAATGTCCTCTTCAGTCAGTTGTACAGAACTATGACACAGAGGGTCATCTGGGCCTCCGCCATATTTATACATCAAGTTGGATCGGCGGATTAGAGGGATGACCCGCCATGCGATCCAGCAACGGATTAGGTCAACTCTAGTTAGGCCGTTTCCCAATAAAGCTTGAATCCTTTTGATGGATGTTATGAGCTTCTTGCGTTCAACGGCAGTCAGCTTGTCAGGGAGCACAAACTTAGAGTCAAGACGCTCCACGCGATAACCCGGCAGTGGCTTTTCATCAGCTGGTGAAGTGTCTTTGCAGTAAAACCAAGTTTGGTTCCAATCCTTGGGATGGCTTGGTAAGACTACTAAGGGAAAGACAGCGCCCTGTTGGCGTTGAATCGAATTCCACGAAGTTCCAAGCTAGGACCGTTGGTGCATTCAATCTGGCGGTTTAGATAGAAATACTCTCTAAAGAGCTCAATGGTCGGTTCTTCTTGAAGATAAACCTCACAGAGAACCTGGAAATTACAGATGTTGGATATGGAGTTGGGTCCACGATCTTGTGGATGAAGCTTGAAAAAATGCAGAACGTCTCTGATTAACTTTGAGCCGGGTGGTGAAAAACCCTGATTCATGTGGTCAGTAAAGATGATAACTTCACCGTCTTTGGACTGAGGCCGTTCTTCGGCCGGGTCAGGAGCACGATAGGACATAATGGTCTTCTCCAGCAAATATCCGATGGTGACAAAATCTTTCAAGGTGTCATCAGTAACTATGGAAGGGACCCAGTTGCAGACTGTTGGCGCTTTTGACGGCATGATGAAAAAGGACAAGCTAGAAAGTAATTTGCCGGTTCAAATTAATTGGTGGAATTACAGGTTAAATCATTAGAATATAGATGAGCAATGGCGGCTTAAGTAAGGGCTAATGATATACGAAGGAGAAATGAGCCGGTATGATAAGCCGCCATGGCGAAAGATATTTGAAGGTTGTTTGAGACAGAATTGACTAAGTACCGAGGCAAACAAATTTCACAAGCTATTGCTATTATTTTGGATCAAGATGGTTCAAAAAAGAAAAATAAATCTAGACCTATAAAACCAGCACGGATGAGTTCACCAGTTCTAAGGGGACCTTTGTACAAGAGAAAGGGGTCTGCTAGCATCTGAAATGGATGCAAAACAACTACCACGTAGGTTTTATACTTCTTTTAGATCAAAGGAGGGTGCGGTGGAGAAACTCCAAGGAATCTGCGATGAACAGCGAGGAACACCAATGAACTTGCAACCCTAATGCGGATCTAAAGGTGCGGAAAGGTAAGAACTTACGGATGCAGATCTACTGCGGAGGGTTGCTGCTGTTCTCTGGACAAGCTCAGGGCGATGCAGTGGCCAAAGTTGAGGACAACGGTTAGCGCTGTGGCGGCAGAGCTCGAGCGGCAGAGAGGTTGCAAGAGAAGGAAGAAGAAGAAAGAGGAAGGACCGGTCGTGCCTATTTATAAGGAGACAGGTGAACAGGCAGGCGTGAAAATCGAGGACGGCTAAAAGTAATGATTATCCATCTAAATGGATGCCTCGATTTTTGGTAAGATAAGGATCCGTTACAAATGACGTCGTGGCGGGTTTCCAAATTTTCTGAAGATGACGTCATGGCGGGTTCCAGAGCTTTTACAAGCAGCAGAAGATGGATTTCGTCTAAGTGTTGGAGACTGAGAAGAACAAAGTTCAAATCAATGTGGGTCCTAATGTTGGGGATATAACTACCAGGTATGACCCGCCCAGGAGGGGCCGGGTCAATCACCATGGCGGGTTACTTAAAAGAAGCCCGACGAGTATACAGGGCGATGGTTCATGATAAGGCTTGTAGTAGGCCCAAGCCCAGAGGCGGCTTAAGGCCCGTAATTATAAGCCGCCATGTATGATAAGACTTGTAAAGTAAGGCATGTAAAAGACGTTATCAAGCCGGACACGTGGTATGAGCCAGCCGGGACTCTGTAGGCCGCCAGGCGTCAACCCGTGTATATAAGGGGACAACCTGGCGGCGGCTTAGGGCAAGAAACAACAGATCGAGAGCCAAGCTAGCGTATTTCGCTCCTTGGTCATCGAAACCTAGCAATACCACAACAACTGGACTAGGCTTTACCTTCACCGCAAGGGGCCGAACCAGTATAAACCTCTCGTGTCCTTTGTCCCGATTAACCCCTTTAAGCTTCCTAGTTGCGATGGCTCCACGACTAAGTCCTTTCACTAGGACATCTGCCGTGACAATTCCATGACACAACCCATCACTGTCCAGCAAGCCTACGATGGAATTACTCACGCACGGCGGTGAGCATCATGAAATTGGTGATGGAGGAAGGTTGATGATGATGATGGCGACGGATTTCCCTCTCCGAAGCCCCGAACGGACTCCAGATCAGCCCTCCCGAGAGAGATTAGGGCTTGGCGGCGGCTCCGTATTGAAAAACGCGATGAATCCTTCTCTCTGATTTTTTTTTCTCCCCGAATATGAATATATAGAGTTGGAGTTGAGGTCGATGGAGCGTCAGGGGGTCCACGAGGCAGGGGCGCACCCCCCACCCTCGTGGACAGGGTGTGGGCCCCCTGGCCTTGATTCTTTCGTCAGTATTTTTTATATATTCCAAAAATATTCTCTGTGAAGTTTTAGGTCATTCCGAGAACTTTTATTTCTGCAAAAAAATAACACCATGGCAATTCTGCTGAAAACAGCGTCAGTTTGGGTTAGTTCCATTCAAAGCATGCAAGTTAGAGTCCAAAACAAGGGAAAAAGTGTTTGGAAAAGTAGATACGTTGGAGACGTATCAGTCAGCAAGGGTAACATCCTTCGCTATCATGCTCTTGACGCGTTTGCGCAGCCGCAGCACCTCAGGGACCGACCCCCAGTCCGGACTCTTGTCGGTCCAGGATGTAAGCCTCGGCGGGGGTCCGGATCTAAAGGCTGGTGCGGCCGCCCACTTGGAGCCGCAGGGTTCTGTGATATAGAACCATTCATGTTGCCATATTTTGACGGTGTCCACAAAAACTCCCTTTGGCCAATTTGACTTTGGGAAGCTTGCTCACCATGGCGCCACAACATTCCGTGTGTTGCCCATTGACCACCTTTGGTTTCACATTAAAAATCTTGAGCCATAAGCTGAAATGTGGAGGGACACGGAGGAAGGCTTCACACACGACGATTAACGCCGATGTGAAGGCGAATTTGGGGCCAGATCATGAAAATCCAGCCCGTAGTAGAACATGAGACCCCTTACAAAGGGGTGGAGGGTGAATCCGAGTCCACGGAGGAAGTGGGGGATAAACACCACCCTCTCACCGGGCTCTGGCATGGGGATGACCTACGCCGGATCGGGAAGCCTGTGCTTGATTTCCGCGGTCAAATACCGCGCTTCCCGCAGCTCCTTGATGTTCTCCTCCGTGACGGAGGAGGACACCCACTTGCCTTGAGAGCCGACCATGGTCGGAGGAGTTTTCAGGGAGAGAAAAGTTTGGAGTTTGGGCACTAGAGCTCGGGGACGGAGAGGAAAAGAGAATGAGGCGTGGGGTGGAACAGGTGGGTTCTATCTACTTATATGGACTGTGAATATCAAGCATCCCCTCCCTTGAACCTTAAAACTCACCTGTTCCCAAGGGGTCACGCGAACCGCACAGTTAGGTTACCAAAACTCATAATGATGAGAATCCTGTAATAAGGGGGCACGATCTCTGCTTTGACAAGACGTGTCGCCGGAGGCTGCGTCTCGAAACGTGAAACAGGAGGCCGAAAAACGGTTCGAAGTAATAAAATGGCTGGATGTAATGTCTCATGAAATAATCAGAGGACGAAACTTATCTGTATTTTAACTTTATACTTGAGGATTGTGATTATTGTACAGAGCTGGATATAGTGCTGGTGTTCAACTACTTTGAAGTGTTTGAAGGAGGAACCCGCCTTGCAATGTCGAATACAATCTGCGCGTCGGACACATCGTCATTGAATACTGGTTCAGGGGCTACTGAGGGAGTCCAGGATTACGGGGTCCTCGGGCGTCCGGGCTATATGATATGGTCTGGACTAATGGGCCGCGAAAATACAAGACGGAAGAACTTCCCCGTGTCCGGATGGGACTCTCCTTGGCGTGGAAGGAAAGCTTAGCGTGCAGATATGTAGATTCCTTTCTCTATAAACTGACTCTATACAAGCCCTAGCCCCCTCCGGTGTCTATATAAACCGGAGGGTTTAGTCCATAGAGGCATTCATAATCATCAAAGTCAATCAACTCTCGTAACCCCTATACTCATCAAAGTCAATCAAGCAGGCCGTAGGGTATTACGTCCATCAAGAGCGCCGAAACCTAGGTAAACATTGTGTCCCTTGTCTCCTATTACCTTCGATCCTTAGACGCACAGTTCGGGACCCCCTACCCGAGATCTGCCGGTTTTGACACCGACAATAGGATTTCTGGATCGATCACCTGTTGAGAGATTGCATTGAGGAATGCACATAGCTTCACAACGGCTAATTGAACGTTTTTTGGTAGAAGCCCCCTCAATGCAACCAGAAGCAGTTGCATCATAATCACGTGGCAGTCATGAGACTTTAGGTTCTAGAACTTTTTCTCTGACATATTTATTATTCCCTTTATATTTGACGAGAAGCCAAACGGGACCTTCATACTGAGCAGGCATTCAAAGAAGATTTCCTTCTCTTCTTTGGTAAGAGCGTAGCTGGCAGGACCTTCATACCGCTTTGAAGGCATGCCGTCTTTTTTGTGCAAACGTTGTAGGTCCTCCCGTGCCTTCAGTGTATCTTTTGTCTTCCCATACACGCCCTTGAAGCCTAGAAGGTTCATGTAAAGGTTCTTTGTCACGTGCATCACGTCAATTGAAGAGTGGACCTCTAGGTCTTTCCAGTAGGGTAGGTCCCAAAATATAGATTTCTTCTTCCACATGGGTGTGCGTCCCTCAGCGTCATTCGGAACAAACAGTCTGATGGGACTGTCGATGTCAAAACCGGCGGATCTCGGGTAGGGGGTCCCGAACTGTGCGTCTAGGCCGGATGGTAACAGGAGGCAGGGAACACGATGTTTTACCCAGGTTCGGGCCCTCTTGATGGAGGTAAAACCCTACGTCCTGCTTGATTAATATTGATGATATGGGTAGTACAAGAGTAGATCTACCACGAGATCAAGGAGGCTAAACCCTAGAAGCCAGCCTATGGTATGATTGTTGTCTATGCAGTTGATGCAGTTGTCCTACGGACTAAAACCTTCCGGTTTATATAGACACCGGATAGGGTTAGGGTTACATAGAGTCGGTTACAATGGTAGGAGATCTTGAATATCCGCATCGCCAAGCTTGCCTTCCACGCCAAGGAAAGTCCCATCCGGACACGGGACGAAGTCTTCAATCTTGTATCTTCATAGTCCTGGAGTCCGGCTGAAGGTATAGTCTGGCTACCCGAACACCCCCTAATCCAGGACTCCCTCAGTAGCCCCTGAACCAGGCTTCAATGAAGACGACTCCGGCGCGCAAATTGTCTTCGGCATTGCAAGGCGGGTTCCTCCTCCAAGTCCTTCATAGAAGATTGTTAACACCAAGGGTAGTGTCCGGCTCTGTAAAATAAGTTTCCACATATTGCCATAGAGAGAATAATATTAACACAAATCCAATCTGCTGACATACTCCGCAGTGCACCATCACACTATGGCCAAGTCCTGTACTTGAATCGTTTTTACTTTTTCACCTCAGCGTGTTTTGCGAGGCGGTTTCCTTGGCACGTCTTGTCAAAGCAGAGATCGTGTACCCTTTTTATGGGATTCTCATCAATACGGATGTGGTAACCCAACCGTGCCATTTATCACGGTGCTCGGGAGGCAAGTGAGTTTTATTAGGTAGGTGGGGACGCATAACCGCATCCGCCTATATAAGGGGATAAGGATCCACCCTTTTTACCTACGCCTTCTTCCTCCCTTGCCTATCCATCCCTCGTGCACCCGAGCTCCAGCGCCCAAGCCCGCACATCCCACCTCAACCTTCTCCAGCAATGTCTGGAGTGGGAGGCAAATGGATGGTCTCCTCCGTTACGGAGTGTAAAGTAAAAAAGCTAAGGAAGGCCGGATACCTGTCCAAGGACATCGCGCACCGGCTTCCCGAAGAGGGGCAGCTTATCCCCACCCCAAGGCCCCATGAGAGGGTCGTGTTTCTCCACCACTTCCTCCGCGGACTAGGTTTTCCACTCCACCCATTTGTCCGGGGGCTCATGTTCTACTACGGCCTGGATTTCCATGATCTGGCTCCAAACTTCATCCTCAACATCTCGGCATTTATCGTCGTGTGCGAGGCCTTTCTTCGCGTCCACCCCCATTTCGGCCTCTGGCTCAAGACCTTCAACATCAAGCCCAAGGTGGTGCGCGGCAGCCAGGCGGAGTGTGGAGGCGCTATGGCGGGCAAGATGGCCAACGTCCTATGGTTCGAGGGATCTTTCGTGGAGACCCTAAAGGGATGGCAAGCCGGGTGGTTTTATATCACCGAGCCACGCGATCCGGAATGGACCGCAGCCCCTGAGTTCCGATCCGGACCCCCCACGTGGCTTATGTCCTGGAAAGAGACGGGCCTGTTGTGGGGTGACGAAAAAGAGGTGACCAGATTGCAAACATGCATCCAGTCCTTGGTGAAAAAGCCAGTCCGGCTTGTTAATATAATCCAGGTTATGCTCGTCCGCCGGATCCTCCCGTGCCAACAACGTCATTTTAATCTGTGGGAGTTCGACCCGGCGCAGCACCAAACCCTCAACAGGCTCTTTGACACGACGTATGAAGACGCCTGGAAGGTGCTATTCAAGGGCGCCGAGGCTCCCGCATCCGCTTCCGAGGACCGCGGATACAGCTCGCAGCATCACGCTAGCAAGGTATGCCATCTACACCCTTCACAGGATGTTATGCCCTTTTCATAGTTTGACACTATGCGGGATCTAAACTCCCTTTCCTCTGACAGGCTTGGCGGGTGATAGCCGAGCCGATTAACTGTCCGGCTCCGCTGCCCGAAGATCCAGCCCCAGCTTTACTGGTGAAGCTGCTGGCACCGGCGCCTTATGTGGTGCCGAAGAAGAAGGTCAAGAAGAAGAAACCCACGGGGACTCGAAAGAGTGCCCACAACATGGTGGTGTCGGACTCGTCATCTGACGAGTCCGAGGCGCCCTCCTCTCGCGAGAACAAGGAGGAGGAAGAAGAAGACTCTCCCTCTCCAGTGGAGGGAGGAGAGAAGAGGAAGTTCGGCCCAACGGGGGAGGCCGAGGGGTCTAGAAAAAGGAAGACCCCTCCGCCGGACTACGCCCCTGACGCCGAAGAGGCGAAGAGGAATGGCCGGACAGGGCCAAGCGTCCGGCAAAATTGTAAGTGTTCAGATACCAGAGTAACTCATGATATTCCTTTTGTTGCATAGCTTCCCCTAATGTCGAATATAATCATGCAGCCCGCTCCGGGCCGCCCTCAACGAGTCGTCAAGCGGCTCCCTGGATTCATCGGACGTGAACTCTATTCCGCCCGCTGTCTCCCCCCGCACTACGGATGACGCCGAAGTGGCGTCGCAACGAGCTCCGGGGCAGGAGGAGGTGGTCCTGGAGGAGCCGCAAGGTGACCTCCCGGACCCCAGGAGTGAAGGGGACAAGACCCCCCAGGGCTCCAAGTCCGGCCTTAAGCCGGACACCGTGCCAGAATCTTCAACGATTCCGGACCGCGGCAGGCGAACTCCTTCCAAGAGGAGCAAGCCTTCTCAGCCGGCAGCCTCCGTCAACCGGAGGCGCCGGACAATTTTCTAGAGGTGCTTGAAGGTGCCTCCATCGACGAGGAGCACCGTACTATTATGAGTACGGTGATCCGGAAGGTTCAGTCCGCCAAGAGAGGGCTGAATGAAGCTTGCGCTGGCGTCCTAACAGGCTTCGAGGTAAGTAAAAATATGTAAAAATATTACCGCAAAGATAGTAGCCCCTGATGCTCTGTTTGGCATTCGGAAAGAAAAGCCGAATAGAGGATCTATGAAATTTCACAGGAGTCTAATAATAAAGAAGTCAATATGCGTATGCAGGCTTCGCTGCTAGCCACCGCCGCACTGACTGCGGAGGTGGATACCCTAAAACAGGGACTCGAGCGGGCCGAGCAAGAGCTCGGCCGTGCCAAGCAGCAGCTCGAGGAGAAAGAAGGTAAGAAATACCTTATAAAAAGGTACCTATAGAGAGGCGTGATTGCAAAAAATAACAGGATTGTACTGCTTATTGTAGGGGCCACGACTGAGGTGGTGACCCTCAAGCAGGCGTTGTCCGAGGCCGAAAAGAAAACGGCCGCGGAGCGCACCGAGCGAGAGAAACTTGGGTCTCAGGTCGGCGAGGTGCAGCAAGAGCTTCAGGCTCTCATGAAGAAACATGAGAGTTTGGAGCTTGAGTTAAAGACCCAAGCGTCCGAGCTCGCGACGGCCCTTGAGATTGCCAAGGCCAAAGCCCAAAAGGCTCTCCGAGAGTTGGAGGATATGAAGAAGATAGCAGCGGGTAAGGCATTCTTTATGCAAAGCAGAAACATAAAAGTAAACTACTTGTTACTTACCCGAATCCGGAGTTCTCCAGGGGCCTTCGCAGATCTTCCCTGCAGCGTGTCCGATGCCGCCGCATTCTACCGAGATGAAGAGGGCAGCTCGATGGAGAAGGTATTCTGGTCTCAGTATGCTGAGGCCGGGCATCCTGTGCCCTTGAGCAACCAGCTGAAACAGCTGGTCGAACTCCACAAGGCGGCCGAACAGGCCATGAAGGGCTTCATAGTTCGGCTGTGGCCCGGAGAGGCCTTGCCTGGGAGCTACTTCGGGTTGGTGCGGCCGCTGGTGGAGGCCTGTCCAAGGCTCGAGGTCATCAAGCGCTCCGCCTGCATTGAAGGTGCCCGTAGGGCCCTTGCCCGTGTAAAGGTGCACTGGGGTAAGCTGGACGGTGAGAAGCTTGTGACGGACGGGCCGCCGCCGGGGAAGGAGCATCGCAAGCCGGAGAACTACTATAAGGATGTTCTTGCAGGTGCACGCCTTGTGGCGGATGAGTGCACCAAGGATGTAATTTTTGAATGAATTCGCTCGTGTTTATCCTGTGCGCTGAAAACTTGTTCATATGCGCTAAGCAATGCTTATTGAATTTAAAATATTATTTTCTGTGCGGCCGTTTATCAAAAATTGAGAGATGGCCAGTCGTCGGCTTCTGCCCCCATGCCACTAGTGCTGGGGTGTTCGGTGATAAACCTGGGCGCTCTTTTTCCCATGGTTGGGTCCTTCGAGGGAGGTGCTCAGCATGACGAACCAGCCAATCGGACTATAATGCTTGAACACTCTCACTTAGCCATAGAACTTTATAATTTTAAATTTCGGCGAAGCCCCTAGTTCGGAAGACCGAGTTCGGGGCGCTATCCACGCCTTGGCTGGGGTTATCCAGCTCCTTGCTCGAAGCGGCATAAGCCTTTAGGGACTCGAAAAACCTCTCGAACAGCGACCGGTCTCTCGCCTCATCATGACAGTCAGTTTTAGCTTTCTCCACTGAGGTGCTTAACCCAGCTCAACCAGGGCACAATCGCAGTGGTTCTCCTAGTGCTACCTTAGCCGATATAGCGGAACGTAAGGCACCAAAACATAGGAGCCGGGCAAACCCAACTATTGACCCAAATCATGATTCAGAGCCGATGCATATAGTGCTATAAGTTTGGGGTGCCGCACTTGTGAAAGTGTACGGACTTTTCACACCATATTAAAGGGTACTGAAGCCCCTGGCATACTTGCCGTACCACAATGTACGGGTGCAACATGTCATTAATGAACATATATATGAAAATAGTAATGCAAAAAATAGACAAAAAGCTAGGCATTGTTTATGGAGAGGCTATTTATCAAAGTCGAACGATACAGATGGTGCGGTAAGCAAAAGATATTGGACTATTCAGTATATCCTGACTAGGGGCAGGCTGCGGATTTATATATAAAGTAGGTATATCGCTCGTAACAGAGACCACCTGGGAGTTCCATAATGCGGCGTGGCTTGTCTGTCTTCCTGGATCTTGCATCGTTTGTGCGGCAATCTAACTGCCGAACAGGTCGTCCGAAGTATGGAGTCCTGAAAGTAAGAAAAAATTAAAAAAAAAGAACCCGGCAGCCCTTGGTACGTTTTAAGCCATATTTTGGGCGTGCCATTATTTTGCCCCTTCCCCTGTGCCCATGGTATTTCAAGGGCGTAGTTATGTACGCGAGGTACTAGTTTCGCTAGGTCGCGAAAACTGGGGTTGGGGCCGCATTGCTACGCTTTCTCGGAGTGTGCCAGGCGATCCTGCTATAGGTTACTCCAGGCGCGCTTGGCATTGTCTGGCTTTTTAATGGCCGGACTGGAGAATTGCCAAAGAAGGCTACTTTGTAGCTCCGCTGCGAGAGCCGCCGTATGCTCCTCCGTACGGAGGGAGCGTTCGGTGTTTCCGTTGACCGTGATTACTCCTCGAGGGCCTGACATCTTGAGTTTGAGATATGCATAGTGCAGCACCGCATTGAATTTTGCGAATGCGGTTCGTCCGAGTAGGGCGTGATAGCCACTGCAAAACAGGACTATATCGAAGATTAACTCTTCGCTTCGGAAATTATCCGGGGATCCGAAGACCACGTCAAGTGTGACTGAGCCTGTACAGTTGGCTTCTACACCTGGTATGACGCCTTTAAAGGTCGTTCTTGTGGGTTTGATCCTTGAGGGGTCTATGCCCATTTTCCGCACTGTGTCCTGATAAAGCAGGTTCAGGCTACTGCCGCCGTCCATGAGGACTCTTCTGAGGTGAAATCCGTCGATGATTGGGTCGAGAACCAATGCGGCGAAGCCGCCATGACGGATGCTAGTGGGATGGTCCCTTCGATCAAAAGTGATCGAGCAGGAGGACCATGGGTTGAACTTCGGGGCGACTAGCTCCATCACGTATACGTCCCGTAGCGCACGCTTCCGCTCCCTCTTGGGAATGTGGGTTGTGTATATCATGTTCACCGTCCGCACTTGTGGGGGAAAACCCTTCTGTCCATTGTTGTTCGGCGGCTTGGGCTCCTCCTCGTCGTCGCTATGCAGCCCCTTGTCTTTGTTTTTGGCTCTTAACTTGCCTGCCTTCTTGAACACCCGACAATCTCTGTTAGTGTGATTGGCTGGCCTTTTGGTGGTGCCATGTATCTGGCACAAGCGGTCGAGTATTCGGTCCAAACTGGACGGGCCCTGAGTATTCTTTTTGAACGGCTTTTTCCACTGACCAGATTTATAGCCTTTGAATCCGGCATTGACTGCCGTGTCTTCATTGCTGTCGCTGCTAACGCGGCGTTTTTGCTTATTCCGACGTGTCCTGCCACTTTTGTCCTTGGTATCCGAATTGCCAGGGTTCTTTGATAAGTTGTTACTGCGAGCTAGCCAGCTGTCTTCTCCCGCACAAAAGCGGGTCATGAGTGTCGTGAGGGCTGCCATAGATTTTGGCTTTTCCTGTCCCAGGTGCCGGGCAAGCCACTCGTCGCGGATGTTATGCTTGAAGGCTGCTAGGGCCTCTGCATCCGGACAGCCGAATATCTGGTTTTTCTTTGTTAGGAACCGTGTCCAGAATTGTCTGGCCGATTCCTCTGGCTGCTGAATTATGTGGCTTAAGTCGTCGGCATCCAGTGGTCGCACGTAAGTGCCCTGGAAGTTGTCGAGGAATGCGGCTTCCAGGTCCTCCCAAGAACCGATTGAGTCTGCTGGCAAGCTGTTAAGCCAATGTCGGGCCGGTCCTTTAAGTTTGAGCGGGAGGTATTTGATGGCATGTAGATCATCGCCGCGTGCCATGTGGATGTGAAGGAGATAATCCTCGATCCATACCGTCGGGTATGTTGTGCCATCGTATGATTCCATGTTTACGGGTTTGAAACCCTCTGGGATTTTATGCTCCATTACTTCATTCGTGAAGCATAGCGGGTGTGCGGCGCCTCTGTACTGGGCTATATCACGACGTAGCTCGGAAGAGCTATGTCTGTTGTGTTCGGCCTGGCCGGATTTGTTGTATCCAGAGTGAAGATCATCGTCATGTGCGGTAGGGCGCCTGCGCGATCCGTAGATCGATCTTGTTTGTCTTGCCTTGTCCTCCAGTACGTCTCGCAGGTCTGGCGCATTTTCTTGTGCCTTAGTTGAGTGGCGTCGGGGCATGGCTTGGGTGGAGGGTCGAGAGACCTCTCTGTCACGGCCGCGAGGTGGCCGGTCTTCCGTGTCATGCACTGGTGATGTAAGTGCTTCCTCCTCTGATCGGGGTAGCGGCCTGCGCTTTGGGTAACTCTTGGAGGGGCGTTCGAGTTCATACTCTTTGGCCGCAAGGACTTCAGTCCATCTGTCAGCTAGCAAATCTTGGGCAGCTCTGAGCTGCTGCTGCTTTTTCTTGAGGCTGCTTGCCGTGGTTAAAAGCCTGCGTCTAAAACACTCTTGTTCAGCGGGGTCTGATGGTATGACGAATTCGTCGTCATCGAGGCTTGCCTCGTCTTCGGAGGGAGGCATATAGGTATCGTCCTCAACCTCTTGGTCTGCCGCTCTCTTATGAGGGAAGGATTCTCCATCTTCCTGTGCCGAATCTTGCTGAGGTGGGTGTTCTTCGGCGTTGTCCGAGGTAGTATTATCTCCCGTGCCGGAATCACCGTTTTTACTTTGGCGGGATTTAGAGCGGCGCCGCTGACGCCGACGCCTTGTCTGTTTCTTGGGGGTGTCCTCCCCCACTGTTCCATCGCCATCTCCATCCTTCGGAGTATCCACCATATATATTTCATATGACGAGGTGGCCTTCCAGCGCCCTACAGGTGCTGGTTCCTATTCATCTCCTACATCGTCGTCCATACCGTCGATGTCTTCGGAGCCGAAGTCAAGCATGTCGGTTAAATCGTCGACAGTGGCTACAAAGTGGGTGGTGGGTGGGCTTTGAATTTCTTCGTCGTCCGTATCCCATCCTCGCTGACCGTAATCCGGCCAGGGCTCTCCTGATAAAGAGAGAGACTTAAGAGAATTCAGGATGACGCCAAAAGGCGAGTGCTGAAAGATGTCTGCGGCGGTGAACTCCATTATCGGTGCCCAATCAGATTCGATCGGCAGGGGCGCGGGGGTTTCGGAGTCCGGGGAGGAGTCCCGATCCTCGGAGTCACGGATCATGCAGAGTGCAGGGCTAGCGTTCGGCTCGATCGCCTTTAAGATCGCAGCCCCCGAGGTGGCGTCCAACCGCTTGTTCTCCATTGGCGCAATAGGATACGAGTTAGAGGTCAGAACCGATGCGTGTGCAGCCTCCAGGACACTACCTGGAGGCAGAGCTAGATCATGCCCCTCGAGATAGTGCGGCGCGCTTGGCCGTGGCTCGAACCCATCGAAGATCAAGTCTCCGCGGATGTCAGCCGTGTAGTTTAAGCTTCCAAACCTGACTTGATGGCCAGGGGCATAGCTCTCGATCTGCTCCAAGTGGCCAAGAGAATTGGCCCGCAGAGCAAAGCCGCCGAAGATGAAGATCTGTCCGGGGAGAAAAGTCTCACCCTGGACCGCATCGTTGTTGATGATTAAAGGAGCCATCGAACCTAACGGCGATGACACAGAGGAACTCTCAATGAAAGCACCAATGTCGGTGTCAAAACAGGCGGATCTCGGGTAGGGTTCCCGAACTGTGCGTCTAGGCTGGATGGTAACATGAGGCAGGGAACACGATGTTTTACCCAGGTTCGGGCCCTCTTGATGGAGGTAAAACCCTATGTCCTGCTTGATTAATATTGATGATATGGGTAGTACAAGAGTAGATCTATCACGAGATCAAGGAGGCTAAACCCTAGAAGCTAGCCTATGGTACGATTGTTGTCTATGGAGTTGATGAAGTTGTCCTACGGACTAAAACCCTCCGGTTTATATAGACACCGGATAGGGTTAGGGTTACATAGAGTCGGTTACAATGGTAGGAGATCTTGAATATCCGCATCGCCAAGCTTGCCTTCCACGCCAAGGAAAGTCCCATCCGGACACGGGACGAAATCTTCAATCTTGTATCTTCATAGTCCTGCAGTCCGGCTGAAGGTATAGTCCGGCTACCCAAACACCCCCTAATCCAAGACTCCCTCAGGGACTCTTTCCAAAGATTACGTGTAAATCATTGACCATAGCAAGTATGTGATCACCGGTACGCATGGCGAGCTTCTTTCGGTGATCTGCCTCGCCTTTGAAATGCTTGCCTTTCTTTCGACATTGATGGTTGGTCGGAAGAAATCGACGATGCCCCATGTACACATTCTTCGTGCATTTTTTCAGGCAATGCGTGCATGTGTGGTATCCCTTGTTTGTCTGTCCTGAAAGGTTACTGGGGGCAGGCCAATCATTGATGGTTACAAACAGCAACGCATGCAGGTCAAATTCCTCTTGTTTGTGCAAATCCCACACACGTACACCATTTCCATTCCACAACTGTAAAAGTTCTTCAACTAATGGCATTAGGTACACATCAATGTCGTTGTTGGGTTGCTTAGGGCCTTGGATGAGAAATGCATCATAATGAACTTCCGCTTCATGCACAGGCAAGGAGGAAGGTTATAGATACATAGAGTCACAGGCCAGGTGTTGTGATTGCTGCTCTGCTCCCCAAAAGGATTAATGCCATCCGTGCTTAAACCAAACCATACGTTCCTTGGGTCACCTACAAACTCAGCCCGATACTTTCTCTCGATTTTTCTCCACTGCGACCTGTTAGCGGGTGCTCTCAACTTCCCGTCTTTCTTACGGTCCTCTTTGTGCCATAGCATCAACTTGGCATGCTCTTTGTTTCTGAACAGACATTTAAACTATGGTATTATAGGAGCATACCACATCACCTTCGCAGGAACCCTCTTCTTTGGGGGCTCGCCATCAACATCACCGGGGTCATCTTGTCTGGTCTTATACCGCAATGCACCGCATACCGGGCATGCGTTCAAATCCTCGTGCGCATCACGGTAGAGATGCAATCATTAGGGCATGCATGTATCTTCTGCACCTCCAATCCTAGAGGGTATATGACCTTCTTTGTTGCGTATGTATTGTCAGGCAATTCGTTAGCCTTTGGAAGCTTCTTCTTCAATATGTTCAGTAGCTTCTCAAATCCTTTGTCAGGCACACCATTCTCTGCCTTCCACTCCAGCAATTCCAGTACGGTACCGAGCTTTGTGTTGCCATCTTCGCAATTGGGGTACAACCTTTTTTTGTGATCCTCTAACATGCGATCGAACTTCACCTTCTCCTTTTCACTTTCGCACTGTCTCCTTGCATTAACAATGACCCGGCGGAGATCATCATCGGGCACATCGTCTGGTTCCTCTTGATCTTCAGCTTCCCCCATTGCAGCATCACCGTATTCAGGGGGCACATAGTTGTCATCATCCTCTTCTTCTTCGTTGTCTTCCATCATAACCCCTATTTCTCCGTGCTTGGTCCAAACATTATAGTGTGGCATGAAACCCTTATAAAGCAGGTGGGTTTGAAGGATTTTACTATCCGAGTAAGACTTCGTATTCCCACATATAGGGCATGGACAACACATAAAACCATTCTGCTTGTTTCCCTCAGCCACTTCAAGAAAATTATGCAGGCCCTTAATGTACTCGGAGGTGTGTCTGTCACCGTACATCCATTGCCGATTCATCTACGTGCATTATATATAATTAAGTGTGTCAAAAACCATTACAGAACACCATGAATAGATAAGTGACCAAATTAATAGAAGTTCATCATCACATTAAAACCGAAGTACATACATAGTTCTCACTGAACAACATATAGCTCTCCAGAGCATCTAATTAAACCATACATTGAAACTATGTAAAACATTTCAATGCAACGACAAATGCGATCATAATCGCAACCAAGGTAACAATTGATCCAACGGCATAATGATACCAAGCCTCGGTATGAATGGCATATTTTCTAATCTTTCTAATCTTCAAGCGCATTGCATCCATCTTGATCTTGTGATCATCGACGACATCCGCAACATGCAACTCCAATATCATCTTCTCCTCCTCAATTTTTTTATTTTTTCCTTCAAGTAATGTTTTTCTTCTTCAACTAAATTTAACCTCTCGACAATAGGGTCGGTTGGAATTTCCGGTTCACATACCTCCTAGATAAATAAAATCTATGTCAAGTTGGTCGGCATAATTATCATAAACAATAAATGAACCAAGTAGTTATAAAAGATAATATATATATATATATACCACATCCGAATCATAGACAGGACGAGGGCCCATGGGGGTTGATACCAAAACCATCGCACTATATAATAACAAACAATACTAGAAGTAAGAAAATTAGACAAATATCTATCTAATCATACAAGTAAGAATTTTTTTCTTTCACAAAGAAGATGAGAAAGTTATTATTTATTTCCTTATATCATGATAAATGTTTATTATTCATGCTAGAATTGTATTAACCAGAAACATAATACATGTGTGAATACATAGACAAAAACAGAGAGTCACTAGTTTGCCTCTACTTGACTAGCTCGTTAACCAAAGATGGTTATGTTTCCTAACCATAGACATGAGTTGTCATTTGATTAATGGGATCACATCATTAGGAGAATGATGTGATTGACTTGACCCATTCCATTAGCTTAGCACTTGATCGTTTAGTTTGTTGCTATTGCTTTCTTCATAACTTATACATGTTCCTATAACTATGAGATTATGCAACTCCCGTTTACCGGAGGAACACTTTGTGTGCTACCAAACGTCACAACGTAAATGGGTGATTATAAAGGTGCTCTACAGGTGTCTCCGAAGGTACTTATTGGGTTGGCATATTTCGAGATTAGGATTTGTCACTCCGATTGTCGGAGAGGTATCTCTGGGCCCTCTCGGTAATGCACATCACTCAAGCCTTGCAAGCATTGCAACTAATAAGTTAGTTGCAGGATGATGTATTACAGAAGGAGTAAAGAGACTTGCCGGTAACGAAATTGAACGAGGTATTGAGATACCGACGATCGAATCTCGGGCAAGTAACATACCGATGACAAAGGGAACAACGTATGTTGTTATGCGGTCTGACCAATAAAGATCCTCGTAGAATATGTAGGAGCCAATATGAGCATCCAGGTTCCGCTATTGGTTATTGACCAGAGACGTGTCTCGGTCATGTCTACATAGTTCTCGAACCCGTAGGGTCCGCACGCTTAAAGTTCGGTGACGATCGTAATTAGGGTTTTTGTGTTTTGATGTACCGAAGGTTGTTCAGAGTCCCGGGTGTGATCACGGACATGACGAGGAGTCTCAAAATGGTCGATACATAAAGATTGATATATTGGAAGCCTATATTTGGATATCGGAAACGTTCCGGGTGAAATCGGGATTTTACTGGAGTACCGGGGGGTTACTGGAACCCCCCGGGGGGTTATTGAGCCTACATGGGCCATAAGGGAGAAGAGGAGGGCCGGCCAGGGCAGGCCGCGTGCCCCTCCCCCCTAGTGCGAATAGGACAAGGAAGGGGGGGTGGCGCCCCCCTTTCCTCTTTCTCCCTTCCTCCTTCCTTTTCCAACAAGGCAAGAGGGGGAGTCCTACTCCCGGTTGGAGTAGGACTCCTCCAGGCACACCCATAGGGCCGGCCGCACCTCCCCCTCTCCCTACTTTACATACTGAGGCAAGGGGGCACCCCATGACACACAAGTTGATCCTCGTGATCGTTCCTTAGCCGTGTGCGGTGCCCCCTTCCACCATATTCACCTCGGTCATATCGTAGCGGTGCTTAGGCGAAGCCCTGCGTCGGTAGAACATCATCGCAGTAATCACGCCGTCGTTTGACGAAACTCTCCCTCAACGTTTTGCTGGATCGGAACTCGAGGGACGTCACTGAGTTGAACGTGTGCAGAACTCGGAGGTGCCGTACGTTCGGTACTTGGATCGGTCGGATCGGGAAGACGTACGACTACTTCCTCTGCGTTGTGTCAACACTTCTGTTGCCGGTCTACAAGGGTACATAGACAACACTCTCCCCTCTCGTTGCTATGCATCACCATGATCTTGCGTGTGCGTAGGAAATTTTTTGAAATTACTAAGTTCCCCAACAGTGGTATCAGAGCCTAGGCTTTATCCGTTGATCTTGTGCACGAGTAGAACACAAGTGAGTTGTGAGCGATATAAGTCATACTGCTTACCAGCATGTCACACTTTGGTTCGGCGGTATTGTTGGATGAAGCGGCCCGGACCGGCATTACGCGTACGCTTACGCGAGACTGGTTCTACCGACGTGCTTTGCACATAGGTGGCTGGCGGATGTCAGTTTCTCCAACTTTAGTTGAACCAAGTGTGGCTACGCCCGGACCTTGCGAAGGTTAAAACAGCACCAACTTGACAAACTATCGTTGTGGTTTTGATGCGTAGGTAAGAACGGTTCTTGCTAAGCCCGTAGCAGCCACGTAAAACTTGCAACAATAAAGTAGAGGACGTCTAACTTGTTTTTGCAGGGCATGTTGTGATGTGATATGGTCAAGGCATGATGCTAAATTTTATTGTATGAGATGATCATGTTTTGTAACCGAGTTACCGGCAACTGGCAGGAGCCATATGGTTGTCCCTTTATTGTATGCAATGCAATTGCGCTGTAATGCTTTACTTTATCACTAAGCGGTAGCGATAGTCGTGGAAGCATAAGATTGGCGAGACGACAACAATGCTACGATGGTGATCAAGGTGTCGCGCCGGTGATGATGGTGATCATGAAGGTGCTTCGGAGATGGAGATCACAAGCACAAGATGATGATGGCCATATCATATCACTTATAAAGATTGCATGTGATGTTTATCTTTTATGCATCTTATCTTGCTTTGATTGACGGTAGCATTATAAGATGATCCCCCATTAAATTATCAAAGTATAAGTGTTCTCCCTGAGTATGCACCGTTGAGAAAGTTCTTCGTGCTGAGACACCACATGATGATCGGCTGTGATAGGATCTACGTTCAAATACAACGGGTGCAAAACAGTTGCACACGCGGAATACTCAGGTTTAACTTGACGAGCCTAGCATATAACAGATATGGCCTCGGAACACGGAGACCGAAAGGTCGACCATGAATCATATAGTAGATATGATCAACATATTGATGTTCACCATTGATACTACTCCATCTCACGTGATGATCGGACATGGTTTAGTTGATTTGGATCACGTGATCACTTAGAGGATTAGAGGGATATCTTTCTAAGTGGGAGTTCTTAAGTAATATGATTAATTGAACTTAAATTTATCATGAACTTAGTACCTGATAGTATCTTGCTTGTCTATGTTTGATTGTAGATAGATGGCTCATGCTGTTGTTCCGTTGAATTTTAATGCGTTCCTTGAGAAAGCAAAGTTGAAAGATGATGGTAGCAATTACACGGACTGGGTCCGTAACTTGAGGATTATCCTCATTGCTGCATAGAAGAATTACGTCCTGGAAGCACTGCTAAGTACCAAGCCTGCTGCAGGAGCGACACCATATGTTATGAACGTATGGCAGAGCAAAGCTAATGACTACTCGATAGTTCAGTGTGCCATGCTTTACGGCTTAGAACCGGGTCTTCAACGACGTTTTGAACATCATGGAGCATATGAGATGTTCCAGGAGTTGAAGTTAATATTTCAAGCAAATGCCCGGATTGAGAGATATGAAGTCTCCAATAAGTTCTATAGCTGCAAGATGGAGGAGAATAGTTTTGTCAGTGAACATATACTCAAAATGTCTGGGTATCATAATCACTTGACTCAACTGGGGGTTAATCTTCCTGTTGATAGTGTCATTGACAGAGTTCTTCAATCACTGCCACCAAGCTACAAAAGCTTCATGATGAACTATAATATGCAAGGGATGAATAAAAATATTCCTGAGCTCTTCACGATGCTAAAAGCCGCGGAGGTAGAAATCAAGAAGGAGCATCAAGTGTTGATGGTTAATAAGACCACCAGTTTCAAGAAAAAGGGCAAAGGGAAGAAGAAAGGGAACTTCAAGAAGAACAGCAAACAAGTTGCTGCTCAGGAGAAGAAACCCAAGTCTGGACCTAAGCCTGAGACTGAGTGCTTCTACTGCAAGCAGACTGGTCACTGGAAGCGGAACTGCCCCAAGTATTTGGCGGATAAGATGGATGGCAAAGTGAACAAAGGTATATGTGATATACATGTTATTGGTGTGTACCTTACTAATGCTCGCAGTAGCACCTGGTTATTTGATACTGGTTCTGTTGCTAACATTTGCAACTCGAAACAGGGGCTACGGATTAAGCAAAGATTGGCTAAAGACAAGGTGACGATGCGCGTGGGAAATGGTTCCAAAGTCGATGTGATCGCGGTCGGCACTCTACCTCTACATCTACCTTCGGGATTAGTATTAGACCTAAATAATTGTTATTTGGTGCCAGCGTTGGGCATGAACATTATATCTGGATCTTGTTTGATGCGAGACAGTTATTCATTTAAATCAGAGAATAATGGTTGTTCTACTTATATGAGTAATATCTTTTATGGTCATGCACCCTTGAAGAGTGGTCTATTTTTAATGAATCTCGATAGTAGTGATACACATATTCATAATGTTGAAATCAAAAGATGCAGAGTTGATAATGATAGTGCAACTTATTTGTGGCACTGCCGTTTAGGTCATATCGGTGTAAAGCGCATGAAGAAACTTCATACTGATGGACTTTTGGAACTACTTGATTATGAATCACTTGGTACTTGCGAAACCATGCCTCATGGGTAAGATGACTAAAACGCCGTTCTCCGGTACTATGGAGAGAGCAACGGATTTGTTGGAAATCATACATACAGATGTATGTGGTCCAATGAATGTTGAGGCTCGTGCGGATATCGTTATTTTCTCACCTTCACAGATGACTAAACAGATATGGGTATATCTACTTAATGAAACATAAGTCTGAAACATTTGAAAAGTTCAAAGAATTTCAGAGTGAAGTTGAAAATCATCGTGACAAGAAAATAAAGTTTCTACGATCTGATCGTGGAGGAGAATATTTGAGTTACGAGTTTGGTCTACATTTGAAACAATGCGGAATAGTTTCGCAACTCAAGCCACCCAGAACACCACAGCATAATGGTGTGTCCGAACGTCATAATCGTACTTTATTAGATATGGTGTGATCTATGATGTCTCTTACTGATTTACCATTATCATTTTGGGGTTATGCTTTAAAGATGGCTGCATTCACGTTAAATAGGACACCATCGAAATCCGTTGAGACGACGCCTTATGAACTGTGGTTTGGCAAGAAACCAAAGTTGTCGTTTCTGAAACTTTGGGGCTGCGATGCTTATGTGAAAAAGCTTCAACCTGATAAGCTCGAACCCAAATCGGAGAAATGTGTCTTCATAGGATACCCAAAGGAGACTGTTGGGTACACCTTCTATCACAGATCCGAAGGCAAAACTTTTGTTGCTAAATTCAGAGTTTTTCTAGAGAAGGAGTTTCTCTCGAAAGAAGTGAGTGGGAGAAAAGTAGAACTTGATGAGGTAACTGTACCTGCTCCCTTATTGGAAAGTAGTACATCACAGAAACCGGTTTCTGTGACACCTACACCAATTAGTGATGAAGCTAATGATAATGATCATGAAACTTCAGATCAAGTTACTACCGAACCTCGTAGATCAACCAGAGTAAGATCCGCACCAGAGTGGTACGGTAATCCTGTTCTGGAAGTCATGCTACTAGATCATGATGAACCTACGAACTATGAAGAAGCGATGGTGAGCCCAGATTCCGCAAAATGGCTAGAAGCCGTGAAATCTAAGATGGGATCCATGTATGAGAACAAAGTGTGGACTTTGGTTGACTTGCCCGTTGAACGGCAAGCAATTGAGAATAAATGGATCTTCAAGAAGAAGACTGACGCTGACGGTAATGTTACTGTCTATAAAGCTCGACTTGTTGCAAAAGGTTTTCGACAAGTTCAAGGGATTGACTACGATGAGACCTTCTCACCTGTAGTGATGCTTAAGTCTGTCCGAATCATGTTAGCAATTAACGCATTTTATGATTATGAAATTTGGCAAATGGATGTCAAAACTGCATTCCTGAATGGATTTCTGGAAGAAGAGTTGTATATGATGCAACCAGAAGGTTTTGTCGATCCAAAGGGAAACAAAGTGTGCAAGCTCCAGCGATCCATTTATGGACTGGTGCAAGCCTCTCAGAGTTGGAATAAACGCTTTGATAGTGTGATCAAAGCATTTGGTTTTGTACAGACTTTTGGAGAAGCCTGTATTTACAAGAAAGTGAGTGGGAGCTCTGTAGCATTTCTGATATTATAAGTGGATGACATATTATTGATTGGAAATGATATAGAATTTCTAGATAGCATAAAGGGATACTTGAATAAGAGTTTTTCAATGAAAGACCTTGGTGAAGCTGCTTACATATTGGGCATTAAGATCTATAGAGATAGATCAAGACGCTTAATTGGACTTTCACAAAGCACATACCTTGACAAGGTTTTGAAGAAGTTCAAAATGGATCAAGCAAAGAAAGGGTTCTTGCCTGTGTTACAAGGTGTGAAGTTAAGTAAGACTCAATGTCTGACCACCGCAGAAGATAGAGAGAAAATGAAAGATGTTCCCTATGCTTCGGCCATAGGCTCTATCATGTATGCAATGCTGTGTACCAGACCTGATGTGTGCCTTGCTATAAGTCTAGCAGGGAGGTACCAACGTAATCCAGGAGTGGATCACTGGACAGCGGTCAAGAACATCCTGAAATACCTGAAAAGGACTAAGGATATGTTTCTTGTATATGGAGGTGACAAAGAGCTCATCGTAAATGGTTATGTTGATGCAAGCTTTAACACTGATCCGGACGATTCTAAATCGCAAGCCGGATACGTGTTTTTACTGAACGGTGGAGCTGTCAGTTGGTGCAGTTCTAAACAAAGCGTCGTGGCGGGATCTACATGTGAAGCGGAGTACATAGCTGCTTCGGAAGCAGCAAATGAAGGAGTCTGGATGAAGGAGTTCATATCCGATCTAGGTGTCATACCTAGTGCATCGGGTCCAATGAAAATCTTTTGTGACAATACTGGTGCAATTGCCTTGGCGAAGGAAACCAGATTTCACAAGAGAACCAAACACATCAATAGACGCTTCAATTCCATTCGGGATTTAGTCCAAGTGGGAGACAGAGAAATTTGCAAGATACATACGGATCTGAATGTTGCAGACCTGCTGACTAAGCCTCTTCCACAAACAAAACATGATCAGCACCAAGGCTCCATGGGTGTTAGAATCATTACTGTGTAATCTAGATTATTGAATCTAGTGCAAGTGGGAGACTAAAGGAAATATGCCCTATAGGCAATAATAAGGTTATTATTTATTTCCTTATATCATGATAAATGTTTATTATTCATGCTAGAATTGTATTAACCGGAAACATAATACATGTGTGAATACATAGAAAAAAACAGAGAGTCACTAGTATGCCTCTACTTGACTAGCTCGTTAACCAAAGATGGTTATGTTTCCTAACCATATACATGAGTTGTCATTTAATTAACAGGATCACATCATTAGGAGAATGATTTGATTGACTTGACCCATTCCGTTAGCTTAGCACTTGATCGTTTAGTTTGTTGCTATTGCTTTCTTCATAACTTATACATGTTCCTATAACTATGAGATTATGCAACTCCCATTTACCGGAGGAACACTTTGTGTGCTACCAAACGTCACAACGTAACTGGGTAATTATAAAGGTGCTCTACAGGTGTCTCTGAAGGTACTTGTTGGGTTGGCGTATTTCGAGATTAGGATTTGTCACTCCGATTGTCGGAGAGGTATCTCTGGGCCCTCTCGGTAATGCACATCACCCAAGCCTTGCAAGCATTGCAACTAATAAGTTAGTTGCAGGATGATGTATTACAGAACGAGTAAAGAGACTCGCCGGTAATGACATTGAACTAGGTATTGAGATACCGACGATCGAATCTCGGGCAAGTAACATACCGATGACAAAGGGAACAACGTATGTTGTTATGCGGTCTGACCGATAAAGATCTTCGTAGAATATGTAGGAGCCAATATGAGCATCCAGGTTCCGCTATTGGTTATTGACCGGAGACTTGTCTCGGTCATGTCTACATAGTTCTCGAACCCGTAGGGTCCGCACGCTTAAAGTTCGGTGACGATTGTAATTAGGGTTTTTGTATTTTGATGTACCGAAGGTTGTTCGGAGTCCCAGATGTGATCACGGACATGACGAGGAGTCTCGAAATGGTCGAGACATAAAGATTGATATATTGGAAGCCTATATTTGGATATCGGAAACGTTCCGGGTGAAATCGGGATTTTACCGGAGTACCGGGGGGGTTACCGGAACCCCCCGGGGGGTTATTGGCCCTACATGGGCCATAAGGGAGAAGAGGAGGGACGGCCAGGGCAGGCCGTGCGCCCCCTCCCCCCCCCCTAGTCCAAATAGGACAAGGAAGGGGGGCGGCGCCCCCCCTATCCTCTTTCTCCCTTCCTCCTTCCTTTTCCAACAAGGCAAGAGGTGGGAGTCCTACTCCCGGTTGGAGTAGGACTCCTCCAGGCGCACCCATAGGGCCGGCCGCACCTCCCCCCTCTCCCTCCTTTATATACTGAGGCAAGGGGGCACCCCATGACACACAAGTTGATCCTCGTGATCGTTCCTTAGCCGTGTGAGGTGCCCCCTTCCACCATATTCACCTCGGTCATATTGTAGCGGTGCTTAGGCGAAGCCCTGCGTCGGTAGAACATCATCACCGTCATCACGCCATCGTGCTGACGAAACTCTCCCTCAACGTTTTGCTGGATCGGAACTCGAGGGACGTCACCGAGTTGAACGTGTGCAGAACTCGGAGGTGCCGTACATTCGGTACTTGGATCGGTCAGATCGGGAAGACGTACGACTACTTCCTCTTCGTTGTGTCAACACTTCCGTTGCCGATCTACAAGGGTACGTAGACAACACTCTCCCCTCTCGTTGCTATGCATCACCATGATCTTGCATGTGCGTAGGAAAATTTTTGAAATTACTACGTTCCCCAACAGAAACTACACGGCCTGGGTCCGTAACTTGAGGATTATCCTCATTGCTGCACAAAAAATATGTCCTTGATGCACCGCTAGATGACAGGCCTGCTGCAGGAGCTACTGTAGATGTTATGAACGTCTGGTAGACTTGATCTAATGACTACTCGATAGTTCAGTGTGCCATGCTTTACGGCCTAGAACCGGCACTTCAAAGACATTTTGAATGCCATGAAGCATATGAGATGTTCCAAGAGAGCTGAAGTTGATATTTCAAGCTAATGCCCGGGATGAGAGATATGAAGTATCAAACAAGTTCTATAGCTATAAGATGGAGGAGAACAGTTCTATCAGTGAACACATACTCAAAATGTCTGGGTATCATAACCACTTGACTCAGCTGGGAATTGATCTTCCAGTTGAATGTGTTATTGGCAGAGTTCAGTCACTGCCACCAAGCTACAAAGGCTTTGTGATGAACTATAATATGCAAGGGATGGTGAAAACGTTTCCTGAGCTCTTCATGATGCTGAAATCGGCAGAGGTAGATATCAAGAAGGAGCATCAAGTGTTGATGGTTAACAAGACCACTAGTTTTAAGAAAAAAGCCAAGGTAAAGAAAGGGAACTTCAAGAAGAATGGCAAGCAAGTTGTCGCTCCCGTCAAGAAGCCCAAAGCTGGACCCAAGCCTGAAACTGAGTGCTTCTACTACAAAGGGAGTGGTCACTGGAAGTGGAACTGTGCCAAATTCTTGGCAGATAAGAAGAATGACAAAGTGAACAAAGATATGTTTGATATACATACTAGCAAAAAGGGCTGTGCGTTGCAACGGGAGAGAAAACCCAAACTTACCTAACGCAATGGCTCAAGACCCCCTCTGCCTCCTCCCACCACCCACCGCGAGACATTATGACATCAACATACTCTTTGAAATCATCCACACTGCCATGAAAAGATATGTTGCCCAAAATCATAAACGTGAAAGTATTTCATAAGGCTACTGAAGGTGACTCACAGAAACATCTTCGTGGTAGCGAGTATTTCTCTTCACATCTTTCACAATGTTAATTCCATTTTAGTTCAACGTATTTTCTCCACCTCATAGGCAACACAAATTTCCATGAAGCCGTCTTGGCTTTTTTTAGGGATTTTGTAGCGTAGCATTATTAGTGTCCAATGATATTACGAGCGTTGTACAAAACTCCTTCATCCCTGACTAATATAATAGAGAAAATATGGAGTGTGTGTCGCACACAACAGGGGCTCCCCTCCGACTCTGTGTATTTTGGTGTCAGGTGGAAAAATATAAAAAACCTGCACCGCATGCCACTATGTGCCACCTTCTGTATTCAACTCCGACAAAGTTCACAAATAAGATTACTCTCATCCCTAGTAACATTGTGAAATTTAGTTGTTTCACTAAAACTAAGAATACAAATATCTAGATTCTTGTTTTTTGTGCCGGAAAACTTTGTCAAACTTACAAAAGTTTTTAGGTTTTCTTGCTTTTCGCAAGTTAAAGTTACTTATGTCAGGTGTGTTTGATGACATGAAAACTACGGCTCCTATGACATAAAGATATAGAAATTTGCTTCAAGTATGAAGAGAACTTTTGTCAAACTTGTAGAACATGTTTACTTCGGGAGAAAAAATTGACATAAATATATTATTAAACGGAAGTATTGCCCATATGTTATAAATCAATCGTTGCATGTGGGTCTACAATCCCGTTCATATATGCGCATTTTAGAATTCTGTTGTTTTAAAGTAGCAATCAACCACCCATTTTTAAACGGGGCTCCCTTTTTCATTATTATTATTCTGAGAAAAATATTGTACATGACAAACAACAAATAAATATATTTTTATTATGATTTAGATAACATACATTCACGAACTGGGACGCGCGGGATGGGGAAAAACTACGCACTGGCTCTTTCTTTTTCTTTCTTTCTTTCTTCTCACTTCCGATTTTTTTTTCTATTTTCTCTATATAAAAACCTGAAATCCCTGCTTTACATTTTTATTTTCTTTCTTTATTTCCTTATTACGGGGTAGCTTCCAACTTTCCTATATTTTTCCTGTCAAATCTGAAATCCATCCTTTCCTTCTTTATTCTGTTTCCTTCCACATTACGGGATGGCAAGCTTCCCAATTTCCTTTTTTCTCTATCAAACCCCTCATTATGGAGTGAGTTCCCACTTTCTTATTTTTCTCTATCAAACTAAATCCCTCCTTTCCTTCTTTATTTTTGAGCATTAAATTCTGAATCCCTCCTTTCCAACTTTATTTCTCGGCATTAAATTCCGAATCTCTCCTTTCCTTCTATATTTTTTTCCTTTCCTTCCTCATTATTGCGGGATGAATTTTCACTTTACCCTCTTCTCCATGTGGCTCGCTGATGATCAGGAAATTTATCTACGTATATAAATTGGCAAGCTTTTGTAAATATGACCGATGTGGAATCATTAAATTGTACCATGAATCATCTATTTCACATGGGTATTGCATAGCCCATGTGGCCGCAGCCCTCAAGATGGCTGTTGAGTTTTTGGAGTTCAAAACCCCAATCCTACTCTTTTTTGTTCGGCCCACACCAACCAGTTGTGTGCGGCCCACAACCACGTGCAGGTCCAAGTGTGTGGTAGGAACGCAGCGAACGTGATGTTTTTGATGTATGGGCAGCTATATAGATTAGTACCACCTCGGGTAGAGAAAATATAATATGAGCAAGGTGGAAGGACCAAAAACGGACGAAATTACGGTGGTAAGAAACAATAGCCCCTTTATTAGTAGGTATACATATAGATTATTGATGTGTTCTTTACTAATGCTCGTAGTAGCGTCTGGGTATTTGATACCGGTTCGGTTGCTCATATTTGTAACTCGAAAACAGGAGATGTGGAATAAGTGAAGATTGGTTAAGGACGAGGTGACGATGCACGTCGGGAATGGTTCAAGGTCGATGTGATCGCCGTCGGCACGCTACCTCTACATCTACCTTCGGGATTAGTTTTAGACATCAATAATTGTTATTTGGTGTCAGCGTTGAGCATGAAAATTATATCTGGATCTTGTTTATTGCGAGACAGTTATTCATTTAAATCGGAGAATAATGGTTGTTCTATTTATATGAGTAATATTTTTATGGTCGTGCACCTTTGATGAATGGTCTATTCTTGTTGAATCTTGATCGTAGTGATACACATATTCCAAATATTGATGTCAAAAGATGCAAAATTAATAATGATAGTGCAACATACTTGTGGCACTGCCGTTTAGATCATATTAGTGTAAAGCACATGAAGAAACTCCATGCGGATGGATTTTAAGAATCACTTGATTATGAATCATTTGATACTTGCAAACCATGCCTCATGGGTAATATGACTAAAACTCCGTTCTCTGAAACAATGGAGTGAGCTAATAACTTACTGGAAATAATACATACCGATGTATGCGGTCCGGCGAGTGTTGAGGCATATGACGGGTATTGTTATTTTCTAACATTTACAGATGATTTAAATAGGTATGTGTATATCTACTTGATGAAATATAAGTTTGAAATATTTGAAAAGTAATTAAGAAAAACCAAGCTAAAATCAAATATAAACACAAAAAACACAACTATGACTAGAACTAGAGGACGGGGTCTAGACAGACACGCAAAATTAAGGAATATAGTCTTAGCTGGACACAAGGCCAAGGCCCACGACCACCAGACACAGCACAAGTCCAGCCAAAGGGACCTCCACCATACTTTCAAGAGATCTCATCCACAACACGACTTGCGACTGTCTATGCATCGAAGAAAGAACCATGAAAAAAAACAAGAAGAAAACCAGTCCAAAGCTTCCAAAACAAAAAACAAAAACATATTTAGTTTACGTGGGCTGCATCATAGTTCCAGGGGTGTGCGCCATGTTTTTTTTAGTCTAAACACACTTCACTTTATTGGATAATGTTCATGGGGATACAATTTAGATATGGGGGGTTTATGATCCACACATGGCACCCTGGGTCCAGACCAAAAGCATGCTTAGCAAGGCTATGTGCCTCTAGATTTGTAGCCCGTCCTTCAAAGATGACGGTGCACTGTTGGAAAATCTTCATTGTCTCTCTGATCTCCTTCACGATAGGTGCATACATCCCACCAATGCCAAGTTTTATATCCTGCACCACACCCTTACAATCTGATGCAACAATAACATGGGATAATGAAAGATCTTGGGCGAGTGCAAGAGCCTCCCGGCAAGCTAGCGCCTCAAGTGTTGCCGGATCGGTGAGGCCGGCGCATCTGATCGCTGATGAGCCCAAGTAATTGCCATCCCCGTCCCTGCAAACTGCACTGAAAGAGCCCTCTTCATTTGCTCTGTTGACAGCCCCGTCGACCCTGATTTTAGAAAAAAAAATACGGTGGCCTTATCCACCTAGGCTGCCTCCCTCCGGAACTAGTAACTGCAGTGTGTTTCACCTCAGCTACCTTGCAGTCATTGAGCTCCCGAATAAACTTCAAGATGAATTGATGTGTTGACATCGGGCTCTGAAAGATGTGCTCATGTAATGCTTGGCGTCGGGAGAACCAAATAGCCCACAGAGTAACAAGTACTTGAGTGAACTCCGCCGAGGGAAGCGTGTCCAGTAGAGAGAAGATCCACCGTTTTACATCTGGTTCGGTTGTTTCGGTTAAAACCTCAAAAATCTCAGGCGCTTGCAAAGCCCAGACCGAACGAGCAACGTGGCAGTGTATGAGAGAGTGTTGCCAGGAATATGTTGCACCACATAGCCCGCAACTGTCCACGGTCGCCATGTTTCGGTGGTGTAGCACATCCGCCGTCGGGATCGACTGTTGAGCTAGTCTCTAGAGAAAGATTTTGATCTTTGAAGGCACTTCGACCTTCCATAGCTTGGACCAGGACTTGTGTTCACCTTCAGAGTTGGAGAAATCCGCTCGCCCCTCTAGCCAAGCTTCTCGGCTGTGTTTCGTGGTAACAAGCATGCGATATGCCGATCGAACTAAAAAAACACCGTTCCTCTCATGAGCCCAAGACCAGAAGTCATCAATCTGCTTAGTGCATAGAGGAATTGAGAAAATAGACACGGCATCAGTCGATAAAAAGACTTGAGTCACAACCTGTCGGTCCCAGGAAGTGAAAGTGCGTTATATCGACTAGAGGGGGGTGAATAGGCGATTTTTATGAAAGTCTTCAAAACGTGGAAGTTATGAAGACAAACAGAGTGAACAAGCCTATCACTATGCAGCGGAAGTTAGATTACACAACGCAAGCCATGGTCAACTATACAATATAGTGAAAGCACAGTGACAAACAGCTTCAGTGTAATGAGGATCAGGTTGGAAGAAGTTATGAAGCCAAACAGATCATACAGTCAAGTTGTGAAGACAGAAGATAAAGCAAGCATGCAATAGCTTCACAATGTGTACTGGTAAGTAAAGGGAGGCGAAGATGAAACCAGTGACACGTTGAAGACAATGATATGTTGGACCAGTTCCAGTTGCTGTGACAACTGTACGTCTGGTTGGAGCGTCTAGGTATTTAAACCAAAGGACACACAGTCCCGGACACCCAGTCCTGAACACGCAGCTCAGGACACCCAGTCCTCACCGTTTTCTCCTTGAGCTAAGGTCACACAGACCCCGCTCAATCACTCTGGTAAGTCTTCAAGGTAGACTCCCAAACCTTCACAGACTTCGTTCACCGGTAATCCACAATTCCTCTTGGATGCTCAGAACGCGACGCCTAACCGTCTGGAGGATGCACTGTCCTCAAGTGTAATAAGTCTTCAGATCACTCAGACAAGAAGACTTAAGTGATGCCCAATTACTCTGGCTCTGGGTGGTTAGGGCTTTTCTCCTCACTAAGGATTTTCTCTCAAAAGCTTCGAGGTGGGTTGCTCTCAAACAACAAAAGCCGTGCACTGAAATCTGAGCAGCCAACCGTTTATGGTTGTGGGGGTGGACTATTTATAGCCACTTGGCAACCCGACCTGATTTGTCCGAAATGACCCTGGGTCACTAAGGAACTGACACGTGTACTAACGGTCGGATTTCAAACTCTCACGGCAACTTTACTTGGGCTGCAAGTAAAGCTGACTTGTCTGACTCTGGACAAGATTTTCTCTCATTGTCTTCACTCGAAGACATAGGATTTGAATTAGGCATCACTTCAGTCATCCTGACTGGTTCTCTTGGACCCCACTTAACAGTACGGTGGTTCCTATGACACAACATGAATAAAGTAAAACTACGAAGGATCTAAGTCTTTGAGTTCCATAGGCTTCATGGGGAGTCTTCATATGTCATTGTCTTCGACATGAATGTCTTCATGAACCACCATTGTCTTCAATGTCTTCGTACATTTTTAGGGGTCATCTCTGGTAACTAAACCGAATCAATGAGGGACTTCTACCTGTGTTATCCTGCAATTCTCACAAACACATTAGTCCCTCAACTAGGTTTGTCGTCAATACTCCAAAACCAACTAGGCGTGGCACTAGATGCACTTACAATCTCCCCCTTTTTGGTGATTGATGACAAACTAGTTGAAGTTTTCAACGGGGAATATAATTTGTGAAATTGTAAAGGAATTGTCTTCATAAGCTGCAAGGGCTCCCCCTGAAGATGTGCATATAAGTGATTTGCCTCTGGAACGCAAATGCACATAGCAGGTTGTATTTGTGGAAATCCGCTTCAACTTATGATGACAATCCATCATGTATGTAAAGATATATGAAGATAATGATATGCATAATGAAAAATGGACGTCTGCGAAATGATATAAGTGCGGAAATTATCGTTGTACATGCGGAATTTATCTTCGCAAAAACACAGTGGCAAACATAGTAGCAGACAACCATCAAGTTTAAGTGTTACAACTCAAAGAACCAAATGTAGCAAAACGAGAGTTGTAAGCACGAAGCAAAATGCAAAATATAAAGCACCCGCCCATATTATTGACCCGCTTGAAGACTATAAACATCATATGCTTCTCCCCCTTTTGTCAGTGATGACCAAAAAGGTTTGAAGACATAGAGTTTTCTACGCGTTCCCAGGTGCAGCAGGGTCGGTGGAGGCGTTTGGTGGAGCTGGCGAGGTTGGTGCAGTGACAACGCGCGCTGAAGAAGGTGGTGGTGATGTAGCGTCGTCTTCTTCCTCAATGATTTTTCCAGTCACTGTGGCAGCAGAGGAAGAGAACTCTGATTCTTCAAGCGACGGAGTTCCACGCAACACAGCTCTTCTGGGGGGTGTGGAGTCAAACTTGAATCTCTCTTTGAAGCCATCCTCTTGCAGTTCAGCTTCAGTGCACATCATGGTGAGGCCTTTCCAAGTGCGGCGACAGGTTTCATGTGCGACAAAGGCATTCTTTGTGGCTAGATTCCTAATGCGATTGACGTCTTGCATGATACTGCGCATCTGCCGTTTGAGCCAGTCGTGATGCCTATCTTGCTTTTGGTGCAGAGCCACAAGAAGTTCACGGTCAGTGAGCGTACGAGCGCGTTTCTTGGGTCTCTGTGCAACTGTGCTGTCAGTGGCTTCAGTTGATGCAGGGGCACGTGTGGTGCCAGCCATTGGATAGACTCTGGAAATGGCTTCAACACCTTCATCATCCTGAGTGAAGCTCTGGTGTTCTGCATTCTAAAGACTTAATGGCTGCTTGGCAGGCTCAGGATAAATCACTTCAGCAGAGGTGTCCACATCAGGTAAGAAGATTCTGTGGTTGTGAGCAGAGGGTTGATAGGATATAACAGAGTGGAGCTTGATGAGCCTCATAACCCATGGAGCATAAATCTTCAGACCAAAGAGATCTGAGCCAGACGCTGCAAGTTGACGTATAAAGAGATCCTGGGCATTGAAGCATTTGCCATGCAGGATGCAGAAGATGAGAGTCTTCATGGCACCTTCAACCTTGGCATATCGAGAGTGCCCCTTAATGGGCCATAGAGTCCGCCTGACGATGTGATAGATAGTTCTGGGCAGGTATTCTAAGTCTTCAACGAAGAACTCGGTTGGGTAAGGTGCGTCAGGAAGCAATGGCTTAATCATTGAGAGCATCTAACTCATATTTGGCTCAGGTCGCTGAAATATGCTCTCAACTGCTTCAGCATGGAGTTGGCAGCCCTCTTCGAAGAGTTCGCCAGGAGTGGGTAGGCCGGTGAGCTCAATGATATCAAATGCATTGGCTTCATGATGGACATTGCCAGTCATCCACTCCAGGACCCAAGTCTTTGGATCTCTGTTGTAGCCTTTGATGTGCAGTGTGGCATAGAACTGGAGCAGAAGCTCTTCATTCCAGTGCACTTCATCTGTGACAAATGGCAGCAGGCCAACTTGCTTGAAGCAGTCCAGTGCTTCTTCCAGACCAGGCAGACCAGCAATAGCTTCAACCTCAAGGCACTGGTGTGGAAAGATACGGTCTTGGTTGTAGAGGACGCAGGAGTAGTAGCTGCGCTGTGGGTAGCTCCAGAACCTATCTGACACAATCCGTTCCCTTGAGTAGGGGTTCTTGGAGCGGTTGAAGAAGGTGTTATCTGCCCTGAAGCTATTGACATTAAAGGAGCCAGGAGCGGTTGCAGGACCTGGGAACCTTGGCAGTCGTGGGATTGGCTTCTGTACCTGGGGCCTGTGCGCAACATGATAGTTGAACTGTGGACCGGCAGCAGACTCAGGCACAGAAGGGTCAGAGGCAGTAGCTTCAGTATCTCTTGAAGTTGTTGGTTGGTTGGGCTCCACAAATGCTTCAGTATTGGGTGTGGCAGCCGCAATGGTGTCAGCCTCATCACGTGTAGTGAGAGGGATGGATTCAGGTACGTTCTCCTTGAGAACTTCTTCTTGTTGGTGCGGGGGAGATGGAGCTTGAGGTTCTTCGTGCTCGTCTTCATGTTCTTCGGCTGATGCAGCCGGAATGTCGTCAGCAGTCTGAGCCCTTGGCCCTTTGTGAAGCCTACGGAATGCAGGTGACGCTGGTGGAGTTGCAGTGGGCTGGGGCTCATTCTCTTCCTCTTGCGGGCGATCTGCCCACGATGCATCTTGGGTGATTGGCGTCAAGGGACGACCAATGCTGATCATATCGCTCGTTTCGAGCTGAGGAAGGACTGCATCACCTTGCACATTGTCTTGGAGACCAATGTCTTCAGCAGCGTTGGGGCCGGCTGCTGGAATGTCTTCAGCGTGCGGAGCCTCTATGAAAGCAGGCTCATGCACGGTCAGCTGACGATCTTCGTTCGGAAAGCGGACGGAGAGGGGTTCGACTATCAGGGGCTCTGTGGGAGCAGCCCGAGACTTCTTGGTCTTGCGTTTCTTGATGGTGGGGTCTGAAGGAGAGGCTTCAGGGTGTTTCCTCTTCCTTGCTTCAGCTTCGGCTGTCCTTGTCTTCTTGAGCTCTGAAGCGGTTGAGCGGTGCTTTGGCTTCGAGCCAGGCTTGGCAGTGGGGAAGACAATCGGAACAGCTTCTTGTCGTGGGGCCTCTTGTTCAGCCACAGTGGGCTTCTTCCTTTTCTTAGCGGCCATCCTGGGGTCGATGCCGGGACGCCCAAGTGCCTTTCGCTTCTCGGCCTCATTGTAGGCCTGCACACAGAGATCAGCCAAATTCTTCATGCGCTCACGCGAACCCTGAGCCTCTGCACGTTTCTGCATAAAGTTTTCCTTCAACTCGTGCAACATGACTTTGAAGTCTTTGACTTCTTGGACGCTGAGCGTGGCCATGTTCTGCTTGAACTGAGCCTTTTCAAAATCTATCTTCTGCTTCAGTTCCACTATGCGCTGGGCAATTGCGAGTTCTGAAGCAATAGCTCCTTGGAAGGCTACGCTGAGGCCAATGGGCAGCTGCAGATCATCGAAGCTGATGTTGGGTGTATCAAACCACTCATCGATGAAGTTGTGGATGATTGCTGCATTGAACAGAGGCAGATTGTTGAAGATTTCAGCCTCCTCCTTGCTCTTGATTAGCTGCTCAAGAGCGTCATCAGCAAGATCTTCGTCACTTGACAGATCAATGGCCTCGCAGCGCAGAATGGCAGCGGCAGTGAGCTCTTTGCCAGTGTGTGGCTGAGGCTTCTTGGCTTCTTGGGGCTTGGTGACTCGTGATAAGTCTTCAGACTGCACACTTGCTTCAGGAGGTGCAGTGGCCAATGGCTTCGCTCTGGAGATCTTGGGAGAAGCGGCTGGCTTGGAAGCTTTTGGCTTCTTCTTCATCTGCTTCGGCTCCGGTGCAGGAGCGTCATCAGACTCAGTGTCTGTTGGAGGGTTGTTCACAGCAGCCCCTTGGACTAGAATGCGAGTGATGAGGCCTTCGAGATTGGCATACGGCCCGATGATATTGGGATTTGCGTCGCGTGTGCCATCTGCCCTTGGTTTGGAGGGACCAGGGTTGAAGTCCAACCCAAACTCCTTCTTGTTTTGCTTCGTAGAGTTCTGAGCAAATTGGAAGTTGCGCTTGAACAGAGTGTCATCGCGACACCAGAGAAGGGATGACGGATGTGTGTCAGCTGGCTGTTGTCCCCTGACCATGCATGGAAAGAAGCCTTGAGCAATGGCTTCGTCTCTGGTTCGGGGTACGAGGTTTTTGTACAGTGCGTCTCCCCATGGTCTCTTGATGGCGCACTTTTATGCATATTCCTTGGTTACGAAGCGGTATTGGAACCACTGTTCTGCCCAATATCTTCGAATCCATTGGATTCGTGTCTTGCGCTGACCATAGCTCTCTTCAGGATCAGTTTGGTACATTTCTGCCAAATCCTCAGGCAGATCCTTAGGCGTTTCACCACGTCTCTGTCTGCCTCCCTTCCTCGCTGGTTTTTCTGCTGCCATGAAGCTTAACTTGGAAGGCTTCAGATTCAAAGTCTTCAAATGCTTCCTTTTGCTTGACCAACGGGAACTTGCTGCAGGTGAATTGATGTGACGCTTTAGGAACTTTACAAATGAATGCAGACTATGAGAACCAAAAGATTCTCCCACGGACATGTACCTGTGACAGCATTAAGGTGCGAGGGAAGGGGAAGAGGTCATATGCATTCTCAGAAGATTTTGAAGACAAATCAGTTTAGAAGATATTGACCTCATCATGCGAAGACATTCACTTTATAGAAAAGAAGTTGGTTCCAGATTTGTACTAACCTATAGATCAGTACAAGTGAGGAATCTAACTACTTCATGAAGAACAAGTGAATATACTAGGCAAGTTATGAGTTGCAGATGAGAGAGATGAAACTTGTGTGAATGGAAACCTCTTTTGGCAGAAAGTGATGGAGCTATAGGATCAAAAGAGGCTGTTAAAAGGACTTGTTATTTACCAGACTTGGAACTGCTAGACGAGGTGAGAGTTGAGGCCGAGCAGTTCGATCCTCCGTGCCCTAACTTGGCGACGGAAGACACCTACGGCGACGGCGGAGAGACGGATGTCCACAGTCGGCGTGAGAACGGCGTCGGAGAAGTTGCGGCAGTGAAGCACTTCGTCGCCGGCGTCGTTGAGAGTTAGCGGTGGCGCTAGGGTTCGTGCGAGGGTGGAAGAAGAGATAATGACCGCAGTGAAATGTGTATTTATAGGGATATGGGCGGCACTGCGCTATTACTCAGGTGCCCCTGGCGATTCGCATCTGATCAGTACGTGGCCAGCATGCGGAATTGTGGGGGCAGTTTCACCCCACGCACGCCTTGTTTGTCGGGAGCCGTTCCTACTTCTCCGGATTTCTTGTTGATGGAATAACATTGAAAGCAGTTTTAAAGTTTGTCTCTGTGCCTTCATCTGACAAGGATGGAGTGAAGACATTGGACAGTTTCAATAGAATGCATATGACTTGGAGAGATAGAGTTTGAGGTAGGAAGCATGGAGAGGTTAGGGTCCGATCACATTCACTTAGTTCAAAAGATTCAAACAAGAAGGTATAGCTATAAGTGAATGTTGTAGAGGACAGAACACCAGTACATATATATAATCTACATATTGAAGATAATCATGAAGACAAATTGAGATTGAAGCCAAACCAAATGTGAAAACATAGCAAATGTGACGCCTTGAGTGGAACACTTCAAACAGAAAATTTGGTGGTGGCGTTACCCACAGTATAGGAAGTATTAGACCCAGACACGGCGCACAATTATCGTGGCGCTCCGAAGTCAAATTCCATGTTAATGTATTCACACTTAGAATGTATGTCTTCATTGATTGAAGATACTCGTTACTTTGTGTGTTGCACATCTAAGTCATCAACATGCATAAGTGTTAGGATGTGTGCCTGATCACAGGACATTTGAGGATTCCAAGATATTTAGCTCACACTGTAACTTGCAAAATCTCTTCTCATCCAAGGGCTTGGTGAAGATATCTTCCAATTGCTCTTCAGTGTTGACGTGTATGATATCAATGTCTTCCTTTGCAACATGATCTCTGAGAAAATGATGACGAATTTCAATGTGCTTTGTCTTCGAGTGCTGAACTGGGTTGTTGGCGATCTTGATGGCGCTTTCGTTGTCGCAGTAAAGTGGCACTTGCTTCAGATGAATGCCATAATCCTTGAGGGTTTGCTTCATCCATAGAAGCTGAGCGCAGCAGGATACAGCAGCAATGTATTCAGATTCAGCAGTGGAGAGAGATACACAGTTCTGCTTCTTTGAAGACCAACAAACAAGTGATCGGCCCAGAAAGTGACATGTGCCTGATGTGGACTTCCGATCAACCTTGTCACCAGCGTAATCAGCATCCGAAAATCCAACCAGATCAAATTCTGAGCCCTTTGGATACCATAACCCTAGAGTTGGGGTGTGAGCCAAATATCGAAGAATTCGCTTCACAGCTAAGTGATGCGACTCCTTTGGTGCCGCTTGGAACCGAGCACACATGGAAACACTAAGCATAATATCTGGCCTAGATGCACATAAATAAAGCAAAGAACCAATCATGGAGCAGTATACCTTTTGGTCGAACTCTTTACCATTGTCGTCAGGACCCAGATGATGTTTGGCTGGCATTGGTGTTGTGAAGCCTTTGCAGTCTTGCATACCGAACTTCTTCAGGAAATCTTTGAGATATTTATCTTGAGATATGAAGATGCCATTGCGTTTTTGCCGTATCTGAAGACCGAGGAAGAATTTCAGCTCCCCCATCATAGACATCTGATATTGCTCTTGCATCATATATCTGAACTCCTCACTATACTTTTGATTGGTGCAGCCGAAGATAATGTCATCCACATATATTTGGCACACAAACAGTTCACCATCATATGTCTTTGTGAAGAGAGTGGGATCCAGGGAACCAGGTATGAAGCCTTTGCTCTTCAGGAGGTATTTGAGTGTATCATACCAGGCCCGAGGGGCTTGTTTGAGGCTATATAGTGCCTTTTTGAGCTTGTAAACCATGTCAGGATGTTTTGGATCTTCAAACCCAGGTGGTTGTGCAACATACACTTCTTCTTCAATTTTGCCATTGAGGAAGGCACTTTTTACATCCATTTGATACAGAATTATGTTGTGATGATTTGCATAGGCTAGCAGTATACGGATGGCTTCAAGTCTGGCAACAGGAGCAAATGTTTCATCGAAGTCAATGCCTTCCACTTGAGTATATCCTTGAGCAACGAGACGAGCCTTGTTTCTGACGACTTGGCCATGCTCATCTTGCTTGTTGCGGTATATCCATTTGGTGCCTATTATGTTATGCTTCCGTGGATCAGGACGCTTAACCAACTCCCATACATTGTTCAGCTCAAATTGTTGAAGCTCTTCTTGCATAGCTTGAATCCATTCAGGTTCCATAAAGGCTTCATCAATTTTCTTGGGTTCTGTGATTGAAACGAATGCGAAGTGTCCACAGAAGTTTGCCAGTTGAGTTGCCCTTGAACGAGTCAGTGGACCAGGTGCATTGATGCTATCAATTATTCTGTCAATCTGCACTTCATTGGCAACACGAGGATGTAGGGGTCGAAGACTTTGCTCTTGCTGATCTACGTTGTCATGGGGAGGAATGTCTTCAGGCTGAGCATTGTCTTCATGTGGATCAGGTGCTGAGATGATAAGTTCTTCTTCAGGATGAGCTTCAGAAGGTATAATTTCTCCAGTTCCCATTAGCTTGATTGATTCACTGGCTGGAACTTCATCTAGCACATCTGGTAGTTGCTCTCTTTGTGACCCATTGGTCTCATCGAACCGCACATCCACTGTTTCAACCACTTTGTAGTGAAAGAGATTGAAGACTATGTAGGAGTGCGAATCCTTTCCATATCCAAGCATGAAGCCCTCATGTGCTTTTGGAGCAAATTTTGAGGTGTGGTGAGGGTCCTTGATCCAGCATCTTGATCCAAATACTCTGAAGTAACTGACATTTGGCTTCTTGCCAGTCAGAAGTTCATAAGATGTCTTGTTCAGCAGCTTGTGAAGATATACACGGTTGATAGTATGGCATGCAGTGTCAATGGCTTCAGTCCAGAATTTTCTTGGTGTCTTGTACTCATCTAACATTGTTCTGGCCATCTCAATGAGTGTTCTGTTCTTGCGTTCGACGATGCCATTCTGTTGTGGCGTGTATGGAGCTGAGAATTCATGAGTGATGCCCAATGTATCAAGATATGTGTCAAGGCCAGTGTTCTTGAATTCTGTGCCATTGTCACTTCTGATGTGCTTTATCTTGGCGCCATAATTATTCATAGCCCGATTTGCGAAGCGTCTGAAGACATCCTGCACTTCAGTCTTGTAAAGGATTATGTGCACCCAAGTATATCTAGAGTAATCATCAACAATGACGAAGCCATAGAGGCAAGCAGTAGTGGAAAAAGTTGAGTAGTGAGTGGGACCGAAGAGATCCATGTGAAGCAGTTCGAAGGGTTGAGTAGTGGTCATGATTGTCTTCGAAGGATGTTTTGCCCTTGTCATCTTCCCAGCTTCACAGGCACTGCATAAGTGATCTTTCTTGAACTTGACGCCCTTGATGCCTATGACATGCTTCTTCTTCGCAAGGGTGTGGAGGTTCCTCATGCCAGCATGCCCAAGTCTTCGATGCCAAAGCCAGCATTCTGAAGCCTTTGCGAGAAGACAAACTGCAAGCTGTGGCCCTGCTGAGAAATCTACCACGTACAAATCATCTTTTCGATACCCTTCAAACACTAGAGACTTGTCAAATTCCATTAGTACCAGACAACGATATTTTCCAAAGATTACAATCATGTTCAAATCGCAAAGCATTGAGACAGACATTAAGTTGAAGCCAAGGGATTCAACAAACATAACTTTATCCATGTGTTGATCCTTTGAGATTGCAACTCTACCTAGACCCAGTACCTTACTTTTACCAGTGTCAGCAAATGTGATGTGGCTCTTGTCAGATGGACGTAAGGTTGAGTCCATAAAGAGACTTCTTTTGCCAGTCATGTGATTTGTACACCCACTGTCAATAATCCATTCTGAAGACTCTGAAGTCACTGGTGTCGTACCCTACAGTGCAGTTAGGGGGATAGGCTTCACGAAGAGTGTTGTGAAGCAAAAACATTTGACGAACCAGTGGATTATGAAAACTTAGATCCAGGTTAGGACAAGTAGGGAGAGTAGCATGCGATTCAGGTATGAAATACATAGTGATGCCATTCGGGCATTTGATCTTGCGCCCCACAAGATTTTTAAGGTCCCCAGCAATAGCGTCAGAAGATTTTGGTTTTGTGCTGGAGACCTTTCCCTGCAAAAGAGAGTTAAGCTTTCTTAACCACCCACATCTTCAAGGGTGGCTTAGAAGCAATAAGTCTAAGTGCAGCATCTGAAAATTTTGGCTTTGGAGCCCTAGCAAACAGTCTAGCAGGTGGGCAATAGTACTCATAAGAATAGGCAGAATAGTTTTTGGTCATATGAGAATGACGGTTTGAAGAACCGCTCTCATATGCCTGAGCATGGTTTCCCTGCAAAACATTTGTGTTAGTGCGACTCAAATGAGTCCTCTGCCTGTATGAAGCCTTTGGACCATATGAAGCCTTTGGTCTGAGGTTTGTCTTCTTCATGTGAGGTGTCATGAGGACATTCACAGGAAGATTCTCAAGACACGTTTTTGGAACCCAGATCTTCTTCATAGGCGGTCCATTCCTGTAGTTAGTACCAATGTACCTAGCAAATACTTCACCATTCTGATTCCTAAACAGTTTATAGTTTGCATCAAAGGATTCATCAATGATAATTGGATTAGCACAAGTGAAGCCAGATAGATTGGATGGATCTGCTGAGGATTCCTTTGCAGCAACCCATGTGGTTTTGGGGTACTGCTCAGGTTTCCAGTAAGAGCCATCTGCATTAATTTTCCTCACGAACCCAACACCCTCTTTCCTAGGGTTTCGGTTCAGAATCTGCTTCTTGAGGACATCACATAATGTTTGATGTCCTTTGAGACTTTTGTACATCCCTGTTTCAAGCAATGTCTTCAACCTGGCATTTTCATCAGCAATAGCAGTGGTATCCTCAGCAGAGGGGTTAGTTACCACTTCAACAGTTGAAGATATTGCAACAGCAGTAGCAGTGGAACATTCAGCAACAGAAATAGCATTATCACGCTCAATGCATTTAAGGCATGGTGGTTCAAATCCTTCCTGGGCAGAACTGATCTGTTCGGCTCGAAGTGACTCGTTTTCCTTTTGAAGATCCTCATGATCCGCTCTCAACTTCTCAAGATCTTGCTTCTTTTGAAGATAATCATAGGAAAGCTTTTCATGAGTAGTTGAGAGAGTCTCAAGACGATCTTCGAGTTCCTGATACTTAACATGAAGATTTTTTATGTCTTCAATTAAGGATTCAGAACGAGTCATTTCAGCACCCAACAGATCATCGCTTCTGTCTAACAGTTTTTGAATATGTTCCATGGCCTTTTGTTGTTCAGTTGCAATTTTAGCAAGTGTTTTGTAACTGGGTTTTGAATCACAATCAGAGTCATCGTCACTGGATGTTTGATAGTGAGTAGTGCGTGTGTTTACCTTGGCACCACGTGCCATGAAGCAGTAGGTAGGAGTAGAGTCGTCCTTGTCATTTGCATCGGTGTTGGTGATGGAGTCATTGTCTTCAGTGTTGAAGATGGACTTGGCGACGTAGGCTGTAGCCAGACTCGCAATGCCTGAATCAGACTCCTCCTCAGACTCCACCTCTGCCTCCTCAGAAGCGGACTCCTCTTCTGAATCCATTTCCTTGCCAACAAACGCACGAGCCTTGCCAGATGAACTCTTCTTGTGTGATGAAGACTTTGAGGAAGACTTGGACGAAGACTTTGAGTATTTCTTCGTTTTCTTATCGTCAGAGTCATATTCCTTGCTCTTCTTCTTCTTTCTATTCTCATTGTCCCACTGTGGACACTCAGAGATGAAGTGTCCAGTTTTCTTGCACTTGTGACATGTTTTCTTCTTGTAGTCATGAGCAGAAGCTTCATCATTCCTTGAGCTTGATCGTGAAGACTTTATGAAGCCTTTCTTCTTGGTGAATTTCTGGAACTTCTTCACTAGCATTGCAAGTTCCCTTCCAATGTCTTCAGGATCATCAGAACTGCTGTCAGATTCTTCTTCAGATGAGGACACAGCTTTTGCCTTCAAGGCACGAGTTCGCCCATAGTTTGGACCGTAGATATCTCTTTTCTCAGAAAGCTGAAACTCATGTGTGTTGAGCCTCTCAAGTATGTCAGACGGATCGAGTGTCTTGAAGTCTGGACATTCTTGAATCATCAGGGCTAGGATGTCAAATGAATTGTCAAGTGATCTTAGCAGCGTCTTGACGATTTCATGTTTGGTGATCTCAGTGGCGCCGAGGGCTTGAAGCTCATTTGTGATGTCAGTGAGCCGGTCAAATGTGTGCTGGACATTCTCATTGTCATTTCGCTTGAAGCGGTTGAAGAGATTGCGAAGAACACTGATTCTCTGATCTCTCTGGGTTGAGATGCCTTCATTGACCTTGGAGAGCCAGTCCCAAACCAGCTTGGATGTCTTCAAGGCACTCATACGGCCGTACTGTCCCTTGGTCAGATGACCACAGATAATATTCTTGGCAGTGGAGTCTAGTTGAGTGAACTTCTTGACATCAGCCGCAGTGACACCTTCTCCAGCCTTGGGAACGCCGTTTTCGACGACATACCATAGGTCGACGTCAATGGCTTCAAGATGCATGCGCATCTTATTCTTCCAGTAGGGATATTCAGTTCCATCGAAGACGGGTCACGCAGCGGAGACTTTAATTATCCCTGCAGTCGACATAGCTAAAACTCTAGGTGGTTAAACCGAATCACACAGAACAAGGGAGCACCTTGCTCTGATACCAATTGAAAGTGCGTTATATCGACTAGAGGGGCGGTGAATAGGCGATTTTTATGAAAGTCTTCAAAACGTGGAAGTTATGAAGACAAAAAGAGTGAACAAGCCTATCACTATGCAGCGGAAGTTAGATTACACAATGCAAGCCATGGTCAAGTATACAATATAGTGAAAGCACAGTGACAAACAGCTTCAGTGTAATGAGGATCAGGTTGGAAGAAGTTATGAAGCCAAACAGATCATACAGTCAAGTTGTGAAGACAGAAGATAAAGCAAGCATGCAATAGCTTCACAATGTGTACTGGTAAGTAAAGGGAGGCGAAGATGAAACCAGTGACACGTTGAAGACAATGATATGTTGGACCAGTTCCGGTTGCTGTGACAACTGTACGTCTGGTTGGAGCGGCTAGGTATTTAAACCAAAGGACACACAGTCCCGGACACCCAGTCCTGAACACGCAGCTCAGTACACCCAGTCCTCACCGTTTTCTCCTTGAGCTAAGGTCACACAGACCCCGCCCAAACACTCTGGTAAGTCTTCAAGGTAGACTCCCAAACCTTCACAGACTTTGTTCACCGGCAATCCACAATTCCTCTTGGATGCTCAGAACGCGACGCCTAACCGTCTGGAGGATGCACAGTCCTCAAGTGTAATAAGTCTTCAGATCACTCAGACAAGAAGACTTAAGTGATGCCCAATTACTCTGGCTCTGGGTGGTTAGGGCTTTTTTCCTCACTAAGGATTTTCTCTCAAAAGCTTCGAGGTGGGTTGCTCTCAAATGACAAAAGCCGTGCACTGAAATCTGAGCAGCCAACCGTTTATGGTTGTGGGGGTGGACTATTTATAGCCACTTGGCAACCCGACCTGATTTGTCCGAAATGACCCTGGGTCACTAAGGAACTGACACGTGTACTAACGGTCGGATTTCGAACTCTCACGGCAACTTTACTTGGGCTGCAAGTAAAGCTGACTTGTCTGACTCTGGACAAGATTTTCTCTCATTGTCTTCACTCGAAGACATAGGATTTGAATTAGGCATCACTTCAGTCATCCTGACTGGTTCTCTTGGACCCCACTTAACAGTACGGTGGTTCCTATGACACAACATGAATAAAGTAAAACTACGAAGGATCTAAGTCTTCGAGTTCCATAGGCTTCATAGGGAGTCTTCATATGTCATTGTCTTCGACATGAATGTCTTCATGAACCACCATTGTCTTCAATGTCTTCGTACATTTTTAGGGGTCATCTCTGGTAACTAAACCGAATCAATGAGGGACTTCTACCTGTGTTATCCTGCAATTCTCACAAACACATTAGTCCCTCAACTAGGTTTGTCGTCAATACTCCAAAACCAACTAGGGGTGGCACTAGATGCACTTACAGGAAGCATCCGGCATTATCAGTTCACTAACAAGCTGCGGTGGATTAGCAACCCTGCTCATGATCGGTCTCATGTTATGAGGGCTTGGGAGCCAGTTGTGATGCCATATCTCCGTAGACTGCCCATCACCAACCCGGCTTATGAGACCTTGTGACATAGTATCTCTTCCATCAAGAATGGCTCTCCACACTTGATATGGGGAAGAGCCAAGTTCGGCATGGAGGAATTCTCCCGTGGGGAAATACTTGGCCTTTAGGATTCTTGCACTTAGGGTGTTTGGGTCTGTCAGAATACGCCACGCCTGTCACGCTAGTAGAGCAAAGTTAAAAAGTTCAATATCGCGAAAGCCAAGGCCCCCACACTACTTAGGCCTTGTCATGGTACTCCAAGAAACCCAATGTGGCTTCCTCTTGCCATCCTTGCTGCCCCACCAAAATTTCCTTATGAGAGAGTTCAAGTGCTCGCAGAGCCCGCGAGGAAGTTTGAAGCATGGCATTGAGTATACCGGAATAGCCTGTGCCATTGACTTGATTAGAACTTCTCTCCCTCCCACAGATAGAATTTTTTCCAACCAATCCTTGACTTTGTTCCACACTCTGTCCTTCAGAAACTTAAAGGCACCATTTTTGCTGTTTCCCACATCCGATGGCATTCCCAAGTATCATTCTGAAAGAGACTCATTGGTTATGTTGAGTGCCTGTTTCACTTCGGCTCTGAGACTGTTTGGACACCCTTTGCTGAAAAAACCGATCATTTTGAAAGGTTGACTCTCTGACCCGAGGCATTACAATAAGAGTCTAACAAGAAGGACAACTCGTTTGCTCCATCAACACTGGCCTTAACAAACAGCAGGCTATCATCTGCGAAAAGCAAGTGGCTTACCGGCGGAGCCGATGGAGCAACTTGAATACCATTGAGGTGCGATGACTCATTTGTAGTTTTTAAGAGGCACGAAAGGCCCTCCGCTGCAAGCAAGAACAGGTAAGGAGAAATTGGGTCCCCCAGTCGGATCCCTCTAGACGGCAAAAATTCTTCGAGCTTTGTGCCATTGAATAAAACTGAGAATTTAACGGAACTCACCATTCTCATGATCAGAGCTACCCACGTGGGAGCAAAACCCATCTTTAGCATAATGGCCTCCAAATAGTTCCACTCAACCCTATCATAAGCTTTCATCATGTCCAACTTAACTGCACAGAAACGGTTTCTTTGTGCCTTGTTCCTTTTCATGAAGTGCAAGCATTCGTATGCCATGATGATATTGTCTGTAATCAGCCTTCCTGGCACAAAAGTAGATTGCTCCTAGGAGATAATATCAGGCAGGATGATTTTTAGTCTATTGGACAAAACCTTTGAAGCAATCTTGTAAAGGACGTTACAGAGACTTATGGGTCGAAATTGCGTGAGCTGGGTTGGATCTTTTACCTTCGGGATTAGAACCAAGATAGTTTCATTGATTACTTCCAGGCTCTCCTCACCACGAAGAATGCGAAGAACCACCTATGTTACCTCAGTACCACATAAGGCCCAATGCCTTTGGAAGAAGTGAGCCGGATATCCGTCGGGTCCAGGTGCCTTCGTAGGATACATTTGGAACAAGGCCGTCTTAACCTCTTCTGTCGTGTACGGTGCGAGTAAGTTTTCATTCATCTCACTTGTCACCTTGGTCGGAACAGCCGCCAAAACCTCATCCATGCCCGACGTCCCTTCGGAAGTAAAGAGATTTTTGTAAAAGGAGTTTGCAAGGTTGGCCATCTCTGACACATCTTGCATCGTCGATCCATCATCCTGTTGGAGGTTTTTAATCTGGTTCTTCCTACGCCGCATGCTAGCTCGTCATTGGAAGTATTTCGTGTTTTTATCTCCGTCCATAAGCTACTCCACCCGGGATCTTTGTCGAAGCTGGATCTCTTCCATATGATAGAGCTCAACGAGCCGATCCGCCGTTTTGACCTCTGCATGTGACGGCGCAGTTCTCTGGGGGTCATTCTGGAAAACTGCAAGTGCTTTCTTGAGTTTTCTAATCTCCCTTGACACCTTCCCGATCGTTGCCCCACTCCATTGGGTTAGAGAGACAGACAGGTTTGTGAGTTTTTTATTCATATCGGCAACAGTGTTTGCTCCCTGCTCATGTGCCCAAAGACTGTCCAGGGCCGCTTTGTATTCGGCATGTCTCTCCCAGTACAGCTCGTATCTGAAGATTTTATCTCCTTTGTTAGTTGTCGGACGGGGTTCTAACTATAATCGGATGGGGCAATGGTCTGAGGTAGCTGCATTTTCATGGAATAAAGTGGCATGAGGGAACATAGCAGCCCAATCACTGTTCACCATAGCACGGTCTAGACGCACTCGGCAATATGTGTCGCCTGCTGTTTTCTTCTCAAAGGTCCATGGACGACCTTGGTAGCCCAAGTCATCAAGAGCGCAGACATCCATCGCATCTCGAAAGCCAGCTATCTGTGAAGCACGCCTCTGTCCTGATCCGACGTGTTCATGGGCATGTAAGACCTCATTCAAATCTCCTAAACATAGCCAGGGCAATGGGTTAACCGAGACTAAAGATTTTAGCATATCCCAAGTTTTATATCGCTCTCCGACTTGGGCTTCCCCATAAACGCAGGTGAGGCGCTTTCGTGGTTCTAACTCTGACAGTGATGTAGGGGGGTATGTATGGAGAGGCTAGATCTCAGCTATGGAGAAGTTGTAAGCACACCAAGATGTACGAGTTCAGGCCCTTCGCTGAGGAAGTAACTGCCCTACGTCTCAGTGCCCGGAGGCGGTCGATTGGATTATAGGTGTGTGAATAATAGGGGTGCGAACCCTTGATATTGAGGAGGGGGGGTGGCTTATATAGAGTTCGCCAGACCTCTCCCGCCCTCAGTAATGCAGGGTTAAAATACATTAAGACTGGGCATTAGTGGTAACGTCCCTAATAAAGTGCTATGATGACCATAAAGACTACTTAATGGCCGACCATTTGCCTGCGGAGTGACTTTAGATCTCCTGGCAGTCGAGTGGTTGGCTTCGTGGTCGAGTGATAGCTTCCTAGTCGAGTGTCTTGAATCCGTCGAGTGGGATACCTTCAAGTCGATTGAAAGGTGACTTCTTCTAGGGACGTCCTTGGGTAGGGCTCTTAGGACAGGTCCATGCCCCTACCCTAGGTACATAGCTTCATCATTAGCCCCCGAATGGATCGAGGTTCGAGTGGGGAAGGAGTTGGGGATCCTTCCGACTGGTTCTTAGCGTTATATGAATGTCTTGTACTGGATCAATTGTCACGGATGACGTTGTCAACTTCTTTCGGTCACCTTGATCCATTCTTGGTCTCTCGTCGAGTGAATTTCCTTACTTGTGAAATACCGAGTGCTGGCACGAGCGGGATCTTCTGTTTGATGAGTTGTTCTGCAGCCCGCGGATTTTGCGGGATTTGAATTTTGGGAAGCGAGCGGGACGGGGGCGGCCGCAGTAATCGGATGGGATAGGACGGAAGCTCCTCGATTCCCGCGCCACCTTTTTCGCCATGTACCGCGCGCGCGCCTATTGCGGGATTTGACGGGATCGCCTGGGCCTACCGGTCATCTACTCGAAAGCGGCCTCTTATAAGCTGCCGGCTCGGGGCTCCCAAATAGTGTGCTCTCGCTTTTCCTTCTTCCTTCACAAGGTCCTCCGCCACCTCCGCTCTCACCCTAGCGCTGTAGGTCTGTTCGAGCCTCGCCGGCGACGATGGTGAAGGATAAGACGTCCGCTTTGGAGCGCGCGAAGAAGGCGGCGGTGCAGGGGAAGGGGCAGAAGTTCGCTCGGGGCGGATCTTCCTCGAGGACTGCTCTGCCCAAGGATTGGATCCAGGGCGACTGGATGTCGTCGGTGATTCGGCAGGAAGATCTTGATGACATGGTCGAGGGGGGAGTCATTCCCCATGAAGCTGCGCGTCTCCCGGGGAAAGAAGTCGAACCCCAACCTCTTGACGGTGAGTGCGTCCTCCTCGCCACCCATATCGATCGCGGATTTTCTCAACCTCCTCATCTTTTTTTCCGGAGCCTTTTGAACTTCTTCGGAGCGCAGCTCCATCACTTCACTCCCAATTCCATCGTGTATCTTGCTACTTTCGTCTCCTTGTGTGAAAGTTTCTTGGGTTGCCGCCCTCATTGGGGACTCTTTAAACACATCTTCACTTGCCGTTCCCAATCGGTAAAGAAAGCCAAGTCGAGTGACGAACGGACGCAAGTGATCCAGCTGTGCGGGGGCCTGGCGATCCAGATGAGGGGAAAAAGTTCTTTTCCGTCTATCACTCTTCCCGAGTCGGTCCGTGGTTGGCAGTGAACCTGGTTTTATTGCCAAGACCAGGTGACTCCAGGACAGTCGACTGGGCTTCCCCTTTCTCTCTGGACCGAGCTCAAAAACCTGCCTCTCTGGAAGTGCTGCCGGATGAAAAGGCGCAAGTCAAGGTGCTGGTTGGTCGAGTGGTTCAACTTGTCTGAGAGGGCATGACCAGCATGGACTTGCTGGAGGTCTTCCTTCGGAGGCGCATCCAACCGCTTCAGGCTCGTGACCACCCGATGTGGCTGTACTCGGGTCTCGAAGACACCACTCGGATTCACCCAGAGGAGGTCACTGACGAGATGCTGGAAGGGTGGCTGTCGAGCATCACAGGGAACAAAGACAACCCCCGAGGAGCCAGGAGGGTTCCTCCGCTTGACAACACATACGAAGTGGACCAGGTCTGACCTTGTGTTCCCGACTGAGATCTTGCTTTCTTCATTTGCTCTCTTTGAATCGGTCGACTGACTTTCGACTTGTCTGCTGTTCTCCATGCAACTACAGAGATGTACTCAACACCCAATGGAGCATAGGAGCAGGCCGAGGAAGGGGAGGCGAGCGGAGGCGAAAGTGGAGATGAACAAGGAGAGTGGGAATCTAACGGCGAAGGAGAGGGAGACGACGACGTCGACTCCAGCAAAGAGGAGGAGGAGGAGGAAGCCGAACCTCCTCGCTCGGAAAGGCGGTCCAAGCTTACACACGACCCTGCACGGGAACGTGGTAAGGCGACTGCTCCCGTTGGGCAGTCGTCGATGTTGGGGAACATAGTAATTTCAAAAAAATTCCTACGCACACGCAAGATCATGGTGATGAACAGCAACGAGAGGGGAGAGTATTGTCTACGTACCCACGCAGACCAACTGCGGAAGCGTTAACACAACATAGAGGAAGTAGTCGTACGTCTTCCCGATCCGACCGATCCAAGCACCGTTACTCCGGCACCTCCGAGTTCTTAGCACACGTACAGCTCGATGACGATCCCCGGGCTCCGATCCACCAAAGCGTCGGGGAAGAGTTTCGTCAGCACGACGGCGTGGTGACGATCTTGATGTTCTACCAACGCAGGGCTTCGCCTAAGCACTACAACGATATGATCGAGGTGGAATATGGTGGCAGGGGGCACCGCACACGGCTAAGGAACGATCTCAATGATCAACCTGTGTGTCTAGAGGTGCCCCCTGCCTCCGTATATAAAGGAGCCAAGGGGGAGGGGGCCACCGGCCAGGAGGAGGGCGCAGGAGGAATCCTACTCCTACCGGGAGTAGGACTCCCCCCCCCCCAATCCTAGTTGGACTAGGATTCCCCGAGGGGGAAAGAGAGAGAGGGGGGGCGGCCACCTCTCCTAGTCCTAAAAGGACTAGGGGAGGGGGAGGCGCGCGACCACCTTGGGCTGCCCCTTTCTCCTTTCCACTAAAGCCCATTAAGGCCCATATGGCTCCCGGGGGGTTCCGGTAACCTCCCGATACTCCGGTAAAATCCCGATTTCACCCGGAACACTTCCGATATCCAAATATAGGCTTCCAATATATCAATCTTTATGTCTCAACCATTTCGAGACTCCTCGTCATGTCTGTGATCACATCCGGGACTCCGAACTAACTTCGGTACATCAAAATGCATAAACTCATAATAACTGTCATCGTAACATTAAGCGTGCGGACCCTACGGTTCGAGAACAATGTAGACATGACTGTGACACATCTCCGGTCAATAACCAATAGCGGGACCTGGATGCCCATATTGGCTCCTACATATTCTACGAAGATCTTTATCGGTCAGACCGCATAACAACATACGTTGTTCCCTTTGTCATCGGTATGTTACTTGCCCGAGATTCGATCGTCGGTATCCAATACCTAGTTCAATCTCGTTACCGGCAAGTCTCTTTACTCATTCCGTAATACATCATCTCGCAACTAACTCATTAGTCGCAATGCTTGCAAGGCTTATGTGATGTGCATTACCGAGAAGGCCTAGAGATACCTCTCCGACAATCGGAGTGACAAATCCTAATCTCGAAATACGCCAACCCAACATCTACCTTTGGAGACACCTGTAGAGCTCCTTTACAATCACCCAGTTACGTTGTGACTTTTGGTAGCACACAAAGTGTTCCTCCGGTAAACGGGAGTTGCATAATCTCATAGTCATAGGAACATGTATAAGTCATGAAGAAAGCAATAGCAACATACTAAATGATCGGGTGCTAAGCTAATGGAATGGGTCATGTCAATCAGATCATTCATCTAATGATGTGATCCCGTTAATCAAATAACAACTCTTTGTCCATGGTTGGGAAACATAACCATCTTTGATTAACGAGCTAGTCAAGTAGAGGCATACTAGTGACACTCTGTTTGTCTATGTATTCACACATGTATTATGTTTCCGGTTAATACAATTCTAGCATGAATAATAAACATTTATCATGAAATAAGGAAATAAATAATAACTTTATTATTGCCTCTAGGGCATATTTCCTTCAGTCTCCCACTTGCACTAGAGTCAATAATCTAGTTCACATCTTTATGTGATTTAACAGCAATAGTTCACATCACCATGTGATTAACACCCATAGTTCACATCGCCATGTGACCAACACCCAAAGGGTTTACTGGATTCAGTAATCTAGTTCACATCGCTATGTGATTAACACCCAAAGAGTACTAAGGTGTGATCATGTTTTGCTTATGAGAGAATCTTAGTCAACGGGTCTGCCACATTCAGATCCGCATGTATTTTGCAAATTTCTATGTCAACAATGCTCTGCATGGAGCTACTCTAGCTAATTGCTCCCACTTTCAATATGTATCTAGACTGAGACTTAGAGTCATCTAGATTAGTGTCAAAACTTGCATCGGCGAACCCTTTACGACGAACCTTTTTTCACTTCCATAATCGAGAAACATATCCTTATTCCACTAAGGATAATTTTGACCGCTGTCCAGTGATCTACTCCTAGATCACTATTGTACTCCCTTGCCAAAATCAGTGTAGGGTATACAATAGATCTGGTACACAGCCTGGCATACTTTATAGAACCTATGACTGAGGCATAGGGAATGACTTTCATTCTCTTTCTATCTTCTGCCGTGGTCGGGCTTTGAGTCTTACTCAACTTCACACCTTGTAACAAAGGCAAGAAACTTTTTCTTTAACTGTTACATTTTGAACTACTTCAAAATCTTGTCAAGGTATGTACTCATTGAAAAAACTTATCAAGCGTCTTGATCTATCTCTATAGATCTTGATGCTCAATATGCAAGCAGCTTCACCGAAGTCTTTCTTTGAAAAATCCTTTCAAACACTCCTTTATGCTTTGCAGAATAATTCTACATTATTTTCGATCAACAATATGTCATACACATATACTTATCAGAAATGCTGTAGTGCTCCCACTCACTTTCTTGTAAATACAGGCTTCACCGCAAGTCTGTATAAAACTATATGCTTTGATCAACTTTATCAAAGCGTATATTCCAACTCCGAGATGCTTGCACCAGTCCATAGATGGATCGCTGGAGCTTGCATATTTTGCTAGCACCTTTAGGATTGACAAAACCTTTTGGTTGCATCATATACAACTCTTCTTTAAAAAATCCATTAAGGAATGCAGTTTTGTTTATCCATTTGCCAGATTTCATAAAATGCGGCAATTGCTAACATGATTCGGACAGACTTAAGCATAGATACGAGTGAGAAACTCTCATCGTAGTCAACACTTTGAACTTGTCGAAAAACCTTTTGCGACAATTCTAGCTTTGTAGATAGTAACACTACTATCAACGTCCGTCTTCCTCTTGAAGATCCATTTATTTTCTATGGCTTGCCGATCATCGGGCAAGTCAACCAAAGTCCATACTTTGTTTTCATACATGAATCCCATCTCAGATTTCATGGCCTCAAGCCATTTTGCGTAATTTGGGCTCATCATCGCTTCCTCATAGTTCGCAAGTTTGTCATGGTCTAGTAACATGACTTCCAGAACAGGATTATTGTACCACTCTGGTGCGGATCTCACTCTGGTTTACCTACAAGATTTGGTAGTAACTTGATCTGAAGTTTTATGATCATCATCATTAGCTTCCTCACTAATTGGTGTAGTAGTCACAGGAACAGATTTCTGTGATGAACTACTTTCCAATAAGCGAGAAGGTACAATTACCCTATCAAGTTCTACTTTCCTCCCACTCACTTCTTTCGAGAGAAACTCCTTCTCTAGAAAGGATCCATTATAAGCAACGAATGTCTTGCCTTAGGATCTGTGATAGAAGGTGTACCCAACAGTCTCCTTTTGGGTATCCTATGAAGACATATTTCTCCAATTTGGTTTTGAGCTTATCAGGATGAAACTTTTTCACATAAGCATCACAAGCCCAAACTTTAAGAAACGACAACTTTGGTTTCTTGCGAAACCACAGTTCAGATTGTGTCGTCTCAACGGACTTAGATGGTGCCCCTTTTTTTAACGTGAATGCAGCTGTCTTTAATGCATAACCTCAAAAATGATAGTGGTAAATCGGTAAGAAACATCATAGATTTGCACTATATCTAATAAAGTATGGCTATGACGTTCGGACACACCATTATGCTGTGGTGTTCCGGGTGGCACGAATTTGTGAAACTATTCCACATTGTTTTAATTGAAGACCAAACTCGTAACTCAAAATATTTGTCTCTACGATCACATCGTAGAAGCCTTATTTTCTTGTTACGATGATTCTCCACTTCACTCTGAAATTCTTTGAACTTTTCAAATGTTTCAGACTTATGTTTGATCAAGTAGATATACTCATATCTTCTCAAATCATCTGTGAAGATCAGAAAATAATGATACCTATCGCGAGCCTCAATATTCATCGGACCACATACATCAGTATGTATGATTTCCAACAAATCTGTTGCTCGCTCCATTGTTCCAAAGAATAGAGTCTTAGTCATCTTGCCCATGAGGCATGGTTCGCAAGCATCAACTGATTCATAATCAAGTGATTCCAAAAGCCCATCAGCATGGAGTTTCTTCATGCGCTTTACACCAATATGACCTAAACGGCAGTGCTACAAATAACTTGCACTATCATTATTAACTTTGCATCTTTTGGTTTCAATATCATGATTATGTGTATCACTATGATCGAGATCCAATGAACTATTTTCATTGGGTGTGTAACCATATAAGGTTTTATTCATGTAAACAGAACAACAATTTATTCTCTTACTTAAATGAATAACCGTATTACAATAAACATGATCAAATCATATTCATGCTCAACGTAAACACCAAATAACACTTATCTAGGTTCAACACTAATCCCGAATTTATAGGGAGTGTGTGATGATGATCATATCAATCTTGGAACCACTTCCAACACACATCGTCACTTCACCCTTAACTAGTATCTGTTTATTCTGCAACTCCCGTTTCGAGTTACTAATCTTAGCAACTGAACTAGTATCAAATACTGAGGGGTTGCTATAAACACTAGTGAAGTACACATCAATAACATGTATATCAAATATACTTATGTTCACCTTGCCATCCTTCTTATCTGCCAATCACTTGGGGTAGTTCCGCTTCCAGTGACCAGTCCCTTTGCAGTAGAAGCACTCAGTCTCCGGCTTAGGTCCAGACTTGGGTTTCTTCTCTTGAGCAGCAACTTGCTTGATGTTCTTCTTGAAGTTCCCCTTCTTCCCTCTGCCCTTTTCTTGAAACTAGTGGTCTTGTCTACCATCAACACTTGATGTTTTTCTTGATTTCTACCTTCATCGATTTCATCATCATGAAAAGCTCGGGAGTCGTTTTCGTCATCCCTTGCATACTATAGTTCATCACGAAGTTCTACTAACTTGGTCATGGCGACTAGAGAATTCTGTCAATCACTATCTTATCTGGAAGATTAACTCCCACTTGATTCAAGCGATTGTAGTACCCAGACAATCTGAGCACATGCTCACTAGTTGAGCGATTCTCCTCCATCTTTTAGCTATAGAACTTGTTAGAGACTTCATATCTCTCAACTCGGGTATTTGCTTGAAATATTATCTTCAACTCCTGGAACATCTCATATGGTCCATGACGTTCAAAACGTCTTTGAAGTCCCGATTCTAAGCCATTAAGCATGGTGCACTAAACTATCAAGTAGTCATCATATTGAGCTAGCCAAACGTTCATAACGTCTGCATCTTCCCCTGCAATAGGCCTGTCACCTAGCGGTGCATCAAGGACATAATTTTTCTGTGCAGCAATGAGGATAAACCTCAGATCACGGATCCAATCCGCATCATTGCTACTAACATCTTTCAACACAATTTTCTCTAGGAACATATCAAAATAAACACAGGGAAGCAACAAAGCGAGCTATTGATCTATAACATACTATGCAAAATACTACCAGGACTAAGTTCATGATAAATTTAAGTTCAATTAATCATATTACTTAAGAACTCCCACTTAGATAGACATCCCTCTAATCCTCTAAGTGATCACGTGATCCAAATCAACTAAACCATAACCGATCATCGCGTGAGATGGAGTAGTTTTCAATGGTGAACATCACTATGTTGATCATATCTACTATATGATTCACGCTCGACCTTTTGGTCTCCGTGTTCCGAGGCCATATCTGTATATGCTTGGCTCGTCAAATATAACCTGAGTATTCCGCGTGTGCAACTGTTTTGCACCCGTTGTATTTGAACGTAGAGCCTATCACACCCGATCATCACGTGGTGTCTCAGCACGAAGAACTTTCGCAACGGTGCATACTCAGGGAGAACACTTCTTGATAATTTAGTGAGAGATCATCTTATAATGCTACCATCAATCAAAGCAAGATAAGATGCATAAAAGATAAACATCACATGCAATCAATATAAGTGATATGATATGGCCATCATCATCTTGTGCCTGTGATCTCCATCTCCGAAGCACCGTCATGATCACCATCGTCACCGGCGCGACACCTTGATCTCCATCGTAGCATCGTTGTTGTCTCGCCAATCTTATGCTTCCACGACTATCGCTACCGCTTAGTGATAAAGTAAAGCATTACATCGCGATTGCATAGCATACAATAAAGCGACAACCATATGGCTCCTGCCAGTTGCCGATAACTCGGTTACAAAACATGATCATCTCATACAATAAAATTTAGCATCATGTCTTGACCATATCACATCACAACATGCCTTGCAAAAACAAGTTAGACGTCCTCTACTTTGTTGTTGCAATTTTACGTGGCTGCTACGGGCTTAAGCAAGAACCAATCTCACCTACGCATCAAAACCACAACGATAGTTTGTCAAATAGACTCCGTTTTAACCTTCGCAAGGACTGGGCGTAGCCACACTCGGTTCAACTAAATTGGAGAGACAGTCGCCCGCAAGCCACCTGTGTGCAAAGCACGTCGGGGAAACCGGTCTCGCGTAAGCGTACGCGTAATGTTGGTCCTGGTCGTCTCGTCCAACAATACCGCCGAACCAAAGTATGACATGCTGGTAGGCAGTATGACTTATATCGCCCACAACTCACTTGTGTTCTACTCGTGCAAATAACATCAAACCATAAAACCTAGGCTCGGATGCCACTGTTGGGGAACGTAGTAATTTAAAAAAAAATCCTACGCACACGCAAGATGATGGTGATGCACAGCAATGAGAGGGGAGAGTATTGTCTATGTACCCACGCAGACCGACTGCGGAAGCGTTGACACAACATAGAGGAAGTAGTCGTACGTCTTCCCGATCCGACCGATCCAAGCACCGTTACTCCGGCACCTCCGAGTTCTTAGCACACGTACAGCTCGATGACGATCCCCGGGCTCCGATCCAGCAAAGCGTCGGGGAAGAGATCCGTCAGCACGACGGTGTGGTGACAATCTTGATGTTCTACCGACGCAGGGCTTCGCCTAAGCACTACAACGATATGATCGAGGTGGAATATGGTGGCAGGGGGCATCGCACACGGCTAAGGAACGATCTCAATGATCAACTTGTGTGTCTAGAGGTGCCCCCTGCCTCCGTATATAAAGGAGCCAAGGGGGAGGGGGCCGCCCGCCAGGAGGAGGGCGCAGGAGGAATCCTACTCCTACCGGGAGTAGGACTCCCCCCCCCCCCAATCCTAGTTGGACTAGGATTCCCCGAGGAAGAAAGAGAGAGGGGGGGGGCCGGCCACCTCTCCTAGTCCTAATAGGACTAGGGGAGGGGGGAGGCGCGCGGCCACCTTGGGCTGCCCCTTTCTCCTTTCCACTAAAGCCCATTAAGGCCCATATGGCTCCCGGGGGGTTCCGGTAACCTCCCGGTACTCCGGTAAAATCCTGATTTCACCCGGAACACTTCTGATATCCAAATATAGGCTTCCAATATATCAATCTTTATGTCTCGACCATTTCGAGACTCCTCGTCATGTCCGTGATCACATCCGGGACTCCGAACTAACTTCGGTACATCAAAATGCATAAACTCATAATAATTGTCATCGTAACGTTAAGCGTGCGGACCCTACGGTTCAAGAACAATGTAGACATGACTGAGACACATCTCCGGTCAATAACCAATAGCGGGACCTGGATGCCCATATTGGCTCCTACATATTCTACGAAGATCTTTATCGGTCAGACCGCATAACAACATACGTTGTTCCCTTTGTCATCGGTATGTTACTTGCCCAAGATTCGATCGTCGGTATCCAATACCTAGTTCAATCTCGTTACCGGCAAGTCTCTTTACTCGTTATGTAATACATCATCTTGCAACTAACTCATTAGTCGCAATGCTTGCAAGGCTTATGTGATGTGCATTACCGAGAGGGCCCAGAGATACCTCTCCGACAATCGGAGTGACAAATCCTAATCTCGACATACGCCAACCCAACATCTACCTTTGGAGACACCTGTTGAGCTCCTTTATAATCACCCAGTTACGTTGTGACGTTTGGTAGCACACAAAATGTTCCTCCGGTAAACGGGAGTTGCATAATCTCATAGTCATAGGAACATGTATAAGTCATGAAGAAAGCAATAGCAACATACTAAACGATCGGGTGCTAAGCTAATGGAATGGGTCATGTCAATCAGATCATTCATCTAATGATGTGATCCCATTAATCAAATAACAACTCTTTGTCCATGGTTGGGAAACATAACCATCTTTGATTAACGAGCTAGTCAAGTAGAGGCATACTAGTGACACTCTGTTTGTCTATGTATTCACACATGTATTATGTTTCCGGTTAATACAATTCTAGCATGAATAATAAACATTTATCATGAAATAAGCAAATAAATAATAACTTTATTATTGCCTCTAGGGCATATTTCCTTCAGTCGAAGTGCCCTCAGACCTCTTCTCCTGCGCCGACTGAAAAAGCTCCCAAGCACCCACGCGCGGCACCGTCCAAGCCGCCCAAGGCTTTGCCCAAGATGAAGATGACTGTCCCCACCATTTCTAGGTAATAATAGAACTTGTTTTCCTTTGCCGACCATGGACAGATCCTTGGTCGATTCATTGAGCCAACTGACTGTCTTTCGAAATTTGCGGTGCTGCTACTTCTGAGATCTCCGCCAAGGACGACGATCAAGAGATGGAAGATGCTGTTACTTCCAACCCTAGTATGATTATTGATGTTCTGCCTTGATTCGACTGACGATTTCTTATAACTCTATCGATTGAATTTTTCTCGTAGCTCCTCCTCATGTTATTAACCTCCCTGACGACGACAACGAAGTGCCGCTGAGAGTGAGATGGAACAGGAAGGCATCGGCTGGCAAGACCCCACAATCTACTCCGGTGCCTGAGGCCGTAGCTCGAGACGGTGGTGATACCACTCGGGCTTCTGTGACTTTCGCCGTTCCTCTGACGAGTGTGCGGCCTTCGACGTCGACCGCAAATCCGCCTTCGCTCTTCGCCACACACCACGTCCTTGAGGACCAAGTGGGTGCAGCTAAGGAAGCTATACGCCGGGCAGGGATCATGATGGAGCAGGTCAAGGTGGTTCGAGAAGTCAGCCAAGCAGCTTATGACGCGAGTTCAGCTCTTCAGAGTAACGTCCAGGTCAGTCGATTCACTGCTTGTTCTGTTAGGGTATGCTATCTGAAGAATCTCTTTTCTGAAGATCTTTAAATCTGTACACCCACTGGGTGTGTCTGTTAAGTTTTGGACGAGTGGGGGCACCCTTAGTGCACCCACTGGGTGTAGTCCCCGAGACTACGGTGGACTGCTGGCAGTCGACTGTAGTCTTTATATTGTGTTGATGTAGTTGTACTTCTTCACTCGGTCTGGTTAGGCCATGTCGAATGAAACTGTATCCGGTCGACTGCGGGCAGTCGATTTTTTTTTTTCAAAACCAGTGGGGGCACGCTGAGTGCACCCACTGGGTGTAATCCCCGAGACTATTGTTGAATGTTTTTGATTCAGCTGTAGTCTTAGAAACGCCATCATTGTCTCTTGGTTACTCGGAAGCAACTTATCTTGGACCTCTATCGACTGATTTTTGCAGAAATCCTGTGAACTTGTGGCTCTCTACACTGAGTTGGAGAACAAACAGATCCAGCTCAACCTTGACTTGAAGCTTGCTCAACAGAACCTGCAGAAGGCGCGAGAAGAAGCAAAAGGTATGGCTGGTGAGGTTTCTCATTCTTGACGAGTGACTTTTCTTTCTTGCTCGTTCTTGATGTTGAGCTCACTCGACGTTCTGTAGATAAACTGGAGGAGGCTCTGAAGAAGAAGGATCAAGATATTGCCGAAGCGCAGAAGGAGGCCTTGAGCAAAATGAAGCTTGCAGAAGAGAAACTGGCTTCAGTCGGTACTCTTGAACAGGAGAAGTCCAGACTGAAAACTGCTCTCGACGTAGCTAATCAAGAGGTCAGCCGACTGAAGAACGACAAGATGGCTCTGCACGACAAGGCAGGTGAGCTGGCGGGGAAGAGGAACGATCTGGAGGCTTATCTCGGTGGACTCGCCAAGAAGCTGTTCGTCATGCTCGAAGGTAATTACTCCGACCCGACTGTCTTGCAGTTACCAAACCTGTGTAGGGCCACTGTCTTATTCTTGAATCGTGTTTGCAGAATTCTGCCAGAGCTTCGAAGAGGAAACCAGTCGAGTGGAGCCAGGCTTGGACCCTGCCAATTCTCTCGTGAAGGACGAGGCTGCTATGAACGTGCTCCGACTGGAGTCTCGTGTTACCAGTGTTGTTGGCTATCTTGTTCAGCTGAAGGTTGCGATGTCGCGGATCGACACATCACTCTGGCCTGGGATGATGCTTCAGAACGACCTCGAGTCTCTGATGGTTCGACTAAATGAAGTCCCGGGTCGAGTGGCGGAATAGAAGAAATCTTCTGCTAGATGTGGTGCTGATGTCGCTCTGTCTCTAGTCCGTGTCCATTGCAAGGAGGCGCGAGAAGAAAAGCTGGCCGCCATCCAAGTTGCCAATACCAGGAAGCACAGCTTTCAAGACTTCATGGAGACTTTCATCGCTGCTGCCACTCGTATTGCAGACGGGGTCAACTTGGACGAGTTCGTCGCCCCTTCCAGTCCTCCGCCTGAGGAATGAAAAACTTTTATGCTTCACTTTAAATTTGCCTCAGAATGCCGAGTGGATTTTGTAACCATTAAACTCTGTCGAGCTGAGAGCTCGAGTACTTTGATCTGAGGTCTGGGACCTTTAGGTCTTATCTGAACTTGATTTATCGTTGAATATCTTCATGGATGATCCGTCGTGTGGAACTCGATCTTCACTCGAAATAACTTTGTATTTGTGGTGCAGCTCCGAAGGAGAAGGTAGCAGTCGATTTGCACCTCGTCGTCCTTGCGGATTGGGTTGCGTTCCATACTTAGGCGAGCGTTGGGCTGCAGCTAAGCCCCCGAGTGGGAGGTTTGCTCTCCACTCGGTAGGATTTTTCAAACTTAGGCGAGCACTGGGCCGCAACTAAGCCCCCGAGTGTGAGGTTTGCTCACCGCTCGGTAGGATTTCTTAAACTTAGGCGAGTACTTGGACTGCAGCTAAGCCCCCGAGTGGGAGGTTTGCTCTCCACTCGGTAGGATTTTTTCAAACTTAGGCGAGTACTTGGGCTGCAGCTAAGCCCCCGAGTGGGAGGTTTGCTCTCCACTCGGTAGGATTTTTTTAAACTTAGGCGAGCACTGGGCTGCAGCTAAGCCCCGAGTGGGAGGTTTTCTCTCCACTCGGTAGGATTTTTAAACACTTAGGGGAGCACTGGGCTGCAGCTAAGCCCCCGAGTGGGAGGTTTGCTCTCCACTCGGTAGGATTTTTTCAAACTTAGGCGAGCACTGGGCTGCGGCTAAGCCCCCGAGTGGGAGGTTTGCTCTCCACTCGGTAGAATTTTTAAACACTTAGGCGAGCACTGGGCTGCAGCTAAGCCCCCGAGTGGGAGGTTTGCTCTCCACTCGGTAGGATTTTTAAACACTTAGGTGAGCACTGGGTTGCAGCTAAGCCCCTGAGTGGGAGGTTTGCTCTCCAGTCGGTAGGATTTTTAAACACTTAGGCGAGCACTGGGCTGCAGCTAAGCCCCCGAGTGGGAGGTTTGCTCTCCACTCGGTAGGATTTTTAAACACTTAGGCGAGTACTGGACTGCAGCTAAGCCCCTGAGTGGGAGGTTTGCTCTCCACTCGGTAGGATTTTTAAACACTTAGGCGAGCACTGGGCTGCAGCTAAGCCCCCGAGTGGGAGTCTGGCTCACCACTCGGTAGGATTTTTTTACAAACTTAGGCGAAACGGATTCGCAGCTAAGTCAACCACTGGGGGATTTCGTACGCAAACAAAAGTGACAGCAATTATTGGAACACTCTTGTCTTTGATAAAAATAAACTGCAAAAGTTTTTCTTATTACATCTCATCCGAGAGAGAATTCAAGTGTAAAAGGGGCGGAGCAGTTCCGCATTCCAAGCTCGTGGCTCGTCGATCTGGCGATCAACATTGTAGAGGTGATACGCTCCATTGTGGAGGACTCTGGTGACGATGAAGGGGCCTTCCCAAGTAGGAGCAAGCTTGTGTGGTTTCTGTTGATCCACTCGGGGGACCAAATCTCCTTCTTGGAAGGCTCGACTCTTCACATTTCTAGCGTGGAATCGACGCAAGTCTTGCTGATAAATGGTCAATCTGATCATAGCCATTTCCCTCTCTTCTTCTAGGAGGTCGACTGCGTCTTGTCGGGCTTGTTCTGCTTCATCTTCGGTATAAAGTTCGACTCGGGGTGCATTGTGAAGTAGATCACTCGACAGGACTGCTTCGGCTCCATAAACCAGAAAGAATGGAGTTCTTCCAGTCGACCGGTTTGGGGTGGTCCTCAATCCCCATAGAACTGACGGAAGCTCGTCGACCCAAGCACCTGCCGCGTGCTTGAGATCACGCATCAGTCGAGGCTTTAGTCCTTTGGGAATTAGACCATTTGCCCTTTCAGCTTGTCCATTCGACTGGGGATGGGCGACCGATGCGTAGTCGACTTGCATGCCTTGCGAGGCGCAAAAAGCTCTGAACTTGTCTGAATCAAAGTTTGATCCATTGTCAGTGATGATGCTATGTGGGACTCCATATCTGAATGTTAACTCCCTGATGAAACTGATAGCAGTGCAGGCATCAAGATTCTTGATAGGTTTAGCTTCAATCCATTTCGTAAACTTGTCGACTGCCACAAGCACATGTGTGAAGCCGCTCCTGCCTGTTCTCAACGGGCCAACTATGTCCAGTCCCCAAACAGCGAAGGGCCAGATGAGTGGAATGGTCTTCAGGGCTGATGCAGGCTTGTGCGACATGTTGGAGTAGAACTGACACCCCTCACACTTGTCGACTATCTCCTTTGCCATTTCATTTGCTCTTGGCCAGTAAAACCCGCTCGGTATGCTTTAGCCACAATGGTCCGAGAAGACGTATGGTGACCACAGGTCCCCGAGTGGATATCATCAAGGATTATCTGACCTTCTTCTGGTGTTATGCACTTCTGACCGATTCCAGTCGTGCTTTCTCTATACAACTGTCCCTTTATGACTGTGAAGGCCTTGGATCGACGGACGATCTATCGAGCCTCTTCCTCATCCTCCGGGAGTTCTTTCCTTAGGATATACGTGATGTACGATATCGTCCAGTCGGGAGTGATTGCCAAGACTTCCATGATTAGGTCGACCACAGCAGGAACTTCGACTTTAGTCGGATCTGTGGCACTTTTCGGCTGCGGGGCTTCTTCTGTAAAAGGATCTTCTTGGACTGACGGCGAGTGGATGTGCTCCAGGAACACATTGTTGGGAATGGCTTCTCTCTTGGAGCCTATCTTTGCCAAATCATCAGCCGCTTGATTTTTCAGTTGGGGGATGTGATGAAGCTCTAACCCCTCGAATTTCTTTTCTAACTTTCTCACTGCATTGCAATAACCAGTCATTGCCGGACTTCTAACGTCCCACTCCTTCATCACCTGATTAACTACCAAATCTGAGTCGCCATAGACCATAAGGCGATGGACGCCGAGTGAAATGGCCATGCGTAGCCCATACAAAAGTGCTTCATATTCTGCTTCATTATTGGAGGAATCGAAGTGAATCTGGAGAACGTATCTGAACTTATCTCCTCGGGGGGAGACTAATACTACCCCAGCATCGAAACCATTCAGCATCTTAGATCCATCGAAGAACATGGTCCAGTGCTCCGAGTGAATTTGAGTCGGAAGTTGCCGTTCAATCCACTCGGCGACGAAATCTGCAATTGCTTGGGACTTGATAGCCTTCTTTGCTTCAAACTTGATATCTAGGGGAAGGAGTTCAATCGCCCACTTTGCCACTCGACAAGTTGCATCTCTGTTGTGCAGAATCTCTAACAGTGGGGCGTCGCTGACGATTGTAATGGAGTGGTTAGAGAAGTAATGTGCAACCTTCTTCATGGTCATATAAATCCCATATACAAGCTTCTGGTAATGAGGATATCTTTGTTTTGAAGGGGTCAAAACTTCAGACACATAATACACTGGGCGCTGAACTCTGAAGGCCTTTCCTTCTTCTTCCTGCTCAACCGTAAGTATTGTACTGACAACTTGTCCCGTGGCTGCAATGTAAAGCAGCAGAGGCTCTTTACTGATTGGGGCAGCAAGCACCAGCTGGGTGGAGAGCAGAGCTTTGAGCTCTGCAAATGCTGCATCAGCTTCTGGAGTCCACTCGAACTTGCCAGACTTCTTCATCAGTCGGTAAAGAGGCAACGCCTTTTCACTGAGACGAGAAATGAATCGACTTAGAGCGGCCAAGCAACCTGTAAGCTTCTGGACATCGTGCACACGCACGGGATGCTTCATCCGGAGTATGGTACCAACTTTTTCGGGATTGGCGTCGATTCCCCGTTCGGAAATGAGAAAACTGAGTAACTTTCCACCTGGAACTCCGAATGTGCACTTTGATGGATTGAGTTTGATATCATACCTCCTAAGGTTGGCAAAGGTTTCAGCAAGGTCAGTCCTCAGGTCGGAACCTTTCCGTGACTTAACCACAATATCATCCATGTATGCCTCCACATTTCGACTGATTTGAGTGAGTAAACACTTCTGAATCATCCTCATGAACGTGGCTCTGGCATTCTTGAGGCCGAATGGCATGGTGACATAACAGAAGCATCCGAATGGAGTGATGAAAGCCGTTTTGATCTCGTCAGGTCCATACAGACGGATCTGATGGTACCCGGAATAGGCGTCTAGAAAAGACAATCGCTCGCACCCCGCGGTCGAGTCGACTATTTGGTCGATGCGAGGGAGAGGAAAATGATCTTTCGGGCAGGCCCGATTGATATGTTTAAAATCAATGCACATGCGAAGTGACTTGTCCTTCTTGGGGACCATGACAACATTGGCGAGCCACTCGGAGTGGTAAATCTCTCGGATGAACTCCCCTGCTAAGAGCCGAGCCACCTCCTCGCCAATAGCTTTCCTCTTCTGGACGGCGGACCGTCGAAGATGTTCTTTCACAGGCTTAAATTTTGGGTCGACTCATAGACGGTGCTCAGCCAGCCCCCTGGGAACTCCAGGCATGTCAGAAGGCTTCCATGCGAAGATGTCCCAGTTCTCATGGAGGAACTGGATGAGCGCTTCTTCCTATTTGGAGTCGAGCGTCGTTGAGATGTGAGTTGGAGTAGCATTGGGGTCGGTCGGGTGAATGTGGACTGGCTTTGTTTCGCCGGACGACTGAAAAGCTGATTCTGAAGCAGGCTTCTTGGCTCGTAGCAATTCACTCGGATCAGCAGTCTTCTGGTACTCTTGCAGCTCGACCACTGCCATCTGAGCATCAGCGATCTTTGAGCCTTTCTGAAAACACTCTTCTGCTTTCTTTCGATTGCCTGTGACAGTGATCACATCTCTGGGGCCAGGCATCTTCAATTTGAGATACACATAACACAGTCGAGCCATGAAGCGTGCATAAGCTGGCCTGCCCAAAATAGCATGATAAGCACTTTGGAAGTCCACAACCTCGAATGTCAACTTTTCCTTGCGGTAATTCTTTGAATCACCGAAAACCACATCAAGAGCAATCTGGCCGAGTGATTCGGCTTTCTTCCCAGGAATGACTCCGTGGAAGCTCATGTTACTGGTACTGAGCCTGGACATCAGAATGCCCATCCCTTTCAATGTTTCTGCGTACAGTATGTTCAGGCCACTGCCACCATCCATCAGAACTTTGGTCAGTCGAGTGCCTTCGACAACTGGGTCGACCACCAAATTTTGCCTCCCAGGGGTGGCAATTGTTGGGGAACGCAGTAATTTCAAAAAAATTCCTACGCACACGCAAGATCATGGTGATGCACAGCAACGAGAGGGGAGAGTGTTGTCTACGTACCAACGCAGACCGACTGCGGAAGCGATCACACAACGTAGAGGAAGTAGTCGTACGTCTTCTTCCCGATCCGACCGATCCAAGCACCGTTACTCCGGCACCTCCGAGTTCTTAGCACACATTCAGCTCGATGACGCTCCTCGGGCTCCGATCTAGCAAAGCGTCGAGGAAGAGTTCCGTCAGCACGACGGCGTGATGACGATCTTGATGTACTACCGACGCAGGGCTTCGCCTAAGCACTACAACGGTACGATCGAGGTGGAATTTGGTGGCAGGGGGCACCGCACACGGCTAAGGAACGATCTCAAGGATCAAGTTGTGTGTCTATGGGGTGCCCCCTGCCCCCGTATATAAAGGACCAGGGGCAAGGGGTCGGCCGGCTAGGAGGGAGGCGCAGGGAGGAGTCCCACTCCTACCGGGAGTAGGACTCCTTCCCCCAAATCCTATTCCTAATAGGACTCTTCGGGAGAAAGAGAAGAGAGGGGGGCCGGCCCCTTCTCCTAGTCCTAATAGGACTAGGGAAGGGGGGTTCGGCCGGCTAGCCTGTGGGCTGCCTCTTCTCTCTTTTCCACTAAGGCCCAATAGGCCCATTTGCCTCCCGGGGGGTTCCGGTAACCCTCCCGGTAATCCGGTAAAATCCCGATTTCACCCGGAACACTTCCGGTGCCCAAACATAGGCTTCCAATATATCAATCTTTACGTCTCGACCATTTCGAGACTCCTCGTCATGTCCGTGATCTCATCCGGGACTCCGAACAACCTTCGGTACATCAAAATGCATAAACTCATAATAACTGTCATCGTAACGTTAAGCGTGCGGACCCTACGGTTCGAGAACAATGTAGACATGACCGAGACACGTCTCCGGTCAATAACCAATAGCGGGACCTGGATGCCCATATTGGCTCCTACATATTCTACGAAGATCTTTATCGGTCAGACCGCATAACAACATACGTTGTTCCCTTTGTCATCGGTATGTTACTTGCCCGAGATTCGATCGTCGGTATCCAATACCTAGTTCAATCTCGTTACCGGCAAGTCTCTTTACTCGTTCCGTAATACATCATCTCACAACTAACATATTAGTTGCAGTGCTTGCAAGGCTTATGTGATGTGCATTACCGAGAGGGCCCAGAGATACCTCTCCGACAATCGGAGTGACAAACCCTAATCTCGAAATACGCCAACCCAACATCTACCATTAGAGACACCTGTAGTACTCCTTTATAATCACCCAGTTACGTTGTGACGTTTGGTAGTACCCAAAGTGTTCCTCCGGTAAACGGGAGTTGCATAATCTCATAGTTATAGGAACATGTATAAGTCATGAAGAAAGCAATAGCAACATACTAAACGATCGGGTGCTAAGCTAATGGAATGGGTCATGTCAATCAGATCATTCTACTAATGATGTGACCTCGTTAATCAAATAACAACTCTTTGTTCATGGTTAGGAAACATAACCATCTTTGATTAACGAGCTAGTCAAGTAGAGGCATACTAGTGACACTCTGTTGGTCTATGTATTCACACATGTATTATGTTTCCGGTTAATACAATTCTAGCATGAATAATAAACATTTATCATGATATAAGGAAATAAATAATAACTTTATTATTGCCTCTAGGGCATATTTCCTTCAGTCTCCCACTTGCACTAGAGTCAATAATCTAGTTCACATCGCCATGTGATTTAACAGCAATAGTTCACATCACCATGTGATTAACACCCATAGTTCACATCGTCATGTGACCAACACTCAAAGGGTTTACTAGAGTCAGTAATCTAGTTCACATATCTATGTGATTAACACCCAAAGAGTACTAAGGTGTAATCATGTTTTGCTTGTGAGATAATTTTAGTCAACGGGTCTGTCACATTCAGATCCGTAAGTATTTTGCAAGTTCTATGTCTACAATGCTCTACACGGAGCTACTCTAGCTAATTGCTCCCACTTTCAATATGTATCCAGATTGAGACTTTAGATTCATCTGGATCAGTGTCAAAAACTTGCATCGACGTAACCCTTTACGACGAACCTTTTTGTCACGTCCATAATCGAGAAACATATCCTTATTTTACTAGGGATAATTCTGACCGCTGTCCAGTGATCTACTCCTAGATCACTATTGTACTCCCTTGCCAAATCAGTGCAGGGTATATAATAGATCTGGTACACAGCATGGCATACTTTATAGAACCTATGAATGAGGCATAGGGAATGACTTTCATTCTCTTTCTATCTTCTGCCGTGGTCGGGCTTTGAGTCTTTACTCAACTTCACACCTTGTAACACAGGCAAGAAACTTTTTCTTTGACTGTTCCATTTTGAACTACTTCAAAATCTTGTCAAGGTATGTACTTATTGAAAAACTTATCAAGCGTCTTGATCTATCTCTATAGATCTTGAAGCTCAATATGTAAGCAGCTTTACCAAAGTCTTTCTTTGAAAAACTCCTTTCAAACACTCCTTTTATGCTTTACAGAATAATTCTACATTATTTCTGATCAACAATATGTCATTCACATATACTTATCAGAAATGTTGTAGTGCTCCCACTCACTTTCTCGTAAATACAGGCTTCACCGCAAGTCTGTATAAAACTATATGCTTTGATCATCTTATCAAAGCGTATATTCCAACTCCGAGATGCTTGCACCAGTCCACAGATGGATCGCTGGAGCTTGCACATTTTGTTAGCACTTTTCGGATTCACAAAACCTTCTAGTTGCATCGTATACAACTCTTCTTTAGCAAATCCATTAAGGAATGCAGTTTTGTTTATCCATTTGCCAGATTTCATAAAATGCGGCAATTGCTAACATGATTCGGACAGACTTTAAGCATAGATACGAGTGAGAAAATCTCATCGTAGTCAACACCTTGAACTTGTCGAAAACATTTTGCGACAATTCTAGCTTTGTAGATAGTAACACTACTATCAGCGTCCGTCTTCCTCTTGAAGATCCATTTATTTTCTATGGCTTGCCGATCATCGGGCAAGTCAACCAAAGTCCATACTTTGTTCTCATACATGGATTATATCTCAGATTTCATGGCTTCAAGCCACTTTGCGGAATCTGGGCTCACCATCGCTTCTTCATAGTTCGTAGGATCATCATGATCTAGTAGCATGACTTCCAGAACAGGATTACCGTACCACTCTGGCGCGGATCTTACTCTGGTTGATCTACGAGGTTCAGTAGTGTCTTGTTCTTGAAGTTTCATGATCATCATCATTAGCTTCCTCACTAACTGGTGTAGGTGTCACAGAAACATTTTCTGTGATGTACTACTTTCCAATAAGGGAGCAGGTACAGTTACCTCGTCAAGTTCTACTTTCCTCCTACTCACTTCTTTCGAGAGAAACTCCTTCTCCAGAAAGTTTCCGAATTTAGCAACAAAAAGTCTTGCCTTTGGATCTGTGATAGAAGGTGTATCCAATAGTTTCCTTTGGATATCCTATGAAGATGCACTTCTCCGATTTGAGTTTTGAGCTTATCAGGATGAAACTTTTTCATATAAGCATCGCAACCCCAAACTTTAAGAAACGACAACTTTGGTTTCTCGCCAAACCATAGTTCATAAGGCGTCGTCTCGACGGATATAGATGGTGCCCCTTTTTAACATGAATGCAGCTGTCTCTAATGCATGACCCAAAAACAATAGTGGTAAATCGGTAAGAGACATCATAGATTGCACTATATCCAATAAAGTACGGTTATGACGTTCGGACACACCATTATGATGTGGTGTTCCAGGTGGCGTGAGTAGTGAAACTATTTCACATTGTTTTAACTGAAGACCAAACTCGTAACTCAAACATTTGTCTCCGCGATCAGATCGTAGAAACTTTATTTTCTTGTCACGATGTTTTTCACTTCACTCTGAAATTCTTTGAACTTTTCAAATGTTTCAGACTTATGTTTCATCAAGTAGATATACCCATATCTGCTTAAATCATCTGTGAAGGTGAGAAAATAACGATATCCGCCACGAGCCTCAATATTCATCGGACCACATACATCGGTATGTATGATTTCCAATAAATCTGTTGCTCTCTCCATAGTACCGGAGAACGGTGTTTTGGTCATCTTGCCTATGAGGCACGGTTCGCAAGTACCAAGTGATTCATAATCAAGTGGTTCCAAAAGCCCATCAGTATGGAGTTTCTTCATGCGCTTTACACCGATATGACCTAAACAGCAGTGCCACAAATAAGTTGCACTATCATTATTAACTTTGCATCTTTTGGTTTCAATATTATGAATATGTGTATTATTAAGATCGAGATCCAATGAACTATTTTCATTGGGTGTGTAACCATATTAGGTTTTATTCATGTAAACAGAACAACAATTTATTCACTTACTTAAATGAATAACCGTATTACAATAAACATGCTCAAATCATATTCATGTTCAACGCAAACACCAAATAACACTTATTTAGGTTTAACACTAATCCCGAAATTATAGGGAGTGTGCGATGATGATCATATCAATCTTGGAACCACTTCCAACACACATCGTCACTTCACCCTTAACTAGTCTCTGTTTATTCTGCAACTCCCGTTTCGAGTTACTACTCTTAGCAACTGAACTAGCATCAAATACTAAGGGGTTGCTATAAACACTAGTAAAGTACACATCAATAACATGTATATCAAATATACTTATGTTCACTTTGCCATCCTTCTTATCCGCCAATCACTTGGGGTAGTTCCGCTTCCAGTGACCAGTCCCTTTGCAGTAGAAGCACTTAGTCTCAGGCTTAGGATCAGACTTGGGCTTCTTCACTTGAGCAGCAACTTGCTTGCCGTTCTTCTTGAAGTTCCCCTTCTGCCCTCTGCCCTTCTCTTGAAACTAGTGGTCTTGTCAACCATCAACACTTGATGTTTTTCTTGATTTCTACCTTCGTTGATTTCAGCATCACGAAGAGCTTGGGAGTTGTTTCCGTTATCCCTTGCATATTATAGTTCATCACGAAGTTCTACTAACTTGGTCATGGTGACTAGAGAATTCTGTCAATCACTATCTTATCTGGAAGATTAACTCCCACTTGATTCAAGCGATTGTAGTACCCAGACAATCTGAGCACATGCTCACTAGTTGAGCGATTCTCCTTCATCTTTTAGCTATAGAACTTGTTGGAGACTTCATATCTCTCAACTCGGGTATTTGCTTAAAATATTAACTTCAACTCCTGGAACATCTCATATGGTCCATGACGTTCAAAACGTCTTTGAAGTCCCGATTCTAAGCCATTAAGCATGGTGCACTAAACTATCAAGTAGTCATCATATTGAGCCAGCCAAACGTTCATAACGTCTGCATCTGCTCATGCAATAGGTCTGTCACCTAGCGGTGCATCAAGGACATAATTCTTCTGTGCAGCAATGAGGATAAACCTCAGATCACGGATCCAATCCGCATCATTGCTACTAACATCTTTCAACATAATTTTCTCTAGGAACATATCAAAATAAACACAGGGAAGCAACAAAGCGAGCTATTGATCTATAACATAATTTGCAAAATGCTACCAGGACTAAGTTCATGATAAATTTAAGTTCAATTAATCATATTACTTAAGAACTCCCACTTAGATAGATATCCCTCTAATCCTCTAAGTGATCACGTGATCCAAATCAACTAAACCATAACCGATCATCACGTGAGATGGAGTAGTTTTCAATGGTGAACATCGTTATGTTGATCATATCTACTATATGATTCACGCTCGACCTTTTGGTCTCCGTGTTCCGAGGCCATATCTGTATATGCTTGGCTCGTCAAGTATAACCTGAGTATTCTGCGTGTGCAACTGTTTTGCACCCGTTGTATTTGGACGTAGAGCTTATCACACCCGATCATCACGTGGTGTCTGGGCACGACGAACTTTGGCAACGGTGCATACTCAGGGAGAACACTTCTTGATAATTTAGTGAGAGATCATCTTATAATGCTACCGCCAATCAAAGCAAGATAAGATGCATAAAAGGATAAACATCACATGCAATCAATATAAGTGATATGATATGGCCATCATCATCTTGTGCTTGTGATCTCCATCTCCGAAGCACCGTCATGATCACCATCGTCACCGGCGCGACACCTTGATCTCCATCGTAGCATCGTTGTCGTCTCGCCAATCTTATGCTTCCACGACTATCACTACCTCTTAGTAATAAAGTAAAGCATTACATCGCGATTGCATTGCATACAATAAAGCGACAACCATATGGCTCCTGCCAGTTGCCGATAACTCGGTTACAAAACATGACCATCTCATACAATAAAATCAGCATCATGCCTTGACCATATCACATCACAACATACCCTGAAAAACAAGTTAGACGTCCTCTACTTTGTTGTTGCAAGTTTTACGTGGCTGCTACGGGCTTAAGCAAGAACTCATCTCACCTACGCATCAAAACCACAACGATAGTTCGTCAAATAGACTCCGTTTTAACCTTCTCAAGGACCGGGCGTAGCCACACTTGGTTCAACTAAAGTTGGAGAGACAGTCTTCCGCAAGCCATCTATGTGCAAAGCACGTCGAGGGAACCGGTCTCGCGTAAGAGTACGCGTAAGGTTGGTCCGGATCGTCTCGTCCAACAATACCGCCGAACCAAAGTATGACATGCTGGTAGGCAGTATGACTTGTATCGCCCACAACTCACTTGTGTTCTACTCGTGCAAATAACATCAAACCATAAAACCTGGGCTCGGATGCCACTGTTGGGGAACGCAGTAATTTCAAAAAAATTCCTACGCACACGCAAGATCATGGTGATGCACAGCAATGAGAGGGGAGAGTGTTGTCTACGTACCAACGCAGACCGAGTGCGGAAGCGATCACACAACGTAGAGGAAGTAGTCGTACGTCTTCTTCCCGATCCGACCGATCCAAGCACCGTTACTCCAGCACCTCCGAGTTCTTAGCACACGTTCAGCTCGATGACGTTCCTCGGGCTCCGATCCAGCAAAGCGTCGAGGAAGAGTTCCGTCAGCACGACGACGTGATGACGATCTTGATGTACTACCGACGCAGGGCTTCGCCTAAGCACTACAACGGTACGATCGAGGTGGAATTTGGTGGCAGGGGGCACCGCACACGGCTAAGGAACGATCTCAAGGATCAAGTTGTGTGTCTATGGGGTGCCCCCTGCCCCCGTATATAAAGGACCAGGGGCAAGGGGTCGGCCGGCTAGGAGGGAGGCGCAGGGAGGAGTCCCACTCCTACCGGGAGTAGGACTCCTTCCCCCAAATCCTATTCCTAATAGGACTCTTCGGGAGAAAGAGAAGAGAGGGGGGCCGGCCCCTTCTCCTAGTCCTAATAGGACTAGGGAAGGGGGGTTCGGCCGGCTAGCCTGTGGGCTGCCTCTTCTCTCTTTTCCACTAAGGCCCAATAGGCCCATTTGCCTCCCGGGGGGTTCCGGTAACCCTCCCGGTAATCCGGTAAAATCCCGATTTCACCCGGAACACTTCCGGTGCCCAAACATAGGCTTCCAATATATCAATCTTTACGTCTCGACCATTTCGAGACTCCTCGTCATGTCCGTGATCTCATCCGGGACTCCGAACAACCTTCGGTACATCAAAATGCATAAACTCATAATAACTGTCATCGTAACGTTAAGCGTGCGGACCCTACGGTTCGAGAACAATGTAGACATGACCGAGACACGTCTCCGGTCAATAACCAATAGCGAGACCTGGATGCCCATATTGGCTCCTACATATTCTACGAAGATCTTTATCGGTCAGACCGCATAACAACATACGTTGTTCCCTTTGTCATCGGTATGTTACTTGCCCGAGATTCGATCGTCGGTATCCAATACCTAGTTCAATCTCGTTACCGGCAAGTCTCTTTACTCGTTCCGTAATACATCATCTCACAACTAACATATTAGTTGCAGTGCTTGCAAGGCTTATGTGATGTGCATTACCGAGAGGGCCCAGAGATACCTCTCCGACAATCGGAGTGACAAACCCTAATCTCGAAATACGCCAACCCAACATCTACCATTGGAGACACCTGTAGTACTCCTTTATAATCACCCAGTTACGTTGTGACGTTTGGTAGTACCCAAAGTGTTCCTCCGGTAAACGGGATTGCATAATCTCATAGTTATAGGAACATGTATAAGTCATGAAGAAAGCAATAGCAACATACTAAACGATCGGGTGCTAAGCTAATGGAATGGGTCATGTCAATCAGATCATTCTACTAATGATGTGACCTCGTTAATCAAATAACAACTCTTTGTTCATGGTTAGGAAACATAACCATCTTTGATTAACGAGCTAGTCAAGTAGAGGCATACTAGTGACACTCTGTTGGTCTATGTATTCACACATGTATTATGTTTCCGGTTAATACAATTCTAGCATGAATAATAAACATTTATCATGATATAAGGAAATAAATAATAACTTTATTATTGCCTCTAGGGCATATTTCCTTCAACAATGTGCGTAGGGTGATCAGACTGGTCGAATGTGATGGCAGTCTGAGACCACTTCAGATAACTGGGTGTTGCCGGAGCAACCATATTCACCTCACGGTTAATGACTTTCAGTCGACTTTTGCTTTCGACATCAGCAAAAATCATCAGGGTGGAATAGACTTGGGGGTATCCATCGTCACTATCTTCCTTGTCCTCAACTTTGTCCGACTCTTTTTCCTTATCTTTGGACTGCTTGCCCTGAAACTGCTGGATCAGGAGCCGGCACTGTCGAGTGGTATGCTTTGGGTAAATGAGTTTACCCTCTTCATCTTTCTTGGTGTGGATGTGACATGGCAGACCCAAAACATCATTTCCATCTTGATCCTTAACTTTCTTGGGGTTCCAGGGCCCCTTGGGTTTTCCCTTGAATTTTCCCTGGGTTACGGCCAGGGCCTCCCCAGGAGCGGCTGGCTCGGCCTTCCGCTTCTGTTTCCGACTGGAATTTCCTCCGGTTTCCTAGGCGACTGCCTTGTGCTTGCCACTCCGGAGTCAATCTTCGTCTTCACCATTAGCGTATTTGGTGGCAATCTCCATCATCCGATTCAGAGACATCTCTCCAGTTCGACCGAACTTCAGATTCAATTCTCTATATAATGCCTTCTTTAAAGGCACAAACTGCTTGATGATCTGGTACATTCTCAACTGTGTGATGCAATGTGATCGACCTCTGGATGTAATCCCTTAGAGTTTCATTCGGTTTCTGCACGCAAGACCGCAATTCTATAAGGCCTGTAGGTCGCTTGCATGTTCCTTCAAAGGTTGTGACAAACACTCGGGAGAGGTCCTCCCAAGTGTAGATGCTGCTGGGTGCTAACTGATTCAGCCACACTCTGGCTGAGCCCTCTAACATGAGAGGCAAATGCTTCATAGCCACCTCATCATTGCCACCGCCAATCTGGACATCCACTCGGTAATCTTCGAGCCAAGTGTCAGGCTTAGACTCACCGGTGAACTTGCTGACTCCAATCGCCAACCTGAAGTTGGGAGGAATCACTGCGGCTCTGATGGCTCGACTGAAACACTCCGGCCCTGAAACATGTACTCTGCTGCTGGCAGACGCATCTCTGTCGTGGCCTTCTCGGTGAGCTCTTTTCCTGTCGACCAAACCTTGAACGAGGATGGATCTCGCATCAAAGCCTGGGTCCCTGGGGTCGACTGGAATCCTCCGCCCAACACTATGAGGGCGCCTGTCATTCCGCTGTCGAGGCGCATATGACCCACTCCTCGGGGGAGGGGTTGGCACTCGACGTCGATCATCACGGTCGAATCAGTGATCATACTGCTCATTTCTTCTGTACTGATCGTGCCGGTCTCCACGTCCCTCACGCCTCGGGGGCGATCTTGGGCTGTGAGCCGACCGCACTTTATCTGTTGCAACGGATCGACTGTGGATCCTATTCCGCGACTGAGAAACAGCGGAATTCTGGTTTCCCGCCGCCCGGAGCAACTCTTTGATTTGCAACAAGCCCCTGCCAGCCTCTGACTGGGAGGGCTGAATCGATTCTGCTATACGGGCCGCGGCTGCCAAATTCTGAACTGGAGTTCGATATACCTGCGTAGGCGGGAAGAGCTGACGTCGACTGGACTCGGGAGCTCGCTGACGCGCTTGCTCGTCGAGTATTCGCTGGAGATTCTCCAGTCGAGTGCGCTCGGCCAAGTTAGCCAAGCGCGCGTCCTCCAAGGCCCGGGCCTCGGGGGTTTCTCCAATGATAGGAGTGTGGAGTGCATCCATGTTCCGGCGGCAAAGCTCCTCTCGCTGCAATGACATGAGAGGTTCGGGGAGATACTCTTCGTGGGGATGCGACGGGTCGCCCCCACCCGCGCCTCCATCGGTGCGAGGGAAACCGGGAGGACTATGTGTTCCATCGACCACCAGAACCTCAGCCGCTGGGTCGCTGCTGTCGCACTCGGATGCGGTCCCCGCGGAGCCAGTCGATAGGTCGAACAGGCCGTAGAGGGATTCGTCGGGCTCGATTTCTGCGACTTGTGGGGCGGACGACTGGCGAGCCACGGCATGCCTCACCCACCTCTGAAGTCTCGACCGACCGGAGCGCTTGCGCCGGTGGGAGACAGGGCGGGAAGATGACACGGGAGCCGACCGATACTGGGTCGACGGCTGCCGCAGGAGGACGCCACGAACACATGCGCGGAAGTGCGTCGCACCGCGGACGGGGAGCACGTCGATGTCGAGTGGAGCCTCCTGAAGCCAAGCGGAGTCGTCGGCAGTGAACGTCAGCGCGCCGAGACGGATCTCGCGGCCCTCCACCAAAACTCCGCACGAAACCATGATCAAAGGGATCGGAAAAATCGCAACTTCTCCAACTAGGCGCTAAGACTCCTAGCCCCACGGTGGGTGCCAACTGTCGTGGTTCTAACTCTGACAGTGATGTAGGGGGGTATGTATGGAGAGGCTAGATCTCAGCTATGGAGAAGTTGTAAGCACACCAAGATGTACGAGTTCAGGCCCTTCGCTGAGGAAGTAACAACCCTACGTCTCGGTGCCCGGAGGTGGTCGATTGGATTATAGGTGTGTGAATAACAGGGGTGCGAACCCTTGATATTGAGGAGGGGGGTGGCTTATATAGAGTTCGCCAGACCTCTCCCACCCTCAGTAATGCAGGGTTAAAATACATTAAGACTGGGCGTTACTGGTAACGTCCCTAATAAAGTGCTATGATGACCATAAAGACTACTTAATGGCCGACCGTTTGCCTGCGGAGTGACTTTAGATCTCCTGGCAGTCGAGTGGTTGGCTTCGTGGTCGAGTGATAGCTTCCTGGTCGAGTGTCTTGAATCCGTTGAGTGGGATACCTTCAAGTCGATTGAAAGGTGACTTCTTCTAGGGATGTCCTTGGGTAGGGCTCTTAGGACAGGTCCATGCCCCTACCCTAGGTACATAGCTTCATCAGGCGCCAGTCTATGCTGTTAGGGGAGCTAACTATGGCATCTATGTGGTACTCCGAATAACCAAAAACATTGATATTTATTCCATCATTCCAAAAAAGGCCAAGACCACCGCTACAGCCGGTGCTACCAACAGCATAAGCATGAGAAAAACCTAGTGTGTCACCAAGACTTTCGACCCGTGCTTTTGAAATTTGTGTCTCAACTACTCACAACACGGTCGGGGCAAATTGCTTCGCTAGATCACGAAGCTCCCGAATTGCCGCGGCTTTGCCCGCTCCACGACAATTCCAGCATAGGAGATTCATTGCACCCGGCGATCCTCCTCACGGGAGGTCGCGGATTTTGCGTTGTTTGTTTTTTCTGAGGCACCACTCTTCTTCAAGTTGTTCTTGTCTTGGTTTGCTCGGAGCCTTTTCTGCTCCTGCTTGGATGAGGGACTTGTCGGCACCATCGTCAGTGGCAAGGCTAGGGCACTGTTGGCCGCAGGCGGGGCTGTCTTTTGGCTGATCACACCCAGGTCATCTGGCATGCGCTTCCTGTTCCCATCTGCTTCTTTCATCACCGCATCCATGTCACCATCTGATTCTTGCTCTGAGTGTTTCTGTCCCATGCTCATAGGGTCCATACTGCGTCCTCCCTGGCCACCACGACGGCCTCCTTGTCGCCCCTTGCCCCGGCCAGCTCCAGGGCCAGCACCAACTCGCATATTCCATGTTGCCCTCAGATCCTTGAAGTATAGGGATGATGGAGGATGAATCCCGTCACCATGCTCCTTGAAGACATGCCCTAGATGGCCACATACAGCACACCAGTCCGGAAGGCGCTCATATTTCACACGATAGATCTGTCGTTTACCATCACGGATCATGGAAACCGCATTCTTCAGAGGCTTGTTGACATTGATCCTAACCCAGACGCAGTAGAAGTTACCCGCAAAGTCCTGAGTCATTGTTTCCGTAAACAAAACCTCTCCCACTTTAGCTGCAAGAGGACCCACTAGATGAGCATACAAATCTGGGACGTCATGGATCTGAATCCATATGTTGAGATGGTCTAGATTCACCTATGTTGGCTTAGTGATTCCATCATAAGGCTCAATGACCACTGCGTTTCCTCTGAAATTCCATGGCCCCTCCTGCATGACCCGTTCCCAATCTCCCAAGCAGAAGAATTGCATCGTGTAGAGATTATCATCGAGGGGACGGAACTTTACATCATGCGCGAGGTCCCAGGCTGACCTCATGTTCCTGAAGAACCAATATTGGTTGTATGGTTTATCTATGTGAACCCTAGCCACAGCCATCCACCTGGTAGCCTCTGGTGGCGCCGCTTTCTCATCGAAAACAACATCATCGAGATCCTCCTCTCTGAGACCTAACTCAGCCATCATCTTTTCTATCTCTATCGCGGAACCTGAGGCCGACGCCTCATGGGCGTTCGCTCCCATCGCCGCAGACGAAACCTTGAACTCTAGCCTGAAAAGAACAGATCGGGCGCTGAAGCAAACCCTAGCTCTCGTCTCGAAACCAAGCCGACGATCAAGGTCGGGAAGTGATGCAGGGATCACCCCTTAGTCAGCCCGAATCGTCAGGCGAGGGTAGATCGGAGGAGGGAAGACAAGATCTCGACGGCGGCGTCAGAGCGCCTCCGGGAGGAGAAAACCCTAGCGAGAGAGGACCGGCTGCTACGAGTTGAATCCGGGTGTGCGCCATGTACAACCACGAATGGTATGTACCTGTAGCGAGGGCCGAGGGCTACAGGTGAATCTCCCACAAGGCACTGGAGGTGGGCCGGCCGAGTAGCTCCCGCTATGCGCGCGCGCGGGGGGGTGGGGGGGGGGGGGGGTCTACTGGTTTTATTTCAGGAGGTTCTAAGTAGTTTTTCTGTTTCAGGAAGCCGGTTTTTCCATTTCTTTAGGTTCCCTTTTTCGTTTCTTATTCTTTATTTTTATTTCTCCTTCTCTTCTTATTTTTTTTCAAAAAATCATGAATTTTTAAAATTTTCTTTTTATTTTACTATACTATTTTTTAATTCATGAACTTTATCAAAATTCATGAATATTTTTTGAATTTAGAAACAATTTTTTTTATTTTCGAACCTTTTTAAAATTGAGGAATTCATCAACTTTTGCCTGGTTCACAAAAAAATTAAATTCGTGGACCTTTTCTAATTTTGCAAATATTTTAAAATTCATGAAGATTTTCAATTTTGCGAACAATTTTGAAACTTGTTAAATGAAAACTAAATTCATGAAGTTTTTTCCAAATACATAGTTTCTTTTGAATCACGTACTATTTTGAATTCGCCACCATTTCTAATTTACGAATATTTTTTTAATTCCTGAACATTTTAAAATTTGAGAACATATTTTAAATTCCACAATCAATTTTTGAACTTATGAACTTCTTTCATCCGCGAACTTTTTGAACCCTCCTGGAGGGAGGACGGGGAGCAATGGATTAGCTAATGGGTTGGTAGAAAAGGCCCGCCATACCAGAGGGCGACACTTGGCCCAGAAAATGAATATAAATAGGCAAGCCGGTGGCATCAGCAGCTTGCAACCCTAGTGTCAAAAGAAAAGAAAAACACACCTGAAGCAGCACATGGCGCCGCCAGGCGAGAGCGGCGGCCCCAGCAACGGCGGCGCGCGCCGGAAGAACCTGACGGCCGCCCTCAGGCTGTTCCTCGTGTGCATGGTCTCCGGCGGCATCCAGTACATCTCCGCCCTAGAAATGTCCCTCCTCTCGCCCTACTCCCAGGTGCGTCCGCGCATCGCCGACTGCTAGTACCTCAGATACCATCATCTTTTCTAATCTATCTATAAACGGACAAAGTCAAGTTTCATGATATTATAATCTGATGATGATGTTATATTCACGATGGCTCTTTTGTTTTGCCATATGTGCTGTTGATTTGCCTCGTGGGCTTTAGAATCTTGGGATTCCGCACAAGTATGCTTCCATGATCTGGATTGGCGGACCGATCGCAGGATTCCTGGTGAGCGTTTCATGTGACCCATCTCATCTTGTCTTCATTTCCATCGTTTTGTCATCTTATCGGAGAAGCATAATGCACCATTGTAGCCACGGACACCGAACTTGTGACTACTGTCAAGCTTATCCTGTGATTGCATTGCACCCACAAAAATGGCGCAACTTTTCTCATATCGATAATTTCTTCCATTTTTCCTTCCCTGGGATGTGAACCCAGTTAATTATAAACGCATTTCACAAGAAAGACATGAGATCATCGGTAGATCATAACACTGTGCTATTTTTTTTCCCTAGGTAAACCCCATCGTGGGCTACTATAGCGACCGATGCACCATGAGGATAGGACGCAGGAGGCCCTTCATCATCCTAGAATGCCTCATCATATGCATCTCTGTAAGCTCATTCAAAACTCATGTTCTTATTTCCACTAGCTTATTCAAAACTCATATGCACGTTTATATTAGGCTGGTTGTAATTGGAGTATCATAGCTAGTATCATGCATAGCAACTAGGCAAATTTGATGATGTGTCATAGAATTAAATGAAGAAAGAGAGAGTTGAGTATCATATCGTGATGCTGTATCATAATAAATGCTAGACCAGTATGTGTCATGCATGGCAATAAATAAAGTGCTACATGATACTAATATATGATACCACGCATTAGGAAGATAGTATCATACACTAGTATCATATGCATGATACTAGTATATGATACTCCCCATTACAACCAGCCTTAGATAGGATATTAGTTGCACGTTATATTAGGTAAGATATATCTGTTACACGTTCGTATTTGGTAAGATATCAGTTACTTTTTTCGCAGGAATGGTAGGATATTAATTACATGACAGATTTCATGGGATAGCGTTGAGTCAAAACGGGTTTATAATCAATGGCAGTGATGGATAATTAGAGTGTTAAACGTGTTTGGTGCTGAACATTGGAGCGATTTGAACCGCTAGATAACATGATTTGATGATCGAGATGGTTTGGATATGTCCCTTTGGGTCTTTTTATATTGGTATGGATTGGACGTACTGTCAATTCTTTTTGTAGCCAAAAAGTCTGACTTGAACAGGGCATGCTCATCGGTTTCTCCACGGACATCGGGCAATACCTTGGCGACACGAAAGAGAACTGCAGGTCTGTAACAATACATTTTTCGTTGATTTAATATAGAGTGGTTTTCCTACCATACACGATGTATAATGTGCATGCTTTGATCCACCGTAGAATGTGATCCGTGCATTCAGATTTTGTTGATATATACAATACGATGAATCATTAAGATATGGCACTCTGAAAAAAGCCGAAACCTAATGGAACATGCTGAATACACTCTTGAAACAAGGGGAAAATCTCAATAATCATTATGTATTAATAAGAGTTCTCATGTACTAGCAGATTGGAACAAGACAAATTTTGCCGAAACTAGAAAACATGACATGATTCTGCAAGTACCCATACACAGTGGATGCATGCACACGAAACACGGTATAACATGAATAGTAGAAACTCATTTCTCAGCTTGCATGTAGGTGTCCCCTTTATCTGATGAAATAAGAGTGTTTGGAGGGGTCAAAAGCTGAAAATGTTTCCATCTAAGTCCTTTTTTCCCCTTCACAAGTTGGTTCAAAGCTTGGGGGGGGGGGGGGCACTGGCCCTCGCTGGGCTACCACGGCGGTGTACGTCGTCGGCTTCTTGTTGCTAGCCCCGCACAACACAGCTCCGCCGTTGATGTGTGTATTGTTCTTCTTCAGCACCTACACCGGCCCTCGCTGGGCTGCCATGGCGGTGTACGTCGTCGGCTTCTTGTTGCTGGACTGCGTCATCCATACCGCACAGGCGTCGGTTCGAGCAATGATGTCTGACCTATCCGGTGAGCTCCATCCATCCTTCCTTTCATCATCAATTGTGTTGTAGCACTTGTTTCCCACTGAAATAACTAATTGACGTACCCGTTGTGTTGCGCCCACTGCAGCTGCGAATCATGGCCCTAGTGTCGGCCAGGCGATCTTCTCCGTGTGGATGGCCATCGGCAGCATCCTTGGCTACGCAGCCGTTGCCTACGGAACATGGCACCGGTACATTCTAGCCTTCTTCTTTAGATCAGAAGTTCATGTCCTTCTTTTGGTCCTTACTGATGTGAATCCGTCATATGTATGCAAGGTGGTTCCCCTCTCTGAAATCTAGCGCGTGCTGCAACGCTTGCGCAGATCTTAAGGGCGCTTTCTTGACTGCTGTGGTAAGTCCGTCTGTATTGTCACCATCAGCCTAATAATTTCGCATGCAAACATTTCATGACCCTGATATTGACAAATTGGTGATCATATGCTGTATTTGTACATGGTTGATCAGGTGCTCATTGTCATCAGCACAGTAGTGACCATGCTCCTCGCTGATGAGCAGTCCCTCGATAATGAGGGTGTTGGCGGTGCCGCCTTTGCTCAAACTTGCGGCGGCCTCAACGCATTCATCGACCTCTTCGAGAGCTTGAAGAACATGAGTCCTGGCATGTTCAGAGTGCTCGCTTTAACAGCCTTCACATGGGTACGTCCAGACTCCACAGACCAGAGCTATAACTATATTAGGCGAGTGTAATGCATGCCCACACCGAAGTTACTACGTGCTCTAACATGGATCCTTCTTGTGATCTGGCATTTGGTTGCAGCTCTCCTGGTTCCCGTTCCTGCAGTATAACACGGACTGGATGGGTCGCGAGATTTACCACGGCAACCCAAACGGCGTGGCTGACATGGCCGCCGACAAATACAATGCCGGTGTCCGCGAAGGAGCCATTGGGCTCCTCCTCTGCTCGGCCTCCCTCGGGGCTACCTCCTTCCTCATCCCCAAGCTATGCCGCAAGCTGACGTCCAAGGTCATCTGGTCCATCAGTCTCTTCTCAGTGTTCCTCATCATGGCAGGGATGGTTGCCGTCGGCGTCGTCTCGACAAAGGGGTACAACCCGTCTCTGAGCACCAGCCTCACTGTCGCTGGCCCCGACAACAGTCTCAACGCCCTAGCGCTCACCATGTTTGCGCTCATTGGGATCCCACAGGCTGTGTTGTACAGTGTTCCATGGGCGGTCGCCGCTGAGCTCGCGGCGGGGGAGGGTGGTGGCCAAGGTTTGGGCTTTCTTTGTGATTTGTAAACATCTTTGTGTTCTCACTGCCCCTCTAAATTGCTCCAAGAAATAATTAACCCGATTTTATTGTTCAATTTTGACCAGGAGTCACCGTTGGTGCGATCACCAATGTTATATCCCTATCGCAAGTGAGTATTCCTGCTAGCTGTTTTTGTTGATTAACCTTTCTTGGAACAGAAATAACTTTCTTGGCATTGCTTCTCTTTACCAGCTGCTAGTCGGCCTCACTGCCGGTCCGATAGATGGGGCCTTCAACAAGGGCAACGCACCAGCCTTTGGTATCGGTGGTGCCATCGCCTTCATATGTGCTATCCTGGTCATGCTGGCGCTTCCAGATACCAAGGACGGCAGGGGGCTAAAAAGACTGTTATTGAGCAGGGAAGATTGGTCAAATTGAATATGAAGGATACCTATTTGTAATGACCAAATGGATTGGAGTAATCTTTGTAAGATAACTGTGATGCTGAAACTTTTTATCTAGGGAGGTTTATGCAGTGCCTTTGATTCAACCCTTTGGTGTTAGTGTGTTACTGATATTGATACACTGCCACCTTTCATAGTCCTCGTTTTTTTAACCCTACACTGCAGGGCAAAAGCCCCACAGCCCTTCCACTTTATTAAAGTCATAATAATGTTGCAACATAATGTACAACAAGTAGTTTTAGAACAAAACCGACCTAAGGAGGTAAAAAGGCTAACCACCTCAAGAGAAGAGTCCCAGACAAAATGAGCACCTAAGAAAAAAAACAGCCCTTTTATAGTCCATTGAACTGTCAAAATCTTTAGATATGGTCTATCCATTGCTCAAAAGGCGGGTTGCGGGGGCTGTTATTGACGATTGATATCTTTTGGATTGTGATTTTCCTGTTACTACTTTTGAGCACTGTAATAGGGAAGCTAATAATGTTGCTCATAAACTTGCTAAGTTGGCTAAATTTTGTTCGACTTTTTGTTGAAAATAACATAGCATGAGTATGTTTGTCTACCCTCTAATTCCTCCGCCAAATCCGTGGTGCGGCTCACAATGCGTATATGAGGCTAGAGGGTAGGGACATATTTATACTCATATTCCTGAAAATTCAAATCCGTATCCGGATAGAATTCAGTTAGACTCCTAATCGAATTAACCAACCACGATCATAACCGATTATTTTCCGAGTCAAATTCCTTCTTATCCCTAAGCACATATATGTGAGATATATGCCACGTTTAAATAGTATATGATTCCTATTTAAACGTGTAGACTTATCAATCTACAGAGCTGAACCTGTAAATAGCCTAGCCAATTCCAAACATATACTGTGCCCAGGCAAATAATTCCAGTGTACATATACACACTGTATTCCAGTATAGTTTGTACCCAGCTCCTTGAGTAAATTTCCTCAAGTTCAATTGCAAATATTTGTACCAATCATTCATACACCAATTCCATATGATTTCATTCATCAACCAAATAAATGTAGTATATAATGTTTTGGAAGACACCAAAAATTCCTACATCTCCCACTTGTCTGAAAAACATTCAATCAAAAATCCTAAGGCCCATGTTCCTGACATGTTTGCAAAACAATTCCTGACTAAGAGGTTTAGTCAGTGGATCTGCCAACATATCAGTACCAGGCAAAAATGCAAGCCGAACAGTTTTCAGCCTATTTATTACATCTCTAATATAATGGTACTTTCCCTCAATATGTCTAGCCCTGCTATGAAACTTGGGATCCTTGGAAAGTTTAATCGCAGCTTGATTATCACAATAAACAGTGACCGGATCAGACGCATTTTCAACTATCTCTAGAGAAACCAGAAAGTTCCTCAACCAAACGCCATCTTTTACAGCTTCATTCGCAGCAATGTACTCTGCTTCCATAGAAGACTGCGCCACAGAAGTTTGTTTCTTGCTCTTCCAAGAGATAGCACCTCCAGCCAAAGTAAATAGACAACCGGACGTCGACTTCCTTTCATCAAGGTCTCCCTGCCAGTCAGCATCAGTATATCCCTGCAACTGAAGATTATCACCATTAAAGCAAAGAGAAAAGTCCATCGTTCCTTTTATATATCGCATAGCATATTTTATTTGCTTCCAATGAGCTTCCCCGGGATTTTTCTGAAATCTGCTCAACATTCCAACAGTGTGACACAAATCTGGTCTAGTAAAAAGCATTGCATACATGAGAGACCCCAGAGCATAAGCATAAGGTATATTTTTCATTTCCCTTATTTCCTTAGGAGTTTTAGGACATTGTTCCTCACTAAGTTTAGTTCCTTTTATCATTGGTACATTTGCAGGTTTGCAATCTTCCATAGAAAATCGTTTCAAAACAGTTTTGAGATAAGCTTTTTGAGACAGCCCCAAAACTTTCCTTTTCCGATTTCTATGTATTTCCACCCCCAAAACATAAGAGGCTTCCCCCAAATCTTTCATATCAAAAGTGGATGATAACCAAGATTTCACTTCCATTAAGGTTCCCTCATGGTTTGAAGCAATTAAAATGTCATCGACATACAAAGATAATAATGCAAAGTTTCCTCCCACTATTTTGAAATAAATACAGTGGTCTCCTTCCATCATAGAGAAACCATATGATGTGATTGCAGCATCAAATAAGGTATTCCATTGCCTAGAAGCCTGCCCCAAACCATAGATTGATCTTTTTAACTTACATACTTTATTCTGATTTCCTTTTTCCACAAAACCATCTGGTTGTGTCATATAGATTTCCTCTTTTAAATAACCATTTAGAAAAGCTGATTTGACATCCATTTGATGGAGATCAAGATCAAAATAAGCAGTTAAGGCACATAAAATGCGAATAGAAGTGAATTTTGCAACAGGAGAAAATGTTTCCACAAAGTCTACTCCTTCCTTTTGTGTATATCCCTTAGCAACTAATCGAGCTTTATATTTTTCCACACCTCCTGAAGCATTGAGTTTCCTTTTGAATATCCATTTAGATCCTATGGCCTGGCGGTTTTGGGGTAAATGAACAAGTTCCCAAACACCATTTCTTTCCATGGAGTTTAGTTCTTCCCGCATAGCTTCCAACCATAGTCCAGATTCCTCACAATCAATGGCTTGTTTGTAAGTTTTAGGTTCTTCCTCTAAAGACACTTTAGAGTGCACTTCCCCTAAAAACACAAAGTAATCATCTAGATAAGATGGTGTTTGTGTGTTCCTCCCACTTCTTCTAGGCATACTAGTTGAAGGAGTTTCTTCCATATTTATGTCAGGGATTTGGCTTGAAATATTTGTTGGGGAACGTAGTAATTTCAAAAAATTTCCTACGCACACGCAAGATCATGGTGATGCATAGCAACGAGGGGAGAGTGTTGTCTACGTACCAACGCAGACCGACTGCGGAAGCGATCACACAACATAGAGGAAGTAGTCGTACGTCTTCTTCCCGATCCGACCGATCCAAGCACCGTTACTCCGGCACCTCCGAGTTCTTAGCACACGTTCAGCTCGATGACGATCCTCGGGCTCCGATCCAGCAAAGCGTCGAGGAAGAGTTCCGTCAGCACAACGGCGTGGTGACGATCTTGATGTACTACCGACGCAGGGCTTCGCCTAAGCACTGTAACGGTATGATCGAGGTGGAATTTGGTGGCAGGGGGCACCGCACACGGCTAAGGAACGATCTCAAGGATCAACTTGTGTGCCTTGGGGTGCCCCCTGCCCCCGTATATAAAGGTTGGAGGAGGGGGAGCCGGCCGGCCAGGGAGAGGAGGCGCAGGGGAGTCCTACTCCCACCGGGAGTAGGACTCCTCCCTCCAATCCTAATCCTATTAGGACTCCCGGGGGGGAAAACATAAAGAGGGGGACCGGCCCCTTTCTCCTAGTCCTACTAGGACTTGGGGAAAGGGGGGGCGCCGGCCAGCTTGGGCTTGTCCCTTTTCTCTTTTTCCACTAAGGCCCAATAGGCCCATTAGTCTCCCGGGGGGTTCCGGTAACCCTCCCGGTATTCCGGTAAAATCCCGATTTCACCCAGAACACTTCCGATGTCCAAACATAGGCTTCCAATATATCAATCTTTACGTCTCGACCATTTCGAGACTCCTCGTCATGTCCGTGATCTCATCCGGGACTCCGAACAACCTTCGGTACATCAAAATGCATAAACTCATAATAACTGTCATCGTAACGTTAAGCGTGCGGACCCTACGGTTCGAGAACAATGTAGACATGACCGAGACACGTCTCCGGTCAATAACCAATAGCGGGACCTGGATGCCCATATTGGCTCCTACATATTCTACGAAGATCTTTATCGGTCAGACCGCATAACAACATACGTTGTTCCCTTTGTCATCGGTATGTTACTTGCCCGAGATTCGATCGTCGGTATCCAATACCTAGTTCAATCTCGTTACCGGCAAGTCTCTTTACTCGTTCCGTAATACATCTTCTCACAACTAACATCTTAGTTATAATGCTTGCAAGGCTTATGTGATGTGTATTACCGAGAGGGCCCAGAGATACCTCTCCGATAATCGGAGTGACAAATCCTATTCTCGAAATACGCCAACCCAACATCTACCATTGGAAACACCTGTAGTACTCCTTTATAATCACCCAGTTACGTTGTGACTTTTGGTAGCACACAAAGTGTTCCTCCGGTAAACGGGAGTTGCATAATCTCATAGTCATAGGAACATGTATAAGTCATGAAGAAAGCAATAGCAACATACTAAACGATCGGGTGCTAAGCTAATGGAATGGGTCATGTCAATCAGATCATTCAACTAATGATGTGACCTCGTTAATCAAATAACAAATCTTTGTTCATGGTTAGGAAACATAACCATCTTTAATTAACGAGCTAGTCAAGTAGAGGCATACTAGTGACACTCTATTTGTCTATGTATTCACACATGTATTATGTTTCCGGTTAATACAATTCTAGCATGAATAATAAACATTTATCATGATATAAGGAAATAAATAATAACTTTATTATTGCCTCTAGGGCATATTTTCTTCAGTCTCCCACTTGCACTAGAGTCAATAATCTAGATCACATCACCATGTGATTAACATCGATAGTTCACATCATCATGTGATTAACACCCATAGTTCACATCGCCATGTGACCAACACCCAAAGGGTTTACTAGATTCAGTAATCTAGTTCACATCGCTATGTGATTAACACCCAAAGAGTACTAAGGTGTGATCATATTTTGCTTGTGAGAGAATCTTAGTCAACAGGTCTGCCACATTCAGATCCACATGTATTTTGCAAATTTCTATGTTAACAATGCTCTGCATGGAGCTACTCTAGCTAATTGCTCCCACTTTCAATATGTATCTAGACCGAGACTTAGAGTCATCTAGATTAGTGTCAAAACTTGCATCGGCGTAACCCTTTACGACGAACCTTTTTATCACGTCCATAATCGAGAAACATATCCTTATTTCACTAAGGATAATTCTGACCGCTGTCCAGTGATCTACTCCTAGATCACTATTGTACTCCCTTGCCAAATCAGTGCAGGGTATACAATAGATCTGGTATACAGCATGGCATACTTTATAGAACCTATGGCCAGGGCATAGGGAATGACTTTCATTCTCTTTCTATCTTCTGCCGTGGTCGGGCTTTGAGTCTTACTCAACTTCACACCTTATAATACAGGCAAGAACTCTTTCTTTGACTGCTCCATTTTGAACTACTTCAAAATCTGGTCAAGGTATGTACTCATTGAAAAAAAACTTATCAAGCGTCTTGATCTATCTATATAGATATTGAAGCTCAATATGTAAGCAGCTTCACCGAAGTCTTTCTTTGAAAAACTCCTTTCAAACACTCCTTTATGCTTTACAGAATAATTCTACATTATTTCCGGTCAAGAATATGTCATTCACATATACTTATCAGAAATGTTGTAGTGCTCCCACTCACTTTCTTGTAAATACAGGCTTCACCGCAAGTCTGTATAAAACTATATGCTTTGATCAACTCATCAAAGCGTATATTCCAACTCCGAGATGCTTGCACCAGTCCACAGATGGATCGCTGGAGCTTGCACATTTTGTTAGCACCTTTCGGATTGACAAAACCTTCTGTTGCATCATATACAACTCTTCTTTAATAAATCCATTAAGGAATGTTGTTTTGTTTATCCATTTGCCAGATTTCATAAAATGCGGCAATTACTAACATGATTCGGACAGACTCAAGCATAGATACGAGTGAGAAGCTCTCATCGTAGTCAACACCTTGAACTTGTCAAAAACCTTTTGCGACAATTCTAGCTTTGTAGATAGTAACACTACTATCAGCGTCCGTCTTCCTCTTGAAGATCCATTTATTCTCAATTGCTTGCCGATCATCGGGCAAGTCAACCAAAGTCCAAACTTTGTTCTCATACATGGATCATATCTCAGATTTCATGGCCTCAAACCATTTCGCGGAATCCGGGCTCATCATCGCTTCCTCATAGTTCGTAGGTTCGTCATGGTCAAGTAACATGACCTCCAGAACAGGATTACCGTACCACTCTGGTGCGGATCTCACTCTGGTTTACCTATGAGATTCGGTAGTAACTTGATCTGAAGTTACATGATCATCATCATTAGCTTCCTCACTAATTGGTGTAGTAGTCACAAGAACAGATTTTTGTGATGAACTACTTTCCAATAAGGTAGAAGGTACAATTACCTTATCAAGTTTTCTACTTTCCTCCCACTCACTTCTTTCAAGAGAAACTCCTTCTCTAGAAAGGATCCATTATAAGCAACGAATGTCTTGCCTTAGGATCTGTGATAGAAGGTGTACCCAACTGTTTCCTTTGGGTATCCTATGAAGACATATTTCTCCGATTTGGGTTTGAGCTTATCAGGCTGAAACTTTTTCTCATAAGCATCGCAACCCCAAACTTCAAGAAACGACAACTTTGGTTTCTTGCCAAACCATAGTTCATAAGGCGTCGTCTCGACGGATATAGATGGTGCCCCTTTTTAACGTGAATGCAGCTGTCTCTAATACATGACCCCAAAAACGATAGTGGTAAATCGGTAAGAAACATCATAGATTGCACTATATCCAATAAAGTACGGTTATGACGTTCGGACACACCATTATGTTGTGGTGTTCCAGGTGGCGTGAGTAGTGAAACTATTTCACATTGTTTTAACTGAAGACCAAACTCGTAACTCAAATATTTGTCTCCGCGATCAGATCGTAGAAACTTTATTTTCTTATCACGATGATTTTCCACTTCACTCTGAAATTCTTTGAACTTTTCAAATGTTTCAGACTTATGTTTCATCAAGTAGATATACTCATATCTGCTCGAATCATCTGTGAAGATCAAAATAATGATACCTGTCGCGAGCCTCAATATTCATCGGACCACATACATCAGTATGTATGATTTCCAACAAATCTGTTGCTTGCTCCATTGTTCCGAAGAACAGAGTCTTAGTCATCTTGCCCATGAGGCATGGTTCGCAAGCATCAACTGATTCATAATCAAGTGATTCCAAAAGCCCATCAGCATGGAGTTTCTTCATGCACTTTACACCAATATGACCTAAACGGCAGTGCTACAAAAAAGTTGCACTATCATTATTAACTTTGCATCTTTTGGTTTCAATATTATGATTATGTGTATCACTACGATCGAGATCCAACGAACTATTTTCATTGGGTGTGTAACCATATAAGGTTTTATTCATGTAAACAGAACAACAATTTATTCTCTTACTTAAATGAATAACTGTATTACAATAAACATGACCAAATCATATTCATGCTCAACGCAAACACCAAATAACACTTATTTAGGTTCAACACTAATCCCGAAATTATGGGGAGTGTGCGATGATGATCATATCAATCTTGGAACCACTTCCAACACACATCATCACTTCACCCTTAACTAGTCTCTGTTTATTCTGCAACTCCCGTTTCGAGTTACTAATCTTAGCAACTGAACTAGTATCAAATACTGAGGGTTTGCTATAAACACTAGTAAAGTACACATCAATAACATGTATATCAAATATACTTATGTTCACTTTGCCATCCTTCTTATCCGCCAATCACTTGGGGTAGTTCCGCTTTCAGTGACCAGTCCCTTTGCAGTAGAAGCACTCAGTCTCAGGCTTAGGTCCAGACTTGGGCTTCTTCACTTGAGTAGCAACTTGCTTACTGTTCTTCTTGAAGTTCCCCTTTTTCCCTTTGCCCTTTTCTTGAAACTAGTGATCTTGTCAACCATCAACACTTGATGCTCTTTCTTGATTTCTACCTTCATTGATTTCATCATCATGAAAAGCTCGGGATTCGTTTTCGTCATCCCTTGCATACTATTGTTCATCATGAAGTTCTACTAACTTGGTGATGGTGACTAGAGAATTCTGTCAATCACTATCTTATCTGGAATATTAACTCCCACTTGATTCAAGCGATTGTAGTACTCAGACAATCTGGGCACATGCTCACTAGTTGAGCGATTCTCCTCCATCTTTTAGCTATAGAACTTGTTGGAGACTTCATATCTCTCAACTCGGGTATTTGCTTGAAATATTAACTTCAACTCCTGGAACATCTCATATGTTCCATGACGTTCAAAACGTCTTTGAAGTCCCGATTCTAAGCCATTAAGCATGGTGCACTAAACTATCAAGTAGTCATCATATTGAGCTAGCCAAACGTTCATAACGTCTGCATCTGCTCCTACAATAGGTCTGTCACCTAGCGGTGCATCAAGGACATAATTTTTCTGTGCAGCAATGAGGATAAACCTCAGATCACGGATCCAATCCGTATCATTGCTACTAACATCTTTCAACACAATTTTCTCTAGGAACATATCAAAATAAACATAAGAAAGCAACAACGCGAGCTATTGATCTACAACATAGATATGCTAATACTACCAGGACTAAGTTCATGATAAATTAAAGTTCAATTAATCATATTACTTAAGAACTCCCACTTAGATAGACATCCCTCTAATCCTCTAAGTGATCACGTGATCCAAATCAACTAAACCATAACCGATCATCACGTGAGATGGAGTAGTTTTCAATGGTGAACATCGTTATGTTGATCATATCTACTATATGATTCACGCTCGACCTTTCGGTCTCTGTGTTCCGAGGCCATATCTGCATATGCTAGGCTCGTCAAGTTTAACCTGAGTATTCTGCGTGTGCAAAACTGGCTTGCACCCATTGTAGATGGACGTAGAGCTTATCACACCCGATCATCACGTGGTGTCTGGGCACGACGAACTTTGGCAACGGTGCATACTCAGGGAGAACACTTCTTGATAATTTAGTGAGAGATCATCTTATAATGCTACCGTCAATCAAAGCAAGATAAGATGCATAAAAGGATAAACATCACATGCAATCAATATAAGTGATATGATATGGCCATCATCATCTTGTGCTTGTGATCTCCATCTCCGAAGCACCGTCATAATCACCATCGTCACCAGCGCGACACCTTGATCTCCATCGTAGCATCGTTGTCGTCTCGCCAATCTTATGCTTCCACGACTATCACTACCGCTTAGTAATAAAGTAAAGCATTACATCGCGATTGCATTGCATACAATAAAGCGACAACCATATGGCTCCTGCCAGTTGCCAATAACTTGGTTACAAAACATGATCATCTCATACAATAAAATTTAGCATCATGCGTTGACCATATTATATCACAACATGCCCTGCAAAAACAAGTTAGACGTCCTCTACTTTGTTGTTGCAAGTTTTACGTGGCTGCTACGGGCTTAAGCAAGAACTCATCTCACCTACGCATCAAAACCACAACGATAGTTTGTCAAATAGACTCCGTTTTAACCTTCTCAAGGACCGGGCGTAGCCACACTTGGTTCAACTAAAGTTGGAGAGACAGTCGCCCGCAAGCCATCTATGTGCAAAGCACGTCGAGGGAACCGGTCTCGCGTAAGCGTACGCGTAAGGTTGGTCCGGGTCGTCTCGTCCAACAATACCGCCGAACCAAAGTATGACATGCTGGTAGGCAGTATGACTTGTATCGCCCACAACTCACTTGTGTTCTACTCGTGCAAATAACATCAAACCATAAAACCTAGGCTCGGATGCCACTGTTGGGGAACGTAGTAATTTCGAAATTTTTCCTACGCACACGCAAGATCATGGTGATGCATAGCAACGAGGGGAGAGTGTTGTCTACGTACCAACGCAGACCGACTGCGGAAGCGATCACACAACATAGAGGAAGTAGTCGTACGTCTTCTTCCCGATCCGACCGATCCAAGCACCGTTACTCCGGCACCTCCGAGTTCTTAGCACACGTTCAGCTCGATGACGATCCTCGGGCTCCGATCCAGCAAAGCGTCGAGGAAGAGTTCCGTCAGCACAACGGCGTGGTGACGATCTTGATGTACTACCGACGCAGGGCTTCGCCTAAGCACTGTAACGGTATGATCGAGGTGGAATTTGGTGGCAGGGCGCACCGCACACGGCTAAGGAACGATCTCAAGGATCAACTTGTGTGTGTTGGGGTGCCCCCTGCCCCCGTATATAAAGGTTGGAGGAGGGGGAGCCGGCCGGCCAGGGAGAGGAGGCGCAGGGGAGTCCTACTCCCACCGGGAGTAGGACTCCTCCCTCCAATCCTAATCCTATTAGGACTCCCGGGGGGGAAAAGATAAAGAGGGGGGCCGGCCCCTTTCTCCTAGTCCTACTAGGACTTGGGGAAAGGGGGGCGCCGGCCAGCTTGGGCTTGTCCCTTTTCTCTTTTTCCACTAAGGCCCAATAGGCCCATTAGTCTCCCTGGGGGTTCCGGTAACCCTCCCGGTATTGCGGTAAAATCCCGATTTCACCCGGAACACTTCCGATGTCCAAACATAGGCTTCCAATATATCAATCTTTATGTCTCGGCCATTTCGAGACTCCTCGTCATGTCCGTGATCTCATCCGGGACTCCGAACAACCTTCGGTACATCAAAATGCATAAACTCATAATAACTGTCATCGTAACGTTAAGCGTGCGGACCCTACGGTTCGAGAACAATGTAGACATGACCGAGACACGTCTCCGGTCAATAACCAATAGCGGGACCTGGATGCCCATATTGGCTCCTACATATTCTACGAAGATCTTTATCGGTCAGACCGCATAACAACATACGTTGTTCCCTTTGTCATCGGTATGTTACTTGCCCGAGATTCGATCGTCGGTATCCAATACCTAGTTCAATCTCGTTACCGGCAAGTCTCTTTACTCGTTCCGTAATACATCTTCTCAGAACTAACATCTTAGTTATAATGCTTGCAAGGCTTATGTGATGTGTATTACCGAGAGGGCCCAGAGATACCTCTTCGACAATCGGAGTGACAAATCCTATTCTCGAAATACGCCAACCCAACATCTACCATTGGAAACACCTGTAGTACTCCTTTATAATCACCCAGTTACGTTGTGACGTTTGGTAGCACCCAAAGTGTTCCTCCGGCAAATGGGAGTTGCATAATCTCATAGTCATAGGAACATGTATAAGTCATGAAGAAAGCAATAGCAACATACTAAACGATCGGGTGCTAAGCTAATGGAATGGGTCATGTCAATCAGATCATTCAACTAATGATGTGACCTCGTTAATCAAATAATAACTCTTTGTTCATGGTTAGGAAACATAACCATCTTTAATTAACGAGCTAGTCAAGTAGAGGCATACTAGTGACACTCTATTTGTCTATGTATTCACACATGTATTATGTTTCCGGTTAATACAATTCTAGCATGAATAATAAACATTTATCATGATATAAGGAAATAAATAATAACTTTATTATTGCCTCTAGGGCATATTTCCTTCAATATTACCATTAGAGTCATTTACTACTTCCTCGGATTCTTCATCTATCAATTCCACTCTAGCCCTCTTAGCACGACGTGGAGTGTCCTGATCTAAAAACATAGCATCTCTGCTTTCCAATAACTTCTTATTGTTGGGATCATAAAACCTATAACCATTGGAACCAGTAGAATATCCAACAAAAATTCCTGGAGTGGTCTTAGGTTGCAGTTTGGTTCTGTTCTGGCTAGGGATTTTTATTTGAGCATTGCAACCCCAAACAGCCAGGTGCCTTAGTGTTGGTTTCCTCCCTTTCCAAAGCTCATAGGGAGTGACCTTTACTGATTTTGAGGGTGAATGATTTAATAAATAAACTGCAGTATGCAGTGCTTCCCCCCAAAAACTTAAAGGTAAATCCGAGTAAGACATCATGGATCGAACCATATCCATCAACGTCCTATTTCTTCTTTCCGCTACACCATTTTGTTGGGGTGTGTAGGGTAATGTGTAGTGATGTACTATCCCATGTTCTTTACAGAATTCATCCAAAATTCCGGATGTGTACTCTCCTCCTCTATCGGTCCTAAGGACTTTAATTTTCCCATTTAATTGGTTTTCCACTTCAGCCTTGAAAGTTTTGAACATGTCAAAACCCTCAGACTTGTGTTTAAGGAGGTAGACATAACCGTATCGGGAGAAGTCATCAATGAATGTGATAAAATACACCTTCTGTCCTATCGTGGGTGTTGTCATTTCCCCACAAATATCTGAATGAATTATGGCTAAGGGCTCACTAGATCTTTCGGCTTTAGGAAAGGGAGCTCTAGTCATTTTTCCCATGATGCAGGCTTCACAAATTCCATAATCTTCCCATTTAAAATTCAGAATTCCGGAACTAATCAATCTTTTAATCCTGTTCTTTGATATATGTCCTAGACTTAAATGCCATAGGTAGGATTCGGAACAATTGTCATTTCCGGCTATATTCCTCACAATGGAGTGGTTTTCAGCAACTAAACTGTCCAAAGCATCAATATCGGAAATATCTTCAATATAATAGAGGCCTTCTACACGGCTCCCTGATTGTATTAATTTTCCTTTTAGCAATATTTTAACCTTCCCATTGCCAAAGTTAACATCAAAGCCTGCAGATTCTAGTCTAGATACCGATATGAGATTTTTCCTCATATGTGGAGCAAATACAGTATTCTTAAGGAGTAATATTCCTCCACTTGGGAGTTTTAGATTATAGTCCCCAATTCCTAGTATATCTGCCTTTGATGTTGTTCCTAGATAAATAAATCTAGTTCCCTTTTGTATTGGTTTAAATGAACAGAAAGAATTCCTATCTCTTGCAATGTGTGAGGTGGAGCCAGAATCAACCACCCAACTATTTGACAAGGAAGTTGTAAATAGAGATTCTGAACATACAAAAACATGTGACATACCATCAGGTGAAGAATTTCCCCTTCTATTATCCTGATGCTTGGACTGGTTGTTGTTATACTTCTTATCATCTGGCTTCCTCTTCTTAGTGCATTCAGATCTGAAGTGTCCTTGTTCACCACAATTATGGCAATTAAATTTCCTCTTGTCAACCTTCTGATTTGAGTTTCTTCCATTGTAATCACTCCTATCACGCTTCTGATTTATTTTATCCCTCAAATCTGTCCCATATTTTCTCTTTTGCCAATTCCTCTTGCCTGAAGACTTGTCCTCACCAAGGTGTAGTTCATCATGTTGAGACCTTCTTTCTTTCCCTTGTGTGGACTTCCTGTCTTCTTCCATGAGTAGATGATGTCTAAGCGTCCTCATGTTCAGCACCCGCTCAGTATGACAAAAGGATATTTTGAATTGTTCCCAAGAGTTTGGCAAAGAGTTAAGAGCAACCATGACTTGAACTTCCTCAGGGAAAGGGTATCCAGCATTCTTTAGTTCCTCTACTAACACACATAATTTATTCAGATGTGCACTAACAGCTGTGGTTTCTGTCATCTTCGCAGTCAAAAATTTATTCACCAAGCTAAGAACTTTGATAAGTGAAACTTCCCCAAAGTCCTTTTCCAATCTCCTCATTATTTTGCGAGATGATTCCTCTGGTTCATATTCTCCGGCTAGAGAATCAGACATAGATCCAAGCATAAACACTCTAGCCTTTTTATTGTCCTTAGTCCACTGAGTAATTTCCTCACGGTAGTTTTCCTTCTCCTCATCCTCAGCTTCAGCGGATGGTTGGGTCGGCTTAGACTGAGTTATGATATAATCAATATTTTCAGCAGTGAGGAGAAACATAATCTTCCTCTTCCAGACAATAAAATTTGAACCATCCAATTTACAAGACCTAAGTAATTCAGCAAACACACTGTTGGAAGCCATTGGGAAGGGTGATTACCGTAGCAAGATTCCAGAAATCAATCTGTAGCAGCAGCAGGAACAGATAAAGCTGTAACCTGCAGATTCAGAGTACCTAACAGCAGCTCGTGTGGCTTGGTGACTTCTCTAGGCAGAGGACTTGGAGCAGCGGCAATTCCAGCAGGTCGGAGGTCCCGGCTGGTTGACGGCGACCCGACGGCCACGGCGAGACGGCGGTCGCGGTGAGAAGGCGACCACGACGAGACGGCGGCCACGGCGAGACGGCGGTCGCGGCGAGGACGGCAAGGCGGAGTCGCGGTGGAGGCAGCAAGGCGGGCTTGCGGTGGAGGCGGCGAGATCGAGCGAGCGGTGGAGGCAGCGAGATCGAGCGAGAGGTGGAGGCTAGATCGATTGTGTGGCTCCGTTCCGGATATCTTGGAGTGTACGCAGCGGAAGTTGATTCCTCTCAGGAAATTAGCATAAAAGGATGACGTCCTTTTTCCAATCTCTAATAACGAGATTTTTTACGACCGTCAATACTCTATGCAATTTGCTCTGATACCAATGTTGAAAATAACATAGCATGAGTATGTTTGTCTACCCTCTAATTCCTCCGCCAAATCCGTGGTGCGGCTCACAATGCGTATATGAGGCTAGAGGGTAGGGACATATTTATACTCATATTCCTGAAAATTCAAATCCGTATTCGGATAGAATTCAGTTAGACTCCTAATCGAATTAACCAACCACGATCATAACCGATTATTTTCCGAGTCAAATTCCTTCTTATCCCTAAGCACATATATGTGAGATATATGCCACGTTTAAATAGTATATGATTCCTATTTAAACGTGTAGACTTATCAATCTACAGAGCTGAACCTGTAAATAGCCTAGCCAATTCCAAACATATACTGTGCCCAGTCAAATAATTCCAGTGTACATATACACACTGTATTCCAGTATAGTTTGTACCCAGCTCCTTGAGTAAATTTCCTCAAGTTCAATTGCAAATATTTGTACCAATCATTCATACACCAATTCCGTATGATTTCATTCATCAACCAAATAAATGTAGTATATAATGTTTTGGAAGACACCTAAAATTCCTACACTTTTGATTGGTTTGACGAGCTTTTGAGTGAAATTGTACCCCTCTTGTTATATTCAATGAATTAAGTGTTGTGTTCTAATATAGACGAGTAACCGTAAAATGCTTCTCTTCCCTCCTCCCTTAATGGATGAAGAACCGACCCTAGGTGCATATAAATTCAGTTAAGTGCACTTAAGATGACATGGAGTTACTCCATTTACATCTAGTTACTCCATTACCATTTTGATAAATTCAGTTAACATGGAGTACTTGTTAGTTTCTATAGTATACATGATGCTTCTGCTTCTACTTGTTCTTGTTCTTCTTCATCTTCATCTTGCATATTAACATCTTCTTCTACTACTTGTCCAGGTGGAGTGCAGTTCAGATATGGGAGAACCATCTTCTCAGCTGTAGAATTGACAGTAACAGAGTTAATATTGGAGCTGGAGTACAAGAGTTTGGAGTTGGAGCTACAGGTAACTGCGATGCTAATTAGCACTTGTTCAACACTTAACATTAGCTGCACTTAACATTAACATTAGTTCATTTGTTCAGAACTTAACATTAGCAGCACAAATTAGCACTTGAGAGTTACTCACTATGATGCTAATACTCCTATTTGCTCACTGTGATTTGAAAAGTGCATATAAATTTGATCAGTACTTAACTGAATTTACTCCAATATACAAGAACAAATTTGTACCTACTCCTGTGATGCTAATGCTCCTATTTAAGTGTACAAGTACACTGGAGTTATTTGTACTTGTATTACACAGATTTTATTTGTATAAGTACACTGGAATTCAAATCCAGTACACAATATTACTCCTACTCCTTGACATGAATTTAGTGTAAGTAAAACTCAGCAATATGGAGATTGCAGATGCTTGACCACCCACACTGGAATTCCCTAGGGTTGTCTAGTCAAGCAATATAAAATCAAGCTTCATATTACTCCAGTACACAATATCAAATCAAGCTTGATGTCAATACCCACACTGGAATTCCCTAGGAGTACTTGCTGGAGTACACTGGAATTCAAATCCAGTACACAAATGTGCAGATGCTTGACCACCCACACTGGAATTGACATGCAGAATTCAAATCCAGTACACAATATTACTTGTACAAATCAAGCTAATACTCCTATTCCAGTGTACAAATTTATTTATAGGTACAAATTTACTCCAGTGTACTTGTATTACTCCAGTTAAGTGCTTGTAAACTTTAATTCAGTTCTTTTTTGCACACAAACTTGATCACTTTTTTTCCAAATTATCTCACTGTGATGCTAATTTGATCCATTTTTGTTTCCAAATGTGCACAGGAGTAAAATTGCACAAAAGAGAGAATTTTGCATAAATTAGTGTTGCCGCTGGAAAAAGGTAATAAACAGAGGAGCATCTGGAGATTGCAGAGTATCTGCTGCTGCGGCTGCTGGAGATTGGAGAAGTGGATGGCTGGAGAAGCAGAAGTGGACGGCGAGGAGCACAGAGGTGCTAGGCGACGAGCTCTTCGGCGAGGAGCTCCTGGGTGAGCGCCTGGGCGGGCACGTCGAGGCCATGGCTTCGAGCTCCTATGCTTTGGGCGAGGCCAGGCACTGTGTGTGCCGTGTGAGGACATGGCCAATGCATAGCTTCAAGGTGATGCCCCGTAGGCCACATATACAATCGGATGTCATGAAAAGTAGGTTTGGATGGAGCAGTGTGATTCTTTGCAGGAGGTTGGTGCCTGGGGAAAAAGTGTGGTCCGGTGCATAAAACTAAAAAAGTTGAAGTGGAAAGTAGGGATACATGTGTACTGGAGTCTTTATTTTCTATTCTTTGATGAGACCCACTAGTGGTAGCTTGCATTGGGGAGGAAAAAATCAAAATAGATATCTTAAGCTACCTTTTGTCATGGAACATATGTATCCATATGCCATCATTGTACAAATCGGCCATGGGAAGCGGAGAGGGCCCTGGGTGGCGAGTTTCCTGCGGGTGAGGGCCCTAGGTGCAGCTACGATTTGAAGTGCTGATCGCGAGGAAGACGGTTGCAGGGGTACAAATGTCCTTTTCACCTGATTTGGTGCCGTCGGAAATCTGAAAAACGATCTTACATTTGGGGCGGAAGGAGTAGCATCAAGAGATTCATGATATTCCTTAACTTTCTGATGAAGGGGAATTATATCTTTCTCGAAATAAACTTTCACCCCGCTTTATAGATAAAGCAAAGTTGCGTACAACTGTCATCCAGATCTCAACCAACAAACCAACGGCTGAGGCCACAACACAGCAAAGCCCAAGAAAACATAAAAGAAATAGGAAAAAGGGCACCTAGTGACAGTTGTGAGGCGACACTACAATGCTGAGAGCCGACGCGCCATAGCCAGAAGTGCATCCATCATATCTTAGTTGCGGTATTCACCGAAGAAGGGGTATATGAGACTATTAGACAAATGAAGAAGAATAGAGCTCAGGGGCCAGATGGGTTTCCAGCTGGATTCTATCAAAGATGTTGGGTGATTCTGAAACACGATTCAATGGATTTTATCAAAGTCTTATCTATAAAGGCTGCCATGTAGGAACCGCGGATTAGATGTCGGTGCGAGAACTATGCCTCGCATTAAGCGAGATGGAAGGACCTCTCGCTCAAGGATCCCCCCACCCCCGGCGCGCGCTACAGTACTGGGCCAGCTCCATTCGTTCGATCGTTCGTGTTTTCTCTGCTTTGTTTTTTGTTTGTTCTTTTTTTTCAGACAGATGAAACATTTTTTGATGCACATTGAACATTTTTCAAATACATGACCTACATTTTCTTAAATACATGTTTTTGAACACCTTTTTCGAATACACGGCCAACATTTTTCAAATACACGTTAAACATTTTTTAATATATGGTCAATATTTTTTCTATAAACATTTAACATTTTTCAAATGCTTGATCATCATATTTCAAATACTTGCTCAATATTTTTGCACATGCTTGATTAACCTTTATATATACATGCTCAAAATATTTCATCATTTTTTTCATACATGGTCAACATTTTTTTTGTACACATTTAACAATTTTCAAATGCTTGATCAATGTTTTTCAAATACTTGCTAAAAAAATTTCAAATGCTTGAATAACATTTATATATACATGGTCAAAACAATTCATAATTTTTTGAATACATGGTCAATAGTTTTTATACATATTTAACATTTTCCAAATGCTTGATCAACATTTTTCAAATACTTGTTAAACATTTTCAAAATGCTTGATTAACATTTTTATATAATGATTAAAAAATTCATCATTTAAAAAAACATGGTCAACACTTTTTCTATACACATTTCACATTTTACAAACGTTGTTAACATTTTTCAAATACTTGTCCAACATTTGTTTCAAATGCTCGATCAACATCTTATATACATGACCAAATTTTTTTCATCATATTTTAAATACATGGTGAACATTTTTCTATACACATTTAACATTTCAAATGCTTGATTAATATTTTATAAACTTGTTCAACATATTTTTTTCAAATGCTTGATTAAATTTTTTATACGTGATCAAAGAATTTCATCATTTTTAATACATGATCAACCATTTTTCTATACATGTTCAACATTTTCCGAATGCTTGCTTAATATTTTTAAAATATTTTTTTAACATTTTTTAATATGTTTTTTGTAGAGTGTTTGTTGGAAATATGCCCTAGAGGCAATAATAAAATGGTTATTATTATATTTCCTTGTTCATGCTATAATTGTGTTATCCGGAAATCGTAATACATGTGTGAATACATAGACCACAACATGTCCCTAGTGAGCCTCTAGTTGACTAGCTCGTTAATCAATAGATGGTTACGGTTTCCTCACCATGGACATTGGATGTCATGATAACGGGATTACGTCATTAGGAGAATGATGTGATGGACAAGACCCAATCCTAAGCATAGCGCAAGATCGTGTAGTTCGTCTGCTAAAGCTTTTCTAATGTCAAGTATCTTTTCCTTAGACCATGAGATTGTGCAACTCCCAGATACTGTAGGAATACTTTGGGTGTGCCAAACGTCACAACGTAACTGGGTGACTATAAAGGTGCACTACGGGTATCTCCAAAAGTGTCCGTTGGGTTGGCACAAATCGAGACTGGGATTTGTCACTCCGTATGACGGAGAGGTATCTCTGGGCCCACTCGGTAAGACATCATCGTAATGAGCTCAATGTGACTAAGGGTTGGTCACAGGATGATGTGTTACGGAACGAGTAAAGTGACTTGCCGGTAACGAGATTGAACGAGGTATTGGGATACCGACGATCGAATCTCGGGCAAGTAACGTACCGATTGACAAAGGGAATTGTATACGGGATTGCTTGAATTCTCGACATCGTGGTTCATCCGATGAGATCATCGTGGAACATGTGGGAGCCAACATGGGTATCCAGATCCCGCTGTTGGTTATTGGCCGGAGAGTTGTCTCGGTCATGTCTGCATGGTTCCCGAACCCATAGGGTCTACACACTTAAGGTTCGATGACGCTATGGTTGTTAGGAAGACTTGTATGTGATTACCGAATGTTGTTCGGAGTCCCGGATGAGATCACGGACGTCACGAGGAGTTCCGGAATGGTCCGTAGGTGAAGATTTATATGTGGGAAGTTGTCATACGGTCACCGGAAAGGTTCGGGGGCATATCGGTATTATATCGGGGCAACCGGAGGGGTTCCGGGGGTCCACCGGGAGGGGCCACCTCTCCCAGAGGGCCTTATGGGCTGTAAGGGGAAGGGAACCAGCCCCAAGTGGGCTGGGGCGCCAACCCCCCAAGGGCCCATGCGCCTAGGGTTGGGGGAAACCCTAAAGGGGGCGCCCCCTGGCTTGGGGGGCAAGCCCCCTCCCCCTTGCCCCCCCCCCCTCTAGATCTCATCTAGAGGGGGGCGGGCCCCATTCCCCTTCCCCTATAAAGAGGGGCAAGGGGAGGGCTGCACACCACATCAAAGGCGCAGCCCCTCCCCTCCCCAACACCTCTCCTCCTCCGTTAAGAGCTTGGCGAAGCCCTGCCGGAGTACTGCTGCTCCACCACCACCACGCCGTCGTGCTGCTGTTGGAGCTCTCTTCCTCAACCTCTCCCTCCTCCTTGCTGGATCAAGGCGCGGGAGACGTCTCCGCTCCGTACGTGTGTTGAACGCGGAGGTGTCGTCCATTCGGCGCTAGGATCATCGGTGATTTGGATCACGACGAGTACGACTCCATCAACCCCGTTCTCTTGAACACTTCCGCTCGCGATCTAGAAGGGTATGTAGATGCACTCCTCTCCCTCTCGTTGCTAGATGACTCCATAGATTGATCTTGGTGATGCGTAGAAAATTTTAAATTTATGCTACGATCCCCAACAGTGGCATCATGAGCTAGGTCTATGCGTAGTTTCTATGCACGAGTAGAACACAAGTTGTTGTGGGCGTCGATTTTGTCGATTTAATTGCCGTTACTAGTCTTATCTTGATTCGGCGGCATCGTGGGATGAAGTTGCCCGGACCGACCTTACACGTACGCTTACATGAGACTGGTTCCACCGACTGACATGCACTAGTTGCATAAGGTGGCTAGCGGGTGTTTGTCTCTCCCACTTTGGTCGGATCGGATTCGATGAAAAGGGTCCTTATGAAGGATAAATAGAAATTGGCATATCACGTTGTGGTTTTGGCGTAGGTAAGAAACGTTCTTGCTAGAAACCTATAGCAGCCACGTAAAAACTTGCAACAACAATTAGAGGACGTCTAACTTGTTTTTGCAGCATATGCCGTGTGATGTGATATGGCCAAAAGGATGTGATGAATGATATATGTGATGTATGAGATTGATCATGTTCTTGTAATAGGAATCACGACTTGCATGTCGATGAGTATGACAACCGGCAGGAGCCATAGGAGTTGTCTTAATTTATTTATGACCTGCGTGTCAACATAAACGTCATGTAATTACTTTACTTTATTGCTAACCGTTAGCCATAGTAGTAGAAGTAATAGTTGGCGAGACAACTTCATGAAGACACGATGATGGAGATCATGATGATGGAGGTCATGGTGTCATGCCGGTGATGATGATGATCATGGCGCCGCGAAGATGGAGATCAAAAGGAGCAGAATGATATTGGCCATATCATGTCGCTATTTGATTGCATGTGATGTTTATCATGTTTTACATCTTATTTGCTTAGAACGACGGTAGCACAAATAAGATGATCCCTCGCAATAATTTTAAGAAAGTGTTCCCCCTAACTGTGCACCGTTGCTAAGGTCCGTTGTTCCGAAGCACCACGTGATGATCGGGTGTGACAGGTTCTAACATTCGCATACAACGGGTGTAAGCCAGATTTACACACGCAATACACTTAGGTTGACTTGACGAGCCTAGCATGTACAGACATGGCCTCGGAACACAGAAGACCGAAAGGTCGAACATGAGTCGTAATGTTCGTCGATGATGACTAGTCCGTCTCACGTGATGATCGGACACGGCCTAGTTGATTCGGATCATGTATCACTTTGATGACTAGAGGAATGTCTATCTGAGTGGGAGTTCATTAAATAATTTGATTAGATGAACTTAATTATCATGAACATAGTCTAAAAGTCTTTGCAATATGTCTTGTAGGTAAAATGGTCCACGCTAATGTTGCCCTCAACTTCAACGCGTTCCTAGAGAAAATCAAGTTGAAAGATGATGGCAGCAACTACACGGACTGGGTCCGTAACCTGAGGATTAACCTCATAGCTGCCAGGAAAGCATATGTCCTTGATGCACCGCTAGGTGAAGCACCTGTTTTCCTAGCAGAGCAAGACGTTATGAATGCTTGGCAGACGCGTAGTGATGATTACTCCCTGGTTCAGTGCGGCATGCTTTACAGCTTAGAACCAGGGCTCCAAAAGCGTTTTGAGCAACACGGAGCATATGAGATGTTCGAAGAGCTGAAAATGGTTTTCCAAGCTCATGCCCGGGTCGAGAGATATGAAGTCTTCGACAAGTTCTACAGTTGTAAGATGGAGGAGAATAGTTCCGTCAGCGAGCACATACTCAAAATGTCTGGGTTGCACAACCGCTTGTCTCAGCTGGGAGTCAATCTCCCCGATGATGCGGTCGTTGACAGAATCCTTCAGTCGCTCCCACCTAGCTACAAGAGCTTTGTGATGAACTTCAATATGCAGGGGACGGAAAAGACCATTCCTGAGGTATATTCAATGCTGAAATCGGCGGAGGTGGAAATCAAATAGGAACATCAAGTGTTGATGGTGAATAAAACCACTAAGTTCAAGAAAGACAAGGGTAAAAAGAACTTCAAGAAGGACGGCAAGGGAGTTGCCGCGCCCGGTAAGCAAGCTGCCGGGAAGAAGCCAAAGAATGGACCCAAGCCTGAGACTGAGTGCTTTTATTGCAAGGGAAACGGTCACTGAAAGCGGAACTGCCCCAGGTACTTAGCGGATAAGAAGGCCGGCAATGCCAAAGGTATATGTTATATAGATGTTATTGATGTGTACCTAACTAGCGCTTATAGTAGCTCCTGGGTATTTAATACCGGTGCAGTTGCTCATATTTGTAACTCAAAACAGGAACTACGGAATAAACGGAGACTGGCGAAGGACGAGGTGACGATGCGCGTCGGGAATGGTTCCAAGGTCGATGTGATCGCCGTCGGCACGCTACCTCTACATTTACCTACGGGATTAGTTTTAAACCTCAATAATTGTTATTTAGTACCAGCTTTGAGCATGAACATTGTATCTGGATCTCGTTTAATGCGAGATGGCTACTCATTTAAATCTGAGAATAATGGTTGTTCTATTTATAAGAGAGACATGTTTTATGGTCATGCCCCGCTGGTCAATGGTTTATTCTTATTTAATCTCGAACGTGATGTTACACATATTCATAGTGTGAATGCCAAAAGATGTAAGGTTGATAATGATAGTCCCACTACTCCCACATACTTGTGGCACTGCCGCCTTGGTCACATTGGTGTCAAACACATGAAGAAACTCCATGCAAATGGACTTTTGGAGTCTCTTGATTATGAATCATTTGGCACGTGCGAACCATGCCTGGGCAAAATGAAGAAGACTCCGTTCTCCGGAACAATGGAGCGAGCAACCAACTTATTGGAAATCATACATACTGATGTGCGCGGTCCAATGAGTGTTGAGGCTCGCGGTGGCTATTGTTATGTTCTCACCCTCACTGATGACTTGAGTAGATATGGGTATGTCTACTTAATGAAACACAAGTCTGAGACCTTTGAAAAGTTCAAGAAATTTTAGAGTGAGGTTGAGAATCAACGTGACAGGAAAATCAAGTTCTTACGATCAGATCATGGGGGGGGGATATTTGAGTCACGAATTTGGCATGCACTTAAGGAAATGTGGAATAGTTTCACAACTCACGCCGCCTGGAACACCTCAGCGTAATGGTGTGTCCGAATGTCGTAATCGCACCCTATTGGATATGGTGCGATCTATGATGTCTCTTACCGATCTACCGCTATCATTTTGGGGTTATGCTATAGAGACTGCCGCATTCACTTTAAATAGGGCTCCGTCGCAATCCGTTGAGACGACACCGTATGAATTATGGTTTGGTAAGAAACCTAAGCTGTCATTTCTGAAAATTTGGGGATGCGATGCTTATGTCAAGAAACTTCAACCTGAAAAGCTCGAACCCAAATCGGAAAAATGCGTCTTCATAGGATACCCTAAAGAAACTGTTGGGTATACCTTCTACCTCAGATCCGAAGGCAAGATCTTTGTTGCCAAGAATGGATCCTTTCTAGAGAAAGAGTTTCTCTCAAAAGAAGTAAGTGGGAGGAAAGTAGAACTTGATGAAGTGTTGCCTCTTGAACCGGAGAGTGGCGCAGCTCAAGAAAATGTTTCTGAGGTGCCTGCACCGACTAGAGAGGAAGTTAATGATGATGATCATGAAACTTCAGATCAAGTTGCTACTGAACTTCGTAGGTCCACAAGGACACGTTCCGCACCAGAGTGGTACAGCAACCCTGTCCTGGAAATCATGTTGTTAGACAATGGTGAACCTTCAAACTATGAAGAAGCGATGGCGGGCCCAGATTTCGACAAATGGCTGGAAGCCATGAAATCTGAGATAGGATCCATGTATGAAAACGAAGTGTGGACTTTGACTGACTTGCCCGATGATCGGCGAGCCATAGAAAATAAATGGATCTTTAAGAAGAAGACAGTTGCGGATGGTAATGTGACCATCTATAAGGCTCGGCTTGTCGCTAAGGGTTATCGACAAGTTCAAGGGGTTGACTACGATGAGACTTTATCACCCGTAGCGAAGCTGAAGTCCGTCTGAATCGTGTTAGCAATTGCCGCATTCTATGATTATGAGATATGGCAAATGGACGTCAAAACGGCATTCCTTAATGGTTTCCTTAAGGAAGAATTGTATATGATGTAGCCGGATGGTTTTGTCGATCCTAAGAATGCTGACAAGGTGTGCAAGCTCCAACGCTCAATCTATGGGCTGGTGCAAGCATCTCGGAGTTGGAACATTTGATTTGATGAGATGATCAAAGCGTTTGGGTTTACGCAGACTTATGGAGAAGCCTGTGTTTACAAGAAAGTGAGTGGGAGCTCTGTAGCATTTCTCATATTATATGTGGATGACATACTATTGATGGGAAATGATATAGAATTCTTGGAAAGCATAAAGGCCTACTTGAACAAGTGTTTTTCAATGAACGGCCTTGGAGAAGATGCTTATATATTAGGCATAAAGATCTATAGAGATAGATCGAGACGCCTCATTGGTCTTTCACAAAGTACGTACCTTGACAAGATATTGAAGAAGTTCAATATGGATTAGTCCAAGAAGGGGTTCTTGCCTGTATTGCAAGGTATGAGATTGAGCACGGCTCAATGCCCGACCACGGCAGAAGATAGAGAAAAGATGAGTGTCGTCCCCTATGCCTCGGCCATAGGGTCTATTATGTATGTCATGCTATGTACCAGACCTGATGTAAACCTTGCCGTAAGTTTGGAAGGAAGGTACCAAAGTAATCCCGGCATGGAACACTGGACAGCGGTCAAGAATATCCTGAAGTACCTGAAAAGGACTAAGGATATGTTTCTCGTTTATGGAGGTGACGAAGAGCTCGTCGTAAAGGGTTACGTCGATGCTATCTTCGACACAGATCTAGATGACTCTAAGTCACAAACCGGATACATGTATATTTTGAATGGTGGGGCAGTCAGCTGGTGTAGTTGCAAGCAAAGCATCATGGCGGGATCTACATGTGAAGCGGAGTATATGGCAGCCTCGGAGGCAGCACAAGAAGTAATCTGGGTGAAGGAGTTCATTACCGACCTAGGAGTTATTCCCAATGCGTCGGGCCCGATGACTCTCTTCTGTGACAACACTGGAGCTATTGCCCTTGCCAAGGAGCCCAGGTTTCACAAGAAGACCAGGCATATCAAGCGTCGCTTCAACTCCATTCGTGAAAATGTTCAAAATGGAGACATAGATATTTGTAAAGTGCATACGGACCTGAATGTCGCAGATCCGTTGACTAAACCTCTTCCTCGAGCAAAACATGATCAACACCAGAACTCTATGGGTGTTCGATTCATCACAATGTAACTAGATTATTGATTCTAGTGCAAGTGGGAGACTGTTGGAAATATGCCCTAGAGGCAATAATAAAATGGTTATTATTATATTTCCTTATTCATGATAATTGTCTACTGTTCATGCTATAATTGTGTTATCCGACAATCGTAATACATGTGTGAATACATAGACCACAACATGTCCCTAGTAAGCCTCTAGTTGACTAGCTCGTTAATCAATAGATGGTTACGGTTTCCTGACCATGGACATTGGATGTCATTGATAACGGGATCACATCATTAGGAGAATGATGTGATGGACAAGACCCAATCCTAAGCATAGCGCGAGATCGTGTAGTTCGTCTGCTAAAGCTTTTCCAATGTCAAGTATCTTTTCCTTAGACCATGAGATTGTGCAACTCCCGGATACTGTAGGAATACTTTGGGTGTGCCAAACATCACAACGTAACTAGGTGACTATAAACGTGCATTACGGGTATCTCCGAAAGTGTCTGTTCAGTTGGCACGAATCGAGACTGGGATTTGTCACTCCGTATGATGGAGAGGTATCTCTGGGCCCACTCGGTAAGACATCATCGTAATGAGCTCAATGTGACTAAGGGTTGGTCATGGGATGATGTGTTACGGAACGAGTAAAGTGACTTGCCGGTAACGAGATTGAACGAGGTATTGGGATACCGATGATTGAATCTCGGGCAAGTAACGTACCGATTGACAAAGGGAATTGTATACGGGATTGTTTGAATCCTCGACATCGTGGTTCATCCGATGATATCATCATGGAACATGTGGGAGCCAACATGGGTATCCAGATCCCGCTTTGGTTATTGGCCGGAGAGTTGTCTCGGTCATGTCTGCATGGTTCCCGAACCCGTAGGGTCTACACACTTAAGGTTCGATGACGCTAGGGTTATTAGGAAGACTTGTATGTGATTACCGAATGTTGTTCGGAGTCCCGGATGATATCCCGGACGTCACGAGGAGTTCCGGAATGGTCCGGAGGTGAAGATTTATATGTGGAAAGTTGTCATACGGTCACCGGAAAGGTTCGGGGGCATATCGATATTATACCGGGGCCACCGGAGGGGTTCCGGGGTGTAACGCCCCGAGACCGATGTGCCAGGTGTCGTGCAGTTATTCGATGTTGTTGCGTTGTCATGTGCTTGCGTGTTGCATCATGTCGCGTCATCATGTGCATTGCATCATGTCATCATGTCATAATCTTTTGCATCTCAACTAAATAATTCGTATGGATCTTCGATCCATTTAATTCGAGGGAAGGATGACTTCTCTTTATAATATATCCTCCCGATATTAGTGGAGCTACTATAATAAATATTCCATTCTTTTGGAATTAACCGGAACACACTTGCAAAATCCCAACGCCTTTTATTATTTCTTCTCTTGGCCTCTAACTTTGTCACATGTCATTTCTTCATTTTTCCGGAGCCCCACCTAAATTCTCAACATTTTTGGACTCTTCTAATCCTAGTCCTTGTGCAAACCTTTTTAATTAAATTCAAATGACTTTGAATTTAATTCTTGCAATCTTGCCCACTTCATTTTCTCGGAACAAGTGCATTTTGTGAGTCCGGGAAAATTATTCGCGTGTCCACCTTCTTCCCCTAACCTCCTCTTTCTTTTCTTTCTCTTTAATCGTTTTTCTGCAAAGAAAATAAGAGAAGGGAGGAGAGAGCAGCCCAGCAGGCCTCCAGCCGGCCCATCCCTGCGGCCTCCTAGGCCCAGCCGCAGCCAGGCCTACCTACCTTGGGCCAAGGCCCATCTCCCTTACCCCTCCAAACCCTAAGCCGCACCTAGCACCCCTGGCCCGATCCCCTCCTCCCTCGTTTTCTTTCCCAAGCGTCGCCAGGGAGGCGCCCCAGCGCTCGATCCCATCTCTCTCCCTAGCCCGGTCCCTCACTCTCCTTGATCTCTCTCTCTCGCGCGCGCCACGACCCTCTAGCCGATCCCCATCGCAGCCTCTCCCCCGCGAGCTCCCTCTCTCCCTTTCCTCCCGTCACCGTCTTCGAGGGGAGGGAGCTCCCTGCTGTCGCTCCGGCCGGCGGAGTCCAAGCCGTCGAGGAGCCAAGCCGCCTCCTGCCTCGACCTCGCGTCTCCAGGCCGCCGTCCCGCACTCTACATCTTCCGGCCTCCATGCTCCCTCGCGCGGACCCTGACCACCCTCAAGGCCGAGCTCCGCCGCCCTCGTGTGCCTCTGCTGCGCCGGTCTGCAAGTCCGCCGCCGAGCTCCACCAGGCCCCGCAGGCGACCTCGACCTTCAGGCCGTCTCCGCGCCTCCGCCGAGCCTCCTCTGGTCGCGCAGCAGCGTCCCACTTCCGTCACCGTGTGCTGAACGCCGAGTTCACCTTCCTCAACGTCACCACGCCATGGCCGATTTTGTTGCTTCACTGTTGGGCACGAGTTGCCTTGCTGCTGCCGCGAGAGCCCCTTGTCGTGCTTTATTTTGGGTCGGCCAGTACAAGAACAGCAAGTACCATCGCCAAGTTCCCCTCCGAACATGTACGAATATGCCCGGTGATGCGACAAGTACCCCTACGAACCGTGTACGACTACCATCGCCGAGGCCGCAAGTACCACGACCACCCCGAAAGGATTCGGACTCATCAAGTACCTCTCCGAAACGAACGTGAACGACTACCATCGCGAGAACGACTACTTCCCCTACTTCCCTCGACGACCCCGTGAACAACTACTTCCCCGTCGACACGTGTACCCCTACCGCCGAACTCGACCCGTTTCGATGATGCTCGCTTCAAAGGTATAACCGCCAGAACGATGCCCGTGAATGAATGCATGTTGTATGAGATGCACCCTTGTTCGATAACGTCGCCCCTCTTTTGCCTTGCCACCGTCATGTGGGAACCCGGTATCCGGGATCGCCCCACCTTCTATCGCGTGTCATGCTCCCGTCACTTTTCCTTTTTGCGCCGGTATCTCCGCGAGTTACCGGAACCGATATGTTGCCGTGGCATCATTTTCGGATTCGTTGCCGTGGCACCCCCTTTTTCCTTCCACCACGGTGACAATGCTTCATAATGCTCTTATCAACATTTTGCATAAAATTGCTTTAAACTTGTTCATGTCATCCGCATCATGATAACAACAATTAAAATTGTTTAAATTGATGTTTGGTTAAATTTGCTTAAATGCCATGTTAAAAATGATTTAATTCATAACTTAATAACCGTAACTCCGATTTTAATAATCTTTATATGTAAATGGGGTAGAATTATGCCTAGTTTATCGTGGTGACCTTTATTTGCATGTTAAATAACTCTAAAATTGTGTTTAGGACAGATCTGGACCAAACCTAATATGTGCACATGAGGATTTTCCGGAATTGTTGTTCGTTGCTTCCGGCCTCATTTAAACTTGCCTAGATTAGGTAGTTTTCTTTTGCTTCACCTCTTGCCATGTTAAATCAACATTTAATATTGTTGGGGTACATAACGAGAGAGAACTAAATAATTGATGTGGTGTTTCGTCAATATGCAACTCGTTGCATATTGAGCTCCACTTAATGTGTAGGATTGTTTGTGCATTTTGCCATGCCATGCCTCTTTAAACCGGACATGCATCATACTTGTTTGTGCATCATGCCATGTTGATGTGTTGGTTGTTTACTATGTTGTGTGCTTCTTTTCCGGTGATTGCTTCTTCGGGTTGGTTCCGGTAACGTCGTGTTGTGAGGATCCGTTCGTCTACGCCCGTTTGTCTTCTTCATGGACTCGTTCTTCTTCCTTGCGGGATTTCAGGCAAGATGATCATACCCTCGAAATCACTACTATCTTTGCTATGCTAGTTTGCTCGCTCTTTTGCTATGCCATTGCTACGATGCCTACCACTTGCTTGTCAGCCTCCCAAATTGCCATGTTCAGCCTCTAACCCACCAATGTCCTAGCAACCGTTGATTGGCTATGTTACCGCTTTGCTCAGCCCCTCTTATAGCGTTGGTAGTTGCAGGTGAAGATTGAAGTTTGTTCCTTGTTGGAACATGGAGATGTTGTTCCTTGTTGGAACATTTATTTACTTGTTGGGATATCACAATATATCTTATTTAATTAATGCATCTATATACTTGGTAAAGGGTGGAAGGCTCGGCCTTATGCCTGGTGTTTTGTTCCACTCTTACCGCCCTAGTTTCCGTCATATCGGTGTTATGTTCCCGGATTTTGCGTCCCTTACGCGGTTGGGTATATGGGAACCCCTTGGCAGTTCGCTTTGAATAAAACTCCTCCAGCAAGGCCCAACCTTGGTTTTACCATTCGCCACCTAGCCTTTTTTTCCCTTGGGTTAGGCCAGCCCAAGGGTCATCTTTATTTTAAACCCCCCCCCCCCGGGCCAGTGCTTGTCTAAGTGTTGGTCTGAAATGGGCAGCCTGCGGGGCGGGGCCACCTCGGGGAAACTTGAGGGCTGGTTTTACTCGTAGCTTGACCTATCCGGTGTTGCCCTGAGAACGAGATATGTGCAGCTCCCATCAGGATGTCGGCGCATCGGGCGGCTTTGCTGGACTTGTTTTACCATTGTCGAGGATGTCTTGGAGTACCGGGATACCGAGTCTGATCGGAATGTCTCGGGAGGAGGTCTATTCCTTCGTTGACCGTGAGAGCTTGTCATGGGCTGAGTTGGGACACCCCTGCAGGGATTTGAACTTTCGAAAGCCGTGCCCGCGGTTATGGGCAGATGGGAATTTGTTAACGTCCGGTGGTAGAAAACCTAAAGTTGACCTTAATTAAAATGAATCAACCGCGTGTGTAACAGTGATGGTCTCTTTCCGGCGGAGTCCGGGAAGTGAACACGGTTGTTGGAGTTATGCTTGACGTAGGCAGTCCAGGATCACTTCTTGATCCTATTTTTATCGACCGTGCCTTGCCTTCTCTTCTCGCTCTCATTTGTGTATGTTAGCCACCATATATGCTAGTCGCTTGCTGCAGCTCCACCTCATACCTTTACCTTACCCATAAGCTTAAATAGTCTTGATCGCGAGGGTGCGAGATTGCTGAGTCCCTGTGGCTCACAGATACTTCCAAAACCAGCTTGCAGGTGCCGATGAGTTCGTGCAGATGACGCAACCCAGCTCAGGAGGAGCTCGTTGAAGACCTTGTTCATTTGTGTTGTTTCGTTCTAGTTGATCAGTAGTGGAGCCCAGTTGGGGTCGATCGGAGACCTTTGTCGCATTTGGGGTTCTTCTTTTATTTTGGCTCCGTAGTCGGGCCCTGAGTGTATTTGATTGATGTAATGCTTTATTCATGTAATTGTGTGAAGTGGCGATTGTAAGCCATCTATGTACCCTTTTCCCTTATTATATTACATGGGTTGTGTGAAGATTACCTCACTTGCGACATTGCCTTCAATGCGATTATGCCTCTAAGTCGTGCCTCGACACGTGGGAGATATAGTCGCATCGAGGGTGTTACACGGGGGTCCACCGGGAGGGGCCACCTCTCCCGGAGGGCCTTATGGGCTGTAAGGGGAAGGGAACCAGACCCAAGTGGGCTGGGGTGCCAACCCACCAAGGGCCCATGCGCCTAGGGTTGGGGGGAACCCTAAAGGGGGCACCCCCCCCTTGGCTTGGGGGGCAAGCCCCCTCCCCCTTGGCTGCCACCCCCCCCCCCTCTAGATCTCATCTAGAGGGGGCCGGCCCCTTCCCCCTTCCCCTATAAATAGAGGGGCAAGGGGAGGGCTGCACACCACATCAAAGACGCAGCCCCTCCCCTCCCCAACACCTCTCCTCCTTCGTTAAGAGCTTGGCGAAGCCCTGCCGGAGTACTGCTGCTCCACCATCACCACCACGCGCGTCGTGCTGCTGTTGGAGCTCTCTTCCTCAACCTCTCCCTCCTCCGAAGCTGGATCAAGGCGCGGGAGACGTCTCTGCTCCGTACGTGTGTTGAACGCGGAGGTGCCGTCCGTTCGGCGCTAGGATCATCAGTGATTTGGATCACGACGAGTACGACTCCATCAACCCCGTTCTCTTGAACGCTTCCGCTCGCGATCTACAAGGGTATGTAGATGCACGCCTCTCCCTCTCGTTGCTAGATGAGTCCATAAATTGATCTTGGTGATGCGTAGAAAATTTTAAATTTATGCTACGATCCCCAACAGTGTTTTTGTAATATATATTTTTGATTATTTTAAAGCATAAAGAAAAGTAAAAAATATATATATAAACAAAAAAGAAACATAAAAAGGAGAAAAAAGAGGCATCCGGTGCGCATGGGCCGGCCCATCTCGCTCCCACCTTCAGCGGCTCACCGCCACCACGTGTCGCGCTCTGGGCGCTCCCTTCGAATTGTTTTTATTTTGTTATTTTTTCGCATGCGTTTCCGGCTTTTTGCACTTTTTTTACCTTTTTGGGCTTTTCGGTTTTCACCGGTCTATCTTAGCTTTTGGACAAATAAATCCACAAAAAAATGTAAGCGAAAAATGTGTTTTCTTTTTTTACGCGAGGGGCACGACTGTGGCTCTCGGAAACGGGAAGAAACGCATTTTTTTTGCTTCTTCGATCCTCTCAGAAACGAAAAAAATGTATTTCTTTTCCTTTCGTGAGCAGAAATAGAAAAAAACGCGTTTTATTTATTTTATTTTTCTTCCACGAGGGGTTCGGTTGTTTGGAAAAAAAATCGTTAAAACCTATAAACATGGGGTCTACTTTTAAAATCTCGATGCGAGGAATCCAACGGTGAAAACGGTTTGAGATTTGGATGGACGATTTAAGAGATAAAACATTTTGTATAAACGGTTATAAGAAAAAGGGCAAAACTCTCTGGTTGCGACAAGTGGGGCGCTGCACTTATCGCAACCTGTGAGTCACCTTTGCAAAGGTGTGAGTGACCTCGCAAGTAGTTTTTTTAGGATACCTCGCAAGTACTCCCTCCTTTGCGGTTTAGGCTGGTCATAGTGGGAGTAACATAGATGCCACCTAAACAAAAATGGTGAGGTGGCAAGTAGTTAATGAGGAGAGAGGTAAATAAATTAACATAATATGTTACCATCACATAACGTTTTCCAATGCAAAATGAGTCTACAAAGTAATAAATAAAGGCATCTATGTTACCACATATATGGCACTACCCACTATGAAGATAGTAACATAGACTAGTAACATATGCACGTTACTAGTCTATGTTACTCTCCACTATGACCAGACTTATAGGGCTCAATTCAAAAATCTCATCAACCAAGGTAGATGGTGAGTGGTAGAATATTTTTTATAATTTACAAAAACACCCAATTAATGCTCTTGTTTTCTTAAAAAATTATGTCTACCAATGTATTAATTGCAATGCATGCATGCATAAAGTACATGCATTGGTCAATTTGTTTTAATACTTGCATGCAATGATTTAATGCAACTTGGAATCTGAACTTGTGATCACTACTAGGAAAAACCCTAGTAGTAGCGCTTGTTTTATAGCTAGTAGTAGCGCTGATACCAGCACTACCACTAAGGCGCTACAGCTAACTAGTAGCAGTAGCGCTGGAATGGGAGCGCTACTTCTATACCTAGTTAGCAGTAGCGCTTCCCTTTGGACAGTAAGTAGCAGTAGCGCTTGTTCTAAAAAGTGTTGCTGCTAACTTTTCCTGTATTTTTTAAAATACAGCTTATTTTCGTTGTGTGGTTTTATATACAGTACTTTCATCATATGATTTTATGACCATGATTACCTATTATATATAACAGTGGGTGAAATGAACGTGGAGTAGATTCAAGTGGAGGCAACATGTGGTGCATGTCGAAAGTACTACTCTAATCCAAACTTGATCTAGTTTGGATTAGTAGTACTTTCGATGTGCCCCACATGTTGGCTCCACTTGAATCTAATCCATGTTCATTTCACCTACTGATATATATAATAACTCATCATGCTCATATAACAACTTAGCATCATGCATCATCGATCATAATAATAAATAACTCATCATTGGTATCATAATAACAAGTCATGCTCATCATCATCGATCATACAACTTCTACTTGATACCACATCATCATCATAGTCATCTAACCAATCCTACTTAGTTATTCTTAGCACATGATCATGAGTATTATTAACTAGGACCTACTACCTTCTCTTAGATAAAATAGCATAAAACAAGATAGGCCCTGACTCTCCATTACGGAGAATGGAGATTATCCTGTCTTCAATTCTTGCCTTTCGCACAATGTTGCTTCCAAGTACCTCCTTACGAGTGTCCATACATTTTTTTCATTCTTTGATTTTCATGTCTTCACTTCTTTTAGAAATCTAATATGGACATGTGTGACTTGTAGGATGACCTGGTTGTATGTTCAAAACATCAAGGCAACCATTCTGATACATCAGATGAGGCACACAATCCGACGGGGTTTTCTGTTGAAAAACATAGTAATAACTTCGTAGTTACAATGTACTTAAGTTTTAAAAGAATTTATGCAAAGGATGCACGGATGTCGTAATAATAAAAAAGCTTACCATGGCATCTCCATGGATGTCACCGTGGTTCAACACGTGCACTAGTGGCACGTATTCACCATAATGTGGAGGAGTTTGATAATAGTTATTGTAATTCTCAAGATCAGTACAAAATGCAATCAGATGATTTTTCTACTGATAACTTAACTCAGAGCCATCGGTGTAATAGGTTATGTCTATCATCTTCCGCACATTGTTTGAAGAATGAAAATAAGCTGTCAACTATTTTGAAATGAATAATATAAATTAGTTAATAACTATGTTTGAGAAACTCACATAGCGATAGAATTGGAAGCGTATCAACAAGGACCCAAATGTCCATATTGTTTTGGTCGATGTTAGGATCACCAAGATCCATGGTGACAAGCATACCCTCATAAAAATCATACGTCTTGCAAAGTGCTTTCCAATTTTTGCAACCAAAATGGGTTACGCTCTTAGAATTATGCAGATTTACTTCAAAATCCATATCATGATGGGTCCTTAGGTGAATTTTCTTTGTTTCAAAATTTTCATGGTCTTCAAAATCCATCCTCTCCAAGACATAGCGTCTTGCATGGCATGGGATAAGCTACTCGAATTGTAAAAGATGAAAATTACACGTTGAAATAGTTGAAGTCATGCTTAATTACGAAAAAACACTTTTCGTCGTTGCGTACTATTTAAACATCGAAGGTCTCCTGGAGCTTAATGCTGAAGCGCCGATCTTCGTCCAGGTGAGGCCTATCGCACAGACCTCAGTCGTCGTTGCACCAGCACTCCCCCGGGATACTTTTGTCGTCCGATGACAACATTTCCTATGTTTATAATTCAAAGATTAAACTTGTAAAATTCAATATATGTACTATACAAATTAAATTAGATCATTATTATTCATCACGGGTTGACTATCGGTCTGCCGAGTCTATATGGTGGAGACTCTCCCTCACTGATTCCTCTCTGACATTTGCGACCGTCGGTGATGGTCGTTACTCCTCCTCCCCCTAGTGCATAACAAAGGTCTAGCACAAGGAGAATAAGGAGAAACGACCCCCACGATAACAGTCGGGATTCTTAGTCATCTCTTATATATGGTGGATACACTCCATCATTGATTTTTCGACCGTCGGTGATGGTCATTATTCCTCCTTCCCCTAGTGCATAACAAAGGTCTAGCACAAGGAGAAGAAGGAAAAACGACCTCCACGACAACAGTCGGGCTTCTTCGTCCTCTCTCATATATGGTGGATACACTCCCTCACTGATTTTTCGACCTTCGGTGATGGAGCCTCGACAGACTTAAAGTCAACCTGAAATGTCATTTAATTATTTTTCAAGAAAATCCAGGCCACTCGATATTTCCTACATATTCTAGCACAAGTCATGCCAGAATTCACGGAAAAATCCGGCATGACCTTTGCTAAAAAAGGACATATCGAGCGCCTGAAATTTGCCGGAACAGAAATTAATCAACACTCCGGCAAAACATAGGCCACTATAGGAGGTGTAACCTGCAAACATGGCCGACCACTTGGGCAAGCACGTATCCTATTTGAGCAACACAACATATACATGTTTATATCTACATCATATGAGCATTCAAACTTGATGGAGTATTTTTCCAATTTGAGCATTTAATAAGCAAAACCAAATCGTAAAATAAATTAGTATTCAAATTATCATTCATCCAATAAGCAAAACTAAATCATCTCTTTCGTCCGGACATTGTCAAATATTATCACTAATAGATCTCAAATAGTATCATACATATAACATCACTAATACAGCAAAAACCATAGCGAACGACGGGTATCGACGCAGGCCGTGGACACCCAAAGAGAAGGAACCATCACAGGATCACAGCTCCAGTGAGATCCCTGAAGAACCTCCCAGGTACTGGAGAACCTGCCCTCCAACATAACCATGTAGTGACGGACGTGCTTATCCTCCTGGCTAACACGGTGACGTACCACCTCCGGGGGGTCCCCAAGCCTCCGCACCGTCACTGGCCCACGCGACTGCCACCAAAGAAGGTTCGGGTCAACGACGGGCTGGCTCCTCACCAAGCTGTGTCCCTCGGAAGGTACCACCTCCCAGTACCAGCCCGGCGGAGCCCAGTCCCGGACATGCCTCCTCACCAAGCCCAGGCCTCCTTCGCCGAGTCGACGACGAGGATGCGAGATAGGCATCATCGATATCGATGTGGGAATAATTGCTTTAACTAAAAAAATAACAACAAATGTGACACTAAAACACCTAAATTCTATTAACTACACCTAATTAAAAACCTACATTTTGAACATGATTCGATCATAACTAGGGTTCATACTACATTATTCTAAGATTAAACACCTAAAATACCTAAATTAAATTAACAACATGGGGTGGCTGCTCTCACCTCGATCGAGGTCGAAGGGGGTCGGTGATGGGGACGACGACGGGGATGATGCATGGGCTCCTTGATTTCTGCAAAAACAAAATATAAACAAAAACATTATTATCGTCATCTTAGGACTTAGTGAAACTCCATAAGCTACATTTAATTATTCTATTCAAATTTACTTATATTTTCCTATTCTATTCAAATTTACTTATTCAAATTTTCTAAAAAATTTCCTATTCTATTCAAAAGACCTACATTTACTTATTTTTTTCAATTTAATATTTTATTCTATTCAAATTTACTTATTCAAAATTTCTAAAATTTTCCTATTCTATTCAAGACCTACGTTTACTTATTTTTTTTTCAATTTCATATTTTATTCTATTCAAATTTACTTACTCAAAATTTCTAAAAATTTCCTATTCTATTCAAAAGACCCACATTTACTTATTCTTTTAAAATTACTTATTTAAATTTTCTAAAAACAAAATATACTAAAAATCTACATTTACTAAAAACAAAAACCTAAATTTAACAAAAACTAAAACCTATTTACAAAAAGGGGGAGGAGGAGGTGGGAGGAGGCCAGGAGGAGGAGGAAGGAGGAGGAGGGAGGAGGAGGAGAGAGCGTGAGGGGAGGAGGAGAGAGGAGGGAGGAGGGAGGAGGAGGGGCGCCGAAGAGGGAGGAGGAGGAGGGGGCTGCCGACGGAGAGGGAGGAGGAGGAGGAGGGGCCGCCGGAGAGGGAGGAGGGGGCTGCCGACGGAGAGGGGGGAGGAGGAGGGGCCGCCGGAGAGAGAGGAGGAGGAGGGGGGCGCCAGCGGAGAGGGAGAAGGAGGAGGGGGCCACCGGCGCCGGAGAGGGAGGAGGAGGAGGGAGGGATCGACCTTGGGGTGGAGGAGGAGGACGGCGATGGTGGCGGAGACGGCGACGTTGGCGACAGAGGTGATGAGAGAGTGTGAGGAGGAGAGTGAGAGGACGCGCGTGGGCCGGTTTGTATAAGGGTTCTTAGTGGTAGCGCTTGTCCGTAAAAAGCGCTACTACTAAAGTTTATAGCAGTAACGCTCTCTGTGGAAACGCGCTACTGCTAAAATCAATAGCAGTAGCGCTCTCTGTAAAAACGCGCTACTGCTAACGCTAAGCATGTAAAAAAATTCAAAAATACAATGGTCATCAATGATCTTTTTTGTAGAATCTAAATTGTCAATAGGAATCTTCTCTGGTTTAAGAACCGGCGAAGATTCCTATTGCGGGCACAGATCCTACACATAGAGTTCAGTGAAGATCAAGTGGTTGTGATGGTTTGAGAAGCACCATATTTAAGGTGGTAAAAATTCTGTTCGTGGAGCGAGGTGGGACTAAACTTTGGTCTTATTAGGAGGGGACTGAATATATCAGTAGCGTTGGTAAGGGAAAAAGCGTTGTTGCTAAGATCAATAGTAGTAGCGCTTCTACCCATGAGCGCTACCAGTATCCCTAGCATGCCTGGAACGGTCTGTCAGTTTTAGTAGTAGCGCGTTTTCTAGTTCCAGGGCTACTGCTATGCTCATATTAGTAGCGCTTGTAGTTCTCGAGCGCTACTGCTAAGTAGCAGCAGCGCTTACTATTTTACCGTGCTACTACTATGCTACTATGTATAAGCATTTTCCTAGTAATGGATGGGGAACAATCAAATTGAGCCTTATAAAATGGAAAAACTGCTAGAGTAAAACGAGATTGAAAGCGAAAGGACAATCAGTCCTGGGTTTCATTGATTCTCAAGTATATATATATCTGGAAGAGGTGGGAAGAAGAGGTGTCTGTTCAGAGGCATCCCTTCAGAACAGGTGCCTGTTTGCAATAGAAAGAGAGAAGGGACATGACTGTTCGGGGTTGGACACACCCCTTCGCTAATGACTATTCATTAATTAGCATGTGCTAATTAATCTACTAATTAATTCCTAACATTCCCCCTTGTACAACACCGCTCCTTGAATGTTTCATCATTGAAAACTTCTTGTACATAGATCTTCCATCTTGAGAAATCTTTTCGTATAATCTTGAGAGTCTCCTCCAAAAACCTTGTGGGAAAAATATGAGAAGAATAGAGCAGATATGTTGCTAAAACTCCTTTAAACCCAATGGAGAAAATAATAAGGAGAAAAAGTGAAACATATAATAATTATTGTCTCCTTAATAACTCATATGACAAAACCTTTGAGGAAGGAGAAAACTCACTGATGAGTTTGGAGAACAATAAATATGCTTTGTATACTTTCCTTTAAAAACCCTAGTGGGAAAAAATAGAAAGTATTGCATAGGTCACCTCATTAAAATCTTTTATGGGAAACTTTGAGGGAAAGCTCATAAGGGAAAAGAGTGTGATCTGATATATCATTGAAAACTCCTTAAAACCCCAGTGGGAAAAATATAAGGAGAAAATGATATGGCATATCATAATAATTGTCTCTTTTAATTCGATATGAGAAAATCCATAGAGTTTAGAGGACAATAAATATGTCGTGTATACTTTCCTAAAAAACCTGGTGGGGAAAACAAAAAGTATGACATATGATCTCATGTTGATATTACCTCATTAAAAACCTTGATGAGAACCTGTAAAAGTAAACTTATAAAGGGAAAAGGAGTATAATATGATGCTTTGAACATGAGTAATTTAGGAAGATACTCCCCCTAATACTTGCAAATCCTGAAGTCGTCAAATACCAATTCCATGAACATGTTTCTGAAATGTTCAAGTTGGTAGAGACTTCATAGAGAAATTAGTGAGATTGTCATGTGATTTGATTTGCAAGATGAGAAATATAGTGATATTGCTTCCTGTGTAACATGTTTGTATCCAGATAACACAAGCAACATTATCTTTGAGATAATGGTTGGTGGATGTAGCCATGAGGTCTGTTTCGAAGACCTTCATGGGATGGCTACCACACCTAGCTGGAACACAAAGCTTGTCTATGATCTAGCATAGTAGGGATCTGATCAATGGATCCAATGATATTGGTGTCCAGATTTCTCTGAAACTGAAAAACTAGGACAAGATGTTTGATGCCTTGGAGATACCGAAAGATATTCTTGAGCCCCAACCAATTGCGTGTGGTGGGTCCAACGGCACTAGAATATGGAACTTTATGTTCCAATATCGCATTCCCATCAACTCATGGTTTTAATGAATCTTCCTCTACGTCTAGAGAATGAAGCCATACGAGTTATGGATGCATAAGATTTGTCCACAATGAATTTCTCCAATATATTTTGGATATAGACAACATAGCGTACCATAATGTATGAGTGAAGGTGATTGAGGTTTTGCCCAATCCTTCATCTCAAAATCCATCATTAAGATGATCATGTGCTTCGTCATTGCAGGAGTAATCCCTGTGTATGACAGACATGCATGGGTAATCATCATTGTAGGAGTAATCCTTGTGTATAAGGAACTCACTATGTCGGTTGTACCAAAATGTACCAACAACAGTAAGTCATATGGCGACTTATTGGTTTTTTACACGGTGTATGTTGCGTTTTGCATTTTGATTCAGAAGTGAGATTCCATTGAGAACCATCTATATATGTCTGAATCTAGTGATCCACATGGATATGTCATCACTACATCTATCAACTGCATAGATAGATGATTTTTGTACTGCCAATGATATAAGTTATCAAAATGAGATTTCACCTCTGGAGAAGAGTTGGGTATCTGCATGGACCCTTGCTCCATGTTTCACCACCTCATTGTTCTCAATTCTGTTTCCAGAAGAAAACTGGTGTAGGTATTGCTTATGTGAATAGCTTTCCCTTTATTGAGCAAGATTATTTCTACCTAGATTATACCCTTTGCTCGAGTTCAGTCCGAGTGTTGTTCACACTTTTCCATGGCCATGGTCTTTGGACCTGAATCATGTGAAAGGTTTTTTAAATCTAGTTGAGAAATGTGTGTCGACAATTGTAGACTTCCGGTTATATGTTTCTCCAGAATCTATATATCAATATAGAGTTGATGGAAATATCGTTACCCATGGTGACTGTTCGCGATTTCCAATGCGGTTGAGTCGGGTATCCCGATGTCCCGGTCATTATGCGCACTATGACCTGGGTTGGTGGAGGTTTCCCGTCCACTAGGTGTATACTACCCATTAGGTGTCTGCCAACGTGAAGTTGACTTGCATTTACTGATTCAGAGGCCTCGATATCCTTGCTTGCGAGAAGCCGAATCCTGATGTAATATTGCCATACTTCTCCCCATGTTGCTGTGAACGGGGAGTTGAGTGGTTTTGTTGGTACCTCCCCTCTTTCGGGCATATTTTTGCAGGATTGTAGGATTATGTGACACCTTTATTTTCAGTAAATGAATCTGGCATGTTATTTGCAATGTGTTGCAAATCTTCTGAACGCATGGTTCAGATCTTTGAGTACGTGTACTTGAGGCAGAAATGTGTTGAGCATTCCACTAATTTCTTAGCATTCTATATGGTACTTGAAATCTCCCCCTAATGCCTGGAAATGTTCCTCATTGAATCAACATACTGACCTTGAATAACTACCCATATGAGGGGCTTGAGGTATTGACGGTTATACAGTTATTCCTCACATAGATCCCAAATATAAGTTGAGGGGCCAATGATGTGTGTCAGGGTGGTGATATCGGTATGCAACCGAATTACCGCAGATGGGAAATAATTGGTAGATTTTCACGTATCAAAGATAGAGGGGAATAACATTATGCAGTTTGGTCATGAGCGTGTAAAACTGTATGACTCCAACATAAAGTTGGTAAGTTGCAATTATGAGGTTAAGATCATGGAATGAGCTTAATTTTTTGGATAAAGGATTCTACTAAACCAGTTTGAGTCTAGACATATAGGACAAAGTGCCCTAATTTTGATTGTAGTTGATGTTCAGGATAATGAGCCAATGGTTTCATGTGGATAAAGCACACTTGAGACCATCGTATAGATGTGTCTTTTAGAATCATGGAATACCTGAATAGACTAGTCAATGGTTAGGAAGAGCCACTTACTTCAACTTTATGTGGAGTTTGAGTGGTTCGGCGTAGACTTTAAGGTGCGCGAGCCTTAAAATTAGCTTCCCTGCATGTCATATAGTGCACATAAAATCCAAATATTGCTAGAATTTAGTATCATGATAGTCATAAAATAATGGAATTGCTGATAGTTTCTGTTTCAACCCAGTGTCCCGATGACCAAGGCGAGTATGCCAAGTTTGGCATGCAAAAGATATTCTGGAAAACTATCTTGTACGCAACATGTGCTACTGGTTTTGTAGTATCTATAGTGCAATCATGATGATACATAGATAATGTGTTTGCCATATTCGTTGCATATGGTAAAAGAGAAGATATTCCTCTTTGTTGCCATCATAAGTTTCGCTATGGAAACTATTTTGACAGATATCTCTATAGTTTAGTAGGATACGAGTTGACCAGGACACAATAAAGCATCCCTAATTCTGTTTGATTACCCATAGGGATAGTAAATATGATACATGTTGAGCCAACAATTACATTATCGCACTTAGTGATTTTAAAATATCTCCTTTTCTCTCGACGAGAATGGAAACATTTAACTTCCCCGAGTATAGAGTTTGTGGTGCATATGTCCACAAGGCTCATATTATCTTTCATCAGATTGACCCCCGTAGACATCTATATATAGACTTGAAGATTCTCAATATGAAAAATCATGGTCAGATATACGGAATACATAGAAATGTGTTGTACCAAAGTGCTGATACAATATATTGTATAATATATTGTAATATACAATATATGGTGACAACAATACTTATGTTTTTATTAGAACATCAGAAAAAGGACATAAATTGTATTGACCACTCGGGAGATTGAGAGACTAGACGAAGTCTTCAAACATGTTAGTTGAGTCATATTCAACCATCATGTTCTCCATGCTCAAAGGGTCTCGTGACTGCTAGATATTCATGTTGTCGCTAGGTCAAGGAAAAATACCACGCGGACAATTGACTTCCTGTTGCTGCCAAGCTGAAGGTTGAAGTGAGATTCAAACCTTTGCCCTTGAGATTCTTTGCGTCACAGGAATTGATGATACAGAATAACCAGATGTTGAGATCTGGATCGGTATAATGCCTTATGATTTATAAGACAACATATTTCTTTTTCTGTTATCGGTGTGACTCCAACCGGAGGTGAATCCTACGGGTCTTGGATTGCACACATTATCCCACAAGACACAAGAGCGGTCATGATGTCCATGGCCCATGTAGGGCAGTGGTGACCATTGAGGGCGATGCCTCAAATTCTCTAGCCATCAGTTACCAGAGATAATTAATTTACGGTCAGTAAATTAAAGACCATCATGGTTAGTGTTGTAATGAATTTTGCAAAATTAATGAAATTTTCAAGAAGTTGGCTTGAAATCATTAGTGTGAACTTTAAATTATTAAGCATATATAGCAGCATTAGGGTATAGTCCGATGAAATGGATAGATACTCACACTTCAAATGCCTTACTTTATCGCTTAATAAAATGTATGGGAGAGCACTTTGGCAATCATAATATCAAAAATGACAAAATGTAGGCTTGAACAGTAAAGGTAGATAATCTACAATGCAGTTGATCTACACTCTACCACGTGATCACAAAACATCAATATGAAGAAATCACTTAGAATTTTGCATATCAATTCTTACTCGTATTAAGCCAAAAAGCTCAATTAATTTTTATTTGCAAGATATTAAAATTTCAATTGCAAATAATGGATGTAAATAATCTCAACATATAGAATATCATGGAAACATATTACATCATAGTTTATTCTGGAATACAGGGTACTCTATAGATATGCAATACTAATATTGCAAACTTGATGCTCAAGTGAAAAACTTGAAATGTATAAACCTCAAATTAAATGAGTGATCTTGTATCAAATTGCATGATAATTCAGCCAAGTGAATTATCATTTTACAAGAGAAAAATAATCTCAATCGCAGTGAGAATAGTTGTTGTACCAAATAGACATGTTACAGGGATTCCGAGAATAGCAAATAAATTGAACATGTCACGAGTTCCAGAATATAAGTCTGAACTTACCATTTACATAATGTATATGCAGTACAGAAAGTTGATGGCCTCTGATGCAAATTTGCAGTATCAAAAAAGACTTCATATGCAGTAAATAGATAGCCTGAGACCAATCTGGAAATACGTTAGTCTGAGGGCCTAACAGGAAAGGCAGGGATTAGTTGCAGGTATGAAACAGTGCAAGGATTAAAGTGTAAAACACGCGTAGAGATAAAATTCTCGTCTTCCTCGCGTGCGGTCCCTGAATGTGCAGACTTTCCTAACTACCTTCGTTGCATTGCGACGCTCGCGCCGCCGGCTAGCCTTGTGCAACAGGCCATATGATCGCGCCGGAGGAGCGCGCTTGGCACTGTGTGCCGAAGGGCCTCGTGCCGACCGCCGGATGGAGGCCGCCATGGGGGCTAGGACGTCGCCGCTGCGCGAGAAGTGCAACGGGGCGCCGTCATGCCACCGCATCGCGTAGTCGCCGGTAGCGCCGCTGCCGTGGGCTCCACGTGGGGGGCGCGTTGAGAGGCCACAGACGCGGGGGCCGCGTTGAGAGGACCACCGAGATTGGGGCGAGTCCGGCGGCAAGAGCCGCACGCGCATGTCCGCGTCGCCGGTGCGAGGGGCGGTCGCATCGTGTGTTGGGCGTGGAGCGACGCTGCCGTCGAATTAGGCGTTGTTCGATGAGAGATGTTTAAAGAGGTGTTTAAAAAAATAAACCGGATTTTTCTGAAGCACCGGTGCCTATTTCTATAGAAGAAACATTTAGTTAAGCGTTTACCCTGTATAAATAAGTACTGGTGTTTAAGGAAAGCCTGATTTATTTTTCTAAGCATCACCGGTGCCTATTTCTATAGGAAAAACGCTTAGTTAAGCGTCTACTCTGTACAAATAAACACCGGTGTTTAAGGAAAACCTGGTTTATTTTTCTAAGCACCTCTGAGCGTTTCTCCTATAGAAATAGGCACCGGTGCTTCAGAAAAACTCAGTTTATTTTTCTAAGCACCTTCCATTGTACAAGGCCTTAGGAAGTGTTCGGAGTCCCTCCGTGGAGCCAGCGGAGTTGTAGGCTGAAATACTGGAGTTAAAAATTAGGTACTCCGCAACTCCTCTAATTCCACGGATCTGGTGAATATTCGAACAGGGCCTTAGAGGAGAAACGGGGAACGGCACCGTCCGCCGCCATGGACCGATGTGCTCGACCACTGTGTCATTTCCTTCTCGTAGCCTAGAAGCTCTGGTTCGAGCAGTGCTGATAACGGGTTAGAGTAAAACGAGATTGAAAGCGAAAGAACAATCGGTCCTGGTTTTCATTAATTCTCGAGTATAGGTACATTTGGAAGAGGTGGGAAAAAAAGGTGTCTGATTGAAGGCATCCCTTTAGAACAGGTACCTGTGTTGACAATAGAAAAAGAGAAGGGAGATGACCATTCGGGGTTGGACACACCCCTTCATTAATGACTATTCATTATGCAAATTAATCTACTAATTAATTTCTAACAAAAACTAAAATTCTAAACAAACCCTATAAATCAAAAAGAAGGGAGTAGTTTAGAGATTTAGCCAGGTCTCCACCCCATTAGTAGCCCATCAGCGCCCAGTCTCTCTCTCCCCCCGTTCGAGTGGGAAAAGCCCAAACACCGACACGCAGCGGAGAAGGAGGCATCGAGTGGAAGTTTGAGTCTCAGATCGAGGCATTCCTCCACAACATCTGCGCAAACCGCATCATCTCCGCCTCTTCTCTCTGATTCGGCTCTGGCTCTGATCACCGTCGAGGTTTGTTTGTGGGTTAAAATTTACCCACTTCTGCCTAGCATTTCACTCCTGGAGGGAGCAACAATGTGTGCCATCGGTGGGATCCAGTGGCGAATCTTGGGAAAAAACAGAGGGCAGGCTCAAACTAGACGAAGGAATGATTCTAGACAAGTATAGACGGGATTTTGATTGTGTTGGCTTAATGGGCTGCCACTGATTGCCTGGGCAGGGCCAAATACTAGTAGAAAAAAATAAATTGCATCTCCGGAGAGGAGGCTTGAGCCTGTTAAAGCCCCCCAGTAGATTCGCCCCTGGTGGGATTGTATTTGATTGAGAGTGCAAGAACTCACCGCAACTTCTTCCACCGATCGATCCTTGCGCAGGCCCGCCGATCCATCCTCCCTCCGCCTTCTCTTCCTCCCCTGCAGTCTGCAATGCAAACTCGCGACGAATTTCTTCCTACTGATTAGCAAACTCGGAGCAACCATCTGAAGCGGCGCAGGCAATCCGTTCGACGAAATGTCCCCGAGGAAGAAACCCAGAGCCGAGGCCGTCTCCCTCGACGCTTCCGCCGGCCTCGACCGCCTCAGCGCCCTCCCGGACGACCTCCTCCACGCGGTCATGTCGTTCCTCAGGGCGTGGGAGGTGGCCCGCACCTGCGTGCTCTCGCGCCGCTGGCGCGACCTCTGGGCCTCCGCGCCCTGCGTCGACCTCCGGGTCTGCTGCAAGGCCCGGCACCGGCGCCTCCCCACGCGGCTCGCCAGCTTCGCCAACCACTTCCTGCTCCTGCGGGAGGCGTCCGCGCCGCTGGACGCCCTCCGGGTCTTGTCCAGCCCCCCACGCCAAGATGCTCCCACACATGCCCTACAGCCCCCAGTACGACGACGACGGGGAGGACTACTCCTCTGAGGACGTCGAAATGTGGATCCGCGCCGCCATAAACCGCAGGGCTCGCTTCATCCAGCTCAGCCACCATCCAAGGGACGACGACCTCTCCGACCTCGACAACGTGCCCCTCGTCTCCTGCCACCTCAAGCACCTGCATCTGTCGGGCACAATGCTGTACGACAAGACGCTGAGGCAGCTCTCCTCTCAGTGCCCTTCTCTGCAGGTCCTGGAGCTCAAGGACTGCTCCCTGGACGGCCCCCACATATCATCTGCCTCGCTTATCACTTTGACCATGGTCGAGTGCAGGATCATCAGGGACCTCACCGTCGCTGCTCCCAACCTCATATCACTGCGCTGTGTCAATCCATACCACCATGCTCCCTCGTTCGAAGACATGGCTTCCCTGGCCACAGCCACAATCATGCTTAACGACTCTTTCTTGCATGATGAGTTTGAAGAGAGGTACGCAGAGCCCGATCCAGAGGTGTTTGAGTGTGACAGCGACTCAAATGATGACAGCGACGCTGATAGTGACTTGAGTACATGTGATGAATTCTATGGTGACAAAGTTTTAGGTGGCCAAAATGTTATCCGCAGCCTGTCGAACGCTACAAGTTTGGAGCTGATGGCTGATGCCGAAGAGGTATATATACGAATCTGTTGCTGATATCTCTATTTCAGCAATGTTATACTTGTTCAACTAATATAGATTTGTCAGTTATTTTCTTTGCAGAAAAATTATTTACTTAACGAACCCCCCTTTTCTTTACTGGACATCCAATGTGCTATCTGCACATTTTGTGTGTTTTTTGCACTCTAATACCAACAGCTGGTTACATACTCACAATCACAACAAGTGACCTGATGAGTTATGGGAAATAATTTCTAGCTTTATTGTAATAAAATTCTAAGCAAAGCACATAGAATTTGAGTAGTTTGCCGGGAGCATTTTTTTTAATCCCTTTTCTTTTGCAATGTTGTATCCTTGTTAGCATGTCTACAGTCTAACGGCAACATCCTCTTACACAACTTAATCAGAAACAAACATTCACTTACAAATGTCTAATCGCATGTAGGTTCACCGTGTTATTATTCTTTTGTTTGGACCGAAGTACCGAACTGAACAAATTCACTTGTGTTCCGTATGAAGGTGATTCTGAATAGGGAATTGGAGATGTGCCCAGTTTTTAGCAACCTGAAGGTGTTGTCCCTTGGTGAATGGTGTATGGCTGCTGACTTGCATCCATTAGTTTTGTTCCTGCAGCATGCTCCAAATCTCGAGAGGCTTTTTCTTAAACTCAAAACGGTATAAAGATTCTTATACTGCTTATATTTTGAGCTGTGATAAATTAGTTTGGACATTTCATGATATTCACTTTGTTCTGTGACAAGGAACATGAGGAAATAGATGACGATATCAAACCCGAGGGTACATCATTTGCTTGCAAAAACCTTACAATGGTCAATATAAAATGTCCCAAAGATGATGAAAGAGTTCCTGTGTTAGAACAGTTCTTCGTGGCTAATGGCATAGCGATGGAAAAGATATCTGTCAATCACCGACCGACTCACCAACCTTGTGAGTCATGCATTCTTACCATATCTCACTAAAGTCTTACATATTACTACTTGGGCTAAATGATACTAAAGCCACAAAATGTCATTATATTTGCAATGTGAGTCTTACATTCTTACTATTTTGGTTAAATGATAAGGCTACTGTTTAAACCTGTCGTTTGTTTTTCGAGCTTGATCTGAATGTGCACTTATTTGCCCCCTCACATTTCAACCAGGCATTTCCTTGGCCATAAGACGCTGATGGGCTGCCGTGTAGGAGCTGCAGACTTGGCGGTAAGATCTTACATCTGGTTACATATCTTTTCATCTACTGTAAGGCTTACAAGTCTTATATCTGAATAATGGAAATCGTCACTTTGTACTCAACATAGATCTGAGGGACAAGAAACTACCTACATTTCAAAATATTTGGCAGCTTTTTTTGTGCATGTCCTAAAGTTACACTTCACTTTTTACTAACACATCTATAAATATTATGGAAATTTAGTTTTACAATAATGTTTGTAATAAAAAAATCTAACGTTACCACCTAAATACACCCAAACTGAACAACAAGAAGGAAATAATTGATAAAATATAACTGAATTTGACTGTTCAAGGTGAAAAATGCCAGGTATTTTGAAACGCGAAAGTAAAATCTTCCTGCAGCACATTACTGTTATAGGGCTACTTACAATTTATTGTGTACCCTGGAATTTGGAACAATGGAAGGCTATCTTAATGTCAAAATGTTGTCCATGCAGATGATTCTCTCACGCGGCACAGATCATGGTGGAAGAATGGAACAGAGCTGCTGATGCTTCTTTTGAGTAGCTCTGAAGTCGGAACTATGTACTCCTCTATGAGATGAAACCCTTAAAAGTCAAGACTGTTTTTCTCTAGCGTTGTGAGTTAGCATAATTATCATATATGATCAAGGTTGGTTTCGTCCTTAGACAAGTAGTATGGAATGATGTTACCATGGTATTTGCGGAATGTTGATACTAACCATGACATGGAGTAACGCTGTGCGCCCCACGCTAAGAGTAGCCAATTTATGTTCTCTCGTATATGTGGTTCAGCGAAAAATATTATTGGCTGGTTTTGATATTTGATACTCTTGTACGGAATTTTGTAGGTTAATTTGCTTATTAGTCCATGCAATTTTGAAGTACCACGCACTTCAGCTTCTATCTCACTACACATTATAATCCTCCCGGAGTATGCAATAGTGATTCCTAACCATTTATTAGGCTGCACCGCTGCAGAGAAAGGGCATGTTTGGTCCATGGACACGCAAATGTCCAAGGCTCATATTTGTGGGCGAGTAATTCAAACCTAGCAATGACCTAGCGTTAGTATTTGGTTAAACCCTTTTTGCATGAAATGTTTGAAATACATTAAAAGTTAAATAGAAAGCACATTTGGAAATGCCGCACTCAGAGAACATTAGGTAGATGATCCTGTAACAAGTCCTATAAGAGTTGAGTAAATTTGTTTCGGACTGTACGGTGAACACCATATTTAAGCATGTGAAAATGCATGAGTAATCAATACAATAATATATTACACACGCGTAAAAAAAAATTACACACAAGTATGTGCTCGTCGCGCCGGGTGCGGCCACTGTCCATCTGAGTCGCTCTACTGTAACCATATGTGTCATGTGTAGTTGATAAGTCTTATTAATCATGTCCGATGTATGCCATCAAACACTATGCAGCGCATCGCCACCAAACGCCGAAGAGCCCTAATACAAGCAAACAAACAAACTACATAAGAAATATGTTTTTTAGTCTATATTTATCAGCCAGGCAAACTGAGTAACATGCAAAGAAAAAGGCAAGAAACGATGCAGGCAACCAGACACGCCTTAAGAGGAGGAATGGACGAGACATTGAAAATCAGCCAAGGAAAATGGGTTAGCCAATGAAAATGGGAATGGAAAGAGAGAGCTGAGATTTTTCTGGAAAATTAGCGAAAATAGAGAATAATTCTCTCGAAATGAAAAATCTCGCTATATTTTTCTCTATCGGTTGCCTAGAAAAGAAACACCAAGTGGAAAAGGCCTCCATCGGCAGAGAGCGAACCATTCGAACCACCCCCGACCCCGACCCCGACCCCTCCTCCCCACCCTCTCCATCGCCCGCCGCCGCCGCCCGCCATGTGGAAGCGCGCCGCCTCCCTCCTCCTCGCCCGCCGCACGGCCCTCGCCGCGCAGCGCGCCCCGGCGATCTCGGGATCCGCCGCGGGCGCCCTCCGCCGCGCGCCCGCCTTCTTCTCCACCCTCGGTAAGCAGTCGCCCCTCGCCGCCGTTCCCCCGTCCCCGTCCCCGTCCGTCTCCCGGTCCCGATTTGACAGCGGCGGGCCGCGCGTTTTCCGCAGATGCGGGGCAGGCGAGGACGCGGGTGGAGGACGTGATGCCGATCGCCACGGGGCACGAGCGCGAGGAGATCGAGGCCGAGCTCCAGGTCCGCCCGCCCGCCCGCCCGCCCGCCTCCTCCTCCGTCGTGGCCGCCTTAGGCCTCGTCTCTTCTTCTCACGGTTTCCTCCTTCCTTGCCGGTTTATATTCTTGACCCTCGTTGGATTTTGTCTTCAGGGAAAGAAGCGGTTTGACATGGACGCCCCCGTCGGCCCATTCGGCACCAAGGTCAGCGCTTTCCCATTTTCTTGTACCATCTGATGTGGTTATTTGATCTGTGCGCGATTGGATTGTACGTTTCTGCACTGAAATGTTGGTGTGCGGTCCTTAGGCTTGCGGTTATTGCCTTGATGTACTAGTAATAGTCAGAGGCTGCTTTGCTGAACATAAGTTAGGCTTTGGTGAGACCAATGGCACTGCTCTAGCTGTAAGTTTTGGGGGATATGATGGTTGATATTTTGTTTATTGAATTGTGAAGAATTAACATTCATATGCGGAATTGAGTTCTCCATTGGTTCTTTTCGTCGAGGTAGATGTTCCACAGGATTGTAAGGCGAGATGATTATTTTGATATATTCAGTCCAGCTTAGACAACCATGTCTGTGTTTGTATTTTTTTGGATGCTTTTGTTGGTAAAATGAGGCTGTATGCTGCATCCAAATTTGTCTTCTTGCTATGGATTTTAACATTCTTATGACCTTGTCACTGCTTGAACATTTTGTGCACTTGTCATCTTCTGGGTTGTGATAATATCAGACCTTGGCGATTAGCATTTGCTTGGCTAATACTATACCAGCTGTCTTGTCCTTTTAGCATGTTATAAAAATACAATTTAGGGGTTGTTTCAAGGGTTAACTTTCTGAATTTCCAACCGCTAGTTATGACTCTGACGCACCTGTTGAACTTACAATACTTCCAGGCATCTAGAATTTGCTTTTTGATTGGTCTGTTTTCTATTCCTTTTATGCTTATTGGTGGGTTTTTGTTCCTGGTTTGTAATATCATGTTAAGACTTCGTTTCATGGAGATACATTTTGTGTGAAAAATCATGCTTGTTTTATTTGGTGAGGCTGTTCCTTATCAATGCGATCTTAGCTGCTGTGATTTGTGAATTGACATACTCAATGGTTGTAACTCTTATTTTGAAGTTGAATTTATAGTTTCTTATCTTCCAATAAAGTATATTATCCTCATATATCAAGAGTAGATTATTCTCAGTTAGGCCTTGTTCGGTTAATCCTCTCCCCAAGAGGACTGGAGGGGATTGGCAAGGATTGGTTCGTATTTTGACTTATAAGAGGTTTAAATCCCCCTCAAACCCCTTCAATCCACTCGGATTCACACACAACCGAACAAGGCCTTAGGATGGTGAAGTGCTTAGATGTCCCTGTGTATGCTTGTTTGCTGCAATGACCCCTTTCTGTTTTACCACACTGATTTGCCTGGCCTATTTTCTCATAACTTGTCCATTTGAGACAAATCACTTTGCAGGGTGTTTTGTTGGCTCAACTGTACCTTACATATCATTGTCCACTTTAGTTGTTTTTTCTACTCGTCCGGTCTAACTGAACGAATATGTGTCCACATCCTCATTCATAGGAAGATCCAGCTATCATTCAGTCATACTTTGACAAAAGGATTGTTGGTTGCCCTGGCGGTGAAGGAGGTATATTACCTTGCATACATAATTCCGTCTCCACCAAAGGAGGCTGCGAAATTTCAGTCTTCTCCTGCATCTTATCTAGAAATGATCATCAACCCACCATGAATCTAATTAACTCAAATTCCAAATTTCACCATTTTGCTCCTTTTCAGAGGATGAGCATGATGTTGTGTGGTTTTGGTTGAAGAAAGGCGAGCCACATGAATGCCCAGTCTGCACTCAGTATTTCAAGGTATGTTGCTGTCTTCTGTTGACATAATTTGCTTTTCCTTGTGTGAACTTTTTTTGAACAAGATACTAAATCATGTATTGCCTCCATGTTTCTGAACTTTGGAACTAACTTTATTTCTGCAGCTTGAGGTTATTGGGAACGGAGGAAACCCTGATGGACATGACGATGACGATGACCACCATCACCATTAAGATCGAAGAGGGCAGTCTACTGATGAAACAGTGGACCGGTGCCGATTATTTTTGTTGCTGAGATGCTTTGAAGCTGTGAAAAACACCAGCTTTTTTGCGTGCCCATAGAGTTTAATACCCATGCCAACCAGTTTGCTGTTCTCAGTTGTCATGACTGGGAAATCAGAGCAGCAAAGGGCCCTGGAAACATAGTTTTTCTTTTCTTTTTGGAGGATTGCCGCACACGAATAATCCGATTCATTAAACAAACAGTGACGTCCCTTTCATTTTCGACCCGCCTTTCATCTAGTCAATAAGGTTTTAATTGCTTCTTTGCGTGGACGGCTCCAATTTTAGTGGCCACATCAACTGTTTTGCTGGTGGGCAATTTGTTATCTGTGCATCGTTTTCGCTTTGACGATCTGGATCCGTTATTTGTCGTTCTGATGACGATAAACAGAGCTTGAGGAAACTGTCAATCAAGCTCATTTTCTCTGCAACATTTAGTTGTTGGCTGAAGCATTCCAACCTTCAGTTTGGCCAAAATGCAGGCTTCACCAACCACGAATGACAGTGGTGACACCGCACTTTCCACTGATGTCACTGAAAGGCGTTGAATCCCTCTTTGCTCATCTACTTAACAACTTAACAACTGAAAGCGTGAATGGAATTCTCGACGAAATTCCCCGTGGCGCGATGCCATTCGTGTCGCGCCAAATCGGTTCTTGGTTTGAACATTTCCTCGCCTGTTGCCTATCCTATTCGAAATTTACGACTCAAGAGAGACCAGAGGAAAGCTCAAAAAATTTCAAGTTGAGAATGTCGTTGTCACTCTTTAAGATTTAGGGATCAACATTCAACAAGTCAAAACTGGGAGTATGACAACGTGAAGGAGCTCGGACGATGGTCAGGGATCAGGCGGGATGGCGAGCAGAACGGCCAAGGTGCTCGCCGTCGCGGTGGCCAGCACGGTGCTCGTGGCGGCCGAGGTCGCCCTCTACCTCTGCCTGCGTCTGTCGAGGCCCTTCTACCTCTCCACGGCCGCCGTCCTGGCGGCGACCGTCCTGACGCTGCTGCTCCTGCTCCACTGCACGGCGGGGCGCGCGGACCGCATGGCGGCGCGCCGGGCGCTGGACGACGGCGAGGAGCTGCGCGTCGAGTACAGCTACTTCCGCAAGGTGGCCGGGCTGCCGCGCAAGTTCTCGCTGCACGCGCTGGCGGCGGCCACGGACGACTTCCGGTGCGTGGCCGGGCGGGGCGCCTCGGGCACGGTCTTCCGCGGCGTCCTCGACGACGGCACCGCCGTCGCCGTCAAGCGGATCGCCGACGACCGCCCCGGCGCCGCCGGACGCGCCGACAAGGAGTTCAGGGCGGAGGTGGCCGCCATCGCCGGCGCGCAGCACGTCAACCTCGCCCGCCTCCTCGGCTTCTGCCTCGGCTCCCCGCGCTTCCTCGTCTACGAGTACATGGACCACGGCTCCCTCGACCGCTGGATCTTCCCTTCCCCCGGCGACGCCGACGCCGACGCCCGCCCGCGCGGCTGCCTGCCGTGGCCGCGCCGCTACCAGGTCGCCGTCGACGTGGCCAAGGCGCTCGCATACCTGCACCACGACTGCCGCTCCAAGGTGCTGCACCTGGACGTCAAGCCGGAGAACATCCTCCTCGATGACGGCTTCCGGGGCGTCCTCTCCGACTTCGGCCTCTCCAAGCTCGCCGGCAAGGACCAGAGCCGGGTGGTCACGGCGGTGCGCGGCACCGCGGGGTACCTGGCGCCCGAGTGGCTCCTGGGCGCCGGCGTCACGGAGAAGTCCGACGTCTACAGCTACGGGATGGTGCTGCTTGAGCTGGTCGCCGGCCGCCGCTGCGTCCGGCCCGAGGAGGACGGCGGGTGGTCGTACCTGCCCAAGATCGCCGCCGAGATGACGCGCGCGGGGCGCGTGATGGAGGTCGTGGACCGGAGGCTCTCCACCGGCGTCGGGGACGCGGAGAAGGCGGCGGTGCGGCGCGCGGTGCACGTGGCGCTGTGGTGCGCGCAGGAGAAGGCCGGGGCGCGGCCGAGCATGGCGCGCGTGCTGGAGATGCTGGAGGGGAGGCTCGCCGGGGAGGTGGAGGCGCCGCCGCCGTCGGACACGATCATGGAGGACCTGCTGGCGCTCGGCCACGCGCGCGCGCGCGGCGGCGGGCCGTTCCGGCTGCCGTCGGCGGGGCCGGCCGGGAGGGCCGCCTCGTCGGCGTCGGTGCTGAGCAAATACGACTCGTTCGCCATGTCCTACCTGTCAGGGAGATAGCGCTCCTCGTCTGCACAGTCGAGTCAGCTCTTCGCCTTAACTGCATTTGTGGGTTGGTTGTGCTGACGTGGCATGGGGTTAGACTGTGATTAGTCAATCGGCTCGGCACCGCGGTGGCGGTCCACTTGTCACTTGTGAAGGAAAATTTGTAGGCATTGCCACATGACATGCTGCGTTGTACTGAAGCAAGCGATGACTATTGAGCCTCGGGAGCCGGGAGGATGAGACAAGAGGGCGAAAACAAACGATGACTATTGAACCTCGGGAGCCGGGAGGATGAGACAAGAGGACGAAAAACAAAATTAGGGTTAGGGTGGGCGATGAGGAGGCGGACATCGGTGAGGGGGGGGGGGGGGGGGGGGGGGTGGTAGTCGATGGCATAATTTCGGTTAGCATGCCGGTTTGATTGTGCCATTTTCACGCACCTAGTTTTCTAAAGGTTGGACACAAGGTAATTTATAATTTGCTACAAATCCATTACTAAATGTTTGTTGAAATTGGCCTAATCTTTGTAAGGGTTGTTTGTTTTGAACACTAGCCTTTAAATCCCTAGATTATTGTCCATGATTCGCGGGCATAGATTCCTCTCGACGTGTTGAGGCTAGAGTTTGCAGGGTATGTCGATGTGGCAGTGGCGCCGGCTTACCTTTGCAATTGGGTTCCCCAGCCTCATCTTTGTCATGTTAGTGCACCTCTCCGGTGTTGAGGGTGAGGCATGTGAATTTTTCTTTTTGACAATCAATACCATATATATTATAGTAGCTAACATTACATGGTATAGATACATCATACATGAGCTGACTACAGTGCTTACAAAATAAAGACTAAAAGAGACAAGTAAATCTTCCAGATCTTCAAGCCCTTTCTTCTTCCATGATACGATCTTGTACTTTTCTAAAGGCAGCCCTAGAACAATGGCAAAGATACCAAACCACAGATCTGTGAATACCAACGAAGGTTCTTCCATAATTTCAATTTTGAGCTGCAATGCCAAGGCTTTGTGCACGCATGCAGTCATTAAAGTAATCAACCAACATCGGCAAGAGTACCAACACCGATATTTTAGGAAAAAACAACCGAACAACTTGGTCGACGTCATTGGGAGCCGAGAGAACGAATCACCATTGTTGAGGACATAGTAGCCGGGACAGATATTGCGAGGACAGATCCTCCTCGCGGCACCCATGAGGAAAAAATAATCCAAAATCGATCTGGTGAAGCTAGTTCTGAAGAACCATACCTAGACAAATATAATCTTTCAACACCACCATTGACGCAGGGAAGGAGATCTCATCGTCGAACCAAGGGCCGAAAATTACTTCTTGTAGACGAAACGATCTCCATTGATGAAGAAGACAGCTACAAAAACCCTAATCCAATCTATTGAGAAACACTAACTTTATTGAAAACTCCACTCATAGACCGGGTTCCCGACGCCGGTGAGGCCGGCCGGAGGAGGAGGAACAGACCTATGGTGGTGGAGACGGAGGTGGTGGCGGCGGCTAGGTCCCCACAGGGGAGCTCTCGTACGAACGGGTAGACGAGGCATGTGAAAATTAATAGAGGTCAGACTCTTGGATACATGGCTCTTCCGGCTATGACCACTTCTTCTCCACGGCGATGTTTGGCACAACCGTAGCCTTGATGACTTCTCGTCCATGATCAACAACGATAAGCTAGCTCTGGAAGGAGCAACGAGCTACCGACGCATCGGGGATTTCAATGTAATTATTTTATTTTCCAGAGTTGTTTATCCTGCTTATTTGATTAATAGATACCAATTTTTTTAAGAAAAAAATCCAATTGGATCGATGATCGATCGGTTGCTGGGAACTGAATTTTCCCTTAACACTAAACACTGGATTCTCATACTGAATTTTCCCTTCACATTAACCCTGAATACTGAATTTTCCCTTCACACTATCCAAGTAGAAGCAAGGGAACTGAATTTTGTGTCCCTTCACACACATTGCAAACTCCACACTGAAACACCAAACACACAGCAAATTACAACATCTACTTGGATACCTCTAATACAGTAGAACTACCTGTACATTTCTGCTGGACAGTGTATAAATCTTGGAAGCTCTACGCCTCTTAACGCACACACTTCCTCCTGGCACTACAACTCCCAAGGAAGGTTCAAATTAAACCATCATCTGGGTGCCTCCATGCTCATTCCGGACATGTCCGGCACCGTCGAGGGGGCTCCTGATGACGATGACCCGAGATCCCCGGGCACTGGAGCTGCTGCAGGTGGCATGTGCACGACCATATTTTCCGTCACGGCACGGTCCAGCACCAGCTCTTCCCTCCAGGTGCTTCGCAGAGCCTTCAGCCTGTCGGCCACCTGGGTCATGGAAGGCCTCTCTTCACCCATGGGACCCAAGCACATCCTCCCGAGCTCGGCCACTTCTCCCAGCAGCGTCTCCGTCCCTGCACGCACGATGCTCGGGTCCAGAATGTCCTCGAGGCTGTCCTCCTTCATCGCGAGCAGGAAGGACCGCACGAGGCTCTTGCCTTCATTGGGCCCATCGTTATAGATCGCTGTCTTCCCTGTGATCAGCTCCAGCAGCACAACCCCGAAACTGTAGACATCACTCTTCTCCGTGAGCTGTCGCTCTTGCAGGTACTCAGGGTCCAGGTAACCCAGGGTGCCCTGCACCAATGTCATGAACTGGGCCGCGTCCTTGGGGAGTGTCCTTGATGCCCCAAAGTCAGTCACCTTCGCCATGTAGTTCTCGTCCAAGAGAATGTTCATAGACTTGACATCCCCGTGCACTATAGGGTGGTTCATGGACAGATGCAGATACGCCAGTGCTTCGGCGGATTCTTGAGCGACCCTGAGACGGGTGTCCAGCGACGGAGGTGGACTCCCGTAGCTACGATGGATGAACTCAAATAGAGTGCCATTTGGAATGAATTCGTAGACCAGTATGGGGACTTCCACCTCTAAGCAGCAGCCTAGAAGCCTGACCACATTCCGGTGGTTGGTCTGTGAAAGTATAATAATCTCCTGCACGAATTCATCAGTTTCGGCCACGTTCATTATCTTTGAGCGTTTCACGGCCACTACCCTGCTATCCTTCAGAACGCCCTTGTAGACAGTGCCATGACCACCCCTTCCCAGTTCTTTGCTCTTGTCAAAATCGTTTGTAGCCTTCTTCAGATCTTCTTGTGTGAATATCTTCAATGTGTCGACTTCTTTTGACATAATTTGGCGATATAATACCTGACCACCATTCTGATCAAAGAATTTGTCCTTCTCTTCGGCAAGCTTCCTTTTCTGATACTCAGCCCGTAGAGCAAAGATACAAACCATGAGGAAGGCAATACTGAAGGATATGCCTGAAAATCATGATAGTTAATCACCATCAGTTCAACTAGCGGCACTGTCCACGTTTGCCAAAAAACCAGTGCAACATACTGCGCCATTGCTTTTCCATATAACATGCATACAAAGTGTACTTGGAGTTGTATAATTGGTACATAATATTTTGATTACTAACAAGTAACAACCTCATTACCTAAAACCACCTTCAACGCTTTCTTTAGGTCAGCTGGAACGCAGGGTATGCTCTTGGGATCATCGCTCCTGAATCCTGATGGGCATAGACAGATGTAGCTTCCATCGGTATTTCTGCAATTACCTTTGCAAGGATAGGACTGGTTTGGAGGTTCGCACTCATTGATATCTGTCATTTCAAGGAAGTGAGGAGAATGCCAACATGGATCAACTGATAGAAAGAGTGTAGGTTGAGTCTGCAAGATGCATATACGTACGTACCTTGGCACCCTCCTTGTAGGTAGGGATTGCCCTCATAACCTTGAGAGCACTTGCAGCGGTAACCAGGGCCATTGGAGACACCGATGCATTCACTGTTCATGGCTTGGCATGCATACTGTGATCCCATCTTGGTGGCTCCCGAACAACTTTTATTACCAACAACCCAATCTAGTACCAAAGGGACCCCCTCTGTATATTTAGTTGCGAAATTTGTAGAGATGATATATGAATGATTGAACTTGAACCAGTCCTCCTCAGCAACGAATGTGTAGCTGCACGGGCGGGAAGGCTGGGTGATAGAGTTGTATATTGTTAATGGTCTAGATCCGGTGCGGAAGGAGCTGATGTTTCCTGGAAAGGGGGTTTCGCAGCAACCCATGCCAACGCACTCTGTGCTACCATTCATGCTACTTGCGTCAGTGCAGAATGAAAAGCATGAGTTAACAATGGGGAACAAAACCTGGTTCTCGCCCTTGGTGATTCCTCCGATAAATCCAAGTGTAGCACAACCGATCGATATCAACTTGTTCTTGGTGTCGGAAAGCTTATGAAAAGGATCAAGTCTTAACCCATCCGAACCGCTGCTATTGGTGCCGTCGGCGTAGTTGCATTCCCACGCTATACGTGGGTTCAGAACACGAATCTCACCCAAGGTAAGATTGATGTCCAGTATCCTAACTCTGGTTGAAGCTAGATATGGCCCACTGGCATTGCATGTGACACTAAAGGGTTCTTGGAAGCAGCCTTTCCCGGTGCCGAACGGGTACGGGATGCTGACGTTACCACACTTGTCTGGGCAGTCAGGCCGCGCCATGCGGATGCTCCCAGAGGACTCAGACCCATAAGCGGTACTACTATGTTGCAGGGTGGCGGTGAAAAGTAGTAAGAGCTTCAGTCCTGTAAGGCAAAATAAATAAAATATTTGGTCACGTATAAAATAAAATAAATTCCAAATATTTGGTCTATTATGGCGCTGCTAGAAGGAGGGCGCGAGAGGGCCGGCCGGGGGCCTTTTGCCCATGGCCGGGCAAGATGGAAGGGATTTCCTTCTTAATTCTTGCTTGATTAGATTGATACTCCTCTCTTTATATAGAGAGGTTTACTTGACTCCCAAGCAAAGCTTACTTGACCCCTAAGAAAGCGACCCTTATCTCTAATTAACCCTAAGACTAACGGGCTATACCGCCAGCCCAGGCCATTAGGCCCATTACGTACTCTAACACTACACCCCACCTGGACATGCAGCTTGTCCTCAAGCTGCAGCCTAACCAACTTATAACCATCACTCGAGGCAACACAAACCTAACACCTAAAAACAAGCCTTTTACATCTCGGCTTGTTTTATTACTCTCAACCTGAAATGGACTGGAATGATTTATTTTGGACCTCTTAACAAAAAGTGGATACCATCCGCACGTTGGACGTGCACGTGTACAGTCACCTGGATCCCATGGACACAATCTGAACAAAAAGAGTGCATGTGTATGGCCACCTGGAAGTGGTCGTAAGAGCGACCAGCAGAGGCGCCCTCGCGGCGGCCGGCGGCGGAATGCAGTGGTGCTACGCGGTGCGCTCTTGTCGGTGACACCATGCCTTCTCCCCACCGGACGGCTGTTGCTCGGCACCGCACATAGAAGAATGGAGGGTTGTCGATGGACAATGGCGAGGAGGGGTGCGCCTCCCCAACCGCCGATGTCGCAGACTTTGAAGGCATTGTTCGTGGGGAAAACAGCATGCCCAAGATCCCCGACGCAGCGGACGAGATCGAGGTCCTTTGCGCAGCGAAGCGCAACTGGGAGGAGCGGCAGCTGCAGACCACGCAACTCCCGCACACGCCGACGCGCTAGGAGGCCGCGTGCAGCAGCCTGCAACCTCGCCGTCGCCGACACGTGGCGGGTAGTGATCCAAGCTGGAAGCGGTGACGGCGACGGCGGAAGCTTGATCTGCTGGATGGGGACGCCCTGGGGAAGCGGTGATGGCGACGGCGGGAACTTGATCTGGTGGATCGGGACTCCCGTCGGCGCGGTCGATGCGGGGCCGGAGCTGACCGGTGATGGCTGCTGCAGTTGCAGCGGCTGCTGCGGCGGAGCGCCAGGCGCGGCGGAGGTCGCCAGGAGCGGTGGCTGCCACAGCAGCCAGGGCGGGGCGGTGGATGGCAGCTGCTGCAGCGGCCCGATGAGCGCGGCGGAGGCCACCTGGTGCGGCGGCTGCCACGGCAGCCAGGACGGGGCGGTGGTGGCGGTGGATGGCAGTTGCAGCGGCTGCTGCAGCAGCCCGACGAGCGCGGCGGAGGCCGCCTGGTGCGGCGGCTGCCACGACAGCCAGGATGGGGCGATGGATGGCAGCTGCAGCGGCTGCTGCAGCAGCCCGGCGAGCGCGGCGGGGGCCGCTTGGTGCGGCGGCTGCCACGGCAGCCACGGCGGCGCGTTGGCGGTGATGGGCGGCGCAGCCGGGTGCGGCCCATAGGACCCGGCCAAGAACAGGTGAATCTCCTGGACCGCTTGTGTTAGGTCCCGCAGCGCCCCGGACACCTCCGGGGTGAGGACGACGGAGGAGGGCGCGACGGAGGATCCCGGCGCGGGCAGGAGCGGGGCGACGGTCGTGACCGGCAGCGGAAGAGACGGGTTGGGTGGCGGTGAAGACATGATCGAACCGAAGCTAGCTGATACCAAATTGTTATGGCGCTGCTAGAAGGAGGGCACGAGAGGGCCGGCCGGGGGCCTTTTGCCCACGGCCGGGCAAGATGGAAGGGATTTCCTTCTTAATTCTTGCTTGATTAGATTGATACATCTCCTCTCTTTATATAAAGAGGTTTACTTGACTCCCAAGCAAGGCTTACTTGACCCCTAAGAAAGCGAGCCTTATCTCTAATTAACCCTAAGACTAACAGGCTATACCACCAGCCCAGGCCATTAGGTCCATTACGTACTCTAACATGGTCATTCCTCCAAACACAATTAATAAAGGAGACCCCCTATAACCCCCGATTATTTGAAATATATCAGTAGCTAGTTAAGAGTTTAGTCCACTATTACAAACGCTTTGATCCAATAATCTTGGAATCAGATTTAGAGAACAAAGATATAGCCCATGTTCGAAAGTAAAACCTGAACTTTGAATATCTATCTATGGTTTTCTCTGATTTCAGGTCCATATTAACCACAGAAGAACTGAAGCTCAAATTTAAACTAGGTGCGAAGAAAGAAAGACTAAAAAACATGACAAATTATGCATCTATGCTGGGTGTAGATAAAAAAGAAGCCACCATTCCGTATTTACTGCAGACTCCATTTTACTTCTGTTCTCATTCCAGAACTTGTTAAGGTAATTTCCCACAAAAAAAACATTTTTATGGTAGCTTGTTTTTAGTGATTGTTTCAGTTTGCACATACTTGCCATTTTGGTTCTTTATATGCAACTTTTGGGATGGAATATCTCTATCAGTTGCTTATCCGTTGCGATGTTAAAAACTTGAGTACACAATGAATATGGACAGAATACATTTTTAATAAAGATATTAGTCACCTCTTTGTGGCTCTATGTGTATAAAGCTAAAATGATGCGTACTATCTCTGTAAAGAAATATAAGAGCGTTTAGATCATTAAAGTTGTGATCTAAACGCTCTTATTTTTCTTTACGGAGGGAGTACATTGGATGCCTGGGGGTAGCACCACCACATTCTTGCCCACTACGACACAGCGTTTTTAGCGATTTATACTGGGTTTTTTTCCCCTGTTGTCTGATGACCGGTTATCACGTTCGTTCCATTTTACACCTTGAAACAAAGAATTGTAAGAATTCATCTTCTACTCCCTCCGTTCCCAAATACTTGTCTTTCTAGGCATTTCAAATGGACACAACATACGGATGCATGTAGACATATTTTAGACTATAGATTCACTCATTTTGCTCCATATGTAGTCATTTGTTGAAATCTCTAGAAAGACAAATATTTGGGAACGGAGGGAGTATGTAGTAATGTATTTCTGTCATTTGCCATCGGAAAACAGCCTATTTCTTCCACGCCACCACTCCATGAATTTGAATCCTACATGTCATCACAGCGAAACCTCCTCCCACTTCCCCCTGATATTTGACATGTAAGGCAGTGAACTGAAAATCGCCTCTACGATGCAACTGAATATCTCCTAGTTTCAGCGATGCAAGAAGCAACGAACTATCCATGTTAGGTGCTTGCTTACATCTCTGCTCCTAATTCCTAATTCCTCCCAATCCCCTAAGGCTTCGAGTTTGCAATTACATCAACGGTACAGGACAAACTCTCCCAGCAACAGGGGAAAAAATGCCTCCCGTCCCAAGTGCCCCTGACCACTCACACCATACGCGTCAGCCCCCATAAGCAAATCACTGCGCTGTGCGACTAGGGTTCGCCATACCTTACAGGGCCTGGTTCGCGGCAGCCGAACACGGCTGCGGGGGATGCAGGCGGAGGCGGGTAGCGTCAGGTACCCGGATCCGACGCGGCGGCGCCGGCAGGAGGGGACAGACCTCCGGCCGCGGAAACTCGCCGGAAGCGGAGGTTCCGTACAGATGGTGGTGCGCAGATGGAGCAGGCACCTCCATCGACGGCGACACGCATGTCGCCGGCGCGGCGGCAATGGCGGCTGGGGGTCACTTCGCTCTTTTTTTTTTTAGGATCAGGTCGGGGAATTTTTCTTTTTTAGGGGATCAGGTCGGGGAATTGGGACATCGGTGATTCCCAAACCGAATTCTTAGAGCATGGGCCCCATACCTTGTCATATGGGCCGTGTTTGTAAGGCCTAGCCTTACCGGCCCAGTACGGCCTTTTTAGGGCTGTGTAGGCCTTTTTAAGCTGAAATTTTTATATTTTGACATTTTTAGTAACACGACGGACCGGCCCATAGACGTGTCACAACGGGCCACCCTTTCTAAGTCACGTGCCAGGGCGATACCCAATCACAGGCCTTGGGGCCTGCATGGCACGACCGTTTTATAAGAAGGTGGACAACTGGACATACCCTAAAAAAAAGAGGGTGGACATGGGTTGTGCTGTGCTAGGCCTTTTTATAGGCTGGTTGTGCTGTGCCAACCCACGTGGGCCATGTGAAACATAGCGAACATCGTATTGTTTTTTTTGTGTGCAGAAAATTGTATTGTTATAAGAAAACCATGGAGTGCCTATGGGTCATGCGACTAAACACTGTTTTCATTTTAGCCTACTAGCAAAAAGGCCCGTGCGTTGCAACAGGAGAAAAATACAACCCTCTCATATTAAAATCTTTGAGTAAAAATTAGTCGAAACTCTTGATTTTGTAAACATGTTTTTGTAATATAACAAACATGCATGGGCGTTGCAATGAGAGAGGAGAAAAAATATCTTGCAATTTAGCAATTCTAGCATCAGGTGAAACCTTTATCTAGGAAATACGTCCGTCCGTTGCAACGGGAGAAACGAATTCTCGCTGACATTTGATTATTTTTTGCTTTTGGGAAAACATGAATATTTCTCCACTTAAAGAAAAGAAACTTTTTCAAAATTTGAAGTTTTTTATTAAGTTGTAACATTTTCTAAACTTAAATTTTTGAACACATGATTTTTTTAAATAATTGTAATGAAACTTCTCTTTCCATCACAATTGTTAGTTGTTGGACGTGACCGACAATTGTTAGTCATGGAACCCTCCCATCGGCAATTTTTTTGCTAGCTCTCCAGGCCTAGGCCAAAGTGCGCCATCAGGTTCCATCACATCTGTGAGCCGGGTCAGTTGGAAAGACTGTGGGTGACCGGTTGGCAGGTCATAGGATCGAACCCTCCTGTCGGCAATTTTTTTGCTAGCTCTCCAGGCCTAGGCCAAAGTGCGCCATCAGGTTCCATCACATCTGTGAGCTGGGTCAGTTGGAAAGACTGTGGGTGACCGGTTGGCAGGTCATAGGATCGAACCCTTCCATCGGCAATTTTACTTTTTTCCTAGCTCTTCGGGCCTGGGCCACAGTGGGCCAACAGACTGTGTGTGACCGGTTGGCAAGTCATGGGATCAAACCCTCCCACCGGCAATTTTTTTTTGGCTAGCTCTCCGGGCATAGGCCACGGTGCGCCACCAGGTGGGCTTCCTCCGTTGGGCCAAAACGATGGCAAGTAACAACACCAAATAACGTGCGTGAAATTAATTAAAGCGGGACCAGACAAAGCGGGATGAAACCAAGAATATCACCTCCCTTTAATAGTAGGTATAGATATAGATTCACTCTTCCTCGATTTAAATCCAACACCTAATGTTCTTCTTGTTCTTCTTTCCATACAAGTGACATGGTTCGTCTTACTCACCCAACCCACGATTTCAACCCCTCCTCCCCCAGCCTGCCCCCTACCTCACGTCCGGCGAGCCCCCCTGCCCGGCTCCATCTCACTGGGGGTGTCGTTGTAGGTTGTCTCGAGCTCGAGGGCTGTCTAATCCTACCCACCTCCAGCAAGGTCATGGCTCACCCTCGTCGGCAAGGTTGTGACCATCACAGTTTGGATGGGGCTTTGCTCCACTTTCAGGCAAAGTAATTTGTAAATCCGTGCAACTGAGAAGTAACTAGTATTGGATAGAAATAAACTCGTGTTAATTTTCCTAGAAAAAGATTATTATGAGACCCGGGTAAAGATTAGAAAATGACAAAGCTACAACACAAGTTTTGAAGCTTAAATTGCAATGCTTAAATTGTAATGTTATTACGTCCACACAGGTAACAAAAATTATACGGTTAAGTTTCAACTTTGCGTGTGTGTGTGTGTGTGTGTGTGTGTGTGTGTGTGTGTGTGTGGACACTTTTAAAGTAGAAATAGCACTAGGTTTATAAGAATAGATTTCCGCAGTTAGCATTTCCCCTTCTAGGAGTACTTTGCCATATATGTTGCCCAAATACCACATCTACACTCATCAGAAGATTTATTTAGACCAAATCAGAAATAGTTAAAGATCATGACACCCTTCCCAGAAAAAGAAAAAAGAGGATGATGGCACCCCTTCAACCAGCCACCCATAAGGCAAGTTAGGAAGCAAGAGGGCGAAGAGCAACGAACAAAAGGAAAACACCATCACAAAACTTCTGAAAAGGGAACTATGCATACTCCCTTTGTAAACTAATATAAAAACATTTAGATAACTAAAATAATGATTTAAATGTTCTTATATTAGTTTATGGAGGGAGTACTACATAGCGGGGACTGTAAGCGAGAACAAGAGGCAAAAAAGAGATTCTTCTCACCCGCAGTCAGAGACCAGTCCATGATTGGAGCCGCCGGCCGGGTTTCACCCGCTGACCCTCCCTCCGCCGGTGCCTGCGCCGAGGCCGCCGCGCGCGCTGAGAGAGATATACAACGAGATGAACCAAGAGGAAGGGGAGGAAGGGGGAGCCGACTGAGCTGAGCTGCAGCAGGCCATCGCCTCACTGCTGTTTTGTACTAGTAGGATTAGCGACGCATTTTCAGACGACGAGTTGCCATCATGCTATTTAAGCTCAATCAATGCCTCGACGGTAACCTTGAGCTAGCAGGACCCCCTGGCTCGAAACCTGGTTCTGCAGGCGCAGGTCGAGGTCGAGGAGACCCGCTCTCCTCCTCCTCCTAGCTGGCTGGCTGGCTGGCTATTGACCCGCTCCACAGGATCATTGGCCACACGGGCCCCTGTCAAGCCGCACCTCAGTAACGGAAGAACGTAGCATTACTAAGTGAGTACTTTTTGCTAAGCTCTAGAGTGCATATCGGATTTTGGGCCAATATTCACCTTAAAGGCTACCGACTATATAGCACGGCAACGGATAAATTGCGTCAATCAAAGAAAAAAAATCGCAGGGAATCGGCTCGCGGAAGCCGACTTGGCTTGGCGGAGGCTGGCTATCTTCATCAACAACTCAAAATCGAGGTGGTGCGGACCACTTCGGAAGCAGATTGACATGGAGGCCGACGCTCAGTGGCTGGCTGCGGGGGAATATTACCCGCGCAACTTGGCTTGACTCTTTTCAATATTTCCCAAGACCGGGGTGGTTTACATCACCTCAGATGCTTTTCGACCTGGAGCTCGGACGCAGGAAGGCACTATTCGGAAGATTTTTGTTGGACCAACTTCAAGACCGACAGCGACTGATGTAGACGAGCAGCTCGGGTAGGCGAGGTGCTGCTAGCTTGAATACCAGTTCAGAAGCTACTGATGGTGTCCCGGCTAAGGGGCTTCTCACCATGTCAATTTCATTCCTGACTTGGTGGGCTGGGCTGATGACCCCTAGTTGGTTCCGTCTAGGGCCACTTTGGGCAGCCCATGACACTCTACAAAAAAGACTCTGGAGGACTTGCCGTTCAAGACAAAGATTCCTCTTCACTGATGTAGCTGATTAGGAGTCTTGTAATCCTAGGTCTACAGCATTATATGTAAGCCGAGGTCAGGCTAGTCAATAGAACAGATTACATATTACAATCTCTAAGTAGATACACGTACTTTATACTACACATAAACACAAGAAACACAAGCAGGAGCCACCGCCCGGCTAGCCTGGGTAGTTGCCCGGGCTCGCTAGCTGCGCTGCATGCTACGATGGTGCTATCAAAACAGGGAAAATACTACTCGCACGGCGGTTTACCCGGGCAACGTGCAGCTGGGCCAATGGGCTTCCATTAATTTCCTCTCTAGTCAACAGTACTAATTATTTAATTAAGCATTGACGGATGGGCTACGAGTACCCACGTGAGACGAGCCTACTTGTTTGGTTCGATTGTTCTTTCTTTTACTCGAGACGAGAAGGCAACCTCCCGGTGGATGTGACTCCCCATTCGTTTAGCTTCTATTTGAAAAATGGCGGCATCCTTCATCGATTAGAGACAGAGACAGACCTTCAGTGAGCGGAGGTTGGCCTGGGCGCGCGGCCGGCCGCGGGGGCGGAGCCGGAAAGCAGGGCCGGCCCTGTGTTTCGGGAGGCCTAGGCGAATTTGATGTCATGTGCTCCTATGTCCTAAGATTATATATATGTATGCGCGTGTGTGATACATAAACTTAAACATAATAATTGTTGGACAATGCCATATTACGACAGAAATACTAAAAAGATAGAAAATTGAAAGTAACATGATATGATTGCGTCAAATAAGAAGCAAATTCAACTGACTCCATCGACAATAATAATACTTAAGTACCCTTCAGTTGTTGAATCTTCGGATCCCTTTCTATCTTTTTTCTCCTTATTTGAGCAATTAACAAATGCTTCTTAGGCAACATGGCGGGCTAATATCCTAATATTATGAAGAAAAAATTATTCAAGGAATAAGAAATTTATACATCGGATGATTTGAATGATTGGAACCCTAGACATGCGCATAGAATGACAAAAAAAAGGATGGTTGAATACATACTATGAAAGATTGAATTCGAAAATTATACATTAAAATTTGAAACTTCATGTACACTGAAATTAGAGGATGGATCATGGATGAATAGTTGAATACGTTCTAAAAAATAAAAAAAATTACTGAAATTAGGGTTTGCAGGGATGGATCAGGAACATGCTACAGAGAGTTATGCATGGATACGTATACGTACTGCTGTGGGCTGCGCTCACTGCTCACATACATACGTATACGTACTGCTGCGGGCTGCGGCTGCTGGATTGCCGCACGGCGGGCGACGCGCATAGCGGTGACCGAGGCGACAACAGCGATGAGTGGACGAACTGACGAGCGAGGCGTCCGCGAGATCTTCGATTGATTTGTTTCACAATCGAAACGAGCGGCCCTGCTGTGCGGCGTGCGTGACGCTTCGCTAATCGCTACCTACTATCTAATGGGCCTACCTCATCTCATTTTTCTTCTCTCATAAATTTTTTTCTCACCTATTTTTGCTTGACTATATTATATATGTGCACTACATCATGGGCCCCTCCCTGGGCTGGGCCCTGGGCCGTCGCCCCCCTGCCCATGCCCCAGGGCCGGCCCTGCCGGAAAGCATCCATCCAAGATTCCGAGGAACGGTTTGCATCAACGGCCGCCTGTCCCCGTCTTTGTAATTAGGTGAGATTAATAGTTTTTTTGCAAATAGATTAATAAACTTATTTTGAGGTCACGACGAGGGGAATTGGTCATTGGAGATGATCACCACTTTTATGAGCTTAATCCTTCGTTTAGGGGTATGTTTTAGATAGTTGATGTTAATTTCAAACTTCAAATTATTAACTCTGAGAGACAAGGAGGTTCTTGGCACTGAAAGTACGCCATAACCACCATCTCATATTGCCTCGTGAGACGGTTGCAAGCTCTCTAATTTGAATATATTCACAAATCACAATACTTAATTTATATGAATTACAAATCCATTTTTATCTTATAGTGTCTTCTAAGACATTTGAATGGTAATTTGGATAGTTATATTTCTGCCGGCAATATGACGAGTTTGGTCGCAGGCCTAGTTTTATAACTTAATGTTTTCAAGTCTCAACTTCATTTTGGCCTATGAAACTAAATAAATACTCCCTCCGCCCCAAAATAAGTGTCAATGATTTAGTTTAAAATTTGTACACTAATTTAGTACAAAATCAGTGACACTTATTTCACTCTAAATTACATTTATATGATTTCTATGGTTATATTTTCACCACATCATTAATGTGGATTTGTGGTTTAAAAGTTTGATGTCGTTTTATATATTGTGTATCCGAACACCCAATTTTGGTTTCTAGGTTCGACACTCAGTCTCAAATTTGCCCAGGCTTCACAAAAGTTCTGGCTCCGCCACTGAAAGAGCCCGAACCTGGATAAATCATGTGTCCTTCTTACCGTCGCTCCTAGACTCCTAGCTTAGGATCCCCTACCTTGATATCTGCCGGTTTAGGTTCCGTCACCTTAACCGCATTGCCGCTGCCCAAGATTTGATTTTTACTGCCAAGGAGCTGCGAGAAGAGGATCTTGAAGCAGAGGAGTAACAGTGTTCAGTCAATCAAACCGGGAGTTTGAGCAAGAGTACAATTTCTAGGAGACTGCAGTACAATTGTTCTCTTTGACTGCAGTATATGATTACTCCAGTGGTCCAGTTCAAAATTATGATTACTGCAGTGCCGGCCGACGGACCGAGCTGACCTCACCGCCAAAACAAATTCCAATGCGTAGTTGAACAACACTGCATGAGAATTCTCATACTGGAAACTAGATTTTTGTGCTCCTTCACACTGACAAGTCAAATGTCATGGACAACTCCACACAGAAACACACAACACTGAACACACAACAAATTCCAACTTCTACTTACATAGTAATTGGTACCTCTAACACAGCACAGCTACCTGTACATATCTGCTGGACACTATAAACCATGAAGCTCTAAGGCTCTAAGGCACACACTTTCTCCTGGCACTACTGCTCCAAAGGAGGGATCAGATGAAACTATATCATCTGGGAGCCTCTATGCCCATTCCAGACATGTACGGCACCGTCGAGGGGGCTCCCGACGACGACGACGCGAGATCCCAAGGCATCGGAGCTGCTACAGGTGGCATGTGCACGACCATATGCTCCGTTACGGCACGGTCCAGCACCAGTTCTTCCCTCCAGGTGCTTCGAAGAGCCTTCAGCCTGTCAGCCACCTGGGTCATGGAAGGCCTCTCTTCACCGATGGGGCCCAAGCACATCCTCCCCAGCTCGGCCACTTCCCCCAGCAGCGTCTCCGTCCCTGCACGCACGATGCTCGGGTCCAGGATGTCCTCGAGGCTGTCCTCCTTCGTCGCGAGCAGGAAGGACCACACAAGGCTCTTGCCTTCCTTGGGCCCATCGTTGTAGATAGCCGTCTTCCCCGTGATCAGCTCCAGCAGCACAACCCCGAAGCTGTAGACATCGCTCTTCTCTGTCAGCTGCCGCTCCTGCAGGTACTCGGGGTCCAGGTAACCCAGGGTGCCCTGCACCAATGTCATGAACTGGGCCGCGTCCTTGGGGAGTGTCCTTGATGCCCCAAAGTCAGTCACCTTGGCCATGTAGTTGTCGTCCAAGAGAATGTTCATAGACTTGACATCCCCGTGCACTATAGGGTGGTTCATGGACAGATGCAGATACGCCAGTGCTTCGGCGGATTCTTGAGCGACTCTAAGACGGGTGTCCAGTGAGGGAGGTGGACTCCCATAGCTACGATGGATGAACTCAAACAAAGTGCCATTTGGGATGAATTCATAGACCAGTATGGGGACCTCCACCTCCAAGCAACACCCTAGAAGCCTGACCACATTCCGGTGGTTGGTCTGTGAAAGTATAATAATCTCCTGCACAAATTCATCAGTTTCGGCCACGTTCATTATCTTTGAGCGTTTCACGGCCACTACCCTGTCATCCTTCAGAATGCCCTTGTAGACCGTGCCATGACCACCCCTGCCCAGTTCTCTGCTCTTGTCAAAATCGTTTGTAGCCTTCTTCAGATCTTCTTGAGTGAATATCTTCAGTGTGTCAACTTGTTTTGACATAATTTGGCGATATAATATCTGACCACCATTCTGATCAAAGAACTTGTCCTTCTCCTTCGCAAGCTTCCTTTTCTGGTACTCAGCTCGTAGAGCAAAGATACAAACCATGAGGAAGATGGCACTGAAGGATATGCCTGAAAATCATGTCAGTTAATTACCATCAGTTCAACTAGAGACAGTGCCCACATTTGGCTAAAAACCAGTGCAACATATTGCCCATTGCTTTGCCATATGACATGTATATAAACTATACTTGGACTTGTATAATTGGTACAAAATACTTTGATTGCTAATAATCTCATTACCTAAGACCACCTTAAGAGCCTTCTTTGGGTCAGCTGGAACGCAGGGTATGCTCTTTGGATCATCGCTCCTGAATCCTGATGGGCAGAAACAGGTGTAGTTTCCAACGGTATTTGTGCATTTACCTTGGCAAGGATACAAGGACTGGTTTGGAGGTTCACACTCGTTGATGTCTGTCATTTCAACGAAGTGAGGAGAATGTCAACATGGATAAAAAGAATATTCTATTCCACAAATAAAGCTGATAGAACAGAGAGTGTAGGCTGATTCTGTGAGACACATATATGTACCTTGGCACCCTCCTTGTAGATAGGGATTGCCCTCATAACCTTCAGAGCAGTTGCAGCGGTATCCAGGGCCATTGGACACATCGACACATTTGCTGTTCATGTCTTTGCAGGCATACTGTGATCCCATCTTGGTGGCTTCCAAACAACTTCCATTACCAACAACCCAATCAAGTACCAAAGGGACCCCATCTGTATATTTATTTAAGAAATTTGTAGAGCTGACATATGAACGATTGAACTTGAACCAGTCCTCCTCAGCGACGAATGAGTAGCTGCACGGGCTGAAAGACTGGCTTGTAGAGTTTGTAAATGTTAATGATGAAGATGCGGTGTTGAAGGAGCTAATGTTTCCTGGCAAGGGGGTTTGGCAGCAACCCATGCCAACGCACTTTGTGCTATCATCCACGCTATTTGCATCAGTGCAGACTGAATAGCATGTGTTAACAATAGGGAACTCAAGCTGGTTCTTGCCCTTGGTGACTCCTAAGATCAATCCAAGTGTAGCACAACCGATCGATATCAACTTGTTCTTGGTGTTGGAAAGCTTATGAAAAGGATCAAGGCTTAAGCCATCCGAACCGTTGCCACTGGTGCCGTTGGTGTAGTTACATTCCCATGATATGTGTGGGTTCAGAACATGAATCTCACCTACAGTAAGATTGATGTCCAGTACCCTAACTTCGGTCGAGGCCAGATACGCCCCGGTCTCATTGCATGTGACATTAAAGGGTTCTCGAAAGCAGCCTTCTCTGGTACCAAACGGGTACGGGATGTTGACGTTGCCACACTTATCTGGGCAGCCAGGCCAGGCCATGCTGATGCTCCCAGCAGACGCAGCGACATAGGTGGTAGTACTATGATGTAGGACTAGGGTGGCAGCAACAAGTAGTAAGAGCTTCTGACCTGTAGGCAATGACCAAGAGATGTCATATACTGTACATACTGATCTATGTGGGCTAGATGCATGTTATAATTAGTGATATGGCACCCAGAAAACAAAAGATTCATAATACATCATACAAGTCAATAAGAAATATTTAATTTATTTCAAAATATGTTAAAGCCATTCCTCCAGTCCAAACATCATTTAAGGAAAATCCCTTACAGCCCCAATCATACAGGACAGCTGAGTAGTCAATTAAGTTTGATCCCACAACTACAAATATTTTGACCCAGCAATATCTGAACTGGATGAAGAAAATAGAGTTAATTTTCCTCTTATAAAATTAAACATAAACTCTGCATGGGTTTCTGAATTATTTCTGATGTCAAATATTTTGCCATTGCGAAAGAATTTAAATTTGGTATAGATAAAAAAGAAACAAGAATAACAATTCAGACTGCATGTTCCTTTATGTTCTCATTCTAGAAACTGTAGGGAAAGTACTACCTCTGATTTGCATTTATTTGTCATTTGGGTTTGTATTTATCTGTCATTTGGGTTTTCATATGAGACTTTTCAGACCAAGCACCTCTATTAATTATTTATCGACAGCAATTTTAAAATCTTAAGTACATTCGTACTTGATATGGAAAAATATATTAGAAAAATAATTAAATATAATCCCGTTTGTTGCTCTATTTGAATAAGGCTAAAATGGCACAACTGGTGGGTGGAGATAGGATCAGCACATTCTTCCCCACTACAATGCATCATTTTTAGTGATTTATATTGGATGTTTTTCCTGTTGTCCCCCTTTTCATGTTTCCGTTCTACTTTACATCTTGAATCACTCTTCTTTTTTGAGCAATAACCTTCCATATGACAGAATAACACTCTAATCCCTATTTGCCGCCGTCGTAAACAGCCTATTTCTTCATATCACTGCTTCGTGATTGCTTCCTTACTCTTAAGCCTCCATCTCAGCTCAACCATTAAGTGCATAAAAGAGGCTTCTCCCCCTGTTTCGCACGAGTGTATCTAAGGCAGTAGTAAACTAAAAGATCACCGCACACAGCAAACTGATTATATTCTTGTTCAAGCAACGCAAAATGTACGAATTATCTATATTGTGTGCTTCCATTGCGCCCCAATTTTCTTGTAAAAAAGACAGTTTAGAATTGGACGAGCTACAGTTCTTCTTCAACCTCGGAGTCAGCAGCAGGTCAACGACACAAGACGAATTCTCCAGCCAAAAATAAATAAAATCGCCTGAATCGGCGTTGTGTAGTATGCGTTGCTAGGGTTCGCCGTACCTTACAGGGAGGGTCTGGTAGCCCTGAGCGTAGAACGGCGCATCGGCCGAATACGGCCGCGGGGGAGCGGCAGGGCGGACTGCGCGTGACGCCGGAGGAGGCGGGCAGCGCCGGATACTCGGATCCGACGTGCCGGCGCCGGCTGCCGGAACTCGCCGGAGGTGGAGCAGGACCCTGAGGTTCCCATCGATGGCGCCGGGCATCTCGCCGGCGAGACGGCAACGGTGGGTGGGGGGGTCACTTCGGTCAGGTCGGGTGGAGATGCCGGATGTTTACTCTCTTTTTTCTAGAGTTTTTTTTTTTGAGAGGATGTTTACTCTTTTTTTTTCTTCAACTGCCTTCGGGTACATCGGTCATTTTCAAAACGACATTTTGGAAGATGATAACAATTCGTGCCCGGAAAATATTATGGAAAAAATAGTACGATTTTTTTGAGGAAAAAGGGTATATTGTTTTTGTTTTGTTTTTTAAAGTATATTGTTGATTGGTAAACAATCTGAAATAATGCAGCATTGGATGGTAACTTGCTTGGGTAATTATTTCATAGAAAGTTATGGCTCGCGCGAAAATCCAAAAACAAGAGAGGCGCCTAGCACCGACTGATCTAGCGCCGAATCAGCCTCGCGCACCATCTGATATGGTCGAGTTCTGCCGTCTAACATGTTTGCCCCAAACGACCTTTACTTTTAAAAAAATACTAATAAAACTTCTGCTAAAAAATGTTTCTTGTCATCGATAAAGTAAAAGGCCAGCTTCGGTAGGGGAGTGCCGCACCGTCTTGGGATCTCAATTTAATTTCTATCATGCTAAGAATGTGTTGTACTTCTGGTTAACTTTTAAATATACTTGGATTCTTTTTCACAAATAAAAAAAGAATCCCATTCGCATTTCTCTTTGACTTTGCCATGTTACTAAAAACGTCGCGTCTCTGTCGGAAATTGCTTTTGGAGGCCGAGCTCCATGGAGGTCTTCAAATGCAAAATTCAAAATTCGTATTTTTACATTTCAGAAAATTTTGAAAAAAAATACATACATGAAGGCTGAAACATATACAGACATGCACAAGTGTGTAAATTTTCATTTTTCAAGACGAAATACATTGAAATGAGACCTATGAAAATAAAATAAACAAATATGAGGTTTTTTAACACATGATACTATTCATCCGTCCAGACCATGAATTTATCTTTTTCGTATAGGTCGCATTTCAATTTGTTTCATCTTGAAAATTTACACACATACACCCCATATCCTAGTGTTTTTTTTTCTAAAACCAAAAATTTTGAATTTTTCAAAAATCCGGCCTCCTTGGAGGCTGAGATCCAAAACACCATACTCGCGTCTCCATCCTTTATTAATCCCTCTGCTCACTTTTATAAGCCCTTGTAGACATTTCAGACAGCGTACAAAACAGGTCAATTTCAATTGTCTGAAACGACTTATAAAAATGAACGGAGGGAGTAGAAGATTCAATAAGGCTAATTGCACTCTAATCACAGATAGTAAAAGGCCAGGCATGAGGTACTTCCTCCGTAAATAAATATAAAAGCATTTAAAACACTAGTCTAATAATCTAAACATCCTTATATTCTTTTACAGAGGGAGTAAGTTATTATTATCGTGGAAAAGAAAAGGAAATCCTCTCGAAGAGAAGAGGACATTGCTGCTGTGACAACAGACAGACCCGCTATCGTTAAGAAAGATATGTAGGACTACTGTAGTTTGTTCCACTGCCCAAGCACCCGAAATGGGAGCACCAGGTTGCACGCGCGTAACGAGCCTGGACGGCATGAGAGCGCTCTAGCAAGAAGAGAAAGAAGAGAAGGGACATGTTGGTGGCTCTTCTTACCGGCGATCAGTAGCCAGACCATGGCCGGAGGCTGGAGCTTCCGCCGCCGTCGCCGACCCTCCACCCCCCACCACGGCCGGTGGCTGTGCGCGAGCGCGGCGCGCGGACGAGAGAGAGGACCAGCTAGGGAGGTCGCGCTTATGTTTCACGACGAGATGAACCGAGACGCAGTCAAAGTCAAGCAGCCTCCCCTGGTACTCGTACTGCTACTAGTACTGACCAAAACCGCGTGTGGTGGGTGGGCAGGAGGAAGCGGGAGCTGACCGCAGGCAGGTCATCGATCGCCTGGCCACTGTTTTGGTACACTACAACTATAGCGCAGCTGCGAATCAATCTGTGATTGAGTTGGTTAGGTGGACAATGGTATTCTCAACCCATCAGGGTTCAAATCCTGGTGCTCGCATTATTTCTGGATTTATTTCAGGATTTCCGGCGATGCGCTTTCTGTGGGAGGAAATGTTTCCGTCGACGACGAGGCGCCTACGGTGACTTCGTAAATCTCAAGATGATATGCCGGCTCAGTCTCTCGAAGGTGCTCATAGGGGTAGAGTGTGCGTGTGTGCGTTCATAGGGGTGAGTGTATGCGCGTGTATATAAACGCTTGTGTCTGTACTGATGCTTAAAAAAAAACTATAGCGCAGCTTTCTCAGCCGGTGTCGAGTCGTATAATTAAACTCGGCCCGTCAACGGCGTCGCCGGCCGGTGCCCGGCGTGACACAATCCGGTGCCACTTCAACTCTGACCAAGGACCCGGTTTTTTTTCTTTTTTTTTGTCGAGGCGACCTGCTCTTCCTCCTGGCTGCTGGTATTTGACCCGCTCCTAGCGATCCTTTCTCTTCAACCCGTCCAAAAAAAAGAAAAAAAAAAGAAACCGATCCTTTCTCTCCTTTTTCTTTTTCGATTTTTTTTGGCATAGCATGGCATTTTTTCTGTTGCGGCATGGCAATTGCCAACCATGTAGGCAACACCCCGTTCTATATCATGCCAATTCCCCCTGCAGCAGAATTTGCCGTGTTGTAATTTTCTGACACATTTCTCTCCGCGCACGACATGGCAAACGCTGGACACATCACAGATTTGACGAGCGGCCCACCCCCATTTCTCTTTTTTTTTCTATAATGGAAGTTACGGCAACTTTAACGCGGATCATCAAACCGATCAAGTCACCGCGGCGCTTCGCTATCGAAGGAAATGACGTCTACCATTGAATGAGATATTCCACCTAAAAATGACCCCTATACAACTTATTGCGGCGAAGTGAAAAAAAAAATGCCACAAGGACCTATCAATTTTACTGGTAGGAACTTGTTGGACCGTCTTATTGGGTCATTTTGATATACACGATGCTCCTTAATTAATTTTATAGCACTTTCACTCAACTAATATGTTATATTTGGATTTTGTTCGATCGGATCAAGGATTTCTTAAGAAGCTCTCCCATTCAATTGAGGCAATCAATTTTGAATTTGATTCATGATCTTGACTGGGTCAACAATTTCTCAAATTAATCGACAGCAGCCAGCCTAAGTTAAAAGAAAAAAAACCGCACCCCTTGTGTTAAAAAAAAACCCGCACATCCTAGTCTTTAGAAGATTTATGCGAATACCCTAAAAAAAGATTTATGCGAAATGGCACCCTCAGTCACAGACACGAAAAGACCATGGCATGCACCCCTTGTCCTCTCAACCACCACAGGCAACTCCTCAATCAAAAAAGGGAAAAAGTTGGAGAAAAAGAAAGAGGACATTCTCAACGCAAGGATTCATCATGCATGTACGTACGAGCCTGCCTCTAGTAAGAGCTAAAGGAAACCATTGCAAAAACTTGAAAGAGAAAAACCATGCATGTATGAAGACTGCAAGCGGAAAGCAACAGAATTAAGTGTTCCCAGGCGAAATGAGATTCCTCTTACTACGTACGTACCCGCAAGCAGTGAGCAGACCATGGCTGGAGCCGCCGGCCCGCCGGGCTTCGGCTGTCGACCCTCCCTCCCTCCCTCCCTCCCTCCGCCGGTGAGCAGCGAGTGCCTCCTTGTGCCTGTGTGGGCCGGCGCGTGAGGGAGGGGGAAGCAAGCAGGGAGATATATGGTGTTTATGTACGATGAGATGGAATGAACCAAGAGACGCGGTCATAGTCAAGCAGCGAGCCTCCCCCTCGGAAATAGTAGTACTAGTAGTAGTCAAAAGTCCAAAACCGTGTGTGGGTTGGCTGATTTGCGTCGTGCTTTTTCAGGCGGCAAGTTCCCGTCACCTTCTTCCTTCTTCTTATTTATTTATTTATTTATTTATTAAACTCTGTAGTATCGATTCAATGGTGACGCTGGCGTGGTTCAACATGGACATATGGCGCTGCTCGTGTCTGTGCTCCGTGAATCATGACGCTGGTGTGGTTTTTTGTCCAGGAGACTCGCTCCACCACGCACGTGCCCCTCCTCCTCCTAGCTGGTGTGCTATATATTGACCCGCCCCAAAGGATCATTGACTGACACTCAGTCTAAACATACAGATTCTGGTTAAATCCATGCCCAAAGTTCAACCTAAAATACGATGATGCTGCCTTATAAACCCGGCTGGAGGGAGTATGGATGAGATATTTAGCTACTGTCCTACTGCTCTGATTGTTTGCTTGCAAACATATATGAACTTGTGGTCGTTGATCGCCCTGAAAAAGTTGCTGACAAAAAAGAAATCGATGCATCAGTTGTACAGTAGCATTAATTAATCAGTATTTAGGAGTATCATAAAGCTGTCGATAACAACACGAAAAATGGGGACAAGGCGATGTGCTGCATTTTCGACAGGGTCACTCACCACCAATGTTGGGTACGATACGACATAAAGAAAGAAATAAACTTGAAATTTGACACAATTCATTCATAGGAACACAAAATTCAGCTACCATGACAGAGAGAAAGGAGCTTGAGATTTGACACGATTCAGAGTGATATCATACGTCAGGAACACAAAATTCAGTTACACATGCATAGTTGAGCAAACTGAAATCTGGTCGTCCATGTGCGAATTCTCATACTGAAAACATGAAGGCTGAATTTTGTGTTCCTTCGCACCCGAGACTGAGAACTCACATGCCGCATAGCCCGTCGTGGCAAGCTCCACCGATGAAACGCAGAACACACACAGGTCCCATGAGAACATTTACTTAGCTACTTGGTACTTCTAGCACGGTAGATTAGTTTGCCATTTTTTGGTGAAAGGCTCAAACGTAACTACTCCATCATCTGGGCGTCTCTATGCCTATTCCAGACATGTACGCCTCCATCGAGGAGGATCCCGAAGACGGAGGGCACCAAGCCGCCACAGCCGCAGGCGACGAGCATACAACCAGACTCTCTGTTTTGGCATGCCCCAGCGCCAGTTTCTCCCTCCAGGCGCTTCGCAGGGCCTTCAGCTTGTCGGCCACCTCGGTCATGGAAGGCCTGTCCTCGCCCCTGGGGCCCAAGCACGTCCGCCCAAGCTCGGCGACTTCTCGCAGCAGCGCCTCCATCCCCGCACGCGCGATTCTCGGGTCAAGGATGCCCTCGAGGTTCCCATTCTTCATCGCGAGCAGGAAGGACGACACGAGGCTCTTGCCTTCCTTCAGGCCGTCGCGGTAGATGGCCTTCTTCCCCGTGATCAGCTCCAGCAGCACGACCCCGAAGCTGTAGACGTCGCTCTTCTCTGTGAGCTGCCGCTCCTGCAGGTACTCGGGGTCTAGATATCCCAGGGTGCCCTTCACCAGCGTCATGAACTGGGCCTCGTCCTTGGGGAGCATCCTCGACGCCCCAAAGTCCGTCACTTTCGCCATGTAGTTGTCGTCCAAGAGGATGTTCATGGACTTGACATCTCCGTGGACTATATTGTGGTTAGTGGACAGATGCAGATAGGCCAGTGCTTCTGCCGATTCTTGAGCGATCCTGAGACGGGTGTCCAGCGAGGGAGGTGGACTTCCGTGGTTACCATGGATGAACTCAAAGAGAGTGCCGTTCGAGATGAACTCGTAGACCAGTATGGGGACCTCCACCTCTAAGCAGCACCCTAGAAGCCTGACCACATTCCGGTGGTTGGTCTGTGAAAGTATAATTATCTCCTGCACGAATTCGTCGGTCTGCTCCACGTTCATGATCTTCGAGCGTTTCACAGCCACTACCCTGTTATCCTTGAGAATGCCCTTGTAGACAGTGCCATGACCCCCCTTGCCCAGTTCTCTGCTCTCGTCAAAATCGTTTGTAGCCTTCTTCAGATCTTCTTGAGTGAATATCCTCAAAGTATCGACTTGTTTTGACATAATTTGCTGATATAATATCTGACCACCATTCTGATCAAAGAATCTTTCCTTCTCTTCCGCCAGCTTTCTTTTCTGATACTCAGCCCATAGAGCGAAGATAAAAACCATGAGGAAGACAGCACTGACGGATAAGCCTGAAAATAATGAAGGTTAAATACCATCAGTTCAACGGGTAGATATTGACCACATTTGGCTAAAACACAATGCAGCATGTTGCTATACACACCCTTTAGTCTGCTGTATGACATGAATGCGAACTGTTCATGGACTTACATAACTGGCATAAGAAGTGCAAAAGAGATTTCAAATTACTATATTTAAGCAGTGTGGTGCACAACAGGTGTGCAATCCTTAACTATCCCATTACCTATGACAAACCTCTGAGCTCTGTACAAACCGTACTCTAGTTGCCTAGTTGGCCTTGTATGACTCGCATAAAAAAGTACAGAAAAGCTTTTTGTTTATGGTCAATAAGTATGTGAACATTTGGTGTGCAAAATATTTTGATTGCTTATAACACCATTACCTAAGACCACCTTCAGTGCTTTGTTTGGGTCAGCTCGAACGCAGGGTATGCTCCTTGGATCATCGCTCCTGAATCCTGATGGGCATGAACAGGTGTAGCTACCGTGGGTGTTTATGCAATTACCTTTGCAAGGATACAAGGACTGGTTTGGAGGTTCGCACTCATTGATGTCTGTCAATTCCAACTCGAGGACGTGAGGGGAATTTCAACATGAATCAACAGAAATCACATTCCATGAACACTAAAACTGACAGAAACAAGAATATATCTGGAATTTTGGCAATGCATATTCATACCTTTGCACCCTCCTTGCAGATAGGGATTGCCCTCATAACCTTGAGAGCAGTTGCAGCGGTAACCGGGGCCATTAGACACATCAATGCATTCACTGTTCATGGCTTGGCAGGCATACTGTGATCCCATCTTGCTGGTTTCAGAACAACTTCCATTACCAGCAACCCAATCAAGTACCACAGGAACTCCATCTGCATATCTACTTGCGAAATCAGTAGAGCTAGCATATGAAGGATCGAACTTGAACCACTCCTCCTCAAGAACGAAAGCGTAGCTGCACGGGCTGAAAGACTGGATGGTTGAGTTGTATATATCTAGTACTGGCATGGATGTGGTGTTAACGGAACTGACATTTCCTGGAAAGGAGGACTGGCAGCAACCCATTCCAGCGCACCCAGAGCTATTATCCACATTACTTGCGTCAGTGCAGTATGAAAAGCATGAGTTAACAATGGGGAATTCAAGCTGGTTCTTGCCCTTGGTGACTCCTACGACCATTGCAAGCGTAGCACAACCGACTGATGTCAACTTGTTCTTGGTGTAGGAAAGCTTATGAGAAGGATCAAGAATTAAGCCTTGCGAATCACCACCAGTACTATTGGTGCCATTGGTGTGGTTGCATTGCCATGCTATGTATGGGTTCTGAACACGAATCTCACCTAGAGTAAGATTGATGTCCAGTATCCTTACTTTGGTGGAGGCCAAATATGCCCCGCTCACATTGCATGTGACATTAAAGGGTTCCTGGAAGCATCCATTTCCGGTGCCGAACGGGTACGGGATGCTGACGTTACCGCACTTGTCTGGGCAGCCGGGCCGTGCCATGCTGATGCTCCCAAAGTTCCCAGCCCCATAAGCGGTAGCACTATATTGCAGGGTCAGCGTGGCAGTGACAAGTAGTAAGAGCTTCAGACCTGTAGGCAAGGGCCAAGAGATGTATCATGTACATATTTATCTATCTACTCTGGATGCATGTTTATACTGTCACTGTGGGACATTTGGCCCCGCAAATGCAAAAAAAGAAAAAAATCCTAATACGGCGAGTGAGTAGATAACATATATTTGCTTTCTTGCAGAATATGCCAAAGCCCCTCCAATCCAAGCACCATGTAAGGAAAATGTCATAGAAATCCATTCATAAGGAATGCATCAGTAGTTAGTTAAGAGTTTGATCCCACTAGTACAAACGTTTTGACCCAACAATATCTGAATCAGATGAAGAAAATAAAGTTAATGCTTGTCTTATAACAAAGCATCAACTCTGTATGCCTCTCTTAGCTATTATTCTCTGATTTCAAGTTTTGTTTCACCATACAAGAGTTTAAGTTCACATCTTCATTATGCGTCTATGCTGGGGAGCAGACCAAAAAGGAGAAGTCTACAGTCCAGACTCTATTTCTTCCATCCCCCTATCTCCTGAATTTGATTCCTTACATGCCATCATCACTCTGAAGCCTCCATCTCAGCCCAACAATTGTAAGTGCATAAAAAATCGTTTTGCTACTGATTTCACATGTACTCCCTCCGTTCAGAATTACTTGTCTCAAAAATGGATGTATCTAGAACTAAAATATGTCTAGATACATCCATTTCTTCAAAGTAATTCAGAATGGAGGGAGTACGTAGTCAACTAAAATCCACACTAAACTGTAAAATGGTTTTCTCCAGCAATATAAAATGTATGCACCGTCTATTTTTGTGCTGGCCATGCGCGCAGTGCGAAAACTATTAGGCAATTTCGAACTGGATAAGCTCCAGCTGGTTTCCCCAAATGCTCGGAGCTTGCAGAGTTGCAGCGCAACGGCACACAAGATAAATTCCGCAGCAAAAGATGAATAAAATCGCATCCCAGGCCCGCCCCATGGGTCGTACCGCTAAGCAAGCAATTACTCGTACGGCTAGGGTTTTCTGTACCTCACAGGGCCTGATAGCCCGGCGCCGTGGCACGACGGCGCGTAGTGTCGGGTACTCAGATTCCGCGTGTCGACGGCGGCTGGAGGAACCATGGCGAGAGGCGGAGGAGGACCCGGCGGTGCCGCACTGGTGGTGGCGGCGCGGGCCTCTGCGTCGCCGTCAGGCATCTCGCCGGCCTGGCGTGCTGGGTGGGGAATTGGGAGAGCTCCTATTTTTTTGAGGGGTTATTTGGGAGAGCTCCTAATCGGCGCCTGTAGCGCCAGTTTTCATTCTTGCGGAGCCTGTAACGGGGGCGGAGTACCGTGGGGTCTGTGTTGCGTCTCCAATGTACTGCAGCGACCTCAGTCTTTGTAGCGACACGGGGTACTGTAGCAATTCGAAACAAGTTTGCTCGTTTGAAAAAAAAAAGAAAAAAAGTCCATGCATTTTTTCCAAATTGTTCATGAGTTCAGAAAAGGTTCATGAATTTCAAAAAAAGTTCATAAATTTGAGAGAAATGTCATGAACTTTCAAAAATTCCACGATTTTAATGGTGTTCATGAATTTTTAAAAATTACATGGATTTGAAAATTGTTCATGAAAACTAAAAAATCTCAAAATTGAAAATGTTCATAATTTTCAAATAAGTTTACAATTTTAAAATGATATTTAAAATTAAAATAAGAAAAAGGAAAGATAAAGGAAAAACAAAAAAAGTGGAAGAAACCGGAGAACACCAAGCCCAAAAACCGGAGGGAAAGGTTACCAGAACCAATGGGAGGAATAATGGGTTGGCAGCCCATTTATGTCCTAGCAAACCGTGGGTGTGCACCTTCTACCCGTAATGCTATAAGTAGTGCTTAAGGCGCTAAATGATCTGACGGGGATTTGGACATAGGAGGAAGTTTTTTTTTTGCGATGGCTAGATTGACCCAGACCTGGCCATATGGGCCGACATGGCACAACCCATCGATAAAAAGGTCATGCCGGCCCGAAGGCCTGAGCTGGAGGACCAGCCTGCCAAGTGACTTAAAAGAAACGACCTACGACTTCTTGACTGTGGGCCGACCAACGTTAAAAGGGTCAAAATAACCTAAAAGGATCGAAATAGCTCAATTGACCCCTAAAAGGCCAAAACAGTCAAAAAGAGTCAAGACGGTCCATAAAAGGCCAAGGCAACACTATCCTAAAAGAGACGAAACAACCCTAAAAAGGCCGCGTAATTTGAAGGGGTCATGTCGTGCCCGACCTTAAGGCCTAGCGGGCTGAAGGCCGGTCCGGCCCTTTTATTCACGCGTCGTGCCGGGCCAAAAATCCATGCCCACGGGTTGGCCTTACAAGTACGGCCCATATGACGAAGTTTGATTGACCCGTAGCCCTATGTCTTCTTCCGGATGAAGGTTTATATCAAGATTACGAATAGAAGGGGGGCCTCACTGCAACCAACAAGTTGCTCTTCCAAATTGTCTAAAAAAAGTTGCTCTTCCAATCCCGTAGGAACGTGGCTTTCCTGAGGTGCCATTCGCCCACTGACATGTGGATCTGGCCCCACACGTCAGTGAGCCAACGGTAGGGTGTAGTATGTGAGAGGATCCGTCTACATCCCATAGATGTTCCAATCTATGAAGAAACTATTATATTAAAAAACGGAAGATCAATTTGGGCCTTGCCCGCGCTTCTCTACTACAATGCCATTTTAGAGAGCTTTAAAAAGAAAACAACCATTCTACTAGAATGCCATTTAATAGACCTTTAAAAAGAAAACAACCATTTTAGGGTGTATGGAACTACAGTATTACTTGCCAAGACATTCATGTTGCTAGTACATTGAGAACTGTTTCACACAGGGGTGAAATTAAGGACGAAGTCGAACGGCAGAAGATACTTACCGGTAGCCGCAGGCAGTGACCAAGCCATGGGCTTCAGCCTTGAGCAGCTCAGAGTCTTGGGAGTGAAATGCACTCGTCTCGTTCGTCCACCTGAAATTAGGATAGGATAGGATGATCCTGGAGAACAACCAACACCGGGCGTGCATATATATGCATTTGCATGCACAGGCCAAGCGCTGCTGAGCTGCCGCCGATCGATGGCGCGTTGGAACGAGCCAGACAAATTCACACGGCGGCAATCTACACGGCGGCCTTCGTTCTCTCCGTCCAAACAATGGACATATGTGGCGACATCAACCCTTTGTAAAATCGCAATAATATAGTAGAAACACACATATATGTACATGCATGCCGTTACGACGCGCACTCATGTGCGTCCGACCACACTGGATCTACCGCGCTTTTAAGATTGGTAGAGTCATCACACGTTCGTGCCTCGCTATCAACAGAAACGTCACCTCACGTTGTAAGAATATATGAGTTGTCGAATATGCGGTTTGATCCCTTGTTGGGACAGACAGCCAGCCATCCCACTAGACACCAAACCGATGGTTGGTTCTTGTGATTCAATCCTCTTCATCGCATAAAACAAAGCAAAGAATGGTCACCATATCCCGAACGATTTCATGGTAATTTAGCCGTCTGAAATAAGGGTACACATTGAGCCTCTTAGAGGGTAAGCACTTATGTTTTTTTTTTGTGCTCTTGGAAGTTTTTCTTTTCTAGCTTAATTTGGAGTTGGTTATCTGACGCAGTGGGCTAGCGATGTACACGGCCTCCGATGACACTTTAAAAGGTTCTATTTAAGAACTACAAAAAGTTTGATACAACATAAATCTGTAATAATGTTATAGAAATTCAGGTCAAAAATTTGAAATACTACTCGATCTTTTTTTTGACAAATTCGTTCTCAGTAGTGATGAATGGCCAAATTCAAGGCCCAACTTCCATTAGATTATATTCAATGTCGGAGTTGTCTATTTTCTTCTCGATGTGTGTTGTGGGTTTCAATTTGAAATGCTATGTTATGTTAGATGTAAGTTGTGTCCTTGTCCTAGTTTGTTTTCTAAAAAGAATATTCTTCAAAGTTGTCAATCCTGCCGGCTGCAACTTCTTCACTTTGGAGCAAGCCATAGGTGATGCTACCCAAACCCTATAAAAAGAGGACATTCACATCTTAGCATCCCACCTTTCTATTTTGGATGTCATCCAATGGTCTCAGGCCGAGCCTCAACAACTTTGTAGGAAACATCCTTAAGAATTCCAAAAATAAGTGCAGGTCCAGGAGATCCAACAGTCATCTCTGGACTGCAGATCTGACGGCCCGGATGCTCATTCCAATGCCCTTCCCATTCCCGCCCAGCTCATCCGAATTTCAAAATTTCAAAACCAAGTTGCAGGTGTAACTAAAGGGCGTGCCATGTGTCCATTCCCACCTACAAATGCACTCTCCACATGAAATTCAAACTTCTGAACTACTTGTTGCAGATAGTTCTGCATGGAGCCCGCCTACGTTTACAACACTGAATCCCTTAGGCCGTATTTCCTGCATGTCCAAATTAAATTGAGTTGAGCCACACCACACGCCTGATAATCAGCACAAACCATCCCTGCCTCGTCAGACAAACCCAGACAGATTTAAACTAGGCTTATGTACACAGGGGGCGGACCTAAAAACTTTTTTGAGTGTGGGGGCAAAATACTTGAGTGGGGGGCATATTTTGGCACATTTTGTATCAATTTAGAGAGTTTTAGTATGTATTTTAAAAATACAACCAAATCCTACAGGATCTCCAAACCTTGGAGTGGGGGCCATGGCCCCCCACTCACATCAACGTGGGTTCACCCCTTTATGTACGTACCAATTCACAATGCCACAGGAAATGCATAAACCTCACACTGCTTAAATAGTTCTGAACAATATCAAGGACAAGTCTACGCAGCGGCCGACTGCTCCCTGGTTGTTCAGAGCGACCGGCCCAAAAAGAAAAAATTTAGTCCTCTAATCTAATTTGGTCCCCTAATTAATTCTCTTATATAGCAAAATTTCATTCCATATTAGAAAAAGAATCACGTAAATAGGAAAAAGGAAAGTTAATTATAAAACCATCCATGTGAACGCATTAATTCAAATTTCTAAATTTATGAAAAGCCATAACTTTTAAACCGCACGTCGGAATTAAGATCTGTTTTCACGGTTGGAAGTCTCGCGGCGTGCTCTTTGAAGCTAGATCCCACATGAATATGTTTCGATGAAATTTTTTGTGTGCAATTTTGACCCCGTTTTGTGCAACTAATTAGCTGTTGATGTGCAACTACCTGAGAGAGCTGTGGAACTTTTCTCGTACACCGTACACGTGCAGTTTTCATCTATGATACCTCCACCCCCAAACTGCCTCCTTCTAGTGAGATGTGCAACTTCATTTGTTGCCTTGGCCATACAGTTTTCACTAGTGGCGCCACCCCAACTACTCTCTAACAGTGAAATATGTAATTTCGTCTGCTGCCCAGGTGCCCTGGCCAACTGCATGCCTGGTAGTCGCCGCACGTGTGCACCCCCCACAACCACGTTTGAGTGTTTTCACTGTTTGCTGCATCAGCCAACTATCTACCAGTAGATATGCAACTTAGGATACTGTCACGGTCAACTGTCTAAGTGATGTGCAACCTTTTCTTGTATCCCATGAATGTGTAGTTTTCCTGCTAGCACCTAGGCCAAACCATCCTTGCTAGTGAGATGTACAACTTTAGCGTCCTGTCTATATGCAACTTTTCACTATCCTCATGAATGTGGAGTTTTCATCATCAAACTATCCTGCTTGTGAGATGTGCAACTTCGTATGTTGGCCCGGCCAACTGCGTGGCGGACTTGTGCAACTCCGTATATTGCCTCCGTCAACCGAAACTACATATGCACAACAAGGGAGGGGAAAGAGTTGCACATCGACTAATAAGCTGTTGGCGTGAACAATAGACTAAGTTGCACATAGGACTGGTAGGGGGTGGGCAGGGTGTGCAAAGCATGAAAAACTACACATCTACGAGTAAGGATGAGGGTTGCACATCGAATACTAGGTTGTTGGTCGGGACAGTAGACTAGTTGCACATTACATTCTCATGGTTAGGTTGCAACCTCATAGAAATTGGATCATGCAGCTACAAAAACTAAGTTTGTAAAAAAGTTGCACCATTCAGTACTAAAGTTGCATAATGCACTACTAAAGTTGCACTATATAGCACCAAAGTTGGCATCAATTTTTTCGTCAAAACATACTCATGAGGGATCTAGTTTCAAAGATCTCGCTGCGAGAAATCCAACGGTGAAAGACGGATCTGAATTTGGATGCACGGGTTGAAAGATATGACTTTTCAAAAATTTGAAAACCCCAAATAAGCGCACACGCACACCCATCAGACAAGAAATCTCTTGCTCACGTGAATATATCATTACTATCTGCCACGTCATGCATAAAGATAAAAATTTAGACCACAACACTGCATGCATGTATGTGTGAGAGCCCGGCCGCTCAGTTTCGCTAATTAGTGCGTATGCACTTTTTAGAATTCAGGCAATATCAATTGTTCAGTCACAACTTTGATGGGCTCGGGAGACGAATAGTGACTTCTCGGTGCGTTCTTCCTATGCGGCCAAGTTTATGGGCAGGGTTGCCAGCTCATCGACAGACTTCACATGGAGATCGAGGGCCCCACTCTGTTGCCGCTTCTTCACTGGGCTGGCTCTTATAAACAGGTTCTGGACATCGGACAGACTGGCAAGATGGGGCCTACCGCACCAAGATTCTTGCCCCTTATGCAACCAATGCGACGAGACCATCAGTCACATCCTGCTAGAGTGTGTGTTTGCGCGGTCTGTTTGGCATGAGGTTTGTACTGTGCTCGGCAGGCCGGACTGGGCACCAACCACCTCGGATGTGCTAAAGGGATGGTACCAGAGTAGGAGGGATGGCCCACTCAAGGACCTACGGACAATCTTGGCTTTGGTGCTTTGGGAGCTTTTGAAGCATATATAGGAACGGTGTTGTATTCGATGGGGACTCCCCTTCCCTCGACCATGTTGGGTGTAGGATCCTAGAAGAGGGACGTGCCTAGGCTAGGGCTAGTCTGCTCAAATGTGACTTGAGTAGCTTCTTTGGGCGGTTGTCGCGGTGGGTGCGTCGTGAGTAGTCGGCTTTGTAATATGGTGGACTAGGATTGTGTTGTAACACTCCCGTGTAATGGGGCTCTCCACCCCTCTTCTCTCTATCAATGTATGATACGCATGCTTGTACGTATTCGAAAAAAAAAGGAAACAAATCCCGGGAACAACCATCAACTACCAACTCATCATACCAGGAAATATGAAGGTTTGGCGCCCTCATATCTAGGGGCTTTGTGCAGTTGTTCCTGCAATGACCTACGACGCCACAATTTTTGCACCTTCCGGACCTTCTAGGTTGCTTTGGAGTGTCGCTCCTATCAGGGCACGTCGTTCGCTTATGACCTTGCTTCCCGCAGATAGTGCATAATCTTGGCTTCTTGCTCAGACCATCATATGGTGCTTTCTCCCTACCGGTCGTTAGACAACCAACTTTGTTTCTTTTAGCCGGATCAGACACCTCCGCTAGTCGATTAATCAATCCTGAAGCAGAGATATTGTCACAATCCCCAAATTCTGCCTGCTGTGCCTCTATTAAACATTGCTCGGCGTCCTCGCCGATTTCCAGCTGATCTACGACAATTCTGTTAACTGGTACTCGATTTTCCAAACCTAGCCCATCGTGAACTTCGGCGAATGGCTTCATCTCCTGCATATTCGCCTTGAACAGAGACATGAGTTTGTTGAACGCATCCACACTCGCGTCTCCTAGGCACACTAGCTCCATTGCATTCATATACATGTTGGAATGCCTGTATGAAAATGGCCGTTTGTACATCTGGTCCTTCTGGTATTGGGCCAAGTGAGACGGCAGCACGTCACGGGCATCCCTCGTCCATCTCTTCATAATGTGCTTTGGCGGTATTTGCTTCACACGTGTAAAATCAAGAACCTGCGGCACAAGCATTAGAACCAGTCATGCATTCAACGACACAGCACAAAGAGATGACAAACAATCCAGCAGCTGTTTCCTAACCTTGAGGACATGGCTGCACAGCAGACCCATGTGAGAGAACTGGCCACATTCACAAACAAATTCTTCTCCTTGTCCGATCACCGAGACATTGTATGACACCTTGCGCCATTTCTTCCTGCGTTCCGGCTCGGTGTGTATCGCAACATACAATTTGTTCTTCTCCACTTCTTCAACTTGGTATGCGCCGGACTCGTACAGTATGTGTCCAAATTGCTCGGACACAGCTTGTGTGTAGATTTCTGCAGCATGACGCTCGATAGCCAAGTTGGCTCTCATCAGCGGCCTCCCCAGCCCTGCATGACAAAATTGTGTATGATTGCTAGGACACCTGAAGAAATTCTGGGATAGAACAAAACAATTATTTTAAGTCAAGGACCTTATAGTCATGGTTCTCTTCTCCTCGTAATTCTCTTCTGACTCACGGTCGAATTAAAGTCTCATGTATTTCTTCACGAATAAATGCATTGGGCACCCGGGTGGTACATAGTTCTTCAGCATGTGGTTCGCGGTCTCACCCCTCTGCGTGCTTGTCATCTTTGCACAGAAAACACATTTGAAATATGGTTTCGCCCACTTGTGCCTTATCTCGTATATCCGGGTCATGTATGGATGTGTCCTAAGGTTGTACTTCTCAATGAGAAAGCGCCACGCCTCCTCAAACTCTTCAGTTGTTATCATATCATTGACCACTTTGTGGAACTCTGCTCGGAACACATTCTTTTCCGTGTATAGCGCTCCGAGCGACTCTTTAGCCTTCTTTAGAACATGCCACTTGCACCGCCGGTGCGCCGGTGTCCGGCATGATATTCTTTATAGCAACCTCCATAGCTCTAGTTTGGTCTGCAGTTGCACAAAGAATACAAAATCAGTTGGACATGTGCTCTTCTATAAATAAATTTGACATCAGTTAGACAACCATCAGATACGTGCTCCATATATTTTTTACCTGTTAGTATCGTTTCCGGAGCAGCCCCACCCATCATATGTAAGAACTCTGAAAAAACCCACTCGAAGCTTTCGAAAGTCTCATATCTGATCAGCACCCCGGGCAGGAGCACACTGGAAATGGTTGTTTACGCCCAAAAAACCAAACAGCATATCATACAGAATGGTCCTGTAGGTCGTATCAAACGTAACCGCATCCCCGAAAAAACTATACTGCAACCGGCTGCTGCCATTGGTCCACATCAGGCCCTTTATCCGCCCTTTGCCGTCTGCCTACACTCGGTACATGAAGTGTGGATCGTTTGCGCCCAACTCCTTGAAGATTTCCATTGTTTTCCTCACATCACCATCTGCCTGCTCAGGTCCTAACTTCTCGCAATAATGTCTTCAATGATTGCTTCGTGAAGGGGGCCTTCTCCATCGAACCAAAAAAACTATCAATTATGCTGTAAATTTTGCTTAGGTTAAAGATGTTCTGCTTCAACTGCTTTACCAAATCCTTGCTGTAAGCATCTATGCGCTTGCGCGAAGGCCAGTGTATGGCATCCCCATAGTTTGGAGACAGCGAATGGTTGTGCTTCTCTCTGTGTTCCACTATGTACCATCCATTGTCTTCCAACCTCAGCAATCTAATTAGCGCTGGACAATTGCATCGACATGATCGTGTATTCTCTAAAACAAGCTTCCCCTGCATGTAAAAATAGGCAGAGATAAACACACACGTCATTCCTCAGTATAGCCCCCACATCGATCTTCCAGGAAATAAATACTGCCAAACATTAGCACTTACGGCGCAACTGCAAACAATTTCTTGCATGCACTTTGTCCTCTCGATAATCAATCGGCTCTTCCCGTATCTTATACCAAATCCCTTCTCCCATGAGTAGAGATTGTAAAAGTCACAGGCCTCTTCTAGAGAATCAAAGCTAGTACCCAGTTTAGGTACCTTCACCTCATCTCCTGGATTACCGGCGAAACTCCTGATTGCATTCTCCAACGCGGACGCCCGCGTCGGACATGGAGTCCGCCCCGGAGCCGCTAGCTGATCCAACCCGAACCCTGAAGAAATAACAATGTCAAATGCTGGAATCAGGAAGTTCAAAACAATGCACACTGAATGATCGCCGCATCGTGACAGTTCGGAGCGAACGCGCACCCATCATTACCGAATACACAGCGAACTGAAATACACACGCCCAACTGAATGGCAATGACCTGAACACAATCTAACTAGAAATCCCGCGGCATTGTCCAACTCATCGACTTCAGGAAACTGCTAACCATTACAAACTTCAACATCGATCAAATATACTCACTGATCTACTGTTCGTTCTGGATTCAGACTGTTACTCACACACACACACAAAAAAAACAGATGAAACGAACCTCGTATCTGTCATACATTTCAATGCCTGACTGAAATGCGGCACCAGCACGGCCAGTTTTACGCAACAGACTCATCTTCTTCATACCAATGGCGGAACGAAGCTCCACGAAACCATAAATTTCTAGTAGCATGCGCTAGGTCTCATGCACCGAACAAAAATCTTGAGCAAGTAGAGATAAGATGACAACCTCCTAAACCCATTTAGTGATTACAACCAAGAAGTTGTTTCCTACTAACCTCTTCTTCCACCCCGAGGCCTCTGGATTCACCTTCCGGGGGGCCATGCGCGCGACGACGAGCTGCGCCAGCGCATCCCCATTCGCCGCCTCAACCTCCATCGTGGGCGTGGCTGGGGCGTCAGATTCAATCGCCGCCACGGCGTACCCCCCTGGATCCGGCGGCCGATCCGTGCCGTCCATCCCCTCAAGGATTGGGAACCTGCCAAGCTTTGGGGAAAGAATCCGTCACTCTCCTCTCCTCCTCCACAGCTCCAGATCCATTGCCACATGAGACGAAGGATTCGACGACATCACCTGCTAATCGGCTGCATCAGGAACTCCATGCCTCCGGTGGCGTAGCGCTCCTCCCGGACGACGCCGTCGCCAGCCGCTTCTCCTCTCGGCCGCCGAAGAAGAAGTATCCAGTCCAGGACCTGCTCCTGGTTCGAAGATTCTGTCCCGCGTAATTGCTGCTAGTTGACGGCTGGAAAAAAAAAGCCAAGATTCTGTCCCGTGGGCCATTTACAACCTGGGCCACCGCCCAGATGTCATAGGCCGCCGAAAGGCCTGCCGTCAACCAACCAAAACCGACCGGCCCATTTAGCTATAAGTTCATTGGTTACCCGGTTTTGGGAACCTTTCGGTTGTTTCTTAACCTTTCCATTTTTTTTCTTTCTCCTGCCGTTTCTTTTATTGGTTTTTTTTATTTTTTTACTTTCTTTCATTTTTTCATTTTCTATTTTTACTGAATATTTCAAAATTACTTCATGCCTTCCAAACTGTTCATGGAATTTCAGAAAATGTTTCACTTTTCCAAAATTGTTCAGAAATTCGAAGAAATATTCTAGAATTCCAATAATATTTGTGTTTCCAATTTTTTTGTTTCTATTTAAACAAAGCATTGTTCGCGCTTTCAGAAAAAGTTTTAGTATTTCAATTTTTTCAGAATTCCAAAAATTATCCACGTACTAAAAAATCACTCTTATAACAAATGGTCCCAAGTCATTAATGCAAGAAAATAAGAAAAACATAGTAAAGAAAATAAAAACAAAACTAAAACTTTGTGGCTTAGATTATGACCAAATGTTAGGTGTTGTAAACATTTGGTGGCCAAATGACATCCGAGGAGCTCAATATAGAAAATAACAAATTTGGTGCTCAAACTCTTGTGCATCGTTGAACAATTTTTTTTGTATGGAGCTCGTCGGATGTTATTTGGCCACCAAATTTGCAAGCACCCACAACATTGTATCGTTATTAAAGCACAAAGTTCAAGAACTTTTTATTTTATTGTTCATCGTGGGTGCAGTGTGCCAGGATGGAACCAAAACTTTCACAATAAACATCTATCAAATGGTTTTCAGTAGCACTTTTCTGAAAAAAGCACTCGTCTCTGTTGGTTTTTGCGCTCATGGAGGGTTATTTCTTCCTACCGTTGACACTTTACAATTTTATGAAGAATTATGGAAAGGAATGTACAAACATAAATCTATAATAATGTGACAGAAATTCAACTCAAAATTTTCAATACTACTTGAGAAACAAAAAAACACAAATTCGTCATCAATACTGATGATTGGCCGAATTCAAGGCCCAATGTCGAAGTTGTCTATTACTCTATTACTTGTTCTCGGTGTGTGTTGTGGGTTATAGTTTGAAAATTTAAGACATGTTAGATGCAAGTTGTGTCTTTGTCCTAGTTTGTTTTTGAAAGTAAATATTCAAAATGTTTAAAGCTGTCAATCGTGCTGGCTGCAACTTCTTCCCTTTGGATCTAGCTATAGGAGATGCTGTCCATACTCTTAAAAAGATCACATTCACTTCTTAGGCCTCATTCATTTTGGAGGATTTTCATAGAAAAAACATAGGAACAAGGGTCCCAGTGAAAAATTTATCATCAATGCATTCAGTTTGTAGGAAATGCATACATGAATTTCGTAGGAATACTATTCAATTCCCATGTTTTGGGAGGAAACTACATATCCACTCAAAGCTCATTTTTTGCATAGGAACAAGGCAGGACAATTTCTTAGGATGGCAAGTGCCTAACTTGGATTTTTGGTCCTGGGGAGCATATGCTCCTTAATTAGCAGTAAAAAAAATGGTAAATAAAATTTTAAAATTCTGATTTTTTTGTAGATGTTTATGTTAGTGTAGCAAGTGTGGTAGACAATTTTCATGCCATATGGGATAGCAGTGCTTCGTCGGTAAAATAACAAAATTATGTGTAACATTTGGCGGTAACATTTGACGTTCAACTTATTTTTTTGCACAGGTCAAAATGCTTAAATTTGTCCCCTGGAAATTTACATGTACCATTTGGGTGTGACAATGAATACTTCTACTTTTTTCCAAATAATTTTTACATTTCTAAAATCCGTTTTTGGCATGCAGGAGCATGTGCTCCCTAGAGCCAAAATAAATTTCCAGACAAGTGCCATCCTATCAAATTCCTGTACTACTTCTAATTCCTATGTTTTGGTTTCCCACAAACCGAATAGCATCTCATCTATCTATCTCAGAAACCGGCAAGTATAAACAGAGGCTAGATGAGATGAGGCTGCCCTATCCACACTGTACTGTAAGTAACAGCAAGTGGAGGCCTCTGAGCTTGACACAGAACCCCTTTTGTGTGAACCTGAAAACCGACATGTGTCCAGGGCGCAATGGTCGCACTGAATTAAGATCAAACCAGCAAGTTCAATGAACATGGATGAATTTTAGTTGGAATTTATTACAAAATAATTGCAGAGCAATCGCCAAGGGCAAATATGGACGCTATAACAGTCAACTGAAACTATCAACACGTACACACACTACTGGCATGGTGTAACAGTCAACTGAAACTATCATCTGGGTGTCTCTATACCTATTCCAGACATGCGGGGCCCAGTCGAGAACATGATCGATGACAGAGGATCATGAAACGCCAAAGCTGCAGGTACCGATACCAAATGCTCAGTCTCGCCGTCCGTCAGCAGCAATTTCTCCTTCCAGGTGCTCCGCAGAGCCTTCAGCTTGTCAGCCACCTGGGTCATGGAAGGCCTCTCTTCCCCCCTGGTGCTCAAGCACATCCTCACAAGCTCAGCGACTTCTCTCAGCAGCGCCTCCATCCCGGCGCTTAGTATGCTCGCGTCCAGGATGCCATCGAGGCTCACCTCTTTCATCGCGAGCAGGAAGGACGACGCGAGGCTCTTGCCTTCCTTGGGGCCGTCGTGGTAGATCGCCGTCTTCCCCGTGATCAGCTCCAGCAGCACAATGCCGAAGCTGTAAACGTCGCTCTTCTCCGTGAGCTGCCGTTCCTGCAGGTACTCGGGATCCAGGTAACCCAAGGTCCCCTGCACCAATGTCATGAACTGAACCTCATTCTTGGGGAGTGTCCTTGATGCCCCAAAGTCAGTCACCTTCGCCATGTAGTTTTCGTCCAAGAGAATGTTCATGGACTTGACATCTCCATGCACTATGGGGTGGTTCATGGACAGATGCAGATATGCGAGTGCTTCAGCAGATTCTTGAGCGACCCTGAGCCGGGTGTCCAGCGAGGGAGGTGGAGTCCCACGGTTACGATGGATGAATTCAAAAAGAGTGCCATTCGGGATGAATTCATAGACTAGTATGGGGACTTCCACCTCTAAGCAGCACCCTAGAAGCCTGACCACATTCCGGTGGTTGGTCTGTGAAAGTATGATAATCTCCTGCACAAATTCATCAGTTTCGGACACATTCATGATCTTGGAGCGCTTCACGGCTATTACTCTTCCATCCTTAAGAACACCCTTGTACACAGTGCCGTGACCGCCCCTGCCCACTTCTCTGCTCTCGTCAAAATCATTCGTAGCCTTCTTTAGATCTTCCTGTGTGAATATCATCAATGTATCGACCTGTTTTGACATAATTTGATGGTATAATATCTGACCACCATTCTGATCAAAGAATCTTTCCTTCTCTTTAGTCAGCTTCCTTTTCTGATGCTCAGCCCGTAGAGCGAACATGCAAACCATGAGGAAGACGACACCAGCGGATGTGCCTGAAAATCATGACGGTTCCATTAGTTCAATTAGTGACATTACCCACATTTGGCAAAAATAGTTCCAGATATTGTGCCATCTCACCATTGCTTTACTACATGATACCTGTACAAACTGTACTCTACTTGGACTTATATGACTGGCATAAAGAAGTATGAAAAAGCTTTCTATTTATGCGCAATTATAACCCCATACCTAAGGCCACCTTCAGAGCTTTGTTTGGGTCAGCTTGAACGCAGGGTATGCTCTTTGGATCATCGCTCCTAAATCCTGATGAGCATGAACAGGTGTAGCTCCCAACGGTGTTTCTGCAATTACCTTTGCAAGGATACAAGGACTGGTTTGGAGGTTCGCACTCATTGATGTCTGCCATTTCAAGGAAGTGAGGAGAGCGTCAACATGAATTCTGCAAGATAAAGGAGCATAGGTTAATTCTGTGAGATGCATATACATACCTTTGCACCCTCCTTGTAAGTAGGGATTGCCTTCATAACCTTGAGAACAGTTGCAGCGGTAACCGGGGCCATTGGACACATCAATGCAATCGCTGTTCATGGCTTGGCAGGCATACTGTGATCCCATCTTGCTGGTTTCAGAACAACTTCCATTACCAACAACCCAATCGAGTACCAAAGGAACACCATCTGTATATTTACGTCCAAAATTTGTAGAGTTGATATAAGAACGATCAAACTTGAACCAATCATCCTCAGCAACGAATGAGTAGGTGCATGGGCTGAAAGACTGAACGGTAGAGTTGTATATAGCTGATACTGGTATGGATTGGGCGAGGAAGGCGTTGATGTTTCCTGAAACAGGGGCCTGGCAGCAACCCATGCCAGAGCACTCTGTGCCATTACCGATGCTGCTTACGTCCATGCAGGATGAAATGCATGAGTCAGCGGTGAGGTACTCAAGCTGGTTCTTGCCCTTGGCTTGTCCCACAAGCATTGCAAGTCCACCACAGCCGATTGATGTCAACTTGTTCTTGGTGTTGGAAACCGTATGAAAAGGATCAAGAGTTAAGATGTCCAAACCACTGGTGCTATTGCTGCCATTGCTGAAGTTGCATCGTGATGTTATATGTGGATTCTGAACACGAACCTCACCCAAGGTAAGACTGATGTCCAGTATCCTAAGTCCGTTTGAGCCCAGATATGCCCCGGTCCCATTGCATGTGACATTAAAGGGTTCTTGGAAGCAGCCTTTTCCGGTGCCAAACGGGTACGGGATGCTGATGTTGCCACACTTATCTGGGCAGCCAGGCCGTGCCATGCTGATGCTCCCAGAGGACGCAGCCCCATAAGCGGTAGTACTCTGGTCTAGGACTAGGATGGCGGCAACAAGTAGTAAGAGCTTCTGACCTGTAGGCAATGAACAAGAGTTATCATATAAATACCGTTCTAGCTGGGCTGGATGCATGTTATAATTAATGATATGGGTCATTTGGCCCCCCAAAATAAAAAATAAATCCTAATACAGCATACGAGTAGATAACAAATATTTATTCTTTCAAAATATGCTGAAGCCATTCCTCCAGTCCAAACATCATTCAGGGAAAATCCCTTACAAGTCGAATCATACAGCACAGCCCAGTAGTAGTTAATTAAGTTTCATCCCACAACTACAAAAGTTTTTGACCCAAAAAAATATTTGAATTAGATGAAGAAAATAGAGCTATTCCTCTTATAAAATAAAACATAAACTCTACATGTGTTTGTTAATTGTTTCTAATTTCGAATCTTTTGTCATCACGAAAAAAAATCAAATTTGGTATAGATAAAAAGAAACAAGAATATGAAGAATTGTACATTTATGCTGGGGAGTAGACCAAAAAGGAGAGTTGCTAGTTCCTACTAACTTCAGACTGCATGTTTCTTTACGTTCTCATTAATGCCAGAAATTGTAGCGAAAGTAGTACCTCCAATCCAAGATAACATTAGTAGCTTTTCAGTTCGCATTTGTTTTTCATTTGGGTTTTCATATGCAACTTTTCAGATGAAATATTTTTATTAATTGTTTATCGGCAACAATGTAAAAGAAAATTAGTTACAGACTTAAGTGACCCCTTCGTTTCTACACTTGTATAAAGCTAAAATGACACAAATGGGTGGGTGGGGATAGGAGTATAGGACCATCACATTCTTGCCCACTAAAACACATGTTCTTTAGAGATTTATATTTGATGTTTTTCATGTTGTCCCCTTTTCATGTTTTTGTTCTATTTCACAGTTTGAAACAATTTCCTTTTGAGAAATAATAACCTTCAATATAACTGAAAAACACCCTAATCCCTATTTGCCACCGTAAAGAGCCTATTTCTACATGCCACTGCTTCGTGATTGATTCCTAGCTTATACTCTGAAGCCACAAGCATCCATCCATCTCAGCTCAACCATTGAGGGCACAAAAAGAAGTCCCCCGCCCTGTTTCGCACGAATGCATGCGAGGTACTAGTAAACTAGAAGATAATTCTACCACAGAATATTGACTTATTTATCTATAGTTCAAGCAATGCAATATGTAAGAATTATCTATATTGTGCGCTCTATTGCACTGTACTGTAGGGCTAGGGTTCCCCGTACCTTACAGAGTCTGGTAGCCCTGAGAGTAGAACAGCGCGTCAGCCAAATACAGCCGCGGAGGAGAAAGCATAGCGCTCTAAGGCGACGCCCGCGGGTAGCGCCGGATACCCGGATCCGACGTGGCGGCGCCGACGCCGACGCCGGCTGGAGGAGCCAGACCTCCGGCTGGGAGAACTCGCCGGAGGTGGGGCAGGACCCTAAGGATCCGTACGGGCGGCGGTGCGCAGATGGAGCGGGTATTTCCGTCGGCGGCGCCAGGCATCTCGCCGGCGAGGCGGCGATGGTGGGTGGGCAGTCATTTCGCTCAGGTCGGGTGGAGACGCGAGAACTTTTTCTTTTTCCGAGAAAAAGGTTTTTTTATTGTCTAAAAAAATAATGGTTTTTATTTTTCTTAATTTTTTAACACATGTCTACCTTTTCCGAACACATTGTACATCTTTTGTATATAGAATGAAAAACTTTTATAAACATTTAACATTTTTCAAATGCATGATTAACATTCTTCAAGTATGTGTTTTGATGAATATTTCTTTCACACACATTATACATATTTATTATAAATCTCAAAATATTTTCTATATGCGTTTAACATTTTTCAAATACATGTTTTGATATTTTTTCGAATACGTGTTAAACAACTTCCAAATACACACTGGAACATATTTTGAATCATATGAATTAATTTTAACTGAACATTTTATATTATTGTATAAACATTTTTTTAAATGTTACAAACATATTTATGAAACGTGTGAACAATTTTTAATGTAACATACATTTTTGAATGTTATGAAACGTTTTTGAATTACACAGACAATTTTATACATTCATAATTTTTTAAAATTGTCGCGTACATTTTCTTGAAACACATGAACATTTTTGAGTTTTCACATATTAAATAAATTATTTTTTCTGTAATATATGTATTTAGTTTTTCCCCGAAATATAAACAAAAGGAAAAAGGGACAAAAATACTACATACATGAGGTTGGCATGACATCAGCATGATGAAAGTGAAACAAATGCTTACTGTGTTGGCCCACTACCTGCTCGCCGAAGGCGACACGACCTTGTGTCTCGCAGGAAGCGTGACATAGACTCCCCCGGGTGGAGGTGTTAACTTGCCTTCGGGGGTACATTGGTCATTTACAAAGTGAAACATTGTAATCACTTTCTACTGGGGGGGGGGGGGGGGGGGCTTTCTGATTTGCAGGATTTTTGAAACGCATGAGCAGGAAAAAATATCCAGTATTGGAGTGACATTGTCCACTTGAATTCTAGTATAAGATCAACAAACTACAAGAATTTGAACTAGAGAGTGTTTGATGTCATGGAAAAACACAAGGAATTGTATTAAGAATTGTATTTTGATTCGTACGATTGGATACTATAAGATTGTATTAAGAAGTTGGCTAGTGGAGGAGGTTGTGTTGTGGTCGATTTTCCTTAATAACGACCAACATGTGTGGTAGCCATCGCAATCACTGGGAGTCACGGCTTGTAGCAAAGGGAGAACAAATGGTTCCAGCGTCACAGCACTGCGTGGGCACCCTTGCAGCTATGGCGGTCACCTTCGGCAGCAGCGGGGGTTGCTGCTCTGTCCTTGCAACACTGGTCATCGACGTCGCCAACTGCAACAGTTGCCACTCCCATCACCCAATGGTCGTAGTTATAGAGCCATGGTTGCCAACACCAACACGGTCGCCACTCACAACATTATCAGCCGCCGTAGCCCTTGCAACAATAGGTAGCCCCTGTGTCACCGGTGCTCGCTACTCTGTCCTTGCAACACTGGTCATCGATGTCGGCAACGTCGGCACTTGCCACTCCCATCACCCAATGGTCGCCGTTGTAGTGCCATGGTCGCTAGCAGTAGCATGGTCACCACTCGCAACATCAACAGCCGCTGTCAGCCCTTCCAACAACACCAGGTAGCCCCTGTCTCACCAACTCGCAGTACTGCTTCGTCGGCCCTTGCACTCGTGCACGCTTGTAGTATCAACTCTAGGGAGAGATTAGCGGGACGAGGACTTGGCTAGTGGAGGAGGTTGTGTTGTGGTTGATTTTCCTTCAGCCTCGCAACTAGCGATGAGGAGGAGGAGCAACATCTTGCGGTCGATACTCCAACCCCTACACCTGCCGCGACGACCTGTCGGATTTGGATGAGGAGGAGGACAACGACTAGACGGCGCCGCCGATGGACTAGTGTAGGTAGTACTAGTATCTAGCAATGTCGAATAGCGACAATGCATATTTTGAAAAAGGTCGCTTATTAACAATATTGCAGATTGCAAATGCATATTTTGAAAAAGGTCGCTTATTAACAATATTGCAGATTGCAAAACATATGTAATGCGATGAATTTTGGCTACTAATATATAGTTGGTAATTTAGTTATCGTGTTGACACATGTATTTGGTTAGATTAAATGTCGTTTAAATTGCTCCTATAAATATAATATAAAGCAAATAAAAAACAAACAAACAAAATGGTTACAGAGGCAATCGTTTGGTGATTCTATGTTTGCGCACGAGCCTGGCAGACTCCAAACACTTATAAAGCGTGCTTTACATAACGAATGACAATACCAAATATGACGATACTCCTGTGAATTGCTAGAGAGAGCAAGAAAAACTCTTACATGCAACAAGCGAGCAGCAACCCATGATGATCGGAGCTAGCGTCGGCCACCGAGTTTGTCCCTCCCTCCGCCGGTGATGCGCGCGTGTGTCGTCGTCGGGGCCGGCCGGGCGTGTCCGCGTGTGAGATCGATGGAGCCAGCGAGAGAGATGGTAGTGCTTATACACGAGCTGGATGAGATGTAGTCAAGCATGCCCTCTGTGTTTGGGAAACGGAGTGCCGACCAAAACCGTGTGTGGTGGGCAGGCCAGGCCAAGAGGGGGGCTGCCGTTGAACACGTCCCCTTGACACGTTCCTCCGCACGTTGTTGTTACATAAAATAGGAGTAGGTAGGCGGATACATGCATGCATGCTTTGTTGCACGCTGCTCTAGCCCTTTGTCTCTGTTGCGCACGTCATCATGTGCGTGGAGTTCTTCTGCACCAATCTCGGCGGAGCGGTGAAAGATTACAAACATGTGCTGTGTGGGATGATTCTTCGACCGATGTTTTTTTCAGCGATTTTTATATTGTGTGGGACGAGTGATTATTCACCCGATACGACGAGAGCGTTTGCAGGTGTCCTTTTCTTTTTTACTATTGGCTCAGTGCAATTTTTTGTGCTCCAGGTGTGTTGACACCGTCGTCAGGCGTGCTGATTTCAGGCATCTACATGTAAAGTATGTGTCACGTACACGCATCGCCCATATACAGAGGCCGGGAGTGATCCTCTTTTTCTAAAAAAATGTGTTGTGTGGAATGATGCTGCGACCAATGTTTCTTTCAGCGGATTGTATATTTTGTTTGATGGACGAGTGGTCATTGCAGGCTTCAAAGTCTGATATGACTAGAGCGGTTGCAGGTCACTTTCTTTCACTATTGGCTCAGTGCAATCTTTTGTGCTCCGACGTGTTGACACCGTCATCAGGCATGCTGACTTCACGTATCTAGCTTTGAAGCATGTGTCACGTACACGCGATGGGAACCTAGCTGAGAGAAACGTTCTATATGTCAATTTGGTACTAGGTCGTTGGTGATGGGTAGCAACTCGTTCCTCTTCCTTGATCTACATTAGATAAATCTATATAAAAAAAAATCCTAGTTTGACTAGGAGATAGAAGGAAGGAGATAGGAAAACAACAGCTGTTGTATACACTACAGATATATTCCTTTTACATACGACCCCCAACAAGGGGCTAAAAATTGTATTAAAGTCAACGAGCGAACAAGTTCGGTGATCGTGTGGATGCATTTTACTCTTGGATTTATTGCAAAATCATTACAAAGCAACCGCCGAAAGGCCTGAATGAAAGATACTTCCTCCGTTCCATAATTCTTGTTGTGATTATAGTTCAAACACAAGAAATGGCGCCATCCCAGAGCAAATGTTGAAACTGGGTTGACACCTTTGTTTCTCAAATTATTCATGCGGATGATCCAGTCTCTAGCTTGTTTTTCATACTTGTGAACACCTTCTAAAATAATTTAGACAATTTCAAATTCCTCTACAACACTAAGCTCTCTTTTAAAGAGCTCACATTTAATTAAGGTCTCTAATTGAGATTGAGTCACTCGATTTTGACCGAATAAACAATTTTTCAAAGCTTTCTCATTCATTTTTTTATACTATACACTATGCTCCTTAGCTTTCAATGCATCACAATTAACTGATATCTTCAATTTAGAATTGGTTCAACTCGATTTTGACCGGGTCAACCAGGCCCTGCTTGCCAGGCAGGCATGGCGTTTACTCACTAATCCTAATAGTTTATGTGCGCAGGAGCTTAAGGCTCGCTACTATCCGGAGGGTCGCCTTGAAGATACTGTCTTCTGGGGGAACGCCTCCCCTACTTGGCACGGCCTTGAGCTTTTGAAAAAGGGCATCATGTGGCGTGTTGGTGATGGACATAACATCCGCATTTGGCGTGATCGCTGGCTACCTACCGAGCCATCGCGCCAGCCCATCACCCAGCAAGGAACCTGCCGGCTCAGGAGAGTTGCCGAGCTCCTTGAAGAGGCAGGCAACTGGCGTATGGACCTTCTCCGTCACCACTTCCTCCCTCCGGACGTCGACTTTATCAGCAGCATCCGTACATCGCATCGCGCCACCGACGACATTATCGCATGGGCGCCTGAGAGGAACGATATCTTCACCATTCGATCCGCCTACCGCCTAGCCATGGACGAGCGCGAACGTCCATTGGCAACTGCCACGAGCAGGGCACCGGATGGTCCGCGCCATCTGGAAGATCATATGGGGGTGCCCTGCTCCCCCAAAGGTACGCGTGTTCGCATGGAGAATTGTAACCAACTCGCTGGCTACCTGGGCTAATAAGTTTTCTCGCCACCTTGGGCTTACTGACATATGTCCCCTCTGTGGTGTGGAATGAGAGGACGGCTTCCACGCGATATGTAGGTGCCCACTTGCTAGGGACCTTTGGCGAGCCATGGAGAAAGATTGGCCGATCCCAAAGGTGGACACCATAGAGAATGATGGGCCAGAGTGGATCTTCACGCTCCTGAACCCTCTATCGGACACAACATGTATGGTCGTCCTCATGATCATGTGGCGGGCGTGGTACATCCGCAATGAAATTACCCACGACAAGGCTCCTCCGCCCACAGAAGCATCCATGCGTTTTCTTCACGGGTACATCACGTCTTTGCTGAGCATCCACCAATTCCCACATGCCGACTTGGTGAAAGGTAAAATGGTTGTGCATGAAGTTGGCCGGCCTATACATGCAAGCGGTGTGAAGGAGCCAATGCTTCAATGGGTACCCCCTCCACCCGGCTGGACAAAGCTCAACACCGATGGAAGTTTTGTCTAGGCCACAGGCGCAGCAGGTGGTGGTATGGTCCTGAGAAATGAAGAAGGAGAGCTCATCTTCACAACATGCAGATAGTTGTTTACATGTAATAATAGCCTCCAGGCGGAGTTGGAAGCATGTAGGGAGGGACTGCAGCTGGCCTTGCACCGTACAAACATGCCCATCTAAGTGGAGTTGGATAGTACCGAAGCGGTCTCAATGCTGTCAACACAGTCGGCGAATCGCTCACAAGTCCGAGCGCTAGTGGAGGAGATACGTGGAATAGTAGCGTTTGAATCAAGGGAGATTTCCTTTTCTCATATTAGTAGATCACAAAATAATGTTACTCACGCGCTCGTCGCGTATGGACGTAGTACCCCGCGCACGGCTGTTTGGTTGCGATCGGGATTAGACTGCATTGTAAACCTTTCAGAGGCCGAGAAGCCTCATTGAGTTAATGAAATCTTTCTTTATCCCACAAAAAAACAATACTAAGCTCCCTAATTTTGAAGGCCTCACAATCAGTTGAGGTCTCCAGTTGGAATTGGTTCACCCGATTTTGACCGAGTCAACAATTTCTCAAACCTCTCCCATTTATTTCTTCGGGAGATTTACATTTTCCCCCCTAACTTTGTCCCGACGTCATCTTTACCCCTAAATAAAAACAGTGCTCAACTTTGCCCCTCTTTCGTTAAGTGCGCTTATAGAAATGCCCTTCCGTACATTTTCTGTCCAGTTAAAGGCCTTTGACCGTTAAGTGCGCGTATAGAAAAATCTAACGGTCAAAGGCCTTTGACTGGACAAAAAATGTACGAAAGGGCATTTCTATAAGCGCACCTAACGGAAGAGGGGCAAAGTTGAGCACTGTTTTTATTTAGGGGTAAAGATGAGGTCGGGACAAAGTTAGGGGAAAAATGGAATTGGCCCTATTTCTTTTATACTATATACTATGCTTCCTAATTTTTAGGGTATGGCAATTAATTGATGTCTTCAATTTAGAATTGGGTCACTCGATTTTGACAGGGTCAATAATTTCTCGAAGAGCTCTCCCATTTAATTATTTCAATTCACAATGTTCCCTAATTTTGAAGTTCTTCCATTCGATAGAGGTATTGAATTTTAGGTTTGGTTTACTATTTTGATCGGGCCAATGATTTTTCAAATCAATGAGCAGAACCGGTCTACATAAACATATAAATATCACGCACCCTCCCACCACCTAGAAAAAATACACCCCACCATATAATATTGTAGCACCAATATAGTATATGCAGCTACCGATGTAGAAATTTCTCACATAAATATGAGTTTATTAGCGGACAACACAGAATCACACCGCGAAAGGCTCACCAAATCACCGTGTTATAAAAAGTACTCCATCATTTTCCCTACCCCGCCGAACTAAATATTCCATCAATTCAAAAATATAAGGGGTATTAGTTTTTTGGAAAGTTAAATTCCTTTAACCTTGACCAAGTTTAGAGCCAAAAATATTGACATCCACAATATTAAAAAATGGAAGTTCATTTCATGATGAATCTAATTATATTGATTTGATATTATGGATTTTGATATATTTATCTACAAAGTAATCAAACTTAAAAAGGTTTGACTTTTCAAAAAAGTAATACACCTTGTATTTTGAAACAGAGTGGATATTATTTTAAGATACTCAACAACATCAACAACGCAGCAAAGCTCAAGATAACCTTAGCTCCTCTTGTCAAGGTGATACAGTTGATCGTAGGGGTAGCCACATGATAGATGAGGTGAATTTCGATGGCCAGCAGAATACCAACTTGGCTCACTACTCTTCTTGGGCAGCGGCGCATGGCCCTAACGCGCCTCGGGCGCCATGAGGGCAATTGCTTGGAATTGCCGAGGTATGGGCCGGAGCCTCGGCAATGATCGTATGCTCTTTCTGGCCAACTTGATCTGTGCTACTAAAGCTCAGGTAACATTTGTTTCAGAGATCAAGTCTTCTAAAGTTCGTTCTATTGATCTTATTAATAGGTTTGATGTTTCTAATGCTTTTGTTGTTCCTTCTAGAGGTGCTTCAGGAGGTCTCTGGCTTATGTGGACGGATGACCTTAAAGTTTTTGTTATTACTGCTACCTTCCACTACATATTAGCTAGAGTAGTTCATGTAGTTTCCGGGGTCCAATTTTGCTTACTTTGTATATATGGTGATCCCTATCATCGTCAAACTAATGCCATCTGGAGTCAGATTACCACTTTTGTGTATGATAACCTTGGTACTCCCATGGTATGTATGGGTGACCTAAATGACGTTCTGTATGATACGGATGGTTGTAATGGCAATGTAAATTACTTTCATATGAATGCTTTTTGTTCTCTTGTTAAAAATTGCGGTTTCTTTGACTTGGGTTTTAGTGGTCCGGCTTATACTTGGCGTGGTAAACAGCACACTTCTAATCCTATTTACCGCCGTCTTGATCGTTGCTTAGTTAATGCAGACTGGTGTATGTGCTATCCTAATTCTAAAGTTCTTAATTTGCCTATTATCCGTAGTGATCATGCACCCATTTTATTGTCCACTGATGGTAATTTCTCAAAACCAAAGCAAGCTTTCAGATTTGAAAATTGGTGGCTGATGGAAAAGGATTTTGCCAACTTTGCTAAAGCCGCTTGGAACAATTGTTCTCTTACTTCGTTTGCAGCAAAAACATCTTCTTTGGCAAGTTCTCTCAAGATGTGGTGCAAGAATAAGAAGTCTCTTCAAAGTGAGCTTACAGATATAGAAGGGCAGATCAATCAACTTCAACATATGCCTTTCCAGAATAGGAATTATGTGTTAGAAACGGTTCTATCTGTCAGGTATCATCACACTCTTGCTAAGCTCAATCAATTTTATAAACATAGCAGTAAGAAACACTGGGCAGGAGCAGGTGATCATAACACTAATTTTTTTCATCAAGCAGTTGTTAAGCGCAGGAAGCGTAACACTATTTGTTCCATTAAGGATGAAAATAATATGATTCATTTTAAGCCCACTGCTATCACCAACACTTTTGTCAATTATTTTCGCTATATTTTCTCTTCTTCTAATCATAATGCTCATAATCCTTTTACATCCTCACAATGGCCAAATGATTCTTTGGACCCAACTTACCTTCTGCCAGATAAGCATGAGATCTTGCAGATTCTAAAGGACATGAAGTTAAATGCTTCTCCAGGGCCGGATGGTTTTAATGTAGAATTTTATTTGGCTGCTTGGGACTGGATAGGTGATGAGGTAACTCAGCTTGTCGTTAATTTCTATCTTTCTGGTATTTTGCCTCCTCATATTAATGATACTAATATTGCTCTCATTCCTAAGAAGTTGATTCCTCAAGTTCCTATGGACTATCGGCCTATTAGTTTTTGTAATGTGGTTTACAAAATTATCGCTAAATCTCTCGCTAATAGAATTAAACCTCACCTTCCAGACTATATAGATCCTGCTCATCAAGCTTTTATTGAGGGTCGTAGAATTAGTGATAATATTATTATTGCCCAAGATATTACTCACTCTTTTTCTTTAAAGTCGTGGAAACACAATGCTTTTATGCTCAAAATTGATCTTGCTAAAGCTTTTGATCGTCTTGAATGGAGTTTTATTGTTTCTGCTCTCACTCGTAAAGGGTTGCATGATCATTTCATTAATTTAGTTTATGCCTGCATTTCTTCGCCTACTTTCTCTGTTGTTATTAATGGTCAGCCCTCTCATAAGTTCAAAAGTTATCAGGGTATTAGGCAAGGTTGTCCCATGTCTCCTTATTTATTTGTCATTGCTATCAACGAACTTTCTATTACTCTTAATGAAGCGCTTGCTGCACACCAGCTTCAGGATATCTCCCTTGGACCAAATTGCCCTTCTATTCACTCTCTTCTATTTGCTGATGACTTGCTGGTTTGTGGGCAAGCTACTTTGCAAGAGGCTCAGGCTATGGCTAATCTCATTCAGCAATTCTGTGCTATTTCTGGTCAAACTCCTAATTGGTCTAAATCTGCTATTCTTTTTAGTACTCATGTTCCTCCTAACATTGTGCAAGACATTAAGAAGATTTTCCCTGTCTCTTCTTTGGATGCTAGTTTTGTTCATCTTGGACACCCTTTGGTCCTACCTGCTAAGAATAGGGTTTCTGCTTATAACTTTGTTTTAGATAAATTCTCACAAAAGTTGCCCTGTAATAAAGCTAATTTGCTTTCTCATGTTGCCTGTCTTGAGTTGATTCGTTCTGTCTTCTCGGCTATTCCAGTCTATTATATGGCTAATATCATGTTCACTAAGAAATTTATTTCTAAGCTCACAGCTATTATTAGAAACTTCTGGTGGACAGGCATTCGGCAAGATGATTCTACAAAAAGTCTTTGTCTCAGAGCTTGGAAAGACATTTGCAATTCTAAGAAAGAAGGAGGTTTAGGGATAAGAAATTTGAAAGCCATAAATGAAGGTCTTCTGTTATCAGCAGCTTGGAGGTTAGCTAAAGATCCTTCTTCTTGTATCTTGTTCTCGAGGAAAAGTACTTCCCTACTGCTACTATCTGGACTGCTAATGCTTCTCCTCCTAAATCTGCGTTTTGGGCCTCAATTCTAAAATTGTTACCTAAACTCAAATCTCACTCTTTTTATCAAATAACTCAAGGTAACATTTCAATTTGGAGCACTCCTTGGTGCAATCATTGGAATACTATTTATGATCATCTTATTCCTTAACAAGCTGGCTTTGTTTTTCCTGCTTTGGTTAAAGATCTTTGGCTTCCAGGGAAAGGGTTTGGGATAATAATCTTGTCTATCAACTTTTCCAACAACCTCTGGCCTCAATCATTGTTCACACTGACATTGTTGATAATGAAATTCCAGATTTGCTTTGTTGGGATTTAACTCCTAATGGCATTTGTTCTTCTAAATCTGCCTACAAACTTTGCTTGAAAGATATTCATGCTCATCCTAGGCGAGCTCCTACTGCTATTCCTATGGATTTAAAGAATCTTCTCAGTTTAATTTGGAAACAAAAACTTATTCTTCCTCGAGTTCAAACTTTTGCTTGGAGACTCTTGAGAAAAGCTTTGCCTACAGGTTTGCGTGCTGGTCGTTTCTCTATTCATATTTCTCAAAATTGTTGTTGTTGTGGTCTTCAGGAAGATGAGTTTCATCTCTTTTTCTTATGTCATTTTGCTTGAGCTGCCTGGTTTTCCTCTCCCTGGTTTATTAAATCTGATATTTTAATTCAAGGTCACTCCACAATGCAATCTGTTCTCATTTCTCTCATTCATATGGGTCATCCGCATGGTTCTATTACGAATATTCTCAATTTTTTGTGGTGCCTTTGGAAATCTCAAAATGATTTTCTGTTTCAGAGAAATAAATCTCATCCCTTTCAAGTTAATGTGGCTGCTTCTACTTTAAATACTGATTTCCAAGATGATACCACAAATCTTTTAAATAATCATCAGCAGGTTGTTCAAGCCATTCCTTGCAATTAGATTCCCTTGCCTGGTAATACTATCAAATCTGACATGTTAATTGTTGGACCAAAAGTCTTCTCTGATGCAGCCTTTAGAACTAAGAAAGTGCCTATATTACAGCAAGGGCAGGTGGCAATAGGTGTTGGTATTTTCATTTCTGTTCCTTCTGATCAAGGAGAAATTAATGTTCAAATTCAGGCTTTTGCTTCTTCTACTGCTACACCTTTGCAAGCTGATACTATTGCTCTTGCGGCTGCTGCTCGTATAACTTCCCGCCTCAATATTGTTCAGCCAACTTTCCTTACTGATTGTCTCTTGCTAAATGTGCTGCTCCCTCTAATATTTTAGATAGTTCTGTTCCTTGGAATATTAGAAAGGATCTTCCTATCTTCTTTAATTACTATACTGCTCTAAATTCCAAGGTGTTTCATATTTCTAGAGAAATTAATGGCATAGCTCATAATCTTGCTCATCAACCTTTTAGATCTTTCAGGGATACTCAAGTGTGCTGTTTTGCTCATAATCACTCTTCTCTATCTTGCAGTATTGTCTCCCTCCTTTCTAATTTTCAAATGTGTGGAGTTAATATCCATACTATTCACTGTTACTAATGCCTTTGCTTCATGGCTTTCTTCATGCACAAAGCCTTGTTTCTTCTCTGCAGGTTCACATTAGGGGCTCTTACTTCATCTTTGAAGGCAATCTTGGTTATTCATCACAGCAACTTCAGAGTCTTCTTTTCCAGTTGTACTTCTCCTTATTAGTCTTGCTGTTCATTTGTGGGGGGTTTCCCCTTGCTACTTTCTAAGACTTGGTTTCAGCTCTACATGCTGAGTTTCTGCTGTTCTCTCCTTTATAATACTTTGCAGAACTTGTAACTCTTGATGTACTTTGACTATGAGCTGAATATATTGGCACCTGTCGGTGCCTTGCTTTGTTAAAAAAAGCGCGCCCAACCCTTCTAGTAATCATTATAGACAATACTTAGTTTTTTTACGGGAAACCTTCGATTTATTCATCTCCAATCATGATGGTACAACGAACACAAGAAATAATAAAAATTACATCCAGATTCATAGACCACCTAGCGACGACTACAAGCACTGAAGCGATCCGAAGGCACGCCGCCATCATCGCCTCTCCCTCCCCGGAGCCGGGCATAGATTGTTGTGGTAGACAATCGGGGAGTCGTCGTGGTAAGGCCCCATAGGACCAATGCACCAGAACAACAACCGTGGCCGATGAAGAGAAGTTTTGAAAGTGCGTTATATCGACTAGAGGGGGGTGAATAGGCAATTTTTAATGAATTCTTCACTGGGGAATTTCAGGGTGAGGAAATTCCTGAGTGAAGAACTACTTGCAGCGGAATAAGTACTCAGAAGTAAGCATAACAGAACATGAGCATGGTCTTCATGATGAAATGAAAACAAGCACATAGTACAGAAAGCGTAAACACAGGATAAACAGAATGAAGACAAACAGACTGAAGAAATTGAGCTGAGGAAATAGAGAAAGTCTTCAGTCAAAGTCTTCAAACAGATAAGAACAAGCACACAACACAGAATGAGGAAATGGAAGGGTTGAGGAAATGGAACCAGTTAGCTCGGTGAAGACAATGATTTGGTAGACCAGTTCCAACTGCTGTTGTACGTCTGGTTAGGGCGGCTAGGTATTTAAACCTGAGGACACACAGTCCCGGACACCTAGTCCTGAACACGCAGCTCAAGACACTTAGTCCTCACCATATTCCCCTTGAGCTAAGGTCACACAGACCTCACCCTATCACTCATGGTAAGTCTTCAGGTGACTTCCAAACCTTCATAGACTCGGTCAGTCGGCGATCCACAATTTCCTCTTGGATGCTCTAGACCATGATGCCTAACCGTCTGGAAGATGCGCAGTCTTCAAAGGTAACAAGCGTCGGATCCACGCAGGATCAATCTCTTCAGTGATGCTCAATCACTTTGGATTTGTAGGTGTTTGGGTTTGGGTTTTCCTCACTTGATGATTTTCACTCAAAGTCCTCGGAGGATTGGATGCTCTCAAATGACAAGTGTCAGTTTCTCTCGGAGCAGCCAACCAGCTAGTGGTTGTAGGGGGTAGCTATTTATAGCCTAGGGAGCAGCCCGACATGATAAGACATAAATGCCCTTCAATGATATGACCATTAGGTGGGTAGATATTTTGGGACAGCTGGTGCATAGCACAGCAACGGTCGGAATTTTGAGTATCAAATTCCTCAGGGCTATCATGTTCCTCACTGTGTAGGCAATCCGCATTGGCGAATTCCTAACTCCTCAGTCAGAACAAATTCCTCAGAGACCAGAAGAACTTCGTCTCTGTCACTGAAGAAGTTGACTGAACTGCATGAGATTTCCAATGGCTTCACTCGAAGGGATTGGTAGGTGTAGGATTTTGAGTTGAGCATCACTTGGAAACTTTTCCTTAGTATTTTCTCGACCCCCTTTAACAGTACGGTGTTTCCTATGACTCAAGAAAGAGAAAATGAAACTATGAAAACAAAAGTCTTCATGCTTCATGTTCCTCGAATGAATACCAAGTCTTCAGGATTACACCAATTTCTTCACTTTCAAAGTCTTCAGAAAGTCTTCAGAAATCCAAAGTTTTCAGTCGAAGAACTTCATTTTTAGGGGTCGACTTTCTGTGTAAATATCAAACTCCTCATAGACTTATAGACCTATGTACACTCACAAACGCATCAGTCCCTTAACCTATAAGTCCTCAATACACCGAAATCACTAAGGGGCACTAGATGCACTTACAATCTCCCCCTTTTTGGTGATTGATGACAATATAGGTTAAGTTTTCAACGGGGATAAACATATGAAGTGTAAATACTGATATTGAGGAATTTGATTGCAAGATATAGAAGAACTCCCCCTGAAGATGTGCATACTGAGGAATTTGCATTTGAAGCAATGCACACCTTGAAGAGTAGAATCATGGAGATCTCCCCCTATATCTTGTAATCCATACACGCATTTAACATACAATATGAAGAATTTGAAATGCATGATGAAATATGGTGACTGATGTAATTTAGCATGCGTGCATTAGCATTAATGAGGAATAAGCATGCAGAAACACTCAGCAAAAGTATCAGACCACCATAGAGTTTAAGTTTACAACTCGGTCGAATAAAGTCTTCAAAAGAACGAAAGTTGTAACTTAGAAAAAAAAGCCCATATAAGTAGACCCGCTTGAAGACTAACTCAAATTTCTCCCCCTTTGTCATCAAATGACCAAAAGGATTGAAAATCAGGACTAACGCCCTTGAAGAATATCAAGTTGATGGAGGAGCGCCAGCGTTGTTGGGGTCATTTGTTGTTGTAGGACCGTCGCATTGTCGTCCAAGTCTTCATGATCATCGGTTTCGCGCGATGAAGAATAGGAGCTGGCCACCAAGGAAGGAAGTTTAATCTTCTTGAATTTCTTCATCGGTGGCGGCTGAGACCATTCGAAGTCCTTCTTGAAACCCATTTGTTTCAGATCATCTTCACCATACAGATGTGACAAAATAGCCCAGGTGCGACCGAAGACTTCATAGAGGTAGTAATGGTTTTTCTTCACTGCATTGTGTGTAGCTGTCATGTTGTGAAGAATAGAACCAACTGACGCTTAACCCATTTGTGGTTTCGATCCACCTTCTGGTGAAGACTAAGAAGCTCATGGTCAGTCATCACCCGGGGAGCTGTTGCTTGAGGATTTGGCTTTGATGCATTAGCGGCAGAATCATGAGTAGCAAAATCATCATTGGTGGAGTAAGATGCAGCTTTGCGAAACTGACCATCTAATGGACGAATGTATTCATCAATAATAGCAGTAGCCTTGCCCTTTTCATCAGATGAGGAAAATGTCCGCTTGAGGACTTCTATTGGGGGGTAGGTAACTGACATGATTATGAAAATCAGCCTTGTAGTTGAGTGAAGACCTTGTTCTGAGGAATCTCATAATCCAGGGAGTGTAAGGCTTCAACTCAAATGGAGAGAGGGCAACATTGGGGGCAGTGAAGAATAAAAGTTTGCTTGGCTGGCAGTCCAGAAGCGCTTCCTTCTAAGACGAGCAGAGTCATAAGAGTTATAGTCTATGAAGAATACATGCTCGCCGAAGAAGTCATCAGCCTTGAATTTCTGCTTCTTCGAGAAGGAATCCTTTGGCTGGGCTGAGGGGTATCGGTCAATTGCATCACTGATAACCCACAAGTATAGGGGATCAATTATAGCCTCTTTCAATAAGTAAGAGTGTCGAACCCAACGAGGAGCTAAAGGTAGAACAAATATTCCCTCAAGTTCTATCGACCACCGATACAACTCTACGCACGCTTAACGTTCGCTTTACCTAGAACAAGTATGAAACTAGAAGTACTTGTAGGTGTTTTTGGATAGGTTTGCAAGATAATAAAGAGCGCGTAAATAAAAATTAGGGGCTGTTTAGATAAAGAAATAATAAAGTTCGCATAGCGAGTGTGGAAAAGTGGTGGTAGGAGTTGCGAAATTGTCCCTAAGCAATCGACTACGTTACTAGACCGATAGCAAGTTTTATGTGGGAGAGGCCATTGCTAGCATGTCATCCCTGATTTGGAATTCTATGCACTTATGATTGGAACTATTAGCAAGTGTCCACAAGTACTAACGTTCATTAAGGTAAAACCCAACCATAGCATTAAGATACATTGGTCCCCCTTCAATCCCGTATGCATCAATTTATATGCTAGGTTGAAGCTTCTGTCACTCTTGCCCTCCAATACATAGTCCTATCAACATACAACTAACCCTATGGTGTGATCCATGAGTGCGCTCATATGATGGGCACCAAAGGACAACAACATAACCACAAGCAAATTAAAGCAATCATAGAAATTCACCAATCACCGATAGGACAATGAAAATCTACTCAGACATCATAGGATGGCAAAACATCATTGGATAATAATATGAAGCATAAAACACCATGTTCAAGTAGAGGGTACAGCGGGTTGCGGGAGAGCGGATGCTACCTCTTGAGCACTGCGTTGGTTTTCCCTTGAAGAGGAAAGGGTGATGCAGCAAAGTAGGTAAGTATTTCCCTCAGTTTTTGAGAACCAAGGTATCAATCCAGTCGGAGATCACGCTCAAGTCCCACGCACCTACACAAACAAATAAGAACCTCACAACCAACGAGATAAAGGGGTTGTCAATCCCTTCATGGTCACTTACGAGAGTGAGATCTGATAGATATGATAAATAAATATTTTGGTATTTTTATGATAAAGAGAAATAAAGATGCAAAGTAAAATAAATGGAAAAGGAAATAACTAAGTGTTGGAAGATTAATATGATGAAATATAGACCCGGGGCCATAGGTTTCACTAGTGGCTTCTCTCAAGAGCATAAGTATTACGGTGGGTAAACGAATTACCGTCGAGCAATTGGTAGAATTGAGCATAGTTATGAGAATATCTAGGTATGATCATGTATATAGGCATCACGTTCGTGACAAGTAGACCGAAACGATTCTGCATCTACTACTATTACTCCACACATCGACCGCTATCCAGCATGCATCTAGAGTATTAAGTTCATAAGAACAGAGTAATGCTTTAAGGAAGATGACATGATGTAGAGGGATAAACTCATGCAATATGATATAAACCCCATCTTTTTATCCTCGATGGCAACAATACAGTACGTGTCGTTTCCCTTTCTGTCACTGGGATCGAGCACCACAAGATTGAACCCAAAGCTAAGCACTTCTCCCATTGCAAGAAAGATCAATCTAGTAGGCCAAACCAAACTGATAATTCGAAGAGACTTGCAAAGATAAACCAATCATACATAAAAGAATTCAGAGGAGATTCAAATATTGTTCATAGATAAACTTGATCATAAACCCACAATTCATTGAATCTCGACAAACACACCACAAAAGAAGATTACATCGAATAGATCTCCAAGAAGATCGAGGAGAACTTTTTATTGAGATCCAAAGAGAGAGAAGAAGCCATCTAGCTAATAACTATGGACCCATAGGTCTGAAGTAAACTACTCATACATCACCAGAGAGGCCATGGAATTGATGTAGAGGCCCTCCGTGATCAATGCCCCCTCCGGCGGAGCTCCGGAAAAGGCCCCGAGATGGGATCTCTCGGGTACAGAAGGTTGCGGTGGTGGAATTAGGTTTTCATGGTGCTCCTGGATGTTTGGGGGGTACGTGGATATAGATAGGAGGAAGAAGTACGTCAGTGGAGCAACGAGGGGCCCACGAGGGTGGAGGGCGCGCCCAGGGGGTAGGCGTGCCCCCTTCCTCATGGCTTCCTTGTTTGTTTCTTGAAGCCCACTCCAAGTCTCCTGGATCACGTTTGTTGAGAAAATCACGTTCCCGAAGGTTTCATTCCATTTGGACTCCGTTTGATATTCCTTTTCGGCGAAATCCTAAAATAGGCAAAAAAAGCAATTTGGGATGGGCCTCCGGTTAGCAGGTTAGTCCCAAAAATGATATAAAAGTGTAAAATAAAGCCCATTGACATCCAAAATAGATAATATAATAGCATGGAGCAATCAAAAATTATAGATACGTTGGAGACGTATCAAGCATCACCAAGCTTAATTCCTGCTCGTCCTCGAGTAGGTAAATGATAAAAGAAGAATTTTTGATGTGGAATGCTTTCTAACATATTTCTCAATGTAATTTTTCTTTATTGTGGCATGAATTTTCAAATCCGAAAGATTCAAGATAAAAGTTTAATATTGACATAGAAATAATAATACTTCAAGCATACTAACTAAGCAATTATGTCTTCTCTAAATAACATGGCCAAAGAAAGTTATCCCTACAAAATCTTATAGTCTGGCTATGCTCTATCTTCACCACACAAATTATTTAAATCATGCACAACCCCGATGACAAGCCAAACAATTGTTTCATACTTTTGATGTTCTCAAACCTTTTCAATCTTCACGCAATATATGAGCGTGAGCCATGGATATAGCACTATGGTGGAATAGAATGGTGGTTTTGGAGAAGACAAAAAGGAGAAGATAGTCTCACATCAACTAGGCATATCAACGGGCTATGGAGATGCCCATCAATAGATATCAATATGAGTGAGTAGGGATTGCCATGAAATGGATGCACTAGAGCTATAAGTATATGAAAGCTCAACAAAAGAAACTAAGTCGGTGTGCATCCAACTTGCTTGCTCACGAAGACCTAGGGCATTTTGAGGAAGCCCATCATTGGAATATACAAGCCAAGTTCTATAATGAAAAATTCCCACTAGTATATGAAAGTGATATCATAGGATACTCTCTATATGAAGAACATGGTGCTACTTTGAAGAATGAGTGTGGAAAAAGGATAGTAGCATTGTCCCTTCTCTCTTTTTCTCTCATTTTTTTATTTGGGCCTTTTTTCTTTTTGGCCTATTTTCTCTTTTTTTCATCCTGAGTCTCATCCCGACTTGTGGGGGAATCATAGTCTCCATCATCCTTTCCTCACTTGGGACAATGCTCTAATAATGATGATCATCACACTTTTATTTACTTACAACTCGAGAATTACAACTCAATACTTAGAACAAAATATGACTCTATGTGAATGCCTCCGGCGGTGTACCGGGATGTGCAATGATGCATGAGTGACATGTATGAAGAATTATGAATGGTGGCTTTGCCACAAATACGATGTCAACTACATGATCATGCAAGCAATATGACAATGATGAAGCGTGTCATAATAACGAAACGGTGGAAAGTTGCATGGCAATATTTCTCGGAATGGCTATGGAAATGCCATAATAGGTAGGTATGGTGGCTGTTTTAAGGAAGGTATATGGTTGGTTTATGGTACCGCTGAAAGTTGCGCGATACTAGAGAGGCTAGCAATGGTGGAAGGGTGAGAGTGTGTATAATCCATGGACTCAATATTAGTCATAAAGAACTCACATACTTATTGCAAAAATCTATTAGTTATTGAAACAAAGTATTACGCGCATGCTCCTAGGGGGATAGATTGGTAGGAAAAGACCATCGCTCGTCCCCGACCGCCACTCATAAGGAAGACAATCAATAAATAAATCATGCTCCGACTTCATCACATAACGGTTCACCATACGTGCATGCTACGGGAATCACAAACTTCAACACAAGTATTTCTCAAATTCACAACTACTCAACTAGCATGACTCTAATATCACCATCTCCATATCTCAAAACAATTATCAAGTATCAAACTTCTCATAGTATTCAACGCACTTCTATGAAAGTTTTTATATTATTCCTAAAAGAAAATTTCCATGTTGTTCTAAAGGACTCTCAAAATAATATAAGTGAAGCATGAGATAACAATAGTTTCTATAAAACAAAACCACCACTGTGCTCTAAAAGATATAAGTGAAGCCCTAGAGCAAAAACTATATAGCTCAAAAGATATAAGTGAAGCACATAGAGTATTCTAATAAATTTCAAAACATGTGAGTCTCTATCAAAAGGTGTGTACATAAAGGATGATTGTGGTAAACCAAAAATCAAAGACTCAAATCATACAAGACGCTCCAAGCAAAACACATATCATGTGGTGAATAAAAATATAGCTCCAAGTAAAGTTACCAATAGACGAAGACGAAAGAGGGGATGCCTTCCGGGGCATCCCCAAGCTTAGGATTTTTGGTGTCCTTGAATTTTACCTTGGCGTGCCATGGGAATCCCCAAGATTAGGCTCTTTCCACTCTTTGTTCCATAATCCATCAAATCTTTACCCAAAATTTGAAAACTTCACAACACAAAACTCAAAATAAAAAATCTCGTGAGCTCTGTTAGCGAAAGAAAGCAAAACACCACTTCAAGGTATTGTAATGAACTCATTATTTATTTATATTGGTGTTAAACCTACTGTATTCCAACTTCTCTATGGTTTATAAACTCTTTTACTTGCCATAGATTCATCAAAATAAGCAAACAACACACGAAAAACAGAATCTGTCAAAAACAGAACAGTCTGTAGTAATCTGTAGCTAACGCAACTTATGGAACCCCAAAAATTCTCAAATAAATTGCTGTACGTGAATAATTTATCTATTAATCATCTGCAAAAATAATTAACTAAATATCACTTTCCAAATAAAAATGGCAGCAATTCTCGTGAGTGCTAAAGTTTCTGTTTTTTACAGTAAGATCAAAAAGACTTTCCCCAAGTCTTCCCAACGGTTCTACTTGGCACAAACACTAATGAAACACAAAAAACACAACCAAAACAGAGTCTAGATAAATTATTTATTACTAAACAGGAGCAAAAAGCAAGGAATAAAAATAAAATTGGGTTGCTCCCAACAAGCGCTATCGTTTAACGCCCCTAGCTAGGCATAAAAGCAAGGATAGATCTAGGTATTGCCATCTTGGATAGGCAATCCATAAGTGGCTCTCATAATATATCCATATGGTAATTTAATTTTATTTCTAGGGAATTGTTCCATGCTTTTCCTTAATGCAAATTGGAATTTAATATTCCCTTCCTTCATATCAATAATTGCACCAATCGTTCTAAGGAAAGGTCTACCAAGAATAATAGGACATGAAGGATTGCAATCTATATAAAGAACAATGAAATCTATGGGCACATAGTTCCTATTTACAACAATAAGAACATCATTAATTCTGCGCATAGGTTTCTTAATAGTGGAATCCTCAAGGTGCAAGTTTAAAGAACAATCATCAAAATCACGGAAACCTAGCAAATCACACAAAGTTTTTGGAATCGTGGAAACACTAGCACCCAAATCACACAAAGCATAGCACTCATGATCTTTAATTTTAATTTTTATTGTAGGTTCCCACTCATCATGAAGTTTTCTAGGGATAGAAACTTCCAACTCAAGTTTTTCTTCATAAGATTGCATCAAAGCATCAACGATATGTTTAGTAAATTTTTTTTTACTATAAGCATGAGGAGAATTTAGCACGGATTGTAACAAGGAAATATAATCTATCAAAGAGAAATTATCATAATTAAATTCCTTGAAATCCAAAATAGTGGGTTCATTGATATTTAAAGTTTTGACCTCTTCAATCCCACTTTTACCAATTGTTGCATCAAGATCTAAAAACTCCGAATTTTTGGAACGCCTTCTAGGTAAAGGTGGCTCATCTTTAGTCCCATCATTGTCAAGATTAATATTGCAAAACAAAGATTTAATAGGAGACACATCAATAAATTTTAGATCTTCATCTTTATTTTCATAAAAAATTCCGGCTTAGCGGCCATCTTATTAACTAAGGTGGCCTGCTTATCCGAAACTTTAGCAATTATTTTTTCGAGATGAGCAATCTGAGATTTCAAACCATAAAATTCTTTAGACATATTATCGAGCTCTTTATTCATATAACCCATAAATCTTTTTTGTTCCTTAAGCTCGTTCCTAAAGAAATTATTATGCTCAAATTGTAAAGCCATAAAACTCCTGATGTTGCTTTCGATCTCTTCTAACCTTTTAAGGTGAAGATCACCAAATCTAGGTAGAGTCATCGTGACAAGCAAGCAATCAACACACAAGCAAACAAGAAGCAAGCGAAAAAGAGGCGAACGGAAAAAGAGAGGGCGAATAAAATGACAAGGGTGAAGTGGGGGAGAGGAAAACGAGAGGCAAATGGCAAATAATGTAATGCGAGGGATAAGATTTTGTGATGGGTACTTGGTATGTTTTGACTTGGCAATTGCGCCTGAAATGACTCGTTGTCGGGAGTCAGACTTGACTTGACTTGGTGTGAATCTCCTCGGCAACGGCACTAGAAATACTTCTTGCTACCTCTTGAGCACTGCGTTGGTTTTCCCTTGAAGAGGAAAGGGTGATGCAGCAAAGTAGCGTAAGTATTTCCCCCAGTTTTTGAGAACCAAGGTATCAATCCAGTAGGAGATCATGCTCAAGTCCCACGCACCTACACATAGAAATAAGAACCTCGCAACCAATGAGATAAAGGGGTTGGCAATCCCTTCACGGTCACTTACGAGAGTGAGATCTGATAGATATGATAAAATAATATTTTGGTATTTTTATGATAAAGAGAAATAAAGATGCAAAGTAAAATAAATGGCAAAGGAAATAACTAAGTGTTGGAAGATTAATATGATGAAAGATAGACCCAGGGGCCATAGGTTTCACTAGTGGCTTCTCTCAAGAGCATAAGTATTACGGTGGGTAAACGAATTACCGTCGAGCAATTGATAGAATTGAGCATAGTTATGAGAATATCTAGGTATGATCATGTATATAGGCATCACGTCCGTGATAAGTAGACCGAAATGATTATGCGTCTACTACTATTAGTCCACACATCGACCGCTATCCAGCATGCATCTAGAGTATTAAGTTCATAAGAATAGAGTAATGCTTTAAGGAAGATGACATGATGTAGAGGGATAAACTCATGCAATATGATATAAACCCCATCTTTTTATCCTCGATGGCAACAATACAATACGTGTCGTTTCCCTTTCTGTCACTGGGATCGAGCACTGCAAGATTGAACCCAAAGCTAAGCACTTGTCCCATTGCAAGAAAGATCAATCTAGTAGGCCAAACCAAACTGATAATTCGAAGAGACTTGCAAATAAAAACTAATCATACATAAAAGAATTCAGTTGAGATTCAAATATTGTTCATATACAAACTTGATCATAAACCCACAATTCATCGGATCTCGACAAACACACCGCAAAAGAAGATTACATCGAATAGATCTCCAAGAAGATCGAGGAGAACTTTGTATTGAGATCCAAAGAGAGAGAAGAAGCCATCTAGCTAATAACTATGGACCCATAGGTCTGAAGTAAACTACTCACACATCACCGGAGAGGCCATGGAGTTGATGTAGAGGCCCTTCGTGATCAATGCCCCCTCCGACGGAGCTCCGGATAAGGCCCCGAGATGGGATCTCTCGGGTACAGAAGGTTGCGGCGGTGGAATTAGGTTTTCGTGGTGCTCCTGGATGTTGGGGGGGGGGGTACGTGGATATATATAGGAGGAAGAAGTACGTCGATGGAGCAACGAGGGGCCCACGAGGGTGGAGGGCGTGCCCAGGGGGGGTAGGCGCTCCCCCTGCCTCATGGCTTCCTCGTTTGTTTCTTGACGCCCACTCCAAGTCTCCTGGATCAAGTTTGTTGAGAAAATCACGTTCCCGAAGGTTTCATTCCATTTGGACTCCGTTTGATATTCCTTTTTGGTGAAACCCTAAAATAGGCAAAAAACAACAATTTGGGTTGGGCCTCCAGTTAGTAGGTTAGTCCCAAAAATGATATAAAAGTGTAAAATAAATCCCATTGACATCCAAAATAGATAATATAATAGCATGGAGCAATCAAAAATTATAGATATGTTGGAGACGTATCAATGGACCGCTGTAGATAGATGGGGGAAGGTGATGGAGATGTTGGTGAAGATGGCGGAGGTGTTGGTGTAGATCGCGGTGATGATGATGGCCCCCGGCGGCGTTCCGGCGCCACCGGAAGCGAGGGGGAGAGCCCCCCTCCTTCTTCTTCTTCCTTGACCTTCTCCCTAGATGGGAGAAGGGTTTCCCCTCTGGTCCATGGCCTCCATGGCATGGGAGGGGCAAGAGCCCCTCCGAGATTGGATCTGTCTCTCTGTCTCTCTCTGTTTCTGTGTTCTCGGATTCTGCCCTTTCACCGTTTCTTATATATCCGGAGATCCGTAACTCCGATTGGATTGAAACCTTCGCCCTGATTTTTTTCCCGAAAATTAGCTTTCTTGCGGCCAAAGAAGAGTAGTAAGCGGCTTACGGGGGGCCCACGAGGGTCAGGGGCGCGCCCCTTGCCTCGTGGCTCCCTCGGGAACCGTCTCGCGTTGATTTTCTTCCGAAAAATCACATATATTAAAAAAAAATCTCTGCCAGTTTTTATCCCGTTTGGACTCCGTTTGATATGGATTTACTGCAAAACAAAAAACATGCAACAAACAGGAACTGGCACTGGGCACTGGATCAATATGTTAGTCCCCAAAAATAGTATAAAAGTTGCCAAAAGTATACGAAAGTTGTATAATATTGGCATGGAACAATAAAAAATTATAGATACAACGGAGACGTATCAATCACTACCTCAGGAATCGCAATCTCAGGATCCACTGGCTGAGGAATTTCAGCTTCTTCTTCAGTGACAGCTGATGTCTACTACACAACCTTCTTCTTGTAGACGTTGTTGGGCCTCCAAGTGCAGAGGTTTGTAGGACAGTAGCAAATTTCCCTCAAGTGGATGACCTAAGGTTTATCAATCCGTAGGAGGCGTAGGATGAAGATGGTCTCTCTCAAGCAACCCTGCAACCAAATAACAAAGAGTCTCTTGTGTCCCCAATACACCCAATACAATGGTAAATTGTATAGGTGCACTAGTTCGGCGAAGAGATGGTGATACAAGTGCAATATGGATGGTAGATAAAAGTATTTGTAATCTGAAATTATAAAAACAGCAAGGTAACTAATGGTAAAAGTGAGCGTAAACGGTATTGCAATGCTAGGAAATAAGGCCTAGGGTTCATACTTTCACTAGTGCAAGTTCACTCGACAATAATAACATAATTGGATCACATAACTATCCCTCAACATGCAACAAAGAGTCACTCCAAAGTCACTAATAGCGGAGAACAAACGAAGAGATTATGGTAGGGTACGAAACCACCTCAAAGTTATTCTTTCCAATCAATCCGTTGGGCTATTCCTATAAGTGTCACAAACAGCCCTAGAGTTCGTACTAGAATAACACCTTAAGATACAAATCAACCAAAACCCTAATGTCACCTAGATACTCCAATGTCACCTGAAGTATCCGTGGGTATGATTATACGATATCCATCACACAATCTCAGATTCATCTATTCAACCAACACATAGAACCTCAAAGAGTGCCCCAAAGTTTCTGCCGGAGAATCACGACGAAAACGTGTGCCAACCCCTATGCATAGGTTCATGTGCGGAACCCGCAAGTTGATCACCAAAACATACATCAAGTGAATCACGTGGTATCCCATTGTCACCACAGATACGCACGGCAAGACATACATCAAGTGTTCTCAAATCTTTAAAGACTCAATTCGATAAGATAACTTCAAAGGGAAAACTCAATCCATTACAAGAGAGTAGAGGGGGGAAGAAACATCATAGGATCCAAATATAATAGCAAAGCTCGCGATACATCAAGATCGTACCACCTCAAGAACACGAGAGAGAGAGAGAGATCAAACACATAGCTACTGGTACATACCCTCAGCCCCGAGGGAGAACTACTCCCTCCTAGTCATGGATAGCACCGGGATGATGAAGATGGCCACCGGAGAAGGATTCCCCCTCCGGCAGGGTGCCGGAACGGGTCTAGATTGGCTTTCGGTGGCTACGGAGGCTTCTGGCGGCGGAACTCCCGATCTACTGTGCTCCCCGATCGTTTTAGGGTATATGGAGATATATAGGCGGAAGAAGTACGTCAGGGGGGCCACGAGGGGCCCACGAGGGTGGAGGGCTGATACGTCTCCAACGTATCTATAATTTTTGATTGCTCCATGCTATATTATCTACTGTTTTGGATATATTGGGCTTTATTTTCCACTTCTATATTATTTTTGGGACTAACCTATTAACCGGAGGCCCAGCCCAGAATTGCTGTTTTTTTGCCTATTTCGGTATTTCGGAGAAACAGAATATCAAACGGAGTCCAAACGGAATGAAACCTTTGGGAACGTGATCCAGGAGACTTGGACCCTACGCCAAGGCATCAGAGAGGCAGTCACGAGGGTGGGGCGCGCGCCCCCTGCCTTGTGGGCCCCTCGGTGCTCCACCGACGTACTCCTTCCTCCTATATATACCTACGTACCCCCAAACGATCAGAAGAGGAGCCAAAAACCTAATTCCACCACTGCAACTTTCTGTATCCACAAGATCCCATCTTGGGGCCTGTTCTGGAGCTCCGCCGGAGAGGGCCGTCATCACGGAGGGCTTCTACATCATCATAGCCCCTCCGATGAAGTGTGAGTAGTTTACCTCAGACCTTCGGGTCCATAGTTAGTAGATAGATGGCTTCTTCTCTCTTTTTGGATCTCAATACAAAGTTCTCCCCCTCTCTTGTGGAGATCTATTCGATGTAATCTTCTTTTTGCGGTGCGTTTGTTGAGACTGATGAATTGTGGGTTTATGATCAAGTCTATCTATGAATAATATTTGAATCTTCTCTGAATTCTTTTATGTATGATTGTTTATCTTTGCAAGTCTCTTCGAATTATCCATTTGGTTTGGCCAACTAGATTGGTTGTTCTTGCCATGGGAGAAGTGCTTAGCTTTGGGTTCGATCTTGCGGTGTCCTTTCCCAGTGACAGAAGGGGCAGCAAGGCACGTATTGCATCGTTGCCATCGAGGATAACAAGATTAGGTTTATTTCATATTGCATGAATTTATCTCTCTACATCATGTCATCTTGCTTAAGGCGTTACTCTGTTTTTAACTTAATACTCTAGATGCATGCTGGATAACGGTCGATGAGTGGAGTAATAGTAGTAGATGCAGAATCGTTTCGGTCTACTTGTCACGGACGTGATGCCTATATACATGATCATGCCTAGATATTCTCATAACTATGCTCAATTCTTTCAATTGCTCAACAGTAATTTGTTCACCCACCGTAGAATACTTATGCTCTTGAGAGAAGCCACTAGTGAAACCTATGGCCCCCAGGTCTATTCTCATCATATCAATCTCCATCACTTTAATCCTGCTTTGCTTTTTTACTTTGCCTTTTACTTTTCACTTTGCATCTCTATACCAAAAATACCAAAAATATTATATCTATCAGATCTCACTCTCGTAAGTGACCGTGAAGGGATTGACAACCCCTAATCGCGTTGGTTGCGAGTAGCTATCGTTTTGTGCAGGTACGAGGGACTTGAGCGTGGCCTCCTACTGGATTGATACCTTGGTTCTCAAAAACTGAGGGAAATACTTACGCTACTTTGCTGCATCATCCCTTCCTCTTTGGGGAAATCCAACGCAAGCTGAAGAGGTAGCAAGGGCGCGCCCAAGGGGGTGGGCGCGCCCCCTGCCTCGTGGCTTCCATGTTGCTCCCCTCACATGGACTCCAAGTCTCCCGGGTTGCTTTCCTTCCAAAAATAAGTTCCGTGAAGTTTTAGGTCAATTGGACTCCGTTTGATTTTCCTTTTCTGCGATACTCTAAAACAAGGAAAAAACAGAAACTGGCACTGGGCTCTGGGTTAATAGGTTAGTCCCAAAAATCATATAAAATAGCATATAAATGCATATAAAACATCCAAGGTTGATAATATAATAGCATGGAACAATAAAAAATTATAGATACGTCGGAGATGTGTCAGCATCCCCAAGCTTAATTCCCACTCATCCTCGAGTGGGTAAATGATAAAAACAGATGTTTTGATGTGGAATGCTACTTAACATATTCATCATGTATTTCTCTTTATTGTAGCAAGAATATTCAGATCCATAAGACTCAAGATAAAAGTTCATATTGACATAAAAATAATAATACTTCAAGCATACTAACTAAGCAATCATGTCTTCTCAAAATAACATGGCCAAAGAAAGTTCATCCCTACAAAATCATATAGTTTGGTCATGCTCCATTTTCTTCACACAAGAATGCTCTCATCATGCACAACCCCGATGGCAAGCCAAGCAATTGTTTCATACTTTAGTAATCTCAAACCTATAAACTTTCACGCAATACATGAGCGCGAGCCATGGATATAGCATATGGGTGGAATAGAATATAATGAGGGGGTTATGTGGAGAAGACAAAAAGGAGAAAGTCTCACATCGACGTGGCTAATCAATGGGATAGGGAGATGCCCATCAATTGATGTCAATGCAAGGAGTAGGGATTGCCATGCAACGGATGCACTAGAGCTATAAATGTATGAAAGCTCAACAGAAGAAACTAAGTGGGTGTGCATCCAACTTGCTTGCTCACGAAGACCTAGGGAACTTGAGGAGGCCCATTGTTGGAATATACAAGCCAAGTTCTATAATGAAAAATTCTCACTAGTATATGAAAGTGACAAAACAAGAGACTCTCTATCATGAAGATTATGGTGCTACTTTGAAGCACAAGTGTGGCAAAGGATAGTAGCATTGTCCCTTCTCTCTTTTTCTCTCGTTTTTTGGGCCTTCTCTTTTTTATGACCTTTCTATTTTTATGGCCTTTCTCCCTTTTTTATTCCTCACTTGGGACAATGCTCTAGAAAATGATGATCATCACACTTCTATTTATTTACAACTCAATGATTACAACTCGATACTAGAACAAAGTATGACTTATATGAATGCCTCCGGCGGTGTACCGGGATTACGATGAATCAAGAGTGACATGTATGAAAGAATTATGAATGGTGGCTTTGCCACAAATACTATGTCAACTACATGATAATGCTAAGAAATATGACAATGATGAATGTATCATGATAAACGGAACGGTGGAAAGTTGCATGGCAATATATCTCGGAATGGCTATGGAAATGCCATAATAGGTAGGTATGGTGGCTGTTTTGAGGAAGATATAAGGAGGTTTATGTGCGACAGAGCGTATCATATCATGGGGTTTGAATGCACCGGCGAAGTTTGCACCAACTCTCAATGTGAGAAAGGGCAATGCCCGGTACCGAAGAGGCTAGCAATGATGGAAGGATGAGAGTGCGTATAATCCATGGACTCAACATTAGTCATAAAGAACTCACATACTTATTGCAAAAATCTACAAGTCATCAAAAACCTCGGCACTACGCACATTCTCCTAGGGGGATAGATTGGTAGGAAAAGACCATCGCTCGTCCCCGACCGCCACTCATAAGGAAGACAATCAAAGAACACCCCATGTTTCAAATTTGTTACATAACGTTTACCATATGTGCATGCTACGGGACTTGCAAACTTCAACACAAGCACTTCTCAAATTCACAACTACTCAACTAACATGACTTTGATATTATTACCTCCATATCTCAAAACAATCATCAAGCATCAAACTTCTCTTAGTATTCAATGCACTTATATGAAAGTTTTTATTATACCCATCTTGGATGCCTATCATATTAGGACTAGATTCATAACCAAAGCAAACTACCATACTGTTCTAAAGACTCTCAAAATAATATAAGTGAAGCATGAGAGTTCATCTATTTCTTCAAAATAAAACTACCACCATGCTCTAAAAGATATAAGTGAAGTACTAGAGCAAACAACAAACTACTCCAAAAGATATAAGTGAAGATCAATGAGTAGTCGAATAATTATGCAACTGTGTGAAGACTCTCTAACATTTAATAATTTCAGATCTTGGTATTTTATTCAAACATCAAGCAAAACAAAAGAAAATAAAATGACGCTCCAAGCAAAACACATATCATGTGGCGAATAAAAATATAGCTCCAAGTAAAGTTACCGATGAACGAAGACGAAAGACGGGATGCCTTCCGGGGAATCCCCAAGCTTAGGCTTTTGGTTGTCCTTGGATTTTACCTTGGGGTGCCTTGGGCATCCCCAAGCTTAGGCTCTTGCCACTCCTTATTCCATAGTCCATCCAATCTTTACCAAAACTTGAAAACTTCACAACACAAAACTTAACAGAAAACTAGTAAGCTCCGTCAGCGAAAGAAAACAAAACACCACTTAAAGGTACTGTAATGAAATCATTCTTTATTTATATTGGTGTTAAACCTAATGTATTCCAACTTCTCTATGGTTTATAAACTCTTTTACTAGGCATAGATTCACCAAAATAAGTAAACAACACAATGAAAACAGAATCTGTCAAAAACAGAACAGTCTGTAGTAATCTGTAACTAATGCAAACTTCTGGAACCCCTAAAATTCTAAAATAAATTTCTTGACGTGAGGAATTTATCTATTAATCTTCTTCAAAAAGAATTAACTCAATAGCACTGTCCAATAAAAAATGGCAGCAAATCTCGTGAGCGCTAAAGTTTCTGTTTTTTACAGCATGATCACAAAGACTTTCCCCAAGTCTTCCCAACGGTTCTACTTGGCACAAACACTAATTAAAAGCATAAAACCATATCTAAACAGAGTCTAGATGAATTATTTATTACTAAAAAGGAACAAAAATAAAATTGGGTTGCCTCCCAACAAGCGCTATCATTTAACGCCCCCTAGCTAGGCATGATGATTTCAATGATGCTCACATAAAGGGTAAGAATTGAAACATAAAGAGAGCATCATGAAGAATATGACTAGCACATTTAAGTCTAACCCACTTCCTATGCATAGGGATTTTGTGAGCAAACAACTTGTGGGAACAAGAATCAACTTGCATAAGAAAGCAACACAAGCATAACTTCAAGATTTTAAGCACATAGAGAGGAAACTTGATATTATTGCAATTACTACAAGTATATATTCCTCCCTCATAATAATTTTCAGTAGCATCGTGAATGAATTCAACAATATAACCAGCACCTAAAGCATTTTTTCATGATCTACAAGCATAGAAATTTTATTACTCTCCACACAAGCAAAAATCTTCTCATGAATAATAGTGGGAGCAAACTCAACAAAATAATTATCATGTGAGGCATAATCCAATTGAAAGCTAAAATCATGATGACAAGTGTGACGGCCCCGATTCAATCGTACACTAATCATACACGCAAATGTGTACGATCAAGATCAGGGACTCACGGGAAGATATCACAACACAACTCTACAAATAAAATAAGTCATACAAGCATCATATTACAAGCCAGGGGCCTCGAAGGCTCGAATACAAGAGCTCGATCATAGACGAGTCAGCGGAAACAACAATATCTGAGTACAGACATAAGTTAAACAAGTTTGCCTTAAGAAGGCTAGCACAAACTGGGATACAGATCGAAAGAGGCGCAGGCCTCCTGCCTGGGATCCTCCTAACTACTACTGGTCGTCATCAGCGGGCAGCACATAGTAGTAGGCACCTCCGGTGTAGTAGGAGTCGTCGTCGAAGGTGGCGTCTGGCTCCTGGGCTCCAACATCTGGTTGCGACAACCAGGTAGAAGGGATAGGGGAAAAGAGGGAAAAGCAACCGTGAGTACTCATCCAAAGTACTCGCAAGCAAGGAGCTACACTACATATGTATGCATTGGTATCAACTGGAATAAGGCTATTATATGTGGACTGAACTGCAGGAAGCCAGAATAAGAGGGGGATAGCTAGTCCTTTCGAAGACTACGCTTCTGGTAACCTCCATCTTGCAGCTTGTAGAAGAGAGTAGACGGAAGTCCTCCAAGTAGCATCGCATAGCATAAACCTAACCGATGATCCTCCCCTCGTCGCCCTGTTAGAGAGCGATCACCGGTTGTATCTGGCACTTGGAAGGGTGTGTTTTATTAAGTATCTAGTTCTAGTTGTCATAAGGTCAAGGTACAACTCCAGGTCGTCCTTTTACCGAGGGACACAGCTTTTCGAATAGATAAACTTCCCTGCAGGGGTGCACCACATACCCCAACACACTCGATCCCATTTGGCCGGACACACTTTTCTGGGTCATGCCCGGCCTCAGAAGATCAACACGTCGCAGCCCTACCTAGGCACAACAGAGAGGTCAGCACGCCGGTCTAAATCCTATGGCGCAGGGGTCTGGGCCCATCGCCCTTTGCACACCTGCACGTTGCGTACGCGGCCGGAAGCAGACCTAGCCTAGTGGCTTTCCAGTCCAATCCGGCGCGCGCCACTCAGTCGCTGACGTCACGAAGGCTTCGGCTGATACCATGATGCTGGGATACCCATAACTACTCCCGCGTAGATGGTTAGTGCGTATAGACCAAATGGCCAGACTCAGATCAAATACCCAGATCTCGTTAAGCATGTTAAGTATCCGCGAACACCGACCAGGGCCAGGCCCACCTCTCTCCTAGGTGGTCTGAACCTGCCCTGTCGCTCCGCCACAAAGTAACAGTCGGGGGCCGTCGGGAACCCAGGCCCACCACTACCTGGGTGGAACCACCTGCCCCTTCAGCCCCCATCTCCGAACAGTACCACAGATAATGTAACCGTGTAAAGTATATAGTATATGCCCGTGATCACCTCCCGAAGTGACCACGGCCCAGTAGTATAGCATGGCAGACGGACAAGAGTGTAGGGCCACTGATGGAACACTAGCATCCTATACTAGGCATGTAGGATTGCAGGTAAAGGTAACAACAGTAATAACAAGGACAGGCTATGCAGCAGTATAGGATTAACTGAAAGCAGTAACATGCTACACTACTATAATGCAAGCAGTATAGAGAAGAGTAGGCGATATCTGGTGATCAAAGGGGGGCTTGCCTGGTTGCTCTGGCAAGAGAGAGGGGTCGTCAACTCCGTAGTCGTACTGGGTAGCAGCGGCGTCGGTCTCGGTGTCTATCGAGAGAAGAGGGGGGAGAAACAATAAATATTTAAGCAAGCATATGCATAGTGATGCATGACATGACAAGTAACGGCGTTAGAGGTGCCCTAACGCGGTAGTAGGTGATACCGGTGAAGGGGGATGACATCCGGGAAAGTATCCCCGGTGTTTTGCGTTTTCGGGCAGAGGACCGGAGGGGGAAAGTTGCGAGTTCGATAGGTTAGGGAGGTGTGGCGGACGAACGGGTTGCGTATCCGGAATCGTCTCGTCGTTCTGATCAACTTTCGTGTAGAAAGTATTTTCATCTGAGCTACGGTTTATTTTATATTAATTTTAAAAGATTTAAATCATTTTCAGGATTTATTTAATTATTTTAATACAACATTATCCAAAACAGTGTTTGCTGACGTCATCATGATGTCAGCATGACGTTAGCAATTGACCAGGTCAACCTGACATGTGGGTCCCGCTCGTCATTGACTGTTTAGTCTAATTAGGGTTTAAATAAACTAACTAGTTAATTAGATTAATTAAACATGATTAATTATCTTAAATAATTAATGAATTAATTTAATTATTAATTAATAAATTAATTATTTTTTTATTTATTATTTTTTTAAATTCTTTTTTTATCGTTCTGGGGCGGGCCCCGTTTGTCATAGGCCCTAGGGGCTTAACGGGGCGGGCGTGCGCTAACGGGCGTAGCCGGCGATAGGCGCCAGCCCGCCCCCGTCAGGGTGCTGCGGGGCAAGGCACCCACCGAGGCAGCGGCGAGGCGCGCGCAGCCACCAGCGAGTGGTGGTGGAGCGCTGCAGAGTAGCAGGGCGGCCCCATGGAGGACGGCGCCGCGGGAGGGAGAAGACACCGGAGTGGCACGGCAGCAGCGGAGCGGGGGCCATGACGACATGCGGGTGGCGGAGCAAGGCGGCTGCGGGGCGGAGCAGAGCCGCGACGGAGTAGGGCGATGGGAGGCGGTGACGGGCAGGGGTTCGACGACGGGGTCGGTGCTCGGCGGGACCGCGCGGCGAGCAGCAGTGGGAGGCACGGCTGGCGGCGCTCGCAGCGGCTAGGAGGCAGCCGAGGCGAGGCGCGGAGCATGGGGCAGGCGCACGCGTGCTTCAGCGCGGCCAGGAGGGGGGCGGCCATGGCGCGGGCGCACGGGGGGCGAGGCGAAGTGCGGTGGCAAGCCGCAGTGGAGGCGGGGTGCGCGGCCGGAGTAGAGCAGGAGCGGCGGCGGGGCAAGGTCGAGTGCGGGCGTGCGCAGCGGCAGTAGGACGTGCGGCCGGAGCGGGCGAACGACACGGGCGACGACGCATCGAGGGAGAGTAGAGGAGAGGCGGCGCCAGCGGCCACGGCGTCGGTGAGGTCGCGCGGCAGCGGCAGAGTAGCAGGGGGGCAGAGGCGAGCGCGGCGGCGGGGCTCACCGAGGGGTGTAGGGATCGGGGCAAAGGGGGCTCGGGGTGGAGAGATGGGGACGGTCCGGCGAGGAGGAAGCAGGCCGGCGAGGGGGGGTCCGACGACGGGGAGGTCGAGGCAGAGGCGCGGTCTAGGCGGCGACGTGCGCGCGGGGGAGAGAGGCGAGGGGATCGGGGTCCCGATCCATATCCAGCGGGGGGGAGGGGAGGGGAGAGGAGTGGTGCGAGTGGGGGAGGGTGGGGATCGGGTGGGGGTTAGGGTTCGGGGGGGGGGGGGGGGTGGCCTTGTAGGCCAGAGAGGAGGGCCGGCTGGGCCTGGTGGGCCGGCCGGTGCGGAGGCCAGCTGGGCCGCTCGGCCCAGCGTGGGGGGGGGGGGTGTTTCTATTTCTATGTTTTTTTTGTTTGGCCTTTTCCTTTTATCTATTTTCCTGTTTCTTTTAGTTTTACTTTATATGCAATTTTATAATATATCAACTCAGCCCCTAAATTAGCATTTTTAGTTAGGCTACTGTCATAATTAATTTGGCACTAAATAAATTAGTTTTACATTTGTTTATTATTCGAAAGTATTTAATAATTGTTTTAGCCCCTGTTTTTATTTAGTTTAGGCACTTAAACATTTTGAAAAAGGTTGGTTCCAACACCCAAAATAAGTTACGGATTATTTGCCACATGATGATCATTTTAGTTTTCATGTTTGAGAAGTTTAGAATTTCACTTATTATTTGAATTTGAATTTTGAACGGGATTTGAAGCATCGCAAGATTAACAACAGTAATCATGGTGACGTGGCAACATTAGCGGAGGGTTACTGTAGCGTAACTATCCGGGCGTCACAATTCTCCTCCACTACAAGAAATCTCGTCCCGAGATTTAAGAGAGGGACTAGGGGTAAGGTCTAGTAACAAAATTCTAACGAATCTTCTCGGTCTTGATTGCTCTTCTCGAAGAGGTAGATCCACTACGTTGATGTCTTCATTTCTCTGCTTCAGGTCATCATGATGAAATTGTCGTCCTTCCTTCCGAACCTTCACCGTACTCACGAATAGGTAAGGGGCAGCTTGGCTACGACAGAGTGCTTATGAGGGAAACAATCTGGGGTTAACCCATGAATGAGCATAAGATTATCTCTCGAGTTGAACATATAAAATACATCAAGAGTAAGGTATGAAGGTACAATAAGAGGTTCCAAGCAGATAGATAGTTGCTCGATGCCTGTTACAAGGCGTGAAAGCGGTTCAAAGCAATCGGGAATAAGTATTGCATCTCATACCAGAATAGATCAACAGGCAGGTGGCCCGTGAATTACATAGAAAGTCAAGCACGAGGAATAACTTTGACAACAGGGTGTACAGGAGAGTCAGGTTTCGATCCTATGGATCTTTGGGTTATGGGCCCACCATGTGGGTTAAAATAGGGAAGGGCGTTGACATCTTGCATGGTCATGATAGCAAGGCATGTCAGAGGGTAGCCTGTCAGTTATGTCGGCAACAACATCGATACCAAGGGCGAGGTACGAAGAGAACCATTTTCCTGCTCGTTGAACGAGGCGGGCCAATAGGCAAGGTTCTCGTCCATCGGTGGCTACCGAAATGTCATCAACAATAGTAACAGGGTCTTGCTGACAGAATTTGTACACCGAGGTGTTTACATAAGCAGGAGAATATTACCGCTTAGATCATATAGATCACAAGAAGGCTTAACAATACAATGGAAAGGAAAATGTGATTACCAGGTTTAACAGAAGAATGGAAAGGAAAATGTGTTTTAAACACATAATTCAGGGATATATCCTTCCCAAGGACAAGCAGAGCATGATATCCGTGGCAGGATATCATGTAGAAAACCCTTTAAGTCAGGGGAGAGAAATTTCATAACATTACCCATACAACGGTGTTTGGATAATTGAGCAAGAAACAATTAGCATTGGGCTTCAAATGTTCCTTTGAAGAACGGAGTACCATAGACGTGCTTCGAGATAGCACTGACATGGTCAACAGGTGAAAATCAGACTTTGGAAACAAAAAGTATCCATCAGGAACAACTTGTAGAATAGGTCTTACCATTTTTCATGGAAGAATAGATAACCTTGCTAAAAAGGAAAACTATAACATTAGGTCCTCCGACCAGGTGGGCTAGGCATGATATCACCTTACTGGGTTATATTGATACCAATGTTATAACTCTTGGAAATATGTCCCAACCATCATATCTGACCGAGATTCAGATCCGATTGGTGTCAGGATACCTCAGACATCAGGATGCCTGAGAAGAGAAGGTGCAACACAATTTGACGAGATGACACTGTGAGAATCTCGGAAATGATCTATGGAAGCGAGTTCCGAAGCAAGAGTTCATCCTTAAACCAAGGAGAGGATGAGGGGTGGCTGATGAACTAAATGGCAATTCATCGAGATTTCCAAAAGATGGATTTCCACAATCATGTGAACAAAGAATTAACATTTGTCAGATCAAACAATATAATGAGGTATGCTCGAGGAAAACATACTCAATTAAACATTGGTCTAAAGCTGCACCCAAAATATGGGCTTAGGTAGTCTGATCAATGTTGGAACGGTGATTCGATAACCAATATTCTAAGAATGAAAGGTCGACCATTAACTTCAAAGTAGTATGGTTGCTAGAAGTACAGAATCAAAGCAACAGCGTTCACCTATTGGTATCCCGGTTAGAATCAACACGGGAACCAAGAAGGAATGATGATGGTGACAAGTATCGCTATACCAAGAATTCTCAAGAGGTGGAGCAATCCTCACAACACACTTGTCATCAAGGACATTGATACTTCAAGGTAGAACATCATAAAAGCTAGATAGCAAGTTGCATCCATAACATGGACAAGTTTGTGTTGGGGGAAGGCAAGAAAGTGGTCGATGATAACACAAATTATCGAGGGCAAGGATGGTACTTGTCATTATGAATTCGATTGATATCCTGGAAGAGCTCAAGATGTTGGTGCTGATCACGACACATTTGTCGAGAGATTTCATGAAGATGTAATCTATCGGCGATGACATCAAGTCAAAGGAATTATGAAGCAAAATGTTATTGGAACCATGGGTACGACACAAACTCGAAATCAAGTTTGTTGTTCAAGGAGAAATGATAAGACGAGGAAGATCGACGTAAGATTAGCTCATCGTCGAAAGTTGTGCTCTCGGAATAAGGACCAGGTAGCACACAGTTGAAAAGTTGCACGATATTGATATAGTTGATCAGGCTAGGAATGACTTGAAGGATTTTTAAACTCGTAATCAACGAAAATTACTTAGAGTTATTGAATCGGCTTGCGAAATTGATTCACATATCGGTGTTCTCGACTGACTATTAACTCAGAACCCGAGGGAAATCTGAAATCAGTGAGAAGCAATACTAGATGAAGACTCATTGGAAGTAACACAGTCTTTTTGATATTCTCGAGATACTAGAGGGTATTACTTGAGGGAAGATCGGCATAGGGGTTGCGGAGATGTATTGATCTGCAGAAGACAAGTGTTTTCACTTGCCTAAGAAATGTTATTTAAAGGAGAACATGGTCGGGGTCACGACTGCAAAGGGCCAATTCACCGATATCAAATGATATTATATCAAGGAAATAGTTAATATTACAAGAGGTTTCCATGATAGGATCTACATCGTGTCCATGGGCATGAACACAAAGTTCAAGGTCGACTCCCACATCTTTAATGCATAACCTTTCATTCACTTCTTGCTTTGATAAAGGCATTAGTGTTGAAAGTTTTACCTGGTGAAATACCAGATGAGTATGACTCGTGAAAACTTCCGAGTTCACACATATAAAGGAAGGCATAGGTTCAACCCATAGGGGCTTCTTAGAAACATATACCACAAGTTTCAAGAGTAAATATCACAAGCTCAAAAGTAGAGCAAGGTTGAGAAAGTAGATGATACATTTTACCAAAGGCATTATGTATCCGAGGGTAGGCTCACAAGGTTATTGAATATGAAGGACGCTGTCAGATAAAATCCATTAAAGGATCTGCCGGTCCATAACAGAGCTGACGTGAGCATCGTCACACAACCAGTGGAAGTAACAATGCAAAGGCATTGGATTATGGAAACAACTGACTAATCTAGAGCCCAAATGCAAAGGAATTATGATTTTCAAATCAAGGGATCAGAAGCAATGTTCTAATTAGGAATGGATAAGTTGAATAGCCTTAGGGGTACAATCGACGGCAATTGGATTTGTTGAGAACCAGCTCATGTTTAAAATGACGTCTGAGCCGGAAAGATAATTTAAAAGGATCAACTGATGATTGCGTGCATTCGCACTCATGTTGAATCAAAGGGATCAAAATGACGGTGCCTAAGGATACTAACGAATATTGCCAGACATATGGAAAGCATCCATCATGCAAGCAGACAAGTATTGCAGAGCAATAAGCTACTAAGGATTTTTGGAGGATCGAATAGTATTTCGATGACCATTGTGAAACACATGAACAACTAGGGGATGAGCAGATACTCGATAAGTGCGAGAATTGTCCGTAAGGGTATTCAGGTGACAAAGAACAGCAAGTCAATAAGCTCAAAGGATTACCGAAACAACGACGAGTATTTTGGGGTATCTTGTAATAACAAGACCAACTGGGAATAAAAGTAAGAACGACATGTGTAAGTATTTATCCATAGGGATTTTTTGGCGGTAGGGAATTGCAAAAGCAACGGGCACAAGGTATCGAGAAAATATCAGAGAGTATTGTCAGAATCTTCTGTTGAAGCAGTCGACCATCCGTAATGAAAGGGTTCTTCGGCAGGAAGTGGTAACGAGAACCTAGAGTTAGATTTTAGCAAAATCATTTAACCCGAATAGAAGAGAGATCAGAGTCCCAGAGTGTAGGTCAAGGAATAAAAGATCCTAATAACACCCGATGGCGACGTGGGCCCAGTGGCCGCACAACCAAGTTAGTAAAACAATTTTCATCGACTAGCCTCAACTTCGGCCAAGGAGTGTGGAAGGGGGATTCCTACAGGCAGTCGGCTCTGATACCAACTTGTGACGGCCCCGATTCAATCGTACACTAATCATACACGCAAATGTGTACGATCAAGATCAGGGACTCACGGGAAGATATCACAACACAACTCTACAAATAAAATAAGTCATACAAGCATCATATTACAAGCCAGGGGCCTCGAAGGCTCGAATACAAGAGCTCGATCATAGACGAGTCAGCGGAAACAACAATATCTGAGTACAGACATAAGTTAAACAAGTTTGCCTTAAGAAGGCTAGCACAAACTGGAATACAGATCGAAAGAGGCGCAGGCCTCCTGCCTGGGATCCTCCTAACTACTACTGGTCGTCATCAGCGGGCAACACGTAGTAGTAGGCACCTCCGGTGTAGTAGGAGTCGTCGTCGAAGGTGGCATCTGGCTCCTGGGCTCCAACATCTGGTTGCGACAACTAGGTAGAAGGGATAGGGGAAAAGAGGGAAAAGCAACCGTGAGTACTCATCCAAAGTACTCGCAAGCAAGGAGCTACACTACATATGTATGCATTGGTATCAACTGGAATAAGGCTATTATATGTGGACTGAACTGCAGAAAGCCGGAATAAGAGGGGGATAGCTAGTCCTTTCGAGGACTACGCTTCTGGTAACCTCCATCTTGCAGCTTGTAGAAGAGAGTAGACGGAAGTCCTCCAAGTAGCATCGCATAGCATAAACCTAACCGATGATCCTCCCCTCGTCGCCCTGTTAGAGAGCGATCACCAGTTGTATCTGGCACTTGGAAGGGTGTGTTTTATTAAGTATCCAGTTCTAGTTGTCATAAGGTCAAGGTACAACTCCGGGTCGTCCTTTTACCGAGGGACACGGCTATTCGAATAGATAAACTTCCCTGCAGGGGTGCACCACATACCCCAACACGCTCGATCCCATTTGGCCGGACACACTTTTCTGGGTCATGCCCGGCCTCGGAAGATCAACACGTCGCAGCCCTACCTAGGCACAACAGAGAGGTCAGCACGCCGGTCTAAATCCTATGGCGCAGGGGTCTGGGCCCATCGCCCTTTGCACACCTGCACGTTGCGTACGCGGCCGGAAGCAGACCTAGCCTAGTGGCTTTCCAGTCCAATCCGGTGCGCGCCACTCAGTCGCTGACGTCAGGAAGGCTTCGGCTGATACCATGACGCCGGGATACCCATAACTACTCCCGCGTAGATGGTTAGTGCGTATAGACCAAATGGCCAGACTCAGATCAAATACCCAGATCTCGTTAAGCGTGTTAAGTATCCGCGAACGCCGACCAGGGCCAGGCCCACCTCTCTCCTAGGTGGTCTGAACCTGCCCTGTCGCTCCGCCACAAAGTAACAGTCGGGGGCCGTCGGGAACCCAGGCCCACCACTACCTGGGTGGAACCACCTGCCCCTTCAGCCCCCATCTCCGAACAGTACCACAGATAATGTAACCGTGTAAAGTATATAGTATATGCCCGTGATCACCTCCCGAAGTGATCACGGCCCAGTAGTATAGCATGGCAGACGGACAAGAGTGTAGGGCCACTGATGGAACACTAGCATCCTATACTAGGCATGTAGGATTGCAGGTAAAGGTAACAACAGTAATAACAAGGACAGGCTATGCAGCAGTATAGGATTAACTGAAAGCAGTAACATGCTACACTACTATAATGCAAGCAGTATAGAGAAGAGTAGGTGATATCTGGTGATCAAAGGGGGGGCTTGCCTGGTTGCTCTGGCAAGAGAGAGGGGTCGTCAACTCCGTAGTCGTACTGGGTAGCAGCAGCGTCGGTCTCGGTGTCTATCGAGAGAAGAGGGGGGGAGAAACAATAAATATTTAAGCAAGCATATGCATAGTGATGCATGACATGACAAGTAATGGCGTTAGAGGTGCCCTAACGCGGTAGTAGGTGATACCGGTGAAGGGGGATGACATCCGGGAAAGTATCCCCGGTGTTTTGCGTTTTCGGGCAGAGGACCGGAGGGGGAAAGTTGCGAGTTCGATAGGTTAGGGAGGTGTGGCGGACGAACGGGTTGCGTATCCGCAATCGTCTCGTCGTTCTGAGCAACTTTCATGTAGAAAGTATTTTCATCTGAGCTACGGTTTATTTTATATTAATTTTAAAAGATTTAAATCATTTTCAGGATTTATTTAATTATTTTAATACAACATTATCCAAAACAGTGTTTGCTGACGTCATCATGACGTCAGCAATTGACCAGGTCAACGTGACATGTGGGTCCCGCTCGTCATTGACTGTTTAGTCTAATTAGGGTTTAAATAAACTAACTAGTTAATTAGATTAATTAAACATGATTAATTATCTTAAATAATTAAATAATTAATTTAATTATTAATTAATAAATTAATTATTTTTTTATTTATTATTTTTTTAAATTCTCTTTTTATTGTTCTGGGGCGGGCCCCGTTTGTCATAGGCCCTAGGGGCTTAACGGGGCGGGCGTGCGCTAACGGGCGTAGCCGGCGACAAGCGCCAGCCCGCCCCAGTTAGGGCGCTGCGGGGCAAGGCACCCACCGAGGCAGCGGCGAGGCACGCGCAGCCACCAGCGAGTGGTGGTGGAGCGCTGCAGAGTAGCAGGGCGGCCCCATGGAGGACGGCGCCGCGGGAGGGAGAAGACACCGGGGTGGCACGTCAGCAGCGGAGCCGGGGCCGCGACGACGTGCGGGTGGCGGAGCAAGGCGGCTGCGGGGCGGAGCAGAGCCGCGACGGAGTAGGGCGATGGGAGGCGGTGACGGGCAGGGGTTCGACGACGGGGTCGGTGCTCGGCGGGACCGCGCGGCGAGCAGCAGTGGGAGGCACGGCTGGCGGCGCTCGCAGCGGCTGAGAGGCAGCCGAGGCGAGGCGCGGAGCATGGGGCAGGCGCACGCGCGCTTCAGCGCGGCCAGGAGGGGGGCGGCCATGGCGCGGGCGCACGGGGGGCGAGGCGAAGTGCGGTGGCAAGCCGCAGTGGAGGCGGGGTGCGCGGCCGGAGTAGAGCAGGAGCGGCGGCGGGGCAAGGTCGAGTGCGGGCGTGCGCAGCGGCAGTAGGACACGCGGCCGGAGCGGGGCGAACGACACGGGTGACGGCGCGTCGAGGGAGAGTAGAGGAGAGGCGGCGCCAGCGGCCACGGCGTCGGCGAGGTCGCGCGGCAGCGGCAGAGTAGCAAGGGGGCAGAGGCGAGCGCGGCGGCGGGGCTCACCGAGGGGTGTAGGGATCGGGGCAAAGGGGGCTCGGGGTGGAGAGATGGGGACGGTCCGGCGAGGAGGAAGCAGGCCGGCGAGGGGGGGTCCGGCGACGGGGAGGTCGAGGCGGAGGCGCGGTCCAGGCGGCGACATGCGCGCGGGGGAGAGAGGCGAGGGGATCGGGGTCCCGATCCATATCCAGCGGGGGGGGGGGAGAGGAGTGGTGCGAGTGGGGGAGGGTGGGGATCGGGTGGGGATCGGGTGGGGGTTAGGGTTCGGGGGGGGGGGGGTGGCCTTGTAGGCCAGAGAGGAGGGCCGGCTGGGCCTGGTGGGCCGGCCGGTGCGGAGGCCAGCTGGGCCGCTCGGCCCAGCGTGGGGGGGGGGGTGTTTCTATTTTTATGTTTTTTTGTTTGGCCTTTTCCTTTTATCTATTTTCCTGTTTCTTTTAGTTTTACTTTATATGCAATTTTATAATATATCAACTCAGGCCCTAAATTAGCATTTTTAGTTAGGCTACTGTCATAATTAATTTGGCACTAAATAAATTAGTTTTACATTTGTTTATTATTCGAAAGTATTTAATAATTGTTTTAGCCCCTGTTTTTATTTAGTTTAGGCACTTAAACATTTTGAAAAAGGTTGGTTCCAACACCCAAAATAAGTTACGGATTATTTGCCACATGATGATCATTTTAGTTTTCATGTTTGAGAAGTTTAGAATTTCACTTATTATTTGAATTTGAATTTTGAACGGGATTTGAAGCATCGCAAGATTAACAACAGTAATCATGGTGACGTGGCAACATTAGCGGAGGGTTACTGTAGCGTAACTATCCGGGCGTCACAACAAGTTTCATGGATATCATTATTCTTTATAGCATACAAGTCATCACAATAATCATCATAGATAGCAATTTTGTTCTCATAATCAATTGGAACCTCTTCCGAAATAGTGGATTCATCACAAAATAAAGTCATTACCTCTCCAAATCCACTTTCATCAATATAATCAACATAAATAGGAGGCATGATTTCATCATAATAAATGTTCTCATCAAAACTTGAGGGACAAAAAATATCATCTTCATCAAACATAGCTTCCCAAGCTTGTGGCTTTGCATATCATTAGCATCATGGATATTCAAGGAATTCATACTAACAACATTGCAATCATGCTCATCATTCAAATATTTAGTGCCAACATTTTAATGCATTCTTCTTCTAACACTTTGGCATAATTTTCCTTTCCATCATACTCATGAAAGATATTAAAAAGATGAAGCGTATGAGGCAAACTCAATTCCTTTTTTTGTAATTTTCTTTTATAAACTAAACTAGTGCTAAAACAAGAAACAAAAAGATTCGATTGCAAGATCTAAAGATATACCTTCAAGCGCTAATCTCTCCGGCAACGGCACCAGAAAAGAGCTTGATGTCCACTACACAACCTTCTTCTTGTAGACATTGTTGGGCCTCCAAGTGCAGAGGTTTCTAGGACAGTAGCAAATTTCCCTCAAGTGGATGGCCTAAGGTTTATCAATCCATAGGGGGCGTAGGATGAAGATGGTCTCTCTCAAGCAACCCTGCAACCAAATAACAAAGAGTCTCTTGTTTCCCCAACACACCCAATACAATGGTAAATTGTATAGGTGCACTAGTTCGGCGAAGAGATGGTGATACAAGTGCAATATGGATGGTAGATAAAGGTATTTGTAATCTGAAATTATAAAAACAGCAAGGTAACTAATGGTAAAAGTGAGCGTAAACGGTATTGCAATGCTAGGAAATAAGCCTAGGGTTCATACTTTCGCTAGTGCAAGTTCCCTCGACAATAATAACATAATTGGATCACATAACTATCCCTCAACATGCAACAAAGAGTCACTCCGAAGTCACTAATAGCGGAGAACAAACGAAGAGATTATGGTAGGGTACGAAACCACCTCAAAGTTATTCTTTCCAATCAATCCGTTGGGCTATTCCTATAAGTGTCACAAACAGCCCTAGAGTTCGTACTAGAATAACACCTTAAGATACAAATCAACCAAAACCCTAATGTCACCTAGATACTCCAATGTCACCTGAAGTATCCGTGGGTATGATTATACGATATGCATCACACAATCTCAGATTCATCTATTCAATCAACACATAAAACCTCAAAGAGTGCCCCAAAGTTTCTACCGGAGAATCACGACGAAAACATGTGCCAACCCCTATGCATAGGTTCATAGGCGGAACCCGCAAGTTGATCACGAAAACATACATCAAGTGAATCACGTGGTATCCCATTGTCACCACAGATACACACGGCAAGACATACATCAAGTGTTCTCAAATCTTTAAAGACTCAATCCGATAAGATAACTTCAAAGGGAAAACTCAATCCATTACAAGAGAGTAGAGGGGGGAATAAACATCATAGGATCCAAATATAATAGCAAAGCTCGTGATACATCAAGATCGTAGCACCTCAAGAACATGAGAGAGAGAGAGAGAGATCAAACACATAGCTACTCGTACATACCCTCAGCCCCGAGGGAGAACTACTCCCTCCTCGTCATGGATAGCACCGGGATGATGAAGATGGCCACCGGAGAATGATTCCCCCTCCGGCAGGGTGCCAGAACGGGTCTAGATTGGCTTTCGGTGGCTACGGAGGCTTCTGGCGGCGGAACTCCTGATCTATTGTGCTCCCCGATTGTTTTAGGGTATATGGAGATATATAGGCAGAAGAAGTACGCCAGGGGGCCACGAGGGGCCCACGAGGGTGGAGGGCGCGCCCCCCTACCTCGTGGCTTCCTCGTTGCTTCCCTTACGTGGACTCCAAGTCTCCCGGGTTGCTTTCCTTCCAAAAATAAGTTCCGTGAAGTTTCAGGTCAATTGGACTCCGTTTGATTTTCCTTTTCTGCGATACTCTAGAACAAGGAAAAAACAGAAACTGGCACTGGGCTCTGGGTTAATAGGTTAGTCCCAAAAATCATATAAAATAGCATATAAATGCATAGAAAACATCCAAGGTTGATAATATAATAGCATGGAACAATCAAAAATTATAGATACGTTGGAGACGTATCAACAGCCTGAGTCTTCAATTCTTCATTTACATTTTCTTCAGCACTAGTGGCTGGAATCTCTTCATGGACAAACGGTGTGGCATGAGGTTCTTCAGATCCCATTTGAACTTCAGTGGTTACAGGGGACTAAGGTATTTGTTGAAGGGGTGTGAACAGAGGAGAATTGGGGTGCTGACTTTCCCAAAAGTCATCGTTCAACACTGGAGTTGTGCATCCAATGTCCACATCTTCTTCTTCATTCATTTCTTCAATGCTGGCCTCTTCAGCAGTGAACTAAGGCATGGGCGATGAGATTACTGGGGTTGAAGGGATTGCATCTACTTCAATTCTTCATCCAACTGCTTTGAAGAAACAGTAGAAGGAATGTCTTCATCTGATCCGCTTGGGATCACGTATTCTTCATCAAAAGGAACGAGTTCATTTGATGGCATGCTTGAGACTGGAATAACATCAATAGGATTTTCAAATGAGCTGGTCAGCGGCTTCATCTTCTTCGGAGCTGAAGAATCTGATGCAATTGATGCCTTCCTTTTCTTCACAGCTGCACGCTCTGCAGCCTTGTTCTTCTTCACATCTGATGCAGATGGAAGGATCGGAGTTGGGGTAGGTGCAGGACGAGCGGAGGAATTTGGTTCAATAACTTCAGGCACAACTGATGTAGTTGCCCTGACTTCTTCATTTTCTTCAGGCGCAACACTAGTGGTTGCCCTGGAAATTTCTTCAGCGGCTGGAATGCAGTCATCAGCCCTGGTACTGTGAGAATCTTCAGCAGCCTGATTTTCATCAGCGGTGCTGGCATGCTCTTAAGTAGGCTGAGCAGATGCCTGCCTGAGGATTTTTTTGTTGCGTTGGGGCTGCAACATTGGAAGTGAACTGTTCAGTTATCTTTACAAATTTGACTTTGGCTCCAAGCCAGTCAGCATAGTAGCGATCAAATTCATCACTCAGTTTCTTGATCTCAGATTAAAGAGCAACAAGTTCTTCAGGTGAAAGCTTTAGAATGTTTTGCTTCAGAAAGCGCTCTTTCTTGTACTACGCTTTCTTCACCCTCCTTCCCTATTCAAATTTCCATTTTTCTTCATCAATGAAGTGAGTCAGCACATGACTTTGACCAGCAGTGAGGTTCAGCTCTGGCAGAGGGGTGTTGGGGTCCTTGTGCCACAAGTCAATGAAGTCTAGGATCAACTTCGGATCCAGCATCAATGGCCATTGCTGCCTTTGGCTCTAGCGGCCTTGTGTTGCCTATCTCTGATGATTTCAGTGAGTTCTTCATCATCAGCTTTGTCATCTTTGGACGGTACTTGAAAGGCGACCTGCTTCTTGTGAGGACTTGGTCGAGAGCCTCGTCCAGTAGTGGCCTTTGTCTTCAGCAGAGAGGGGCCAGTTGATGAATTTGGTGTAGTTGAAGAACTAGCAGAAGCTCCTGAGGCAATAGAGATGCCAGTTGTCCTTTGGCACGTGGCGAGATGCACAGGTGCTGAGGATTTTGATGGAGGAGCTGGAGCAGCTTAAGGAATTTCCCGTGAGGGCTTTGAAGGATCTGGCCGCGAGGGCATTGCTGAGGAACTTGGCTGTGAGGGCATTGGGGTTGAAGCACTTGGATTATGAGCAGGCTTCTTTGACATGGCCTTCTTTGGCTTGCTTGTAGAGGCCTCAGCAGTGGTAGCAGCAGCAGCAGATTCTTCATTAAATTTCCTCACTGCTTCCTTAGCTACACTGGCTAGCTTGGCCTGGCGCTTGGCCCATTCATCAGGATAGTCCTCACCACGCTTGAGGCTGGTGGGATGTAACACCCTCGATGCGACTATAGCTCCCACATGTCGAGGCACGACTTAGAGGCATAATCGCATTGAAGGCATATGTCGCAAGACAGGCAATCATCAAAAACATCCCATGTAATATAGATAATGAAAAGGGATAACATAGTTGACTTACACTCGCCACGTCAATCAAGTACATAAGTAACATACATCATCCAAACACTCATGGCCCGACTACGGCGCCAAAATAAAAGATAACCCAACATGCGACATGGTCCCGATCACCCCAACAGGGCACCACTACTGATCATCAGGAAAAGAAACATAGTATCGCTGAGAGTCCTCGTCGAACTCCTCGTCACCTGGAGCGGAATCATCTGGACCTGCATCTGGTGTAATAGTAATCTGTGAGCCACAGGGACTCAGCAATCTCGCACCCTCGCGATCAAGATTATTTAAGCTTAATAGGTAGGGTAAGGTAAATATATGTGGAGCTGCAGCAAGCGACTAGCATATATGGTGGCTAACTTATTCGCAAAAGAGAGCGAGAAGAGGAGGCAAAGCGCGAGCGAGAAACTAGAGAGCAACCTGCGCAAACATTACTCCAACACTGTGTCCACTTCCCGGACTCCGCCGAGAAGAGGCCATCACGGTAACACACTCGGTTGATTCATTTTAATTAAGTTAGGGTTCAAGTTATCTAGAACCGGACATTAACAAATTCCCATCTGCCCATAACCGCGGGCACGGCTTTCGAAAGTTCAAATCCCTGCAGGGGAGTCCCAACTTAGCCCATGACAAGCTCTCATGGTCAACGAAGGAATAGACCTCCTCCCAAGAAGTTCCGATCAGACTCGGTATCTCGGTTCTTCAAGACACTTCGACAGGTTAAAACAAAACCAGCAACACCGCCCGAATGTGCCGACAAATCCCGATAGGAGCTGCACATATCTCGTTCTCAGGGCACACTCAGATAGGTCAAGCTACGAGTAAAACCAACCCTCGAGTTTCCCCGAGGTGGCCCCGCAGGCTGCCTGGTTCGGACCAACACTCAGAGGAGCACTGGCCCCCGGGGGGGGGGGGGGTTAAAATAAGATGACCCCCGGGCTCCGGTAACCCAAGGGAAAAGAAGCTAGGTGGCAAATGGTAAAACCAAGGTTGGGCATTGCTGGAAAAGCTTTAATCAAGGCGAACTATCAAGGGGTTCCCATTATAACCCAACCGCGTAAGGAACGCAAAAATCCAGGAACATAACACCGATATAACGGAAACTAGGGCGGCAAGAGTGGAACAAAACACTAGGCGAGAGGCCGATCCTTCCACCCTTTACCAAGTATATAGATGCATTAAGATAGCAAGATAATATAATGATATCCCAACAAGGAAATAAATGTTCCAACAAGGAACGGCCTCCAATCTTCACCTGCAACTAGCAACGCTATAAGAGGGGCTGAGCAAAGCGGTAACATAGCCAATCAGCGGTTTGCTAGGACATGGTGGGTTAGAGGTTTGACATGGCAATTTGGGAGGCTTGAAAGCAAATGGTAGGCATCGTAGCATTGGCATAGCAAAAGAGCGAGCAATCTAGCATAGCAAAGATAGTAGTGATTTCGAGGGTATGATCATCTTGCCTGCAAAGTTCTCAGAGTTGACTGGATCCTCGAAAGCAAACTCAATGGGCTCCTCATTAGCGAACTCGTCTCCCGGCTCTACCCAAACAAGACAAACAAGCAATAAGGACACAATCAACCACGTGCAAGGATCAACCAATATGGTGCAATGATGATATCCTATGCGGGATGCTTATGCAAGATATGACAGGGAATGCATGAACCTGGCCTCAACTTGGAAATCCAAGTGTGCCACTGGAAAGATGAGATGAAATCGCTTGAAAACGATATAAAGATCATCGGAATCGGAGTTACGGTTTGGAAATGGCAAGCGATTCAAATATGACACCGGTCTGCGATTTACAGCAAGTAGCCATCTAAATGCAACGAAAAGAACATGCTACATCACCCAAACATGACAACAAAATACATGGCAGGGATGCATACAAGATGCTTAACAAAATTCTAGCACTGAGCTAAGGCCAATTCATCCATTAACAGGTTCAAACAAGCATGGCAAAAATGCATATGGTAAACAGATCTCAGACTTTGTGAAATTAACACTTGTCTGGAATTTCAGACCAAGTAGCACTCTTCGGAGCAACAAAAAAACATGCTACAGGACCTGAACATGGCAAAGTAAAACATGGCATGGAGCTACTCAAAAATCTTAATAAAAGTCCCTTAGTGACCTTGAGCCAAAAGGGATCAGAAAAAATACTAACAAGCACGCAAACATAGCAAAAACATAATCAGTTTTCAGACTTAGTGAAAACTGGCACACACTGAAACATAACTCAAGTAGGCATGTTTACGAGCTCGATGCACTCACTACGGAGCAAGTCATGACAAGATAAGCATACATCTATCAAGAACACACAAAATGCAAGCTAGACATGGCAAGAACAATAGCATAGCATGCACGGATCAACTACAACATCATCGGCAAAATTGCAAACAAGTTGACAATCTGCCCAGATTCACAAAGTAGCAAAAGTAGAGCTCGATTGACTCAAGCTAGGGTGCTCCATAATTGCAAACAAAGACATGGATGGATAGATCACTACAAGATTAATAAAACATCCTTACTGATCATTCCCAAAAGAGGCACGGATCACTAGGAATCAACATGAACATATGGCAACATGAGATAAACAGATCAAGGACTTGGTGGAAATGCTAAGTCCCTGAAAACAGAATTACCAAGTGCACCACTTTGCAAGCTTGCACTAGTCACTACACACATCACAAAAATACATGGGTTGCACCACTGGAAAGATGACAAAAACCTTAACAAAACATATGTAGAACATCAGGGCATATCATGCACACAATAATCATGGCAAAAATGACAAATGTCTAAATGGAGTAGCAGGTCTGACAATTATCTCAAGTAGCCCTCTTCTAACAGCATTTTGGGCACAAGATGAGCTTAAATGAAAATGATGCAATGGAATGAAATGATGTACTCTCTGAGATGAACATTTTGATATGCTATATGCATGAATCGGAGCTACGGATGCAAAGTTACGAGGCCATGAACATGAGCACTTGGATCTGGAATTTCGGAACTTAGACGAAAAATCAACCTCCGGATCTAGGGTTACTGTTCACCGAATCTGGATCTCGGCAAAAACACTGTTCACCGGCGGCCCGGAAGCCGAGGATGGCCGGACTTGGCGGCGCGCCGGCCGGAGGAGGATGAAGACGGAGAGGCGGCGCCAGCCTCGGGCGGCGTGGGTGGAGGAGACGGCGCGGACCCGGGCGGCGATGGGCTTGGGGCGGCGCGTGGTTGCGGCGGCGTTGAAGCTCGCCGGCAACAGGCGATTGCGCGCGGTGGCGCGGTGGAGAGGGCGGCGCGGCACGGCGGCGCGCGGCGGAGGCGGGGGAGCGCGGCAGGCAGCGGGCGCGGGCCGGGGAGGGCCTCCCGCGGGCCGCGGCGGGCTTCGGCGGCGGCGGCAGCCAATGGTGGCGTGCCACGTGGCGGCGGTGGGGCGGACTGGACGTGTCCGGCGCCGTCGGACGTGTCCGGCGGCGGCGGATCTGAGATTTAGGGTTTCGGACGAGGGGGGATCCGAATTTCGGGGAAGGGGTCTTTATATAGGCATAGGGGGAGCTAGGAGAGTCCAAATGAGGTGCGGTTTTCGGCCACGCAATCGTGATCGAACGCTCTAGATGATGGAGCAGAGTTAGGTGGGTTTTGGGCCAAAATGGATGGGTGTTGGGCTGCAACACACACGAGGCCTTCTCGGTCCCTCGATTAACCGTTGGAGTATCAAACGAAGTCCAAATGATACAAAACTTGACAGACGGTCTACCGGTAGTAAACCAAGGCCGCTTGGCAAGTCCCGGTCCAATCCGGAAATGTTTAATCCCCACACACGAAAGAAAGCTAGAAATGACCACCGGAGGAGAACGAAGCGCCGGAATGCAAAACGGACAACGGGGAAAATGCTTGAATGCATGAGATGAACACGTATGCAAATGCAATGCACATGATGACATGATATGAGATGCATGACAACGACAACAACACATGGAGACAAAGACCCGAACCCGAGAAAATAAAATAACTTAACGCCAGAAATGGCAAGAGTTGGAGTACAAATTGGGAAAGTTACATCCGGGGTGTTACAACACTCCACCACTATGAAAGGATCTCATCCCAAGATCTAGGACTGAAAGAACGCCGGGTACTCAGAACGGAGGTGATCCTCGCATTCCCATGTAGCTTCACGGTCGGAATGGTGTGACCACTTGACTTTGAGAAATTTGATTGACTTGTTGCGAGTCTTGCGTTCAATCTCTTCAAGAATAGCAACTGGGTGCTCACGATAAGAGAGATCTTCTTGGAGCTCAATGTCCTCGAAGTTGATGGTGCGGTCAGGAGTATTGAAGCACTTTCGGAGCTGAGAGACATGGAACACATCATGAACATTTGCAAAGTTTGAAGGAAGCTCGAGTTGATAGGCGAGGTCGCCTCTCTTGCTAACAATTTTGAAAGGTCCCACGTATCTAGGGGCAAGCTTCCCTTTGATACCGAAGCGACGAGTACCTTTCATAGGAGAGACACGGAGGTAAACATGACCTCCGATCTCGAAAGCCAAATCACGGTGCTTACTATCATAGTAGCTCTTCTGGCGGGATTGGGCTGCTTTGAGGTTATCACGAATGACTTTGCACATTTCCTCTGCCTCTGTGATTAAGTCATTACCCAAAAGCTGACGTTCACCGGTTTCAGACCAGTTGAGAGGGGTACGGCACTTCCTGCCATACAGAATTTCAAATGGGGCCTTGCCTGAACTTGCTTGAAAACTGTTGTTGTAGGAGAATTCAGCATAAGGAAGACAATCCTCCCACTTCATGCCGGAGGAGATCACACAAGCCCTGAGAATATCTTCAAGAATCTGATTGACACGCTCGACTTGACCGCTAGTTTGAGGATGGAAAGCTGTGCTGAAGCGGATGTTGGTGCCCATGGCTTTCTGAAAAGAATCCCAAAACTTGGATGTAAAGATGCTGCCACGGTCTGAAGAGATCACCTGTGGAATACCATGCAGAGAGACAATCCGAGAGGTATAGAGTTCCGCCAATTGAGCTACAGTGATCGACTCTTTGATAGGCAGAAAGTGAGCCACTTTGGTGAGTTTGTCGATGACAACGAATATAGCATCATTGCCATGCTTGGACTTTGGAAACCCAGTCACGAAGTCCATTTCAATGTGGTCAAACTTCCATTCTGGAATGGCAAGAGGTTGGAGGAGACCAGCTGGCCTTTGGTGTTCTGCCTTCACTCTTCTGCATACATCACATTCATTCACAAATTGAGCAATCTCTCGCTTCATTCGAGTCCACCAATAAGCCTGCTTGAGGTCCTGATACATCTTCGTGCTCCCAGGGTGGATGGAGAGGAGATAATTGTGAGCCTCGTTCATGATCACTTTACGAAGTTCACCTTTGGGCACAACAATACGATCCTCGAAGAAGAGAGTATCCTTGTCATCAAGGCGGTAGCACTTGTACTTGGGTTGACTCTTGGCAATCCCAATCTTCACCTTTTTCACCATAGCATCAAGAAGCTGGGCTTGGCGAATCTGGTCTTCCAAGGTAGGAGAGACTTGAAGGTTGGCGAGGAAACCTTGAGGAACAACTTGCAGATTAAGTTTGCGGAAAGCTTCACAAAGCTCGTGTTGATAAGGCTTGAGAATAAGGCTGTTGCAATAAGCCTTTCTGCTCAAAGTGTCAGCAATCACATTGGCCTTGCCTGGAGTATACTCGATACTCGGATTATACTCTTGAATCATTTCGACCCATCGAGTTTGCTTGAGGTTGAGATTAGGCTGAGTGAAGATGTACTTGAGACTCTTGTGATCAGTGAAAATGCCCACTTTTCTTCCCAATAAGAGATGTCTCCAAGTCAAAAGAGCATGAACAACTGCTGCCAACTCGAGATCATGAGTGGGGTAGTTCTTCTCATTAGGCTTCAATTGGCGAAAGGTATAAGCAACAACTTTCTTCTCTTGCATCAACACTGCGCCAAGACCTTGGAGAGAGGCATCACAAAAGACCTCGTACGGTTTGGATTCATCAGGCGGAGTCAGAACTGGAGCAGTGATCAATTTCTCTTTCAAAGTGTTGAAAGCAATGTCACACTCCGGAGACCAAATGTACTTGACGTGCTTCTGGAGAAGATTTGAGAGAGGCTTCGCGATCTTAGAAAAGTTTTCAACGAATCTTCGGCAATAGCTTGCGAGACCGAGGAAGCTACGGAGCTGCTTCACGTTCTGAGGAGGTTCCCAATTCACAATTGCAGACACCTTCTCAGGATTCATGGCAATGCCCTTGGCAGAGATGATATGACCAAGATAAAGAACCTCATCAAGCCAAAATTCGCACTTGGAGAACTTGGCGTAGAGCTGATGTTCCCTGAGCTTATCAAGAACCAAACGCAAGTGCTTGGCATGATCTTCCTTGTTCTTCGAGAAAACCAGAATGTCGTCGAGATAGACCAAAACGAAGTCATTGGTGTAGGCGTTGAAGATGAAGTTCATCATGCGAGAGAACGTCGGAGGAGCGTTGACGAGGCCAAAAGACATGACAGTGTATTCATATGAACCATAGCTTGTCCTGAAAGCCGTCTTGGGAATGTCTTGCTCACGGATTCGAATCTGATGATAACCCATACGGAGATCAAGCTTGGAGAATACTTGAGAACCTTTGAGTTGTTCGAACATCTCATTGATATTGGGAAGTGGGTATTTGTTCTTGATGGTCTTCTTGTTCAATGGACGGTAATCAACACAAAGTCGGTCCGTTCCATCCTTCTTCTTCACAAAAATAACACCACAACCCCATGGAGAAAAACTAGGCCGGATGAGACCCATTTTCTCTTGAATATCGAGTTGCTTCTTCAGCTCCTTCAACTCTTCAGGTCCGCGCTTGTAAGGACGCTTGCACACAGGTTCTGTACCAGGCTCAAGATCAATAACGAATTCAACTGGCCGGTGCTGAGGCATTCCTGGAAGCTCTTCTGGAAAGACGTCTTGATATTCACAAACGACTGGAATTTGCGAGATAGCATCCAGTTCACCCTTCTCATTGAGAGAAAATAGACGGATGGTATCATCACGAGCGGCAAAGACAATTACATCCTCAGACGAATGAGTCAATTGAATCTGCCTGGCTGCACAATCAAGATGCGCCTTGTGCTTAGAAAGCCAATCCATTCCGAGAATAAGATCAATATCCGAGTTGCCAAGAACCATAGGAGAAGAAAGAAACTTGTAGTCGCCCAATGTGATAGTAACATCTGGCACCTCCAGACTTGCACTTAAACGTTTGCCAGGAGAAACGATATCCATATGTTTACCCCAAATGAGAAGAAATGAACTCATGCTTGGTAAAAAAAAATGGCTTTGACATGAAACAATGCGATGCACCAGTGTCAAAAAGAACTCTTGCAGGAATATCGTTAACAAGAAGGTTACCCATGATGACATCTGACGAGTCCTCTGCCTGAGCTGCATTCATCAAATTGACCTTGGCGTGCTTGGGGTTATGCTTGACCATAGTTGTACTTGCCGATCTCACAGGAGGAGGAGGAAGACGCCTCTAGTTGAAACACTTGTTGGCATAGTGACCCTTCTGTTGGCACTTGTTGCACGTGACTTCTGAAAGCGGACGGTGCTACGGAGCACTCGATCTTGGAGCTTGAGACAAATTCTTGTTCTGAAAACCAGGGTTGGGTGGGTGGGAAGTACCACTGCCACCTTTGCTCTTCTGCTGATACGGCTGACGGAACGGAGGAGGAGGAAGCCAATACTTCTGCTGCTTGGCCACTTGAGTAGAGGAAGAAGGAGTAGCATCTCTGACTCGCTTCTTGGAAGCATCACACCTCAACTGAGCGGCTTCTTGCTTCAGTGCCATGTTGTAGAACTCATCGTACCTCAAGGGCTCAAAGAGAACAAGAGCGAGCTGGATTTCTTCTCTAAGACCACCTCTGAACTGGTATATCATGCTCTTCTCCTTAGGGACGTCCTGCTTAGCAAAGCGGGCGAGCTTCTGGAACAACTTGTTGTAGTCATAGACAGACAAAGAGCCTTGCTTCAGGTTGCGGAATTCCTCACGCTTGCTTTCAACCACGCTCCGAGGAATATGGTGAGCTCAGAAATCTTGACAGAATTCATCCCAAGAGATAACACGTCCACCCCTGGAATCCTTGTACTGCTGGAACCACTCTGCAGCTTGATCATTGAGTTGGAAGGAAGCGAACTTGACGAAATCCTCAGGTCTAATGTTACTGCACTCGAAATGCTTGCACAGATCCACAAGCCAATCGTCAGCATCGGTTGCCTCAACACAATTGCTGAAAGTCTTTGGCCCGTTAGCAAGGAACTGGTTGACTGTAGCAAAGTGATTCTGATTGTTGCCTTGATTCTCTTGGTTGCCTTGATTGCGCTCTTGAAGAATTTGCATGATCAACTGTGTGTTTGCATTGGTTGCGGCCATCACAGCTTGCCATGCCTCCGGAGGAGGTGGAGGTGGTGGCGGATCTTGATTCTGATTCTAATTGGTGCTCTTAGCGGGAGCCATCCTGAAGAGGTTGACCACCGTTAGCACATAGACAGATAAAATGAAGCTGAATCCAACGGAATGAAAATTGCAACATATAGTCTTCACATCCGAACAAAATGAATGAATGCATTCCTCTTGAAATGGTCACATATCCATAAATTGAGAAGCCACGTAGAATTAAGGTAGAGAAATAAATCAACAAGGTACGGCTCAGGAACGAATAATCGGTAAGAAATCCCCATCTCAAACCAATATCCGTGGAAGAAGAACTAGAGCTACAAGAATTCCCACCTATGAAATTCCCGAACCTTTCCGGTTATGCAATCAGGTGTTGGGGATACAGGGGAAGCATAATATCTCACCCAAATCTAGCAAATCCTACATCCAGCTGTATCCATCCTTCAACACATAACCTAGAAAAACTTCGGAAACCATCTACCTCAACCTTCGAAAAGCATCCGTTATACAAGTTATGGCGATACTCCCGAACTCCCGCCCCAGTACTGGGTGGCGTCGAGGTTATCTCACCAACGAACTACATAAAAGAGATTTTCGATGTCGGCGTACTAATCTCAGGTATTCCAGAATTGCAACGATAAATTATGATGACAACACCTCAGAGCTCAACTCCCCGGGACACTTCCACTAAACCCCTGACAGGAGGCACCAAGACAATGTTCTCATCATAAAACCATCGGAACGATTCCAAGATACCCGCGTGAGCCTAAATTTTTTTTAGTGAAATTTGAGAAGAGAAGAGTCAAAACTCTACGTCAGGATGCCTTACCAGAGCGATGAGGAGACTGGGAAGTAAAAAGAATTCCTAAACTCTCTGATATATAATTCCTAAATGACTCAAAACATTTTTCTAGACACAACTCGGCTGCTAAAAACGATCAAGCAATGGGGCTCCTAAGGTCGGGGAAGGCTCTGATTACCAACTTGTAACACCCTCGATGCGACTATAGCTCCCACGTGTCGAGGCACGACTTAAAGGCATAATCGCATTGAAGGCATATGTCGCAAGTCATGCAATCATCACAAACATCCCATGTAATATAGATAATGAAAAGGGATAACATAGTTGGCTTACACTCGCCACGTCAATCAAGTACATAAATAACATACATCATCCAAACACTCATGGCCCGACTACGGCGCCAAATAAAAGATAACCCAACATGCGACATGGTCCCAATCACCCCCAACAGGGCACCACTACTGATCATCAGGAAAAGAAACATAGTATTGCTGAGAGTCCTCGTTGAACTCCCACTTGAGCTCGAGCGCGTCACCTGGAGCGGAATCATCTGGACCTGCATCTGCTGTAATAGTAATCTGTGAGCCACAGGGACTCAGCAATCTCGCACCCTCACGATCAAGACTATTTAAGCTTAATAGGTAGGGTAAGGTAAATATATGTGGAGCTGCAGCAAGCGACTAGCATATATGGTGGCTAACTTATTCGCAAAAGAGAGTGAGAATAGGAGGCAAAGTGCGAGCGAGAAACTAGAGAGCAACCTGCGCAAACATTACTCCAACACCGTGTCCACTTCCCGGACACCGCCGAGAAGAGGCCATCACGGTAACACACTCGGTTGATTCATTTTAATTAAGTTAAGGTTCAAGTTATCTACAACCGGACATTAACAAATTCCCATCTGCCCATAACCGCGGGCACGGCTTTCGAAAGTTCAAATCCCTGCAGGGGAGTCCCAACTTAGCCCATGACAAGCTCTCACGGTCAACGAAGGAATAGACCTCCTCCCAAGAAGTTCCGATCAGACTTGGTATCTCGGTTCTTCAAGACACTTCGACAGGTTAAAACAAAACTAGCAACACCGCCCGAATGTGCCGACAAATCCCGATAGGAGCTGCACATATCTCGTTCTCAGGGCACACTCAGATAGGTCAAGCTACGAGTAAAACCAACTCTCGAGTTTCCCCGAGGTGATCCCGCAGGCTGCCTGGCTCGGACCAACACTCAGAGGAGCACTGGCCCGGGGGGGGGGGTTAAAATAAGATGACCCTCGGGCTCCGGTAACCCAAGGGAAAAGAGGCTAGGTGGCAAATGGTAAAACTAAGGTTGGGCATTGCTGGAAAAGCTTTAATCAAGGCGAACTATCAAGGGGTTCCCATTATAACCCAACCGCGTAAGGAATGCAAAAACCCGGAACATAACACCGATATGACGGAAACTAGGGCGGCAAGAGTGGAACAAAACACTAGGCGAGAGGCCGAGCCTTCCACCCTTTACCAAGTATATAGATGCATTAAGATAGCAAGATAATATAATGATATCCCAATAAGGAAATAAATGTTCCAACAAGGAACGGCCTCCAATCTTCACCTGCAACTAGCAACGCTATAAGAGGGGCTGAGCAAAGGGGTAACATAGCTAATCAACGGTTTGCTAGGACATGGTGGGTTAGAGGTTTGACATGGAAATTTGGGAGGCTTGAAAGCAAATGGTAGGCATCATAGCATTGGCATAGCAAAAGAGCAAGCAATCTAGCATAGCAAAGATAGTAGTGATTTCGAGGGTATGATCATCTTGCCTGCAAAGTTGTCAGAGTTGACTGGATCCTCGAAAGCAAACTCAACGGGCTCCTCGTTAGCGAACTCGTCTCCTGGCTCTACCCAAACAAGACAAACAAGCAACAAGGACACAATCAACCACGTGCAAGGATCAACCAATATGGTGCAATGATGATATGCTATGCGGGATGCTTATGCAAGATATGATAGGGAATGCATGAACCTGGCCTCAACATGGAAATCCAAGTGTGCCACTGGAAAGATGAGATGAAATCGCTTGAAAACGATATAAAGATCATCGGAATCAGAGTTACGGCTTGGAAATGGCAAGCGATTCAAATATGACACCGGTCTATGATTTACAGCAAGTAGCCATCTAAATGCAACGAAAAGAACATGCTACAGCACCCAAACATGACAACAAAATACATGGTAGGGATGCATACAAGATGCTTAACAAAAGTCTAGCACTGAGCTACGGCCAATTCATCCATTAACAGGTTCAAACAAGCATGACAAAAATGCATATGGTAAACAGATCTCAGACTTTGTGAAATTAACACTTGTCTGGAATTTCAGACCAAGTAGCACTCTTCAGAGCAACAAAACAACATGCTACAGGACCTGAACATGGCAAAGTAAAACATGGCATGGAGCTACTCAAAAAGCTTAACAAAAGTCCCTTAGTGACCTTGAGCCAAAAGGGATCAGAAAAAATACTAACAAGCACGCGAACATAGCAAAAACATAATCAGTTTTCAGACTTAGTGAAAACTGGCACACGCTGAAACATAACTCAAGTAGGCATGTTTACGAGCTCGATGCACTCACTACGGAGCAAGTCATGACAAGATAAGCATACATCTATCAAGAACACACAAAATGCAAGCTAGACATGGCAAGAACAATAGCATAGCATGCACGGATCAACTACAACATCATCGGCAAAATTGCAAACAAGTTGACAATCTGCCCAGATTCACAAAGTAGCAAAAGTAGAGCTCGATTGACTCAAGCTAGGGTGCTCCATAATTACAAACAAAGACATGGATGGATAGATCACTACAATATTAATAAAACATCCTTACTGATCATCCCCAAAAGAGGCACGGATCACTAGGAATCGACATGAACATATGGCAACATGAGATAAACAGATCAAGGACAGTGGAAATGCTAAGTCCCTGAAAACAGAATTACCAAGTGCACCACTTTGCAAGCTTGCACTAGTCACTACACACATCACAAAAATACATGGGTTGCACCTCTGGAAAGATGACAAAACCCTTAACAAAACATATGTAGAACATCAGGGCATATCATGCACACAATAATCATGGCAAAAATGACAAATGTCTAAATGGAGTAGCAGATCTGACAATTATCTCAAGTTGCCCTGTTCTAACAGCATTTCTGGCATCAAGATGAGCTTAAATGAAAATGATGCAATGGAATGAAATGATGTACTCTCTGAGATGAACATTTTGATATGATATATGCATGAATCGGAGCTACGGATGCAAAGTTACGAGGCCATGAACATGAGCACTTGGATCTGGAATTTCAGGACTTAGACGAAAAATCAACCTCCGGATCTAGGGTTACTGTTCACCGAATCTGGATCTCGGCGAAAACACTGTTCACCGGCTGCGCGGAAGTCGAGGATTGCCTGACTTGCGACACATGCCTTCAATGTGATTATGCCTCTAAGTCGTGCCTCGACACGTGGGAGCTATAGTCGCATCGAGGGTGTTACATGGGATCAGCTTCTTGGCCAGGTGCCAATGGAGGTCTCGGGCATGGAGGATTAAGAGCGAATTTCTTCATATACTTGGGAGTAACATATCTGTAATCCCTCCATTCCCGTGCCCATCTCCCCTCTATCCTTTGTATGCGCACCTTGCGCTGATTTTTGTCTTCCTTGCCAAATTTGGCCTCATCGGGAGTGCAATAATCCTTGTATATGTCATCAGGAATCTCAAAAGCAGTATTGACCTCATGCCTCTTTCCTCCCTTCTGTGGCTTCTTACCGTCAGCCATTTTCTTCAGCTGAGGAATATGAGCAATGGAATTCTCTGAAGAGGTGTGCAACTTTTCTTCGAGGAATGCTGCAAATGAGTTAAGTTGATGAGAACCTAGTGATTCAACAACAGACATGTGTACCTGTGAACAGAGTATAGGTGCGAGGAATTTGGAGAGGTCATATGCGTTCTCAGAAGTTTTTGCAAAAAGAACAAGTTTGAGGAATTTGACCGGATGAGTCTTGAGGAATTTCACTAAGCGTTCTTTGACTTAGGTTCCAGAGTTGTACAGATTTGAAAATCCACACAATTGAGGAATCTTGAAGAAAATGTTGCTTAGAGAAACAGATCAAGAGCAGATGATATGTGAGGTGTTTTAGTGTGTGAAGAGTTGAGGAATAAACACCTTTTGAAGATTGTGTAGAAAACATTTGAATCAAAGAGGGCAGTAAAAGTAACTTTTAATTATCCTGGACGAAGAACACGACAAACTGTGAAGTGTATATTTTAAGCTCATCGGTTTAGATCTTCCACGCCCTAACTTGGTTGAGGAAGACAGCTACGGCGGTGGCGGTGTGAAGAAATCCGCGACCGGCGTGAGTACGGCAGCGACGAGGTCGAGGCAGTGAAGCTCTTCCTCACCGGCGACGATGGAAGTAGCGGCGGCACTAGGGTTTGAGAGCTCGAGCGAGGGAGTGAGGTCGAGCGGAGTAAAAACGAAGTGAGGAAGGGAGAGGGGTATTTATAGCCGAAGTGAAAAACTGCTCGCCCGAGGAAATTGGACGAACGTGCCCCTGACCCTTCTCATTCGTGTGACATGTGTCACCCACGTACTGAGAGATGACGATCGTGTGCGATCGTGGGTGAATAGGATAAGTATTATCGTGGAATGTGTAACGGTTTGAGGGGCAAAAGCCGAAAATTCAGATAAGATAAGTTTAAAGTTCCGTTCGCAATTTCTTCAGCTGACAAGGACATAGTGAAGATTTTGAACGAGTTTCAAATATAACGCACATGAAGAATTTGCGAATAGACTGGGTTGAGTTTAGCATAGAGGGGGAAAGGGTCTAATCACATTCACTTAACAGAAATAGCAACTTTAAGAAATAACAATAAGTGAATGTTGTAGAGGACATAAACTCATATAAATAGCAATAAGCCAATCAAGAAGAACAACGGAAAGAGTGACGACAATGCAAGTTGAAGAACAGCTGAGGAATTTCAAAACTGAGGAAAAACTCAAATTGAAGATTTTCAACTTTTGGTGGTGGCGTGACCCACCGTATAAGAATGATGATTTCAGACACCGCGTACAATTGTCGTAGGGTTCTGAGAATCAAATTCTTCGTTAATTTCTTCACACTTCACTGGTTGAAGAAAAATGTTTCTTCATGTGTTGCACATCTAAGTCATCAATTTTGCATAAGTGTTAGGATGTGTGTCCTTTTCAAAGAATATTTGAAGATTCTAAGATATTTAGCTCACACTGCAACTTGCTAAATATCTTCTCATCCAAGGGCTTAGTGAAGATATCGGCTAGTTGTTCTTCAGTCTTCACATGCTCAATAGAGATGTTGCCCTTCATCACATGATCACGAAGAAAATGATGACGAATCTGAATGTGCTTTGTCTTCGAGTGCAGAACTGGGTTATGAGCAATCTTGATGGCACTTTCATTATCACAGTAGAGTGGTGCATTCTTCACGTTGACGCCGTAGTCATTGAGAGTTTACTTCATCCATAGCAGTTGAGCACAGCAAGAACCAGCAGCAATGTACTCAGCTTCAGCAGTAGATAGTGATACGCAGTTCTGTTTCTTCGAGGACCAACAGACCAAAGATCGTCCGAGGAAATGGCATGTGCTAGATGTTGACTTGCGGTCCACACGATCACCAGCATAGTCAGAGTCTAAAAATCCAATGAGATCAAAAGCCGAGCCCTTGGGGTACCATAATCCAAGTGTTGGTGTGTGATCTAGATATCGAAGAATATGCTTCACGGCCTTATGGTGTGATTCCTTCGGTGTAGCTTGAAATCGGGCACACATGCAAACACTAAGCATAATATCTAGCCTATATGCACATAAGTACAATCAAGAACCAGTCATGGAGTGATATACCTTTTGATCGAAGTCAGTACCATTTTCATCAGTGCATAGATGGCCATTTGTGGGCATAGGGATTTTGACTCCTTTGCAATCTTGCATGCCGAATTTCCTCAGTACATCCTTGAGGTATTTCTCCTGAGATATGAATATGCCATTGCGTTGTTGACGAATCTGAAGACCTAAGAAGAATTTCAATTTTCCCATCATAGACACTTGATATTCTTCACTCATCATATAGGCAAATTCATCACTGTAACACTGGTCAGTATAGCCGAAAATGATATCATCAACATAAATTTGGCACACAAACAATTCACCATCATAAGATTTAGTGAAAAGAGTTGGGTCAAGTGAACCGGGTTTGAAGCCTTTCTTCATGAGGAATTCCTTCAAAGTATCATACCACGCCCGTGGGGCCTGCTTGAGGCCATAGAGGGCCTTATTGAGTCTGAAGACTTTGTCAGGATGTTTTGGATCTTCAAAACCTAGGGGTTGAGCAACATATACTTCTTCCTCAAGCTTACCATTGAGGAATGCACTTTTCACATCCATTTGATATAAGATGATATCATGATGGTTAGCATAAGCAAGTAATATGTGAATAGCTTCAAGTCTAGCAATAGGTGCAAAAGTTTCATCGAAGTCAATTCCTTCAACCTGTGTGTAGCCTTGAGCTACAAGCCATGCCTTATTCCTCACCACAAGGCCATTTTCATCTTGCTTGTTGCGGTAGATCCACTTTGTGTCGATGATATTGTGCTTGCGAGGATCTGGACACTTGACCAGTTCCCAGACGTTGTTGAGCTCGAATTGATGTAATTCCTCTTGCATAGCTTGAATCCACTCAGGCTCCAGAAATGCTTCATCTACCTTAGTGGGCTCTGTGATAGAGACCAAAGCAAAGTTCCCACAGAAGTTAGATAAATGTGAACTCCTGAGCGTGTGAGAGGACCTGGAATGTTGATGTCGCTGATGATTTTCTCAAGTTGCACTTCATTTGCAACACGAGGATGAGCGGGTTGTCGTTGAGGAATTTGATCAGCATTTTCCTTAGGTGCATCAGCATGACATTCTTCATGTTCTGGAATGACTTCTTCAACAGATTCTTCGGTAGGAATGACATCCTCAGTAGCTTTGAACTTAATAGATTCCTCAGGAGGTATTTCATCTGTCACAGGAGATAGGTGCTCTCTTTGCGAGCCATTAGTTTCATCGAACCGCACATCTACAGTTTCAACAACCTTGTGGTGATAGGTGTTGAAGACTCTGTAGGTGTGCGAGTCCTTACCATAAACGAGCATAAAACCTTCATGTGCTTTCAGTGCAAATTTAGAACTATGATGAGGATCTCTATCCAGCATATAGCACCGAAGACTTTGAAATAACTCACATTGGGTTTCTTGTCACTGAGGAGTTCATATGCAGTCTTCTTGGAGAATTTGTGAAGATATACCCTGTTGATGATGTGGCACGCAGTATCAATTGCCTCAGGCCAGAAGCGAGGAAGCGTCTTGTATTCATCAAGCATAGTGCGGGCCATCTCAACAAGAGTCCTGTACTTGCGCTCCACGATGCCATTTTGCTAAGGAGTATAAGGAACAAATAACTCATGAGTAATACCAAGTTCATCAAGATAGTCATCAAGACTAGTGTTCTTGAACTCGGTTCCATTATCACTTCTGATGTGCTTGATCTTCACACCAGAGTTGGTTGAAGCCCTCGAGGAAAATCGTTTAAAGACTTCCTGCACTTCAGTTTTGTAAGTGATGATATGCACCCATGTATATCGAGAATAATCATCAACAATGAAAAAGCCATATAAAGATGCAACATTAGTAAATGTGGCATAGTGAGTGGGGCCAAAGAGATCCATGTGAAGCAATTCAAATGGTCGAGTAGTAGTCATGATAGTCTTTGCTGGATGCTTGGCCTTGGTCATCTTTCCAGCTTCACAAGCTCTGCACAAGTGATCCTTGAGGAATTTGACATTCTCAATGCCAATGACATGCTTCTTCTTCGCGAGTGTGTGCAGATTCCTCATGCCAGCATGACCAAGTCATCGATGCCATAGCCAGCCTTCTGAAGCTTTTGCAAGTAGACAAGTAGCAGGTTGTGGTCTTGTAGAGAAATCAACAATATACAAATCTCCTCTCCTAAATCCTTCTAAGACTTTGGAATTGTCAGCTTCCATGATCACAACACAACGATACTTGCCAAAGACAACAAGCATATCAAGATCACAAAGCATTGAGACAGACATGAGGTTGAACCCTAAGGACTCGACAAGCATGACTTTGTCCATGTGTCGATCCTTTGAGATTGCAACCTTACCTAGACCCAATACCTTGCTTTTGCCTTTGTCAGCGTAGGTGATATGCTTCAGATGTGATGGAGATAAAGCAGAGTCCATCAATAAGCTCCTGTCACCAGTCATGTGATTTGTACATCCACTATCGAGGACCCACTCAGTGGCTTTGGGTTGATCATCCTGTAGATAAATTAGTGCAACTTACGAACTCATATACTTCATCAGTGAAGAATATGGTATCAATTTCATCAAGCAATAGAATAGATAAAGCAGTAGAGGACGTGAGAAATGATAATTCATTTCTTCATGATTAGCTTGCGTCCTTTCAAGCATATTCAGGTCTCCAGGAAATTCTTCAGATGATTAAGTTCGTCTGGAGACTTGAACCTACATAAGAGATTAGTTCTTTTTCTTCACCACCCACATCTGAAGGGGTGGCAAAGAGTTCATCATTCTGCGTGCTCCATAAGAGAAAGATGGCATATATGCCAATCCACTTCATTTCAGATACGAGGGATTAGGATAAGCATAAGAGTAAGCAGAGAAATTCTTTGCGGACTTATGAACACAATGATTTGAAGAATAATGCACATATCCATAATCCTTAGATCTTCCCTGCGAAACAGACGGGTTAGCACGATGATATTCATATGAGGACTTTGATCCTTTTGAGGAATTTGATCCATATGAAGAATTTGATCTGGGGTTCCTATTCTTCACAGGTGGTGTCATGATGATATTCACCTGAAGATTTTCAAGGCACCTTTTGGGAACCCAGATTTTCTTCATAGGAGAACCGTTCCTGTAGTTGTGCCAACATATCTAGCAAATACTTCACCATTCCGATTTTTGAACAGTTTATAGTTGGAGTCAATTGAATCATCAGAAGAATATGAAGATTCACATGTAAAGCCAGATAAAGTAGATGGATCCACTGAAGGTCCCTTTGCAGCAACCCATGAGGTTTTGGGATACTACTCAGGTTTCTGGTAGGTCCCATCAGCATTAAGTTTCCTCTCAAAGGCAATACCCTCTTTCCTAGGGTTCCTATTGAGGATCTGCTTTTTAAGCATGCCACAAAGATCCTGATGCCCTTTGAGGCTTTTGTACATGCATGTTGTCGGTGTCAAAACCGGCGGATCTCGGTAGGGGGTCCCGAACTGTGCGTCTAGGCCGGATGGTAACAGGAGGCAGGGAACATGATGTTTTACCCAGGTTCGGGCCCTCTTGATGGAGGTAAAACCCTATGTCCTGCTCGATTAATATTGATGATATGGGTAGTACAAGAGTAGATCTACCACGAGATCAAGGAGGCTAAACCCTAGAAGCTAGCCTATGGTATGATTGTTGTATATGGAGTTGATTGCCTACGGACTACAACCCTCCGGTTTATATAGACACCGGATAGGGTCAGGGTTACATAGAGTCGGTTACAATGGTAGGAGATCTTGAATATCCGCATCGCCAAGCTTGCCTTCCACGCCAAGGAAAGTCCCATCCGGACACAGGACGAAGTCTTCAATCTTGTATCTTCTTAGTCCAGGAGTCCGGCTGAAGGTATAGTCCGGCTACCCGAACACCCCCTAATCCAGGACTCCCTCAGTAGCCCCTGAACCAGGCTTCAATGACGACAAGTCCGGCGCGCAAATTGTCTTCGGCATTGGAAGGCGGGTTCCTCCTCCAAGTCCTTCATAGAAGATTGTAAACACCAAGAGTAGTGTCCGGCTCTGCAAAATTAGCTTCCACATATTGCCATAGAGAGAATAATATTAACACAAATCAAATCTACTGACGTATTCCGCAGTGCGTCATCACACTACAGCCAAGTCCTTTACTCGAATCGTTTTCACTTTTCCAGCTCAGCGTGTTTTGCGAGGCGGTTTCCTTGGCACGTCTTGTCAAAGCAGAGATCATGTACCCCCCCTTTTATGGGATTCTCATCAATACGGACGTGGGTAACCCAACCGCGCCACTTATCATGGCGCTTGGGAGGCAAGCAAGTTTTACTAGGCTGGTGGGGATGCACAACCGCATCCGCCCATATAAGGGGACAAGGATCCACCTTTTTACCTATGCCTTCTTCCTCCTTTGCCTATCCATCTCCTGCGCACCCGAGCTCCAGTGCCCAGGCCCGCACTTCCCACCTCAACCTTCTCCAGCAATGTCCGGAGCGGGAGGCAAGTGGATGGTCTCCTCCGCCACAGAGGGGCAAGTCAAGAAGCTAAGGAAGGCCGGATACCTGTCCACGGACATCGCGCACCGGCTTCCCGAAAAGGGGTAGCTTCTCCCCACCCCAAGGCCCCATGAGAGGGTAGTATTTCTTCCCCACTTCCTCCGCGGACTGGGTTTTCCACTCCACCCATTTGTCCGGGGGCTCATGTTTTACTACGGCCTGATTTCCATGATCTGGCTGCGAACTTCATCCTCAACATCTCGGCGTTTATCATCGTGTGCGAGGCTTTTCTCCGCGTCCGCCCTCATTTCGGCCTCTGGCTCAAGACCTTCAACGTCAAGCCCAAGGTGGTGCGCGGCAGCCAGGCGGAGTGCGGAGGCGCCATGGCGGGCAAGATGGCCAACGTCCTATGGTTCGAGGGCTCTTTCGTGGAGACCCTAAAGGGATGGCAATCCGGGTGGTTTTATATCACCGAGCCGCGCGATCCGAAATGGACCGCAGCCCCCGAGTTCCGATCCGGACCCCCCACGCAGCTTATGTCCTGGAAAGAGACGGGCCTGTCATGGGGTGACGAAAAAGAGGTGACCGGATTGCAAACATGCATCCAATCCCTGGTGAACAAGCCAGTCCGACTTGTTAATGTAATCCAGGTTATGCTCATCCGCCGGATCCTCCCGTGCCAACAACGGGATTTTAATCTGTGGGAGTTCGACCCGGCGCAGCATCAAACCCTCAGCAGGCTCTTTGACACGACGTACGAAGACACCTGGAAGATGCTATTCAAGGGCGCCGAGGCTCCCGCATCCGCCTCTGAGGACCGCGGATACAGCTCGCAGCGACACGCTAGCGAGGTAAGCCATCTACACCTTTTACAGGATGTTAAGCTTTTTTCCATAGTTTGACTCTATGCAGGATCTAAACTCCCTTACCTTTGACAGGCTTGGCGGGCGATATCCGGGCCGATTAACTGTCCGGCTCTGCTGCCCGAAGACCCAGCCCAGCTCTACTAGTGAAGTTGCTGGTTCCGGTGCCTTATGTGGTGCCGGAGAAGAAGGCCAAGAAGAAGAAGACCACGGGGACTCGAAAGAGTGCCCGCAACATGGTGGTGTCAGACTCGTCATCTGACGAGTCCGAGACGCCCTCCTCCCACGAAAACGAGGAGGAGGAAGAAGAAAACTCTCCCCCCCAGCGGAGGGAGGAGAGAAGAGGAAGGCCGCCCCAACGGGGGAGGCCGAGGGGTCTAGGAAAAGGAAGACCCCTCCGCTGGACTACGCCCCCAACGCCGAAGAGGGCAAAGAGGAGTGGCCAAACAGGGCCAAGCGTCCGGTGAAATCGTAAGTTCGGATATCAGAGTAACTCATGATGTTCCTTTGTTGCACAGCTTTCCCTAATGTCGAATGTAATTATGCAGTCCGCCCCGGGACGAATTCGACGAATCGTCGGGCGGCTCCCTGGACTCATCGGACGTGAACTCAGTTCCTCCTGTTTTCTCCCCCCGCACTGCAGACGATGTCGAAGTGGCATCGCGACAAGTTCCGGGGCAGGAGGACGTGGTCCCAGAGGAGCCGCAAGGCAACCTCCCGGACTCCAGTAGTGAAGGGGATAAGGCTCCCCAGGGCTCTCAGTCCGGCTTTGTGTCGGACACCGCGCCGGAATCTTCCACGGTTCCGGACCGCGGTAGGCGAACTCCTTCCAAGAGGAGCAAGCCTTCTGAGCCGGCGGCCTCCATCCAACCGGAGGTGCCGGACAATCTGCTGGAGGTGCTTGACGACGCCTCCATCGACGAGGGGCACCGTGCTATTATGAGTACGGTGATCCAGAAGGTTCAGTCCGCCAAGAGCGGACTGACTGAAGCTTGTGCTAGCCTTCTAACAGGCTTCGAGGTAAGTAAAAATATGTAAAAATATTACCGCATAGACAGTAGCCCTGATGCTCTGTTTGGCGCTCGGAAAGAAAAGCCGAATAGAGGATCTATTAAATTTCACAGGAGTCTAAAAAAAGAGTCAATATGCGTATGCAGGCTTCGCTGCTATCCACCGCCGCACTGACTGCGGAGGTGGGTGTCCTGAAGCAGGACCTCGAGCGGACCGAGCAAGAGCTCGGCCTTGCCAAGCGGCGGCTCGAGGAGGAAGAAGGTAAGAAATACCTTACATAAAAAGTGCCTATAAAAAGGCTTGATTGCAAAAAGAGTAACAGGATTGTACTGCTTATTGTAGGGGCCACGACTGAGGTGGCGACCCTTAAGCAGGCGCTGTCTGAGGCCGAAAAGAAAACAGCCGCGGAGCGCACCGAGCAAGACAGACTTGGGGCTCAGGTCGGCGAGGTGCAGCAAGAGCTTCAGGCTCTCATGAAAAAACATGAGAGTTTGGAGCTGGAGTCGAAGGCGCAAGCATCCGAGCTTGCAACGGCCCTAGAGGCTGCCAAGTCTGCCAAGGCCGAAGCCCAAAAGGCCCTCCAAGAGTTGGAGGAGATGAGGAAGATAGCAGCGGGTAAGGCATTCTTTATGCAAAGCAGAAATATAAAAGTGAACTACCTGTTACTTACCCGAATCCGGAGCTCTCCAGGGGCATTTGCAGATCTTCCCCACAGCGTATCCGACACCGCCGTATTCTACCGAGCTGAAGAGGGTAGCTCGACGGAGAAGGTGTTCTGGTCTCAGTATTCTGAGGCCGGGCACCCTGTGCCCTTGAGCGGCCAGCTGAAACAGCTGGTCGAGCTCCAAAAGGCGGCCGAGCAGGCCATGAAGGGCTTCATAGTTCGGCTGTGGCCCGGAGAGGCCCTGCCTGGGAGCTATTTCGGGCTGGTGCGCCGGCTGGTGGAGGCCTGTCTGAGGCTCGAGGTAATCAAGCGCTCCGTCTGCATCGAAGGTGCCCGTCGGGCCCTTGCCCAAGCAAAGGTGCACTGGGGTAAGCTGGACGGTGAGAAGCTTGTGAAGGACGGGCTGCTACCGGGGAAGGAGCATCGCAAGCCCGAGAACTACTACAAGGATGCTCTTGCAGGTGCCCGCCTTGTGGCGGATGAATGTACCAAGGATGTGATTTTTGAATGAACTCGCTCGTGTTTATCCTGTGCGCTGAAAACTTGTTCATATGCGCTAAGCAATTCTTATTGAATTTAAAATATTACTTTTTGTGCGGCCGTTTATCAAAAATTGAGAGATGGCCAGTCGTCGGCTTCTGCCCCCATGCCACTAGTGCTGGGGTGTTCGGGATAAACCTGAGTGCTCTTTTTCCCATAGTTGGGTCCTTCGAGGGAGGCGCTCAGCACAACGAACCAGGCAATCGGAGTATAATGCTTGAACACTCTCACTTAGCCATAGAACTCTATAATTTTAAATTTCGGCGAAGCCCCTAGTTCGGAAGACCGAGTTCGGGGCGCTATCCACGCCTTGGCCGGACAAAGCCAGCTCCTCACTCGAAGCGGCATAAGCCTTTAGGGACTCGAAAAACCTCTCGAACAGCGACCGGTCTCTCACCACATCATGACAGTCAGGTTTAGCTTTCTCCACTGAGGTGCTTAACCCAGCTGAACCGGGGCACAATCGCAGTGGTTCTCCTAGTGCTACCTTAGCCGATAGAGCGGAACGTAAGGCACCAAAATATAGGAGCCGGGCAAACCCAACTATTGACCCAAATCATGATTCGGAGCCGATGCATATAGTGCTATAAGTTCGGGGTGCCGCACTTGTGAAAGTGTACGGACTTCTCACACCATTATGAGGGGCACTGAAGCCCCTGGCGTGTTTGCCGTACCATGGTGTACGGGTGCAATCATGTCATTTAACAAACATAAATGTGAAAAGAAGATAATGCAAAAATAGACAAGAAGCTAAGCATTGTTTATAGAGAGCCTATTTATCAAAGCCGAACGATACAAATAGTGCGGTAAGCAAAAGATATTGGACTATTTAGTATGTCCTGACCAGGGGCAGGCCGCGGAATTGTATTTAAAACAGGTATACCGCTCGTAACTGAGACCACCTGGGAGTTCCATAATGCAGCATGGCTTGTCTGCCTCCCTGGATCTTGCATCGTTTATGCGGCAGTCGAATTGCCGAACAGGTCGTCCGAAGTATGGAGTCCTGAAAGTAAGAAAAAATTAAAAAAAAGAATCCAGCAACCCCTAGTACATTTTAAGCCGTATTTTGGGCGTGCCGTTATTGTGCCCCTTCCCCTGTGCCCATGGTATTTCAAGGGCGTAGTTATGTACGCGAGGTACTGGTTTCGCTATGTCGCGAGAGCTGGGGTTGGGGCCGCATTGCTACGCTTGCTCAGGGTGTGCCAGGCGGTCCTGCTGTGGGTTACTCCGGGCGCGCTTGGCAGTGTCTGGCTTTTTAATGGCCGGACTGGAGAATTGCCTGAGAAGGCTACTTTGAACCTCCGCTGCGAGAGCCGCCGTGTGCTCCTCCGTACGGAGGGAGCGTTCGGTGTTTCCGTTGACCGTGATTACTCCTCGAGGGCCTGGCATCTTGAGCTTGAGATATGCATAGTGCGGCACCGCATTGAACTCTGCGAATGCGGTTCGTCCGAGCAGGGCGTGATAGCCACTGCGAAACGGGACTATATCGAAGATTAACTCTTCGCTTCGGAAATTTTCCGGGGATCCGAAGACCACGTCAAGTTACTGAGCCTGTACAGTTGGCTTCTACACCTGGTATAATGCCTTTAAAGGTCGTTCTTGTGGGCTTAATCCTTGAGGGATCTATGCCCATTTTCCGCACTATATCCTGATAAAGCAGGTTCAGGCTACTGCCGCCGTCCATGAGGACTCTTGTGAGATGAAATCCGTCGATGATTGGGTCAAGAACCAATGGGGCAAAGCCACCATGACGGATGCTAGTGGGATGGTCTCTTCGATCAAAAGTGATCGGGCTGGAGGACCATGGGTCGAACTTTGGGGCGACTGGCTCCATCGCGTACACGTCCCGTAGCGCACGCTTCTGCTCCCGCTTGGGAATGTGGGTTGCGTATATCATGTTCACCGTCCGCACTTGTGGGGGAAAGCCCTTCTGTCCATTGTTGTTTGGCGGCTTGGGCTCCTCGTCGTCGCTGTGCAGCCCCTTGTCTCTGTTTTCGGCCCTTAACTTGCCTGCTTGCTTGAACACCCAACAATCCCTGTTAGTGTGATTGCCTGGCCTTTCAGGGGTGCCATGTATCTAGCACAAGCGATCGAGTATTTGGTCCAAACTGGACGGGCCCTGTGTATTCTTTTTGGATGGCTTTTTCCGCTGACCGGATTTATAGCCTTTCAATCTGCCATTGACTGGCGTGTCTTCATTGCTGTCGCTGCTAACGCGGCGTTTTTTCTTATTCCGACATGTGTTGCCACTTTTGTCCTTGGTATCCGAATTACCAGGGTTCTTTGATAAGTTGTTACTATGAGCTAGCCAGGTGTCTTCTCCCACGCAAAAGCGGGTCATGAGTGTCGTGAGGGCTGCCATAGATTTCGGCTTTTCCTGTCCCAGGTGCTGGGCAAGCCATTCGTCGCGGATGTTATGCTTGAAGGCTGCTAGGGCCTCTGCGTCCGGACAGTCGACTATCTGGTTTTTCTTTGTTAGGAACCGTGTCCAGAATTGTCTGGCCGATTCCTCTGGCTGCTGAATTATGTGGCTTAAGTCGTCGGCATCCAGTGGTCGCATGTAAGTGCCCTGGAAGTTGTCGAGGAATGCGGCTTCCAGGTCCTCCCAAGAACCGATTGAGTCTGCTGGCAAGCTGTTAAGCCAATGTCGGGCCGGTCCTTTAAGTTTGAGCGGGAGGTATTTGATGGCGTGTAGATCATCGCCGCGTGCCATGTGGATGTGAAGGAGATAATCCTCGATCCATACCGCCGGATCTGTTGTGCCATCGTATGATTCGATGTTTATGGGTTTGAAACCCTCTAGGATTTTATGATCCATTACTTCATTTGTGAAGCATAGCGGGTGTGCGGCGCCTCTATACTGGGCTATATCACGACGCAGCTCGGAAGAGCTATGTCTGTTGTGTTCAGCCCGGCCGGATTTGTTGTATCCGGAGTGAAGATCATTGTCACATGCCGTAGGGCGCCTGCGCGATCCGTAGATCTGTCTTGTTTGTCTTGCCTTATCCTCCAGTATGTCTCGCAGGTCTGGCACATTTTCCCGTGCCTTAGTTGAGCGGTGTCGGGGCATGGCTTGGGTGGAGGGCCGAGAGGCCTCTCTGTCGCGGCCGCGAGGTGGCCGGTCTGCCATGTCATGCGCTGGTGATGTAGGTGCTTCCTCCTCTGATTGGGGTAGCGGCCTGCGCTTTGGGTAACTCTTGGAGGGGCGTTCGAGTTCATACTCTTCGGCCGCAAGGACTTCAGTCCATCTGTCAGCTAGCAAATCTTGGGCAGCTCTAAGCTGTTGCTGCTTTTTCTTGAGGCTGCTTGTCGTGGCTAAGAGCCTACGTTTAAAACGCTCTTGTTCGGCGGGGTCTGATGGTATGACGAATTCGTCGTCATCGAGGCTTGCCTCGTCTTCGGAGGGAGGCGTATAGTTATCATCCTCGACCTCTCAGTCTGCCGCTCTCTCATGAGGGCTGGCTTCTCCATCTTCCTGTGACGGATCTTGCTGAGGTGGGTGTTCTTCGGCGCTATCCGGGGTAGTATTATCTCCCATGCCGGAATCACCGTTTTTGCTTTGGCGGGATTTAGAGCGGCGCCGCTGACGCCGGCGCTTTGGCAGTTTCTTGGGGGCGTCATCCCCCACTGTTCCATCGCCATCTCCATCTTTTGGAGTATCCACCATATATATGTCATATGACGAGGTGGCCTTCCAGTGCCCTACAGGTGCTGGTTCCTGTTTGTCTCCTACATCGTTGTCCATGCCGTCGATGTCTTTGGAGCCGAAGTCAAGCATGTCGGTTAGATCGTCGACAGTGGCTACAAAGTGGGTGGTGGGTGGGCTTTGAATTTCCTCATCGTCCGTATCCCACCCTCGCTGACCGTAGTCCGGCCAGGGCTCTCCTGATAAAGAGAGAGATTTAAGAGAATTCAGGATGTCGCCAAAAGGCGAATGCTGAAAGATGTCTGCGGCGGTGAACTCCATTATCGGCGCCCAATCGGATTCAATTGGCAGGGGCACGGGGGGTTCGGAGTCCGGGGAGGAGTCCGGATCCTCGGAGTCACGGGTCATGCAGAGTGCGGGGCTAGCGTTCGGCTCGATCGCTTTTGGGATCACAGCCCCCGAGGTGACGTCCAACCGCTCATCCTCGATTGGTGCAATAGGCTCCGAGTTAGGGGTCGGAACCGATGCGTGTGCGGCCTCCAGGACACTGTCCGGGGGCAGAGCTAGATCATGCCCCTCGAGATAGTGCGGTGCGCTTGGCCGTGGGTCGAACCCGTCGAAGATCAAGTCTCCACGGATGTCAGCCGTGTACTTTAAGCTTCCAAACCTGACTTGATGGCCAGGGGCGTAGCTTTCGATCTGCTCCAGGTGGCCGAGCGAATTGACCCGCAGAGCGAAGCCGCCGAAGACGAAGATCCGTCCGGGGAGAAAAGTCTCACCCTGGACCGCATCGTTGTTGATGATCAAAGGAGCCATCGGGCCTAAAGGCGACGGCACAGAGGAACTCTCAATGAAAGCACCAATGTCGGTGTCAAAACCGGCGGATCTCGGGTAGGGGGTCCCGAACTGTGCGTCTAGGCCGGATGGTAACAGGAGGCAGGGAACATGATGTTTTACCCAGGTCCGGGCCCTCTTAATGGAGGTAAAACCCTACGTCCTGCTCGATTAATATTGATGATATGGGTAGTACAAGAGTAGATCTACCACGAGATCAAGGAGGCTAAACCCTAGAAGCTAGCCTATGGTATGATTGTTGTATATGGAGTTGATTGCCTACGGACTACAACCCTCTGGTTTATATAGACACCGGATAGGGTTAGGGTTACATAGAGTTGGTTACAATGGTAGGAGATCTTGAATATCCGCATCGCTAAGCTTGCCTTCCACGCCAAGGAAAGTCCCATCCGGACACGGGACGAAGTCTTCAATCTTGTATCTTCTTAGTCCATGAGTCTGGCTGAAGGTATAGTCCGGCTACCCGAACACCCCCTAATCCAGGACTCCCTCACCTGTCATATACAATTCCTTCAGCCCTGCATCATCAGTGATACTAGCAATGTCCTTAGATGAGGAATTAGTGATAGCAGAGGCAGTTGAAGAATTTGCAGCAATGGAAGTATTTCATTATTCAGGTGAAGAATTAGCAGTTTGACATTCAATGCACTTCAAACATGGAGGAACAAATTCATTCTGAGTAGCGCTGATCTGTTGAGCAAGTAATGAATCACGCTCCTTCTGAAGATCTTCATAACTCACTCTTAACTGCTCAAGATCTTGCTATCTTTGAAGAAATTCATAAGAAAGCTTCTCATGATCAGATAGGAGAGTGTTATGATGACCTTGAAGATTGTCAAACTTGGACTGAAGTCTCTGAAGATTTTCAGTCAAAATTTTAGTGCGATCCATTTCCTCGCCCAACATATCATCGCTTTTATGTAGCATGTTTTGAACCTTTTCCAGAGCCTTTTGTAGTTTCACAGCAATCTTAGCAAGTTTAGAATAGCTGGGTTTGAGGTTTTCATCAGATTCATCCTCACTAGATTCAAAGGAGGGATATTGGAGTACCTTTGAGCCTTTTACCATGAAGCAATAGGTGGGAGCATAGTCCTCTTCACCGTCATCAGTAGTGCTGGGGAGGTCCTTTTCTTCAGAGTTAAAGATGGACTTGCTGACGAACGCGGTAGCGAGAGCTAGGCTCGCCACACCAGAGTGTGACTCCTCAGGTTCCTCCTCTTCCTCATTTCCCTCAGATTCAGCCTCAGATTCCATTTCCTTGCCAATGAATGCCCGAGCCTTCTTGGAGCTGCTCTTCTTGTGAGATGAGGACCTTGAAGATTTTGATGACGAGGACTTTGAAGATTTCTTCTTCTTCTTTGAATCATCAGAATTGTAATCCTTGTACTTCTTCTTCTTTGATTCCTTTTCCCACTGAGGACAATCTTGAATGTAGTGTCCGGGTTTCTTGCATTTGTGACAGAGTCTCTTCTTGTAATCATGGGACGAGGAATCTGATCTCAAGTCACCACTTCTTGAGGATTTACCAAAGCGACCACGTCTTGAGAACTTCTAGAACTTCCTCACGAGCATTGCTAGCTCCTGGCTCAGTTCTTCAGGGTCACCAAGGCTGCTGCCAGAATCTTCACCTTCAGGTTCAGACACTGCCTTGGCCTTCAGAGCCCGTGATCTACCATAACTTGGTGCATAGAGATCTCTCTTCTCAGCAAGCTAGAACTCATGAGTGTTTAGTCTCTCACGGATATCAGCAGGATCAAGTGACTTGTAGTCTCCACGTTCTTGTATCATCAATGCCAAGGTATCAAATGAGGAATCAAGCGATCTCAGCAATTTCTTCACCACCTCATGGTCGGTGATATTAGTGGCACCAAGTGCTTGAAGCTCATTTGAGATGTCAGTGAGGCGATCGAAGGTTTGCTGAACATTTTCATTGCCGAGTCTCTTGAAGCGGTTGAAGAGATTGTAAAGAACGTCAACTCGAGAGTCATGCTGTGTTGAGACTCCCTCATTGACCTTGGATAGCCTATCCCAGATAAGCTTCGCTGTCTCCAAAGCACTCACTCTGCCATACTGCCCTTTGCTCAGATGGCCAGATATGATGTTCCTCGCTTGAGAGTCGAGTTGCTTGAATCTCTTCACATTAGCAGCGTTGATGGTAGGAGTGACAGAGGGAACACCATTTTCCACAACGTACCACAGATCATTGTCAATTGCCTCAAGATGCATGCGCATCTTATTCTTCCAGTAGGGGTAGTCCATCCCATCGAAGGTACGACACCCAGCAGAAACCTTGATCATACCTGCAGTCGACATAACTAAAACTCCAGGCGGTTCAACCAAAATCACATAGAACAAGGGAGTACCTTGCTCTGATACCAATTGAAAGTGCGTTATATCGACTAGAGGGGGGTGAATAGGCGATTTTTATGAATTCTTCACTGAGGAATTTCAGGGTGAGGAAATTCCTTAGTGAAGAACTACTTGCAGCAGAATAAGTACTCAGAAGTAAGCATAACAGAACATGAGCATGGTCATCATGATGAAATGAAAACAAGCACAGAGTACAGAAAGCGTAAACACAGGATAAACAAAATGAAGACAAACAGACTAAAGAAATTGAGCTAAGGAAATAGAGAAAGTCTTCAGTCAAAGTCTTCAAACAGATATGAACAAGCACACAACACAGAAATGAGGAAATGGAAGGGTTGAGGAAATGGAACCAGTTAGCTCGGTGAAGAAAATGATTTGGTAGACCAGTTCCAACTGTTGTGACAGTTGTATGTCTGTTTAGGGCGGCTAGGTATTTAAACCTGAGGACACACAGTCCCGGACACCCAGTCCTGAACACGCAGCTCAGGACACTTAGTCCTCACCATATTCCCCTTGAGCTAAGGTCACACAGACCTCGCCCAATCACTCGTGGTAAGTCTTCAGGTGACTTCCAAACCTTCACAGACTCGGTCACTCGGCGATCCACAATTTCCTCTTGGATACTCTAGACCATGACGCCTAACCGTCTAGAAGATGCACAGTCTTCAAAGGTAACAAGCATCGGATCCACGCAGGATCAGTCTCTTCAGTGATGCTCAATCACTTTGGATTTATAGGTGTTTGGGCTTGGGTTTTCCTCACTTGATGATTTTCACTCAAAGTCCTCGGAGGATTGGATGCTCTCAAATGACAAGTTTCAGTTTCTCTCAGAGTAGCCAACCAGCTAGTGGTTGTAGGGGGCGGCTATTTATAGCCTAGGGAGCAGCCCGACATGATAAGACATAAATGCCCTTTAATGATATGACCGTTAGGTGGGTAGATATTTTGGGACAGCTGGCGCATAGCACACCAACGGTCAGAATTTTGAGTATCAAATTCCTCAGGGCTATCATATTCCTCATTGTGTAGGCAATCCGCACTAGCGAATTCCTAACTTCCCAGTCAGAACAAATTCCTCAGAGACCAGAAGAACTTCGTCTCTGTCACTGAAGAAGTTGACTGAACTGCATGAGATTTCCAATGGCTTCACTCGAAGGGATTGGTAGGTGTAGGATTTTGAGTTGAGCATCACTTGGAAACTTTTCCTTAGAATTTCCTCGACCCCCTTTAACAGTACGGTGTTTCCTATGACTCAAGAAAGAGAAAATGAAACTACGAAAACAAAAGTCTTCACGCTTCATGTTCCTCGAATGAATATCAAGTCTTCAGGATTACACCAATTTCTTCACTTTCAAAGTCTTCAGAAAGTCTTCGGAAATCCAAAGTCTTAAGTCGAAGAACTTCATTTTTAGGGGTCAACTTTCTTTGTAAATATCAAACTCCTCATAGACTTATAGACCTGTGTACACTCACAATCGCATCAGTCCCTTAACCTATAAGTCTTCAATACACCAAAATCACTAAGGGGCACTAGATGCACTTACAATCTCCCCCTTTTTGGTGATTGGCGACAGTAGAACATGCACTTACGTAGCCACCAGGCCTCTCTTTTTTATGTTATGCAAAATATATTTGAGTAATGTATTTATGTGTGTAAACTTATTGTGCCCTAATGTATCTGCCCAGAAGTGCATGAGGAGTTGTTGGCCAACCTACACAATGTGGTGTCCTTCTACTCTTACTTGTTTGACGAAAAAGGTTGTCGGTTCATGGGGCAACAAGATATATGTCTTGTGGCATTGTCGTCCTAATGACATGCTGATACATCTCCAATGTATCTATAATTTTTGATTGCTCCATGCTATTATATTATCTGTTTTGGATGTTTAATGGGCTTTAATATGCTCTTTTATATTATTTTTGGGACTAACCTATTAACCGGAGGCCTAGTGTCAGTTTCTGTTTTTCCCTACTTTAGAGTTTCGCAGAAAAGAAATACCAAACGGAATCCAAACGGAATGAAACCTTCCCGATGATCTTTCTTGGACCGAAAGCAAACTACAAGACTTGGAGTTGAAGTCTAGAACTCCGTGAGGCAGCTGAGGGAGTCCTGGATTAGGGGGTCTCCGGACAGCCGGACTATCTCTATTGGTCGGACTGTTAGACAATGAAGATACAAGGTTGAAGACTTCGTCTCGTGTCCGGATGAGGCTCTACTTGGCGTGGAAGGCAAGCTAGGCAATTCGAATATGGATATCTCCTCCTTTGTAACCGACCTTGTGTAACCCTAACCCTCTCCGATGTCTATATAAACCGAAGGGTTTTAGTCCGTAGGACAACAATCACAACATACAATCATACCATAGGCTAGCTTCTAGGGTTTAGCCTCTCTGATCTCGTGGTAGATCTACTCTTGTACTACCCATATCATCAATATTAATCAAGCAGGACGTAGGGTTTTACCTCCATCAAGAGGGCCCAAACCTGGGTAAAACTTCGTGTCCCCTGCCTCCTGTTACCATCCGGCCTAGACGCACAGTTCGGGACCCCATACCTGAGATCCCCCGGTTTTGACACCGACATTGGTGCTTTCATTGAGAGTTCCTCTGTGTCGTCGCCGTTAGGATTGATGGCTCCTACTATCATCGATAGCGATGCGGTCCAGGGTGAGACTTTTCTCCCCGGACAGATCTTCGTATTCGGCGGCTTTGCACCGTGGGCTAATTCGCTTGGCCATCTGGAGCAGATTGAAAGCTATGCCCCTGGCCATCACGTCAGATTTGGAAGTTTGAACTACACGACCGACATCCGCGGACACTTGATCTTCAACAGATTCAAGCCACAGCCGGGAACGCCGCGCTGTCGTGATGGGTATGACCTAGCTCTGCCGCCGAACAGTACCCCAGAAGCCGTGCCCGCATCAGCTCCGACCCTTAGTTCAGAGCCAACTGCTGTCGGATTTCGGGTTCCGGCAGACCCTTAAGGTTTGAACACTGGGGTGCATGCGGAGATTACGCCTTCTACCTCCCCGCCTCGCAAAGATCTAAACTACTAAAAGAACTGCACAAGGGACACAAGATTTATACTGGTTCGGGTCCACCGATGTGGTGTAATACCCTACTCCAGTGTGTGGTTGGTGGATTGCCTCCTGGGGCTGATGATGATGAACAATACAAGGAAGAACAGCCTCGCGAGGGTTTGTTCTTGGCTGGGACGATGAACTGCTAGGAGGAGTTCAGCCGCCCTTTCTCTTTCTCTCTCTCTCTCACTATGCTTTCAACCTAACCAATGACCGACCTCCCCTGCTGTCGGCGCTCTGGGAATGGGGGTCCCCAGACTTGCCTGCCTGCGGCATGCGGCGTGGCTCAAGTGGGGGCCCAGCGCGGCCCATCCTCATCAACACGAGGCTCAAGACCCTCGCGAGGGGCCAAGCCTCACGAGGCGGATGACACGGCGCATCCTCAGGCATGGCCTCCTCAGGCTGGCTCGCGAGGAGGCGGAGAGTTCAAGGCGGGGTACCTCGCGAGGTGCCCATGATGCAAGCCATGACGACTTGGGGCACCAGGCGGGTGCCAGCGCTCGCAGCGTCCCTCTTTCCTCTTTGGTGCAAAGGGGGCAAGCATATTCGCGGAGTACCGAGGCATCAGGCAAAGGTTGCCGTTTCGGTGCAACGAGACCAAGACCAGGAGGACTACGAGACGGAGGTCACCATGGAGCCCAGCCCGGCGTCATCACCAGAGCCTTTGGCAGGCGAAGACTGCTTTTGTCAGGATAGATGTACTCGCTGTCCCCCTTCAAATTAGCCCGCCATTGTTGGATCCCTTCCCGCTCAATATTTGGGGAGAGGACCAGGGCCTCTATAAATAGGACTAGCCACCCACATAGCAAGGGGTTCGGTTCGATTCCAGGGGGTTCGATTCCTGGTTGTTCGGTCCAGGATCTGAGAGGGAAAGGGAGAGAAAGGTGACCGAACTCTTCACCGCAGTTCATCACCCCAGCCAAGAACAGACCCTCGCGAGGCTGTTCTTCCTTGTATTGTTCATCCTCACCAGCCCCAGGAGGCAATCCATCCACCACACACTGGAGTAGGGTATTACACCACATTGGTGGCCCGAACCGGTATAAATCTTGTGCCTTTCATGCAGTTCTTTTAGTAGTTTAGATCCCATCGAGACGGAGAGGTTGAAGGCGAGATTTCCGCGCGCACCCCAGTGTTCGAACCTTAAGGGTCTGCCGGAACCCGAAATCCGACATTTGGCGCGCTAGGTAGGGGTGCGCCGGAATTCGTCTTCCACCACTCCGCTCTCCTCTGACCGTCGCATCCATGTCTGACGCTCGTCGGGCCCGCGCCGAGCGCCGGGCCGCCATCGCTTCCCGCATCGCCCAGACTGCCCCCGTCGGTGGGCGTCCACGTCGTTCCCCGTCGCCCGCCGTCAACGCCGCCACCGACCCGGCGGGGGGCGAGCAGCAAGCATCGTCTCAGCACCCGTTTGTGCGGCAAGACGGCCGCACCGCCACTCCGTCACTCGCACCAGCTGGCTCTTCGTCCCACGCGCTCCGTGCACCCTTGGAGGCTCGAGGTGCGCTCATCGCGGCAAACGAGCTCCTGCGCTACCGCCCCGTCGACGACGTCTACAAGGAGTGGCTCGACCGCATCGCCGAGCTTGTCCGCGCCGCAGGGGGCTGTCCTACGCCGTCCGCCCCGTTGCGCCGCACTCCGCCCCGCGCGGGCAATGAAGCTCCGGGGCGAACCAGCCGCCTCCTCTCCAAGAAGATGCCATGGCTCCAAGGCGACTGGCCCCTGGGCGGGACCCGCTCCGCCAGGCGCCATCGCAACAAGAACGAAGCTGCCAAGAAATCCCTCGCCCGCAGGGGGCTGCCCGGGGGCTCCCTGCTCCAGCTCCGGCACGCCAAGACCCCGCCTTGCTCCTAGCTGCAGCGCGTGGGGACCCTCAGGACCGAGCTCTCCACCAATCGAGGCCTTTTGTGGCCACCGCGGGCTGCCGCGCCTACACCCCCGAGCTGCGCAGCGTCGCATGGCCTGGCAAGTTCAAGCCGGACTTGCCTCCTCACTACGATGGCACAACTGACCCCGCGGAATTCCTCCAGCTCTACGAGCTGGGCATTGAGGCTGCCAACGGGGACGAGAAGGTCATGGCTAACTGGTTCCCCATGGCGCTGAAGGAAGGGGCGCGCACCTGGCTCCTGAATCTGGCTCCAGGAACGATCTCTTCCTGGGACCAGATGTGCACCCGCTTCATCGCCAACTTCCAAGGTACTCGCGACCGGCCACCCGCAGTGAGCGACATGCACCGCATCAAGCAACAACCCGGAGAGACCCTGCAAAAGTACATACAGTGCTTCAATGGCGCGCGCCTCAAGATCCCCAAGGTGTCCGAGGAGGCCATTATCTCGGCCTTCACCGATGGCGTGCGCGATGTCAAGATGAAGGAGGAAATGGCGATGCACGAGGACCTCTGCACCTCCCTGGAGCTGTTCAACTTGGCGAACAGGTGCGCCAGGGCTGCGGAGGGACGCCTCTCCCTCCTCGAGCTGCCTACAGCGGACCCAGAAGAGAAGAAGCCCAAGGCCAAGGACGTGAAGCGCAAGGGGGCTGCGGTGCTTGCAACCGAACCAGACACCAAGCGGGGCAAGGATCTGCCCGAACCCCCCAGAGGCAGCCGGTACTGTGTGTACCACGACCTCCACACCCACAACACCAACGAATGTCAAGAGCTCCGCGCCGTACGAGAAGGAAGGATCGGCCGTCGCCCTGACCGTGCTGACCGGGGCTACGGCCGAGGAGGAGGAAGAAACCCAGGGCGCTGGGAAGACCGCGGCCCGCGCCAGGGGTGGCGCGACTAGCCTCGCGAGGACCGCTGGCAGGACCTGCCTCGTGAGGGGGATTGGAGAGACCAGCCTCGTGAGGATCGCCCACACGGCAACGCAGGCCTGCCTCCTCTGCCGCCTCCACCAAGAAGGAACGAAGACCGCCATCAAGACGAGGGGGCTGGGGGCTTCCAGGAGCCGCGTGCGATCGCCTGCATCCTGGGTGGAGCTCAAGCCCCGGCCTCCCAACGCATCTTCAAGCAGTTCGCCCGTGAGGTGAATGCAGCCCTCCCCAAGCTCGAAGCAACGCGCCCACTCAGGTGGTTGGCGTGCGCCATCACGTTCAGCTCAGCAGATCAGCTCAAGTGCTCAGCCACCGCCGGAGTCCTCCCGATGCTTTGCTCCCCAGTCATCAGCAATGTGTTGGTCACCAAGACCCTCATCGATGGAGGGGCAGGGCTCAACGTCCTGTCCGTGGAAACCTTCAACAACCTCCAAGTGCCCTATGACCAGCTCCAGCCGACCAAGCCTTTCTCCGGAGTTACCGACGGTTCCACAGTCCCGATCGGGCAGGTCTGCCTCCCTGTCACCTTCGGGGCCCGCAGCAACTACCGCACCGAGCTCATCGACTTCGACGTCGCCCACATTCGCCTGCCGTACAACGCCATCCTCGGGTACCCAGCGCTGGCCAAGTTCATGGCCGTGACCCACCATGGCTACAACGTCCTCAAGATGCCAGGAAGTGGCGGCGTCATGACGGTGCCCTGTGAAGACAGAGATGCAGTGTGTTCCCTGGAGCGAGCCTTTCAGGCCACGTCGTTAGAAGACCCAGATTGCGGAAGCAGGAGGCTTCCTGAGACCACCCCCAAGAAGAAGAAGACGTCGTCAGGCTCAGCCCCTTAGGAGGCAGGCCCCTCAGGGCCCGTGCCTGCTCGGGAGGACCCACCTTCCATCGCATAGGAAAGCGTGCCCGGTGCCCTCCTCAGGCAGGGCTCGGGGGCTCCCACCTGGAGGGCCACCGACCTAGCCAGAGTCACGAGGGAGGCGCTTGGGCACCACGTGGAGGCGTGCTTCGAAGCACGTTTCCCTCAAGGAAGAGCCAAGCAAGGAGGGTCAGACCAGCACGAGTTCATCAGCAAAGCCGTTCAAAAACTGCAGGAGACAAGGATCATGAGAGGTTGCCATCGTTCACCAGCTGTGGCCCCACATCCAGGCGAGGATGGTGGGCTGCACGTCTGCGTCAACGTACCAGGACTCAATCAGATCGCTACAACGGAGTGCCTCTGGCCCTTGCGAGTGGGGCGCTGCGGAGGTCCACCCCACAGCCGTGTTCGCATGCCTTATGGCTTGCCGAGCGTGGCTGCGGCGTGCCAGCGCCTCACGAGGGGCGTCATGGAGGCTCGGGAAGGCAGGCGTTCCGCGGCCATGGCGGAGATGGAGGCAGCTCGCGAGGAGTCACCAGTACCTCCGGAGCCTCCCGAGGCCCCGGGGCCTGGGGGCTCGTGAGGATCGGCTTCCGCAGCTCACCGAGCCTACTGCACCAACGCCACTTCACCGACGACATCCTCAGGTGACATCTTCCAAGCCTCATTCCCAGCTGGGAGCGCCCTCCCAGGGTTGCGTCACTCCCAGGCCGCGTGGGTCCGTCCCTGCGGCATGTACCTGCATTTACTTTTCGGTAGTAAGTTTGCCTTGATTGGGGGCGCCCCTCGGGCTGCATCATCCCCAAGCCGCTGGGGCCAGGCCCAGCAGCGTGTATCCCCATTGCGTTTATTTCCAACTATGCATTTGCTTGTCACGCTTGATTTCTTGTTGCCCGTCCGCGGCATCCCTTTTGCTCCATGTCGACTACTTGCACGTTAAAGGGGGGGTGCCTGAGCATCGCGACTAAGGGCTCTTACTGGCTCTCCAGCCCTCACCCTCTAGCCTTGTCCACGGCATCGCGACCTGGCATACCAGCGACGGCTGAGACAAGCTCGAGGGCCGGGACCCGAGGACGTAGAGTACCGGCATCTAACCAAATTTTGCAGGGACACATTCCAAGATATGGCCCAGTGCCGGGCGCAACCCGCCCAGAGGTAGGGCCTCATGAGTCCCGCGCTGGCTCACGGGTGCCCAGATACACCTCACCTAGCCCTACCGTGCCGATCACGTGTCAGGGCGGGGCTGTATACGCCCCGGGGGCTCCTCCCGGAGGGGAGCCCCCTCCCAGGTACCAGTGGAAGCACCATGCTCCGCGCTGGCTGACGACACTGCCGAGGAGCGGCTATGCCCGTACACATACGGAAGCGCTATGCTCCGCGCTGGTGATAAACAACTGAGGGTGGCCTCCGGGCCGCATTAACCTCAGGGAGCCCAGAGCTCAGTGGCCGGCCCTATTACAACGCCTCCCCTCGGGAGTGCCGCGCGAGGGGGCTGGGCACGGGGGCTACGACTGGGTCACGCCCAGACGTACGCCGCCCAGCCAGGCCCCTCGGGCCTGGTTCGTCGCGTGTCTCTCCCCGAGCGGAGCCAAGGTATGAAGGCCGTTTGCGCGTCAAGGGGGACCCCTGAGCATCGCGACTCAGGGGCCTAACTGGCTTCGTAGCCCCTCACTCCTTAGTTCCGAAAGGCTATGCTGGGTGAGGTACGCGCGGAGCCGGGCTCTGCAGACGTAGAACGGTGGCCACGCTTACAACCTGCCTCATCACCCGCTGTTCGCGCGTCAAGGGGGACTCCTGAGCATCGCGACTCAGGGGCCTAACTGGCTCCGTAGCCCCTCACTCCTTAGTTCCGAAAGGCTATGCTGGGTGAGGTACGCACGGAGTCGGGCTCTACAGACATAGAACGGAAAACACACCTACATCACGCTTCCCTACTTGTTGTTCGAGCGCCAAGGGGGACTCTTGAGCATCGCGACTCAGGAGCCTAACTTGTCACGTGGCCCCTCACTCCTTTGGTCCCGTCATGGTTTCCGGTCGGGGCTGATGCTGGGTGAGGCATGCGCGGGGCCGGGCCCTGCCGGCGTAGGACGCAAGCAAGTAGGGAAGAAAAGCATAAAATCCAAGGAACTTAAAAGCAAATATTACAGTCCATACTATCATCTCAATGCCAAACACAAGTTTAAATGCCTCCCCGAGGCGTGATGCATGTGCAGGAACTAAAAGAAGAGCAGGGATGGAATGGAGTCACCCGTCGGCGCTGGCTTCGCCTCGTGGAGCGGCAGGGTCGGCAGCGCCTTGCTTCGGCCTGGTGCTGAAGGCCTGAAACTTCTCCAGCAGCGCCTCCGCGCGCCCCTTCACGGCTTCAACAGCGGCGGCAGCACCCTCGCCGCTCACTCGTTCCAGCAGGCCGTCGAGGTCAGTGCTGGGATCGCGGAGGTAGATGTGGGCGAAGACCCGCGTCAGCGCAGCCGAAGACAGGACGTGCGCCTCGGCCTCGGCCGCGGGGCCGATGCCAAGGGCGACGTCCCCAAGGGCCTTAACCAGGAAGGGAAGCAGCTTGGCGGGGCCGTCTTCATCACCAGCTAGCGGGTTGTCCAAGCCGCTCTCATAAAGCATCTTCAGCGAAGCGCGGGCGTCCTTCTCCATGTTTGCGAAGGCCACGCAATCTTCGGCGAGGACCTGAGCCTTGGCGTCCAGCTCGGCCTTCGCCGCCTCCAGCTCCTTCTTCCACACGCCTAGACGCTTGCGGCGTTTCTTGAGCCTGGCCTCCGAGTCCTCGAGCGCCGCCTCACGCGCCTTCGCCCCCTTCTCCTGCTCTTGGCGAAGGCGAACCTCCTCCGCGAGCTGGCCCCGCAAGCCTTGCAGCTCGTCCTCCAGCGCCTCGCAGCGGTCACGGGCGTTGGCCACTTCCCCCAGGGCTGCGTCACGAGCAATCTTCGCCTCAAGGACGGCCCGCTTCTCCTCGTCACAGGCCTTCGAGGCATGAACCAGCGACGCCCGGATCGAAGCATCAGAGCGAATCCACCCCGAGGCCAGTTCCAGGCGCCCGGCCACCAGGCGAAGGTCGGCGCCAAGAAGGTCCTGACGCAGCCGGTCCAGTTCAGCAGCAGCATGCTCCAAGATGGAGGAAGAAGACGGAGGAGCATCGGCGCGCTCCAGGACGACAGGAGGAGCTGAGGAAGCAATGGCCAGCAAAACGGGAGGAGAAGGTACCGGCGGCAAGGCCACCGAGTCCCTAGCCGGAGTCCGCTACATCTCCACGGTCGTAGCAGCGGCGCCGGACGAGGACACCTCAGGAGTTGCTTGGGCCATGGGGGCTGAGCTCGCCCCCGCCAGCATGGCCAGACCTCCTGAGGGCGACCGACCAGGAGAAGCCCGCGCACTGCGATCACCCCCCTTCACAGGCGGAGGCGCTGCCGCGGATGGAGCCTCAGGAGCTCGCTTCGGCGTCTTCGCCACGGGCGCCCGCCTACTCAAGAGAAGCAATCATCAGGCCTCGTCGGTGGAACAAGAAACAAAAGAACAAGGATCAGGCGCTTACGGGTCATCGCCGGTGGGCTCGGGCAGCTTCCGGCCCAACTTCAAGCCAAACAACCGGCTGGAAGGGTCGACCTTGGAAGCAGAAGGCGTGACGGCAGACTGCCTCGGGGTAAGGGCAGACCCGCCGAGGATCAGCCCGGTCCTGTCCTTCTTCAGGATCGGGGGTGAGCTCTCGCCGCCCAGCACGGTATCGACATCGTCATCATCATCATCATCGCTCGGCGAAAGGCGGAGAGTACGGGGCGAGCGCCGAGGGAGGGGAGCCCTAGACTCTCCGTCGGTCGCCCCAGAGTCGGGCTCCTCTCCCCGCTCCTCTTCGCCCTCCTCCTCGCTGGAGTCGCCGAAGGGCACGTCCACCGGACCTCCGGAAGACGCGCCTGTCCCCGTTGAAAACGGGCATAGACTTCACCACCTGCTTCCAGTCGCTGCGGAGGGACAGGGGCTTGGGAGCACCCTCCAGCGTTGCCACCTGCCCCCGACCAGAGATTGAAGAACCGCGCTCACATCCTCTTTGTCCACAGCCTCGGGGCTCAGATGAGGCCTCCACATGGGAAGGGAGTACTGCCGGAGTGGAGCCAGCTGCTGCTCCAAGAACTCCTTCAGCAGCGACGCGCCAGTCAACTTTGCCGTCGCCATGCAGGCCGGCCTCAAGTCCGCGTCCATCTTCTCCAACACCGGTTTCACACGGGGATCCATGAGCTCCGCTCGGCACCATTCGCCGGAGCTCACGGGCGGCTCCGCGGGCAAGATCAGCCGAGGGTGGATGCGCCCGACATCCACCAGGTCCCACTTGCTTCGGAAGCCATCGGCCCTCTTCCCGGGACCCGAGATGGCAATAGTGCTGCCATGCGCAACGAAGCTCGCGCACGCGGAAGGAGAAGTGCCGGAGGTCCGGAGGTAGAAGTAGTGGCGCAGCAAGGCCACCGAGGGTTGCACCCCTATGTGGGCCTCGCAGTAGTAAGCGAAGATCGCCAAGAGAAGGATAGAGTTGGGGTGGAGATGCAGAGCCTGCAAGTTGTAATGGCGGAGGACAGAGAAGAAGAACAAGGAGAAGGGGGGCACCAAGCCCGCAGCAATGGAGCTTACAAAGAGAGGGTAGAAGGTGCTCCCTCGACCCTTAGGGGTGGCGGAGCCGGCCTTGAACACCTCCGTCCCGTCGAGGCCCTGCGCCGCCGCCATCCGGCGCAGCCGGGCAAGGCTATCCTTGGACACATTCGGCGGGTCTAGAGCAGGAGAATACCAAGCTTAGGCCAGAGGCTGGCGAGGCGCCATGGCTTCCTAGGTCGCACAACCGGAGCAGATCTAGAAGTTTGGAGGAAGAAAGGGGAGGCGCAAGAAAGGGGACCTAAGCAGCAACCAAAGAGAGCAGGGGCGAAGTCTGGGAGGATGACTCTCCCTTGGCAAAACCGCGCCGTTGCTAAGGCACCCACGTCCAATCAACCGCGGGCTGTTAGGGCCCGCGGCGCTTCGCCCTTGCCCTTTCGCCTCTCGACACGGCCAAGTCCATGCGCGCCTTGGGCCCGGGGGCTACTGTCGGCGTTCTGGGAATGGGGGTCCCCAGACTTGCCTGCCTGCGGCCTGCGGCCTGCGGCGTGGCTCAAGTGGGGGCCCAGCGCGGCCCATCTTCATCAACATGAGGCTCAAGACCCTCGCAAGGGGCCAAGCCTTGTGAGGCGGACGACACGGCGCATCCTCAGGCACAGCCTCCTCAGGCTGGCTCGCGAGGAGGCGGAGAGTTCAAGGCGGGGTACCTCGCGAGGTGCCCATGACGCAAGCCATGACGACTCGAGGCACCAGGCGGGTGCCAGCGCGCGCAGCGTCCTTCTTTGCTCTTTGGTGCAAAGGGGGCAAGCATATCCGCGGACTACCGAGGCATCAGGCAAAGTGTAACACCCTCGATGCGACTATATCTCCCACGTGTCGAGGCACGACTTAGAGACATAGGCGCATTGAAAGCAATGTCGCAAGTCGGGAAATCATCACACATCCCATGTACATGTATAAATTGAAGGGGAATAACATAGTTGGCTTACACTCGCCACGTCACATCAAAGTACATAAATAACATCCATCATACAATCACTCATGGCCCGACTACGGCGCCAAAATAGAAAAGACCCCCAACAAGCGACAAGGCCCTGAATCTAACCCCGAATAGGCACCACTACTGATCATCGGGAAAAGACACATAGTAACGCTGAGAGTCCTCGTCGTACTCCCACTTCAGCTCGAGCGCGCCATCTGGAGCGGAATCATCTGTCCCTGCATCTGGTGTAATGGTAATCTGTGAGCCATAGGGACTCAGCAATCTCGCGCCCTCGCGATCAAGACTATTTAAGCTTAATAGGTAGGAAAGGGGTAATGTATAGGTGGAGCTGCAGCAAGCGACTAGCATAAATGGTGGCTAACTTATTCGCAAAAGAGAGCGAGAAGAGAGAGCAAAGCGCGAGCGAGGAACTAGAGAGCAACCTGCGCAAACATAACTCCAACGCCGTGTCCACTTCCCGGACTCCGCCGAGAAGAGGCCATCACGGCAACACACTCAGTTGATTCATTTTAATTAATTAAGGTTCAAGTTATCTACAACTGGACATTAACAAATTCCCATCTGCCCATAACCGCGGGCACGGCTTTCGAAAGATCAATCCCTGCAGGGGGGTCCCAACTTAGCCCATAACAAGCTCTCATGGTCAACGAAGGAATAGACCTCCACCCAAGACACACCGATCAGACTCGGTATCTCGGTACAACAAGATGATTCGACAGGTCAAAACAAGTCCAGCAACACCGCCCGAATGTGCCGACAAATCCCGATAGGAGCTGCACATATCTCTTTCTCAGGGCACGCTCGGATAGGTCAAGCTACGAGTAAAACCAACCCTCGAGTTTCCCCGAGGTGGCCCCGCAGGCTGCCTAGCTCGGACCAACACTCAGAGGAGCACTAGCCCGTGGGGGGCTAAAATAAAGATGACCCTCGGGCTCCGGAAACCCAAGGGAAAAGGAGGCTAGGTGGCAAATGGTAAAACCAATGTTGGGCATTGCTGGAAAAGCTTTAATCAAGGCGAACTATCAAGGGGTTCCCATTATAGCCCAACCGCGTAAGGGACGCAACAATCCGGGAACATAACACTGATATGACGAAAACTAGGGCGGCAAGAGTGGAACAAAACACTAGGCGAGAGGCTGAGCCTTCCACCCTTAACCAAGTATATAGATGAATTAAGATAACATAGCAATATAATGATATCCCAACAAGTAAATAAATGTTCCAACAAGGAACAGCTCCAATCTTCACCTGCAACTAACAATGCTATAAGAAGGGGCTGAGCAAAGCGGTAACATAGCCAATCAACGGTTGCTAGGACAAAGGTGGGTTAGAGGCTCAATCATGGCAATTGGGAGGCTGACAAGCAAGTGGTAGGCATCGTAGCATTGGCAAAGCAAAAGAGCGAGCAAACTAGCATAGCAAAGATAGTAGTGATTTCGAGGGTATGATCATCTTGCCTGCACAGTTGTCAGAGTTGACTGGATCCTCAAAAGAAAACTCAACGGGCTCCTCGTTAGCGAACTCGTCTCCCGGCTCTACCCAACAACACAAACAAGCAACAAGGATACAATCAACCATGTGCAAGGGCAACCAATAATATGCAAAGATGGTATGCTATGCGGGATGCGATGCGGGATGCAAAATGCAAGACATGACAGGAAATGCATGAACCTGGCCTCAACTTGGAAAACCAAGTGTGCCACTGGATAGAGGGGAAGAAATCCCCTGAAAACGATATAAAGATCAAAGGAATCGGAGCTACGGTTTGGAAATGGCAAGCGTTTTACGAAACGAGCCGATCTGCGATTTACAGCAAGTAGGCTCCTAAATGCAACGAAATGAACATGCTACAACCACCAAACATGAAAACAAATTGCATGGCAGGGATGTACACAAGGAGCTTAACAAATCACCAGGACTGAGGCATAGGCCAATTCATCCATTAAGGGGTTCAAACAAGCATGGCAAAACTGAATAAGCAAAACAGATTTCAGACTTAGCGAAATTAACGCTAGTCTGAAATTTCAGACCACGATGCTCTCTTCGGAGCAGCAAAACAACAAGAAGCATAACCTGAACATGGCAAGTAAGAGCATGGAATGGAGCTACTTAACAAACTTAACAAAACACCCAAAATGACCTGGGGCCAAAAGGGTTCGCAAAATACTCTACCGAGCACACGAACATCGATGAAACACAATCAGTTTTCAGACTTTGTGAAAACTGGGACATGCTGAAATTATAACTCACGGAGGCATGTAAACGAGCTCGATGCTCTCACTACGGTGCAAGTCATGGCAAGGCAAGCATATATCTCACCAACGAACTGCATAAAGGAGATTTTCGATGTCGCGCACATATCTCAAGTATACCAGAATTGTAACGATAGAATTATGATGACAACACCTCAGAGCTCAACTCCCCGGGACACTTCCACTAAACCCCTGACAGGAGGCACCAAGACAGTATTCTCATCATAAGCCATCGGAACAAAACCAAGATACTCGCGTGATCCTAAAACAATTTTTGTGAAATTTGAGAAGAGAAGAGTCAAAACTCTACGTCAGGATGCCTTACCAGAGCGATGAGGAGACTGGGAAGTAAAAAGAATTCCTAAGCTCTCTGATATATAATTCCTAAGGACACAAAACATTTTTCTAGACACAACTCGGCTGCTAAAAACGATCAAGCAATGGGGGCTCCTAAGGTCGGGGAAGGCTCTGATTACCAACTTGTAACACCCTCGATGCGACTATATCTCCCACGTGTCGAGGCACGACTTAGAGACATAGGCGCATTGAAAGCAATGTTGCAAGTCGGGAAATCATCACACATCCCATGTACATGTATAAATTGAAGGGGAATAACATAGTTAGCTTACACTCGCCACATCACATCAAAGTACATAAATAACATCCATCATACAATCACTCATGGCCCGACTACGACGCCAAAATAGAAAAGACCCCCAACAAGCGACAAGGCCCTGAATCTAACCCCGAATAGGCACCACTACTGATCATCAGGAAAAGACACATAGTAACGCTGAGAGTCCTCGTCGTACCCCCACTTCAGCTCGAGCGCGCCATCTAGAGCGGAATCATCTGTCCCTGCATCTGGTGTAATGGTAATCTGTGAGCCATAGGGACTCAGCAATCTCGCACCCTCGCGATCAAGACTATTGAAGCTTAATAGGTAGGAAAGGGGTAATGTATAGGTGGAGCTGCAGCAAGCGACTAGCATAAATGGTGGCTAACTTATTCGCAAAAGAGAGCGAGAAGAGAGAGCAAAGCGCGAGCGAGGAACTAGAGAGCAACCTGCGCAAACATAACTCCAACGCCGTGTCCACTTCCCGGACTCCGCCGAGAAGAGGCCATCACGGCAACACACTCAGTTGATTCATTTTAATTAATTAAGGTTCAAGTTATCTACAACCGGACATTAACAAATTCCCATCTGCCCATAACCGCGGGCACGGCTTTCGAAAGATCAATCCCTGCAGGGGGGTCCCAACTTAGCCCATAACAAGCTCTCACGGTCAACAAAGGAATAGACCTCCACCCAAGACACACCGATCAGACTCGGTATCTCGGTACAACAAGATGATTCGACAGGTCAAAATAAGTCCAGCAACACCGCCCGAATGTGCCGACAAATCCCGATAGGAGCTGCACATATCTCTTTCTCAGGGCACGCTCGGATAGGTCAAGCTACGAGTAAAACCAACCCTCGAGTTTTCCCGAGGTGGCCCCGCAGGCTGCCTGGTTCGGACCAATACTCAGAGGAGCACTGGCCCATGGGGGGCTAAAATAAAGATGACCCTCGGGCTCCGGAAACCCAAGGGAAAAGGAGGCTAGGTGGCAAATGGTAAAACCAATGTTGGGCATTGCTGGAAAAGCTTTAATCAAGGCAAACTATCAAGGGGTTCCCATTATAGCCCAACCACGTAAGGGACGCAACAATCCGGGAACATAACACCGATATGACGGAAACTAGGGCGGCAAGAGTGGAACAAAACACTAGGCGAGAGGCCGAGCCTTCCACCCTTAACCAAGTATATAGATGAATTAAGATAACATAGCAATATAATGATATCCCAAAAAGTAAATAAATGTTCCAACAAGGAACAGCTCCAATCTTCACCTGCAATTAACAACGCTATAAGAAGGGGCTGAGCAAAGCGGTAACATAGCCAATCAACGGTTGCTAGGACAAAGGTGGGTTAGAGGCTCAATCATGGCAATTGGGAGGCTGACAAGCAAGTGTTAGGCATCGTAGCATTGGCAAAGCAAAAGAGCGAGCAAACTAGCATAGCAAAGATAGTAGTGATTTCGAGGGTATGATCATCTTGCCTGCACAGTTGTCAGAGTTGACTGGATCCGCAAAAGCAAACTCAACGGGATCCTCGTTAGCGAACTCGTCTCCCGGCTCTACCCAACAACACAAACAAGCAACAAGGATACAATCAACCACGTGCAAGGGCAACCAATAATATGCAAAGATGGTATGCTATGCGGGATGCGATGCGGGATGCAAAATGCAAGACGTGACAGGAAATGCATGAACCTGGCCTCAACTTGGAAAACCAAGTGTGCCACTGGATAGAGGGGAAGAAATCCCCTGAAAACGATATAAAGATCAAAGGAATCGGAGCTACGGTTTGGAAATGGCAAGCGTTTTACGAAACGAGCCGATCTGCGATTTACAGCAAGTAGGCTCCTAAATGCAACGAAATGAACATGCTACAGCCACCAAACATGAAAACAAATTGCATGGCAGGGATGTACACAAGGATCTTAACAAATCACCAGGACTGAGGCATAGGCCAATTCATCCATTAAGGGGTTCAAACAAGCATGGCAAAACTGAATAAGCAAAACAGATTTCAGACTTAGCGAAATTAACGCTAGTCTGAAATTTCTGACCACGATGCTCTCTTCGGAGCAGCAAAACAACAAGAATCATAACCTGAACATGGCAAGTAAGAGCATGGAATGGAGCTACTTAACAAACTTAACAAAACACCCAAAATGACCTGGGGCCAAAAGGGTTCACAAAATACTCTACCGAGCACACGAACATCGATGAAACACAATCAGTTTTCATACTTAGTGAAAACTGGGACATTTTGAAATTATAACTCACGGAGGCATGTAAACGAGCTCGATGCTCTCACTATGGTGCAAGTCATGGCAAGGCAAGCATATATCCATTAAGAAGGCACAAAATTCTAGCTATACATGGCAAGAAAAATGGCATAGCATGCATGGATCACTAGCAACAACACCGGCAAAATCGCAAAAGAGTTCACGATCTGCCCAAATTAACAACTATGCAAAAGTTGAGCTCGATTGAGTCAACCTAGGGTGCTCCAACATAACAAGTAAAGACATGGATGGATTAAGAACAACAAGCATAACAAACCACTCTTACTGATCATCCTCAGAATAGGCACGGATCACTAGGAAACAAGCTGGACATATAGCATCGTGAACTAAAACATCCCAGACTTAGTGATTTTCACTAAGTCCCTGAAATCAGCAAACTCAGGTACCCCTCTTTGGAAGCTTGCACAAGATAACACACACATCCTAAAAATGCATGGGAGGCACCTCTGGAAAGAAGAGAAAAATCTTAACAATTCATCCCAAAGGGGCACAGGCATATCATGCATACAATAATCATGGCAAAAATGACAAAAGTCAATGTAGAGCTAACGGATCTGCAAATTAACTCATGATGCCTCCTTCCAACAGCATTTTGGGCACCAAGATGACCTCAAATGCAAATGATGCAATGGAATGAAATGATGTACTCGTCGGGGCCAAGATTTTGATATATCATATGCCCAAAACGGAGCCACGGATGCAAAGTTATGAGCAGTCAAAGTAGGCACAAAAATCTGGGAGGGGAAGGAGAAAGTCAACCGGATTAGGTCAAAACGGATCTCAGATCCAGCGGGCACTGTTCACCGGCGCGGGCACTGTTCACCGGCGCGGGCACTGTAGCAGGGCGCGAAATCCAAGGATCGCCGGCGCCGGAGCCAGAGAGGAGGAGGTCGGCCGGCGAGGGGCGTGGCCGGGGCGTGGAGGAGGGCGGCGGAGACGGCCGGGGATGGCGGCGCGGTGGCCGGCGGCTTCCGGCCGCCGGAGTTGGAGGCGGAGACCGGCGAGGTGCGGTGCGACCCGCCGGCGTCGGATGCGGCGGCCGGGGCGGAGAGCCGCGGCGGAGGAGGCGGCGCGACCGCCTGTGACAAAGGGGACGGCGGCGGGGCCAGGCGCGGGGCGCGGCCCGGCTTGGCGCGGGAGGGGACCCGCCTTGGGTTCGGGCGGGCCGCGGCGGCGGCGGCGGCCGGGAGGCCACATGGCGCGACGCAGTTGGCGGAAGCGGTGTGTCCGGCCGGGATTCGGACGTGTCCGGCCGGGCGCGCTGGATCTCTCTCTTTTTTAGGGTTTCGAGGTGGAAGACGAGATCCGAAATGGAGGGGGTGTTTAAATAGGCATAGAGGGAGCTAGGAGAGTCCAAATGAGGTGCGGTTTTCGCCCACACGATCGTGATCGAATGACCGAGACGATGGAGCAGAGTTTGGTGGGTTTTGGGCCAAATTGGAGGGGTGTTGGGCTGCAACACACACGAGGCCTTTTCGGTCCCTCGTTTAACCGTTGGAGTATCAAACGAAGTCCAAATGACCCAAAACTTGACAGGCGGTCTACCGGTAGTAAACCAAGGCCGCATGGCAAGTCTCGGTCCAATCCGGAAATGTGTAATACCCACACACGAAAGAAAGCTAGAAATGGCCACTGGAGGAGAACGAAGCGCCGGAATGCAAAACGGACAACGGGGAAAATGCTCGAATGCATGAGATGAACATGTATGCAAATGCAATGCACGAGATGACATGATAAGAGATGCACGAAAAGGAAAACAACACACGGAGACAAGGACCCGAACCCGAGGAATAAATATAACTTAATGCCGGAAACGGCAAGAGTTGGAGTACAAATTGGGAAAGTTACATATGGGGCATTACAACACTCCACCACTATGAAAAGATCTCGTCCCGAGATCTAGGACTGAAAGAACTCCAGGTACTCAGAACGGAGGTGATCCTCGCGTTCCCAGGTAGCTTCACGGTCGGAATGGTGTGACCACTTGACTTTGAGAAATTTGATTGACTTGTTGCGAGTTTTGCGTTCAGTCTCTTCAAGGATTGCAAAATGGTTGTTGCCTTGATTCCCTTGACTGCTTTGATTCCTCTCTTGGATGATTTGCATGATCAGATGTGTATTTGCATTAGTAGCGGCCATCACAGCTTGCCATGCTTCCGGAGGAGGCGGAGGTGGCGGCGGATCTTGATTCTGGTTCTGACTGGTGCTCTTAGCGGGAGCCATCCTGAAGAGGTTGACCACCGTTAGCACATAGGCAGAAAAATGAAGCTGAAACCAACGGAATGAAAAATTGCAACATAAGTCTTCACATCCGAACAAAATGAACGAATGCACTTCTCTTGAAGTGGTCACATATTCCTAAATTGCGAAGCCACGAAGAATCAGGTAGAAGAGGTACATCAACGAGGGATGGAATCAACATATGACGTCGAAGGAACTCGAATACCACAACTGAAAATAAAAAACCAAGGGTTGGCTTGCGGAATAAGCCGGAACAAACATATGATAGAAATTTCGTCCGAAGTTTTCGTGGTGGGACCTACACGGGCTCGACCGTACAGCACCATCATGTACAAGGCAGTGCACATGACATACGAAGCGTCCCCGAGTCAGCATAGCCAAGGACTCTTTAAGACACAACGAGGCCACTGTAAAATCGACCGTGAATAGGCGAACCACTAGACGTCGAACCCCAATTTCATATCACACATCTGTTGGAAAGATATCCTAAGAGCTACTAGAATTCCCACCTATGAAACTCCCGAAACTTTCCGGTTATGCAATCAGGTGTTGGGGATACAGGGGAAGCATAATATCTCACCCAAGCTAGCAAATCCTACATCCAGCTGCATCCACCCTTCAACACATAACCAAGAAACCTTCGGAAACCATCTATCTCAACCTTCGAAAAGCATCCGTTATACAAGTTATGGCGATACTCCCGAACTCCCTCCCCAGTACTGGGTGGCGTCGAGGTTATCTCACCAACGAACTGCATAAAGGAGATTTTCGATGTCGCGCACATATCTCAAGTATACCAGAATTGCAACGATAGAATTATGATGACAACACCTCAGAGCTCAACTCCCCGGGACACTTCCACTAAACCCCTGACAGGAGGCACCAAGACAGTATTCTCATCATAAGCCATCGGAACAAAACCAAGATACTCGCGTGATCCTAAAAAATTTTTAGTGAAATTTGAGAAGAGAAGAGTCAAAACTCTACGTCAGGATGCCTTACCAGAGCGATGAGGAGACTGGGAAGTAAAAAGAATTCCTAAGCTCTCCGATATATAATTCCTAAGGACTCAAAACATTTTTCTAGACACAACTCGGCTGCTAAAAACAATCAAGCAATGGGGGCTCCTAAGGTCGGGGAAGGCTCTGATTACCAACTTGTAACACCCTCGATGCGACTATATCTCCCACATGTCGAGGCACGACTTAGAGACATAGGCGCATTGAAAGCAATGTCGCAAGTCGGGAAATCATCACACATCCCATGTACATGTATAAATTGAAGGGGAATAACATAGTTGGCTTACACTCGCCACGTCACATCAAAGTACATAAATAACATCCATCATACAATCACTCATGGCCCGACTACGGCGCCAAAATAGAAAAGACCCCCAACAAGCGACAAGGCCCTGAATCTAACCCCGAATAGGCACCACTACTGATCATCAGGAAAAGACACATAGTAACGCTGAGAGTCCTCGTCGTACTCCCACTTCAGCTCGAGCGCGCCATCTGGAGCGGAATCATCTGTCCCTGCATCTGGTGTAATGGTAATCTGTGAGCCATAGGGACTCAGCAATCTCGCACCCTCGCGATCAAGACTATTTAAGCTTAATAGGTAGGAAAGGGGTAATGTATAGGTGGAGCTGCAGCAAGCGACTAGCATAAATGGTGGCTAACTTATTCGCAAAAGAGAGCGAGAAGAGAGAGCAAAGCGCGAGCGAGGAACTAGAGAGCAACCTGCGCAAACATAACTCCAACGCCGTGTCCACTTCCCGGACTCCGCCGAGAAGAGGCCATCACGGCAACACACTCAGTTGATTCATTTTAATTAATTAAGGTTCAAGTTATCTACAACTAGACATTAACAAATTCCCATCTGCCCATAACCGCGGGCACGGCTTTCGAAAGATCAATCCCTGCAGGGGGGTCCCAACTTAGCCCATAACAAGCTCTCATGGTCAACGAAGGAATAGACCTCCACCCAAGACACACCGATCAGACTCGGTATCTCGGTACAACAAGATGATTCGACAGGTCAAAACAAGTCCAGCAACACCGCCCGAATGTGCCGACAAATCCCGATAGGAGCTGCACATATCTCTTTCTCAGGGCACGCTCGGATAGGTCAAGCTACGAGTAAAACCAACCCTCGAGTTTCCCTGAGGTGGCCCCGCAGGCTGCCTGGTTCGGACCAACACTCAGAGGAGCACTGGCCCGTGGGGGGCTAAAATAAAGATGACCCTCGGGCTCCGGAAACCCAAGGGAAAAGGAGGCTAGGTGGCAAATGGTAAAACCAATGTTGGGCATTGCTGGAAAAGCTTTAATCAAGGCGAACTATCAAGGGGTTCCCATTATAGCCCAACCGCGTAAGGGACGCAACAATCCGGGAACATAACACTGATATGACGGAAACTAGGGCGGCAAGAGTGGAACAAAACACTAGGCGAGAGGCCGAGCCTTCCACCCTTAACCAAGTATATAGATGAATTAAGATAACATAGCAATATAATGATATCCCAACAAGTAAATAAATGTTCCAACAAGGAACAGCTCCAATCTTCACCTGCAACAAACAACGCTATAAGAAGGGGCTGAGCAAAGCGGTAACATAGCCAATCAACGGTTGCTAGGACAAAGGTGGGTTAGAGGCTCAATCATGGCAATTGGGAGGCTGACAAGCAAGTGGTAGGCATCGTAGCATTGGCAAAGCAAAAGAGCGAGCAAACTAGCATAGCAAAGATAGTAGTGATTTCGAGGGTATGATCATCTTGCCTGCACAGTTGTCAGAGTTGACTGGATCCTCAAAAGCAAACTCAACGGGCTCCTCGTTAGCGAACTCGTCTCCCGGCTCTACCCAACAACACAAATAAGCAACAAGGATACAATCAACCACGTGCAAGGGCAACCAATAATATGCAAAGATGGTATGCTATGCGGGATGCGATGCGGGATGCAAAATGCAAGACGTGACAGGAAATGCATGAACCTGGCCTCAACTTGGAAAACCAAGTGTGCCACTGGATAGAGGGGAAGAAATCCCCTGAAAACGATATAAAGATCAAAGGAATCGGAGCTACGGTTTGGAAATGGCAAGCGTTTTACGAAACGAGCCGATCTGCGATTTACAGCAAGTAGGCTCCTAAATGCAACGAAATGCACATGCTACAGCCACCAAACATGAAAACAAATTGCATGGCACGGATGTACACAAGGAGCTTAACAAATCACCAGGACTTAGGCATAGGCCAATTCATCCATTAAGGGGTTGAAACAAGCATGGCAAAACTGAATAAGCAAAACAGATTTCAGACTTAGCGAAATTAACGCTAGTCTGAAATTTCAGACCACGATGCTCTCTTCGGAGCAGCAAAACAACAAGAAGCATAACCTGAACATGGCAAGTAAGAGCATGGCATGGAGCTACTTAACAAACTTAACAAAACACCCAAAATGACCTAGGGCCAAACGGGTTCACTAAATACTCTACCGAGCACACGAACATCGATGAAACACAATCAGTTTTCAGACTTGGTGAAAACTGGGACATGCTGAAATTATAACTCACGGAGGCATGTAAACGAGCTCGATGCTCTCACTACGGTGCAAGTCATGGCAAGGCAAGCATATATCCATTAAGAAGGCACAAAATGCTAGCTATACATGGCAAGAAAAATGGCATAGCATGCATGGATCACTAGCAACAACACCGGCAAAATCGCAAAAGAGTTCACGATCTGCCCAAATTAACAACTATGCAAAAGTTGAGCTCGATTGAGTCAACCTAGGGTGCTCCAACATAACAAGTAAATAAATGGATGGATTAAGCACAACAAGCATAACAAATAACTTTTACTGATCATCCTCAAAAGAGGCACGGATCACTAGGAAACAAGCTGGACATATAGCATCATGAACTAAAACATCCCAGACTTAGTGATTTTCACTAAGTCCCTGAAATCAGCAAACTCAGGTACCCCTCTTTGGAAGCTTGCACAAGACAACACACACATCCTAAAAATGCATGGGAGGCACCTCTGGAAAGAAGACAAAAAGCTTAACAATTCATCCCAAAGGGGCACAGGCATATCATGCACACAATAATCATGGCAAAAATGACAAAAGTCAATGTAGAGCTAACGGATCTGCAAATTAACTCATGATGCCTCCTTCCAACAGCATTTTGGGCACCAATATGACCTCAAATGCAAATGATGCAATGGAATGAAATGATGTACTCGTCGGGGCGAAGATTTTGATATATCATATGCCCAAAACGGAGCCACGGATGCAAAGTTATGAGGAGTCAAAGTAGGCACGAAAATCTGGGAGGGGAAGGAGAAAGTCAACCGAATTAGGTCAAAACGGATCTCAGATCCAGCGGGCACTGTTCACCGGCGCGGGCACTGTAGCAGGGCGCAAAATCCGAGGATCGCCGGCGCCGGAGCCGGAGAGGAGGAGGTCGGCCGGCGAGGGGTGTGGCCGGGGCGTGGAGGAGGGCGGCGGAGACGGCCGGGGATGGCGGCGCGGTGGCCGGCGGCTTCCAGCCGCCGGAGTTGGAGGCGGAGACCGGCGAGGTGCGGTGCGGCCCGCCGGCGTCGGATGCGGCGGCCGGGGCGGAGAGCCGCGGCGGAGGAGGCGGCGCGGCCGCCTGTGACGAAGGGGACGGCGGCGGGGCCAGGCGCGCGGCGCGGCCCGGCTTGGCGCGGGAGGCGGCCCGCCTTGGGCTCGGGCAGGCCGCGGCGGCGGCCGGGAGGCCACGTGGCGCGACGCGGTTGGCGGAAGCGGTGTGTCCGGCCGGGCGCGCTGGATCTCTCTCTTTTTTAGGGTTTCGAGGTGGAAGACGAGATCCGAAATGGAGGGGGTGTTTAAATAGGCATAGAGGGAGCTAGGAGAGTCCAAATGAGGTGCAGTTTTCGCCCACACGATCGTGATCGAACGACCGAGACGATGGAGCAGAGTTTGGTGGGTTTTGGGCCAAATTGGAGGGGTGTTGGGCTGCAACACACACGAGGCCTTTTCGGTCCCTCGGTTAACCGTTGGAGTATCAAACGAAGTCCAAATGACCCGAAACTTGACAGGCGGTCTACCGGTAGTAAACCAAGGCCGCATGGCAAGTCTCGGTCCAATCCGGAAATGTGTAGTCCCCACACACGAAAGAAAGCTAGAAATGGCCACCGGGGGAGAACGAAGCGCCGGAATGCAAAACGGACAACGGGGAAAATGCTCGAATGCATGAGATGAACATGTATGAAAATGCAATGCACGAGATGACATGATAAGAGATGCACGAAAAGGAAAACAACACACGGAGACAAAGACCCGAACCCGAGGAATAAATATAACTTAATGCCGGAAACGGCAAGAGTTGGAGTACAAATTGGGAAAGTTACATATGGGGCATTACACAAAGGTTGCCGTTTTGATGCAACGAGACCAAGACCAGGAGGACTACGAGACGGAGGTCACCATGGAGCCCAGCCCGGCGTCATCACCAGAGCCTTTGGCAGGCGAAGACTGCTTTTGTCAGGCTAGATGTACTCGCTGTCCCCCTTCAAATTAGCCCGCCATTGTTGGATCCCTTCCCGCTCAATATTTGGGGAGAGGACCAGGGCCTCTATAAATAGGACTAGCCACCCACATAGCAAGGGGTTCGGTTCGATTCCAGGGGGATCGATTCCTGGTTGTTCGGTCCGGGATCTGAGAGGGAAAGAGAGAGAAAGGTGACTGAACTCTTCACCGCAGTTCATCACCCCAGCCAAGAACAGACCCTCGCGAGGCTGTTCTTCCTTGTATTGTTCATCCTCACCAGCCCCAGGAGGCAATCCATCCACCACACACTGGAGTAGGGTATTACACCACATCGGTGGCCCGAACCAGTATAAATCTTGTGCCTTTCGTGTAGTTCTTTTAGTAGTTTAGATCCCATCGAGACGGAGAGGTTGAAGGCGAGATTTCCGCGCGCGCCCCCAGTGTTCGAACCTTAAGGCTCTGCCGGAACCCAAAATCCGACACCTGCTCTGTGGGCGGCCGGTCCTATTTATAGAGGCCCTGGTCCTCTTCCCAAATACCGAGCGGGAAGGGAGCCCACAATGGCGGGCTAATTTGAAGGGGGACAACAAGCATCAACTATCCTGACAAAAGCAGTCTTCGCCTGCACAAAGCTCTGGTGATGACGCCGTTCTGGGCTCCATGCTGACCTCCATCTCGTAGTCCTCCTGGTCTTGGTCTTGTTGCACCGAAATGGCCACCATTGCCTAATGCCTTGGTACTCCGCGGCTGCGCTTGCCCCCTTTGCACCAAAGGGGAAAGAAGGACGCTGCGCGCGCTGGCGCCCGCCTGGCGCCCTGAGTCGTCATGGCTTGCGTCACGGGCACCTCGCGAGGTGCCCCGCCTTGATCTCTCCGCCTCCTCGCGAGCCAGCCTGACGAGGCCATGCTTGAGGAAGCTCCGTGTCCCTTGCCTCGCGAGGGTCTTGAGCCTTGCGTTGATGAAGATGGGCCATGCTGGGCCTCCTTTGAGCCACGCTGCAAGCCGCAGGCAGGCAAGTCTGGGGACCCCCGTTCCCAGAACGCTGACAGTAGCCCCCGGGCCCAAGGCGCGCCCGGACTGGGCCGTGCCGAGAGGCGAAAGGTCGAGGGTGAAGCGCCGCGGGCCCTAACAGCCTGCGGCCTTGGGCGCCACGTGGCGGTTGATGGGACGTGGGCAGCACTGTTCCCCCCACGCCCCCTTATTCTGCGCCCTGCTAGGCAGACTTGTAGTTGCACACAGCCGCTCCCCTTCCTGTTGCTCGAGCGTCCCATGTTCTTCCTTCCTTCGAACGCCTGCTCCCACCTCCAATCCGATCTCGAATCTTCCCCCGTCTTCCCATCGCCATGACTCCAACGAGGAAGGAGAGAGGGGAGAAACCCACGCCTCCGTCTTGTGCGCCGCCATCGGTGGCCCCCGCTGCCGGCCAGTCGGCCGTACTCAATCAAGAGTTCCTAGGCAGGGACAGCTTGGCTCTGGCCATCGTCTTCAATGAGTGCGGGAGGACGACGGCCTGGCCCGCGTCCCACTTCTCCATTGACAGGATAGCAACCGAGGTCCCATGTTTTACCGACGCCTTGTGGGCGGGTCTGGTTCCCCCTTCTCCGATTTCTTCAATGCCGTGCTCTCCCATTATCAGATCCACATGATGCATCTAAGCCCTGAATCCATCACCCTCCTTTCGATCTTCGCCTTCGTTTGCGAAGCCATGGTGGGCATCCCTCCTTCGGTTGCCTTGCTGCGCCACTTCTTCTCGGTGCGCCTTGTCGACCCTTCCCAGCGCTGGGCGTGCGCGAGCTTTGCTGCCGAGCTTGAGACCGAGGCCTCCGGGATTGACTTCAAACTCCCCTGCCCGCGGTTGGGTTCCGCGAGCGGTGGTTGTACGTGGACGCAGGGGTGCCCGGCCCCCTGCTATCGGAGCCGACCTCGCCTGCCGTCCCCAATTCGGGTTGGGGCCAGGAGACGCTCAAGAACCCCCGACTCGTCTTTGTCTGGAGCCGCTTCACGCTCCTGAGGAAGCTCGGCGTGACAGCGCCTAAGGTGGTGAACGAGTTTCTGTTATGCCGTGTCGCTCCCCTTCAACGCCACTCTCGCCGGATGTGGGCCTTCCGTGGGCGCGAGGATAGCATGAGGCTCCAGGAAGAGGACCTGGCTCCTGCGGCGCTGAAGTCGACACTATTGACCTTGGCTGGGGACCCCAATCCCGGTAATGTCCGGCAGGGAGGGGCCTTGCTGTATCTCTACCAGAGCAGGGCTGACTTCGTGAAGCAGATGCCCGTCTTTGATGAGTGGGGGCTGCGCCCCGCTGGCCTCCAGGGACCTCGCGAGAACCCAACGGTGGTGACTGCCCTTCCGATCGGCCAAGGCGACTCCCCCTCAAGTGACGGAGCAGGGAGGCAGGAGGCGCTGGAGGTCGAGGTGGCTCCTGAGGAGGTGGCAGCGCCGGGTGATGCTCGCGATGGGACAGCCCCCGGGCCCTGTGCCGCTGCGGCTGAAGGCGGCAAGCAGCCGCTTCCAGCGCCCGGGGCTGAGGCCTCGAAGGCCCCGGCCGCGTCTTCTGGCGAGGTGACGGACGGCAAGCGCCAGGCAGATGCCCCTGACGTGGATTGCTCTGATGCTTCGCCCTCGCCCCAGGTTGATCCTTGCGCCCTTCTCCTGGGCCGCTTCCGCATGGATTTTGAGGCCCTCCGGAGGAAAAGGGAGGCCCTAGGTGACGACTTCCCTTGTCGCGTGCTGAAGCACAGGAAGTACTTCGCCACTGACGAGTAAGTCTTTTTCCTCTCTGGCTCCTGACCCTCTTGTTGCTTTCACTGATCCTTGCTCCGCAGGCCCCTCCCGACCGAGCTCGCGGAAGTAGCAGAGGTGCCGCCTCCTTTGGCTTCGTCCCCTCTACCGTCCTCAAATGCTCCGAGCAGCTCTGCCCTTGTGGTGAGGGCGCCTGAAGGGGTGGACCATCCTGAGGTGCACCGCGACCCTTCACTCCCCACGATTTTCCTTCGTGAGCCCTCTCGGGGGATAGCCAGTCTGTCGTGGGCTTCCCGTCTGTTCGCGGACTGCGACTGGGTGAGGCGCCTCCTGCGCCCCTCATCTGGAGACGGGCTGGCCCTAGGCCGGGCTTCTGATGCGGCGCGCCCAGCCGTCGCGAGGGCGCCAGCCCCCTGCCCGGAGGAGGAACGATGATTCGCGGACCCCGGCGCTTGCTTGGGGCGGATGATGGTGTGAAAGACGTGCTTGAGCACACCCGGGAGCGTCGTGCTCGCCACCAAGGGTTCCTTCGAAGAGCGGCCGACGCGGTGAACTTGCTTGGGGAGGAGCTCGCTGACGAAGACGCGCGCCTGTAGGCCGAGGGGCTGCGCCTGGCTGCAGGGAGGCGCGAGCTGGAGGCCGCCATCGCCCTCGCGCGTCGTCAGCGTGACCTTGACGATGAAGAGGCGAGGGCATCGCTGGAGGCCTCTCGAGTGGCCCGATCCCAGGCCACCGAGGAGGCCCGGAGAGCTGACCAGTGGCGAGAGGCGGCGGAGGAGCGGGCCCGCGAGCTCCTGGCCCGGTGCCACTCACTGGAGGAGCAAGTGGAGCTGCGTGAGCTGGCCCTTGCGTCGAGCTCCAGAGGTGCGAAGAAGCGTTGACGCTGGAAGCCGCCGAACGCACTCGCGAGTACGAGCGGCTGGAGACGAGGGAGCGCTTGGTGACACAAGCGGAGGACGATGTCGCCATGCGGGAGCCTCGTGTCCTGGAGGAGGCCGGTCGTCGGGTGGCGATGGCGCGCCAAGACCTCGAGCGCGAGTTCGAGAGGAAACTGGAGCTGATACGGGTCGAAGTTGAAGGGAGGACCGCAGCCTTGAGGGTCAAGCGGGAGGAGGCGACGCGGCTGGCCGACGCCTCCCGGGCTGCCCTTGAGGTAGCGCAAGGGGATCTAGCCACCTCCCAGGCCGAGGTGCTCCGTCTTCGTCAGCGGGTGGAGGAGGCTGAGGGTGTATCGCACCAAAACGCGGACGAGATACGTCAGCAGCAGGTCCTGGAGCACGTGCATCGTCCCATGCTCGCCACGCTTCGGGAGAGAGCCAGTGTGGCCTTGGGTAACATCTGTGAGGCGGCTGTTGGCGAGCCGCATACAACCAACTATGCCGGCAACCTTCAGTTCTTCACTGCCGTGCTGACGCAGTTGGAGGCGCCTTCGGCAAGGGCCGACAGGTTGGTGGAAGAGAGGAGCCGCGCGCTACTCGGGCGTGCCTTCTCCCGTGTCTTCAGCCATCTCCTGAACATGGATTCCCGCTTCAACTTTGATGCTGTCATCGCCCCAGTCCCCCAGGCCATCCGAGGTGACCTGGCGCACTGGGTGGAAGACAACGTGGACGCCCTTATCAGGGCTTTCGCCTCGGACGACGAAGACGTGATCGTGGGTGCTGACGAGGGCGGCGCGGCGAGTGGTCCTGGCGCTGCTGGCGGCGACGTAGGTGACGATGGCGAATTCGGCGACCCCAGCGAAAGCTCGGGAGGTGCTTCCGGGGACGCATTGGGGGATTGGTCCGACTGAGTGTGTACCGTTCCTGTCTTTTTTGTTTACCCTGCATGAATAGAACTCAGGTTTTTGACCTGATGGCCGTGAGAGCATTTTGGGAGGGGAAGCCCCTCATGTAGAACATGTGTTTGTCGTATCAGTAGTTGTCATATAGCACGAGCGCCCGCGCCAGGCGGTTGACAGGTTTACCTTTGTTTCGCACAAGCCCTGAAGCAGCTTGTGGGAGGGCGTGACGCCCCTGGTGTTCTTTAGTTGAATCCGCCGGACATATGAGTGTCGCTGGCGGGGAGCTTCACAAGCGTTGGCCTTCTTCATAGGCTCTGGGCCTTTTCCTCGAGCGCGAGAGCTTCATAGGCACTCGCCTTGCTTCACAGGCTCTGGGCCTTTCCTCGAGCGCGAGAGCTTCACGGGCACTCGCCTTTCTTCACAGGCTCCGGGCCTTTCCTCGAGCGCAAGAGCTTCACAGGCACTCGCCTTGCTTCACAGGCTCCGGGCCTTTCCTCGAGCGCGAGAGCTTCACAGGCACTCGCCTTGCTTCACAGGCTCTGGGCCTTTCCTCGAGCGCGAGAGCTTCACAGGCACTCGCCTTGCTTCACAGGCTCTAGGCCTTTCCTCGAGCGCGAGAGCTTCACAGGCACTCGCCTTGCTTCACACGCTCTGGGCCTTTCCTCGAGCGCGAGAGCTTCACAGGCACTCGCCTTGCTTCACAGGCTCCGGGCCTTTCCCAGGACAACCTTCGCAGGCACCTGAAAATCCTCCCGAGAGGGGGCAACAGCGGCAGTTTGGGTCGCGCACGAGCCAGGCCTGACCCGGCTCGCGAGGGGCTCGCGAGGGGAGGCAGCTGTGACGAAGCAGTAACCAGAACACGAGAAATGGCTCGAGCAAGAATAAGCACCCCTTCCCTAGACACACACAAATCTCAAATTCGAATCCAACTTAAATCCAGCGGGGAAAAGCTACAGCCAAAGGGAAAGGCAACGAAAAGCAGACAAAAGGCCGCGTCCGGCACCTAATCTAGTCTTGGACGTCTTCTCACCAGCGCGGAGCTAAGTGCTATCCACTGGGCGTGGGAGGGAGCCCCAGGGCCTGAGGCCGGCACCCCTGAGACTCCGGGGCGTGTACAGCCCCACTCATTATTACATGAGAGTGTCACGGGACGGCGAGCTTCACAGGCACTGGGCCTTCTTCACAGGTACTGGCCTTGCTTCATATCGCCAGACGAGGGCCCCACCTTGCGCCACACTCTAGTGCCATCAGCAACGACCAGAACCCAGGACGCCGCCCGATGGGGTAGAGCAGTCGCCAGCGGTTCCCCCGACGACCACGGGTCCTCTGCCAGGGGCAGGCCCTGAGGCACCTCCCCAGCAGAGGGCCTACCTCCTGAGAACGCCTTGCTACGAATGCCGCGGTGGTGATGTTGGATCCCCGCCCCTCTCCTGTAGCCCCCTGCGCCCTCCCCCGGGGGGTAGGAGACTATGGGAGCGGGGCAGCTGCTTGCCGTGGCGACCTGCACCTCCTGCGATCCATGGTTAGCGTATACCTACCCCCGAAGAGTTAGCGGTGCCCGATAGTCGTTGCCTCCAGCGTGGCCATCGTGTCCCTCCCGGGGCTCCTGGAAGGGCTCAGCTTCCATTGCCTCGTCCCCCCAGCTTGGGCCGAGGAGCGAGCCTTGTCCGTTCTCGTGAGGGTGTCCTTGATCCATCATGAGGGGCACGTATTCCTCTGTCGCCGTCATCCCGAGTGCCACGCCGTAATGCCCCGCATGCCACGCGGTCTCACCTGTCATGCCTACCGCGGGGTGGCAACGCGGCCGCCCACCGGGGCCGCGGGTCACATTGAGTCCTTCTTCTTCACGGGCCGGGGGCGAGGGCAGCGCCGCCGCCGGTCCGGTGCTGACAACTTCGCTGGCGTCGGAGTAGCCTTGGAGCCCGCGGGCGCGTGCGGAGCCCCCGCGCGGGGCGCCCTGGGCTGAGATGGGAGTTGGGTGGAGAAGGGGTGAGCCCCCGAGGCGGTGAAGCCCAGGAGCTCCGCCACTCGCTCCAGCAGCATGCCGTGGCCGCCCTCCAGCAATCTGCACCGCGGCAGCTCTCGGGCCACCGTGAGCGCAGCCCTCGAGTTCGCCTGCTCCCGGCGGGTGTACGGTGTCGTGGTCGCGGCGTGATTGGAGGCCCTTGCAACCGACCATGCCTGCCGCGGCGTGAGAGTTGCCGAAGTCTGTCCGCGTCGCCCGTGGCCCGCAGCGCCCTGCGGACCGCGAGCTACCTGGGGCACGGGGTCGCCCGAGAAGAGCGGTTTCGCGCGGTCGGGCCACGCGGCCCATGGGTTGGGGTTGCCCTCCTGGTCGCCGGGCATGATGATGACGATGCAACGGGGCTCGGAACGGTGGAAGACGAATTCTGGCGCACCCCTACCTGGCGCGCCAGATGTCGGATTTCGGGTTCCGCAGACCCTTAAGGTTTGAACACTGGGGTGCGCGCGGAGATTACGCCTTCTACCTCCCCGCCTTGCAAAGATCTAAACTACTAAAAGAACTGCACAAGGGACACAAGATACTGGTTCGGGCCACTGATGTGGTGTAATACCCTACTCTAGTGTGTGGTTGGTGGATTGCCTCCTGGGGCTGAGGATGATGAACAATACAAGGAAGAACAGCCTCGCGAGGGTCTGTTCTTATCTGGGACGATGAACTGCTAGGAGGAGTTCAGCCGCCCTCTCTCTTTCTCTCTCTCTCTCTCTCACTATGCTTTCAACCTAACCAATGACCGACCTCCCTGCTCTGTGGGCGGACGGTCCTATTTATAGAGGCCCTGGTCCTCTTCCCAAATACCGAGCAGGAAGGGAGCCAACAATGGCGGGCTAATTTGAAGGGGGACAGCAAGCATCAACTAGCCTGACAAAAGCAGTCTTCGCCTGCGCAAAGCTCTGGTGATGACGCCGTTCTGGGCTCCATGGTGACCTCCGTCTCGTAGTCCTCCTGGTCTTGGTCTCATTGCACCGAAACGGCACCCTTTGCCTGATGCCTCGGTACTCTGCGGCTGCGCTTGCCCCCTTTGCACCAAAGGGGAAAGAAGGACGCTGCGCGCGCTGGCGCCCGCCTGGCGCCCTGAGTCGTCATGGCTTGCGTCACGGGCACCTCGCGAGGTGCCCCGCCTTGATCTCTCCGCCTCCTCGCGAGCCAGCCTAACGAGGCCGTGCCTGAGGAAGCTCCGTGTCACTCGCCTCGTGAGGCTATGCCCCTCGCAAGGGTCTTGAGCCTTGCGTTGATGAAGATGGGCCATGTGGGGCCTCCTTTGAGCCACGCTGCAGGCCGCAGGCAGGCAAGTCTGGGGACCCCCGTTCCCAGAACAACGACAACTGCGCCAATCGAGGACGGGTGGTTAGACACTGCCTCAGGGGCTGCAGTCTCAATGGTGATCGAGCCGAATACCAGCATACCCCTCTGCGCAGCCCGTGACTCCATGGTGCCGGACTCTTTTTCCGACTCCGAGCCGCCCGCGCCCCTGTCAATCGAATCCGATTGGGCGCCGATCATGGAATTCACCACCGCGGATATCTTTCAGCACTCGCCCTTCGGCGACATTCTGAATTCACTAAGGTCTCTCTCTTTGTCAGGAGAGCCCTGGCCGGATTATGGCCAACGGGATTGGGATGCGGACGATGAAGAAATTCGACGCCCACCCACCACCCACTTAATAGCCACTGTCGATGACTCAACCGACATGCTCGACTTCGACTCCGAAGACATTGACGGTATGGACGACGATGCGGTAGGCGAAGAGGAACCACCGCCCACAGGGTGCTGGACGTCCACTTCATCATATGATGTATACATGGTGGACACACCAAAAGAAGACGACGACGAGGAACGGAAGGACGCACCGAAGGCTTGTTCCCTCGAGAAGCAGTCAAAGCGGCGGCGCAAGCACCGCCCCAAATCCCACCTCGGCAGAAATAACGATCATACAGACCCAGCGTTGGAGCAGGGCGAACCACTGCCGGACCACGGCAATACGGAGAATCAAACCGAACAAACCAATTCTGTCAAAGATAATAGCCCGGGCGACATAACGCCGGACAGGCACCCGGAGCAGCAGAATGCCCGTCAAGGCTGCGCAAGACACACTCCAACTTAGATGGAGTAAAGTACTCAACACAGCAGCGAGGTACGGCGACAATCGCCCCACCAAGAGCTACCCAAAGCGGAAGTTGCTACCTGAATTCGATGAGGAGGCCTCAGACCCCCCACAACCAAAAATCAAAACAGCCACCTGGCCAAATAGACGACCTCGCGGCCAACATCAAGCGGCAAACAACGCCGCTCACAAGCCAATACGCGATCCACGCGAGGGCTCGCACCAAAAGGACGGCACAACCAGATCCATCTATGGACCACGCAAGCGCGCCCCAGCATACAATGTAACACAACAAACATCCAAACAATGCGGTACACCTAGATACAGGGGTGCCACACATCCCCGATGTTTCAATGATGAGGTGTTGGACCATGAATTTCCAGAGGGATTCAAACCGGTAAACATAGAGGCATACGACGGAACAACAGACCCTGGGGTCTGGATTGAGGATTATATCCTCCACATCCATATGGCTCGAGGAGATGATCTCCATGCCATCAAGTACTTACCCCTCAAGCTCAAAGGGCCAGCTCGTCACTGGCTTAAAGGCCTCACCGAAAACTCCATTGGAAGCTGGGAAGAGCTCAAAGACGCTTTTCGGGCAAATTTTCAAGGGACTTATGTCCAACCTCCGGACACTGACGATTTGAGTCATATAACTCAACAACCCGGAGAGTCAGCCCGAAAAGTTTGGAACAGGTTTCTTACTAAAAAGAACCAAATTGTCGACTGTCCGGACGCCAAAGCCTTGGCAGCTTTTAAGCATAGCGTCCGTGACGAATGGCTCGCCAGACACCTCGGCCAAGAAAAGCCGAGAACAATGGCAGCATTAACAAGCCTCATGACCCGCTTTTGCACGGGTGAGGACAGCTGGCTAGCCAGATGCAGCACCAGCGACCCCATCACATCTGAAGTTAGAGATGGAAACAGGAAATCACGGTGCAACAGCAGTAACAAATTCCGGAATAAAGAAGACATCACGAAGAGCACGGCGGTAAACACCGGATTCAAAAGCTCTCGGCCAGGTCAGCAAAAGCCGCCCTCTAAAGGCGCTAGAGACGAACTGTCCAGCCCAAACAAAATTCTGGACCAAATATGTCAGATCCATAGCACCCCCGGTAAACCTGCTAATCATACCCACAGAGAATGTTGGGTCTTCAAGCAGTCCGGTAAGCTCAACGCCGTACACAAGGGGGAGGATACACCAAGCGAAGACGAGGATGAGCCTCTCAAGCAAGACACTGGGGAACAAAAGAAATTTCCACCAGAAGTCAAAACACCGGATTCAAAAGCTCTCGGCCAGGTCAGCAAAAGCCGCCCTCTAAAGGCGCTAGAGACGAACTGTCCAGCCCAAACAAAATTCTGGACCAAATATGTCAGATCCATTGCACCCCTGGTAAACCTGCTAATCATACCCACGGAGAATGTTGGGTCTTCAAGCAGTCCGGCAAGCTCAACGCCATACACAAGGGGAAGGATACACCAAGCGAAGATGAGGATGAGCCTCTCAAGCAAGACACTGGGGAACAAAAGAAATTTCCACCAGAAGTCAAAACAGTAAATGTGTTACACGTGATCAAGGGAAGAAACAAAATGGCACTCCCCGGAAAATATGCCCAAGGGCCTATCACCGCGGAGTCCTGCCACTGGTCGTCTCAACCGATCACTTTCAACCATCGTGATTACTCGCAAGTATCCGGCGTGCAGGATGGGTTTCCCTGGTCATAGACCCAATAATTGACGGATATCACTTCACACGAGTCTTGATGGACGGTGGCAGCAGTCTAAACCTAATATATCAGGATACAATCCGCGAAATGGGGATCGACCCAACAAAAATTTGCCATAGCAATACTACCTTTAAAGGAGTAACGCCAGGCCCATGGGCTCATTGCATAGGCGCCCTACTGCTAAAAGTTATATTCGGCTCCCCCGATAACTTCCGTAGCGAACATTTAACCTTCCACATCGCTCCTTTCCAAAGTGGCTATCAAGCACTATTCGGACGCGAAGCTTTCGCTCGCTTTAATGCAATACCGCACTACGCTTCCCTCACACTCAAGATGCCCGGTCCACGTGGCATCATTACAGTAAACAGAAGTATTAAGCGATCTTTGCGCGCCGAAGAGAGTGCGGCTGCCTTGGCGGCCGCACACTAAAAACGGCCTCACCAACTAAAGCATTTAACAGGTCGTCAAGACCTCAGAAATGGTTAGACGAGTCCGGCACAGCTATATGTAATTCATGCCGGATCAATGGTCACACCCCTATACAAGGGGCTCAACGTGCGCAGACAAGCGGCAATTTTTACTCATCTTGAATTATATTTGGTTCCCTTAAAAACTATCCTTTTGCACGACAACTTTTTCACCTAAGTTCCTCTCTTTTACAGATGATCATCGTGCTACACCCGTCCAGGATACGGCACAATGGAGACACAGGCGCAGACGTGTAGCAGGGACCCGCTCCAAGGATTCTTTTTAGATTAAAACTCTGCGTAAACCTTTTTATTGTCTCTTGTTGACACATATCCACCGAATTCTCAGCACAGTTGAGAAGGATGCTGACGTCTTGGCATGTGGCCACGTCAGAATAATGCACGTACCTGGACACAAGGGGCTTCTTACGAGGGGCACTATTTAGGCCCAGTTTATACCACAAAGACCGAATACCTTAGGGAGTGTTCGGCGTCACGAGTTTGGCCTTATATGCATCAGCTCTGAATCATTGTCTTTGGTCAAATGTTGGGTTTGCCCGGCTCCTGTGTTTTGGTGCCTTATGTTCCGTTTTACCGGCTAAGGTAGCACCAGGAGAACTACTGCGATTGTGCACTGGTTCATCCGGACGAGCACCTCAGTAGAGAAAGCCGAAAACTGACTGTCATGATATAGCATGAGACTGGTCAACCACTCGGTGACCTATCGGAATGTTAGAATTCCTCCGCCTTAACGAAGGGTCGTTTTCCGGCCAGGCATGTACGCACCCCACGATCGGGAGAGTGCGGAGCCACCAGGGGCTATCTAGTAGCCCCACTATCAAACTCCTATGGCTAAGTGAAAGTGTTAAAGCATTATAGTCCGGTTGCCTCGCTCGCTACGCTATCACCTCCTTAATAGGACCAAGACGTTGGGTTAAGTGTGAACACGTGTTTTTTGCGACCACCTCCACATTATATGTGTGGGAGTTGAAGCCGACGGCTGCAATCTTTCAAGTTATACACATGTATACATAAACAGCCGCACAGGAGGCATCATACTACTTTCAGAGAAAAGTATAAACATAACCTTATAAAAACTTCATAAAAGCATTGTGCTTACAATGAGAATACATATCACTCAAACATAATATTCTTCGAGCACTAGGCCTCTATCAAACGAGCACCCTCGAGAACCTCCTCGAAATAGTGCTCGGCGGCCACCCGGCCTATGGCCGAACCCTGCGCCGCAACAGTGGTAGCGTCCATCTCCGCCCAGTATGCTTTAACACGGGCAAGGGCCATCCGCGAGCCTTCTATGCACGCCGACCTCTTCATCGCATTAATGCGTGGCACCACATCAAGGAACTGCTGCACTAAGCTGAAATAGCTATTTGGCTTTGGCCTTTCCGGCCATCGCTGATCCACAACAGACCTCATTGTTGGGGAACGTAGTAATTTCAAAAAAAATCCTACGCACATGCAAGATCATGGTGATGCATAGCAACGAGAGGGAAGAGTGTTGTCTACGTACCAACGCGGACCGACTGCGGAAGCGATCACACAACGTAGAGGAAGTAGTCATACGTCTTCTTCCCGATCCGACCGATCCAACCACCGTTACTCCGGCACCTCCGAGTTCTTAGCACACGTACAGCTCGATGACGATCCCCGGGCTCCGATCCAGCAAAGCTTCGGGGAGGAGTTCCGTAAGCACGATGGCGTGGTGACGATCTTGATGTTCTACCGACGCAGGGCTTCGCCTAAGCACTACAACGATATGATCGAGGTGGAATTTGGTGGCAGGGGGCACCGCACACGGCTAAGGAATGATCTCAATGATCAACTTGTGTGTCTAGAGGTGCCCCCTGCCCCCGTATATAAAGGATCCAAGGGGGAGGGCTGGCCGGCCAAGGAGGAGGGCGCAGGAGGAGTCCTACTCCTACCGGGAGTAGGACTCCCCCCCTCAATCCTATTCCTAATAGGATTCCGAGAGAGAGAGAGAGAGAGAGAGAGAAGGGGCCGGCCACCTCTCCTAGTCCTAATAGGACTAGGGGAGGGGGGAGGCACGCAGCCCACCTTGGGCTGCCCCTTTCACCTTTCCACCAAGGCCCAATAAGGCCCATATGGTTCTCGGGGGGTTCCGGTAACCTCCCGGTACTCCGGTAAAATCCTGATTTCACCCGGAACACTTCCGATATCCAAATATAGGCTTCCAATATATCAATCTTTATGTCTCGACCATTTCGAGACTCCTCGTCATGTCCGTGATCACATCCGGGACTCCAAACAATCTTCGGTACATCAAAATGCATAAACTCATAATAACTGTCATCGTAACGTTAAGCGTGCGGACCCTACGGTTCGAGAACAATGTAGACATGACCGAGACACGTCTCCGGTCAATAACCAATAGCGGGACCTGGATGCCCATATTGGCTCCTACGTATTCTACGAAGATCTTTATCGGTCAGACCGCATAACAACATACGTTGTTCCCTTTGTCATCGGTATGTTACTTGCCCGAGATTCAATCGTCGGTATCCAATACCTAGTTCAATCTCGTTACCGGCAAGTCTCTTTACTCGTTCCGTAATACAACATCCCGCAACTAACTCATTAGTTGCAATGCTTGCAAGGTTTTAAGTGATGTGCATTACCGAGAGGGCCCAGAGATACCTCTCCGACAATCGGAGTGACAAATCCTAATCTCGAAGTACGCCAACCCAACATCTACCTTTGGAGACACCTGTAGTACTCCTTTATAATCACCCAGTTACGTTGTGACGTTTGGTAGTACCCAAAGTGTTCCTCCGGCAAATGGGAGTTGCATAATCTCATAGTCATAGGAACATGTATAAGTCATGAAGAAAGCAATAGCAACATACTAAACGATCGGGTGCTAAGATAATGGAATGGGTCATGTCAATCAGATCATTCAACTAATGATGTGACCTCGTTAATCAAATAACAACTCTTTTGTCCATGGTTAGGAAACATAACCATCTTTGATTAACGAGCTAGTCAAGTAGAGGCATACTAGTGACACTCTGTTTGTCTATGTATTCACACAAGTATTATGTTTCCGGTTAATACAATTCTAGCATGAATAATAAACATTTATCATGATATAAGGAAATAAATAATAACTTTATTATTGCCTCTAGGGCATATTTCCTTCAGTCTCCCACTTGCACTAGAGTCAATAATCTAGTTCACATCGCCATGTGATTTAACAGCAATAGTTCACATCACCATGTGATTAACACCCATAGTTCACATCGTCATGTGACCAACACTCAAAGGGTTTACTAGAGTCAGTAATCTAGTTCACATATCTATGTGATTAACACCCAAAGAGTACTAAGGTGTGATCATGTTTTGCTTGTGAGATAATTTTAGTCAACGGGTCTGTCACATTCAGATCCGTAAGTATTTTGCAAGTTCTATGTCTACAATGCTCTACACGGAGCTACTCTAGCTAATTGCTCCCACTTTCAATATGTATCTAGACCAAGACTTAGAGTCATCTAGATTAGTGTCAAAACTTGCATCGGCGTAACCCTTTACGACGAACCTTTTTATCACGTCCATAATCGAGAAACATATCCTTATTTCACTAAGGATAATTCTGACCGCTGTCTAGTGATCTACTCCTAGATCACTATTGTACTCCCTTGCCAAATCAGTGCAGGGTATACAATAGATCTGGTATACAGCATGACATACTTTATAGAACCTATGGCCAAGGCATAGGGAATGACTTTCATTCTCTTTCTATCTTCTGCCGTGGTCGGGCTTTGAGTCTTACTCAACTTCACACCTTATAATACAGGCAAGAACTCTTTCTTTGACTGCTCCATTTTGAACTACTTCAAAATCTTGTCAAGGTATGTACTCATTGAAAAAACTTATCAAGCGTCTTGATCTATCTCTATAGATCTTGAAGCTCAATATGTAAGCAGCTTCACCGAAGTCTTTCTTTGAAAAACTCCTTTCAAACACTCCTTTATGCTTTACAGAATAATTCTACATTATTTCCGATCAACAATATGTCATTCACATATACTTATCAGAAATGTTGTAGTGCTCCCACTCACTTTCTTGTAAATACAGGCTTCACCGCAAGTCTGTATAAAACTATATGCTTTGATCAACTCATCAAAGCGTATATTCCAACTCCGAGATGCTTGCACCAGTCCACAGATGGATCGCTGGAGCTTGCACATTTTGTTAGCACCTTTCGGATTGACAAAACCTTCTGTTGCATCATATACAACTCTTCTTTAATAAATCCATTAAGGAATGCAGTTTTGTTTATCCATTTGCCAGATTTCATAAAATGCGGCAATTACTAACATGATTCGGACAGACTCAAGCATAGATACGAGTGAGAAGCTCTCATCGTAGTCAACACCTTGAACTTGTCGAAAACCTTTTGCGACAATTCTAGCTTTGTAGATAGTAACACTACTATCAGCGTTCGTCTTCCTCTTGAAGATCCATTTATTTTCTATTGCTTGCCGATCATCGGGCAAGTCAACCAAAGTCCAAACTTTGTTCTCATACATGGATCATATCTCAGATTTCATGGCCTCAAACCATTTCGCGGAATCTGGGCTCATCATCGCTTCCTCATAGTTCGTAGGTTCGTCATGGTCAAGTAACATGACCTCCAGAACAGGATTACCGTACCACTCTGGTGCGGATCTCACTCTGGTTTACCTACGAGATTCGGTAGTAACTTGATCTGAAGTTTTATGATCATCATCATTAGCTTCCTCACTAATTGGTGTAGTAGTCACAGGAACAGATTTCTGTGATGAACTACTTTCCAATAAGGGAGAAGGTACAATTACCTTATCAAGTTCTACTTTCCTCCCACTCATTTCTTTCGAGAGAAACTCCTTCTCTAGAAAGGATCCATTATAAGCAACGAATATATTGCCTTAGGATCTGTGATAGAAGGTGTACCCAACAGTCTCCTTTTGGGTATCCTATGAAGACATATTTCTCCGATTTGGTTTTGAGCTTATCAGGATGAAACTTTTTCACATAAGCATCACAACCCCAAACTTTAAGAAACGACAACTTTGGTTTCTTGCCAAACCATAGTTCATACGGTGTCGTCTCAACAGATTTAGATGGTGCCCTTTTAATGTGAATGCAGCTGTCTCTAATGCATAACCCCAAAATGATAGTGGTAGATCGGTAAGAAACATCATAGATTGCACTATATCTAATAAAGTACGGTTATGACGTTCGGACACACCATTATGTTGTGGTGTTCCAGGTGGCGTGAGTAGTGAAACTATTTCACATTGTTTTAACTGAAGACCAAACTTGTAACTCAAATACTCTTTTCCACGATCAGATCGTAGAAACTTTATTTTCTTGTTACGATGATTTTCCACTTCACTCTGAAATTATATGAACTTTTCAAATGTATCAGACTTCTATTTCATTAAGTAGATATACCCATATCTGCTCAAATCATCTGTGAAGGTCAGAAAATAATGATACCCGCTGCAAGCCTTAAATATTCATCGGACCACATACATCAGTATGTATGATTTCCAACAAATCTGTTGCTTGCTCCATTGTTCCGGAGAACGGCGTTTTAGTCATCTTGCCCAAAGGGCATGGTTCGCAAGCATCAAGTGATTCATAATCAAGTGATTCCGAAAGCCCATCAGCATGGAGTTTCTTCATGCGCTTTATACCAATATGACCTAAACGGCAGTGCCACAAATAAGTTGCACTATCATTATTAACTTTGCATCTTTTGGTTTCAATATTATGAATATGTGTATCACTACGATCGAGATCCAACGAACTTGTTTCATTGGGTGTATGACCATCGAAGGTTTTATTCATGTAAACAGAACAACAATTATTCTCTGACTTTAATGAATAACCGTATTGCAATAAACATGATCAAATCATATTCATGCTCAACGCAAAAACCAAATAACACTTATTTAAGTTCAACACTAATCCCGAAAGTATAGGGGAGTGTGCGATGATGATGATCATATCAATCTTGGAACTACTTCCAACACACATCGTCACTTCACCCTTAACTAGTCTCTGTTTATTCTGCATCTCCCGTTTCGAGTTACTAATCTTAGCAACTGAACTAGTATCAAATACTGAGGGTTTGCTATAAACACTAGTAAAGTACACATCAATAACATGTATATCAAATATACTTATGTTCACTTTGCCATCCTTCTTATCCGCCAAACATTTGGGGTAGTTCCGCTTCCAGTGACCAGTCCCTTTGCAGTAGAAGCACTTAGTCTCAGGCTTAGGACCAGACTTGGGCTTCTTCACTTGAGCAGCAACTTGCTTGCCGTTCTTTTTAAAGTTCCCCTTCTTCCCTTTTGCCCTTTTCTTCAAACTAGTGGTCTTGTCAACCATCAACACTTGATGTTTTTCTTGATTTCTACCTTCATCGATTTCAGCATCACGAAGAGCTTGGGAATCGTTTCCGTTATCCCTTGCATATCATAGTTCATCATGAAGTTCTACTAACTTGGTGATGGTGACTAGAGAATTCTGTCAATCACTATCTTATCTGGAAGATTAACTCCCACTTGATTCAAGCGATTGTAGTACCCACACAATCTGAGCACATGCTCACTAGTTGAGCGATTCTCCTCCATCTTTTAGCTATAGAACTTGTTGGAGACTTCATATCTCTCAACTCGGGTATTTGCTTGAAATATTAACTTCAACTCCTGGAACATCTCATATGGTCCATGACGTTCAAAACGTCTTTGAAGTCCCGATTCTAAGCCATTAAGCATGGTGCACTAAACTATCAAGTAGTCATCATATTGAGCTAGCCAAACGTTCATAACGTCTGCATCTGCTCCTGCAATAGGTCTGTCACCTAGCGGTGCATCAAGGACATAATTTTTCTGTGCAGCAATGAGGATAAACCTCAGATCACGGATCCAATCCGTATCATTGCTACTAACATCTTTCAACACAATTTTCTCTAGGAACATATCAAAATAAACATATGAAAGCAACAACGCGAGCTATTAATCTTCAACATAGATATGCTAATACTACCAGGACTAAGTTCATGATAAATTAAAGTTCAATTAATCATATTACTTAAGAACTCCCACTTAGATAGACATCCCTCTAATCCTCTAAGTGATCACGTGATCCAAATCAACTAAACCATAACCGATCATCACGTGAGATGGAGTAGTTTTCAATGGTGAACATCGTTATGTTGATCATATCTACTATATGATTCACGCTCGACCTTTCGGTCTCCGTGTTCCGAGGCCATATCTGCATATGCTAGGCTCATCAAGTTTAACCTGAGTATTCTGCGTGTGCAAAACTGGCTTGCACCATTGTAGATGGACGTAGAGCTTATCACACCCGATCATCACGTGGTGTCTGGGCACGACGAACTTTGGCAACGGTGCATACTCAGGGAGAACACTTCTTGATAATTTAGTGAGAGATCATCTTATAATGCTACCGTCAATCAAAGCAAGATAAGATGCATAAAAGGATAAACATCACATGCAATCAATATAAGTGATATGATATGGCCATCATCATCTTGTGCTTGTGATCTCCATCTCCGAAGCACCGTCATGATCACCATCGTCACCGGCGCGACACCTTGATCTCCATCGTAGCATCCTCGCCAATCTTATGCTTCCACGACTATCACTACCGCTTAGTAATAAAGTAAAGCATTACATCGCGATTGCATTGCATACAATAAAGCGACAACCATATGGCTCCTGCCAGTTGCCGATAACTTGGTTACAAAACATGATCATCTCATACAATAAAATTTAGCATCATGCCTTGACCATATCACATCACAACATGCCCTGCAAAAACAAGTTAGACGTCCTCTACTTTGTTGTTGCAAGTTTTACGTGGCTGCTACGGGCTTAAGCAAGAACTCATCTCACCTACGCATCAAAACCACAACGATAGTTTGTCAAATAGACTCCATTTTAACCTTCGCAAGGACCGGGCGTAGCCACACTCGGTTCAACTAAAGTTGGAGAGACAGTCACCCGCAAGTCACCTATGTGCAAAGCACGTCGGGGAAACCGGTCTCGCGTAAGCGTACGCGTAAGGTTGGTCCGGGTCGTCTCGTCCAACAATACCGCCGAACCAAAGTATGACATGCTGGTAGGCAGTATGACCTGTATCGCCCACAACTCACTTGTGTTCTACTCGTGCAAATAACATCAAACCATAAAACCTAGGCTCGGATGCCACTGTTGGGGAACGTAGTAATTTCAAAAAAATTCCTACGCACACGCAAGATCATGGTTATGCATAGCAACGAGAGGGAAGAGTGTTGTCTACGTACCAACGCAGACCGACTGCGGAAGCGATCACACAACGTAGAGGAAGTAGTCGTACGTCTTCTTCCCGATTAGACCGATCCAAGCACCGTTACTCCGGCACCTCCGAGTTCTTAGCACACGTACAGCTCGATGACGATCCCCGGGCTCCGATCCAGCAAAGCTTCAGGGAGGAGTTCCGTCAGCATGACGGAGTGGTGGCGATCTTGATGTTCTACCGACGCAGGGCTTCGCCTAAGCACTACAACGATATGATCGAGGTGGAATTTGGTGGCAGGGGGCACCGCACACGGCTAAGGAACGATCTCAATGATCAACTTGTGTGTCTAGAGGTGCCCCCTGCCCCCGTATATAAAGGATCCAAGGGGGAGGGCTGGCCGGCCAAGGAGGAGGGCGCAGGAGGAGTCCTACTCCTACCGGGAGTAGGACTCCCCCCCCTCAATCCTATTCCTAATAGGATTCAGAGAGAGAGAGAGAGAGAGAGAGAGAGAAGGGGCCGGCCACCTCTCCTAGTCCTAATAGGACTAGGGGAGGGGGGAGGCGCGCAGCCCACCTTGGGCTGCCCCTTTCACCTTTCCACCAAGGCCCAATAAGGCCCATATGGTTCCCGGGGGATTCCGGTAACCTCCCGGTACTCCGGTAAAATCCCGATTTCACCCGGAACACTTCCAATATCCAAATATAGGCTTCCAATATATCAATCTTTATGTCTCAACCATTTCGAGACTCCTCGTCATGTCCGTGATCACATCCGGGACTCCGAACAATCTTCGGTACATCAAAATGCATAAACTCATAATAACTGTCATCGTAACGTTAAGCGTGCGGACCCTACGGTTCAAGAACAATGTAGACATGACCGAGACACGTCTCCGGTCAATAACCAATAGCGGGACCTGGATGCCCATATTGGCTCCTACATATTCTACAAAGATCTTTATCGGTCAGACCGCATAACAACATATGTTGTTCCCTTTGTCATCGGTATGTTACTTGCCCGAGATTCGATCGTCAGTATCCAATACCTAGTTCAATCTCGTTACCGGCAAGTCTCTTTACTCAATCCTTAATACAACATCCCGCAACTAACTCATTAGTTGCAATGCTTGCAAGGCTTTAAGTGATGTGCATTACCGAGAGGGCCCAGAGATACCTCTCCGACAATCGGAGTGACAAATCCTAATCTCGAAGTACGCCAACCCAACATCTACCTTTGGAGACACCTGTAGTACTCCTTTATAATCACCCAGTTACGTTGTGACGTTTGGTAGTACCCAAAGTGTTCCTCCGGCAAACGGGAGTTGCATAATATCATAGTCATGGGAACATGTATAAGTCATGAAGAAAGCAATAGCAACATACTAAACGATCGGGTGCTAAGCTAATGGAATGGGTCATGTCAATCAGATCATTCAACTAATGATGTGACCTCGTTAATCAAATAACAACTCTTTTGTCCATGGTTAGGAAACATAACCATCTTTGATTAACGAGCTAGTCAAGTAGAGGCATACTAGTGACACTCTGTTTGTCTATGTATTCACACATGTATTATGTTTCCGGTTAATACAATTCTAGCATGAATAATAAACATTTATCATGATATAAGGAAATAAATAATAACTTTATTATTGCCTCTAGGGCATATTTCCTTCACTCATGGCGAGTCCGGACAACCTATTCAGTTCGGCCCATTCGGCTAGCTGGTCAGTCAATGTAAGCGGACGCTCTAGAACGTGGAATTGCGTCCAGAACAGCTTGTCCACTTCATGATCTGTCTGACCTTGGAAATACTTGGCCGCATCGGCAGCGCTCGCCGCCAAATCCATATACGCATCTACCAAACTCCACAGCCGATCCAGAGGGGCATATCGTGGATCTCCGAACTTCCTTCGTAACATGAAGGGTTTCCCAGCCGCAATATCCCCGGCTTCCCGCAGCTCCTCCTTCTTCGCTCTCATAGCAGAACGGGTGTCTTTGTCCGCCGCCGCGGCCTTCTCAAGGTCCGTTGCCTTCGCTCGGTTTTCTTTTTCAAGTACCCGGCAACGGTCGGCAGTGTCTTTCAATTCTACGGCCATCTTGGCCATCTTCTCTTGGCTCTTGCAATGTGCGGCCTTCTCGGCTTTCAACTCTTCGGCCGCCTTCAAAGCAGCCGCATTACTAATCCTCGCTTGTTCCTTGGCTCGGGCAAGTTCTACCCGCAAGGCTTCTATGATGGCAGCTCCATCTGCAGTCACAACATATTAAAGATACTGCCATCATGCTGCTCTTACTATGTGGCGTTCACCGGATAATAACATTTACCTTGTGCCTCGTCAAGCCTCTTGTTAACAAGCTCGATGTCGGCGTCTGCCGCATCCAGTTGCCGTTTTAATCTGGCAAACTCAATAGTCCGGCTAGCCACCGGAGCTTCCACCACCTGCACATAGGGGCAGTCTGGTTATTGCCTGGGAATATGATCCTCTGTTTGCCGCCGTTCTCGACGACAACCAGAGTCTCAGGGGCTACTATCTACACAGGGCACACCTAACATGTGCAGTACTATCACATATTATCTCACGTACCTCAAAGCCTGTCAGTAGACTCATAAAGGCTTCATGTAATCCGCTTTCGGCGGACGAGATTCTCTCCATCACCGTACCCATCAGCATACGGTGTTCTTCTGAGATGGCCGCTCGCCCCACCAACTCCCTCAGAACGTCCGATCGCACACCAGATGGTGTCGGACTCTTTTGTATGATCTCTTCGGGAGCCGGACACTTGGGACTTCGGGGGTCTACGGGATTATCTTCTGGCCTCACCGGATCCGGAGAGGCCCTCCGTGATGACACTTCGGGGTCGCCCGCTTCTGGAGTGGAGGAGTTCAGGGGAGGCGTTTCGCTCTCCATCATCTCTGGAAGAAGATCCCCCGAAGACGAGCTCATTTGAGAGGGGCTATGGCCCGAACTGCAAGATATATGCGGTGGTTATTTTCTCAGAGGAAAAAGATAGCATACCTTTACTATTAAAGTATTTTGTATCACTTACGACTCGTTGGAGGGCTGATCCCCCCGTGGACTTTGTGCGGCAAAAGCACCCCCCGAGGCAAGACCCTCTGTGGGAGACTTCTTCTCCCGTTTGGAGGCTTCGGCTTTCGGATCCTCGGAAGCAGTCATTTTCCTCCCCCGGTCGTCCTCCTTCGTGGAGACGCTCATTCCCTCGGTTGGAACGGGCAGCGATGGGGGTCCGCGTCCGCCCGTATTATCCCCCCCAGTACCTTCCTTCAAGGGCTCCAGGCAAGGTGCGACTTTGAGCATCTTTTCCAATACCGGATTTTCCAAACCCTCGGGGATGGAGGCCAAACACCGAATCATCTTCACCTTTGTTAGCCAGTCCTGGTCAAAAAGCAAACTCTCAGAAATAACTTTGAATAAAAGATAGTGTGTTCGGCTAAAGGATTTCTTACTTGTTCGGCTGCGCGGTTCCTGCTCAGGCCCACGTCCTCGGTAATATTCGGGCATTCTACTTGAGGTCCGAAGAATGACTTGTACATCTCCTCATGCATCAGGCCGAGGAAACTTTGAATGGCACGTGGTCCCTCTGGGTTGAACTCCCACAAGCGAAGGGGTCGGCGTTTGCAAGGCTGGACTTGACGAACCAGCATAACTTTATTGCCGCAACCAAACTAAAATCTCCCTCGAAGAGATCTCGGATGCGGCTTTGCAGTATTGGCACGTCCTTGGCTGGACCCCAGCTCAGACCTCTGCTAATCCATGACATCAGTTGTGGTGGGGGGCCCGAGCGGAAAGCGGGGGCAGCCCACCACTTGGCGCTTCTGGGAGCCGTGACGTAAAACCACTCCCGTTGCCATAATTCGGACACCTCTGGAAAGGAACCTTTCGGCCATGGAGCTCCTGCCATCCTGCCTATTGATGCACCTCCGCACGCTGCTTGTTGCCCCTCGATCATCTTCGGCTTTACTTCAAAGATCTTGAGCCATAGGCCGAAGTGAGGGGTAACGCGGAGGAAGGCTTCGCACATGACAATAAATGTCGAGATGTGGAGAAAGGAGTCCGGAGCAAGATCGTGGAAATCTAGCCCGTAATAGAACATCAAACCTCTGACGAAAGGATCCAGAGTGAGGCCTAGACCTTGGAGGAAGTGGGAGACGAACACAACGTTCTCGTTGGGTTTAGGAGTAGGGACGATCTTCCCTCGAGCAGGCAGCCGATGCGAAACTTCGGCGGTCAGGTATCTGGCCTCCCTCAACTTCTTAATGTCCTCTTCCGTAATGGAGGAGGGCGTCCATCGACCTTGAAGGCTGGATCCGGACATGGTTGAAGATCCGGAGCACCTAACCTGGGCTTTGGGTGTTAGAACTCAAGGCGGGGGAAGGGTTCGATTGAGCACGAGAGGGAAAAGCAAAAACTTTGTCCCCTTATAAAGGGGGTGAATATCAAGCGTCCTCTCCGTAGCCGTTTGGGACTTGCCTATAATCTTGGAGTCCTAGACACGGTGGGTTACCCACGACCGCATTAATGAGAATCCCGTAATTAGGGGAACACGATCTCTGCTTCGGCAAGACGTGTCAAGAAGCCGCCTCGCGTTATGTGTGGAGCTGGTTAAAAGAAACGGTTCGAATAATCACCGGGCCATGACATAACGTCATGCTGCCAAAACAAGCCCGCAAATTAGATCTGTGGAAAAATTATTATCTCTGCGGTGGAATGTGGAACTTATTTTGCGGGGTCGGACACTATCCTCGTATTCAAATTCTTCTGTGATGTATTCGGAGAAGGAACCCGTCTTGCAATGCCGAAGACAATACTGCGCGCCGGACTCATCGTCATTGAAGCCTGGTTCAGGGGCTACTGAGGGAGTCCTGGATTAGGGGGTCTCCGAACAGCCGGACTATCTCTATTGGCCGGACTGTTAGACTATGAAGATACAAGGTTGAAGACTTCGTCTCGTGTCCGGATGAGGCTCTACTAGGCGTGGAAGGCAAGCTAGGCAATTCGAATATGGATATCTCCTACTTTGTAACCGACCTTGTGTAACCCTAACCCTCTCCGATGTCTATATAAACCGAAGGGTTTTAGTCCATAGGACAACAATCACAACATACAATCATACCATAGGCTAGCTTCTAGGGTTTAGCCTCTCTGATCTCGTGGTAGATCTACTCTTGTACTACCCATATCATCAATATTAATCAAGCAGGACCTAGGGTTTTACCTCCATCAAGAGGGCCCAAACCTGGGTAAAACTTCGTGTCCCCTGCCTCCTGTTACCATCCGGCCTAGACGCACTGTTTGGGACCCCCTACCCAAGATCCTCCGGTTTTGACACCGACAGCGACCACGAGGCAGGAGGGCGCGCCTAGGGGGGTAGGCGCACCCCCACCCTCATGGGCCCCATGTAGCTCCACCGATGTACTTCTTCTGCCTATATATACTCTTATACCCTAGATCGATCGCAGAGAGCCAGGAAACCACTTTTCCACCGCCGCAATCTTCTATACCCGTGAGATCCCATCTTGGGGCCTTTTCCGGTGATCTGCCGGAGGGGGAATCGATCACGGAGGGCTTCTACATCAACACCATTGCCTCTCTGATGAAGCGTGAATAGTTTACCATAGACCTTCAGGTCCATAGTTATTAGCTAGATGGCTTCTTCTCTCTCTTTGATTCTCAATACAAAGTTCTCCTCAATGTTCTTGGAGATCTATTCGATGTAATACTCTTTTGCGGTGTGTTTGCCGAGATTCGATGAATTGTGGGTTTATGAACAAGATTATGTATGAATATTATTTGGTTCTTTTCTGAATTCTTATATGCTTGATTTGATATCTTTGCAAGTCTCTTAGAATTATTGGTTTAGTTTGGCCTACTAGATTGATCTTTCTTGCAATGGGAGAAGTGATTAGCTTTGGGTTCAATCTTGCGGTGTCCTTTCCCAGTGACTATAGGGGCAGCAAGGCACGTATTGTATTGTTGCCATCGAGGATAAAAGATGGGGTTCATATCATATTGTTTGAGTTTATCCCTCTACATCATGTCATCTTGCTTAATGCGTTACTATGTTCTTATGAACTTAATACTCTAGATGCATGATGGATAGCGGTCGATGTGTGGAGTAATAGTAGTAGATGCAGAATTGTTTCGATCTACTTGACACGGACGTGATGCCTATATTCATGATCATTGCCTAGATATTCTCATAACTATGTGTTGGGGAACGTAGCAATAATTCAAAATTTTCCTATGTGTTACCAAGATCAATCTAGGAGATGCTAGCAACGAGAGAGAGGGAGTGCATCTTCATACCCTTGAAGATCGCTAAGCAGAAGCGTTACAAGAGCGCGGTTGATGGAGTCGTACTCACGGCGATTCAAATCGCGGAAGATCCGATTTAGCGCCGAACGGATGGCGCCTCCGCGTTCAACACACGTACAGCCCGGCAACGTCTCCTCCTTCTGGATCCAGCAAGGGGAGAGGAGAAGTTGAGGGAGGACTCCAGCAGCACGACGGCGTGGTGGTGGAGCTTGTGGTATTCCTGCAGGGCTTCGCCAAGCTCTACGGAGGAGAAGGAAGAGTTGGAGGAGGGAGGGGCTGCGCCAGGGAAGGGTTGCTGCAGCTCTCCCACCCTCCCTCTATTTATAGGGTGAAGGGGAGAGGGGGCCGGTGAAGGAAATATGCCCTAGAGGCAATAATAAAGTTATTATTTATTTCCTTATATCATAATAAATGTTTATTATTCATGCTAGAATTGTATTAACCGGAAACATAATACATGTGTGAATACATAGACCAATAGAATGTCACTAGTATGCCTCTACTTGACTAGCTCGTTAATCAAAGATGGTTATGTTTCCTAACCATGAACAAAGAGTTGTTATTTGATTAACGAGGTCACATCATTAGTTGAATGATCTGATTGACATGACCCATTCCATTAGCTTAGCACCCGATCGTTTAGTATGTTGCTATTGCTTTCTTCATGACTTATACATGTTCCTATAACTATGAGATTATGCAACTCCCGTTTACCATAGGAACACCTTGGGTACTACCAAATGTCACAACGTAACTGGGTGATTATAAAGGAATACTACAAGTGTCTCCAATGGTGGATGTTGGGTTGGCGTATTTCGAGATTAGGGCTTGTCACTCCGAGTGTCGGAGAGGTATCTCTGGGCCCTCTCGGTAATGCACATCACATAAGCCTTGCAAGCACTGCAACTAATATGTTAGTTGTGAGATGATGTATTACGGAACGAGTAAAGAGACTTGCCGGTAACGAGATTGAACTAGGTATTGGATACCGACGATCGAATCTCGGGCAAGTAACATACCGATGACAAAGGGAACAACGTATGTTGTTATGCGGTCTGACCGATAAAGATCTTCGTAGAATATGTAGGAGCCAATATGGGCATCCAGGTCCCGCTATTGGTTATTGACCGGAGACATGTCTCGGTCATGTCTACATTGTTCTCGAACCGTAGGGTCCGCACGCTTAACGTTACGATGACAGTTATTATGAGTTTATGCATTTTGATGTACCAAAGGTTGTTCGGAGTCCCGGATGTGATCACGGACATGACGAGGAGTCTCGAAATGGTCGAGACGTAAATATTGATATATTGGAAGCCTATGTTTGGACACCGGAAGTGTTCCGGGTGAAATCGGGATTTTACCGGAATACCGGGAGGGTTACCGGAACCCCCCGGGAGGCAAATGGGCCTATTGGGCCTTAGTGGAAAAGAGAAAAGGGGCAGCCCATAGCTGGCCGCCCCCCCCCCCCCCCTTCCCCAAGTCCTATTAGGACTAGGAGAAGGGGCCGGCCCCCTCTCTCTCCTTTCCCCCTTGGGAGTCCTAGTTGGAATAGGATTGAGGGGGGAGTCCTACTCCCGGTAGGAGTAGGACTCCTCCCGTGCCCTCTCCCTAGCCGCCGAACCCCTCCCCCTGCTCCTTTATATACGGGGGCAGGGGACACCCCATAGACACACAAGTTGATCATTGTTGATCGTTCCTTAGCCGTGTGCGGTGCCCCCTGCCACCAAATTCCACCTCGATCATACCGTTGTAGTGCTTAGGCAAAGCCCTGCATCGGTAGTACATCAAGATCGTCACCACGCCGTCGTGCTGACGGAACTCTTCCTCGACGCTTTGCTGGATCGGAGCCCGAGGATCGTCATCGAGCTGAACGTGTGCTAAGAACTCGGAGGTGCCGGAGTAACGGTGCTTGGATCGGTTGGATCGGGAAGAAGACGTACGACTACTTCCTCTACGTTGTGTGATCGCTTCCGCAGTCGGTCTGCGTTGGTACGTAGACAACACTCTCCCCCTCGTTGATATGCATCACCATGATCTTGCGTGTGCGTAGGAAAATTTTCGAAATTACTACGTTCCCCAACAGTGGCATCCGAGCCTAGGTTTTTATGGTTTGATGTTATTTGCACGAGTAGAACACAAGTGAGTTGTGGGCGATACAAGTCATACTGCCTACCAGCATGTCATACTTTGGTTCGGCGGTATTGTTGGACGAGACGATCCGGACCAACCTTACGCGTACTCTTACGCGAGACCGGTTCCCTCGACGTGCTATGCACACAGATGGCTTGCGGAAGACTATCTCTCCAACTTTAGTTGAACCAAGTGTGACTACGCCCGGTCCTTGAGAAGGTTAAAACGGAGTCTATTTGACGAACTATCGTTGTGGTTTTGATGCGTAGGTGAGATGAGTTCTTACTTAAGCCCGTAGCAGCCACGTAAAACTTGCAACAACAAAGTAGAGGACGTCTAACTTGTTTTTGCAGGGCATGTTGTGATGTGATATGGTCAAGGCATGATGCTGATTTTATTGTATGAGATGATCATGTTTTGTAACCGAGTTATCGGCAACTGGCAGGAGCCATATGGTTGTCGCTTTATTGTATGCAATGCAATCGCGATGTAATGCTTTACTTTATTACTAAGCGGTAGTGATAGTCGTGGAAGCATAAGATTGGCGAGACGACAACGATGCTACGATGGAGATCAAGGTGTCGCACCGGTGACGATGGTGATCATGACGGTGCTTCGGAGATGGAGATCACAAGCACAAGAAGATGATGGCCGTATCATATCACTTATATTGATTGCATGTGATGTTTATCCTTTTATGCATCTTATCTTGCTTTGATTGACGGTAGCATTATAAGATGATCTCTCACTAAATTATCAAGAAGTGTTCTCCCTGAGTATGCACCGTTGCCAAAGTTCGTCGTGCCCAGACACCACGTGATGATCGGGTGTGATAAGCTCTACGTCCATCTACAACGGGTGCAAGCCAGTTTTGCACACGCAGAATACTCAGGTTAAACTTGACGAGCCTAGCATATGCAGATATGGCCTCGGAACACAGAGACCGAAAGGTCGAGCGTGAATCATATAGTAGATATGATCAACATGACGATGTTCACCATTGAAAACTACTCCATCTCACGTGATGATCGGTTATGGTTTTGTTGATTTGGATCACGTGATCACTTAGAGGATTAGAGGGATGTCTATCTAAGTGGGAGTTCCTAAGTAATTTGATTAACTGAACTTAAAACTTATCATGAACTTAGTACCTGATAGTATCTTGCTTGTTGTAGATAGATGGCTCGTGTTGTTGTTCCGTTGAATTTTAATGCGTTCCTTGAGAAAGCAAAGTTGAAAGATGATGGTAGCAATTACACGGACTGGGTCCGTAACCTGAGGATTATCCTCATTGCTGCACAGAAGAATTACGTCCTGGAAGCACCGCTAGGTGCCAGGCCTGCTGCTGGAGCAACACCAGATGTTATGAACGTCTGGCAGAGCAAAGCTGATGACTACTCGATAGTTCAGTGTGCCATGCTTTACGGCTTAGAATCGGGACTTCAACGACGTTTTGAACGTCATGGAGCATATGAGATGTTCCAGGAGTTGAAGTTAATATTTCAAGCAAATGCCCGAATTGAGAGATATGAAGTCTCCAATAAGTTCTATAGCTGCAAGATGGAGGAGAACAGTTCTGTCAATGAGCATATACTCAAAATGTCTGGGTATAATAATCACTTGATTCAGATGGGAGTTAATCTTCCAGATGATTGCGTCATTGACAGAATTCTCCAATCACTGCCACGAAGCTACAAGAGCTTCGTGATGAACTATAATATGCAAGGGATGAACAAGACTATTCCCGAGCTCTTCGCAATGCTAAAAGCTGCGGAGGTAGAAATCAAGAAGGAGCATCAAGTGTTGATGGTTAACAAAACCACTAGTTTCAAGAAAAAGGGCAAAGGGAAGAAGAAGGGGAACTTCAAGAAGAACAGCAAGCAAGTTGCTGCTCAGGAGAAGAAACCCAAGTCTGGACCTAAGCCTGAAACTGAGTGCTTCTACTGCAAGCAGACTGGTCACTAGAAGCGGAACTGCCCCAAGTATTTGGCGGATAAGAAGGATGGCAAGGTGAACAAAGGTATATGTGATATACATGTTATTGATGTGTACCTTACTAGAGCTCGCAGTAGCACCTGGGTATTTGATACTGGTTCTGTTGCTAATATTTGCAACTCGAAACAGGGACTACGGAATAAGCGGACGCTAGCAAAGGACGAGGTGACGATGCGCGTGGGAAACGGTTCCAAAGTCGATGTGATCGCGGTCGGCATGCTACCTCTACATCTACCTTCGGGATTAATATTAGACCTAAATAATTGTTATTTGGTGCCAGCGTTGAGCATGAACATTATATCTGGATCTTGTTTAATGCGAGACGGTTATTCATTTAAATCAGAGAATAATGGTTATTCTATTTATATGAGTAATATCTTTTATGGTCATGCACCTTTGAAGAGTGGTCTATTCTTGTTGAAACTCGATAGTAGTGATACACATATTCATAATGTAGAAGCCAAAAGATGCAGAGTTGATAATGATAGTGCAACTTATTTGTGGCACTGCCGTTTAGGTCATATCGGTGTAAAGCGCATGAAGAAACTCCATACTGATGGGCTTTTGGAACCACTTGATTATGAATCACTTGGTACTTGCGAACCGTGCCTCATAGGCAAGATGACCAAAACACCGTTCTCCGGTACTATGGAGAGAGCAACAGATTTATTGGAAATCATACATACCGATGTATGTGGTCCAATGAATATTGAGGCTCGTGGCGGATATCGTTATTTTCTCACCTTCACAGATGATTTAAGCAGATATGGGTATATCTACTTAATGAAACATAAGTCTGAAACATTTGAAAGGTTCAAAGAATTTTAGAGTGAAGTTGAAAATCATCGTAACAAGAAAATAAAGTTTCTACGATCTGATCGTGGAGGAGAATATTTGAGTTACGAGTTTGGTATACATTTGAAAAATTGTGGAATAGTTTCGCAACTCACGCCACCCGGAACACCACAGCGTAATGGTGTGTCCGAACGTCGTAATCGCACTTTACTAGATATGGTGCGATCCATGATGTCTCTTACTGATTTACCGCTATCGTTTTGGGGTTATGCTTTAGAGACGGCCGCATTCACGTTAAATAGGGCACCATCAAAATCCGTTGAGACGACGCCTTATGAACTATGGTTTGGCAAGAAACCAAAGTTGTCGTTTCTTAAAGTTTGGGGCTGCAATGCTTATGTGAAAAAGCTTCAACCTGATAAGCTCGAACCCAAAGCGGAGAAATGTGTCTTCATAGGATACCCAAAGGAAACTGTTGGGTATACCTTCTATCACAGATCCAAAGGCAAGACATTCGTTGCTAAGAATGGATCATTTCTAGAGAAGGAGTTTCTCTCGAAAGAAGTGAGTGGGAGGAAAGTAGAACTTGACGAGGTAACTGTACCTGCTCCCTTATTGGAAAATAGTACATCACAGAAAACTGTTTCTGCGACACCTATACCAATTAGTGAGGAAGCTAATGATAATGATCATGAAGCTTCAGGACAAGATACTACTGAACCACGTAGATCAACCAGAGTGAGATCCGCACCAGAGTGGTACGGTAATCCAGTTCTGGAAGTCATGCTACTAGATCATGATGAACCTACGAACTATGAAGAAGCGATGGTGAGCCCAGATTCCGCAAAGTGGCTTGAGGCCATGAAATCTGAGATGGGATCCATGTATGAGAACAAAGTATGGACTTTGGTTGACTTGCCCAATGATCGGCAAGCAATTGAGAATAAATGGATCTTCAAGAAAAAGACTGATGCTGACGGTAATATTACTGTCTATAAAGCTCGACTTGTCGCAAAAGGTTTTCGACAAGTTCAAGGGGTTGACTACGATGAGACCTTCTCACCCGTAGCGATGCTTAAGTCCGTCAGAATCATGTTAGCAATCGCCGCATTTTATGATTATGAAATATGGCAAATGGATGTCAAAACTGCGTTCCTGAATGGATTTCTGGAAGAAGAGTTGTATATGATGCAACCAGAAGGTTTTGTCGATCCGAAGGGAGCTAACAAAGTGTGCAAACTCCAGCGATCCATTTATGGACTGGTGCAAGCATCTCGGAGTTGGAATAAACACTTTGATAGTGTGATCAAAGCATTTGGCTTTATACAGACTTTTGGAGAAGCCTGTATTTACAAGAAAGTGAGTGGGAGCTCTGTAGCATTTATGATATTATATGTGGATGACATATTGCTGATTGGAAATGATATAGAATTTCTGGATAGCATAAAGGGATACTTGAATAAAAGTTTTTCGATGAAAGACCTCGGGGAAGCTGCTTACATATTAGGCATAAAGATCTATAGAGATAGATCAAGACGCTTAATTGGACTTTCACAAAGCACATACCTTGACAAGATTTTGAAGAAGTTCAAAATGGATCAAGCAAAGAAAGGGTTCTTGCCTGTGTTGCAAGGTGTGAAGTTGAGTCAAACTCAATGCCCGACCACTACAGAAGATAGAGAGAAAATGAAAGATGTTCCCTATGCTTCAGCCATAGGCTCTATCATGTATGCAATGCTGTGTACCAGACCTGATGTGTGCCTTGCTATAAGTTTAGCAGGGAGGTACCAAAGTAATCCAGGAGTGGATCACTGGACAGCGGTCAAGAACATCCTGAAATACCTGAAAAGGACTAGGGACATGTTTCTCGTATATGGAGGTGACAAAGAGCTCACCGTAAGAGGTTACGTTGATGCAAGCTTTGACACTGATCCGGACGATTCTAAATCGCAAACCGGATACGTGTTTACTTTAAACGGTGGAGCTGTCAGTTGGTGCAGTTCTAAACAAAGCGTCGTAGCGGGATCTACATGTGAAGCGGAGTACATAGCTGCTTCGGAAGCAGCGAACGAAGGAGTCTGGATGAAGGAGTTCATATCCGATCTAGGTGTCATACCTAGTGCATCGGGTCCAATGAAAATCTTTTGTGACAATACTGGTGCAATTGCTTTGGCAAAGGAATCCAGATTTCACAAAAGGACCAAACACATCAAGAGACGCTTCAACTCCATCCGGGATTTAGTCCAGGTGGGAGACATAGAGATTTGCAAGATACATACGGATCTGAATGTTGCAGACCCGTTGATTAAGCCTCTTCCATGAGCAAAACATGATCAGCACCAAGGCTCCATGGGTGTTAGAATCATTACTGTGTAATCTAGATTATTGACTCTAGTGCAAGTGGGAGACTGAAGGAAATATGCCCTAGAGGCAATAATAAAGTTATTACTTATTTCCTTATATCATGATAAATGTTTATTATTCATGCTAGAATTGTATTAACCGGAAACATAATACATGTGTGAATACATAGACCAACAGAATGTCACTAGTATGCCTCTACTTGACTAGCTCGTTAATCAAAGATGGTTATGTTTCCTAACCATGAACAAAGAGTTGTTATTTGATTAACGAGGTCACATCATTAGTTGAATGATCTGATTGACATGACCCATTCCATTAGCTTAGCACCCGATCGTTTAGTATGTTGCTATTGCTTTCTTCATGACTTATACATGTTCCTATAACTATGAGATTATGCAACTCCTGTTTACCAGAGGAACACTTTGGGTACTACCAAACGTCACAATGTAACTGGGTGATTATAAAGGAGTACTACAAGTGTCTCCAATGGTGGATGTTGGGTTGGCGAATTTCGAGATTAGGGTTTGTCACTCCAAGTGTCGGAGAGGTATCTCTGGGCCCTCTCGGTAATGCACATCACATAAGCCTTGCAAGCACTGCAACTAATATGTTAGCTGTGAGATGATGTATTACGGAACGAGTAAAGAGACTTGCCGGTAACGAGATTGAACTAGGTATTGGATACCGACGATCGAATCTCGGGCAAGTAACATACCGATGACAAAGGGAACAACGTATGTTGTTATGCGGTCTGACCGATAAAGATCTTCGTAGAATATGTAGGAGCCAATATGGGCATCCAGGTCCCGCTATTGGTTATTGACCGGAGACATGTCTCGGTCATGTCTACATTGTTCTCGAACCGTAGGGTCCGCACGCTTAACGTTACGATGACAGTTATTATGAGTTTATGCATTTTGATGTACCGAAGGTTGTTCGGAGTCCCGGATGTGATCACGGACATGACGAGGAGTCTCGAAATGGTCGAGACGTAAAGATTGATATATTGGAAGCCTATGTTTGGACACCGGAAGTGTTCCGGGTGAAATCGGGATTTTACCGGAATACCGGGAGGGTTACCGGAACCCCCCGGGAGGCAAATGGGCCTATTGGGCCTTAGTGGAAAAGAGAAAAGGGGCAGCCCATAGCTGGCCGCCCCCCCCCCCTTCCCCAAGTCCTATTAGGACTAGGAGAAGGGGCCGGCCCCCCTCTCTCTCCTTTCCCCCTTGGGAGTCCTAGTTGGAATAGGATTGAGGGGGGGAGTCCTACTCCCGGTAGGAGTAGGACTCCTCCCGCGCCCTCTCCCTAGCCGTCCGAACCCCTCCCCCTGCTCCTTTATATACGGGGGCAGGGGGCACCCCATAGACACACAAGTTGATCATTGTTGATCGTTCCTTAGCCGTGTGCGGTGCCCCCTGCCACCAAATTCCACCTCGATCATACCGTTGTAGTGCTTAGGCGAAGCCCTGCGTCGGTAGTACATCAAGATCGTCACCACGCCGTCGTGCTGACGGAACTCTTCCTCGACGCTTTGCTGGATCGGAGCCCGAGGATCGTCATCGAGCTGAACGTGTGCTAAGAACTCGGAGGTGCCAGAGTAACGGTGCTTGGATCGGTTGGATCGGGAAGAAGATGTACGACTACTTCCTCTACGTTGTGTGATCGCTTCCGCAGTCGGTCTGCGTTGGTACGTAGACAACACTCTCCCCCTCATTGCTATGCATCACCATGATCTTGCGTGTGCGTAGGAAAATTTTTGAAATTACTACGTTCCCCAACAGCCGGCCCCTCTGGATCCCATCTAGAGGGGGGCGGCGGCCAGGAGGGGAGACTTGCCCCCCCCCCCCCCCCCCAAGCAAGGTGGAGGCGCCCCCTCCCCTCGGGTTTCCAAACCCTAGGCGCCTTGGTCCCTTCGGGGGTTGCACCAGCCCACTAGGGGATGGTTCCCACCCATATTCAGCCCATTAAGTCCCCCGAGGCAGGTGGCCCCACCCGGTGGACCTCCGGACACCTTTTGGTGGTCCCGGTACAATACCGATAACCCCTGAAACCATTCCGGCGACTGAAACTGGACTTCCCATATATAAATCTTCACCCCCGAACCTTTCTGGAACTCCTCGTCACATCCGAGATCTCATCCGGGATTCCGAACAACCTTCGGTAACCACATACTATTTCCCATAACAACTCTAGCGTCACCGAACCTTAAGTGTGTAGACCCTACGGGTTCGGGAACCATGTAGACATGACTGAGACATTCTCCGGCCAATAACCAACAACAGGATCTGGATACCCATGTTGGCTCCCACGTGTTCCACAATGATCTCATCAGATGAACCACGATGTCGGGGATTCAATCAATCCCGTATACAATTCCCTTTGTTCACCGGTATGTTACTTGCCCGAGATTCGATCGTCGGTATCCCAATACCTCGTTCAATCTCATTACCGGCAAGTCTCTTTACTCGTTCCGCAACACATGATCCCATGGCTAACTCCTTAGTCACATTGAGCTCATTATGATGATGCATTACCGAGTGGGCCAGAGATACCTCTCCGTCATACGGAGTGACAAATCCCAGTCTCGATTCGTGCCAACCCAATAGACACTTTCGGAGATACCTGTAGTTCACCTTTATAGCCACCCAGTTACGTTGTGACGTTTGGTACACCCAAAGCATTCCTACAGTATCCGAGAGTTGCACAATCTCATGGTCCAAGGAAATGATACTTGACATTAGAAAAGCTTTAGCAAACGAACTACACGATCTTGTGCTACGCTTAGGATTGGGTCTTGTCCATCACATCATTCTCCTAATGATGTGATCCCGTTATAAATGACATCCAATGTCCATGGTCAGCAAACCAAGACCATCTATTGATCAACGAGCTAGTCAACTAGAGGCTTACTAGGGACATGTTGTGGTCTATGTATTCACACATGTATTACGGTTTCCGGTTAATACAATTATAGCATGAACAATAGACAATTATTATGAACAAGGAAATACAATAATAACCATTTTATTATTGCCTCTAGGGCATATTTCCAACAGTCTCCCACTTGCACTAGAGTCAATAATCTAGTTCACATCACTATGTGCTTGTAATGAATCCAACGCCCAAGGGGTTTGTTCATATCTCGCTTGTGAGAGAGGTTTATTAGTCAATGGGTCTGAACCTTTCAGATCCATGTGTGCTTTACAAATCTCTATGTCATCTTGTAGATGCAGCTACCACGCACTACTTGGAGCTATTCCAAATAACTGCTCTACTATACGAATCCGGTTTACTCCTTAGTCATTCGGATTAGTGTCAAAGTTTGCATCGACGTAACCCTTTACGACGAACTCTTTTACCACCTCCATAATCGAGAAAATTCCTTAGTCCACTAGTTACTAAGGATAAGTTCGACTGCTGTCATGTGATCCATTCCTGGATCACTCTTGTACCCCTTGACTGACTCATGGCAAGGCACACTTCAGGTGCGGTACACAGCATAGCATACTGTAGAGCCTACATTTAAAGCATAGGGGACGACCTTCGTCCTTTCGCTCTCTTCTGCCGTGGTCAGGTCTTGAGTCTTACTCAATACTCACATCTTGTAACACAGCCAAGAACTCCTTCTTTGCTGATCTATTTTGAACTCCTTCAAAATCTTCTCACTGTGTATTCATTTGAAAGTAATATTAAGAATTTTTGATCTATCCTTATAGATCTTGATGCTCAATGTTCAAGTAGCTTAATCCAGGTTTTCCATTGAAAAACACTTTTCAAAAAACCCTGCATGCTTTCCAGAAATTCTACATCATTTTTGGTCAACAATATGTTAACAACATATACTCATCAAAAATTCTATAGTGCTCCCACTCACTTCTTTGGAAATACAAGTTTCTCATAAACTTTGTATAAACCCAAAATCTTTGATCATCTCATCAAAGCGTACATTCCAATTCCAAGATGCTTACTCCAGTCCTTAGAAGGATTGCTGGAGCTTTGCATACTTGTTAGCATCTTTCAGGATTGACAAAACCTTCTGGTTGTATCACATACAACCTTTCCTCAAGAAAATCGTCGAGGAAACAATGTTTTGACATCCTATCTGCAAGATTTCATAAATAATGCAGTAACTGCTAACATAATTCCAACAGACTCTTAGCATCGCTACGAGTGAGAAAGTCTCATCATAGTCAACTCCTTGAACTTGCCGGGAAACATCTTAACGACAAGTCAAGCTTTCTTAATGGTGACACTTATCATCATTGTCCGTCTTCCTTTTAAAATCCATCTGCACCCAACAGCCTTACGACCATCAAGTAGTTCTTTCAAAGTCTATACTTTGTTTTATACATGGATCCTCTCTCGGATTTGATGGCCTCGAGCCATTCATCGGAATCCGGGCCCACCATCGCTTCTCAATAGCTCATAGGTTCATTGTTGTCTAGCAACTTGACTTCCAAGATAGGATTACGTACCACTCTGAAGTAGTACACATCCTTGTCGACCTATGAGGTTTGGTAGTGACTTGATCCGAAGTTTCATGATCACTATCATAAGCTTCCACTTCAATTGGTGTAGGTGCCACAGGAACAACTTCCTGTGCCCTACTACACACTAGTTGATGTGATGGTTCAATAACCTCATCAAGTCTCCACCATCCTCCCACTCAATTCTTTCGAGAGAAACTTTTCCTCGAGAAAGGAGCCGTTTCTAGAAACAATCACTTTTGCTTCCGGATCTGAAATAGGAGGTATACCTAACTATTTTTGGGTATTCTATGAAGATGCATTTATCCGCTTTGGGTTCGAGCTTGTCAGCCTGAAACTTTTCACATAAGCGTTGCAGCCCCAAACTTTTAAGAAACGACAGCTTAGGTTTCTCTAAACCATAGTTCATATGGTGTCGTCTCAACGGAATTGTGTGGTTCCCCATTTAAAGTGAATGCGGTTGTCTCTAATGCCTAACCCATAAACGATAGTGGTAATTCGATACGAGACATCATGGTATGCACCATATCCAATAGGGTGCAGTTATGATGTTCGGACACACCATCACACTATGGTGTTCCAGGCGGTATTAGTTGTGAAACAATTTCCACAATGTCTTAATTGTGTGCCAAACTCGTAACTCAGATATTCATCTCTATGATCATATCATAGACATTTTATCATCTTGTCACGAGGATCTTCAACTTCACTCTGAAATTACTTGAACCTTTCAATAATTCAGACTTGTGTTTCATCAAGTAAGTATACTCAGCATCTACTCAAATCATCTGTTAATTAAGAACATAATGATATCCACTGCGTGCCTCAGCACTCATTGGACTGCACACATCAAAATGTATTACTTCCAAAAAGTTGCTTTCTTATTCCATCTTACTGAAAACGAGGTCTTTCAGTCATCTTGCCCATGTGGTATGATTTGCATGTCTCAAGTGATTCAAAATCAAGTGAGTCCAAACGATCCATCCGTATGGAATTTCTTCATGCATATCTACCAGTAGACATGGTTCGCATGTCTCAATCTTTTCAAAAACGAGTGAGTCCAAAGATCCATCAACATGGAGCTTCTTCATGCATTTTATACCAACATGACTCAAATGGCAGTGCCACAAGTATGTGGTACTATCATTACTATCTTATATCTTTTGGCATGAACATGTGTATCACTACGATCGAGATCCAATAAACCATTCATTTTAGGTGCAATACCATTGATGGTATTATTCAAATAAACAGAGTAACCATTCTTCTCCTTAAATGAATAACCGTATTGCGATAAACATAATCCAATCATGTCTATGCAAACACCAAATATCAATTATTTAGGTTTAACACCAATCTCGATGGTAGAGGGAGCATGCGATGCTTGATCACATCAAACTTGCAAACACTTCCGACACATATCGTCATCTCACTTTCAGCTAGTCTTCGTTTGTTCCGTAGCCTTTTATTTCGAGTTACTAACACTTAGCAACTGAACCGGTATTTTAATACCCTGGTGCTACTAGGATTACTAGTGAAGTACACATTATAATGTATATCCAATATACTTCTGTCGACCTTGCCAGCCTTCTCATCTATCGAGTATCTAGGGTAGTTCTGATTCAGTGTCCGTTCCCCTTATTTCAGAAGCACTTAGTCTCGGGTTTGGGTTCAACCTTGGGTTTCTTCACTAGAGCAGCAACTGATTTGCCATTTCATGAAGTATCCCTTCTTTCCCTTGCCCTTCTTGAAACTAGTGGTTTAACCATCAACAATTCATGCTCTTTCTTGATTTCTACTTTTGTGGTGTCAAACATCGCGAGTTGCTCAAGGATCATCATGTCTATCCCTGATGTGTTATAGTTCATCACGAAGCTCCAATAGCTTGGTGGCAGTGACTATGGAGAACCATCACTATCTCATCTGGAAGATTAACTCCCACTCAATTCAAGCGATTGTAGTACTCAGACAATCTGAGCACATGCTCAACGATTGAGCTTTTCTCCCTTAGTTTGCAGGCTTAAGAAACTTGTCAGAGGTCTCATACCTCTTGACGGTGGCACTAGTCTGAAATTCCAATTTCAGCCTTTGGAACATCTCATATGTTCTGCGACGTTTCAAAAACGTCTTTGGTGCCACAATTCTAAACCGTTAGTATTACGCACTGAACTATCACGTACTCATCAAAACGTGTATGTCAGATGTTTCCCAACATCTACAGACGACGCTCGAGATTCAACACACTGAGCGGTGCATTAAGGACATAGCCCTTCTGTGCAGCAATGAGGACAATCCTCAGTTCACGGACCCAGTCCGCATAATTGCTACCGTCAACTCTCAACTAAATTTTCTCTAGGAACATATCTAAAACAGTAGAACCAAAGCGTGAGCTACAACATAATTTGCAAAGACCTTTTGACTATGTTCATGATAATTAAGTTCATCTAATCAAATTATTCAATGAACTCCCACTTAGATGGACATCCCTCTAGCCATCTAAGTGATACATGATCCGAGTCAACTAGGCCATGTCTGATCATCACGTGAGACGGCCTAGTCATCATCGGTGAACATCTTTATGTTGATCGTATCCACTATACGACTCATGTTCGACCTTTCGGTCTTCCGTGTTCCGGGGCCATGTCTGTACATGCTAGGCTCGTCAAGTTAACCTAAGTGTATTGCGTGTGTAAATCTGGCTTACACCCATTGTATGCGAATGTTAGAACCTATCACACCCGATCATCATGTGGTGCTTCGGAACAACGGATGTCGGTGTCAAAACCGGCGGATCTCGGGTAGGGGGTCCCGAACTGTGCGTCTAGGCCGGATGGTAACAGGAGGCAGGGGACACGAAGTTTTACCCAGGTTCAGGCCCCCTTGATGGAGGTAAAACCCTACGTCCTGCTTGATTAATATTGATGATATGGGTAGTACAAGAGTAGATCTACCACGAGATCATAGAGGCTAAACCCTAGAAGCTAGCCTATGGTATGATTGTATGTTGTGATTGTTGTCCTACGGACTAAAACCCTTCGGTTTATATAGACACCGGAGAGGGTTAGGGTTACACAAGGTCGGTTACAAAGGAGGAGATATCCATATTCGAATTGCCTAGCTTGCCTTCCACGCCAAGTAGAGCCTCATCCGGACACGAGACAAAGTCTTCAACCTTGTATCTTCATAGTCTAACAGTCCGGCCAATAGAGATAGTCCGGCTGTCCGGAGACCCCCTAATCCAGGACTCCCTCAGTAGCCCCTGAACCAGGCTTCAATGACGATGAGTCTGGTGCACAGTATTGTCTTCGGCATTGCAAGATGGGTTCCTACTCCGAATACATCACAGAAGAATTTGAATACGAGGATAGTGTCCGACCCTGCAAAATAAGTTCCACATTCCACCGCAGAGAGAATAATTTTTCCGCAGATCTAATTTGTGGGCTTGTTTTGGCAGCATGACGTTATGTCATGGCCCGGTGATTATTCGAACCATTTCTTTTAACCATCTCCACACATAACGCGAGGCGGTTTCTTGACACGTCTTGCCGAAGCGGAGATCGTGTTCCCCCAATTACGGGATTCTCATTAATGTGGCCGTGGGTAACCCAACCATGTCTAGGACTCCTAGATTATAGGCAAGTCCCAAACGGCTACGGAGAGGACGCTTGATATTCACCCCCTTTATAAGGGGACAAAGTTTTCACTTTTTCCCTCTCGTGCTCAATCGAACCCTTCCCCCGCCTTGAGTTCTAACACCCAAAGCTCAGGTTAGGTGCTCCGGATCTTCAACCATGTCCGGATCCAGCCTTCAAGGCCGATGGACGCCCTCCTCCGTTACGGAAGAGGACATTAAGAAGTTGAGGGAGGCTAGATACCTGACCGCCGAGGTTTCGCATCGGCTGCCTGCTCGAGGGCAGATCGTCCCTACTCCCGAACCCAACAAGAACATTGTGTTCATCTCCCACTTCCTCCGAGGTCTAGGCCTCACTCTAGATCCTTTCGTCAGAGGTTTGATGTTCTATTACGGGCTAGATTTGCACGATCTAGCTCCGGACTCCTTTCTCCACATCTCGACATTTATTGTCGTGTGTGGAGCCTTCCTCCGCGTTACCCCTCACTTTGGCCTGTGGCTCAAGACCTTTGAAGTAAAGCCGAAGATGATCGAGGGGCAACAAGCAACGTGTGGAGGTGCATCAATAGGCAGGATGGCAGGAGCTCCATGGCCGAAAGGTTCCTTTCCAGAGGTGTCCGAATTATGGCAACGAGAGTGGTTTTACGTCACGGCTCCCAGAAGCGCCAAGTGGGCGGCTGCCCCCGCTTTCCGCTTGGGCCCCCCACTACAACTGATGTCATGGATTAGCAGAGGTCTGAGCTGGGGTCCAGCCAAGGACGTGCCAATACTGCAAAGCCGCATCCGAGATCTCTTCGAGGGAGATTTTAGTTTGGTTGCGGTAATACAAGTTATGTTGGTTCGTCAAGTCCAGCCTTGCAAACGCCGGCCCCTTCGCTTGTGGGAGTTCAACCCAGAGGGACCACGTGCCATTCAAAGTTTCCTCGGCCTGACGCACGAGGAGATGTACAAGTCATTCTTCGGACCTCAAGTAGAATGTCCGGATATTACCGAGGACATGGGCCTGAGCAGCAACCGCGCCGCCGAACAAGTAAGAAATCCTTTAGCCGAACACATTGTCTTTTATTCGAAGTTATTTCTGAGAGTTCGCTTTTTGACCAGGACTGGCTAACAAAGGCAAAGATGTTTCGGTGTTTGGCCCCCCTGCCTGAGGGTTTGGAAAATCCAGTATTGGGAAAGATGCTTGAAGTCGCACCTTTCCCGGAGCCTTGAAGGAAGGTACTGGGGGGGATAATACAGGCGGACGCGGACCCCCATCGCTGCCCGTTCCAACCGAGGGAACGACCGTCTCCACGAAGGAGGACGACCGGGGGAGGAAAAGGACTGCTTCCGAGGATCCGAAAGCCGAAGCCTCCAAAGGGAGAAGAAGTCTCCCATAGAGGGTCCTGCCTCGGGGGGTGCTTTTGCCGCACAAAGTCCGCGGGGGGATCAGCCCTCCAACGAGTCGTAAGTGATCCAAAATACTTTAATAGTAAAGGTATGCTATCTTTTTCCTCTAAGAAAATAACCACCGCATATATCTTGTAGTTCGGGCCTTAGCCCCTCTCAAATGACCTCGTCTTCAGGGGATCTTCTTCCAGAGATGATGGAGAGCGAAACGCCTCCCCCGAACTCCTCCACTCCAGAAGCGGGTGACCCCGAAGTGTCGTCACGGAGGGCCTCTCCGGATCCGGTGAGGCCAGAAGATAATCCCGTAGACCCCCGAAGTCCCCAGTGTCTGGCTCCCGAAGAGAGCATACAAAAGAGTCCGGCACCGTATGGTGTGTGGTCGGACGTTCTGAGGGAGTTGGTGGGGCGAGCGGCCATCTTAGAGGAACACCGTATGCTGATGGGTACGGTGATGGAGAGAATCTCGTCCGCCGAAAGTGGATTACATGAAGCCTTTATGAGTCTACTGACAGGCTTTCAGGTACGTGAGATAATATGTGATAGTACTGCACATGTTAGGTGTGCCATGTGTAGATAGTAGCCCCTGAGACTCTGGTTGGCGTCGAGAACGGCGGCGAACAGAGGATCATATTCCCAGGCAATAACCAGACTGCCCCTATGTGCAGGTGGTGGAAGCTCCGGTGGCTAGCCGGACTAGTGAGTTTGCCAGATTAAAACGGCAACTGGATGCGGCAGACGCCGACATCGAGCTTGTTAACAAGAGGCTTGACGAGGCACAAGGTAAATGTTATTATCCGGTGAACGCCACATAGTAAGAGCAGCATGATGCCAGTATCTTTAATATGTTGTGACTGCAGATGGAGCTGCCACCGTAGAAGCCTTGCGGGCAGAACTTTCCCGAGCCAAGGAACAAGCGAGGATTAGTAATGCGGCTGCTTTGAAGTCGGTCGAAGAGTTGAAAGCCGAGAAGGCCGCACATTGCGAGAGCCAAGAGAAGATGGCCAAGATGGCCGTAGAATTGAAAGACACTGCCGACCGTTGTTGGGTACTTGAAAAAGAAAACCGAGCAAAGGCAACGGACCTTGAGAAGGCAGCGGCGACGGACAAAGACACCCGTTCTGCTATGAGAGCGAAGAAGGAGGAGCTGCGGGAAGCCAGGGATATTGCGGCTGGGAAACCCTTCATGTTACGAAGGAAGTTCGGAGATCCACGATATGCCCCTCTAGATCGGCTATGGAGTTCGGCAGATGCGTATATGGATTTGGCGGCGAGCGCTGCCGATGCGGCCAAGTATTTCCAAGGTCACACAGATCATGAAGTGGACAAGCTGTTCTGGACGCAATTCCACGTTCCAGAGCGTCCACTTACATTGACTGACCAGCTAGCCGAATGGGCCGAACTGGATAGGTTGTCCGGACTCGCCATGAGGTCTGTTGTGGATCAGCTATGGCCGGAAAGGCCAAAGCCAAACAGCTATTTCAGCTTAGTGCAGCAGTTCCTTAATGCGGAGCCGTGCATTAATGCGATGAAGAGGTCGGCGTGCATAGAAGGCTCGCGGATAGCCCTTGCCCGTGTTAAAGCATACTGGGCAGAGATGGACGCTACCACTGTTGCGGCGCAGGGTTCGGCCATAGGTCGGGTGGCTGCCGAGCACTATTTCGAGGAGGTTCTCGAGGGTGCTCGTTTGATAGAGGCCCAGTGCTCAAAGAATATTATGTTTGAGTGATATGTATTCTCATTGTAAGCACAATGCTTTTATGAAGTTTTTATAAGGTTATGTTTATACTTTTGTCTGAAAGTAGTATGATGCCTCCTGCGCGGCCGTTTATGTATACATGTGTATAACCTGAAAGATTGCAGCCGTCGGCTTCAACCCCCACGCATATAATGCGGAGCTGCTCGCAAAAAACGCGTGTTCACACTTAATCCAACGTCTTGGTCCTATTAAGGAGGTGATAGCATAGTGAGCGAGGCAACCGGGCTATAATGCTTTAACACTTTCACTTAGCCATAGGAGTTTGATAGTGGGGCTACTAGATAGCCCCTGGTGGCTCCGCACTCTCCCGATCGTGGGGTGCGTACATGCCTGGCCGGAAAACGGTCCTTCGTTAAGGCGGAGGAATTCTAACATTCCGATAGGTCACCGAGTGGTTGACCAGTCTCACGCTATATCATGACAGTCAGTTTTCGGCTTTCTCTACTGAGGTGCTCGTCCGGATGAACTAGGGCACAATCATAGTAGTTCTCCTGGTGCTACCTTAGCCGTTAAAACGGAACGTAAGGCACCAAAACACAAGAGCCGGGCAAACCCAACATTTGACCAAAGACAATGATTCGAAGCTAATGCATATAAGGCCAAACTCGCAACACCGAACCCTCCCTAAGGTATTTGGTCTTTGTGCTATAAACCGGGCCTAAATAGTGCCCCTCGTAAGAAGCCCCTTGTGTCCAGGTACGTGCATTATTCTGACGTGGCCACATGCCAAGACGTCAGCATCCTTCTCAACTGTGCTGATAATTCGGTGGATATGCATCAACAAGAGACAGTAAAAAGGTTTACGCAGGGTCTTAATCTAAAAAGAATCCTTGGAGCGGGTCCCTGCTACACGTCTGCGCATCTGTCTCCGTTGTGCCGTATCCTGGACGGGTGTAGCACGATGATCATGTGTAAAAGAGAGGAACTTAGGTGAAAACGTTGTCGTGCAAAAGGATAGTTTTTAAGGGAACCAAATATAATTCAAGATGAGTAAAAATTGCCGCTTGTCTGCGCGCGTTGAGCCCCTTGTATAGGGGTGTGACCATTGATCCGGCATGAATTACATATAGCTGTGTCGGACTCGTCTAACCGTTTCCGAGGTCTTGACGACCTGTTAAATGCTTTAGTTGGTGAGGCCATTTTTAGTGTGCGGCTGCCAAGGCAGCCGCACTCTCTTCGGCGCGCAAAGATCGCTTAATACTTCCGTTTACTGTAATGATGCCACGTGGACCGGGCAGCTTGAGTGTGAGGGAAGCATAGTGCGGTATTGCATTAAAGCGAGCAAAAGCTTCGTGTCCGAATAGTGCTTGATAGCCACTTTGGAACGAAGCGATGTGGAAGGTTAAATGTTCGCTGCGGAAGTTATCGGGGGAGCCAAATATAACTTTTAGCAGCAGGGAGCCTGTGCAATGAGCCCATGGGCCTGGCGTTACTCCTTTAAAGGTAGTATTGCTATGGCAAATTTTTGTTGGGTCGATCCCCATTTCGCAGATTGTATCCTGATATATCAGGTTTAGACTGCTGCCACCGTCCATCAGGACTCGTGTGAAGTGATATCCGTCAATTATTGGGTCTAAGACCAGGGCAGGCCATCCTGCATGTCGGATACTTGCTGAGTAATCATGATGGTCGAAAGTGATCGGTTGAGACGACCAGTGGCAGGACTCCGCGGTGATAGGCCCTTGGGCATATTTTTTGGGGAGTGCCGTTTTGTTTCTTCCCTTGATCACGTGTAACACGTTTACTATTTTGACTTCTGGTGGAAATTTCTTTTGTTCCCCAGTGTCTTGCTTGAGAGGCTCATCCTCGTCTTCGCTTGGTGTATCCTCCCCCTTGTGTACGGCGTTGAGCTTACCGGACTGCTTGAAGACCCAACATTCTCTGTGGGTATGATTAGCAGGTTTACCGGGGGTGCTATGGATCTGACATATTTGGTCCAGAATTTTGTTTAGGCTGGACAGTTCGTCTCTGGCGCCTTTAGAGGGCGGCTTTTGCTGACCTGGCCGAGAGCTTTTGAATCCGGTGTTTACTGCCGTGCTCTTCGTACTGTCTTTTTTATTCCGGCATTTGTTACTGCTTTGCGCCGTGATTTCCCGTTTCCATCTCTAACTTCAGATGTACTGGGGTCACTGGTGCTGCATCTGGCTAGCCAGCTGTCCTCACCAGCGCAAAAGCGGGTCATGAGGCTTGTTAATGCTGCCATTGTTCTCGGATTTTCTTGGCCGAGGTGTCTGGCGAGCCATTCGTCACAGACGCTATGCTTAAAAGTTGCCAAGGCTTCGGCGTCCGGACAGTCGACAATTTGGTTCTTTTTAGTAAGAAACATGTTCCAAAGTTTTCGGGCTGACTCTCTGGGTTGTTGAGTTATATGACTCAAATCGTCCGTGTCCGGAGGTCGGACATAAGTCCCTTGAAAATTTGCCCGAAAAGCGTCTTCGAGCTCTTCCCAGCTTCCAATGGAGTTTTTGGGGAGGCCTTTAAGCCAGTGACGAGCTGGCCCTTTGAGCTTGAGGGGTAAGTACTTGATGGCGTGGAGATCATCTCCTCGAGCCATATGGATGTGGAGGATATAATCCTCAATCCAGACCCCAGGGTCTGTTGTTCAGTCGTATGCCTCTATGTTTACGGGTTTGAATCCCTCTGGAAATTCATGGTCCAGCACCTCATCGGTGAAACATAGGGGATGTGCGGCACCCCTGTATCTGGGTGTACCGCGTTGTTTGGATGTTTGTTGTGTTACATTGTATGCTGGGGCGCGCTTGCGTGGTCCATAGATGGATCTGGTTGTGTCGACCTTTTGGTGCGAGCCCTCGCGTGGATCGCGTATTGGCTTGTGAGCGGCGTTGTTTGCCGCTTGATGTTGGCCGTGAGGTCGTCTATCCGGCCAGGTGGTTGTCTTGATTTTTGGTTGTGGGGGGTCTGAGGCCTCCTCATCGAATTCAGGTAGCAACTTCCGCTTTGGGTAGCTCTTGGTGGGGCGATTGTCGCCGTACCTCGCTGCTGTGTTGAGTACTTTACTCCATCTGAGTTGGAGTGTGCCTTGCGCAGCCTTGAGCCTTTGCTTCTGCTTTTTCAGACTCCTCGCGGTGGCAACAAGCCTTTGACGGGCATTCTGCTGCTCCGGGTGCCTGTCCGGCGTTATGTCGCCCGGGCTATTATGTTTGACAGAATTGGTTTGTTCGGTTTGATTCTCCGTATTGCCGTGGTTCGGCAGTGGTTCGCCTTGCTCCGACGCTGGGTCTGTATGATCGTTATTTCTGCCGAGGCGGGATTTGGGACGGCGCTTGCGCCGCCGCTTTGACTGCTTCTCGAGCGAACAAGCCTTCGGTGCGTCCTTCCGTTCCTCGTCGTCGTCTTCTTTTGGTGTGTCCACCATGTATACGTCATATGATGAAGTGGACGTCAAGCACCCTGTGGGCGGTGGTTCCTCTTCGCCTACCGCATCATCGTCCATACCGTCGATGTCTTCGGAGTCGAAGTCGAGCATGTCGGTTGAGTCATCGACAGTGGCTATTAAGTGGGTGGTGGGTGGGCGTCGAATTTCTTCGTCGTTCGCATCCCAATCTTGTTGGCCATAATCCGGCCAGGGCTCTCCTGACAAAGAGAGAGACCTTAGTGAAGTCAGAATGTCGCCGAAGGGTGAGTGCTGAAAGATATCCGGGGTGGTGAATTCCATGATCGGCGCCCAATCGGATTCGATTGACAGGGGCGCGGGCGGTTCGGGGTCAGAAAAAGAGTCCGGCACCTTGGAGTCATGGGCTACGTAGAGGGGTATGCTGGTGTTCGGCTCGATCGCCGTTGAGACTGTAGCCCCTGAGGCAGTGTCTAACCACCCGTCCTTGATTGGCGCAGTTGGCTCCGAACTAAGGGTTGGAGCTGATGCGGGCACGGCTTCTGGGGTACTGTTCGGCGGCAGAGCTAGGTCATACCCATCGCGACAGCGCGGCGTGCCCGGCTGTGGCTCGAATCCGTCGAAGATCAAGTCTCCGCGGATGTCAGCCGTGTAGTTCAAACTTCCAAATCTGGCCTGATGGCCAGGGGTGTAGCTTTCAATCTGCTCCATATGGCCAAGCGAATTAGCCCGCAGTGCAAAGTCGCCGAATACGAAGATCTGTCCGAGGAGAAAAGTCTCACCCTGTACCGCATCGCTATCGATGATAGTAGGAGCCATCAAGCCTAACGGCGACTACACAGAGGAACTCTCAATGAAAGCACCAATGTCGGTGTCAAAACCGGCGGATCTCGGGTAGGGGGTCCCAAACTGTGCATCTAGGCCGGATGGTAATAGGAGGCAGGGGACACGAAGTTTTACCCAGGTTCCGGCCCTCTTGATGGAGGTAAAACCCTACGTCCTGCTTGATTAATATTGATGATATGGGTAGTACAAGAGTAGATCTACCACGAGATCAGAGAGGCTAAACCCTAGAAGCTAACCTATGGTATGATTGTATGTTGTGATTGTTGTCCTACGGACTAAAACCCTTCAGTTTATATAGACACCGGAGAGGGTTAGAGTTACACAAGGTCGGTTACAAAGGAGGAGATATCCATATTCGAATTGCCTAGCTTGCCTTACACGCCAAGTAGAGCCTCATCCGGACACGAGACGAAGTCTTCAACCTTGTATCTTCATAGTCTAACAGTACGGCCAATAGAGATAGTCCGGCTGTCCGGAGACCCCCTAATCCAGGACTCCCTCAACGGACCTTAGCAACGGTGCACAGTTAGGGGGAACACAATTCTTGATATTTTAACGAGGGATCATCTTATTTATGCTACCGTCGTTCAAAGCGAATAAGATGTAAACATGACAAACATCACATGAAAATCATAAAGTGACATGATATGGCCAATATCATCTTGCACCTTTTTGATCTCCATCTTCGAGGCACGGCATGAACACCATCGTCACCGGCATGACACCATGATCTCCATCATCGTGTCTTCATGAAGTTGCCTCGCCAACTATTACTTCTACTACTATGGCTAACGGTTAGCAATAAAGTAAAGTAATTACATCGCGTTTTCATTGACACGCAGGTCATAAATAAATTAAGACAACTCCTATGGCTCCTGCCGGTTGTCATACTCATCGACATGAAAGTCGTAATTCCTATTACAAGAACATGATCAATCTCATACATCACATATATCATTCATCACATCCTTTTGGCCATATCACATCACATAGCATACCCTGCAAAAACAAGTTAGACATCCTCTAATTGTTGTTGCATGTTTTACATGGCTGCTATGGGTTTCTAGCAAAAACGTTTCTTACCTACACAAAAACCACAATGGTGATATGCCAATTGCTATTTACCCTTCATAAGGACCCTCTTCATCGAATCCGATCCGACTAAAGTGGCAGAGACAGACACCCGCTAGCCACCTTATGCATCAAGTGCATGTCAGTCGGTGGAACCTGTCTCACGTAAGTGTACATGTAACGTCGGTCCGGGCCGCTTCATCCCACAATGCCGCTGAATCAAGATAAGACTAGTAACGGCAGGCAAATTGAACAAATCATCGCCCACAACTACTTTGTGTTCTACTCGTGCATAGAATCTACGCATAGACCTAGCTCATGATGCCACTATTGGGGAACGTAGCAATAATTCAAAATTTTCCTACGTGTCACCAAGATCAATCTAGGAGATGCTAGCAACGAGAGAGAGGGAGTGCATCTTCATACCCTTGAAGATCTCTAAGTGGAAGCGTTACAAGAACGTGGTTGATGGAGTCGTACTCGCGGCGATTCAAATTGCGGAAGATCTGATCTAGCGCCGAACGGACGGCGCCTCCGCGTTCAACACACGTACAGCCCAGGGACGTCTCCTCCTTCTTGATCTAGCAAGGGGAGAGGATAAGTTGAGGGAGGACTCCAGCAGCACGACGGCGTGCTGGTGGAGCTTGTGGTATTCCTGCAGGGCTTCGCCAAGCTCTACGGAGGAGAAGGAAGAGTTGGAGGAGGGAGGGGCTGCGCCAGGGAATGGTTGCTGCAGCCCTCCCACCCTCCCTATATTTATAGGGTGAAGGGGAGACGGGGCCGGCCCCTCTGGATCCCATCTAGAGGGGGCGGCGGCCAGGAGGGGAGACTTACCCCCAAGCAAGGTGGAGGCGCCCCCTCCCCTAGGGTTTCCAAACCCTAGGCGCCTTGGGCCCTTGGGGGGTGCACCAGCCCACTAGGGGCTAGTTCCCTCCCATATTCAGCCCATTAAGTCCCCCGAGGCAGGTGGCCCCACCCGGTGGACCTCCAGACACCTTTTGGTGGTCCCGGTACAATACCAATAACCCCCGAAACCATTCCGGCGACTGAAACTGGACTTCCCATATATAAATCTTCACCTCCGGACCTTTCCGGAACTCCTCGTCATGTCCGGGATCTCATTCGGGACTCCGAACAACCTTCGGTAACCACATACTATTTCCCATAACAACTCTAGCGTCACCGAACCTTAAGTGTGTAGACCCTACGTGTTCGGGAACCATGTAGACATGACCAAGACGTTCTCCGGCCAATAACCAATAGCAGGATCTGGATACCCATGTTGACTCCCACATGTTCCACTATGATCTCATCGGATGAACCACGATGTCGGAGATTCAATCAATCCCGTATACAATTCCCTTTGTTCACTGGTATGTTACTTGCCCGAGATTCGATCGTCGGTATCCCAATACCTCGTTCAATCTTGTTACCGGCAAGTCTCTTTACTTGTTCCGCAACGCATGATCCTGTGGCTAACTCCTTAGTCACATTGAGCTCATTATGATGATGCATTACCGAGTGGGCCCAGAGATACCTCTCCGTCATACAGAGTGACAAATCCCAGTCTTGATTCGTGCCAACCCAACAGACACTTTCGGAGATACCTGTAGTACACCTTTATAGCCACCCAGTTACGTTGTGATGTTTGGTACACCCAAAGCATTCCTACGGTATCCGAGAGTTGCACAATCTCATGGTCCAAGGAAATGATACTTGACATTAGAAAAGCTTTAGCAAACGAACTACACGATCTTGCGCTACGCTTAGGATTGGGTCTTGTCCATCACATCATTCTCCTAATGATGTGATCCCGTTATCAATGACATCCAATGTCCATGGTCAGGAAACCATGGCCATCTATTGATCAATGAGCTAGTCAACTAGAGGCTTACTAGGGACATGTTGTGGTCTATGTATTCACACATGTATTACGGTTTCCGGTTAATACAATTATAGCATGAACAATAGAAAATTATTATGAACAAGGAAATACAATAATAACCATTTTATTATTGCCTCTAGGGCATATTTCCAACACTATGCACTTTTCTATCAATTGCTCGACAGTAATTTGTTCACCCACCATAATACATTCTATCTTGAGAGAAGCCACTAGTGAAACCTATGGCCCTCGGGTATCTTTCTTATTATATTGCATATCTTTTATTTACATCGCATCTCGTTTACTATTTTGCAATCTTTACTTTCCAATCTATACAACAAAAATACCAAAAATATTTACTTTACTATCTTTATCAGATCTCATTTTTGCGAGTGACCGTGAAGGGATTGACAACCCCTTTATCACTTTGGTTGCAAGGTTCTTGATTGTTTGTGCAGGTACTAGGTGACTTGTGCGTTATCTCCTACTGGATTGATACCATGGTTCCCAAAAACTGAGGGAAATACTTACGCTACTTTGCTGCATCACCCTTTCCTCTTCAAGGGAAAACAAACGCATGCTCAAGAGGTAGCAAGAAGGATTTCTGGCGCCGTTGTCGGGGAGATGTAAGCCAAGTCAAGACATACCAAGTACTCATCATAAACTCTTCTCCCTCACATTACATTATTTTCCATTCGCCTCTCGTTTTCCTCTCCCCCACTTCTAAAACGATTTTTGAAAACCTTCCCCTTTTCTTCGCCTGTCTTTCGTTCGCCTTTTTCGTTTGCCCTTATGTCTTACTTGGATTGTTTGCTCGTTTGCTTGTTATAGTTGTGTGTTTATTTTAAATCAGAACCAAAACTTATGGATCCTCATCCACTTGATAATATTTTTAAGAGATCCAATTATGTCGAACCAATTGCTAGTGAGTTGAGTGCACTAGATTATCTTTATGAAGTTTTGCTTGAAATCCATGAATCTGAAAATTATGATGAAGTGCTTTTTGAAGTGATTCACGATAGATCTTTGAATAAAAAGCATGATTGCAATGTTGTTATTATCATTTCTATTAATATAAATTGTGTTAATAATATGCAAAACCCTAAGCTTGGGGTTGCTAATTTTGCTGTGTCTACTACTTGTTGCAATGATCATGATTGGGGTGATTCTTCTTATAACCGTAAAAGTTTATTTAAGCCCCATGATGAATATGAGATTGATAATAATGTTTGCAATAATATTGAAAGTGGGTTTGGAAGAGTGTCAACTTTAGATCCCACATATTTGGATAACGTTCAATGTTATGAAGTTTTTGATAAAAGTGGGTACAGAGAGGTCATGACTTCATTTTATGATAATCCCACTATTTTGGACGAGTGTCAACTTTGCATGCATGTGGATCATGAAGAGAAAATTTTATGTGATAGCTATATTGTTGAATTTTATTATGATCCTATATGCAATTATTATGAGAGAGGAAAATATGACTGTAGAAATTTTTGTGTCACTAAATTACCTCTCGTTATGTTGAGATTGCTATTGTTTCTTTCTCCTTCCTTGCATATGCTAGTTTTTTCTTGTCTTGATAATTTGTTTGCGTATATAATGCCTATGCATAGGAAGTATGTTAGACTTAGATGTGATTTTCATATGCTTCATAATGCTCCCTTCATGTTTCAATTGCTATCTTTCATGTGAGCATCATTAAAATTATAGATGCCTAGCTAGGGGCATTAAACGATAGCGCTTGTTGGGAGGCAACCCAATTTTTTTTGTTCTTTGCTTTTTGCTCCTGTTTAGTAATAAATAATTCATCTAGATTCTGTTATGATTGTGTTTTTTATGTTTTAATTAGTGTTTGTGCCATGTAAAGCCTTTAGGATCTTCTTGGGTGATTGTTGTTTGATCTTGCTAATAAAACAGAAAGTATGCGCTCACGAAAATAATTTTCATTTTTTACAAGAGAGCGATAAAATACCAATTCTAACTGCAGTAGATAAATATACAAATTTACCTGGTCGTCCTAATTTTTCAGAATTTTTGGAGTTACAGAAGTATTCGAAACCTACAGATTGCTACAGACTGTTCTCTTTTTGACAGATTCTGTTTTTCGCGTGTTGTTTGCTTATTTTGATACATCTATGGCTAGTATCGAGGGGTATGAACCATAGAGAAGTTGGAATACAGTAGGTTTAACACCAATATAAATAAAGAATGAGTTCATTATAGTACCTTAAAGTGGTGGTTTATTTTCTTATACTAACGGAACTCATGAGATTTTTTGTTGGGTTTTGTGTTGTGAAGTTTTCAAGTTTTTTGGTAAAGATTTGATAGATTTTGGAATAAGGAGTGGAAAGAGCATAAGCTTGGGGATGCCCAAGGCACCCAAGGTAAAATACAAGGACAACCAAAAGCCTAAGCTTGGGGATGCCCCGGAAGGCATCCCCTTTTTCGTCTTCGTCTATCGGTAACTTTACTTGAGGCTATATTTTTATTCACCATATGATATGTGTTTTGCTTGGAGCGTCTTGTATGATTTGAGTCTATGCTTTTTAGTCTACCACAATCATCCTTGATGTACACACCTTTTGGGAGAGACGCGCATGAATCGGAATTTATTAGAATACTCTATGTGCTTCACTTATATCTTTTGAGCTAGATAATTTTGCTCTATTGCTTCACTTATATCTTTTTAGAGCGCGGTGGTGGTTTTATTTTATAGAAATTATTGATCTCTCATTCTTCACTTATAGTATTTTGAGAGTCTTTTAGAACAGCATGGTAATTGGCTTTGGCTATAAAAATTAGTCCTAATATGATAGGCATCCAAGATGGGTATAATAAAAACTTTCATATAAAGTGCATTGAATACTATGAGAAGTTTGATTCCTTATGATTGTTTTGAGATATGAAGATGGTGATATTAGAGTCATGCTAGTTTAGTAGTTGTGAATTTGAGAGATACTTGTGTTAAAGTTTGTGATTCCCGTAGCATGCACGTATGGTGAACCGTTATGTGATGAAGTCGGAGCATGATTTATTTTTCGATTGTCTTCCTTATGAGTGGCGGTCGGGGACGGGCAATGGTCTTTTCCTACCAATGTATTCCCCTAGAAGCATGCACGTAGTACTTCGTTTCGATAACTAATAGATTTTTGCAATAAGTATGTGAGTTCTTTATGACTAATGTTGAGTCCATTGATTATACGCACTCTCACCCTTCCACCACTGCTAGCCTCTCTAGTACCGCGCAACTTTCGCCAGTATCATAAACCCACCATATACCTTCCTCAAAACAGCCACCCATACCTACCTATTATGGCATTTCCATAGCCTTTCCGAGATATATTGTCATGTAACTTTCCACCATTTCGTTTATTATGACACACTCCATCATTGTCATATTGCTTTGCATGATCATGTAGTTGACATCGTATTTGTGGAAAAGCCGCCGTTCATAATGTGGGTTTATGAAACATTCGCGATGATCTTTCTTGGACCGAAAGCAAACCAGAAGACTTGGAGTTGAAGTCTGGAACTCCATGAGGCAGCCATGAGGCAGGAGGGCGCGCCCAGGGGGGTAGGCGCACCCCCCACCCTCGTGGGCCCCACGTAGCTCCACCGACGTACTTCTTCCGCTGATATATACTCTTATACCCTAGATCGATCGCAGAGAGCCATGAAACCACTTTTCCACCACCACAACCTTCTATACCCATGAGATCCCATCTTGGGGCCTTTTCCAGTGATCTACCGGAGGGGGAATCGATCACGGAGGGCTTCTACATCAACACCATTGCCTCTCCGATGAAGCGTGAGTAGTTTACCACAGACCTTCGGGTCCATAGTTATTAGCTAGATGGTTTCTTCTCTCTCTTTGATTCTCAATACAAAGTTCTCCTCGATGTTCTTGGAGATCTATTCGATGTAATACTCTTTTGTGGTGTGTTTGCCGAGATCCGATGAATTGTGGGTTTATGAACAAGATTATGTATGCATATTATTTGGTTCTTTTCTGAATTCTTATATGCATGATTTGATATCTTTGCAAGTCTCTTCGAATTATCAGTTTAGTTTGGCCTACTAGATTGATCTTTCTTGCAATGGGAGAAGTGCTTAGCTTTGGGTTCCATCTTGCGGTGTCCTTTCCCAGTGACAGTAGGGGCAGCAAGGCACGTATTTTATTGTTATCATCGAGGATAAAAAGATGGGGTTCATATCATATTGTTTGAGTTTATACCTCTAAGGGAGTCCTGGACTAAGGGGTCCTCGGGCGTCCGACCTATTAGCCATGGGCCGGACTGATGGGTTGTGAAGATACAAAGACCGAAGACTGTACCCGTGTCCGGATGGGACTTTCCTTGGCGTGGAAGGCAAGCTTGGCGGCCAACTATGTAGATTCCTTTCTCTGTAACCGACCTTGTGTAACCCTAGGTCCCTCCCGTGTCTATATAAACCGTAGGGCTAGGTCCGTAGATATGCTGAATACTCATTATCATAGTCATACAGGCTAGACTTCTAGGGTTTAGCCATTACGATCTCGAAGTAGATCAACTCTTGTAATACTCATATTCATCAATATCAATCAAGCAGGACGTAGGGTATTACCTCCATAGAGAGGGCCCGAACCTGGGTAAACAACGTGTCTCCTGTCTCCTGTTACCATCGTCCTAAGACGCACAGTTCGGGACCCCCTACCCGAGATCCGTCGGTTTTGACACCGACACCCTCTACATCATGTCATCTTGCTTAATGCGTTACTATGTTATTATGAACTTAATACTCTAGATGCATGCTGGATAGCGGTCGATGCGTGGAGTAATAGTAGTAGATGCAGAATCATTTCGATCTACTTGACACGGATGTGATGCCTATATTCATGATCATTGCCTAGATATTCTCATAACTATGCACTTTTCTATCAATTGCTTGGCAGTAATTTGTTAACCCACAGTACATGCTATCTTGAGAGAAGCCACTAGTGAAACCTATGACTTCCGGGTCTCTTTCTTATCATATTGCATCTCTTTTATTTACATCGCAACTCGTGTACTACTTTGCAATCTTTACTTTCCAATCTATACAACAAAAAAACCAAAAATATTTACTTTACTCTCTTTATCATATCTCACTTTTGCGAGTGACTGTGAAGGAATTGACAACCCCTTTATCGCGTTGGTTGCAAGGTTCTTGATTGTTTGTGTAGGTACTAGGTGACTTGTGCATTGTCTTCTACTGGATTGATACCTTGATTCTCAAAAACTGAGGAAAATACTTACAGTACTTTGCTGCATCACCCTTTCCTCTTTAAGAGAAACCAACGCATGCTCAAGAGGTAGCACATGCCTCGATCATGCCTTCTAGGATGCACATGTTGTACGCTCATCGACGAGAATTGTGTGCATGTACTACGAGCCTTTTGCACTCTTGCATTCGCTAAGGAGGACATTCTATCTCCTTATAGAGACTACCACTCGGCCTGGAATAAAGTTACCTTTAATGACTGGTGGTTCTGAGGTGTCTCCCAACTGAAGTGAGGTTGACGTCCAACATAAACAATTGACTAAGAAATATAGTGTGGTCTCATGAGGGAGGTCCCTAACATAAAGGGGGGGGGGGGGGGGGGGGCATTGCTCCATAATCCTAACTTAAATAGTTGTCCGTAGAGTTAGGTATCCATTAAGTTATTTTTATTTTGAATTTTATTACTGTTATGTCATGTGCTGCAAAACATATTTTGTCGGTGTATTTATGTATTATATCTTGGAACTTCTCAACTGACTACAATTTTATGTTATCCGAACATCCAACTTCTAAGCAATGCTTTGGATTTATTTCTTTATTTATTCTATGTCCGCTTTGCTTAAAATTGGGGTATTCAATTTTTTGCAGCATTTGCATATTTCCAAATGAGTTGCTGCAACTTGCTTGCTCTTTAGTTTCCAAGGAACTAAAACTGGAGCCTCTCCACTACGCCAACTCAATAGCTTTTCAAAGAATATTTGACTTGAATGACATTGAAAATTATTAGCAGTCATTTGATTGGGTACAACTAAGATAATTACATACATACCCGTGAGACAAGATGCATTACCTAACTTGGGTCCTTTCGTGGGCACACGAATTCGGTCCTCTCGCGTTTCTTAGAGATGAGAATTCCCAAATCCACCTTCTTCTCCACAAAGCACACGAACACAAAATAACATAAAATTGTTTAAATGAAGCTTTAGAAGGAAGATGTTTCAACAATCTATCTATCTATCTATTACATACTTAAAACAGAAGTCAAATAAGACATCACGTTCTTCCACATAATCTAAAATAATATACATCATTGATCTGTAATATAGTTGAGATTTAAAAATATTGCGTTACATGAAAAAAGTTATAAGATTACATATTGAACTGACACGTACAAGGTGCGTGGAAAAAGCTGAAAAAATAGAGGACGATCACGTGATTTTGTATGTCTTTGTAAGCTTAACATAGACATCCATCTAAAAAAAGATAAAGACCGGCCATGTGCGATTAGGATTCCTAATAGCATGCGTGAGTATTAAAGTGCACATAGCAGTAATGAGGTATTCCCTCTGTTTCTAAAAAAAGAGATTTCAATATGAACTATATACGGATGTACATAGTCATACTTTAATGTGTATATCACTTATTTTGCTCCACATGTAGTCCATATTGAAATCTCTAAAAATAAGTATATTTAGTAACGGAGGGAGTATATAAGCTAAATTGCGTGTATTTGTTGACCGCTGTGTATCCAGATTATGACGTTGTCTATTTAAAAAACCATAGTAACACCATTCCTTATAAGATGAGCATGAATACAGACATTTATATATGGAATTCACTATGTGAAATGTCGCTAAATTTAGAATGTATTTTATATAAAACACTCTGATTTGGTGAGTAATGAATATGATACTATTTTATACATGAGATTGCAAATAAATAGTAAATTAGCAGTTTGGTTCTATGTGGTACAAACACATATAGACCTAATTGGGATATAATCATTCTCAATATGGGCCAACCACACGATTAGTCTATGTGGCATAAATCGGGTCAAAGCAGGTAAATAAATCGAAGAATAATCAATAATAAAGTGAATGTCCAAGAAAGCATCCCAAAGAGGAACATTAGATATTTTGACGAGACTCCGCATTTGTGCGGCTATACATGTTGCTTTCATGCGGCTATGCATGTTTTACTATACACAAATTTGATTACTCCAGAATTTTAGTTTTTCATATGTGTTCGAAAACAAAACAAAATCTGGAGAAAACTCTAAATGAGAATGGTTAGCTGGAAGAATGTTTATTTTAAGAAAACTTGGAATAAATCTAAAATAAAATTACACTTTCATATTCAAACAAAATCAAGTCCATAAATAACTATATTTTGGAATATATTGTCATTAGAACTTACACTTAAGGAAACATTATTGATGAACCATCAGTTTAAGCCAAAGTACGCCTAGACTCTCTCATTCACGTAGTTCACAAGCAAAGATTTACCAAATAAGAATCATATATTGCATACATGTACGCCAACAGTTAAGAAGAATGCCCAAAACAACGCTGAGGCGGCATGTCATTAGTATTTTTTTTCATTTCTGGGTGAAAATGTCCAAAATAGTCATCCACAAAAAGATAAGTCATAGAGGATGACAAGAATGTAATATAGAAAGTTAAATATATTTTTTCATACTAAAACTCTACAACTTTATGTGGTGGGACAAGTGCCTCTCTCTCTCTATCATTTGTTGTCCCACTCAAAATAATGAATATGCTTAATTTTTCAACTAAGGCCAAATCATGTAGCGCCACATATCTTTAATGGGATTTATGTACAAGGGCTAACAAAAAAATAGTAACATAAAATGACAATCTAGCCGCGCAAATGCGCGGGACACTTCGCTAGTTTAGATTATATTATAAGTTTGTTACCATAAAAGCATCTTCGATGGATGTATCATCCCGATACAGATTGCTAGGACCCAAGAGTTGTCCCAGATATTTGATGAGGTCCCGGAGGACATGCTTGGTCGTATGCCCCTTGGTTAAGTCCGCTTTTCGACGAACCTCTAAAACATATATAATGCCTACACACATACATGTAATGAATATAGTTAGAGCATTTGAACATGATGGTGTCCAATTAAACCTACTTACCTTTTTTATTGCGGGTAACTTTGAGATCAGGAATTTCTGTCGCAATTCTCATCACGATGTTCTTAACCAACTTCTCATGCCAAAAATGAGACACCGAACATGAGGTGAATTATCTTAATATAAAGGAGGAAATAACAATGAAACTTGATGTTCAGTGTTACCTTATTGCAAGCATTCGGTAGTGCACCGAAACACAACACTTGTGTTTTTCATGGTAGCATCCTTGATCTCTTTGACAACCTCTTTGGGACACTATGTGTCAGTGCATCATGTATACATGATAACAGGATACAAATGATGATTATAGGGGAACCGGCTCCTCTACCATGCAGTAAGCACGGCGCAGGGATGCTACAGTATCCCGAGGTAGTGTAAACATGAAGGCACAACGTGGGTACTGTTCCTCTCCTGTAGCATGTGCTCTGTTTACGCACTGTAGCAAAAAGAGATCTGAGCCATTTACACTGCAAAGTCATGGGACTGTAGCATCCTTGCCGTGCTCACTCCACGGTAGAGGAGCCGCCTCCAATTAGGATAGGGTACATGACCTCCAACATAGACAACTAACTAAGAAATGTAGCATATGGTTTTTTTTGGTGGGGGGCAATGCCCCCCTAACCTAACTTAACTATTTGTAAATACTCGTTCTTAGGTCGGAAGGGATATGTTCTGTCATTTTAAAATTTACAAAAATTATGAGTGTTGAAGAAAAGCAAAGTCCATAACATTAAGAAAAATTTAGGAGAGTGTTAGAGATAATTATGCTATTTTTGGACTATGATGGCACTTTGATGCCGATTGTGAAGAAGCTTGAAAAGACCTTCATGTCTAAGGAGGTAATTCCACTAATCTTGACCAATACTTCATTCTAATGAGTCTATAAATTTTCATTTTCCTCATTTTGAAATTTCCAAATGCATGATGGTTAGAGATGTTGCGTTGCTGTTCTACTTCAGTCGTCACCAGAAGCGGTTGTGGTAAGGTAATATCATACTAATGAGTCTATACATTTTTGATTTGGGATTCTACACATGTCTAATCATTGAGTCGATATACTTTGCTATTCATGTTCATGTGAAAGAGTTTATGCAACTCGACCAACTGCCCTATGCATGGAGGGACATCCAACTAGTAAGCGAGTATTTACTTTTGCAATACCTAAATGTAGTCTATTTTCTGCATAATGGAAGCTTTTATTACCGTAGACAATGCTCATAGATACATCGAGAGTATAATCAAGTTTTAATAGTTGAAGCTTGGTGAAAATTTTAAAACTTACCAAACGTGTTCAAAAGTGGTCTTCTTTGAAAGCCCTCGTTGCAAGGGATACAAATATGCATCGAACATGGATATGGTGCCTGTATTTCCTGTAAAATGTCATGTTACGAAAAAAATGATCAAATGGAAGAAATACAAGAAGTTGAGGAGGAATCATTTAGAGTTAAATACTTTCTGGTGATGATAGATGTTGAAATTAATTCCCCGACCAATAGATTTGACGAGCTTAAGCCATTGGGGGGGGGGGGGGGGTATTTAGCTTCTTACTCTGCTGAAAATGTAAAGTCCTTGGATGATAATGATCTGAGAAGATGTCACACTAATTTCACAAAGACTTTTTCTCATGACAACTCAGCAGACGTTGACTTATATGGTTTTTTTTTCTGAATTGAAAGTGTTGCAGATGACATTGCCAAATACTCTCATGTCAGATGATCATATATTTGGGTTTGTTAGATTTGCCGAATGTTATCCAAATGTCTCAATTGCTTATCACATTATCTTAACGATGCATGTGACTATAGCATCATTTGAATGAAGTTTCTCAAAATTGAAGTTACTAAAAAATTTATTTGAGGTCAACTGTGTCACAAGAAAGACTATTACCATTGTGGGACTTGAACCCGGGTCTCTATCCGGCAAATATGACTTTTTTTAGTGAAAAATGACTTTTTAATGTTTTCCATTGCATTTGTGTTTACTTATTCATTCCAAAGTGACATCCAACTACGTCAGGCCGGCTCAGGGAGGAGCGGCAGTGGCGGCGCGCGTCGACATGGGTTGGATGTTGAAGACGAAGGACATCTCAAGGATTTCGTTGCGATTTTCATTTTTGGTGAGATATTGTCCAGTGTTTCTTTTAATGTCAGGGTCCTTTTTGCAAAAATAAAGAAATGGCTTTTCGAATGCACTCTAATGACAAGTAAGTGATTAATTACACTTATTTGTTAACATCACATATTAACATGCATGCAAATGACATGAACAAACATATGGAACCATGCAAAAACTACAACCACTTTATTCCCCAGTCTAGAGGCTAATAGTTCTTATAAATTTTGCAATTTAACAAATAAGATTTCAAATACAAATATTGAAGGCGTCATCCTATAAATTCAATATTAAAAATATAATTCACAAAAACTCAAAGACACTAAACTATCCAGATTTGACTAAATCTCGGCATGGTGTAGGCATTCCTAACATGTAATGGGTAAACCTATATTTTGTGGCCTCATACATGTATCAACAACTTCTTACGTTGCCTACTTCAAACAACAATAGCATTAACTTCATGTCGGATCCCATAGTTTGCAGTAAGACATTTACAACTATGACCAAGATAACAACATGGTCATGCTATGAATTCATGTCATGCACTAAAATATGGAAAGACAAGTGGAATCAACTTAAATGTATTTTTGAATGACCAATAAATAGAAACCGAATGTAAGTTTATACTTGCTTTCAAATAATATGATAAATCACACTGTTAACATGCATCCAAATTGTGGAAAGGCTCCCTCACTTGCATGTGCATAAGGGTGGTGTAAGTTGGATATAGGTACTACATAGCTTGAGCTCAATTTTGGTTTTCAATATTGTTGTGACCTATCCTAACACAACCAAAGAGAAAATCCTCATGGTCCACCCCTTTCGAAGCTGGACAAATGGCAAGACGGCGTGGGGCCCATGGATCGGGGTTTCGTCCGAAACAGTGCAAGCTAGGATATAGTCAAATCTTTACGTATTATTTACCTTGGATAGTGTCGATCAATTCATCGATCTTGGCAGTCAGCTCATCGTTCATCTCCTCAGAGATGGAGTTCACCTTTCTTCTGGTTTTCTTGCAAGTCATAAAGTAGTTTCTTAGCTTATTCAATTGGTCGTCCCATCATGATTCCTCCTACAACTGTCTCTAACATGGATTTGTGGATTTTGACATGGGGTTAAGGGCATTATAAAATATATGAATAATAAGTAACTTTTTTCACCCCCATGGTTTGGGAAGTTCTTATGGCCTCCTTCATGCGGTCCCATTGTGATGGCCTGGCTTATTAAGGATGATAGACTACTCATATCAATAAAGAATCCCTTCTTTTCCGGAAGCCCATTCGGACATAACTCCAAAGTTAAGCGTGCTCAGCTTGGAGTAATGTCAGGATGGGTGACCGACCAGGAAGTTGCTCCCGGGTGCGCATGAGTGAGGACAAAGTGCGCAGAAAAGACTAGTATTGATCTGTGGGGCCAGTCTAGATCCCGCCAGGAGTAACGACCACCGGCGGGTGTGTCCGGGTCGTTACACCCATGCAGGTGCTAGCGCCTCGCGATCTTCCTGCTTAAAACCTGCAATCTGCGGTCATAGTTGCATTATGTTTGTATGGGCAAAACTTAGACATAAACATGTTTCAATAGAAATTGCACAAAGTTATAATTCCTATAGGAAAAGCTAGAAGTAATCATTTCCTTTTTCTTTTAAATAATAAGAAAATAGAGCAACTTCAAAGTGTCAGGTTCATAATGTTTAATATGTGGCATGTCGCACAGTTCAGTAAAAGTATGCAAATGCATACCGACATCTTTGAATGTAGAGCCTCAAAATTGGTTTTGTTGAACCACAGTAGCAAAATAGGGCTTAATTTCAAATTGTTTAGTAGCAACACTGGGTAATGCGGTTGGTGCACTCATAAAGTTCTCATCGGGAGTTGCAAACTCTCCGAGTTTCTTAGCCATGCTATTTTTTGGATTTTTGATTGAAACAAGAACTAGAAAAACAAATGGAGACAAAAAGAAAAACAGAAAAAGAATTGAAACAAAAACTCTACTCCAATGACTAATGACAGCACTTCCCGACAATGTCACACAAAAACATGGTTGATGACCATTTGTGATACGGTTTCGAATTGCAGATAGTCATCTTACCTTTTACCCAAGGAGTGATCTTGGGCATTGAACCCACGGGAGGATGTGCTTATGACAAAGATTCAAACAAGATATTGTTCTCGTAAAATTTTCTAGGGTCCGCACCTTTTAAACAACCTTTTAGATGTGAACAACAATATTGAAATAGGCATAGGTGTGAGGACTTACATACAACCTTGTACTTGTGAGCGGGGCCTCGTCTTGGTCTACAACATGGCTCTGGCAGACAGCCGTTACGTGTGATCACGACACGATGAGGTGGGGGATGTGTCCAAAGTACGTAACGACTAGTTCACGAAATGAATTGAGAGTCAGTTGTCCAACTTTGTAACTCACCTCCTGTTTAAGTGCAATGAAGTGGCCGAGTTATGGCGCCTTTTTGGACGAGATTATGAAGAGGGCATGCAACGTCGACAGGGCAGGTGAAGCTGTACTAGACTTCTTTTTTTTAATTCAAACTCTTGTACAAGACCTTGGTTTTCTCGGTCAGAATAATATACATGAAATAATAGCCATCTCCTCTTGGTACCTTTGGTAGGAAAGAAGGAAAATTTCCCATGGTGAGCAAACACATAATTCTAATCAAATAGTATCAACCATCAAAGCTTTAACAACGAATTTTGTCCCCTCATTGGATCCAAAGGCAACGACGAAGAAATATGGGTGGCTGAAACTACCAGCTGGTTTTGTCAAACTTAATTTGGATGCAAATTTTGATCGTGACCTCATAAAAGGTGCATCTAGACCAATCTGTTGTGATTCATCTAGTAATTTCCTAGTTGTAGCTAACTGGAAGATTGACGTCTTCATGGATGTACTATCTGCTGAAGCTATGACATTCCGTTGGGGTTTATCTGTAGCCCGAACAGTGGGATGTAACAAGTTGTTGATCAACTCGGACAACTTAGAAGTTGTGGAAACTATGAAGAATGGTGGCCCATCAATGGGGAAAGTGGTAGCGATTGTTGATGACTGCTACAATCTTGCTTGCAAGTTTCCTCCTACTATTTTTTATCATTGTAGTAGAGTAGCTAATGACGTAGCATATGAGTTAGCTAGGATGGCCATGAGAGTTCCTTATCCCCAATTCCAAACACGTTGGTCAGCCCAAGCCCAAAATGGCATTGGTATGACCGTGAGTTAATTGATCGATGTGTACGTACTTCCTGTTCCATGTTGTTCTACTCAACAACTCCACTCCACCCCTCACCACTTCGTCAAGCTTTTTTCATCGAGCCTCCTATGACCGGCGGTGACGCATGCTACGACCTGATGATCCGCTGCCCCTGTTGCCAGACGTCTCCATGGGTGATCTCTCCAATCCCGAGTCTCATAGCATGGCTCATCCATGCAGGATAATCTTCTCGCCCTACGCCACTGATTGGCACCTTCAGAATGTCCTCGATATCACAGGGAAGCATTGTTCTTTCCAAGGTAGGCACGTCCCATTCTCTTCCTAGCAAATCGACCACACCTTGGAAACGTTGGTGCGGTCCAGCGCTCCCGGTGGTTTCGTTGATCTATCTCTCGGGATCCAGCCATCTGCCCACACATCGACAATAGACTCGTCCCCTATGCACCAAACAAGGCCGACCTTCAACAGTTCTCGCCCAAACATGATGCTACGCCAAGTGTATGATGTGTTTTTTGGGCATGTGGCGTCCAGAAATCCTGTCTCTTGAAAATACCGTTCTTTCAACACTCTAGCACAAAGAGACGTCGGGTTAGATAGAATCCACCAAGCCTGTTTGGAGAGCAAAATGCTTGGTGGAAAACTTCGAAGTCTCGAAACCCCATGCCTCCCATTCTCTTGCACATGAATGTCCCATTCTCTTTCCCATTCTCCGCTCCCTGCCAATTTTTTGATGAAATAGATGTCAATTTCTGGCATGTTATTTTTTTGGCGAATTTGAAATAGCTCATGGAGAACATAGGAGTCGCTCGAAGCACTGATTTGATCAACACCTCCGTTCCAGCTTTCGAGTGCCCTTGCATTTGATGAGATTATTTACTAGTTAGATAGGCCTCGTGGTGTAGCAGATGTGAACACAATTTTCTTTTCATTCGCGACTCATATATTTTCACAATGTTGATATTGATACTATATTTTAAACATGATAATATTTTATTTATATTTGTTGAAGTACGATCAACATTTTCCTCCCTCCTATCAAATCGCTCTGCCCTTGCACTTGCTAATAAAGGGAGTGGAAAGTTATATAAAAAGTATAGATTTAAATAGTAATATATATATATATATATATATATATATATATATAGAGAGAGAGAGAGAGAGAGAGAGAAGAAAGAAGGTTTGTTTCTCCAAAAAAAAAATCTGTATCAATTTTTTTGTACGTCGTCTGCTTCCTCAGAATTCCCTATTTGATGCATACTGCGTCAAATAGTCGGGGCACCGCACATGACGATCACACCATTGAACACAATGGGTCGGTCCACGCAGAGGCGTTATGTTCCGGTTTTAGAAACCTTCTAGAAGGTTCCCAGCTCCTAGTTGGTTTTTGTTGTTGGTTTTTTATTGGTTTTGGTTTTGTTTTCTTCCTTTCTGTTTTTTCATAATTTCAAAAATCGTTCATGTTTAAAAAAATTGGATTTCCAAAATTTTGTTTGTGTTATAAAAGAAATGTTTGCAATTCGAATTTGTTCATGTTCTAATAAAATGTTCAGAATTCATTTTTTTTCATGTTTTTCAAAATATGATTGAAATATTGAAACTTGTTAAAAAATTCAATAAATGTTCAAGTATTTGAAAAAATGATGCGAACTACAAAATTTTGTTCATGCTTTCTGAAATTCTGCGAGTTTCTCAAAAATTGTTTGAAATTTCGAAAAAATAGAATTTTAAATAAATGTGCGAGAATTAAAAAAATCGTCATTTGCATTTGTTGTTCACATTTTCCGAAACATGTTGGGAATTTAAAAAATTGTTCAAAATTTCAAAAAATAATGTTCACTCTTTTTTGAATTTTCCTTCACAACTTCTGAATCGCGAACTACATTTAGGCGCTACAAGTATTTTTACGAGCTGCAGTGGACCGATGCAGCGTGGCATTAGTTGGCTTGCCTGCCAATGGGCCATTCCAGTTCGCTGCCCGCCCGTGCTTGCTGGTGCTATACGATAAAAATGTGTCATATAGGACGACCCCGCCTCCACGGGATTCCTATTCGGCGTGTAGGGTGTTGTCGAGCACCCCCACGCGCATTTCGTGCGCTGGGAGTCGGATGGGCCAACCCATTTCACGACTTTTTCTTTTGGTTTTCCCTTATTTTTGTTTTTTTGTTTTTGTTTTTTCATTTTATCTTCCCTTTCTTATTATTTTTCTGTTTTATTTTTATTTTATCTTATTTTTCCTCCTTTACTTTTTCACTTTTGTTTAAGAATTTTCTTTCAAAATTCGCAAACATTTTTTTGTTCATCGAATTCAAAAAATATTTATCAATGTAAAAAAATGCTCATCAATTCAAAAACTGTTTATTGAATTCATTTTATTTCATTGGGATTGAAAAACTGTTCACTAAACTTCAATTTTTGTGCACAAATTAAAAAAATGTTCATCAAATTCGAAATTTGTTCATCTTTTTCAAAAAATGTTCATAAATATGAAATTTGTTCATCCATTTTGTTCAACAAAAATCGTCGAATACAAAGTTTGTTCATCAAGTTAAAAAAGTGTTTACCAAAAAATGTCCCCGAAAATTGTTCATAAAGTTTTGAAAATTGTTCATTCTTTTGAAATCCCAAACGTTTTTTGAATTCTAGAACTTTTTTCGAATTAGGTATTTTTTTGAATCCATGAACGTTTTTGAAAGTCAGAATTGTTTCCGAAATCTCGAAGAAAAAAAATAGGAGCAAACCTTGCACCCCACATGGGCCAGCCCAGGAGGGCGTATAGAAAGCTCCCGGCCTCCACTTACCAAAGTTGTTCTTCAACACGAAGGAGAAGACAAAAAAATCCAACCCGGTAGCTCCCGTAATCGTCCGTCTTCCACACGAAGCAGTCGTCCATCTCCGTGTCCGTCTCCAACACGAACGCGAGTGGGGAACTGAAAAACCAATCCGTGATCACTCCCCCCCCGCCGCCCCACTCCATCGTTTTTCCCTCTCTCATATCTCGTCGCTTTCGCCGTGAATTTGTGCTTTATGTATGATTTTACTTGTTGCTTTAGAATGGCCAATTGGTATGCTTGGAATCAAATAAAAATGTTACATTGGTATGCTTGGAATTTGTGCTCTATGTATGATTTTACTTGTTGCTCTAGAATGAGGATTAACCATCTTCCCTTTCAACATGAGTTTAATGATAATAAAACCTTGGATTCTTACGCTAATGTTGTATATGATTACTATGACGTGAAACAAATAGAAGAACTTATTGCTTTTAAGGGTGCTTATGAAATTGTTTCTTTGCTTGAAAAATATGATGATGCACTTTACAAATTTGAAAAACTTGCCATACATAAATATTTCTATAAAAACTATGGATATAATGCTCATATTAATTATTTTATTGAGAGAATGTCTACTGCCCTGGAAGAGACTATTATTTTGCAGGAATATACATAAGAAGAAATTGCTGAAACCGTGAGCTCATTACATGAAAAAAACGAGGAGGGGAGTGAAGGACATAAGGAGGAAGAACGGATTGATCACCCGTGCCCATCTTCTAACGAGAGTAACTCTTTAACTCATACATTATTTAATTTTCCTTCGTACTTACCGGCGGATGAATGCTATGATCCATTGGATTAGTTTGAAATGTCCCTTTTTTTTATGAAGTTGATGCTTGCTATGCTTACCCTTTTTTGATGAAGTTGATGCTTGCTATGCTTATGGCTATGATGCCACTATGAATTATGCCTAGGTTAGTGACCTCATTGATTCGGTTACGAGGTAGTGGGATGGGGAGTTGGTAACTCCAACTTTTTGACAAATAGATGTTTAGTGTGTTTTGTCTATTCCTTTGCCTGCTCATGACATGGATGATTTTGTGGGATGGATTGTTCTAAGTCCGTTCAGCATATCACGTGAATTGGGGTCACCAAAGTGGCTAGAAATTGAGGAGTACAAAGGGAATTGAGTCTATGTGTCTGAATGGAGTTTGGGAGCAAATCTGGAAACTACAATTCCCAATTAAGGTGATTTTTTATGTAGAACCTTAAGGAGGACGCTTCCCTACCGACTCAATCTTCCAAATCGACGCATTATGGTTTCTAGACAATGCCCATGTGCAACATAGGTGCATAGGATGTAACTCACCTACTATTTAAATGCAACAAAGCAGCCGAGGTATGGCATCTTTTATGGTTGGATGAGATTATATATCAAGAGGGTGTGCAACGCCGATATGGCGGGTGAAGCTGTAATAGATTTTCTGATTTAGACTCTGATACAAGAGCTTGGTCTTCTCAGCCAGAATAATATACATGAAATAATAGCCATCGCCTATTGGTATTTTTGATGGGAAAGAGGGAAAATTGTCCATATTGAGCAAATACAAAATTCTAATAAAATAGTATCATACATCAAAGCTTTAACAACGAATGTTGTTGCCTCATTAGCTCCAAAGGCAATGATAAAGAAAGATGGATTGCTTAAGCCACCAACTAGTTTTGTCAAAAGTTAATGCGAATGCAACTTTTGATCAAGACCACATAAAAAGGTGCATCGATCTGGACCTGTGTCCTTCATGATTCATCTGGTAATTTACTAATTGCTGCTAACTGAAATATCGACATGTATATAGATGTACTATCTACTGAAGCTATGGCATTGTGTTGGGGTTTATTTTGTGGCCAAAAGTGGGATTGCAACAAGTTGTTGATCAACTCGGACAACTTAAAAGTCGTGGAAACTATGAAGAATGAAGGTTGATCAATGGGGATAGCAAACGGTGATTTTCGATGACTACTACAATCTTGCTTGCAAGTTCCCTCATATATTTTGTATAATGGCGTAGCTCATGAGCTAGTAAGGATGTCCATGAGAGCTCCTTCTTGCGTGTGGATAGATGATGCCCCATCGAAGTTTCTTCCTCATTGAACGATGTAACCATAATCACTTGCTAATAAAAAGGAAGAGGAAATTATATAACAATGATATAGATATAAATTGTAGTAGAGATATAAAAGGAAGTTTGTTTCTCCAATTTGTTTGTCTGTATAATGTTTTTTTTTACGTTCGTCCGCCTCCTAGGAATTCACTATTTGATGCATTTTGCGTCAAATAGTCAAATAGTCGGGGCATCGCATAGGAGGTTCATGACAGCGAGCGCAATGGGCAAGTCCCTAATTTATAGTGGTACGCAGAGGCGTTTTGTTCCGGTTTTTAGGAATGTTCTAGATGGTTCCCAGTTCCTGACTGGTTTTTTGATTCCTTTTTTGTTCTATTTACTTGTTTTCCCGGTTTCCTTTTTTGGCTTTTCATTTTTACGTTTTTGTGTTTTATGTTTCTTTTTCTTCCTTTTTGTTGTTTCATAAATTCAAAAGTTGTTTGCGTATTGAAAACAATTCTAAATTCGAAAATTTTGTCCGTGTTTTAAAACACAATGTTCATAATTTCAAATATTTGTTCATGTTTTTCAAAAGTGTACGCAAATTCGAAACATGTTCAAATATTTCAATAAATATTCAATTATTTAAAAAGATCAGCATTTCAAATTTTTGTTCATGGTTTTAGAAATTCCGCATGTTTGTCAATTTTTTTGGAAATTCTAAAATTCTTCACACTTTTTAATAAATGTTTTAAAATTCAAAAAATGTCTGTTTTCTGTTCAGGTTTTCCAAAAAATGTTCGAAATTCCAAAAATGGTGCAAATTTTTTTAAAAAAAGAAGGTTCCTTCTTTTTTCAAACTTCGTTCAGAAATTTTGGAATCACAAGCTACCGTATTTTTTTGAGAAGGCAGAAGCTACAGTAAGGCGCTGCAGTATTTATTTTTTCTGACCGTTGGTGCGTGGCCTCCACTTACCAAAGTTGTTCTTCAACACAGGAAAGGAAAACCCAGCCCAGTAGCCCACGCAATCGTCCGTCTCCCACACCAAGCAGGCGTCGTCCGTCTCCGTCTCCAACACAATCCGCCGCCGCCTTCTCCTCCCATCACCGTCTCGCATCCCGTCGCTTCCGCCGTCGGCCGATTGATGAGTGTTTCCTGTTTCTTCGTCCGCCGTCGCTCCCCGCACTCACGCACGCGTACAACCATCTTGCTCGCCTCAGCCCACGAACCCTAGACGCCACGGAGATGGAGCATCTCCGCCGCCTCGCCCAGTTCTTGCTCGCCTCAGCTCGCGGGGATGGAGCAGGACGGCGCCACCCGTCCCCTCGCACCATGCCCAGGACGGCGGCGCCGTGGACGGCTGGGCGCACGACGGCACGGAGCCCCCCTCCCTTACGGCGCCCCGGCAGAGTGCCCCGAGGCCGCAGATCCTCCTCTTTGTCGGCGCTTCCGCGGCCACGTCTCCGCTGCCGCCTCCGCGTGCGCGACCCTCGGTGTGTGCCCTTCAACCATCTGTCGGGAATCCATTGATTGTAAAATTGTCATTTGTTTCTGATCTGAGCGTCCATGGATGGTGGCAGCGGTGGGGAGGAGGCCTGCGTCGACCTTGACGCCTGCTCCGTCGACCACAACTAATGCGTCCGCAAGAAAGGTACTAAACCAACCACGCATCCCCCCTCAGGAATCAGAAACAACCATACATGCTGCCATGAACAACCCATACATTACATTCCGTTGTTAGGACAAGCGAATTCACATGGTAGGAACGGTTAATAAGATGAGCAGCCGTGGAAGTGGCTAAGAATTTCAGAATCCAGACTGTTGCTGCTATAGATCTACTCTGCTCCTCCATTTGGTAATTAAATGGCAACGCAGCAGTTGTGTGGTTCACGGTTTATGCAGCAGCTAGCCGTTCTTCTGCCGATCTGTTGCTCGGTGATCAATTGTGTGTGGTTGGTTAATTTACTGGGTAAACTGCGCAACTCAGTAGCATGCACACCTGAATGCGCTTGGGATGACCGCAAAAGTCACATGTTCAGTCAGTCATTCCCTGCCAGCCTATGGCTACGCTTTCCAGTGTTTTCCTTATAATTTCCACATGTTATCTACAGCCGCATGGATTGGGGATATGTACTTGGGTTTGGGTTTAAAGGGGCAATCTTTGAGCATTTGTATCAACTATCAAGGATCTCAATTTCACATCGATCGCACTATGATCAAGTGCATTCCGGTGCTATGATGATTGTCACAGAAGATGTTAGCTGCAGAAGCAATCGCTGTAAGTGTGACGTCTCTTTTGATCATGCTTTGTTTATTTTTCAATCATTAATATTTCCATTGCTTTTCTTGTTGCATAATTGCTCTAATCTCCAGAAATTTTTCGTTGTTGATAAAAATTGCTAGTATATGCAGTTGTGATCATGAAGTTGTATTGGGCAGAATAGGGAAAGGTCATTTGATTAATGGAATAGATGATGCCTTAACTCTGTTCAAGATAGGTCTCAGCTGCGATCATGAAATTGTATTGGGCAGAATAGGGAAAGGTCATTTGATTAATGGAATAGTTGATGCCTTAACTCTGTTCAAGATAGGTCTCAGCTGTGATCATGAAATTGTATTGGGCAGAATAGGGAAAAGGTCTTTTGATTAATGGAATAGATGATGCCTAACTCTGTTCAAGATAGGTCTTAGCTGTGATAATGAAATTGTACTGAGCAAAACAAGGAAAATGTTATTTGTTTAATGGAATAGATTATGCCCTCATGACAGGTCTCAGCTTCAATATTAAAAATCAATGCACCTGAATTGCGACACAGTTTTTCTCATTTGGAACTGCGGTTATAAGGTGTTTAATCTGAAAGCTACGCTTTCATGAAATCATCAGGTATGGAAATGCTTGACCATTTCTGTAAATCACATAGTACAACCTATCTTCCTGCCTACTAGATGAAAGAGGGTTTTTATTTACTTAACATGGTTGCCTTATTAACAAAGTCATGGTTTCTGCCAGTTAGTATTTTTTATACACTACCTAAGGAACAACTCATCTTCCTACCTACCAGATATACTACTGTTTGATTGCGTTGCTCCCTGCTTAAGAAGCTCCACCGTTCTTTTATATGATCCTAAAAAAATTGAGTTCTAATTTTGTGGAAAGACATGCACAGTGCTGATGTTTTGAGGGCCGGTGTTCATTTCTAGTGGCAAATAATCTCAGATTTCTATGTGAACTATAATCCCCATCTAGATAATCCCTCTCGATATAGCTCCCTTCATTTGCACAACACAATCTAGCTAGCTTACAACGGTTCTGATTTGGATTATGGGTGTTTCTCCAAAAACTAAGATTATATACCTGAGAACAAACAAATAGCATTATAAACTTACCTCAAAGCTCTGTTTTTGAGTCGGCGACTAATCGCCGATTAGTCGCCGACTAATCGCCAAGTCGTCGCGGCGTGGCTGGCTCGCGCAGGCGACTTGACTCAGGGAGCAAGTCGCGCGACTCGCGTGGCTCGCCGGCGACTTGGGGCTATTAGTCGCACGACTCGCTGGCTCGCTGGCTCGCGTGGCTTGCTGCTGCTGTATATGTTATCATGTGGGGACTGAGGAAGGAGGAGGACCGAAGGAAAGAGAGCGCAGGGTGGGCTCTATATGTGCTCTGCTTAGATGTAGTATATTTTCTCTGTTGTATATGTGCTCTTCTGCTGCTGTATATCTATGTGCTCTGCTGCTCTATGTACTGTTGTGCCATGGCGACTTGGGGCGACTAATCAAGCCAAGTCGCTGACTCAAGCCAGCAAGTCACTAGCCGCAGCCTCGGCGACTTGGCTTGACTCGGCGACTCAAAAACCTTGCCTCAAAGCCTATGGGATGACTGAAGCTTGATAAATAGTTTCATACACACTATGGTCTTGTAACAGTAGAAATAACCTTTGAGGGAAAGAGAACCATAAGTATAGGTCACTGCATAGTAGAAGGCCTGTAATCGTGTTCATACGCACTAGTCTCTGTATAGAAGCCGACAAAAACAGAGGCATCCTAAATTTGGTTTTCTGTTCTTTCTCGTCAGTTAAGAACAGAACATTAACTCTTGGATTATCAGTAAGGGAATATGCCTTATTAGCATACTCTTATCGTGGTTATTATTGCTCAACGTTGTGAGGGCAAAGAAGAATATCACGTTTTTTTTCTTAGGAAAGGGTTGTGGCAAAATTTTTATAAGCGCACCTTGTTATAAGAAATGGAAGTATAGATAATTAGATCAGCTGCATATTTCCTTTGTTATATATGTAATCCAGGGTTCGTGAACTGAAAAAATGGTAGCTCCATGCAGGACTTTGACCTCCATACGAAATCTGCAAGGGTAACAACAACAAAGGAAACTGGTGTAAGATTGAGTACTAAGACTCGAAGATGAGCTACCATCAAGATTATGTCTCGACAATCAAGTATAGTGTGAGCACTTATTTTTCTTTATACATCAACTAAAATTATCAATTAACTACAAAGTGATCAACATATTTGTCTTAGATATTAAGAAAACTTAGTACTGTCATGTGCCGTATAGACTTAACTTTGTCTCATCTAGTTAATTAGAGCACAAAGAGTGAGTATCAAATTGGCTAACTTGAATTATCTGGAACTTTCACCATACCATCTGTACAGTATCCATTAAAATCTGAAATTGGCTCAGTAGTGGCCTTCCCTACTGATTTTCACTTAAAAAAACTTAACTTAAGACTGCAATGCAATATGGGTGCATGCCATTTTTATGATCCCCGAGTAACCGAGAAAAATAAGTTCATATATAGTTTCGTTGAGTAAACTAAGAAGGGTAAAGTTGCGAAGAAGAAATACAATGATCAACAGTAGTTATATCTTTATTTTTGAATTAAACTAAAGTTGCCATGGTAGCAATATTTTAGAAAAATCTGATTTTGTAGCAGGGCTCTAGGTTTGACTTAACCTGCAAAAAGTTAAATCAGATTGTAGCGCGAACATAGAGGTAAATATTATGATGGCAAGCAGATATGAATGTTTCTGGAATAAGTATATCTGATAAACTTACACACTTTACTGGCTTGATTGATCTAAAAAATTATGGTTATGCACCCACATTATATTTGTATAAAGTTGTTACTATATATAAATTCGAGAAGTGATATAAACAAAGCAGTACGTAAACATGCAAAAAATGTTAGAAGAATATCATATTAGTTTCATAATCACAGTTATGCAAGAGAATACAGAAATAAAGTGTACTATTGCTTGAATCTCGAAATAACGCATGATCCATATTAAGTTAATTACCAATATGGTGTCACTTACATAGCACTTCAGATAATATTCCTCCAAACCTGCTGAAAGTTCTTTTACGGTTGAGATTTTTGTTAAAAGGAAATACAAATTCAGTATTTTTGCAATATAACTGGTGTTGGCTGTTATGCAGGATGTTTTTTACCGAACTCACAGAAGCATATTGTGTATCCCATCCAGCGTTCAACCTAATGGACATCGAGGGAACCACTTTGAGTAGGCAATTGTTTGTGTGGAAAATGCATGGTACTAAAGCTAACCTTCCTCTGGTCCAGATGAAATCAAGGCAAGTGGGTCTTCTATCTTCAAACATCAATTTGTTAGTTTTTCCTGGCTTCAGTGCATCCCATCATATTACTGTGTTTAAACATAATTGCAATGTGCTAATTATTTTCTAAAAAAATTACAGTGTACTAATTAAGTAAAACTTATTTGAAGTAGATGTAGCACGACCTTGGATTTTGCACACGGACCTCTCAAATTTCGAGTAGTCATACTTCTACATATGTGCTCACCAAATATCTGCATGATTATTATGAACGTGGTAAACTCTGAAGCTATTTTCTTTATTAGTCCTATAAAAGAAACTAAACTATTTGTGTGGGACCAGAGAAGCGTACTTTCAATACAAACTGCAATTGCTTGGGCAAGAGAAATCAACTCAATACTGCAATTTTCCATATGAAGTAGTAAGAGGAGGTGTACAATTGTAAACTGATTTAGGCTGAAGGCTAGCTGCATTTTGGCATGTGGTTAAACCCGACAAGCTGCAACTATGTGGAGCATCCACACTACTGCCACCACATGCTTGCTAAAAGGCTTAATCTGACCGTCCCTGTAGTCCACATCTTCGGCGAGCATGTTTGATGGCAAGCTCGGGCAACTGTTGTTCTGTTGAGTATCCAGATGATAACCGTCATGAAAATCACTACATGGATCGATGTGCCCATCATGTCTGGTAGTAGATGATGCATTATTTGAGCTTGATAGAGTATGACTATATCCCATGCGGTCTTGTTTGCATCAAAAGTGTGGCCCACTTTGGAGACACACCAACCATTTTGGTAGTGGGCATCTTAATAGTTTTATTTGGGCCTCATTCCCCTAATACGCTAGTAATTGTCTCCTTTCTCATATTTCTCTTAGTCTCACTCCCATACACTTCATGATCTAAGAGAGGGAATGCTAGCAGCCATGGTGGCAGTGTCCCCTCCCAAGAAAAAAAAGTAGGTACAACTAGTCCTATAGTCAGCCATCGCACTGTAAAAATAGGATAGGTTCAATCTATGGTAATTGAGGGCCTCCTAAAAGGATCTACTAAATTCATCGAGTTGTTCTAAAGAATAAAAACGATCGGTTGTTCATGCAACTTGAGAGGATGAAGGATCTAGCGATCTTGCGCGAAAGGCATCGGCGCCAGTGAGTTTGCCACCATCCTAGCGACGACGACAATGAGGCAAAGCATATAGTGGAGGGCAGAGCAAGACGGCTGAGGGAGATGGCTCATTAGAAGAATTCACAACACGCAAACGACCAATGTAGTAGAGAAGAGGATGAGGGGGAATCACTGGGGACAAGCCAGGTGAGGTAGTCTCAGGAAATGAATGAGGCGGGAAAGCCGTAGGTGATGATGAGCTTGATAAAGAAGCGATTAGAGGCAGAAGACACCTCAATCCCTAGGAAGTAGCAAAGAGGACCAAGATCAGACATAAGAAACCCACTATGATGAGCCTTCACAAAGGCAATGTACTTAGAGTCATTGCAGTGATGATCGACATATAGAAGGAGAGTTTGACCATGAATTGAAAGGTGGACAAGAAGTGTAGGATCATGAGCACTCGCCGAAAACTTGCTGCAATCACCACTGAGACAAAATGCTCAAAGTGGGCACAAGGGGTTTGCTTAAGGCCATAAAAGAGCGATGAAGACGACAAACCATGCCATCAGGAAGAGAATACCCAGGTGGTGGGTATATGTAGACCTCATGCAACAGGAAGAGAAATGATATCCCACATGCCTATGCGTGCAAGAGAAATAATCTCGTCTACAATCGCATGCTGCTATTCATGATGAACAAATGCGTCATACTAAGAAATCGTCTTGAGAAAAGCGATACTAGAATAACCAATAACCATAGGGTCAATAGGCAGAAGCGAGCGAGCTCGGAATCCATAAGTAGGCCGAGCTTTACATGGTGCGTTGCCAACAAGAAAGGCCATTGTAGTCCAGGGAGATGGCTCATTAGAACGATCCACAACACGTGGACCACAAGTGTAGTGAAGATGATAAGGGGGAATCATCGGGGAAACCTCATGGATGAGCGAGGTGAGGTAGCCTCAGGTAATGAACAAGGTGGGGAAGCCGCATGTGGCGACGTGTGGGGTCTATAACAGTAGTACGTGAGGATAAACTGGGATAGGTGGGCGAGGGCAATAAATGAGTGATAAGTGTATCAGCAAAATTGACGGAAGAAATATCGTCAATGGGGGAGGCCGAAGGAGAGGAAAGGACGAGACTCAATCAGAAGTCACATATCAAGGAACACCCATATGACGACTAACAAGATCCCAACACCGGTAGCCCTTGTGCTTATCACTGCAATTTAAGAAGACACATTCAATAGACTGATCAAATAGTTTGGTGCATGAAGAACGTAGCAAACACAACCAAACAAATGAAGTGTTGAGTAGTTAGGAGAGAATGCTCACAAAGACACTCGAGAGGAATGTCGCCCTGTAGAGCTGAGGAAAGATGAATGTTGATGAGATAGGTGGCTACGGTCATCAACGCGCTAGTCGCCTCACGAAGGTGACGATGCTTGCGCTCAACAACCCTATTCTAAGCATGAGCACTAGGACAAGAGAACTGAGCAAGTGTGCTTTGCTCAACAAGGAATTTGCGCAACAAATGAGAGAGATACACACAAGCAGAATCTGCACGAAAGACATGGATAGTAGTGAAAAACTGGGTATGAACCAAGGCGACAAACTTCTTATAGATAGATAGACCTCACTACAAGAAGGCATAAAATATATTGACTTGTGTCGAGAGAAATAATTGTAAAGATAATATAGTGGCGATGGCCTCCTTTCGAGGCGAAGAGAGCTGGGTCCCAAATATTAGAGTGAACAAGATTGAAAGTGCGCCGAGACACAATCTCGCTATGAGGATACGGTAACTAAATGTGTTTACCTAGCAGACAAACTTGACCATCTAAAGTTACATTGCGAGATAGATCCTAGAATACCACATCGTTCTAAGGATGAGAGACTAGAGCCACACATGTGACTGAGACGATGTCGCCACAAAGAGTCGGTAGACAAGGTAAGAGAGTCGAAGAGAGTGGCGGATGTGCTAGCGGAGGGAAGGCATAGCCTGGCAAGCTTCAGTGGCTGTGTGAGTCACAACGCCGAGGGCCAACACCAAGCAGAGCACCCGTGTGCCGTTCCTAAATTAGGACAAGAGTTAAAGTCAAGAATATTGGAGACGATGTCGCCACAAAGAGTCGGTAGACAAGGTAAGAGAGTCGAAGAGAATGGCGGATGTGGTAGCGGAGGGAAGGCATAGACTGGCAAGCTTCAGTGGCTGCGTGAGTCACAACGTCGAGGGCCAACACCAAGCAGAGCACACGTGTGCCGTTCCTAAATTAGGACAAGAGTGAAAGTCAAGAATGAGTAATACAAATATTGTTTGTGTTAGGTTCAATGATACATTTGCTTGGATTCCAGGACGGAGTTAAACTTGAGATTGGGCACTTGAATTTGTGATATTTTGACATGAGCTTGAAACTGGAGAACTTTAGGGTGTACCATGATGAATCTGAGATATATTGAATTTACATAGGTATAGTATGATTAGCATGAATGTGGTATTTGTGGACTATTGGATCATCTTGGATATTACTAGTTGGATTCTAGGTTAGAGATAACTTGAGCAGTTGGATTTGTGATATTTTGACCTAAGCTTAGTAGCTTGTATGTGCCCCATATGGCTATGAGCATGCAGATGATACGATCGTAGTTGGTAGATCATGATGATTTTGCTAACCCTCCCCAAGAATATTACAAGTATAAGATCATCATGGGAGAATGATTTGGATTAATTAGAATAGATGACAATTTCAGTGGTATGAGCCCTGTTGGAGTAGCTGATGTTGCTTTTATTATGTTTTTGTGCTCCTTTAGATGCGGTAGTAGGACGGTAGGACTTATGAAGTGATACTATATTGGTGGATAAATAGATCTTTAATAACCTTGAAACTGGAGAACTTTAGGGTAGGACTTATGAAGTATGGATTTACTTGCATGATTGTGATCTTGAAGAAAATCTAGTGGATAAATAACTTCTAAGTTTTCGGATCTATAGTCATCCATTGGAAGCTTGCTTTATACAGGACTTAGATAACCATGATAGTGGGCTTCGTTGGATCATAGTTATGATTTGTACTAGATGCACACCTTTAGAGATTGAAACTAGAGAACTTTAGGGTGTAAAATGAATATGATCAATTGGATATATTGGATTTATATGATTATAATATGATCAATATGATTGTGAAAATTGATGGAAGAAAAAAAGATATTGGAGTAATTGAAATGTTGCTTGTGTTAGGTTCAAATGATGTATCTTCTTGAATGCTAGGTCGGAGTTGCTTGGATTCTAAGTCGGAGTTGCTTGGATTCTAGGTCGGAGTTAAACTTGAGATTGGGCACTAGGATTTGTGATATTTTGGCATGTGCTTGAAACTGGAGAACTTTAGGGTGTAGCATGATCAACCGGAGATGTATTGGATTTATATAGCTATAGTATGATTAGCATGAATTTGGTATTGGTGGACTATTGGATGATCTTGGATATTACTAGTTGGATTCTAGGTTGGAGATAACTTGTGCACCTAGATTTGTGATATTTTGACCTAAGCTTAGTAGCTTTTATGTGCCCCATATGGATATGAGCATGGAGATGATAGAATCAGATCGTAGTTGGTAGACTTTGATGATTTTGCTAGCCCTCCCCAAGAATGTTACGAGTACAAGATCATCATGGGAGGATGATTTGGTTAATTAGAATAGATGATTATTTCAGTGGTATGAGCCTTGTTGGAGCAGCTGATCTTGCTTTTATTATGTGTTTGTGCTCCTTTAGATGCAGTAGGAGGAGGCTAGTAGTTATGACGTGATATTATATTGGTGGATAAGTACATCTTTAACAATGTTGGAATAGTTTGGATTTACTTAGATGACTGTGATCTTGAAAACTAATCTGGTGGGTAAATAACTTCTAATATTTGGATCTATAGTAATCCAGTGGAGGCTAAGGTAGTTGGAGAGGACCGATGAGAAAGCACATGAGAAGCTTTACTCGATCTCCTTAAGATCGACATTGCCGCACGGCTTGGTGCAAAGCCGGTGCGGCTGACAGGGTTTTCACCCTCTCCCACACCTCATGTGCATTGTTCATTCTCGCCAATTCGGCTTGGTGTCCTTCCCTTGTTTGCGAGTTCCGTGCCAATGACTTGATCTGGCATCACACGTTCTCCCGCCGTGCGTCCTTGGTCTTGGCGGTAGGTAACGTCGTGCTCTCGGGCTGTGTCTCGTGGGTTAGCCATTGTGGTGCCGACTGCCTGTGTGGCTATGGCGGCGCCCAGCTGGGAAACACGAGATGTGGGATTGAGGCATCGCACATAGTAACCCGAAGCCAGGCAAAGGATGCCGGTCGGACTGGAGGGAGCGGATTGCACCTGAGGTACGGTGGAAGGGATGAAAACATTGGTGGGAGCGAACTGTCATTGCCGTTATTCATTGTACTTGGAGCCAAGCGTTGCGAGGATGACGATTGGGGAAGGTGGGAAGATGGTTGGATCATAGTTTTGATTACTACTAGATTCACAGCATTTGAGATTGAAACTGGAGAACTTTAGTGTTCGAGATTGAAACTGGAGAACTTTAGTGTGTAGTATGATCAATTGGAGATATATTTTATTTATGTGTAATATGATCCGCATGATTGTGAAAATTGATGGACTATTACATTATCTTGGATTGAACTAGTAGGAAGAAAACAAAGATATTGGAGTAATAGAAATGTTGTTTGTGTTAGATTCAAATGTTCAATGATATATGTGCTTGGATTCTAGGTCGAAGTTACGATAGGGCACTTGGATTTGTGATATTTTGACAGCTTGAAACTAGAGAACTTTGGGGTGTAGCATGATCAACCTGAGATGTATTGGATTTATATAGGTATAGTATGATTAGCATGAATGCGGTGTTGGTGGACTATTGGATGATCTTGGATATTACTATTTGGATTGTAGGTTGGATATAACTGGAGCAGTTGGATTTGTGATATTTTGGCCTAAGCTTAGTAGCTTGTATGTGCTCCATATGGATATGAGCATAGAGATGATACAAGTGGATCGTAGTTGGTAGACTTTGATGATTTCGCTACCCCTCCCCAAGAATGTTACAAGTACAAGATTATCATGGGACGATGATTTGGATTAATTAGAATAGATGATCATTTTGTGCTCCTTTAGATGCAGTAGTGGGAGGAGAGTAGTACTTATGAAGTGATATTATATTGGTGGATAAATAGATCTTTAATAACCTTGGAAAAATTTGAATTTACTTAGTTGATTGTGATGTTGAAAAAAAATTGATGGATAAGTAAATTCTAATTTTTTGATCTATAGTGATGTAGTGAAAGCTTGCTTTATACTGGATGATAACCATGATAGTGGGCTTGTTTGGATCATAGTTATGATTTGTACTAGATGCACACCTTTAGAGATTGAACGTGGAGAACTTTAGGGTATAGTATGATCAATCAGACATATGTTGGATTTATGTGTAATATGATCAGCATGATTGTGAAAATTGATGGACTATTACATCATCTTGGATTGAATTAGTAGGTAGAAAACAAAGATAAGGTTCAATGATATATTTGCTTGGATTCTAGGTCGGAGTTAAACTTGAGATCGGGCACTTGGATGATGTTTTGACATGAGCTTGAAGCTAGAATTTTAGGGTGTAGCATGATCAACTTGAGATGTATTGAATTTATATAGGTATGGTTTGATTAGCACGAATGGGCTATTGGTGGGCTATTGGATCATCTTTGATATTCCTAGTTGGATTCTAGGTTAGAGATAACTTGAGCACTTGGATTTGTCATATTTTGACCTCCTTAGTAGCTTGTATCTGCCCCATATGGATATGAGCATGGAGATGGTACAAATAGACCATAGTTGGTAAACTTGATGATTTTGGTAGCCCTCCCCAAGAATGTTACCAGTACAAGATCATCATGGAAGAATGATTTGGATTAACTAGAATATATGACAATTTCAGTGTATGAGCCTTGTTGGAGCAGTTGATCTTGCTTTTATTATGTGTTTGTGCTCCTTTAGATGCCGTAGTAGGAGGAGGGTACTAGTTATGACATGATATTATATTAGTGGATAAATATATCTTTGATAACTTTGGAACAGTTTGGATTTACTTAAGATGATTGTGATCTTGAAAAAAATCTGGTGGATAAATAACTTCTAGATTTTGAATATATAGTCATCCAGTGGAAGAAGATTGCTTTATACTGGACTTTGATAAACCATGATAGTGGGCTTGGTTGGATCATAGTTATGATTTGTACTAGATGCACACCTTTAGAGATTGAAACTAGAGAACTTTAGGGTGTAATATGAATATGATCAATTGGATATATTGGATTTATATGATTATAATATGATCAATATGATTGTGAAAATTGATGGAAGAAAACAAAGATATTGGAGTAATAGAAATGTTGCTTGTGTTAGGTTCAAATGATGTATCTTCTTGAATGCTAGGCCGGAGTTGCTTGGATTCTAGGTCGGAGTTAAACTTGAGATTGGGCACTAGGATTTGTGATATTTTGGCATGTGCTTGAAACTGGAGAACTTTAGGGTGTAGCATGATCAACCGGAGATGTATTGGATTTATATAGCTATAGTATGATTAGCATGAATTTGGTATTGGTGGACTATTGGATGATCTTGGATATTACTAGTTGGATTCTAGGTTGGAGATAACTTGTGCACCTAGATTTGTGATATTTTGACCTAAGCTTAGTAGCTTTTATGTGCCCCATATGGATATGAGCATGGAGATGATAGAATCAGATCGTAGTTGGTAGACTTTGATGATTTTGCTAGCCCTCCCCAAGAATGTTACGAGTACAAGATCATCATGGGAGGATGATTTGGTTAATTAGAATAGATGATTATTTCAGTGGTATGAGCCTTGTTGGAGCAGCTGATCTTGCTTTTATTATGTGTTTGTGCTCCTTTAGATGCAGTAGGAGGAGGCTAGTAGTTATGACGTGATATTATATTGGTGGATAAGTACATCTTTAACAATGTTGGAATAGTTTGGATTTACTTAGATGATTGTGATCTTGAAAACTAATCTGGTGGGTAAATAACTTCTAATATTTGGATCTATAGTAATCCAGTGGAGGCTGAGGTAGTTGGAGAGGACCGATGAGAAAGCACATGAGAAGCTTTACTCGATCTCCTTAAGATCGACATTGCCGCACGGCTTGGTGCAAAGCCGGTGCGGCTGACAGGGTTTTCACCCTCTCCCACACCTCATGTGCATTGTTCATTCTAGCCAATTCGGCTTGGTGTCCTTCCCTTGTTTGCGAGTTCCGTGCCAATGACTTGATCTGGCATCACACGTTCTCCCGCCGTGCGTCCTTGGTCTTGGCGGTAGGTAACGTCGTGCTCTCGGGCTGTGTCTCGTGGGTTAGCCATTGTGGTGCCGACTGCCTGTGTGGCTATGGCGGCGCCCAGCTGGGAAACACGAGATGTGGGATTGAGGCATCGCACATAGTAACCCGAAGCCAGGCAAAGGATGCCGGTCGGACTGGAGGGAGCGGATTGCACCTGAGGTACGGTGGAAGGGATGAAAACATTGGTGGGAGCGAACTGTCATTGCCGTTATTCATTGTACTTGGAGCCAAGCGTTGCGAGGATGACGATTGGGGAAGGTGGGAAGATGGTTGGATCATAGTTTTGATTACTACTAGATTCACAGCATTTGAGATTGAAACTGGAGAACTTTAGTGTTCGAGATTGAAACTGGAGAACTTTAGTGTGTAGTATGATCAATTGGAGATATATTTTATTTATGTGTAATATGATCCGCATGATTGTGAAAATTGATGGACTATTACATTATCTTGGATTGAACTAGTAGGAAGAAAACAAAGATATTGGAGTAATAGAAATGTTGTTTGTGTTAGATTCAAATGTTCAATGATATATGTGCTTGGATTCTAGGTCGAAGTTACGATAGGGCACTTGGATTTGTGATATTTTGACAGCTTGAAACTAGAGAACTTTGGGGTGTAGCATGATCAACCTGAGATGTATTGGATTTATATAGGTATAGTATGATTAGCATGAATGCGGTGTTGGTGGACTATTGGATGATCTTGGATATTACTATTTGGATTGTAGGTTGGATATAACTGGAGCAGTTGGATTTGTGATATTTTGGCCTAAGCTTAGTAGCTTGTATGTGCTCCATATGGATATGAGCATAGAGATGATACAAGTGGATCGTAGTTGGTAGACTTTGATGATTTCGCTACCCCTCCCCAAGAATGTTACAAGTACAAGATTATCATGGGACGATGATTTGGATTAATTAGAATAGATGACCATTTTGTGCTTCTTTAGATGCAGTAGTGGGAGGAGAGTAGTACTTATGAAGTGATATTATATTGGTGGATAAAGAGATCTTTAATAACCTTGGAAAAATTTGGATTTACTTAGTTGATTGTGATGTTGAAAAAAAATTGATGGATAAGTAGATTCTAATTTTTTGATCTATAGTGATGCAGTGAAAGCTTGCTTTATACTAGATGATAACCATGATAGTGGGCTTGTTTGGACCATAGTTATGATTTGTACTAGATGCACACCTTTAGAGATTGAATGTGGAGAACTTTAGGGTCTAGTATGATCAATCAGACATATGTTGGATTTATATGTGTAATATGATCAACAGGATTGTGAAAATTGATGGACTATTACATCATCTCGGATCGAATTAGTAGGTAGAAAACAAAGATATTGGTGTAATAGAAATGTTTGTGTAAGGTTCAGTGATATATTTGCTTGGATTCTAGGTCGGAGTTAAACTTGAGATCAGGCACTTGGATGATGTTTTGACATGTGCTTGAAGCTAGAGAATTTTAGGGTGTAGCATGATCAACTTGAGATGTATTGAATTTATATAGGTATGGTATGATTAGCACGAATGGGCTATTGGTGGGCTATTGGATCATCTTTGATATTACTAGTTGGATTCTAGTTTAGAGATAACTTGAGGACTTGGATTTGTCATATTTTGACCTGCTTAGTAGCTTCTATGTGCCCCATATGGATATGAGCATGGAGATGATACAAATAGATCATAGTTGGTAAACTTGATGATTTTGCTAGCCCTCCCCAAGAATGTTACCAGTACAAGATCATCATGGAAGAATGATTTGGATTAATTAGAATATATGACAATTTCAGTGTATGAGCCTTGTTGGAGCAGTTGATCTTGCTTTTATTATGTGTTTGTGCTCCTTTAGATGCCGTAGTAGGAGGAGGGTACTAGTTATGACATGATATTATATTAGTGGATAAATATATATTTGATAACTTTGGAACAGTTTGGATTTACTTAAGATGATTGTGATCTTGAAAAAAATCTGGTGGATAAATAACTTCTAGATTTTGAATATATAGTCATCCAGTGGAAGATTGCTTTATACTGGACTTAGATAAACCATGATAGTGGGCTTGGTTGGATCATAGTTATGATTTGTACTAGATGCACACCTTTAGAGATTGGAACTAGAGAACTTTAGGGTGTAATATGAATATGATCAATTGGATATATTGGATTTATATGATTATAATATGATCCATATGATTGTGAAAATTGATGGAAGAAAACGAAGATATTGGAGTAATAGAAATGTTGCTTGTGTTAGGTTCAAATGATGTATCTTCTTGAATGCTAGGTCGGAGTTGCTTGGATTCTAGGTCGGAGTTAAACTTGAGATTGGGCACTAGGATTTGTGATATTTTGGCATGTGCTTGAAACTGGAGAACTTTAGGGTGTAGCATGATCAACCGGAGATGTATTGGATTTATATAGCTATAGTATGATTAGCATGAATTTGGTATTGGTGGACTATTGGATGATCTTGGATATTACTAGTTGGATTCTAGGTTGGAGATAACTTGTGCACCTAGATTTGTGATATTTTGACCTAAGCTTAGTAGCTTTTATGTGCCCCATATGGATATGAGCATGGAGATGATAGAATCGGATCGTAGTTGGTAGACTTTGATGATTTTGCTAGCCCTCCCCAAGAATGTTACGAGTACAAGATCATCATGGGAGGATGATTTGGATTAATTAGAATAGATGATTATTTCAGTGGTATGAGCCTTGTTGGAGCAGCTGATCTTGCTTTTATTATGTGTTTGTGCCCCTTTAGATGCAGTAGGAGAAGGAGGCTAGTAGTTATGACATGATATTATATTGGTGGATAAGTACATCTTTAACAATGTTGGAATAGTTTGGATTTACTTAGATGATTGTGATCTTGAAAACAAATGTGGTGGGTAAATAACTTCTAATGTTTGGATGTATAGTAATCCAATGGAGGCTGAGGTAGTTGGAGAAGACCGATGAGAAAGCACATGAGAAGCTTTACTCGATCTCCTTAAGATCGACATTGCCGCACGGCTTGGCGCAAAGCCGGTGCGGCTGACAGGGTTTTCACCCTCTCCCACACCTCATATGCATTGTTCATTCCCGCCAATTCGGCTTGGTGCCCTTCCCTTGTTTGCGAGTTCCGTGCCAATGACTTGATCTGGCATCACTCGTTCTCCCGCCGTGCGTCCTTGGTCTTGGCGGTAGGTAACGTCGTGCTCTCGGGCTGTGTCTCGTGGGTTAGCCATTGCGGTGCCGACTGCCTGTGTGGCTATGTCGGCGCCCAGCAGAGAAACACGAGATGTGGGATTGAGGCATCACACATAGTAACCCGAAGCCAGGCAAAGGATGCCGGTAGGACTGGCAGGGAGCTAATTGCATATGAGGTATGGCAGAATGGATGAAAATGTTGTTGGGAGCCAACTGTACTTGGAGCCAAGCGCCGAGGGGATGGCGATTGGGTAAGGCGGGAAGATGGTTGGATCATAGTTATATTACTACTAGATTCACACCTTTAGAGATTGAAACTTGCGAACTTTAGGGTGTAGCATGATCAACCTGAGATGTAATTAGATTTATATGTGTAATGATTGACATGCATGCTGTATTGGTGGACTATTGGATGGTCTTGGATATTACTAGTTGGATTGTAGGCTGGAGATAACTTGAGCACTTGGACTTGTGATATTTTGACCTAAGCTTAGTACCTTGTATGTGCCCCATATGGATATGAGCATGGAGATGATACAAACGGATCGTAGTTGGTAAGCTTTGATGGTTTTGCTAGCCCTCCCCAAGATTTGTGATATTTTGACCTAAGCTTAGTACCTTGTATGTGCCCCATATGGAATTGAGAATGGAGATGATACAAACGGATCATAGTTGGTAGACTTTGATGGTTTTGCTAGCCCTCCCCAAGAATGTTACGAGTACAAGATCATTGGAGGATGATTTGGATTAATTAGAATAGAATTTCAGTGGTATGAGCCTTGTTGGAGTAGCTGATCTTGCCTTTATTATTTGTTTGCGCTCCTTTAGATGCAGTAGTAGAAGGAGGGTAGTACTTATGAAGTGATATTATATTGGTGGATAAATAGATCTTTAATAACCATGGAACAGTTTGGATTTAGTTAGGTGATTGTGATCTTGAAAAACATCTCGTAGATAAATAAATTCTTTTTTTTTGGATCTATAGTCATCTAGTGGAAGCTTGGTTTATACTGAACTTAGATAACCATGATAGTGAGCTTGGTTGGATCATAGTTATGATTTGTACTAGATGCACACCTTTAGCAATTGGAACTTGAGACCTTTAGAGATGCACACCTTTAGAGATTGGAGATATATTGGATTTATATGAGTATAATATGAATTGTGAAAATTGATGGACTATTACATCATCTTGGATTGAAATAGTTGAAAGAAAACAAAGATATTGGAGTAATAGAAATGTTGTTTGTGTTAGGTTTAATGATATATATCTGCTTGGATTCTAGGTCGGAGTTAAACTTGAGATTGGACACTTGGATTTCTGATATTTTCGCATGAGCTTGAAACGGGAGAACTTTGGGGTGTAGCATGATCAACCTGAGATATATTGGATTTATATAGGTATAGTATATGATTAGCATGAATGTGGTATTGGTGGACTATTGGATCATCTTGGATATTACTAGTTGGATTATAGGTTGGAGATAACTTGAGCACTTGGATTTGTGATATTTTAACCTAAGCTTGTGCCCCATATGGACATGAGCATGAAGATGATACAAACAAATTGTAGTTGGTTGACTTTGATGATTTTGCTAGCCCTACCCAAGAATGTTACGAGTACAAGATCATCATGGGAGGATGATTTGGATTAATTAGAATAGATGACAATTTCAGTGGTACGAGCCTCGTTGGAGAAGTTGACCTTGCTTTTATTATGTGTTTGTGCTCCTTTAGATACAGTAGTAGGAGGGTATCACTTATGAAGTGATTTTATATTGGTGAATAAATAGATTTTTAGTAACCTTGGAACAATTTGGATTTACTTATGTGATTGTGACACAGCGGCGGATAAATAACTTCTAATTTTTGGATCTATAGTAATCCAATGGAAACTTGCTTTGACTTAGATAACGATGATAGTGGGCTTGGTTGGATCATCGAACATATAAAGGATGAGCGGGGTGCTAGGCACAACCGCTGTGTCCACATAGGCTATGAATAGTGTTGGCGAAGTGAGCGTTCTGCCGGCACTGCGTCCACTGCTCCCCCGCCTCGAGCCAGACAACGCCATGGAGCCTCCGCTCCCCCGCCTCGAGCCACCCCGCGCCTCGTCCGCCTCCTCTCCTCCCTCTCCCTCCTCTTCTCTCCCGCACCGCAAGCCCCTTCTCTCTCCTCCCCCGCGCAAGCCAGCCTCGGATCTGGAGGAAGAGGAGATCCGGGCCTCCCGGCGGTGGCTCGACCGATGCAAGGTGATGACATGCTGCCTCCTCCTGCGCGCCCTCTCCCTCGCCGCCGCCACGGCCTCTCCCACCGCTCATCTCCACCTCCTCCCGCTTTCCCTGTCGCTCACATCCCTCTCAGTCCATGGCTTCCGGCGCATCCCCTCGCGGCGGCCACCACTCCTTGTCTCCTCCTAGGGTCTTGATCTGGAGCGGGAGGGACAGACGAGGCTACAAGCGCCGGCATGATTGTCCACAGCACCGTCGCCGTCGTCCTCGACAGTGGGAGGGCGGGCCGCCAAGAAAGCCGGCTCTGTCTTGCTCTCACGCCACTGTCCATCCACCTGAGAAGCCGTCCACACACCTGTCATTCACGCCCCTCCTCCTCGGCTCATTCTCATCTCTGTCAGGCAGATGAGCTCCTGCTTCCTCTCTGTCTCCCTTTGATTTTGTGCGTGTGCTGTACTGTGTGTTTGTGCAGTTGCTTTTTGAGCTACGGCTACTACTTGTGCTGCTAGATGTGTGTGCTGGTTCTGGTGCTGCTAGCTGCTGCTGGTTGCTTGTGTTGCTACTGCTACTACCTGTTGCTGGTTGCTTCTTTATTTGGTTAATTGTGACACTGAAAAGCCTTTGTGAAAAGCAAAAATTGATGAGAAGGCTATGAGCTGATGAGATGACCTTCATTTTCAATATTTTATTTAATAATTGATGAAGGATATGTCATATATTCAGTTGCTAACATTTTCTCTATGGTGTATGTACCTATTGTTCATTGCATTCGAGGGAGAGGACAACAAGATTAAGAGAGCCTTGGGACGCGAAGGCAGTAGCATGCAGCGCCAGGTCAAGTGCACCGACCTCGACGACAAGAGACCAGTACACTTAACAAGAGTAAGAGAGCCTTGGGACAACACTGGATGAGGGCGTCGACTAAAGGACCGCGAAGACGTCTTCCTCCAAAATCTTGCCGAGGTGCTCCTCTCTCTTTGCCTCTTCTCTTTTCTCTGTACTTTATATTGGCAGTATTTTCCCTATCGTGTCTGATGTGTTCATGAGCTAATTTGTTCTTATAGTGGTTCCAACTTTATTTCTATGTCGCAGGATTTTGTTGCAACGACACAGTGCTGACAATTTTTGTTTTTGGAATTTGTCAATGAAATTCTGCTCGATCAGGTAAACCTTTTGTTTGGATTGTCGGCCGCCTTGTCTATATTTGTAGATACTGATTTTGTTGTTTGCTTAATGGCTCATTATTTCACAGGGTTCTTAAATATATGTTCACCAATTCAGATGAACTGCTTATTTTATGTGCATACTGGATATTTGTCATATATGTAGAAGGTTCTACAATATATCAAAGAAAAACAAAACAGAGAGGATGCTGGGGCTCGGGCAAGGGAGGCTGCGCTCAGTGCAGTACTGCGGTCTTTACTGCCTTTCACTGTTAATTAAATATATATTCTCTTCATAGTTCATACAGTTTTAGGCTTTTAGCAGTATGAAAAGTCACAGATAATGTGATGGTGACATTTGGGCTTATACAAGTGTTAGTTGTCAGTCTCTGCCCGCATGCATTTGAACGTTGCCTTGGCCACGATCCTTAAGCTTGTCAAAAGTTGTGGATCGATAGGCATTGACAAAAAAATATAAGCTCTATGTTCTGAAATACAGGTAGAGCAGCAGCTATAGCACCCCTAGAGAGATTGCGTTGATTGATTCTCATCGTATATATAACTCAACTATTTAAAGTATTCTATATACACTGAAATCGTGCTCATAATTTTTTAAAGTATTCTATATGCACTGAAATCGAGCTCATAATTTTTTTATCATGTGCCTTTTCTACTAAAGATCATTACACTTCTCTTCAGTACATCAATGTTACTTCCAAAGCAGAGTCCCTCCTAGAGGACAGTTTCTTTTATCAGAAGGGTGAGTGTTGTATATTTTTCTGTCCACTAAATGAACTACTTCTGGTTACATATTGTGACAGAATTAAGTAGGCATAGGCTTGTTCGTTGATTTTTATACCGAAACTGAATTGGTTTTGTGTTAATACATTATAGTCATCCTTGAAGGACATGTGTTTTATTGCCATGCTTGCTTAATAATTGCTTGCTGAAGCATTGGTCCTAATTTACCACGGGTTTCGCTGGCGTTGCATTTTCTTTTTGTATATGGTTGCTGCAGTGGCCATTGAATAGTGATTCTATCCATTAGTAGTATCTTGTTATTATGAAAGTTTGTGTATTTTTTGTACATATGAAGGTTTGTGTATTTTGTTCTCAGCTGCGTTGCTACATATAAATTTGAGGCAAATGATGATAAGGTTCAGACTCACACTTTTCTGATTTTATCTTGTCATCATGAAGGTTTGTGTATTTGTTTTTGTGTTGCATATAAATTTGAGGAGAATGATTTTATGGTTCAAAGAGACAGTTTAATCATATTTGAGCTGCCAGCTTGCTTCAGCCATGTGATACCGGAGCCCGAGGTTGACAGTGGCCAAATGACTGAACTTTTTCGCAACATTAATAGTACTTCCTCCGTCCGAAAAAGCTTGTCCCAAGCTTGTCTCTCAAATGGATGTATCTAGCACTAACTTGGTCTAGATACATCTATTTTAGGAACATACTTTTTTCGGACGGAGGGAGTAGTACTCTTGATAAACATAGCAATCCTGACCTTTTTGTATCGTTCGCCTGTTTGCATGTTTATAACAGGGGAATTAGTCCGAGTGTTATTGGTTCAGTTGCTACAGGTGGAATATATCTTTGGTGTTATTGAATCTTTAACCAAGACATGGCTGGAGGCTGGAGCACACTAATCCTGATTGAATTTGTCATCTCCCTTTATAGGTGGAGTAATTGGTGAGATTTTTTCGGTCTCTTGTATTTTACTTTCCAGAAAATCTGCATGATGGTACTCAAAATTTATGAATGGTTTTATTGGCATGTCATGGTGTGGATCGAGATGATGTTCAGTAGACTCCCTCATCACCTTTCCAGTGCTATTGATCGCTCACAGCTTGAATCTGATTGTGCTTCTTCCAGTCTATGCTCCCTCTCTTTGGTTCATTGGCCTCCCAAGACTACTTTGGTATGAAAGTAAAGCCTTCACTTACTGCCAGTGTAATTTTGGCTATTTTTTTTCATTTCATTACACATATACGTTTCTGGAGTGATCTTCATAACATACACAGTCAAATTTGTTTTTCTCACAAGCTGGATCATCGCATAACTTATTGGTGGTTGCACTAGCTGAGCTTTGTTATAAGTTCTGGTGCGCATTGTATATCATAGAAAAAGTGTATGTAATCTTCATGGTGAGTAGGTTTTAGAATGATATAAATTTTAAATAATTGAGCTAGCATTATAATGCTTCAGGTTTTTTCTTTCAATCAATTAACTTTTAACTGCTCACTAATTGGTGCCCATGCATGTTCTGTTTTATTTTTCTCACTTCATTAAACATATAAGTTTCTGGAGTGATCTTCATAACATACAGAGTCAAATTTGTTCTTCTCACAAGCTGGATCATCGCATAACTTATTGGTGGTTGCACTAGCTGAACTTTGTTATAAGTTCTGGTGCGCATTGTATATCATAGATACAGTGTATGTAATCTTCTTGGTCAGTAGGTTTTAGAATGATATAAATTTAAATATTGAAGCTAGCATTATAATGCTTCAGGATTTTTCTTTCAATCAATTAACTTTTAACTGCTCACTAATTGATGCCCATGCATGTTCTGTTACAATTGAAGGTAATTTACAAGAAACGGTAGATGTTTTAGTTTTAGTAAATATATCAAAATGAAATCTGTGGTCAATCTAGGTTGTAGTAATATATATGTTTTTAAGAGACTGCTCTGTATTTATTTCCTAGCAGGAATTCCATACCATTTCATGGCCATTGAAACTTGCCTATTAACCACGAGAAACCACTTTAGCTCTCTCTGTACGTTGATCATTGTAGTGCAGTGTTTGATATGTTGCCAATAGCCTTTCCCTTGGCTCTTCCTCTCTATTTAGTTATTCCTCGAATCAAGTGCATAGTTATTTTGCCTATTGCAGGTTTTGTTATCGTTATAATTGTGTACTCACTTTGTTCTAGGATATAAACGCATATTAGTTATTCCTTTATCATGCCTGCAATGTTCTAAACTTTGAAATCATATGGGATAAAGATCACGTCTCTTTTTATTTTGACATGGCCACCTTTATCGTTATACAGTATTTTTTATGGAAAACATTGCAGATATTATTTACAGATGCAAATTTGTATCAGGACTTGAAAATTTGTAGTCACTGCATGTTCTCTTATATACTCTGTCATGGTGTACTTCATTTTAAGCTTCAGAACTAGGAGATTGGTTTAGAGGTTATGTGCCTTTGTTTTGTAGTAAGTTGTGGATGTCAATGTCAGTTCTTCTGCTGCAAAGTTGGGGAAAGAATTGCAGTGCAATCAAGTTTCGTCCGAGCACACAACATCAGCGACGTGACGATGAAGCAATGACATTGTCTGGCTATTCATACAATTCTATAGAAGATGCAATGGACGTTGCAACTGCTCGAGTAATGAAATATATGGAGACCATGCGTGCCAAGGTATTGAAAGACTATAGTTACAACGAGCTGCAACAAACAAAGGAAAGAGAACTGCATCTGATTGGTTTGTTAGGACAAAGAGAAAGAAATCAAAGAACAGGCTCTGAAGATTAGAGAACTTAGCAAAGACTTTGCAGATCAGGTTAAAAGCACTTCTTCTGAGATTCACCGCCCAGCTAAAGGAAGTGTATGCTCAGCCAATTCCATAAGTGGTCGTGAGCTCAACAAAGCGGCTATAGATATTCACAATGCAATTGCTCATCTTGGCCAGTTGAGTGAAAACTCTATGCAGGTAATCCAAAACACATCGGTATATCCACGTAGGAGAGGATCTACTCCCACAGCCTATGTGCCTTCAGAAGATGCCGATACTACCAGCTACAGCAGCCTTCTTTTTGAATATCAAGTGATTGTCTAGAGAAGATCACTGCCATAGTTCATCTGCCAGTCTTTCCAGAGCTTCTATCCTGTTGATGGACTTTGAACTTAAGCTATCCCCAGCTATGTATGTTAGTTGCGGCAATCGCATGTATATAGATTAAACCATCAGCTACGTTCTATGTTGCGAGGCAAATGTCAGTAGTCTCTCAATATAACATGCAGCAGCTTATTACGTATTTCTTACGAACATATGTTCACTATTAATAAACCTACCATGCACTGTAATATATAAAGCTATGTAACACGGAAATCCTCTTTGGTGCCCGAGCACCATGTAGCTCGGAATCACGGCCATCACATTGGCTCGTGATTTCTGCCCTGTGCGCGTCTCATCGAAGTATATGGACCGTATTCCCACCATAGCAGGTCGGTAAGAGACATAAATGGCACGGGTTGAGGTGTCCAACTGATGGGCTAGAAAAGATGGACAGGGGTTTGTTCAGTCTTGACTAATTTATGTCTATCTAATTTATTAGTGCGTACTTAGCGAGAACGGACGTTTGGCTCTTGGCCTTCATAGAGGCCTTTAAAAAAAATCAAATTTCAAACTTTTTGGTTTCAAAAAAGTCTGAAAAAATTTGTGCAAGTAAACAAGGATGTTATGTGTATGTATATAAAATTTCAAGATGAAATACGTTGAAATGCGACCTGTACAAAAAAGATAAATTCATGCTTGTGAGGATGAATAGTATCATGTGTTAAAAATCCCCAGATTTGTCTTTTTTTGCATAGCCCTCATTTCAACGTATTTTGACCTGAAAATTTACATACATGTGTGTTCTGCCTTCATGTATATCTGTATTTTTTTTTGAATTTTTTAAAACATAGAAAATATGAAAATTGACGAAATTTAATTTTTTCAAAATCGAGCTCCGCCTCCAAAGGCAATATCCTGTACTTAGCATGATGTCAACTGCATAAACCTTCAATGTTATGAATATTAATGTAATCAAGGGCATAGATCTTCCTGACACAATTTACTAATGTTCTGCCCATGATTTTTAGTAATTGATAGGATTTTTTTTTTACTAAAGCAACTAGGGCTGTTATATATTCTCCAGATGAAGACATTCTTATCGGTCAGTTTGGCAATCAAAAAGTACACTTCACTTCAATGTCCTCCATGATTCAAATGATAACACCACAAATTGACCCCAATAAATCAAAATGGGCACATTATGAAATTTCGAAATTAATATGGAGCTTTTTTTTTCACGATTAAGTACCACATCATGGCATATTGCCCCAAACAAATTATCTGGCCATGCATGAAATGAAGGACAACCAAAGATCCGTATAAGCAAACTTAGAAAAAAAAACAATGTTCAATCACTGCACAGAAAAAGAAAAGAAAAGAAAATGAATTTCAAAAGAAAACATATGTAAAGAAAATGGGAAAACAAGGAATGATGAAAAATAATGAAAAAAATTAACAAAGAGAAAAGAAGCCTTCCTAGTGTTTTGAGCCACCAGAAAAAAAAGTTCAGTGTTTCCACCATCGTACTTAATCATCATTCTTTTAAGCAATAGTGCTACAGTTATACGCAAATATTTATAGATTGGAATTATGGGCTGATGTGAAATGATGGGGTTGGCCGGTTGAAAATCACAAAGGACACATCAAGAAAAATCAGGGGAGGAGATAGGATTACCAGAGAGACCGCCCCGTAAACCATCATCAATAAACATTTGCCTGTCGGTGTAGTAATTTTTTTTCTTTATGGGGCTGTGTCTTTCTTAGTGAATTTCAGGAACATACTTAATTATCTCTTAATGCGCAAAAATAGTTAATTATCTCCTTTTAGAGCCGTAGTTTTCTTTTCTCGAAAATTTATTTAGAGCCGTTGTTAACTGTTCTGCATGTATTACATGGGCCCATACTAAGAAATAGGTGCGCAACAGTTGACTGCCAACCATCCACCTGGGCCACTTCAAAACCAAAGCAAATATTCGCACATCTGTTCACGTGATGAGCCTGGGCCAGCTGCATACAATAACACTGTTGAAACTCGATGTATTCAAGTCCGTATTGTCTGGCTCGGTATCCCAATCGTTCGGTGGAGCATGGGGATCTGGGCCAAATTTATTTAGCTAGACAATACAGACTTGAATACATCGAGTTTCAACAGTGTTGTTGTATGCGGCTGGCTCAGGCTCATCACGTAAACAGATGTGCGAATATTTGCTTTGGTTTTGAAGTGGCCCAGGTGGATGGTTGGCAGTCAACTGTTGCGCACCTATTTCTTAGTATGGGCCCATGTAATACATGCAGAACAGTTAACACCGGCTCTAAATAAATTTTCAAGAAAAGAAAACTACGGCTCTAAAAAAAGATAATTAACTATTTTTGCGCATTAAGAGATAATTAAGTATGTTTCTGAAATTCACTAAGAAAGACACAGCCCCATAAAGAAAAAAAATTACTACACCGACAGGCAAATGTTTATTGATGATGGTTTACGGGGCGGTCTCTCTGGTAATCCTATCTCCTCCCCTGATTTTTCTTGATGTGTCCTTTGTGATTTTCAACCGGCCAACCCCATCATTTCACATCAGCCCATAATTCCAATCTATAAATATTTGCGTATAACTGTAGCACTATTGCTTAAAAGAATGATGATTAAGTACGATGGTGGAAACACTGAACTTTTTTTTTTCTGGTGGCTCAAAACACTAGGAAGGCTTCTTTTCTCTTTGTTAATTTTTTTCATTATTTTTCATCATTCCTTGTTTTCCCACTTTCTTTACATATGTTTTCTTTTGAAATTCATTTTCTTTTCTTTTCTTTTTCTGTGCAGTGATTGAACATTGTTTTTTTTTCTAAGTTTGCTTATACGGATCTTTGGTTGTCCTTCATTTCATGCATGGCCAGATAATTTGTTTGGGGCAATATGCCATGATGTGGTACTTAATCGTGAAAAAAAAGCTCCATATTAATTTTGAAATTTCATAATGTGCCCATTTTGATTTATTGGGGTCAATTTGTGGTGTTATCATTTGAGTCATGGAGGACATTGAAGTGAAGTGTACTTTTTGATTGCCAAACTGACCGATAAGAATGTCTTCATCTGGAGAATATATAACAGCCCTAGTTGCTTTAGTAAAAAAAATCCTATCAATTACTAAAAATCATGGGCAGAACATTAGTAAATTGTGTCAGGAAGATCTATGCCCTTGATTACATTAATATTCATAACATTGAAGGTTTATGCAGTTGACATCATGCTAAGTACAGGGTATTGCCTTTGGAGGCGGAGCTCGATTTTGAAAAAAAAATTAAATTTCATCAATTTTCATATTTTCTATGTTTTAAAAAATTCTGAAAAAAATACAGATATACATGGAGGCAGAACACACATGTGTGTAAATTTTCAGGTCAAAATACATTGAAATAAGGGCTATGCAAAAAAAGACAAATCTGGGGATTTTTAACACATGATACTATTCATCCTCGCAAGCATGAATTTATCTTTTTTGTACAGGTCGCATTTCAACGTATTTCATCTTGAAATTTTACATACATACACATAACATCCTTGTTTACTTGCACAAATTTTTCAGACTTTTTTGAAACCAAAAAGTTTGAAATTTGATTTTTTTTAAAGGCCTCTATGAAGGCCAAGAGCGCTTCTCCATGAGGAATTTCGGAAGCTTAATCTTCACATTGTTCCTCAAGGGTTCTTATCTACCTTGGTGGCGAAACCTACCCTTACGGATCAGATCATCAAACCACAGAAGGTTGACCTGGGAATTTCCCGTATCAAGAGGAACATCCAGAAAGGAGTCGCGAATTGTTTCTCCATTGATGATCAAGGTGTCGTGTTCTTTGGAAACCGCTTAGTAGTTCCCAAGGCACGAAACCTGAGGCGGCTGATCCTTAGGGAAGCTCATGAATCTTCTCTCACCATTCATCCCGGTAGTACTAAAATATATCAAGACCTACGCAAGAGGTTTTGGTGGACTAGGATGAAGAGAGAAATCGCTCAATATATTGCAAATTGTGATGTCTGTCATTGTGTTAAAGCAGAGCATCAACGGCCTACTGGCACCCTTCAACCTTTAGCTATTCCTGAATGGAAATGGGATAAAATCGGGATGGACTTCATCACCGAGTTTCCCAGGACCAAGAAAGGGAATAATGCTATTTTCATTGTCATCGACCGTCTTTCCAAAGTAGCCCACTTCCTACCTGTTCGGGAGAGTATAACCTCTCGCCAGCTAGCAGACTTGTATATCTCTCGAATAGTGTCTCTTCATGGTGTTCCATTGGAGATTAACTCAGATCATGGAAGTCTCTTCACCTCTCGATTTTGGGAAAGTTTCCAAAATGCTATGGGGACTCGTCTCACCTTTAGCACCGCTTTCCACCCTCAATCAAGTGGTCAAGTAGAACGCGTCAATCAAATTCTGGAAGATATTCTTCGAGCTTTAGTTATCTCATTCGGAATGGATTAGGAGAAATTCCTTCCATTTGCCGAGTTTTCTTATAACAATAGCTATCAATCTAGCTTGGGCAAAGCTCCTTTTGAAGTTCTCTATGGGAGAAGGTGTCGAACACCTCTTAACTGGTCAGAAATCGGGGAAAGACAATTCTTTGGCCCGGATATGATCCAGGAAGCAGAAGAGAAAGTTCACATTGTTCATGAAAAGTTGAAAACAACCCAATCCCGTCAAAAGAGCCAATATGATCATAAACATAAGGCCATGACTTTTGAAGTCGACGAGAAGGCTTACCTTCGGGTTACTCCTCTGAAGGGAACCCATTGATTCGGTATCAAAGGCAAATTGGCTCCTCGTTACATTGGTCCCTTTCGCATTCTTGCCAAACAAGGAGAAGTTGCCTACCAATTGGAACTACCTCCGCATCTTTCTAGAGTTCATGATGTCTTCCACGTTTCTCAACTCAGGCGTTGCTTCTCAGATCCTATCCGTGGAGTGGACCACGAAACGCTTGATCTCCAAGATAATCTCACATACCGCGAATATCCCGTTCGTATCCTTGATCAAGCCGAGCGTACCACTCGACGCCACAACATCAAGCTTCTCAAGGTTCAATGGTCACACCACTCTGAGAAAGAAGCCACTTGGGAAAGGGAGAATCTTCTTCGACTTGAGTACCCCACCTTCTTCCCGCCGGACCCTAAATCTCGGGACGAGATTCTTTTGAGTGGGGCTGAGTCACCCTAGCTAGCTCATGCATTAGAGTGCTTGCATCATGTTCAACAGAAACTTGAAAATGGGGATGACAGAACCCCCAGCACCCCCCTGATAACAACTAGGGTTTACTAAAAATATTTTCAATGAACCTGAAATGCCCTTCTAAAATGTTCATCATCTTTGCCTTGGTCCTAAACCTCTAACAAAATGATGCACAAATTTCTAGGTCATCCTAAGGTCACTGGATTAAATCATTAGCTATTTGAATTTGGGCATTTAAATGCTAATAAATATTTAAAATGCTCAAATAATCCTAAACTAAAATGTTCCCTGTTGGATTTATTCCAAACAGTGGCCATGTGAAGTTTGGTGATTTTTGAAAGTGCCTAGCTATTTTTTAGTAATGCCACAAACTTGCAGGAAATAAAACAAAACATTAAATAAAAGAGAGAAGAACTTACCTGGGCGCAGCCCACCTGGCGGCCCAGCACTGTGCTGGCCCATGTCAGCCAGCTGCTTCGTCTTCGCCAGGCAGGCAGGAGGGACACCGCGACACCGCCGAGCTCGCCACGGCGGCACCTGCTTGCCGCCTCGCCCCTGGACACCTGGGCGAGCTCCATGTCGCCGCCTCGACCCCGCAGACACCCAGCTCACTCCTCTGTCTCTCCCTCGCCCTCTCCTCACCATGGCCGACGCGGCCTCGCCCGCGCCGCCATAGTTCTCGCGTACACCGTCGTCCCTGCGTCGCATTGCCGTGTCCAAGAGCTTCGCCATCCTCCTCTCTGTCGAGCAGACCGAGCCCCGAGCACTCGCCTGCCTTGGAGCCACCGCAACAGCCTCGCCCGACCTCACCGTCGCCGGAGATCCCCTTCACCGTCACCACCGCACTAGCTCATCCCTGACCTCGCCGTCTGGTCCGCCGTGATCGCCTTGAGCTCAGGTACCTCCCCATCCTCTCTGTTTGCCTTCTCGAGCACCGCAGCGACCACACCAAGCTCGGCCGCACCCACCGCCGCCACCGCACGTCGCCGTCGTGGCCACAGCCACGTTGCCTCGCAACTAAGCAAGTCATCATCTTCACCGCACTCGCAGGAGCACGTAGCACCCCCGCATGCTCCTCGTCGTGCCTTCTAGCGACTAGTTCGACCTCGCCCGAACTCCGGCAGCCGCAACGCTCGTCGCCGACAACGTTTCCGGCCACCCCAGCTCCACCCACTGCCACCACTCGACGCGGCTTGCTCCCAGCTACGCGTAGGAGGTCTCCGCCGTCCATTTGGTCGTTGGAGTGCAAAACCCACACTGCCCCGCCGCGTTGGGCCTCGCCGGCGGCTAAATGCCGGCGAGTTTGACCCTGCTGACCCAGTTTGACCTCGGGTGGGCCCAGTTTGACCCCCCCTCCCGGGTCACTGACGGGTGGGCCATGCCCCTGTTTAGTTTAGTGTTAGATTAGTTATCGCTAACTAATTTAGTTAATGGGTTGAGTCACTGACATGTGGGCACAGGCCCTAATTAACCTAGATTAGTGCTAATGTAACACTAACTAACTCTGTTATTTAGTTGTTACACTGACATGTGGGTCCCAACCATCAGGTTTGACCTGGGCTGGCGCCTTTGACCTGCTGACGTCACCCTGACGCAATGCTGACGCAGTAATTCAATTACTGGAATTATTCTTATACAGGAAATTCCAGAAAATGATCTAAACTTCAATAAATCATAGAAATTAATCTATAACTCCAAATGCAAAGATTTATATATGAATTTTGATCAGAAAAATTCAATCTATCCATCTGTAATGGTTTCATGCATGACAGAACACTTTAACCTTGCTGTTTAAGTGAAACAAGCTAATGCACTTATATGACTTAATAGCATGAGCTTTCATTTGAATCTTTGATTCAAATTAACTCAAACCAACATGTTTAACAATGCATTAGCCAAAACACACCTTATTGCCATGTCATAGCATGCATCATATTGTTGCATATTACCTCGTGCTGATTGTGTTCTATGGTGTCTTTCATGGTAGGTTCTGCCTCCGAGGATACCTTCGAATATCCGACTGAAGGGCAGTACCCTACTACTACTCCATCGGGCAAGCAGCCCCATTGATCATATCGATACAATCCCATGTTCTCGCTCCTACTCTCATTTACTGCATTTAAGACAACAACATTTCAAACTGTTGTGTGCTACGGTAGTTGAACCCTTTTCCTCTGCATGACCTGTCATTGCCATAGTAACTAGATGAAACCTACTAGCATGTGTAGGAGTTGATTGAGTCATGTATGTGTTTCCTACCTTGCTATGCCTGCTATGCTTAGAGTTGTGTCAGATCTGGTTCATCTGGGTGATGGGCTAGAGTGAAATGAATATGTAGGTAATGTGAGTGATGTGTTGAACACGATTTGGTAAAGGTATCGATGAGAGGCCATGTAGGAGTACATGGTGGGTTGTTTCATTGGAACCGTCCTTAAGCACCGAGATTTGTATGTGTGATTTAAGAATCAGTTACTACCATGCATTGGGATCCTTAATTGACCCTCTCGGCTTCTTAACCACCCTAGTTCTCTGTCCAGGAGTTGCAACTTGTTTCTGGTGTTTATAGGATATGTGTTGGCAGCCGTGCGTAGTGCTGACCCTAGGGGTGGGCTATGATGCGGTAGATACACCATGGCACGGTGTACCGAGTCGCCCATTTGGTGTCTCGGGAACCCTGTACACATCGTTCAGGGCCGTATGTGGAAACCTCGGCTGGACTCCCTGCGGGTGGAACCTGGATAGGTGATAAACCTGGACTAGAGACTTGAGTGTTTAGGTAGGCCGTGGCCGACACCCTCGTTGGGCTTCCGCTTGAAGGTTGCCGAGTACATGTCATGTAAACGGCGGTAAGTGGTGAGAGCCTGTATGAAGAAGTACACCCCTACAGGGTTAACATCATCTATTCGAATAGCCGCGTCCGTGGTAAAGGACTACTTGGTTTCCTATACAGTTCATAGACAAGTAAATGGATACTCCTAAAAGCCTCAAGACAAGTGTGAGTGCTGTGGATGGCCCTTCCGTAGGATGACGGAGGAGGATCCACGGTAGTGCATTATTGTGGTGAGTAGTGGACTTAGTGCGCAAAACATTTACAAATTTTTGTCTAGTAGGATAGCTTAGCCAAGTGTCAAAGCTAGCTTGCTGCAATAACCCCACTTGGCTAAGCTATCCTACTAGACAACAATTTGTAAATGTTTTGCGCACATGAGTCCACTACTCACCACAATAATACACTACCGTGGATCCTCCTCCGTCATCCTACGGAAGGGCCATCCACAGCACTCACACTTGTCTTGAGGCTTTTAGGAGTATCCATTTACTTGTCTATGAACTGTATAGGAAACCAAGTAGTCCTTTACCACGGACGCGGCTATTCGAATAGATGATGTTAACCCTGTAGGGGTGTACTTCTTCATATAGGCTCTCACCACTTACCGCCGTTTACATGACATGTACTCGGCAACCTTCAAGCGGAAGCCCAACGAGGGTGTCGGCCACGGCCTACCTAAACACTCAAGTCCCTAGTCCAGGGTTATCACCTATCCAGGTTCCATCTGTAGGGAGTCCAGCCGAGGTTTCCACATACGGCCCCGAACGATGTGTACAGGGTTCCCGAGACACCAAACGGGCGACTTGGTACACCGTGCCACGGTGTATCTACCGCATCATAGCCCACCCCTAGGGTCAGCGCTACGCACGGCTGCCAACACATATCCTATAAACACCAGAAACTAGTTGCAACTCCTGGACAGAGAACTAGGGTGGTTAAGAAGCCGAGAGGGTCAATTAAGGATCCCAATGCATGGTAGTAACTGATTCTTAAATCACACATACAAATCTCGGTGCTTAAGGACGGTTCCAATGAAACAACCCACCATGTACTCCTACATGGCCTCTCATCGATACCTTTACCAAATTGTGTTCAACACATCACTCACATTACCGACATATTCATTTCACTCTAGCCCATCGCCCAGATGAACCAGACCTGACACAACTTTAAGCATAGCAGGCATAGCAAGGTAGGAAACACATACATGACTCAATCAACTCCTACACATGCTAGTAGGTTTCATCAAGTTACTATGGCAATGACAGGTCATGCAGAGGAAAAGGGTTCAACTACCGTAGCACACAACAGTTTGAAATGTTGTTGTCTTAAATGCAGTAAATGAGAGCAGGAGCGAGAACATGGGATTGTATCGATATGATCAATGGGGCTGCTTGCCTGATGGAGTAGTAGTAGGGTACTGCCCTTCAGTCGGATATTTGAAGGTATCCTCGGAGGCAGAACCTACCATGGAAGACACCATAGAACACAATCAGCACGAGGTAATATGCAACAATATGATGCATGCTATGACATGGCAATAAGGTGTGTTTTGGCTAATGCATTGTTAAACATGTTGGTTTGAGTTAATTTGAATCAAAGATTCAAATGAAAGCTCATGCTATTAAGTCATATAAGTGCATTAGCTTGTTTCACTTAAACATCAAGGTTAAAGTGTTCTGTCATGCATGAAACCATTACAGATGGATAGATTGAATTTTTCTGATCAAAATTCATATATAAATCTTTGCATTTGGAGTTATAGATTAATTTCTATGATTTATTGAAGTTTAGATCATTTTCTGGAATTTCCTGTATAAGAATAATTCCAGTAATTGAATTACTGTGTCAGCATTGCGTCAGGGTGACGTCAGCAGGTCAAAGGTGCCAGCCCAGGTCAAACCTGACGGTTGGGACCCACATGTCAGTGTAACAACTAAATAACAGAGTTAGTTAGTGTTACATTAGCACTAATCTAGGTTAATTAGGGCCTGTGCCCACATGTCAGTGAGTCAACCCATTAACTAAATTAGTTAGCGATAACTAATCTAACACTGAACTAAAGAGGGGCATGGCCCACCCGTCAGTGACCCGGGAGGGGGGGGGTCAAGCTGGGCCCACCCGAGGTCAAATTGGGTCAGCAGGGTCAAACTCGCCGACATTTAGCCGCCAGCGAGGCCCGACACGGCGGGGCAGTGTGGGTTTTGCACTCCAACGACCAAATGGACGGCGGAGACCTCCTACGCGTAGCTGGGAGCAAGCCGCGTCGAGTGGTGGCAGTGGGTGGAGCTGGGGTGGCCGGAAACATCGCCGGCGACGAGCGTTGCGGCTGCCGGAGTTCGGGCGAGGTCGAACTAGTCGCTAGAAGGCACGACGAGGAGCATGCGGGGGTGCTACATGCTCCTGCGAGTGCGGTGAAGATGATGACTTGCTCGGTTGTGAGGCAACGTGGCTGTGGCCACGACGGCGACATGCAGTGGCGGCGGTGGGTGCGGCCGAGCTTGGTGTGGTCGCTGCGGTGCTCGAGAAGGCAAACAGAGAGGATGGGGAGGTAGCTGAGCTCAAGGCGATCATGGCGGAGCAGACGGCGAGGTCAGGGATGAGCTAGTGCGGTGGTGACGGTGAAGGGGATCTCCGGCGACGGCGAGGTCGGGCGAGGCTGTTGCGGTGGCTCCAAGGCAGGCGAGCGCTCGGGGCTCGGTCTGCTCGATGGAGAGGAGGACGGCGAAGCTCTTGGACACGGCAGTGCGACACGGGGACGACGGTGGACGCGAGAACTATGGCGGCGCGGGCGAGTCCGCGTCGGCCATGGCAAGGAGAGGGCGAGGGAGAGAGACAGAGGAGTGAGCGGGGTGTCCGCGGGGTCGAGGCGGCGACGTGGAGCTCGCCCAGGTGTCCAGGGGCGAGGCGGCAAGCAGGTGCCGCCGTGGCGAGCTCGGCGGCGTCGCGGTGTCCCTCCTGCCTGCCTGGCGAAGACGAAGCAGCTGGCTGACATGGGCCAGCACAGTGCTGGGCCGCCAGGTGGGCTGTGGCCAGGTAAGTTCTTCTCTCTTTTATTTAATGTTTTGTTTTATTTCCTGCAAGTTTGTCGCATTACTAAAAAATAGGTAGGCACTTTCAAAAATCACCAAACTTCACATGGCCACTGTTTGGAATAAATCCAACAGGGAACATTTTAGTTTAGGATTATTTGAGCATTTTAAATATTTATTAGCATTTAAATGCCCAAATTCAAATAGCTAATGATTTAATCCAGTGACCTTAGGATGACCTAGAAATTTGTGCATTATTTTTGTTAGAGGTTTAGGACCAAGGCAAAGATGATGAACATTTTAGAAGGGCATTTCAGGTTCATTGAAAATATTTTTAGTAAACCCTAGTTGTTATCAGGGGGGTGCTGGGGGTTCTGTCATCCCCATTTTCAAGTTTCTGTTGAACATGATGCAAGCACTCTAATGCATGAGCTAGCTAGGGTGTGACAACTCAGCCCCACTCAAAAGAATATCGTCTCGAGATTTAGGGTCCGGCGGGAAGAAGGTGGGGTACTCAAGTCGAAGAAGATTCTCCCTTTCCCAAGTGGCTTCTTTCTCAGAGTGGTGTGACCATTGAACCTTGAGAAACTTGATGTTGTGGCGTCGAGTGGTATGCTCGGCTTGATCAAGGATACGAACGGGATATTCGCGGTATGTGAGATTATCTTGGAGATCAAGCATTTCATGGTCCACTCCACGGATAGGATCTGAGAAGCAACGCCTGAGTTGAGAAACGTGGAAGACATCATGAACTCTAGAAACATGCGGAGGTAGTTCCAATTGGTAGGTAACTTCTCCTCGTTTGGCAAGAATGCGAAAGGGACCAATGTAACGAGGAGCCAATTTGCCTTTGATACCGAATCAATGGGTTCCCTTCAGAGGAGTAACCCGAAGGTAAGCCTTCTCATCGACTTCAAAAGTCATGGCCTTATGTTTACGATCATATTGGCTCTTTTGACGGGATTGGGCTGTTTTCAACTTTACATGAACAATGTGAACTTTCTCTTCTGCTTCCTGGATCATATCCGGGCCAAAGAATTGTCTTTCCCCGATTACTGACCAGTTAAGAGGTGTTCGACACCTTCTCCCATAGAGAACTTCAAAAGGAGCTTTGCCCAAGCTAGATTGATAGCTATTGTTATAAGAAAACTCGGCAAATGGAAGGAATTTCTCCTAATCCATTCCGAATGAGATAACTAAAGCTCGGAGAATATCTTCCAGAATTTGATTGACGCGTTCTACTTGACCACTTGATTGAGGGTGGAAAGCGGTGCTAAAGGTGAGACGAGTCCCCATAGCATTTTGGAAACTTTCCCAAAATCGAGAGGTGAAGAGACTTCCACGATCTGAGTTAATCTCCAATGGAACACCATGAAGAGACACTACTCGAGAGATATACAAGTCTGCTAGCTGGCGAGAGGTTATACTCTCCCGAACAGGTAGGAAGTGGGCTACTTTGGAAAGACGGTCGATGACAATGAAAATAGCATTATTCCCTTTCTTGGTCCTGGGAAACTCGGTGATGAAGTCCATACCGATTTTATCCCATTTCCATTCAGGAATAGCTAAAGGTTGAAGGGTGCCAGTAGGCCGTTGATGCTCTGCTTTAACACAACGACAGACGTCACAATTTGCAATATATTGAGCGATTTCTCTCTTCATCCTAGTCCACCAAAACCTCCGGCGTAGGTCTTGATACATTTTAGTACTACCGGGATGAATGGTGAGAGGAGATTCATGAGCTTCCCTAAGGATCAGCCGCCTCAGGTTTCGTGCCTTGGGAACTACTAAGCGGTTTCCAAAGAACACGACACCTTGATCATCAATGGAGAAACAATTCGCGACTCCTTTTTGGATGTTCCTCTTGATACGGGAAATTCCCGGGTCAACCTTCTGTGGTTTGATGATCTGATCCGTAAGGGTAGGTTTCGCCACCAAGGTAGATAAGAACCCTTGAGGAACAATGTGAAGATTAAGCTTCCAAAATTCCTCATGGAGAAGTGGTTGACCTTGTTGTAACATCAGATTGTTACAATAGAATTTATGACTTAGTGCATCAGCCATAACATTGGCTTTTCCCAGGGTGTAAGTTATCCCTAAGTCGTAATCTGAGATCAACTCGACCCAACGTCTTTGCCTGAGATTCAAATCCGGTTGGATGAAGATATATTTCAGACTTTGGTGATCGGTGAAGATCTCACAACGATTACCGAGAAGATAATGTCGCCAAGTTTTAAGTGCATGGACTACAGTTGCCAGTTCTAGATCATGTGTGGGATAGTTTTCCTCGTGGGGGTGTAACTGCCGCGAAGCATAGGCAATTACATGACGATATTGCATGAGTATGCAACCTAGTCCTTGTCGCGAGGCATCACAATAGATAATAAAGTCCTTGGAGAAATCTGGTGGTACCAGTACGGGAGCATATGTCAGGCGTCTTTTCAGTTCCTGAAAGCTGAACTCGCACTTTGGGGTCCACTCGAACTTTTTATATTTCTTGAGGAGTTCAGTTAGAGGTTTAGCAACTTTGGAGAAATTCTCGACAAAGCGGCGACAATAGCTCACTAAGCCAAGGAAACTCCAAACTTGCTTGACCGTTTCAGGTGGAGTCCAATCAAGGACAGCTTGAACTCGCTCGGGACCCTTACCAGAGATTACATGTCCTAGGTAGGTCACTTCTGGCAACCAAAATTCACATTTGGAGAATTGACATAAAGGCGATGCTCTCGAAGTTTCGTCAATACTAGCCTTAGATGCTCGGCGTGATCTTCCTCATTCGTGGAGTAGATGAGTATATCATCGAGGTATACCACGAGGAATTTATCCAAATACTCCATGAAGATCGAGTTCATTAACCGAGAGAAGGTGGCTAGGGCATTGGTTAAACCGAAGGACACGACGGTGTACTTGTATTGATCATAACGAGTAACAAAGGCCGTTTTGGGAATGTCCCCATTTTTGATTTTGATTTGATGGTAGCCCAACCTCAAATTCATTTTGGAGAAGACTGAGGATCCAACGAGCTGATCATATAGGTCGTTGATCCTGGGGAGCGGATACTTGTTCTTTATGGTGACCAAGTTGACGGGTCGATAATCTACAACCATCCAGTCCGTACCATCTTTCTTCTTGACGAAGAGGAGGGGGCAAGCCCATGGAGAAGAACTAGGACGGATGAAACCCTTTTTCAAGGACTCATCGAGTTGTTTCTTAAGTTCAGCTAGTTCTAGGGGTGCCATCTTATAGGGTCTTCTAGAGATTGGAACGGTTCCTGGTACAAGGTCTATCATGAACTCAACATCCCTGTCAGGTGGAACACCTGGCAATTCTTCTGGAAAGACATCCGGGAAGTCACGGACTACCGGAATATCTTCAAGGTCTGGAAGAGGGTTGGCATTTAGGGAGTAGAGTTGACGCTTGGCCACTCAAGTTAAGACATTGACTGTCTTGCCCGATGGGTGACTAAGTTGAACAATTCTAGTGGCACAATCAATCTTAGCATAATGGGCTGACATCCAGTCCATACCTAAGATGATATTTATGTCTGAGGACTTGAGAGCTATTAAGGATGCAAGGAAGACAAGTCTATCGACAAGAATTTCATTCCCATGGCTTACTCTAGAAGTTTGCCATTTGGAACCCGGAGTTTGAATTACCATGGAAGTGGGCATGTCACAGAATGTCGTGTTATGGAATCGAGCATAGCTCTCAGATATGAATGAATGAGATGCTCCAGTATCGAAAAGAATAGATGCCGGATGGCAGTTAACAAGGAGCATACCAAGGATGACGTTGGGATCATCATGAGCCTCCTCTGCTGAGACATAGTTAACATGGCCACGTGCAGTGGTGGCTGGCTTGGCATAAAGTACCTTTCCCGCTGACTTACCATGGCCAACGGACTTTCCAGATTGGTTGGGGTTGTTGTTCTGGGGACACTCTCGACTGTAGTGACCCGGCTCTCCGCACTTGAAGCATGTCATAGTGTTGGTGCGCGGAGCAACATTGGCGGCCGGTCCACCATAAGCCTTAGGCGGTGTATACTGCTGGGTTGGGCGAGGCGCCTCATAGGATGGCCTCGGAGTGAACCTGGGTGGCAGAGCTGTGTTTGGAATCCACACCCGGCGCTTTTGAGCACCGGAGCCGGATGAAGAACCAAAATCACGGGAATGCTTATGTGTAGCCTCATAGTCAATCTACCCGGTCTCAACACTGATGGCTTTGTTCACATGCTTCTGGAAAGAGGAGCACTCGTGCAAATGGAGGTCATGGCGAAGCTCGGGGCTAAGTCCCCTCCGGAACCTTGCCTGCTTCTTGGCGTCAGTGGACACTTCCTCAGGTGCATATCGTGCCAAGTTCCCAAACTCATGGCTGTAGGCGTCCATGGTCAGTCTGCCTTGGGGTGAAGTTATAGAATTCCTCTCTCTTGCGATCCATAAGACCCTCCAGAATGTGGTGTTCATGGAAATCCGCGCTGAATTCATCCCAAGTGGTAACCTGGCCGACTGGGCGCATAGCTTCATAGTTTTCCCACCAAAAGCTAGGAGGGCCCTCAAGGCGATAAGCAGTGTAAGTGACCTTGTCATCTTCGGCTACGCGTGCAGAACATAGCTTATGGGTAATGCTGCAAAGCCAATCATCCGCATCGAGAGGCTCGACCAAATGATGGAAGGTTGGTGGAGTCAGCTTGATGAAATCATTGAGAGACACCAAGTCGTTCCTCTGGGAACATGCAGCGTTTTGCTCGATGTGTTCCAACAACCGGTTGGTCTCGCGTTTGTTCCTTTCTGCCTCCAACATGACTTCAGCCAAGGAAGGTGGATGGGGCAGATTCCCATCCCTAGCTCCACTGGCTTCACCCTGCTCCTGAACAGCAGGGGTGCTTCGGGTGTTCACCATCCTAGGAAATCAAAACAATGGTTTAGACAAGGATGGCAAAACCGTGGCATAAGAATGCAGAATGTAATGGATGACACCGAATGCAGAGATGTTCATTCGTACGACATGGTAATACAGAAACTACTATATATATACCATCGGTCATACACACCAAACATAGTTTAGTACAAGCCCAGGCTCAAGTACAACTATGGTGAGGAACATTACATCTCATCAGAGGCATTCCAAGCTCCTATACATTATTTTTCTACACCTCCGGAATTCAGTACACACTAAGTCATATTCCACCAAACGCGCAGGACTGTGGAGATACAACTATTACAATACTAGTGAAGCTACTACCAACTACCAACTCAGATGTCTCCGTAGTAATCTTCGTAGAGATTACCACCATATCCTGGGAGCTGAACATGATCATCTGGAAACAGTCGGTCCTGTGGAGCTTGCGGTCCATAAGGACTCGGATGTGGCCTTGGTCCAACAAACGGCGGCAGACGGGATCCACGGGGAGGAGTGATGCCTCCTACATCACACCAGTCCATACGATCCGGCAAGCCAGACCGCACGGGGTACAAGTCCCTCATGTCCATATACCCAGCCTGCACGGCAGGTGCAAACCGTGTCAGAGTGGCCCAGTGGTCAGCTCGACTATTGAAAAGCTCCATTCGCAAGGCATGATTCTCATGGTCCTTGTTCTCAAGCATCTCTGTGGTGGTGCGGAGTAGTGAATCCTCATGGGAGGAGTCAGTGTAGAGAGCCCGATAGTAACCTTCTACACTAGGAAGTGATGCTGGCATATAGAGGAACTCAGTGTTCCGAAGCAAGGGAAGTCTAGCTCGCATGATAGTCATCATCGAGTAAGCAGCGTCCTGTACAGACATCTTGATGGTAATCCCAAGTCCATATGAACAATGGAGGGCTTCAGGAGCTCCAGGATAGGAAGGGTATATCCTGACTGTGCATAGGTATTGGCTTTGGTTGAAGTCTCGATACTGCTCCTCAACGGTATACTCAGGATACCATTGATAGCCCGCCTCGGTCATCACACGGACCAGCATGGCAGTGTGACCAGGTACATCGAGGCATCGAGTCAAATGAACCACCTGACTCTGGGTGCGGGTGGCCATTTGAAAGCATGAAATAATGCAAAGGCATTAGAAATTTTCTAGGAGAAATCGGACAGCATAACTGCTGTAAATGCTCAGAAAAATATTTGAGACATTCACAACAGTTGGCAAAACCACTCAACAACATCATATCAAGGTTCTAGTTCAACTGACAACATACTAAAAGTAGTAGAAACTGAACTGAGGCCTGGAACCAACAATCCTAAGATTCTACGGATTAGTAACACGTGAACCTGATAGAAGATGAGATCCTAGTCCTTAACCCACATAGAAAGAGAAGAGGATGCCTCAGATCAGAGGGCATAAGGTAAAGGAGTAAAAAGAGCCTTACGTTCCCTCCCACAATCAATTCCCCTACATATAACTAAAGCATTTCTAAACTCGACATCGACCAGCTTGGCTTAACGAACCTACAGGCGGTCCGGCTCTGATGCCAACGCTGTCAGGACCCCGATTCCAAGTCACACTGATCTAGCCTGTAACACCTCATATCACTTTGCGGCCTCACGCACAGTATTCCCACGGGTGTCGCCTTACCATGGCCCGGGACCGTTTGCGCCTTTTGGCTCACGTATATGATAGTGTCGCTAGCATCCATATGACAGAGAACCCGGGCCGACATGACTAGTCGTGAACCCAAAGTGGCACTAACTTATGGGGACATGCATACATGAATCAACATCGAACATGTCGGTCAACAGTGTATGAATCCGCGCTGTAGCAACTGGGCTAATAGGACTCCGGGAACCCGGGCTATAGCAGGCTAACACGATTCCGGATGCCTCCGCGTGACATTTCCCCGAAGGGACAGACACAAGAACAAAGGGAATCACATGCCGGCCAGTCAAGTGTTCCGGAGCAGTAGTGCTAGGCTAGCAGGACTCCGGTGAACCGGGCTGTAGCGGACTACTATGGCTCATGGAAGCACAAGACTACATTTCTCCATAAGAGAGGCTACCAAGGATAAACAACTAGATTGTCGAATCCCATACATACCAAGCATTTCAAACATACACACAATATGCTCGATATGTGTAAATACAACATGGCATCACAACAAAACTCTACAACTCAAAGTACTTTATTCAGAAGGCTCCAGAGAGCCTTACATAATATGTTCATACAGGTAGGGGTCACACGACCCAACACTCAAGTCATACAAACATACAAGCACATGCGGAAGCAAACTTGTCTAAGTATAGACAACTAGAAAGCAAGAAGGCTAGACGCAGCCTGTCTATCTACAAGGCCCTCCATGGCTCGGAATCACCACCTGGGTGGCAAGTCACTCATCAATGTCGAGATCTACATAAAACCCGTCGGAGGGGGCGGTGTGCTCTTCTGCAATAGTAATTAAGCAAACATGAGTACAAAGGTACTCAGCAAGTCTTACAACAGATCCTACTATACATGCAACATTCTCAAGAAGGAAAAGGGGGTTATTGCAGCAAGCTAGCTTTGACTCTTGGCTAAGCTATCCTACTAGACAACAATTTGTAAATGTTTTGCGCACACGAGTCCACTACTCATCACAATAATACACTACCGTGGATCCTCCTCCGTCATCCTACGGAAGGGCCATCCACGGCACTCACACTTGTCATGAGGCTTTTAGGAGTATCCATTTACTTGTCTATGAACTGTATAGGCAACCAAGTAGTCCTTTACCGCGGACGCGGCTATTCGAATAGATGATGTTAACCCTGTAGGGGCGTACTTCTTCATACACGCTCTCACCACTTACCGCTGTTTACACGACATGTACTCGGCAACCTTCAAGCGGAAGCCCAACGAGGGTGTCGGCCACGGCCTACCTAAACACTGAAGTCTCTAGTCCAGGTTTATCGCCTATGCAGGTTCCATCCGCAGGGAGTCCGGCCGAGGTTTCCACATATGGCCCCGAACGATGTGTACAGGGTTCCCGAGACACCAAACGGGCGAATCGGTACACCGTGCCACGGTGTATCTACCGCATCATAGCCCACCCCTAGGGTCAGCGCTACGCACAGCCGCCAACACATATCCTATAAACACCAGAAACTAGTTGCAACTCCTGGAGAGAGAACTAGGGTGGTTAAGAAGCTGAGAGGGTCAATTAAGGATCCCAATGCATGGTAGTAACTCATTCTTAAATCACACATACAGATCTCGATGCTTAAGGATGGTTCCAATGAAATAACCCACCATGTACTCCTACATGGCCTCTCATCGATACCTTTACCAAATCGTGTTCAGCACATCACTCACATTACCGACATATTCATTTCACTCTAGCCCATCACCCAGATGAACCAGACCTGACACAACTCTAAGCATAGCAGGCATAGCAAGGTAGGAAACACATACATGACTCAATCAACTCCTACACATGCTAGTAGGTTTCATCTAGTTACTATGGCAATGACAGGTCATGCAGAGGAAAAGGGTTCAACTACCGCAACACACAGCAGTTTGAAACATTGTTGTCTTAAATGCAGTAAATCAGAGCAGGAGCGAGAACATGGGATTGTATCAATATGATCAATGGGGCTGCTTGCCTGATGGAGTAGTAGTAGGGTACTGCCCTTTAGCCGGATATTCGAAGGTATCCTCGGAGGCAGAACCTACCACAAAAGACACCACAGAACACAATCAATACAAGGCAATATGCAACAATATGATGCATGCTATGATATGGCAATAAGGTGTGTTTTGGCTAATGCATTGTTAAACATGTTGGGTTGAGTATATTTGAATCAAAGATTCAAATGAAAGCTCATCTTATTAAGTCATATAAGTGCTTAGCTTGTTTCACTTAAACAACAAGATTAAAGTGTTCTGTCATGCATGAAACCATTATAGATGGATAGATTGAATTTTTCTGATCAAAATTCTTATATAAATCTTTGCATTTGGAGTTACAGATTAATTTCTATGATTTATTGAAGTTTAGATCATTTTCTGGAATTTCCTATATAAGAATAATTCCAGTAATTGAATTACTGCATTAACATTGCGTCAGGGTGAGGTCAGCAGGTCAAAGGCGCTAGCCCAGGTCAAACCTGACGGCTGGGACCCACATGTCAGTGTAACAACTAACTAACAGAGTTAGTTAGTGTTACGTTAACGCTAATCTAGGTTAATTAGGGCCTGGGCCCACATGTCAGCGAGTCAACCCATTAACTAAATTAGTTAGCGATAACCAATCTAACACTAAACTAAACAGGGGCATGGCCCACACGTCAGTGACCCTGGGGGGGTCAAACTGGGCCCACCGGAGGTCAAACTGGGCCAGCGGGGTCAAACTCGTCGGCGTTTAGCCGCCGGAGAGGCCAGAAGCGGCGGGGTAGTGCGGGTTTTGCACTCCGATGGCCAAATAGACGGCGGAGACCTCCTACGCGTAGCTGGGAGCAAGCCGCGTCGAGTGGTGGCAGTGGGTGGAGCTGGGGTGGCCGGAAACGTCGCCCGCGACAAGCATTGCGGCTGCCGGAGTTCGGGCGAGGTCGAACTAGTCGCTAGAAGGCATGGCGAGGAGCATGTGGAGGTGCTACGGGCTCCTGCGAGTGCGGTGAAGATGATGACATGCTCGGTTGTGAGCCAACGTGGTTGTGGCCACGGCGACGATGTGCGGTGGCGGCGGCGGGTGCGGCCGAGCTTGGTGTGGTCGCTGCGGTGCTCGAGAAGGCAAACAGAGAGGATGGGGAGGTAGCTGAGCTCATTGCGATCATGGCGGAGCAGACGGCGAGGTCGGGGATGAGCTGGTGCGGTGGTTACGGTGAAGGGGATCTTCGGCGACGGCGAGGTCGGGCGAGGCTGTTGCGGTGGCTCCAGGGCAGGCGAGCGCTCGGGGCTCGGTCTGCTCGATGGAGAGGAGGACGGTGAAGCTCTTGGACATGACAGCGCGGCGCGGGGACGACGGTGGATGCGAGAACTACGGCGGCGCGGGTGAGGCAACGTCGGCCATGGAGAGGAGAGGGCGAGGGAAAGAGACAGAGGAGTGAGGGAGGTGTCTGCGGGGTCGAGGCGGCGACGTGGAGCTCGCCCTGGTCTCCAGGGGCGAGGCGACAAGCAGGTGGCGCCGTGGCGAGCTCGGCGGCGTCGCGGTGTCCCTCCTGCCTGCCTGGGGAAGACGAAGCAGCTGGCTGGCATGGGCCAACACAGTGCTGGGCCGCCAGGTGGGCTGTGGCCAGGTAAGTTCTTCTCTCTTTTCTTTAATGTTTTGTTTTATTTCCTGCAAGCTTGTGGCATTGCTAAAAAATAGCTAGGCACTTTCAAAAATCACCAAACTTCACATGGCCACTGTTTGGAATAAATCCAACACGGAACATTTTAGTTTAGGATTATTTGAGAATTTAAAATATTTATTTGCATTTAAATGCCCAAATTCAAATAGCTAATGATTATTCCAGTGACCTTAGGATGACCTAGAAATTTGTGCATCATTTTTGTCAGAGATTTAGGACCAAGGAAAAGATGATGAACATTTTAGAAGGGCATTTCAGGTTCATTGATAATATTTTTAGTAAACCCTAGTTGTTATCAGGGGGGTGCTGGGGGTTCTGTCATCCCCATTTTCTAGTTTATGATAATTGAACATGATGCAAGCACTCTAATGCATGAGCTAGCTAGGGTGTGACACCCGAACCTGGGTAAAACTTCGTGTCCCTTTTCTCTTGTTACCATCAACCTCAAAAACACAGTTCGGGACCGCTTACCCGAGATCCACCGGTATTGACATCGACAGGAGGGCCGACCAGAGGTGGCGCCCCCCTTGCCCAGTCTGAATTGGACAAGGGTAACGGAGGCGCCCCTCCTTCCTTCTCTTCTCTCCTCTTTCCCTTCTTCTCCTTCTTGGACTAGGAAAGGGGGAAACCTACTTCTACTAGGAGTAGGATTCCTCCCCCTTGGCGCACCCCTTGTGGTCGGCCGACCTCCTCCTCCCCTCCTTTATATACGGGGGAGGGGGGCACCCCATAGACACACAAGTTGATCTTTAGCCGTGTGCGATGCCCCCCTCCATAGTTTTCCACCTCGGTCATACTATCGTAGTACTTAGGCGAAGCCCTGCGTCGATAACTTCATCATCACCGTCAACACGTCGTCGTGCTGACGGAACTCACCCTTGGCCTCAGCTGGATCAAGAGTACGAGGGATGTTGTGACGCCCCTGATTTGACCGTACACTAATCATACACGCAAACGTGTACGATCAAGATCAGGGACTCACGGGAAGATATCACAACACAACTCTACAAATAAAATAAGTCATACAATCATCATATTACAAGCCAGGGGCCTCGAAGGCTCGAATACAAGAGCTCGATCATAGACGAGTCAGCGGAAGCAACAATATCTGAGTACAGACATAAGTTAAACAAGTATGCCTTAAGAAGGCTAGCATAAACTGGGATACAGATCGAAAGAGGCGCAGGCCTCCTGCCTGGGATCCTCCTAACTACTCCTGGTCGTCGTCAGCGGGCAGCACGTAGTAGTAGGCACCTCCGGTGTAGTAGGAGTCGTCATCGACGGTGGCGTCTGGCTCCTGGGCTCCAACATCTGGTTGCGTCAACCAGGTAGAAGGGATAGAGGGAAAAGAGGGAGAAAGCAACCGTGAGTACTCATCCAAAGTACTCGCAAGCAAGGAGCTATACTACATATGCATGGGTATCAAATGGAATAAGGGTATCATATGTGGACTGAACTGCAGAATGCTAGAATAAGAGGGGGATAACTAATCCTGTCGAAGACTACACTTCTGACAGACTCCGTCTTGCAGCATGTAGAAGAGAGTAGACTGAAGTCCTCCAAGTAGCATCGCATAGCATAATCCTAACCGATGATCCTCCCCTCGTCGCCCTGTGAGAGAGCGATCGCCGGTTGTATCTGGTACTTGGAAGGGTGTGTTTTATTAAGTATCCGGTTCTAGTTGTCATAAGGTCAAGATACAACTCCGGGTCGTCCTTTTACCGAGGGACACGGCTATTCGAATAGATAAACTTCCCTGCAGGGGTGCACCACATACCCCAACACGCTCAATCCCATTTGGCCGGACACACTTTTCTGGGTCATGCCCGGCCTCGGAAGATCAACACGTCGCGCCCTACCTAGGCACAACAGAGAGGTCAGCACGCCGGTCTAAATCCTATGGCGCAGGGGTCTGGGCCCATCGCCCTTTGCACACCGGCACGTTGCGTACGCGGCCGGAAGCAGACCTAGCCTAGTGGCTTTCCAGTCCAATCCGGCGCGCGCCACTCAGTCGCTGACGTCACGAAGGCTTCGGCTGATACCACGACGCCGGGATACCCATAACTACTCCCGCGTAGATGGTTAGTGCGTATAGACCAAATGGCCAGACTCAGATCAAATACCCAGATCTCGTTAAGCGTGTCAAGTATCCGCGAACGCCGACCAGGGCCAGGCCCACCTCTCTCCTAGGTGGTCGGAACCTGCCCTGTCGCTCCGCCACAAAGTAACAGTCGGGGGCCGTCGGGAACCCAGGCCCACCTCTACCGGGATGGAGCCACCTGCCCCTTCAGCCCCCAACTCCGAACAGTACCACAGGTAATGTAACAGTGTAAAGTATATAGTATATGCCCGCGATCACCTCCCGAAGTGATCACGGCCTAGTAGTATAGCATCGCAGACGGACAAGAGTGTAGGGCCACTGATGGAACACTAGCATCCTATACTAGGCATGTAGGATTGCAGGTAAAGGTAACAACAGTAATAACAAGGACAAGCTATGCATCAGGATAGGAATAACGGAAAGCAGTATCATGCTACACTACTCTAATGCAAGCAGTATAGAAGAGAGTAGGCGATATCTGGTGATCAAGGGGGGGGGGGCTTGCCTGGTTGCTCTGGCAAGATAGAGGGGTCGTCATCTCCGTAGTCATACTAGGTAGCAGCGGCGTCGGTCTCGGTGTCTATCGAGAGAAGAGGGGGGAGAAACAATAAATATTTAAGCAAGCATATGCATAGTGATGCATGACATGACAAGCAACGGCGTTAGAGGTGCCCTAACGCGGTAATAGGTGATACCGGTGAAGGGGGATGACATCCGGGAAAGTATCCCCGGTGTTTTGTGTTTTCGAGCAGAGGAGCCGGAGGGGGAAAGTTGCGAGTTTGCTATGCTAGGGATGCGTGACGGACGAACGGGCTGCGTATCCGGGTTCGTCTCGTCGTTCTGAGCAACTTTCATGTACAAAGTTTTTTCATCCGAGCTACGGTTTATTTTATATTAATTTTAAAAGATTTAAATCATATTTAGGATTTATTTAATTAATTTAATCAACATTATCCAGAATAGTGTCTGCTGATGTCATCATGACGTCAGCATGACGTCAGTAGTTGACTTGGTCAGCCTGACAGGTGGGTCCCGTTCGTCATACTCTGTTTTAATTAACTAACAGTTAATTAGGTTAATTAGTGATTAGGTTAATCTAATTATAATTAATTAACTTAATTAATTCCTTAATTAAATAATTAATTTAATTATTATTTTTATTTTCAATTCTCTTTTTTTAAACGTTCTGCGGGGTGGGGCCCCCCTGTCATAGGCACAGGGGCCTTAGTGGGTGGGGTTAACGGGTGCCGAGCACGTGGGTTCCGGGCGCATGTGCCCGAGGGGCGCTGCCCAGGCTACCAGGAGGGCGCCGGCCACGGCAGGGCACCGGAGCAACACGACGAGGGGGCGAGCACGCGCAGCGCCGGCGCGCGCGGCCAAGGGGACGCGGCCGGCCGAAGCAGAGGCAAGCAGCGGGGGTGAGGCCGTAGTGGAGCAGAGCTCTGGGGGCACGTGGGAGAGACGCCCAGGGCCATGGTGAGCGCGAAGCCACGGCGTGACGGGCAGTGCACGCAGCAGGGGCAGGGGGTCGCCATGGCCTGTGAGGGCGGGGCACGACGGCGATGCACGGTGGCAGCGGCGCGCGCGCACAGAGGCGGAGAAGGAGGAAGAGGGAGGCATGTGCGGTGCTCACGGTGGGGTGTAGGGTACTGGCAGCGGCCTCGGAGAGGGGTCGAGGTGGTCCGGCAATGCGGCACCGGGGAGGTCCGAGGCGCCCGCGTGCGGTCGTCGCGGCGAGCGAGGGTGACGGGGTCGGAGACGGGTGGCGCCGGCTTCAGGTGGGGGGGAGGGTCGCGCAAGGAGAGAGGGGGCGGGGGGGGGGGGGGGGGAGGGGGGGGGGGGCGAGAAGGCAACGGCGACGGAGATCCGGGGCGGTGGCGTCGCGAGGTGGGGGGGGGGGGAGCGGGCTCGTCCCCGATCCAGATCGGATCGGGAAGGGGAGAGGAGGGGCGTGGGGAGTGGGGGTGAGTGGGAAGGTTAGGGTTCGAGGAGTGGGGTGGGGTGGCCTATTAGGCCAGGGGAGGTGCGGGGTGGGCCGGCTGGGCCGGCGGGGTCGGCTGAGCCGACTGGGCCAAGGGGCCCAGTGGGGGGGGGGGGGCTTGCGGCCTGCTGGGCCGAAGCCCAGGGGGCAGGGGGGTTTCTCTTTCTTCTTTTTTTGTTTGTTTTCTGTTTATTTGTATTCTCTTTTCTTTATTTATTTTCTTTTCTGTTTTAATTCATTTTAAGTATTTAGGTTTTTTATAAAGGCATGGATCCCACACCATAAATTCCTAGGCATTTATTTGCACACCCCGAACATTTTTGTTTTAAATTTTGAAAAGTTTTTATTCTTTGGTTGATTTTCAATTTGGATTAGAATCAGTTTCGAACTAGCACGAGATTAGGAACAGAAATCGAGGTGACATGGCATCATTAGCAGAGGTTCACTGTAGCTTAATTATCCGGGCGTCACAATTCTCCTCCACTACAAGAAATCTCGTCCCGAGATTTAAGAGGGGAGTAAGGGGGAAAAGTTTGATAATGAATCTAGCGAATCTTTTCGGTCTTGGTTGCTCTTCTCGAAGAGGTCGATCCATTACATTGATTTCTTCATTCCTCTGTTTCAGGTCCTCATGATGAAGTCGGCTCTTTTGTTCGGGAACTCCATCGTATTTACGAATAGGTAACGGGGCAGCTTTACGACAATTGAATGGTATAAGGGAAAGTCATCTGGGCGGGGGTATCCCAAGAATGATCATAAGAGTATCTCTCGAGTTGAACAAATGAAAAACACCGAGAGCAAGGTAAGAAGGTACCATAAGAAGTTTCAAGTGGATAGACAATCGTTCGATGCCCGTTACAGGGCGTGAAAGCGGTTCAAAACAATCGGGAACAAGTATTGCGTCTTATACCAGAATAGATCAACAGGCAGGTGGCACGTGAATTACGTACAAAGTCAAGCGCGAGGAATAACTTTGACAACAGGGTGTACAGGAGAGTCAGGTTTCGATCCTGTGGAACTGTGGGTTATGGGCCCACCATGTGGTTAAAAGTTGGAAGGTCAGTGACATCTTGCACGATCATGTAAGCAAGGCATGTCGGAGGGTGGTCTGTCGGTCATGTCGGCAACAAGATAGGTACCAAGGGCGAGGGACGAAGAGAACCATTTTCCTACTTGATGAACGAGGCGGACCAATAGGCAAAGTCCTCGTCCATCGGTGGTTACCGGAATGTCAACAACAATAGTAACAGGGTCTTACTGACAGAGTCGTACGCTGAGGTGCTTATAAAAGCAGTGACGTATTACTGCTTAGATCATATAAACCTCAAGAAGGTTTAAACAGAACAATGGAAAGGAAAATGTGATTATCGGATTAAACAGAACAATGGAAAGGAAAAATGTGTTTAAGCACATATTTCAGGGGTATATCCTTCCCAATACAAGCATAGTATGATACCCAAGACCGGATAGAAGGTAGAAACCCACTTAGGTAAGGGGAGAGGAATTTCATGACGTTACCCATACAACGGTGCTTGGATAGTTGAGCAAGAAACAATTAGCATTGGGCTTCAAATGTTCTTGTTGAAGAACGGAGTACCATAAACGTGCTTCGAGATAGCATTGACATGGTCAACAGGTGAAAATCAGACTTTGGAAACAAAAAGGATCCATTAGGAATAACTTGTAGAATAAGTCTTACAGTTTCCTCATGGAAGAATGGATAACATTGCTAAAAGGGAACTCTAACAATAGGGCCTCCGGCCAGGTGGGCTAGGTATGGTACCACCTTACCGGGTCATCTAAAGACCAACGTTATAACTCTTGGAAATATGTTCCAACCATCATATCTGACCGAGATTCAGATTTGATTGGTGTCAGGATACCTCAGACTCGGGATGCCTGAGAAGAAAAGGTGCAACACAATTTGACGAGATGACATTGTGAGATTCTCAGAAGTGATCTATGTAAGTGAGCTCTGAAACAAGGGGTCATCAGTAAACCAAGGAGAGGATGAGGAGGTGGCTGATAGGCTCAGCAACAAATCATCGAGATTTCCAAAGGATTGATTTCCACAATTATGTGAACAAGGAAATATCATTTGTCGGATCAAATGCCATAATGATGTATGCTCGGGGGAAACATACAGTACTGAACAATGATAGAAGGGTGCACCCAGGAATCTGGACTAGGTAGCACGATCAATGTTTGAATGATGATTCAATAATCAATAGACTTAGAATGAAACTGTAGACCAATAACTTCAAGCAATAGGGTTGCTAGAAGTTTAGAATTTACACATCACAGACCATTTATCGGTATTCTGGTTAGAATCAACACGGAGACCAAGAAATGAACGCAAAAGGCGAGAGATATTACTATATCAAGAATTCTCAAGAGGTGGTAAAATTACCACGACATCCTTGACATAAAAGGTGGTAACATTCCAAGGTAAAGAAGAACAAATGCTGGATAGCAAGGATCTCAAGGTATAACACAAAACACGAATAAGTTTGTGTTGAACGGAAGGCAATAAAGTGGTCGGTGTTAATACTAGCCATTGAGGGGCGAGGATGGTATTTCTCATCAAGAATTCGATATATATCTTGGAAGAGCTCAGGATCCTGATGATGATCATGACACATTTGTCGAGAGATTTCATGAAGATGTAATCAATCGGTGATGACATCTAGTCAAACGAATGATAAACGGAAGGTTATTGGAACCATGGTTACGACACAAACTCAAAATCAAGCTTGCGGTTCAAGGCGAAATGATATGATGAGGAAAATCGACGTAAGCTTAGCTCATCGTCGAGAATTGTGCTCCATGAAGAAGGACCAAGTAGCACAGTTAAAATTTAGCACCATGATGATATAGCCGATCAGACTAGGAATGACTTAAGTGATTATTAACTTGTAAGCAACAACAATTATTTAAGAGTTATTGAACCAGAGTGTGGAATTGATTCACTTATTGGTGTCCTCGGTTGACGACAACCCAGAACCCGGAAAAATTGGAATCGGTGAGAAATAATAGTTGATGGAGAACCCATAAGAAGTTATGCAGTTCTATGATATTCTTGAGATACCAGAGTGTAATACTCGAAGACAGATCAAAGTTGAGGTCGGACTGGGGTATTGCTTTGCAGAAGACAAGTACTTCAACTTGTCCGAGAAATGGGATCCAAGAAGAACATATGGTCAGAACCATGATTGCAAAGGACCAAACATAGATACAGGACGAACTTATAACAAGGGGATTAATATCATTTACAAGAAGCTTCGATGATAAGTTTCACATCGGGTCCATGGGCATGAACGCAAAGGCTCAAGGTCGACTCCCACTTCTCCAATGCATAACCTTTCATTTACTTCTTGCGTTCGATGAAGGTGTAGTGTTGAAATTTTATCTGGCAAAATACCAGAAGAGTATGACTCGTGAAAACTTTTGTGTTCACACATATTAAGGAAGGCATAGGTTCAACCCGTCAGGGTATCATGGAAACATATACCACAAGCTTCAATAGTAAATATCACAAGCTCGAAAGCAAAGCATGGTTGGTCAATCAGAGGATAGAATTTACCAATGGAGAAAGAACTTCCAAAGGGATTGAATATGAAGGACGCTATCGGATAAAATCCAACAAAGGATCCGGTGGTCCTCAAAGGATCTGATGTGAGCATCGGTACTCAACCAGAGGAAGAAACATTGCAAGGAGATCAGGCTACAGAAACAACTGACTAATTCAAAGCTCAAATGCAAAATAATTATGGTTTCCGACCAAGGGATCATAAGCAAACACTCTGATTAAGGACGGATAAGTTGCGTATGCTTAGGGGTACAATCGATGGCAATCCGATTGGTTGAGAACCAGCTCATGTTTAAAATGATGTCTGAGCCGGAAGGATAAATCCTGAGGATTGCAAGCATTCACAACCATATTGGATCAAAGACTCAAAATGACAATGACAAGGGATGCCAATAATGATTACGAGACTTATGGGATTAACCATAATGCAAGCAAGCAAGAATTTCAAGGGCAATAAGCTGCTAAGGATTTTCGGAAGATCGAATATTATTTCGAAGACCTTAGTGAAACTCATAAACAACTGGGGATGAGCGGATACTCGGTAGGTGCGAGAATTTATCCATAGGGGCATTCAGGCGGCAAAGAACTGCAAGGCAGTAGGCACAAAGTATTCTCAGAACAATAGAGAGAATTTCGGGGTATCTTGCAATAACAAGATCGGCTAGGAATAAAAGTAAGGACGACTGGTGTATCTATTCATCCATAGGGATAATTCGGTGGTAGGGAATTGCAAAGGCGGCGGGCACAAAGTCTCAAGAGAAAATTGGAGAGTATCTTCGCAATCTTATGGTGCAGCATGCGATCATCTGTGATAAGGGGCTCTCCGGGAGAAAGTAGTTACGAGAACCTAGAGTCAGATTTAGTAAAATCATTTAACCCGAGTAGGAGAGAGTCATAATCCCAGAGTAAGGATCGAGGAGTAAAAGATTCTAATACCACCCAGATGGCGACGTGGGCCCGTAAGGCACACAGCCATGTTAGTAAAAGTTTTTGTAATGTCTAGACTAGACTTCGGCCAAGGAGTGTGGAAGGGGGATTCCTACAGGCAGTCGGCTCTGATACCAACTTGTGACGCCCCCGATTTGACCGTACACTAATCATACACGCATATGTGTACGATCAAGATCAGGGACTCACGGGAAGATATCACAACACAACTCTACAAATAAAATAAGTCATACAAGCATCATATTACAAGCCAGGGGCCTCGAAGGCTCGAATACAAGAGCTCGATCATAGACGAGTCAGCGGAAGCAACAATATCTGAGTACAGACATAAGTTAAACAAGTATGCCTTAAGAAGGCTAGCACAAACTGGGATACAGATCGAAAGAGGCGCAGGCCTCCTGCCTGGGATCCTCCTAACTACTCCTGGTCGTCGTCAGCGGGCAGCACGTAGTAGTAGGCACCTCCGGTGTAGTAGGAGTCGTCATCGACGGTGGCGTCTGGCTCCTGGGCTCCAACATCTGGTTGCGTCAACCAGGTAGAAGGGATAGAGGGAAAAGAGGGAGAAAGCAACCGTGAGTACTCATCCAAAGTACTCGCAAGCAAGGAGCTATACTACATATGCATGGGTATCAAATGGAATAAGGGTATCATATGTGGACTGAACTGCAGAATGACAGAATAAGAGGGGGATAACTAATCCTGTCGAAGACTACGCTTCTGACAGACTCCGTCTTGCAGCATGTAGAAGAGAGTAGACTGAAGTCCTCCAAGTAGCATCGCATAGCATAATCCTAACCGATGATCCTCCCCTCGTCGCCCTGTGAGAGAGCGATCACCGGTTGTATCTGGTACTTGGAAGGGTGTGTTTTATTAAGTATCCGGTTCTAGTTGTCATAAGGTCAAGATACAACTCCGGGTCGTCCTTTTACCGAGTGACACGGCTATTCGAATAGATAAACTTCCCTGCAGGGGTGCACCACATACCCCAACACGCTCGATCCCATTTGGCCGGACACACTTTTCTGGGTCATGCCCGGCCTCGGAAGATCAACACGTCGCAGCCCTACCTAGGCACAACAGAGAGGTCAGCATGCCGGTCTAAATCCTATGGCGCAGGGGTCTGGGCCCATCGCCCTTTGCACACCTGCACGTTGCGTACGCGACCGGAAGCAGACCTAGCCTAGTGGCTTTCCAGTCCAATCCGGCGCGCGCCACTCAGTCGCTGACGTCACGAAGGCTTCGGCTGATACCACGACGCCGGGATACCCATAACTACTCCCGCGTAGATGGTTAGTGCGTATAGACCAAATGGCCAGACTCAGATCAAATACCCAGATCTCGTTAAGCGTGTCAAGTATCCGCGAACGCCGACCAGGGCCAGGCCCACCTCTCTCCTAGGTGGTCGGAACCTACCCTGTCGCTCCGCCACAAAGTAACAGTCGGGGGCCGTCGGGAACCCAGGCCCACCTCTACCGGGATGGAGCCACCTGCCCCTTCAGCCCCCAACTCCGAACAGTACCACAGGTAATGTAACAGTGTAAAGTATATAGTATATGCCCGCGATCACCTCCCGAAGTGATCATGGCCCAGTAGTATAGCATGGCAGACGGACAAGAGTGTAGGGCCACTGATGGAACACTAGCATCCTATACTAGGCATGTAGGATTGCAGGTAAAGGTAACAACAGTAATAACAAGGACAGGCTATGCATCAGGATAGGAATAACGGAAAGCAGTATCATGCTACACTACTCTAATGCAAGCAGTATAGAAGAGAGTAGGCGATATCTGGTGATCAAGGGGGGGGGCTTGCCTGGTTGCTCTGGCAAGAGAGAGGGGTCGTCATCTCCGTAGTCGTACTGGGTAGCAGCGGCGTCGGTCTCGGTGTCTATCGAGAGAAGAGGAGGGAGAAACAATAAATATTTAAGCAAGCATATGCATAGTGATGCATGACATGACAAGTAACGGCGTTAGAGGTGCCCTAATGCGGTAATAGGTGATACCGGTGAAGGGGGATGACATCCGGGAAAGTATCCCCGGTGTTTTGCGTTTTCGAGCAGAGGAGCCGGAGGGGGAAAGTTGCGAGTTTGCTATGCTAGGGATGCGTGACGGACGAACGGGCTGCGTATCCGGGTTCGTCTCGTCGTTCTGAGCAACTTTCATGTACAAAGTTTTTTCATCCGAGCTACGGTTTATTTTATATTAATTTTAAAAGATTTAAATCATATTTAGGATTTAATTAATTAATTTAATCAACATTATCCAGAATAGTGTCTGCTGACGTCATCATGACGTCAGCATGACGTCACTAGTTGACTTGGTCAGCCTGACAGGTGGGTCCCGTTCGTCATACTCTGTTTTAATTAACTAATAGTTAATTAGGTTAATTAGTGATTAGGTTAATCTAATTATAATTAATTAACTTAATTAATTCCTTAATTAAATAATTAATTTAATTATTATTTTTATTTTTATTTTTATTTTTAATTCTCTTTTTTTTAAACGTTCTGTGGGGTGGGGCCCCCCTGTCATAGGCACAGGGGCCTTAGTGGGTGGGGTTAACGGGTGCTGAGCACGCGGGTTCCGGGCGCATGTGCCCGAGGGGCGCTGCCCAGGCTACCAGGGGGGCGCCGGCCACGGCAGGGCGCCGGAGCAACACGACGAGGGGGCATGCACGCGCAGCGCCGGCGCGCGCGGCCAAGTGGACGCGGCCGGCCGAAGCAGAGGCAAGCGGCGGGGGTGAGGCCGTAGTGGAGCAGAGCTCTGGGGGCACGTGGGAGAGACGCCCAGGGCCATGGTGAGCGCGAGGCCACGGCGTGACGGGCAGCGCACGCAGCAGGGGCAGGGGTCGCCATGGCCCGTGAGGGCGGGGCACGACGGCGATGCGCGGTGGCAGCGGCGCGCGCGCACAGAGGCGGAGAAGGAGGAAGAGGGAGGCAGGTGCGGTGCTCACGGCGAGGTGTAGGGTATTGGCAGCGGGCTCGGAGAGGGGTCGAGGAGGTCCGGCGATGCGGCACCGGCGAGGTCCGAGGCGCCCACGTGCGGTCGTCGCGGCGAGCGAGGGTGACGGGGTCAGAGACGGGTGGCGTCGGCTTCAGGTGGGGGGAGGGTCGCGCGAGGAGAGAGGGGGGGGGGGGGGGCGAGAAGGCAACGGCGACGGAGATCCGGGGCGGTGGCGTCGCGAGGTGGGGGGGAGCGGGCTCGTCCCCGATCCAGATCGGATCGGGAAGGGGAGAGGAGGGGCGTGGGGAGTGGGGGTGAGTGGGGAGGTTAGGGTTCGAGGAGTGGGGTGGGGTGGCCTATTAGGCCAGGGGAGGTGCGGGGTGGGCCGGCTGGGCTGGCGGGGTCGGCTGAGCCGACTGGGCCAAGGGGCCCAGTGGGGGGGGGGGGCTTGCGGCCTGCTGGGCCGAAGCCCAGGGGGCAGGGGGGGGGGTTTCTCTTTCTTCTTTTTTTGTTTGTTTTCTGTTTATTTGCATTCTCTTTTCTTTATTTATTTTCTTTTCTATTTTAATTCATTTTAAGTATTTAGGTTTTTTATAAAGGCATGGATCCCACACCATAAATTCCTAGGCATTTATTTGCACACCCCGAACATTTTTGTTTTAAATTTTGAAAAGTTTTTATTCTTTGGTTGATTTTGAATTTGGATTAGAATCAGTTTCGAACTAGCACGAGATTAGGAACATAAATCGAGGTGACGTGGCATCATTAGCAGAGGTTCACTGTAGCTTAATTATCCGGGCGTCACATATGTCACCGAGCTGAACGTGTGCAGATCGCGGAGGTGTCGTGCGTTTGGTACTTGATCGGTTGGATCACGAAGACGTTCGACTACATCAACCGCGTTACTTAACGCTTTCGCTTTCGGTCTATGAGGGTACGTAGACACACTCTCTCCTCTCGTTGCTATGCATCTCCTAGATAGATCTTGCGTGATCATAGGATTTTTTTGAAATACTGCGTTCCTCAACAGTGGTATCAGAGCCAGGTCTATGCGTAGATGTTATATGCACGAGTAGAACACAAAGAGTTATGGGCGATAATAGTCATATTGCTTACCAGCATGTCATACTTTGATTCGGCGGTATTGTTGGATGAAGCGGCCCAGACCGATGTGCTTCGCACACAGGTGGCTAGTGGCTTTCTGTTTTTCCAGCTTTGGTTGAATTGAGTGTGACTATGCCCGGTCCTTATTGAAGGTTAAAACAGCACACTTGACGAAAAATCGTTGTGGTTTTTGATGCGTAGGTAAGAACGGTTTTTGCTAAGCCCGTAGCAGCCACGTAAAACTTGCAACAACAAAGTAGAGGACGCCCAACTTGTTTTTGCAGGGCATGTTGTGATGTGATATGGTCAAGACGTGATTATATAAATTGTTGTATGAGATGATCATGTTTTATAACAAAGTTATCGGCAACTGACAGGAGCCATATGGTTGTCGCTTTATTGTATGAAATGCAATCGCCATGTAATTGCTTTACTTTATCACTAAGCGGTAGCGATAGTCATAGAGGCAATAGTTGGCGAGACGACAACGATGCTACGATGGAGATCAAGGTGTCAAGCCTGTGACGATGGTGATCATGATGGTGCTTTGGAGATGGAGATCAAAGGCACAATATGATGATGGCCATATCATATCACTTATATTGATTGCATGTGATGTTTATCCTTTATGCATCTTATTTTTCTTAGTACGGCGGTAGCATTAGAAGATGATATCTCACTAAATTTCAAGGTATAAGTGTTCTCCCTGAGTATGCACCGTTGCTACAGTTCGTCGTGCCGAGACACCACGTGATGATCGGGTGTGATAAGCTATACGTTCACATACAACGGGTGACAGCCAGCTTTGCACAAGTAGAATACTCGGGTTAAACCTGATGAGCCTAGCATATGCATATATGGCCTCGGAACACTGAGACCGAAAGGTCGATCGTGAATCATATAGTAGATATGATCAACATAGTGATGTTCACCATTGAAATCTTCTCCATCTCACGTGATTACCAGACATGGTTTAGTTGATATGGATAAAGTGATCACTTGGATGACTAGAGGGATGTCTATCTACGTGGGACTTCTTAAGTAATATGATTAATTGAATTTTAATTTATCATGAACTTAGTACCTGATAGTATTTTGCATGTCTATGTTGTTGTACATAAATGGCCCGTGCTACTGCTCCTTGAATTTTAATGCGTTCCTAGAGAAAGCTAAGTTGGAAGATGATGGTAGTAACTACATGGACTAGGTACGTAACTTGAGGATTATCCTCATTGCTGCACAGAAGAATTATGTCCTGGAAGCACAACTAGGTGTTAGGCCTACTGCAGATGCTGCTGATGATGTTAAGAACGTCTGGTAGAGCAAAGCTGATGACTACTCGATAGTTCAGTGTGCCATGCTTTACGGCTTAGAATCGGTACTTCAATGATGTTTTGAACGTCATGGAGCATATGAGATGTTCCAAGAGTTGAAGTTAATATTTCAAGCAAATGCTCGAATTGAGAGCTATGAAGTCTCCAATAAGTTCTATAGCTGCAAGATGGAAGAGAATAGTTATGTCAGTGGACATATACTCAGAATGTCTGGGTACTGTCGGTGTCAAAACCGACGGATCTTGGGTAGGGGGTCCCGAACTGTGCGTCTAGGATCGATGGACACGATGTTTACCCAGGTTCGGGCCCTCTCTATGGAGGTAATACCCTACTTCTTACTTGATTGATCTTGATGAATATGAGTATTACAAGAGTTGATCTACAAAGAGATCGTAAGGGCTAAACCCTAGAAGTCTAACCTGTATGACTATTGTAATGAATATATCCTTTCCGGACTAACCCCTCCGGCTTATATAGATACCGGGGGGGGGGGGGATCTAGGGTTACATAGAGTCGGTTACATAAGAAGGAATCTTCATAGTCGATCGCCAAGCTTGCCCTCCACGCAAAGTAGAGTCCAATCCAGACACGGGTACGGTCTTCCGCCTTCATGTCTTCACAACCCATCAGTCCGGCCCATGGATAACAGGCCGGACGCCCGAGGACCCCTCAGTCCAGGACTCCCCCGGTATCCCCTGAACCTGGCTTCAATGACGAGGAGTCCGGCGCGCAGATTGTGTTCAGCATTGCAAGGTAGGTTCCCCCTTCCGAACTCCCAGTTGATCTTCAGATGTGATGATTGTATCTAGACTTATATACACAACCGCAGAGGACATAATATTTTACGAGTTCAATCCATCGATCACTTTTTGGTAATATGACACCACGCCTGCCCGGCCACTACCTGCGAACCATTTTAGCCGGCCCGTCACCCCACATCCTAATACATGGCTTTATTGGTGCGTCTTATCCGAGCGGAGATCGTGCCTCCCTTTTTAAGGGATTCCTATCAACTCGTCCGTGGGTAACCCAACCGTCGCTGGGGTACAACTCCATGGAAACAAGCAAGTTTGTTAGGCCCAAGAGGAGATGTTTGATATTTGTACCTGATACGTCTCCGTCGTATCTACTTTTCCAAACACTTTTGCCCTTGTTTTGGACTCTAACTTTTATGATTTGAATGGAACTAACCCAGACTGACGTTGTTTTCAGCAGAATTGCCATGATGTTGTTTCATGTGCAAAAAACAAAAGTTCTCGGAATGACCTAAAACTCCACGGAATATCTTACAATAAATAATAAAAAATCCTCACCAAAGATGAAGACCAGGGGGCCCACACCCTTGCGACGAGGGTGGGGGGCGCCCCCCCCTATGGCGTGCCCCTACCTCGTGGGCCCCTTGGAGACCTCCCGACTCCAACTCCAACTCTATATAACTGCTTTCGGGGAGAAAAAATAGGAGAGAAGATTTCATCGCGTTTTACGATACGGAGCCGCCGCCAAGCCCTAAAACCTCTCAGGAGGGCTGATCTGGAGTCCGTTCGGGGCTCCGGAGAGGGGGATTCGTCGCCGTTGTCATCATCAACCATCCTCCATCACCAATTTCATGATGCTCACTGCCATGTGTGAGTAATTCCATTGTAGGCTTGCTGGACGGTGATGGGTTGGATGAGATTTATCATGTAATCGAGTTAGTTTTGTTAGGGTTTGATCCCTAGTATCCACTATGTTCTGAGATTGATGTTGCTATGACTTTGCTATGCTTAATGCTTGTCACTAGGGCCCGAGTGCCATGATTTCAGATCTGAACCTATTATGTTTTCATCAATATATGAGAGTTCTAGATCCTATCTTGCAAGTCTGTAGTCACTTATTATGTGTTATGATCCGTTAACCCCGAAGGGACAATAATCGGGATACTTACCGGTGATGACCGTAGTTTGAGGAGTTCATGTATTCACTATGTGCTAATGCTTTGTTCCGGTTCTCTATTAAAAGGAGGCCTTAATATCCCTTAGTTTCCATTAGGACCCCGCTGCCACGGGAGGGTAGGACAAAAGATGTCATGCAAGTTCTTTTCCATAAGCACGTATGACTATATTTGGAATACATGCCTACATTACATTGATGAACTGGAGCTAGTTCTGTGTCACCCTATGTTATGACTGTTACATGATGAACCGCATCCTACATAATTATCCATCACTGATCCGATGCCTACGAGCTTTCCATATACTGGTTTACGCTTATTTACTTTCCCGTTGCTATTGTTACAATCACTACAAAATACCAAAAACATTACTTTGCTTTCATTACTCTTTTGTTACCGTTACCATCACTATCATATTACTTTGCTATTAAACACTTTGCTGTAGATACTAAGTTTCCAGGTGTGGTTGAATTGACAACTCAGCTGCTAATACTTGAGAATATTCTTTGGCTCCCCTCGTGTCGATTCAATAAATTTGGTTTGAATACTCTACCCTCGAAAGCTGTTGCGATCCCCTATACTTGTGGGTTATCAAGACTAATTTCTGGCGCCGTTGCCGGGGAGCATAACTCTATTCTTTGAGTCGCTTGGGATTTATATCTTCTGGACACTATGAAGAATTTGAAAGACGCTAAGACAACAATTTATCCCTCAACTACGAGGCGAGGTAAGGAACTGCCATCTAGCTCTGCACTTGATTCACCTTCTGTTACGAGTAAGCTTGCGACACCTAAACCTACTTCTGCTATTCGTTCTGATATGTCGCATGTTATTGATGATGCTACTTCTGCTATACATGGTACTTATGATGAAACTACTTCTATGCTTGATACTACTGTGCCACTTGGTGATTTTCTCGAGGAACGACTTGCTAGGGCTAGAGAGATTGAAAATATTGGATCTGATTATGATGATGAAAGTGATGATGAAGAATCACTTGTTATTCCTGAGGGTTATTTATTTTATCAAGAAGCTTCTTTAGCTATTTTAGCTTGCAAAGATAGATATGAACTCAAAAGGTTATTAGCTAAATGGAATAAGCAATCTCTAAATGCTAGGATGAAACCTGACCCTGCTTTTGCTACTTCACCTATCTGTGTTACTAATAAGGATTATGAATTCTCTGTTGATCCTGATATAATTACTTTAGTTGAATCTGATCCTTTTCATGGCTATGAATCTGAAACTGTTGTGGCACATCTTACTAAATTAAATGATATAGCTACCCTGTTCACTAATGATGAGAGATCTCGCTACTTTTATATCCTTAAAATATTTCTGTTCTCATTAAAGGGTGATGCTAAGATATGGTTTAATTCTCTTGATCCTGGTTGTGTGCATAGTCCCTAGGATATGATTTACTACTTCTCTGCTAAATATTTCCCTGCTCATAAGAAACAAGCTGCTTTACAGGAAATATACAACTTTGTGCAAATTAAAGAAGAGAGTCTTCCACAAGCTTGAGGGAGGCTTCTCAAGTTACTTAATGCTTTGCCTGATCATCCTCTTAAGAAAAATGAAATACTTGATATCTTTTACAATGGACTAACCGATGCTTCCAGAGATTACCTGGATAGTTGTGTTGGTTCTCTTTTCAGGGAAAGAACACCGGATGAAGCTGAAATCTTATTGAATAATATGTTGACAAATAAAAATAATTGGGCACCTCCTGAGCCAGCTCCTGCCCCAATTAATGATCCTATTCCTAAACCAACTCCAAAGAAGAGAGGTGTCACTAGTAGAAAACATGCCTATTGTCCCGGTTCGTAAGGGCCTTTTGTCCCGGTTCCTGAACCAGGACTAAAGGGTCGTTACTAATGCCATGTCCCTTTAGTCCCGGTTCAGTCCAGAACCGGGACGGATGGGCCTCCACGTGGCCTGTGCGCGGATCCTAGGCAGGAGGGCCTTTGGTCCCAGTTGGTGGCACCAACCAGGACCAAGGCATCAACGCGTCAGCATTTCTGTGGCTGAGGTTTTTGTTTTTTTGAAAGGTGGGGGGGGGGGTTTGGGGGTTTTGGGGGGTTAATTTAGGTGTTTCATTATTGTGTTAGCTAGCTATAATTAATAGAGAGAAGTGTCCTCTCTTATGTCCGTGCTTGGTCGACGCTACGTACTATACATATGTATAGAGAGGACTAGACACGCTAGCTAGCTAGTAAGAAAACGAAGGAAACAGAAGATCGTCATGAACATATATGCATACAGAGAGAAGTGATATCGACCACCTCTCCTTCTCCGAGAGATTGGTCGAACTACAAGTTCTCATATATCTATCCGACACTACCGGCTACATATATACAATAATTATCTCTTACAAATATAATCTCCTAACATACGGATGCATGGTCCACATAGTATTCTCCGTCTTCAGCGATCATGTGGTAAAGAAAGAATGCCGCCAATTCCTCTTGAATTGCTTGCATGCGAGCTGGTGCTAGGAGTTCATCCCGCTTCCGAAACATCTAATTTGAAGAAGGGGGTCAATATATATATATATATATATATATATATATATATATATGAATGAATGAAACTCAACACAAATGATGGTAATAAAATAAAATTCTGAATGTTGTTATTTACGCACTTCATACTGTTCGTCAGAGTAGCCCCGCTCACAGGTCGTGTGGCGGATGGACTCGCAAATGTAGTATCCACAGAAATCATTCCCTTGTTCCTGCCACAACCACTTTACAAGAAATAGATTTCAATCAAACTGATAAGCAAGAATGCTAAATGGTATTGATGAAACTAGCGCTTGAATCACTAGGAGATGCGCGGAACATGCTACTATAGTACTTACTTTCGGGTGTCTAAATTGCAGCTTCTTCGGCAGTCCCGGAGCTTTTTTGGTGAATTTTCTCCAAACCCTGCCAGACAAAGAAAACAATTACTTGATATATCAGGAAATGAACAAAGTTGCTGATATGGTGGATAATGATCGATTTAACTTACTTCTCGAGCATTTGAGTCATGTCCGCATAGTCCTGGGGATCTTTTCGTCTCGAGTCTAAGACGGTTATTAGTCCCTGCTCAAGCTTAATCTCTAGGAGAATATAGTGGAAACTGCACACGCATGCATAACTCATCAATTACATTACTATAACCTTGACTAATATATAAGGGAAACCGAATATGCATAAGACAGTAACACTCACTTGAAGTTGTAAGGAAAGAGTATTATATATTTGTTTTCATTTATTACCAACGATCGTAGCAAGTTGGCCTTGGTATCCGCGGCATGAAATTTAACCTCAGTTGCATCTATGAGATTTGTGTTAATGAACCCAATATCACCGATTTGTCTTTTCTTCAATTCGACGACCTTCAATCTGCATAATATAGCGAGGATAATTATAAATACATGCAATGAAAGAGCTGAGCTATATAGAGAGACTTAATGACAGAAGTAGTACTACTTACAGACAGTAGGAGGTGACCGTTGCTTTATCGAGGGCCAATTGATTGAAAAACTGAAAGAACTCCTCAAATGGAACAGGCAACAGTTCAATTCCAACGAGGTCATGCTCCTTTTTAACTCTCACATACAAAGTATTCCTCCCCCGAGACTCTCTGCAGATTTTCAAGTACCAAGCATGCAATCTTCGCATCATCATTGATAGAGATCTTTCATCTTTGATGAGAGGCTTCCCGCACTCGTATCTTTGTATCTGCACCTCCAAGAAATCATAATGTACATCGTCGGGCAGATAATCACCAAGATTGCTATAACCGGGCACCATCCTCGGATCATTAGCGATGATGTCGCTAGGCACCTTGAGCGGGCGGCACGATTGCTTCGCTTGTTCACCGAGTTGGGCAATTTGTTTCCCAGCTCATCGTTCTTTCAGCCTTTGATCACTGATAGTACTTCCCGACCGCTCCGCTTCGGCAAATGCCTTTCCAATAATGCGCTCATAGTTGCCTTTCGGCGGAGACTTGGGTGGTTTTGTCAGGGCAGCCAGAGTGCGCTTCGCTTTCACCGGATCTACCTTCTCCTCCAGAGGTGGATGTTTCTTTGCTATCACCCCTTCAAAGAAGTTCCTCACTTCTTCTCATGCGATCTCGGCGTTCTCCTCCGGGGTCCTCTTGTATGGTAACTTCTCTGGAGTCTTTAGAGAAGGACCGAATCTGTATGTCCTCCCGCCTCTGGCTGTACTGCTAGACGCCGGCAAAGCAGACGGAGCGAGTGTCTTCTTTACTTGCTTGCGAGGCGGAGGAGAAGGACTACGAAGCGCCGGAGCAGCCGGAGCGGCGACGGGTCTCTTCCACCCTTGCTGACAAGGCGGAGAAGGAGGAGGCTGGCAGCTCGGGCGCGCCGGCGCAGGCGGAGAAGGAGGTGGAGTGCCGCCACGCGCCGCAGAAGGAGCCGGCCGAGTGCCCTGATCGTCACTCGCTGGAGGAGGAGGCGGTGGAGGAGGCGGAGTGCCTTCACTCGCCGGAGGAGGAGGAGGAGGCGGAGGCGTCCACTTCGGAAGGTTGATGAGCTCATTCCGCCATAGGCATGGAGTCTTCAGAGCAGAACCAAGCCGAGTCTCCCCTTCACTGGTAGGGTAGTCAAGATGGAGGTCCTCAGATCTCTCCGTTATTTCATCCACCATCACCCTAGCATATCCTTCTGGAATCGGCCGGCAGTGAAATGTTGCGCCGGGTTCAGTAGTAAAAATAGAGCCAACAGCCGCCTTGACCTTCATATTAATCCATTGCGTCATAAGGTGGCAATTTTGAGACTCCGTGATAGCATCCACGGGATAGCTGGCAGGAGACGTCAAGACATGCTCCGGCTGAAGCAGCTCGGTGGAAGCCACACTGCTTCTCTGCTAAGATGGCGGGGTAGCTTCGGGGAAGCTTCGGCAGTTCGTTTGCTGCGATTTGCTTCTCGTTCCTCTATCGCGTGTACCCTAGCATGCAGCGCCTGCAGTTGGGTATGCTCCACTTTCTTCCTCCTCTCATAGCATTTGTAACCGCCTGTGTCTGGAAACCCAGCCTTCCACGGAATGGAGCATGGCGTGCCTCGTGTCCGTCCAAGGTGCTCAGGATTCCTGAGGGCCATTGTGAGCTCGTCGTTCTCTCTGTTGGGAACGAACGTCCCTTGCTGCGCTGCTTCGATATAGTGCCTAAGCCTCTTGACTGGTATTTCCATTTGCTCGTCCGTCCAAATGCACTTCCCAGATACAGGGTCCAAGTTTCCGCTAGCCCCGAAGAACCAAGTCCGGCAATGGTCTGGCCAGTTAATTGTCTTTGGTTCGATCCCTTTATCAACCAGATCATTCTCAGTCTTGGCCCACTTAGGCCGGGCTACGAGGTAGCCACCTGACCCCATGCAATGGTGATGCTTCTTCTTCGCAGCATTTTGCTTGTTTGTCGCCGACATCTTCTTACTCTTTTTCGATGTCTTGTGGGCCACAAATGCGGGCCAGTGATCTCTGATCTTCTCATATCTGCCCTTGAATTCTGGTGTCTCTTTTTTATCGACAAACTTATTCATCTCGTTCTTCCACCTCTTGAATAGGTCTGCCATCCTCTTAAGAGCAAAAGACTTGATTAATTGCTCTTTAACTGGCTTCTCCGGATCATCCTCTGGCGGTAGGGTGAAATTTGACTTCAGCTCAGTCCAAAGATCATTTTTCTGCATATCATTGACATAAGACACCTCAGGGTCTTCTGTAGCCGGCTTTAACCATTGCTGGATGCTGACCGGGATCTTGTCCCTAACCAGAACCCTGCACTGAGCAACAAATGCGTTCTTTGTCCAAATGGGTTCAATCGGTTGGCCGTCGGGCGCGATTGCTATGATCTCGAACCTTTCATCCGAGCTAAACTTTTTCTTCGGGCCTTGTCTCTTTACCAAAGTTGTGGTCGATCCGGAGGGCTAGAAAAAAGAACAAAGACTTAATTAATATGTGTACATACCAAAACAATGAATGCATCAATTAGCTAGTCAGCACAGGCTTAACTAATATATATACCTGGCCGAACTCGATTCGGTCACCGGAGCCGTCATCACGGTCTCCTTCTTGCACCGGCATTGGGTCATCGGAGCCATCCTCAGGGTCTCCTTGCACCGGCATTGGGTCACCGGAGCCATCATAATCATAGCAAGCTGCTTCCAGACCATCGGTGTCGTTGAGAAACAACGAGCATACGACATCACTTCCTCGTGTGATTATGTCCCCCAACAACTGTTCTTGTACTTTGTCTCGAGCGGTGTCCATAGTTTCTACAAATATTTACAACATGGCATTTATTATTCAAACATGACAGATGGATATATTAGTGGCAAATGTAGAACTAATATTAATTAGTGGCCTTGACACTGCTTCTCTAGGGTTTGGGGTGGCCTCGACAACGCTTCAAGGGTTTGGGGTATATTGACAGCGACGACATACGTACATGGGAAAATAATATTATCGGGGAGGGGGTATATCGACCCCCCCCCCACGTGTTGAAGTTATCGGGAGGGGGTATATCGACCCCCCCACGTGTTGAAGTTATCGGGAGTTTATATTGACACGACATATGTACATGGGAAAATAATATTATCGGGGAGGGGCTATATTGACCCCCCCTCCCGATAACTTCAACAAGAGGGGGGTTGATATACCCCCTCCCCGATAATCTATCTTTTGCATATATACATGTGGCTTGTGGGACATGGATGTAGTGTCCAACGCCGACGGCTACATGTATCTCAAACCGACGATACTTGCTATTTAGGGTTTCCTCTACCGCTTGGCGACCCTCGACGACCCTCGTTCCCGATAAAAAAAAGAGGAAGAAGAAGAAAAAAAGAGGAGAAGAAAGAATAGAGGAGAACTTTTTTTCTCCCTGATAACATTTTTTTCTCCGAGAGAGTTAGTGTTCCCAAGTGAACCAGAGGGGGACATTGGTCATATCGGATTCGTCATATTTTCTATGAATGTTCTATATACATACATCCATCGATATCATTCCATACATACATAGACATCTACATTATATATGAAAAAATATCAAAATTTACATATACATACACACATACACACATACACATGACCCCCTCATTCATCATATCAAATTCATCATATCAATATTTTGCAAGGGGAAGGAAGGAATGGGGGAGGATGGGGCGGTAGCTACCTCTCCCGGCAGGATCGGGGAGGAGACGCGGGCGGCCGGCGTCGGGGGCGACGACGACGAGGACGGGCTCGGGGTCGGCGAGGGCGACGACGAGGCACGCTCAGCAACGACGGCGAGGCAGGGCACGCACGGGGGCGGCAGACGGGCTCGGGGGCGCAGGGGGTGCGGCAGGGCACGCTCGGGGGCGGCGGACGGCAACAGCATGGGCGGCGGATGGCGTCGGCGTGGGCTTGGGGGCGAGGCAGGGGCAACGGCGTGGGCGGCGACGGCGAGGCAGCCTAGTGGCGATGAGCTCGGCGGCGCCGGGGGGAAACGGGCGATGTAAACTGAAACCGCTAAGTGGTGGGTATATATACATGAAGCATTGGTCTCGGTTCGTGGCACGAACCGGTACCAATGCCACCTGTGGTCCCGGTTCGTGCTACCAACCGGGACCAAGGGTCTCATTTCGGCAGCCCAAAGGGCGGGAAGCAGAGGCCATTGGTCCCGGTTCGTCGCACGAACCGGTACTATAGGTAGGCATTCGTACCGGTTTGTGCCACGAACCGGTACGAATGCCCCCCTATGGTCCCGGTTCTTGCGTCTAACCGGGACCAATGGCCTGGGCCGTGGTGCAGTGGGATTTTTAGTCCCACCTCGCTAGCTGAAGAGCTCCCGCACCTGTTTATAAGCCCTGCTCTGTGTTCCCTTTCGAACTCCTCTAAACTGCAGGCTTACGGGCCTAATGGGACACTGCAATGCCTGTGGGCCTACTGGGCCTGCCGCGGGCCTGAATCCTGGCCCATGGTTGGGTTTCTAGTCGTATTCAGGTTGTGCTGGCCCAGTAGGTGGCATTTTTTTTTCCTTTTTTGCTATTTTTTCATTTCTACTTAGAACTAAATACTTATAGTTTTTAGTGATTTCTTTTTTCTTTTAGGTCACAAAAATTATAAACTTTCCATTAGTGCCATTAGTTTTAAAATTTGAATAGTTTAAATTTGAATTTTTTAAAATTTGTGTGAATCACTAGTTTATGAATAACTTTACTATAAAAATTGATTTTTGAGTCATTCTTTTTCCTGCTATTTAATATTACTGTGTTTTATCATTCTACTCAATTTGGTAATTTTAGTTAGTCATAACAAATATTATAGGCATTTTTTTCTTTTTTGCTATTTATTTTTTCATTTCTACTTAGAACTAAATACTTATAGTTTTTTATTGATTTCTTTTTTCTTTTAGGTCACAAAAATTATAAACTTTCTGTTAGTGCCATTAGTTTTAAAATTTGAATAGTTTAAATTTGAATTTTTTAAAATTTGTGTGACTCACTAGTTTATGAATAACTTTACTATAAAAATTGATTTTTGAGTCTTTCTTTTTCCTGCTATTTAATATTACTGTGTTTTATCATTATACTCAATTTGGTAATTTTAGTTAGTCATAACAAAAATTATAGGTATTTTTTTTCTTTTTTGCTATTTATTTTTTCATTTCTACTTAGAACTAAATACTTATAGTTTTTTTAGTGATTTCTTTTTTCTTTTAGGTCACAAAAATTATAAACTTTCTGTTAGTGCCATTAGTTTTAAATTTTGAATAGTTTAAATTTGAATTTTTTAAAATTTGTGTGAATCAAAAGTTTGTGATTAACTTTACTAAAAAAATGAACATAGATGCACCTATAGAGAAAATTCAACCTAAATTCATAATCAATTTCTATGAATTTTAGAGAAATTCATTATGAATGTAGGTCAAATTCCCTGTATAGGAGCATCTATTTTCACTTTGAGAGGAGCTCAACAAGGCAGAGAGGGACGGGCTTATAAACCGGTGTGGGCGCCCTTCGGTTGGCGAGGTGGGACTAAACTCTGAGCGCAACGAGGACCAACCCTTTAGTCCCGGTTTGTGGCCCAAACCGGGACTAATGGTCACGGGCCAGGGGCGAGCCCTATTTTTTTTCCAGTTTTTTTGTTTTGTTTTCTGCATTATTTATTTTCTTTTGTTTTTTGCTTCATTTTTAATTCCTTTTGCTTTTAGTTTTAGAAAAACTATAAACTTTCTGTTAGTGCCATTAGTTTTCAAATTTGAAAACACTTTTTTAGTTTTTTTGTTTTCTTTGTTGCTTTATTTATTTTATTTTGTTTCTACTTACAACAAAATACTTATTGTTGCTATTTTTATTTTTTTTCCAGTTTTTTGTTTTGTTTTCTGTATTATTTATTTTCTTTTGTTTTTTGCTTTATTTTTTAATTCTTTTTGCTTTTAGGTCAGCAAAATTATAAACTTTCTGTTAGTGCCATTAGTTTTAGAAAAATTATAAACTTTCTCTTAGTGCCATTAGTTTTCAAATTTGAATAGTTAAAATTTGAATTCTTTGAAATTTGTGTGAATCACAAGTTTGTGATTAACTTTAGTAAAAAAATGAACATAGATGCACCTATAGAGAAAATTCGACCTAACTTCATAGTTTTCAAATGAACTCTTAAAAAGTTGGCATAGCATACTCGTGTGTTACAAAGTTGGCATGGTATCATCATAATAGTTGCGGGAGAAAGTCTTCACTTTTTCTTCGCTTGTGTCATTTGCTTATTGCGCCGTAACCATGGATAATCTTCATCGCTTATCAGGATGCTTGGGTCAGCCTTGATATTGAAGGGAGGAATTTCATGAAACTTTTCATAATCTTCAGACATGTCTGTCTTGCCCTCCACTCCCAGGATGTCCCTTTTTCCTGAAAGAACTATGTGGCGCTTTGGCTCATCGTATGATGTATTCGCTTCCTTATCTTTTCTTTTTCTCGGTTTGGTAGACATGTCCTTCACATAGATAACCTGTGCCACATCATTGGCTAGGATGAACGGTTCGTCAGTGTACCCAAGATTTTTCAGATCCACTGTTGTCATTCCGTACTGTGGATCTGCCTGTACCCCGCCTCCCGACAGATTGACCAATTTGCACTTACACAAAGGGACCTTAAAATGATGTCCGTAGTCAAGTTCCCATATGTCCACTATGTAACCATAATATGTGTCCTTTCCGCTCTCGGTTGCTGCATCAAAGCGGACACCGCTGTTTTGGTTGGTGCTCTTTTGATTTTGGGCAATCGTGTAAAATGTATTCCCATTTATCTCGTATCCTTTGTAAGTCAATACAGTCAAAGATGGTCCCCTGGACAACAAGTACAGCTCATCACAAACAGTGTTGTCACCTCTAAGACGTGTTTCCAACCAACTGCTGAAAGTCCTGATGTGTTCACATGTAATCCAGTCGTCGCACTGCTCCGGGTGTTTGGAGTGCAGACTGTTCTTGTGTTCATCGACATACAGGGTCACCAAGGTAGAGTTCTGTAGAACTGTGTAGTGTGCTTGAGACGAAGAATATCCGTCCCTGCATATTATTGAGTCACTCCCAAGAGTGCCTTTTCCAGTCAGTCTCCCCTCATACCGCGATTTAGGGAGACCTATCTTCTTAAGGCCAGGAATGAAGTCAACACAAAACCCGATAACATCCTCTATTTGATGGCCCATGGAGATGCTTCCTTCTGGCCTAGCACGGTTATGGACATATTTCTTTAGGACTCCCATGAACCTCTCAAAGGGGAACATATTGTGTAGACATACGGGCCCCAGAATGACAATCTCGTCGACTAGATGAACTAGGACGTGCGTCATGATATTGAAGAAGGATGGTGGGAACACCAGCTCGAAACTGACAAGACATTGCGCCACATCACTCCTTAGCCTTGGTACGATTTCTGGATCGATCACCTTCTGAGAGATTGCATTGAGGAATGCACATAGCTTCACAATGGCTAATCGGACGTTTTCCGATAGAAGCCCCCTCAATGCAACTGGAAGTAGTTGCGTCATAATCACGTGGCAGTCATGAGACTTTAGGTTCTGGAACTTTTTCTCTGGCATATTTATTATTCCCTTTATATTCGACGAGAAGCCAGTCATGACCTTCATACTGAGCAGGCATTCAAAGAAGATTTCTTTCTCTTCTTTCGTAAGAGTGTAGCTGGCAGGACCTTTATACTGCTTCGGAGGCATGCCGTCTTTTTCGTGCAAATGTTGCAGGTCCTCCCGTGCCTCAGGTGTATCTTTTGTCTTCCCATACACGCCCAAGAAGCCTAGCAGGTTCACGCAAAGGTTCTTCGTCACATGCATCACGTCGATTGAAGAGCGGACCTCTAGGTATTTCCAGTAGGGTAGGTCCCAAAATATAGATTTCTTCTTCCACATGGGTGCGTGTCCCTCAGCGTCATTCGGAACAGCTAGTCCGCCGGGACCCTTTCCAAAGATTACGTGTAAATCATTGACCATAGCAAGCACGTGATCACCGATACGCATGGCGGGCTTCTTCGAAATGCTTGCCTTTCTTTTGACATTGATGGTTGGTCGGAAGAAATCGACGATGGCCAAGGTACACATTCTTCCTGCATTTGTCCAGGTATATACTTTCAGTGTCATCTAAACAGTGCGTGCATGCGTGGTATCCTTTGTTTGTCTGTCCTGAAAGGTTATTGAGAGCGGGCCAATCGTTGATGGTCACGAACAGCAACGCCTTTAGGTTAAATCCTCCTATCTGTGCTCATCCCACATACGTACACCGTTTCCATTCCACGGATGTAAAAGTTCTTCAACTAATGGCCTTTGGTACACATCAATGTCGTTGCCGGGTTGCTCAGGGCCTTGGATGAGAACTGGCATCATAATGAACTTCCGCTTCATGCACATCCAAGGAGGAAGGTTATACATACATAGAGTCACGGGCCAGGTGCTGTGATTGCTACTTTGCTCCCCGAAAGGATTAATGCCATCCGTGCTTAAAGCAAACCATACGTTCCTTGGGTCCTTTGCAAACTCATCCCAGTACTTTCTCTCGATTTTTCTCCACTACGACCCGTCAGCGGGTGCTCTCAACTTCCCTTCTTTCTTACGGTCCTCACTATGCCATCGCATCAACTTGGCATGCTCTCCGTTTCTGAACAGACGTTTCAAGCGTGGTATTATAGGAGCATAACATCACCTTCACAGGAATCCTCTTCCTGGGGGGCTCGCCGTCAACATCACCAGGGTCATCTCGTCTGATCATATACCGCAATGCACCACATACCGGGCATGCGTTCAGATCCTTGTATGCACCGCGGTAGAGGATGCAGTCATTAGGGCATGCATGTATCTTCTCCACCTCCAATCCTAGAGGGCATAGGACCTTCTTTGCTGCGTATGTACTTTCGGGCAATTTGTTATCCTTTGGAAGCTTCTTCTTCAATATTTTCAGTAGCTTCTCAAATCCTTTGTCAGGCACAACATTCTCTGCCTTCCACTGCAGCAATTCCAGTACGGTACCGAGCTTTGTGTTGCAATCTTCGCAATTGGGGTACAACCCTTTTTTGTGATCCTCTAACATGTGATCGAACTTCAGCTTCTCCTTTTGACTTTCGCATTGTGTCCTTTCATCGACAATGACCCGGCGGAGATCATCATCATTGGGCACATCGTCTGGTTCCTCTTGATCTTCAGTAGCTTCACCCGTTGCAGCATCATTGGGCACATCGTCTGGTTCCTCTTGATCTTCACCAGCTCCCCCCGTTGCAGCATCACCGTATTCAGGGGGCACATAGTTGTCATCGTACTCTTCTTCTTCGCCGTCTTCCATCATAACCCCTATTTCTCCGTGCCTCGTCCAAACATTATAGTGTGGCATGAAACCTTTGTAAAGCAGGTGGGAGTGAAGGATTTTCCGGTTAGAGTAAGACATCGTATTCCCACATTCAGTGCATGGACAACACATAAAACCATTATGCTTGTTTGCCTCAGCCGCATCGAGAAACTCATGCACGCCCTTAATGTACTCGAAGGTGTGTCTGTCGATTCATCTGCGTGCATTATATATAATTAAGTGTCCAAATTAATAGAAGTTCATCATCACATTAAAACCAAAGTACATACATAGTTCTCATCTAACAACATATAGCTCTCCAGAGCATCTAATTAATTAAACCATACATTGAAACTATGTAAAACATTTCAATGCGAAAACAAATGCGATCATAATTGCAACCAAGGTAACAATTGATCCAACGACATAATGATACCAAGCCTCGGCATGAATGGCATATTTTCTAATCTTTCTCATCTTCAAGCGCATTGCATCCATCTTGATCTTGTGATCGTCGACGACATCCGCAACATGCAACTCCAATATCATCTTCTCCTCCTCATTTTTTTTTATTTTTTCCTTCAAGAAATTGTTTTCTTCTTCAACTAAATTTAACCTCTCGACAATAGGGTCGGTTGGAATTTCCGGTTCACATACATCCTAGATAAATAAAATCTATGTCACGTTGGTCGGCATAATTTTCATAAATAATAAGTGAACCAATAGTTATAAAGATAATATATATACCACATCCGAATCATAGACAGGACGAGGGCCGACGGGGGCGGATACCAAAACCATCGCACTATATAAGATGAAATAATAAATTAAGAAAATAATACAAGTATCTATGTAAACATACAAGTAAGAATATTTTTTCCTTTCAGAAAGAAGATAAGAACAAGAGGCTCACCATGGTGGTGCTGGCGATGAGCTCGGCGCGGGTGATCGACGGCGGTGAAGACGGGGCCGGGGCATGACGGACCGCTAAACCTAGACAAATATTGAGGAAAATGGAGCTTGGAGGTCGAGCTTGGAGAGGAGAAAGCTTAAGTAGTGTGGCTCGGGCATTCCATCGAACACCTTGTGTGCATAGGAGGTGAGCTAGAGCACCACCAAGCCCTCTCCCCCTCGGCCAGAAAAAACAGAGCAGTGTGCTCTGCTCTTACGCGAGGGGGTATATATAGGCACCTCATTGGTCCCAGTTGGTGGCATGAACCGGGACTAAAGGGGAGCCTTTGTTCCCAGTTCAAGCCACCAACCGGGACCAATGGTGGTGGGCCAGGAGCGAGGCCCATTGGTCCCGGTTCGTCCCACCAACCGGGATCAAAAGCTCTAGATGAACCGGGACCAATGGCCCACGTGGCCCGGCTGGCCCCCTGGGCTCATGAACCGGGTCCAATGCCCCCATTGGTCCCGGTTCTGGATTGAACTGGGACTAATGGGCTGACCCGGCCTGGACCTTTGCCCCCTTTTCTACTAGTGTGTTCTGTTTCTCAGCCCCGAAGATATGCAAGAGGCAAAGAAATCTATGAAAGAAAAAGGTATTAAAGCTGAAGATGTTAAGAATTTACCTCCTATTAAAGAAATACATGGTCTTAATTTACCGCCAGCCGAAGAAACATATGATCTTGATCCTTAACTTATTGAAGAACCTCCAGACCTCGATAACCCGACACAGGTAGTAAAGGTAAATTCTCTCTATAGATATGATAAAGCTGAAATCCCTCCTGCTAAAATTGCTACTCGATGCTTTGATGAGTTTGATAATTTTATGTTTAAGCAAGAAAACTTCAATGCTTATTTTGGTAGACAATTAAAACAAGATGATGATATGATTAAATACTTGGGCGATTATATGGCTAATATTACAGGTGAACTTAAACTTGTTAGCAAACATGCTTCTATGGTTACCACTTAAGTAGAACAAGTACTTAAAGCTCAAAAGGAATTGCTCAATGAGATGAATAGTAAGAAAAATGATTATGCTGTTAAAGTGGCTACTAGAACTGGTAGAATGACTCAGGAACCTTTGTATCCTGAAGGCCACCCTAGGAGAATTGAGCAAGATTCTCAGCAAAATAATATTGATGCACCTACTTCTTCTAAAAGGAAGAAAAAGAAAAATGATAGAACTGTGCAAACTTCTAGTGAACCTATTGCTGAACCACCTGATAATACAAATGGTATATATATGTCTGATGCCGAAACACAATCTGGCAATGAACATGAACCTAATGAAAATGATAATGATGATGTTCATAATGATGCTCAACCTAGTAATGATAATGATGTAGAAATTGAACCTGCTGTTGATCTTGATAACCCACAATCAAAGAATCAACGTTATGATAAGAAAGACTTTGTTGCTAGGAAACATGGTAAAGAAAGAGAGCCTTGGGTTCAGAAACCCATGCCTTTTCCTCCCAAACCATCCAAGAAAAAGGATGATGAGGATTTTGAGCGCTTTGCTGAAATGATTAGACCTATCTTTTTGCGTATGCGATTGACTGATATGCTCAAAATGAATCATTATGCCAAGTACATGGAAGATATTGTTACAAATAAAAGAAAGATACCAAAAGCTGAAATTTCCACCATGCTTGCTAATTATACTTTTAAGGGTGGAATACCAAAGAAACTTGGAGATCTAGGAGTACCTACTATACCATGCTCCATTAAAAGAAACTATGTTAAAACTGCTTTATGTGATCTTGGAGCCGGTGTTAGTGTTATGCCTCTCTCTTTATATCGTAGACTTGATTTGAATAAGTTGGCACCTACTGAAATATCTTTGCAAATGGCTGATAAATCAACTGCTATACCTGTCGGTATTTGTGTGGATGTGCCTGTTGTGGTTGCAAACATTACTATTTTAACGGACTTTGTTATTCTTGATATTCCCGAGGACGATAATATGTCTATTATTCTTGGAAGACCTTTTTTGAATACTACAGGGGCTGTTATTGATTGCAACAAAGGCAATGCCACTTTTCACATTAATCGTAATGAGCATACGATACACTTTTTGAGGAAACAACCTCAAGTTCATAGTATCAATTCTATCGGAAAAATTCCATCGATTATATTTGGAGGTTTTGAATTTCCCCTTCCTACTGTCAAGAAGAAATATGATATACTTATTATTGGGGATGTGCATATCCCCGTTGAGGTAACCTAGTGTTATTCAAAATTTCTCCGGTTTCATGCTAATCGGAATGAGTTTGTTAACAAGACTTGATCAACCTTGTTAGTGGATTCCTTTTGATGAGCATGAGATGGATGAAACTAGAAGCACAACCTTCTGTACCCTATTTATACTTTCTGTTATTTAGTTGAAATAAAGTAAAAATAGTATTTTTTGTCTGTTATCTGATTATCCACGCAATATAAAAATACCTCGAAAATAAAGTTCTCCAAATGCCCTGAAAATTAAATATGATTTTTTCTAGAATATTTGAGGATTTATGGAACAGAGAACATACCAGGGGGGCCAACCACCTAGCCACGAGGGTCGAGGGCGCGCCCACCCCCCTAGGGCGCGCCCCCTGCCTCATGGGCCCACGGTGGCCCTTCTCCACTTATTCCTGCACCCATCCTATTCTTCTTCCTCCCACAAACATGAAAAACCAACTCAAGCACGAGTTCCATCCCTCTTTGCTGCCATTTTCGATCTCCTTGCTCAAAGCACCTCTCACAAAAATGCTTGGGGAGATTGTTCCTCGGTATGTGACTCCTCCATTGGTCCCATTAGTTTTTGTTCTAGTGCTTTATTCATTGCAAGTTTTTTCTGCTTAGGTGACCCTGTTCTTGAGCTTGCATGTCAAATTTATATGGTCAAAAGTAGTTTTGATGCATGATATAGGCCCTAGGCACTTGTAGGAGTAGTTGCTATCAATATTATTGAGTTTGGTTTACTTCTATTTTGAAGTTACTAAAAATTTTCAGAATTTTTCAGAGGAAGAAATATGCTTATGAAAATGTTCCAAGGTGGTTCTTCAAAGAAGCAAGGACCCAGGCTTGAAATGCGTGATGCTGACGAAGAGCCACCAAGAGATGCTCCAGTGCGTCCTTGTGAGTGGCCTTCTGAAAATTTTATGAATCGAGCGGGAATAAAATAAGAATTCAACGCATATTTGCGTAACGTTGATCTTGTGAGCTTCGAGGAAGAGAAGTGCAGTCAGTATCATAACCTCACTAGTTCCTTCTGTCACATCCCTGCTTTTAGTCATGCATTAGGGTTGGATGAACTTGTGCATCATGTTTAAATTTCTCTTAAACTTGAAATGGGGCCTAATCAACCCCAACACCCCGTGAAAATGCTAGTTTCCAACAATTGGAATTTCAATGAACCCAAAATGCCCTTCATAAAAGCCCACCATTTTTGGTCTTGACTAAAACCTCTGCCAAACGAGGAGGCAAATTGGCTCCTTGTTACATCGGACCCTTTCACATTCTTGCTAAACAAGGAGAAGTTGCCTACCAATTGGAACTACCTTCGCATCTTTCCAGAGTTCACGATGTATTCCACGTTTCTCAACTCAGGCGTTGCTTCACAGATCCTATCCGTGGAGTGGACCACGAAACGCTTGATCTACAAGATAACCTCTCATATCGGGAATATCCCGTTCGTATCCTTGATCAAGCCGAGCGTACCACTCGACGCCATAATATCAAGTTTCTCAAGGTTCAATGGTCAGACCATTCTGAAAAGCCACTTGGGAAAGGGAGGATCGTCTTCGACTCGAGTACCCCACCTTCTTCCCGGAGGATCCTAAATCTCGGGATGAGATTCTTTTGAGTGGGGGTGAGTTGTCACATCCCTGCTTTTAGTCATGCATTAGGGTTGGATGAACTTGTGCATCATGTTTAAATTTCTCTTAAACTTGAAATGGGGCCTAATCAACCCCAACACCCCCCTGAAAATGCTAGTTTCCAACAATTGCAATTTCAATGAACCCAAAATGCCCTTCATAAAAGCCCGCCATTTTTGGTCTTGACTAAAACCTCTGCCAAAAATGGTCTTGCAATTTATGGAGCCATTCTGGATTTTTTAACAAGCCATAAGTATTTGAATTTGGGCATTTTAAATGCTATAAATATTTTAAAGTGCTCAAATAATCTTGGAAGCATTTTTAGGCAGTTGAGAATATTCCCAAATGTGCCTCTGAATATTTCCAGAGTTTTTGGAAATGAAATAGTATTTATTCTATTTCAATACACATGGCAGGAAATAAATAAAAGCAAACAGAAAGAGAGAGAGAGAGAGTTAGAGGACTTACCTGTCGCCTGGCCTGGCCCAGCTCGGCCCAGCCCACTGGCTCCTGCCAGTCGTCGTCCTCCTCTCGCTAGGAGGACGAGAGGCGCGTGGCCGGCGCCCGTGGCCACACGCCGGCCACCTCCTGCTTCCGCCGACACCCCGGGCGCGCCTATGAGTGCCACACACTCCCCCTCGTTCCCCTCTCATTCTCCCCACTCTCCCCGTGCCCTTTCCCTCCTCTGGTTCTCTCCCCATCCCCTGCCGAGCGCAGCCGTCGCCGCCGACAAGCACCACCGCGGCCACCGCCTCTCCCTCACCTCTCTGACCGGCCCAGAAGCCCCGCCTCGTCGCCCTCGTCCTCTCCGCCGTGCCATGCTGCCCCGGACGCCCCCAAACGTCATCACCACGGTCGTCTTCTACCTCGAGAAACCGAGATCGCCAGGAACGCCCCGACGTCATCCGACCTCCCCCGAGACCGCTGAGACGCGTCCTGCAACCATCGCGAGCTCCTCTACCAAACCCCTCGCTCCCCGCCGTCTATTTCCTCCTTTAGCCAAACTAACCACCATGGCCGAAGCTCCCCGCCGCCACCGCACGTCGCCGTCGTGGCCACAGCCACGTTGGGTCGCAACCGAGCACACCATCGTCTTCAACACACTCGCACGAGCCCGTAGCACCCCCGCACGCCCCTTGCCGTGCCTACTAGTGACTAGTTCGACCTCGCTCGAACTCCGGCCGCCGCGGACGTGCTCGCCGCTGTCGTTTCCGGCCACCCCAGCTCCACCCACTTCCACCACTCGACGCGGCTCACTCCCCACATCACGTAGATGGTCTCTGCCGTCCTTTTGGTCATCGGAGTGCAAAACCCGCGCCGCTCCACCGCGTCTGGCCTCGCCGGCGGCTAAACGCCGGCGAGTTTGACGACTTTTTGACCATGGACTGACGCGTGGGCCCAGGTTGACTTTCCCCCCAGAGCCTATGATAGGTGGGGCCGGCCTGCTAATTAGTTTAGGATTAGTGTTAACCAATTTTAATTAGTTTAGTCACTGACATGTGGGCCCAGGCCCCACTAATAGTTAATTAGTACTAACTTAATCCTGTTAATTAGCTGAGACACTGACAGACAGGGCCCACCAGTCAGGTTTGACTGGCCCTGGCGCCTTTGACTCACTGACGTCATAGTGACGTAGTGCTGACGCATTTATTCTTTTTCTGGATTTATTTTTATATAGGAAATTCCAGAAAAGAGCCAAAACTTCTAAAAATCATAAAAAAATCAACCATAGCTCCAAATCAAACAAATTATATATGAAAAACGATCAGAAAAATTCAATCTATCCATCTGTAATGGTTTCATGCATGACAAAACAAGTTAACCTTGCTGTTTAAGAAAAATAATATAATGCACTAATAAGGCTATGTTAAATGAACTAACATTTGAATCTTTGATTCAAATGAGTTCATTCCTTTCTGTTTTAGCTTGCATTAGGCCAAGACACATTCATTTTGCCATGTCATAGCATGCATCATATTGTTGCATATTGTCATGTGTTGATTATGTTCGGTGTGTCTTTCGTGGTAGGTTCTGCCTCCAAGGATAACCCCGAGTATCCGTCTGAAGGGCAGTACCCTACTACCACTACATCAGGCAAGCAACCCATTGATCATTCCGATACAAACCCATGTTCTCGCTTCTGCTCTTGTTTACTGCATTAAGACAACGCGATTCAAACTGCTGTGTGCTACGGTAGTTGAACCCTTATCCTCTGCATGACCTGCCATTTCCACAGTAATTAGATGAAACCCACTAGCATGTGTAGGAGTTGATTGAGCCATGTATGTGATTCCTACCTTGCTATGCCTGCTATGCATAGAGTTGTGTTAGGTCTGGTTCATCTGGGTGATGGGCAAGAGTGAAATGATTATATCGGTAATGTGAGGGATGTGTTGAACATGTTTTGGTAAAGTTATCGACGAGAGGCCATGTAGTAGTACATGGTGGGTTGTTTCATTGAGGCCTTCCATAAGAATTGAGATTTGTATGCGTGATTTAAGATTCATCTACTACCACACATTGGGCCCTGAAATATGTCCCCGCTCGACTTACTGACCCCTCTCGTCCTCTGTCCAGGAGTTGCAACTAGTTTCTGGTGTTTGTAGATTATGTGTTGGCGGCTGTGCGTAGCGCTGACCCTAGGGTTGGGCTATGATGCAGTAGATACACCATGGCACGGTGTACCGAGTCGCCCGTTTGGTGTCTCGGGAACCCTGCACACATCGTTTGGGGCCGTTGAGGACACCCCGGCCGGATCTCCTTGCGGATGGAACCTGAATAGGCAATAAACCTGGACTAGAGACTTGTGCGGTTAGTCAGGTCGTGGTCTACACCCACGTCGGTTTTCGCTTGAAGTCTGCCGAGCACATGTCATGTCCAGACGCTAAGTGGTGGAAACATGTGTGATGAAGTACACCTCTGCAGGGTCTAAATCTATTCGAATAGCCGCGTCCGCGGTAAAGGACTACTTGGTTGCCTATACAGTTCATAGACAAGTTAATGGATACTACTAAAAGACTCAAGATAAGTGTGAGTACCGAGGATGGCCCTCTCGTAGGATGACGAGGGAGGATCCCCGGTGGAGTATTGTGTTGGTGAGTAGTGGACTCGTGTGCGAAAACTGTTTTACTAGTGGAGTCTCGTAGGATAGCTTAGCCAAGAGTCAAAGCTGGCTTGTTGCAATAACTCCACCACCTTCTTGAGAATGAGCATGTATAGTAGGTTCTGATGTAAGACTTGTTGAGTACCTTTGTACTCATGTTTGCTTAATTACTGTTTTTAGACGACAACACCGTCCCCTCCGATGGGTTTTATGTAGATCTCGATGTTGATGAGTGACTTGCCACCCAGGTGGTGATCATGTCCATGGAGAGCCCTGTGTAGATAGAAGGCTTTGAGAAGCCTTCTTTCTTTCTTGTGTATGTACTCACACTATTTGCTTCCGCATGTGCTTGTATGCTTGTATGACTTGAGTGTCGGGTCATGTGACCCCTACCTGTATGAACATGTTATGTATGGCTCTCTGGAGCTTTTAAATAAAGTACTTGAGTTGTAGAGTTTTGTTGTGATGCCATGTTGTATTTGCACATATCGAGCATATTGTGTGTATGATTGAAATGCTTGGTCTGTGTGGGATCCGACAATCTAGTTGTTTATCCTTGACAGCCTTTCTTATGGGGAAATGTAGTCTAGTGTTCCTCGAGCCATAGTAGTCCGCTACATCCCAGTTCGCCGGAGTCCTGCTAGCCCAGCACTACTGCTCGGGACACTTGACTGGCCGGCATGTGTTTCACTTTGTTCCTATGTCTGTCCCTTCGGGGAAATGTCACGCGGTGACATCCGGAGTCCTGCCTAGCCTGCTACAGCCCGGGTTCCCTGGAGTCCTGTTAGCCTAGTGCTACAGCCTGGATTCACACGCTGATGACCGACATGCTCGATGTGATTCACGTATGCCTGTCTCCATAGGTGTGTGCCGCTTTGGGTTCACGACTAGCCATGTCAGCCCGGGTTCTCTGTCATATGGATGCTAGCGACACTATCATATACGTGAGCCAAAAGGCGCAAATGGTCCCGGGCCATGGTAAGGCGACAGCCATGGGGATACCGTGCGTGAGGCCGCAATGTGATATGAGGTGTTACCGGCTAGATTGATGTCACTTGGAATCGGGGTCCTAACAGCGTTGGTATCAGAGCCGGACTGCCTGTAGGTTCGTTGAGCCAAACTGGTCGATGTCGAGTCTAGAAATGCTTTAGTTATATGTAGGGGAATTGATTGTGGGAGGGAACGTAAGGCTCTTTTACTCCTTTACCTTATCCCCTCTGATCTGAGTCATTCTCTTCTCATTCAACGTGGGTTAAGGACTAGGCTCTCTTCTTCTATCAGGTTCACATGTTACTAATCCGTAGTAGCTTATAGGATTGTTGTTACAAGCCTCAGTACAGTTTCTACTACTTCTAGTATGTTGCCAGTTGAATCAGAACCTTGATATGATGTTGTTGAGTGGTATTGCAAACTGTTGTGGATGTCTCAAATCTTTTTCTGAGCATTTACAGCTGTTATGCTGTCCAATTTTCCCTAGAAATTCTAATGCCTTTGCATTGTGGTTGTGCTTTCAGATGGCCACTCGTGCTCAAAACCAAGTGGTTCGCCTGACCCGGTGCCTCGATGTGCCCGGTCATACTGCTATGTTAGTCCGGGTAATGATCGAGATGGGTTACCGTTGGTATCCTGAATACACTGTCGAGGAGCAATTCCAAGACTTCAACCAGAGCCAGTACCTCTGTACTGTCAGGATATATCCCTCTTATCATGGAGCCACTGAGCCCCTTCACTATTCCTATGGACTCGGGGTTATTGTTGAGATGGCTATGCAGGATGCTGCCTATTCCATGATGACCATCATGCGAGTCCAGACTGTCCTGCTTCGGAACACCGACTTCTATTATATGCCAGCTTCACTTCTAGGAGCGCAAGGGTATCTCCAGGCTATCTATGCTGACCCCACACATGAGGAGTCACTACTCCGCACCACTGCCGAAATGCTCGAGGATAAGGACCGCGAAAATCGGGCCTTGCGTATGGAGCTTTTTAACTCTCGTGCTGATCACTGGGCCACTTTGACTCAGTTTGCACCGACGGTACAGGCAGGATACATGGATCTGTATCCTGTACGGTCTAGATTGCCAGATTGTATGGAGTGGCGCGATGTAGGAGGCATCACCCCTCCTCGTGGTCCCCGTCTGCCACCACCTGTGGGACCAAGGCCACATCCGAGTCCCTATGGTCCGCAGGCTCCGCAGGACCGTCTGTTCCCAGATGATCATGTTCCACTTCCAGGTTTTGGTGGCGACTTCTATGAGGATTACTGCGGAGCCGTCTGAGCTAGTAGTAGTTTCACTAGTATTGTAGTAGTTGTATTCTCCACAGTCCTGCGTGACCGTGGGATACGACTTGGTGTGTATCACGCTCCGGAGGTGTAGGAAAATAATGTATAGGAGCTTGCAATGCCTTCAATGAGATGTAATGTCTTTCACCGTAGTTGTACTCTAGCCTGGGCTTGTACTAAACTATGTACGGTGTGTATGACCAATGGTATATATATGGCAGTTTTTATATTACCATGTTGTGCAATGAATAACTTAGCATTCCATGTTATCCATTACATTCTGCACTTCCTTGCTAAGTTTGTGCCATCCTTATCTAAACTGTTGTCTTGTTTTCTCCTAGGATGGTCAACACCCGCAGCAACCCTGCTGCCCCAGAGCAGGGGGAAGCCAGTGCAGCTAGGGGTGAAAATCTGCCTCACCAGCCTTCTCTGGCCGAAGTGATGCTGGAGGCGGAAAGAAACAAGCGTGAGACTAACCGCTTGCTAGAGCGGATTGAGCAGAACACTTCACGCCATCAGCGAAATGACTTGGTGTCAATCAATGACTTTATCAAGCTGTACCCACCAAAGTTTAACCATTCCGTCGAGCCCCTCGACGCGGATGACTGGCTTCGCAGCATCACCCACAAGCTACGTTCTGCCAATGTGGCCGAAGCTGATAAGGTTACTTATGCTGCCTATCACCTCGAAGGCCCTGCTAGCCTTTGGTGGGAAAACTTTGAAGCTATGTGCCCGGTCGGCCAAATCACTACTTGGGCTGAATTCAGTGAGGCTTTCCATCAGCATCACATCCCGGAAGGTCTCTTAGATCACAAGAGGGAAGAGTTCTGCAATTTCACCCAAGGAAGACTGACTGTGGATGCATATAGTCGTGAATTTGGGAATCTGGCACGATATGCTCCTGAAGAGGTACACACCGACGCTAAAAAGTAGGCAAGGTTCCGCAAGGGACTTAGCCCTGAGCTTCGCCGTGATCTTCGTCTGCACGAGTGCACCTCCTTTCAGAAGTTGGTCAATAAAGCCATTAGTGCTGAGACAGGCCAGTCTAACTATGACGCTTCACGCAAGCACTCTCGTGATTTTGGCTCTTCATCCGGCTCTGGATCTCAGAAGCACCGGGTGTGGATTCCAAGCATGGCACTGCCACCCAGGTTCATTTTGAGGCCATCCTTTGAGGCGCCTCATCCCAACCAGCAGTTTGCACCGCCCAAGCCCTATGGTGGCCCCGCTGCTAATGCTGCTCCACGCCCCAATGTTGTGACATGTTTCAAGTGTGGAGAGCCGGGTCACTATAGTCGAGAGTGTCCCCAGAACAACAACCCCAATCAGTCTGGAAAGTCCGTTGGCCGTGGTAAGCCAGCGGGAAAGACATTCTACGCTAAGCCGGTCACCGCTGCACGTGGCCATGCCAACTATGTTTCAGCCGAGGAGGCTCATGAGGATCCTAACGTCATCCTTGGTATGCTCCTTGTTAAATGCCATCCGACATCTGTTCTTTTCGATACTGGAGCATCTCATTCATTCATATCCGAGAACTATGCTCGATTGCATAACACGACATTCTGTGACATGCCCACTTCCATGGTAATTCAAACTCCGGGTTCCAAATGGCAAACTTCTAGAGTAAGCCATGGGAACGAAATTCTTGTCGATAGACTTGTCTTTCTTGCATCTTTAATAGCTCTCAAATCCTCGGACATTACCATCATCTTGGGTATGGACTGGATCTCAGCTCATTATGCTAAGATTGATTGTGCCACTAGAACTGTTCAACTTACTCACCCATCGGGCAAGACAGTCAATGTCTTAACTCGAGTGGCCAAGCGCCAGCTTTACACCCTAAATGCCAACCCCCTTCCAGACCTTGAGGATATTCCGGTAGTCCGGGACTTTCCGCATGTCTTTCCAGAAGAACTGCCAGGTGTTCCACCTGACAGGGATGTAGAGTTTGTGATAGACCTTGTTCCAGGAACCGTTCCAATTTCTAGGAGACCCTATAAGATGGCACCCTTAGAACTAGCCGAGCTTAAGAACCAACTCAATGAGTCCTTGAAAAATGGTTTCATCCGTCCTAGTTCCTCTCCTTGGGCTTGCCCCGTCTTCTTTGTCAAGAAGAAGGATGGAACGGATCGGATGGTTGTAATTTACCGACCTGTCAACTTGGTCACTATCAAGAACAAGTATCCGCTTCCCAGGATCAACGATCTGTATGACCAGCTCGCTGGATCCTCAGTCTTTTCCAAGATGGATTTGAGGTTGGGCTACCATCAAATCAAAATCAGAAACGGGGACATTCCCAAAACGGCCTTTGTTACTCATTATGACCAATACGAGTACACCGTTCTGTCCTTCGGTTTAACCAATGCCCCAGCCACCTTCTCTCGGTTAATGAACTCGGTCTTCATGGAGTATTTGGATAAATTCGTTGTAGTTTACCTCAATGACTTACTCATCTACTCCAAGAATGAAGAGGAACATGCCAAACATTTGAGGCTGGTATTGACGAAACTTCGAGAGCATCGCCTTTATGCCAAATTCTCCAAGTGTGAATTTTGGTTGCCAGAAGTGACCTATCTAGGCCATGTAATCTCTGGTAAGGGTATTGCTGTCAATCCCGAGCGAGTTCAAGCCGTCCTTGATTGGACTCCACCTGAGACGGTCAAGCAAGTTCAGAGCTTCCTTGGCTTAGCGAGCTATTGCTGCCGGTTCGTCGAGAATTTCTCCAAGGTTGCTAAACCTCTGACTGAACTCCTCAAGAAAGATAAAAAGTTCGAGTGGACCCCACAGTGCGAGTTCAGCTTTCAGGAACTGAAAGGACGCCTGACATCTGCTCCCGTACTGGTACCACCAGATTTCTCCAAGGACTTTATTATCTATTGCGACGCCTCGCGACAAGGACTAGGTTGCATACTCATGAAAGATCGTGAGGTAATTGCCTATGCTTCACGGCAATTACACCCACATGAGGAAAATTATCCCACACATGATCTAGAGCTTGCAGCTGTAGTCCATGCACTTAAAACTTGGCGACATTACCTCCTCGGTAATCATTGTGAGATCTTCACCGATCACCAAATTTTGAAATATATCTTCACCCAACCGGATTTGAATCTTAGGCAACGACGTTGGGTCGAGTTGATCTCGGATTACGACTTAGGAATAACTTACACCCCGGGCAAAGCCAATGTCATGGCTGATGCGCTAAGTCGTAAATCTTATTGTAACAACCTGATGTTACAACAAAGTCAGCCACTTCTCCATGAGGAATTTTGTAAGCTTAATCTTCACATTGTTCCTCGAGGATTCCTATCCACCCTGGTGGCGAAGCCTAACCTTACGGATCAAATTATAACTGCCCAGAAATGTGATAAGGGCATATCCCGGATTAAGGAAAACATCGCTAGCGGAGTTGCTAAATGTTTTTCCATGGATGAGCGAGGTGTTTTCTTCTTTGAGAACTGCTTGGTGGTTCCCAAGAAACAACATTTACGCCAGTTGATTCTTAAGGAAGCTCATTACTCCCCTCTCACCATTCATCCCGGTAGTACCAAGATGTATCAAGACCTACGCCAGAGGTTTTGGTGGACTAGGATGAAGAGAGAAATTGCTTAATATATTGCTAGCTGCGACGTCTATTGTCGTGTTAAAGTAGAGCATCAACAGCCTGCTGGCACCCTTCAACCTTTGGCTATTCCTGAGTGGAAATGGGATAAAATCAGTATGGATTTCATTACCGGATTTCCCAGGACCAAGAGAGGGAATAATGCCATCTTCGTCGTGATCGACCGTCTTTCCAAAGTATCCCATTTCCTACCTGTTCGTGAGAGTATCACCGCTAGCCAGCTAGCTGAATTATACATCTCCCGAATAGTGTTGCTTCATGGTGTCCCATTGGAAATTAACTCAGACCGTGGGAGTCTCTTCACCTCTCGATTTTGGGAAAGTTTCCAAAATGCTATGGGAACTCGTCTCTCTTTTAGCACCGCCTTCCATCCTCAATCAGGTGGTCAAGTAGAGCGAGTCAATCAAATTTTGGAGGATATGCTCCGAGCCTCTGTCATCTCATTCGGAATGGGTTGGGAGAAATGCCTTCCATTCACGGAGTTTGCCTATAATAATAGTTATCAAGCTAGCTTGGGCAAAGCTCCTTTCGAAGTTCTCTATGGACGAAAATGTCGAACGCCTCTTAACTGGTCAGAAACCGGGGAAAGACAACTCTTTGGCCCGGATATGATTCAAGAAGCAGAAGAGCAGGTTCGCGTTATTCGTGAGAAATTGAAAACAGCCCAATCTCGTCAAAAGAGCCAATATGATCGTAAGCATAAGCTCATGACTTATGAAGTCGGCGAGAAGGCTTACCTTCAGGTTACACCGTTAAAGGGAAGCCATCGTTTCGATATCGAAGGCAAATTGGCTCCTCGTTACATCGGACCCTTTCGCATTCTTGCTAAACGAGGAGAAGTTGCCTACCAATTGGAACTACCTTCGCATCTTTCCAGAGTTCACGATGTCTTCCACGTTTCTCCACTCAGGCGTTGCTTCGCGGATCCTATCCATGGAGTGGACCACGAAACGCTTGATCTACAAGATGACCTTTCATATCGGGAATATCCCGTTCGTATCCTTGATCAAGCCGAGCGTACCACTCGACGCCATAATATCAAGTTTCTCAAGGTTCAATGGTTAGACCATTCTGAAAAGGAAGCCACTTGGGAAAGGGAGGATCGTCTTCGACTCGAGTACCCCACCTTCTTCCTGGAGGATCCTAAATCTCGGGACGAGATTCTTTTGAGTGGGGGTGAGTTGTCACATCCCTGCTTTTAGTCATGCATTAGGGTTGGATGAACTTGTGCATCATGTTTAAATTTCTCTTAAACTTGAAATGGGGCCTAATCAACCCCAACCCCCCTGAAAATGCTAGTTTCCAGCAATTGGAATTTCAATGAACCCAAAATGCCCTTCATAAAAGCCCACCATTTTTGGTCTTGACTAAAACCTCTGCCAAAAATGGTCTTGCAATTTATGGAGCCATTCTGGATTTTTTGAACAAGCCATAAGTATTTGAATTTGGGCATTTTAAATGCTATAAATATTTTAAAGTGCTCAAATAATCTTGGAAGCATTTTTAGGCAGTTGAGAATATTCCCAAATGTGCCTCTGAATATTTCCAGAGTTTTTGTAAATGAAATAGTATTTATTCTATTTCAATACGCATGGTAGGAAATAAATAAAAGCAAACAGAAAGAGAGAGAGAGAGAGAGTTAGAGGACTTACCTGTCGCCTGGCCTGGCCCAGCTCGGCCCAGCCCACTGGCTCCTGCCAGTCGTCCTCCTCCTCTCTCCAGGAGGACGAGAGGCGCGTGGCCGGCGCCCGCGGCCACCCGCCGGCCACCTCCTGCTTCCGCCGACAACCCGGGCGCGCCTACGAGTGCCACGCACTCCCCCTCGTTCCCCTCTCATTCTTCCCACTCTCCCCGTGCCCTCTCCCTCCTCTGATTCTCTCCCCATCCCCTGCCGAGCGTAGCCATCGCCGCAGACAAGCACCACCGCGGCCACCGCCTCTCCCTCGCCTCTCTGACCGGCCCAGAAGCCCCGCCTCGTCGCCCTCGTCCTCTCCGCCGTGCCACGCCGCCCCGGACGCCCCCAAACATCATCACTGCGGTTGTCTTCTACCTCGAGCAACCGAGATCACCGGCAACGCCCCGACGTCGTCCAACCTCCCCCGAGCCCGCTGAGACGCGTCCTGCAACCGCCGTGAGCTCCTCTACCGAACCCCTCGCTCCCCGCCGTCTATTTCCTCCTCTAGCCTTACTAACCACCATGGCCGAAGTTCGCCGCCGCACCGCACGTCGCCGTCGTGGCCACAACCACGTTGGGTCACAACCGAGCACGCCATCGTCTTCAACGCACTCGTAGGAGCCCGTAGCACCCCCGCACGCCCCTCGCCGTGCCTGCTAGCGACTAGTTCGACCTCGCCCGAACTCCAGCCACCGCGGACGTGCTCGCCGCTATCATTTCCGGCAACCCCAGCTCCACCCACTGCCAGCACTCGACGCGGCTCATTCCCCGCATCAAGTAGATGGTCTCCGCCGTCCTTTTGGTCGCCAGAGTGCAAAACCCGCGCTGCTCCACCGCGTCTGGCCTCGCCGGGGCTAAACGCCGGCGAGTTTGATCACTTTTTGACCGTGGACTGACGCGTGGGCCCAGGTTGACTTTCCCTCCTGAGCCTATGATAGGTGGGGCCGGCCTGCTAATTAGTTTAGGATTAGTGTTAACTAATTTTAATTAGTTTAGTCACTGACATGTGGGCCCAGGCCCCACTAACAGTTAATTAGTACTAACTTAATCCTGTTAATTAGCTGAGACACTGACAGACAGGGCCCACCAGTCAGGTTTGACTGGCCCTGGTGCCTTTGACTCGCTGACGTCATAGTGACGTAGTGCTGACGCATTTATTCTTTTTCTTATTTATTTTTATATAGGAAATTCCATAAAATAGCCAAAACTTCTAAAAATCATAGAAAATCAACCATAGCTCCAAATCAAACAAATTATATATGAAAAATGATCAGAAAAATTCAATCTATCCATCTGTAATGGTTTCATGCATGACGAAACAAGTTAACCTTGCTGTTTAAGCAAAATAATATAATGCACTAATAAGGCTATGTTAAATGAACTAACATTTGAATCTTTGATTCAAATGAGTTCATTCCTTTCTGTTTTAGCTTGCATTAGGCCAAGACACATTCATTTTGCCATGTCATAGCATGCATCATATTGTTGCATATTGTCATGTGTTGATTATGTTTGGTGTGTCTTTCGTGGTAGGTTCTGCCTCCGAGGATAACCCCGAGTATCCGTCTGAAGGGAAGTACCCTACTACCACTACATCAGGCAAGCAACCCATTGATCATTCCGATACAAACCCATGTTCTCGCTTCTGCTCTTGTTTACTACATTAAGACAACGCGATTCAAACTGCTGTGTGCTATGGTAGTTGAACCCTTATCCTCTGCATGACCTGTCATTTCCACAGTAATTAGATGAAACCCACTAGCATGTGTAGGAGTTGATTGAGCCATGTATGTGATTCCTACCTTGCTATGCCTGCTATGCATAGAGTTGTGCAGGTCTGGTTCATCTGGCGATGGGCTAGAGTGAAATGATTATGTCGGTAATGTGAGGGATGTGTTTAACATGTTTTGGTAAAGGTATCGATGAGAGGCCATGTAGGAGTACATGGTGGGTTGTTTAATTAAGGCGGTCCATAAGAACTAAGATCTGTATGCGTGATTTAAGATTCAGCTACTAACACACATTGGGCCCTGAAATATGACCTCGCTCGACTTACTGACCCCTCTCATCCTCTGTCCAGGATTTGCAACTAGTTTCTGGTGTTTGTAGGTTATGTGTTGGCGGCCGTGCGTAGCGCTGACCCTAAGGGTGGGCTATGATGCGGTAGATACACCATGGCACGGTGTACCGAGTCGCCCGTTTGGTGTCTCGGGAACCCTGCACACATCGTTTGGGGGCAGTTGAGGACACCTTGGCCGGATCTCCTTGCGGATGGAACCTGAATAGGCAATAAACCTGGACTAGAGACTTGTGCGGTTATTTAGGTCGTGGTCTACACCCACGTCGGTTTTCGCTTGAAGTCTGCCGAGCACATGTCGTGTCCAGACGCTAAGTGGTGGAAACATGTGTGATTAAGTACACTCCTACAGGGTATAGATCTATTCGAATAGCCGCGTCCGCGGTAAAAGACTACTTGGTTGCCTATACAGTTCATAGACAAGTTAATGGATACTACTAAAAGACTCAAGATAAGTGTGAGTACCGAGGATGGCCCTCTCGTAGGATGACGAGGGAGGAACCCTGGTGGAGTATTGTGTTGGTGAGTAGTGGACTTGTGTGCGAAAACTATTTTACTAGTGGAGTCTCGTAGGATAGCTTAGCCAAGAGTCAAAGCTGGCTTGCTTCAATAACTCCACCACCTTCTTGAGAATGAGCATGTATAGTAGGTTCTGATATAAGACTTGCTGAGTACCTTTGTACTCATGTTTGCTTAATTACTGTTTTCAGACGACAACACCGTCCCCTCTGATGGATTTTATGTAGATCTCGACGTCGATGAGTGACTTGCCACCCAGGTGGTGACCATGGCCATGGAGGGCCCTATGTAGATAGACAGGCTTCGAGAAGCCTTCTTTCTTTCTAGTGTTTGTACTCAGACTATTTGCTTCCGCATGTGCTTGTATGCTTGTATGACTTGAGTGTCGCGTCATGTGACCCCTACCTGTATGAACATGTTATGTATGGCTCTCTGGAGCTTTTAAATAAAGTACTTGAGTTGTAGAGTTTTGTTGTGATGCCATGTTGTATTTGCACATATTGAGCATATTGTGTGTATGCTTGAAATGCTTGGTATGTGTGGGATCTGACAATCTAGTTGTTTATCCTTGACAGCCTTTCTTATGGGGAAATGTAGTCTAGTGTTCCTCGAGCCATAGTAGTCCGCTACAGCCCGGTTCACCGGAGTCCTGCTAGCCCAGCACTACTGCTCGGGACACTTGACTGGCCGGCATGTGTTTCACTTCGTTCCTATGTCTGTCCCTTCGGGGAAATGTCACGCGGTGACATCCGGAGTCCTGCCTAGCCTGCTTCAGCCTGGGTTCCCCAGAGTCCTGTTAGCCTAGTGCTACAGCCCGGATTCACACGCTGATGACCGACATGCTCGATGTGATTCACGTATGCCTGTCTCCATAGGTGTGTGCCGCTTTTGGTTCACGACTAGCCATGTCGACCCAGGTTCTCTGTCATATGGATGCTAGCAACACTATCATATACGTGAGCCAAAAGGCGCAAACGGTCCCGGGCCAAGGTAAGGCGACACCCGTGGGGATACCGTGCGTGAGGCTGCAATGTGATATGAGGTGTTACCGTCTAGATCGATGTGACTTGGAATCGGGGTCCTAACACCTTCATGAGGAGGTTTGAATTTTCCACTTCACGTAATTTTCCAACTGTCCTGTTTGATCTTTATGATAAATCTTATATGATGGACTTAAAGGATTTTACCACTGTATGCAAACTTCCACAATGGGGTAGTATAAGGGATCCTCGCAAATCTGAATTTAGAGATTTTCTTGCTAATATAACTGTGGGAGAATCTAGAGATATTACACAAGCTACCATAGGGAGCATCCACTTTCCTGCTATACATTATTTTGCTCTCTTCATAGGTAGATCATAAATGGTAAAGATGAGGCATGTCACGTATGTGTCCCTGACCTCAGTATTCTTAGGAGTGATGTGTTAGGAGACAAATCATATAATTTAGGAGCCAGTGTTGCACGTAGGTTGCATCTTAATAGATGTAATGGAGATTTCTTTGGTGGAATTTATGCAACCCGCATAGCTAATTTTCTTGGTATAGATGTATGCAAAGATGACATTGAATTACCTCCTGCCTATCTAGATTTTAATGCTATGGTTCACCACCAGTTTATCGAGAGGAACGAATCACCTCTCCAGTACCGACTAATCTTTGACAGACGCCGTGCTGTCCGTATTACTCTCCCTGCTCCTGCTTTCTTTGATTATCATGCAAGAGGAGGATATACTATTATCAGAGAGGAGGCAGATGAGTACGAGAGGAGGGCGGAGGCCGCTCGTCGCCACACTGCAGCTCAGGAGGCGATAGCCGCTGCATCACAGTACGACCCCAACAACTATTATTATGGATATCAGCTAGGCCAGCTGTGGCCATAGACCAACTTAGGCCAAAAGCCTAAGCTTGGGGGAGTACGTATTTCTCACCGACATTACATTTATGTTCACACACACTCATTTCTAGATGTCGGTGCTCATACTTTTTCATTGTATCATCCATGCTAGTTTATTTCCTTTTATGCTTTCTTCTTGTGTGTTTAATAAACCTTAAGAAAAACCAAAAAAAATTACTAGTAGTTTACTTTTCTTGCTGTAGTAATAATTAAAAAGAAACCCCAAAAATATTTCCTGTTCTTCTTTTTGCTTGTTGGGAGCTTTCCCGTGTGTTTTATTTCTTTTCTTTTCTTTGGGGGTCGATAGGAGAAGACCATGATTAAATTGTTGAAGTGGCTCTTATATGCTTTATTGTTGATTTAACCAAGAGCCCATATTGCTTTGTCTTCTTTGTTTATTGAATGCTTGCAGATTCTAGCTTAGTCCAATGCACGTGCACTCTTATTATTATTATTCACATCGTCCGGTCGTGCAAGTGAAAGGCAATTATGATGATATATGATGGACTGACTGAGATGAGAAAAGCTGGTACGAACTCGACCTCTTTTGTTTTTGTAAATATGATGAGTTCATCGTTCTTGATTCAACTTGTTATGAATGAACATGTTCATAATGACAATTAGAGATCATAGTTGCTTGTGCCATGCTTGATTATGTATGAGTTATAATGGTTTACCTTGTGTGCCAACATGCTATTGAGATGGTTATGATGTGGTATGATGGGATGGTATCCTCCTTTGAATGATTTAAGTGACTTGACTTGGCACACGTTCACGCATGTAGTTGAAACAAATCAACATAGCCTTCACGATATTTATGTTCATGGTGGATTATATCCTACTCATGCTTGCATCCAATGTTTATTAATTTTAATGCATGTACATGCCTGTTGTCTCTCTCTAGTTGGTCGCTACCCAGTCTTTTGCTAGCCTTCACCTGTACTAAGCGGGAATACTGCTTGTGCATCCAAACTCCTTAAACCCCAAAGTTATTCCACATGAGTCCACTATACCTTCCTATATGCGGTATCTACCTGCCGTTCCGAGTAAATTTGTATGTGCCAAACTCTAAACCTTCAAATAACCATCCTGTTTTGTATGCTCGAATAGCTCATGTATCAACTAGGGCTGTCCATATTTTCTATGTTAGGCGGGTTATTCTCAAGAGGAGTGGACTCCGCTCCTCACTCACGAGAAAATGGCTGGTCACCGGGATGCCCAGTCCCATGCTTTATGCAAATTAAATCAAAAATAATTGCAAAACAAAACTCCCCCTGGGACCTGATGTATGTTGGAGGCACTCGTTGTTTCGAGCAAGCCATGGATTGATGTTTGTTGGTGGAGGGGGAGTATAAACTTTACCATTCTGTTTGGGAACCGCCTATAATGTGTGTAGCATGGAAGATATCGCCATCTCTTGGTTGTTGTGTTGATAATGAAAGTATACCGCTCAAAATATTATTCACCTCTATTTCAAAACTGAGCTCTGGCACCTCTACAAATCCCTGCTTCCCTCTGTGAAGGGCCTATCTATTTACTTTTATGTTGAGTCATCACCCTCTTATTAAAAGCACTAGCTGGAGAGCGCAGCTGTCATTTGCATTCATCACTGTTAATTCATATTGGGTGTGACTATGATTGGATCTCTTTTACCATGAATTACAATGTCTAGTCAGTCCTTGATCTTTAAAGGTGCTCTGCATTTATGTTTTGCGGTCTCAGAAAGGGCTAGCGAGATACCATCTTGTTATATCATATTATGATTGTATTGAGAAAGTGTTGTCATCCGAGATTTATTATTATGGCTTGCTAGTTGATTATGCTATTGATATGGGTAATCATGAGACCTGAGAATTATTGCAAATATGGTAAGTTATAATCTTTGCTGAAAACTTGAATGCTAGCTTGACATATTTACAACAACAAGAGCAAACAGAGTTTGTAAAAGTTTTTTTTTATTTCTTTCAGTTTGTCAACTGAATTGCTTGAGGACAAGCAAGGGTTTAAGCTTGGGGGAGTTGATACGTCTCCGTTGTATCTACTTTTCCAAACACTTTTGCCCTTGTTTTGGACTCTAACTTGTATGATTTGAATGGAACTAACCCGGACTAACGCTGTTTTCAGCAGAATTGCCATGATGTTGTTTTATGTGCAGAAAACAAAAGTTCTCGGAATGACCTGAAACTCCACGGAATATCTTACAATAAATAATAAAAAAATCCTCACCAAAGATGAAGACTAGGGGCCCACACCCTTACCACGAGGGTGGGGGGCGCGCCCCCTACCTCGTTGGCCCCCTAGAGACCTCCCGACTCCAACTCCAACTCTATATAACTGCTTTCGGGGAGAAAAAAATAAGAGAGAAGATTTCATCATGTTTTACGATACGGAGCCGCCACCAAGCCCTAAAACCTCTTGGGAGGGCTGATCTGGAGTCCGTTCGGGGCTCCGGAGAGGGGGATTCGTCATCGTCGTCATCATCAACCATCCTCCATCACCAATTTCATGATGCTCACCGCTGTGCGTGAGTAATTCCATCGTAGGCTTGCTGGACGGTGATGTGTTGGATGAGATTTATCATGTAATCGAGTTAGTTTTGTTAGGGTTTGATCCCTAGTATCCACTATGTTCTGAGATTGATGTTGCTATGACTTTGCTATGCTTAATGCTTGTCACTAGGGCCCGAGTGCCATGATTTCAGATCTGAATCTATTATGTTTTCATCAATATATGAGAGTTCTAGATCCTATCTTGCAAGTCTATAGTCACTTATTACGTGTTATGATCCGTTAACCCCGAAGTGACAATAATCGGGACACTTACCGGTGATGACCGTAGTTTCAGGAGTTCATGTATTCACTATGTGCTAATGCTTTGTTCCGGTTCTCTATTAAAAGGAGGCCTTAATATCCCTTAGTTTCCATTAGGACCCCACTGCCATGGGAGGGTAGGACAAAAGATGTCATGCAAGTTCTTTTCCATAAGCACGTATGACTATATTCGGAATACATGCCTACATTACATTGATGAACTGGAGCTAGTTCTGTGTCACCCTATGTTATGACTGTTACATGATGAACCGCATCCGGCATAATTATCCATCACTGATCCGATGCCTACGAGCTTTCCATATACTGGTTTACGCTTATTTACTTTCCCGTTGCTATTGTTACAATCACTACAAAATACCAAAAACATTACTTTGCTTTCGTTACTCTTTTGTTACCGTTACCATCACTATCATATTACTTTCCTACTAAACACTTTGCTGCAGATACTAAGTTTCCAGGTGTGGTTGAATTGACAACTCAGCTGCTAATACTTGAGAATATTCTTTGGCTCCCCTTGTGTCGAATCAATAAATTTGGGTTGAATACTCTACCCTCGAAAGTTGTTGCGATCCCCAATACTTGTGGGTTATCAGTAGCCATTATATAGGGGTACAGACCCGTCTTTTTCTTCTACGATTGCCTCTTCCTCGACGCTTGCAACCCCGAGTTCCAACACCCGGGTTTCAGTCGCCACAAGCCCCAATCATGTCTGGATCCAGCCATCAAGGCCGGTGGGTAGCTTCTTCTGTCACCGAGGAAGATACCGCAAAGCTTCGAGCGGCGAGATACCTAACCGCAGAAATCCTTCACCGGCTTCCTGCCAAGGGGTAGGTTATTCCCACCCCCAAATCCGGCGACAGGGTCGTGTTCATGTCCCACATCCTCCGCGGGTTAGGGTTTGCACTTAACCCCTTCGTCCGAGGGCTCATGTTCTATTACGGGCTAGATTTTAACGATCTGGCCCCAAACTCTATTCTTCTTATCTCGGCGTTCATCGTCACGTGCGAAGACTTCCTCCGAACTACTCCGCACTTCCGCTTGTGGCTCAAGACCTTCGATGTGAACCCACAAGTGGTAGAGGGAGAGAAGGCCGAGTGCGGCGGCGCTACAGTGAGCAAGCTTGCTTGCGCCATTTTGCTGAAAGGATCCTGCGCTAGGTCTTCTGGTCTGTGGCAGCAGGGGTGGTTCTATATTACCGAGCCTCGCAGCTCCAAGTGGGCAACTGCGCCCGCATTTCGATCCAACACCCCAACTCAGCTTGCATCATGGATTAACAAGGGGCTAGATTGGGGATCAACGAATGATGTGCGAACTTTATAGAGTCGCATCTGAAGCCTCATTGAGAGGGACATTGACATAGCCAACGTCGTTCAAGTAATGCTAGTTCGTCGGACCCTGCCGTGCCAGCGACGGCCTCTCCGCCTATGGGAGTTCAATCCAGAAGGGCCGCGGACTCTTCAACACTTCTTCGGCACAACACATGAAGGAATGTGGAGATTATTCTTCGGGAAACAAAGGCAATGGCCGGACACCACCGAAGATGTCGGCCTAGACTGTACCCATCCGGATACTCCGGTAAGTACCTGTTTACCGAATACCTTATAGTCAGATACCCAGTGGCAAGATACCAACAGTATCATCCTTTTTCAGGGCTAGATAAAGAAGGTGGAACTGATTAGGTGTCCGGCTCCCCTTCCCGAAGACTCAACTACTCCTGTGTTAACAAGGATGTTGGCCTCGGTGCCATACCAGGCACCGGCAGGGGAGGGCGAGAAGGCCCAAGATGACCTTGGTTCCAGAGGTAAGTCGGACACTGAGTCCGGAGAAATCGACCTTTCCTCGCCCGAAGACGGAGGCGAAAAAGGACCCAGTATCGCTTCTCCAAGCAGGAAAAAAAGGGTCGCCTCCGAAGATTGGGAGGGGTGGTCTTCCAAGAAGGGCAAGATGCCACCGTCGGGCGCCCTGGGTTTGGAAAGTGACACCGTTAAATAGCTCCAACAAAGGGACAAGCCCTCGGCCAAACCGTAAGGGAATCCGGAGTACTTTGATAGCGTCCCACTCTGTTGCTGTTACTGAAGATAGATGTAACACATTCATGCATTTTTACAGGTCGGCACAGAGTTTTTCTGGGCGATCCCCTTCTTCGGGGAGTCTACTCCTAGAGATGATGGAGAGCGAGATGCCTCCTCCAACCTCCTCGCCCAACAAGGCGGATGCCTCTGAAGTGTCATTGCAGAGGGTCCCTTTTGACCAACAAGTAACGCAGAGGACAGAAGAGGCAGTACCCGAAGGTGGAGCACCAACCATCCGGGATTCCGGGGCTGGTGATAACAAAGGTCCCAGACTGTCTGGTTCCCAGCCGACAGTGATTCTGGAGACGGGTGAACAGATTCCTTCAAAGGATGATTGTGCTCATGGAGCAGCTTCGGGAAACCCAGAAACTCTGGATATATTGCGGGACATGTTGTGGAAAGCATCTGTCTCAGGGGAACAACGTACCTTGATTGGTACAGTGATTGAGAAGATTTCGTCCACGAAGAGCGGATTAAATGAAGCCTTCATGAGCCTACTGATGGGCTTCGAGGTTTGTGACATAATGTTTTCAGCTATGTTTCATTTGCAAAGATGCGCCTATGTATAGGTAGTAGCCCCTAATACTCGGGTTGGCTTCCACTAGGAAGAAAACAGAGGATCGAAAAGGATTGTTTGAGGACTAACCTGATGAACTTTGAACACAGGCTGCTTCCCCCTTGGCCACTTCACGGACTATGGAGATTGTCGATTTGCAGCAGAAGATTTAATCAATATGCGTCTGGATGAGTCACAAGGTATGTATTCGGGGCAATCCTCATACATTTTTGTGGTATAAGCATGATGCTGAGATTTGGCTGCAGATGGTGCTGCCGCCATTGAAGTTCTTCGAGCGGAGCAGGCCCGGGCCGAGGAGCAGGCCCGGTGTAGCAATGCTACTGCCGAAAAGGCATCGGCTGAACTAAAAGCCGAACAAGTTGCATGGCGCCAAGATGAGGAGAAGATATCCACGATGACGCTCGAATTGGAGAATGCTACCGGCGGCTGTGAATTTCTGGAGAAGGAAAGTAAAGCCTTAATGGCTGATCTGGACAAGGCCTTACAAGAGGCGAGAGAAGCGCGGTCGGAATTCAGAGTAGCCCGTGAGGAGGTTTGACAGGCGAGGGAGATTGCGGCTGGAAATCCCTTTCTGCTGCAAACTAAGTTCGGTGACCCGAACTATGCCCAGCTTAACCAAGTATGGAGTTCTCAGGACAAGTTCTTGGACTTGCCGAAGAGTTCTGCCGATGCGGCGCAGTATTACCAAGCGCGGGATGGACATGCAACGGAGAAGCTTTTTTGGTCGCAGTTTGGCGCATCAAAGCGCCTTTTGTTGCTCCATGAACAGATGTCCCAATGGGCCGAACTTCATAGGATATCCGGCGCTGCCATGAAGGATGTCGTAATTCGGTTGTGGTCAACTGAGCCTGTTCCGAATAGCTATTTCGGTTTGGTGCAAAGGCTTGTTGACGCGGTGCCGCGTATCGATGCTGTGAAGCGGTCAACGTGCATTGAGGGCGCACGGATGGCTTTTGCCCGAGTCAAGACGTTCCGGGGGAAGATGAAGGCCATCGATGTTGCGACAAAGGGTCCACCCAAAGGCAAGGACCGTCTGGAACCAGAGCATTATTTTGAAGATGTCCTAGAGGTCACCCGCTTTATAGAGGGTCAGTGCTCAAAAGACATAATGTTTGAGTGAGGTGTAGGAAAATTGTAAAACACAATTTTATAGTTAATCTATTTATGTTTTGCTTGAAAGCTTGAATTCCTCCTGCGCGGCCATTTTGATATAATCTGGAAGTTTTCCAGTCGTCTGCTTCAGCCCCCTCGTAGGAAGTATGGGGGTGTTTGGAAAATAATTTAATCACTCTTTATCCAACGTCTTGGTCCATGAAGGAGGTGATAATGCGGCGAACCAGGCAATCGGACTATAAGGCGTTAACACTTTCACTTAGCCATAGGAGTTTTATGGTGGGGCTACGACATATCCCCTGGTATGTATGCGGCATATGGTGCCTTACATATTTGATTTGAAAAAGATCCCTCGTGTGACACGGAGAATCACTAAAGATTCCAATAAGTCGTCAAGTGGTTGACCAGCTCACGCCGCATCATGACAGTCAGTTTTCAGCTTTCTCTACTGAGGTGTTCGTCCGGTTTAGACCAGGGCACAATCACAGTAGTTCTCCCTTTACTACCCTAGCCAATAGAGCGGAACGCAGGGTAGCAAGCACAGGAGCCGGGCAACCCAACTATTGACCAAGATAATGATTTGGAGTTGATGCATATAAGGCCAAACTTGCGACGCCGAAGTATGCTATAGAGCTGTTCGGACTTTTACTGACAACTCATTTGTTCCCACACCGAGCCCCTGGCAGGTTATGCCAATGTCTTTCTGTGAAATAACCGTAGGGGCCATATTTGTCGGGAAAACAATACAGATGATTAGCTCGGATATTGTTTACTGGTAACTGAGCGATATGCCAATGATTACTATATATATATATATATATATATATATATATATATATAAGACATCCGCCCGGCTATTTGACATGCTCGGGGTTGGAGGCGGAGGAACACGCATAGTACAGGCTCAAGAAATAGGGAGTGCGGTCTACAAAAAGTTATTTTGGACCTCTTGTCGCACATCTGCGCCGCCAGTCCTCGGTGGGGGGAATCCTTGATGGAAGTAGCCCCTTGGGTGAGTGTACGGATCCGAACTCTGATAGAGCTAGTTTCATACGTTTATCCTGTTCGTCACGTTTTTAAAGGATAATGAAGGAAAAAATAAAAAATAAGTAATAAAAGAAAGTTACTAGAGTGCTTGCAGGCTTGTCCGTATTGTGCTTCCGCCAATGCCCATGCTATCTTGAGTGCATAATGATGTATGCACGGTACAAATTTTGTAGGTGTGTGGAGTGGGCGGCGGAAGCCAAGTTTCTATTTCCGTTCTAGGAGTAGATGATCCTCGGGTGGAGACTGCTTCTGACCCCTGGTGTTTCGTTGGTGAACCTTTCCATCATCCCTGTCGCTTGGCGGCCTCCTCCCCCTGTGTTCGGTGTTGAGCTTCTGGCCTGTTTAAAGACCCAATAGTTTCTGTTGGTATGATTAGCTGGTTTATCGGGTTGGCCATGAATCTGGCATGGTCGGCCCAATATCTTGTCCAGGTTGGATGGTTTGTCTCAATTCGCCTTGAATGGCTTCTTTCGCTGACCGGGCTTGGGGTTGCTGAATCCGGCATTGACCGCCGTGTCACCTGATCTTTTATTGTCATTGCGACTGTTGTTTTTGCTTCCCCGTGGCTTGACGTTGCCGTCTCAAATTTCAAAGGTGCCCTAGTTGCTGGCGCTATTACTTCTACGAGCGAGCCAACTGTCTTCTCCCGCGCAAAATCGGGTCATCAGAGCAGTGATGGCTGTCATGGATTTAGGTCCTTCTTGGCCGAGGTGGCGTGCAAACCATTCATCCCGGACGCCGTGTCTGAAAGCCGCAAGGGCTTCCGCGTCCGGACAGTCGACTATCTGGTTCTTTTTGACAAAGAACCGAGTCCAGAGCTCCCTGGCTGATTCTTCGGGCTGTTGGACAATTTGACTTAGGTCATTGGCATCCGGTGGCCGGACATATGTTCCTCGAAAGTTATCGAGGAAGGCATCTTCCAAGTCCTGCCAGCTGCCTATGGAATTTTCAGGCAGGCTGTTTAACCAGTACTGAGCTGGCCCTTTTAGTTTTAGTGGGAGGTATTTAATGGCATGGAGGTCATCCCTACGGGCCATATGGATGTGGAGGATGAAATCTTGTATCCTTACCGCGGGATTGGTTGCCCCGTCGTATGATCCAATATTGATGGGTTTGAATCCTTTGGGTAATTCATGATCCATTACTTCATCATTGAAGCAAAGCGGGTGTGCGGTGCCTCTATGCTGGGCCACACTGCGACGTAACTCCGAAGGAATCCCTTTGCGGTTTTCGGCTCGGGCGTGGCGAGGTTTGACACGTTCGAATAGATAGCCGTCGTCGTGTGTCGAAGCATGCTTTCACGATTCGTAGATCGGTCTTGCATGTCCTGCTCTATTGTCCAAGTCTCTCTGCAGGTCATTTGGGTAATCGTGACCTGCGTTGTTCCTGCCTTTACGGTGAGGTGGGGCGGTCTGGTGTTCAGCTTGAGTTGCCTCTTTATCCGGACAAAGTTGCCGGTGACCTGCCGCATTGTGTGACGATGGTATGGGATCCAACGCCCCTTCATCGGACTGGTATAGCAATCTGTGCTTTGGGTAGCCTTTCGCTAGGCTACTAAGGCCGTATTCTTTGGTGACCAAGACTTCGGTCCATCTGTCATTGAGTAGGTCTTGGTCAGCTTGAAGCTGCTGCTGCTTGTTTTTCAGGCTCCTGTTCGAGGGGCTCTCTAGGTACGATGAAGTCTTCATCGCCAAGGCTTACCTCATCTTCGGAGACTGGAAGGTAGTTGTCGTCCTCCAAACCATCGCTGGGCAGGGCCTGTTCGTCGGGGCTGGCTTGCTCGTTTTCCTATTCCTCCTACTCGGATGTTGCTCCCACAGGGTCTTCATTGCATTCAGCGCCGTCCGGAGTACTATTTTCTCCAGTGCCATTGTTGCTGTGGCGTGACTTGGGGCGGCGTTTGGGTGCCGGAACTTAGATGGTGACTCAGGAGTTTTAACTGGATCTGCCTTGTCTTTGCCGCGAGGCTTTTTTAAGTGTATCGATCATGTACATGTCATGTGAAGGGGTGGTTGTCTCACGCCTGATGACTGTCGTGTCTTGGCCTTGCTCCTTGTCAGCATCGTCGTCTATACCGTCAATGTCTGCGGAGCCAGGAGCGGGCATGTCGGTTAAGTCCTCGACAGTGGCTATGAAGTGGGTGGCGGGTGGGAAACGAAATTCTCCATTATCAGACTCTAGCTCGAACCGGACATAGTTCGGCCGTGAGTCCCCCATCAGGGACAGGTTTTTCAATGAAATAAGCACGTCACCAAAGGGCGAGTGTTGGAAGACATCTGCGGCGCTGAACTCGATGATTGATAACCGATCCAACTCGGTGTCCGAGGGCGCGCAAGGTTCGGAACTTATAGCCAGAAACGAGTCTGAAATTCCGTTTGACGCTGATATTGCCTGGTGTTGAGTTTGTGTGCGGCTCCAACGCTGTGGACTCTGTGGTTTCGGATGGTGCAAACTGCTCCGGATCTAAGGTCGTAGTAGTTATCAGAACCATCTCCAGAACCTGGTCCGATGACCGATTTAGGTCATGTTCTTCGGAGCGAGGGGGGCGATCGCTGCGGTCTCAAATTCATTGAAGATCAATTCTCCACGGATATCCGCGACATAGTTGAAGCGTCCAAATCTGACCTGATGCCCAGGGGCGTAGCTATCAATCTACTCTAGATGGCCAAGCGAGTTGGCCCGCAGTACGAAGCCGCCGAATATGAAAATTTGTTCGGGGAGGAAGGTTTCTCCTTGGACAGCGTCACTATAGATGATCGGAGGGGCAATCGAACCTCTCGTTGACCGCACAGTGGAACTCTCAATGAAAGCACCAATGTCGGTGTCAAAACCGGTGGATCTCGGGTAGGGGGTCCCGAACTGTGCATCTAGGATCGATGGTAACAGGAGACGGGGGACACGATGTTTATCGAGGTTCGGGCCCTCTCTATGGAGGTAATACCCTACTTCCTGCTTGATTGATCTTGATGAATATGAGTATTACAAGAGTTGATCTACCACGAGATCGTAAGGGCTAAACCCTAGAAGTCTAACCTGTATGACTATGGTAATGAATATATCCTTTCCGGACTAACCCCTCCAGCTTATATAGACACCGGGGGAATCTAGGGTTACATAGAGTCGGTTACATAAGAAGGAATCTTCATAGTCGATCACCAATCTTGCCCTCCACGCCAAGTAGAGTCCAATCTGGACATGGGTACGGTCTTCAGCCTTCATGTCTTCACAGCCCATCAGTCCGGCCCATGGATAACAGGCCGGACGCCCGAGGACCCCTTAGTCCACGACTCCCTTAGGTACCACAACCACTTGACTCAACTGTGAGTTAATCTTCCAGATGGTAGTGTGTAACGCCCATGATGCGGCTATATCTCCCACGTGTCGAAGCACGACTTAGAGGCATAACTGCATTGTAAGAAATGTCGCAAGTGAGGTAATCTTCACACAACCCATGTAATGAATAAGGAAAAGAGGTACATAGTTGGTTTACACTCGCCACATCACACAATGCATAAATCTAACATTACATTCATCCAGATACAGTCAAGGTCCAACTACGGAACCAAAATAAAGACAACCCCAAATGCGACAAAGTCCCCGATCGCCCCAACTGGGCACCACTGATCGTCTGGAAAGGAAACGTAGTATCATCCTGAGTCCTCATCGAACTCCCACTTGAGCTCAGTCGAATCACCTGGAGCGGTATCATTGGTCCCTGCATCTGGTTTTGGAAGTAATCTATGAGTCACGGGGACTCAGCAATCTCACACCCTCGCGATCAAGACTATTTAAGCATATAGGAAGGGTAAAAGTATGAGGTGGAGCTGCAGCAAGCACTAGCATATATGGTGGCTAACATACGCAAATGAGAGCGAGAAGAGAAGGCAAAGGCACGGTCCAGAAACTATGATCAAGAAGTGATCCTAGAACAACCTACGATCAAGCATAACCCAAGACCGTGTTCTCTTCCCGGACTCCGCCGAAAAGAGACCATCACGGCCACACACTCTGTTGATTCATTTTAATTAAGTTAAGCTTCAGGTTTTCTACAACCAAACATTAACAAATTCCCATCTGCCCATAACCACGGGCACGGCTTTTGAAAGTTCAAATCCCTGCAGGGGTGTCCCAACTTAGCCCATCACAAGCTCTCACGGTCAACAAAGGATATTCCTTCTCCCAACACTACAAAAAATACACTTCCATGATGATACGTGTTTGTCACAGTAGGTCACTTTTTTGTCATGCATGTACATCCATGACAAATTTATGACAGAATCAAGATAGTCATACTTGTGCTGTCGTAGAAGTGTTCCATGACATTACCAAAATTATCATCACGGAAGTGTCCACTTCCATGACGATAAATCGCGCGTCACAGAAGTGCTTTCGTCAAGGGTGACCGACACGTGGCATCCACCGTAACGGATCGCCGTTAATCTATCGGGTCGGGTTTTGGATCCGATAACCCGTTAACAGCCCCGACCAATGGGGATTTTCCACGTGTAAAAGCATCATTGGCTAGAGGAAACACGTGTCGGCTCATCATCGGGACAGATGTCATCCACTCACTGGACAGAAGGCGCCTATGATACGTCGACACGTGGCACGACCCAACAAGTTTAAATGGGCCGGCCCAACTAGAGGCCCACAAGATTTTGCGGACCATAATGGGCCGGCCCAGCTAAAGGCCCACGAAATTTTGCAGACCATAATGGGCTGGCCCAGCTAAAGGCCCACAAGATTTTGCGGGCCATAATGGGCTGGCCCAGGTAAAGGCCCAAAAGATTTTTTGTGCCATAATGGGCCGACCCAGGTAAAGGCCCACAAGATTCTTACGGGTCATAATGGGCCAGCCCAGCTAAAGGCCCACGAGATTTTGCCGACTTTAATGGGCCGGCCCAGCTATAGGCCCACACGATTTTGAGGACCCTAGTAGGCCGGCCCATTAACTGGCTGCCATGTTTTGGGCCAAATGCCGGCCCATATTTGATACGGTCCATTAATGGCCTGCCACGCTCCGGGCCTAATAGTGGCCCCATATGAGATTCGGCCCGTTAAAAGCCTACCATGTTCTGGGCCAAATTACGGCCCAGATCAGGTACGGCCCTTTAAGAGGCTTTGGGCTCAATTATGGCCCATATCAGATTCGGCCCGTCAACTGGACACTATGCTTTTGGGCCCACTTGGTAAAGGCCCACTTAGTAATTCGGCCTGATATTAGTTTTGGCCTGTTAAGGGCCCGTTTAACATTTCGGCCCTATATTAATTTTGGCCTGTTAAAAGCCCGTCATATAGTTGGGCCTAACTACGGCCCGGTTTGCATCCGGCCTGCTCACAGACGTTATCTGATTGGGCCAAACAAGGACCCGGACAATTTTGTCTTGTTAAAATCCCGTGATTTGATTCGCACAATCATGGGCCGGGGTTCATTTCGGGCTGCTGCCGGCCCGTGAGCTGATCGGCATGTTTCAGGCCCAACCTACATCGTGATTGCATGACGGCCCGATTATGTACCGTAATTTTATGGTTTGGCCTGTTTACTGCGAAGACAGGATATATATACAGTAAAATAACTACAGCATCGTGAATAAGAAAAACCTATACTTTACGACATATTACATCCACTGGGCATCAAAGTTCGCTACTATGGTAATAAAGCACAAGAAGACAACAGATTACATACACTGGGCATCAAAGATCGCCACCAGTGCAAATAAACACGCCGACAAAATAATATAGAAAACTGGCAGCACTTCAATAGAGTTCAGGAAAGGTTAGCCCTGCTGGGGAGCTGCAGTGCAAGCAGCTGAGCAAGATGATGAGACTACGCTTGTTCAACACTTATATCTTCCTCACTCTGAAAGATAAACAAGCAGACAAATGACAGGTTTTGCACATAAAAGTATCAGTGCTGACAATTCATCACATTTCTTACTGAGGAATAAAGTGACACAGTTTAAATTTGCATTAATACAATATGGTATTGTTCAGGTCAAGACATGGCAGGAAATGACATTGTGAAGGAGTTGGCAGCTTCACGGCACCACTGGATTACAGATCAAGAACTCATAAGTATCAATGGTTAGTGTGCTGTCAATTTATACCATTTCAGATTGGCAAATAAAGAGAAGGTTTAAATAATAGTAGAATGATATGACATTTTTCATAGTTAAGACATTGAAGAATATGACATTGTGTTGTAGTGGGTAGGTTCACCACACCACTGGATTACAGATGAAGAACAGAAGCATACATGCAGTGCAAAAGAAGATCACTTGCTCTGTATAGTTTAATTTACATGCTATGAAGAAGGAACTTAGTGGTACAACTGAAAACTTAAATTGAGAGAGGACGAACTTTTGTTTATGAACTACATATAATAAACTTTAAACAAGCAATTTGATGCAAACACCTAAAATAAACAACTGTTGCAGTCATGCCTAACCAAATATATACAACAAAGTTTGAAGGCTTGAGATGGACAAACTTACATTATTGGTGAAGACAGGCTCTATAAAGGCCTTGTCCATGCTGATGGGGGGGGGGAATTCAAGAAGTTTACCATAGAATCTTCTTCAAAAGCATTGCCTTTATTCTACATTTTGTTAAGAGTAAATATAGATGTGATAATATACGAAAAATGGAGAATATTTAAGATAAGATGAAGAGTTATGCTACATAACCAAGTAGCTATAAATGTAAGTGCAGCGATACATGCAAAAGGTACAGCCAAGAACAATGCACAGCTAAACTTCTTCAGTACCAACCTTATGGTAAGAGTAAATATAGATCTGATGTGTAGAAAATGGAGGGAAAGGAAAATAAGCTGCAGAGTGATGGTACATGAACAATTACCTGTCATTATAAGTACACTGATAAAGGACATCATGTACTTACAAGAACAATCCAGAGCTAAAAAAACATTGGCATTGGAGATATTCTACACTAATGTAACCATTCATATAGATCAGATAATTTGGAGCGAACATTTGATAAGCAAGCTATCATGCATACTGCTGTCACATAATGAACCAGGTATGTATGCAAGTACAGTGATACATGACAACAGGTACTAACAAGAGCAAAGCAGCGGACAACATATTTGAGATATCATGTCGTTCTTGTCAAACCGGAATTCTTCTTCGAGCAGATTTCCTGCAAAAAAGATCCGTAAGGCACATGCGGAAAAGTAGAAGTTCAAATTGTCATGTGATTTCATAGACAGTACCTCATCCTGGGAACCAGACTAGTGCATAACAAGGTTTTTCCATTCAATGTCTTCTAAATTTAGCACAGGAGACTTCAACAGAAATTCATTTATAGACTTGCCATCAAAGTGTGATTTCCTCAGGTAACACTGATACTACTGCAATGCTTCCTTGAAAAGCACAAGCAAGCTTTACTCGTCATGACTATCCAGATTGACCCTCGCCTAGTTACAACAATGTAATGTAAATCATTGATGTGTTCAATCAGCAGAAAACAGGAAAATAATAGCCATGAATAATAGCACTTACACGTAAGTTGGACAGGAAGATGTGAAAGTGGTGTTTGTCTTCACAATAATCTTCCCGTGATGGGAATATATGCACGTAGTCCCTAACAACATTGAAAGCATTGTCTTTTAAACTGGGAATAAATGGAATGGGGTTCCAATCTGTAGGAATTGGCCGTCTCTGCAGTTGGGATAGGTCTTCGGCCGGTGGACTTGCTGTACTTTTTGCTGGAGTGGGATTTTTCTGTGGTACAGCTGGTGCTATGGCAAATGAAATCGGTATACCTTTTGCTGGAGTGCAGGTCCTGTGTGGTGGGGCTAGTGGTGTGGCCAGTGAAGTATGGGTACAGTCTGCTGGAGTCGGTCCTACGTTTTGTGTCACTGGTTGTACAACCAATATAAGTGGGGTGCTGTCTGATTTCTCTGGCACCACCACGTTTTTCAAGGACTTTGCTGGTGCTCCTTCAGGTTCGGCAATCACCCTCTTCCTTTTTGATGTCTGATGCAGAAGAACAACATTTGAGTGGAAAAATATGGTATGATGATAGATGGAATATGTATTGATAATTGATGGGCATGGCATCTCGACATATATGATGAGTAAACTAAGCAAATGGCGGTGCAACAAAGTAGAAGAAATGCAAGACAACATATGCAAGATACCCGCAATCAATAAAACATTGCCAAATTAGAACAGACACCTTGATGGGTGAACAGGACAGGCCATCTGCCTTTGACTCCTCGAGGTTAGAATAGTCATTAGGATGATATTCTGAACAAGAATCAACAGGTGGGGAGCATATGAGTTTCGTTGCATCTAGAATGGCACTCAATGCCTTGGTGCCAATTTTGTAAGTCATTGCAGTGTTTAGCTTCAAGAGTGGACTGCTGCTAGTGCGACACAAAGCAGCTACACAAATCATAGTGTAGATATAATGGGAAAACCTTAAGCATCAGAGTAAAATCAGCAAAGTGGAACTTGCTGGAATATATGTGCTAGTATTGCCGGTACGGCTAGAAAGGCTTCGGATACCAGCTCTCTTCAAGTGAAGGTGCGGTACTGTTAATATCAATGTAACTCTCAAAGGCGACACAGCTCCCCGCATTTCCTTGCTCTTCTTATAGGATTCAAGTGGGTAGGCCACTACAAATCCTATTACTATGTTTACAAGATCCTGTGAATCAAAGAGGCTCAAAGTGTCCATCACAACCGACAGTATAGACCTCTACACTGCAAATGTCCCTGCTCATCTTCAGTACAAGGAACATACTGTACTACTATCATACTCCCTCCGTTCCAAAATATAAGTCTTGGTAGAGATTTCCACTATGGATAATATACAGATGTATCTAGGTACATTTTAGAGTGTAGATTCACTCATTTTGCTCCATATGTAGTCCATGGTGGAATCTATACAAAGACTTGTATTTAGGAACGGAGAGAGTACATATTAAAGAAGAACGAAAGAGGAACATGGTAAAGAAGAGCAAGCAGATTTTGGATAATAAAATGTTGGTTGCGCAGTGCCCACACAAGATGAACCAAAGCGCATTAAGAATGCAACTCCTAGCAGTCTCTCGACCATTTCAGGCGGTTGGATGAAGATCCTACGTCTCCTAACCCTTCTTCTTCCTCGTCTCTGATTCTTCCCATACAGAACACCGCACGGGCCGCCGGACGGACCACCGGCCCCCACCGCCTGTGTTCCTCCGCCACCCCCACCCCCACACCCAGCCCAACCCCCACCCGCGTCGAGTTTTCTTCGTTCGGCGAGGCCCCACAACCACCCGAGCTCCTTCGATCGCACAGGCGAACTCCAGCGAGCTTTGAAAAATTGATTGACCCAATTTTGAAATTTAGTCTACTATGATTTAACTAGTGTGGAATATAAAAGGGGAAAACCATAAGCATTGCGAGTATGGTGTTGAGCGTGCCATGGCGGATCTGAAGGTGCAAACCGGACAAAGGCAACTTCGCAACCAAGACAAGAAATCAGAGTAAAGCAGTGGAGATCTATTTTCTTGCTGCGATAAATAAGTTGAGCAGATACGAAAGAGTACCGCCTCTGGTGCGGCGCCATGTAGGCATCTGCTGAGAATTTGACGGTGCTGCGGTAGCGATGGCTGTCGGTGGCGTGGAAGCAGATCTAGGAGGGTAGACAGTGGGCGGCGGGGCGCGGTGGACGAGACGGTCGTATGAGCGGCACCGGCAAGGTGGACGACGGCGGGGATGAAGCGAGAGGACGGGATGCAAGGATCCCGGTCCGAAGCCGTGGATGAGAGAGGTCGATCTCTTGTAATGGATGGTGGCGTCGGGGTATCAGCTCCAGCATGGTGGAGGAGGACGGCGGTGGATAGGGTGGCGGACGGAGGCGGATGGAGGAGGGTGGGGTGGAGAGGGTGTTTTGGCGCCCACGAAGTACAAATGGCGAAAAGGGAGGTAGAGAGGAAGGGGGAAACCATGTATTCAGGGCGCGCTTGTCTCAAATGCGAGGAAATTTACAAACTTAGCCCCCGTTTCAAAATTCTACTACATCACAACAACACTAGACGGTCGGGGATAGGACGGTAATCTCGCATACACTGAATATTTGCCAACGAGAGTTTGTTTTTGGCGCCCACCGTGTATGAATATGAATCGGGGAGGGAGTCGATTTCGACCGAGGACACACTGTGTTTTGGCGCCCACCGTGTATGAATCCAGGTGAGAGACGGTTATGTCACGTTTGGGTGAAATTACAAACCTACCCCTATCGAAACCTATAGAAATCCAGCATATAGGCTTTGCGTGGCAGGGATAGGGAGCAGTGATTTCCATCTCATAGATTTTGGTTCCGGGCGGTTACTGCAACTTTCCCCGCTTCGTTCAAATTTTGCAGAGTGCACGTTTACCGTGCCAACTCAATTCGAATCCCGTTTGTATTCTATTTTTTTACGGGCGGGATCCATTTTCAATTGGAATTACATTCTATATACATCATTTTTTATATATACTTTCAAAAGCACAACACCATTTATACATAAATATGGTTTACAAATGGCATGATCTCAGATTCATAAGGTTGTATCCATCAATTTGGATATTCAAATATTTGAAACCACTTTATGTTGAAATCCAATGTATGCATTCCTCGCTAACTGTCTCCAATTAATGTGTGTTTCATGCGGGTTTTTTACTTGTCAAACATGTATAATGTGTTTCACACACGCAACATATAGTGTAATCCCGTTTAGACATTAATTGCATATAAACCATGCATTGTTTGTAATTGAAGAATCTATGGATCACCAATATTGATAAACTATATAACATTACACGTGTGCCCAAATTCAAATGAATATGCATGTTTGATACACCAATTTGCGTTATGATATTATCGATGTCGTGATCTCCAGTTTAAATATTTGAATCCCCTTTAATCCAGATATTCGTCTCATATAGGTATCACTCATGCTTATATAGGACTATCTCTCTGGACCGATACGTGTTCATCGTCTCTCATGTATCTCTCGTGCTACCTGTATGCCGACAATGATCTTTTATCTTCATAACACACTGATGGTACTCTCTCCCTCGACCTTCATCACTCTATCTCTCTCTAAGTATATCTCGCTCCCTGCTATGTGTCTCTAACTATGATTCTCCATGTGGAATCTCTTTCTCTCACACAAACACAAAACTTTGTCTCCCAGGGTCTCATTTCTCTCTACTATTCCCATGTGTGCCACTCGCACACCCCTCATACAGAGATGTCTTTCGCTCCTTAGATATGAGAACCTACGACTCTTCCTCATCAATATCTCTTTCTCACACACAAACACAAACTCTGTCTCCTAGGGTCTCATATTTCTCCATTGTTCTCTTGTATGTCGCTCACACACACCCTCTCTCCCTAGAGATATCTTGCGTTCCCTCGTATGTCTCTCTAGCTATCACTCTTGTTGTGAAATATCTTTCTCTCTCGCAGACACAAAACTCCGTCTCTCTGGATCTCATTTCTCTTTGATATTTGTTTGTATGTGACTCACACGCACCCTCTCTCTATCTCTCTCACACCCACACACATAACCCAGCCTTCTGATTCACTCGACTCCTATCTCTAATGCACATTAGCTAGCATCTTTATCTTTCTATTTATCTGTTTCTCCATCAACCTTCTTTCTCGCCCTCACTCTTGATTCCTATCACACACACTACATATGTTTATCTCTACATGCAGTCAAGTGCCCTCTCACACACATATATAACTTCACCCTTTGAACCACCCGACGGTCATCTCCAACACCCAAACTAGCGGATGCCCCTCTAGCTAGCATCTCCATCTCTGTATCTATCTGTAGTTTCTCCGTCAACATTTCTTTCTCGCATGGAGTCTTGCTTCCTATCACCCACACTATATATGTCTCTCCATACATTTGCATTTATAGGTTGGTCTCTTTTGCACAATCGTTGCGCCTCACTCCCTCTGCTCGCCATAGATGCATGCTCCAACCCACGCCACTATCTCTTAAAGACAAAAACACATGCTCAATTATCGGGACTTCTTCCATGCATTCTCACATGCATGCATATTGTCATACCGATCCGTCTCTCCCATGTCGTTGATCTTATGACTTATGTCTTCTTTCTTTTATCTCGATCATGCGCGCGCGCACACACACACATCCCACGTATACATGTATACCTCTCACACATGCACGTTCAAGGTCTCTATGTCTCCATACATAGTTAATTACCCTCAATCCTAACGCCACATCGAATCGTTCTCCTCTTTTGTGCACATAACTTCCGCCTGGATGGGTAAAACACACACTCACACTTAACAATCTCCTTCTAGCTACCCCTCCGCCTCTCCCTCTTCCCCTATATCCCGAAACCAATAAGACCATCCCTTAGTTTAATTCCCGCCTACATGCACCATCGATATATGGTACTCTTCCTCGGTGTCTCTCGAACAAACACCTTCTCTCCCCTCTCTATGGGCATTTTCTCTCTCACACCCCATCGTTGGTGGCCTCTGCCATACACATCACCTCTCTATGATGAAAGCCATGCACACTTAAATTATATCCGCCACAGAGGACCCCGCGACACACACACACACGCACGCACCCCCCAACACACGCACACACACTAAGACTCCATCTCTCTCTCTCTCTCTCACACACACAAACACACACACACGCAAGCACGCACGCCCCCCCCACACACACTAAGACTCCATCTCTCTCCCTCTCTCTCACACACACAAACTAAGACTCCATCTCTCTCTCCTCTCTCTCTCTCTCTCACACACACACACATGCTCTAGGCGGAGCATTTGTTCCTACCACCCTTCATCCAACCTTACCCGTATGATAAACAATCACCTTTATTTACTTGCATAACATGGACAAATTCCACTTTACTTTAGTAGTCAGCAAACTTATCATCTGTACCCTTATAAAAAAATGACTTGGTGGTGATGGTGTGCCTGCCATCTTGTAATACAGACCGTATGATCTATATCCGAGGATAGAAAGCAAACTATGATAATTTTACAAAAGATACCGGCACCTCTCTCCACATCATTATCTCTCGCAACCTCATTGCTCAGCAATTAAAAAGGAATAAGTCTCTGGAACAATCTAGCATGCATGGTGGCCGCTGCCGCCTGCCGGCGCCATCCATCCCCATGCCTCCACCCATTCCGACCACCAGTCACCACCATGCTCCACTCCTCCTCGCCTTATCTGTCATCTTTCATTTTTTATGACATTCTCGAGATACCAGTTTTCCGATAAAATTCTTGAGATATCACTAGTTTTTACACATGCGATTACTCTTGCATGGGTCAATCACAACAGCTGTTCTGTAAAAAATGCATATTGATGTTCCGTGCAATGCACGAGAATCTTGCTTGTAATTATATAACGCAAATCACGAGCAGGAAGTGACATTTTTTTGACACAACCACGTTAACATGGCCACGTAAATCACTAGCTAAAGTAAATACCATTATACTTATATCCCGATGCAAAAGGTTGAGTACATGTTCGAAGAGTAGAGTCGCACACACGCACTCTATCTCTCATAATCTCTCTAACACACACCAGTTACGTGACACCCACTTAAGCAGACACGTATGTTACAATTTGTGCACCCGCGGGTACATGTGATGCTGCGCATTTATCTAAGCCGGAAGGCGAACCCAAACAGTAGCTGCATTCATTCCCCTCCCGCCGCCAATTCTCTGGTCGCCGTCACCCGGTAGCCATGGGCCGGCCGAAGGTAACAACATACGCCATACTCCCGCAGGAGCGGCGCTTTAATACGGAAATTTTAGTGGTCATGCATGCATCTTTTTGTGCTAGCGGTCGCTTCCCGCGGACGTGCGCGGGCGGTGGAAGAGGAAGGAGAAGGGAAGCGGGCTGTGGAGTAACGTTTTTACCACAGTTTCTTAGGAAACTGAGTGCAATAATTGAGTAGTTTTGCAAACTACCAGTACTACACCTGAAACGGTTCAAAACCTATACTCCCTTGCCAGCGCACGCTTCCCGCGTGAAACAATCAGCGTCCCCCTGGAGCGTCAGTGCCGCATTAATGCCCGGCCAGAGCGGAGGCAACCTCTCACTAGCGCTGGCTTTGAAGTGGCGCGACGGCCGAGAGAGCGCCGCTGCCCGGTGCACGCGACTGCAACACGTCGATACTGGCCATAGGCCCTGTTTGGATCCATGGGTTAGAGTTAGTTTGAGCTAGTTGGGGCTCAAATAGCCCTAAACTATCCAAGCATGAGGGTTTAAATTGGAGCAAGTTGAACCGAACCCACCAAAAAAAACTATCCCACACAAGAGGTGCTAACTGGAGATAGTTCTCATTGGGACCACTGAAAAATCACTTTTCTCTCTCCATGAAGTGCATTTATTGTCAATATAACCCTGTCACCCAAACACCTCTTTGGCTACAGTTAGTTCAGGGTTAGTTATGAGTTAGTCTAACCTCTAGCTAAGTTAGAGTATCAAACATGAGTAGTATAGGGCATGCAAGTTGCTCAAATCATATAGGCAAATTCGTACGTGAAAGGATTTTTTATTTTTGAAAATGGAACGTGAAAGGAATTTTTTTAGAATGCTCTTGGCATGTTGCTAACATGTGATAGTTAACCGACCTCAATAGATGGCAGAAACGCCAGCCCGCCGCACTTTGATAGAGACGAGAAGGGAGAAGCGATACAGGTTGCTGGATTACTAGAGATAGGTGTCGCACGGAAGCCAAGAAATATGGTGATAGCGTGGGTTAGCCATGTACTAGTATGATACTACACTGGGCTGCCGTGTTTCGTACTCTTCCAGTCCACTGTGGAGATGATTGGTTAATTTTATATCGCTGAATAATATTAAATATTATGAGTGCATACGCTCCACCACGAGGTTCCTTGCTCCTTCTCGGTCGTCCGGAATCTATGTTCTTCCACTCTATTTTTTACGTGAGCTTTGTTCATCCTTTTGCCAACACGCGAGACATCTAGCATCAAGGTGCACGTGTTATGCAAGGATAGTTCCATCTATATGAAGAACACGTGGGACTGGAACTATGAGACGAACATGTACCCAGGAGTGGACGTACGAACCTGAGTAATGTAGTGCAGTAAGTGAAGTAGAAAGGCACAAATGGTATGAACATGCGTGGCATATAGGGTGTGTTTGGTTGCGTTCTCGTCTCAGCATAGTTGTTCCCTCTTCATGCATGCTCAACTCAACACCCCTCTTCATGCATGCTTCTAGTGTATTTGTGCTAAACTAGTGTGGACTCATGCACCCTCCATACACTCTACCAAACACCCAAAAGTAGGTCGAGAAGGGAACTCTTGGGCGGCATTTGTCTCTTACTATGTACTACCACTAAATGTTGTACGTGCAATGCACGGTAATGTTATGGAGTATGTGCCTAAGTACTCTACTACTACTATATTAGTTGGAGGCACATATTAACTTTTATATTTGTTTACGTGTATGCCCAAAGACCTTCCAACTAGATGTGTCTTTGTCTCCAGGTCGCACTTTGTATCATTCATACCACTAAGTACTACTACGTGTGGTCTCCGACCCAGAAGTGGAAGAAGTGGAGACGCTCTACCACGCTGTTTTTTACGCTGGGCTCTACCACGCTGTTCATGTCCCACTCCTTTCGCTGACGTGTGGGACATCCAACACGTGCCGTGTTTGGCACTCTTCGTCATAAGAGTTGAAACGCTAGCATTCATCATAAATAAAAAATAATTATAAATCGACAGTGATACTATTTTTTTGCGAAGAAATCAGCAGTGATACTATACCACGCGGTTTCCTTGCTCCTCGATATCGAAAAGAATACTTCCGTTCGCCAACATGTGGGATGTCGACCATCCTAGTCCACTTGCCATGCACGCAGAACTCCAAAGGAGTCACCCAGGTTGTCGCGCCGCAGTAACAATGACTAATGGACCGTCAAATCACAGGCCCACTTCCCACTTTGAAGTTGCTTGGACGAAGGAACCATCATGACTTTGTTGAATTCCTCTTCTTGAAGAAAACTACTGTACCAGCAGTACTGCTAGCTACAATAGTTACTCCAACAGAGGCCTCCTTTCGTTCATAGGATAGGAATATGAAAATCATAGGGAGTGAGATGACATGCATCTCAATTCCTATAGAGAAAGAGATGCCATTTGATGCTTACGATAGGAATTTTTCCATTTAGTCTAGGCCAATGTACTGGTAATTTGCTCTAAAAACTACAGTAGTAACTAGTAGTACTGGTACATGCTCGTACTCAGACACACACACACACACACAATAACTACTAGTACTACTACTTCTCACATGCTGGCCAAACGCCGTCGTTCCCCTTCCCGGCTTTGTCGGCGACACCCCACCGTGCTTGGATCTCCGCCGACCTCTCCGCAGCAGCGCATGCGTCCTTTTCTTTCTTGCGGCAGCGTGCCTCTCTTTTCTTGAGTGCTTTCTGACTTTTCCGCTCCCTCTGTGCGGCTTTGGCCGCCTCTTGCTCTACCGCCCATTCGGCCCTGGCATCTTCAAATTCCTCCCACATAGTTGTGAGGTCACGAGCGGCGATGAACTCGGCACGGCGGGATGCCTTCGCTTCCCTACCATTTTGTGTGCGGTCGTGGGCGGCGAGGAACTCGGCGCGTCGGGATGCCATCGCTACCTTACCGGTTAGTGTGTGGCGCGGTGGCATGAACGGCGCTTGGTGAGAGCTCTGGGGTGGAGTGGCCGGACAACCGTATAGTGCATTGGTTTGTCAAGAGCTCAAGGACAGAAGACGAAGCAAACTTGGATTCCCCTTCAATCCTGGTCATTTATTAACGAGTAAAATGCATTGGCAGTCATCGAACTTGTCTTCATAGCTCACTTTGATCATTGTATACGAGATATGGTGATTATACGGTCACTCGCTCAGCGTATAGCTCCGTATTTGTCTGGTTGACCAGTCAAACATTCCGCATGCGCCTCATCAGCTCGTGTTTTTTATCTATCTACGCGGGCCTACCTGTTAATGGAGAAAGAAATACTGTAAAAACCAAAATTATGCTAGAGTCCGGACCGCTTCCGGAGCCCGCTCTCACCGCCCTGGCCCCTCAAGACGCCAGCTACCCGCCGCATGCATGCATAGCAAGTAGTACTCCTTATGTGGAGGACAGAGAGGCATTGACAAAGTCAAGGAGTGGGCTCTGCAAGAGCCCTTCTCTACACGTGCTCCTAGATATAAAAAAATAATTCTAAAAAAGGCATAAAAAAGAATTGTGTCTTAAAAAGAAAGGTAAAAACATTTGAGAGGAAATAGATAGAGAGAAAGTGAGAAAAAGCTGTAACCTGGGCATTACATGAGGAAGGAGGGAGTGGTGCACATGCCCAGTTCACTAAGCTGCCGTGTTTCACACTCCTCCATCGTAACAGTGGAGACAATAGCTTCCATCAAAAATAAACAATGAATACTCGTTGCTCGTCCACTATATCAAAAAGAATACTTTCATTCGCCGACATGTGGGACGTCGGCCATCCTGGTCCACCTGCCATGCACAAAATTATCCTGGTCTACCCCGCTCGTATCGCATGCCCAACCTTTCCCACTGTAAGTTGTTCGGACGAAGGAACCATCATGACTTCGTTGAATTCCGCTTCTTCAAGAAAACTTACTATACCCGCAATACTGCTACCACATGCGAAGATTGGACGGCACTGTACCACGTCATATCACTGAAACCCACTAGGGCAAACTAGCCCGCCTAGGTCATCTATTTTGGAACAGAGGGAGTACGTCTCTGCACTGCTATGATTTTGTGTTGCACGTCATATCACTAAAACCCACTAGGCCAAACTAGCCCTCCTAGGTCATCGATCGCTAAGCCTACAATTTTAGGAGCTAGGGCTATTGGTCGATCAACGAGGGATAAGTATAAGCGTACCACGAGCTCATCAGCGCCAACGTTTCTCTTCGGTGAGTGTTTTGCAAGTACTATAGCTCGCACAGTAGCTAGCCTACTAACACCAAAAATCATCAAACAAGCCCTGCTGATATGATAAACAGTTCAAACATACATCTAATCATGCCATATATTACATCAAAAGCTGGTGAGGATACATCTGTTTCCATAACTCGGAGAGGGTTCGCATGATTCATCACATGATTCACTATCAAACAAAAGTAGCAAGATCCGCCCACACAAGACAGTGCACTAGCCCTAAGATGGTTTGATAACACGCATCGTTCTGGTAATTAAACACAGGGCAATGCAAACTACCCTGAAGGATTAGCCCGACCAACTATTTCTTGTCATCGATCTCTCGGGCAATGACCACAGCACGGACAGCGTCATGGGAATTGATTTCTGGGGCGATGTCCGCAGGACTGACCGCGACATTGGAATCGATCTCTGGGGCGATGTCCACAGGATGGACAGCGGCATCGGAATCGATCTCCGGGGCGATGCCAACAGGACGGGCCACGACATCGGAATCATCAAGGACGTCCACCGGCACCTGCACAACCCTAACATATTAGCAAGCACATTGCAAATAATCAAAAACCACAACTATGGTAATAAGCCATTATTTTTTACCTTGTGCAGCTCACCAGGGGATCTCATCCCTCCGGGGGCCATCTCCTCGTCCTCGATGGGGGCCATCACCTTGCCAGGGGAATACTGCTTCTCAACGGCGACTATCTCCTCAAACTCAGTCTTGAGCCTCACATAGGTGGCAATCAGAGTTCCTGGGGTAGGAACGGTGGGGCCCTTGCCGTTCTTCCAACTCCCTTTGTGGATTTCGTCCGCCAACGTCCTCAACTCTTTGGCCAATGCTTGTTTCTTGGAGTTCTTCGTCTCCATGGGTTGGCCCGCCAACATGGTCAACTCGTTGGTCGGTGCTCGCTTCCTGGAGACCACTGTCTCCAGTGGGTTGTCTACCGTCAACTCTTTGCCTAGTGCTCCAGGATCCATCAATGAACTGACAAACAAAAAGCAATCAAAAGGAAACCACAATCGCAATGAAAACGGGAAAAGAATAGGATGTGAGAATCGGTCGGTGCTTCACAAAAAGAAGATTCTTGTAATGAAAATATAGCGGCATAACTGATTCGCCCACCTTTCCTTTGTCGGTACAGAAGAAAAATGGCAGAAGTGAGTAGCCTGGAGTGAGGTTTTCTTCAAGAAAGGGAAGAAAGGGCTTGAACAAGTGTTCCAGTGAAATGATTGTTGCTTCGTCCAGTCCAACTTGGAGGCCACCTTACCACTGCTGGTAAAGGTGTGGGTTTTGTGATATGACGGGTCATGATGGCCACACCGGGGTTATAGGTGAGTCTCGACTGTAGCACCTCGCTGTGATTTGGTGGATGGCATGCGGGCATGGATGCTTTGAAATGTCCCGCATGTAGACAGAGCGGCTAGTCATATAGGAGTGCTCAATATTGTGCACCGCGACCAAGGCAGAGAGGAAAACAAGAGAACTACGTAATTAATGCATGAGTTTAATTAGGGTAGTTTTGTAAAGTACGAGATACATTCCTCCAATCGCAAAATGTCTTGGTTCATGAGATTTGAGATTTGAGCCCTATAAACCGGAAGGGAGGGAGTACTGTACACGGTGTAGTCTAGTCACTTGTTGAAATCTCTAGAAAGGAAAATACTCATTTCCGGTTTACAGGGCTATACTACTCCCTCCGTCTAGGTGTTTAAGTCATCTTAGGCTAGCCATAGTGGGAGTAACTTAGCTAGTAACATAGTGCACTCCAAGAATTTTTTGCTTATGTGGCAAGTAATTAATGAGAGGTGGTAACATAATATGTTACTGTAACATAGCGCTTTTCAAGATAAGATGAGTCCACAAGCTAATAAATGAAGCCATCTAAAATACTACTATTATGTTACTTTGCATTATGAAGGGAGTAATTTAGGCTAGTGTCATATGCATGACACTAGTCTAAGTTACTCCCCACTATGACCAGCCTTACGAAAACCAAATAGTCCCAAAACACTTAGGCGCGGTGCATTAACTTCTACCTTGTTTCTTGTTTCTTGACATATCAACCAATAAGAGATGAGAGGTGTGCATGCTTTTAATGACTTGCAATGGCTAGTTCATTGCATGCAATGCTATTAATTATTAAATAAACACTGGTGACCCCAGGAGGAAACGGTGCTAAGCGCGTGGACCTATGCAGAATGAGTATCAACCAATGGATAATGGAGTTTAATTATTAAACAATAGCAATTTTGTCTCGTGCAAGAGCCTGGCTAGTACTCCAAGGAACCGCACCACGCGAGCGTTCGCAACTGCCACGTTCGGGTTGCGCTTGGCTCTTCGCCTCTTCGAGAAGACGAACAATAATGATTACTCCTACTTCTACAGTATCGAATGCACTGCTACATGTCCGTCCACCTCGTGCGGGAGGGATAGCGAAAGCTTCAACTTACTGCTCCTGCCTTTGCGTCCATGACAGGTGGGCCCAATAGGTGGTTGGCCCTCCTGTCATGTAGCCAAAGGCAAGTGCAGTTAAGGCACCGGAGCTCAGTCCACGAGGGAGAGGGCGTTGTAGTAATGAAATTTCTCGGTCTTGTACGAGTTGACGAAGATAGGCGTTGCTTGCTTGCTAGGGTTGCTCACTACGTATATATAGGCCGAAGCCTCCGCGCTTGCTTGCTAGGGTTTCTCTATTCACACACTCTCATTCTCTCCATATTTAAACAAGCTAGGGGTAGTAACACTTTCTTTCTCCCTTCAAAAAACACTGGCTTTCTATCCTCACTACTGGTTACAGATCCGGACGTATCCCCCTCCGCCAGTGAAGGGGAGGAGGGGCAGCGTTTAGGCCGTCGTCGACAGCAAGGGAGGAGACCCACTGCTGGCTGCACCGTTATCTCTAGCCGAGCGCCGGCGTGGGAGGTCCTCCGATCCCTTCGTCATTGCCTGTGGGCGGATCCGGCCTCCCGCCGCCCACCTATCCACATCCCGACGACCTTCAGGTATATCTGTTGGGGAACGCAGTAATTTCAAAATTTTCCTACGCACACACAAGATCATGGTGATGCATAGCAACGAGGGGGAGAGTCTGATCTACGTACCCTTGTAGATCGCAACGGAAGCGTTGACACAACATAGAGGAAGTAGTCGTACGTCTTCTTCCCGATCTGACCGATCCAAGCACCGTTACTCTGGCACCTCCGAGTTCTTAGCACACGTTCAGCTTGATGACATTCCTCGGGCTCCGATCCAGCAAAGCGTCGAGGAAGAGTTCCGTCAGCATGACGGCGTGGTGACTATCTTGATGTACTACCGACACAGGGCTTCGCCTAAGCACTGCAACGGTATGATCGAGGTGGAATTTGGTGGCAGGGGGCACCGCACACGGCTAAGGAACGATCTCAAGGATCAACTTGTGTGTCTTGGGGTGTCCCCTGCCCCCGTATATAAAGGATGAAAGGGGGGAGGCTGGCCGGCCAAAGGAGGGAGGCGCAGGAGGAGTCCTACTCCTACCGGGAGTAGGACTCCCCCCCCCCCAATCCTATTCCAACTAGGACTCCTTGGAAAAAAGGGAGAGGGAAAGAGAGAGAGGTGGCCGGCCACCTCTCCTAGTCCTAATAGGACTAGGGGAGGGGGGGGGAGGCGCGCAGCCCTCCTTGGCAGCCCCTTTCACCTTTCCACAATGGCCCATGTAGGCCCATTTGGCTCCCGGGGGGTTCCGGTAACCCTCCCGGTAATCCGGTAAAATCCCGATTTCACCCGGAACACTTCCGATGTCCAAACATAGGCTTTTAATATATCAATCTTTACGTCTCGACCATTTCGAGACTCCTTGTCATGTCTGTGATCTCATCCGGGACTCCGAACAACCTTCGGTACATCAAAATGCATAAACTCATAATAACTGTCATCGTAACGTTAAGCGTGCGGACCCTACGGTTCGAGAACATTGTAGACATGACCGAGACACATCTCCGGTCAATAACCAATAGCGGGACCTGGATGCCCATATTGGCTCCTACATATTCTACGAAGATCTTTATCGGTCAGACCGCATAACAACATACGTTATTCCCTTTGTCATCGGTATGTTACTTGCCCGAGATTCGATCGTCGGTATCCGATACCTAGTTCAATCTCGTTACCGGCAAGTCTCTTTACTCGTTCCGTAATACATCATCCCGCAACTAACTCATTAGTTGCACTGCTTGCAAGGCTTAAGTGATGTGTATTACCGAGAGGGCCCAGAGATACCTCTCCGACAATCGGAGTGACAAATCCTAATCTCGAAATACGCCAACTCAACATCTACCTTTGGAGCCACCTGTAGTACTCCTTTATAATCACCCAGTTACGTGGTGACGTTTGGTAGTACCCAAAGTGTTCCTCCGGCAAACGGGAGTTGCATAATCTCATTGTCATAGGAACATGTATAAGTCATGAAGAAAAGCAATAGCAACATACTAAACGATCGGGTGCTAAGCTAATGGAATGGGTCATGTCAATCAGATCATTCAACTAATGATGTGACCTTGTTAATCAAATAACAACTCTTTGTTCATGGTTAGGAAACATAGCCATCTTTGATTAACGAGCTAGTCAAAGTAGAGGCATACTAGTGACACTCTGTTGGTCTATGTATTCACACATGTATTATGTTTCCGGTTAATACAATTCTAGCATGAATAATAAACATTTATCATGATATAAGGAAATAAATAATAACTTTATTATTGCCTCTAGGGCATATTTCCTTCAGTCTCCCACTTGCACTAGAGTCAATAATCTAGATTACACAGTAATGATTCTAACACCCATGGAGCCTTGGTGCTGATCATGTTTTGCTCGTGGAAGAGGCTTAGTCAACGGGTCTGCAACATTCAGATCCGTATGTATCTTGCAAATCTCTATGTCTCCCACCTGGACTAGATCCCGGATGGAATTGAAGCGTCTCTTGATGTGTTTGGTCCTTTTGTGAAATCTGGATTCCTTTGCCAAAGCAATTGCACCAGTATTGTCACAAAAGATTTTCATTGGACCCGATGCACTAGGTATGACACCTAGATCGGATATGAACTCCTTCATCCAGACTCCTTCGTTCGCTGCTTCCGAAGCAGCTATGTATTCCGCTTCACATGTAGATCCCGCTACGATGCTTTGTTTAGAACTGCACCAACTGACAGCTCCACCGTTTAAAGTAACCACGTATCCGGTTTGCGATTTAGAATCGTCCGAATCAGTGTCAAAGCTTGCATCAACGTAACCTCTTACGGTGAGCTCTTTGTCACCTCCATATACGAGAAACATATCCTTAGTCCTTTTCAGGTATTTCAGGATGTTCTTGACTGCTGTCCAGTGATCCACTCCTGGATTACTTTGGTACCTCCCTGCTATACTTATAGCAAGGCACACATCAGGTTTGGTACACAGCATTGCATACATGATAGAGCCTATGGCTGAAGCATAGGGAACATCTTTCATTTTCTCTCTATCTTCTGCAGTGGTCGGGCATTGAGTCTGACTCAACTTCACACCTTGTAACACAGGCAAGAACCCTTTCTTTGCTTGATCCATTTTGAACTTCTTCAAAATCTTGTCAAGGTATGTGCTTTGTGAAAGTCCAATTAAGCGTCTTAATCTATCTCTATAGATCTTTATGCCTAATATGTAAGCAGCTACACCGAGGTCTTTCATTGAAAAACTTTTATTCAAGTATCCCTTTATGCTATCCAGAAATTCTATATCATTTCCAATCAGTAATATGTGATCCACATATAATATCAGAAATGCTACAGAGCTCCCACTCACTTTCTTGTAAATACAGGCTTCTCCAAAAGTCTGTATAAAACCAAATGCTTTGATCACACTATCAAAGCGTTTATTCCAACTCCGAGATGCTTGCACCAGTCCATAAATGGATCGCTGGAGTTTGCACACTTTGTTAGCTTCCTTTGGATCGATAAAACCTTCCAGTTGCATCATATACAACTCTTCTTCCAGAAATCCATTCAGGAATGCAGTTTTTACATCCATTTGCCAAATTTCATAATCATAAAATGCGGCAATTGCTAACATGATTCTGACAGACTTAAGCATCGCTACGGGTGAGAAAGTCTCATCGTAGTCAACTCCTTGAACTTGTCGAAAACCTTTTGCGACAAGTCGAGCTTTGTAGACAGTAACATTACCATCAGCGTCAGTCTTTTTCTTAAAGATCCATTTATTCTCAATTGCTTGCCGATCATCGGGCAAGTCAACAAAAGTCCATACTTTGTTCTCATACATGGATCCCATCTCAGATTTCATGGCTTCAAGCCACTTTGCGGAATCTGGGCTCACCATCGCTTCTTCATAGTTCGTAGGTTCATCATGATCTAGTAGCATGACTTCCAGAACAGGATTACCGTACCACTCTGGTGCGGACCTTACTCTGGTTGATCTACGAGGTCCAGTAGTATCTTGATCTAAAGTTTCATGATCATCATCATTAACTTGCTCTCTTATTGGTGTAGGTCTCACAGAAACAGTTTTCTGTGATGTACTATTTCCCAATAACGGAGTAGGTACAGTTACCTCGTCAAGTTCTACTTTCCTCCCACTCACTTCTTTCGAGAGAAACTCCTTCTCAAGAAAGTTTCCGAATTTAGCAACAAAAGTCTTGCCTTCGGATCTGTGATAGAAGGTGTATCCAATAGTTTCCTTTGGGTATCCTATGAAGACACATTTCTCCAATTTGGGTTCGAGCTTATCAAGTTGAAGCTTTTTCACATAAGCATCGCAGCCCCAAACTTTAAGAAACGACAACTTTGGTTTCTTGCCAAACCACAGTTCATAAGGCGCCGTCTCAACGGATTTTGATGGTGCCCTATTTAACATGAATGCGGCCGTCTCTAAAGCATAACCCCAAAACGATAGCGGTAAATCAGTAAGAGACATCATAGATCGCACCATATCTAGTAAAGTACGATTACGACGTTCGGACACACCATTACGTTGTGGTGTTCCGGGTGGCGTGAGTTGTGAAACTATTCCACAATTTTTCAAATGTACACCAAACTCGTAACTCAAATATTCTCCTCCACGATCAGATCGTAGAAACCTTATTTTCTTGTTACGATGATTTTCAACTTCACTCTGAAATTCTTTGAACTTTTCAAATGTTTCAGATTTGTGTTTCATTAAGTAGATATACCCATATCTGCTTAAATCATCTGTGAAAGTGAGAAAATAACGATATCCGCCACGAGCCTCAATATTCATCGGACCACATACATCGGTATGTATGATTTCCAACAAATCTGTTGCTCTCTCCATAGTACCGGAGAACGGTGTTTTAGTCATCTTGCCCATGAGGCATGGTTCGCAAGTACCAAGTGATTCATAATCAAGTGGTTCCAAAAGCCCATCAGTATGGAGTTTCTTCATACGCTTTACACCGATATGACCTAAACGGCAGTGCCACAAATAAGTTGCACTATCATTATCAACTCTGCATCTTTTGGTTTCAACATTATGAATATGTGTATCACTACTATCGAGATTCATCAAAAATAGACCACTTTTCAGAGGTGCATGACCATAAAAGATATTACTCATATAAATAGAACAACCATTATTCTCTGATTTAAATGAATAACCGTCTTGCATTAAACAAGATCCAGATATAATGTTCATGCTCAACGCTGGCACCAAATAACAATTATTTAGGTCTAATATTAATCCCGAAGGTAGATGTAGAGGTAGCGTGCCGACCGCGATCACATCGACTTTGGAACCGTTTCCCACGCGCATCGTCACCTCGTCCTTTGCTAGTGTCCGCTTATTCTGTAGTCCTTGTTTCGAGTTGCAAATATTAGCAACAGAACCAGTATCAAATACCCAGGTGCTACTGCGAGCATTAGTAAGGTACACATCAATAACATGTATATCACATATACCTTTGTTCACCTTGCCATCCTTCTTATCCGCCAAATACTTGGGGCAGTTCAGCTTCCAGTGACCAGTATGCTTGCAGTAGAAGCACTCAGTTTCAGGCTTAGGTCCAGACTTGGGTTTCTTCTCTTGAGCAGCAACTTGCTTGCCGTTCTTCTTGAAGTTCCCCTTCTTCTTCCCTTTGCCCTTTTTCTTGAAACTAGTGGTTTTGTTAACCATCAACACTTGATGCTCCTTCTTGATTTCTACCTCCGCAGCTTTCAGCATTGCGAAGAGCTCGGGAATAGTCTTGTTCATCCCTTGCATATTATAGTTCATCACAAAGCTCTTGTAGCTTGGTGGCAGTGATTGGAGAATTCTGTTAATGACGCAATCATCCGGAAGTGTAACTCCCAATTGAATCAAGTGATTATTATACCCAGACATTTTGAGTATATGCTCACTGACAGAACTGTTCTCCTCCATCTTGCAGCTATAGAACTTATTGGAGACTTCATATCTCTCAATCCGGGCATTTGTTTGAAATATTAACTTCAACTCCTGGAACATCTCATATGCTCCATGACGTTCAAAACGTCGTTGAAGTCCCGGTTCTAAGCCGTAAAGCATGGCACACTGAACTATTGAGTAGTCATCAGCTTTGCTCTGCCAGATGTTCATAACTTCTGGTGTTGCTCTTGCAGCAGGCCTGGCACTCAGCGGTGCTTCCAGGACGTAATTCTTCTGTGCAGCAATGAGGATAATCCTCAAGTTACGGACCCAGTCCATGTAATTGCTACCATCATCTTTCAACTTTGCTTTCTCAAGGAACGCATTAAAATTCAACGGAACAACAGCATGAGCCATCTATCTACAATCGACATAAACAAGCAAGATACTATCAGGTACTAAGTTCATGATAATTTTAAGTTCAGTTAATCAAATTTACTTAAGAACTCCCACTTAGATAGACATCCCTCTAATCCTCTAAGTGATCACGTGATCCAAATCAACTAAACCATAACCGATCATCACGTGAGATGGAGTAGTTTTCAATGGTGAACATCAATATGTTGATCATATCTACTATATGATTCACGCTCGACCTTTCGGTCTCCGTGTTCCGAGGCCATATCTGTATATGCTTGGCTCGTCAAGTATAACCTAAGTATTCCGCGTGTGCAACTGTTTTGCACCCGTTGTATTTGAACGTAGAGCCTATCACACCCGATCATCACGTGGTGTCTCAGCACGAAGAACTTTTGCAACGGTGCATACTCAGGGAGAACACTTCTTGATAATTTAGTGAGAGATCATCTTATAATGCTACCGTCAATCAAAGCAAGATAAGATGCATAAAAAGATAAACATCACATGCAATCAATATAAGTGATATGATATGGCCATCATCATCTTGTGCTTTGTGATCTCCATCTCTGAAGCACCGTCATGATCACCATCGTCACCGGCGCGACACCTTGATCTCCATCGTAGCATCGTTGTCGTCTCGCCAATCTTATGCTTCCACGACTATCACTACCGCTTAGTAATAAAGTAAAGCATTACATCGCGATTGCATTGCATACAATAAAGCGACAACCATATGGCTCCTGCCAGTTGCCGATAACTCGGTTACAAAACATGATCATCTCATACAATAAAATCAGCATCATGCCTTGACCATATCACATCACAACATGCCCTGCAAAAACAAGTTAGACGCCCTCTACTTTGTTGTTGCAAGTTTTACGTGGCTGCTACGGGCTTAAGTAAGAACTCATCTCACCTACGCATCAAAACCACAACGATAGTTCGTCAAATAGACTCCGTTTTAACCTTCTCAAGGACCGGGCGTAGCCACACTTGGTTCAACTAAAGTTGGAGAGACAGTCTTCCGCAAGCCATCTATGTGCAAAGCACGTCGAGGGAACCGGTCTCGCGTAAGAGTACGCGTAAGGTTGGTCCGGATCGTCTCGTCCAACAATACCGCCGAACCAAAGTATGACATGCTGGTAGGCAGTATGACTTGTATCGCCCACAACTCACTTGTGTTCTACTCGTGCATATAACATCAAACCATAAAAAACCTAGGCTCGGATGCCACTGTTGGGGAACGCAGTAATTTCAAAATTTTCCTACGCACACGCAAGATCATGGTGATGCATAGCAACGAGGGGGAGAGTCTGATCTACGTACCCTTGTAGATCGCAACGGAAGCGTTGACACAACGTAGAGGAAGTAGTCGTACGTCTTCTTCCCGATCTGACCGATCCAAGCACCGTTACTCCGGCACCTCCGAGTTCTTAGCACACGTTCAGCTCGATGACGTTCCTCGGGCTCCGATCCAGCAAAGCGTCAAGGAAGAGTTCCGTCAGCACGACGGCGTGGTGACTATCTTGATGTACTACCGACGCAGGGCTTCGCCTAAGCACTGCAACGGTATGATCGAGGTGGAATTTGGTGGCAGGGGGCACCGCACACGGCTAAGGAACGATCTCAAGGATCAACTCGTGTGTCTTGGGGTGTCCCCTGCCCCCGTATATAAAGGATGAAAGGGGGAAGGCTGGCCGGCCAAAGGAGGGAGGCGCAGGAGGAGTCCTACTCCTACCGGGAGTAGGACTCCCCCCCCCAATCCTATTCCAACTAGGACTCCTTGGAAAAAAGGGAGAGGGAAAGAGAGAGAGGTGGCCGGCCACCTCTCCTAGTCCTAATAGGACTAGGGGAGGGGGGGAGGCGCGCAGCCCTCCTTGGCAGCCCCTTTCACCTTTCCACAATGGCCCATGTAGGCACATTTGGCTCCCGGGGGGTTCCGGTAACCCTCCCGGTAATCCGGTAAAATCCCGATTTCACCCGGAACACTTCCGATGTCCAAACATAGGCTTCCAATATATCAATATTTACGTCTCGACCATTTCGAGACTCCTCGTCATGTCCGTGATCTCATCCGGGACTCCGAACAACCTTCGGTACATCACAATGCATAAACTCATAATAACTGTCATCGTAACGTTAAGCGTGCGGACCCTACGGTTCGAGAACATTGTAGACATGACCGAGACACATCTCCGGTCAATAACCAATAGCGGGACCTGGATGCCCATATTGCCTCCTACATATTCTACGAAGATCTTTATCGGTCAGACCGCATAACAACATACGTTGTTCCCTTTGTCATCGGTATGTTACTTGCCCGAGATTCGATCATCGGTATCCGATACCTAGTTCAATCTCGTTACCGGCAAGTCTCTTTACTCGTTCCGTAATACATCATCCCGCAACTAACTCATTAGTTGCACTGCTTGCAAGGCTTAAGTGATGTGTATTACCGAGAGGGCCCAGAGATACCTCTCCGACAATCGGAGTGACAAATCCTAATCTCGAAATACGCCAACTCAACATCTACCTTTGGAGCTACCTGTAGTACTCCTTTATAATCACCCAGTTACGTTGTGACGTTTGGTAGTACCCAAAGTGTTCCTCCGGCAAACGGGAGTTGCATAATCTCAAAGTCATAGGAACATGTATAAGTCATGAAGAAAAGCAATAGCAACATACTAAACGATCGGGTGCTAAGCTAATGGAATGGGTCATGTCAATCAGATCATTCAACTAATGATGTGACCTTGTTAATCAAATAACAACTCTTTGTTCATGGTTAGGAAACATAACCATCTTTGATTAACGAGCTAGTCAAAGTAGAGGCATACTAGTGACACTCTGTTGGTCTATGTATTCACACATGTATTATGTTTCCGGTTAATACAATTCTAGCATGAATAATAAACATTTATCATGATATAAGGAAATAAATAATAACTTTATTATTGCCTCTAGGGCATATTTCCTTCAATATCTTCGTTCGAAACCGCCTTAGCTCTACTTCCCCAGCTCGCTACGTCGCTGCATGTGCATCATTTTCTACCTCTCAGCCCATCTCGATTAGATGGTCCAACGTCACATATTTTTTCTTCTATTGTTAGAGGTAAAGCTACTTCATGGAGTTGAATCTTGTACTCCCTTCGTCCGAAAATACTTGTCATTGAAATGGATGTATCTAGATGTATTTTAGTTCGAGACACATCCATTTTGATGACAAGTAATTCCGAACGGAGGGAGTACTTGGTTCAAACAAGAAATAAAGTGGGGGTGGGGAAATTTAGTATGTACATCCAGTGGCAGAGCTAGCACAGGATCATTGGGAGGGGCAATGGCAAAATATGGCTTTATGAAGGGGTAAAAGTCCCTATTTTTCTCAATCTATGCCATCTTAAAAAAATTCTTCACAAAAGCTACCAGGTTTGGGGGGCCCACAGCCCCCTCAGCCATACACATAGCTCCACCTGTCTGTACATCAGACTTGGTACAAACAGGAAGGAAAGGGGGTGAAAGTAGTACAGACTGGTCATCCAACCGGTCTCTTGGTGGAAAAGGGAAATATAGGGGTAACGCTGTACACAGTGGTGAGACCAGGACTAGATTTGCTATCCACACATAGGAGTAGGTGGCTAGAGTGAACAAAAATGGGACCAACCCAGATATGTTTCTTGGATGTTTGTTTCTCAGGGCAACAAACTATGAATCACCACTTTATGCCCCTGTTTACGTACATGGTGTTTGACTGCTGGTGCACCCACTATTATAAGCCATGACAAGTTTAGCCAAATGTTTTTGCGTGTAATTGTTTGAGACTCTGACTATTTCCTCTGTGCCTTTTTGTGCAAACAGGGATATCCAATTCACCTGGTTGCTGTTGTGACCTTTTGGTGCACTGCACAAAACTCTTCTTAAAAGGAGTGACTTTTGTGTTGTTTAACTGGAATGTCAGAATGGAACAGTTGGTTCATTTTGGTGGAACTGCACAAAGGGAGAGCTGTGTTCCAATCCTCATCATCCATATTGGCGCCATAACCTTCCTTTAGGTAAGAATGATATTTAATGCATGTGTTCATCTCTATTTTCCGACTGCCATGAGAAAATAATGCTGTTTTTACTAGTACACTTGTACTCCCTCACTGACAAAACCAATTCTGAATTAGAAGGCCAATCATGTACTTGGTTTCACTAACTAGTGAGGAGAAAGAGAAACAACGCATGAAGAGGAGGAGGAAGAAGAAGTAACAGTTCCAAGGCGATCTTGCTGAAGCCAGAGGCCTCAGTCGAGGCCATTCAAGGGCTCCGGCAACGACTACCTTACATGTGAGACGATCCTCCAGGGAGCCCTTCCACTTCTGCTGTCTCACTTAATTAATTAGGAGTACTTAAGTACCACTAATTTATTACTTCCTAATTTTCCTGTTGGAGTTAAACAAATCTTTAGTAGGACCCTATGCTGAATCATGTACGTGTGTATGTTTGTCTATGGAGGTGAATCATGTGGTGGAGCAGGGAGGGAATATTATTAGTGTCATGACATAATAGTGCTATTGTTTTGCATGTCAATTTATTGCCATTGGTTCAATGAGGCAATGTTTTGCGTATTGTCCATCATGAATTTGATGCTACTGGTTGAGTAATATGCTAATGTCTTCCTATCCTTTCTCACTAAGCTAATGAAGGTTTCACCTTGTTCCTACTTGTGCAAACATGGATCATGTTGTGCCAATCATACATTAAATGGAACTACACAAGACAATACAATGAACTGTATCCCAGCCAGTGCTTTAACTCTGCTGGAAGTTCCTGATAATCTTTCGATATAATCTCAGTACTGGTAAACAAGAGTGATTTCAACCATATATTTGAAGTGCACAAAAATATATACTATTGTGTGATTCCAGTGAGTGCTTTATCATCTCTTATGGGACTACATGAATAAGCTTTTTTCTAAGGTTGGTACGGGCCTAAGGCCTTCATCCATATTAGTTTGCTGTCATCTCTATTTTTATCGTGCTACTGTCATGAGAAACTCCTTTATCTTTACACATTAAAGTTTTGCAACCTATGATAAATGGCAATGCTTTGAGTGTTGAGTTGAGCTAATTGGCACTGATTAAATAAACTAATACCTCTCTTTAAGCAAGACTACTATGTTGCTAACTTTACCCATTAAGATAATGAGGGTGCTTCTATTTGTTAGTGTATGTTTCATAAACTAGTCCCCCTATTACAGTAATCTCACTCTCTCAATATATGTGCCAACAGGGATGCTCGATTTTGGTGGAACTGCACAAAAACTTTGGGTGCTTCATTGCCTCGACAGCTTCCGTCCTTTACTGTCAGTTGCTAAACTCCGCATGCTTTCTTCCTTTGCTGCCAGTCACTTGGCTTATCTCGGCTTGCAGTCAAAGGAAATAGTAATTGATATGCTACCTCACACAGATTGGTACTGGTCTTTATCCCAATTATTGTGCCTGTCATATGTATTGGTAATTTGGTATTGTGCTACTGTTTACCGATTTCATAAAGGAGTAATTTGGAGCCTGAACTCGCAGGCAAATCATTACATCAGGTGATTTCAGTAGAACTGCACAAAATGATCAGATGGACAGGTACTTATGCTGCTGCTATGTACTCCAAAGTTCACTCAGACAAGCATCAATGTTGACAAGAAGTGCCTATATTCATTTGAGTATCAATCGGCGTCAACCAATTGTCAAACTCCAAGTGTTTGGAGAGTGAACGCCAAAAATATTGCTTGGTGCATAGCCCAGAAAAACACAGTCCAGTCTTTGGTCCCAACTTGTGCGTTTTGGTTATCGGCACATATGGTAGCGAACTATATGGCATGGAGTCTAAAGATTCCAGACAAGTTGGTTGACGCGTATATTCATCTGGCACTTAATTAGTCTGCACGCCAAGGATGCTCCATTTCAGTTGAACCGCACAAAAAATTTGGGTGGTTCATTTTCTCAACCGCCTCCTTTCTTGTCATCAATGTAGAATTTTGGCGAGATACAGGACCAAGATAACCCAGTAAACTGGTTGGATGAAAGTAGTGGCCAAGTTGCTCAAACCTCCCTGGGCACGAGGCCACTATTTGAGGATAAACCTACAAGCAAAGTTCAGATTGTCTGTGCTGCCTCTTATGTACTCGACAGTTTACTCGTACAAGAACTAATTTTAGCAAGAAGTACCTCCGATTGAACACCATTTACCAGTTTGTACCCTAGGTAATTAAAGTTCATCCATGGATCATATTGGTTGTGATCTCAATCATTTGGATGCATAAACATACTGAACATGCGTATATCTGAATCTTTTTGTAAATTATGTATGAATATTGTCATGTGATCTATCAATCATTTGGATGCATAGATATGCCGAGCTTGTGTATATATGAATCTTTTGAGTTGTTGATTGTGAATGTCGGCTATGGATATGAACGTGTCCTGTGAACCCGAGTTTGATATGAATGTTTACCTTTTCTGTTGTATTTGTGTGTGAACTTGTTAGTATGCCTACTGTGGGGTATAAAGCGCAGGTCTCTTATAAAAGTAATGCTGTGTCCAATTTATGTTTTCCCTTCTAACCACCGCGGCTGTGCTGCCGCGCACCCAAACCAGTGAAGTTTCCCACTCCTCTCCATCTGTGACTCAACTGCAGCTTAATAAATAGTAACGTCTTCGGTTTTAGCCCGGTTTTCTGTAGATTAACCAGGCAATTCTCTTCTTCTTAATTAATCGATGAGGCAATTCTTTTGCCTCCGTTTCCAAAAAAAGTTGTAATGTCTAACTGAGCCAGTTAGTTAGATGCGTACACTTGGTGTAGTAGGATCTTTATTTAGTTTGATGCATACACTTGTTCTTTTTTGGTAGCCCTTTTGTAATGATGGCTGATGTTTGGTTTGGAAGAGAGAGCTCCGTCTTCACTCTTCTGGCCTGCTTACTGCTTCTGTTGCACCCCCAGCCCTGGTTGCTGCTGCTGCTATTTTCAATGTACAATCAGTAGTATATTTCGTCTGTTGGTTGAATAAATGTGTTGTTAGAATGACAAACACAATGTTTTGGAAGTCGTTGCACGGTTCGATCCTTTAGTGCCCCGTACCGTACGTAGCGCATACTATTTATCATACGGAACACATTTTTTTAAACTCGGAACACATTTTCCACTTGTTGATAACATGCAGCCCACTGATAAAGGCCCAATAGAGAAGCCCATAATTAACTGGAAGGGAGGCTCTCACATGAATCCGGTCCAGGTACATGCTCATGGTCCCCTAAACATAAATAAGTAGATAAATAAATAAATAAAGCTAAATGCTCATGCACCAGTTCTTTTGGAAAATAGGTAGCCCAGTATTTCTTTTTGAAGAATACCCAAGCTAGGCCTATTTGTTTTCTCCGAATTACTGGGCTGCAAATCTTTCAAGACGAGGAGGGATGCATTCTAGCCTAGCTTAAGAGTATGGTCAATGTCTGTTAAAAGTAATATCAAAAGGGGTTGAAAATTCCAAAAGAATTATAGCAAATGGGATATAAGTTTCTTTTTTTGTTTGTTCTTCACTGTTATCTTATACATATTTCATTGGATTTAACATGACATAGTACTAATTTATTTTTAAATTTGTTTTAGTATGGCTAATAATTTTTGGATTAAGAATATTTCGTTCCCCAGCAAAAATTTGCGAATTTTCAAAATTTCCCACATATTTAGTTACTTTTTTGACCCTAGTACTGACCAGAAAATGGCCAGCAATTCTAAAAATGGAAAACGGGCTACAATAAATTCCATATGAATTAGAAAATGAGTAAAAATTATAAAAATAATAGAAAATGGGCTGTACACGCCACAGATTTCGAGGTTGACTTATTTACGCAAGGCTTTGTCAGTGAACACACGATTCTAGTAGCAGTTAGTTTTGGATGTCCATCCAACGGCCGACGTGCTTCTTCAATCTCTGATCTTCCTGATCCAGCCGCCTAAACTAGCGCCGGCGGGACTGCCTGCTCCCTCCTCTTGTGGCCCGCTGTGATGCCGCGCAGGCTTCCCCGGCCCACCCTAGTCCCTCCACTGGCCTGGCCGCACGCAATCAACTGCCTCCTTATTACGCGAAAAAAATGATTCCTCCCACTGACATCTGGGGTGCACCGGTTGGGAAGCTGACCTGTGGGCCTACTAAGTTGACGCGTACGCAGGGCTTGTCAATTTAGTCAACAAACGATTCTAGCAGCAGTAACCATTGGATTTGAATCGAACGGTCCTGCTGCTTCTTCAATCGCTGCTGTTCTTGCACCAGCCGCCCAAATCAGCGTAGGGGAGACCGCCTGCTCCTGTCTCCAGTGGCCGGCTGTGCTGCCGATGAGGCCTCATCGCCCCCTACTACTCCCACCGCTAGCTAGGCCCTGCGGTGACGGCAGCCTCACACCGCAGCCGAACCAGTGAACCCTCGTACTCCTCTCCGCGTGGGCAACCACTATTGCCTCTTCCCCGGCTCCGCATCGTCCCCTTCCTAGGCCTCGCCGTCGTCCATCGCCTTGGTGCTCTCGGCACGGCGTGGTCAATTACATTCCATCGGAAGAGTACTGTACGTGGAGAGGCTGACAGCTGGGTCCACGGCCACAGCCCAGTTTTTTTTGATTTGCCAAGTAAGTCGCTTTGTCAGGCCTGTTGGGCTGCAAATCTTTCAAGACGAGGAGAGCTTTCATTCGCCTGGCCGAGAAAATGGCCCATCAGTAATGAGAAATGGGATGTATATTTTTAAAACACATCAAACCGGCAATTAGTTTCAAATATCTTTTCTTCATTTCGAGATTTGGAATTACATTAATTTTTATTAGTGGAGAATTTTTTTGATTTTATATTGATATACATTTATTTTTAAAATCAGTTTGAATGTGAGTCGAAATTTTGGGATTAAAAACAGTTCAGACCGCACCGAAATATGCAAAATTTCGTATAATTTTTTAACGGTGGCCACAATATGGGCTGTAATGCTAACAAAAAGAATATGGGCTCCAAAAAACATTAATAATTAGCAAATGGGCTGTAAATTATTAGAAATAATGGCGGGTGGGTTTTATGCTATTTTCCACAGATTTGAGGCTTTCCTAAAAAAAGGTTGACGCACAAGCAGTGACTGTTGGATGGCCATCCAACGGCCGTCGTGCTTCTTCAATCTCTGCTCTCCCTGCTCCAGCCGCTCAAACAGGCGCCAGCAGGACTGCCTGCTACCTCCTCCCCGCGGCCGGCTCTGCTGCAGCGCAGGCCTCACCGCCTCACCGTACTCCCATCGCTGGCCTAGCCATCCCTCTACTCACCCGCAGCTGCTGTTATTCTCCGGCGACGGCAGGCGAACCCGTAAATCCTCGTACAGTCGTACTCCCCTCCGCATGGGAAACAAATGCCGAGTCTTCCCTGCCTCCGTGTCGTTCCCTTCCTAGGCCTCGCCGTCATCCACCGCCCTGGTGCTCTCGGCGCGGCCTGGTCAACGTGGTCAACGACCGACATGCATCTGAAGTGGACTGTACGTGGAGAGGCCGACAGCTGGGTCCATGGCCGCACGCAAGGAAATGCCTCCTTATTACGCGCAAAATAATGATACCTCCACCTGACATCAGGGACCCACCGAAAGGGCCTTTGTATTTCGCGAAAGAAAACGTTACCGCCGCTGACAGCTCAGACCCACCAGCTATATCTTCGCACGCAAGGAAGTGCCTCCTTATTACGCTAAAAAATGAATACCCCCCCTGCTAGTTGGGACCCACCTTGGTGGGAGGCTGACCTGTGGGCCTACTAAGTTGACGGGAACGGAGGGCTTTGTCAACTTAGTCAATATGCACGATACTAGCTCCAATGACCGTACGATGTCCATCCAACGGCCGTAGTGCTTCTTCAACCTCTGGTCTTCTTGCTCCAGCCGCCCAAACCAGCGCCGGTCGTGCCTCGTGCTCTTGCCTCCCGTGGCCGGCTGCGATGCGGCGGAGGCCTCACCGCCCCCTACTAGTCCCACCGCTGGCCAGGCCATCCCTCTACTCACCCACACCCCCTGTTATTCTGTGGCGACGGCAGCCTGACACCGCAGCAAACCAGTGAACCCTTGTACTCCTCTACGCGTGGGCATCCACTGCCGCGTCTTCCCCGGTTCCGCGTCGTCCCCTTTCTAGGCCTCGCCGTCGTCCACCGCCCTGGTGCTCTTGGCGCGGCGTGGTCAACGTGGTCAAGGAACGGCTTCCAGCGGACATGGACTATACGTGGAGAGGCTGGCAGCTGGGTCCACGGCCGCAGCAAGGAAGTGCCTCCTTATTACGTGCAAACTAATTATTCCTCCAGATGACAGCGGGACCCACCGGACGGGCCATCCTATTTTGCAAAAAAAACATTTCCCCCTGACTGCTGGGACCCACCAGCTACATCTTCGCACGCAAGGAAGTGCATCCAGGCAAAAAAATGATTCACCCTCTGACTGCTGGGACCGACCAGCTACATCTTCGCAGGCAAGGAAGTGCCTGACAGTCGGGCCCCACCTGGTCGAAGCGTACGTAGCGTTGTCATTCTGGTCGCGAACGTGTACGTACATACTGGTCGATGTAGAGGCGCGCACGTGTCATAGTAGAGGCGCGCACGTGTCGTAGTGGAGGCGCGCACATAGCATTTACAAGTACGTATAGCGGCCAGGGTGCAAGAAAGAAAATACGACCACTTAGGTGTACATACGGGCGGGGTCTCGAACGCCTACTTGCGCATATGTACGGCCAGGGCTCGTGTACATGGCTGGGTTGGAACGGAGAAACAACATCGTCGTCGTGTTCATGGGGAGGCAACGGAATGCGTCGTGTTCATGGGGAGGCAACGGAATGCGTCGTGTTCATCGGGAGGGCTTGGATGGAACAGACGATGGAAACGAGGCCTGGCGTACCGCATAACGGAGGAAACGGCCTTGTGTTCGACCGGCCACGTTCGAAACGGGGTCCTGTTCATCGGGAGGGGTCTGGCCTACCGCAAAACGGAGGAAATGGACCTCCTACAGTCGAAACGGGGGTCCTGTTGATCGGGAGGGGTGTGGCATACCGCAAAACGGAGGAAACGGACTTGTGTTGGAGCGCTACGGTCGAAACGGGGGTCCTGTTCATCGGGAGGGGTGTGGCGTACCGCAAAACGGGACTCCACGGGATTCTGTTCATCTCCACCGTCGACCCCCTCCGGCCTCCACGAGCTACTGTTCATCCACCGTCGACCTCCTCCAGCCTCCACCTGCGACTGTTCATCAACGGGCTCCTGTTCATCCAGCCTCCACCGCGCGCTACTCCACCGGCTACTGTTCAACCACCCCTCCACCATCTACTGTTCATCCAGCCCTCCACACCACGGGGTCCTGTTCAACCACCCCTCCACGGGCACCCCTCCACCGTCTACTATTCATCCAGCCCTCCACACCAGGGGGTCCTGTTCAACCACCCCTCCACCGTCTACTGTTCATCCAGCCCTCCACACCACGGGGTCCTGTTCATCCACCCCTCCACCGTCTACTGTTCATCCAGCCCTCCACCACACCACGGGGTCCTGTTCATCCAGAGGAAATGCCACCGCTCATTGTTCATCGACCCCCCCTGCAACACTCACTATTCATCCCATCGATCGGCTTCAGTTAGCAGCAGTCACAAAGGAATCGCTCGACCGGGTTCAGTAACGCGTAGCCTGCAGTGCAATCGCTCGGGTTCAGTTAGAGGCCAACGCCTCGCTCGGGTTCAGTTAGAGCCAATGCCTCGCACACACGCGCGTACGTGTACGAGAGAAACGCGCATCGCTCGGCCCCTGACCTCCCACCGTGACCGGGAACTCCCCAAAATTTTCCTCCCCCTCGCTTCTACCACGGTTTTTTCTGTCATGGATGGCCCAAAGAATGTCATGATGAAGCTATGTACCTAGGGTAGGGGCACGGACCTGTCCTAAGAGCCCTTCCCAAGGACATCCTTAGAAGAAGTCATCTTTCAATCGACTTGAAGGTACCCACTCGACGGGTTCAAGACACTCGACCAAGAAGCTACCACTCGACCACGAAGCCAACCACTCAACTGCCAGGGGATCTAAAGTCACTCCGCAGGCAAACAGTCGGTCATTAAATAGTCTTTATGGTCATCATAGCACTTTATTAGGGGCGTTACCAGTAACGCCCATCCTTAATGTACCTTAAACCCTGCATTACTGAGGACAGGAGAGGAATGGCGAACTCTATATAAGCCACCCCCCTCCTCAGTAGCAAGGGTTCGCACCCCTGTAACTCATACACGCATAATCCAGTCGACCGCCTCCGGGCTCCGAGACGTAGGGCTATTACTTCCTCCGAGAAGGGCCTGAACTCGTAAACCTTGCGTGCCTACAACTTCCCCATAGCTAAGATCTTGCCTCTCCATACTTACCCCCCTACATCACTTTCAGAGTTAGAACCACGACAGTTGGCGCCACCGTGGGGCAGGAATTTTAGCGCCTAGTTGGAGAAGTTGCAATTTTTTCCGATCCCTTTGATCATGGTTTCGTGCGAAGTTTTGGTGGAGGGCCGCGAGATCCGTCTCGGTGCGCTCACGTTCATCGCCGACGACTCCGCTTGGCTTCAGGAGGCTCCACTCGGCATCGACGCGCTCCCCGTCCGCGGTGCGACGCACTTCCGCGCATGCGTTCGTGGCGTCCTCCTGCGGCAGCCGTCGACCCAGTATCGGTCGGCCCCCGTGTCGTCTCCCCACCCTGTCTCCCACCGGCGCAAGCGCTCCGGTCAGTCGAGACTTCAGAGGTGGGTGAGGCATGCCGTGGCTCGCCAGTCGGCCGCCCCACAAGTCGCGGCGATCGAGCCCGACGAATCCCTCTACGGCCTGTTCGACTAGCTCCGCGGAGACCGCATCCGAGTGCGACAGCAGCGACCCAGCGGCTGAGGTTCTGGCGGTCGATTGAACACACGGCCCTCCTGGTTTCCCTCGCACCGATGGAGGTGCCGGTGGGGGCGACCCATCGCATCCCCATGATGAGTATCTCCTCGAACCCCTCACGTCATTGCAGCGAGAGGAGCTTCGCCGCCGGAACATGGACGCACTCCGCACTCCTATTGTCGGAGAAACCCCCGAGGCCCGGGCCTTGGAGGATGCGCACTTGGCTAACTTGGCCGAGCGCAGTCGACTGGAGAATCTCCAGCGGATACTCGACGAGCAAGCACGTCAGCGAGCTCCCGAGTCCAGTTGATGTCAGCTCTTCCCGCCGATGCAGGTATATCGAACCCCAGTTCAGAATTTGGCAGCCGCGGCCAGTATAGCAGAATCGATGCAGCCCTCCCAGTCAGAGGCTGGCAGGGGCTTGTTGCAGATTAGAGCATTGCTCCGGGCAGCGGGAAACCAGAATTCCGCTGTTTCTCAGTCGCGGAATAGGATCCACAGTCGATCTATTGCAACGGATACAGTCCAGTCGGCTCACAGACCGAGATCGCCCCCGAGGCGTGAAGGACGTGGAGACCGGCATGATCAGTACAGAAGAAATGAGCAGTATGATCACCGATTCGATCGTGATGATCATCGTCGAGTGCCAACCCCTCCCCCGAGGAGTGGGTCATATGCGCCTCGACAGCGAGATGACAGACGCCCTCATAGTGTTGGGCGGAGGATCCCAGTCGACCCCAGGGACCCAGGCTTTGATGCGAGATCCATCCTCGTTCAAGGTTTGGTTGACAGGAACAGAGCTCACCGAGAAGGCCGCGATAGAGATGCGCCTGCCAGCAGCAGAGTACATGTCTCGGGGCCAGAGTGTTTCAGTCGAGCCATCAGAGCCGCAGTGATTCCTCCCAACTTCAGGTTGGCGACTGGAGTCAGCAAGTTCACCGGTGAATCTAAACCTGACACTTGGCTCGAAGATTACCGAGTGGCTGTACAGATTGGCGGTGGCAATGATGAGGTGGCTATGAAGCATTTGCCTCTCATGTTAGAGGGCTCAGCCAGAGCGTGGCTAAATCAGTTGGCACCCAGCATCATCTACACTTGGGAGGACCTCTCCCGAGTGTTTGTCACAACCTTTGAGGGAACATGCAAGCGACCTGCAGGCCTTACAGAATTGCGGTCTTGCATACAGAAACCGAATGAAACTCTAAGGGATTACATCCAGAGGTGGATCACATTGCATCACACAGTTGAGAATGTGCCAGACCATCAAGCAGTTTGTGCCTTTAAAGAAGGCGTTAAGTACAGAGAATTGAATCTGAAGTTCGGTCGAACTGGAGAGATGTCTCTGAATCGGATGATGGAGATTGCCACCAAATATGCTAATGGTGAAGACGAAGATCGACTCCGGAGTGGCAAGCACAAGGCAGTCGCCCAAGAGACCGGAGGAAATTCCAGTCGGAAACAGAAGCGGAAGGCCGAGCCAGCCGCCCCTGGAGAGGCCCTGGCCGTAACCCAGGGAAAATTCAAGGGAAAGCCCAAGGGCCCTGGAAGCCCAAGAAAGTCAAGGATCAAGATGGAAATGATGTCTTGGATCTACCATGTCACATCCACACCAAGAAGGATGAAGAGGGTAATTTTATTTACCCAAAGCATACCACTCGACAGTGTCGGCTCCTGATCCAATAGTTTCAGGGCAAGCAGTCCAAAGATAAGGAAAAGAGTCGGACAAAGTTGAGGACAAGGAAGATAGTGACGACGGATACCCCCAAGTCAATTCCACCCTGATGATTTTTGCTGATGTCGAAAGCAAAAGTCGACTGAAAGTCATTAACCGTGAGGTGAATATGGTTGCTCCGGCAACACCCAGTTATCTGAAGTGGTCTCAGACTGCCATCACTTTTGACCAGTCTGATCACCCTACGCACGTTGCCACCCCTGGGAGGCAAGATTTGGTGGTCGACCCAGTTGTCGAAGGCACTCGACTGACCAAAGTCATGATGGATGGCGGCAGTGGCCTGAACATAGTATACGCCGAAACATTGAAAGGGATGGGCATTCCGATGTCCAGGCTCAGTACCAATAACATGAGCTTCCACGGAGTCCTTCCCGGGAAGAAATCCGAATCACTCGGCCAGATTGCTCTTGATGTGGTTTTCGGTGATTCGAAGAATTACCGCAAGGAAAAGTTGACATTCGAGGTTGTGGACTTCCAAAGTGCTTATCATCCTATCTTGGGCAGGCCAGCTTATGCACGCTTCATGGCTCGACCGTGTTATGTGTATCTCAAATTGAAGATGCCTGGCCCCGAAGGTGTGATCACTGTTACAGGCAATCGGAAGAAAGCAGAAGAGTGTTTTCAGAAAGGCTCAAACATCGCTAATGCTCAGATGGCAGTGGTCGAGCTGCAAGAGTACCAGAAGACTGCTGATCCGAGCGAATTGCTACGAGCCAAGAAGCCTGCTTCAGAATCAGCTTTTCAGTCGTCCGGTGAAACAAAGCCAGTCCACATTCACCCGACCGACCCCAATGCTGCCCCGACTCACATCGCAACGACGCTCGACTCCAAATAGGAAGAAGCGCTCATCCAGTTCCTCCGTGAGAACTGGGACATCTTCGCATGGAAGCCTTCTCACATGCCTGGAGTTCCCAGAGGGCTGGCAGAGCACCGTCTACGAGTCGACCCAAAATTCAAGCCTGTGAAAGAACATCTTCGACGGTCCGCCGTCCAAAAGAGGAAAGCTATTGGCGAGGAGGTGGCTCGGATCTTAGCAGCGGAGTTCATCCGAGAGATTTACCACTCCGAGTGGCTCGCCAATGTTGTCATGGTCCCCAAGAAGGACAAGTCACTTCGCATGTGCATTGATTTTAAACATATCAATCGGGCCTGCCCGAAAGATCATTTTCCTCTCCCTCGCATCGACCAAATAGTCGACTCGACCGCGGGGTGCGAGCGATTGTCTTTTCTAGATGCCTATTCCGGGTACCATCAGATCCATCTGTATGGACCCGACGAGATCAAAACGGCTTTCATCACTCCATTCGGATGCTTCTGCTATGTCACCATGCCATTCGGCCTCAAGAATGCTGGAGCCACGTTCATGAGGATGATTCAGAAGTGTTTACTCACTCAAATCAGTCGGAATGTGGAGGCATACATGGATGATGTTGTGGTTAAGTCACGGAAAGGTTCCGACCTACGGACCGACCTTGTTGAAACCTTTGCCAGCCTCAGGAGTTGGTACCATACTCCGGATGAAGCGTCCTGTGCGTGTGCACGATGTCCAGAAGCTTACAGGCTGCTTGGCCGCTCTAAGTCGATTCATTTCTCGTCTCGGTGAAAAGGCGTTGCCTCTTTACCGACTGATGAAGAAGTCTGACAAGTTCGAGTGGACTCCAGAAGCTGATGCAGCATTTGCAGAGCTCAAAGCTCTGCTCTCCACCCAGCCGATGCTTGCTGCCCCAATCAGTAAAGAGCCTATGCTGCTTTACATTGCAGCCACAGGACAAGTTGTCAGTACAGTACTTACGGTCGAGCGGGAAGAAGAAGGAAAGGCCTTCAGAGTTCAGCGCCCAGTATATTATGTGTCTGAAGTTTTGACACCCTCAAAACAAATATATCCTCATTACCAGAAGCTTGTATTATGGGATTTATATGACCACGAAGAAGGTTGCACATTACTTCTTTGACCACTCCATTATAGTCGTCAGCGACACCCCACTGTCAGAGATTCTGCACAACAGAGATGCAACTGGTCGAGTGGCTAAGTGGGTGATTGAACTCCTTCCCTTAGATATCAAGTTTGAAGCAAAGAAGGCTATCAAGTCCCAAGCAATCGCAGATTTCGTCGCCGAGTGGATTGAACAGCAACTTCCGACTCAAGTTCACTTGGAGCACTGGACCATGTTCTTCGATGGATCTAAGTTGCTGAATGGTTCCGGTGCTGGGGTAGTATTGGTCTCCCCCCGAGGAGATAAGCTCAGATATGTTCTCTAGATTCACTTCGATTCCTCCAACAATGAAGCAGAATATGAAGCACTCTTGTATGGGTTGCGCATGGCCATTTCACTTGGCGTCCGGCGCCTCATGGTCTATGGTGAGTCAGATTTGGTGGTTAATCAGGTGATGAAGGAGTGGGACGTCAGAAGCCCAGCTATGACTGGTTACTGAAACGCAGTAAGAAAGCTAGAAAAGAAATTCGAGGGGTTAGAGCTTCATCACATCCCCCGACTGAAAAGTCAAGCAGTTGATGATCTGGCAAAGATAGGCTCCAAGAGAGAAGCCGTTCCCAGCAATGTGTTTTTGGAGCACATCCGCTCGCCGTCAGTCTAGGAGGATCCTTTTACAGAAGAAGCCCCACAACCGAAAAGTGCCACAGATCCGACTGAAGTCGAAATTCCCGCTGTGGTCGACCTAGTCATGGAGGTCTTGGCAGTCACTCCCGACTGGATGATACCATACATCGCGTATATCCTGAGGAAAGAACTTCTAGAGGATGAAGAAGAGGCTCGACAGATCGTCCGTCGATCTAAAGCTTTCACAGTCATAAAAGGACAGTTGTATAGAGAAAGCGCAACTGGAATCGGTCAAAAGTGCATAGCGCCAGAAGAAGGTCAGACAATCCTTGATGATATCCACTTGGGGACCTGTGGTCACCATGCGTCCTCTCGGACCATTATGGCCAAAGTATACCGAGCGGGTTTTTACTAGCCCAGGGCAAACGAAATGGCGAAAGAGATAGTCGACAAGTGTGAAGGCTGCCAGTTCTACTCCAACATGTCGCACAAGCCAGCATCAGCTCTGAGGACCATTCCACTCGTCTGGCCCTTCGCTATTTGGGGACTGGACATGGTTGGTCCACTGAGAGCAGGCATGAGCGGATTCACACATGTGCTTGTGGCAGTCGACAAGTTCACCAAATGGATTGAAGCCAAGCCTATCAAAAATCTTGATGCTAGCACTGCTATCAGTTTCATCAGAGAGTTGATATTCAGATATGGAGTCCCGCATAGCATCATCACTGACAATGGGTCAAACTTCGATTCAGACAAGTTCAGAGCTTTTTGCGCCTCTCAAGGCACATGAGTCGACTACGCGTCGGTCGCACATCCCCAGTCGAATGGACAAGCTGAAAGAGCAAATGGTCTGATTCTCAAAGGACTAAAGCCTCGACTGATGCGCGATCTCAAGCACGCAGCAGGCGCTTGGGTCGACGAGCTTCCGTCAGTTTTGTGGGGATTGAGGACCACCCCGAACCGGTCGACTGGAAGAACGCCATTCTTTCTGGTTTACGGAGCCGAAGCCGTCCTGCCGAGTGATCTACTTCACAATGCCCCCAGAGTCGAGCTTTATAATGAAGACGAAGCAGAGCAAGCCCGGCAAGACGCAGTCGACCTCCTAGAGGAGGAGAGGGAAATGGCTATGATCAGATCGACCATCTATCAGCAAGACTTGCGTCGATTCCATGCCAGAAATGTGAAGAGTCGAGCCTTCCAAGAAGGAGATTTGGTCCTCCGAGTGGATCAACAGAAACCACACAAACTTGCTCCTACTTGGGAAGGCCCCTTCGTCATCACCAGAGTCCTCCAGAATGGAGCATATCACCTCTACAACGTTGATCGCCGGATCGACGAGCCACGAGCTTGGAATGCGGAACTACTCCGCCAATTTTACACTTGAATTCTCACTCGGATGAGATGTAATAAGAAAAACTTTTGTAGATTATCTTTATCAAAGACAAGAGTGTACCAGTTCTTCCTGTAATTGCTGTCACCTTTGTTTTCGTTCGAAATCCCCCAGTGGGTGGCTTAGCTGCGAATCTGCTTCGCCTAAGTTTGCAAAAAATCATACCGAGTGATGAGCCAGACTCCCACTCGGGGGCTTAGCTGCAGTCCAAGTACTCGCCTAAGTATATAAAAATCCTACCGAGTGGCGAGCCAGACACCCACTCGGGGGCTTAGCTGCAGCCCAGTGCTCGCCTAAGTGTTTAAAAATCCTACCGAGTGAGAGCAAACTTCCCACTCAGGGGCTTAGCTGCGGCCCAGTGCTTGCCTAAGTGTTTAAAAATCCTACTGAGTGGCAAGCCAGACTTCCACTCAGGGGTTTAGCTGCAGCCCAGTGCCCGCCTGAGTACAGGACACAACCCAATCCGCAAGGACGACGAGGCGCAAGTCGTATCCGCTTCGCCTAAGTTTTGCAAAAAATCCTACCGAGTGATGAGCCAGACTCCCACTCGGGGGCTTAGCTGCAGTCCAAGTACTCACCTAAGTATATAAAAATCCTACCGAGTGGCGAGCCAGACTCCCACTCGGGGGCTTAGCTGCAGCCCAGTGCTCGCCTAAGTGTTTAAAAATCCTACCGAGTGGAGAGCAAACCTCCCACTCGGGGGCTTAGTTGCATCTCAGTGCTCGCCTAAGTGTTTAAAAATCCTACCGAGTGGCGAGCCAGACTCCCACTCGGGGGCTTAGCTGCAGTCCAAGTACTCGCCTAAGTATATAAAAATCCTACCGAGTGGCGAGCCAGACTCCCACTCGGGGGCTTAGCTACAGTCCAAGTACTCACCTAAGTATATAAAAATCCTACCGAGTGGCGAGCAAACCTCCCACTCGGGGGCTTAGCTGCGGCCAAGTGCTCGCCTAAGTGTTTAAAAATCCTACCGAGTGGCGAGCCAGACTCCCACTCGGGGGCTTAGCTACAGTCCAAGTACTCACCTAAGTATATAAAAATCCTACCGAGTGGCGAGAAAACCTCCCACTCAGGGGCTTAGCTGCAGCCCAGTGCTCGCCTAAGGGTTTAAAAATCCTACCGAGTGGCGAGCCAGACTCCCACTCGGGGACTTAGCTGCAGTCCAAGTACTCGCCTAAGTATATAAAAATCCTACCGAGTGGCGAGCAAACCTCCCACTCGGGGGCTTAGCTGCAGCCCAGTGCTCGCCTAAGTGTTTGAAAATCCTACCGAGTGGTGAGCCAGACTCCCACTCGGGGGCATAGCTACAGCTCAGCGCTTGCCTAAGTGTATAAAAATCCTACCGAGTGGCGAGCCAGACTCCCACTCGGGGGCTTAGCTGCAGTCCAAGTACTCGCCTAAGTATATAAAAATCCTACCGAGTGGAGAGCAAACCTCCCACTCGGGGGCTTAGCTGCAGTCCAAGTACTCGCCTAAGTATACAAAAAATCCTACCGAGTGATGAGCGAGACTCCCACTCGGGGGCTTAGCTGCAGCCTAGTGCTCGCCTAAGTGTTCGAAAATCCTACCGAGTGGTGAGCCAGACTCCCACTCGGGGGCTTAGCTGCAGCTCAGCGCTCGCCTAAGTGTTTAAAAATCCTACCGAGTGGCGAGCCAGACTCCCACTCGGGGGCTTAGCTGCAGTCCAAGTACTCGCCTAAGTATATAAAAATCCTACCGAGTGGAGAGCAAACCTCCCACTCGGGGGCTTAGCTGCAGTCCAAGTACTCGCCTAAGTATATAAAAATCCTACCGAGTGGCGAGCCAGACTCCCACTCGGGGGCTTAGCTGCAGCCCAGTGCTCGCCTAAGTGTTTAAAAATCCTACCGAGTGAGAGCAAACCTCCCACTCAGGGGCTTAGCTGCGGCCCAGTGCTTGCCTAAGTGTTTAAAAATCCTACTGAGTGGCGAGCAAACCTCCCACTCGGGGGCTTAGCTGCAGCTCAGTGCTCGCCTAAGTGTTTAAAAATCCTATCGAGTGGCGAGCCAGACTCCCACTCGGGGGCTTAGCTGCAGTCCAAGTACTCGCCTAAGTATATAAAAATCCTACCAAGTGGCGAGCTAGACTCCCACTCGGGGGCTTAGCTGCAGTCCAAGTACTCGCCTAAGTATATAAAAATCCTACCGAGTGGCGAGAAAACCTCCCACTCGGGGGCTTAGTTGCAGCCCAGTGCTCTCCTAAGTGTTTAAAAATCCTACCAAGTGGCGAGCCAGACTCCCACTCGGGGGCTTAGCTGTAGTCCAAGTACTCGCCTAAGTATATAAAAATCCTACCGAGTGGCGAGCAAACCTCCCACTCGGGGGCTTACCTGCAGCCCAGTGCTCGCCTAAGTGTTTAAAAATCCTACCGAGTGGCGAGCCAGACTCCCACTCGGGGGCTTAGCTACAGTCCAAGTACTCACCTAAGTATATAAAAATCCTACCGAGTGGCGAGAAAACCTCCCACTCAGGGGCTTAGCTGCAGCCCAGTGCTCGCCTAAGGGTTTAAAAATCCTACCGAGTGGCGAGCCAGACTCCCACTCGGGGACTTAGCTGCAGTCCAAGTACTCGCCTAAGTATATAAAAATCCTACCGAGTGGCGAGCAAACCTCCCACTCGGGGGCTTAGCTGCAGCCCAGTGCTCGCCTAAGTGTTTAAAAGTCCTACCGAGTGGAGAGCAAACCTCCCACTCGGGGGCTTAGTTGCAGCTCAGTGCTCGCCGAAGTGTTTAAAAATCCTACCGAGTGGCGAGCCAGACTCCCACTCGGGGGCTTAGCTGCAGTCCAAGTACTCGCCTAAGTATATAAAAATCCTACCGAGTGGCGAGCCAGACTCCCACTCGGGGGCTTAGCTACAGTCCAAGTACTCACCTAAGTATATAAAAATCCTACCGAGTGGTGAGAAAACCTCCCACTCGGGGGCTTAGCTGCAGTCCAGTTCTCGCCTAAGTGTTTAAAAATCCTACCAAGTGGCGAGCCAGACTCCCACTCGGGGGCTTAGCTGCAGTCCAAGTACTCGCCTAAGTATATAAAAATCCTACCGAGTGGCGAGAAATCTCCCACTCGGGGGCTTAGCTGCAGCCCAGTGCTCGCCTAAGTGTTTAAAAATCCTACCGAGTGGAGAGCAAACCTCCCACTCGGGGGCTTAGCTACAGCTCAGTGCTCGCCTATGTGTTTAAAAATCCTACCGAGTGGCGAGCCAGACTCCCACTCGGGGGCTTAGCTACAGTCCAAGTACTCGCCTAAGTATATAAAAATCTTACCGAGTAGCGAGCCAGACTCCCACTCGGGGGCTTAGCTGCAGTCCAAGTACTCGCCTAAGTATATAAAAATTCTACCGAGTGGCAAGAAAACCTCCCACTCGGGGGCTTAGCTGCAGCCCAGTGCTCTCCTAAGTGTTTAAAAATCCTACCGAGTGGCGAGCCAGACTCCCACTCGGGGGCTTAGCTGCAGTCCAAGTTCTTGACTAAGTATATAAAAATCCTACCGAGTGGCGAGCAAACCTCCCACTCGGGGGCTTACCTGCAGCCCAGTGCTCGCCTAAGTGTTTAAAAATCCTACCGAGTGGCGAGCCAGACTCCCACTCGGGGGCTTAGCTGCAATCCAAGTACTCGCCTAAGTATATAAAAATCCTACCGAGTGGCGAGCAAACCTCCCACTCGGGGGCTTAGCTGCAGCCCAGTGCTCACCTAAGTGTTTAAAAATCCTACCAAGTGCGAGCAAACCTCCCACTCGGGGGCTTAGCTGCGGCCCAGTGCTCGCCTAAGTGTTTAAAAATCCTACCGAGTGGCGAGCCAGACTCTCACTCGGGGGCTTACCTGCAGCCCAGTGCTCGCCTAAGTGTTTGAAAATCCTACCGAGTGGTGTGCCAGACTCCCACTCGGGGGCTTAGCTGCAGCCCAGTGCTCGCCTAAGTGTTTGAAAATCCTACCGAGTGGTGAGCCAGACTCCCACTCGGGGGCATAGCTACAGCTCAGCGCTCGCCTAAGTGTTTAAAAATCCTACCGAGTGGCGAGCCAGACTCCCACTCGGAGGCTTAGCTGCAGTCCAAGTACTCGCCTAAGTATATAAAAATCCTATCGAGTGGAGAGCAAACCTCCCACCCGGGGGCTTAGCTGCAGTCCAAGTACTCGCCTAAGTATACAAAAAATCCTACCGAGTGATGAGCGAGACTCCCACTCGGGGGCTTAGCTGCAGCCCAGTGCTCGCCTAAGTGTTTGAAAATCCAACCGAGTGGTGAGCCAGACTCCCACTCGGGGGCTTAGCTACAGCTCAGCGCTCGCCTAGGTGTTTAAAACTCCTACCGAGTGGCGAGCCAGACTCCCACTCGGGGGCTTAGCTGCAGTCCAAGTACTCGCCTAAGTATATAAAAATCCTACCGAGTGGAGAGCAAACCTCCCACTCGGGGGCTTAGTTGCAGTCCAAGTACTCGCCTAAGTATATAAAAATCCTACTGAGTGGAGAGCAAACCTCCCACTCGGGGGCTTAGCTGCAGCCCAGTGCTCGCCTAAGTGTTTAAAAATCCTACCGAGTGGAGAGCAAACCTCCCACTCGGGGGCTTAGCTGCAGCCCAGAGCTCGCCTAAGTGTTTAAAAATCCTATCGAGTGGCGAGCCAGACTCCCACTCGGGGGCTTAGCTGCAGTCCAAGTACTCGCCTAAGTATATGAAAATCCTACCGAGTGGCGAGCAAACCTCCCACTCGGGGGCTTAGCTGTAGCCCAGTGCTCGCCTAAGTGTTTAAAAATCCTACCGAGTGAGAGCAAACCTCCCACTCGGGGGCTTAGTTGCGGCCCAGTGCTCGCCTAAGTGTTTAAAAATCCTACCGAGTGGCGAGCCAGACTCCCACTCGGGGGTTTAGCTGCAGCCCAGTGCCCGCCTGAGTACAGGACACAACCCAATCCGCAAGGACGACGAGGCGCAAGTCTTCTGCTACCTTCTCCTTCGGAGTCACGCCACAAATTCAAGGATTTTTTCCGAGTGAAGACCAAGTGCCACTCGACGGATCAAACCATGAAGATATTCAACTAGAAATCAAGTTCAGGTAAGGCCTAAAGGTCCCAGACCTCAGATCAAAGTACTCGAGCCCTTGGCTCAGCAGAGTTTAATGGTTACAAATCCACTCGGCATTTCGAGGCAAATTTAAAGTGAAGCATGAAAGTTTTTATTCCTCAAACGGAGGACTGGAAGGGGCAACGAACTCATCCAAGTCGATCCCGTCTGCAATACGGGTGGCAGCAGCAATGAAAGTTTCCATGAAGTCTTGAACGTTAAGCTTCCTGGTGTTGGCAACTTGGATGGCGGCAAGCTTCTCCTCTCGCACCTCCTTGCAATGGACGCGGACAAGGGACAAGGCGACATCGGCACCAAACCATGCGGAGGATTTCTTCCAGTCCATCACTCGACCAGGAACGTCGTTCAGTCGAGTCATTAGAGACTCGAGATCATTTGAAAGCGTCGCCCCGGGCCAGAGAGACGTGTCGATCCGCGACACCGCAACTGTCAGCCGAGCCAGATAGTCAACCACGCTGGCAATACGAGACTCCAGACGGAGCACGTTCATTGCAGCCTCGTCCTTCACAAGAGAGTTAGCAGGGTCCAAGCCTCGCTCCACTCGATTGGTCTCCTCTTCAAAGTTCTGACAGAATTCTGCAAACACAATTCAAGAGTAAGACAGTGGCCTTACGCAGTCTTGGTAACTGCAAGACAGCCAGATCGAAGTAATTACCTTCGAGCATGACGAACAGCTTCTTGGCGAGCCCACCAAGATAAGCCTCCAGATCGTTCACCTTCCCCGCCAGCTCACCCGCCTTGTCGTGCAGAATCATCTTGTCGTTCTTCAGTCGGCTGACCTCTTGATTAGCTATCTCGAGAGCAGCTTTCAGTCTAGAGTTCTCCTGCTCAAGAGTTCCGACCGAAGCCAGTTTCTCTTCTGCAAGCTTCGTTTTTCTCAAAGCCTCCTTCTGCGCTTCGGCAAGATCTCGGTCCTTCTTCTTCAGAGCTTCCTCCAGTTTATCTACAGAACGTCGAGTGATCTCAACATCAAGAACGGGCAAGAAAGAAAAGTCACTCGTTAAGAATGAGAAACCTCGCCAGCCATACCTTTTGCTTCTTCTTGCGCCTTCTGCAGGTTCTGTTGAGCAAGCTTCAAGTCAAGGTCGAGTTGGGTCTGTTTGTTCTTCAACTCAGTATAAAGAGCCACAAGTCCATAGGATTTCTACAAAAATCAGTCGACAGACGTCCAGGATAAGTTGCTCCCGAGTAACTAAGAGACAATGAGGGCGTTTCTAAGACTACAGCCGAACCAAAAAACATTCCACAGTAGTCTCGGGGACTACACCCAGTGGGTGCACTCAGCGTGCCCCCACTGGTTTTTGAAAAAAAAATCGACTGCCAGCAGTTGACCGGATACAGTTCCATTCGGCACGGCCTGACCAGACCGAGTGAAGAAGTACAACTACAGCAACACAATATAAAGACTACAGTCGACTTCAAGCAGTCCACCGTAGTCTCGGGGACTACACCCAGTGGGTGCACTCAGCGTTCCCCCACTCGTCCAAGAATTGGCAGACACACCAAGTGGGTGTACAGATGTAAAGATCTTCGGAAAAGAGATTCTTCTAACAGCATATCGTAACAGATCAAGTGTTGAGTCGACTGACCTGGACGTTGCTCTGAAGAGGCGCCGAACTTGCGTCATAGGCTGCTTGGCTAGCCTCCCGAGCCACTTTCACTTGTTCCATCATGATCCCCGCCTGACGTATAGCCTCTTTCGCGGAACTCGCTTGGTCCTCAGGGGCGGGGTACATGGCAAAAAGCGAAGGAGGATTTGCGGTCGACGATGAAGGCCGCACGCTCGTCAGAGGATCGGCGAAAGTCACAGAAGCCTGAGTGGTGTCACCACCATCCCGAGCTACGGCCTCAGACGCCAGAGCAGATTGGGGGGTCTTGCCAGCCAACGCCCAACTGTTCCTTCTCGCTCTCAGCGGCGCGTCGTCGTCGTCATCCAGGAGGTTAATAACATTAGGAGGAGCTACAAGAAAAAATTGAATCGACCAGGGTTGCAATAAATATCTAGTCTACTCAAGGCAGAACATCAGTAATCGTACCAGGGTTGGAGGTAACAACGTCCTCCATCTCTTGGTCGTCGTCCTTGGCGGAGAGCTCAGAAGTAGCAGCACTGCAAATCTCAAAAGTCAGTCAGGTTGCTCAATGAATCGACGAAGGATCTGTCCACGGTCGACAAAGGAAAACAAGTTTTATTATTACCCAGAAATGGTGGGGACAGTCATCTTCATCTTGGGCAGAGCCTTGGGCGGCTTGGACGGCGTCGCGCGTGGGTGCTTGGGAGCCTTTTCGGTCGGCGTAGGAGAAGAGGTCCGTGGGCGTTTCGACGACTACCCAATAGGAGCAGTCGCCTTACCATGTTCCCGCGCCGGATCGTGGGTAAGCTTGGATCACCTCTCTGAGCGGGGGGTTCAACCTCCTCCTCCTCCTCTTCGCTGGAGTCGACATCGTCGTCTCCCTCTCCTTCGCCATCGGATTCCCACTCGCCTTGTTTATCTCCACTCTCACCGCCGCTTGCCTCCCCTTCCTCAGTCGGCTCCTGCGCTCCGTTGGGTGTCAAGTACATCTCAGTAGTTGCCTGGAAAACAACAGACAAGATCGAAGTCAATCGACCAATTCAAAGAAGACCAATGAAGAAAACAAGATCTCAGTCAGGAGCATAAGGTCAGACCTGGTCCACTTCGTATGTATTGTCGAGTGGAGGAACCCTCCTGGCTCCTCGGGGGTTGTCTTTGTTCCCTGTGATGCTCGACAGCCATCCCTCTAGCATCTCATCAGTGACCTCCTCCGGGTGGACCCGAGTGGTGTCTTCAAGACCTGAGTACAGCCACATCGGGTGGTCGTGAGCCTGGAGCGGTTGGATGCGCCTCCGAAGGAAGACCTCTAGCAAGTCCATGCCAGTCACGCCGTCGCGGACAAGCTATACCACTCGACCAACCAACACTTTGACTTGAGCTTTCTCTTCCGGCGTCACTTTCAGAGACGCAGGTTTTTGTGCTCGGTCAAGAGAGAAAGGGGGAAGGCCAGTCGACTGTCCTGGGGTCGCCTGGTCTTTACAGTAAAACCAGGTCGCCTGCCAACCACGGACCGACTCTGGGAAAGTGATAGATGGAAAACAACTTTTTCCCCTCGTCTGGATCGCCAGCCCCCTGCACAGCTGGATCACCTGCGTCCTCTCATCACTCGACTTGGCCTTCTTGATCGATTGGGAACGGCAGGTGAAGATGTGCTTAAAGAGTCCCCAATGGGGGCGGCAATCCAAGAAACTCTAACACAAGGAAATGAAAGCAGCCAGATACACGATAGAGTTGGGAGTGAAGTGATGGAGCTGCGCTCCAAAGAAGTTCAGAAAGCTCCGGAAAAAAGGATGAGGAGGCAGAGAAAACCCGCGATCGATATGGGTGGCGAGGAGCACACACTCACCATCAAGAGGTTGGGGCTCAACTTCTCTCCCCGGGAGACGCGCAGCTTCATAAGGGATGACTCCCCCCTCAACCATATTGTCGAGATCCTCCTGCCGAATCACCGTCAGCATCCAGTCGCCCTGGATCCAGCCTCTGGGCACAGAAGTCCTTGAGGAAGATCCGCCCCGAGCGGACCTCTTCCCTTTCCCCTGCGCCGATGCCTTCTTCGCGCGCTCCATAGCGGACGTCTTGTCCTTCACCATCGTCGCCGGGAAAGCTCGAACGGTCCTGTGGCGCTAGGGTGAGAGCTGAGGTGGCGGAGAACTTTGCGAAGGGAGAAAGAAAGGAGAGAGCACACTGTTTGGAAACCCCGAGCCGGCGGCTTATAAGAGGCCGCTTCTGAGTGGCTGACTGGTAGGCCCATGCTATCCCGTCAAATCCCGCAGCAGACGCGCGCGTAGTACGTGGCGAAAAAGGTGGCGTGGAAATCGAGGAGCTTCCGCCTTATCACATCCGATTACTGCGGCCACCCCCGTCCCGCGCGCTTCCCGAAGTTCAAACCCCACAAAATCCGCGGGTTGCAGAACAATTCGTCAGACAGAAGATCCTTTTCGCACTATCATTCGGAGCTTCACAAGCAAGGTAATTCACTCGACGAAAGGCCTGGAATGGATCAAGGCGACTGAAAGAGGTTGATGACGTCATCCGTGACGATTGATCCAAAACGAGGCACTCATGTAGCCCAAAGAACCAGTCAGAAAGATCCTCAACTCTTTCCCCACTCTAACCTCGATCCATTCGGGGGCTAATGATGAAGCTATTTACCTAGGGTAGGGGCACGGACCCATCCTAAGAGCCCTTCCCAAGGACATCCTTAGAAGAAGTCATCTTTCAATCGACTTGAAGGTACCCACTCGACGGGTTCAAGACACTCGACCAAGAAGCTACCACTCGACCACGAAGCCAACCACTCGACTGCCAGGGGATCTAAAGTCACTCCGCAGGCAAACGGTCGATCATTAAATAGTCTTTATGGTCATCATAGCACTTTATTAGGGGCGTTACCAGTAACGCCCATCCTTAATGTACCTTAAACCCTGCATTACTGAGGACAGGAGAGGGCTGGCAAACTCTATATAAGCCACCCCCCTCCTCAGTAGCAAGGGTTAGCACCCCTGTAACTCATACACGCATAATCTAGTCGACTGCCTCCGGGCTCCGAGACGTAGGGCTATTACTTCCTCCGAGAAGGGCCTGAACTCGTAAACCTTGCGTGCCTACAACTTCCCCATAGCTAAGATCTTGCCTCTCCATACTTACCCCCCTACATCACTGTTAGAGTTAGAACCACGACATGTCATGCAGCTGCGTCTCCAGCCCGCCCAGGACGAAAAGCCCATTTTCTGTCATGATATTTTGTCATAGAAGTAGGAGCCCACCACATCTATGATGATACCAGGTTTTGTCACAATTATTGTCATAGAAGTGTCATATGTATGACAGAAAAAATTTCATTCGGCCCAAAATGTCATGGTTGTTTCTTTTTTTTGTAGTGCAAGACAATCCGATCAGACTCGGAATCCCGGTTACAAGACATCTCGACAATTGTAAAACAAGTCCAGCAAGACCACCCGCTGTGCCGAGAAATCCCGATAGGAGCTGCACATATCTCGTTCTCAGGGCACACCAGATGAACACTACGTACAACTAAAACCAACCTTCAAGTTTCCCCGAGGTGGCGCTGCAAGTGGCTCTGTTTTGGACCAACACTCAAAGGAGCACTGGCCCGGGGGTTTAAATAAAGATGACCCTTGAGTCCGGAAACCCAAGGGAAAAAGAGGCTAGGTGGCGAATGGTAAAACCAAGGTTGGGCCTTGCTGGAGGAGTTTTATTCAAGGCGAACTGTCAAGGGGTTCCCATTATAACCCAATCGTGTAAGGAACGCAAAATCAAGGAACATAACACCGGTATGACGGAAACTAGGGCGGCAAGAGTGGAACAAAACACCAGGCATAAGGCCGAGCCTTCCACCCTTTACCAAGTATATAGACGCATTAAAGTAGACAAGATATAATAATGATATCCCAACAATAAACATGTTCCAACAAGGAACAAACTCCAAATCTTCACCTGCAACTAGCAACGCTATAAGAGGGGCTGAGCAAAGCGGTAACATAGCCAAACAACGGTTTGCTAGGACAAGGTGGGTTAGAGGTTTGACATGGCAATATGGGAGGCATGATAAGCAAGTGGTAGGTATCGTAGCATAGGCATAGCAATAGAGAGAGCATCTAGCAAGCAAAGATAGAAGTGATTTCGAGGGTATGGTCATCTTGCCTGCAAAGTTCTCCGAGTTGACGTTAGCTTGATCCTCGTAAGCTTACTCAACGGGCTCCTCAATCACGTACTCGTCTCCCGGCTCTACCCAAAGCAAGAACACAAGCAAAAGGAGACACAATCAACCACGTGCAATGAACAAGCAACATGATGCAAAACATGGCATGATATGCGGGATGTGATATGCGATGCGTATGCATGTTTCGGAAAGGAATGATTGAACCTGGCCTCAACTTGTAAAACCAAGAGTGTCACTGGAAAGGGGAGTTGATTTTGGTCGAAATCGATATAAAGATCACCGGAATCGGATGCACTTTTTGCAAATGGCAAGAAAAACAAATATGGCACCGATCTGCGATTAACAGCATGAGGCCATCTAAATGCATCACGAACAACATGCTAAAGCACTCTAACATAGCAACAAAATACATGGCAGGGATCCACTCAAGATGCTTGACAAAAGATGAACACTGAGCTACGACTAATACACTCAATAGCAGGCTCAAACAAGCATGGCAAAACTGCAAAAGATAACAGGTTACAGACTTAGAGAAAATAACAACCTGTCAGGAATTTAACATCAGGAAGCAAAGTTTAGAGCAAGATAACAACATGCTACAGGAACATATCATGGCAAAGCAAGGCATGGCATGAATCTACTCAAAACATACAAGAAAAGTCCCTTACTGATCATAAGCCAAAAGGGATCAGAAAATACAATGGCAACCATGTGAACATAGCAATTATCGTTAACAGATTCCGACTTAGTAGAAAACTAGAACATGGCAAAACAGATATTAAGTAGGCATGTTTACGAGCTCGATGCACTCACCACAAGGCATTGCATGACAAACTAAGCATACACCCAGCAAGTAGAGATGGCATAGAAGCTAAACATGGCAAGAACAACAACATAGCATGCATGGGTCAACAACAAGTAAAAAAGCTTAATATGTAAACATTCTGCCAGGAACATTTTATAGCAAAAGTAGAGCTCGATTGAGTCAAGCTAGGGTGCTCCATGAATGCAAACAAAGAAATGGATGGATAGAGCACCACAATATCTACAAAACATCCTTAGTGATTATGCTCAAAAGAGGCATGTATCACTCTGTAGCAACAAGGATACATGGCATAAAAATATTGACAGGACAAAGACTTAGAATATTTCTAAGTCCCTAAAATCAGCAACATTACGAGAGCTACTTTGCATGCTTGTGCTAGTCACCACAGAGATCACAAAAAATACATGGCATACACCCCTGTAAAGATGGCATGTCATACTTCAAAACTCATGTAGGGCTCAAGTTCATAGGAGGCACACATTAATCATGGCAAAAATGACAAATGTCCAATTACTGAGATGAATCTGAAACTAACAGAAACTAGCACTCTTCCAACAGCATTTAGGGCATCAAGATGAGCTCAAATGAACATGATACAATGAGATGAAATGAAGTACTCATTGAGAAAAACAATTTGACATGCTACACGCCCAAAACGGAGCTACGGATGCAGAGGTATGATGCGAAGAAAACTGCATAAAATTACTGGGAGAGAGGGAAGAAGTCAACCGATCCGGATCTAGGGTTCACTGTAGCTGTCGAATGCACGCGAACCGAGGCGGGTTCATGCTCGCCGGAGGAGAGTGGGCAGGCGAGGGGGTGGCGGATCCGGGCGGCTTCTGGCGAGAGGAGACGGCGCTGCGGCGCTGCGGAGGCGAGGGGTGCGTGGCTACGTCGACGAGGAAGGGCGGCGGCTCGGCGTCGACGAGCTTGGACGGCGGTGCGGCGGCCGAAGCGGATCAGGGAGGCGCGGGTCGAGGAGGAAGACGACGGGGCGCGAGGGGCGCGTGGCTTCGGGCCGGGGAGGGCCGGCGATGGGCCCCGCGGGCCCTGGCGACCCGGTGAAGTGGGGCGCGCGGGCGGACAAACCCCAGCGCGACACGTGGCGGCGGCGGGGCGGAGTGGACGTGTCCGGCCGGTCGGGATTTTGTCCGGCGGCGCATGGAGAGGGAGGGGTCTAGGGTTTCGTCCGAATTTGGAATGGGAGGACCTTTTATAGGTAGGAGGAGCTAGGAGGCTCCAAATTGAGCACGGTTTGCGGCCACGCTATCATGATCGAACGACCTAGATGATGGAGGGCGTTTAGGTGGGTTTTGGGCCACTTTGGAGAGATGTTGGGCTGCAACACACATGAGGCCTTCTCGGTTCCTCGGTTAACCGTCGGAGTATCAAGCGAAGTCCAAATGGCACGAAACTTGACAGGCGGTCTGTCGGTAGTAAACCAAGGCCGCTTGGTAAGTCTCGGTCCAATCCGAAATTTTTTAATACCCGCACATGAAAAGAGGTAGAAAGGGACACCGGAGGACATAGGAGCGCCAGAATGCAAAATGGACAACGGGGAAAAAGCTCGGATGCATGAGACGAACACGTATGAAAATGCAATGCACATGTTGACATGATATGAGATGCATGACAAAGAAAAAAGCACACGAAGACAAAAACCTAAAAATGAGGAAATATGATAACTTAGTGCCGGAAATGGCAAGAGTTGGAATATAAATATGGAAATTTACATACGGGGTGTTACAACACTCCACCACTACGAAAGGATCTCGTCCCGAGATCTAGGACTGAAAAAACTCTGGGTATTCGGAACGGAGGTGGTCCTCGCGTTCCCGGGTGGCTTCAGGGTCGGAATGATGTGACCACTTGACTTTCAGGAATTTGATAGACTTGTTGCGAGTCTTGCGCTCAGTTTCTTCAAGAATAGCAACTGGGTGCTCATGATAACACAGGTCTTCTTAGAGATCAATATCTTCAAAGTTGACGGTGTTGGGGAACGTAGTAATTTCAAAAAAATTCCTACGCACACGCAAGATCATGGTGATGCATAGCAACGAGAGGGGAGAGTGTTGTCTACGTACCCTCGTAGACCAAAGCGGAAGCGTTGACGCAACATAGAGGAAGTAGTCGTACGTCTTCCCGATCTGACCGATCCAAGCACCGTTACTCCGGCACCTCCGAATTCTTAGCACACGTATAGCTCGATGACGCTCCCCGGGCTCCGATCCAGCAAAGCTTCGGGGATGAGTTCCGTCAGCACAACGGCGTGGTGACGATGATGATGTACTACCGACGCAGGGCTTCACCTAAGCACTACAACGATATGACCGAGGTGGAATATGGTGGAAGGGGGCACCGCACACGGCTAAGGAATGATCACGTTGATCAATTGTGTGTCTCTGGGGTTCCCCTGCCTCCGTATATAAAGGATCCAGGGGGGTGCGGCCGGCCAAGGTGTGGCACGCCAGGAGGAGTCCTACTCCCTCTAGGAGTAGGATCCCCCCCCCCCCCAATCCTAGTTGGAATAGGATTCGCGGAGGGGGGAAAAGAGGGAGGGGGGCCGGCCACCTCTCCTAGTCCTAATAGGACTAGGGGAGGGGGGAGGCGCACGGCCCATCATGGGCTGCCCCTTCTCTTTTCCACAAAAGCCCACTAAGGCCCATATAGCTCCCGGGGGGTTCCGGTAACCTCCTGGTACTCCGGTAAAATCCCGATTTCACCCGGAACACTTCCGATATCCAAACATAGGCTTCCAATATATCAATCTTTATGTCTCGACCATTTCGAGACTCCTCGTTATGTCCGTGATCACATCCGGGACTCCGAACTAACTTCGGTACATCAAAGTGCATAAACTCATAATAACTGTCATCGTAACGTTAAGCATGCGGACCCTACGGTTCGAGAACAATGTAGACATGACCGAGACACGTCTCCGGTCAATAACCCATAGCGGGACCTGGATGCCCATATTGGCTCCTACATATTCTACGAAGATCTTTATCGGTCAAACCGCATAACAACATACGTTGTTCCCTTTGTCATCGGTATGTTACTTGCCCTAGATTTGATCGTCGGTATCCAATACCTAGTTCAATCTCGTTACCGGCAAGTCTCTTTACTCGTTCCGTAATACATCATCTTGCAACTAACTCATTAGTTGTAATGCTTGCAAGGCTTATGTGATGTGCATTACCGAGAGGGCCCAGAGATACCTCTCCGACAATCGGAGTGACAAATCCTAATCTCGAAATACGCCAACCCAACATCTACCTTTGGAGACACCTGTAGAGCACCTTTATAATCACCCAGTTACGTTGTGACGTTTGGTAGCACACAAAGTGTTCCTCCGGTAAACGGGAGTTGCATAATCTCATAGTCATAGGAACATGTATAAGTCATGAAGAAAGCAATAGCAACATACTAAACGATCGGGTGCTAAGCTAATGGAATGGGTCATGTCAATCAGATCATTCAACCAATGATGTGACCTCGTTAATCAAATAACAACTCTTTGTTCATGGTTAGGAAACATAACCATCTTTGATTAACGAGCAAGTCAAGTAGAGGCATACTAGTGACACTCTGTTTGTCTATGTATTCACACATGTATTATGTTTCCGGTTAATACAATTCTAGCATTAATAATAAACATTTATCATGATGTAAGGAAATAAATAATAACTTTATTATTGCCTCTAGGGCATATTTCCTTCAGTCTCCCACTTGCACTAGAGTCAATAATCTAGATTACACTGTAATGATTCTAACACCCATGGAGCCTTGGTGCTGATCATGTTTTGCTCGTGGAAGAGGCTTAGTCAACGGGTCTGCAACATTCAGATCCGTATGTATCTTGCAAATCTCTATGTCTCCCACCTGGACTAGATACCGGATGGAATTGAAGCGTCTCTTGATGTGCTTGGTTCTCTTGTGAAATCTGGATTCTTTTGCCAAGGCAATTGCACTAGTATTGTCACAAAAGATTTTCATTGGACCCGATGCACTAGGTATGACACCTAGATCGGATATGAACTCCTTCATCCAGACTCCTCCGTTTGCTGCTTCCGAAGCAGCTATGTACTCCGCTTCACATGTAGATCCCGACACAACGCTTTGTTTAGAACTGCACCAACTGACAGCTCCACCGTTTAATGTAAACACGTATCCGGTTTGCGATTTAGAATCGTCTGGATCAGTTTCAAAGCTTGCATCAACGTAACCGTTTACGATGAGCTCTTTGTCACCTCCATATACGAGAAACATATCCTTAGTCCTTTTCAGGTATTTCAGGATGTTCTTGACCGCTGTCCAGTGATCCACTCCTGGATTACTTTGGTACCTCCCTGCTAGACTTATAGCAAGGCACACATCAGGTCTGGTACACAGCATTGCATACATGATAGAGCCTATGGCTGAAGCATTGGGAACATCTTCCATCTTCTCTCTATCTTCTGCAGTGGTCGGGCATTGAGTCTGACTCAACTTCACAGCTTGTAACACAGGCAAGAACCCTTTCTTTGCTTGATCCATTTTGAACTTCTTCAAAATCTTGTCAAGGTATGTGCTTTGTGAAAGTCCAATTAAGCGTCTTGATCTATCTCTATAGATCTTTATGCCTAATATGTAAGCAGCTTCACCGAGGTCTTTCATTGAAAAACTCTTATTCAAGTATCCCTTTATGCTATCCAGAAATTCTATATCATTTCCAATCAGTAATATGTCATCTACATATAATATCAGAAATGCTACAGAGCTCCCACTCACTTTCTTGTAAATACAGGCTTCTCCGAAAGTCTGTATAAAACCAAATGCTTTAATCAACTATCAAAGCGTTTATTCCAACTCCGAGAGGCTTGCACCAGTCCATAAATGGATCGCTGGAGCTTGCACACTTTGTTAGCTCCTTTTGGATCGACCAAACCTTCCGGTTGCATCATATACAACTCTTCTTCGAGAAATCCATTCAGGAATGCAGTTTTGACATCCATCTACCAAATTTCATAATCATAAAATGCGGCAATTGCTAACATGATTCGGACAGACTTAAGCCTCGCTACGGGTGAGAAGGTCTCATTGTAGTCAACCCCTTGAACTTGTCGAAAACCTTTTGCAACAAGTCGAGCTTTGTAGACAGTAACATTACCGTCAGCGTCAGTCTTCTTCTTGAAGATCCATTTATTCTCAATTGCTTGCCGACCATCGGGCAAGTCAACCAAAGTCCATACTTTGTTCTCATACATGAATCCCATCTCAGATTTCATGGCTTCAAGCCACTTTGAGGAATCTGGGCTCACCATCGCTTCTTCATAGTTTGTAGGTTCATCATGATCTAGTAGCATGATTTCCAGAACAGGATTACCATACCACTCTGGCGCGGATCTCACTCTGGTTGATCTACAAGGTTCAGTAGTATCTTGTCCTGAAGTTTCATGATCATTATCACTAGCTTCCTCACTAATTGGTGTAGGTGTCGCAGAAACAATTTTCTGTGATGTACTACTTTTCAATAAGGGAGCATGTACAGTTACCTCGTCAAGTTCTACTTTCCTCCCACTCACTTCTTTCGAGAGAAACTCCTTCTCTAGAAAGGATCCATTCTTAGCAACGAATGTCTTGCCTTCGGATCTGTGATAGAAGGTGTACCCAACAGTCTCCTTTGGGTAACCTATGAAGACACATTTCTCCGATTTGGGTTCGAGCTTATCAGGTTGAAGCTTTTTCACATAAGCATCGCAGCCCCAAACTTTAAGAAACGACAACTTTGGTTTCTTGCCAAACCATAGTTCATAAGGCGTCGTCTCAACGGATTTCGATGGTGCCCTATTTAACGTGAATGCGGCCGTCTTTAAAGCATAACCCCAAAATGATAGTGGTAAATCAGTAAGAGACATCATAGATCGCACCATATCTAGTAAAGTACGATTACAACGTTCAGACACACCATTACGCTGTGGTGTTCCGGGTGGCGTGAGTTGCGAAACTATTCCGCATTGTTTCAAATGTACACCAAACTCGTAACTCAAATATTCTCCTCCATGATTAGATCGTAGAAACTTTATTTTCTTGTTACGATGATTTTCAACTTCACTCTGAAATTCTTTGAACTTTTCAAATGTTTCAGACTTGTGTTTCATTAAGTAGATATACCCATATCTGCTTAAATCATCTATGAAGGTGAGAAAATAACGATATCCGCCACGAGCCTCAATATTCATCGGACCACATACATCGGTATGTATGATTTCCAACAAAACCGTTGCTCTCTCCATAGTACCGGAGAACGGTGTTTTTAGTCATCTTGCCCATGAGGCACGGTTCGCAAGTACCAAGTGATTCATAATCAAGTGGTTCCAAAAGTCCATCAGTATGGAGTTTCTTCATGCGCTTTACACCAATATGACCTAAACGGCAGTTCCACAAATAAGTTGCACTATCATTATCAACTCTGCATCTTTTGGCTTCAACATTATGAATATGTGTATCACTACTATCGAGATTCATCAGAAATAGACCACTCTTCAAGGGTGCATGACCATAAAAGATATTACTCATATAAATAGAACAACCATTATTCTCTGATTTAAATGATTAACCGTCTCGCATCAAACAAGATCCAGATATAATGTTTATGCTTAACGCTGGCACCAAATAACAATTATTTAGGTCTAATACTAATCCCGAAGGTAGATGTAGAGGTAGCGTGCCGACCGCGATCACATCGACTTTGGAACCGTTTCCCACGCGCATCGTCACCTCGTCCTTTGCCAGTGTTCGCCTAATCCGTAGTCCCTGTTTTGAGTTGCAAATATTAGCAACAGAACCAGTATCAAATACCCAGGTGCTACTGCGAGCTCTAGTAAGGTACACATCAATAACATGTATATCACATATACCTTTGTTCACCTTGCCATCCTTCTTATCTGCCAAATACTTGGGGCAGTTCCGCTTCCAGTGACCAGTCTGCTTGCAGTAAAAGCACTCAGTTTCAGGCTTAGGTACAGACTTGGGTTTCTTCTCCTGAGCAGCAACTTGCTTGCCGTTCTTCTTGAAGTTCCCCTTCTTCTTCCCTTTGCCCTTTTTCTTGAAACTAGTGGTCTTGTTGACCATCAACACTTGATGCTCCTTTTTGATTTCTACCTCCGCAGCTTTCAGCATTGCGAAGAGCTCAGGAATAGTCTTATTCATCCCTTGCATATTATAGTTCATCTCGAAGCTCTTGTAGCTTGGTGGCAGTGATTGGAGAATTCTGTCAATGACGCAATCATCTGGAAGATTAACTCCCATCTGAATGAAGTGATTATTATACCCAGACATTTTGAGTATATGCTCACTGACAGAACTGTTCTCCTCCATCTTGCAGCTATAGAACTTATTGGAGACTTCATATCTCTCAATCCGGGCATTTGCTTGATATATTAACTTCAACTCCTGGAACATCTCATATGCTCCATGATGTTCAAAACGTCGTTGAAGTCCCGATTCTAAGCCGTAAAGCATGGCACACTGAACTATCGAGTAGTCATCAGCTTTGCTCTGCCAGACGTTCATAACATCTGGTGTTGCTCCAGCAGCAGGCCTGGCACCCAGCGGTGCTTCCAGGACGTAATTCTTCTATGCAGCAATGAGGATAATCCTCAAGTTACGGACCTAGTCCGTGTAATTGCTACCATCATCTTTCAACTTTGCTTTCTCAAGGAACGCATTAAAATTCAACGGAACAACAGCACGGGCCATCTATCTACAATCAAACATACATAAGCAAGATACTATCAGGTACTAAGTTCATGATAAATTTAAGTTCAATTAATCAAATTACTTAAAGAACTCCCACTTAGATAGACATCCCTCTAATCTTCTAAGTGATCACGTGATCCAAATCAACTAAACCATAACCGATCATCACGTGAGATGGATTAGTTTTCAATGGTGAACATTATTATGTTGATCATATCTACTATATGATTCACGCTCGACCTTTCGGTCTCCGTGTTCCGAGGCCATATCTGCATATGCTAGGCTCGTCAAATTTAACCTGAGTATTCTGCGTGTGCAAAACTGGCTTGCACCCGTTGTAGATAGACGTAGAGCTTATCACACCCGATCATCACGTGGTGTCTGGGCACGACGAACTTTGGCAACGGTGCATACTCAGGGAGAACACTTCTTGATAATTTTAGTGAGAGATCATCTTATAATGCTACCGTCAATCAAAGCAAGATAAGATGCATAAAAGATAAACATCACATGCAATCAATATAAGTGATATGATATGGCCATCATCATCTTGTGCTTGTGATCTCCATCTCCGAAGCACCGTCATGATCACCATCGTCACCGGCGCGACACCTTGATCTCCATCGTAGCATCGTTGTTGTCTCGCCAATCTTATGCTTCCACGACTATCGCTACCGCTTAGTGATAAAGTAAAGCATTACAGCACGATTGCATTGCACACAATAAAGCGACAACCATATGGCTCCTGCCAATTGCCGATAACTCGGTTACAAAACATGATCATCTCATACAATAAAATTTAGCATCATGTCTTGACCATATCACATCACAACATGCCCTGCAAAAACAAGTTAGACGTCCTCTACTTTGTTGTTGCATGTTTTATGTGGCTGCTATGGGTTTAAGCAAGAACCAATCTTACCTACGCATCAAAACCACAACGATAGTTTGTCAAGTTGATGCCGTTTTAACCTTTGCAAGGACTGGGCGTAGCCACACTCGGTTCAACTAAAGTTGGAGAAACAGTCACCCGCAAGCCACCTTTGTGCAAAGCACGTCGGGAGAACCGGTCTCGCGTAAGCGTACGCGTAATGTCGGTCCGGGCCGCTTCATCCAACAATACCGCCGAACCAAAGTATGACATGCTGGTAGGCAGTATGACTTATATCGCCCACAACTCACTTGTGTTCTACTCGTGCATATAACACCAAACCATAAAACCTAGGCTCGGATGCCACTGTTGGGGAACGTAGTATTTTCAAAAAAATTCCTACGCACACGCAAGATCATGGTGATGCATAGCAATGAGAGGGGAGAGTGTTGTCTACGTACCCTCGTAGACCGAAGCGGAAGCGTTGACGCAACATAGAGGAAGTAGTCGTACGTCTTCCCGATCCGACCGATCCAAGCACCGTTACTCCGGCACCTCCGAGTTCTTAGCACACGTACAGCTCGATGACGCTCCCCGCGCTCCGATCTAGCAAAGCTTCGGGGATGAGTTCCGTCAGCACAACAGCGTGGTGACGATGATGATGTACTACCGACGCAGGGCTTCGCCTAAGCACTACAACGATATGACCGAGGTGGAATATGGTGGAAGGGGGCACCGCACACGGCTAAGGAACGATCACGTTGATCAATTGTGTGTCTCTGGGGTTCCCCTGCCTCCGTATATAAAGGATCCAGGGGGGTGCGGCCGGCCAAGGTGTGGCGCGCCAGGAGGAGTAGGATCCCCCCCCCCCCCAATCCTAGTTGGAATAGGATTCACGGAGGGGGGAAAAGAGGGAGGGGGACGGCCACCTCTCCTAGTCATAATAGGACTAGGGGAGGGGGGAGGCGCACGGCCCATCATGGGCTGCCCGTTCTCTTTTCCAGAAAAGCCCACTAAGGCCCATATAGCTCCTGGGGGGTTCCTGTAACCTCCCGGTACTCCGGTAAAATCCCGATTTCACCCGGAACACTTCCGATATCCAAACATAGGCTTCCAATATATGAATCTTTATGTATCGACCATTTCGAGACTCCTCGTTATGTCCGTGATCACATCCGGGACTCCGAACTAACTTCGGTACATCGAAATGCATAAACTCATAATAACTGTCATCGTAACGTTAAGCGTGCGGACCCTACGGTTCGAGAACAATGTAGACATGACCGAGACACGTCTCCGGTCAATAACCAATAGCGGGACCTGGATGCCCATATTGGCTCCTACATATTCTACGAAGATCTTTATCGGTCAGACCGCATAACAACATACGTTGTTCCCTTTGTCATCGGTATGTTACTTGCCCGAGATTCGATCGTCGGTATCCAATACCTAGTTCAATCTCGTTACTGGCAAGTCTCTTTACTCGTTCCGTAATACATCATCTCGCAACTAACTCGTTAGTTGTAATGCTTGCAAGGCTTATGTGATGTGCATTACCGAGAGGGCCCAGAGATACCTCTCCGACAATCGGAGTGACAAATCCTAATCTCGAAATACGCCAACCCAACATCTACCTTTGGAGACACCTGTAGAGCACCTTTATAATCACCCAGTTATGTTGTGACGTTTGGTAGCACACAAAGTGTTCCTCTGGTAAACGGGAGTTGCATAATCTCATAGTCATACGAACATGTATAAGTCATGAAGAAAGCAATAGCAACATACTAAACGATCGGGTGCTAAGCTAATGGAATGGGTCATGTCAATCAGATCATTCAACCAATGATGTGACCTCGTTAATCAAATAACAACTCTTTGTTCAAGGTTAGGAAACATAACCATCTTTGATTAACGAGCTAGTCAAGTAGAGGCATACTAGTGACACTCTGTTTGTCTATGTATTCACACATGTATTATGTTTCCGGTTAATACAATTCTAGCATGAATAATAAACATTTATCATGATGTAAGGAAATAAATAATAACGTTATTATTGCCTCTAGGGCATATTTCCTTCAGACGGTGCGGTCAGGAGTCTTGAAACACTTGCGGAGTTGAGACACGTGAAACACGTCGTGCACGTTTGCAAAGTTGGATGGAAGATCAAATTGATAGGCGAGATTGCCTCTTTTGCCAATGATTTTGAAAGGACCCACGTATCTAGGGAAAGCTTCCCTTTGATACCGAAGCGATGAGTACCTTTCATTGGAGAGAGCGGAGGTAGACATGGTCTCCGATCTCGAAAGCCAAGTCACGATGCTTGCTATCATAGTAACTCTTCTGGCGCGATTGCGCGGCATTGAGATTTTCATGAATGACTTGACACATTTCTTCAGCCTCTGTGGTCAAGTCATTTCCAAGAAGTTGGCGTTCACCAGTCTCTGACCAGTTAAGAGGAGTACATCACTTTCTGCCATAGAGAATCTCGAATGGGGCCTTGCCCGAACTTGCTTGGACGTTGTTGTTGTAGGAGAACTCGGCATATGGAAGACAATCTTCCCACTTCATACCGAAAGAGATGACACATGCCCTGAGCATATCTTCAAGAATTTGATTTACTCGCGCGACTTGGCCACTGGTTTGAGGATGAAAAGTTGTGCTGAAGCGAATGTTGGTGCCCATAGCCTTCTAAAAAGAATCCCAGAACTTGGAGGTAAAGATGCTTCCACGATCTAAAGATATCAACTGCGGAATGCCGTGCAGAGAGACAATCCTGGAGGTATATAGCTCTGCCAACTGAGCTGCTGTGATAGATTCTTTGATAGGAAGAAAATGAGCCACTTTGGTGAGCTTGTAGATGACAACGAAGATAGCATCATTGCCACGCTTGGACTTTGGAAATCCAGTCACGAAGTCCATCTCAATGTGGTCAAACTTCCATTCTAGAATTGAGCAATCTCGTTGGTGTTCTACTTTCACTCTTCTGCAGACATCACATTCATTAACGAACTGAGCAATCTCGCGCTTCATTTGAGTCCACCAATACGACTGCTTGAGGTCCTGTACATCTTTGTACTTCCAGGGTGAATAGAGAGGGGTGAATTGTGAGCTTCATTCATAATGACTTTACGAAGGTCACCCTTAGGAACAACAATGCGATCCTCGAATAATAGAGTATCCTTGTCATCAAGGCGATAGCACTTGTACTTGGGTTGACTCTTGGCAATCCCAATCTTCACCTTCTTCACCATAGCATCAAGAAGTTGAGCCTCCAAATCTGATCTTCCAAAGTAGGAGAGACTTGGAGGTTGGCAAGAAATCCTTGAGGAACAACTTGAAGATTGAGTTTGCGGAAAGCTTCACAAAGCTCTGGTTGGTAAGGCTTGAGAATCAGACTGTTGCAGTAAGCATTCCTGCTCAATGCATCAGCAATTACATTGGCCTTGCCTGGAGTATATTCAATACTCGGATTATACTCTTGAATCATGTCGACCCAACGAGTCTGCCTGAGGTTGAGGTTTAGCTGAGTGAAGATGTACTTGAGACTCTTGTGATCGGTGAAGATGTCCACTTTTCTTCCCAACAAGAGATGTCTCCATGTTAAAAGAGCATGGACAACTGCCGCCAACTCGAGGTCATGAGTGGGTTACTTCTTTTCATTGGGCTTCAACTAGCGAGAGGTATAGGCCACAACTTTCTTATCTTGCATCAACACTGCACCAAGACCTTGAAGGGAAGCATCACAGAAAACCTCAAACGGTTTGGATTCATCAGGAGGAGTCAGAACTGGAGCAGTGACTAACTTCTCTTTTAGGGTGTTGAAAGTGATGTCACATTCAGGCGACCAGACGTACTTCACATGCTTCTGCAGGAGGTTGGAAAGAGGCTTCGCGATCTTAGAGAAGTTCTCAATGAACCTTCGACAATAGCTTGCAAGCCCAAGGAAGCTGCGGAGTTGCTTCACATTCTGAGGTGGTTCCCAATTCACAATTGCAGACACCTTCTCAGGATTAACAGCTATGCCCTTGGCAGAGATGATATGCCCAAGGTAGAGAACCTCATCGAGTCAAAACTCGCACTTTAAAAACTTCGCATAAAACTGATGTTCTCTGAGTTTATCCAGCACCAATCTCAAATGCTTGGCATGATCCTCCTTGTTCTTGGAAAAGACCAGAATGTCATCGAGGTAGACCAAGACGAAGTCATTTGTGTAGGCGTTGAAGATGAAGTTCATCATGCGAGAGAATGTTGGAGGGGCGTTGATGAGGCCGAAAGACATGAGAGTGTGTTCATATGAACCATAGCTTGTTCTGAATGCTGTCTTGGGGATATCTTCTTCACGAATGCGAATCTGATGATAGCCCATATGGAGATCAAGCTTGGAGAATACTTGAGCACCTTTGAGTTGTTCGAAAAGCTCATTGATGTTGGGAAGTGGGTACTTGTTCTTTATGGTCTTGTTCAATGGACGGTAGTCGACACAAAGTCGGTCCGTTCCATCCTTCTTCTTGACGAAAAGAACACCACAACCCCATGGAGAAGAACTTGGTCAGATGAGACCCATACGCTCTTGAATATCGAGTTGCTTCTTCAGCTCCTTCAACTCTTCAGGTCCAAGCTTGTAAGGACGTTTGCAAACAGGTTTCATTCCAGGCTCAAGATCGATGACGAATTCAATTGGCCGGTGCGGAGGCATTCCTGGAAGCTCTTTTGGAAAGACGTCTTGATATTCACAAATGACTAGAATCTGAGAGATGGCATCTAGCTCGCCCTTCTCGTTGAGAGAAAACAGTCGAATGGTATCATCACGAGCGGCAAAGACGATTACATCCTCAGACGAATGTGTCAATTGAATCTGCCTGGCGGCACAATCAAGCGAGCCTTGTGCTTAGAAAGCTAGTCCATTCCGAGAATAAGATCAATATCCGAGTTACCAAGGATTATTGGAGAAGACAGAAACTTATATTCGCCCAACGTGATAGTAACATCCGGGATGCAATTGTTAGAAGTCATTTGCTTGCCGAGGGACACAATCTTCAACGGGAAAGGAATCTTTTCGGTCACAAATTCATGCTTGGCAACAAATGGTCTTGAAATAAAAGAAAGCGATGCACCAGTGTCAAAAAGAACTTTTGCTGGAACATCATTAACAGGAAGGTTACCCATGATAACTTTTGACGAGTCCTCTGCCTGAGCTGCATTCATCATGTTGACCTTGGCGTGCTTGGGGTTATGCTTGACCACTGCGGTGCTAGCAGATCTCACAGGAGGAGGAGGAGGAAGACGCCTCTGATTGAAGCATTTGTTGGCATAGTGACCCTTCTGCTGACACTTGTTGCACGTGACCTTCGAGAGCGGACGGTGATACGGAGCACTTGATCTTGGAGCATGAGACGAAGTCTTGTTCTGAAAGCCTGGGTTGGGTGGGTGGGAAGATCCATTGCCACCTTTGCTATTCTGCTGATAAGGCTGACGGAACGGAGGAGGAGGCAACCAATATGTTTGCTGCTTAGTTGCCACTTGAGTTGAGGAAGAAGGAGTTGCATCCCTGAATTGCTTCTCGGAAGCATCGCACTTGAGCTGAGCAGTCTCTTGTTTCAGTGCCATATTGTAGAACTCATCGTACTTCTGCGGCTCGAAAAGCACGAGAGCTAGTTGGAGATTTTCTCTGAGGCCACCTCTGAACTGATAAATCATGCTCTTCTCGTGGGGACGTCCTTCTTGGCGAAACGAGCGAGCTTCTGGAACATGATGTTATACTGGTAAGCAGACAAGCTGCCTTGCTTCAGGTTGCGGAACTCCTCACGCTTGCTCTCAACAACACTCTGAGGAATGTGGTGAGCTTTGAAGTCTTGACAGAATTCATCCCAGGTAATCACACGACCTCCTCTGGAATCTTTATATTGCTGATACCATTCACCAGCTTGGTCTTTGAGTTGGAACGAAGCAAACTTGACAAAGTCCTCAGGCCTGACGTTGCTGCACTCGAAATGCTTGCAGATATCCACGAGCCAATCATTAGGTCTGTTGCCTCGACACAGTTGCTGAAGGTCTTTGGCTAGTTAGCGAGGAACTAGTTAAGTGTAACAAACTGATTCTGATTGTTGCCATGGCCTTGATTCCCTTGGTTGTGCTCTTGCAAGAGTTGCATGATCAGCTACGTGTTGGCATTGGTAGCAGCCATCACAATTTGCCATGCCTCCGAAGGTGGAGGTGGTGGCGGCGGTTCAGGATTCTGACGCGCTGGAGGAGCCATCCCGAACAGGGCGACATCCGTTAGCATCTTGACAGACATATATTCAAGCTGAATCAAATGGATCGAAATTGCAACATATAGTCTTAACATCCGAACAAAATGAACGAATGCATTCCAATTGAAATGGTCACACTTCCATAAACTGAGAAGCCACTTAGATAGAGGTAGAAGAATAAAACAACAAGGTACGGACAAGAACAAATACTTGGTTAGGATTACCCAATCACAAACCAAATATCCACGAAAGAAATACTAGAGCTACATGAATTCACACCTATGAAACTCCCGAAATTTTCCCGGTTATGCAATCAGGTGTTGGGGATACAGGGGAAGTATAATATCTCACCCAAAGCTAGCAAATCCTACATCTAGTTGTATCCATCCTTCAACACATAACCAAGAAACCTTCGGAAATCATTTACCTCAACCTTCGAAAAGCATCCGTTATACGAGTTATGGAGATACTCCCAAACTCCCGCCCCAGTACTGGGTGGCGTCGAGGTTATCTCACCACCAACTGCATAAAAGAGATTTTCGATGTCGGCGAAACTCAGGTATTCCAGAATTGCAACGGTAAAATTGTGACGACAACACCTCGGAGCTCAACTCCCCGGGACACTGCCACAACCCCTAAATGTCAGGAGGCACCAAGAACAATGTTCTCGTCACAAAACCATCGGAACGATTCCAAGATACCCGCGTGATCCTAAAACAATTTAGTGAAATTTGAGAAGAGAAGAGTCAAAACTCTACGCCAGGATGCCTCACTAGAGCGACGAAGGGACTCAGGAGTAAAAAGAATCCTACTCTCCGATATATATAATCCTAAATGACTCAAAATAGTTTTCTAGACTCAACAACGCCAGCGATTCAATCAAGCAGGGGGCTCCTAAGTCGTGGAAGGCTCTCATTACCAACTTGTAACGGCCACGATGCGGCTATATCTCCCACGTGTCGAAGCACGACTTAGAGGCATAACCGCATTGTAAGCAATGTCGCAAGTGAGGTAATCTTCACACAACCCATGTAATGAATAAGGAAAAGAGGTACATAGTTGTCTTACACTCGCCACGTCACACAATGCATAAATATAACATTACATTCATCCAGATACAATCAAGGTCCGACTACGGAACCAAAATAAAGACAACCCCAAATGCGACAAAGTCCCCGATCGCCCCAACTGGGCACCACTACTGAGCATTTGGAAAGGAAATGTAGTATCGTCCTAAGTCCTCATCGAACTCCCACTTGAGCTTAGTCGAATCACCCGGAGCGGTATCATCGGTCCCTGCATCTGGTTTGGGAAGTAATATGTGAGTCACGGGGACTCAGCAATCTCACACCCTCGCGATCAAGACTATTTAAGCTTATAGGAAGGGTAAAAGTATGAGGTGGAGCTGCAGCAAGCACTAGCATATATGGTGGCTAACATACACAAATGAGAGCGAGAAGAGAAGGCAAAGGCATGGTCGAGAAACTATGATCAAGAAGTGATCCTAGAACAACCTACGATCAAGCATAACCCGAGACCATGTTCTCTTCCCGGACTCCGCCGAAAAGAGAGCATCACGGCCACACACTCTGTTGATTCATTTTAATTAAGTTAAGCTTTAGGTTTTCTACAACCAGACATTAACAAATTCCCATCTGCCAATAACCGCGAGCACGGCTTTCGAAAGTTCAAATCCTTGCAAGGGTGTCCCAACTTAGCCCATCACAAGCTCTCACGGTCAACGGAGGATATTCCTTCTCCCAAGACAATCTGATTAGACTCGGAATCCCGGTTACAAGACATCTCGACAATGGTAAAACAAGTCCAGCAAGACCACCCGCTATGCCGACAAATCCCGATAGGAGCTGCACATATCTCGTTCTCAGGGCACACTGGATGAAAACTACGTACAACTAAAACCAACCCTCAAGTTTCCCTGAGGTGGCGCTACAAGTGGCTCTGTTTTGGACCAACACTCAGAGGAGCACTGGCTCGGGGGTTTAAATAAAGTTGACCCTTGAGTCCGCGGAACCCAAGGGAAAAAGAGGCTAGGTGGTGAATGGTAAAACCAAGGTTGGGCCTTGCTGGAGGAGTTTTATTCAAGGCGAACTGTCAAGGGGTTCCCATTATAACCCAACCGTGTAAGGAACACAAAATCAAGGAACATAACACCGGTATGACGGAAACTAGGGCGGCAAGAGTTGAACAAAACACCAGGCATAAGGCCGAGCCTTCCACCCTTGACCAAGTATATAGATACATTAAAATAGACACGATATAATAATGATATCCCAACAATAAACATGTTCCAACAAGGAACAAACTCCAAATCTTCACATGCAACTAGCAACGCTATAAGAGGGGCAGAGCAAAGCGGTAACATAGCCAAAGAATGGTTTGCTAGGACAAGGTGGGTTAGAGGTTTGACATGGCAATATGGGAGGCATGATAAGAAAGTGGTAGGTATCGTAGCATAGGCATAGCAATAGAGCGAGCATCTAGCAAGCAAAGATAGAAGTGATTTCGAGGGTATGGTCATCTTGCCTGCAAAGTTCTCCAAGTTGACGTTAGCTTGATCCTCGTAAGCGTACTCAACGGGCTCCTCGATCACGTACTCGTCTCCCGGCTCTACCCAAAGAAAGAACACAAGCAAAAGGTGACACAATCAACCACGTGCAATGCACAAGCAACATGAAAAGAGGTAGAAAGGGACACCGGAGGACATAGGAGCGCCGGAATGCAAAACGGACAACGGGGAAAAAGCTCGGATGCATGAGACGAACATGTATGCAAATGCAATGCACATGATGACATGATATGAGATGCATGAAAAAGACAAAATCACACGAAGACAAAAACCCGACAACGAGGAAATATCATAACTTAGTGCCGGAAATGGCAAGAGTTGGAATACAAATATGGCAAGTTACATACGGGGTGTTACATAGTGTCATTGACAGAGTTCTTCAATCACTGCCACCAAGCTACAAAAGCTTCATGATGAACTATAATATGTAAGGGATGGATAAGACAATTCCCGAGCTCTTCGCAATGCTAAAGGCTGCAGAGGTAGAAATCAAGAAGGAGCATCAAGTGTTGATGGTCAAGAAGACCACTAGTTTCAAGAAGAAGGGCAAAGGGAAAAGGAGGAACTTCAAGAAGAATGGCAAGCATGTTGCTGCTCAAGTGAAGAAGCCCAAGTCTAGACCTAAGCCTGAGACTCGGTGCTTCTAGTGCAAAGGGACTTGTCACTGGAAGTGGAACTGCCCCAAGTATTTGGCGGATAAGAAGGATGGCAAAGTGAAAGGTATATTTGATATACAAGTTATTGATGTGTACCTTACTAATGCTCGCAGTAGCGCCTGGGTATTTGATACTAGTTCTTTTGCTCATATTTGCAACTCGAAACAGGGGCTATGGATTAAGCGAAGATTGGCTAAGGATGCGGTGATGATGCGCGTGGGAAATGGTTCCAAAGTCGATGTGATTGCGGTCGGCACGCTATCTCTACATCTACCTTCGGGATTAATATTAGACCTGAATAATTGTTATTTGGTGCCAGCGTTAAGCATGAACACTATATTTGGATCTTGTTTGAAGCAAGACAGTTATTCATTTAGATCAGAGAATAATGGTTGTTTTATTTGTATGAGTAATATATTTTATGGTCATGCACCATTGATGAGTGGTCTATTTTTATTGAATCTCGATAGTAGTGATACACATATTCATAGTATTGAAGCCAAAAGATATAAGTTTAATAATGATGGTGCAACTTATTTGTGGCACTGCCGTTTAGGTCATATTGATGTAAAGCGCGTGAAGAAACTCCATGCTGATGGGCTTTTGGGATCACTTGGTTATGAATCACTTGATGCTTGCGAACCATGCCTCATGGGCAGGATGACTAAGACTCCATTCTTCGGTACAATGGAGCGAGCAACAGACTTGTTGGAAATAATACATACTGATGTAGGCGGTTCGATGAGTGTTGATGCTCGCGGCGGGTGTCGGTGTCAAAACTGGCGGATCTCTGGTAGGGGGTCCCGAACTATGCGTCTAAGGCGGATGGTAACAGGAGGCAGGGGACATGATGTTTACCCAGGTTCGGGCCCTCTTGATGGAGGTAATACCCTACGTCCTGCTTGATTGTTCTTGATAATATGAGTAGTACAAGAGTTGATCTACCACGAGATTGAAGAGGCTAAACCCTAGAAGCTAGCCTATGGTATGATTGTTGTTGTTTCTACGGACTAAACCCTCTGGTTTATATAGACAACAGAGGGGGCTAGGGTTACACAGAGTCAGTTACAAGGAAGGAGATCTACATATCCGTATTGCCAAGATTGCCTTCCACGCCAAGGAGAGTCCCATCCGGACACGGGACAAAGTCTTCAATCTTGTATCTTCATAGTCCAACAGTCCGGCCAAAGGATATAGTCCAGCTGTCTGAATACCCCCTAATCCAGGACTCCTTCAGTAGCCCCTGAACCAGGCTTCAATGACGATGAGTCCGGCGCGCAGATTGTCTTCGGCATTGCAAGGTGGGTTCCTCCTCCGAATACTTCATAGAAGATTTTGAACACAAGGATCGTGTTCGGCTCTGCAAAACAAGTTCCACACACAATCGTAGAGAGGATAATATTTTCACAAATCTAATCTGCCGATGCATTCCGCAGCGTGACATTACACCACAGCCAGGTCACCATCCGAATCATTTTTCAAAACCAACCTCAGCGTGTTTCGCGAGGCAGTTTCCTTGGCACGTCTTGTCGAAGCAGAGATCGTGTCCCCTTATTACGGGATTCCCATCAATACGGACGTGGGTAACCCAACCGCGCCATCAATTATTGCGCTTGGGGGATAAGCGAGTTTTATCAGGCTGGTGGGGGCGCATAGTTTAGTCCGCCCTTATAATGGGATAAGAGTTCACCTTTTTCTACCCACGCCTTCTTCCTTCTTGCTCATCAATTCTCGCGCACTCGAGCTCCAGCGCCCAAGTCCACATCCTTCTCCTCAACCCTCTCCAAACATGTCCGGAGCGGGAGGCAAGTGGATGGTCTCCTCCACTATGGAGGGAGACATCAAAAACCCGCGCGGGGACGGATACTTAGCCGCGGATATCGCGCATCGGCAACCAGCCGCGGGGCAGATCGTCACCCACTTCGTCCGCAGATTGGGGTCTCCCCTCCATCCATTCGTCCACGGCCTTATGTTCTATTATGGGCTGGACTTCCATGATCTGGCCCCGAATTTTATCCTCAACATCTTGGTGTTCATCGTCGTGTGCGAGGCTTTCCTCCACATCCGGCCCCACTTTGGCCTGTGGCTGAAGACCTTCAATGTCAAATCGAAGGTAGTAGGCGGCCAACAAGTGGAATGCGGCGGAGCCATGGTGGGCAAAATGCCCAACGTTACATGGCTCGAGGGCTCCTACGTGGAGACCATAAAAGGGTGGCAATCGGGGTGGTTCTACATCACCGAGCCGCGCGACACCAACTGGGCGGCGGTCCCCGAGTTTCGATCTAGAGTCCCCACTCGGCTCACTTCCTGGAAGGAGAAGGGCTTGTCCTAGGGCTCATCGGTGGAGCTAGACGGACTCCAGAAGTGTATCCAGAATATGATAGGCAAGAAACTCAAGCTTGTCAACATAGTCCAGGTCATGCTCTTCCGCCGGATCCTCCCGTGTCAACAACGGGCTTTCAACTTATGGGAGTTCGACGCGGCCCAGCACCAGACTCTACGCGAGCTCTTCGACACGACGCATAAGGACGTTTGGAAGGTGTTGTTCAAGGGCGCCGAGGTCCCCCTTCCCTTACCGAGGACCGCGGGCTAAGCGCGAAGCGCCCTGCGAATCCGGTAAGTTCTGTACATCTTGTAGTGTATTTATTTCCCATAGCTTAACCATGTGCGGGGTCTGAGCTCCCGTGCCTTTGACAGGACTGGGTGGAGACATCGGAGCAGATTAACTGTCCAGCCCCTCTGCCCGAAGACCCTGCAGACGCTCTCCTGATGGAGATGCAGACTCCGGCTCCTTATGAGGTGCCGAAGAAGAAGATCAAGAAGAACGCCACAGGAACCCGAAAGAGTTCCTGGCGCTAGGTGGTATCGGACTCATTGTCCGATAACTCCGAGACGCACTCCTCCCGTAAAAACGAGGATGAGGAAGATGAAGATTCTCCCCTCCAGCCGGGGGAGACAAGAAAAGGAAGGCCGCCCAAACCAGGGAGGCCAAAGGGTCCAAGAAGGGAAGGACTATCCTTCTGGACTGTTCGACCACCGCCGCCGACAGGGAAGACGAGTGGTTACTCAGGGCCAACCCCTGGCGAAGTCGTAAGTATTCGGATACCAGAGTAACTCATAGCATACTTTTATTGCACTGCTTCTCCTAACATCGAATATGATCATGCAGTCCGCCCCGAGCCCGTATCGACGTATCCTCGTCGGACGGTTCCTTGGACTCGTCGGATATGAATAGTGATACACTTCCAACCGCCTCCTATCCTCGCCCTATGGACAATGTCGAGGTATTGTATCAAGAGGCACTGAGCCGGAGGAGATAGTCCCGGAGGCGCCTCAAGGCGACCTTCTGGACTCCAGGCGCAAAGGGAGGAAGACTCCCAAGGGCTCCAAGTTCGGCCATCAGCCGAACACCGCGCCGGAACCTCCAGTGGTTCCGGACTCCGGCAGGCGGCCCCCTTCCAAGGGGGGCAAGGCGCCCGTGCCGGTGACCTCTGTCCATCCAGAGGCATCGGACAACCTGCTGGGAGCGCTTCGCGGCGCTTCCATCGATGAAGAGCACCGCACTATTATGAGTGCGGTGATCAAGAAGGTTCAGTCCGCCAAGAGCGGACTAACTGAAGCCTGTGCCAGCCTTCTAACAGGCTTTGAGGTAAGTATTTAAAATATAGGAAAATATTACCGCATAGACAGTAGCCCCTGATGCTCTATTTGGTGTTCACAAAGAAAAGCCGAATAGAGGATCAAATAATATCTGCAGGAGTCTAATATAAGTATGTCTGTATGCGTATGCAGGCTTCGCTACTGACCTCTGCCGCACTGACTGCGGAGGTCGCCGGACTGAAGTAGAACCTCGAGTGGTCCAAGAAAGAGCTCGGCCTTGCCAAGAGGCAGCTCGAGGAGAATAAAGGTAAGTAATACCTTGTCTACATATATATATATATGTAAGATGTGGTTGCAAAATGGCAGGATCATCATGGATGTGCCAGGGGCCACGACCGAAGTGGCGACCCTGAAGCAAGCGCTAGGCCGAAAACAAAGCGTCCAAGGAGCGCACCAAGCGGGAGAAAAAAGAGGCACGGGTGGGCGAGGTGCAGCAAGAGATCCAGGCTCTCGTGAAGAAGCACGAGACTTTGGAGCTTGACTCGAAGACGCGAGAGTCCGAGCTTGCCGCAGCCCTCGAGAGCACAAAGCATGCCAAGGCTGAAGCCCAAAAGGCCCTCCAGGAAATTGAGGCGATGAGGAAGATAGCGGCGGGTAAGGCATTCATTATGCAAAGCAAGCATGTGAAAGTAAATTACTTGTTACTTACCCGAGTCCAGAGCTCTCCAGGAGCATTCGCAGATTTGCCCCGCAGCGTGTCGGATGCCGCAAAGTACTATCGGGTCAAGGAGGGAAGCTCGACGGAGAAGTTGTTTTGGTCTCAGTATACTGGGACCGAACACCCGATGCCTATGAGCGACCAGCTGAAGCAACTGGTCAAGCTGAACAGAGCGGCCGAAGAGGCCATGAGGGGCCTTATAGTCCGGATGTGGCCTGGCGACTCCCTTCCCAACAGCTACTTCGGCCTGGTGAGGCATCTTGTGGATGCCTGCCCACGGCTGGAAGTCATAAAGTGGTCCATCTGCATCGAAGGTGCACGCCGGGCCTTTGCCCGTGCGAAGGTGCACTAGGCCAAGATGGACGCCGAGAAGCTGGTGAAGGAGGGGCCGCCGCAGGGCAAGGAGCATCGCCACCCTGAGATGTATTATGAGGGTGTCCTGAAGGGTGCCCGTCTTGTGGCGGACGAATGTGCGAAGGATGTAGTTTTTGAATGAACTTTCTCGTGTGATCCTGTATTATGAAAACTTGTTCATGTGCGCTATGCAACGCTTGTTTGAATTTAAAATATTACCTTCTATGCTGTTGTTTATCAAATCTGACAGATGGCCAGTCATCGGCTTCTGCCCCCATGCCACGAGTGCTGGGGTGTTCGGGATAAATCTAAGCACTCTTTTCCCCATTGTTGGGTCCTTCGCGGGAGGTTCTCAGCACAACGAACAAGGCAATCGGACTATAATGCTTTATCACTCTCACTTAGCCATAGAAGTCTACAATTTTAAATTTTGGCGAAGCCCCTAGTATTCGGAAGGCCGAATTCGGGGCGCTATACACGCCTAAGCCGGACAAACCCGACTCCTCGCCCTAAGCGACATAAGTGTTTAGGGACTTGAGACCTCTCGAACAGCGACCAGCTCTCGCCTTATCATGACAGTCAGTTTTAGCTTTCTCTACTGAGGTGCTTGCCCAGATGAACCGGGGCACAATCGCAGTAGTTCTCCCAGTGCTACCTTAGCTGATATAGTGGAACGTAAGGTACCAAAACATGGGAGCCGGGCAAACCCAACTATTGACCCAAGACATGATTCAGAGCTAATGCATATAATGCTATAAGTTCGGGGTGCCGCACTGTCGAAAGTGTTCGGACTTCTCACGCCGTATTATGGGCTACGCTTAAGCCCCTGGCGTATTGGTCGTACCAGAGTGTACGGGTGCTGAATGTCATGAATGAGCATATATATATATATATATATATATATATATATAAGAATGGAGAATGCGGTAATAGTCTAGTGCTATGCATTGTTTATTCAAAAAGGTGCGTCGAAGCAAAATGATACAAGTAGTGCGATAAGCAAAAAGTAGGACTGTTTGACATGTCCCCTCCGAGGGCAAGCAGAGGAATGGTATTTAAAGCAGGTATTTTACTCGTTATCAGAGACCACCTGGGAGTTCCATGGTGCGACGTAGCTTTCTGCCTCCTTGGTTGTTGTATCGTGTGTCCGACATCGTACTGTCGGACGGGGTTTTCAGAGGGTAAAGTCCTAAAAGAGAGAAAAATAATAAAGCGGGAAGCCCCTAGTGCGGTTGAGCCGCGTTTTTGGGCGTGCCGTAGAACTAGAGGCGTATCAACAAGGACCCAAATGTCCATATTGTTTTGGTCGATGTCAGGATCACCAAGATCCATGGTGACAAGTATACCCTCATCAAAACCATACATCTTGCAAAATGCTTCCCAATTTTTGCAACCAAATTGGGTTACACTCCCAGAATTATAGAGATTTACTTCAAAATCCACATCATGATGAGTCCTTAGGTGAATTTTCTTTGTTTTAGAATTTTCATGGTCTTCAAAATCCATCCTCTCCAAGACATGGCGTCTTGCATGGCATGGGATAAGCTATACTCAAATTGTAAAAGATGAAAATTACACGTTGAAATAGTTAAAGTCATGCTTAATTTTGAAAAAAACACTTGTCATCATTGTGTACCATTTCAACTTCGAAGGTCTCCTCGAGCTTAATGCTGAAGCACTGCTCATTGTCCAGGTGAGGCCTGTCGCACAGACCTCAATCGTCGTGGCACCAGCCGCACTCCCCCGGGAGACTTTCGTCGTCCAACAACGACATTTCCTACGTTCATAATTCAAAACTACATCATCTCTTGCGTCCGATGACTTGTGCATTTTCAGCCAGGCCCAGTGGAGTTGGCCTAAAAACATTTCTTTCTTTAAGCCTGCTACATCCATCTCAATTATTTATGGTCAAGGGTTAGCAGGGCCATCCAAATAGAAGTTTGTGATATTGCCTAGGTGTTTTGGGATGGAACCTGTTAGTGTGTTGTTGCTAGGTGTTTTGGGATGGAACCAGTAGCTTCCTTGCAACCCACAAAAGACAAAGGAAAAGGGGTGAAAAGGGGGAGATGGTTAGCTTTGATGAGCAGGCAGCATCTTCCTAACCCCCTTCTTCTTGTCTCCTCTCACTCTCTCTCTCTCTCACACATGGCAAGCAAGGGTGTCTGAGTGTGTGAAAAAATACTAAACTAATCCAACCACTAAAGCACTAGATCACTACTATTGGTTGATGTCAACATACATGCTGATTAATTTTTGTTTCGGTTGAGAATCGGGCACCTTCTAAGTCAAGAAAATTGGGCATGACCTTTGCTAATTTTCCTGACCTAGGAGTGCCTCAATCTCAACCGAAACGGAAATTAATCAACATTTCAGGAGAAAGGGTTAACGAAGTGATGGGGCAAATGTGCCAGGCACCACAATGTGATCACAGAAACAAAGCAGCACCACTAGTGTTTGATTCACAGTGTAAATGATGGATGAAAAGGCCACAGACCATATGGTCCTTTGCTTTCATATGGACAAAATAAAAGTTCACATGAATGGCTACTTGACTAAATGGTGCCAGGTAAACAAACTCCCAAAGTCCATATCCATAACAAAATATAGCAAAATATTGAAACCTTTGTTAAGCATTATATTACAAAAAAACAAGATATGCATTACTATACAATATCCATAGCCAGAAAACAAGACATGCATATTCTTAGGCAGAGTAAAATAGTCTTGCATTCTTGGCAGTTGTCTTATCATCATATCATAAGAAAAATTCTTATTCTTATTCTTATTTACTCCTTGCATTTTCATTCTTCTTCTTACTGTCAAAATTCAGAGTAAATTCTAGTCTTGTTTGTACTGCTTGTGCTTCTAGTAGTAAGATTTAGGAGTAGGAGATCACAAAAGTACAGTCCACAGGTAATACAAGGGTAGCATATGCTCCAGTTTTGCAATTCTGTAGATAATACAAGGCTGCGGAAAGGCACATCAGTGCACAGAGCTAGCAATCGGCCAAGCAACCTCTAGATGTTCAAAATCATAAAAGGAGCACTTGGGGTACAGATGCAGTTCAGAACTTAGATGCTCGGCACACACGAGACAAATTCCTTTTCATGCTCCTTGGCCAAAACTCAGAACAGCACAACTACAACCACCATCACCAGCTCTAACCCACTATGTTTTGTATTTTTGCCAAATGCCTAACAGAAACGCAGGATCATCAGCTCACTACCGGAAAGAATTGGTGCATTTTTCATTTATACGAAGTGCATCCATAACCAGTTCACTGAAGAAACAAAAATGATCCATGGAAGAACTCACCTCGATGGATGCGGTCACAAACGGCGACGGAGCAGAGACAAGGTCGCAAATGCGGTTGTGGTGCTCCGGTGGACGTGGCTGCATCAATCGTTTGAATTGACATTTAATCAAACACCTCACAGGCAAGAACAGAAGGTGGAGACGGAGAAGAGAGGGGATCGAGCAGAGAGGAAGAGGGCAAGCATGGATGAGCAGAGAGGGAGAGGGCAGGGTGCGGTGGCTCACCGGTGACGTTGGAGGAGAGGCGAAGGCGGGGGAGGGGTGGGTGGGTGCGGCGAACGCGAGGGAGGGGGTGGGTGGGTGCGGCGAAGGCGAGGGAGGGTGGGTGGGTGCGGCGAAGGCGAGGAAGGGTGGGTGGGTGCGGCAAAGGCGAGGGAGGGGTGGGTGGAGGTGGTGGAGCCCGGGAGCGAGGTCGCCGGCTGGTGGGGCGGCGGTGCGGTGTTGGAAGGGGATCGGCGGCAGTGGGGAGAGGCGAGGGGATGGGAGAAGGACGAACAGTTGGCGAGATGGACAACACGCACATACATACATGGGAAGGTTAGCAATGGCGCACTATCTAGGTGTGCGCCATAAACACAGTGATAGCAATGGCGCACCTTCCCCTAGTGCGTACTAACTCTTTTTTTTGATTTTTATGAATATTTATAAATATTCACAAATTTTTTATTTGAAAATATTTATGAATATGGAAAAATATCATCAAATTTGTTATTTGAAAATATTTATGAATATGAAAAAATATCATCAAATTTGTTATTTGAAAATATTTTTTTGGATTTTTAGTTGCATGTAATAATTTGAAAATATCATTACTAGTTTTGCAAAACCAAAAAAAATTGTTAGTAATGGCGCACCGTGTGTGCGGTGCGCCATACTGGTTAAAACTATCAATGGTGCATTGTGTGCTGGTGCGCCATTAATAGTTTTGGAAAAAAATTGCTAGTAATGGCTCACCGTGTGTGCGATGCGCCATTAGTGATGAGAACACTAATGGTGCACCTGTATCTGGTGCATCACTACTATATAGCAGTGGCGCACCACATACATGGTGCGCCATTAATGGCCAGATTGGCTATAGCCCTTTTCCTAGTAGTGTTTGGGCCCTCTCAGTAATGCACATCACTATGAGCCATGCAAGCAATGTAACTAATGAGTTAGTCACGGGATGATGCATTACGGAACAAGTAAAGATACTTGTCGATAACGAGATTGAACTAGGTATGATGATACAGACGATCGAATCTCGGGGAAGTAACATATCGATGACAACGGGAACAACGTATGTTGTTGTGCGGTTTGACCGATAAAGAACTTCATAGAATATGTAGGAACCAATATGAGCATCCAGGTTCCGCTATTGTTTATTGACCGGAGATGTGTCTCGGTCATGTCTACATAGTTCTCGAACCCGTAGGGTCTGCACGCTTGACGTTCGATGACGATATGTATTATGAGTTATGTGATTTGATGTACCGAAGGTTGTTTGGAGTCTTGGATGAGATCACGGACATGACGAGGAGTCTCAAAATTGTCTAGACATAAAGATTGATATATTGTAAGGTTATATTTGGACACAGAATGGTTCCCAAGTGTATCGGGTATTTTCCGGAGTACTCGGAGGTTACCGGAACCCCCCAGGGGATTAATGGGCCATAATGGGCCTTATTGGAGAAGAGAGAGGGCCGGCCAGAGGTGCCCCCCCCCCTTGCCCAGTCCGAATTGGACAAGGGGAAGGGGGTGCCCCCCCCCTCCGTCCTTCTCTTCTCTCCTCTTTCCCTTCTTCTCCTTCTTGTACTAGGAAAGGGGGAAACCTACTCCTACTAGGAGTAGGATTCCTCCTCCCTTGGAGCGCCCCTTGTGGCCGGCCGGCCTCCTCCTCCCCTCCTTTATATAAGGGGAAGGGGGGCACCCCATAGACACACAAGTTGATCTTTAGTCATGTGCGGTGCCCCCTCCATAGTTTTTCACCTTGGTCATATATGTCGTAGTGCTTAGGCGAAGCCCTGTGTTGGTAACTTCATCATCACCGTCAACATGTCGTCGTGCTGACGGAACTCACCCTCGCCCTCAGCTGGATCAAGAGTATGAGGGATGTCACCGAGCTGAACGTGTGCAGATCGCAGAGGTGTCGTGCGTTCGGTACTTGATCGGTTGGATCGCGAAGACGTTCGACTACATCAACCGCGTTACTTAACGCTTCCGCTTTCAGTCTACGAGGGTACATAGACACACTCTCCCCTCTCATTGCTATGCATCTCCTAGATAGATCTTGCGTGATCGTAGATTTTTTTTTGAACTAATGCGTTCCCCAGCAGAGCCTCCTAACTACTCCAGGTCGTCAGCGACCGTCACATAGTAGTAGGCACCCTCGGGGTAGTAGTAGTCATCAGTGGTGTCGTCTGGCTCCTGGGATCCGTCATCTGGTCGCAATAATTGGGTATGGGGGAAAAGAGGTAGCAAAGCAACCGTGAGTACTCATCCAAAGTACTCGCAAGACTTACATCAGATCTAAACTAAGTATGCATTTATATCAAAGGAATGGGATGTATCTGTGGACTAAGCTGCATAATGCCAGAAGAGAAGGGGAAAGCCTAGCCTATCAAAGACTAGCATGTTCAAGCAGCTCAAAGCATCTTGCAGCATCAAAAGAGATAAGAGTGGCATATTATAACATTAGTAAGTATGTTGTAACATTGCCCAGAGATCACTTCCTCGACTCCCTGTGAGGAAACAATCCCCGAGCCATCATTTCCATTACATGCCTCAGCATCCAGTTCTAGTTGTATCGATCGGGATACAACTCCGAGCTTCCATTACCATGGAGACGGCTATTCGAATAGATAGAATACTTCCCTGCAGGGGTGCACCAACTTACCCAACACGCTCGATCAACTCTGGCCGGACACACCATCAGGTCATGACCGGCCTCGGCCGATCAACACACCGTAGTCCTACCTAGGCTCAACAAAGAGGCTAGCATGCCGGTCTACATCCTAAATGCGAAGGGGTCATGCGCCAATCGTCCTTTGCAATCCTGCCTATTGCGAGGGCGGCCGGTGAGCAAACCTCGCAACCTCCTTAAATAAGGCAGGTGCTTACGCAGTCCAACCCGGCGCGTGCCGCTCCATCGCTGACGTCAGTGAGCTTTCGGCTGATACATATGATGCGGAGTGCCCATACTTATTCTCGCATGGTGGTTAGTGCAAAAATACCAAAGGCCTACTCAGATTAAATATCCAAACCGTTAGTGTCTTGGTAGTGTGTGGTAACGATCAATGATCCATGATATGTGGTCCCATCGCCCCATCTCGCGGACTTGCGGCAAGGGCTAGGAATGCCCGGCCGCACCACGTGGAAAACTTGCGGGTATCCTCCAGATCAACCAACTTCACATCACTCGTGGGTACCCCTCGGGGCTGACCCGATGTCATCATGGTTCTGTGGTAATTCAAAGTAACCGTGTGTCCAAAACAGCAAGGGGGGAAACCTGAGGAATCACCCTCGACGGATTCCCACTCAATGTAACCATCAAGGTGGACTTGGAGGAATCACCCTCGTTGGTCCACACTTGAGGGGTTGCACACTAGAGTCATTATCGGGAGTGGTCAAGGAGGAATCACCCTCGACGACCATGACCGAATAGCTACACTACAGGGTTAACATCCGAAGTGATGATGAGGTATCACCCTCGGCACTCGATAGTAACTCTGCAGAGTCGTACAACTGAGGAGGGTGATGTGCGGTGTCGGGGCCTGGACGTCAATCACCTTGATCGAGTCATCGAACATAAAGCGGGGCAACTGGGACAACGTGGGGTTCATTGATGGATCTCTAACCAACCTATACTAAGCAGTTTAGAATAAGTAGGTAAGGTATGAAAGCAGGTAACAAAAACAGGCTATGCATCAGAGTAGGATCATACAGAAAGCAATAGCAGTTCTAATGCAAGCATAAGAGAGAAGGGAATGGGCGATATCGGAATGATCAATGGGGATTTGCTTGCCTGGAAGCTCTGCAAACAGTTATGGATCCTCGATGGTGAAGTAGTGGATCACTGAATGAATAGCAATCTCGGAGTCTACCGGAAAAGAAGTAACATAGGGGGAACACAATAAATAACACAGCAATAAATTGCATCACAAAGCAAGACATGGCAATACGTTGGGCTACGGGTAACCTAACGCGGTACTACTCGATACAGGCGAAGGGGAAAACATCCGGGAATGTTTTCCCATAGTTTGACATTTTCCAGACAGATGAAAGAGGGGAAAAGGTTCCATGTTCATCATGCTAGAGGCACGTGACAGACTAACAGAGTGCATACCCAGATTCGTCATATTTTTCTGAGCCAACTTTCATGTATAAAGTACTTTCATCTGAGTTATAGATTAATTTATATTAATTTTCAAAGATTTAAATAATTTTTGTGACTTCTGGATTTTCTTACATTTGATTTAATCTGAATTGACCAAGTCAAATTGACTAGTCAAAAAGAGAAGGTGCGGCCCACATGGCATAGGTTGTACCTAAACAAATAAATAAAACTAACCTAATTAAATAGGACTCACATGTCATCTATACATAGGCTAAATTAGCACTAAACTACTACTAAGCTAAACCTAGACTAAGAGCATCCCCAGCCGTTCCCCCCCCCCCCCCAGGAGGCAAAAAAATCACCACCTGGGGGCGAGCCGGTGGTCGAATCGGCTCTGGGGGCGGTTGGGCATCCAGCCGTCACCCCCAGGCGCCGATATCGGACCAGTTTTCAGCCCACTTTCGGTGAAAAGTGGCCCGATATTGGCAAGAGTCGGCCCATATTTGGCTTGGTTCGGCATGGTTCGGCGTTGAATTCTAACATAAATATTTTTTTATCACATAGTTCATCACAGAAAATAAAATAGTTCAACAAAATAGTGCAACAACAAATAGTTCAATACAAATTATATAGTTCAACAAATAAAAACTCATATTTCATCAGACGTCGAGCTAGGCGTCGCCCTTGATCCTCCATAGGTGCTCCACCAGATCCTACTGCAGTTGATGATGCACCTGTGGGTCTCGGATCTCCTAACGCATACTGAGGTAGGCAGTCCAGGTTGCCGGTAGCTGGTGATCAACTTCGGCTAGAGGACCCTGCCTGTAGTATGGTTCAGTGTCAAACACTGGCTCTTCCTGCTCGCTCTTGATGATCATGTTGTGCAAGATGACACATCAAGTCATGATCTCCCACATTTGATCTTTCGACCAGGTCTAAGCAGGGTACCGAACAACAGCAAATCGGGATTGGAGCACACCAAATGCCCGCTCGTCATCCTTCCTGCAAGCCTCCCGCACCTTGGCAAAGTGGGACTTCTTGCCTCCTGGCACAATGTTTGAGATAGTCTTCACAAATGTAGACCATCTCGGATAGATGCCATCAGCTAGGTAGTACCCCTTGTTGTACTGCCGCCCATTGACCTCGAAGTTCACCGGAGGAGAATGACCTTCAACAAACTTGGCAAAGACAGGGGATCACTGCAGCACATTGATGTCATTGTGAGTTCTTGGCATACCAAAGAAGGAGTGCCAAATCCAGAGGTCCTATGTGGCCACCGCCTCAAGTATCACACGGCAACCGCCTTTGGCGCCTTTGTACATCCCCTGCCAAGCAAATGGGCAGTTCTTCCATTTCCAATGCATGCAGTCGATGCTTCCAAGCATCCTAGTAAATCCTCTTGTTGCATTCTGTTCTAGGATCCGAGCAGTGTCTTCCGCATTGGGTGTTCGCAAGTATTGCGGTCCAAACACTGCCACCACTACCCGATAGAACTTGTAGAAACACTCAATGGTGGTGGACTCGGCCATGCGCCCATAGTCATCGAGCGAATCACCGGGAGCTCCGTATGCAAGCATCCTCATCGCTGCCATGCACTTCTGGATTGAGGTGAATCCAAGTTTGCCGGTGCAATCCTTCTTGCACTTGAAGTAGTTGTCGAACTCCCGGATGGAATTCACAATCCTGAGGAAAAGCTTTCGGCTCATCTGATAACGGCTCCGAAATGTTTTGTTGCCGTGCAGTGGAGCATCAGCGAAGTAGTCAGATTAGAGCATGCAGTAGCCTTCGAGACGATGTCGGTTCTTTGCTTTCATCCGCCCGGCGCCGAGCCACCTCGCCACGGCTTTCCATTGCTCGCCAGCAGGCTGGCGAGGGCGGCAAGGACCATGAGATGTTCCTCTTCCTGGACGTCAGCCTCGGCTTCCTCCTCCAGCAGCGCGGCGAGCGCTTCCTCGTCGTCCGAGTCCATTGCCGAGGCAGGCAAATAGCCGAACACCTTGCGGGCGCGGTGGGCGCGTACCCGCCGCAACACTGCCCCTCCGCGACCGGAAACACCGGAAAAATCGCCCAGCTGGTGGCGGAGGGGCTGCCTCGGCGAAACCTCTGCTCTTTTTCCGGCCAGGATGGGCTATCTAGCGGTGGCCGAGCGATGGGCGGCGCCAGGATCAGCCGGTTGGCGGCCAAGCGCGCGGGGTGTGGGTGGCGAATCTGGAAGAAAGACTTGACTTTTTGCCTGACAGTGTGGGCCAGACTTGCTTTTCCCTTGCGCCGGAGCCCCCGAGTGCCCCCTCCCCCAGTGCGCCGGGTTCGGCCTGCGATCGCTGGGCCCAAAAAGGGCCAAGCTAGCGGATTTCGGCGTCCTGAGAGCACGACTGAGGCATTTTTTCGACGCCAGCGCCGAAAAAGTTGCCTGGGGGCCTGTTGGGGGTGCGGCTGGAGATGCTCTAACTAAACAAGGGCCGGCCATTAGCCCAGCCAGCCATACGCACGGCCATGTACAGGGGCCTTGGCCAAGAGCTGCAGCAGCAAAAGGCAGTGGTAGCAAGCGAGCAGTAGCAACTAATAGCAAGCAATGGCATGAGTAATCAGCAGCATGTAGCAGCAGCAGTACACAGCAGCGGGAGTAATCAGTAGCACGTAGCGGCAGCAGTAGTAGCAAGCAGAGCAGCGTAGCGGCAGAACAGCAAGGCAGCAACAGCAGGCACGGGAGCGGGTGCCGCGGGGAAGTAGCTGCAGCAGCAGGTGAGGCTGCGCGGCGGGGTGGAGCAGGGGGGCGCGGCCAGGGACGAGGTCGTGGGGAGGCAGCTGTTGCGCAACAGTACGAGGACGTGCACACACGCGTGGACGAGCCGGGCGCGACCCCGGGCGACAGCAGGCACATCCGGGAAGAGGGGGAATTGGAGGAGGTGCTCACGAAGATCGGGTAGGGCGGGTCAATGGGCTTGGGGAGGCGCTGATGATGGAAAATCGACGGCGACGAGCTTCCGTGACCAACGGTGAAGATGAAGACGGTGCCAACGATGGGGCGGATCCCCGGCTCAATCTGGCCCCGAAGCCAACGTAGAGTCGTAGACGATGACGGCGGTCCTTCTAGACACCAGCGGACGGCGAACGGGCGTCGGTGGCCATGGTGGTTCGTGGCGGCGTGCTCCTGTACGTTGCTATTAGCTCGATCTAGAGCGGGGGAGAGGAGGAAGAGGGGGAAAATAACTAGGGTTCGGTAGAGGGAGGTCAACGGCGTTTGTAGGGTGCCGGTGGTGTGTCGGATGGCCGCCACGCAAGGCATGGCGTGGCCATGGCCTACAGATGGCCGCCACGACCTCCCCTCCTCCTGTAGCGAGGAGGGAGATGATTCGGTTGGGCTGGGCCGACCATTGATGCAAGGTGGGCCAAAGTGCCAGTTGGACATGCCCTTTCTTTTTTATTGTTTCCTATTTTAGTTAGTGCTTTGCATTTTATATTTGTATCGAAAGATATCTGTTACTTATGAGATTTTGCATATAAATTTTAGACACCATTATAGGGTTGCACAATAAGTTCGGGGCCGAAAGGAAGTTGTTCAAAATTTAGCTTTGAATTTAAATTCGTATATTTAATGTTGCTAGTCCTATTTTAAATAGGTTAATGGCATCTTATTAACTCAAATAATGTTTGTTTCCTCATGAAAATTAGTTAATGAATATTTGCAATATTATGAACATTTTTTTGTTTGAAAAAAATATTATTTTTACTTTATTTTAAACTTGAGTTTGACTTGAATTTTGATCAAGTGATAATTGGATTAGTAAAATGGTCATGACATGGCATCATTAGGGTGAGGTTACTGTAGCATGAGCCTCGGGGTGTTACAGCAAGCGAGTTGGATGCACACCCACTTAGTTTCTTTTTGAGCTTTCATAAACTTATAGCTCTTGTACATCCGTTGCATGGCAATCCCTACTCACTCACATTGATATCTATTGATGGGAATCTCCATAGTCCATTGATACGCTTAGTTGATGTGAGACTATCTCTCTCTTGTTATCTTCTCCACGACCACCTTCTATTCCACCTATAGTGCTATGTCAATGGCTCACGCTCATGTATTGCGTGAAAGTTGAAAAAGTTTGAGAACATCAAAAGTATGAAACAATTGATTGGCTTGTCATCGGGGTTGTGCATGATTTGAATATTTTGTGTGATGAATATGGAGCATAGCTAGACTATATGATTTTGTAGGGATAAGCTTTCTTTGGCCATATTATTTTGGGAAGACATAATTGCCGTGTTAGTATGCTTGAAGTATTATTGTTTTTATGTCAATATTAAACTTTTGTTTTGAATCTTATGGATCTGAACATTCATGCCACAACAAAGGAAATTACATGGATAAATATGTTAGGTATCATTCCACATCAAAAATTCTGTTTTTATCATTTACCTACTCGAGGACGAGCAGGAATTAAGCTTGGGGATGCTTGATATGTCTCCAACGTATCTATAATTTTTGATTGTTCCATGCTATTATATTATCTATTTTGGTTGTTTTATATGCATTAATATGCTATTTTATATTATTTCATGGACTAACCTATTAAACTAGAGCCCAGTGCCAATTCTTGTTTTTTTCCCTGTTTTTGAGTTTCACAGAAAAGCAATACCAAAGGGAATGAAACCTTCGCGATGATTTTTCTTGGACCAAAAGAAAACCAAGAGACTTGGAGATGAAGCCGGAGGAGCCATGAGGCGGCCACAAGGACGGAGGGCGCGCCCCCCACCCTTGTGGGCCCCTCGTGCACCTCTTGACCTAATTCTTTCGCCTATATATTCCAAAATATCCCCATACCACCAGAGCATCCATGAAAACACTTTTCCACCGCCGCAACCTTCTGTACCCGTGAGATCCCATTAGGGACCTTTTTGGCACCCCGCCAGAGGGGGATTTGATCACAGAGGGCTTCTACATCAACTCCATTGCCCTTCCAATGAAGCGTGATTAGTTTACAACAGACCTATGGGTCCATAGCTAGTAGCTAGATGGCTTCTTCTTTCCCTTTGATTCTCAATACCATGTTCTCGTCGATGTTCTTGGAGATCTATATGATGTAATACTTTTTTGCGGTGTGTTGCCGAGATCCGATGAATTGTGGATTTATGATCAGCTTATCTATGAATATTATTTGAATCTTCTCTGAATTATTTTATGCATCATTTGATATCTTTGTAATTCTCTTCGAACTATCGGTTTGGTTTGGCCAACTAGATTGATTTTTCTTGCAATGGGAGAAGTGCTTAGCTTTGGGTTCAATCTTGTGGTGTCCTTTCCTAGTCACAGTAGGGGCAGCAAGGCATGTATTGTATTGTTTCCACCGAGGATAAAAATATGGAGTTTTCATCAAATTTCTCGAGTTAATTCCTCTACACCATGTCATCTAACTTAATGCATTACTTTGTTCTTTATAAACTTAATACTCTAGATGCATTCTGGATAGTTGTTGATGTCTGGAGTAATAGTAGTAGATGCAGAATCGTTTTGGTCTACTTGACATGGACGTGATGCCTATATTCCTGATCATTGCCTTAGATATCGTCATGACTTTGCGCTTTTATATCAATTGCTCGACAGTAATTTGTTCAGCCACCGTATTATTTGCTTTATCGAGAGAAGTTTCTAGTGAAACCTATGGCCCTCGGGTTTATTTTGCATCATATAAATTTCCTATCTACAATATTAGTTTCTGATCTACTATTTGCAATCTTTTACTTTCCGATCTATAAATCAGAAATACCAAAAATATTTGCTTTATCGTTTATCTATCTCTATCAGATCTCACTTTTGCAAGTAACCATGAAGGGATTGACAACCCCTTTATCGCGTTGGGTGCAAGTTGTTTGATTGTTTGTGCAGGTATTCGGTGATTTGTGCATTGTCTCCTTCTGGATTGATACCTTGGTTCTCAAACTAAGGGAAATACTTATCTCTACTTTGCTGCATCACCCTTTCCTCTTCAAGGAAAAAACCAACACAAGCTCAAGAAGTAGCAGACTTCCTCTTGAAAACAGTTTGCATTAGGCTACCTTGCGCAAACGTTTATCACCTAAAATGTGTGTGTGATGGAAAGCCTATGCCACACAGTTTCTTCTATGCACCGTGTGTGATGCATTCAATAACACAAACCGTAAAATTGTTACTAGCGTCTGCAATGGCAACACTATCACGAACGATTAAATGGGAAAAATTGTGTGTGATGTACGTGCGAACAGAAACATTTTCCCTAGATTGACTGTGTGGGATGTACATACGAATGGAAACATACTTCTTGGATTGACTATGTGGGATGTACATACGAACAGAAACATATTCCTTGGATTGACTGTGTGGAATGTACATCTGAACAGAAACGTTTGTCTGGGACTGACTGTGTGTGATGTACTCACGACCGAAACCGATTGGGCCCGTATAATCCTATTTGGTCATTCGTCCATCACACACGACCTCATTTTGTGCAGCGTGTGTGACCGGAGGGCCTATCCCTGACGGTCTCTGGGTCATGTGGGAAGGCCCCCCTATCATCCACACTCACTAGGCGATGGTTCAAAATGCTGCCACGGAAAGGGGTTAAAAACCATTTGTATATCAGCTCGTTGTACCAGTGAAACTAAGGGATATTAAGGCCTCCTTTTAATAGAGAACCAAAACAAAGCATTAATTAGCACTTTGTGAATACCTGAACTCCTCAAACTACGGTAATCACTGGAAAGAATCCCAATTATTATCACCTTGGAGTCTGCAAATCATAACTCGTAATAAGTGCATATAATTTGCAAGATAGGATCAAGAACACATATATATTCATGAGAACATAAATAGGTTCAGATCTAAAATCATGGCACTCGGGCCCTAGTGACAAGCATTAAGCATAGCAAAGTCATAGCAACATCAATCTCAGAACATAGTGGATACAAGGGATCAAGCCCTAACAAAACTAACTCGATTACATGGTAAAGCTCATCCAACCCATCATCGTCCAGCAAGCCTACGAAGGAATTACTCACTCCCGGTGGTGAGCCTCATGAAATTGATGATGGAGGACAGTTGACGATGACGATGACATTGATTTCCACCCTCTGGAGCCCCAAATGGACTCCAGATCAGCCCTCCCGATGAAGAACAGGAGGTGGCGGCGGCTCCGTATCGTGAAACGTGATGAATCCATCTCTCTGATTTTTTTCTCCACAAATAGGTATATATGGAGTTGGATTTGGGGTTGCCGGAGGTCCAAGGGGCCCACAAGCGTGGGAGGTACGCCCTGGGAGAGGGGTGGGCGCGCCCCCTGAGCTTGTGGCTCCTGGGTGGCCCCCTCTGTTATATTTTTCCACCAGTATTTTTTATATATTCCACAAAAATTCTTCGTAAATTTTCAGGTCAATTCAAGAACTTTGATTTCTGCACAAAAACAACACCATGGCAATTCTGTTGAAAACAGCGTCAGTCCGGATTAGTTCCATTCAGATCATGCAAATTAGAGACGAAAACAAAGGCAAAAGAGTTTGGAAAAGTAGATTCATTGGAGACGTATCAATTCCCCCAAGCTTATCCCATTGCTTGTCCTCAAGCAATTTAGTTGACAAACTGAAAGTGACAAAGAAAAACTTTTATACACTCTGTTTGATCTTATTATTGCAAAATATGTCTAACCAATGTTCAGGTTTTCAACAAAGATTAAAAACTAACCATATTCACAATAAAACTTAGGTCTCATGTTTACTCATAATGGGTCTCCACTGAAACATATACGTCGTACATTTCTTGATTCCAATTTTTTATTAACCTTCAAAGAAATACGTGTGTGAAGTGGGATTCAAACTCTCAACCTTCTGGTGGACTTCCACACCCTCTAACCAAGTGGGAAAGCAACTTTGTGATGCTTAATATTTTCTTATTTCTTCTTCTTGTCCATCTTCTTTATCTGGCTTTCTTCGGCTTTATTTCTTTTTTCTTTTTGTCTATTATTTTTCTTTTGATTGAATTTAAGATTTTTTTATAAATCATGAACTTTTGCAAACTCATGACCATTTTTCCAAACCATGATTTTTTTTTTAAAATTTGTGGACTTCTTCAAATATATGATTTTTGCAAATCATTGACTTTTTTCAAACTCTTGTACTTTTATTCAAAATCATGAAAATTTTCAATTTTGCACATTTTCTTCAAATTCTTTAACTTTTTTATAAAATCAATGAACCTTTTCCAATTTTATTAACTTTCTCAAATTCATGATTTTTTAAAACTGGTGCAATTAAAATGTCCCCAATTTCTGAAACTTTTCTTTTCTGTTTACTTAAATTTGCAAATTTTATTGAAAATGTTGTAAATAAATTCAAAAACAATGTATGTGTCTTTCAAAATTGCTCAGAATGTGACTGTTTTTTGGATTTGTGTAAAATGTTTGAAAATGGGAACATTTTCTCAAACTACGAACAAAATTCGATAACGTGAACATTTTTTCGAATTTACAATCATTTTTTTATTTTGTGAACATTGATTAATAAATATGAAAAAATTGAAACGTGAACAAAATTGGGAAATTCAGATTTTTTTTGAATTTTTAGAACATTTATTAAAAAATATTTAAAAAATCATAATTCTGACTATATTTTTTTAACATGAAATATTTGAAAAACATTTATTCTCAACTAGGCGGCATCATCGCTCCCTTTGCGCGCCTGTTGGGCCGGCCCAGAGATTTACGGATTTGGAAAATGTTATCGATTTGAAAAAATGTTCACGGAATTGAAAAAATAGCATATTTTCAAGAAAGGTTCACTAAAAGAAGTTGCAAAAAATTCAAAAATTGAATAAGATTCAAAAATTTTGATATTTTTTTTATGAATTTGATTATTTTTATTTTTTAAAAGTTTACGCATTTGAAAAAATAGAAAGAAGGGAAAGAAAGAAAGAAAAAACTCCAAAAATAAAAGAGAACCAAACCCGGTTTAAAAAAGCAAAAGAACCCAGCCTGAATGTTCACAAAGTTATATTTGCCGAAAAAGAAAGAAAGTGGGCACAACAAGTAACTTGTCATGGTTGGTTACTGGAACTTGAAGTAAACCTGAAATGCTCAGTTTACTTCTGCTCGTGCCAAAAATGAGACGCCAAACGTGAGGTGAATTATCTTAATATAGTAAGGAGGAAATAACAATGAAACTTGACATTCAGTTTTAACTTATTAACATTCAGTAGTGCACCAAAACACGGAAGTTGTGTTTTCCATAGTAGCATCCTCGATCTCTTTGACAACCTCTTTGGGACATTGTGTGTTTTTGTGCAAGTGGTGCATCATGTATACGTGATAATATGCTACAAATGATGATTATAGGTACATGACCTCCAACATAGACAACTAAGAAATGTATCATAAGGTTGGACGGGGGGGTAATGCCCCCTAACCTAACATAACTATTCATAGATAAATACTCGTTCTTAGGTTGGAAGGGATATGTTTCGTCATTCTAAAATTTACAAAAATTAGGAGAGTGTTGAAGACAAGCAAAGACCATAACATTAAGAAAAACTTAGGAGAGCGTTAAAGACAATTGTATTAGTTTTGGACTATGATGGCACTTTGATGCCGATTGTGAAGAAGCTTGAAAAGGCCTTCATGTGTGAGGAGGTAATTCTACTAATCTTGACGAATACTTACATGCTAGTTAACATATCTAAATCTTAATTTTCCTCGTTTTGAAATTTCCAGATGTGCGATGTTGTTTGAGATGTTGCGTTGGTGTTCTCTACTTTAGTCGTCACCAGAAGCAGCTGTGGTAAGGTAATATCATACTAACGAGTCCATAATTTTTTTATTTGGGGTTCTACACATGTCTAATCATTGAGTTGATATGCTTTGCTATTCATGTTCATGTGAAAGAGTTTACACAACTCGACCAACTGCACTATGCATGGAGGGACATCCAACTAGTAAGCGAGTGTTTACTTTTGCAGTAACTAAATGTAGTCTATTTTTTGCATAATGGAAGCTTTTTTACCCCAGCCGCTGCTCATAGATATATCAAGAGTATAATCAAATTCTAATAGTTGAACGCTTGGCGAAAATTTTAAAACTAATCAAATGTGTTCAAAAGTGGTCTTCTTTGAACGAATATGCATCGAACATGGATATGGAGCATGTATTTCCTGTAAAATGTCACGCTATAAAAAAATAGTTTGATGAAACTAATGACATGAAGAAAAGGAACAAATGGAAGAAATACAAGCAGCTGAGGAGGAATCATTTACATTTAAATATTTTCTGGTGATGATAGATCTTGAAATTAATTCCCCAACCAATAGATTTGACGAGCTTAAGACATTTGGAGGGTGGGGTATTTAGCTTCTTATTCAACTCCAAAAAATGTGAAGTCCTTGGATGATAATGATCTGAGAAGATGTTGCACTAATTTTTCAAAGACTTTTTCTCATGACAACTCAGCAGACGTTGACATATATGGTTTTGTTTCTGAATTGAAAGTATTGCAGATGACATTGCCAAATACTCTTATGTCAGATGATCGTATATTTGAGTTTGTTATATTTGCCGAATGTTATCCAAATGTCTCAATTTCTTATCACATTATCTTAACTGTGCATGTGACTGTAGCATCATTTGAATGAAGTTTTTTTAAACTGAAGTTATTGAAAATTATTTGAGATCAATTGTGTCACAAGAAAGACTAAATGGATTGGCAGTTTGTTGTATTGAGAAGGATGTGCTAGAAAACATTGATCTTGACACTGTCATTGATGATTTTACATTCACGAAGAAGCCATTTCTCATGATTGTTGGAGGCTTGGAGGTTAGTTAGCATGTCATTTTTATGCTTTATAACTTCTATGACATTTGATTTACACCTGAAGTAAGACACTGTTATCATATACGTTATAATATAGCAGGGAAAATTATTATTGTTTACTATCAATTATGGAATCGATTTTTTCCAACACATCCTTTACAAACTGTAGTAGGCCAAAAAAGTCACTATTATGATACCATCATAGTTTACTACAAGTTGAACAACATTCGAGATTCAAAATCAGTGGGCAGCAAAGCCACTGGCTAGTCTTGAAGTATTATCAGCTTTCAACTTGTGTTTCTCGCCTCGCCTCTGTAATCCAGAAGGCACCCCTTCCTCCCTCCCTTTCAAATGGTCGTATTTTTAACATATTAGGTGCTTTATTATGTAAAAAATATCCCTATGATTTTAGATGAAAGTCGAATTCCACCGCCGGTCCGCCTAGTCTCCAGTGGCCTTAGGCCATGGGGGCGTGGTGGATCCTGGACCTTGCCAGTGGGAGGGCTCCATTTTTAGTTGTTCCTTTGAGTTTTGTTAGGGTTTATGTCCTGCTCAGGAAGACAAGATGTCGTCGGGTCCCTGAATATGGAACAAGGTTCTTCCCGCCTAGCCACTATCCCGGTGGTGTGCCTAGCATCATCGGTGGGTGTGTGGAGATGTGTCTCCGTCAGATCTATCTTTGGTGCATTTGCTCAGACCTAGTTGTCGTTCGTCTACTTTCGTGTGTTTCCAGGTTGGATCCTTCCGATCTACGCTACTCTTTATCAGCAGCGGTTGCTGTTCTGCAGCGTTGGTAATATGGAGCCTTATCACGATGACTTCCCAACTGTCTACTACAACAAGTTTTGCCCGACTCCGGCGAGGGAGGGGCGATGACGACGGCGTGCCTTTGGCTCGCTTCAATGCTTGTAGTCGACTCTAGGTGGTTTACGGATCTGGATTTATTTTTTATTACTAGAAAAATTCCCGTGCGTTGCAACTGAAGAAGAAAACATATCATATTCCATCCCTCCTTGCCAATACACACTTGTCTTTGTCCTTATAAAAAAATTGATGCAAGAATCAACTATAGAGATGGAAATTCAGTAATGGGTATTAAAAACTAAGTGACATGCACATTTGAAGTTTCCCGTGCATTGAAACAGGAGAAAAAACATATCACAACCCATCACTCCTCACCAATACACATTTTTCTTCGACCTTTATTTCAACACAATACCCCACATGTATTTTCCCTTATATTCCTTTCTACCCTCATCGACGGTGGCAGTGATGTTATAACACCCCGAGAATCTTGCTACAGTAAAGTACCCCTAATGGTGGCCATGTCATCATGATTACTATTTAAACTGCCACTTGTCCAAAAATCAAAGTCAACTTCAAATTTGAATAGTAAGTGAAATTATAATTTCTTCGAACAGTAAAACAAAAATGTTGACATTATTCCATAAAATTCCCAACTATTTTCCATGTAGAAACCGAACCAATTTGGATTACAAAATTGACTCCAACAATATTTAAAGTGGATCATCAGCACCTAAGTTGGCCATTCAAATTCAAACATAAATTTAAATAATTGCAAATGCCCTAAAACTTTTGTGCAGCCATACAATGTTGCATAGCATTTTTTGTGCAAAGTATCATAATTAACAAAACTCGTTTGATCACTAAACTATTTAGAGAATAGTAGCTACTTACTATTATTTCAAAAAGGGAAAATAGGAAACGTTCCTGTGCAATTTAGCCCATTAGGAAACTAGCGGCCCAACCAATTTGGAAATGTTCCTCTGTTCCCCTTGAACCTCACCTACAGGAACAGAGGATGTGTGCGGCGCACATCGAGCCGCCATGGCCGCCGATGCCGCTGTGTCGGGCATCCCGCGGCCCCCCTGATGGATAAGGATGCCTTTCTACCCCTTGCCAAAACCCTAGCCCCCGGTTCCCCACTCCCTTGCTCGCCTCGCCATTCCACTTGCACCTGAGGACGCAGTCGTCATGGCCTCTAATAATCCCAAAGTGTAAGGAATCATCGTAGCAATTTCCAAAGGTGGAAGTGGTAAGTATGGAGTGTCGAACCCACAAGGAGCTAAAGGTAAGATCAATGTTCTCTCAAGCCCTATCTACCACTGATACGACTCTACGTACACCGAACGTTTGCTTCCAACTAGCAGCGAGAAAAAAAACTATGTTGTGGGTATGAAGAGGATAACTTTGTATGATATCGGAGAGCTAAAATATAAAAGTAGGTGTTGCTATCATGAAGTTAAAATATATTACTAAATATTATAAATAGCGAGTGTGGATTAATGGTGGATCAGTGTGCGGAATTGTCCTAGGAAATCGTTAACAAGACCGGTAATCACTATTGAAGTTTCATATGAGGGAGAGGCATAAGCTAACATACTTTCTCTACTTGGATCATATGCACTTATGATTGGAACTCTAGCAAGCATCTGCAACTACTAAAGATCATTAAGGTAAAACCCAACCATAGCATTAAGGCATCAAGTCCTCTTTATCCCATACGCAACAACCCCCTTACTCGGGTTTGTGTTTCAGTCACTCACGCAACCCACTATAAGTGAATCATAAACGTATTGCAACACCCTACAGCGGGAATCCCTCATGCTTGCACGACACGGAGGGCACCATAGGACAGCAACAAAGTAAAACATACAACTCATACCAATCTAGATCATCAATCAACCCAAAGACAAAGGATATCTACTCAAAACATCATAGGATGGCAACACATCATTGGATCATAATATGTGGCATAAAGCACTATGTTCAAGTAGGGATTACAGCGGGGTGCGGGAGAGTGGACCGCGTAAAAGATATGAGGATGGTGATGATGATGGTGATGTTGATGAAGACGATCACCGAGGCGATGATTCCCCTCCCGATGGCACTCCGGTGCCACCAAGAGAGAGGAGGAGAGGTTCTCCCCCTTGTGCTTCCTCCTCCATGGCCTCCCCCTAAATGGGAGAGGTTCCCCCTCTGGTCCATGGCCTTCATGGTGATGATGCCCCCTTCAGGATCCTCCTCCATACCCTCCGGTGATGATGGCCCCCTCCGACAGGGTGCTAGAGAGGGCCTAGATTGGTTTTCGGTGGCTACGGAGGCTTCTGGCAGCAGAACTCCCGATCTAGGTTAATTTTCCGAGGTTTCTATATTTATAGGAATTTTTGGCATCGGTCTCACGTCAAGGAGGTGCCCGAGGCGTCCACGAGGCAGGCCCACGCGCCTGGGGGGGTGGGTGCGCCCCCCACCCTCATGGACGCCCCGGGACTCTCCTGGCCCAACTCTTTTACTCCGGGGTCTTCTTTTGGTCCATAAAAAATCGTCAAAAATTGGCACGTCAATTGGACTCTGTTTGATATTCCTTTTCTGTAAAAATCAAAAACAAGGAAAAAACAGAAACTGGCGCTGGGCACTAGGTTAATAGGTTAGTCCCAAAAATCATATAAAATAGCATATAAATGCATATAATACATCCAAGGTTGACAATATAATAGCATGAATACTTCATAAATTATAGATACGTTGGAGATGTATCAGCATCCCCAAGCTTAATTCCTGCTCGTCCTCGAGTAGGTAAGTGATAAAAAAAATAATTTATGAAGTGTGAATGCTAGCAAGTGCATAAGTTTCATCAATGATAGTTTCAATCACTTTTTCTAGAATCATTATGTATCATAACAGTAGCTCATCTTCATAAAACTTTTCATGATCAAGTAACAAGCTATTCACATGTTAAAGTATAGATCATAAACTTTCTTAAAACTAACAAACTATGTTCTCAGTCATCAAACAATTGCAATTCATCTTATTTTTAGGAAGGGTCTATGTTAGAGCTTTGATTTAGCAAACTCCACATACTCAACTATCATTTAATATTGCACAATTGCTAACACTCACGTGATATTTATGGGTTCAAAGTTTTAATCGGACAGAGAGAAATATAGGGGCTTATAGATTCGCCTCCCAACCTTTTACCTCAAGGGTAATGTCAACAATAATAGTTCATGATAACTTACATCCAATTGGATATATATACCAGGATCTTTCCAACACAATGTGCTTGCCAAAGGATAAAATGTAAAAAGTCAAGGTGAAGATCACCATGACTCTTGCATAAGGGTAGAAGATAAAAGTAGAAGATAGGCCCTTCGCAGAGGGAAGCAGAGGTTGTCATGCGCTTTTATGGTTGGATGCACAAAATCTTAATGCAAAAGAACGTCACTTTATATTGCCACTTGTGATATGGACCTTTATTATGCAGTTTGTCGCTTTTATTTCTTCCACATCACAAGATCGTATAAAGCTTATTTTCTCCACATTAATAGATCATGCATATTTAGAGGGCCATTTTTATTGCATGCACCGATGACAACTTACTTGAAGGAACTTACTCAATCCATAGGTAGGTATGGTGGACTCTCATGGCAAAACTGGTTTAAGTAATGTTTGGAAGCACAAGTGGTATCTCTACTTGGAGCAAAGAATTTGGCTAGCATGAGGTGGAAAAGCAAGCTCAACATGTTGGATGATTCAAGACAATATACTTTATTTCAGATATAAGAAAACACAACCCATTACGTTGTCTTCCTTGTCCGACATCAACCTTTTAGCATGTCATATTTTTAATGAGTGCTCACAATTACAAAAGATGTCCAAGATAGTATATTGATATGTGAAATCTCTCTTCCTTCAATATTCTTTCATGAATTGTTCAAGTGACCAGTTCTACGTTTGCTAACTTTCAATAAGTTTACTACCTATACTTATTCTATGTAAAGTCATTACTCCCCATGGTATAAGCATATGAAACATATATAAATTCAGGTTTAATATATTCAATTATTCAGCCATTTACTCATAGGATATACGTGAACCACGTGAGTAAATGATAAACTGCTCCAAAAGATAATAGTGAAGGACACGGGGTAGTAAAATAATTAACTAGACATGGGAGGATTCTTTTTCATTTAATATTTAAGATCCAATGATTTTATTCAAACAGCAAGTAAAATTGAAAATACGCTCCAAGAAAAACACATATCATGTGACGAATAAAAATATAGCTCCGAGTAAGGTATACCGATAGTTTTGAAGACGAAAGAGGGGATGCCTTCCGGGGCATCCCCAAGCTTATGCGCTTGAGTCTTTCTTGAATATAACCTTGGGGTGCCTCGGGCATCCCCAAGCTTAGGATCTTCCACTCCTTATTCTCCTCATATCGATATCTCACCCAAAGCTTGAAAACTTCAATCACACAAAACTTAACGGAACTTTATGAGATAGGTTAGTATGATAAAGTGTAAACCATTCACTTTGGTACTGTCAAAGACAAGACTCATAATTATTCTCACACAACGCCTACTGTACCATATCATTTCTACAATTTATATTGAGAAATATAAGTCATAGAAACTAGAAAACAAGCAAACTATGCAATGAAAACAGAATCTGTCTGAAACAGAACAGTCTGTAATGATCTGAACACTAACCATACTTCTGCTACTCAAACAATTATGAAATAAATTGTTGGACGTGAGGAATTTGTCTATTAATCTTCTGCAAAAAGAATCAGCACCAAAGCACTCTTCTGTAAAAATGGCAGCTAATCTCGTGAGCACAAAGTTTCTGTTTCTTACAGCAAGATCACATTAACTTTCACCCAAGTCTTCCCAAAGGTCTTACTTGGCACTTTATTGAAACAAAAGCTATAAAACATGATTAATACAGTAGCTTCATCATGTAAACACACAAAAACAGTAAGGGTAAATATTGGGTTGTCTCCCAACAAGCGCTTTTCTTTAATGCCTTTTAGCTATGCATGATGATTTCAATGATGCTCACATGAAAGATAAGACTTGAACATAAAGAGAGCATCATGAAGAATATGACTAGGACATTTAAACCTAACCCACTCCCTATGCCTAGGGATTTTGTGAGCACACAATTTATGGTAACAAGAATCAACTAGCATAAGAAGGCAAAACAAGTATAACTTCAAAACTTTAAGCACGTAGAGAGGAAAACTTGATATTATTGCACTCCTACAAGCATGTATTCCTCCCTCATAATAATTTTCATTAGCATCATGAATGAGTTCAACAATATTACCATCACATAAAGCATTCTTTTCATGATCTATGAGCATAGAAATTTTACTACTCTCCACATAAGCAAAATTCTTCTCATTCGGAATAGCGGGATCACTGGTTCCTAAAGTTGGCACTCTTCCAAACCAGCTTTAGATGATAGTATTATTCATAGTCCAAAATATATAAGTGAATTTCATGGAGCATTCTACAATTAATATAAACTAACCAATGTTCAATCTCAAAATTTATGAGTGAAGAACACGAAGCATTCTATAAAACCATACTCAAAAGATTTAAGTGAAGCACAAAGAGCAATTCTATAAGATCATACTTAAAAGATATAAGTGAAGCACATGAAGCATTATATAAATTAATGAAGGTCTATCTCATACTAGCATAGTTAATAAAGGAAGAACAAAAAACACAAAGTACACAAATCATGTGAACGAAACAAAAACCAAGGTATACCGATAATTGTTGAAGAAAAAAGATGGGATACCAACCGGGGCATCCCCAAGCTTAGATACTTGAGTATCCCTAGAATATTTACTTGGGGTGCCTTGTGAATCCCCAAGCTTGAGCTCTTGCCTCTCTTTATTCTTCTCACATTGGTAACTCCTCGTTCTTCGAACACTTCATCCACAAAAAACTTTAACAAAAACTTTGTGAGATCTGTTAGTATAATAAAGCAGATCACTACCTTTAGGTACTGTTGAAAACTCATTCCAATTTTATATTATAACTATATACTCCCTCCATTCCTAAATATAGGGTGTATAGTTTTTGGCACGGAAATTAAAGAACGCATATTGAGAGAACATTTCACAAGTTTTGGGCGAGATTACACCTGATTAATTGACATGAAAAAATAAAGGAGCTTGCCCTATATAAGGAAATGTAATCAAACCCCTTAAAAAATTATCCAAACGAGTGGTGTAATGCAATACACCTTATATTTCGGACTTTTTCTCAAAAATCTATACACCTTATATCAAGGAACGGAGGGAGTATAATGTATTCAAACTTCACCATGGTTCATACCCCCTGATACTACCCATAGATTCATCAAAATAAGCAAACAACACACGAAAAACAGAATCTGTCTAAAACAGGACAGTCTGTAGTAATCTGAAGGTTTAGTAAACTTATGTAACTCCATATATTATGAAATAAATTTTAAAATTTTAAAAATTTATACAGAAGAAATTTGCAAAAAGTTTCAGACCAATTTGACTTCCAGTAAAACATGTAAAATCACGCGCTACAGCCAAAGTTTCTGTTTTTGTTCTGCACATAGTAAACAAGCAATCTAATCATCCTAAAACCAAAGCTTGGCACATCATTTTTATAATACAATGGATGTATATAAGGGGATAATTATTTACAGAGAAACTTCCATGAAAAATTCTACATTGTTTCCATGAGCATGAACACAAGTGCTCAAGGTCGACCCACACTTCTTCAATGCATAATTTTCCAATCACTTCTCTTTTTGAAAAACTTTTTAGGCATGACAGGCAAGTAAATTTTTTTGGATTTTCATTCTTTAAAATTTCTTTGTATGTTTCATCCACAACTAAACAGAAAAAAAAAGTAAAAACAAAATCTACTTAGTGAAGAAAGCAAACAAGCATACACGAGAATATCAACCCCACGCTATTGCTCCCCGGCAATGGCGCCAGAAAAGAGCTTGATAATCCCCAAGTGCAAGGAATCATCGTAGCAATTTCCAAATGTGGTAGTGATAAGTATGGAGTGTCGAACCCACAAGGAGCTAAAGGTAAGATCAATATTCTCTCAAGCCATATCTACCACTGATACAACTCTACGTACACCGAACGTTTGCTTCCAACTAGCAACGAGAAATAAAACTATGTTGTGGGTATGAAGATGATAACTTTGTATGATATCGGAGAGCTAAAATATAAAAGTAGGTGCTGCTATCATGAATTTAGAATATATTACTAAATATTATAAATAGCGAGTGTGGAATAATGGTGGATCAGTGTGCGGAATTGTCCTAGGCAATCGTTAACAAGACCGGTAATCACTATTGCAGTTTCATATGAGGGAGAGGCATAAGCTAACATACTTTCTCTACTTGGATCATATGCACTTATGATTGGAACTCTAGAAAGCATCTGCAACTACTAAAGATAATTAATGTAAAACCCAACCATAGCATTAAGGCATCAAGTCCTCTTTATCCCATACGCAACAACCCCCTTACTCGGGTTTGTGTTTCAGTCACTCACGCAACCCACTATAAGCGAGTCATAAACATATTGCAACACCCTACAGCGGGAATCCCTCACGCTTGCACGACACGAAGGGCACCATAGGACAGCACCAAAGTAAAACATACAACTCATACCAATCTAGATCATCAATGAACCCAAAGACAAAGGATATCTACTCAAAACATCATAGGATGGCAACACATCATTGGATCATAATATGTGGCATAAAGCACTATGTTCAAGTAGGGATTACAGCGGGGTGCGGGAGAGTGGACCGCGTAAAAGAGATGAGGATGGTGATGATGATGGTGATGTTGATGAAGACGATCACCGCGGCGATGATTCCCCTCCCGATGGCACTCCGGTGCCACCAAGAGAGAGGAGGAGAGGTTCTCCCCCTTGTGCTTCCTCCTCCATGGCCTCCCCCTAAATGCGAGAGGTTCCCCCTCTGGTCCATGGCCTTCATGGTGATGATGGCCCCTTCAGGATCCTCCTCCATGCCCTCCGGTGATGATGGCCCCCTCCGGCAGGGTGCTAGAGAGGGCCTAGATTGGTTTTCGGTGGCTACGGAGGCTTCTAGCGGCGGAACTCCTGATCTAGATTAATTTTCCGAGGTTTCTGTATTTATAGGAATTTTTGGCATCGGTCTCACGTGAAGGAGGTGCCTGAGGCGTCCACGAGGCAGGCCCACGCGCGTGGGGGGTGGGCGCACCCCCCACCCTCGTGGACGCCCCGGGACTCTCCTGGCCCAACTCTTTTACTCCGGGGTCTTCTTTTGGTCCATAAAAAATCATCAAAAATTGGCACGTCAATTGGACTCTGTTTGATATTCCTTTTCTGTAAAAATCAAAAACAAGGAAAAAAACAAAAACTGGCGCTGGGCACAAGGTTAATAGGTTAGTCCCAAAAATCATACAAAATAGCATATAAATGCATATAATACATCCAAGGTTGACAATATAATAGCATGAATACTTCATAAATTATAGATACGTTGGAGACGTATCAGCATCCCCAAGCTTAATTCCTGCTCGTCCTCGAGTAGGTAAGTGATAAAAGAAATAATTTATGAAGTGTGAATGCTAGTAAGTGCATAAGTTTCATCAATGATAGTTTCAATCACTTTTTCTAGAATCATTATGTATCATAACAGTAGCTCATCTTCATAAAACTTTTCATGATCAAGTAACAAGCTATTCACATGTTAAAGTATAGATCATAAACTTTCTTAAAACTAACAAACTATGTTCTCAGTCATCAAACAATTGCAATTCATCTTATTTTTAGGAAGGGTCTATGTCAGAGCTTTGATTTAGCAAACTCCACATACTCAACTATCATTTAATATTTCACAATTGCTAACACTCACGTGATATTTATGGGTTCAAAGTTTTAATCGGACAGAGAGAAATATAGGGGCTTATAGATTCGCCTCCCAACCTTTTACCTCAAGGGTAATGTCAACAATAATAGTTCATGATAACTTACATCCAATTGGATATATATACCAGGATCTTTCCAACACAATGTGCTTGCCAAAGGATAAAATGTAAAAAGGAAAGGTGAAGATCACCATGACTCTCGCATAAGGGTAGAAGATAAAAGTAGAAGATAGGCCCTTCGCAGAGGGAAGCAGAGGTTGTCATGCGCTTTTATGGTTGGATGCACAAAATCTTAATGCAAAAGAACGTCACTTTATATTGCCACTTGTGATATGGACCTTTTGTTATGCAGTCTGTCGCTTTTATTTTTTCCACATCACAAGATCGTATAAAGCTTATTTTCTCCACATTAATAGATCATACATATTTAGAGGGCAATTTTTATTGCATGCACCGATGACAACTTACTTGAAGGATCTTACTCAATTCGTAGGTAGGTATGGTGGACTCTCATGGCAAAACTGGTTTAAGGAATGTTTGGAAGCACAAGTAGTATCTCTACTTGGAGCAAATAATTTGGCTAGCATGAGGTGGAAAAGCAAGCTCAACATGTTGGATGATCCAAGACAATATACTTTATTTCGGATATAAGAAAACATAACCCATTACGTTGTCTTCCTTGTCCGACATCAACCTTTTAGCATGTCATATTTTTAATGAGTGCTCACAATTACAAAAGATGTCCAAGATAGTATATTTATATGTGAAATCTCTCTTCCTTCAATATTCTTTCATGAATTGTTCAAGTGACTAGTTCTACGTTTGCTAACTTTCAATAAGTTTACTACCTATACTTATTCTATGTGAAGTCATTACTCCCCATGGTATAAGCATATGAAACATATATAAATTCAGGTTTAATATATTCAATTATTCAGCCATTTACTCATAGGATATACGTGAAGCACGTGAGTAAATGACAAACTACTCCAAAAGATAATAGTGAAGGACATGGGGTAGTCAAATAATTAACTAGCCATGGGAGGATTCTTTTTCATTTAATATTTCAGATCCAATGATTTTATTCAAACAGCAAGTAAAATTGAAAATACGCTCCAAGCAAAACACATATCATGTAATGAATAAAAATATAGCTCCGAGTAAGGTATACCGATAGTTTTGAAGACGAAAGAGGGGATGCCTTCCGGGGCATCCCCAAGCTTAGGGTCTTTCCACTCCCTATTCTCCTCATATCGATATCTCACCCAAAGCTTGAAAACTTCAATCACATAAAACTTAACGGAACTTCATGAGATAGGTTAGTATGATAAAGAGTAAACCATTCACTTTGGTACTGTCAAAGACAAGACTCATAATTATTCTCACACAATGCCTACTGTACCATATCATTTATACAATTTATATTGAGAAATATAAGTCATAGAAACTAGAAAACAAGCAAACTATGCAATGAAAACAGAATCTGTCAGAAACAGAATAGTCTGTAATGATCTGAACACTAACCATACTTCTGCTACTCAAAAAATTATGAAATAAATTGTTGGACGTGAGGAATTTGTCTATTAATCTTATGCAAAAAGAATCGGCACCAAAGCGCTCTTCTGTAAAAAAATGGCAGCTAATCTCGTGAGCAGAAAGTTTCTGTTTCTTACAGCAAGATCACATTAACTTTCACCCAAGTCTTCCCAAAGGTCTTACTTGGCACTTTATTGAAATAAAAGCTATAAAACATAATTAATACAGTAGCTTCATCATGTAAACAGACAAAAACAGTAAGGGTAAATATTGGGTTGTCTCCCAACAAGCGCTTTTCTTTAATGCCTTTTAGCTAGGCACGATGATTTCAATGATGCTCACATGAAACATAAGACTTGAACATAAAGAGAGCATCATGAAGAATATGACTAGGACATTTAAACCTAACCCACTCCCTATGCCTAGGGATTTTGTGAGCACACAATTTATGGGAACAAGAATCAACTAGCATAAGAAGGCAAAACAAGTATAACTTCAAAACTTTAAGCACATAGAGAGGAAAACTTGATATTATTGCACTCCTACAAGCATGTATTCCTCCCTCATAATAATTTTCAGTAGCATCATGAATGAGTTCAACAATATTACCATCACATAAAGCATTCTTTTCATGATCTATGAGCATAGAAATTTTACTACTCTCCACATAAGCAAAATTCTTCTCATTCAGAATAGCGGGATCACTGGTTCCTAAAGTTGGCACTCTTCCAAACCAGCTTTAGACGATAGTATTATTCATACATCAAAATATATAAGTGAATTTCATGGAGCATTCTACAATTAATATAAACTAACCAATGTCCAAGCTCAAAATTTATGAGTGAAGCACACGAAGCATTCTATAAAACCATACTCAAAAGATTTAAGTGAAGCACAAAGAGCAATTCTATAAGATCATACTTAAAAGATATAAGTGAAGCACATGAAGCATTATATAAATAAATGAAGGTCTATCTCACAGTAGCATAGTTAATAAAGGAATAACAAAAAACACGAAGTACACAAATCATGTGAACGAAACAAAAACCAAGGTATACTGATAATTGTTGAAGAAGAAAGATGGGATACCAACCGGGGAATCCCCAAGCTTAGATACTTGAGTATACTTAGAATATTTACTTGGGGTGCCTTGTGAATCCCCAAGCTCGAGCTCTTGCCTCTCTTTATTCTTCTCACATTGGTAACTCCTCGTTCTTCGAACACTTCATCCACAAAAAACTTTAACAAAAACTTTGTGAGATCTGTTAGTATAATAAAGCAAATCACTACCTTTAGGTACTGTTGAAAACTCATTCCAATTTTATATTATAACTATATATAATGTATTCAAACTTCACCATGGTTCATACCCCCCGATACTACCCATAGATTCATCAAAATAAGCAAACAACACACGAAAAACAGAATCTGTCTAAAAAACGGACAGTCTGTAGTAATCTGATGGTTTAGTAAACTTATATAACTCCATATATTATGAAATAAATTTGAAAATTTTAAAACATTATACAGAAGAAATTTGCAAAAAGTTTCAGACCCATTTGACTTTCCAGTAAAACATGTAAAATCACGCGCTACAGCCAAAGTTTCTGTTTTTGTTCTGCACATAGTAAACAAGCAATCTAATCATCCTAAAACCAAATCTTGGCACATCATTTTTATAATACAATGGATATATATAAGGGGTTAATTATTTACAGAGAAACTTCCATGAAAAATTCTACATTGTTTCCATGAGCATGAACACAAGTGCTCAAGGTCGACCCTCACTTTTTCAATGCATAACTTTCCAATCACTTCTCTTTTTGAAAAACTTTTTAGGCATGAGAGGCAAGTAAATTTTTTTGGATTTTCATTCTTTAAATTTTTTTGTATATTTCACCCACAACTAAACAGAAAAAAAATTAAAAACAAAATCTACTTAGTGAAGAAAGCAAACAAGCATACACGAGAATACCAACCCCACGCTATTGCTCCCCGGCAACGGTGCCAGAAAAGAGCTTGATAATCCCCAAGTGCAAGGAATCATCGTAGCAATTTTCAAATGTGGAAGTGATAAGTATGGAGTGTCGAACCCACAAGGAGCTAAAGGTAAGATCAATATTCTCTCAAGCCCTATCTACCACTGATACAACTCTACGTACATCGAACGTTTGCTTCCAACTAGCAACGAGAAATAAAACTATGTTGTGGGTATGAAGATGATAACTTTGTATGATATCGGAGAGCTAAAATATAAAAGTAGGTGCTGCTATCATGAATTTAGAATATATTACTAAATATTATAAATAGCGAGTGTGGAATAATGGTGGATCGGTGTGCGGAATTGTCCTAGGCAATCGTTAACAAGACCGGTAATCACTATTGCAGTTTCATATGAGGGAGAGGCATAAGCTAACATACTTTCTCTACTTGGATCATATGCACTTATGATTGGAACTCTAGCAAGCATCCGCAACTACTAAAGATCATTAATGTAAAACCCAACCATAGCATTAAGGCATCAAGTCCTCTTTATCCCATACGCAACAACCCCCTTACTCGGGTTTGTGTTTCAGTCACTCACGCAACCCACTATAAGCGAATCATAAACATATTGCAACACCCTACAGCGGGAATCCCTCATGCCTGTGCGACACGGAGGGCACCATAGGATAGCACCAAAGTAAAACATACAATGTCGGGGGTTGCTGATCCCACGCACACCTATGGGGATCGGCGGACCGAGCCCCTTTCGGTTCGGCAGGGGGGCAGTGGATGCACAAAGAGCAGATCGAGGCCAACGCACGAGCGAGACGATCGATTTACCCAGGTTCGGGCCGCACGGATGTGTAAAACCCTACTCCTGCTTTGGTGGTTGTATTGAGTTCTTGCTCTGGAGCGATGAGTGCTACAGTACACTCAAACAGTTGGCGAGACCGAGCGTGAGAATGGCCGTCCTCCCCCTCTCTGTTGCGCATGGGCCTCCTTTTATATGTCCAAGGGGTCACCGACAGGTGGCAACAGAGGTGGGGGTAAAAATGTAAAAGAGGTGGTAGTTGGCTCCACCGCCTACAACAGACGTATCATACCTAACCCTGACGGCAGGGGAGAAGGGCATTAAATGCCTGTCTGTGTCACCTAGACGGTACAGAGAGGGACCGATAGGAACGCCACTGTTTGCCACGATGGCTATCTTGTCAGTGCTTGCTTTCCACCGCATGCCCCCGGCTGCACAGCCTCCCGCCACGTACGCCAGGAGCGGTCCCAAAGCGACACGTTGGTGGGTGAGCTGGAGCGCGGGCTGCGGAGTAGTAGCTTGCCGCGGCAAGCGCCTTGCCGCGGATGTTGCCTTGTCGCGTCCGGGAGCTTGTCGCTCACCGGGTCTTGTCGGGACGCGCAGTGCGCCGCAGCGAGCTTCTTGAGATGCTTTGGTTGGTCTTCCCGGCAAGCTCCTCTTGCCGGGGTCTCGTCTCCTTCTCGGCAAGCTCCTCTTGCCGGGGCCTCGTCTCCTTCCCGGCAAGCTCCTCCTGCCGGGGCCTTGTTTTTGTTCTTGGATACTTTGTTCTTGAATGGCCCCAAAGGAACCACGGAGGGTCTTGGCGGTCGCCCGGCAAGCCTTGCCGCGGGTCGCTGCGACTGCCCGTGCACAAGTTCGGGATACTAAGGTACCCCTACTTTAGTACACCGACAGGAGCCCCCGGGCCTGGGCCATACATGGTGCCGAGCGCTCTTGGGCCAGGCCCAAAACAGTGCACGGGCACGCGCGGCCTAGGTCACGCCATAACTCACTCCGCACCCACCGCGCCCTCCCCAAACGGCACGCGTCAAACGCGGCATCGTGGGAGAGATCGTGGGCGGTTTTCGAGGTGCCCACTCTCCACGATCACGGGGTGGGGAGAGGCCGCCCCATCCGTCGCCTCAGTTCTGCATGCCTGCCACGCGGCTCCCATGCACTTGGGGTCGCGAACGGCGGAGGTGGGAAACGGGGTCGTCGTGGGTCGAGGCAGCGGGTCGGCCCCAGCTCCCTGCCTTCCCGCGTCTTGATTCGCTGAGCGGGGTGGCCGAGCCCCCACCTCGCTCCTCTATAAAGAGCGGGAGGGGAAGACGGGAGCCCGCATTCTCTCGTCTTCTCCTTCCTTCAGCTCCTGCTCCCCTTCCTCTCATTCGCCATGGAGAAAGGGAGCCCTGGTCCTTCGTCAGTGGCGGTGAGGGTCGCCGCCAGACAGCGCATCCCTCCCTCTCCCGCACCCGTGGTGGCGGAGCCAGCCGTAAGGGGAAGAGGGAGGGGGCGAGGTCGTGGACGCGGTCGAGGACGAGGCCGCGGTGCTCGGGGAAGAGGTGGACGGGCCGGCGCGTCGGCCTCGCCTCCGCCAGCGGCTCCTCTTCCCACGGGGGTCCATGTTGGGGACGACCCCCGCGAGTTCTTCGTCAGGCTGCGCCAGGCGCCGTGTCGTCGACTCCGACTCCCAGCTCCGTTTGCGGGCGTGATGGAGTTGGATCCGCCCGAGACGCTGAGACTGCACATGAGGGGTTGTGGGATCAGTGGCACGCGAGTCCGCGTTGAAGTCCCAGCCCCCGGTGTGATGTATCTTGGTCTAGGGTGGAAGACATTCGCCCGTATCCACAGCTTGACGGAGGGGCTCACCCTCCTTTTCAAGTTGGTGGAGGGCGATCTCCTCTCCGTCAAGGTCTTCGGGTGCTTCGGCACTCGGGCGAAGTGCTGTGTGGACAGCTGCTCCGATAGCGAAGACCCCTCCTCGAGCGAGAGTGACGAGGAGGGGAGCGACAGCGACGACGAGGGTAGCGGGCGACAGGACGACGGGTCCGACTAGGTGTCGGGCGCCGCTCCGTGCGGCACCGGCGACCCCATCATCCGTGTCGCCGGCTCCTTGAACTCCCCGGGGTCGTCTCCTTGGGCGGCTGGCGTAGGGAGGCTGCAGAAGAGGAAGAGGGCTGGCGGCAAGGCCGTCAAGCTAGAGTACGAGGGCGTGGTGCCCTCGACAGCGTGCTGACGTCCTGCCGCCTCGTCTTCGAGCCCCGCTTCCGGCGCCGCCATCACCGTCCAGCCTTGACGGCCCCCGGGATGTTCTCTTGGTGTCTGCTGGCACCCGTAGCTCGCCTAGGCGCCCCTTTTGCCCTTCTCGCCTCCTTGACCTACCTCCTGAAGAAAGGGACAAGAAAAGGATTATGGGCATCTTATCTTTTTAATTTGTAAGCCTTCGGGCCTTAGTTGCATTCAAAACTTGTAATCCTCTCTTTCATGTTTTTCATCCTCTATGGACTGTACCTGCGTGGAATGTTTTTTAATGAAAAGGGGATGTTCGCCAAGTTATTTGTCTCGCGGGTATAACCCACGCCAAGGAGCAGTTCCTTGGTATCTTTCAGATAGACACTTCTTCCCCGGCAACAGGCCCTGCCGTCTTCCCACGCCGCTCGACCTTTTTCACGCTTTTGGCGGAGGCAGGGACGAGACGGGTGCGGCCTCTCGTTTCATCCCTTTGCTGCCGCGACTACGACCAAAACTTGGCCCCAGGAACAAGCCCTAGGGCCTAGAGCTAAGGGAGCACGGTAGTTTTCGGGAAGAAACGAGGTTTCGTATTCCCTAGTCCATAAGAGAATGCATGAAGAGGGATGAAAGACTTATCTGAGATCGCAGCCCCCAGCAACTCTGGCTTGCCGTGGGTGGACTTTGGTATTTGCAGCCCCCGGCAACACTGGCTTGCCAGGGTCCAGATGCTGGCACGTCCTTCTTCTCCTTTTCGTCCTCAGGCGGTCCGGCAAGGATATGCGAGCCCTGCGAACCAAAGGAAACGAAAGAAAGGCAAAGGGACGCACACTCGACCTCTAAGTTAGGGGTTAGCCGCTGTTAAGCACTATCAACCCTAACCAAGGACCCGACTCGACCTAGCATGCATGCTATAACTCTGGGCGCCAGCGCTTCATTTACTTGTGCTCAGGGTCTGGGCCTGGCTTTGTACAAAGGATTACATGCAACAGCGGCAAGACTTGTACAAAAGGGTGGTTGCCGGACGGGGTCCGACAACCGCGCCTTACGGGTAAAACTTACGAAGATGCTCGATATTCCAGGAGTTGCTCACTGGTACGCCATCTTCGGTCTCCAGGCGGACAGCGCCAGGCCTGGTGACTCATTTCACCCGGTAAGGGCCTTCCCACTTCGGCGTCAACTTGTTGGAATTCTTGGTGGACTGAACGCACCGAAGAACAAGGTCGCCTTCCTCGAGACTTCTGGCGTTAACTTTGCGGCTATGATAGCGGCGCAAAGCTTGCTGGTAGCGAGCGGCTCGCACAGCAGCCTGAAGACGATCTTCCTCAAGGAGCAGCGCGTCATCTTGCCGTAGCTGCTCTTGCTCAAGCTCATCATAAGCGAGCACTCGAGGTGACCCGTATACGAGTTCTGTGGGGATAACTGCCTCCGCTCCATAGACTAGAGCAAAGGGTGTCTGTCCGGTGGCTCGATTTGGCGTCGTCCTGATTGACCAAAGAACCACCGGCAGCTCCTCGATCCAGTTGCGTCCGCACTTGTGCAGCCTGTCGAAAGTCCTGGTCTTGAGCCCGCGCAGCACTTCAGCATTTGCCCTCTCCGCTTGGCCGTTGCTTCTCAGGTGAGCAACAGAAGCGAAGCAGACCTTGGCGCCGAGATCTTGGACGTACTGCATGAAGGTGCGGCTCGTAAATTGTGTACCGTTGTCGGTGATTATCCTGTTAGGGATTCTGAAACGGCAAACAATCGACCTGCAGAACTTGACCGCGGACTGCGCCGTCACCTTCCTCACTGGTTCCACTTCCGGCCACTTTGTGAACTTGTCGATTGCTACGTACAAGTACTCAAAGCCCCCGACTGCTCGGGGGAAGGGGCCGAGGATGTCGAGCCCCCAGACCGAAAATGGCCAGGATAAAGGGATCGTCTGGAGAGCTTGAGCTGGCTGGTGTATCTTCTTGGAATGGAACTGGCACGCTTCACACTTGGTTACTTGTGCAGTTGCATCCTGGAGGGCTGTCGGCCAGAAGAAGTCTTGCCGGAATGCTTTTCCGACAAGAGCTCTCGCGCCAATGTGGTGACCACATATGCCTCCATGTATCTCTGCCAACAGCTTCTGTCCGTCTTCCCGAGGAATACACTTCAATTTCACACCGTTGAGTCTTCTTCTGTACAGTGTGTTGTCGACAAACTGGTACATACTAGACTGCCGGGCTACTCTTTCCGCTTCTTCTGGTTCCTCGGGAAGCTCTCCTGTCTGAAGGAAACGGACAATCTGCTGCGCCCATGTTGGAGCCTGTGGCTCGACAACAAGGACTAAAGGCACATCTGCTGCTGCGGGAACGTCCGCTTCTACGGCAAGAGCCCGTGGCTCCGCCGGAGCTTGACGTTCCCCGGCAAGCTTGCCGGAGCAAAACTTGTCGGGAGAATCTGCTTCAACGGAACAAACCCTGGGGCTTGCCGGAGCAGACTGCTCCTCAGCATTCTTGGCGTCGATCTTGGGGATCTTCTTAGCGGCGGCTTTCGGGAAGCTCTGCCGGAAGATAGTCACCAGAAATCAACTTCCTCTTCTTGCTCTGTCCAGTTGATGGTGTTACGGACGGCTGAGTCAGCTTGAGCACAAAAATCCCTGGTTCCACAGGTAATTTAAGTGCAGCGCACTTCGACAGGCCATCGGCAATGTCGTTCTCAGCTCTTGGAACATGTTCCATTTGCAGGCCGTCAAAGCGCTGTTCTAGCTTCCTCACTTCATCAACGTAAGCTTCCATCAACAGACTCTGGTAAACCTTGTTCACTTGGCGGACGACAAGCTGCGAGTCACCCCTGACAATGAGCTTCTTAATCCCAAGTTCTGCCGCGATCCTGAGACCAGCAAGCAAGCCTTCATACTCTGCAGTATTGTTTGTCGCTTGCTCCTTGGGAAAGTGCATCTGGACTATGTACTTGAGGTGCTCTCCGGTGGGTGCGACAAGCAGTACACCAGCACCGGCGCCTTGCAGCGAGAAGGCACCGTCAAAGTACATGAGCCACTCTTTGCTTGCTTCCTTGGCGGGGATGCTCGTCTCCGGAATTTCTTCGTCTGGAGTTGGCGTCCACTCTGCTATGAACTCTGCCAATGCTCTGCTCTGGATTGTTGATGTACTCTCAAACTTGAGGCCAAAGCTTGACAGTTCGAGTGCCCACTCGACAATCCTGCCTGTTGCTTCTGGGTTTTGCAATATCCTCTTCAGCGGAAAGCGAGTGACAACTGTGATCTCGTGTGCTTGGAAGTAATGGCGCAGCTTTCTCAAGGCCATGAGAAGGCCGAAAAGCAGCTTCTGCACACCAGAGTACCTTGACCTAGCCCCCTGTAAAAGGGAGCTGACAAAGTAAACTGGGCGCTGCACCATTTTCTTCTATATCTCCTCTTGCATCTGCGCAGATCCATCCTTGTCGGGACCAGAGCTTGTCGGGGAAGCCCCCTGCTTGTCGCTGGATGTGCTTGCCGCGGTTGTTGGCTCGTCATCTGCCTCCCTCTCCGCTACTAACGCAGCACTAACCACTTGATTGGTTGCCGCTATGTACAGCAGCAACTTCTCTTGTGGTTTAGGTGCGACAAGTGTTGGAGTGGAGGATAGGTATCTCTTCAAGTCTTGCCGCGCAGCCTCTGCTTCCGGAGTCCATTTCATTGGACCTGCCCTTTTCAAATTTTTGAAAAACGGCAGGGCGCGCTCAGCAGACCGAGAGATAAACCTGCTGAGAGCAGCCACGCAGCCGGCAAGCTTCCGTACATCCTTGACGCGCTTTGGTGCTTCGATCTGCTCAATGGCCTTGATCTTGTCGGGATTAGCTTCGATTCCCCGCTGAGACACAAAGAACCCGAGAAGTTTGCCGGAAGGGACTCCAATCACACACTTCTCGGGGTTGAGCTTGAGGTTGACCTTGCGCAGATTTGCAAAGGTCTCTTCTAAGTCTTGGATCAGAGTTGCCCTGTCTTTGCTTTTGACCACTATATCATCCATGTAAGCTTCTACATTTCTGTGTATCTGTGGCTTCAAAGCGATATGGACTACTCTAGCAAATGTTGAACCAGCATTCTTTAATCCGAAAGGCATCCGTACGAAACAGTACGTGCCACATGGAGTAATGAATGCGGTTTTCTCCTCATCCTCTTCTGCCATGAAGATCTAATGGTATCCTGAGTATGCATCAAGAAATGAAAGCAGATCGCATCCGGCTGTGGAGTCAACAATCTGGTCGATGCGCGGCAAGGGAAATGGATCTTTGGGACAAGCTTTATTAACATCAGTGAAGTCAATACAAAGCCTCCACTTCCCGTTTGCCTTTCGAACTACAACCGGATTGGCCAACCATGTTGGATGGAGCACTCCTCTGACAAGGCCTGCTGCTTCCAACTTCTTGATCTCTTCTGCTATGAATTCTTGGTGCTCCACCGCCTGTTTCCTGACCTTCTGCTTGACGGGCCACGCATGAGGACAAACGGCAAGATGGTGCTCAATTACCTTCCTGGGAACACCGGGGATGTCAGATGATTGCCATGCAAACACGTCGACATTCGCCCGCAGGAAAGTAACGAGCGCGCTTTCCTATTTAGGGTCAAGCATGGCACTGATGGTGAAGGTACCACCAGTGCTGTCCTCCTTGGCGGACACCTTCTTGGTAAGTGGTGGAGCGGCCATCGTCTTCTTACTCTTGCTGGTGGAGCTCGATGGTGCGTCCTCGACGGCAGCGCAGCACTCCGAAGAGGGGCGCTTCCCGGAGTAGGCATCAGAGCTCTTGCCGGACTTGGTCTTCTTCTTCCCCCCGGGTGCTTCAGCGGCAAGTATCTCACGGTCTGTCGCGGCAGCTGCTTCCCGGTAGATCTTGTCGGCACAGATAAGGGCATCCTTCTTGTCGCCAGGGACAGAGATGACGCTTATCGGGCCTGGCATCTTGAGCATGCTGTATGCATAGTGAGAGGCCGCCATGAACTTGGCGAGCGCCGGACGGCCAAGTATCCCATTGTAAGGCAATGGGAAATCAGCAATGTCAAAGGTGACCCTCTCCGTTCTGAAATTCAGCTCGCTGCCAAATGTCACTGGCAACGTGACCTTCCCTTTCGGCTTGCTCCTTCCCGGGTTAATTCCTTGGAATGTACCGGTCTCCTCGAGCTCGCTGTCCGGGATCTGGAGTTTTTGGAGCACAGCGGAGGAGATCAGATTTAAGCTGGCCCCGCCGTCAACTAGCATCTTGGTGACCTTGAGGTTGCGGATTGTTGGCGAAACCAACAACGGTAAGCACCCGACCGCAGTTGTGCGATCATGGTGGTCCTCAATGTCAAAGATGATAGGCGTGCTGGACCACTTCAGAAGCTTGCGTGATTCGACAGGTGGCTCTGCCGCATTAACTTCCCGGAGGCACTGTTTGAGTTGGCGGTGGGAAGTATGCAAAGAAGCGCCACCGTCAACACACAAGACTTCTGTAGCCTTCTGAAACTCCTGCTCGCTGTTCTCAACATCATCCATGTCTTCGTCGTCGTCCTCGTCTTCGTCCTTGTCGCGGCCGCGGGGAGGTCTGTCTCCTTGCCGCTGCTTGGCCTTGCCACGGCTTCCTCCCTGGCCAGCGCGCTTCTTGCCGGCTTCTCCACCGCCTCCTTGGGATCTCTCCTTGTCGCGCCGCTCGTACTCAGCTTTTTGTTGCTGGACAAGCTGCTCGACCCTCTTGCAGTTCTGGAGATCATGGCCCTTGGTGCAGTGGATCTTCCAGTACTGCTTGTTGGAGCTGCCCTGCTTGTCGGCGGCCGCCACAGCTTGGCAGTTGGTGCATGCGGCAACCTCCTTGCCGGGGCAACCAACTTTGGCTTGTTTGGCGGCGCCGTCATCGCCGGACTGCTCGACGACTAGCACATCTTTGCCCTTCCTCCTGTTGCGCCTCTGGTTCTTCCTTGCCGGGGCGGCATCCTCGCTGTCAGATCCCCCTGCTCCAGCATCCTCTCCGGGGAGTTTCCTCCCTTCTTCAGCGCGTGCACACTTGTCGGCCAGGGCGTACAGCTCGCTGACGTCTCTGATCCTGCTCATCGCCATCTCCTCCCGCATCCTGCGATTACGCACGTTCTGATGGAACGCGCTGATAACCGCGGCAGGGTGGATGTCTGGGATGTTGCGCTGCACGCGGCTAAATCTCTGGATATACTTGCGCATGGGTTCTCCTTCCTTCTGGGCAAGCAGGTGGAGGTCACTCTCTTGGCCATGTGGTTTGTGGCCGCCTGTAAAGGCGCCGAAAAACTGATGGCACAAATCCCCCCAAGAGGATATGGAGTTGTCCGGCAAGTGCATGAGCCAGGATCTGACTTCGGGCTTGAGCACGAGCGGGAAGTAGTTGGCAGGGACCTTGTCGTCTCGCCCCCCGGCAGCTTGCACCGCAATGGTGTAGATGCTGAGGAACTAAGACGGGTGCGACTTGCCGTCGTACTTCTCCGGTACGTCTGGCTTGAAGTGCTTCTGGTTGGGCCACTGGACTTGCCGCAGCTCACGGGTAAACGCAGGACAACCTGCCGCGTATGGCAAGTTACCTGGCTCTCCGGGTGCATCCGTGTCAACAGAGGGCCCAGCGCGCAGGTCTGATTGACGCCGCGCTTCCCTTCGGCGCTCGATGCGTGTTCGAGCGTCTTCTTGTTGTCTCTCATGAAGGACTTGGCGTTGATCGCGACGAGCTCGCGGATCTGACGACGCGGTGGAGTAGCTGTCGAGGTGGATCCGGCGAGTCGGCGATCTTGGCCTTCGGGGCGGAGAGTGCACAGTGGTTGCCCCCTCGTCGGTCTTGTCGCCACCGGCTCGCGCCTGGCTGACCTGCCGCGGCAGCGACGCGCTCGGCTGCCGTGGAATGTCACCGTTGGCGAAGCCGATGAGGCTCTGGATAGTGGCCCTCCAGTCATCGATCTTCTCTGACGCTGGAGGGTAGTCTAGGAGCAGCTGGGCACGTGCCCACGCTTCCGCTGGAGTGGTGGGCGGCGGCAGCGAACGGTGCGAGGAGCGAGATATGCTCGGACTCCTAACTGCGTTAGAAGGAGCAGCATCTCTCAAAGCGACCGCGCCGCGCTCGCGCCAGCATGTTGGCGTGCGTGCTGATCCTGAGCACTCCGGGATCCGCCAGCTTGATCTTGGCCCAGCAGACGTATGGTACCGTGGGTACCATGATGCTGCTGGTCCCGCGCCTCCTGGGACGGGCGCGGTGCGTGTACGGACGCTGAGGTCTTGGAGTGCGCGGGGTCGTTGTGGAAGGCGACCGCGCCGCCGACGTACGGCGCAACCTGGTCCTTGGACCTGGCAGCGCCATGGGTCTCCCCGTCGGCGCGCGCTCTTCCGCCGGCGCCTACTCCACCCGCCGTTCGCTCTGGCAATGGTGGGCTCGGCGCAGACGGAGCGGCCGCCTCCGAAATCTTCTTCTTCGACGGCATGTTGATGAAGACGATGAAGATTCGGCTCGTGCGAACGCCGGATCAGGTTCGCACAACCTCGACGCAGCCCCCCTACCTGGCGCGCCAAAGATGTCGGGGGTTGCTGATCCCACGCACGCCTATGGGGATCGGCGGACCGAGCCCCTTTCGGTTCGGCAGGGGGGCGGTGGATGCACAAAGAGCAGATCGAGGCGAACGCACGAGCGAGACGATCGATTTACCCAGGTTCGGGCCGCACGGATGCGTAAAACCCTACTCCTGCTTTGGTGGTTGTATTGAGTTCTTGCTCAGGAGCGATGAGTGCTACAGTACACTCAAACAGCTGGCGAGACCGAGCGTGAGAATGGCCGTCCTCCCCCTCTCTGTTGTGCATGGGCCTCCTTTTATATGTCCAAGGGGTCACCGACAGGTGGCAACAGAGGTGGGGGTAAAAATGTAAAAGAGGTGGTAGTTGGCTCCACCGCCTACAACAGACGTATCATACCTAACCCTGACGGCAGGGGACAAGGGCATTAAATGCCTGTCTGTGTCACCTAGACGGTATAGAGAGGGACCGCTAGGAACGCCACCGTTTGCCACGATGGCTATCTTGTCAGCGCTTGCTTGCCACCGCATGCCCCCGGCTGCACAGCCTCCCGCCACGTACGCCAGGAGCGGTCCCAGAGCGACACGTTGGTCGGTGAGCTGGAGCGCGGGCTGCGGAGTAGTAGCTTGCCGCGGCAAGCGCCTTGCCGCGGATGTTGCCTTGTCGCGTCCGGGAGCTTGTCGCTCACCAGGTCTTGTCGGGACGCGCAGTGCGCCGCAGCGAGCTTCTTGAGATGCTTTGGTTGGTCTTCCCGGCAAGCTCCTCTTGCCGGGGTCTCGTCTCCTTCCCGGCAAGCTCCTCTTGCCGGGGCCTCGTCTCCTTCCCGGCAAGCTCCTCCTGCCGGAGCCTTGTTTTTGCTCTTGGATACTTTGTTCTTGAATGGCTCCAAAGGAACCACGGAGGGTCTTGGCGGTCGCCCGGCAAGCCTTGCCGCGGGTCGCTGCGACTGCCCGTGCACAAGTTCGGGATACTAAGGTACCCCTACTTTAGTACACCGACATACAACTCATACCAATCTAGATCATCAATCAACCCAAAGACAAAGGATATCTACTCAAAACATCATAGGATGGCAACACATCATTGGATCATAATATCTGGCATAAAGCACCATGTTCAAGTAGGGATTACAGCAGGGTGCGAGAGAGTGGACCGCGTAAAAGAGATGAGGATGGTGATGATGATGGTGATGTTGATGAAGACGATCACCGCGGCGATGATTCCCCTCCCGATGGCACTCCGGTGCCACCAAGAGAGAGGAGGAGAGGTTCTCCCCCTTGTGCTTCCTCCTCCATGGCCTCCCCCTAAATGGGAGAGGTTCTCCCCCTTGTGCTTCCTCCTCCATGGCCTCCCCCTAAATGGGAGAGGTTCCCCCTCTGGTCCATGGCCTTCATGGTGATGATGGCCCCTTCAGGATCCTCCTCCATGCCCTCCGGTGATTATGGCCCCCTCCGGCAGGGTGCCAGAGAGGGCCTAGATTGGTTTTCGGTGGCTACGGAGGCTTCTGGCGGCGGAACTCCCGATCTAGGTTAATTTTCCGAGGTTTCTGTATTTATAGGAATTTTTGGCATCGGTCTCACATCAAGGAGGTGCCCGAGGCGTCCATGAGGCGGGCCCACGTGCCTGGGGGGTGGGCGCCCCCCACCCTCGTGGATGCCCCGGGACTCTCCTAGCCCAACTCTTTTACTCCGGGGTCTTCTTTTGGTCCATAAAAAATCGTCAAAAATTGGCACATCAATTTGACTCCGTTTGATATTCCTTTTCTGTAAAAATCAAAAACAAGGAAAAACAGAAACTGGCACTGGGCACTAGGTTAATAGGTTAGTCCCAAAAATCATATAAAATAGCATATAAATGTATATAAAACATCCACGGTTGATAATATAATAGCATGAATACTTCATAAATTATAGATATGTTGGAGACATATCAGCATCCCCAAGCTTAGTTCCTGCTCGTCCTCGAGTAGGTATGTGATAAAAGAAATAATTTATGAAGTGTGAATGCTAGCAAGTGCATAAGTTTCATCAATGATAGTTCCAATCACTTTTTCTAGCATCATTATGTATCATAACAGTAGCTCATCTTCATAAAGCTTTTCATGATCAAGTAACAAGCTATTCACATGTTAAAGTATAGATCATAAACTTTCTTGAAACTAACAAACTATGTTCTCAGTCATCAAACAATTGCAATTAATCTTATTTTTAGGAAGGGTCTATGTCATAGCTTTGATTTAGCAAACTCCACATACTCAACTATCATTTAATCTTTCACAATTGCTAACACTCATGTGATATTTATGGGTTCTAAGTTTTAATCGGACAGAGAGAAAGATAGGGGCTTATAGATTCTCCTCCCAACCTTTTACCTCAAGGGTAATGTTAACAATAATAGTTCATGATAACTTACATCCAATTGGATATATATACCAGGATCTTTCCAACACAATGTGCTTGCCAAAGGATAAAATAGCATATAAATGCATATAAAACATCCAAGGTTGATAATATAATAGCATGAATACTTCATAAATTAAAGATACGTTGGAGGCGTATCAGCCTCTCACCGTTCTCGCGGCCATTGAGCTCCCTGCCGGCTAGCTGTGTGCCTGGGCGCTCCATTTCCTTCCTCTAGATAGACTACGCCTTGCGGTCAAGCATGGGAGCCATGGTAACGCCGAATCAAGCCATCTTCCTCCGCCACGGCCGCCGCACCTCACTACTCAATCCGCCCGTCTCCGACCAACCTCGGCCTCCTCGAACTTGCCACTGCGCTCACTGTGAGCCCCTCCTCTAATTCCCGGCTTTCCCCCCTTCGATCTATCGCCATAATCGTCGTACACCGTCGGGGCCAAGCTCGCTGGAGCTCGCCCTCACCACCGCATGGCCGCGCTCACGCGTGCCTCTGTCCGCCCGTGGCTGCGCTCCCGCATGCCCCTGGCCGTGCCTCCAGCCTCGTGCGCCGCTCATTAGCCACGCCCAGGCACGCGCCCGCTACCGCCGGTGCCACTGGCCACCTCCCGTTGCTGCTGCGCGTGGCCGCCGGCGCCCTAGCCATGTGCGTGTTGCCTGCTTCAGCTGCTCTCATCGCCATTTGCTGTTAGGGAACGTAGTAATTTCAAAAAAATTCCTACGCACACGCAAGATCATGGTGATGCATAGCAACGAGAGGGGAGAGAGTGTTGTCCACGTACCCTCGTAGACCGAAAGCGGAAGCGTTATGACAACGCGGTTGATGTAGTCGTACGTCTTCGCGACCCGACCGATCAAGCACCGAAACTACGGCACCTCCGAGTTCTAGCACATGTTCAGCTCGATGACGACCCCCGTACTCCGATCCAGCAAAGTGTCAGGGAAGAGTTCCGTCAGCACGACGGCGTGATGACAATCTTGATGTTCTATCATCGCACGGCTTCGCCTAAGCACCGCTACAATATTATCGAGGAGTATGGTGAAGGGGGGCACCGCACACGGCTAAGAGAACGATCACGAAGATCAACTTGTGTGTCTATGGGGTGCCCCCTGCCCCCGTATATAAAGGAGTGGAGGAGGGGAGGGCCGGCCCTCTCTATGGCGCGCCCTAGGCAGCCCCTCTCTCTTTCCCGTATGGCCCAATAAGGCCCAATACTTCTCCCGGCGAATTCCCGTAACTCTCCGGCACTCCGAAAAATACCCGAATAACTTGGAACCTTTCCGAAGTCCGAATATAGTCATCCAATATATCGATCTTTACGTCTCGACCATTTCGAGACTCCTCGTCATGTCCCAGATCTCATACGGGGCTCCAAACTCCTTCGGTACATCAAAACTCATAAACTCATAATATAACTGTCATCGAAACCTTAACCGTGCGGACCCTACGGGTTCAAGAACAATGTAGACATGACCGAGATACGCCTGCGGTCAATAACCAATAGCGGAACCTGGATGCTCATATTGGCTCCCACATATTCTACAAAGATCTTTATCGGTCAGACCGCATAACAACATACGTTGTTCCCTTTGTCATCGGTATGTTACTTGCCCGAGATTTGATCGTCGGTATCTCAATACCTAGTTCAATCTCGTTACCGGCAAGTCTCTTTACTCGTTCCGTAATACATCATCTCGCAACTAACTCATTAGTTGCATTGCTTGCAAGGCTTAAGTGATGTGGATTACTGAGAGGGCCCAGAGATACCTCTCTGACAATTGGAGTGACAAATCCTAATCTCGAAATACGCCAACCCAACATGTACCTTCGGAGACACCTGTAGAGCTCCTTTATAATCACCCAGATACGTTGTGACGTTTGGTAGCACACAAAGTGTTCCTCCGGCAAACGGGAGTTGCATAATCTCATAGTCATAGGAACATGTATAAGTCATGAAGAAAACAATAGCAACATACTAAACGATCGGGTGCTAAGCTAATGGAATGGGTCATGTCAATCACATCATTCTCCTAATGATGTGATCCCGTTAATCAAATGACAACCCATGTCTATGCCTAGGAAACTCAACCATCTTTGATTAACGAGCTAGTCAAGTAGAGGCATACTAGTGACACTCTGTTTGTCTATGTATTCACACATGTACTATCTTTCCGGTTAATACAATTCTAGCATGAATAATAAACATTTATCATGATATAAGGAAATAAATAATAACTTTATTATTGCCTCTAGGGCATATTTCTTTCAGTCTCCCACTTGCACTAGATTCAATAATCTAGATCACATCACCATGTGATTTAACATCAATAGTTCACATCACCATGTGATTAACACCTATAGTTCACATCGTCATGTGACCAACACTCAAAGGGTTTACTAGAGTCAGTAATCTAGTTCACATCTATATGTGATTAACACCCAAAGAGTACTAAGGTGTGATCATGTTTTGCTTGTGAGAGAAGTTTAGTCAACGAGTCTGCCAAAATTCAGATTCGTATGTATTTTGTAAATTTCTATGTCTACAATGCTCTGCACGGAGCTACTTTAGCTAATTGCTCCCACTTTCAATATGTATCCAGATGAAGACTTAGAGTCATCCAGATCAGTGCCAAAACCTTGTATCGACGTAATCCTTTTACGATGAACCTTTTTTCACCTCCATAATCGAGAAACATATCCTTATTCCACTAAGGATAATTTTGACCGATGTCCAGTGATCTACTCCTAGATCACTATTGTACTCCCTTGCCAAAAACAATGTAGGGTATACAAAAGATCTGGTACATAGCATGGCATACTTTATAGAACCTATGGTTGAGGCATAGGGAATGACTTTCATTCTCTTTCTATCTTCTGCCGTGGTCGGGCTTTGAGTCTTACTCAATTTCACACCTTGTAACACAGGCAAGAACTCTTTCTTTGACTATTCCATTTTGAACTACTTTAGAATCTTGTCAAGGTATGTACTCATTGAAAAAACTTATCAAGCGTCTTGATCTATCTCTATAGATCTTGATGCTCAATATGTAAGCAGCTTCACTGAGGTCTTTCTTTGAAAAACTCCTTTCAAACACTTCTTTATGTTTTACAGAATAATTCTACATTATTTCCAATCAACAATATGTCACTCACATATACTTATCAGAAATGTTGTAGTGCTCCCACTCACTTTCTTGTAAATACAGGCTTCACCGCAAGTCTGTATAAAACTATATGCTTTGATCAACTCATCAAAGCGTATATTCCAACTCCGAGATGCTTGTACTAGTCGATAGATGGATCGCTGGAGCTTTCACATTTTGTTAACACCTTTAGGATTGACAAAACCTTCTGGTTGCATCATATACAACTCTTCTTTAAGAAATCCATTAAGGATTGCAGTTTTGTTATCCATTTGCCAGATTTCATAAAATGCGGCAATTTCTAACATGATTCGGACAGACTTTAAGCATCGATATGAGTGAGAAAATCTCATCGCAGTCAACACCTTGAACTTTGTCAAAAACCTTTTTCGACAAGTCTAGCTTTGTAGATAGTAACACTACTATCAGCGTCCGTCTTCCTCTTGAAGATCCATTTAATCTCAATGGCTTGCCGATCAACGGGCAAGTCAACCAAAGTCCATACTTTGTTCTCATACATGGATCCCATCTCAGATTTCATGGCCTCAAGCCATTTTGCGGAATCTGGGCTCATCATCGCTTCCTCGTAGTTCATAGGTTCGTCATGGTCAAGTAACATGACTTCCAGAACAGGATTACCGTACTACTCTGGTGCGGATCTTACTCTGGTTGATCTACGAAGTTCAGTAGTAACTTGATCTAAAGTTCCATGATAATCATCATTAACTTCCTCACTAATCGGTGTAGGCATCACTGGAACTGATTTCTGTGATGAACTACTTTCCAATTCGGGAGAAGGTACAATTACCTTATCAAGTTCTACTTTCCTCCCACTCACTTCTTTCGAGAGAAACTCCTTCTCTAGAAAGGATCCATTCTTAGCAACGAATGTCTTGCCTTCGGATCTGTGATAGAAGGTGTACCCAACAGTCTCCTTTGGGTATCCTATGAAGACATATTTCTCCGATTTAGGTTTGAGCTTATCAGGATGAAACTTTTCTTATAAGCATTGCAACCCCAAACTTTAAGAAACGACAACTTTGGTTTCTTGCCAAACCACAGTTCATACAGTGTCATCTCAACGGATTTAGATGGTGCCCTATTTAACGTGAATGTAGCTGTCTCTAATGCATAACCCCAAAACGATAGCGGTAAATCTGTAAGAGACATCATAGATCGCACCATATCAAGTAAAGTACGATTACGACGTTTGGACACACCATTACACTGTGGTGTTCCAGGTGGCGTGAGTAGTAAAACTATTTCACATTGTTTTAACTGAAGGCCAAACTCGTAGCTCAAATATTTTACTTCTGCGATCATATCGTAGAAACTTTTACTTTTGTTACGATGATTCTCCACTTCACTCTGAAATTCTTTGAACTTTTCAAATATTTTAGACTTGTGTTTCATCAAGTAGATATACTCATATCTGCTCAAATCATCTGTGAAGATCAGAAAATAATGATACCTGCTGCGATCTTCAATATTCATCGGACCACACACATCAGTATGCATGATTTCCAACAAATCTGTTGCTTGCTGCATTGTTCCGAAGAACGGAGTCTTAGTCATCTTACCCATGAGGCATGGTTCGTAAGCATCAACTGATTCATAATCAAGTTATTCCAAAAGTCCATCAGCATGGAGTTTCTTCATGCGCTTTACACCAATATGACCTAAACGGCAGTGCCACAAATAAGTTGCACTATCATTATTAACTTTGCATCTTTTGGTTTCAATATTATGATTATGTGTATCACTACGATCGAGATCCAACGAAATATTTTTCATTAGGTGTGTAACCATATAAGGTTTTATTCATGTAAACAGAACAACAATTTATTCTCTTACTTAAATGAATAACCGTATTACAATAAACATGATCAAATCATATTCATGCTCAACGCAAACACCAAATAACACTTATTTAGGTTCAACACTAATCCCGAAAGTATAGGGAGTGTGCGATGGTGATCATATCAATCTTGGAACCACTTCCAACACACATCGTCACTTCACCCTTAACTACTCTCTGTTTATTCTGCAACTCCCGTTTCGAGTTACTAATCTTAGCAACTGAACTAGTATCAAATACTGAGGGGTTGCTATAAACACTAGTAAAGCACACATCAATAACATGTATATCAAATATACTTATGTTCACTTTGCCATCCTTCTTATCCGCCAATCACTTGGGGTAGTTCCGCTTCCAATGTCCAGTCCCTTTGCAGTAGAAGCACTTAGTCTTAGGCTTAGGACCAGACTTGGGCTTCTTCACTTGAGCAGCAACTTGCTTGCCGTTCTTCTTGGAGTTCCCCTTCTTCCTTTTGCCCTTTTCTTGAAACTAGTGGTCTTGTCTACCATCAACACTTGATGTTTTTCTTGATTTCTACCTTCGTCGATTTTAGCATCATGAAGAGCTTGGGAATCGTTTCCGTTATCCCTTGCATATTATAGTTCATCACGAAGTTCTACTAACTTGGTGATGGCGACTAGAGCATTCTATCAATCACTATTTTATCTGGAAGATTAACTCCCACTTGATTCAAGCGATTGTAGTACCCAGACAATCTGAGCACATGCTAACTAGTTGAGCGATTCTCCTCCATCTTTTAGCTATAGAACTTGTTGGAGACTTCATATCTCTCAACTCGGGTATTTGCTTGAAATATTAACTTCAACTCCTGGAACATCTCATATGGTCCATGACGTTCAAAATGTCTTTGAAGTCCCGATTCTAGCCGTTAAGAATGGTGCACTAAACTATCAAGTAGTCATCATATTGAGCTAGCCAAACGTTCATAACGTCTGCATCTGCTCCTGCAATAGGTCTGTCACCTAGCGGTGCATCAAGGACATAATTCTTCTGTGCAGCAATGAGGATAAACCTCAGATCACAGATCCAATCCGCATCATTGCTACTAACATCTTTCAACACAATTTTCCTAGGAACATATCAAAATAAACATATGAAAGCAACAACGTGAGCTATTGATCTACAACATAATTTGCAAAATACTACCAGGACTAAGTTCATAATAAATTTAAGTTCGATTAATCATATTACTTAAGAACTCCCACTTAGATAGACATCCCTCTAATCATCTAAGTGATCACGTGATCCAAATCAACTAAACCATGTCTGATCATCACGTGAGATGGAGTAGTTTTCAATGGTGAACATCACTATGTTGATCATATCTACTATATGGTTCACGCTCGACCTTTCGGTCTCTAGTGTTCTGAGGCCATATCTGTATATGCTAGGCTCGTCAAGTTTAACCTGAGTATTCCGCGTGTGCAACTGTTTTGCACCCGTTGTATTTGAACGTAGAGCCTATCACACCCGATCATCACGTGGTGTCTCAGCACGAAGAACTTTCGCAACGGTGCATACTCAGGGAGAACACTTATACCTTGAAATTTACTGAGAGATCATCTTATAAAGCTACTGTCGAACTAAGCAAAATAAGATGTATTAAAGATAAACATCATATGCAATCAAAATATGTGACATGATATGGCCATGATCATCTTGCGCCTTTGATCTCCATCTCCAAAGTACTGTCATGATCTCTATCGTCACCGGTGTCACACCCTAGCTAGATCATGCATTAGAGTGTGCATCATGTTTACCTTCATCAGAAAATTGAAATGGGGAAAGCAGAACCCCCAGCACCCCCCCCCTGAAATCAACTAGGGTTTACTAAAAATAAATTCAATGAACCTGAAATGCCCTTCTAAAATGCTCACCCTCTTTGCCTTGGGTTAGAACCCTTGGGAAAAATGGTGCACATAATTTTAGGTCAACAAAAGGGCATTGATTTAAATCATAAGTATTTGAATTTGGGCATTTAAATGCTATTAAATAATTCAAATGCTCAAATAATGTTGGAACTATTTTTTGGGCCACTGAAATAATTCAGCAAGTGTCCATAAATATTTTCAGGATTTTATAAAATGATTTAGTATTTAAACTAAATCAAAACAAAATAACAGAAATAGAAAAACACAAATAAATAAAAGAGGGAAAGGCCACTGGGCCACTTACCTGGACTACCTGGCCCATCTCCAGCTGGCGGCCCAGCCCACCCCCGCTGCCTCCTGTCGTCTCCCTCCTTGGACAGAAGGACGAGGGCGTGTGCCCGACGCTCGCCGGCACGCGCGCGCGCCACCTCCACCCTGCTGGCCACCTCCTGCTTCCCCGGACTCCCTTCCAATGCCACGGAGACGGCCACGCACCCCCAGGCCCTCTCATTCCTCCCCCCCCCCCCGTGCTCATCCCCTCCTCTGGCTCCCCCTCACTTCCACCGAACGCGGCCGCCGCCGCCGACGAGAACCACCACGGCCACAGCCACCCCCTTGCCCCTCGGTTGTGCCCACGAGCTCCGCGACGTCGTCCTCGACCCCCTCACCGAACCACGCCCCGCCGGAAGCCCTGCAGCGTCGCCTTCGAGCTCTTCTTCAACCTTCGGCCGCCGGTGACCTCGTCTTCGATTCGTGCCGTCCAGGTCGTCCCCAGGCCCACTGAGCTGCGCTTCGACCTCCTAGTGAGCTCCTCCGTCGTTTCCCCCTAACCCCACGGCCTAGCGCTCGTTGTAGCACCACTTCCCATGACGCCTGAAGCACACCGCCGCACGAACTCGTCGCCGACGAGGCTCCGGTGGCTAATCGGCCCCGTTCATATGCCTGTTGGCTTTGTGGGAGCCTGCAGAACGCGTAGGTGCTACCCGTTGATCCTCCCGTGCACGGTGTCGCCGTTTTCATCGGCGCCCGAACTCCGGCGACCGCCATAGTCGTCGCCGGCGACGTCTCCGGCCACCTCGAGCTCAACCATCACCACCAAGAGCTGCGGCTCGTTCCCAGGAGCTCGTAGATGCTCTCCGCCTCCCGTTTGATGGCCGGAACGTGCAAATGCACTTCCTCCGCCGCGTCTGGCCTCGCCGGCGGCTAGACGCCGACGAGTGTTGACCTTGACCATTGACTGGGTGGGCCCAGTTGACTCCCCTGAGTCAATGACAAGCGCCCCCCCTGCTAACTAAACCTGTTTAGTGTTAATCTAAATTAATTAGTTAATTAACTAGATGAGCCACTGACACACGGGTCCCACAGGTCAGGTTTGACCTGTACCGTGCCTGTTGACTTGCTGACGTCATGCTGATGCAAGGCTGACGCAATAACTCTTTTCTGGATTTAATTTTATATAGAAAATTCCAGAAAATTGCCTAAACTTCAAAAATTCATAGAAATTCAACCATAACTCCAAATGAGACAAATTATATATGAAAAATTATCAGAAAAATCCAAGCTATCCATTGGTACTGGTTTCATGCATGTCAGAACAAGTTAAACCTGCTGTTTATGCAATATAAGGTGATGCACCAATATGATCAAGTCAAATGAGCTAACACTTGAACCTTTGGTTCAAATAAGCAATTACCCTTCTGTTTTAGCTTGCATTAGGCCAAGACACATCCATATTGCCATGTCATAGCATACATCATAATGTTGCATATCGTCATGTGATGATTGTGTTCCGATGTGTTCTTCGTGGTAGGTTCTGCCTCCGAGGATATTCACGAGTATCCAACTGAAGGGCAGTATCCCGTTACCACTCCATCAGGCAAGCAACCATTGATCATTCCGATACAAACCCATGTTCTCGCTCCTGCTCTTGTTTAATGCATTAAGACAACACGATTCAAACTGTTGTGTGCTACGGTAGTTGAACCCTTATCCTCTGCATGACCTGTCATTGCCACAGTAACTAGATGAAACCCACTAGCATGTGTAGGAGTTGATTGAGCCATGTTTTGCGATTCCTACCTTGCTATGCCTGCTATGCTTAGAGTTGTGTCAGGTCTGGTTCATCTGGGTGATGGGCTAGAGTGAAATGCTTGTGTCAGTAATATGTGGGATGTGTTGAACATGTTTTGGTAAAGGTATCGATGAGAGGCCATGTAGGAGTACATGGTGGGTTGTTTCATTGAGGCCGTCCATAAGAACTGAGATCTGTATGTGTGATTTAAGATGCAGTTACTACCATACATTCAGCCCGAAACAAATGGACCCTCTCGGCTTCTTAGCCACCCTAGTACTCTGTCCAGGAGTTGCAAATAGTTTCTGGTGTTTGTAGGATATGTGTTGGCGGCCGTGCGTAGCGCTGACCCTAGGGGTGGGCTATGTTGCGGTAGATACACCGTGGCACGGTGTACCGAGCCACCCGTTTGGTGTCTCGGAAACCCTGTTCACATCGTTCGGGGCCGTATGTGGAAACCTCGGCCGGACTCCCTGCGGATGGAACCTGAATAGGCGATAACCTGGACTAGGGACTTAGGTGTTTAGGTAGGCCGTGGCCGACACCCTCGCTAGGCTTTCGCTTGAAGGTTGCCGAGTACATGTCGTGTAGACGGCGGTAAGCGGTGAAAGCGTGTATGACGAAGTACACCCCTGCAGGGTATAAAACTATTCGAATAGCCGCGTCCGCGGTAAAGGACTACTTGGTTGCCTATACAGTTCATAGACAAGTTAATGGATACTATTAAAAGACTCAAGATAAGTGTGAGTACCGAGGATGGCCCTCTCGCAGGATACGAGGGAGGATCCACGGTGGAGTATTGTGATGGTGAGTAGTGGACTCGTGTGCGAAAACTATTTTGCTAAAAGGTTCCGTAGGATAGCTTAGCCAAGAGTCAAAGCTGGCGTGCTGCATAAACCCCACCACCTTCTTGAGAATGAGCATGTATAGTAGGTTCTGATGTAAGACTTGCTGAGTACCTTTGTACTCATGTTTGCTTATTTATTATTTTCAGACGACAACACTGCCCCCTCCAATGGGTTTTACGTAGACCTTGACGTCGACGAGTGACTAGCCACCCAGGTGGTGATCCAGGCCATGGAGGGCCCTATGTAGATAGACAGGCTTCGAGAAGCCTTCTTTCTTTCTAGAGTCTGTACTCAGACTAGTTGCTTCCGCATGTGCTTGTATGACTGTATGACTTGAGTGTCGGGTCATGTGACCCCTACCTGTATGAATATGTTATGTATGGCTCCCTGGAGCCTTTAAATAAAGTACTTGAGTTGTAGAGTTTTGTTGTGATGCCATGTTGTATGTACTCATATCGGGCATATTGTGTGTATGATTGAAATGCTTGGTATGAGTGGGATCCGACAATCTAGTTGTTTGTCCTTCGCAGCCTTTCTTATGGGGAAATGTAGTCTAGTGTTCCTCGAACCATAGTAGTCCGCTACAGCCCGGTTCCCCGGAGTCCTGCTAGCCTAGCACTACTGTTCAGGACACTTGACTGGCCGGCATGTGTTTCACTTCATCCCTATGTCTGTCCCTTCGGGGAAATGTCACGCGGTGATCTCCGGAGTCCTGTCTAGCCTGCTACAGCCCGGGATCCCCGGAGTCCTGTTAGCCCAGTGCTACAGCCCGGAATCACTCGTTGATGACCGACATGTTCGATGTGATTCATGTATGCTTGTATCCATAGGTCTGTGCCGCTTTGGGTTCACGACTAGCCATGTCGGCCCGGGTTCTCGGTCATATGGATGCTAGCGACATTGTCATATACGCGAGCCAAAAGGCGCAAACGGTCCCGGGCCATGGTAAGGCGACACCCGTGGGATACCGTGCGTGAGGCCGCAAAGTGATATGAGGTGTTACCGGCTAGATCGATGTGGCTTAGAATCGGGGTCCTGACAACCGGCATGACACCATGATCTCCATCATCTTGATCTACATCAATGTGTCGTTACATGGTCGTCTCGCCAACAATTTCTCTTGCAACTATTGCTATCGCATAGCGATAAAGTAAAGCAATTATTTGGCGCTTGCATCTTATGCAATAGAGAGACAACCATATGGATTTTGCCAGTTGCCGATAACTTCAACAAAACATGATCATCTCATACAACAACTTATATCTCATCACGTCTTGACCATATCACATCACAACATGCCCTGCAAAAACAAGTTAGACGTCCTCTACTTTGTTGTTGCAAGTTTTACCTGGCTGCTACGGGCTTAGCAAGAACCAATCTTACCTACGCATCAAAACCACAACGATAGTTTGTCAAGTTGGTGTTGTTTTAACCTTCTCAAGGATCGGGCGTAGCCACACTCGGTTCAACTAAAGTTGGAGAAACTGACACCCGCTAGTCACCTGTGTGCATGGCACAGCGGTAAAACCAGTCTCGCGTAAGCGTACGCGTAATGTCGGTCCGGACCGCTTCATCCAACAATACCACCGAACCAAAGTATGACATGCTAGTAAGCAGTATGACTTATATCGCCCACAACTCACTTGTGTTCTACTCATGCATATTACATCAACGCATAAAACCTAGGCTCAGATGCCACTGTTAGGGAATGTAGTGATTTCAAAAAAATTCCTACGCACACGCAAGATCATGGTGATGCATAGCAACGAGAGGGGAGAGTGTTGTCCATGTACCCTCGTAGAACGAAAGCAGAAGCGTTGTGACAACACGGTTAATGTAGTTGTACGTCTTCGCGACCCGACCGATCAAGCACCGAAACTACGGCACCTCCGAGTTCTAGCACACGTTCAGCTCGATGACGACCCCCGGACTCCGATCTAGCAAAGTGTCGGGGAAGAGTTCCGTCAGCACGACGGCGTGGTGACGATCTTGATGTTCTATCGTCACAGGGCTTCGCCTAAGCACCGCTACAATATTATCGAGGAGTATTGTCGGTGTCAAAACCGGTGAATCTCAGGTAGGGGGTCCCGAACTGTGTGTCTAAGCCGGATGGTAACAAGAGGCAGGGAACACGATGTTTTACCCAGGTTCGGGCCCTCTTGATGGAGGTAAAACCCTACATCCTGCTTGATTGATATTGATGATATGGGTAGTACAAGAGTAGATCTACCACGAGATCAAGGAGGCTAAACCCTAGAAGCTAGCCTATGGTATGATTGTTGTATGTTGTCTCTCTATCGACTAGCCTGGCCTCGGTTTATATAATGCACCGGAGGCCTAGGATAACAAGAGTCCTAGCCGAATACGCCGGTGGGGAGACGTCCTTGTCTTGATCGCCAAGTCTTGTGGAATCTTCCTTGTATGCGGCAGCCGTCCGAACTGGCCCATGAGTATACGGCCACGGGGGTCCTCGGCCCAATCTAATAGACCGGGAGACGACGTGGTGAGTACCCCGTTGTCCAGGACACCGTCAGTAGCCCCCTGAACCGGTCTTTAAGTTAGGGACGCTCCTCGATTCTTCCGAATTGTTCTTCATCTTCGGTTGCCGGTCTTGAAAACTGGTTCAACAAATCTTCTTTATCTTCGATCTTGAGGATCGCCGAAATGCATTCGACGAGTTTACACGTCGGGTATCCAAGGAGCCCCTTGAAGTTTCCGGCCTTTATCAATGCCTTGTTTATTTTTATGCCACACCTCGGGTTGGAAGTTGTTCCCGGGAGGCAGGGTCCTCTTGCGTCCGAGCTCCGACGCCGGACTGCATTCGAGGTATCTTTTGCAGCCGAGCACCAACGCCGGACCGCTTCCCAGCTCTAGTGCCGGAATGTATCCGAGCTCCAATGCCGGACTATGTATCCGAGCTCCAACGCCGGACTGTATATCCGAGCTCCAACGCCGAAATATATCCGAGCTCCAACGCCGGACTGTGTCCAGGCTCCAATGCCGGACTATATCCGAGGTGTCATATCACCTTGGTTCAAAAAAGTTTGAAGGAGTTTAGCCGAGCTTAACGCCGGGCATGCCCTCTACGAAGCCAGCCACTAGCGCCCGAGCTTTATGCTGGACTGCTTCCGAGGTGGTGCACCACCCCGAATGTGGGCCGATTTTTGTGAATATTTTTTGTTGGTGCAATTTATTCTCTGCCGAGATATATAGCCAGTAGCCCTCAAGGTGTGTATCGGTCTAAAACCCGAGATGCACCTGAAGGATGACGTAAGACCGCTGATCCTAGTAGCTGTTGAGACTCAGGTTGATTTGCAAAATCGGCCTGAGGATCAAGTCCAAGCTCGGCAGAATACTTCGGGACACTAAAAGCGGCGTGCTCAGTCCTCGAGACTCAGGTTGGGTGCGGCCGACCAACCTGAGGATCAAAATCTCCTCGGAAACTATATTGCACATAAAATTTTCTGCATTGGAAAAGCAATGCAGTAGCCCCCGAGACACTGGTCGGGTGGCAACACCAGATCAGGGGATCGATGTGCCCCTTTAATATTTGTAAATAACAAGCCCGAAGCCCAGTAGCCCCCGAGCCTTAATGCGGGCATGGGTGGCCGAATTAAGGATCAATATCCATAGTAAAATCACAAATTATGTGTAATGACTCTATGTATCCAAGTACTTTACGTCATTAATGCTTGGATCCGCATTGTAAAAAACTTTGTTGACCGACCATCGGCTTCCACCTCCTTGGCCAGTAGCCGAGGAGTGTTTGTCCTACTTTATAAAGCCTTTATGAGGGCAAAGATTTACGACAAACAAGGCAATCTGGCCACACGGTTTTAAAAACAAAGGTACACAGAGAGATATGTTATATTACTGTTTAACAGAAGAAATGTATTCCAAAGAAAATAGTCCCGCTATCGGTTCCTTTCTTTGGGTTGTCATGCTAAGCATGATCATGAAACCTCAGCTCGAATGTAAGAGCAAAATATCGAGGATTTAGTTTGGGAGGCCAGTTAATAGCCCCCGGTAGTGTTCGGCGACAGTCGAGGTCAAGCCGTAAACACTTCGGCCAATGTTATGAATGGCCCGTCATAGTCATCGGATCGCTGACCAGTTTACGCTTATTGTGACAGTCAGTTTTCGGCTTTCTCCACTAAGGTGCTTAACCATGTGAGCTGGAAGCACAATCGCAGTGGTTCTCCCTTTGCACGCCTAGCCGAACAAAACGGAACGTAGGAAGCAAGTGCAGGAGCCGGGCAACCCAACTATTGACCGAAGACACAATTCGAAACCGATGCATATATAGCAATATCTGAGAATGTTTTTGCCAAATCCCTAAAGGTGTCCGGTGTTGCACTGCGAGACTAATGCTGGAAAAGCACAAATAGTTTAAAAGTGCCAAAAAGCTTGGAAAACCAAGAAACGTCAGTAAAAACATGACGTCCGAACAAGATCAAGTGTTCGGTGCCAATCCGAAAATTGGTCTTAGAAAAAAGAAGTGCTTCTGTCGTCCTTTAACATGACACATCATATCTCAAGACTCCGAGCGGGTCAGCCTACGGCTTCAACCTCCTATCCCGAGGGCGGAGTACTTTTCATTAGGCCAGTTTAGCAAACTAAACTCTAGCGGCTTTGAGAGAGAAATTAGGCTCCCCGGCTAGTGACCACACACTCGCATCGAAAAAAGGAGTGATAAATAATAATAATAGAACTTTGCAACGACTGAGAAGAAGAACACTTATTATAAAACGGCTCAAATAAACTTAAGAGCCCCCAAGTGACTTGGGTAGAAGAATGATTGCATGTACCGAAGTACTTATATCATATCTATGTTCAACCGAACTTTAAACGCGTCTTAACCGACCGTCGGCTTCTCCCTCTTCGGTTAAGGACCAAAAAGTGTTATGTACTCCATCGGTCGAGAATATTGACGGTGTTTCCAATAACCAGGCAATCAAGCCATAAGGCTGTAATAGACAAAGCGCGCTCAGGGAACTTATGCTATATTACTACGAAGAGTAAGAAGCATCTTCGAAGAAAATAGTACCCCCACCGATACCTTTATTCAGTGCTCATTGTTATTATGAGACTTGTGCAATAGATTTTTTTTACTCATGAGTTCCGTTGTGTGCCGACCATCATTGAAAACTATAAGAGCGCTAGCCTTCGGCTTCACCCAGTCTGAGGTCCGGCTCGGTTGACCCGATCGTGACAATCGCAGAGGTGCTCCCTTTACTCCCTAGCCGAACAATCGGGAATGTAGGGGTAAACACAGGAGCGAGGCAACCCAGCTTGCAAATTGCTTAAGTCAATATGGTGCATATTGTGGCGTAATACACGAACAAGGAACGAAGCCGTACAAGTATAATCATATGCAACAGGAAAAGCTTCATAAAGGAAGCCCCCAAGTAAACGGGGTATTTGAATTTATGCGTCACAAACAAAGTTTGGACAAGGAAAATTTTTGACAAGCAACTTTTTTCCCAAAAAGTATAATGCTTGGTCGAACCGAGCACAAGTTAGAAATTAAAGCTTTGAGCATGAAAGCGACTTAGCTGGTTAATGTGTTCGGTATTGATGATGCGGTCCGAGCTTGATGCGGGGCAAGGTTCCATCCCCCAAGCTGGTCCCGAGGTGGCGGAGCGGAGAGCTCGACACGCTGAAGTGGTGACATAGCACGGTCAATGCAGACCGGTAGAGTGACGCCGAAGTCCCCGGATCATTTTCCTGTGCACAAAAAATAGTGCGAACCGGAGGTAATAGTAATAATGATAATTTAAAAAAAATGTTGCATAATAAATAATTTATGCAAAGTGATGAATAGAAGAAATATGGCCTGGTGCCGAAGTCAATGTCGATGCAGGGCGTCGGCGTGATGTAGTAAAGGCGTGACAAAGCCTGAATTCACAGGTCGGTCCGAGCTCCGGATGTGGCGTTCGCCGGACTATGTACGGAAATTGATCGAACCACCACGCGACCGCCGTTAATGCGGTCACCATTTGATAGACCTGTGTACATATCATGAACAAACCAGAGTAATAATTCCTTGGGAAAAATGAACCCAAATAAGCAAAAAAATACTGGGATTAATACCACCTGGTTTATTTGTTATAGCAATCAGAAGGAAGATGATTCCCAAAATTGGGACTCGATTCGCACACCCATTGCCTGATGGGCGATAAAACGACGGCATGGCAATGCTGATAAAGCTTGGCTCGCCGAGGCAAAGCCCTCGGCCAAGCTAACGTGACGGAGCTGGTCGGCTAGTGACGCCGAAGTGTCCGGAGTAGGTTGATGAAGAGACGGCGAAGCCCCCAGTCCGGCCGAGATGTCGAAGCCCCGATGACAGCCGATGAGTCGAAGTAGGTCGGCGTGATGGACACCAGCTTGAAGAAGCGATAGTGCGGCCCTGTCGATGCAGGTCGTGACGTGGTCGATGCCAGCTTGAGGAAGCAACCGTGCGGCGATGCCGGTGTGCGCCCTCCGTGTAATCCGTGGGGCGGCGATGTTGGTGATGATTTATCCTTCGCGATGCCGGACTCTTGTTCGGCTTGCTGAGATGATGATTCGAAGAAGTTGAGCTCGGCTCAACAAAGTGACGCCGTGTCTTAGCGCAGGTCGGCAGCCGTGGAGTAATATTGCCGGACTGGTTTGACACCAGCATGATGTTGAAGATCATGTTCGAAAGATCTTAAAGTTAGTGGGATGTGTTCGGGAACAAAACACAATACCCCATACAAAACTTCCTTCAAAAGGGATGTCCGAAATCCTGTTCATAGAAAAGATGAAATCGGGTCGGATTCGTTTTCGCGCAGAAAACAGATCCAAAAAGTGATGCACTAATCGGAAGGTTCCCGGAGTATGGACGGTTGGATCGAGCTGAAATTTTGAGAGGTGGTAGATACAGGAATTCCGCAGCCGATCAACGATTGGATCTTCCAAAGCATGTCCGAGCTAGAAGCTGGACACCACGCCCTAAACACATCCAAATTCCCGTCCAGATTTGACAGGGCTCTGGTGTATCGTGGATTACCAGAGATTCCTCCATCGGAACTCGATGAAATTTTTCAGGGTTGCTGTAGACTCAATTCCGCACAATTCCACCAAAGCGATCGTCAAAGCGATACTCGAGGAGGTGGTGGCAGCAGATACGAGTTCGCTGTCCAGAAAAACAGCACGGTCGCTTGAGGGCAATATTGACGTTGAGCCCCCGAGCTCCATGGATGATTCCTCCGTGATCTTGATAGAGATCGGAGTTGATGTTTGGTGAAGTCCCTCATCCGAGCATGGTGATCCGAACACGGGGCTCAATTCTTGGTCGAACCAAGGTGACCAGTCGAACTGGTGACGAAGACGCCGAAGTCGCAGTTGATCTGCAGGCGAGCCATCGATCCTTTTGTTGATCACACAGCGGAGCTCTCAATGAAAGCACCAATGTCTGTGTCAAAACCGGCGGATCTCGGGTAGGGGGCCCCGAACTATGTGTCTAGCCCGGATGGTAACAGGAGGCAGGGAACACGGTGTTTTACCCAGGTTCGGGCCCTCTTGATGGAGGTAAAACCCTACATCCTGCTTGATTAATATTGATGATATGGGTAGTACAACAGTAGTCCTACCACGAGATCAAGGAGGCTAAACCTTAGAAGCTAGCCTATGGTATGATTGTTGTATGTTGTCTCTCTATCGACTAGCCTGGCCTCGGTTTATATAATACACCGGAGGCCTAGGATAACAAGAGTCCTAGCCGAATACGCCGGTGGGGAGAAGTCCTTGTCTTGATCGCCAAGTCTTGTGGAATCTTCCTTGTATGCGGCAGCCGTTCGAACTGGCCCATGAGTATACGGCCACGGGGGTCCTCGGCCCAATCTAATAGACCGGGAGACGACGTGGTGAGTACCCCCTAGTTCAGGACACCGTCAAGTATGGTGAAGGGGGGCACCGCACACGGCTAAGAGAACGATCACGAAGATCAACTTGTGTGTCTACGGGGTGCCCCCTGCCACCGTATATAAAGGAATGGAGGAGGGGAGGGCCGGCCCTCTCTATGGCGTGCCCTAGGTAGCCCCTCTCTCTTTCCCGTATGGCCCAATAAGGCCCAATACTTCTCCCGGCGAATTCCCGTAACTCTCCGGCACTCCGAAAAATACCTGAATCACTCGGAACCTTTCCGAAGTCCGAATATAGTCGTCCAATATATCGATCTTTACGTCTCGACCATTTCGAGACTCCTCGTCATGTCCCCGATCTCATCCGGGACTCCGAACTCATTCGGTACATCAAAACTCATAAACTCATAATATAACTGTCATCGAAACCTTAAGCGTGCGGACCTTACGGGTTCGAGAACAATGTAGACATGACCGAGATACGTCTCTGGTCAATAACCTATAGCAGAACCTGGATGCTCATATTGGCTCCCACATATTCTACGAAGATCTTTATCGGTTAGACCGCATAACAACATACGTTGTTCCAGTTGTCATCGGTATGTTACTTGCCCGAGATTCGATCGTCGGTATCTCAATACGTAGTTCAATCTCGTTACCGGCAAGTCTCTTTACTCGTTCCGTAATACATCATCTTGCAACTAACTCATTAGTTGCATTGCTTGCAAGGCTTAAGTGATGTGCATTACCGAGAGGGCCCAGAGATACCTCTCCGACAATCGGAGTGATAAATCCTAATCTTGAAATACGCCAACCCAACATGTACCTTCAGAGACACCTGTAGAGCTCCTTTATAATCACCCAGTTATGTTGTGACGTTTGGTAGCACACAAAGTGTTCCTCCGGCAAATGGGAGTTGCATAATCTCATAGTCATAGGAACATGTATAAGTCATGAAGAAAGCAATAGCAACATACTAAACGATCGGGTGCTAAGCTAATGGAATGGGTCATGTCAATCACATCATTCTCCTAATGATGTGATCCCATTAATCAAATGACAACCCATGTCTATGGCTAGGAAACTCAACCATCTTTGATTAACGAGCTAGTCAAGTAGAGGCATACTAGTGACACTATGTTTGTCTATGTATTCACACATGTATTATGTTTCCGGTTAATACAATTCTAGCATGAATAATAAACATTTATCATGATATAAGGAAATAAATAATAACTTTATTATTGCCTCTAGGGCATATTTCCTTCATTTGCTTGCTACTATGGCTCATGCCGTTGCTTGCTTGCTATTGTTGCCCCTGTGCTCCTGCCGCTGTGATTCGTTGCTCTGCTGTCGCTGCTACAGTAACTGAATGTTACTATACCGATGGCTAGCTTCTATTACTTCTACTCTATCAGCCCTCTAGATGGCAGTAAAACTGTGGTCAAACAAAATCTAGCTTAGCTGAAATTAATTTGTATAGGTAGTACTCTTGACAAGGCTCAAATGTTTCCATTGGACCAAATCTGTTAGATGCATAGATTAAATCTTACGAAAATCACAAAGTTCAATGTTCTGTTAACAGAAAAAAACAGAAAACAGCCTTATTTTCATAGCTACTTTAGAGCTGTTGATGATCAAGCAAATGAACTCTAATATGGACGAATGTGATACTAACATGTAGTTCACATAAAATTCTCAATGTTGATATAAGACACTAACCCATTGCATGAAGAGAATAATAGTTGTAGCCTTTTGAAAACTGCTAACTGATGCTTAAAACTGACGAATTCTCAGACTTAGCAAAATTTTAGGGATTTTCCGGATATTGATAAAACTTTGAAAAATCATAGAGATTAAACCATAGCTCGGATCGAAAAACTTTGTACATGAAAGTTGCTCAGAACGACGAGAAGAATTCGGATACATAGCCCGTTCGTCCGCCATGCATCCCTAGCATAGCAAACATGCAACTTTCCCCCTTCGGTTCGTCTGTCCGATAATGCCAAACTTCGGGAAAACATTCCCGAATGTTATCCCCCGTCGTCGGTATCATGTAGCACCGCATTAGAAAACCATAGCTCTGCCTGATAACTTGTCATGCATCTGTTTGCTCTATATTTATTGTTTCTTCCCCCTCTTCTTCTCCGGTAGACCCCGAGACCGGCATTGATGCGACTGAGTACAAATACGTCACCGATGACCCCTCCTTGCCAGAGCAACCAGGCAAGCCCCCCCCCCCTTGATCAACCCAATATTGCCTATTCCTTCTCTCTACTGCTTGCATTAGAGTACTGTAGCATGTTACTGTTTTCCGTTAATCCTATTCTGATGCATAGCATGTCTTTGCTACTACTATTGTTACCTTTACCTGCAATCCTAAATGCTTAGTATAGGATGCTAGTTTATCATCAATGGCCTGCACTATTGTTCGTCTGCCATGCTATACTACCGGGTCGTGATCACTCGGGAGGTGATCACGGGTATATACTTATATACATGATATATGATACGTGTGGTGACTAAAGTCGGGTCGGCTCGTTGAGTACCTGCGAGTGATTCCGGTGTGGGGGCTGAAAGGACAGGTGGTTCCATCCCGGTAGAGGTGGGCATGGGTTCCCGACGGCCCCCGACTGTTACTTTGTGGCGGAGCGACAGGGTAGGTTGAGACCACCTAGGAGAGAGGTGGGCCTGGCCCTGGTCGCCATCCGCGGTTACATCAATTAACATGCTTGATGAGATCTTGGTATTTGATCTGAGTCTGGCCACTGTCCTATACGCACTAACCAACTACGCGGGAACAGTTATGGGAACTCGACATCGTGGTATCAGCCGGAGCCTTCTTGACGTCAGTGACTGAGCGGCGCGCGCCGGGTTGGACCGTGTAACACAACTTCCTTTGAAATGGAGGTTGCTATGTCTGCTCACCGGCCGCGTATGCAACGTGCAGGTGTGCAATGGGCGATGGGCCCAGACCCTTGCGCGCTTAGGATTTAGACCGGCGTGCTGACCTCTCTGTTGTGCCTAGGTAGGGCTGCGATGTGTTGATCTTCCAAGGCCGGGCATGACCCAGGAAAGTGTGTCCGGCCAAAGGGGATCGAGCGTGTTCGGAAATGTGGTGCACCCCTGCAGGGAAGTTTATCTATTCGAATAGCCGTGTCCCTCGGTAAAAGGATGTCCCAGAGATGTAATGACAACTAGAACCGGATACTTAATAAAACACACGCTTTCAAGTGCCACATACAACCCGGTGATCACTCTCTCACAAGGCGACGAGGAGAGAATCTCCGGGTAGGATTATGCTATGCGTTGTTACTTGGTGAACTTACCAGCTACTCTCTTCTACTGCTTCAAGATGGAGGCTGCCAGAAGCGTAGTCTTCGATAGGACTAGCTATCCCCCTCTTATTCTGGCATTCTGCAGTTCAGTCCACAGATACTACCCACTTCATTGATACCATTGCATATGTAGTGTAGATCCTTGCTTGCGAGTACTTTGGATGAGTACTCACGGTTGCTTTGCTCCCCCTTTTCTCCCTTTTCCTTTCTTCTCGAATGCCACAACCAGATGCTGGAGCCCCCGAGCCAGATGCCACCTTCAATGACTCCTACTACACTGAGGGTGCCTACTACTACGTGCAGGCCGCTGCCAACGACTAGGAGTAGTTTAGGAGGATCCCGGGCAGGAGGCATGTGCCTCTTTCAATCTGTATCCCAGTTTATGCTAGCCTTCTTAAGGCATACTTGTTTAACTCATGTCTATACTCAGATATTGTTGCTTCCGCTGACTCGTCTATGATCGAGCTGTTGGAAATATGCCCTAGAGGCAATAATAAAATGGTTATTATTATATTTCCTTGTTCATGATAATTGTATATTGTTCATGCTATAATTGTGTTATCCGGAAATCATAATACATGTGTGAATACATAGACCACAACATGTCCCTAGTGAGCCTCTAGTTGACTAGCTCGTTGATCAATAGATGGTTACGGTTTCCTGACCATGGACATTGGATGTCGTTCATAACGGGATCACATCATTAGGAGAATTATGTGATGGACAAGACCCAATCCTAAGCCTAGCACAAGATCGTGTAGTTCGTATGCTAAAGCTTTTCTAATGTCAAGTATCTTTTCCTTAGACCATGAGATTGTGAAACTCCCGGATACCGTAGGAGTACTTTGGGTGTGCCAAACGTCACAACGTAATTGGGTGGCTATAAAGGTACACTACGGGTATCCCTGAAAGTATCTGTTGGGTTGCACGAATCGAGACTGGGATTTGTCACTCCGTATGACGGAGAGGTATCTCTGGGCCCACTCGGTAAGACATCATCATAATGAGCTCAATGTGACTAAGGGGTTGGTCATGGGATGATGTGTTATGGAACAAGTAAAGAGACTTGCCATAACGAGATTGAACAAGGTATCGGTATACCGACGATCGAATCTCGGGCAAGTGCTATACCGGTAGACAAAGGGAATCGTATACGGGATTGATTGAATCCTTGACATCATGGTTCATCCGATGAGATCATCGTGGAACATGTGGGAGCCAACATGGGTATCCAGATCCCGCTGTTGGTTATTGGCCGGAGAGATGTCTCGGTCATGTCTGCATAGTTCACGAACCCGTAGGGTCTACACACTTAAGGTTCGATGATGCTGGGGTTATAGGGAATAGATGTACGTGGTTACCGAATGTTGTTCGGAGTCCAGGATGAGATCCCGGATGTCACGAGGACTTCCGGAATGGTCCGGAGGTGAAGATTTATATATGGAAGTCCAATTTCAGTCACTAGAAAGGTTTCGGGGTTTATCGGTATTGTACCGGGACCACCGAAGGGGTTTCGGGGGTCCATCGAGAGGGTCCACCTACCCCGAAGGACCTAATGGGCTGTAGTTGGGTGGGAACTAGTCACTTAGTGGGCTGGTGCGCCCCCCCAGGGGCCCAAGGCGCCTAGGGTTGGAAACCCTAGGGGGCCGCTGGAAACCCTAAGGGGGTCGCTGCCCCCCCCCCCTAGTTGAAAACCCTAAGGGGGCCGCTGCCCCCCCCCCCCCCCCCGAGGGGCCGCCGCCCTGCCCCCCCCCTCCTCTAGATGGATCTAGGGGGCCAGCGCCCCCTCCCCTTCCCCTATATATAGTGGGGGTTTTGGGGCTGCCAACGACACGAGTCTCCCTCTCTCTTAGCGCAGCCCTACCCCTCTCCCTCCTCGTCTCTCGCAGTGCTTGGCGAAGCCCTGCTGGAGTGCCACGCTCCTCCACCACCACCACGCCATCGTGCTGCTGCTGGACGGAGTCTTCCCCAACCTCTCCCTCTCTCCTTGCTGGATCAAGGCGCGGGAGACGTCACTGGGCTGCACGTGTGTTGAACGCGGAGGCACCGTTGTTCGGTGCTTAGATCGGAATCAACCGTGATCTGAATCGCTACGAGTACGACTCCTTCATCCGCGTTCTTGTAACACTTCTGCATCGTGATCTTCAAAGGTATGAAGATGCACTCCCCTCTCGTTGCTAGTAAGCTCCATAGATTTATCTTGGTGATGCGTAGAAAAATTTTAATTTCTGCAACGATCCCCAACAGTGGCATCATGAGCTAGGTCTATGCGTAGTTTCTATGCACGAGTAGGACACAAATTGTTGTGGGCGTCGATTTTGTCAATTTACTTGCCGTTACTAGTCTTATCTTGATTCGGCGGCATCGTGGGATGAAGCGGCTCGGACCGACCTTACATGTACACTTACGTGAGACAGGTTCCACCGACTAACATGCACTAGTTGCATAAGCTGGCTAGCTGGTGTCTGTCTCTCCCACTTTAGTCGGATCGGATTCGATGAAAAGGGTCCTTATGAAGGGTATATAGAAATTGGCATATCACATTGTGGTTTTGGCGTAGGTAAGAAACGTTCTTGCTAGAAACCTATAGCATCCACGTAAAAATTTGCAACAACAATTAGAGGACGTCTAACTTGTTCTTGCAGCATATGTCGTGTGATGTGATATGGCCAAAAGGATGTGATGAATGATATATGTGATGTATGAGATTGATCATGTTCTTGTAATAGGAATCACGACTTGCATGTCGATGAGCATGACAACCGGCAGGAGCCATAGGAGTTGTCTTAATTTATTGTATGACCTGCGTGTCAATGAAAATGCCATGTAATTACTTTACTTTATTGCCATCTATTAGCTATAGTAGTAGAAGTAATAGTTGGCAAGACAACTTCATGAAGACACGATGATGGAGATCATGATGATGGAGATCATGGTGTCATACCGGTGACGATGATGATCATGGCGCCCTGAAAATGGAGATCAAAACGAGCAAAATGATATTGGCCATATGATGTCACTATTTGATTGCATGTGATGTTTATCATGTTTTTACATCTTATTTGCTTAGAACAACGGTAGCATAAATAAGATGACCCCTCATTAAAATATCAAGAATTGTGTTCCCCCTAACTGTGCACTGTTGCTAAGGTATGTTGTTCCGAAGCACCATGTAATGATCAGGTGTGATAGGTTCTAACGTTCGCAACGGGTATAAGCCAGATTTACACACGCAATACACTTAGGTTGACTTGAGGAGCCTAGCATGTACAGACATGGCCTCGGAACACGAAAGACCGAAAGGTAGAACATGAGTCGTATAGAAGATACGATCAACATGAAGATATTCACCGATGATGACTAGTCCGCCTCACGTGATGATCGGACACAACCTAGTTGACTCGGATCATGTATCACTTAGATGACTAGAGGGATGTCTATCTGAGTGGGAGTTCATTAAATAATTTGATTAGATGAACTTAATTATCATGAACATAGTCTAAAATCTTTGCAATATGTCTTGTAGATCAAATGGCCCACACTAATGTTGCCCTCAACTTCAACGCGTTCCTAGAGAAAACCAAGATGAAAGACGATGGCAGCAACTACACGGACTGGGTCCGTAACCTAAGGATTATCCTCATAGCTGCCAAGAAAGCATATGTCCTTGATGCACCGCTAGGTGAAGCACCTGTTTTCCCAGCAACTCAAGACGTTATGAACGCCTGGCAGTCGCGTAGTGATGATTACTCCCTGGTTCAGTGCGGCATGCTTTACAGCTTAGAACCGGGGCTCCAAAAGCGTTTTGAGCAGCACGGAGCATATGAGATGTTCCAAGAGCTGAAAATGGTTTTTCCAAGCTCATACCCAGGTCGAGAGATATGAAGTCTCCAAAAAGTTCAACAGTTGTAAGATGGAGGAGAATAGTTTTGTCAGTGAGCACATACTCAAAATGTCTGGGTTGCACAACCGCTTATCTCAGCTGGGAATTAATCTCCCGGATGATGCGGTCGTTGACAGAATCCTTCAGTCGATCCCACCTAGCTACAAGAGCTTTGTGATGAACTTCAATATGCAGGGGATTGAAAAGACCATTCCTGAGGTATATTCAATGCTGAAATCAGCGGAGGTGGAGATCAAAAAGGAACATCAAGTGTTGATGGTGAATAAAATCACTAAGTTCAAGAAAGGCAAGGGTAAGAAGAACTTCAAGAAGGACGGCAAGGGAGTTGCCGCGCCCGGTAAGCCAGTTGCCGGGAAGAAGCCAAAGCATGGACCCAAGCCTGAGACTGAGTGCTTTTATTGCAAGGGAAACGGTCACTAGAAGCGGAACTGCCCCAAGTACTTAGCGGATAAGAAGGCCGGCAATACCAAAGGTATATGTGGTATACATGTTATTGATGTGTACCTAACCAGCGCTCGTAGTAGCTCCTGGGTATTTGATACCGGTGTAGTTGCTCATATTTGTAACTCAGAACAGGAGTTGCGGAATAAGCGGAGACTGGCGAAGGACGAGGTGACGATGCGCGTCGGGAATGGTTCCAAGGTCGATGTGATCGCCGTCGGCATGCTACCTCTACATTTACCTACAGGATTAGTTTTAAACCTCAATAATTGTTATTTAGTACCAGCTTTGAGCATGAACATTGTATCTGGATCTCGTTTAATGTGAGATGGCTACTCATTTAAATCTGAGAATAATGGTTGTTCTATTTATATGAGAGACATGTTTTATGGTCATGCCCCGCTGGTCAATGGTTTATTCTTATTTAATCTAAATGTGATGTTACACATATTCATAGTGTGAATGCCAAAAGATGTAAGGTCGATAATGATAGTCCCACATACTTGTGGCACTGTCGCCTTAGTCACATTGGTGTCAAACGCATGAAGAAACTCCATGCAGATGGACTTTTGGAGTCTCTTGATTATGAATCATTTGACACGTGCGAACCATGCCTCATGGGCAAAATGACCAAGACTCCGTTCTCCGGAACAATGGAGCGAGCAACCAACTTATTGGAAATCATGCATACTGATGTGTGCGGTCCAATGAGTTTTGAGGCTCGTGGTGGTTATCGTTATGTCCTCACCCTCACTGATGACTTAAGTAGATATGGGTATGTCTACTTGATGAAACACAAGTCTGAGACCTTTGAAAAGTTCAAGGAATTTCAGAGTGAGGTTGAGAATCAACGTGACAGGAAAATAAAGTTCTTACAATCAGATCGTGGAGGGGAATATTTGAGTCGTGAATTTGGCACGCACTTAAGGAAATGTGGAATTGTTTCACAACTCACGCTGCCTGGAACACCTCAGCGTAATGGTGTGTCCGAACGTCGTAATCGCACTCTATTGGATATGGTGCGATCTATGATGTCTCTTACCGATCTACCGCTATCATTTTGGGGTTATGCTATAGAGACTGCCGCATTCACTTTAAATAGGGCTCCGTCGACGACGGTTGAGACGACACCGTATGAATTGTGGTTTGGGAAGAAACCTAAGTTGTCATTTCTAAAAGTTTGGGGATGCGATGCTTATGTCAAGAAACTTCAACCTGAAAAGCTTGAACCCAAATCGGAAAAATGCGTCTTCATAGGATACCCTAAGGAAACTACTGGGTATACCTTCTACCTCAGATCCGAAGGCAGGATCTTTGTTGCCAAGAATGGATCCTTTCTAGAGAAAGAGTTTCTCTCGAAAGAAGTAAGTGGGAGGAAAGTAGAACTTGATGAAGTATTGCCTCTTGAACCGGAGAGTAGCGCAGCTCAAGAAAAATTTTCTGTGGTGCCAGCCCGACTAGAGAGGAAGTTAATGATGATGATCATGAAACTTCAGATCAAGTTGCTACTGAACTTCGTATGTCCACAAGGACACGTTCCGCACCAGAGTGGTACGGCAACCCTGTCCTGGAAATCATGTTGTTAGACAATGGTGAACCTTCTAACTATGAAGAAGTGATGGCGGGCCCGGATTCTGACAAATGGCTTGAAGCCATGAAATCCAAGATAGGATCCATGTATGAAAATGAAGTATGGACTTTGACTGACTTGCCCGATGATCGGCGAGCCATAGAAAATAAATGGATCTTTAGAAGAAGACAGACGCGGATGGTAATGTAACCATCTATAAGGCTCGGCTTGTCGCTAAGGGTTATCGACAAGTTCAAGGGGTTGACTACGATGAGACCTTCTCACCCGTAGCGAAGCTGAAGTCTGTCTGAATCATGTTAGCAATTGCCGCATTCTATGATTATGAGATATGGAAAATGGACGTCAAAACGGCATTCCTTAATGGTTTCCTTAAGGAAGAATTGTATATGATGCAGCCGGACGGTTTTGTCGATCCTAAGAACGCTGACAAGGTATGCAAGCTCCAACGCTCGATCTATGGGCTGGTGCAAGCATCTCGGAGTTGGAACATTCGTTTTGATGAGATGATCAAAGCGTTTGGGTTTACGCAGATTTATGGAGAAGCCTGTGTTTACAAGAAAGTGAGTGGGAGCTTTGTAGCATTTCTCATATTATATGTGGATGACATACTATTGATGGGAAATGATATAGAACTCTTGGAAAGCATAAAGGCCTACTTGAATAAGTGTTTTTCAATGAAGGACCTTGGAGAAGCTGCTTACATATTAGGCATCAAGATCTATAGGGATAGATCGAGACGCCTCATTGGTCTTTCACAAAGCACGTACGTTGACAAGATATTGAAGAAGTTCAATATGGATCAGTCCAAGAAGGGGTTCTTGCCTGTATTGCAAGGTGTGAGATTGAGCACGGCTCAATGCCCGACCACGGCAGAAGATAGAGAAAAGATGAGTGTCATCCCCTATGCCTCGGCTATAGGGTCTATTATGAATGCCATGCTATGTACCAGACCTGATGTAAACCTTGTCATAAGTTTGGTATGAAGCTACCAAAGTAATCCCGGCATGGAACACTGGACAGCGGTCAAGAATATCCTGAAGTACCTGAAAAGGACTAAGGATATGTTTATCGTTTATGGAGGTGACGAAGAGCTCGTCATAAAGGGTTACATCGACGCTAGTTTCGACACAGATCTGGGTGACTCCAAGTCACAAACCGGATACGTGTATATTTTGAATGGTGGGGCAGTCAGCTGGTGCAGTTGCAAGCAAAGCGTCATGGCGGGATCTACATGTGAAGCGGAGTACATGGCAGCCTCGGAGGCAGCACATGAAGCAATCTAGATGAAGGAGTTCATTACCGACCTAGGAGTTATTCCTGATGCGTCGGGCCCGATGACTCTCTTCTGTGACAACACTGGAGCTATTGCCCTTTCCAAGGAGCCCAGGTTTCACAAGAAGACTAGGCATATCAAGCGTCGCTTCAACTCCATTCATGAAAATGTTCAAGATGGAGACATAGAGATTTGTAAAGTGCATATGGACCTGAATTTCGCAGATCCGTTGACTAAACCTCTTCCACGAGCAAAACATGATCAACACCAGAACTCTATGGGTGTTCGATTCATCACAATGTAACTAAAATATTGACTCTAGTGCAAGTGGGAGACTGTTGGAAATATGCCCTAGAGGCAATAATAAAATGGTTATTATTATATTTCCTTGTTCATGATAATTGTCTATTGTTCATGCTATAATTGTGTTATCCGGAAATCGTAATACATGTGTGAATACACAGACCACAACATGTCCCTAGTGAGCCTCTAGTTGACTAGCTCGTTGATCAATAGATGGTTACGGTTTCTTGACCATGGACATTGGATGTCGTTCATAACCGGATCACATCATTAGGAGAATGATGTGACGGACAAGACCCAATCCTAAGCCTAGCACAAGATCGTGTAGTTCGTATGCTAAAGCTTTTCTAATGTCAAGTATCTTTTCCTTAGACCATGAGATTGTGAAACTCCCGGATACCGTAGGAGTACTTTGGGTTTGCCAAACGTCACAACGTAACTGGGTGGCTATAAAGGTACACTACGGGTATCCCCAAAAGTATCTGTTGGGTTGGCACGAATCGAGACTGGGATTTGTCACTCCGTATGACGAAGAGGTATCTCTGGGCCCACTCGGTAAGACATCATTGTAATGAGCTCAATGTGACTAAGGGGTTGGTCATGGGATGATGTGTTATGGAACGAGTAAAGAGACTTGCCATAACGAGATTGAACAAGGTATCGGTATACCACGATCGAATCTCGGGCAAGTGCTATACCGGTAGACAAAGGGAATCATATACGGGATTGATTGAATCCTTGATATCGTGGTTCTGTTGGGGAACGTAGTAATTTCAAAAAAAAATCCTACGCACACGCAAGATCATGGTGATGCATAGCAACGAGGAGAGAGCATGATCTACGTACCCTTGTAGACCGACAGCGGAAGCGTTAGCACAACGCGGTTGATGTAGTCGTACGTCTTCACGGCCCGACCGATCAAGCACCGAAACTACGGCACCTCCGAGTTCTAGCACACGTTCAGCTCGATGACGATCCCCGGACTCCGATCCAGCAAAGTGTCGGGGAAGAGTTTCGTCAGCACGACGGCGTGGTGACGATCTTGATGTACTACCGTCGCAAGGCTTCGCCTAAGCACCGGTACAATATTATCGAGGATTATCGTGGAAGGGGGCACCACACACGGCTAAGAATATGATCACGTGGATCAACTTGTGTGTCTAGGGGTGCCCCCTGCCCCCGTATATAAAGGATTAAGGGGGGGTGCGGCCGGCCAGGAGGAGGGCACGCCAGGAGGAGTCCTACTCCCACCGGGAGTAGGATTCCCCCCCCCCCTTTCCTAGTTGGAATAGGATTCGGGAAGGGGGAAAGAGGAGAGAGAAGGAAGGGGGGGTGCTGCCCCCCTCTCCTTGTCCTATTCGGACTAGGGGGGAGGGGCGCGCGGCCCAGCCCTGGCCACCTCTCCTCTCTTCCACTAAAGCCCACTAAGGCCCATATACCTCTCGGGGGGTTCCGGTAACCTCCCGTTACTCCGGTAAAATCCCGATTTCACTCGGAACACTTCCGATATCCAAATATAGGCTTCCAATATATCAATCTTTATGTCTCAACCATTTCGAGACTCCTCGTCATGTCCGTGATCACATCCGGGACTCCGAACAAACTTCGGTAGATAAAAAAGCATAAACTCATAATATAACTGTCATCGAAACCTTAAGCGTGCGGACCCTACGGGTTCGAGAACAATGTAGACATGACCGAGACACGTCTCCGGTCAACAACCAATAGCGGAACCTGGATGCTCATATTGGCTCCTACATATTCTACGTAGATCTTTATCGGTCAGACCGCATAACAACATACTTTGTTCCCTTTGTCATCGGTATGTTACTTGCCCGAGATTCGATCGTCGGTATCTCAATACCTAGTTCAATCTCGTTACCGGCAAGTCTCTTTACTCATTTCGTAATACATCATCTCGCAACTAACTCATTAGTTGCAATGCTTGCAAGGCTTATGTGATGTGCACTACCGAGAGGGCCCAGAGATACCTCTCCAACAATCGGAGTGACAAATCCTAATCTCGAAATACGCCAACCCAACATTTACCTTTGGAGACACCTGTAGAGCTCCTTTATAATCACCCAGTTACGTTGTGATGTTTGGTAGCACACAAAGTGTTCCTCAAGTAAATGGGAGTTGCATAATCTCATAGTCATAGGAACATGTATAAGTCATGAAGAAAGCAATAGCAACATACTAAACAATCGGGTGCTAAGCTAATGGAATGGGTCATGTCAATCACATCATTCTCCTAATGATGTGATCCCATTAATCAAATGACAACACATGTCTATGGCTAGGAAACATAACCATCTTTGATCAACAAGCTAGTCAAGTAGAGGCATACTAGTGACGTTTAGTTTGTCTATGTACTCACACAAGTATTATGTTTCCGGATAATACAATTCTAGCATGAATAATAAACATTTATCATGATATAAGGAAATAAAATAATAACATTATTATTGCCTCTAGGGCATATTTCCTTCAGTCTCCCACTTGCACTAGAGTCAATAATCTAGATTACACAGTAATGATTCTAACACCCATGGAGCTTTGGTGCTGATCATGTTTTGCTCGTGGAAGAGACTTAGTCAACGGGTCTGCTATATTCAGATCCATATGTATCTTGCAAGTATCTATGTCTCCCACCTGGACTAGATCCCGGATGGAATTGAAGCGTCTCTTGATGTGCTTGGTTCTTTTGTGAAATCTGGATTCCTTTGCCAAGGCAATTGCACCAGTATTGTCACAAAAGATTTTCATTGGACCCGATGCACTAGGTATGACACCTAGATCAGATATGAATTCCTTCATCCATACTCCTTCGTTTGCTGCTTCCGAAGTAGCTATGTACTCTGCTTCACATGTAGATCCTGCCACAACGCTTTGTTTAGAACTACACCAACTGACAGCTCCACCGTTTAATGTAAACACGTATCCGGTTTGCGATTTAGAATTGTCCGGATCAGTGTCAAAGCTTGCATCAACGTAACCATTTACGATGAGCTCTTTGTCACCTCCATATATGAGAAACATATCCTTAGTCCTTTTCAGGTATTTCAGGATGTTCTTGACCGTTGTCCAATGATCCACTCCTGGATTACTTTGGTACCTCCCTGCTAGACTTATAGCAAGACACACATCAGGTCTGGTACACAGCATTGCATACATGATAGAGCCTATGGCTGAAGCATAGGGAACATCTTTCATTTTCTCTCTATCTTCTGCATTGGTCGGGGATTGAGTCTTACTCAATTTCACACCTTGTAACACAGGCAAGAATCCTTTCTTTGCTTGATCCATTTTGAACTTCTTCAAAACTTTGTCAAGGTATGTGCTTTGTGAAAGTCCAATTAAGCGTCTTGATCTATCTCTATAGATCTTAATGCCCAATATGTAAGCAGCTTCACCGAGGTCTTTCATTGAAAAACTCTTATTCAAGTATCCTTTTATGCTATCCAGAAATTCTATATCATTTCCGATTAGCAATATGTTATCTACATATAATATCATAAATGCTATAGAGCTCCCACTCACTTTCTTGTAAATACAGGCTTCTCCAAAAGTCTGTACAAAACCAAATGCTTTGATCACACTATCAAAGCATTTATTCCAACTCCGAGAGGCTTGCACCAGTCCATAAATGGATCGCTGGAGCTTGCACACTTTGTTAGCTCCCTTTGGATCGACAAAACCTTCCGGCTGCATCATATACAACTCTTCTTGCAGAAATCCATTCAGGAATGCAGTTTTGACATCCATTTGCCAAATTTCATAATCATAAAATGCGGCAATTGCTAACATGATTCGGACAGACTTAAGCATCGCTATGAGAAGGTCTCATCGTAGTCAATCCCTTGAACTTGCTGAAAACCTTTTGCGACAAGTCGAGCTTTGTAGATAGTAACATTACCGTTAGCGTCAGTCTTCTTCTTGAAGATCCATTTATTCTCAATTGCTTGCCGATCATTGGGCAAGTCAACCAAAGTCCATACGTTGTTCTCATACATGGATCCCATCTCAGATTTCATGGCTTCAAGCCATTTTGCGGAATCTGGGCTCACCATCACTTCTTCATAGTTCGTAGGTTCATCATGATCTAGTAGCATGACTTCCAGAACAAGATTACCGTACCACTCTGGCGCGGATCTTACTCTGGTTGATCTACAAGGTTCAGTAGTATCTTGTTCTTAAGTTTCATGATCATTATCATTAGCTTCCTCACTAATTGGTGTAGGTGTCACAGAAACAGGTTTCTGTGATGTACTACTTTCCAATAAGGGAGCCGGTACTGTTACCTCGTCAAGTTCTACTTTCCTCCCACTCACTTCTTTCGAGAGAAACTCCTTCTCCAGAAATTTTCCAAATTTAGCAACAAAAGTCTTACCTTCGAATCTGTGATAGAAGGTGTATCCAATAGTTTCCTTTGGATATCCTATGAAGACACATTTCTCCGATTTGGGTTCGAGCTTATCAGGTTGAAGCTTTTTCACATAAGCATCGCAGCCCCAAACTTTCAAAAACGACAACTTTGGTTTCTTGCAAACCACAGTTCATAAGGCGTCATCTCAACGGATTTTGATGGTGCGCTATTTAACATGAATGCGGCCGTCTCTAGAGCATATCCCCAAAACGATAGCGGTAAATCAGTAACAGACATCATAGATCGCACCATATCTAGTAAGGTATGATTACGACGTTCGGACACACCATTACGTTGTGGTGTTCCAGGTAGCGTGAGTTGCGAAACTATTCCACATTGTTTCAAATGTACACCAAACTCGTAACTCAAATATTCTCCTCCACGATCAGATCGTAGGAATTTTATTTTCTTGTTACGATGATTTTCAACTTCACTCTGAAATTCTTTGAACTTTTCAAACGTTTCAGACTTATGTTTCATTAAGTAGATATACCCATATCTGCTTAAGTCATCTGTGAAGGTGAGAAAATAACGATATCCGCCACGAGCCTCAACATTCATCGGACCACATACATCTGTATGTATGATTTCCAATAAATCTATTGCTCTCTCCATAGTACCGGAGAACGGTGTTTTTGTCATCTTACCCATAAGGCACGGTTCGCAAGTACCAAGTGATTCATAATCAAGTGGTTCCAAAAGCCCATCAGTATGGAGTTTCTTCATGCACTTTATACCGATATGACCTAAATGGCAGTGCCACAAATAAGTTGCACTATCATTATCAACTCTGCATCTTTTGGCTTCAACACTATGAATATGTGTGTCACTACTATCGAGATTTAATAAGAATATACCACTCTTTAAGGGTGCATGACCATAAAAGATATTACTCATATAAATAGAACCATTATTCTCTGATTTAAATGAATAACCGTCTCGCATCAAACAAGATCCAGATATAATGTTCATGCTTAACACTGGCACCAAATAACAATTATTTAGGTCTAATACTAATCCCGAAGGTAGATGTAGAGGTAGCGTGCCGACTGCGATCACATCGACTTTGGAACCATTTCCCACGCGCATCGTCACCTCGTCCTTAGCCAATCTTCGCTTAATCCATAGTCCCTGTTTCCAATTGCAAATATTAGCAACAGAACCAGTATCAAATACCCAGGTGCTACTGCGAGCATTAGTAAGGTACACATCAATAACATGTATATCACATATACCTTTGTTCACCTTGCCATCCTTCTTATCCGCCAAATACTTGGGGTAGTTCCGCTTCCAGTGACCAGTCTGCTTGCAGTAGAAGCACTCAGTTTCAGGCTTAGGTCCAGGTTTTGGTTTCTTCTCTTGAGTAGCAACTTGCTTGCTGTTCTTTTTTGAAGTTCCCCTTCTTCTTCCCTTTGCCCTTTTTCTTGAAACTAGTGGTCTTGTTGACCATCAACACTTGATGCTCCTTCTTGATTTCTACCTCCACAGCTTTCAGCATTGCGAAGAGATCAGGAATAGTCTTATTCATCCCTTGCATATTATAGTTCATCACGAAGCTCTTGTAGCTTAGTGGCAGTGATTGGAGAATTCTGTCAATGACGCAATCATCTGGAAGATTAACTCCCAATTGAATCAAGTGATTATTATATCCAGACATTTTGAGTATATACTCACTGACAGAACTGTTCTCCTCCATCTTGCAGCTATAGAACTTATTGGAGACTTCATATCTCTCAATCCGGGCATTTGCTTGAAATATTAACTTCAACTCCTGGAACATCTCATATGCTCCATGACGTTCAAAACGTCGTTGAAGTCCCAATTCTAAGCCGTAAAGCATGGCACACTGAACTATCGAGTAGTCATCAGCTTTGCTCTGTCAGACGTTCATAACATCTGGTGTTGCTCCAGCAGCAGGCCTGGCACCCAACGGTGCTTCCAGGACGTAATTCTTCTGTGCAACAATGAGGATAATTCTCAAGTTACGGACCTAGTCCGTGTAATTGCTACCATCATCTTTCAACTTTGCTTTCTCAAGGAACGCATTAAAATTCAACGGAACAACAGCACGGGCCATCTATCTACAATCAAACATAAACAAGCAAGATACTATGAGGTACTCAGTTCATGATAAATTTAGGTTCAATTAATCATATTACTTAAGAACTCCCACTTAGATAGACATCCCTCTGATCCTCTAAGTGATTACGTGATCCAAATCAACTAAACCATGTCCGATCATCACGTGAGATGGAGTAGTTTCATTCGTGAACATCACTATGTTGATCATATCTACTATATGATTCACGCTCGACCTTTCGGTCTCCGTGTTTCGAGGCCATATCTGTATATGCTTGGCTCGTCAAGTATAACCTGAGTATTCCGTGTATGCAACTGTTTTGCACCCGTTGTATTTGAACGTAGAGCCTATCACACCCGATCATCACGTGGTGTCTCAGCACGAAGAACTTTCGCAACGGTGCATACTCAGGGAGAACACTTCTTGATAATTAGTGAGATATCATCTTATAATGCTACCGTCAACCAAAGCAAGATAAGATGCATAAAAGATAAACATCACATGCAATCAATATAAGTGATATGATATGGCCATCATCATCTTGTGCTTGTGATCTCCATCTTCGAAGCACTGTCATGATCACCATCGTCACCGGCGCGACACCTTGATCTCCATCGTAGCATCGTTGTCGTCTCGCCAATCTTATGCTTCCACGACTATCGCTACCGCTTAGTGATAAAGTAAAGCATTACAGCGCGATTGCATTGCATACAATAAAGCGACAACCATATGGCTCCTGCCAGTTGCCGATAACTCGGTTACAAAACATGATCATCTCATACAATAAAATTTAGCATCATGTCTTGACCATATCACATCACAACATGCCCTGCAAAAACAAGTTAGACGTCCTCTACTTTGTTGTTGCAAGTTTTACGTGGCTGCTATGGGCTTAAGCAAGAACCAATCTTACCTACGCATCAAAACCACAACGATAGTTTGTCAAGTTGGTGCTGTTTTAACCTTCGCAAGGACCGGGCGTAGCCACACTCGGTTCAACTAAAGTTGGAGAAACTGTCACCTGCAAGCCACCTATGTGCAAAGCATGTCGGGAGAACCGGTCTCGCGTAAGCGTACGCGTAATGTCGGTCCGGGCCGCTTCGTCCAACAATACCGCCGAACCAAAGTATGACATGCTGGTAAGCAGTACGACTTATATCGCCCACAACTCACTTGTGTTCTACTTGTGCATATAACATCAACACATAAAACCTAGGCTCGGATGCCACTGTTGGGGAACGTAGTAATTTCAAAAAAAAAATCCTACGCACACACAAGATCATGGTGATGCATAGCAACGAGGGGAGAGCATGATCTACGTACCCTTGTAGACCGACAGTGGAAGCATTAGCACAACGCGGTTGATGTAGTCGTACGTCTTCACGGCCCGACCGATCAAACACCGAAACTACGGCACCTCCGAGTTCTAGCACACGTTCAGCTTGATGACGATCCCCGGACTCCGATCTAGCAAAGTGTCGGGGAAGAGTTCCATCAGCACGATGGCGTGGTGACGATCTTGATGTACTACCGTCGCAGGGCTTTGCCTAAGCACCGCTACAATATTATCGAGGATTATGGTGGAAGGGGGCACTGCACATGGCTAAGAATATGATCACGTGGATCAACTTGTGTGTCTAGGGGTGCCCCTTGCCCCCGTATATAAAGGATCAAGGGGGGGTGCGGCCGGCCAGGAGGAGGGCGCGCCAGGAGGAGTCCTACTCCCACCAGGAGTAGGATTCCCCCCCTTTCCTAGTTGGAATAGGATCCGGGAAGGGGGAAAGAGGAGAGGGAGAAGGAAGGGGGGCGCCGCCCCCCTCTCCTTGTCCTATTCGGACTAGGGGGGAGGGGCGCGTGGCCCAGACCTAGCCACCTCTCCTCTCTTCCACTAAATCCCACTAAGGCCCATATACCTCCCGGGGGGTTCCGGTAACCTCCCGGTACTTCGGTAAAATCCCGATTTCACCCGGAACACTTCCGATATCCAAATATAGGCTTCCAATATATCAATCTTTATGTCTCGACCATTTTGAGACTCCTCGTCATGTCCGTGATCACATCCGGGACTCCGAACAAACTTCGGTACATCAAAAAGCATAAACTCATAATATAACTATCATCGAAACCTTAAGCGTGCGGACCCTACGGGTTCGAGAACAATGTAGACATGACCGAGACATGTCTTCGGTCATTAACCAATAGCGGAACCTGGATGCTCATATTGGCTCCTACATATTCTACGAAGATCTTTATCGGTCAGACCGCATAACAAGATACTTTGTTCCCTTTGTCATCGGTATGTTACTTGCCCGAGATTCGATCGTCGGTATCTCAATACCTAGTTCAATCTCGTTACCGGCAAGTCTCTTTACTCGTTTCGTAATACATCATCTCGCAACTAACTCATTAGTTGCAATGCTTGCAAGGCTTATGTGATGTGCATTACCGAGAGGGCCCAGAGATACCTCTCCGACAATCGGAGTGACAAATCCTAATCTTGAAATACGCCAACCCAACATTTACCTTTGGAGACACCTGTAGAGCTCCTTTATAATCACCCAGTTATGTTGTGACGTTTGGTAGCACACAAAGTGTTCCTCCAGTAAACGGGAGTTGCATAATCTCATAGTCATAGGAACATGTATAAGTCATGAAGAAAGCAATAGCAACATACTAAACGATCGGGTGCTAAGCTAATGGAATGGGTCATGTCAATCACATCATTCTCCTAATGATGTGATCCCATTAATCAAATGACAACACATGTCTATGGCTAGGAAACATAACCATCTTTGATCAACGAGCTAGTCAAGTAGAGGCATACTAGTGACGTTTGGTTTGTCTATGTATTCACACAAGTATTATGTTTCCGGATAATACAATTCTAGCATGAATAATAAACATTTATCATGATATAAGGAAATAAAATAATAACATTATTATTGCCTCTAGGGCATATTTCCTTCATGTTCATCTGATGAGATCATTGTGGAACATGTGGGAGCCAACATGGGTATCCAGATCCCGCTGTTGGTTATTGGCCGGAGAGATGTCTCGATCATGTCTGCATAGTTCCCGAACCCGTAGGGTCTACACACTTAAGGTTCGATGACGCTAGGGTTATAGGGAATAGATGTACGTGGTTACCGAATGTTGTTCGGAGTCCCGGATGATATCCCGGACGTCACGAGGAGTTCCGGAATGGTCCGGAGGTGAAGATTTATATATGGGAAGTCCAGTTTCAGTCACCGGAAAGGTTTTGGGGTTTATCGGTATTGTACCGGGACCACCGAAGGGGTTCCGGGGGTCCACCGGGAGGGTCCACCTGCCCCGAAGGACCTAATGGGCTGTAGTTGGGTGGGAACCAGCCCCTTAGTGGGCTGGTGCGCCCCCCCCCCCCCCCCCAGGGGCCCAAGGCGCCTATGGTTGGAAACCCTAGGGGGCCGCTGCCCCCCCCCCCCCCGAGGGGCCCCCTCTAGATGGATCTAGGGGGGCGGCGCCCCCTCCCCTTCCCCTATATATAGTGGGGGGTTTGGGGCTGCCAACGACACGAGTCTCTCTCTCTCTCTCTTGGCGCAGCCCTACCCCTCTCCCTCCTCGTCTCTCGTAGTGCTTGGCGAAGCCCTGCTGGAGTGCCACGCTCCTCCACCACCATGCCGTTGTGCTGCTGCTGGACGGAGTCTTCCCCAACCTCTCCCTCTCTCCTTGCTGGATCAAGGCGCGGGAGACGTCACCGGGCTGCATGTGTGTTGAACGCGAAGGGACCGTTGTTCGGTGCTTAGATCGGAATCAACCGTGATCTGAATCGCTACGAGTACGACTCCTTCATCCACGTTCTTGTAACGCTTCCGCATCGCGATCTTCAAAGGTATGAAGATGCACTCCCCTCTCGTTTCTAGTAAGCTTCATAGATTGATCTTGGTGATGCGTAGAAATTTTTTTATTTCTGCAACAATCCCCAACACGAGCATTTGTATTCGAGCCCTCGAGGCCCCTGTGATGCGGAGCCTCCCAAGCTCATCCCCATGGACCTACCTACGTCTCCCACGACACCACTTGGACCAATGACAAGGGCACTAGAAAAGGCTATCCAAGATAAGGTGAACTAGCTCCTCTCCGAACTAGCACTTTCTATACATGAGACATGGCTAGTACCTCAAGCGGAAACATTATGCGTGATCAGGTACTTGGAGGAGAGCCACGGAGCAGCTACACCCATTGGACAAGGCGACGAGGACACCAAGCACCAAGGTCATGAAGAAGGAAGGCCAACAAAGCTACAGCCACCAGACGACCGGTCGGGACAGGACGTCCGGAGCCTGAAGCCCCAGCCAAAAGCTACAGCAAGCGGATGTCCGGCCAGGACCGGACGACCGGCCACACCTCCCAGCGAGCGGACGACCCGGCACGACCGGACATCCGGCACCACCACACCCGAGCCAAAATCAGAAATAGCGGAAGTCCGGCGACCACCAGACATACGGACGCCCATAGCCACCGGACGACCAATCCCCAGCGGACGTCTGGTACCTATCTGCGCGCAGGATTCGGGGCCGAGGCCCATGTATCCCCTCGCTTCGTCCCCATTTGCACTAAGACTATAAATAGACCTCCTCCTCCTAGTTAGGGTTAGCAAAGTACTCCCTCCGTTTGGAATTACTTGTCTCGAAAATGAATGTATCTAGATGTATTTTAGTTCTAGATACATCCATTTCCGAGATAAGTAATTCCGAATGGAGGGAGTAGTATCTCATTAGAGATAGAGCTTTGCTCATCCATCACGGATCTACTCCATGAGAGAGACCGCGGCCCCTCTTCGGAGAAGATCCCCTTGGATTCAAGACCCCCTTTTGGGTGGCCCCATCAAGACCTCCTTTGGAGAAGAACCGGTTACCGTGTATCGTCCCTTGTTGATCGTGGATCATGTATCTCCCTTTGTGTTCATGGATCTAGCATATGTGTGATCGTTCATGTTGGTTTGAGTGATTCTCTCGTGTTCTTCACGGGATCCGCTCCTTTCGTGAAAGATCGGCCATCTAAGGTTCCACCCAACATCATCTTGGTATCTAGAGCCACGTTGATCACGATTTTGGAGCCTCCCCGTTGTGTTTCTAGCCTTGTTTTTGTTGATTTTGTCCCTAATTCGAAAATTTCCCACAAAAATAGCCCCAATTTTTTTTGTGATTTGTTGGTGTGATGAAATTTTGTTGGATTTGATCCGTGGATTTTCTTTGCCTTGAGTGGATCTAGCTTTTCCCCTTCGTCTACACCTTTTCCATCCACGAAATCGCCCGGATTCGACGGATTTCGATCTCTGCACCAAGAACCCTTGTTGTTCTACCAATGCCCAAATTTTCGCCCAGGCACCGGACGCCCGTCAGCTACCGGACGACCGGCGACCGGACAACCTCAACCACCGGATGTTCGTCCAACCCTGACGAAACTGAACCCCCCCCCCCCCAAATTGCAGCCATCGCCCCACTTTTGCATACACATCCCCATACCTCCACCACTTTCCGCAACCACCATTTCTTACTCGTTTCGCACTCCGATACGTTTTGCAACTTTTTGCTTTGAGAATTTGAGTTGTGGTTCCGTGTCCTATTGTGCTTCGGCTATTTAGGTACGGTTCGACATCAACATCACCGCCGCTCATCTTCGCCACGGACACATCATCAACAACGACCTTCTCGGTAACCTCATCTTGGTTTCGCGACACCCTCAACCGTAATCAAGGACGGTAAATTCGAGGACATCTTTGTCCACTCCTTGTCATTACATTGATAACCATCATAGCCCAATTTTGCGTCGCTTACCCATCGAGAGTAGCCTTTGAGTATTGCCGGCAATGTGACTTGTGCACATTAGTGATCATACTTCACATAGCATACATATCATTGGTGCATATCATCTCTTCTGTCACAAAGTGTCATCGTATACTCAATTGCTATCTTGGTTCGTCAAGCATTGCATGAGAAAAGAGCTCAAACACAAAGAGCCAAACAAGATTTTAAGCAAAAGGGGAAGATAAGCAAAGAGCTTTTAAGCAAGAACCATAGCATCATACAACATTAAGATTGTCATACTAGATCATCTTGGATCATATCATCGGAATACCATACATAGAGCATACTTGGGATACAAGTCATTGCATTTTTGCTTAGTAGGTTGTGCACAAGTCTTCGTATCCGCCTATTGTGCAATAGTGCTAGCGTCTCTCTAGTGTTGTGCAACAAGAGCATTTTCGTGGATCCCACATTTTGGCTCATCCTTGGTTGCACGACCCCATTCATCTCTTTGCATGTGTGTTTCCGTGTACCTCATCTTGCTTGGTCTACTTGTTGCATTGCAAACTTGCGAATCTTTTCCAACATTATTGAAGCTCACTAACAATTGCATCAAATTTTATGCCACCATCCTAACCGAGCTCCACCATAAGCTTTTACTTGTGTAGGTGTGAGAAACCGACAAGAATTGGTACCGATTGTGCTATTTCCTTGTTCCACATTGGAGTGATCTTTGATCCACCTTCAACATCGGTCAAGGTACATTTGGTATACGTTCTTCTCTTTCTACCACTCACATATTTCCCTTGGAATGGTGGATAGGCCAAGTACTTCTACCAACCCACTCTTCATCGGGCAAGACGACGACATGAACTCATACGTCACAAAGAGCCACCTCTTTGGTGCACAATGTGCTTTGCATCGAGAGCAAAAAGCAATGAGCGAACGCATCGACAACTTCACCATCGACATGCGACTCTCCGAGCAATGCACAAAAGATTACTTCGACCACAAGAAAGAGAATGACGCAAGAATGGACGAGATTCGTGCTTTGTTGCTCAACCGTTCTTCTTCCACTTCGTCCTCATCAAGACGGAGCCTCTCAAGTCAACACTCCCACCATCTTCGGCTCAAATACACTGACATTGTACAATCTTCGTCGTGTCGTGCGTCAAGATCGTCAAGCCAACCACAACCCTCTACATGACAACAACTCTCAAGAACAACGACATCATCAAAACCAAGCTACCTTTGCGCAAGCATGAGAACGGCAACAATAATGCCAACACGAAGAGGAAGAGCGAGCGCATCTACATGAAGAAGCACAAGATGCCGAGGCACAACGTCAAGAGCAACATTTGCGAGAAGCTCAAGCACTTGAGGCGCAACGTGCCCTCCGAGAACCAAGTCGATCCGTAGCCAACTGAGGCCGACAAGCTCGTGAACATGAAGAAGCGCTTCGCGAAGAAGTTCACGAACGAATATATCAAGCTCGCGTGCAACGTCAAGCTCGACAAGTTCCTCCACAAGCTTGCCAAGAACATCAAGTTCAACAAGAGTAAGAAGACAATGGAAATCCTCCACGTCAAGAGGAAGTTATGAGAGACGATCCTCCTCGTCAAGGACGTCATCATCCCCGACCCGAACACAATGAAGAGCAACGCTACGGCAAGCTAAAGTTCACCATGCCCAAGTTCAATAGAAGCAATGATCCCGAAGAGTACCTTTCATGGGCATTGAAATTCGACAAAATCTTCCGCTTGCACAACTATGAAGAAGAGAAGAAGATCGCAATGGCATCCCTTGAGTTCGAAGATTATGTCCTCATTTGGTGGGAATAAGTCATTGAGCGCCGAGAGGCAAAAGGTGAACCACCCATCACTACTTGGGCGCAAATGAAGGATGTCATGAGAGCACGCTTCGTGCCTACCTACTACAACCGCGACCTTTTCAAGAAACTCTAGCTCCTCAAGCAAGGAACCAAGAGCGTTGAAGAGTACTACAAGGAAATGGATATTGCAATGATACGAGCCAATGTCACGGAAGATGATGAGAAAACTATGTCACGTTTCTTGAATAGACTCAATCACCCTATCAAGAAGATCGCCGACTTCCAACCATACTCGAACCTCATCGAGCTAGTGCATCAAGCTACCAAAGTGGAACGTCAAGTGCAAGATGACTTCAAGTATGCCAAGTTCTCATCCAAGTCCTATGGTTTCTCCAACACCCAAGCTTCAACGACTCCAACACCTTCTACATCAACCAAGCCTTCTACAAGCAACATCGACAAGTCAAGTTACAAGAAAGCTTTGACAACCTCAAGTCATCCTCCTACAATGAGCAACTTCAAGCCGAGAGCTTCATCATCATCTACCCCAACCGATGAGACCGTCAAGACAAGTTCCTTCAAATGCTTCACATACGGAGGCCGAGGCCACAAGTCCTTTGAGTGTACCAACAAGCGGACCATGATCCTCAATGACAATGGTACATACGACTCCATGAGTGAAGGAGAAATGGAAGCGCTTGAGCAAGTCGCCATGCACCGGCAAGTGAGCGATGAAGAGGAACAAGTCTTTTGTGCTGAAGATTCAAGTCCCGCTCTTGTTGTGTCCAAGGTCTTGACCCTTCAACATCACCAAGAAGAAGACCAAAGATGCCACATCTTTCATACCAAGGCAGGCATCAATGGAAGGTCCGTTAAGGTAATCATCGATGGAGGGAGTTTTCATAATTTAGCAAGTGAAGAACTTTGCTCCAAGCTCCAATTGCTCCAGACGAAGCACCCACATCCATACAAAGTTCAATGGCTAAGCGATTCCGGCACTATTCAAGTCAAGCATAGAGTGCAAGTCTCCTTCAAAATCGGAGTTTACGAAGACACTTTGGAGTGTGATGTCATTCCAATGACCGTTTGCCACCTTCTTCTTGGTCGACCATGGCAATTTGATAGAGGTGTCATCCACAACGGCCGAACGAACCACTACATCTTCAAGATGAAAGGAAAGGAGTACGTACTTCGCCCTATGTCTCCAAGCCAAGTGATCGCTGACAAGCAAGCAACCCATCGTGGAGAGAATAGTGGGAGAGCGAACCACCAAAAAGAGAGTGAGCGCCACAAGCCCAAATTGAGTGCCTCCACGATGAGCGAAAAGAAGAACTTAGTTCTATTTGTCACCAAAAGTGAGATAAGAGAAGTGTGTGAGAACTCATCTAGTTTCATGCACTATGTCCTTTTGTGCAAGGACAACGCCCCACAAGCTAACACCTCTCACACTCTACCTTTAGTGTTGTCTTCTCTTTTGCAGGAATTCCAAGATGTTTTCTCCAACGAGCTACCTCCGGGACTACCTCCACTACGAGGCATCGAGCACCGCATCGACCTCATCCCCGGAGCACCACTTCCGAACAAAGCTCCCTACCGCGTCAACCCCGAGTAAACCAAAGAAATACAAAGGCAAGTAAAACATCTCATAGACCATGGACATGTGCATGAAAGTTCGAGTCCTTGTGCCGTTCCGGTCATTCTTGTGCCAAAAAGAGACGGTAGCTTTCGCATGTGTTCGGATTGTAGACCTATCGATGCTATCACCGTTCTCTATAGGTATCCCATTCCACGCCTTGATGATATGCTTGATGAACTTAGTGGTGCCACTATCTTTTCAAAAATTGATATTAAAAGTGGTTACTATCAAATCCACATACAAGAGGGTGATGAATGAAAAACCGCTTTCAAAACAAAGTTTGGCTTGTATGAGTGGTTAGTCATGCCTATGGGTTTATCGGAAGCACCGGGTACTTTCATGCGTCTTATGAATTATGTGTTTCGCCCTTACATTGGTGGGTTTGTTGTGGTCTACTTCGATGATATCCTTGTTTATAGCAAATCTCTCACAGATCATGTCACCCATGTTCGAACTGTTTTGCAAACTCTTCAAAAAGAGCGTCTCTATGCTAACATGGAAAAGTGCCTCCTGTAGGAACCGCGTCGACCGGCGAGCTCTTCGCCCTCGCTTGTGCGGCTCCCCTGGTCGGCCGGCCTGAGTGCCGGCTTCGCCTCCTGCATCGACCAGAGGGCTCTTCACCCCCCCCCCCCCCCCCCCCGGCCTGGCCGGCCGTCCCGAGCGCCGTCCTCGCCTCCTATAGCAGCTGCGTCGACCGCCCGGCCGCCCCTAGTGCTGGCTTCGCCTCCTGTAGGCCACAACTTTGAGTCCCTTTTTGCCCTCCACTGACCCACCTCCGTAGATCCCTTGTCTCCCGCTGATCTTGTCCCGCCTTTGCCTGTGTTTTTCTCATGCGCTTTTGTTGATTCTTGAGGAGGCTGGTTGATGCTATGGATAACCTAGACATGTTTGAATTGGTGAGATTCGATTCACAGGAGCAAGGTGGGATTATTCAGTGTATTGCTATATATTCAATTGTATATGCAGCCTACGACGGACACAATTGAGCATGGATGCAGGCCCTAGCCGAGGCCCAGTTTAGCGAATCAGCCACGTACGGGGAAAAAACAAACACAGCGAAACAGATTGAGCAAAATTTAGTACCACCTCGAATATGTTTTAAATTCAAACTGAAAGCGTAAAATCACGGGAATAAGCGTATTGTGACGATGAACCCACAGAGTCAATCCGTGCTTTCTTATTAGAGAAAGATTTCATGCGTTCGTTGTACTACCATGATTGAAAATGAATAAAGATCGGAAGATTTTTGCAAAAAAAAATGATCGTATTTTTTATCCATCTTACTCTTGAGTCTATCCTTTTACCCAGCTCAACGTGTCCTTTTTTATCCAAACATGGGCTTATATGCGTAAATAGCATTTAACAAATCCAATTTTTTTTTATGGTGCAAGATGCTCATATGCATGATGTCCGTGCAAAATTTGGTTAAGTTTGGACATTTGAGGAGCTCATGTCAAAAAAGACAAATTTCGGATGTCTAAAAAACTTTTGAAAACAATACTGTTCACACCTGATTTTGTCTGTTTTTGCGAAGCTCCTAGAATGTCCAAACATCCCAAAATTTTGCATGAACATCACCATTTGAGCATCTTGCACCACACATTTTCTTTTAATGTTTCTGCTATTTTTTTTTCCTTTTAATGTTCACCGGGCATAGATGAGCCGAACACCGACTTAAAATTTCGAACACACAGTTAATGAACTAATGACCGTATTTTAAGTCTGTAACCCCTTTGACATTAACCCCTTTGACAACTTCAATGACGCAATAACCCCTTTCACTCAACAGAGGACTACATATATATAGGCCAGCCAACTTGAAAGAGCCTGACATGTTTCCAGAGTACAAATGATCTAATTGAATTAAGATCAAACGAAATAAATTCAGTACAGTGCAACTGCCAAAAGGGGTAAATGAAAGGCAGCAAGCAACACAATAATAAACGAACAAGGTCAAATATCCCATCCCCTGCAAAAAAAGGGTCAAATATCCCATAACCAACATAAACAAAACCATTCTATAAATGTTGTGACAACCAATTCCAACTTCTACATTAACGTCACAAATAGACGACAAATACAGATAGTATACTTCTAAAAAAATAGATAAACAGATAGTATACTAGAAGCGCCAGGCCTCAAACACTCTTCACAATACTACTCGCATGGTGTAATAATCAATTGAAACTATCATCTAGGTGTCTCTATACCTACTTCAGATATCTGGGCCCCAGTCGAGAACATGCTCGACTGCGGAGGAACACGAAGCATTAAAGGTGTGGGCGAGGAGCCAATGATCAGACACTCTGATTTGCCATGCTCGAGCACCAGCTTCTCCCTCCAGGTGCTTCGCAGAGCCTTTAGCTTGTCAGCCACCTGGGTCATGGAAGGTCTCTCTTTCCCCCTGGTGCTCAAGCACATACTTGCCATCTCGGCAACTTCTACCAGCAGCATCTCCATCCCTGTGCTTACTATGCTCGCATCCAGGATGCCATCAAGGCTCCCATCCTTCATTGCGAGCAGGAAGGACGACGCGAGGTTCTTGGCTTCCATGGAGACGTCGTGGTAGATGGCTGTTTTCCCCGTGATCAGTTCCAGCAGCACAACGCCAAAGCTGTAAACGTCGCTCTTCTCTGTTAGCTTCCGCTCCTGCAGGTACTCAGGGTCCAGGTAACCCATGGTGCCCTGCACCAATGTCATGAACTGAACCTCATCCTTGGGGAGCATCCTTGACGCCCCAAAGTCGGTCACTTTCGCCATGTAGTTCTCGTCCAAGAGAATGTTCATAGACTTAACATCTCCGTGTACTATAGGGCGGTTCGTGGACAGATGCAGATACGCCAGTGCTTCAGCAGATTCTTGAGCGACCCTGAGACGGGTGTCCAGTGAGGGAGGTCGACTTCCGTAGTTACGATGGATAAAATGAAAGAGAGTGCCATTCGGGATGAATTCATAGACCAGCATCGGAACTTCCACCTCTAAGCAGCACCCTAAAAGCCTGACCACATTTCGGTGGTTGGTTTGTGAAAGTATAATAATCTCCTGCACAAACTCGTCAGTTTCGGCCACGTTCATGATCTTTGAGCGTTTCACGGCTACTTCCTTGTTATCCTTAAGAATGCCCTTGTAGACAGTGCCGTGACCCCCCTTGCCCACTTCTCTGCTCTTGTCAAAATCGTTTGTAGCCTTCTTCAGATCATCCTGCGTGAATATCTTCAATGTATCGACTTGTTTTGACATAATTTGATGGTACAGTATCTGACCACCATTCTGATCGAAGAATCTTTCCTTCTCTTTTGCCAGCTTCCTTTTCTGATATTCAGCCCGTAGAGCAAACATGCAAACCATGAGGAAGACGACACCAGCGGATGTGCCTGAAATCATGACGGTTACATCAGTTCAACTAGAGACATTGCCCACATTTGGCTAAAAAATAGTTCCACGTATTGTGTCATCTCACCATTGCTTTACTACATGACATTTATACAAACTGTACTCTACTCGGACTTATATGATTGGCATAAAGAAGTACACAAAAGCTTTCTGTTTTTTATCAAGCAATGTGTGAACAATTGGTGTGTAAAATATTTTGATTTCTTATAACCCATACCTAAGGCCACCTTCAGAGCTTTATTTGGGTCAGCTCTTACGCAGGGTATGCTCTGTGGATCATCACTCCTGAATCCTGATGGGCATGAACAGGTGTAGCTCCCATCGGTGTTTCTACAATTACCTTTGCAAGGATACAAAGACTGGTTTGGAGGTTCACACTCATTGATGTCTGTCATTTCAAGGAAGTGAGGAGAAAGTCAACATGCAGATCACATTCCAAGAGCAATAAAGTTGATAGAGGAGAAATTCCCCGCATAAAGAATGGACATAAAGAAGAAATTATAGGTTGATTTTGCGAGATGCATGTGCATGTGCATACCTCGGCACCCTCCTTGTAGGTAAGGACTGCCCACATAACCTTGAGAGCAGTTGCAGCGGTAACCAGGGCCATTGGACACATTAATGCATTGGCTGTTCATGGCTTGACAGGCATACTGTGACCCCATCTTGGTGGCTTCCGAACAACTTCCATTGCCAACAACCCAATCAAGTACCAAAGGAAACCCCTCAGTATATTTACTTCTGAAATTTGTAGAGCTGACATATGAACGATCAAACTTGAACGAGTTCACCTCAGCGATGAATGAGTAGCTGCATGGGCTAAAAGACTGGATGCTAGCATTGTATATAGGTGGTATTGGTGTACATGAGGTGTTGAAGGAGCTGATGTTTCCTGGAAAGGGGGTCTGGCAGCAACCCATGCCAGCGCACTCTGTGCTATCATCGACGTTACTTGCGTCAGTGCAGAATGAAAAGCATGAGTTGACAATGGGCAACTCAAGCTGGTTCTTGCCCTTGGTCACTCCTAGGATCATTCCAAGCATACTACACCCGATCGATATCAACTGGTTCTTGGTGTTGGAAACCTTATGAAAAGGATCAAGACTTAAGCCAACAAAACTGGTGCTATTAGTGCCGTTGGTGTAATTGCATTGTGATGCTATCTTTGGGTTCTGAACACGAACCTCACCAAAGTTAAGATTGATGTCTAGTACCCTAACTCCGGTTGAGGCCAGATATGCCCTGTTCTCATGGCATGTAACATTAAAGGGTTCTTGGAAGCAGCCATTTCCAATGCCGAACGGGTACGGGATGCTGACGTTACCACACTTGTCTGGGCAGCCAGGCCGTGCCGTGTTGATGCTCTCAGAAGACCCAGACCCATAAATGGTGGTACTATGCTGCAGGATTAGCGTGACAGCAACAAGTAGTAAGAGCTTCTGACCTGGAGGAAAAGACGGAAACATGTATCATGTACATACCAATCTATCTGGGCCATATGTATGTTACGGTAGTTTTTGTGTTTAGCAAAAAAATGTTATATTAGGAAACGACTGAGACATGTATCATGTACATACCAATCTATCATTGATATCGCTCATTTGTCTTCACGAAATACAAAATGCCAAATACGACATATTAGTAGATGACAAACCAATGCGGACACCATTTAGGAAAAATCCCCTAAAATTACCATCACATAGGGAATATATTGGTAGTCCCCTAAAATTACCATCACATAGGGAATATATTGGTAGTTAAGAGTTTGATCCCACTACCACAAACATTTTGATCCAACAATATCCGAATCAGATGATGAAACAGAGATTAATGCCCGTCTTATAAAATAGAACATAAATTATGTATGTGTCGCTTAGTTATTCTCGGATTTCAAGTCTCTTGCCATCAGACAAGAATTTAGGTTCAAATCTGATTTAGATAAAAAGAAGAAGAAAAATATGAATTATGCATCTATGTTGCGGAGTATACAAGAAAATAGTCACTAGTAATTGTATACTCCAGACTCCATGTTTCTTTCTGTTCTCATTTTATAAATTGTAGGAAAAGCACTACCTCCAATCCAGAATAACATTAAGTAGCGTGTTTCAGTTTGCATATACTTGTCATTTCGGGTTTTTATATTCAATTTTCCAATGAAATACCTCTATTGATTGCTTATTGGCAGTGATGTTTAAAACTTAAGTACACTATCAATAAGGAAAAGATATATTTTGAAAACAAAAACATTAGTAACATCCTTTGTTGCTCTGTATGTAAAGCTAAAATGGCAAACATTCTCTTGCCCACTACGACTGACATATCATTTTGACTGATTTATACTGGACGTTCTTCCTGTTGTCCGAGCATGTTTCCGTTCTACAATACATTTAGAAACAAAGATTCTTGATAAATAACCTTCTGCATAACTGAATAACACTCTGATTAATCTCTGACCCCTACTTGCCACCAAAAACAGCGCATTTCTACATGACGCTACGGCGTGGTTGATTCCTCACTTGACATTACTCCGGAACCTGCATCTCAGCCCAACCATTATAAGTGCATACAAAAAGTTTTCGCCTGCTTTGCACGAACTAATGTAAGGTAGTAAAGTAAACAAAATATCACTCTACGCAGCGACGATTTCTACTGTTCTTCTCCCACTCATAGTATCCCCAAAGGCCTGGAGTATGCAACACATCAGCGACACAAGAGACAAGACAGATTCACCAGGTTCCCCGGCCGTACCTTACGGGGGCTGGTAGCCCTGCGCGCATAACGGCGGGGCGGCGTAATATGGCCGCGGATACGAATCCGGAGTAGGCGGTGCCCGCCGACAGTGCCGGATACTCGGACCCCACGTGGCGGCGACGGCGGCAACCGGAGGAACCGGACCGCCGGCCGTGGGGAACGGACAGAGGGGGACGAGCACCCGGAGGCGCCGCACTGGCTGGTGGTGCGCCATGTGGAGGAGGTCCATCGGCGTCAAGCATCTCGCCGGCCACGGCCGTGCTGGGCGGCGGGGCGAGGGTTTGCTGTGCTCCTCAGGTCAGCGGAATGGGAACGCGGGAGAGAGAAGAAGAGGGAGGCTTGTCTGCGGGGCATATTGGTCATTTCGGCAAAGCGGGCATGTATGAAAGCCATTTTCGAATTTCTTAGTCCCAAGCCAAAAACCGTGGCATGGATAGAATATTTGCGATGATGGAAGCAGATTATTAAAAGTTATCAAGAGTAGGATTGCTCGCCACGTATATTTGCGACGTGGTATGAAAACTGAAAACTTGTCCTCAAATCAAAGTGACACAACACAATAGAGTTTCGACGTATGAAAATAATTGGGAATTGGGACGCGGGACGACGGATGATGGAGGGAAGACTTATCTGCGGGGTATATTTGTCATTTCAAAAAAGCTGGCATGCATGAAAGCCATAATCAAAAGACAAACCATGCCATAGAAAGAATATTCCTAATGATGAATGCAAATTATTAAAATTTGTCAATATCAGGATTGCTCTCGTATATATGCCGCGTGGTATTAAATTTTCAAACTAGTCATCAGATCAAAGTAATACAACTCAATAAAAATTCGCCTCGTGGCATGTATCAGCATATACAAGATGGAGAACCCAAGAGATGGACACAAATGAAAATTCATGTTGATGCCCCAACCGCGCGCGATCAAGGCAAAGCCATCAAGCAGGAGCCATCTTCTATCGACTTTGAGGAACTGCATTGATGTTGATCTAACCCCAGTTATGTTACGTGATCCAAAAGAAACTGCATATGTGTTTTTTGGGGACAAAGTCATGCTGGAAATTACCCCTCGAGGATTAAAAAAAAAGTGAATGTTGCAACTTCGTGTGAGGGTTGGTAGGGGTTTCCGACAGGCTGCCATCAAGCTTTTAAGTATGATGGTGTGGCGAAATAGGTGAAAGTTTTATGTAAACTTGAAAATTTTGTGCTTCCTAAATTCTTGGTTGCTTAAAGAGCTTTCATATGGCAATAGCAACCTTTCGCCATGCATCAGCAACATCTTCCCATAAATAACATCAATACATGAAGAATGTTTACCTCTTCTACATCCATAATGGAAGCTGCTACTCCACAAAATAAACTCATGGAGTGTGTTTACTTAGAGAAGAACAACCAAAAAGCGGGAAAAAAACTACATGCAACTGCAAGGAGGCAACTCTCTAGAGAAAACGGTTGGGGTGTGTTATTTACAAAAGGAACTGTTGAACCTGAACAAGGTAGCTAAGCTAGGCCAGGAGGGAATTCTTACCTGAAGACAGTGGCCAACCCATGTATCTATGTATGTATGTATGTATGTATGTATGGTGTAGCCTTGGGGTTTGTTTCGCAACCGTGTATTATGCGAATGTCTAGTTGTTGCGAGGGTTATTTGTGCCCATACTTACATATGAGATATATATACACACAAGGAAAGATAAATTTGCACTCAAGTCTCCTGGATCATCTGGGTGTGAAATGGAGTACTAATCAAAGTGTAGATGCGTGGCTTGTTGTTTAATTTGGACAGCGGGAGGAGGTGGCAGCAACTACGCAGTCAACCCTTGTTCCATCTCCATCTGATCTCTAATCTCAATTCTCAAACGCCTAGTTTAGTTTATCTCATTCCCAGACCGAAGACCGCAAACTATTCCCTGGACACGTATGTTCATATGCAAACTGCACTGGAATCGAAGTATATTGTTCAGCACCATTAAATGTACTAGTTCAAAGTCGTTGCTCATCTCGGAATGAAACATATGCATCAACATATATAGAGCATGGAGTGGTTCAACCTTGCTGGATGAACCGCAAGTAGGTGTCTTCACCATGTGGCTAGCTAGGACAGGTACTAAGTTTCTTCATCGCACAACTAGGACAAAAACTAGAAAATGGCGTCTTTGCTTCCCAAATTATTTAGGTGGATCCGGTCTCTAGGATATATAAAGTTTCCAAAAATGAAGGTGTTTGTTCAATGCAACACGTAGAGATCCAAAATCGCAAAAGAAAAGAAAAAACGGTTTCTTCGTACTTGAGAACACCATCGGAAAAATACATAACTTTTCGAAATAATCAATAAAGCAGTACTCAAGTCTAAACAATTTTGAAAACTTCAAAAGAAACAATTTAGACAACAACACCGTCTAGAACAGTTTAAGCAACACCATGTCCTAGTTGTTTAAGCACACCCGGAAAAAACTCCTAGTTGTTTAAGCACACCCGGAAAAAACAGTTTAAGCAACATATGCAGTAGCACAGAATCAAGAATAAAACAATTTAGACAACACCACCATCTAAAACAATATAGACAACTTTGAAATAATCAATACAAACAGTACAATCTTCATCTTTGAAAAGGTGTGGCTTACAATCTTTTTAGTTGCCCTTATTTTTTAAACTGTCCAAATCACGACATCATGCAGTATTATAGTACCAAGACTAGTTCCAGCACCAGCAATGCTAAGTTGAGCTGCATGATCTTCACCGTTGCAGCGCCAATCCTTCGGGCAGTCGTGTCCAGCGCAATGGCATGGCTCCGCATATTGCAAACCCACCACATGAACGAAATAAGAAGATAATGAACACCAGCCAGAGACCAAAGACAAATCCTGCAGCCAGCCCAAGATAGAAATACTTCGCCTCGTCTTGATGCTCCTCAATATCACCTCTAGTTACATCAGGCTCCCAGCAGTTCCTGGAAAGAGGAGGTCCACAGAGATGGTTGTTGCCGATATACGATGACGCTGGGTCGATGAGTGACTGCAGCTGATTCCCCGAGGGTATTCTTCCTGAAAGGTTATTATATGACAGGTTCAACTTGCTTAACATCGTGATGTCCGAGAGACCGGAAGGGATGTCGCCAGATAGTTCATTGAATGACAGGTCAAGAGACTCCAATGACCGGAGCAAACCGATCTTCTCTGGGATCCTGCCGGACAACTGATTATGGGAGATGTTCAGGTTATTCATTCTAACCAGGGAAGTCAATTCATCTGGAATCTCCCCGACCAAACTGTTGCAGGACAAGTCCAGGCCAACCATATAAACGATGTTGCTGGTGTAATCAAGGTCTTGGCCTTTCATTACCACTGCTAAGCTGTCATCATATTTTGGTGAATCATTCGTGTCAGGGTTTGCTGGCCTTTCATAACTCCACACTAAGGGGTTCCAAAGTGTTTGGTCCTCCTGTATCATTGCTTTTAAGTTGGCCAATGAATGGGGTATGGATCCTGATATTCGGTTATCTGCAAGGTCCACATACTGTAGGTGTTCAAGCTGTGTGAGCTGACCTGGAATAGAGCCAGAGAATTTATTCTGCCGCAACCGGAGGTAGGACAAATCTGGCAATTTATTTGCTAACCATGCCGGCAACTCTCCGACAAAGTTGTTGTGGGCAAGATCAAGTAGAACCAACTTTGAGCAGCTCTCCAAAAATGAAGGGAATTCACCAGACAAGTTGTTTTCATACAGGACTAGAGCTCTAATGGATCTATTCAGTTTTTTAGTTTCTTGTGAACAGACGGGGAGGTGTCCTGCTAGGAGGTTCTTTGCTAAATCCAGTACCAATAGTGACTGCAGCTGACAAATATATGTTGGAATCGAGCCATTGATACTGTTCTCAGAAAGCAACAACTCTTCAACAAACGGAGCTCCAAAGTTTCGTGGCAGTGGCCCTGATAAAGAGTTTCTGGAAATGTCCAGTTCCGCCAATTGCCTTGGCAACAGCGGTAGAGTACCAGTGAGGTTGTTGGAGTTCAGATCAAATATCACTGCTGAAGACATAAACTCAAGAGTCCTTGGCAACCTGCCACTGATTTGGTTAAAAGAGATGTTCAAATACTGAACATTTGAAACCACACTCCAAAACCAATCCGGGAGGTTATCAACTATGCCTGCATCAGAAATGTCAAGATAAACAACACCCTTCTGCCCTTTTAGCCACAGAGGAAAATGAGGTCCCATTTTGCAGCGTGAGAAATATGCCCAGCGCAATTTAAAGGGGGGGATCCAATTTGAGCTGATCATCAGGTGTAGGGAGTTGTAAGACAAGTCCAATTCCTCCAAATTCACCAAAGTATCAAGATGTTCCTCTGATACAGAACCGTTCAAATAGTTGCCGTCTAGATACAACTGTTTGAGTTTGCCAAGCGTACCAATTTCAAAAGGCACTGATCCTTCAAGCCTATTGGAGGAGAGTTGAAGAGTGCTCAAACCAGTCCATCGATTTATCCACCTTGGAATTTCCCCGGTGACATTCGTGCAAGACATATCTAACAACTCCATCTTACTCCATGCACAGTGAGGCAACCCCTGTAAAAATTGTGAAATGTCCTGATTGATCAGATTTGACCACAGTGTTAGCTCTCTCAAATTGCACAGATTTCCCAGTACTTCCGGCTTTATACTGGTGAGATGATTGCCGCCAAGACAAAGTACCTCAAGCGAAGTCATATTTCCCATAGAATCTGGAAATACTTCAGCAATTTCATTATTCGTAAGGTCAAGATACCTGATGGTGCCAACATCCCAGAACCAGTAAGTTGGATTGATGGTGTTAAACCCACTGTCACTTAGATCAAGCATCTGAAGTGATGTGAGGTTAGAATGCACAGTAGGTGTCCGTGGAAAAACAAGTTCACAATTACGGAGACCAAGGACTCTTAGATTAGATAGCATGTTAACCGCTTGAACCCAATTGCCAATGGAACTGAGATTAACACGACTCAAGTCAAGAAACCTTAACAAGGTGAGATGCAGCAACCATGAGATATTCTCTATGATGGCATAAGAATTAAAATTCCAAGTGTTGCTGAGGTCCAGATATAGCAATCTGGACAAGTTACCAAGTTGAGGAGGCACTTTACCATGAAAATCCATGCAGGAGAGGTTGAGATATCTCAAGCTTTGGAGGGAGCCCAAGAATCTGGGTATGGGCACATCCACTCCACCAAGATAGTTTCCACTCAGATCTAGATACTCCAAGTGATGCAAAGCAACCAAGGAAGAACTTATGTTCCCACGCATCCCATGAGAATTTTCACTGTACCAGTTACGATAGATATCGTCAAAGAAGAGATCGTTGCGGACGTCAAGCTTGACGACATGGCCTGTCCTGTTGCTGCACCTGACACCACTCCACTGGCAGCAATCTCGGCCATTCCAAGAGGAAAAGAAGTTCTGTGGATCGCTTCTGATGCCAGCTCTGAAAGACAGCAGTGCGTCCCTCTCCTTTGTGATGCACCCACCGTTGTTGGTTTCTTGTGCATAGACAGGAGAGGTAGTCGTAGTGGCTAGAATAAGCACAAGGCAAAGGGCTGCAGCTGCATCCATGGAGGATACCGAAGCTGCGAAAGTCGCCATTATTTTTGTTTTACTAAGCCAACTTTGGTACTCTGAGGACGTATCGCAATCTGAAGCTCTGGCCTTGGTATAGTCTGTTATCAGAAGAAAATTGGCCGCAAGCTGACAAAGGAGTCAAAGATGGCACCTACCAGAGAGAGAAAAACATGCCACTGTAACGATGGCAACAGCAAACAGGTTGCTTTTGTTGACTTGCAGCTACACTGTGCTCAATGAAGGCCCCACAAGGCTACGACCGAAGACTAGTGCAACAAAAAACACTTGATTCTAGTAACAGGCCAGCACTTCTCTGTTGGAATAGTTAAATGCTAATAAGTGACAATTCTATAAAGTTATACTCCCTCCGTTCCATAATATAGTGCATATAGATTTTTTGAAAAGTCAAACCTTACAAATTTTGACCAAGTCCGTGGAGAAAAACATTTACATCTAGAATGACAAACATATATCATTAGATTCATCATAAGACATAGTTTCGTATTTTATATATTTGGTATGGTAGATAGAAATAGTTTTTTCTATAAACTTGGTCAAAGTTGGCAATGTTTGAACAGAAACTTGGTCAAAGTTTGAACAGAGGGAGTACTACTTTCCCTGAACTGTGATGGGATAACTATATATAGACTGGAATAGTTAAATGCTAAAAAGTGACGGTTCTATATATAGGACATCTGAGCTGCAAAACCCACCATTATTTTTGTTTTACCAAGTCAACTTTGGTACTGTATAACAATATAAAGCTCTGGCCCTGATATAATCTGTTATCAGAAGAGAATTGGCCGCAAGCTGACAAACGAGTCAACGAAGGCACCTATCAGATAGAGAAAAATGTGTCACTGTCTGAAGTCATGACGGCAACAGCCAACAGGTTACTGTGTTGATTTGCAGCTAAACTGTGCTGAATGAACGCCCTACGAGGCTATGACCGAAGACTTGTGTAACAGATTAGCAATCAATAAACACTTGATTCTAGTAGCAGGCCGGCACTTCACTGCTGGAATAGTTCTACTTATTGATAATTATATATAGACTGGAATAGTTAATTGCTAATAAGTGGCGGTTCTATATAGATATGCGCAACAGTACAGAACATGACATCAGATGAATCAAAATTTACTGAACTCCATCAATCGAATTCAGTATGAAATTCTATATGATAGCAATGAACAAAAAGTGTAAGCAGGAGGAAGTGGAGCAATGTCACCTGAGATTGATCCTTGTAACAAACTGTGAAATTTTAATTTCAAACTGTGATGGCAGCACAAATCACCTTATTACCTGTTGGAGTTAGAGTAAAGTTATTTATTGTTCGCCTGACTTGAGAGGCAAATATCTTAGTAAAGAATATGAGCACAGCAGGACCTACTTTCAATAACCTAAAAGAGATAAGAGTTCACAGAAACAACAGAACTGACAGCAGGTTCACTTAAGCATTAACTGTAAGTGATCGGATACTGCTCTGTACACTAATCTGATGACTGCAGATACATTTTACTCTCAAAATTATTACAAATCATTACAATGCAACTGCCAAAAGGCATGAATAAAAAGCAGCAAGCAACACAAAAAATGATGAAGGTCAAATATTACGTAACCAAAATAACCAAAACTAGGACATAAATGTTCTAATAACCAATTCCAACTTCTTCTACTTAATATTTGGTACCGCAAATACATGACAAAGGAGTAATGGAAGCTCCCTCCCTCCCTCCCTCCCTCCCTCTCTCTCTCTTTGCAATACTACTCGCGTAGTGTAATACATAATAACTGAAACTATCACCTGACATGTGGGGCTCTGTTGAGAACGTGCTCGATGATGGAGGATCAAGAAGCACCGAAGCTGCAGGTGAGGAGCACTTGACCAGACACTCTGCTTTGCCATGGTCAAGCACCAGTTTCTCCCTCCATGCGCTTTGCAGAGACTTTAGCTTGTCGGCCACCTGGGTCATGGAAGGTCTCTCTTCCCCCCTGGTGCTCAAGCACATCCTCGCCAGTTTGGCGATTTCTCCCAGCAGCATCTCCATCCCGACACCAACTATGCTCACATCCAGGATGCCTTCAAGGCTACCATCCTTCATCGCGAGCAGGAAGGACGATGCAAGGCTCTTGCCTTCCTTGGGGCCATCGTGGTAGATCGCCTTCTTGCCCGTGATCAGCTCCAGCAGCACAACGCCAAAGCTGTAAACAGGGGCCCGTGACTAATGAGCTGACATTTCCTGAAACAGGGGCCTGGCAGCAACCCAAGCCAGAGCACTCTGAGCCATCTTCGATACTACCTGCATCAATGCAGAATGAAAAGCATGTGTCGGCGGTGGGGTACTCAATCTGCTTCTTGCTCTTAGTGAGTCCGACAACCATTGCAAGCATAGCACACCCAATTGATGTCAACTTGTTCTTGGTGTTGGAAAGCTTATGAAAAGGATCAAGCATTAAGGCGTCGAAACCAGTGCTATTGGTGCCGTTGGTATAGTTGCATTGCGATGATATGTGTGGGTTCTGAACATGAACCTCACCAAGAGTAAGACTGATCTCCAGTACCCTAACTTCGGTTGAGGCCAGATATGCCCCGGTCTCATTGCATGTGGCACTAAAGGGTTCTTGGAAGCAGCCTTTTCCTGTGCCGAATGGGTACGGAATGCTGACATTGCCACACTTTTTTGGGCAGCCAGGTCGTGCCATGCTGACACTCCCGGAGGTCCCAGACCCATAAGCGTTAGTACTATGTTGTAGGGCTAGGGTGGCGGCGACAAGTAGCAAGAGCTTCTGACCTGTAGGCAACAACCAAGACATGTATCATGTACATATCAATCTATATAAGAGCTGGATACATGTTCTAAGAATCGTACGAAGAAAATAAATGTATTGCCTGTCTTTGATAGTAAACATGAATTCTGAATGTCTCTCTTGGTTATTCTCTGATTTCAAGTCCTTTTCACCATACAAGAAATGAAGATAGGTCGAAAAACCATGCCAAAATAAACATCACGCTAGGGTAGAAACAAAACGAATTCGCGACTCGGTATTCACTCCAGGCTCCATGTTTTCTCTCTGTTATCATTCTAGAGATTGTTAGGAAAGTACAACGTCTAATCCAAAGCAAGATTTGCTATAGCTTGTTTCCTTTGGGGTTGTAATGTGCAGCTCAAGTACACACTGCGACACGCAGTTTTCAGTGATTTATACTGGATGCCTTTGCTGTCTGTTGTTCAAGCACCACCTTTCATGTTTTTGTTCTGTTTAGTGTTTACATCCTGAAGCAAATAATATTGGAAATTAACCTCCTACATAACTGAGGAACGCTCCAGTCCTCATTTGCCACCGATCCGAACACAACAGCCTTATTTCTTCCATGCCACCACTTGGTGAAATTGATGTCACACATCATGCCACAACCCAACCATTAGGCGCACAAAAAAAAACCGTTTTTGCCCCTGAATTCACGTCTAAAGGGGTGGATTCAAAATTAACTCTGCGCTTCAGTATGTACTTTGCCATCTGCTCCAGAAAAGAGTAGACAATTTCGAATAGAAGGAGATATACCGTCCAGAGAATAGGCACAAAAAAGTCTTCTTCTACTGGAGTATAATTTCACCACTGGCACCACATCAACGAGACAGGCAGCGAACTGCGTCGTACGGCTAGGGTTCCGCATACCTTACAGGGGCAGGTAGCCACCACGGAGGAGGTCGGCGGCCGCGGGTGGTGTTGGGCAGTCGAATCCCACGTGGTGGCGGCGCCGGCTTGAGGAACCAGGACCGCCGGCCGCGAGAACCCGCCGCAGGCGGACGAGGACCAAAAGGTGCCGCGCTGGTGGTGGTGTTGCAGGTGGAACCGGCCTTTCCATCGGCGCCAGGCATCTCGCCGGCCATGGCGTGCCGGGAGGCGGGAATTTGCTCCGGCAGGAGAAGGCAGGTCGGAATCGATAGGTGGGGGACTTGGCTGCGGGTGCCGGGCTGTATTGTAATTTCAGAAATCGGAAGAGCTGGCTGATAAAGCGATCATTTTCTCATGCATTTCTACTATTTTTATTGAAGATGGAGAATATGTGCTACAGAGTTAGATTATCTCTACGTATTTGTAGGGTTAAAAATACTTTTATATTATGAAACGGAGGGAGTAATTCTCATTTTTTTAGAGCGAAGGCGCTTGCCCTAATTCTTATTTAGATGAGATGAGAACTAATAAAGTCTCGTCTAACTCTTAAGTCAATTGATTTTACACGGATATTGGTGCGATTTTTTTCCCCTTTCAGATTTGATGATTTGTGTACGAGTTAGCGACTTAGTGGCTAAGGGAGTCCTGGATTAAGGGGTGTTTAGGTAGTTGGACTATACCTTCGGCCGGACTCTTGGACTATGAAGATACAAGATTGAAGACTCCGTTCCGTGTCCGGATGGGAGTTTCCTTGGCGTGAAAGTCAAGCTTAGCGATGCGGATATTCAAGATCTCCTACCATTGTAACCGACTCTATGTAACCCTAACCCTACCCGGTGTCTATATAAACCGGAGGGTTGTAGTCCGTAGGACAGAATCAACTCCATATACAACATTCATACCATAGGCTAGCTTCTAGGGTTTAGCCTCTTTGATCTCGTGGTAGATCTACTCTTGTACTACCCATATCATCAATATTAATCCAGCAGGAGTAGGGTATTACCTCCATCGAGAGGGCCCGAACCTGGGTAAAAACATCGTATCCCTTATCTCCTGTTACCATCTGGCCTTGACGCACAGTTCGGGACCCCCTATCCGAGATCCGCCGGTTTTGACACCGATATTGGTGCTTTCATTGAGAGTTCATCTGTGTCGTCGCCTTCAGGCCCGATGGCTTCTTCGATCATCAACAACGATGCGGTCCAGGGTGAGACTTTTCTCCCCAGATAGATCTTCGTCTTCGGCGGCTTCGCTCTGCGGGCCAATTCGCTCGGCCACCTTGAGCAGATCGAAAGCTACGCCCCTGGCCATCAGGTCAGATTTGGAAGCCTAAACTACATGGCCGACATCTACGGGGACTTGATTTTCGACGGATTCGAGCCACAGCCAAGCGCGCCGCACTGTCTCGATGGGCATGATATAGCTCTGCTGCCGAACAACGCTTTGGAGGCCGCACACGCACCGGTTCCGACTATCGATTCGGAGCCTACTGCGCCGATCGGGGATCAGCGGTTGGACGCTGCCTCAGGGGCTGCGATCTCAGAGGCGATCGAGCCGAACTCCAGCCCCGCACTCTGCACGACCCATGACTCCGAGGATCCGGACTCCTTCCCGGACTCCGAACCCCCCGCGCCCCTGCCAATTGAATCCGATTGGGCACCGATAATGGAGTTCACCGCCGCAGACATCTTTCAGCATTCGCCTTTTGGCGACATCCTGAATTCTCTTAAGTCTCTCTCTTTGAAAGGAGAGCCCTGGCCGTACTACGGTCAGCGAGGGTGGGATACGGACGATGAGAAAATTCAAAGCCCACCCACCACCCACTTTGTAGCCACTGTCGACGATCTAACCGACATGCTTGACTTCAACTCCGAAGACATCGACGGCATGGACGACGATGTAGGGGACGAACAGGAACCAGCACTTGTAGGGCGCTGGAAGGCCACCTCGTCATATGACATATATATGGTGGATACTCCAAAAGATGGAGATGGCGATGGAACAGTGGGGGATGACGCCCCCAAGAAACAGCCAAAGCGCCGGCGTCAGCGGCGCCGCTCTAAATCCCGCCAAAGCAAAAATGGTGATTCCGGCACGGGAGATAATACTACCCTGGATAGCGCCGAGGAACACACACCTCAGCAAGATTCGGCACAGGAAGATGGAGAAGCCAGCCCTCATGAGAGAGCGGCAGACCGAGAGGTCGAGGATGATAACTATACGCCTCCCTTCGAAGACGAGGCAAGCCTCGATGACGACGAATTCGTCATACCATCAGACCCCGCCGAACAAGAGCGTTTTAAACGCAGGCTCTTAGCCACGGCAAGCAGCCTCAAGAAAAAGCAACAACAACTTAGAGCTGCCCAAGATTTGCTAGCTGACAGATGGACTGAAGTCCTTACGGCCGAAGAGTATGAACTCGAAGGCCCCTCCAAGAGTTACCCAAAGCGCAGGCCGCTACCCCGATCAGAGGAGGAAGCACCTGTTGGGGAACGTAGTAATTTCAAAAATTTCCTATGCACACACAAGATCATGGTGATGCATAGCAACGAGAGGGGAGAGTGTTGTCTACGTACCCTCGTAGACCGAAGCGGAAGTGTTGACGCAACGTAGAGGAAGTAGTCGTACGTCTTCCCGGTCCAACCGATCCAAGCACCGTTACTCCGGCACCTCCGAGTTCTTGGCACACGTTCAGCTCGATGACGCTCCCCGGGCTCTGATCCAGCAAAGCTTCGGGGAGGAGTTTCGTCAGCACGACGGCGTGGTGACGATCTTGATGTTCAACCGTCGCAGGGCTTCGCCTAAGCACCGCTACAATATGACCGAGGTGTAATATCGTGGAGGGGGGCACCGCACACGGCTAAGGAACGATCACGAAGATCAACTTGTGTGTCCATGGGGTGCCCCTGCCCCCGTATATAAAGGAGTGGAGGAGGGGAGGGCCGGCCCTCTCTATGGCGCGCCCTAGGGGAGTCCTACTCCCACCGGAAGTAGGATTCCCCCTTTCCTAGTCCAACTAGGAGTCCTTCCATGTAGTAGGAGTAGGAGACAAGGAAGGGGAAGGGAGAAGGGAAAGAAGGAGGGGGCGCGACCCCTCCCCCTAGTCCAATTCGGACTAGGCCTTGGGGGGGGGGGGGGGCGCGGCCTGCCCTAGGCAGCCCCTCTCTCTTTCCCGTATGGCCCAATAAGGCCCAATACTTCTCCCGGCGAATTCCCGTAACTCTCCGGTACTTCGAAAAAATACCCGAACCACTCCGAACCTTTCCGATGTCCGAATATAGTCGTCCAATAAATTGATCTTTACGTCTCGACCATTTCGAGACTCCTCGTCATGTCCCCGATCCCATCCGGGACTCCAAACTCCTTCGGTACATCAAAACTCATAAACTCATAATATAACTATCATCAAAACCTTAAGCGTGCGGACCCTACGGTTCGAGAACAATGTAGACATGACCGAGACACGTCTCCGGTCAATAACCAATAGCGGGACCTGGATGCCCATATTGGCTCCTACATATTCTACGAAGATCTTTATCGGTCAGACCGCATAACAACATACGTTGTTCCCTTTGTCATCGGTATGTTACTTGCCTGAGATTCGATCGTCGATATCCAATACCTAGTTCAATCTCGTTACCGGCAAGTCTCTTTACTCGTTCCGTAATACATCATCCCGCAACTAACTCATTAGTTGCAATGCTTGCAAGGCTTAAGTGATGTGCATTACCGAGAGGGCCCAGAGATACCTCTCCGACATTCGGAGTGACAAATCCTAATCTCGAAATACGCCAACCCAACATGTACCTTTGGAGACACCTGTAGAGCTCCTTTATAATCACCCAGTTACGTTGTGACGTTTGGTAGCACACAAAGTGTTCCTCCGGCAAACGGGAGTTGCATAATCTCATAGTCATAGGAACATGTATAAGTCATGAAGAAAGCAATAGCAACATACTAAACGATCGGGTGCTAAGCTAATGGAATGGGTCATGTCAATCAGATCATTCAACTAATGATGTGATCCCGTTAATCAAATAAAAACTCTTTGTCCATGGTTAGGAAACATAACCATCTTTGATTAACGAGCTAGTCAAGTAGAGGCATACTAGTGACACTCTGTTTGTCTATGTATTCACACATGTATTATGTTTCCGGTTAATACAATTCTAGCATGAATAATAAACATTTATCATGATATAAGGAAATAAATAATAACTTTATTATTGCCTCTAGGGCATATTTCCTTCAGTCTCCCACTTGCACTAGAGTCAATAATCTAGATCACATCGCCATGTGATTTAACATCAATAGTTCACATCTTTATGTGATTGGTTCACATCTCCATGTGACTAACACCCAAATGGTTTACTAGATTCAATAATCTAGTTCACATCGCTATGTGATTAAGACCCAAAAAGTGATCATGTTTTGCTTGTGAGAGAAGTTTAGTCAACGGGTCTGCCACATTCAGATCCGCATGTATTTTGCAAATTTCTATGTCAACAATGCTCTGCATGGAGCTACTCTAGCTAATTGCTCCCACTTTCAATATGTATCCAGATTGAGACTTAGAGTCATCTGGATCAGTGTCAAAACTTGCATCGACGTAACCCTTTACGATGAACCTTTTGTCACCTCCATAATCGAGAAACATATCCTTATTCCAGTAAGGATAATTTTGACCGTTGTCCAGTGATCTACTCCTAGATCACTATTGTACTCCAATGCCAATCAGTGTAGGGTATACAATAGATCTGGTACACAGCATGGCATACTTTATAGAACCTGTGGCTGAGGCATAGGGAATGACTTTCATTCTCTTTCTATCTTCTGCCGTGGTCGGGCTTTGAGTCTTACTCAATTTCACACCTTATGACACAGGCAAGAACTCTTTCTTTGACTGTTCCATTTTGAACTACTTCAAAATCTTGTCAAGGTATGTACTCATTGAAAAAACTTATCAAGCGTCTTGATCTATCTCTATAGATCTTGATGCTCAATATGTAAGCAGCTTCTTCGAGGTCTTTCTTTGAAAAAACTCCTTTCAAACACTCCTTTATGCTTTGCAGAATAATTGTACATTATTTCCGATCAACAATATGTCATCCACATATACTTATCAGAAATGTTGTAGTGCTCCCACTCACTTTCTTGTAAATACAGGCTTCACCACAAGTCTGTATAAAACTATATCCTTTGATCAACTTATCAAAGCGTATATTCCGACTCCGAGATGCTTGCACCAGTCCATAGATGGATCGCTGGAGCTTGCATATTTTGTTAGCACCTTTAGGATTGACAAAACCTTCTGGTTGCATCATATACAACTCTTCTTTAATAAATCCATTAAGGAATGCAGTTTTGTTTATCCATTTGCCAGATTTCATAAAATGCGACAATTGCTAACATGATTCGGACAGACTTAAGTATAGATACGAGTGAGAAACTCTCATCGTAGTCAACACCTTGAACTTGTCGAAAACCTTTTGCGACAATTCTAGCTTTGTAGATAGTAACACTACTATCAGCGTCCGTCTTCCTCTTGAAGATCCATTTATTTTCTATGGCTTACCGATCATCGGGCAAGTCAACCAAAGTCCACACTTTGTTCTCATACATGGATCCCATCTCAGATTTCATGGCCTCAAGCCATTTATCGGAATCTGGGCTCATCATCGCTTCCTCATAGTTCGTAGGTTCGTCATGGTCAAGTAACATGACCTCCAGAATAGGATTACTGTACCACTCTAGTGCGGATCTCACTCTGGTTTACCTACGAGATTCGGTAGTAACTTGATCTGAAGTTACATGATCTTCATCATTAGCTTCCTCACTAATTGGTGTAGTAGTCACAGGAACAGATTTCTGTGATGAACTATTTTCCAATAAGGGAGAAGGTACAATTACCTTATCAAGTTTTCTACTTTCCTCCCACTCACTTCTTTCGAGAGAAACTCCTTCTCTAGAAATGATCCATTCTTAGCAACGAATGTCTTGCCTTCGGATCTGTGATAGAAGGTGTACCCAACTGTCTCCTTTGGGTATCCTATGAAGACATATTTCTCCGATTTGAGTTTGAGCTTATCGAGATGAAACTTTTTCACATAAGCATCGCAACTCCAAACTTTAAGAAACGACAGCTTAGGTTTCTTGCCAAACCATAGTTCACACGGTGTCGTCTCAACGGATTTAGATGGTGCCCTATTTAACGTGAATGCAGCTGTCTCTAATGCATAACCCCAAAACTTTAGTGGTAAATCGGTAAGAAACATCATAGATTGCACTATATCCAATAAAGTACGGTTATGGCGTTTGGACACACCATTATGCTATGGTATTCCAGGTGGCATGAATTTGTGAAACTATTCCACATTGTTTTAATTGAAGACCAAACTCGTAACTCAAATATTCATCTTCTGCGATCATATCGTAGAAACTTTTATTTTTGTTACGATGATTCTCCACTTCACTCTGAAATTCTTTGAACTTTTCAAATGTTTCAGACTTGTGTTTCATCAAGTAGATATACTTATATCTTCTCAAATCATCTGTGAAGATCAGAAAATAATGATACCTGCCATGAGCCTCAATATTCATCGAACCACATACATCAGTATGTATGATTTCCAACAAATCTATTGCTCGCTCCATTGTTCTGGAGAATGGAGTCTTAGTCATCTTGCCTATGAGGCATGGTTTGCAAGCACCAACTGATTCATAATCAAGTGATTCCAAAAGCCCATCAGCATGGATTTTCTTCATACGCTTTACACCAATATGACCTAAACGGCAGTGCCACAAATAAGTTGCACTATCATTATTAACTTTGCACCTTTTGGTTTCAATATTATGAATATGTGTATTGCTACGATCGAGATCCAATGAACCATTTTCATTGGGTGTGTAACCATATAAGGTTTTATTCATGTAAATAGAACAACAATTTATTCTCTTACTTAAATGAATAACCTATTACAATAAACATGATCAAATCATATTCATGCTCAACGCAAACACCAAATAACACTTATTTAGGTTCAACACTAATCCCGAAAGTATAGGGAGTGCGATGATGATCATATCAATCTTGGAACCACTTCCAACACACATCGTCACTTCACCCTTAACTAGTCTCTGTTCATTCTGCAACTCCCGTTTCGAGTTACTACTCTTAGCAACTGAACTAGCATCAAATACTGAGGGGTTTCTATAAACACTAGTAAAGTACACATCAATAACATGTATATCAAATATACTTATGTTCACTTCGACATCCTTCTTATCCGCCAATCACTTGGGGTAGTTCCGCTTCCAGTGACCAGTCCCTTTGCAGTAGAAGCACTTAGTCTTAGGCTTAGGATCAGACTTGGGCTTCTTCACTTGAGCAGCAACTTGCTTGTCGTTCTTCTTGAAGTTCCGGCACGGGAGATAATACTACCCCAGATAGCGCCGAAGAACACCCACCTCAGCAAGATCCGGCACAGGAAGATGGAGAAGCCAGCCCTCAAGAGAGAGCGGCAGACTAAGAGGTCGAGGATGATAACTATATGCCTCCCTCCGAAGATGAGGCAAGCCTCGATGACGACGAATTCGTCATACCATCAGACCCCGCCGAACAAGAGCATTTTAAACGCAGGCTCTTAGCCACGGCAAGCAGCCTCAAGAAAAAGCAACAACAACTTAGAGCTGCCCAAGATTTGCTAGCTGACAGATGGACTGAAGTCCTTACGGCCGAAGAGTATGAACTCGAAGGCCCCTCCAAGAGTTACCCAAAGCGCAGGCCGCTACCCCGATCAGAGGAGGAAGCACCTGTTGGGGAACGTAGTAATTTCAAAAATTTCCTATGCACACACAAGATCATGGTGATGCATAGCAACGAGAGGGGAGAGTGTTGTCTACGTACCCTCGTAGACCGAAGCGGAAGTGTTGACGCAACGTAGAGGAAGTAGTCGTACGTCTTCCCGGTCCAACCGATCCAAGCACCGTTACTCCGGCACCTCCGAGTTCTTGGCACACGTTCAGCTCGATGACGCTCCCCGGGCTCTGATCCAGCAAAGCTTCGGGGAGGAGTTTCGTCAGCACGACGGCGTGGTGACGATCTTGATGTTCAACCGTCGCAGGGCTTCGCCTAAGCACCGCTACAATATGACCGAGGTGTAATATCGTGGAGGGGGGCACCGCACACGGCTAAGGAACGATCACGAAGATCAACTTGTGTGTCCATGGGGTGCCCCTGCCCCCGTATATAAAGGAGTGGAGGAGGGGAGGACCGGCCCTCTCTATGGCGCGCCCTAGGGGAGTCCTACTCCCACCGGGAGTAGGATTCCCCCTTTCCTAGTCCAACTAGGAGTCCTTCCATGTAGTAGGAGTAGGAGACAAGGAAGGGGAAGGGAGAAGGGAAAGAAGGAGGGGGCGCGACCCCTCCCCCTAGTCCAATTCGGACTAGGCCTTGGGGGGGGGGGGGGCGCGCGGCCTGCCCTAGGCAGCCCCTCTCTCTTTCCCGTATGGCCCAATAAGGCCCAATACTTCTCCCGGCGAATTCCCGTAACTCTCCGGTACTTCGAAAAAATACCCGAACCACTCCGAACCTTTCCGATGTCCGAATATAGTCATCCAATAAATCGATCTTTACGTCTCGACCATTTCGAGACTCCTCGTCATGTCCCCGATCCCATCCGGGACTCCAAACTCCTTCGGTACATCAAAACTCATAAACTCATAATATAACTATCATCAAAACCTTAAGCGTGCGGACCCTACGGTTCGAGAACAATGTAGACATGACCGAGACACGTCTCCGGTCAATAACCAATAGCGGGACCTGGATGCCCATATTGGCTCCTACATATTCTACGAAGATCTTTATCGGTCAGACCGCATAACAACATACGTTGTTCCCTTTGTCATCGGTATGTTACTTGCCTGAGATTCGATCGTCGATATCCAATACCTAGTTCAATCTCGTTACCGGCAAGTCTCTTTACTCGTTCCGTAATACATCATCCCACAACTAACTCATTAGTTGCAATGCTTACAAGGCTTAAGTGATGTGCATTACCGAGAGGGCCCAGAGATACCTCTCCGACATTCGGAGTGACAAATCCTAATCTCGAAATACGCCAACCCAACATGTACCTTTGGAGACACCTGTAGAGCTCCTTTATAATCACCCAGTTACGTTGTGACGTTTGGTAGCACACAAAGTGTTCCTCCGGCAAATGGGAGTTGCATAATCTCATAGTCATAGGAACATGTATAAGTCATGAAGAAAGCAATAGCAACATACTAAACGATCGGGTGCCAAGCTAATGGAATGGGTCATGTCAATCAGATCATTCAACTAATGATGTGATCCCGTTAATCAAATAAAAACTCTTTGTCCATGGTTAGGAAACATAACCATCTTTGATTAACGAGCTAGTCAAGTAGAGGCATACTAGTGACACTCTGTTTGTCTATGTATTCACACATGTATTATGTTTCCGGTTAATACAATTCTAGCATGAATAATAAACATTTATCATGATATAAGGAAATAAATAATAACTTTATTATTGCCTCTAGGGCATATTTCCTTCAGCACCTACATCACCAACGCATGACATGATAGACCGGCCACCTCGCGGCCGCGACAGAGAGGCCTCTCGGCCCTCCACCCAAGCCATGCCCCGACGCCGCTCAACTAAGGCACGGGAAAATGCGCCCGACCTGCGAGATATACTGGAGGATAAGGCAAGACAAACAAGATCGATCTACGGATCGCGCAGGCGCCCTACGGCATGTGACAATGATCTTCACTCCGGATACAACAAATCCGGCGGGCCGAACACAATAGACATAGCTCTTCCGAGCTGCGTCGTGATATAGCCCAGTACAGAGGCGCCGCACACCCACTATGCTTCACGAATGAAGTAATGGATCATAAAATCCCAGAGGGTTTCAAACCCGTAAACATCGAATCATACGATGGCACAACAGATCCGGCGGTATGGATCGAGGATTACCTCCTTCACATCCACATGGCACGCGGCGATGATCTACACGCCATCAAATACCTCCCGCTCAAACTTGAAGGACCGGCCCGGCATTGGCTCAACAGCTTGCCAGCAGACTCAATCGGTTCTTGGGAGGACCTGGAAGCCGCATTCCTCGACAACTTCCAGGGCACTTACGTGCGACCACCGGATGCCGACGACTTAAGCCATATAATTCAGCAGCCAGAAGAATCGGCCAGACAATTCTGGACACGGTTCCTAACAAAGAAAAACCAGATAGTCAACTGTCCGGACGCAGAGGCCCTAGCAGCCTTCAAGCATAACATCCACGACGAGTAGCTTGCCCGGCACCTGGGATAGGAAAAGCCGAAATCCATGGCAGCCCTCACGACACTCATGACCCGCTTTTGCGCGGGAGAAGACAGCTGGCTAGCTCGCAGTAACAACTTATCAAAGAACCCTGGTAATTCAGATACCAAGGACAAAAGTGGCAGGACACGTCGGAATAAGCAAAAACGCCGCGTTAGCAGCGACAGCAATAAAGACACGACAGTCAACGCCGGATTCAAAGGCTATAAATCCGGTCAGCGGAAAAAGCCATCCAAAAAGAATACTCAGGGCCCGTCCAGTTTGGACCGAATACTCGATCGCTTGTGCCAGATACATGGCACCCCCGAAAGGCCGGCCAATCACAATAACAGGGATTGTTGGGTGTTCAAGCAGGCAGGCAAGTTAAGGACCGAAAACAGAGACAAGGGGCTGCACAGCGACGACGAGGAGCCCAAGCCGCCGAACAACAATGGATAGAAGGGCTTTCCCCCACAAGTGCGGACGGTGAACATGATATAAACAACCCACATTCCCAAGAGGGAGCGGAAGCGTGCGCTACGGGACGTATACGCGATAGAGCCAGTCGCCCCGAAGTTCAACCCATGGTCCTCCTGCCCGGTCACTTTTGATCGAAGGGACCATTCCACTAGCATCCGTCATGGCGCCTTCGCCGCATTGGTTCTCGACCCAATCATCGACGGATTTCATCTCACAAGAGTCCTCATGGACGGCGGCAGTAGCCTGAACCTACTTTATCAGGATACAGTGCGGAAAATGGGCATAGATCCCTCAAGGATTAAGCCCACAAGAACGACCTTTAAAGGCGTTATACCAGGTGTAGAAGCCAACTGTACAGGCTCAGTAACACTTGACGTGGTCTTCGGATCACCGGACAATTGCCGAAGCGAAGAGTTAATCTTCGATATAGTCTCGTTTCGCAGTGGCTATCACGCCCTGCTCGGACGAACCGCATTCGCAAAGTTCAATGCGGTGCCGCACTACGCATATCTCAAGCTCAAGATGTCAGGCCCTCGAGGAGTCATTCGGTCAACGGAAACACCGAACGCTCCCTCCGTACGGAGGAGCATACGGCGGTTCTCGCAGCGAAGGTACAAAGTAGCCTTCTCAGGCAATTCTCCAGTCCGGCCATTAAAAAGCCAGACACTGCCAAGCGCGCCCGGAGTAACCCACAGCAGGACCGCCTGGCACACCCTGAGCAAGCGTAGCAATGCGGCCCCAACCCCAGCTTTCACGACATAGCGAAACTAGTACCTCGCGTACATAACTACGCCCTTGAAATACCATGGGCACAGGGGAAGGGGCACAATAATGGCACGCCCAAAATACGGCTTAAAACGTACTAGGGGCTGCCGGATTCTTTTTTTTTAATTTTTTTCTTACTTTCAGGACTGCATACTTCGGACGACCTGTTCGGCAATTCGACTGCCGCACAAACGATGCAAGATCCAGGGAGGCAGACAAGCCATGCCGCATTATGGAACTCCCATGTGGTCTCTGTTACGAGCGGTATACCTGTTTTAAATACAATTCCGTGGCCTGCCCTGGTCAGGACATACTAAATAGTCCAATATCTTTTGCTTACCGCATTATTTATATCGTTCGGCTTTGATAAATAGCCTCTCTATAAACAATGCATAGCTTTCTGTCTATTTTTCGCATTATCATCTTTTCATATATATGTTTATGACATGTTGCACCCGTACATTGTGGTACGACAAAATACGTCAGGGGCTTTAGTACCCACAAATATGGCGTGAGAAGTCCGTACACTTTTACAAGTGCGGCACCCCGAACTTATAGCACTATATGCATCGGCTCCGAATCATGATTTGGGTCAATAGTTGGGTTTGCCCGGCTCCTATGTTTTGGTGCCTTACGTTCCGCTATATCGGCTAAGGTAGCACTAGGAGAACCACTACGACTGTGCCCCGGTTGAGCTGGGTTAAGCACCTCAGTGGAGAAAGCTAAAACTGACTGTCATGATGTGGCGAGAGACCGGTCGCTGTTCGAGAGGTTTTTCGAGTCCCTAAAGGCTTATGCCGCTTCGAGCAAGGAGCTGCCTTTGTCCGGCCAAGGCGTGGATAGCGCCCCGAACTCGGTCTTCCGAACTAGGGGCTTCGCCGAAATTTAAAATTATAGAGTTCTATGGCTAAGTGAGAGTGTTCAAGCATTATAGTCCGATTGCCTGGTTCGTTGTGTTGAGCGCCTCCCTCGAAGGACCCAACTATGAAAAAAAGAGCGCTCAAGTTTATCCTGAACACCCCAGCACTAGTGGCACGGGGGCAGAAGCCGACGACTGGCCATCACTCAATTTTTGATAAACGGCCGCACAGAAAGTAATATCTTAAATTCAATAAGCATTGCTTAGCGCATATGAACAAGTTTTCAGCGCACAGGATAACATGAGCGAGTTCATTCGAAAATTACATCCTTGGTACATTCATCCGCCACAAGGCGGGCACCAGCAAGAACATCCTTGTAATAGTTCTCGGGCTTGTGATGCTCCTTCCCCGGCGGTGCCCGTCCCTCATAAGCTTCTCACCGTCCAGCTTACCCCAGTGCACCTTTGCACGGGCAAGGGCCCTACGGGCACCTTCGATACAGACGGAGCGCTTGACGACCTCGAGCCTTGGACAGGCCTCCACCAGTCGCCGCACCAGCCCGAAGTAGCTCCCAGGCAGGGCCTCTCCGGGCCACAGCCGACTATGAAGCCCTTCAGGGCCTGTTCGGCCGCCTTGTGGAGCTCGACCAGCTGCTTCAACTGGTCGCTCAAGGGCACAGGGTGTCCGGCCTCAGCGTACTGAGACCAGAACACCTTCTCCGTTGAGCTGCCTTCCTCGGCTCGGTAGAATGCGGCGGCATAAGATACCCTGCGGGGAAGATCTGCGAATGCCCTTGGAGAGCTCCGGATTCGGGTAAGTAACAAGTAGTTTACTTTTATATGTCTGCTTTGCATATAGAATGCCTTACCCGCCGCTATCTTTTTCATCTCCTCCAACTCTTGGAGGGCCTTTTGGGCTTCGGCCTTGGCAGACTTGGCACTCTCAAGCGCCGCCGCGAGCTCGGATGCTTGCGTCTTAGACTCAAGCTCCAAACTCTCATGTTTTCTCATGAGAGCCTGAAGCTCCTGCTGCACCTCGCCGACCTGGACCTCAAGTTTCTCTCGCTCGGTGCACTCCGCGGCCGTCTTCTTTTCGACCTCGGACAGCGCCTGCTTGAGGGTCGCCACCTCAGTCGTGGCCCCTACAATAAGCAGTACAATCCTGTTATTTTTTGCAATCACGTCTTTTTATAGGCACCTTTTTCTGTAAGGTATTTCTTACCTTCTTTCTCCTCGAGCTGCCGCTTGGCAAGGCCGAGCTCTTGCTTGGTCCGCTCGAGTCCCTGTTTCAGGGCACCCACCTCTGCAGTCAGTGCGGCGGTGGCTACCAGCAAAGCCTGCATACGCATATTGACTCTTTGTTGTTAGACTCCTGCGAAACTTAATAGATCCTCTATTCGGCTTTTCTTTTCGAACGCCAAATAGAGCATCAGGGGCTACTGTCTATGCGGTAATATTTTTACATATTTTTACTTACCTCGAAGCCTATTAGAAGGCTAGCGCAAGGTTCAGTCAGTCTGCTCTTGGCGGACTGAACCTTCCGGATCACCGTACTCATAATAGTACGGTGCTCCTTGTCGATGGAGGCGCCGTCAAGCACCTCCAGCAGATTGTCCGGCACCTCCGGTTGGACGGAGGCTGCTGGCTCAGAAGGCTTACTCCTCTTAGAAGGAGTTCGCCTACCGCGGCCCGGAACTGTGGAAGATTCCGGCGCGGTGTCCAGCACAAAACCGGACTTGGAGCCCTGGGGGGTCTTGTCCCCTTTACTCCTGGAGTCCGGGAGGTCGCCTTGCGGCTCCTCCAGGACCACCTCCTCCTGCCCCGGAGCTCGTTGCGACGCCACTTCGGCGTCATCCGCAGTGCGGGGGGAGACAGCGGGCGGAACTGAATTCACGTCCGACGAATCCAGGGAGCCGCTCGACGACTCGTTGAGTTCGGCCCGGGGCGGACTGCATAATTACATTCGACATTAGGGAAAGCTGTGCAACAAAGGAACATCATGAGTTACTCTGATATCCGAACTTATGATTTTGCCGGACGCTTGGCCCTATCTGGCCACTCTTCATCGTCCTCTTCGGCGTCGGGGGAGTAGTTTGGCGGATGGGTCTTCCTCTTCCTGGACCCTTCGGCCTCCCCCGTTGGGGCGGCCTTCCTTTTCTTTCCTCCCCCCGCTAGAGGGGGAGAGTTTTCTTCTTCCTCCCCCTCGTTTTCACGGGAGGAGGGCGTCTCGGACTCATCAGATGACGAGTCCGACACCACCACGTTGCGGGCACTCTTTCGAGTCCCTGTGGTCTTCTTCTTCTTGGCCTTCTTCTCCGGCACCACATACGGCGCCGGAGTCAGCAGCTTCATTAGTAGAGCTGGAGCTGGGTCTTCGGGCAGCGGAGCCGGACAGTTAATCGGTCCGGATATCGTCCGCCAAGCCTTTCAAAGGTAAGGGAGTTTAGATCCCGCATAGAGTCAAACTATGAAAAAAGCTTAACATCCTGTAAAAGGTGTAGATGGCTTACCTCGTTGGCGTGACGCCGGGAGCTGTTTCCGCGGTCCTCGGAAGCGGATGCGGGAGCCTCGGCGCCCTTGAATAGCATCTTCCAGGCGTCTTCATACGTCATGTCGAAGAGCCTGCTGAGGGTTTGATGCTGTGTCGGGTCGAACTCCCACAGATTAAAATCCCGTTGTTGGCACGGAAGGATCCGGCGGACGAGCATAACCTGGATTATATTAACAAGCCGGACTGGCTTGTTCACCAGGGACTGGATGCATGTTTGCAATCCGGTCACCTCTTTTTCGTCACCCCATGACAGGCCCGTCTCTTTCCAGGACATAAGCCGCGTGGGGGGTCTGGATCGGAACTCGGGGGCTGCAGTCCATTCCGGATCGCGCGGCTCGGTGATATAAAACCACCCGGCTTGCCATCCCTTTAGGGTCTCCACGAAAGAGCCCTTGAACCATAGGACGTTGGCCATCTTGCCCGCCATGTCGCCTCCGCACTCCGCCTGGCTGCCGCGCACCATCTTGGGCTTGACGTTGAAGGTCTTGAGCCAGAGGCCGAAATGGGGGCGGACGCGGAGAAAAGCCTCGCACACGACGATAAACGCCGAGATGTTGAGGATGAAGTTCGGAGCTAGATCGTGGAAATCCAGGCCGTAGTAGAACATGAGCCCCCGGACAAATGGATAGAGTGGAAAACCCAGTCCGCGGAGGAAGTGGGGGAGAAACACTACCCTCTCATGGGGCCTTGGGGTGGGGATAAGTTGCCCCTCTTCGGGAAGCCGGTGCGCGATGTCCTTGGACAGGTATCCGGCCTTCCTTAGCTTTTTGATTTTGCCCTCCGTAACGGAGGAGACCATCCACTTGCCTCCCGCTCCGGACATTGCTGGAGAAGGTTGAGGTGGGAAGTGCGGGCTTGGGCGCTGGAGCTCGGGTGCGCAGGAGATGGATAGGCAAAGGAGGATGAAGGCGTAGGTAAAAAGGTGGATCCTTGTCCCCTTATATGGGCGGATGCGGTTGTGCGTCCCCACCTGCCTAGTAAAACTCGCTTGCCTCCCAAGCACCGTGATGAGTGGCGCGATTGGGCTACCCACGTCTGTATTGATGGTAATCCCGTAAAAGGGGGGGTACACGATCTCTGCTTTGACAAGACGTGCCAAGGAAACTGTCTCGCAGAACACGCTGAGGTGGAAAAGTGAAAACGATTCGAGTAAAGGACTTGGCTGTAGTGTGATGACATACTGCAGAATACGTCAGCAGATTTGATTTGTGTTAATATTATTCTCTCTACGGCAATATGTGGAAGCTTATTTTGCAGAGCCAGACACTACTTTTGGTGTTTACGATCTTTTATGAAGGACTTGGAGGAGGAACCCGCCTTGCAATGCCGAAGACAATTTGCGCGCCGGACTCGTCGTCATTGAAGCCTGGTTCAGGGGCTACTGAGGGAGTCCTGGATTAGGGGGTGTTCGGGTAGCCGGACTATACCTTCAGCCGGACTCCTGGACTATGAAGATACAAGATTGAAGACTTCGTCCCGTGTCCGGATGGGACTTTCCTTGACGTGGAAGGCAAGCTTGGCGATGCGGATATTCAAGATCTCCTACCATTGTAACCGACTCTATGTAACCCTAACCCTACCCGGTGTCTATATAAACCGGAGGGTTGTAGTCCGTAGGACAGAATCAACTCCATATACAACATTCATACCATAGGCTAGCTTCTAGGGTTTAGCCTTCTTGATCTCGTGGTAGATCTACTCTTGTACTACCCATATCATCAATATTAATCCAGCAGGAGTAGGGTATTACCTCCATCGAGAGGGCCCGAACCTGGATAAAAACATCGTATCCCTTGTCTCCTGTTACCATCCGGCCTTGACGCACAGTTCGGGACCCCTACCCGAGATCCGCCGGTTTTGACACCGACAGTGGCGGTATATATACACACATGGATAAGACTATCCACAAAATAATATAGGTAGTAACACCACACATATCTAGATAAAATAGATGATGTGACAAGCAATAAATAAAAAAAGAAAGACATGTAATAATATAGCTAGTTACTAGTAGTATGAGTAACATCACACATATCAAGTCAAGATGAGTCTATAACCTAATAAATAAAGTGTTACATGTTACTACACATATGTTACTCCCCGCTATAGAGATAGTAATATAGAGTAGTAATATGGGCATATTACTATTTTGTTACTATCCATTATGGCTAGTCTAACCATCATAGAACAGCACTTTCGCAATATAAAGTCAAGTCTCCTCCGATGTACTGTATGTATGTATGTATATTTCCATGGGTGGGAACTGGAGTACTTGTCAGAGTGTAGGTGTGTGGCTGTGGTTGGAAGCAAGTCGTCTCCAGCCATCGATCTCTCATCTCCGTCTGTCAGATTGATCTCAAGATCATTCAGTCTATCTCCTCTCGACCGGATCAGATCAGACCAAAGACAGCCACTTACTTGTCGCTCATATTTTCAGACTGAGATTTCGCGCCACCTTAACTAAGCAGCACAAGCAAGCATGCAACGTGTGGCTGGACCAAAAGACTCTGGAAATCATCTCTCTCTGCTGACGACGACGATGTAGAAACTACCCGCGCTGTAGAAAATTCTGCTGCGAAATTTACTCCTGCTCGATCGCAAGGCAGGTGGGAGACCAGGGGGCCAGGATGTACAGACGCCAGACAGGTTACATGCATGGATCGATCGCTGCGGCTGAGGCCGGGCAACCCCTTCACTGTTCTGTTCAGTCAGCTGCCCGTCTTTCTTTTTTCTTTTATTTTTTTTGGAAAAACTTTAAATCTATTTATCTTTAATCATGACAGTACAATGAATATTAAAAAATAATAAAAATTACATTAAGACCATAGACCATCTAGCAACAACTACAAACACCAAATCGAGTCAAAGACGCGCTGCTATCATCACCTGTCTTTCTTTTTTTTAGAATTAAGTTTTTTTTTTGAGCATAACGGACGCCTACGTCTACATGTGTTTTTTCCGCGGAAGTATGTACTTCCTCTGCACCATGACGTATGTCGTTTTAGCAGTTCACTATGGAGAGAGTATGTACCAATGTATGCATAAAGCTACCACAAATTTGGTTCGCTATTAAAAAAAGGTAACTGTTTGTTTGTGTGCGGTGCACCGGTTGAATTTTCGGCCGGTCTCATACCACGCTGGCGTTATGCGTCCACCAAACCGTACCCCCGCGTGAGACGTGTGTATATCTTATCTTCCCTACCGTTTTTCATCCCCTACCTCCCGGTCGCCGTTCTTCTCCTCCCCAGTCGCTCTGCGCTGCCGCTCTCGTCCTCTCCGCAACCCCTCCTTCCCCTCCCAGAAGCCCCCGCTACCACCGCCGGCGTTTCGCTGTCGTGGCACCGCTATAAGCCTGTAACTGCTCACCGGAGTACGAGACCTCCATGTCTTCGCTCTTCTCCTCCCCACTCCCCCCGCGCTGCCGCTCTCGTTCTCTCCTCAACCTTTCCTTCCCCTCCCGCAAGCCCCCGCTGCCACCGCCGGCGTTCGCTGCCGTGGCACCGCTGGAACTGCTCGCCGGAGTACGAGCAGTTTGACATGCTGTACAAGGTGGGCTGCAACCAGATTTGGTGGAGCTGCAAGCAGCAAAGGCAAGTGGTGGAAACGGCGACGGACGCTGCTACTAGCGGTCGACGCCTAGCTGGACCGGCGAAGTCCATGCTACATACAGCAAGACGGCGAGCACGACCTCGTGCACGACAGGGCATGGGATTTTGCTGCAACCGTGCAGAGGAAGAGCTGGAACGGGCGAACCATTTTGCTACCACCCACCCCCCAAAATCTACTACCATGGTGATTTTTGCTGGAACCGGTGAACCATTTTGCTACATCCGATTTTGGTTTTTGTTATTACCGGCGTTTTTGTGGATTTTTGCTACATCCATCTCCATGACATTGTCTGTTTTTCCAATCGATTTTTGCTACAACCATGTTTTAATTTTGCTGGAACCAGACCATGTTTTTGCTACCACCCACCCACCAAAAAATCTACGACCATGGTGATTTTTGTTGCATTTGTGTTTTTTTGCTGGAACCATAATCTGATTTTGCTGGATCCATGTAATTTTCGTGTGACAAGCATATCAATGTTTTTGCTGAAACCATCTCATTTTTTTTTGCTGGAAACACACAATTTTTTTGCTGGAACCATAATCTAATTTTGCTGGATCCATAATCTGATTTTTGCTGGAAAAGCTTCAACCCTCTGTGAAAAGCTTCAACCTTGAAAAAGCTTCAATGGCCATGGAAAGGAGAGCTTCATTGTGTTTTTTTCTGGAACCATAATCTAATTTTGCTGGATCCATGTAATTTTTTTGTGACAAGCATATTAATGTTTTTGCTGAAACCATCTCATTTTTTGCTAACACACAATATTTTTGCTGGAACCATAATCTAATTTTGCTGGATCCATAATCTGATTTTGCTGGAAAAGCTTCAACCGTATGTGAAAAGCTTCAACATTGAAAAAAAGCTTCAACCTTGAAAAAAGCTTCAACCTTGGAAAAAGCTTCAATGGCCATGGAAAGGAGAGCTTCAATCCGGCATGGCGGTCGACGGTATGGGCGGTGCTGCATCGCCACCAAGCTACATCCATCGCCACGCGGAGCTGCAACCAGAGGGGGTAGCTATTGCATGAGTGGAGCCAGGAACGAGGGCGGCGACCGGCGATGAGGACGCCGTTGGTGGTGCTTCAAGTTCGGCGGCGGCGCTCGGGGGCGCTGCAATTTTTATCGCAGAGGAGTGGGAAGGGCCGAGGACGACTGCGAGGAGGACGAAGCTGGGGTCAGATCTGACGATTTTAATCGCGCGTATCGGGCGGACAGGGCTCGACCGGCCCAACTGTTCCACCGGTGCGCCGGCGCCTAGCGTCGCCCTTAAAAAACCCAAACAACTGATCCATTAAGTTTTAAGCGGAATTATGACAGCTCGGATTCACTCGTCAGGTTGACTGTTAGCTTTGACCATTAATCAGTTATGACAGGTGGGCCTCACATATTTTTAAAATGCAATTAGGCCCATACAAAAAAAAGCAATCAGGTCCCCGGATTTTTATTAAAGCAATCAGGTCCCCATGAAAAAAGTATAAAAAGCAACCGAGTCCCCGCCGACGAGCTTGTCGCCGGAGTCGACCAAGGGACCCATGGGCATGGCTAGGAAGAGAAGATATGGAGAGAAGATAAAGAATAAGAAGAAGGAGGAGGAGGAGAAGGAAGAAGAAAAAGCTGACATATAGGTCCCACATGTCAGTTGACGGTTAAATACATAGTCAACAGACGGTGTAGTTAGGAGCGGCCCGATCTGTCATAATCCAGATCAATTTTAAACAACGTGGTCATTTGGGTTCTTCAAAAAAGCAAACCAAAATTCTGGTAGCTTTTTATAAAAAATTAAGAAAACAAATAGTTTTTTTTAACCCTAGCCCATAAGAGCATTTACAGCCGGATTTGGCAAATCCGACTCTTCAAACGCCCGCGGACGCGTCCGCAGACAGTGACCGATCATGCCTCAAAAGATGCATTATGCATTCCACATCCGGATACCTCAAATCCATATTATTACATGCAAATCAGCAATCTTTGAGCGAAGCTTCGTCCGGTTCCGCTCTGCTTGTCCGCCTCCGCCGTGGCCATGTCTGGCGGCCGGCTGCGTCCATCAGAGTGTTGGTCCGGTCGCCGGCACGAGTAGAGTAGGGCATGGGACACGAGCCGGCTCATGGGACTCAAGGCACTGTCGTCTCCCATCCCCTACTCTTCCTCGTCGGAGCTCAGAACCCGAACGGTGCCGATGGACGTCAGATCGATGATGGGCCCGTCTTGGGAGGAGCCGGCTACATTCACCACGACGCAGTTGCGGCCTCCGGACCGGTGCACCGTACGAGGTGCCGGAGAATGCGACTCCGCCTCGCCAACGTCCACCGCCGCGAGCACTGCCGCCGTGTCCCGTGCCCGCAGCCGCGCCATGTTTGCATCGGACAACGCCACGGTGCGTCCATGGTCTTGGCGCGCCAACGGAAGGGTTGCGGGTCCGCCACCGTGTTCGGACGACAGACGGACCGCACCGCATTCGCGAGGCAGCGACGACTGCCCTAGCGCCGGATCCATGCGTCATTTGGGAGGACGCAATGGCTTCCCGGCGAGAGGAGTCCGCCCGCTGTCGTGCACAGGCCTCTCATATCCGTCCCATGTTTGGGCTGGATACAAGGGGTGCCGGTCAGTCCGGACGTTTGAAACGCCCGTCCGGGTCAAAAGTTTGCGACCGAACACCGAGCGGCCCACTTGGACGTATAAGACCTTTTCCAATGCAAAGGTGTTTAGAGAATGTGCTAAGTGCATTAAATAGCTTAGCAATTCAACTCCCCAATGCATAGATGCTTGACTTGTTGTTGCTAAGCTCACTTTATTTAATGATTTAGCACCTAAACTCTTTTATGCATTGGTCATCTTTTTTCATTTAAATGGTTTGCCTAGGTTCACGTGTTTGGCATTGGTTCTTCCTGAGGTCACCAAAGTGTTCTCTCTCCTCCTTAATTACTGTGCCATGTCATTTTTTGCTTAGATGGCATGCTTAGCACCTAAGACGGGTTTAAGACACCCGGCATTAGATGCTTTAATGTGGTATTTTTATTTTATTTTTGCTATTTACTCGCTTTATCCCCGCTTTCCCCCTCTTATACGCTTTATCCCCATTAGTAGTTTCCCGGCAGGGAACGACGGCAGCTAAAGTACCGAGCCGCTCCCGGAGTTTGCCGGACCGACGCGGCCGGGCTGGCGGAAAACTGGGGGCGCCAAAACGGAGGGCACACCGCACTCCACTCGTGCACATGCTCCTCCTAGTGTGCACGCTCCCTCCTCTGCCAACCCCGGTGGATCGATGCCCCCTCTTATCCAGTTGCAGTGGAGCTGAGTGCACGTGAGATGGTTTTACATTATACGACCAACGACAAGGAGGCACGGGCGGCGCCACCTGTGCTCTGCCGCAGCGCCGACCTACCCCGCCCGCCGGTATCGCTAGCTCGCCTGAACTGCCGCCCAAAACCACTGTCTCGCTTCCCTTCCCACCGTATCAAATCGTCTTCTTGCGCGCACGCCGGTTGCCGGTTTCTTGCAACCTATATAAATCCGGCCAGAGCACATTTCCTATCCATCTCAGTCACACTGTCACACTACTGCTACTGATACTTCACTGCTACTGCCAGTTCCCTTCCCTCGGATCTCGTGCCACCAGTCTCTCGCCGGCGAAGATGTCTACGGTGACCCGCGCCCACCTCGACCAGAGGCTCGCCGCCGCCAAGCGCTGCTCCAGAGGTAACCAAGAATAGATATGGTGTCCCGCCGGTCCTCCAGGACGGTTCAGGCACATTGCAGCTTTTTGTACTGTCTGTGCTGAAACTTGGTAGTGAGTAACATGCCTTCGTAACTGCAGAGGCAGCCATGGCGGGAGCCAAGGCCGCGGCCGTCGCCACCGTCGCCGCCGCAGTCCCCACCGTGAGTACACGTTTCTTGCAAGCATCCCCAAGATCCAACAATCATGCATCTCACCGTCTTCTTCTTCCGTGCCTTTCTCTGCAGCTGGCCAGCGTGAGGATGCTGCCATGGGCCAAGGCGAACCTGAACCCCACCGGGCAGGCCCTCATCATCTCCACCGTCGCCGGGATGGCCTACTTCATCGTCGCCGACAAGACCATCCTCTCCATGGCCAGGAAGCACTCCTTCCAGGACGCGCCGGACCACCTCAAGAACACCTCCTTCCACTAGTTAGCCTATAATTGATCCATTAGTAGTGCTCAGCGACGGCCTGAAAGATAGTATAATGTCCAGCACTTATCTGATATCAGGCCAAGTTCGCAGACAGTGAGTGGTGTAGTACTGCGCTTCTCTGCCGCTCTGCGTGCAAGCACTTGTCTGATGATGTATCCAGCCAGTAATCTTGAATTAATAATAACCTGCATCTGTACAACTCAGTTCACCTGTCATCACCCATCTTACATTTTCTTGTTTGTGATTATCGTTTGAAATGTGGCACTGGCAGAGCATACCCAACATCGCGCATGCAGCCTCCAACGGCGGGATCCCCGGAGCGGGCTGCCAGAGGTTAGTAATGAACAAGATGACATCGGATGAATCAAAAACTCCATCAATCAAATTCAGTATGAAATTCTATATGTTAGTAATGAACAGAAACTGTAAGCAGGAGTAAGTGAAGCAAATGTCACCTGCGATTTATCCTTGTATCAAACTCTGAATTTTTAATTTCCAACTCTGGTGGTCGCACAAGCCAAAATATGTAGCTCTCCTTATGCGTTACCATCATGAGGAGAATAAGAGAAACCACCAATACCTGTCACTGTCAGAGTTAGAGTAAAGTTACTTTTTGTTCGCCTGACCTGAGAATAAAATGTCTAAGTCACAGCAGGACCTACTTTCAGTAATCTAACAGAGATAAGAGTTCAGAGACAACAGAACTGAGGCTGCATTTCTTAGGATTTTATTCTTTCTTCCCATTCAGACAACACAAGAATCTTACCTTTGTCACATCAATACGATTAACTAATGGCCTGCATATACAGCAGGTTCACTCAAGCATTAACTGTAAAAGATCTGATACTTCTCAGTAAACTGATTTGACCAGTGTGGATACATTTTACTCTCCAGATTATTGCAAAAATCATTACAATCAACTGCCAAAAGGCATGAATAAGAAACAGCAAGCAACACAAGAAGGCCAAATATTCCGTAACCAACATAACCAAAACTAGGACATAAATGTTGTAATAAGCAATTCCAGCTTCTACATAATACTTTGTACTACAAATACAGGACAAATACTGAAAATACACTTGAAGCTCAAGGCCTCTAACACGTACACACACACTCTTGGCAATACTACTCGCATGTTGTAATAATAACTGAAACCATCACCTGGGTGTCTCTATACCTATTCCAGACATGTGGGGCCCAGTTGAAAACGTGCTCGATGATGGAGGATCGCGAAGAGCCGAAGCTGCAGGTGAGGAGCACACAACCAGATGTTCTGTTTTGCCATGCTCGAGCACCAGTTTCTCCCTCCAGGTGCTTCGCATAGCCTTCAGCTTGTCAGCCACCTCGGTCATGGATGGTCTCTCTTCCCCCCTGGCGCTCAAGCATATCCTTGCCAGCTCAGCGACTTCTCCCAGAAGCATCTCCATGCCGTCACCCACCATGCTTGTGTCCAGTATGCCATCAAGGCTACCATCCTTCATCGCGAGCAGGAAGGACGATGCAAGGCTCTTGCCTTCCTTGGGTCCATCGTGGTAGATGGCCGTCTTGCCCGTGATCAGCTCCAGCAACACAACACCAAAGCTGTAAACGTCGCTCTTCTCTGTTAGCTGCCGCTCCTGTAGGTACTCAGGGTCGAGGTAACCCATGGTGCCCTGCACCAATGTCATAAACTGAACCTCGTCCTTGGGGAGCATCCTTGACGCCCCAAAGTCGGTCACTTTCGCCATGTAGTTCTCGTCCAAGAGAATGTTCATAGACTTAACATCCCCATGTACTATAGGCCGGTTCATGGACAGATGCAGATACGCCAGTGCTTCTGCTGATTCTTGAGCGACCCTGAGACGGGTGTCCAGAGAGGGAGGTGGACTTGTGTAGTTACGATGGATGAACGCAAAGAGAGTGCCATTAGCGATGAATTCATAGACCAGCATTGGAACTTCCACCTCTAGACAGCACCCTAGAAGCCTGACCACATTCCGGTGGTTGGTCTGTGAAAGTATAATAATCTCCTGCACGAATTCGTCAGTTTCGGCCACATTCATGATCTTGGAGCGTTTCACAGCTACTACCCTGCTGTCCTTGAGAATGCCCTTGTAGACAGTGCCATGACCACCCCTGCCCAGTTCTCTGCTCTTGTCAAAATCATTTGTAGCCTTCTTCAGATCTTCTTGCGTGAATATTCTCAATGTATCAACTTGTTTTGACATAATTTGGTGATATAATATCTGACCACCATTCTGATGAAAGAATCCTTCCTTCTCTTTCTTCAGCTTCCTTTTCTGATACTCGGCCCGTAGAGCGAAGATGCAAACCATGAGGAAGACAACACTGATGGATATGCCTGGAAATCATGACAGTTAATTACCATCAGTTCAGCTAGCAACGTTGCTCACATTTGGCTAAAACTTAGTGCCATATATAGTGCAATCATGCCATTGTTTTTCTATATGACCATGTCCAAACTGAACTTGGACTTATATACTCCCTCCTTTCCGGTTTATAAGGCTCAATTCAAAATTCTCACCAACCAAGGTAGATGGTGAGTGGTGGAATACTTTTTGTAGTTTGCAAAAGCACCCAATTAATGCTCTTGTTTTCCTCAAAAAAGTATGTTTACCAATGCATTAATTGCAATGCATGCATGCATAAATTACATGCATTGGTCAATTTTCTCTTAGTACTTGCATGCAATGATTTAATGCACCTTGGAATCTGAACATGTGATGGAAAACAACCAAATTGAGCCTTATGAAATGGAAAAACTAAAATTTTGAGATAAGCCCTATAAACCAGAAAGGAGGGAGTAACTGGCCTAAAAAGTGCAATTAAGTAGTGTGTGCACAAGCGGTGTGCAAAATATTTTGACTGTTAACAATCCCATTACCTAACACAATTTTCAGAGCTCTCTTTGGGTCAGATCGAACGCAGGGTATGCTCTTTGGATCGTCACTCCTGAATCCTGATGAGCAAAAACAGGTGTAGCTTCCCACAGTGTTTCTGCATTTACCTTTGCATGGATTCAAGGATTGGTTGCACTCATTAATGTCTGCCATTTCAAGGAAGTGAAGAGAATGTCAACATGGATCAACAGAATATTGCATTCCATAAACAATAAGCTGACAGAAAGGAGATAGTATAGGTTGATTCTGCTAGATGCATATACATACCTTGGCACCCTCCTTGTAGGTATGGATTGCCCTCATAACCTTGAGAACAGCTGCAGCGGTAACCGGGGCCATTGGGCACATCAACACATTCGCTGTTCATGGCTTGGCAGGCAGACTGTGATCCCATCTTGGTGGCTTCCAAACAACTTTCATTACCAACAACCCAATCGAGTACCAAAGGAACCCCATCTGTATGCTTACTTGCGAAATTTGTAGAGTTACCATAGGAATGATCAAACTTGAACCAGTCCTTCTCAGCAATGAATGAGTAGCTGCAAGGACTGAAAGACTGGATGGTAGAGTTGTATATAGGTGGTAGTGGCTGGGATCCGGCGAGGAAGGCGCTGATGTTTCCTGAAACAGGGGCCTGGCAACAACCCATGCCAGAGCACTCTGTTCCATTATAGATGCTGCTTGTGTCAAAGCAAGATGAAATGCATGAGTCAGCGGTATAGTACTCAAGCTGGTTCTTGCCCTTGGCTTGTCCCACAAGCACTGCAAGTACACCACAGCCAATTGATGCCAACTTGTTCTTGGTGTTGGAAACCGTATGAAAAGGATCAAGATATAAGACGTCCAAATCACTGGTGCTATTGCTGCCATTGCTGTAGTTACATTGTGATGATATTTGTGGGTTCTGAACACGAACCTCACCCAAGGTAAGAGTGATGTCCAGTACCCTGAGTCCATTTGAGCCCAGATATGCTCCACTCTCATTGCATGTGACATTAAAGGGTTCTCGGAAGCAGCCTTCTCTAGTGCCGAATGGGTATGGAATGCTGACGTTGCCACATTTGTCTAGGCAGCCAGGCAGTGACATGCTGATGCTCTTAGAGGTCCCAGACCCATAAGCTATAGTACTATGTCGTAGGGCTAGGGTGGCGGTGGCGGCGACAAGTAGTACGAGCTTCTGACCTGTTGGCAACAACCAAGACATGTATTATGTACATATCAATCTGTATATGGGGTGGATGCATGTTATAATAACTGATATGGGTCATTTGTCTCCCCCCTCCCTAAAATAAATAAATAAATGGCTGATACAGTGTACTAGTAGATAACAAATATTGCTTTCTTTCAAAATATGTCAACACCATTCCTTCAATCCAAACGCTGTTTAGGGGAAATCCTTAAAACTCCAATCATGTGGAATCGATCGGTAGTTCGTTAAGAGTTTGATCCAACTCCTAAAAGCATCTCAACCCAACAATCTAAGAATCGGATGCAGAAAATAAATGAATTTCCCATCTTTGAGAATAAACATGAATTCTGAATGTGTCTCTTGGTTATTCTCTGATTTCACGTATTTCTTCACCAGACAGGAATTGAAGATCAAATTTGATCTAGCTATGAAGAAACAAAACCATGTCAAATTATAAATCTACACTGGGGTAGAACAAAACCATTCGGTATTCACTCCAGGCTCCATATTTCTTTCTGTTACCATTCTAGAGATTGTTACGAAAGTACAACCTCTAATCTGGAACAGGATTTACTAGCTTGTTTCCTTTGGGGTTCTTATATGCATCTCAAGTACACATCGCGGCACACAGTTTTTACTGATTCATACTGGGTGCTTTTGTTCTGCTGTTCAAGCACCACCTTTCATGTATTTGTTCTGTTTTACAGCTTGAAGCACAGAATTCTGGCAGATAACCTCCTGCTTAACTTAACTGAATAACACTCCAATCCCTATTTGCCACCGAACACCGCGCTATTTCTCCCATGCCAGTACTCAGTGAAATTGATCGCAACCATCAAGTGTGTGAAAGAAAAAATCGCTGTGCCACTGATTTCACAGGCAAAGTAGTGAACTGATAATTAACTCTACGCTGCAGATTGATTTTAATTTTTGTTTTCTTGCCATCTGCTCCAGGAAAGAGCATCAGCCAATTTTGAACAGAAGGAGATATGTCGTTCAGAGAGCAGGGCGCAAAGATTCAGAAAGTCTTGCTTCTACTCCTAATTTCACCGCGGGCACCACATAGACGAGACAGCCAATTTTGAACAGAAGGAGATATGTCGTACGGCTAGGGTTCCCCGTACCTTACAGGGCCAGATAGCCCCGAGCATAGCTGGGCGAATACGCCCGCGGAAGAGGACGGCGGGCGCCGGTAGTGTTGGGCGCTCGAATCCTACGTGGCGGCGGTGTCGGCTTGAGGAACCAGGACCGCCGACCGCGAGAACTCGCCGCCGGTGGGCGAGGACCGAAAGGTGCCGCGCCGATGGTGGCGCGGAACGGGGGACGGGCCTGTCCATCTTGCGTCCGGCATCTCGGCGTGCCGGGAGGCGGGGATTTGCTCCGGCAGGAGGTAGGTAGGGGAGCTGAGAGAGATGGGTGCGGGGTGTATTGGTCATTTCAGAAATCAGAGAAAGGTGACTGATAAAGGGATCGTTTTCTCACGCATTTCGCGATATAATTATTTTTGCAAGGATTTCAAGCTATTTTATTTTTCAAGATGAGAAATAAGTACATATGAGAGCTAAGATTACAGTTTTGCTAAAGCACATCTAGATGTGCCATAATTAAGTATTGCACATATAAATTCTATGTCATTGATCATACATTGAGATTCGTGTGGATTTTTTTTTTCGTTTTCTCTTTATGCTTGATTCATTGGCTTAGACATGCAATAATTAGAGCACATCTAGATGTGCCCTAGATACACCCGAAAGATTATTTCAACGGAGTTGCTAATTCTGGTCTAACTCCTACGCCTATTGATTTTACATGAAATTTTGCGCGCGCGTGTGTGTGTTTTCCTTTCTTGGTTTGATTGATATACTTTTCTAGATGAGACATAGTTAATTCTTGTTTGGACGAGAGCTAGCTGCAATGGATTATCGCTTAATATTATCTCTAAAAGGTAACATTTGTATGCTCTTACAACTATGGAATGATTAAATTAAAGCTATATTCTGTAATTGCATAGTATTCCTTTCGTTCGGAAATACTTGGCGTTGATTTAGTATAGATTGTGCAAGATTACCTCTGAATTTTAAACTCCTGTTCCAAAAATAGTAAATCTACTTTGCCGATGCTACTCCCTCTGTCCTATTCTATAAATGGATGTACTTAAGGAAAGCTACTCTCTCTCTCTCTCTCTCTCTCAACTCAGAAAGCATCATACATAGCTTTGATTTTTTTTCTCTTTTGTGGGTGATATATAGATTTGATTTTTTTCTCTTTTGTGGGTAATACATAGCTCTAATTAGATTAGATATTATCATTGTAGAGTTAATTAATTGCACGAAACCATCATGTCGAGGGTGCGTTTTGTACAAAACACGGATCTACGAATTTGCGATAAAAACACCGAGTCTACGAGTATGACCTTGTGATCAAGCTTACATCTTCAAGTAACATAGGGAAAATCTGACCAGTGGACACTAGAAACCTGGCAGAGAACTGATACGGAGCAGGTAAAAACGATGCGATGCAAGTGCGGTCTTTGTATGCACGGCCGGCTGTTTGGGGGCAAGCTAAGCTAAGCCGGTAATTAAGAAATTAATCCGTACCTGCATGCAGTGAGCGACCCATGTAGGCGGGCGGCGGAGCGCGTGATGGATGAGCTTGGCCGGGATGGATGATCCGTGTAGCGTAGTGTACGTACCAGTAATTAGCTGTGTATATATAGATATATACGTACAGCCAGGGCCAGGGGTAAAAATGTAGAGTCAAGTCTCCTCCGATGTATTTTTTCCATTGGTGCGAAATGGTGTACTAATCAGAATGCAGGTGTGCGGCCAGGAGGGGGCCGGTGACTCAAAGTCTTGTCCGATTTATCTCTCAAAGATGGATCAGTCTATCGCGCTCTCAGACGGAAAGTTCGCGACATGTTAACTAATCACAGGATGCCGTGTACGTATAAAATTCAGCTGCGCAATTTACTCCTCCTCCTCCTCGCAAGAGAAGAGAAGGAGACAGGTGGGGACGGACTGACGCACGCCATCCGTCTTTGCGGCAGAGATGGTGCAAAAACCCGTTTACTGTTTTGTTCAGTTAAGTTGCCCGTCTATCTTTTTATTACTGCTAGTAAATGTGTACATGCAACGCACGTATCAAGCATTAACCAAGTAATCATAAGCACATATAATAGAAATATGAAATTTTCCAAAAATATATGAACTAAATATAAACACGATGTTGCAATATCCACTCAAGTTGTGTTTTCAAAGTAAGAAATCATTGTGGATTTGTGGTCACATTGCTGGACAATAACGTAAGTTATTTCACCATTTAGTGTTCTTCCAGGTTTAAAAAGAAGATCAATCTACTGATCTTGCACACGCAATTTTCTTTCATGGACACCTAGGATTTCACTATTGAATCGTTGGCTACATAAAGAATTACTCCCTCCGCCCTGAAATACTCATCGGAAAAAGGACTGTATCTAGATTTCTTTGACAAATATTTTCGGACAGAGGGAGTATATAGACAGGACAGTCCGCGAAGCTAAATCCATCGCCTCAGATTCATTCGCCGTGCTAGAGTTCATACTTCATAAAAAGAGAAAAATCATAGGCGCACACATCAAACTGTATGCTCACCAAACCGGAGAATGAATGGGAACAAAGAGCATCAAATGCAAGGAGAGAAGCTCACCTGAGAGAAACCATAGATGGCCGGGCGAGTACTGCAGGTCGACGGGTGTCCTCATCGCGGTTGATAGGGGCCATGCAGAGGGGCAACTGGGATAGCGGTGCACGGATAGGACTTGGTCAGGCGGAGAGGAAGGGACGGCAGGGGCTCGACCGCAGGTGACTTGTGGCAGCAGAGACTCGACTCGTTCCGGCGGCGGCGTCTGCGCGAGATCGTGCGGGAAGTTCGGCGACGGATCCAGTGCTGCGACACCACCGGGATCAAGCCAGAGTCGGTGGAAAACACAGTGTGTTAGAATACAACTTGCAGTAATAATCATATTCAGAATATAATTCAGCTTGCACTTCCATGAATCGACCAGACACAAAGTTGATCTTTATTTGACATTCAATCATACAGTCCCAATTGAATTAAATTTGGAGCAAGGTAGAAAAATGCAAGTCGCAGCAGGAAGAAAAGTTATCAATCGAGGAATTACCTACTCAAGGGTGTGGACAGTGTGGTGAGTGCATCCTCGTGCGGGGGAGATGGGAACGCATAGAGAAGATGTAGGTGACGACACTTGTGCAGGGCTGCAGGCGGCAACTACCTCGCTGGAGAAGGGGTGGTCTCTATGGGTCGACGAGGGCATCTCCAGCCGTTTGGCCTCCCAGAACGCCTAAAAATCGCACTCTAGGGGCGCGCCGGTGTTAACCCGCGCACTGGGGGCGTGATGCCTCCCAGTCGCGGCGCCCACGTTTAAAAAAAAAATTCAAATACGGCGCAAACACGACTGAAATTTAACGCAAACATCGGCGAGTTTGTTCAAACTTAAACATATTTTACAAAAAAAGAAAAAAAACTTCGGCGGGCTATCCCCGCCGCCCCCCTCGCCGCCCGCCTCGCCGCCCGCCCACGTGGTTTACATGCCGAGGAGGCGGTAGAACCGCGTGTAGTCGCCGCCATCGTCGTCGTCGTCGTCGCCGCCGCCCCCGCCTGCGCCTCCGTCGTCCCTGCTGCATCCCTCCCCTGGTTGGCGCGGCGGGTTGGACGGTCCGGGGGCGTCGTCGTCGTCGTCGCTGTCGAGGACCACGACGCCGTGCTCGTCCTCGCGCCCACGCTTGCGGGCGGCGATCTCCTCCAGGGCCCGGCGCTGCCGGACCATCTCGTCGCGGAGGTAGTCGTCCCGCGCCCACCGCAGGGCGTCCTCGTCGGAGATGCCGCGCCGGGCTATCTCCTCGTACTCCATGGGGAGGCCGCGCTCCGGCTTGGGCTTGACGAGGACGAAGCGGCCGGTGGGTGGGGAGGCGTTGGCGCCGCCGATGCGGACGCCGGAGCTGCGCGTGCGGGCACTGACCGGCGTGCCCTGGGGCTCCGGCTTGACGGGGCGGAGGCAGGGCGAGCCGCCGGACGACGAGGAGGACCCCCCGGTCTCCATGCGCCTCGGGGTCCAGGAGCTTCCCCAGCGGCGTGAGAAGGATGGGGGATCGGGGTACTCGAGGCGCGGCGTGTTGCCGCCCTCGATGTACTCGAGGACGGCCTCCAACATGCGCCCGTGCACGCCCCACCACCGGCGCCGGCCATTGGAGTTGAGCCTGCCGGAGGGCACGACGCCGTTGGTGGCCTCGAGCTGCTCGGCGTGACGGCGGCGGAAGTACGGCTCCCAGAGAGGGCTGTCGGGGACGTACCGAGGCCCCTCCCTCGCCGCCCGCGGCAGGGACGCGCGGATGCGTGTGATCGCCGCACGCCGCGCCGCCCCGGTGGGTGGTGGTGGCACCGGCACGTCGCCGGCGCTGATCCTCCACGCGCCGGGCACCCGCATGTCCGGCGGGACCGGGTACCCGGCATCGTAAAGGAGGCGAGTCTCGTCTTCATGGAGATGGCGGCGGCCGAAGCTGTTCGCCGCCGCGCCGTCACCAGGGAAGCGCTCAGCCATGGGTGGAGACGGCGAGAGAGAGGAGAGGGAGGAACGACGACGGCGAGAGAGAGGAGAGGGAGGGACGGCGGCGAGAGAGTGTGATCGCCGAGCACGCTGGTGCGCGTCTTATATAGGCCGAGACGCCGCCCGTACGCGTGGCCGCCGTGTGTACGCGTGGCGGGCGAGGGACGCGCGTCGTCCGGCCTTCACTGCGCCGCCCGTGAGGCATCAATGGCGCAGGCTGACCGGCGCGGCAGCGCGGCAGCTTTGGCATTGATTCGCCGCGGGAAACGAGGCGATGAGGACGACGAAGGGGCTAGAAGAGAGCCGTGTCGCTGACGCGGCGGGCCCGCGGCTTTTTCGCGCCAAAAAAGTTCGCCCGGCGCCCCCGGGCGTCCCCTAGCGCGCCGGGTTCGGCCTGGGTCCGTCGGCGCTGTTTTCGGCCCAGTCCGGCGAAAATCGGGCTCCTGGGGGCACGACTGGGCCGATTTTTCGGCGCTGGCACAAAAAAAACACCTGGGGAGGCTTTCCTGAAGGCGCGGCTGGAGATGCCCTGAGTGACCCAGGGGATCCGATGGGAGAAAGGTTGGGGGTGCCCAGATCGGCAGCATGGTGCCCGCCGTTGGCGCCCATAGACGCTATGAAGCCGCCAGCACTGGAGGCAGCCTCAGGTGGCGCCTCAACATGAGCATAGGAGCCGCTCCCCTCTTCCGGGAGCGTCGGGGGGGGGGGGGGGGGGGCAAGAGGCGCAGCAGTAGGCGTGTTAGGGGCGGGGAGGGGGGTACAGTCAGGAGGAAGTATAGATTAGTAGAGACGAAGCAGAGTAGCATTTTCGTTAGTGCTGTTCTAGACCATTAGATTATGTAATCAGACGGCTAATATGCTTAGTTGGATCTGCCCTCTCGTTTTTTTATAGGGATAGTAGATGCGAGAATTAGTTGGAAACGGACGCGTACGTGCGTATATACGTACATCAGTACATGTGGTTGTGGAGTATGTAGCAATGCATGCGTACGCTGCCTTTCTCAGGGGCACGGGAAGGGAAAGGAGGTTTCATTTTCAAACAGTCGCATCACCGGAAATATGTTTCATTTTTTATAAGATATGCATCAGCAGTATAGGTTAATTTATCCGAAAGCAGCGATTCGGTGCTCAACCTCTTCTCCAGCCGCAATGAATAGAAAATTTAAAATAAATACTAGAAAAATTCAATTTTTTTTCTTTTTGCATGGTAGATAATTTGGTATTGTAAATTTAGGCTTTGTACGTATTGTTCGATCAATTTTTGTATCTTTTGCTGATAGCTACTCATATAGCCAAATAATATGAAATTTGGAGGGCACCACACACATCAAATTATCTACCATGATTTTTCTAGATTTTTACGACTTTTTCTTGACCGGGTGCAGATGATGGTGGGCTCGCAAATCGATATTTGAATTTATCCTCGCTTTTCTCTCTTTCCTTGATGGGCTGGTGGCGAAATGTCCACAAGGGGTAAACTGAATAGTACTAGCACTAGCAGTCTCGCGGCGAAAAGTAGCGATCCGCTCGAGTTTGTCAGGTTGGCGGAAAACTGGGAGCGCTCGCCAAAACGGAGGGCTGCACAGCACTCCACTCGCGCACATGCTCCTCCTGCCCTGCCAACCCCGATGGATCGCTCGTTGCCTCCTTTTATCCAGGGCAAATTTAACAAATCTGATCTATAGACAAAATCAATTCATGGAATGAACTGCCCGTGAAATTATTTCACACGCCTGACCCTTTTGTGTAGCGCCCGCTACGACGGCGCCATACTACACTGTGCAATGCCTCACAGATAGGCGCTACACGGCCAGCGTCATACCCGAAAATTACTAAAACAGTGTGCGGCGCCTGAGAGTTAGGCGCCACACTATACAGTGTAGCGTCTAGCTCCCGGGCGTTGCACTAGTGCAGCGCCTGAGAGCTAGGCGCCACGGGTCAGCTGCGTGAAATAGTTTGACGGACAACTCATTCTGTGATTTGATTTCGTCTATAGGTCAGATTTGTCAAATTTGCCGTATTCGAGTTGCAGTGGGGTGCAGTGCACGTGAGATGGTTCTTTTTATATGACCAACGAGGCCGCGCCACCTGTGCTCTGCCGCAGCGCCGACCAGCCAGAGCCAGCCCGCCCGCCGGTATGGCGAGCTCGCCTGAACCGCCGCCCAAAACCACGGTCTCGCTTCCCTTCCCACCGTATCGTCTTCTTTCCGTGGAGTGCCCGCACGCTGCTTGCCGGTTTCCTGTAGCCTATATAAATCCGGCGAGAGCACATTTCCTATCCATCTCACCCATCACACACACTGCTGCTCATACTTCACTGCTAGTACTACCCGTTCACTTCCTTGGGATCTCGTGGCACCAAGCTCTCTGCCGCCAAGATGTCGACGGTCACCCGCGCCTACCTCGACCAGAGGCTGGCCCTCGCCAACCGCTGCTCCAGAGGTACTAATCAAAACGATATGATGCATGCCCCGCCGGTTCACCATGTCGCCAGGGTCTCGTCTACTACTACTACTAGTACTGGTACACATACACATTTCAGCCTATGCGCTGAAACTAGATCTCGTAACCAGTTAACATGTCTGTGTTGATTCGGTGCTGCAGAGGCTGCCATGGCCGGAGCCAAGGCCGCTGCCGTCGCCACCGTCGCTGCCGCAGTCCCCACCGTAAGTACGCGTTTCTCAGCCGGCACAACTAGTTGCAAGGACGAACAATCATCTCACCCTGTTCACTTCTTCCTCCGTGCCTTTGTCTGCAGCTGGCAAGCGTGAGGATGCTGCCGTGGGCGAGGGCGCACCTCAACCCGACCGGGCAGGCGCTCATCATCTCCACCATCGCCGGGATGGCCTACTTCATCGTCGCCGACAAGACCATCCTATCCATGGCCAGGAAGCACTCCTTCGACGACGCGCCGGACCACCTCAAGAACACCTCCTTCAACTAATTAGACTACAATAGTAGATCCATTAGTAGTGCGCAGCGACGGCCTGAAAGATAGTATAATGTCCAGCACTTATCTGATATCAGGCCAAGTTCGCAGACAGTGAGTGGTGTAGTACTGCGCTTCTCTGCCGCTCTGCGTGCAAGCACTTGTCTGATGATGTATCCAGCCAGTAATCTTGAATTAATAATAACCTGCATCTGTACAACTCAGTTCACCTGCCATCACCCATCTTACATTTTCTTGTTGGTGGTTATCGTCTGAAATGTGGCACTGGCAGAGCAATACCCAACATCGCGCATGCGGGATCCCCGAAGAGGGCTGCCAGAGGTTAGTAATGAACAAGATGACATGGGATGAATCAAAAACTCCATCAATCAGATTCCGTATAAAATATTGAAATTACTATTCCATCAATCAAATTCAGTAATGAACAGAAACTGTAAGCAGGAGGAAGTGGAGCAAATGTCACCTGCGATTTATCCTTATATCAAACTGTGAATTTTTAATCTCAAACTCTGGTGGTCGCACAAGCCAAAATATGTAGCTCTCCTTATGCGTTACCATCTTGAGGAGAATAAGAGAAACCACCAATACCTGTCAGAGTTAGAGTAAAGTTAATTCTTGGTTTGATTGATTTACTTTTCTAGATGAGACATAGTTAATTCTTGTTTGGACGAGAGCTAGCTGCAATGGATTATCGCTTAATATTATCTCTAAAAGTTAACATTTGTATGCTGTTACAACTATGGAATGATTAAATTAAAGCTATATTCTGTAATTGCATAGTATTCATTCGTTCGGAAATACTTGACGTTGATTTAGTACAGGTTGTGCAAGATTACCTATGAATTTTAAACTCCTATTCCAAAAATAGTAAATCTAATTTGTCGATGCTACTCCCTCTGTCCCGAATTAATTGTTCTAAAACGGATATAAATGGATGTATATGTATCTAGATACATCCATTTATACGACAAGAAATTCAAAACGATGGGAGTATTACTTAAGGAGAGCTACTCTCTCTCTCTCTCTCTCTAGTACAAAATCAAGAAACCCTATTGTCCCAAAAATATATTTTCCATAAAAAAAACACTTGCTCTTCACAATTACTCCCTCCGTCCCATAATATAAGAACGTTTTTTACACTAGTGTAGTGTCAAAAACACTTTTATATTATGGGACGGAGGGAGTACATCTAAGTTACCTCAAGACGGCATCACAAAATACAATAAACAAGATGTTTCGCATATAGATTTTAAAAAATAAATAAATAAACCTACCATACACGCAACTACACCCACGTGGCAAAAACCAAAAACACAAAAATGCTTTCTCCACCTCACAACTAGAGTGGAAGAAAACACCTTCTCTCTTGACATATGACCATGCGACAATCATCATCCCCCCTATGAATATCATCATCAAAATGTATACTCGACACGGCAGAAATATATATATGACCCATCGGGGTAGATGGTATGACATTTTGGAACAAGTATTAGCAAAACCTGTTTTAAGAGGATTTTTAGGAAAACTAGTTCTAAATTGTTGCTATGTTAAAGCTGATTTATAGGATACCTTGTTTGGACTTGAAAAGTTCAGATAGTACTGATGTAAATCGATTTTCGTCTCTGAGTTCCTTTCGTCTGTGATCTCTCTTCCTCGACGAGCACACATGCATGCACGTGAACTCCATGGTACTAAAATGCGGCAAGCACGGTGATGCTCTTGAGCACGCGTTATCTTTTTTATGGTGTGGCTGCAATAGCATTAGCAACACATACAGCAAGGGCTCGCCAAAGGCGGATGTGGCGACGGCGACCATGGGCAAGGCCCAGCAGCGGTGGCCATGGAGAGGGTTGACAGTAGAGGAGGCGGAAGCGGCGATGGCGACCATGGCCGAGGGCCTGCAGTGCGGAGGGCAGAAGCGGCAACAGCGACTATGGCCGAGGGCCGGCAGCGACGGAGAGCGGAAGAGGCAACAACGACTATAAGTACTGCCCAGATCGTCTAACACCACGGTCTGCTCTCACAGCGTCTCAGGCCGTCACGTACACACAATAAATATCCCCTGAACCACCACAGCTAATACTGCGTACGTCCCACATCCCGAGCCAAACGAACGCACGACGATATAGAAAGCGCGCGAGCTCGTCCACGCCAAGCAATCTTCGTTAGCAGTATAGGTTAATTTATCTAGAAGCAGCGATTCGGTGCCCAACCTCTTTTGCAGCCGCAATGAATAAAGAATACAAAACAAATAGTAGAAAAAATCAATTTTTATTTTTTATTTTTGCATGGTAGATAATTTGGTATTGTAAATTTAGGCTTTGTAAAAAGTTTACCGTTCATGTATTGTTCTGACCCATTTTCCTTTTTTGCTGATAGCTACTCGTAAGGCCAAATACTATGAAATTTGGGGAGCACCGCACACACCAAATTATGTACCATGATTTTTTTGGGGGGATTTTTATGATTTTTTCTTGACCGGGTGCACGTGATTCTTGGCTCACAAATCGATATTTGAATTTTCCCGGCTTTTCTCTTTTTTCCTTGGTGGGCTGGTGGCGAAGTGTCCACAGGGGTAAACCGAATAGTACTAGCACTAGCAGTCTTTTTTTTTTTGAGAAAAGAAAACCACTAGCAGTCTCGCGGCGAAGAGTAGCGAACCGCTCGCGGAGTTTGCCGGGTTGGCGGAAAACTGGGAGCGCCAAAACGGAGGGCACACTGTACTCGCCCACATGCTCTTCTTGGTGTAGTGTTATCGTACGCACGCTCCCTGCCTCCTCTTATCCAGTTGCAGTGGAGTGCAGTGCAGTGCACGTGAGATGGCTTTTATACTGTGACCAACGAGCGGCGCCACCTGTGCTCTGCCCGCCCGCCGGTATAGCCAGCTCGCCTGAACCACCGCCCAGAAGGCCAAAACCACGGTCTCGCTTGCCTTCCCACCGTATCAAATCGTCTTCTTGCGCGCACGCCGGTTGCCGGTTCCCTGCAACCTATATAAATCCGGCCAGACCAAATTTCCTATCCATCTCACTCACACTGTCACACTGTCTCACTACTACTGCTGATACTTCACTGCTACTACCAGTTCACTTCCTTGGGATCTCGGCCAAGATGTCGACGGTGACCCGCGCCTACCTCGACCAGAGGCTCACCGCCGCCAACCGCTGCTCCAGAGGTACTAACCAACGACGACTGGTTCCGGCCTCAGCCCAGCACTGCTCGTATATCCAATTCATTGCAGCTTATGTGTCTGCTGAAACTTGATCTTTGATTAACATTCCTGCGTTGATCTGAAACTGCAGAGGCTGCCATGGCGGGAGCCAAGGCCGCGGCCGTCGCCACCGTCGCTGCCGCAGTCCCCACCGTAAGTACACGTTTCTCAGCCGGCGCCGCTATCTTGCAAGCATCCCCAAGATACAACAGTCATGCATCTCACTGTCTTCTTCCTCCGTGTCTTTCTCTGCAGCTAGCGAGCGTGAGGATGCTGCCGTGGGCGAGGGCGCACCTGAACCCCACCGGCCAGGCGCTCATCATCTCCACCGTCGCCGGGATGGCCTACTTCATCGTCGCCGACAAGACCATCCTCTCCATGGCCAGAAAGCACTCCTTCGAGGACGCGCCGGACCACCTCAAGAACACCTCCTTCAACTAATTAGGCTATAATCTGCACGCCGGCCTGGAAGTATCTGCTGGAAGATAGTATAATGTTCAGCACTTATTCGAGATCAGGCGAGCCTTGCAGACAGTCAGTGGTGTAGTATTGTGCTTCGCTGCGTGCAACTTATCTGATGAAGTAATCATCATGTATCCAGCCAGTAATCTTGAATTAATAATGACTTGTATTTGTACAACTCAGGTTTACCCACCATCATCCCATCTTACATTTCCTTGTTTTTGGTTATCTTTTGACATGTGGCGAGTGGCAGATCCTGCACAAGACCGAAATAACACCGCATTCTTCGACCTCCTATACCCACTTGTTTAATCTTTTGATAAGTTTTAATAGATGGCGTGGCAAATATGGAACGTATTTATAAAGAAAAAAGGAAAATAATCCTCAGAGCACATGTGCATTTTTTTGCGGGTAGAGCACATGTGCATTTCAACAAAAGACAGAACGACAATCCCTCTTGTGCCTGAAGCAGAGGTCATGTACCTCCACTCCCACCCCCACACCTTAGAATAAGGGTTTGCGCATAAGACAAAAAATGTTTGAGGGAATATTGGTCCGGGTTGAAAATAGTCCTAATAAAGCAGTCGTGCGCCAACGACCCTATCCTAATTTAGAACTCTCTTCACTTTGACCAAATCTTTGAAGTTCAGAATGTGCTCCAGTTCCATCTCCAATTCCTCCTGGATGTTGATCATCATCATCAAGTTGGCATCTTCGTCGTCCGATTTCGATGAGTCGATGAACTCTTTTTGAATGAATTCATCAAGCCCCTATTCTTTATACTCCTCATCCGACGAACCAATCGTTTTGCTAAAAAAAACACTGCTCGGACATTATTGAACACATGGAGGGCAAGGTGTATGACGGGAGGAGCGAGACATACTGCGGTGACGAGAATGGCGGGGAGGAGTTTTGTGGCAGTGATGCTGGCGCCTTGGGGTCAGGACAAAGGTGAAGCTAGGGAACAGTCGTAGCGGACGAAGGAGAAAAGAGGAGAGGAAAAGGGCAGGTCCGGCTAGGTCAAGGTGATTTCATGAAATTTATGGTGGGTCATGTCTGTCGGATCCAACATAGTGGGCACGTCCGAGTCTCCCCATACCCTTTCTAGATATAGGCTAGATATGAGAGATGCCGGTCGGCCGGGACGCATAGGACCGATTTGAGGGAGCCGACTGGCTTGCTATTTCTTGTGCGGTCAATGACTGAATGGCCCGCCCAGACACACAAAGCCAACATAAAGTGTCCGGTTGTAGATGCTCTAACATTTAACGCTAAGGTCTTGCATTTGCTGAGGTGCGCAAAGACGACCACTGCGATGCTAGCAAATTCCCAACTAAAATGAGTATAGCACAAATAAATTTAATTTGAAAATTTCGGAGGTGTCCAGTTGGTATTGTCGGTAAATGTGTTTCCTCCCACTCTTGGTATTTTTTGGGTATTGCCAAAAACTTGGTGAGGGTCGAGATTCGCAACGACGGGAGATGTACGGTGGTTGTGCAAGCGTTGACCGGGCTAGATAGTGAAAACCTTTACGTTATTTCAACGGGTGATCAACTTTATACTCCTTCCGTTTCATTTTAGTCTGCATATTAGTTTTGTTTAAAGTCAAACTCTCCGAAGTTTGATAAAGTTTACATAAAATATTATTGATATTCACAATACAAATACAATATCATTAGATACATTGTGGGGTATATTTTCATATGATATTTTTTTGATATTGTAGATCTTTATAATTTTTGATATAAGTATGATAAACTTGACTTTGAAGAAATCTAATACTCCCTCCGTCACGGTTTAGAAGGCACAGTTAAATTTGCATGCGTTTTCACAATAGACAAGGTTTAGGGCGCATTGCATTTATTTTAGTAGCTAATTAGTACGCTGTATACTATTTCTATATGCATGCGTAGTGTGAATGTTATTTTTTAGCCTATCTCACAACCAATAGATAACCACCTAGGTCCCAGAGAATTTTCAAACGTGCCTTCTAAACCGTGACGAAGGAAGTACGCGAAGTAAAAAAGAACCTCTATCTCAAAAAACAACAACCACTATCTTAAAAAAAGTAAAAAAAAAACCTGAGGGAGTATTTCCCGGCAACAAAAAAGAAACAATGAATTTGCAGCGGACCGCTCGCGGAATTGGATTGCGGCCGGGTTGGCGGAAAACTGGGAGCGCCCAGACAGATAGCCAACAGAATAGAGGGCACATTCACTCACACGCTCCTTCTCCTATGAGGCTATGATGCAGCACCTACGCACGAACAGGAACACGCTCCCTGCCAACCCCGATCGATCCTGTCCATGGCCATTTTTAATTCGTCATTAGTTGGGCGCACGGGCCCACCCTTGAAATCAGGGGGGCAGTTTGATTAGCATTTTTAGAAGATTACGTAGGTCACGCAACAGCTCTTCGTAGGTGTAGCAATTTCGTTACCTGTATATTAGTTGCAGTGCAGTGGTCATCAAAAACTATCAGCGGCGTGTCACGTGGGATGGTTTTTATATGCGAACCATCTGTCCTCTGCCGCGTCGATCGTGTGAAACCCACGGTCTCCGCGCGCACGCCGGTTTCGCGGTTTCTCGCAGCCTAGCTATAAATATGGGCGGAGCACCAGCTCTGCCCCATCCAACCTCACTTCACTACTACTCGTACAGTCGTACTACGCGTGCTAGTTCACTTCCTTCGGATCATCTTGCCAGTTGCCACTAAGCTCTGCCCCCGAGAAGATGTCTACGGTGACCCGCGCCTACCTCGACCAGAGGCTCGCCGCCGTCGCCAAGCGCTGCTCCAGAGGTACTAACCAAAACGACATGCTGGCCTGTCGGTTCACCATGCCGGCAATGCTCTTGCCGCTCTGTTCTACTAGTACATTGTAGCCATTAACATCCTGCACGGCGACCCACTCACCCTGCTGAAACTTGGTCGTCATTAACATCCCGGTGTTGATTCGAAACTGCGGAGGCCACCATGGCGGGAGCCCAGGCCGCGACCATCGCCACCGTCGCTGCCGCAGTCCCCACCGTGAGTACTTCATCAGAAGCAACCACTCACCCTGCACGGCAAATACATTTCCTGAGAATACGGTCTGATGTGGTCCGTGCGATTTCTCTGCAGCTGGCGAGCGTGAGGATGTTGCCGTGGGCGAGGGCGCACCTGAACCCCACCGGCCAGGCGCTTATCATCTCCACGGTCGCTGGGATGGCCTACTTCATCGTCGCCGACAAGACCATGCTGTCCATGGCCAGAGGATGCGCCAGAGCACCTCAAGAACACCTCCTTCCAGTAGTCAGACTAATAGATCCATTAGTAGTGCGTAATAAGCTGTATACGCCAGCCCGTACGTGTCTGCTGAAAGATGGTGTATAACGTTCAGCACTTATGCGAGATCAGGCGAGGCTTGCAGACAGTGAGTGGTGTGGTGTATTGGTCTTCTCTGCGTGCAATTAGCACTTATCTGATCAAGTAATCATCATGTATCCAGCCAGCAGTAATCTTGAATTAATAACAACTTGCCTTTGTCTAACTTAGGTTCACCTATCATCACCCATCTTGCATTTTCTTGTTTGTGGTTATCATTTGACATGTGGCAGTGTCAGAGCATGCAGGAGACCGAAATAACTCTGCATTCTTGACTCCCTGCTGTGCGATGCACATCGGGATCATGCCACCTCACTTGTTAAATCTTTTGATAAGGTTTAATAGATGGCATGGCAAATGAAGGAAAGTTTATAGAGGAAAAACGTGCATCTATATCTATATTTATGCTAATATAAAAAGACCCAGTGGGGCCGATCCAGCACATTTTGGTCATCCATTTGTGTTAATTCGATAATCCTTATCTTCTATATCTAAATAGCTAGCCTCTACTAAGATATTTCTCTCAACATGCATAAGAAAAGACCCACCTCAACATGCAACTATGCATATTAAAAATCCACAACGACATGCATGCATGTAAAAATTCCATTTCTTATGCTATTTACATTTAATTCTTATATACTTTCAGAAACTATTGTTTCTAAATAGCTAGCCCCACTAAGATATTTTTTCTCAACATGCAAGCATGCCACCTCATCATTCAACATGCATAAGAAAAGGTCCACCTTAATATGCAACTATGCATATTAAAAATCCACCACGACATGCATGCATGTAAAAATTCAATTTTTTATGCTACTTACATTTAATTCTTATATACTTTCAGAAACTATTGTTTCAAGAATTCATGTTTCATATAATCAAAATCTCCTAAATAGCTAGCCCCCATTAAGATATTTCTCTCAACATGCAAGCATGCCACCTCATCATTCAACATGCATAAGAAAAGGCCCACCACAACATGCAACTATGCATATTAAAAATCCACTACGACATGTATGCATGTAAAAATTCTATTTTTTAATGCTATTTACATTTAATTCTTATATACTTTCAGAAACTATTGTTTCAAGAATTTATGTTTCATATAATCAAAATCTCCTAAATAGCTAGCCCCCATTAAGATATTTCTCTCAACATGCAAGCATGCCACCTCATCATTCAACATGCATAAGAAAAGACCCACCTCAACATGCAACTATGCATATTAAAAATCCACTACGACATGCATGCATGTAAAAATTCTATTTTTTATGCTATTTACATTTAATTTTTATGTACTTTCAGAAACTATTGTTTTCAAGAATTCATGTTTCATATAATCAAAATCTCCTAAATAGCTAGCCCCCATTAAGGTATTTCTCTCAACATGCAAGCATGCCACCTCATCATTCAACATGCATAAGAAAAGACACACCTCAACATACAACTATGCATATTAAAAATCCACTACGACATGCATACATGTAAAAATTCCATTTTTACGCTATTTACATTTAATTCCTATATACTTTCAGAAACTATTGTTTCAAGAATTCATGTTCCATATAATCAAAATCTCATTGAAATATTGCAAACATTCCCACAACAACGTGCGGGGCATCATCTAGTAGTCCTAATAGTGAGCGACTAAACATGTTTAGTGCTAAACGTGTTTACTGATAATCAATCATTTCTCTCCCGGATCCCCTTCCTTATGTACCCTTTCACACGAAAGGAAACTACCACAACGAACCATCATGCGATCCCTTTCCTTACGCACCCTTTCAAACGAAAGGAAACTGTCACAACGAACCATCGTGCGATCCCCATCCTTACGTACCCTTTCACATGAAAGGAAACTGCCACAATGAACCATCATGCGATCGCCTTCCTTACGTACCCTTTCACACGAGAGGAAACTGCCACAGTGAACCGCCCCACAACGCCGCCCCATCACCTCGCTTCAGCAACGCACGCTGCCCCCATCTCCTCAACCCGCAACAGCTTCAAGGACGCCGCCCCTCACGTCTCTGTGCCATCTCTACCCATCGCCTTTGCGTGGCCTCGGCCGTAGCAACGCCGCCGCAACTTCAAAGACGCCGAATGTCGGGGACACCGCCTAGACCGCCTGGCCGACCGACGAGGGCGCGTCGGAGGCACCGCCTGGACCGCCCATCGCCGTCGGACCTGTTAGGGGCGCCGCATGGCCGTCCGTTGGCGTCGGGCCATCGGACCATCATGGACACTGCCTGGACCGCATGCCCGTCCCTCTCCGTCGGGCCTAGGTCGTGAGTGCCGCCTCAGGGGACACACCACCGTCAAACATGCAGCCGCCGGGCCAGAGGACTTTCATCTCTGCTTTCTTCATTTCTTTCGAAGAAGATTGATTCACGTTTCACTGAACAGAAAAGCAGCATGTATGCACTAAAAATTGAACCCAAATCAGGCTTCGTAAAACTGAACCAACAACAGCCTTGTGTGCACATATTCAACAGTTATTAAGCTTCATTACCAACGTGCGCTATGAAATAACTAGGTTACATAGTGATATGGAACTTTTGGTAGCAGCTGGGTAGTGGATCAGTTGTGCTGATTTCAATGGATTGTGCTTAGATTTTTGGATTTCTCTTTTAGCGGCCCGAGGACAAGGTATGTGCCCCCTCCCCTGGTCACTTGCATATACCCTTAACTACGTTGGATTAGTACAATTTTTAACCCATTTGAAGAAAGAGATGGACCTGCCACTGGTGGTGCTTACACAAACTAATTTTATGTTACTTTTCTAAAGAAAATTCAGGTATATTTTCAAGCCGGATTAAGATTACACGTGTGTTGAACGTGCACATTTACTAGTTTCAACAAAGGAGGGAACGAGAGTTGTCATTGTGTGCAAAAATCCCTCTTGAACCTGAAGTAGGGATCATGCACCTCCACTTTCAATGTTGGTTCAGGTTGAAAGTAGTCCTTGTAGAGCAATCGTGCACCAGGCAGAGTATTGATTTTTCGTTTCGGCCCAGGCCGAGATGGCCGAAATTCAGCCATTTCAAATGTTTCAGCCAAATCACGGATGGAATTGCAAAACTAAAATTTGGATTTTGTATGAAATTTGACCAAAGTTTGACGAGTGCCCACAACACTTTTCCACTTACACCTTCTAACCTAGACGCTGCCACAACTATCACTACAGCTTCGTCCCCCTCCTCTTCTCCATTCGGCGGTCTCGTCGGCGGAAAGAGGAATGGGGACCTGTCCTTCTCTTTTTTCGTTAGGTTTTTACTTCTCTGGCGACATCGACGAGGTGGTGCCGACAATGGCGTATTAGAATAAGGTCTCTCTAGTCTTTCCCTACCTTGACGACGTTCGATCTAGCATCACCAAAGAGCCCGTGAGAGTTTGTGTCCCCAGATGTGTTGGTTCCTTTCAGATCCTGGCAGTTCATGTGCCTTTTAAGGAGAGCTTATGGCTGGCTATTGGTGTGACAACTTCGACATCTTCTTCTGTGTTGTTCTGTGGCTTGGGCCGATTTTGTTGGGGAACGTAGTAATTTCGAAAATTTTCCTACGCACACGCAAGATCATGGTGATGCATAGCAACGAGGGGGAGAGTATTGTCTACGTACCAACGCAGACCGACTACGGAAGCGATCTCACAACGTAGAGGAAGTAGTCGTACGTCTTCTTCCCGATCCGACCGATCCAAGCACCGTTACTCCGGCACCTCCGAGTTCTTAGCACACGTTCAGCTTGATGACGATCCTCGGGCTCCGATCCAGCAAAGCGTCGAGGAAGAGTTCCGTCAGCACAACGGCGTGGTGACGATCTTGATGTACTACCGACGCAGGGCTTCGCCTAAGCTCTACAACGATATGATCGAGGTGGAATTTGGTGGCAGGGGGCACCGCACACGGCTAAGGAACGATCAACAATGATCAACTTGTGTGTCTATGGGGTGCCCCCTGCCCCCGTATATAAAGGAGCAGGGGGAGGGGTTTGGCCGGCTAGGGAGAGAGGCGCAGGGGGAGTCCCACTCCTACCGGGAGTAGGACTCCCCTCCAATCCTATTCCTAATAGGACTCTCCAAAGAGAAGAGAGAAGAGAGGGGGGCCGGCCCCTTCTCCTAGTCCTAATAGGACTAGGGAAGGGGGGAGGCGCGCAGCCCTTGTGGGCAGCCCCTTTTCACTTTTCCACTAAGGCCCGATAGGCCCATTTGCCTCCCGGGGGGTTCCGGTAACCCTCCCGATATTCCGGTAAAATCCCGATTTCACCCGGAACACTTCCGGTGTCCAAACATAGGCTTCCAATATATCAATCTTTACGTCTCGACCATTTCGAGACTCCTCGTCATGTCCGTGATCACATCCGGGACTCCGAACAACCTTCGGTACATCAAAATGCATAAACTCATAATAACTGTCATCGTAACGTTAAGCGTGCGGACCCTACGGTTCGAGAACAATGTAGACATGACCGAGACACGTCTCCGGTCAATAACCAATAGCGGGACCTGGATGCCCATATTGGCTCCTACATATTCTACGAAGATCTTTATCGGTCAGACCGCATAACAACATACGTTGTTCCCTTTGTCATCGGTATGTTACTTGCCTGAGATTCGATCGTCGGTATCCAATACATAGTTCAATCTCGTTACCGGCAAGTCTCTTTACTCGTTCCGTAATACATCATCTCACAACTAACATATTAGTTGCAGTGCTTGCAAGGCTTATGTGATGTGCATTACCGAGAGGGCCCAGAGATACCTCTCCGACACTCGGAGTGACAAACCCTAATCTCGAAATACGCCAACCCAACATCTACCATTGGAGACACCTGTAGTACTCCTTTATAATCACCCAGTTACGTTGTGACGTTTGGTAGTACCCAAAGTATTCCTCCGGTAAACGGGAGTTGCATAATCTCATAGTTATAGGAACATGTATAAGTCATGAAGAAAGCAATATCAACATACTAAACGATCGGGTGCTACGCTAATGGAATGGGTCATGTCAATCAGATCATTCAACTAATGATGTGACCTCGTTAATCAAATAACAACTCTTTGTTCATGGTTAGGAAACATAACCATCTTTGATTAACGAGCTAGTCAAGTAGAGGCATACTAGTGACACTCTGTTGGTCTATGTATTCACACATGTATTATGTTTCCGGTTAATACAATTCTAGCATGAATAATAAACATTTATCATGATATAAGGAAATAAATAATAACTTTATTATTGCCTCTAGGGCATATTTCCTTCAGTCTCCCACTTGCACTAGAGTCAATAATCTAGATTACACAGTAATGATTCTTACACCCATGGAGCCTTGGTGCTGATCATGTTTTGCTCGTGGAAGAGGCTTAGTCAACGGGTCTGCAACATTCAGATCCGTATGTATCTTGCAAATCTCTATGTCTCCCACCTGGACTAAATCCCGGATGGAGTTGAAGCGTCTCTTGATGTGTTTGGTTCTTTTGTGAAATCTGGATTCCTTTGCCAAAGCAATTGCACCAGTATTGTCACAGAAGATTTTCATTGGACCCGATGCACTAGGTATGACACCTAGATCGGATATGAACTCCTTCATCCAGACTCCTTCGTTCGCTGCTTCCGAAGCAGCTATGTACTCCGCTTCACATGTAGATCCCGCTACGACGCTTTGTTTAGAACTGCACCAACTGACAGCTCCACCGTTTAAAGTAAACACGTATCCGGTTTGCGATTTAGAATCGTCCGGATCAGTGTCAAAGCTTGCATCAATGTAACCTCTTACGGTGAGCTCTTTGTCACCTCCATATACGAGAAACATATCCCTAGTCCTTTTCAGGTATTTCAGGATGTTCTTGACCGCTGTCCAGTGATCCACTCCTGGATTACTTTGGTACCTCCCTGCTAAACTTATAGCAAGGCACACATCAGGTCTGGTACACAGCATTGCATACATGATAGAGCCTATGGCTGAAGCATAGGGAACATCTTTCATTTTCTCTCTATCTTCTGCAGTGGTCGGGCATTGAGTCTGACTCAACTTCACACCTTGTAACACAGGCAAGAACCCTTTCTTTGCTTGATCCATTTTGAACTTCTTCAAAATCTTGTCAAGGTATGTGCTTTGTGAAAGTCCAATTAAGCGTCTTGATCTATCTCTATAGATCTTTATGCCTAATATGTAAGCAGCTTCCCCGAGGTCTTTCATCGAAAAACTTTTATTCAAGTATCCCTTTATGCTATCCAGAAATTCTATATCATTTCCAATCAGCAATATGTCATCCACATATAATATCAGAAATGCTACAGAGCTCCCACTCACTTTCTTGTAAATACAGGCTTCTCCAAAAGTCTGTATAAAGCCAAATGCTTTGATCACACTATCAAAGCGTTTATTCCAACTCCGAGATGCTTGCACCAGTCCATAAATGGATCGCTGGAGTTTGCACACTTTGTTAGCTCCCTTTGGATCGACAAAACCTTCTAGTTGCATCATATACAACTCTTCTTCCAGAAATCCATTCAGGAATGCAGTTTTGACATCCATTTGCCATATTTCGTAATCATAAAATGCGGCAATTGCTAACATGATTCTGATGGATTTAAGCATCGCTACGGGTGAGAAGGTCTCATCGTAGTCAACCCCTTGAACTTGTCGAAAACCTTTTGCGACAAGTCGAGCTTTATAGACAGTAATATTACCGTCAGCGTCAGTCTTTTTCTTGAAGATCCATTTATTCTCAATTGCTTGCCGATCATCGGGCAAGTCAACCAAAGTCCATACTTTGTTCTCATACATGGATCCCATCTCAGATTTCATGGCCTCAAGCCACTTTGCGGAATCTGGGCTCACCATCGCTTCTTCATAGTTCGTAGGTTCATCATGATCTAGTAGCATGACTTCCAGAACTGGATTACCGTACCACTCTGGTGCGGATCTCACTCTGGTTGATCTACGTGGTTCAGTAGTATCTTGCCCTGAAGTTTCATGATCATCATTAGCTTCCTCACTAATTGGTATAGGTGTCGCAGAAACAGTTTTCTGTGATGTACTATTTTCCAATAAGGGAGCAGGTACAGTTACCTCGTCAAGTTCTACTTTCCTCCCACTCACTTCTTTCGAGAGAAACTCCTTCTCTAGAAATGATCCATTCTTAGCAACGAATGTCTTGCCTTCGGATCTGTGATAGAAGGTATACCCAACAGTTTCCTTTGGGTATCCTATGAAGACACATTTCTCCGCTTTGGGTTCGAGCTTATCAGGTTGAAGCTTTTTCACATAAGCATCGCAGCCCCAAACTTTAAGAAACGACAACTTTGGTTTCTTGCCAAACCATAGTTCATAAGGCGTCGTCTCAACGGATTTTGATGGTGCCCTATTTAATGTGAATGCGGCCGTCTCTAAAGCATAACCCCAAAACGATAGCGGTAAATCAGTAAGAGACATCATAGATCGCACCATATCTAGTAAAGTACAATTACGACATTCGGACACACCATTATGCTGTGGTGTTCCGGGTGGCGTGAGTTGCGAAACTATTCCATAATTTTTCAAATGTATACCAAACTCGTAACTCAAATATTCTCCTCCACGATCAGATCGTAGAAACTTTATTTTCTTGTTACGATGATTTTCAACTTCACTCTGAAATTCCTTAAACTTTTCAAATGTTTCAGACTTATGTTTCATTAAGTAGATATACCCATATCTGCTTAAATCATCTGTGAAGGTGAGAAAATAACGATATCCGCCACGAGCCTCAATATTCATCGGACCACATACATCGGTATGTATGATTTCCAATAAATCTGTTGCTCTCTCCATAGTACCGGAGAACGGTGTTTTAGTCATCTTGCCTACGAGGCACGGTTCGCAAGTACCAAGTGATTCAAAATCAAGTGGTTCCAAAAGCCCATCAGTATGGAGTTTCTTCATGCGCTTTACACCGATATGACCTAAACGACAGTGCCACAAATAAGTTGCACTATCATTATCGACTCTGCATCTTTTGGCTTCTACATTATGAATATGTGTATCACTACTATCGAGATTCAATAAGAATAGACCACTCTTCAAGGGTGCATGACCATAAAAGATATTACTCATATAAATAGAACAACCATTATTCTCTGATTTAAATGAATAACCGTCTCGCATCAAACAAGATCCAGATATAATGTTCATGCTCAACGCTGGCACCAAATAATAATTATTTAGGTCTAATATTAATCCCGAAGGTAGATGTAGAGGTAGCGTGCCGACCGCGATCACATCGACTTTGGAACCGTTTCCCACGCGCATCGTCACCTCGTCCTTTGCTAGCGTCCGCTTATTCCGTAGTCCCTGTTTCGAGTTGCAAATATTAGCAATAGAACCAGTATCAAATACCCAGGTGCTACTGCGAGCTCTAGTAAGGTACACATCAATAACATGTATATCACATATACCTTTGTTCACCTTGCCATCCTTCTTATCCGCCAAATACTTGGGGCAGTTCCGCTTCCAGTGACCAATCTGCTTGCAGTAGAAGCACTTAGTTTCAGGCTTAGGTCCAGACTTGGGTTTCTTCTCCTGAGCAGCAACTTGCTTGCTGTTCTTCTTGAAGTTCCCCTTCTTCTTTCCTTTGCCATTTTTCTTGAAACTAGTGGTTTTGTTAACCATCAACACTTGATGCTCCTTCTTGATTTCTACCTCCGCAGCTTTCAGCATTGCGAAGAGCTCGGGAATAGTCTTGTTCATCCCTTGCATATTATAGTTCATCACGAAGCTCTTGTAGCTTGGTGGCAGTGATTGGAGAATTCTGTCAATGACGCAATCATCTGGAAGATTAACTCCCATCTGAATCAAGTGATTATTATACCCAGACATTTTGAGTATATGCTCACTGACAGAACTGTTCTCTTCCATCTTGCAGCTATAGAACTTATTGGAGACTTCATATCTCTCAATTCGGGCATTTGCTTGAAATATTAACTTCAACTCCTGGAACATCTCATATGCTCCGTGACGTTCAAAACGTCGTTGAAGTCCCGATTCTAAGCCGTAAAGCATGGCACACTGAACTATCGAGTAGTCATCAGCTTTGCTCTGCCAGACGTTCATAACATCTGGCGTTGCTCCAGCAGCAGGCCTGGCCCCCAGCGGTGCTTTCAGGACGTAATTCTTCTGTGCAGCAATGAGGATAATCCTCAGGTTACGGACCCAGTCCGTGTAATTGCTACCATCATCTTTCAACTTTGCTTTCTCAAGGAACGCATTAAAATTCAACGGAACAACAGTACGAGCCATCTATCTACAATCAACATAAACAAGCAAGATACTATCAGGTACTAAGTTCATGATAAGTTTAAGTTTAGTTAATCAAATTACTTAGGAACTCCCACTTAGATAGACATCCCTCTAGTCCTCTAAGTGATCACGTGATCCAAATCAACTAAACCATAACCGATCATCACGTGAGATGGAGTAGTTTTCAATGGTGAACATCGTCATGTTGATCATATCTACTATATGATTCACGCTCGACCTTTCGGTCTCTGTGTTCCGAGGCCATATCTGCATATGCTAGGCTCGTCAAGTTTAACCTGAGTATTCTGCGTGTGCAAAATTGGCTTGCACCCGTTGTAGATGGACGTAGAGCTTATCACACCCGATCATCACGTGGTGTCTGGGCACGACGAACTTTGGCAACGGTGCATACTCAGGGAGAACACTTCTTGATAATTTAGTGAGAGATCATCTTATAATGCTACCGTCAATCAAAGCAAGATAAGATGCATAAAAGGATAAACATCACATGCAATCAATATAAGTGATATGATATGGCCATCATCATCTTGTGCTTGTGATCTCCATCTCCGAAGCACCATCATGATCACCATCGTCACCGGCGCGACACCTTGATCTCCATCGTAGCATCGTTGTCGTCTCGCCAATCTTATGCTTCCACGACTATCACTACCGCTTAGTAATAAAGTAAAGCATTACATCGCGATTTCATTGCATACAATAAAGCGACAACCATATGGCTCCTGCCAGTTGCCGATAACTCGGTTACAAAACATGATCATCTCATACAATAAAATCAGCATCATGCCTTGACCATATCACATCACAACATGCCCTGCAAAAACAAGTTAGACGTCTTCTACTTTGTTGTTGCAAGTTTTACGTGGCTGCTACGGGCTTAAGTAAGAACTCATCTCACCTACGCATCAAAACCACAACGATAGTTCGTCAAATAGACTCCGTTTTAACCTTCTCAAGGACCGGGCGTAGTCACACTTGGTTCAACTAAAGTTGGAGAGACAGTCTTCCGCAAGCCATCTATGTGCAAAGCACGTCGAGGGAACCGGTCTCGCGTAAGAGTACGCGTAAGGTTGGTCCGGATCGTCTCGTCCAACAATACCGCCGAACCAAAGTATGACATGCTGGTAGGCAGTATGACTTGTATCGCCCACAACTCACTTGTGTTCTACTCGTGCAAATAACATCAAACCATAAAACCTAGGCTCGGATGCCACTGTTGGGGAACGTAGTAATTTCGAAAATTTTCCTACGCACACGCAAGATCATGGTGATGCATAGCAACGAGGGGGAGAGTATTGTCTACGTACCAACGCAGACCGACTGCGGAAGCGATCTCACAACGTGGAGGAAGTAGTCGTACGTCTTCTTCCCGATCCGACCGATCCAAGCACCGTTACTCCGGCACCTCCGAGTTCTTAGCACACGTTCAGCTTGATGACGATCCTCGGGCTCCGATCCAGCAAAGCGTCGAGGAAGAGTTCCGTCAGCACAACGGCGTGGTGACGATCTTGATGTACTACCGACGCAGGGCTTCGCCTAAGCTCTACAACGATATGATCGAGGTGGAATTTGGTGGCAGGGGGCACCGCACACGGCTAAGGAACGATCAACAATGATCAACTTGTGTGTCTATGGGGTGCCCCCTGCCCCCGTATATAAAGGAGCAGGGGGAGGGGTTCGGCCGGCTAGGGAGAGAGGCGCAGGGGGAGTCCCACTCCTACCGGGAGTAGGACTCCCCTCCAATCCTATTCCTAATAGGACTCTCTAAAGAGAAGAGAGAAGAGAGGGGGGCTGGCCCCTTCTCCTAGTCCTAATAGGACTAGGGAAGGGGGGAGGCGCGCAGCCCTTGTGGGCAGCCCCTTTTCACTTTTCCACTAAGGCCCAATAGGCCCATTTGCCTCCCGGGGGGTTCCGGTAACCCTCCCGGTATTCCGGTAAAATCCCGATTTCACCCGGAACACTTCCGGTGTCCAAACATAGGCTTCCAATATATCAATCTTTACGTCTCGACCATTTCGAGACTCCTCGTCATGTCCGTGATCACATCCGGGACTCCGAACAACCTTCGGTACATCAAAATGCATAAACTCATAATAACTGTCATCGTAACGTTAAGCGTGCGGACCCTATGGTTCGAGAACAATGTAGACATGACCGAGACACGTCTCCGGTCAATAACCAATAGCGGGACCTGGATGCCCATATTGGCTCCTACATATTCTACGAAGATCTTTATCGGTCAGACCGCATAACAACATACGTTGTTCCCTTTGTCATCGGTATGTTACTTGCCTGAGATTCGATCGTCGGTATCCAATACCTAGTTCAATCTCGTTACCGGCAAGTCTTTTTACTCGTTCCGTAATACATCATCTCACATCTAACATATTAGTTGCAGTGCTTGCAAGGCTTATGTGATGTGCATTACCGAGAGGGCCCAGAGATACCTCTCCGACACTCGGAGTGACAAACCCTAATCTCGAAATACGCCAACCCAACATCTACCATTGGAGACACCTGTAGTACTCCTTTATAATCACCCAGTTACGTTGTGACGTTTGGTAGTACCCAAAGTATTCCTCCGGTAAACGGGAGTTGCATAATCTCATAGTTATAGGAACATGTATAAGTCATGAAGAAAGCAATAGCAACATACTAAACGATCGGGTGCTAAGCTAATGGAATGGGTCATGTCAATCAGATCATTCAACTAATGATGTGACCTCGTTAATCAAATAACAACTCTTTGTTCATGGTTAGGAAACATAACCATCTTTGATTAACGAGCTAGTCAAGTAGAGGCATACTAGTGACACTCTGTTTGTCTATGTATTCACACATGTATTATGTTTCCGGTTAATACAATTCTAGCATGAATAATAAACATTTATCATGATATAAGGAAATAAATAATAACTTTATTATTGCCTCTAGGGCATATTTCCTTCAGATTTCTCCATCCCTCGGTGCTGATGGTGATGGATTGCAAGCCTCTTCTATGTTGGGTGATACTCCAGCCGGTGTTGCTTCAACGATTTTTAGATCGTGTCTCAGGGGCAAGTGGCGATTGGCGGTCTTCAAAGCCTGGTATGGCGAGGGTGATTGCAGATTTCGAGTTTCTTTGCTTTTGATACAGTGCAATTTTCAATCTACAGCGGGCGGCATACAATCAGAGAAAGAAGAAGACTGGTAGAAAAAGGGCCTGTTGTCCCGGTTCGTAAGGGCCTTTAGTCCCGGTTCTTGAACCGGGACTAAAGGGTCGGTACTAATGCCCTGACCCTTTAGTCCCGGTTCAAACCAGAACCGGGACTAAAGGCCCTCCACGTGACCGGTCCACCTGTAGTCCCGGTTGGTAACACCAATCGGTACTAAAGGAATTTTTCTGATTTTTTTTGATTTTTTTATTTTCAAATTTCTGAATTATTTTAACCTCTAATCTCTAATCACCCCTCATCATTCCAAATCATCTAAGTTCTCAGACGGTCACCCATCCTTCCACTCCCCCAGCCTGAGCACGCTTAACTTCCGGGTTTTATTCTCCCTCGTTTCCAAGTCTGCACTCGTTGTTTTCCTGACAATAGTAAGATGTCAATCCTATTAACCCTCAGGAGTTTAGCTTCAGCATGAAGTCACACATTTCACTGTTTGAGTTTGAAACTATTGTTCTAAAAAAAATAATTTTTTAGTAACACTAATATTTCTTGAATAAGTAGTTTGACCATTGTTTGACCACAGTTTGACCAGATTTGACCAAAATTCAAAAAAACTAAAATAATTATTTAATAACACTAATATTCTTGAATAATTATTTAGTAACACTAATACTTCTTGAATAAGTAGTTTGACCATAGTTTGACCAGATTTAATGAAAATTTTAAAAAGTAAAATTTGAGCATAACTTTTTTTCCTTTTGGAATTTGAGGATTCTACAAATTTGCAAACAGGCCATAGGCCGTCTCCATCGGATGTAACTTTTCGAGTAGATGATTTTTCATATAAAAAACTTTTTAATCCGAGTTCGTATGCAAAAATTATGCACATTTTACAAATTCCAGAGAGATTTTGTAAATAAAGTCGAAATTCATATTTGTAAATTTTCCCAACAACTAGACCACATATCACATGGGAAACTTATTTTATTTTATTTTTTTGACATTTCCATCATTTTCTTTTGTTTTTTCTAAAACTGAAAAGGCGGTCCACGGGGGGAGGGGGGTTTGAAAATGGGACCTTTAGTACCGGTTCGTGCCATGAACCGGTACTAATGCCTCAAAGCCCATTAGTCCCGGTTGGTGGCACCAACCAGGACTAAAGGTCTAACCTTTAGTACCGGTTGGTGCCACCAACCGGGACTAATGGGCATCGCACCCTTTAGTCCCGGTTCGTGGCACGAACCGATACTAAGGGTGTGTTTGGTTGTGGAACCAAGTGTCATGGAATGTAATGGTTCCATTCCAGAAAAACGGGTCGGTTCCATTCCTGTGTTTGGTAGCAGCAAAAAATAGAATGGATTGGTTCCGTTCCGGTGTTTGGTTAGAGAGGTGGAATGAAAAATCAAACGACTTACAATTCATAATTACGATAGCATTTCATTTGCATTTTCAAGACAGACAAAATAAACCAATATATATTGACAAGAATGACATACAGCAAGAAACTTTAATAAAATAGCATACAACAAGAAACTTTAATCAGAAAAGTGAGGAGAGCAACGAACATCACACATCTCAATATCCCTGTATCTCCGTCTCGTGCTAACACCAACGAACAACGCATATCTCTGTCTCTCTCGGCTGAACAGGAAAATGGGGAGAAGATGCAACATGTACAAGGAAGAGGAGCGGAGGTCATATCAGCGGAGACGATGCCGCTGCTGTTAGCACCTAGCCCGCCGACGCTCCCGTTGCAAAACTGCCACCACCCAGCCGCTCAATCCGCCGCACGAGAGAGGAAGAGACGAGTCGCCGGCGGCGCAGATCGACAGGAGGTCGCCGGCGGCGCAGATTGGGTGAGGGAGAGACAAGTGGGAGGCGGCTCTGAGAGAGGATTCGATTGGGTTTCGGGGAGGAGACGAGTTGCCGGCGGCGCAGTCGAGAGGAGTTCGCCGACGGCGCACATCGGGTGAGGGAGAGACGAGTGGGAGGCGGCTGCTCTGAGAGAGGACTCGATTGGGTTTCGGGGAGGAGAGGAAAGAGCGACGACCGGTTCCGCGTGGTTCCTCCGATTTGGAGGTCTCAGCGTGTTTCGCATATTGGCAGAATATTCGCTCGCTGGGAACGACTCGGTTCCGTTCCATTTACGAACCAAACGCATGAACGAGGCCCTGGGGCAGGTCCGACCCATGCCATTCCAGCTCGTGACTGGAACCAAACACACCCTAAAGGGCCCAGGTGAACCGGGACTAATGCCTTAGCCGCACGAACCGGGATAAATGCACCCATTGGTCCCGGTTCTGGACTGAACCGGAACTAATGAGTTTATCCGGCCTGGACCAAAACCCCCTTTTCTACTAGTGTATGCCTTTTAATTTAATTTAATTTTGTACTGGTTGTTCTACGTCCAATTGTTTTCCTCGATATAGATTGGATCTTAGATGCCCTTTGGGTGTCTATATTAAAGAAAGAACGCTAAGGTCTCGCGTTTGACTCTTTGCAACAGTAGCCTTTTCCCATTGAATTTGAGCATAAAATATATTATTGTATTGTAAAAATAACTGTGATGCTAGCGAACTCAACACCTAAGCCCTTGAGATGCCGAAAGACAACAACTGTGATGCTAGCGAAACTAAAATGAGTACATCGCATGGTTATACCTAGTAGCACAAGTAAATTTGAATTTGAATTTCATTTGTAAATTTTGAACGGTGACCACTTGGTATTTTTCAGTAAACACGTTTCTCGTACCCTCTTGGTATTTTTTTTTGTTATTGCCCAAACCTTGGGCGAGGGTCGAGATTCGCGACAACGGGAGATCTACGGTGGTGGTGCGAGCGGTGACCGGGCTAGCTAGTGGAAAATTTGAACAGATGGCCAACTTTATATTCCCCCATAACCAAAGGGATCAACAAAGGATTTGCAGCGAACCGCTCGCGGAACTGGATTGCGGCCGGGTTTGCCGGAAGCAGGGAGCGCCCACACCACACAGATCGCCAACAAAACGGAGGGCACACTCACTCACATGCTCCTGCTTTTTGATTGCAGCACAACACGCTCCCTGCCAACCCCGATCGATCCATGCCCTGCCGCAACGCAGCTGCGGCCATCACGCCCGCCCGCCGCTCGTCTCAAAACCACGGTCTCACTTCCCACCGTATCAGCTAGCGTTCCTCTCCGCACGCCGGTTTCGCGGTTTTTTGCATGCAGCCTATAAATCCGGCCGGAGCACCCAGCTCTGCGCCATCTCATCTCACACACCGCTACTCATCTTGCCTCACACACTTCACTGCCAGCTACTAGTCCACTTGCTTGGGTTCTCGTGCCACCAACCTCGCTCGCCAACATGTCGACGGTGACTCGCGCCTACCTCGACCAGAGGCTTGCCGTCGCCAAGCGCTGCTCCAGAGGTAACCAAAACGACACGATGGCCTGGCCCGCCGGTTCACCGTGCCGGCTCTTGCCACTCTGTTCTACTCCAGTAGTACATTGCAGCTTTCTGTACTGTCTGTGCTGAAACTTGGTCGTCATTAACACCCCGGTGTTGGTTCGAAACTGCAGAGGCCGCCATGGCGGGAGCCAAGGCCGCGGCTGTCGCCACCGTCGCTGCTGCAGTCCCCACCGTAAGTGCCCCCGTTTCTCAGCCAACACAGCTAGTTGCAAGGACGAACAATCATCTCACCAAGTTCTTCCTCCATGCCTTTCTCTGCAGCTGGCGAGCGTGAGGATGCTGCCGTGGGCGAAGGCCCACCTCAACCCGACCGGGCAGGCCCTCGTCATCTCGACCGTCGCCGGGATGGCCTACTTCATCGTCGCCGACAAGACCATCCTCTCCATGGCCAGGAAGCACTCCTTCGAAGACGCGCCGGACCACCTCAAGAACACCTCCTTCCACTAGTTTGATCCATTATTAGTAATGCCCAATAAACCTTGCACGCCAAAGTGCATAGCGTACTGATCAGCAAGGGAGGTCAGGGACGCTCCCGTCCCGGATAGTCTTGTACTGCGAGTGCAATTGCTCATTTCGTAATATGTTTTTCATCATGCAAGTAGCCATGTACAGTATCTTTTGAGCTGGCAATACTGAATGATGCACCAGCATTTGTTTAACCAAAATTTTCCAACTATCGTGGCTTTTTTATGAATCAGTCAGATTATATAAAAAGTTAAGCAACCTCAGGCTAACGTTTAGTTTAATCTTGTTGGCTCGCTGCCACCCACGTGACTAGGACATCAACTTCTTTTTTTTAATAATACATACACAAGCGCTCATACATACGTGTATGCACTCACATCTGTGGGGGAATATAAAGTTGGCCATCTGTTCAAATTTATACACTATGACATTGACTTGATCAGCTAAGAACATCTAGTACTCACATCCTAGTTTCCACTTAGCAAATTCACCGACAATGCTGTTTTGATCCGAGGTGATCTCAGAAAGATGCCGAAATTTCTCAAAGCGAGGTATTTACACACCATGCATCATGTCAAAAACCAGTATTACATTTTCATTGCTTGCTGCCAGTGATCTTCCCAGAATATATAGTTGTTTAACTATCAATAAGTCAGTCCACACAATTGAATCGTCATGTTCGGTGGCGTTTGGTTGTGTGGTTATCCACCATAGGGATAGGGATAACCAGTTTTCCTGAGGATGCCACTCGTTTGGTTGGAGAGCAAGAGAGGATATGGATAGCCAGATGCCTGTGAATATTCGGCTAAAAGCTGGCTGAGGAAAGTCGCGAGATTCTCGCGGATGAGGGCAGCCACTCGCGCGCGAATTGTTTTCCTTTTCCTTCTTCTGTCTTACTCCTCACCCGAGCGAACCTTCACAGCTCCCTCGCCCGAACAAAGAAGCGGCGGCGATGATTTGGATCGGGGTGGCGGTACTAGTCAACAAGGACTCCGGTGCATTTCAGGTTCAAATCCTCAGCGTCGCTCCTTCCCCTCTCTCTTCTCCGTCTCCTAGTGGCGAGATGTGGCCATGGGGTGGTGGGGAGTGGGAAACGCCGGCGGTTGGGAACGGGAAGATCTGGCGGCGGGGAACGTTAAGCTCCGGTGGCTGGGAACCGCGAGATATCTGGTTGTGGGGATTGGAGAGAGCTTTGGCTAATTAGGAACACGAGAGGCAAGCTTCTCTGTGTCTTTCTGTACATGTGACCTGATGCTCTTCTCTGTCTCGTTTCTTTTTGCAGGTCGGACGGAGACACCCGTAGCATTGTGCCAGTGAAGAAAATAGTTGTAGCTTGTCTATGATGTTGGACTATAGTGTTGAGTAATGGATTATGAAGTTCAACTTTAATTCTATTCACAGCAAACACACAAATGCCTATCCCTAGCCACCTCTTATCCTCCCAACCAAACAAGAAGATGTGGTCATCCAACTCACCCAATCCCTCACAACCAAACGGCATAAATTGGCTATCCCTAACCACCTGGTTAAGGATATCCTCAGCCAAGTCATTCTCGCCCACGAACAAAACGCCAGCTTCGTGTTCAATCTGGCAATTCCTCCGGCGAATCACACATCTCGTTTTGTATATGCATATGCGATGTATAATATGTTTTTTATGTGTACTTACTTTATAGTACATAAATTTAAGTGAATGGCAGACATGCACATGTGATGTGCTCCCTCCATTTCTTTTTAGTTTGCATATAAAATTTGGTCGAAGTCAAACTTCGTCAATTTTGACTAAGTTAATATAAAAATATATCAACATTTACAACATGAAATTAGATGCATCACGAAAAATTAATTTCATACCATATAGCTTTAATATTGTAGATTTTGATATTTTTCCTACAAAGTTAGTCAAACTTTTCAAAGTTTGACCGTGACCAAATTTTATATGCAGGCTAAAAAGAAATGGAGGGAGTATATATGTTTTTTTGTTATGAACACGATGCCATTGGTGTGAAAGTGGTCACAATTTAGTTTACTTAAATTTGGAATAAATTAGTGTAAATATTTGCATGACACCAAAATTATTTCAGATCTCACCAAAATCTCCAAATTTTATAAGATGTAGAATTTAATATAGAATCAGTTCGTCTAAAATTCTTTGGATTTGAACAACATTAGTCCAGTTATGACACGGTTCTCATAGAAGTTATCCTTACTACATAACTTTCTTTTGCGATTTCATCCCTACAAGAAGGCTTGGACACGCTTCACTTTGCTGTTGTTGGATTTCAGAAAGATAGTTTTTGGTTTGGCGTGGAAGAAAGATGATGGAGTGGTTTTTAATGTGGTTGTTACTGGGATTTGTTGGCGGTGTGATTATGTATTATCTTCTAATCAATAAATACTTATGTGAGGAAGTTCCGTTCAAAAAAAAAAACTTAGGGAAGTTTCTTGCGTTGGTAGCCTCATGAACTATATTGCCGCCATAGCGTCACATGCTGGCGCTTCTTTTTTTAGATGGCGAAAGGGTGCACACACAGGACTAGTGTGCTTTTACAAGCTGGTTGTTGTCCATTAATTTGAGAAATCATTTACCCAGTCAAAATCATGAATCAAATACAAAATTGAATGCATCAACTAAATGAAAGAGCTTGTTGAGAAATAGTTGACCTGATCAAAATTGTAAATCAAATTCAGATTTTAAAACTTCAATTCAGTAGGAGGGCTCCGAAATGAAGGAGCACAGTGAGTTAAATGATAGCTATAGTAAACAGCCTTTACATTTTTTGAATGAGCGATCAACACCTGGCAAAAGGGCTAGCATGAACACTGGGGAACGATACCAGCCAAACAAAGGATATGCAGGAAACCGCTGGTGGGGTATGATTGCCGTCGGATTGGCCGTAAACTGGGAGCGCCCGCCCCACACACATCGCCAACAAAACGGAGGGCACGCTGACATGCTCCTGCCTATGTCTTATCCTACGCACGAACACGCTCCCTGCCAACCCCAATCATCGATCCACGCCTTATCTTTACGCGGTTGCAGAGGCGAGGCGCGTGTGCTCTGCCGCAGCGCCGGCCATCCCGCCTGCCGATACGCCACGTTCTCGCTTCCCGCCGTATCAGCTGAGCACACCGTCCTCTCCGTGCGCCGGTTTCGCGGTTTCTTGCAGCCTATAAGAGCATTACTAGTAGAATTCTTAAACTTTCAAACCCTCACTAACATTTTAAGGGTTTAAAAATGATTTTTTAGTACATTTTTACGGGTTGAAAAATAGGAGCAAAGATTAGAATTCTTAAACCCAACCCTTATAACGGAATATTCCCCATGAACGACGTTGTCGTTGCGCGCGGGAGGTCGACGGGGCGGCCGCCGGCGACGGGGGCGACTAGCAGCGGCGGTCGCGGGCATGGGCGTGGGAGTTGGGAGGATTTTTCCCTCCCACGCGAGGATAACCGCCAAATGAGGGTTGGGGTAGGTTTTACTCTCCAATCCTTAGTTTTGAGGATTGGGAGAGGGTTTCAGTGTTGGACCTTTAAAAAAATTTAAGGGTTTGAGAGTTAAGGGGTTTAGTCTACGACTTTTTTCGACGAAAACTGTAAAAAAAACAGTTATTTTTAAAGATTTGATGGTTTAAGGGCTCTACTAGTAATGCTCTAAATCCGGCCAGAGCACCGAGCTGTGCCCATCCCATCTCACATACCACTACTCATCTTGCGTGACACGCTTCACAACAGGTCACATCCTTGGGTTCTCGTACCACCAACCTCTCTCGCAAGGATGTCTACGGTGACCCGCGCATACCTCGACCAGAGGCTTGCCGTCGCCAAGCGCTGCTCCAGAGGTACTAACCAAAACGATATGATGCATGGCCCGCCGGTTCACCATGCTGGCGATGCTCTTGCCACTCTGTTCTACTCCAGTACATTGCAGGTTTGTGTAATGTTTGTGCTGAAACTTGGTCATCGTTAACATCCCGGTGTTGATTCGAAACTGCAGAGGCCGCCATGGCGGGAGCCAAGGCCGCGGCTGTCGTCACCGTTGCAGCAGCAGTCCCCACCGTAAGTGCACATTGCTCAGCCGGCACAGCTAGTTGCAAGGACGAACAATCTCACCAAGTTCTTCCTCCGTGCCTTTCTCTGCAGCTGGCGAGCGTGAGGATGCTGCCGTGGGCGAAGGCACACATCAACCCAACTGGTCAGGCGCTCATCATCTCCACCGTCGCCGGGATGGCCTACTTCATCGTCGCTGACAAGACCATCCTCTCCATGGCCAGGAGGCACTCCTTCGAGGAAGCGCCGGAGCACCTCAAGAACACCTCCTTCCACTAATTAGGCTGTAATAGATCCATATTAGTAGTGCGCAATAAGCCGTATGCGCCGGCTCTATCGTACGTATCCGCTGAAAGATAGTATAATGTTCAGCACTTACCCGAGATCAGGCGAGGCTTGCAGACAGTGAGTGGTGTGGTGCAATTAGCACTTATCTGATGAAGTAATCATGCATGTATCCAGCCAGTAATCTTGAACTAATTATAACTTGCGATTTGTCCAACTTAGGTTCACCTACCACCACCCATATTGCATTTTCTTGTTTGTGGTTATCATTTGACATGTGGCAGTGTCAGAACATGCACAAGACCGAAATAACTCTGCATTCTTTGGACCCTTAATAATCCTCCCCTGTTTTGCGATGCACATGGGGATCATGCCATCTCACTTGTTAAATCGGATTTGTCTAGGACACATCTAGATGTGCCTTACTTATTGCATATCTAAGTAACACAATCAAACATAGAAAAGAAAAGAAAAAGAAAAAAAATATCTACACGAATCTTCGCGTAAGATCAATGACATAGGACTTAGCTATGCAATACTTACGACACATCTAGATGTGCTTTAGCACAGCTGTAAATCATTTGATAAGATTTAATACATGTTGTGGCAAATTAGGAAAGTTTTTAAAGAAAAAGGAAAAAAAATCTCATAGCACTCCTTCATTTTAACAAAGCAGAGCACAAGAGCATGATGTACGCATACGGCGTTTCCCCGATGTTGATCATCATCATCAACTCTACATCAACGTCTTCCAATTCCGATGAATCGATGAACTCTTTTCGAATGAATTCATCAAGCTCGTTGTCTTTATACTCCCCATCCAATGAGCTCGACGAATCCATCGTTTTACCTACAAAAGAATCCATGAACTCTTTTCGAATAAATTCATCAAGCTCCTTGTCTTTATACTCCCCACCCAATGAGCTCGACGAATCCATCGTTTTACCTACAAAAGAATCCATGAACTCTTTTCGAATGAATTCATCAAGGTCCTTGTCTTTATACTCCCCATCCAATGAGCTCGACGAATCCATCGTTTTACCTACAAAAGAATCCATGAACTCTTTTCGAATGAATTCATCAAGCTCCTTGTCTTTATACTCCCCATCGAATGAGCTCGACGAATCCATCGTTTTACCTACAAAAGAATCCATGAACTCTTTTCGAATGAATTCATCAAGGTCCTTGTCTTTATACTCCCCATCCAATGAGCTCGACGAATCCATCGTTTTACCTACAAAAGAATCCATGAACTCTTTTCGAATGAATTCATCAAGCTCCTTGTCTTTATACTCCCCATCCAATGAGCTCGACGAATCCATCGTTTTACCTACAAAAGAATCCATGAACTCTTTTCGAATGAATTCATCAAGCTCCTTGTCTTTATACTCCCCATCCAATGAGCTTGACGAATCCATCGTTTTACCTACAAAAGAATCCATGAACTCTTTTCGAATGAATTCATCAAGCTCCTTGTCTTTATACTCCCCATCCAATGAGCTTGACGAATCCATCGTTTTACCTACAAAAGAATCCATGAACTCTTTTCGAATGAATTCATCAAGCTCCTTGTCTTTATACTCCCCATCCAATGTGCTCGACGAATCCATCGTTTTACCTACAAAAGAATCCATGAACTCTTTTCGAATGAATTCATCAAGCTCCTTGTCTTTATACTCCCCATCCAATGAGCTCGACGAATCCATCGTTTTACCTACAAAAGAATCCAAACAAACTGCTCGGACATTATTGAACACATAGAGTGTAAGATGTAGACGGGAGGAGCAAGACGTACCGCGACGCCGAGAATGGCGGGTAGGAGTTTTGTGGCGGTGATGCCAATGTTGAGGACGGCGGCGAAGCTAGTGAAGGACCGGCACGGACGAGGGAGAAGAGAGGAGAGAAAAAGGGCAGGTTTGACTAGGTTGGGGCGATTTGATGAAATTTGTGGTGCGTCTCGTCTGTCGAATCCAACATAGCAGACGCAACCATACCTCCCCATATTTGCTCCAGATATAGGTTGGATATGAGGGGTGCCGGTCGGCCCTGACATATAAGACTGGTTTGAGGGTGTTGGCTGGGTTGCTATTTCTTGATCGGTAATGAGTGACCGGACCATCCGCCCGGACATATAGGGTCAATATAGGGGGTCAATTGTAGATGCTACTAAAGTCCCGTGCTTGACCAGACATATAGAACCTGTTTGAAGGAGCCGGCTGGGTTGTTATTTCTGTCAGTGATCGAACCGTCCGCTCGGACATATAGGGTCAATATAAGAGTCTGGCTGTAGATACTCTAAACTTGTTTAATACTAAAATTCAGCCCAAATGAGTATAGCGCATAGTTATACCTAGCTGAAATAAATTTAAATTTGAACTCATGTGAAAATTTTGAGCGGCATCCACTTGGTATTTTTCGGTACACATGTTTCTCGCCCCCTCTTGGTGTTCTTTTGGTATTGCGAAAACCTTGGTGAGGGTCAAGATCCACGACGACGGGAGATCTACGATGGTGGTGCGAGCAGTGACAGTGAAAACCTTTACGTCATTTGCACCGCACAAAAGCCTTTACGTTATTTGAACAGGTGATCAACTTTATATTTCCCGGCAAGCAAGGTGATCAACAAAGGATTTGCAGCGAACTGGATTGCGGCCGGGCTGGCGGAAAACAGGCAGCGCCGGATCCGGGTCCTCCCGGGCGTCGGCAGCGCGGATCTCGTCGAGGGGGTTGGTTCCGGGGGAAACCCCTGGCCGGCGCAGCCACATCGCAGGCGACGCCCTGGGCGCCGTACCCCTCCCTGGAGGCTGTGGTGAGGATCCTTCCCCCCTCCTTCCATTCCCTGCTAGGTGAAAGCCTAGGTCCCCTAATTCGGGCGGCGACGACACATCCGTGTCATGTTCCTTCTTGGAGGCGCAGTCCGGGGATTGCAGGGGCGGCGGGAGAGTCGGGTTGTGGGTGTGATGGTGGAGGGTGGCAGCTTGGCTCGGCGCTTCACTGCCTTTTCTTCGGTGGCTCATTGTTGTTGCCCTTGTTGCTGCGACTGTGGCCGACAGTTCTAGCCCTTCGGTGTGGCTTAACCGCGGACGACGACGGTGCTCGGAATGGTGTGCTCTGAGCTAGCAGGTCTGCTCCTAGTTCTTTCTTCATGTGCAGCTTGGGCGTCTTCCTCTGGGTTCTAGGATGAACCGAGCTGCCGCCTGCCGGTGCGGCATCCTTCGAGCCAGGATGGGAGGGCAGGGGCCCTTTGCAGTGGCAGTTCCAGAGAAGTGTTAGTGCTGTCTTCGAGTTTGGCTACGATCACGAAGCTTGGGCGGTGGTGCATCCTCTCAAGTCGTAGCTTGTCCGGTTGGTGTAGGTCGTCCTGTAGGGTGTTGGCGGCAGCATGGCGTGTTCTTGCTATCGCTGCTGCCTTTATGAGTCTGTTTCGCTTTGCTCCTTGTATCAGCCGTTTGGTTTTCTTTTTGCTTTCTTTATTAGTTGGTGTTTTTGTAATCCTGGCCGGTTGATGGTTTTGTTAATTTAAAGTCGGGCTTTTCTTAAGCCTTCGTTCTAAAAAAACAAGCAGCGCCGGGACAGATCGCCAACAAAACGGAGGGCACACTCACGCACATGCTCCCTGCCAAACCCGATCCATCGATGCCTTATCTTTACCCAGTTGCAGTGTAGTGGTCACCAAAAGGAATCAGAGACCGCGGGGTAGGATGGTTTTTATATGCGGACCAAGGAGGCGGCGCCACCTCTGCTCTGCCGCAGCGCAGCGTAGCGCTGGCCATCTATCCCGCCCGCCCGCCGCTCGTCTGAAAACCACGGTCTCCGCACGCCGGTTTCGCGCTTTCTTGCAGCCTATAAATCGGGCCGGAGCACCCAGCTACTCATCTTGCCTCACACTTCCCTACTACTCTTCCTCCTGCTGCCGCTTGCTACTAGTTCACTTCCTTCACTAGCTAGGTACAAGTTCACTTCCTTCGTCACCAAGCTCTCTCCGGCGAAGATGTCGACGGTGACCCGCGCCTACCTCGACCAGAGGCTCGCTGCCGCCAACCGCTGCTCCAGAGGTAACCAAAACGAAATGCTGGCCCGCCGGTTCACCATGCCGGCAATGCTTTTGCCGTTCTATTCTAGTATTACATTGTAGCTTTCTGTACTGTCTGTGCTGAAACTTGGTGATCATTAACATCCCTCTGATCATTCCGAACTGCAGAGGCTGCCATGGCCGGAGCCAAGGCCGCGGCCGTCGCCTCCGTCGCGGCCGCAGTACCCACCGTAAGTACTTCATTACAAGCAACCATTCACTCTGCACGGCATGTAGAGAATACCATCTGATGTCGTCCGTGCGATTTGTCTGCAGCTGGCAAGCGTGAGGATGCTGCCGTGGGCGAGGGCGCACCTCAACCCGACTGGGCAGGCGCTCATCATCTCCACCGTCGCCGGGATGGCCTACTTCATCGTCGCGGACAAGACCATCCTGTCCATGGCCAGGAAGCACTCCTTCGAGGACGCGCTGGACCACCTCAAGAACACCTCCTTCAACTAATTAGCCTATAATAGATCCATTAGTAGTACTGTAATGTTCAGGCAGCACTTATGTGGTATCAGGGGAGGCTTGCAGACAGCCAGTGGTGTAGTAGTGCGCTTCTCTGCGCGCAAGAACTTATCTGATGAAGTGATCTTGAATTAATAATGACTAGCATTTGTACAACTCGGCTTCACCTGCCATCACCCATCTTACATTTTCTTTTTGGTGATTATCGTCTGAAATGTGGCGTCAGGATGATGCCACCCCACTTTGTTAATAAATCTTTTGCGGACCGGGCTGCGGGAGGCAGGTGGCTCTATAGGGTGGCCCCAGTAATCTTTCATTTCAAATGTTGTGTACTGCTATTTTGAACATTTGTGATGATAAATGATAGTTTAAATCGCCACTTTTCATATACAATAGTAATCTACATTTAGTATTTTCTTTGACTTTTTAGTTGAAAAACACCTCCGTTTCTAAATATAAGCCCTTTTAGAGATTTTAATACGAACTATGTTTGGATGTACTATATGGACATATTTTAGAGTGAAAATTCATTCATTTTGCTTTATATGTAGTCAGTATTGGAACCTCCAAAAGGGCTTATATTTAGGAATGGATGGAGTAATAATAAGTAAAAGTTTTCAAAAGGTTAAAATTCGACACGGTGTCCTAATATTGGTACATGAACTTGTCATGGAAATCTCACACGATTTCTCAAAAAGTGGAAAAATCATTTGACTAGAAATGACCTCTTTAGGCACGGCATCCAAATATTAGTACATGCTTAGTAGTTTCCAACCTTGGGCAGATTTCGCTAATATAGGCCAAAATGTCTCCAAAAATATATATTTTAGAAATTCATGAGAACAACTAGGCAGAGGCGGCGGCGGCCGCAAAACAGTGGGAGAACGCGACTGGAAGTGGTGGGAAGAAGATTGTCCCAACCCGCCAAAATTTAGGAACATGCCACTATCGACGGCTGTAGGTGCCCACAACAGACGAAGTCGGCAGGTTGGCAAAATGGAGATTATGGCCTCAACTCCATTCCCCCACATCGGCCAGAATGGTCAAAGAGGCTCCTTACCAATATTGGTGGCACAATGTCAAAGTGGAAAAATGTAAATTATTGCCTCAACGGTGTGTCACCATATGGGCCGGAAGGGTCGAGTCTTCTCGTCGCTGCGGTTGTCGTGACGAAGTAGTGGGTCCCAGATGGAATGAGATGGCGCGTGGGGCATATATCTAATTCCTTTGCAATCGCTAGTGGCGTGGACTAAAATATGAAAGTTCGAGTGACAAGACCTGAATATGCAATTTTGGCAGCGGCAGCGGCCGATTTTTCCATAAATATAATACTAAAAAAATCCCTGATAGGTTTGATGATATTGATTGGAAATGCATATGTTAATATTTCTTTCCTATAAACTAGATCAAAGCGTAATCAGACGAAACTAATATACACTCTATTTTGAAATGCAGGGAGTATGCCATATCTATAAAATATCATGACCATGGCTATTGATGATTTCTCTACACTACTCATGACATTTAATAGGATTTATTGGCATTTATTTGGATAAGGATAACCTTTTGGTGTGGGTCGGATAAGGATAAGCTTGATGCAAAAGAAACTGAAACATGTCATTTAACAACATTAATTGGATAAGGACAACCTTAATGCAACCACATCTATATAAGACGACTGAATGGTATTAGTCATGACCACAAAAACCATATCGATTGACAGACTATTGCATAACTACATATTCCCAGTTGTTCTGTGTTCTTAGGCAATGGCGAAAAATAGCATCTTCCGAGTGATCATAGTTTTTCTCATGGTGCAAGTCTGCTTGCTCATGATGATGGCAGCACCGGCAGCACATGCAGCTGCTAGACCAGTGGGGTACAATCCAGTGTGCTGCCCTAGGAACATTTACTGTTGCGGGTTCGGTGGCTCATTGGCCAATGCACCCGCACCATCCATTGAGCCTTGATGTGTGGTTTTATTCTCCTCGAGGTAGTAAGCTCATCATATAAATGATATATGTAGTTTTATTGTCTCATGTGTTACCTATTGTCGAATATTTGTGATGCTATTTTCAAGAAGATATTGTACTAGCTACTTACCTAATAAAATGAGAGGAGATTATTATTATTATTATTATATATATATATATATATATTGTGTTAAAAAACTACAAAGAGATTCAAATTTATGGTTTTATTCCTTTTGGAAACAAGATTACTTGGACACATTCATTTATGGCAAAAGCCAGTGGTGAGGTGTGTGCCTTTGGGAATTTTCGTTTTATCATTCCTTTGGTCCTCCATTTGTTGAGATTGTCTGGGTCGTGGCAACACGCTTTATTTTTCACATAGGTCACTACTTTTTGTAGCATTTATTGAGTGATGGAGTACATCACCAATTAGTAGAAACCAACTACTGTTGGCGATGCTTGTTTATGAATCACGGGATCCGCACTCTCTTCCTTTTTTGCAAGAAGGCCAAGGCCATGTATTAAAATTGTCCAACGCTTACAACACCATCCTTACAAAAGAAGAAGAAAAGTAAACATATTCTGGGTTATATCAAGGGCGTCTTCCTTCTGGACTTGTACGGCGTGAGCAAAGCTCGATGTTGCCTTTGGATTTCCAGAACAACCTTAGAGCCATGGTAAATCATTCTCTACATTTTTCAAGTGAGTGCTCACTTCCTCAAAAAAATAGTATGTGAATACAACATTTTATTCTTTGATGGAGCACGAAGGGATTGTTTGCCGTGGATCCTATATGTGTAATCTATCTATTAATCTATTACTATACTGATTAGAGACTCCTTCGAAATTCTCATGATTAATTAGAAAATACGAACTGCTCATTTGATGGGACCGAATTATTATGGTGTAGATATTTTAATTTTTTCTGACATTAATAAAGATTAAACAGTAATTATAGGCCACCCATCTAGTGGGACTAAGTTATCACTGTGTAGATCAACCCAAATAGTCCTTGGCCAGAATTTTGCTCCATTCTAGTAAACCCAAATAATAATCACTCAAAATTCTGTTGTAAAAATAGAACCCTAAAAAATTATGATTCATTCCCTAGTATCAACAATTCAAAAGAAAAAAAAACTCCCATCTCAATATAGGCACTACACATTCTCTACTTCTCCCCGTTAAAAACATCATCAACCGGAAGCAATCTCCATATATTCCATGGTCATGCATAGCATTGTCCATTGGATCTGCGACCGATGGTCTTGGTCGTTGGCAGAGGCCTACCTTAATGGTGTGGCCAAACTCAATCTGCGGATGAGGTCAAGATAACGGCTCAGTCCTAGCAATTTGGTATAGGGTCTTCCGTAAGGAAAGTGGACCAAAAATGAAGTGAAGGCAGAGAACCCATAGACAAAGAGAAGCGAAGTGTGTGCCCCAAGCTGCTCACTATGCGCACGCGGTTTCAATACTAGGTGCTGAATGTTATTACCAACCGTTTCTAGGCGGTTGGATTGTTCTAACTCTACCTGGGCAAACGTCGGGCCGGCTTGTAAAAGCCCGACCTTCATTTCTCAAGCTCTATCCGAAGACAAAAATACTCTCTATTTTCAAGCCTGAGCCTAGCCCGAAAGCCCGGCTCGAATGCAGTTTTTAGTGTACGCACGTGCAAGCCCGGGCCAAAGCCCAAAAGCCCGGCTCGAAATACAGATAAAGAGAAGCCCGAGCCCGGACTGAACTATCTCCCGGGCTAAAAAAAGGCCTGAGCCCAGCCTGAATGTCAAGCCCGGCCGGGCCCGGCCTGTCCATGCCCACGTTTAGTTCTAACCACCACTAGTGTCGGCCTCTGCATCAAGCGATACACAACGTCATTTATTGAAAAGTATCGGGTCTCAAAGTATGAGTAACATCTCAAGTTACCAAACAAGAACAAGAAATCAAACAAATAGCCACAACTGGCAAAATAGGATTGTGCCTAAACACCTATCTTATTCATGGACCACCTTCTAAACAGGTTGTACGTAGCCCGTGCTACTGTCTCCCATCGGTTGCACCAAAAGCCATAAGCCCCCTCTCTACCGCACAGTGCAGTAATGACCACTTAGGGATCCAGCAACTAGTCGCCCTGGTAGATAACCTGCAAATAGCTTGTGATATTTGTCCTGTTAAAAATCCACATAGCACAAATTAATGCACAAACTAATTCGTGCCGTAGTATTGGGCTCAACCCCACCTAGCCAGTTACCAAACAAATTGGAGCTAATATCAAGAGGAGGTACGTTCAATGACACTTGTATTGTTCATCACCATAAGTTGGATATGGGGCAAGTGAGAGACAAATGTTGACTCGTTTCATCATGATCGCAAAACTACACCGTTTACTCCCCTCCCGCTTATGTTTTAAGACAACTCTAACCGATCCCCTACAAAATAGCAGAGGATCCGGCCAAGCAAAGCTTGGTGGAGTATATTTAGTGATCCCCTAAATATAACAGAGTAAAACTTATAATTGGCTTATGCAATTCGTCGAACACTTCGTGCAGTCTGCTTGGGGACTCTGGCATGGCGAGCATCCCGGGCTCCCGGCGGCGTGGAACCTGGGTTAAACACGTGGCTGACCAGGATGCAGACGTTGACACATAGCTGCCACCGAGATGGCAAGCTAGACATTGCCAATCACCACCCAACACCGCTTGCTACTCACATGATCCAGCTCGGCCTGCACCCCGCCTCGTCCCCCATCGCGTGCTGCAGCTCCTACTGCTTGCCCCTGACGGAGCACTACACCCCACCACCAGGCTCGACCATGTAGCGCCTGAAGATCCTGAACTCCTCCGTTGGACATGCCTAAGGAAAGCTGAAACTGGATGGCGTCCTCGATTGCCTGCGAGATGGGCGTCAGCAGTGAGCGTGGTGCTGCGTGGCACGATGGCAGCATGAGCTGTAGCTTGAGGTCGTGCCGAAAGTTCATGTCACAGGCGCTCGTGATACTGCAGCTCGAGGTCGCCTTCGGCTACGTCACATGCGCTGATGCGACAGACGTGTCCCCGTCCGAGCCCCGCAAGGAGAGGTGGCTGTCGCTATTGAACCCCACCCATGATGATTTCGATGACCACGCCGAGGAGGAGGGACGGGACACGGCACTGGGCGGCGACCCGGGGAGAAGCCAGTGGTGGCGGCGAGGTCGCTGGGGGAGGGCGTGACTGAGGCTGCAGGTGGTCACCAGGTAGCCACATAGTGGGGACAGGCGGTCTTAGGGAGAGGCCACATATTTTACTCGGACGCTTTTAGGAGTAATTTTAGTGGTTGGATAGGCGAAGGGATAAAATTTAGCCTTCCATATCTTCTACTCTTAATGGAGCAGTTGGTACGATTGCGTCCATGGTTTATTTTCGTCTGGTTATATTTCGTCTGGTTTATTTTTGTCCGGTTTATTTTCGTCTCATATCCCACCACCATATCTCCTCACATTGATTTTTTTACCATCACAATAAAAACTTTCCTAACTTTTCCAAAGTTTCCTAACTAGACACGTTATAAACGGGCAGGTACCGATAGCACGTTATCAATTAATAAAATTTTGTTTTATGACAATCAATTCCAAATCCTAATTTTTCTAATGCATCGATCTTTGCCTTTTTTAAGTAGTTATTTTGATAGGGAGGGTTTAGCCACGAAAATCATCCCTCCATCGTCGGCTGCATCCCTCACCCACGTCGCTGTTGCAGGATCTTCATCCGTCATCCTGAGCAATTGGGGCGGCGATGCGGGCGAGCTTCACGGTAGTGGGGAGGACCAGGCCGCGGTGAAGGCAGGTCATGCGCTCCTCACGCTCCACGAACGGAACCTGCGCACGGAGGCGGTAGTGCGGGGTGGCAGCCGGCAATGAGGCGGTCGCGCTACGTGACGAGCTACGGGTCCCCCTTTGTGATATTTTCGCATCGCTCCTTCATCGCACATCCTCAGATTCCTCTTGCCCTTCCCTTTCTCTGTCCTCCTTTTGAAGGAAATATGCCCTAGAGGCAATAATAAAGTTATTATTTATTTCCTTATATCATGATAAATGTTTATTATTCATGCTAGAATTGTATTAACCGGAAACATAATACATGTGTGAATACATAGACAAACAGAGTGTCACTAGTATGCCTCTACTTGACTAGCTCGTTAATCAAAGATGGTTATGTTTCCTAACCATGAACAAAGAGTTGTTATTTGATTAACGAGGTCACATCATTAGTTGAATGATCTGATTGACATGACCCATTCCATTAGCTTAGCACCCGATCATTTAGTATGTTGCTATTGCTTTCTTCATGACTTATACATGTTCCTATAACTATGAGATTATGCAACTCCCGTTTACCAGAGGAACACTTTGGGTACTACCAAACGTCACAACGTAACTGGGTGATTATAAAGGAGTACTACAGGTGTCTCCAATGGTAGATGTTGGGTTGGCGTATCTCGAGGTTAGGGTTTGTCACTCCGATTGTCGGAGAGGTATCTCTGGGCCCTCTCGGTAATACACATCACATAAGCCTTGCAAGCATTATAACTAAGATGTTAGTTGTGAGATGATGTATTACGGAACGAGTAAAGAGACTTGCCAGTAACGAGATTGAACTAGGTATTGGATACCGACGATCGAATCTCGGGCAAGTAACATACCGATGACAAAGGGAACAACGTATGTTGTTATGCGGTCTGACCGATAAAGATCTTCGTAGAATATGTAGGAGCCAATATGGGCATCCAGGTCCCGCTATTGGTTATTGACCGGAGACGTGTCTCGGTCATGTCTACATTGTTCTCGAACCGTAGGGTCCGCACGCTTAACGTTACGATGACAGTTATTATGAGTTTATGCATTTTGATGTAGCGAAGGTTGTTCGGAGTCCCGGATGTGATCACGGACATGACAAGGAGTCTCGAAATGGTCGAGACGTAAAGATTGATATATTGGAAGCCTATGTTTGGACATCGGAAGTGTTCCGGGTGAAATCGGGATTTTACCGGATTACCGGGAGGGTTACTGGAACCCCCCGGGAGCCAAATGGGCTAACATGGGCCTTAGTGGAAAGGTGAAAGGGCTGCCCCATGGGCTGTGCGCCTCCCCCCCTTCCCCTAGTCCTATTAGGACTAGAGAAGGTGGCTGGCCACCCCCTCTCTCCTTCCCACTTGAGGAAACCTAGTTGGACTAGGATTGGAGGGGGGAGTCCTACTCCCGGTAGGAGTAGGACTCCTCCTGCGCCTCCCACCTTGGCCGGCCAGCCCCTTCCCTTGAAACCTTTATATACGGGGGCAGGGGGCACCTCTAGACACACAAGTTGATCCTTGAGATCGTTCCTTAGCCGTGTGCGGTGCCCCCTGCCACCAAATTCCACCTCGATCATACCGTTGTAGTGCTTAGGCGAAGCCCTGCGTTGGTAGTACATCAAGATCATCACCACGCCGTCGTGCTGACGGAACTTTTCCTCGACGCTTTGCTGGATCGGAGCCCGAGGATCATCATCGAGCTGAACGTGTGCTAAGAACTCGGAGGTGCCGGAGTAACGGTGCTTGGATCGGTCGGATCGGGAAGACGTACGACTACTTCCTCTACGTTGTGTGATCGCTTCCGCAGTCGGTCTGCGTTGGTACGTAGACAACACTCTCCCCGCTCGTTGCTATGCATCACCATGATCTTGCGTGTGCGTAGGAAATTTTTTAAAATTACTACGTTCCCCAACAGTGGCATCCGAGCCTAGGTTTTATGGTTTGGTGTTATTTGCACGAGTAGAACACAAGTGAGTTGTGGGCGATACAAGTCATACTGCCTACCAGCATGTCATACTTTGGTTCGGCGGTATTGTTGGACGAGACGACCCGGACCAACCTTACGCGTACGCTTATGCGAGACCGGTTCCCTCGACGTGCTTTGCACATAGATGGCTTGCAGGCGATTGTCTCTCCAACTTTAGTTGAACCGAGTGTGGCTACGCCCAGTCCTTGAGAAGGTTAAAACGGAGTCTATTTGACGAACTATCATTGTGGTTTTGATGCGTAGGTGAGATGAGTTCTTACTTAAGCCCGTAGCAGCCGCGTAAAACTTGCAACAACAAAGTAGAGGACGTCTAACTTGTTTTTGCAGGGCATGTTGTGATGTGATATGGTCAAGGCATGATGCTGATTTTATTGTATGAGATGATCATGTTTTGTAACCAAGTTATCGGCAACTGGCAGGAGCCATATGGTTGTCGCTTTATTGTATGCAATGCAATCGCGATGTAATGCTTTACTTTATTACTAAGCGGTAGTAATAGTCGTGGAAGCATAAGATTGGCGAGACGACAACGATGCTACGATGGAGATCAAGGTGTCGCGCCGGTGACGATGGTGATCATGACGGTGCTTCGGAGATGGAGATCACAAGCACAAGATGATGATGGCCATATCATATCACTTATATTGATTGCATGTGATGTTTATCTTTTATGCATATTATCTTGCTTTGATTGACGGTAGCATTATAAGATGATCTCTCACTAAATTATCAAGAAGTGTTCTCCCTGAGTATGCACCGTTGCCAAAGTTCGTCGTGCCCAGACACCACGTGATGATCGGGTGTGATAAGCTCTACGTTCAAATACAACGGGTGCAAAACAGTTGCACACGCAGAATACTCAGGTTATACTTGACGAGCCAAGCATATACAGATATGGCCTCGGAACACGGAGACCGAAAGGTCGAGCGTGAATCATATAGTAGATATGATCAACATAACGATGTTCACCATTGAAAACTACTCCATCTCACGTGATGATCGGTTATGGTTTAGTTGATTTGGATCACGTGATCACTTAGAGGATTAGAGGAATGTCTATCTAAGTGGGAGTTCTTAAGTAATTTGATTAACTGAACTTAAACTTATCATGAACTTAGTACCTGATAGTATCTTGCTTGTTTATGTTGATTGTAGATAGATGGCTCGTGCTGTTGTTCCGTTGAATTTTAATGCGTTCCTTGAGAAAGCAAAGTTGAAAGATGATGGTAGCAATTACACGGACTGGGTCCGTAACTTGAGGATTATCCTCATTGCTGCACAGAAGAATTGCGTCCTGGAAGCACCGCTGGGTGCCAGGCCTGCTGCTGGAGCAACGCCAGATGTTATGAACGTCTGGCAGAGCAAAGCTGATGACTACTCGATAGTTCAGTGTGCCATGCTTTACGGCATAGAATCGGGACTTCAATGACGTTTTGAACGTCATGGAGCATATGAGATGTTCCAGGAGTTGAAGTTGATATTTCAAGCAAATGCCCGAATTGAGAGATATGAAGTCTCCAATAAGTTCTATAGCTGCAAGATGGAGGAGAACAGTTCTGTCAGTGAGCATATACTCAAAATGTCTGGGTATAATAATCACTTGATTCAGATGGGAGTTAATCTTCCAGATGATTGCGTCATTGACAGAATTCTCCAATCACTGCCACCAAGCTACAAGAGCTTCGTGATGAACTATAATATGCAAGGGATGAACAAGACTATTCCCGAGCCCTTCGCAATGCTGAAAGCTGCGGAGGTAGAAATCAAGAAGGAGCATCAAGTGTTGATGGTCAACAAGACCACTAGTTTCAAGAAGAAGGGCAAAGGGAAGAAGAAGGGGAACTTCAAGAAGAACAGCAAGCAAGTTGCTGCTCAGGAGAAGAAACCCAAGTCTGGACCTAAGCCTGAAACTGAGTGCTTCTACTGCAAGCAGACTGGTCACTGGAAGCGGAACTGCCCCAAGTATTTGGCGGATAAGAAGGATGGCAAGGTGAACAAAGGTATATGTGATATACATGTTATTGATGTGTACCTTACTAGAGCTCGCAGTAGCACCTGGGTATTTGATACTGGTTCTGTTGCTAATATTTGCAACTCGAAACAGGGACTACAGAATAAGCGGACGCTAGCAAAGGACGAGGTGACGATGCGCGTGGGAAACGGTTCCAAAGTCGATGTGATCGCGGTCGGCACGCTACCTCTACATCTACCTTGGGGATTAATATTAGACCTAAATAATTGTTATTTGGTGCCAGCGTTGAGCATGAACATTATATCTGGATCTTGTTTAATGCGAGACGGTTATTCATTTAAATCAGAGAATAATGGTTGTTCTATTTATATGAGTAATATCTTTTATGGTCATGCACCTTTGAAGAGTGGTCTATTCTTGTTGAATCTCGATAGTAGTGATACACATATTCATAATGTAGAAGCCAAAAGATGCAGAGTTGATAATGATAGTGCAACTTATTTGTGGCACTGCCGTTTAGGTCATATCGGTGTAAAGTGCATGAAGAAACTCCATAATGATGGGTTTTTGGAACCACTTGATTATGAATCACTTGGTACTTGCGAACCGTGCCTCATAGGCAAGATGACTAAAACACCGTTCTCTGGTACTATGGAGAGAGCAACAGATTTATTGGAGATCATACATACCGATGTATGTGGTCCGATGAATATTGAAGCTCGTGGCGGATATCGTTATTTTCTCACCTTCACAGATGATTTAAGCAGATATGGGTATATCTACTTAATGAAACATAAGTCTGAAACATTTGAAAAGTTCAAGGAATTTCAGAGTGAAGTTGAAAATCATCGTAACAAGAAAATAAAGTTTCTACGATCTGATCGTGGAGGAGAATATTTGAGTTACGAGTTTGGTTTACATTTGAAAAATTGTGGAATAGTTTCGCAACTCACGCCACCCGGAACACCACAGCGTAATGGTGTGTCCGAACGTCGTAATCATACTTTACTAGATATGGTGCGATCTATGATGTCTCTTACTAAGTTATCGGCAACTGGTAGGAGCCATATGGTTGTCGCTTTATTGTATGCAATGCAATCGCGATGTAATGCTTTACTTTATTACTTAGCGGTAGTAATAGTCGTGGAAGCATAAGATTGGCGAGACGACAACGATGCTACGATGGAGATCAAGGTGTCGCGCCGGTGACGATGGTGATCATGACGGTGCTTCGGAGATGGAGATCACAAGCACAAGATGATGATGGCCATATCATATCACTTATATTGATTGCATGTGATGTTTATCTTTTATGCATATTATCTTGCTTTGATTGACGGTAGCATTATAAGATGATCTCTCACTAAATTATCAAGAAGTGTTCTCCCTGAGTATGCACCGTTGCCAAAGTTCGTCGTGCCCAGACACCACGTGATGATCGGGTGTGATAAGCTCTACGTTCAAATACAACGGGTGCAAAACAGTTGCACACGCAGAATACTCAGGTTAAACTTGACGAGCCTAGCATATGCAGATATGGCCTCGGAACACGGAGACCGAAAGGTCGAGCGTGAATCATATAGTAGATATGATCAACATGACGATGTTCAACATTGAAAACTACTCCATCTCACGTGATGATCGGTCATGGTTTAGTTGATTTGGATCACGTGATCACTTAGAGGATTAGAGGGATGTCTATCTAAGTGGGAGTTCTTAAGTAATATGATTAAATTGAACTTAAATTTATCATGAACTTAGTCCTGGTAGTATTTTGCAAATTATGTTGTAGATCAATAGCTCGCGTTGTTGCTTCCCTATGTTTATTTTGATATGTTCCTAGAGAAAATTATATTGAAAGATGTTAGTAGCAATGATGCGGATTGGATCCGTGATCTGAGGTTTATCCTCATTGCTGCACAGAAGAATTATGTCCTTGATGCACCGCTAGGTGACAGACCTATTGCAGGAGCAGATGCGGACGTTATGAACGTTTGGCTAGCTCAATATGATGACTACTTGATAGTTTAGTGCACCATGCTTAACGGCTTAGAATCGGGACTTCAAAGACGTTTTGAACGTCATGGACCATATGAGATGTTCCAGGAGTTGAAGTTAATATTTCAAGTAAATACCCGAGTTGAGAGATATGAAGTCTCCAACAAGTTCTATAGCTAAAAGATGGAGGAGAATCGCTCAACCAGTGAGCATGTGCTCAGATTGTCTGGGTACTACAATCGCTTGAATCAAGTGGGAGTTAATCTTCCAGATAAGATAGTGATTGACAGAATTCTCTAGTCACCATCACCAAGTTAGTAGAACTTCGTGATGAACTATAATATGCAAGGGATAACAGAAACGACTCCCAAGCTCTTCGTGATGCTGAAATCAACGAAGGTAGAAATCAAGAAAAACATCAAGTGTTGATGGTTGACAAGACCACTAGTTTCAAGAAAAGGGCAAAGGGAAGAAGGGGAACTTCAAGAAGAAACGGCAAGCAAGTTGCTGCTCAAGTGAAGAAGCCCAAGTCTGATCCTAAGCCTGAGACTAAGTGATTCTACTGCAAAGAGACTGGTCACTGGAAGCGAAACTGCCCCAAGTGATTGGCGGATAAGTAGGATGGCAAAGTGAACATAAGTATATTTGATATACATGATGTGTACTATACTAGTGTTTATAGCAACCCCTCAGTATTTGATGCTAGTTCAGTTGCTAAGATTAGTAACTCGAAACAGGAGTTGCAGAATAAACAGAGACTAGTTAAGGGTGAAGTGACGATGTGTGTTGGAAGTGGTTCCAAGATTGATATGATCATCATCGCACACTCCCTATAATTTCGGGATTAGTGTTGAACCTAAATAAGTGTTATTTGGTGTTTGCGTTGAGCATGAATATGATTTGATCATGTTTATTGTAATACGGTTATTCATTTAAGTAAGAGAATAAATTGTTGTTCTGTTTACATGAATAAAACCTTATTTGGTTACACACCCAATGAAAATAGTTCGTTGGATCTTGATCGTATTGATACACATAATCATAATATTGAAACCAAAAGATGCAAAGTTAATAATGATAGTGCAACTTATTTGTGGCACTGCTGTTTAGGTCATATTGGTATAAAGCGCATGAAGAAACTCCATGCTGATGGGCTTTCGGAATCACTTGATTATGAATCACTTGATGCTTGCGAACCATGCCTTTTGGGCAAGATGACTAAAACGCCGTTCTCCGGAACAATGGAGCGAGAAAAAAAGATTTGTTGGAAATCATACATACTGATGTATGTGGTCCGATGAATATTGAGGCTCGCGACACATATCATTATTTTCTGATCTTCACAGATGATTTGAGCAGATATGAGTATATCTACTTGATGAAACATAAGTCTGAAACATTTGAAAAGTTCAAAGAATTTCAGAGTGAAGTGAAAAATCATCGTAACAAGAAAATAAAGTTTCTATGATCTGATCGTAGAGAAGAGTATTTGAGTTACGAGTTTGGCCTTCAGTTAAAAACAATGTGAAATAGTTTCACTACTCATGCCACAAGGAACACCATAGTGTAATGGTGTGTCCGAACGTCATAACCATACTTTATTAGATATAGTGCGATCTATGATGCCTCTTACCGATCTACCACTATCGTTTTGGGGTTATGCATTAGAGACAGCTGCATTCACGTTAAAAAGGGGCACCATCTAAGTCCGTTGAGACGACACAATCTGAACTGTGGTTTAGCAAGAAACCAAAGTAGTCGTTTCTTAAAGTTTGGGGCTGCGATGCTTATGTGAAAAAGCTTCAACCTGATAAGCTCGAACCCAAATCGGAGAAATGTGTCTTCATAGGATATCCAAAGGAAACTATTGGATACACCTTCTATCACAGATCCGAAGGCAAGACTTTTGTTGCTAAATTCGGAAACTTTTTAGAGAAGGAGTTTCTCTCGAAAGAAGTGAGTGGGAGGAAAGTAGAACTTGACGAGGTAACTGTACCTGCTCCCTTATTGGAAAATAGTACATCACAGAAAACTGTTTCTGCGACACCTATACCAATCAGTGAGGAAGCTAATGATGATGATCATGAAGCTTCAGGACAAGATACTACTGAACCATGTGGATCAACCAGAGTGAGATCCGCACCAGAGTGGTACGGTAATCCAGTTCTGGAAGTCATGCTACTAGATCATGATGAACCTACGAACTATGAAGAAGCGATGGTGAGCCGAGATTCCGCGAAATGGTTTGAGGCCATGAAATCTGAGATATGATCCATGTATGAGAACAAAGTTTGGACTTTGGTTGACTCGCCCGATGATCGGCAAGCAATTGAGAATAAATGGATCTTCAAGAGGAAGATGGACGCTGATAGTAGTGTTACTATCTACAAAGCTAGAATTGTCGCAAAAGGTTTTCGACAAGTTCAAGGTGTTGACTACGATGAGAGCTTCTCACTCGTATCTATGCTTGAGTCTGTCCGAATCATGTTAGCAATTGCCGCATTTTATGAAATCTGGCAAACGGATAAACAAAACTGCATTCCTTAATGGATTTATTAAAGAAGAGTTGTATATGATGCAACCAGAAGGTTTTGTCAATCCAAAAGGTGCTAACAAAAATGTGCAAGCTCCAGCGATCCATCTGTGGACTGGTGCAAGCATCTCGGAGTTGGAATATACGCTTTGATAAGTTGATCAAAGCATATAGTTTTATACAGACTTGCGGTGAAGCCTGTATTTACGAGAAAGTGAGTGGGAGCACTACAGCATTTCTGATAAGTATATGTGAATGACATATTGTTGATCGAAAATAATGTAGAATTATTCTGTAAAGCATAACGGAGTATTTGAAAGGAGTTTTTCAAAGAAAGACTTCGGTGAAGCTGCTTACATATTGAGCTTCAAGATCTATAGAGATAGATCAAGACGCTTGATAAGTTTTTTCAATGAATACATACCTTGACAAGATTTTGAAGTAGTTCAAAATGGAGCAGTCAAAGAAAGAGTTCTTGCCTGTATTATAAGGTGTGAAGTTGAGTAAGACTCAAAACCCGACCACGGCAGAAGATAGAAAGAGAATGAAAGTCATTCCCTATGCCTTGGCCATAGGTTCTATAAAGTATGTCATGCTGTATACCAGATCTATTGTATACCCTGCACTGATTTGGCAAGGGAGTACAATAGTGATCTAGGAGTAGATCACTGGACAGCAGTCAAAATTATCCTTAGTAAAATAAGGATATGTTTCTCGATTATGGACGTGACAAAAAGGTTCGTCGTAAAGGGTTACGTCGATGCAAGGTTTTGACACTGATCCAGATGAATCTAAAAGTCTCAATCTGGATACATATTGAAAGTGGGAGCAATTAGCTGGAGTAGCTCCGTGCAGAGCATTATAGACAAAGAATTTTGCAAAATACTTACGGATCTGAATGTGACAGACCCGTTGACTAAAATTATCTCACAAGCAAAACATGATCACACCTTAGTACTCTTTGGGTGTTAATCACATAGATATGTGAACTAGTTTACTGACTCTAGTAAACCCTTTGAGTGTTGGTCACATGACGATGTGAATTATGGGTGTTAATCACATGGTGATGTGAACTATTGCTGTTAAATCACATGGCGATGTGAACTAGATTATTGACTCTAGTGCAAGTGGGAGACTGAAGGAAATATGCCCTAGAGGCAATAATAAAGTTATTATTTATTTCCTTATATCATGATAAAAGTTTATTATTCATGCTAGAATTGTATTAACCGGAAACATAATACATGTGTGAATACATAGACCAACAGAGTGTCACTAGTATGCCTCTACTTGACTAGCTCGTTAATCAAAGATGGTTATGTTTCCTAACCATGAACAAAGAGTTGTTATTTGATTAACGAGGTCACATCATTAGTAGAATGATCTGATTGACATGACCCATTCCATTAGCTTAGCACCCGATCGTTTAGTATGTTGCTATTGCTTTCTTCATGACTTATACATGTTCCTATAACTATGAGATTATGCAACTCCCGTTTACCGGAGGAACACTTTGGGTACTACCAAACGTCACAACGTAACTGGGTGATTATAAAGGAGTACTACAGGTGTCTCCAATGGTAGATGTTGGGTTGGCGTATTTCGAGATTAGGGTTTGTCACTCCGATTGTCGGAGAGGTATCTCTGGGCCCTCTCGGTAATGCACATCACATAAGCCTTGCAAGCACTGCAACTAATATGTTAGTTGTGAGATGATGTATTACGGAACGAGTAAAGAGACTTGCCGGTAATGAGATTGAACTAGGTATTGGATACCGACGATCGAATCTCGGGCAAGTAACATACCGATGACAAAGGGAACAACGTATGTTGTTATGCGGTCTGACCGATAAAGATCTTCGTAGAATATGTAGGAGCCAATATGGGCATCCAGGTCCCGCTATTGGTTATTGACCGGAGACGTGTCTCGGTCATGTCTACATTGTTCTCGAACCGTAGGGTCCGCACGCTTAACGTTACGATGATAGTTATTATGAGTTTATGCATTTTGATGTACCGAAGGTTGTTCGGAGTCCCGGATGAGATCACGGACATGACGAGGAGTCTCGAAATGGTCGAGACGTAAAGATTGATATATTGGAAGCCTATGTTTGGACATAGGAAGTGTTCCGGGTGAAATCGGGATTTTACCGGAATACCGGGAGGGTTACCGGAAACCCCCGGGAGACTAATGGGCCTATTGGGCCTTAGTGGAAAAAAGAGAAAAAGGGAAAAGGCCCAAGCTGGCCGGCGCCCCCCTTCCCCAAGTCCTATTAGGAATAGGATAAGGGGCCGGCCCCCCTTCTCTCTCTTCCCCCCCGGGAGTCCTAATTGGATTAGGATTGGGGGGAGGAGTCCTACTCCCGGTGGGAGTAGGACTCCCCTGCGCCTCCCCTCCCTTGGCCGGCCGGCCCCCCTCCTCCAACCTTTATATACGGGGGCAGGGGGCACCTCTAGACACACAAGTTGATCCTTGAGATCGTTCCTTAGCCGTGTGCGGTGCCCCCTGCCACCAAATTCCACCTCGATCGTACCGTTGTAGTGCTTAGGCGAAGCCCTGCGTCGGTAGTACATCAAGATCGTCACCACGCCGTCGTGCTGACGGAACTCCTCCCCGAAGCTTTGCTGGATCGGAGCCCGGGGATCGTCATCGAGCTGAACGTGTGCTAAGAACTCGGAGGTGTCGGAGTAACGGTGCTTGGATCGGTCGGATCGGGAAGAAGACGTACGACTACTTCCTCTACGTTGTGTGATCGCTTCCGCAGTCGGTCTGCGTTGGTACGCAGACAACACTCTCCCCTCTCGTTGCTGTGCATCACCATGATCTTGCGTGTGCGTAGTAAAATTTTCAAAATTACTACGTTCCCCAACACATGCACATGTTACGTTCGCCTAATGATGAAGACATGGTTTTGTTGAATCCTTTGACACTACGCAACCTCCCGACCCCTCGGCGATCCTCTCGAACATGAGAGGAAGAAGAGGATCGCCGAGGGGTCGAGGGTTCCAGGGTCGTCGAGGGTTCCAGGGTCGTCGAGGGTTCGAGGATCGCCGAGGGGTCGAGAGAGGTTTCCTAGTGTCAAAGTATTGAAGAAATCCATGCCTTCATCATTAGCCGGAAGTAACCAGGGCATGTTGGTACGAAGTTCTGCAAAGTTGTTCTGGAATGGAGTCCCGGATAGGATAATCCGCCTTTTGGTACGAATTTAGCAAAGGCCTTCCAAATAGTGATATTCGGAAGGCTCTTGCTGAACTTTGTACCAAAAAGCGAATTATCCTATCTGGGACTCCGTTCCAGAACAACTTTGAAGAGCTTTGTACCATCATGCACATGTTACTTTCGCCTAATGATGAAGGCATGGTTTTGTTGAATCCTTTGACACTACGCAACCTCCCGACCCCTCGGCGATGCTCTCGAACATGAGAGGAAGAAGAGGATAAAAAAGAAGAGGAAGAAAAAAAAGAGGAGAAGAAAGAATTCTTCTCCTCTTTTTTTTTCTTCTTCCTCTTTTTTTTATCGGGAACGAGGGTCGTCGAGGGACATAGATGTAGTGTCGTCGTTGTCGATATATACCCCCTCCCGATAGCTTGCTATGATTAGGTAGCTTGTTCTATGTTTGGCACTAATATATCCATTTGTCATGTTTGAATAATAATTGCCATGTTGTAAATATTTGTAGAAACTATGGACACCGCCCGAGACGAAGCAAAAGAAGCGTCGTTGAGGGACATAATCGCAGAAGGAAGTGATGCCGTCTCGTTGTTTCTCAATGACACCGATGGTCTGGAAGGAGAGGGTGAACAAGCTGGCTACGGTGACCTAATGCCGGTGCAAGAAGAAGAACATGAGGACGGCTCCGGTGACCCAATGTCGGTGCAAGAAGGAGACCGTGATGACGGCTCCGGTGACCGAACCGAGTCCGGCCAGGTATATATATTAGTTAAGCATGTGCTGACTAGATGATTGATGCATTCATTGTTTTGGTATGTACACATATTAATTAAGTCTTTGCTCTTTTTTCTAGCCCTCCGGACCGAGCACAACTTCGGTAAAGAGACGAGGCCCGAAGAAAAAGTTGAGCTCGGATGAAAAGTTAGAGATCATAGCAATCGCGCCCGACGGCCAACCGATTGAACCCCTCCGGACAAAGAGCGCATTTGTTGCTCAGTGCGGGGTTCTGGTTAGGGACAAGATCCCGATAAGCATCCAGCAATAGTTTAAGCCGGCTACAAAAGACCCTGAGGTGTCTTATGTCAATGATATGCAGAAAAATGATCTTTGGACTGAGCTGAAGTCAAATTTCACCCTACCCCCAGAGGATGATCCGGAGAAGCCAGTTAAAGAGCAATTAATCAAGTCTTTTGCTCTTAAGAGGATGACAGATCTATTCAGGAGGTGGAAGAAAGAGCTGAATAGGTTTGTCGATAAAAAAGAGACACCCGAATTCAAGGGCAGATATGAGAAGATCAGAGATCACTGGCCCGCATTTGTGGCCCACAAGACATCGGAAAATAGTAAGAAGATGTCGGCGACAAACAAGCAAAATGCTGCGAAGAAGATGCTTCACCATTGCACGGGGTTAGGTGGCTACCTCGTAGCCCGGCCTAAGTGGGCCAAGACTGAGAATGATCTGGTTGCTAAAGGGATCGAACCAGAGACAATTAGCTGGCCAGACCGTTGCCGGACTTGGTTCTTCGGGGCTGGCGGAACCTTGGACCCTGTAACAGGGAAGTGCATTTGGACGAACGATCAAATGGACATACCAGTCAGGAAGCTTAAGCAGTATATCGAAGCAGCGCAGCAAGGGAAGTTCTTTCCAGACAGAGAGAACGACGAGCTCACAATGGCCCTCGGGAATCCTGAGCACCTTGGACGGACACGAGGCACGCCAGGCTCCATTCCGTGGAAGGTTGGGTTTCCGGACGCAGGCGGTTACAAAGTGCAGCAGACCCAAATGCAGGCGCTGCAAGCAAGGGTAGACGCGATAGAGGAACGAGAAGCAAATCGCAGCAAACGTACTGCCGAAGCTTCCCCCGGAGCTACCCCGCCATCTCAGCGCAGAAGCAGCGTGGCTTCCACCGAGCTGCTTTAGCCGGAGCATGCCTTGACGGCTCCTGCCAGCTATCCCATGGATGCTATAACGGAGTCTCAAAATTGCCACCTTATGACGCAATGGATGAATTTGAAGGTCAAGGCGGCTGTTGGCTCTGTTTATCCTACTGAACCCGGCGCAACTTTTCACTGCTGGCCGATTCCAGAAGGATATGCTAGGGTGATGGTGGATGAAATAACGAAGGGATTTGAGGACCTCCAGCTTGACCACCCTACCGGTGAAGCGGAGACTCGGCTGGGGTCTGCTCTGAAGACTCCATGCCTATGGCGGAAGGAGCTCATCAACCTTCTGAACTAGACGCCTCCGCCTCCTCCTCCTCCTCCGGCAAGTCAGGGCACTCCGCCTCCTTCACCGCCTGCTCCTCCGGCGAGTGACGATCAGGGCCCTCGGCCGGCTCCTTCTCCGACGCGTGGCGGCACTCCGCCTCCTTCTCCGCCTGCACCGATGCGCCCGAGCAGCCAGCCTCCTCCTTCTCCGCCTCGTCAGCAAGGGCGGAAGAGACCTGCCGCCGCTCCAGCTGCTCCGGCGTGTCGTAGTCCTTCTCCTTCGCCTCTTAAGCAAGTAAAGAAGACAACCGCTCCGACTGCTCGGTCGGCGTCTAGCAGTACAACCAGAGGCGGGAGGACATATAGATTCGGTCCTTCTCCGAAGACTCCAGAGAAGTTACCATATGAGAGGACCCCAGAGGAGAACGCCGAGATCGCGCGAACCGAAGTGGATGACTAGTTTCAAGGGTTGAGAGCAAAGAGACATCCACCTCCGGAGGAGAAGGTAGATCCGGTGAAAGTGAAGCGCACTCTGGCTGCCCTGACAAAACCACCGAAGTCTCCGCCAAAAGGAAACTATGAGCGCATTATTGGAAAGGAATCTGCTGAAGCGGAGCGGTCGGGAAGTACTATCAGTGATCAAAGGCTGAAAGAACGACGAGCTGGGAAACAAATTGCCCAGCTCGGCGAACAAGCGAAGCAATCGTGCCCCCCGCTCAAGGTGCCTAGCCATAACGTTGCTAATGATCCGAGGATGGTGCCCGATTATAGCAATCTTGCAGATTACCTGCCCGATGATGTACATTATGAACCCATGGACGTGCAGATACAAATGTACGAGTACGGGAAGCCTCTCGTCAAAGATGAAAGATCTCTATCAACGATGATTCGAAGATTGCATGATTGGTACTTGAAAATCTGCAGAGACTCTGGGGGAGGAGTACTTTGTATGTGAAAGTTAAAAAGGAGCATGACCTCGTTGGAATTGAAATGTTGCCTGTTCCATTTGAGGAGTTCTATCAGTTTTTCAATCAATTGGCCCTCGATAAAACAACGGTCGCCTGCTACTGTCTGTAAGTAGTACTACTTCTGTCATTAAATTTCTCTATATAGCTTAGCTCTTTCATTGCATGTATTTATAATCATCCTCACTATATTATGCAGATTGAAGATCGCCGAATTGAAGAAAAGACAAGTCGGTGATATTGGGTTCATTAACACATATCTCATAGATGCAACTCAGGTTAAATTTTATGCCGCAGCTACCGAGGCCAACTTGCTACAATCGTTGGTAATAAATGAAAACAAAGATATAATACTCTTTCCTTACAACTTCAAGTGAGTGTTACTGTCTTGTGCGTATTCGGTTTCCCTTATATATTAGTCAAGGTTATAGTAATGTAATTGATGAGTTATGCATGCGTGTGCAGTTTCCACTATATTCTCCTAGAGATTAAGCTTGAGCATGGACTAGTAACCGTCTTAGACTCAAGACGAAAAGATCCCCAGGACTATGCAGACATGACTCAAATACTTGAGAAGTAAGTTAAATCGATCATTATCCACCATATCAGCAACTTTGTTCATTTCCTGATATATCAAGTAATTGTTTTCTTTGTCCGGCAGGGTTTGGAGAAAATTCACCAGAAAAGCTCCGGGACTGCCGAAGGAGCTGCAATTTAGACACCCGAAAGTAAGTACTATAGTAGCATTTTAAGCGCATCTACTAGTCATTCAAGCGCTAGTTTCATCAATACCATTTGGCATTCTTGCTTATCAGTTTGATTAACCTCTATTTCTTGTAAAGTGGTTGTGGCAGGAACAAGGGAATGATTTCTGTGGATACTACGTTTGCGAGTCCATCCGCCACATGACCTGTGAGTGGGGCTACACTGACGAACAATATGAAGTACGTAAATAACAACATTCACAATTTTATTTTATTACCATCATTTGTGTTGATTTTCATTCACTCATATATATATGTATTGACCCCCTTCTTTAAATTAGATGTTTCGGAAGCGGGATGAACTCCTAGCACCAGCTCACATGCGAGCAATTCAAGAGGAATTGCCGGCATTCTTTCTTGACCACGTGATCCCTAAAGACGGAGAATTCTATGTGGACCCTGAGTCCGTATGATTATATTTGTAAGAGATAATTATTGTATATATGTAGCCGGTAGTGTCAGATAGATATACAAGAACTTGTTGTTCAACCAATCTCTCGGAAAAGGAGAGGTGGTCGATATCACTTCTCTCTGTATGCATATATGTTCATGACGATCTTCTGTTTCCTTCGTTTGCTTACTAGCTAGCTAGCGTGTCTAGCTAGTCCTCTCTATACGTATGTATGGTACGTAGCGTCGACCAAGCACGGACAAAAGAGAGGACACTTCTCTCTGTTAATTAGCTAGCTAACACAATATATGAAACACCTAAATTAACCCCCCAAAACCCCCAAACCCCCCCCCTTTTCAAAAAAAAAACAAAAACCCCAGCCACAGAAATGCTGACGCGTGGATTCCTATTGGTCCCGGTTGGTGCCACCAACCGGGACCAAAGGGTCTCCTGCCTGGGCTCTGCGCACTGCCCACGTGGAGGCCCATCAGTCCCAGTTCTGGATTGAACCAGGACTAAAGGGTCGGGGCAATAGTACCGACACTTTAGTCCCGGTTCGGGAACCGGGACTAAAGGCCCTTACGAACCGGGACAATAGGCCCTTTTTCTACCAGTGTCCATCAAGGTAGACTGAATCTCCAATGCTGCTACATAGCCTGTCGGAACTATCTCGGAACGTAGCTCACGAAGGTTTTCAGCTAACTCCCTTGGTAAATCTCCCGTCATTAGGGTGTTGACGCGGCTCTTACGGCTCAACGCGTCAGCTACTACGTTAGCCTTTCCGGGGTGATAATGTAATCTCATATCGTAATCCTTGATGAGCTCCAACCATCTTCTTTGCCTGAGATTTAACTCTTTCTGCGTGAAAATACACTTCAAACTCTGGTGATCCGTGTACACCTCACAATGGTTTCCAATGAGAAAATGTCTCCAAGTTTTCAATGCATGCACTACGGGTGCTAACTCCAAATCATGCGTGGCATAATTCAACTCATGAGGCTTAAGCTGTCGTGAGGCATAGGAAAGAACTCTTCCTTCCTGCATAAGCACTGCTCCAAGTCCTCGACGTGAAGCGTCGCAATACACCTCATAATCCTTGGTCTGATCTGGCAAAATCAGCACAGGTGATGTAACCAAACGTTTCTTCAATTCCTGGAAACTGGCCTCACATTCCTCAGTCCATATGAACTTGGTATACTTTTTCAACAACTCCGTCATAGGCTTCGCAATCTTTGAGAAATTCTCAATGAATCTCCGGTAGTATCCTGCGAGTCCAAGAAAACTCCGGATCTCTCCAACTATTGTTGGTGCTTCCCAATTGGTCACGGTATCAACTTTAGTAGGATCTACTGCTATACCTTCTCCCGATATAACGTGTCCGAGAAATCCAACTTCCTTCAACCAAAACTCACATTTGCTAAACTTGGCATATAATTGATGTTCTCTGAGTTTACCAAACACCAACGCAAATGTTCCTTATGCTCCTCTTCATTCTTTGAGTAAACCAGGATATCATCAATGAACACTACCACGAATTTATCCAGAAACTCCATAAACACCTTGTTCATCATGTTCATGAAATATGCTGGTGCGTTAGTCAGACCAAATGACATAACGGTATACTCGTACAACCCATACCTGGTGGTAAAAGTCGTCTTAGGTATATCTTGTTCTCGAATCTTCAACTGGTGGTATCCTGATCGCAGATCGATCTTGAAAAATACCTTAGCTCCTTGCAATCGATCAAACAGATCATTGATCATTTGTAGTGGGTACTTGTTCTTGATGGTTACTTCATTCAAACCTCGATAATCAACAACCATCCTTAACGATCCATCCTTCTTTTCTAATAGAAGTATTGGAGATCCCCAAGGTGAAGAACTTGGGCGAATATAACCCTTATCCAGTAACTCCTTAATCTGCTTCTTAATCTCCACCAGATCCTTTGCGGGCATCCTATATGGTCTCTTTGATATTGGCCCTGTGCCTGGGAAAAGCTCAATCAAAAACTCAATATCTCTATCCGGTGGCATGCCTGGCAACTCCTCGGGAAATACATCAGGGAAATCCTTCACTATTGGTACTTTCTCCTGCACAACTCCTGTTAGGCAATTGACTTGAGTCCTGTTTGGCACATGCCGTGATACATACTTGATCCTTCTACCTTCTGGGGTGGTAAGCAAAATTGACTTACTGGCACATTCAATATTCCCTTCATACTTTGACAACCAATCCATGCCTAATATCACATCCAATCCTTGAGATTCCAACACTATTAGGTCTGAGGGAAATACGTAGTTACCAATCCTTAATGGTAACCGATCACACCATAGGCTAGCCATATACTCTGCTCCAGGCGAGGTTACTAACATGGGTGACCTAAGGGCTTGGGTTGGTAGGTTATACTTATCCACAAATCCCCTTGATATGTATGAATGCGATGCACCAGTATAAAAAAGAACGAGTGCAGTAAATGATTTAATCAAAGACTTACTGATTACTGCATCCGGCTACTCTTCAACCTCCTCCATGTTAACATGGTTCACCTGTCCCCTGTTGAAAGGGTTCGGCTTCTTCCTGGAGCTTCCATTGCCATTTCCATTATGTGATTCAGGACATTCGTTGGCATAATGTCCGGTCTTCTGGCACTTAAAACAAGTGACTTGGCTCAGGTCTTTCTTGGCTGGGGTTGATGGGTTGGTGCGGTTCTGGCCGTTGCTTCCTCCATTCCCATTACCAGTCTTGGGGCCATTGTGATTGTGCGAGCTACCTCCTCCAAGGGTATGCTGGAAATGTCCTCCCGGTCTAGTGGTAAAACGTGGCTTCTGCTAAGCTCCAGAATTGTACTTCCCTTGTCCATACTTCCTCTTGCGGTTCTCGATCTGCTGCTGCTTCCCTTCAATCATGAGAGCACGATCTACCAACTCCTGGTAGTTGTTGAAGGTTGCTACCATCAACTGCATGCTCAACTCATCATTCAGTCCTTCCGGAAACTTCTTCTGTTTAGCTGCATCCGTAGCAACGTCATCTGGGGCATAACGTGTTAACTTACTAAAGTCCTCCACATACTGGCCAACTGTCCGTCCTCCTTGGCGTAAGTTGCGAAACTCTCGCTTCTTCATGGCCATAGCTCCCATGAATATTCCAATCTTCTTGATCAGATCGTCATTATTTTCCACTAATACTTCGATTTCCTCTTCATAATCTTCACGTGTAGCCTTGAGTTCTTCCTCCAGTTCCTTGATTCTTGTCCTTGCTTTCTTCAGATCTATCATGTCTGCGCACATCTGGTTCTCCTGACATCAAATGTGCTAATTTAACTCCTGGATAAAGGCTGCAATTGATCTATCCTTCCTGGTGCTGCTCATCTCCCAGTGCTCATCTCGGCGCCCAAAAATCTGGTAGATAGTATCCTTGAGATCATTGCGGTAAACTTCTCTAATGTGTCCCATGGCAATGTGTGCTGCCATGCTCTTTCCTAGACTCCAAGTTGGTGCATCAAAATAAAACTCTATGGGCTCAGTGACTGGCATCAACGTCCTTCTTGAAACTTGAACTTGAATCATCCAGCGCTCTTCTTCAGGTAATGTGGCGTTGTAGGTTCCGGTGAAGCTTGGTACTCCTATGTTCAGGTATCTAGTGACTTCCTTCATGTGACGTCCAAAGGGTGTATCTTCATCCGGTTGTATGAAATTGTTCCTTACATCCACCATCCTAAAAGAGTAGAAAAGATGAGAGGTCAGAAAAAGAAGAGTAAGTAGTGATCTAGGGCTTTAGCTAAGTGGTCGTGTCCTACAGTCAGCGTGTGCACTGATACCATCTTGTAGCGACCAGATCTCAAACGGTCCAATCTCTGTGCTCTGGTCTCATCCCTGAATCAGTAATGCTGACACCACACAGTACTTGAAGGATTTATAACAGAGTATCAATTACACACTTATTACATCGAGTGTCTCAAAAGAGAACTTATTACAATAAATATGGCTTAAGGTCATCTAATAATGTAACAACGGAAGGCTTGGAAGATAAGTAAGTCCATCAACTCCAACGGCATCACTGAGTATAGAACCACGACCTAAATGACACCTTAATCGTCGTCTGAAAAGTCTGCAACTTTAACGTTGCAGCCCAAAACGGGTCAGCAGATGGAATATGCTAGCAATGTAACCCATAGAGAGTAATGGAATAAAATAGGCTATTCTATATGCATATATGGCTGGTGGAAAGCTCTATGGTTACAGTTTTGCGTAAAGCCAATTTTTTCCTACTGCAAAGGAATAAATTTTATTTAACTATTATGGTAGTTGTTAAACATTGAGAATGGTTGACAGCATTCTCAATCCCAATTAAGCATCATCATTAAAACCCAACAATTAACTTTAGAGTAACATGATGAGATTCACATGATAATCCAGGTACTAGATACTCAAGATGTCCATAATCGTGGACACGGCTAACCATGATTAGTTTATACACTCTGCAGAGGTTTGCGTATTTTTCCCCACAAGACTCGATCTCCCCCGTTGGTTTTCTCGCACTGCATGGTGTTTGAGAAATGGATGACCGAGACATAGTCTTTCAGAAGCGCTAGCACCTTACGAACGGGTAGACCGTACCAACATACATCCCCTACATCTGCTAGTCTACCACTGTAAGAGTTCGCACGACGTAGTCAACTATGCTAGAGCCCATAGTAGATTATGGCTGCACACGGAAGTTTCTAGTATGAATAATCTCATGATCCCTTTGAGCCTGGGTGGCGGTCCAAAAGATAACAGGCAATCGCTGGAATACCCAGGTGCCTCAATCCACCCAGATGTGTGTTTAGATTGCCACCTTAAATAAACCATTAATTAACAAAGCTCACATCTGTCATGGATACACTTACCCAATCCACGTCTACTAGCATAGCATAGCAATAATAAGCAAACGTAGAGTAACTCCCAAAGGTTTGATAATAAACAGGTAATAGGTTCTACCTCAACTACTCCCCAAACCCACAATTTAATTAGATCCTAATCATGCAATGTGTGAGGATTGATCTAATGCAATAAAACTGGGTAGTAGGAGGTATGATCAAAGTGTTACTTGCCTTGCTGATGATCCGGGAAACCTAGCGATTCGAAGTAGCAAGCGGTGCACTCCGGGTACTCTATCGCAAACAAACAAACATACAATAAGTACTCAACTAATGCACAGGTAAAACTCGAACAAGAGAACTACCAGAAAGTTCAACTTAAGAACTCCGGTTGGTAAAAAGAATCAAAACGAAAGAAGCAACGAAAGACAAACGACAAGAGAAAAAAGCTTCGTTTACTATTCTGGGTCTAAGGCAATTTTTACAGTGGCAAAAACTTGTTTGACTTGGTTAAATGGAAAGAGGGTTTCGAGACGAAACTCCGGGCGCTTGAAACACCTGATTCCAATAAACGAGCGAAAAATTAAACTAGGACGAACATCGGATCAGATATCGCGATCAGAAAAACCGCGGATTTAATCCGACAAAAAGAAAAACGATGAACAGTTAACGAACGAACGTTCGTTAACAGAAACTAAACGAAAAACGCGTTCGTTGAAACGAATGGACGAACGGGCGCTCGTTAAATAAATAAACCGGAAAAACCGATCTATTTATTAGAAAAACAGAACTAGGGTTTTAAAAAAACAAATCGGTTTTTTTTCCCAAAAACCGGCCCGCGACTACCTCGGCGGCGGCAGCTCTCCGGCAGGGCGGCGGGGCGGCGGCTGCGGGTGGCGCGGGGCGCAGCAAGCGGCGGCGACTCGGCGGCGCGGCGGCGTGCGGCGGCGGCGGCGACTCGGGGCTCTAGGGGGGGCCCCGGGGTGGCTATATAAAGGAGGGGGTTTTGACTTGGGGAGGGGGTCGGTGACGCAGGACGGCTCCGGCTCGGACTCGTCCTCGAGTCCGGCGGGGAAGGCGGTGGCGGCTTGGGCCGGCCTGGCTCGGCTGGGCCCTTGGCCCAGTCTGGCGCGGGTTTTTTTTAAACAATTTCGCTGCGCCTAAGAAAAACAAATCTAGAAAAATAAATAAAAATCTAAAAATACCAAAACAAATTTTCTCCGTCTAAATAAAACGTGTTTTTTTTTCTAAATTCGAATAAGATAGCAAATAAAACCAAAATAAAATCTTATTTAGTTTTTTATTAAATCCTCAATATTTTTTTATTTTGAGAAAGTCATTTTATTCCTTCTCTCATATTTTTATAATAGAAATAATTGAAGATAAAATAAATAAAATCAAATGATCCTATCTTCAAAATTTGAGAAAAACTCAAATATGAAAATAATGAAATCCCCAACTCTCTCCAAGGGTCCTTGAATTGCGTGGAATTTCTAGGATCAACCAGAAAATTAATAAAAATAAAATATGCAATGATGATCTAATGTATAACATTCCAAATTAAAAATTTAGAATGTTACCGTTTTAACTGGGGTTTTGCACCGAGCCGCCCGTGGATTGGCCTGATCGATTCGATTGCCGACGCAGCTAGCCGAACTAGATAGGCGAAAAACTAGGAGCGCCCACACAGACAGAAATAGGGTGCACGCTAACAGACACTGCACTCACGCATATGGTCTACCTACGTGTTATCCTGCGCACGCTCCCTGCCATCGTCTTATCCGGTGCAGGGTCTAGTGGATAGTCGAGCGCCCTCCCATTACGTTTTCCCATTTTATTACGACCAACGAGGCGGCGCCACCGTACCTGTGCTCGGCCCCGTCGCACCGCCTGCCGGTACTACCAAAACCACGGTCTTGCTTCCCATCGTATCAAGTCGCCTTCCATTGGTTGAGCGGTTTCCAGCAACCTATAAATCCCATGTCTCATCTCATCTCACTCACACTGCTAACTGATCTCTGCTACTTGACTTCACTTGCTACTGGTTCACTTCCTTCAGATCTCGTGCGACCAATCTGTCATCCACGGCCACGAAGATCTCGACTAGAGGCTTGCCGCCGCCAAGCGCTGCTCCACAGGTACTAACCAAAACGACGGCCGTGTTGGAAATTCTCCCACAGGATCGATTACATCAAATACGATGAACACACGCGCACACAAAATTGATAACCAAAAGCCCTTGTCGTGTCCTTTTTTCTTCCTTTTTATGTTAGAATAAATCCGAGGCATACCATCGATCATCTAAGGACCAAACAATCACACGAGCACGACATCAAAATTTGTTAACGAGGTTCATCGATATGGCTACATTTCCGGGGCCAGACTATGGGCGCTCCTCCCCGTGACACCGTTACAACACCGCACCTGGTCGCCCTAGACACCGGCACATGCCGCCGGTTACCCCTGCGTTCCGGTACTATTATGTTGGCATAGGTTACATCGTGTGTCTACCCCCGTTATATATGAAAGGCTTAGGATACAAGTGTTCTATTAGGACGCAACTCCACATTCTATGTAAACACAATACAACTCCTAGTCCAACCGTAACCTACCTAGTACACTATATTCGACATAACTCCAACAAACTACACCTTGGCGAATATACTCCACCATCCTGAATTTGTCCGTGCGTCAAACTTTCATGTACATTGGACTTGAACTTATCCCATGAGCACCGCTGCTACTCCAAAGACCCCATATGACTCCACTTGCAACTTGTAGTCCCTTCTTTTCTTGACCATAGTCAACACTCGAGAAAAATTAAGTTACTTGTTACTCTAGTTTCTTCTTCCAACTTCCAGAGTATCCGTCCAATGCCATCACATACCGATCACTGACCTGCGTGAAAGTGAACAATTCACATATTGGGTGTCACACATAAGAGTTACCTGAACTCAACATCACCGCTCTTCCTTGACCACCGATCTGAAACTTGAAGGAATTTCACCATTGATTGTAGTCATCCTGAGTCAAATTCGCAGTTGCCTCACCACATGTATGACCACCAGAACCCTGGCCCGTCTCCATGTCCCGTGCACACCACACGCCTCGCCGCTATTACAGCGTCGAGCCTTCGCTGTCCCGGTCGAGTCTCAAGGGTCGCAAACCCACACCACTCAACCCCCACTGCAGAGTATCACCGATCAACACCGACCGATGACGAGCTTCACGCTTCCATCAGACCACTGGGCTCCAGTCCGAACTGCATGTCACTCGCTTTTCCCACATGCCGAATAGGCTTCGACCCCGTCGACATACGCCGTAGCTCCTCAATCCAGCTCCACCTTCAACATGACTCCATTGTAGATGATCAATCCAACCCTCACGCCCGGTCGACTTCAAGCTCCGTGTGTACATCACTTTGAATCAACCCCGCGCCATAGTCTTGTCGAAGCCACACAAGTCCTCAGACCTATGCCACGTGTTTCCACGCCCCAGAAGTCGGTCACCATCAACATCACGCTCCTATGTCGTCGTCGTCGATCCCACCGCCGTCTTCTGTACCAATCGACTTGCGTCGATCCGTCAGACTGCCTAGTCCGACCCAGCCGAACTCATTCGACTATATGACACGGTCGAGGCTCCCAAAATCGTCTTCCGAGAATTTCCATCCATCACATGATAATTCCATCTTAGTTGACATGACTTCCCGCAACACATTCAAGCATCCCCATTATGCCAACAAATCTTTCACCCTTATCTGTCATAACCCAAGGTTTTTCAGTTTCGTTAACTTCTTCACCTCAAACCTGGTACCCGTTGGCCATGGTTCTTTGTACGGCTGACTTCGTGAAAAATAATTATTGGCTTCTAACGCCTGATGCTAGCTTTGCTTTATCCTGCCTATGCTTTCCAACGGTGCACACAAACGATGAATATTTCCTTACGGATTCGATTTGCTGCTGCCTCTTTTCATGTCATACGTGGAGACTCGGTCTCTTTTTTCTTCCAAAACAAATCTCTCACGTGCAAGCCTCAGCCATGTACGCATGTAGCTTTACAGTCAGCTCGATCTGGTTTTCGTCGTGGACTCCACGCGCGCGGCGTCTAGCCGCAAACCAGTGCGCTGCCTCGCTTGGGCCTACGCCCCATCACGCCATGGTCCCGTGGGCTGCCTGCCAACGGCGCCTAGGTGTTGCCTCCTGCAGCAGCACACGCCCGAGTCCTGAGCCAGCTTCGTGCCCAAGCCGCCGAACTGCCGCTGCCACGACCCAGATCAGACCGATCCGATCTCGCCGACTCTGCCTGCCTCATCCGATGTCCGCAAGATCTCCTGGACGCTCGAGGCCACTCTGCACGCTCGTACCGTTTCCGATTGCTTTTTTTCAATCTCGTCCAGAACCACGCCGCACTGGACTGCAAACTCAGACTCGATATTTCCTCTAGATCAACAATTCACAGTCTTCGAACAACCTAGCTCATGATATCACTTGTTAGAATAAATCCCAGGCATATCATCGATCATCCGAAGACCAAACAATCACACGAGCACGACACCAAGATTTGTTAACGAGGTTCATCGATATGGCTACATCCCCAGGACCTGACTATGGGCGCTCCTCCTCGTGACACCGTCACAATACCGCACCCGGTCATCCTAGACACTAGCACATGCTGCCGGCTTCCCCTGCGTTCCGGTGCTATTATGTTGGCATAGGTTACTGTGTCTACCCCCGTTATATATGAGAGGCTTAGAATACAAGTGTCCTATTAGGACGCAACTCCACATCCTATGTAAACACAATACAATTCGTAGTCCAACCGTAACCTACCTAGTACATTATATTCGACACAATTCCAACACTTTATTTGTTTTGCTATTTTCTCACGGTGTTACTAAACTCACACATAGCTATATATATATATATATATATATATATATATATATATATAGACCTGGCTGGCTAGCAAGCCGACTCGAGAACACCACTCCTAAGCCTAACACAACATACTACACCAAATCTACTGCCAACCCGACACGAAGTCCTACTACAACTCCAATACCATACTCCAGAGCTTTGCTCTAACCGGACTGGAAGGACTCACACTTTCCTAATTACCGGCCACACTGATCGCACTTTAATAATCCTAAAACGACTCAAACACAACTAGCACCACATATGTGTCCACCTCCTAGTAGAACTATCAAAACTAAACTAGGTTTTGTTTGGATTACCTAACAATTACCCCCTAATTCAAACAATCGACTCTTTATTCGACGAGACACGCAGACGACCTCCTGTTTATCTTGTCTCGCTGGTTGTCTCTGATGACGCAATTTAACGGACAGCAACTTCTCTCTTTTTGCAATGATGATCATCACTTCATCATCATCTTTTTTTCTCATGCCGAGTTGTAGACTGAACCAACAATTATCCGGACTACCAGCCATGCTACCACATCTTAGCGTGCTACATATAGACTAAACATATAGCCTCATGCAGGAACTCAACTTAACTGGCGCACGTCCATCTACACGTTGATGTTCGTCTTCTTATCGGTTGCTTGTACACGGGGAGACACATCTCTTCACCCGCCTCATCTTCACTTCATCTCTTTGTCGTTGGTGCCACAACTTATCAAACGACACCTCCTGTCCAGCGGCAATGCAACTCGCCATATACGTGCAACTCAACTTCACCGTATATGAACTCGCCGGAACTTCTTGATCACGAACGGTAACACAAGGCACAATTTCCTTTTTTCATCCGCTCTCATTCTCAATTCTCCTCCGCCAGTGACGCATCTCAACTGCAGCAGAAAATCCACACACCTAAGCTCTTGGACGCACCTTACAAGAACTCATGTGCACACCTTGACGACGGCTCACAACTTTGTCGCCTCTTCCTCGCTCCCCCCGAACGACGATCTTGACGAGATCTTCTAGCACCGCACCTCGGCACAACTGCTCCCGTCAACAATCTCCTTCCACCGCCTTGTCGACGACAACCTATCACCCTCCACCGGGTCATTCTACCCGTTGCCACGCTCACGACAGAACCTCACCGCCTTCTTGTCGCCTCTCCGCCGAAGGACAACCGCTCGACCACCCAGCGACTAGATCGCCTGCTCCTCCTCGTCGTTGTACCACCCAACGACTATATGGCCCGCCCCGAGGCGTTAGTCAGGTCACCACCCAAGGGCAAGCGCGGCTTCAAATCGACCTAGCTCTAATACCAATTGTTGGAAATTCTCTTACATGATCGATCACATCAAATACGATGAACACACGCCCACACAAAACTGATAGCCAAGGGCCCTTGTCGTGCCCTCTTTTCTCCCTCTTTATTAATTTTGCTATTTTCTCACAGTGTTACAAAACTCACAAATCACTGCATATATATATAGTGTTACTATTCATCACCCAGGGTGCATAATAGGTTATTCTTCACCCAAGGTAATCTTACGATCATTTCATAATTAAATTACGTTTTGAATTCAAATAGTTACATTCCTATTGATTCACTACGTAAAATTTGACGTAAGAAAAATAAAAATATAGGCCATAAGACAAGAAAATTTGCAGTTTATGTGTATTTTAAACTATGTTTTTACGTTTGTAATTTACATAATATAAAATATTTTTTACGGCGATTATATATTTTCTTACGATCCCTTTTTGCATCGGAAATAAGACAAAAACTTACGGAACGTAAAATTACCATGCATTGATGGTAAAATAAAGGGGGTGAAGAATAACTATTCCTCACCCAGGATGACGAATATGGCGACCCTATATGTCCTGGCTGGCTAGCAAGCCGACTCGAGAACAGCACTCCTAAGCCTAACACAACGTACTACACCAAATCTACTGCCAACTGGACACGAAGTCCTAGTACAACTGCAAATACCATACGCCAGAGGTTGCTCTTACCGGACTGGCAAGGACTCACACTTTCCTAATTACGGGCCATGCTGATCGCACTTTACTAATCCTAAAACGACTCAAACACAACTAGCACCACATATGTGTCCACCTCCTAGTAGAACTACCAAAACTAAACTAGGTTTTGTTTGGATTACCTAACAGGCCGGCCAGCAATGCCTGTGTCCTTCTGCTGTTAACATTGCAGCCTATGCGCTGAAACTTGATCGCCATTAACATGCCTGTGTTGCTTCGGAACTACAGAGGCTGCCATGGCAGGAGCCAAGGCTACGGCCGTCGCCACCGTCGCTGTCGCAGTCCCCACCGTGAGTACTTCCACTGGAACACAACCATTTACCCTGCACTGTAAGTACATTTATCTCATCCGTGCGATTTGTCTGCCTTCCCTGCAGCTGGCGAGCGTGAGGATGCTGCCATGAGGCAAGGCACACCTCAACCCGACGGGGCAGGCGCTGATCATCTCCACCGTCGCCGGGATGGCCTACCTCATCGTCGCCGACAAGACCATCCTCTCCATGGCCAGGAAGCACTGCTTCGACGTCGCGCCGGAGCACCTCAAGAACACCTCCTTCCACTGATTAGCCCATAATAGATCCATTAATAGTGCGCAATAAACTACATGCCGGCCCGTACGGCCGTACGTGTCTGCTAAATGATACTAGTATAATGTTCAGCTAGAGAGGCCATGCGATGCAGATCAGGCCTCGCGCTTCTATTCCTGCATGCACTTATCTGATGAAGTTACCATGTAATCCAGCCAGTATTCTTGAATAAATGAATACTACTATTTGTACAACTCTTGTTCATCACACAAAAAAGGTTAGTTTCCTACCTCTTCATCTTTTTTTTACAGGAAAGGCTGAAATAAATTCAGAAAATGCAGACACCAATGTCAAAGTCTAAAATTTGAATCTTGATGGACTGGGATACCACCGTCCTCCTAACTATCGAACCACAGATTTGTTCGCTTCAACCTCTTCATCTTAACGATGCACATATTAGTTGAGTATGTTATTAGATTGAAAATATAGGATAGAGTAGGAAGTACTCTGACTTGTATCTGTCATCATGAGCCATGTAGTGGAATTCTTCTCTTCCCTCCTCTCGGCCAAACCTGATATGTGCTTTAGTATCTCCCTCTCCTTCTGGGACAACTGTGACAGGATCACTATGGAAGAAAATGCTGCTCTCATGCTGCCCCTGTCTGAAGAGGAAATTTTTCTCTCCATTAGTAAAGCAAATGCCAACTCTGCTTCGGGCCCGGATGGCTTTTCCATCCCTTTCTTTAGGAAATTCAAGCCTCAACTATGGGGTCTTATCTATGCGATTATCCAAGGTTTCTGTTTGGGGACGGTTGATATCTCTAGACTTAACTATGCGGTCATCTCCCTCATACCTAAAATTAAGGGCGCGGAACTCATTTCTCAATTTCGGCCTATTGCCCTTATCAATAAATTTGCTAAATTCCCAGCCAAATGCTTCACCATGCGTCTTACCCCTATTTCCCACCGTACCCTCTCTCCTACTCAATCTGCCTTTGTTAAAGGTTGTTTTATCCTTGATGGAGTTTTATGCCTCCACGAGATCATCCATGATTTCATAAAAACTGGCAGCAGGGCCGTGATCCTTAAATTGGATTTTGAGAAAGCCTACGATTCTGTGAGTGGGATTTTCTTTGGCAGGTCCTTTTGGCCAAAGGCTTTGATGGTAGTTTTGTTCATAGAATCATGCAGATGGTCTCGAGGGCCACACTGCTATCTCCGTTAATGGTAGGATTAGCAATTTCTTCAAAAACTCTAGAGGCCTCAGGCAAGGGGACCCGACCTCTCCCATTCTCTTTAATTTTGTCACGGATGCCCTCTCGAACATCCTATCCAATGCTGTGTTAGCCGGGCACATATCCCCTATAAGCTCTCATCTCATTCCTTAGGGCATTACCCATCTACAATATGCTAACGACCCGATTATCATGGTGGAACTTAATGATCCCTGTCTCTCACATTTCAAGTTTCTTCTCCTATGCTTCGAGGCATTGTCAGGCCTGAAAATTAATTTTGCTAAGAGTGAAGTAATAGTCAATGGGGTATCGGATGCTGAGGCCCTGCGTGTTGCACATCTGCTCAACTGCTCTCTAAGTTCCTTTCCTATGAAATATCTTGGGCTACCTATTTCATCCGACAAACTTCTGGCCAAAGATTTTGCTCCCACGCTGGCCAAGGTGGGAACCGAGTCATGCCATGGAGGGGCAGATATAATACTCAAGTTGGAAAGGTCGCCATGATTAATGCGTGTCTCTCTTCCCTCCCTATGTTTGTGGTGGGGTTTTGTCTCCTTACTAATGGCACTTCATGCTGGTTTTGACAAACACAGAGGTGCCTTTTACTGGATTGCGGCAGATAACAAGCGCAAATGCCGTATGGTCAAGTGGGACCAAATTTGTCGACCCAAAAGCCTTGGGGGGCTGGGCATTATTAGTACCTTAGTCATGAACAAGTGCCTGATCATCAAGTGGTGGTGGAAGATCATGACAACCCCGGATAAACCACTTTGGTATAACATTCTTAAGGCCAAATACTTCCCTTCTTCCAGCCCCATGTTTGCCCCATCTTCTGGTGCCTCTCAGTTCTGGAAAGACCTCGTCAAACTCAGGCTAGTGTTCCAATGCTTAGTCAAGGTCGTTGTGCATAATGGCAGATCTACGAGGTTTTGGCTCGACTGGTGGTACGGTCCTACAACCCTTGTTGTTTCTTTCCCAGTGTTGTTTTCATACTGTCCTGACCGAGAGATCTCGATCTTTGGGCTCTCTAACAATAATTGGGACCTTTAGCTACGCCATTCTCTATCTCCCGGAGAGTTGGTTGATTGGCAGCGTCTTGTTGCCCACTTCCCTTTGCTCTCGGAGGAGGAGGACTCGGTGGTGTGGCCTCATTCTTCTTTTGGGCGGGTTTCTGTTAAATCTTTATATCTCAAGCTGATCTCTGGCTTGACTACTTCCAAATTCAAGTGGATCTGGAGGGCCCGCATCCCTCCGAATATTAAGGTTTTTCTGCGGCAGGCTTCCCGCGGGCGCCTGCCGGCTGGTGACAAAATTCGCAAGCGTAATGGCCCTAGCTCTGATTGTTGTGCATTATGTGGTCAGTGAGAGGACACGACTCATATCTTTTTCAATTGTGTCTTGGCTAAACTCTTTTGGTCCTGTATCAGATCGTGGCTTCATGTCTCTTGGATACCGAACTCCTTCTCGGAGCTTTGTCTTTTGGCCTCTAACCTGGTTGGGGCCCAGAGAAGAATGTTTTGGGTGGGATTTGCAGCCGTTTGCTGGATTCTCTGAACGACTAGGAATAAGGTTACCATTGAACATACCTTTCCTACTAATCCTGCTGATTGCTTATTTAAAACTTGCATATTCTTGCCATAGTGGAGATTATTGACTAAGGAGGAAGATCGGGATGCTTTTGATGAGCTGACGTCCAAAATTTGGGTTACAGCTACCTCCCTCCCTCGCACTCAAGCTGGCAGTTAGGAGTTGTTGGCCCTAATAGCGTCGTTCTTGAGTCTCCTGCATGCGTGTCGTGTACTGGCTTGGGAGCCATGCACGTTAAACCTCTGTTTGTTCATTGTGGCGCAGATACAATGATGTCCTTGTGGATGCTGGTTGGTTTCGTTTGTCATGACTCTGTGTGACGCCCCCGATTTGACCGTACACTAATCATGCACGCAAATGTGAACGATCAAGATCAAGGTCTCACAGGAAGATATCACAACACAACTCTAGACATAAATTAAAATAATACAAGCTTTATATTACAAGCCAGGGGCCTCGAGGGCTCGAATACACAAGAGTCAGCAGAAGCAACAATATCTGAGTACAGACATAAGTTAAACAAGTTTACCTTAAGAAGGCTAGCACAAAGGTAGCAACGATCAAAAAGGCAAGGCCTACTGCCCGGGACCTCCTAAACTACTCCTGGTCGTCGTCAGCGGCCTGCACGTAGTAGTAGGCACCTCCAGTGTAGTAGGAGTCGTCGACGACGGTGGCGTCTGGCTCCTGGGCTCCATCGTCTAGTCGCAATAACCGGGTATAGAAAGGGGAAAAGGGGGAGCAAAGCAACCGTGAGTACTCATCCAAAGTGATCGCAAAGCAAGGAACTACACTACATATGTATGCATTGGTATCAAATGGAAAAGGGGTAGCATATGTGGACTGAACTGTAGTATCCGGTTCTAATTTTCATAAGGTCAAGGTACAACTCCGGGTCATCCCTTTACCGAGGGACATGGCTATTCGCATAGATCAGCTTCCCTGCAAGGGTGCACCACATTTTCCAACACGCTCGATCCCCTTTGTCCGGACACACTTTCCTGGGTCATGCCCGGCCTCGGAAGATCAACACGTCGCAGCCCTATCTAGGCACAACAGAGAGGTCAGCACGCCGGTCTAAATCCTATAGCGCAGGGGTCTGGGCCCATCGCCCATTGCACACCTTCACGTTGTGTACGCGGCCGGCGAGCAGACCTAGCCTCCCTTATACAAGAACAGGCGTTCCAGTCCAACCCGGCGCGCGCCGCTCAGTCGCTGATGTCACGAAGGCATCTGCTGATACCACGACGTCGAGTGCCCATAACTGTTCCCGCATAGTTGGTTAGTGTGTACAGGCCAGTGGCCAGACGCAGATCAAATACCAAGATCTCGTTAAGCGTGTTATTTTGAAATAACCACGGACGCCGACCAGGGCTAGGCCCACCTCTTTCCTAGGCGGTCTCAACCTGCCCTGTCGCTCCGCCACAAAGATCCACTCAGAGGGCTGTCGGGACAGACGTCCTTTCGGACCCAATCCGTGAATCACTCCCGGGTACTCTACAAGCCGACCCGACTTTAGTCACCACAAGTATCATATAATATGTATATAAGTATATACCCGTGATCACCTCCCGAGTGATCATGGCCCGATAGTATAGCATGGCAGACGAAAAAGAATGTAGGGCCACTGATGATAAACTAGCATCCTATACTAAGCATTTAGGAATGCAGGTAAGGTATCAACAACTGTAGCAACAATGACAGGCTATGCAACAGAGTAGGATTAGCGGTAAGCAGTAACATGCTACACTACTCTAATGCAAGGAGTAGAGAGAAGAATGGGCTATATCTGGTGATCAAGGGGGGGGGGGCTTGCCTGGTTGCTGTGGCAAGAAAGAGGGGTCGTCGTCGATGTAGTCGATCACGGGACTATCGGCAGCGGTCTCGGGGTCTACCGAAAAGAAGTAATGGAGGGGAACACAATAAATAACAGAGCAATGAAAGGCATTACAAAGCATAACACAACAATATGCGGTGCTAGGAGTGGTCTAACACGGTGCTATACATTATAGACAGAGCGGGAAAATATCAGAGGACATTTCCCAGGTTTTGGGCATATATCGGACAAACGAAAGAGAGGGGACGGTTCCATGTTCAGCATGCTAGGGGCATGTGACAGATGAACAGACTGTGTATTTGGATTCTTTGGATTTTTCTGAGCAACTTTCATATATAAATTATTTTAACCTGAGTTACGGTTTATTTTCTATGAATTTTCAAAGTCTTAAACATATACCGAAATTCCTAGAATTAATATTAATTCAAAAATATAAGGATAAAATGCTATGGGTACACAAAGAGTGTACCTAGCTATTTGCATATGTGGCTGACAGTGGGCCCTGTTGACTGCTGAGTCAGCAGTCAATGGTCAACTGGTTGATTGGTCAAATTAACCAGGGGACCCACATGTCATAGGCTATTTACCTAAACAAATAAACAAACCTAACTTATTTAAATGGGGGCCTACATGTCATTGTCACATATATTTAACAACTATTTAACTTGATCTAATTATTGGTAGGGCCCGCTGTCAGTGCCTAATTAGTGGGGAACTTAGCACTAATGGGATTAGCCCCTAATTATGCAAAACACAAAGGGGGGGGGACCCCACTGGCAGAGATCCAACCAGTCACCAGGGTTGTGCCCGCTGCACGCATGAGCAGAAGGCTCGCCCATGGCCAGCAGCCCCAGCGGCCAGCGGCGACCGATGACTGGCGCGACAGCGGTGGCTGCCGGCGGCGGGCGGGGCTAGGCGGACGAGGGCGGCGAGGCGAGCGCGAGGGGCGAGCAGCGGCTGCGCTGGACGTGGGCGGCAGAGGGGGAGCCAGGTGCGGGTGAGGCCATGGCCTCGGCGAGGCTCACCGGCCGGCCGCAGCGGGCGAAGGCGGACGCAGGGGCGGCAAGCGGGACTGCAGGCGGCGGCCTGGGGGAGGTTAGGCGAGGCACGGGGATGGGACGCCACCAGCGGGCAGAGGCGTGGCGGGATGGACGACGGGCGCGGTCGGGAGGAGCCGGCGGAAGTGGGACGCAGGGAGACAACGGATGCGACGGTAGTGGGTGCGGGGGTGAGCATGGACACGGCGCCGGCGGTGCACGTAAGGAGCAAGCTCCGGGTCGGGGAGCAGCTAGGGGCGATGGGGCAACCAACGACGTGGCTGGGCATTGGCAGGCGTGATGGGCTGAAGACGACGGCGGCAGCTAAAGCAGAAGTGCAGCAGAAGCAACTAGCGGCAAGGCGGGGTGCGAGCACGCAGGCGGCACACGGTCGGGGACGCATGGGGCTCATGTAGGTGGCTCCAGGGTTTGGCTGAAGGTGGTTGGGCCACGCGGGCGCGAACGCCGAGCTTCGGCCATGGCGGAAACATCGTGAGAGCGATCTACGGGGGAGAAAGAGATACGCGAGGGGAGGGGAAAGGAGCCGGAGCTCACCGAGAAGGCACAAGGAGGCTGGGCATGGGCTTAGGAGCAGCATAGGCGTGGGAATCGTCGGGAATCGCCGGCGGCCGTCGAGGAAGAAGACGGTCGGATCTGGCGGGCTGGTGGTTCCCGACTCTGATGGCTTGGCGTAGAGGACGTAGTCGAGGGCAGCGCGTCTCCTGGGCATGGCCTCGCGGTGCAGGTCGGGCAGAGACCACGTGGACGACGACGTTCATGGCGGCGCCGGTGGAAGGCGGTGCGTGGAAGAAAGCGGCGCGAGGGGGAAAAAGATGGAGAGGCTAGGGTTTGTAGAGCGGTCCGAGGGTGTCAAGTAGGAGGCTGGGGAAGGCGATGGGGAGGCGCGGATGGCCGGCGGGTGTCCTCCCATGGCCACGGACGGCGCACATGCGTCCACCGCTCCCTGGTGTACAGGTGAGGGTGATGACCACGGGGTGGGCTTGGCCTCACCGTGCACCAGAGGCCCAAGTGTACAGTGTGGGCCCCTTTTACTTTCTTTCCTTTTTTAATTCCTTTTTATTTTCTTTTTTCAATTACAACCATTGTTTTGCATTTGTTATGCTGTTAAACTATTTTTTTTAAATTGAGAAACTCGCCTCAGTAAATATTATGCAATATCCAGCACTATCATAAAAAGTTTTAACCTCATTTGAATTTTGGTTTGAATTTAAATGCGATGAATGAGTGCTGCTGGGTCATTCAAAAACAGCTAGGGGCATTTTGGAGTTTCAAATAATTTTGGTTTTACTTTTTTAATAGCTTTGGAAAATTTGCAATAATATGAACACTTTTGTTTTACCGTTGGAAGAAATAATATATTTGACTTTATTTTAAATACGAATTTGGGGCTGAAATATTTCTTAATTGTTTTTCTTAGCGCATAATGATCATGACTTGGCATCCTTAGCGTGGAGTTACTGTAGCTTAATTATCCGGGCGTCACACTCTGCCTGATGGCTTTATTTATAAAGTCGGGATCTGGCTTTTTCTCTAAAAAAGTACTCTGACTTGTCTTGTACTTCAAAAAGATCCTGTATTCCTATATATATATGCCCACGAGGCTCAAGCAATAAACATCGATCCCACCAATCCCTCTATATATTCCTCTAACATGGTATCAGCCTAATGATCCAACCCTAGCCGTCGTCGCTGCTTCTGCTCCGCACGACCATCGGGGCAGTCGGTCTCCATGATCATCGCCAGAGGCCGCGCCGCCCGTACCTAGGGAGTCTTCCGCCGATCATGTTTACCGGCTGCCCTAGAGAGTTATTTTCCCGATCCTTTGATCAGAGTTTTTCTCTCTCTTGCCGGTCATCTTAATCGGCATTTTTCTTTTTGGTTTACCGATTTATGATCGGTTTACATCACCCGCCGCCACCGTCGACCCCCGCGCATCTACTCTAACATCGGCACCGACTCTACAACGGCCATGACATCATCAGTGCAGCACGGCTGGATGCGTTGCCCAAGGGACGCCTTCGTGTGTAGCTGCCGACCGCTCATCCGCGTGGTCTCCATTGCCGGTCCGTCTTAGTCTTCATCGTCCGGGACATCACCAACAAATGGCGCCATCGACTTCAATCTGCGCATTGTACCAGCCATGGCGCGTACATCGCCGCCGTTGGTCTGATCAACCGATCACGTGCGTGACTTTGGCAAGCCCGTCCTCGAGCACGCGACTACCGCCGATCGAGCCACATATTGTCGTCATGTCGTCCCTTCGGACCGCTCCGTCGCCGCCCCAAGGCCCTCCCGCCGGCTGCCCTAACTGCCAACTACTCCCATCGATGCACGTTTAGGTGGTCGTGCTGCAACACGGGGTCCATGCCACACCCCTCCCGAGATCCTCCCAATGCTACCCCCATAGTCGCTGCCTTTTGTGTCACCCCTTCGGGCTGTCGCGCTGTGGCACGCGGTCCACGCCGCCGCTGTCGTGCCGTCGCCACCGGCCAGTGGTTCTCCCATCGTCTTCCCCAACCCGTGAGAAGCCGCTACACCGCCCCTTCGGGCTGTAGGGCTATGGTACACGGTCCCCGCCGCTGCCAGAGGTCGTCACCATGGCTGCACTGACCCGCGCTCCGCCACTGCATCACCCCTTTGAATCGTAGCGCCACGACCTGCGATCCACTCCGCCATCCCTGCGTGTTGACTTCCCGTGGTATGTGTCATGTCACCTCCCTCGGCGCGAGAACACTGAAGGAAATATGCCCTAGAGGCAATAATGAAGTTGCTATTTATATTTCCTTATATCATGATAAATGTTTATTATTCATGCTAGAATTGTATTAACCGGAAACTTAGTAGATGTGTGAATTCATAGACAAACAGAGTGTCCCTAGTATGCCTCTACTTGACTAGCTCGTTAACCAAAGATGGTTAAGTTTCCTGACCATAGACATGTGTTGTCATTTGATGAATGGGATCACATCATTAGAGAATGATGTGATGACCATAGACATGTATTATAAGTTATGTGTTTTGGTGACCTAAGTTTGTTCGGAGTCGCGGATGAGCTCACGGACATGACGAGGAGTCTCGAAATGGTGGAGAGGTAAAGATTCATATAGAATGGTTCCGAAGAGGTTCAAGGATTTTTCGGAGTTGGACAAGGGGAGGGGGCGCGGCCCCGCTTTCCTTCTTCCTCTGTTGGAAGGAAGCGCGCGCGGGGGGGGGGGGGGGGGGGGGGGGTTGGGGGATCCTACTAGGAGTAGGACTCCCCCCTAGGTGCGCCTCTCCCTGGCCAGCCACCTCCACCCCCTCTCCTTTATATACGGGGGCGGGAGCACCCCAAAGGCACACCAAGATTTCTCTTAGCCATGTGTGGTGCTCCCCTCCACAGTTTACTACTCCGGTCATAGCGTCGTAGTGCTTAGGCGAAGCCCTGTGCGGATCAAATCACCATCATCATCACCACGCTGTCGTGCTGTCGGAACTCTCCCTCGACCCTCTACTAGATCAAGAGCTCGAGGGACGTCATCGAGCTGAACGTGTGCTGAACACAAAGGTGCCGTATGTTCGGTATTTGGATCATATGGATTGTGAGGATGTTTGACTACAGCAACCGCGTTAACCTAACGCTTCCGCTTTCGGTCTACGAGGGTACATGGACACATTCTCCCCCTCTCGTTGCTATGCATATCCTAGATAGATCTTGCGTGATCATAGGAAATTGTTTGAAATTGCATGCTAAATTCCCCGATAGTGGCATCAGAGCCAGGTCTATGCGTAGATGATATGCACGAGTAGAACACAAAGAGTTGTGGGCGGTAATAGTCATACTGCTTACCACCAACGTCTTGCTTTGATTCGGCGGTATTATTGGATGAAGCGGCCCGAACCGGCATTACATGACCGTGTTCATGAGATTGGTTCTACCGACGTGCTTGGGTTAAACTTGAGGAGCCTAGCATATGCAGATATGGCTTCAGAACACTGAGACCGAATGGTAGAGCATGAATCATATAGTAGATATGATCAACATAGTGATGTTCACCATTGAAAACTACTCCATCTCACGTGATGATCAGACAGGGTTTAGTTGATATGGATCATGTGATCATTTAGATGACTAGAGAGATGTCTATCTAAGTGGGAGTTCTTAAGTAATGTGATTAATTGAATTGTAATTTATCATGAACTTAGTACCCGATAGTATTTTGCATGTCTAATTTGTTGTAGATCAATGGCCCGTGCTACTGTTCCTTTGAATTTTAATGCGTTCCTAGAGAAAGCTAAGTTGAAAGATGATGGTAGCAACTACACGGACTGGGTCCGTGACTTGAGGATTATCCTCTTTGCTGCACAGAAGAATTATGTCCTAGAAGCACTGCTAAGTGCAAAACCCGCTACAGGAGGAACACTGGACGTTATGAACATCTGGAAAAGCAAAGCTGATGACTACTCGATAGTACAGTATGCTATGCTTTACGGCTAAGAACCAGGACTTCAATGACGTTTTGAACGTCATGGAGCATATGAGATGTTCCAGGAGCTGAAGTTAATATTTCAAGCAAATGCTCGGATTGAGAGATATGAAGTCTCCAATAAGTTCTACAGCTGCAAAATGGAACAGAATACTTGGGTCAAACTTGAGGAGCCTAGCATATGCAGATATGGCCTCGGAACACTGAGACCGAAAGGTCGAGCGTGAATCATATAGTAGATATGATCAACATAGTGATGTTCACCATTGAAAACTACTCCATCTCATGTGATGATTGGACATGGTTTAGTTGATATGGATCACGTGATCATTTAGATGACTAGTGAGATGTCTAGCTATGTGGGAGTTCTTAAGTAATATGATTAATTGAACTTTAATTTATCATGAACTTAGTACCTGATAGTATTTTGCATGTCTATGTTGTTGTAGACCAATGGCCCGTGCAGCCGTTCCTTTGAATTTTAATGCGTTCCTAGAGAAAGCTAAGTTGAAAGCTGATGGTAGCAACTACACGGACTGGGTCCGTAACTTGAGGATTATCCTCATTGCTGCATAGAAGAATTACGTCCTGGAAGCACCGCTAAGTGCAAAACCCGCTGCAGGAGCAACTCCGGACGTTATGAACGTCTGCCAAAGCAAAGCTGATGACTACTCGATAGTTCAGTGTGCCATGCTTTACGGCTTAGAACCGGGACTTCAACGATGTTTTGAATGTCATGGAGAATATGAGATGTTCCAGGAGTTGAAGTTAATATATCAAGCAAATGCCCGGATTGGGAGATATGAAGTTGTTGGAAATATGCCCTAGAGGCAATAATAAATTGATTATTATTATATCTCCTTGTTCATGATAATCGTTTATTATCCATGCTAGAATTGTATTGATAGGAAACTCAGATACATGTGTGGATACATAGACAACACCATGTCCCTAGTAAGCCTCTAGTTGACTAGCTCGTTGATCAATAGATGGTTACGGTTTCCTGACCATGGACATTGGATGTCATTGATAACGGGATCACATCATTAGGAGAATGATGTGATGGTCAAGACCCAATCCTAAGCATAGCACTAGATCGTGTAGTTCGTATGCTAAAGCTTTTCTAATGTAAAGTATGATTTCCTTAGACCATGAGATTGTGCAACTCCCGGATACCGTAGGAGTGCTTTGTGTGTGCCAAACATCACAACATAACTGGGTGACTATAAAGGTACACTACGGGTATCTCCGAAAGTGTCTGTTGGGTTGGCACGAATCGAGACTGGGATTTGTCACTCCGTGTGACGGAGAGGTATCTCTGGGCCCACTCGGTAGGACATCATCATAATGTGCACAATGTGATCAAGGAGTTGATCACGGGATGATGTGTTACGGAACGAGTAAAGAGACTTGCCGGTAACGAGATTGAACAAGGTATCGGGATACCAACGATCGAATCTCGGGCAAGTATCGTACCGATAGACAAAGGGAATTGTATACGGGATTGATTAAAGTCCTTGACATCGTGGTTCATCCGATGAGATCATCGTCGAACATGTGGGAGCCAACATGGGTATCCAGATCCTGCTGTTGGTTATTGACCAGAGAATGTCTCAGTCATGTCTGCATGTCTCCCGAACCCGTAGGGTCTACACACTTAAGGTTCGATGACGCTAGGGTTATAAAGGAAGTTTGTATGTGGTTACCGAATGTTGTTCGGAGTCCCGGGTGAGATCCCGGACGTCACGAGGAGTTCCGGAATGGTCCGGAGGTAAAGATTTATATATGGGAAGTCCTGTTTTGGTCACCGGAAAAGTTTCGGGTTTTATCGGTAACGTACCGGGACCACCGGGAGGGTCCCGGGTGTCCACCAAGTGGGGCCACCAGCCCCGGAGGGCCACATGGGCTGTAGGGAGTGCTCCTTGGCCTACATGGGCCAAGGGCACCAGCCCCAAGAGGCCCATGCGCCTAGGGTTACAAGAAGGGAAGAGTCCCACAAGGGGAAGGCACCCCCTAGGTGCCTTGGGGGGGGGAGGGAATCCTCCCTTGGCCGCCACCCCCCTAGGAGATTGGATCTCCTAGGGCCGGCGCCCCCTGGCCCCCCTATATATAGTGGGGGAGATGGAGGACTTCTTACCTTTTGCCTTTGGTGCAGCCCTCCCCCTCTCCCAAGTCCTTCTCCTCTCCCGTGGTGCTTGGCGAAGCCCTGCAGGATTGCCACGCTCCTCCACCACCACCACGCCGTTGAGCTGCTGCTGGATGGAGTCTTCCTCAACCTCTCCCTCTCTCCTTGCTGGATCAAGGCATGGGAGACGTCACCTGGCTGTACATGTGTTGAACGCGAAGGTGCCGTCCGTTCGGCACTAGGATCTCCGGTGATTTGGATCACGACGAGTATGACTCCTTCAACCCCGTTCTCTTGAACGCTTCTGCTTAGCAATCTACAAGGGTATGTAGATGCACTCTCCTTCCCCTCGTTGCTGGTTTCTCCATAGATAGATCTTGGTGATACGTAGGAAAATTTTGAATTTCTTCTACGTTCCCCAACAGTGGCATCATAAGCTAGGTCTATGCGTAGTTTCTATGCACGAGTAGAACACAAAGTAGTTGTGGGCATTGATTTTGTTCAATATGCTTACCGTTACTAGTCCAATCTTGATTCGGCGGCATCGTGGGATGAAGCGGCCCGGACCGACCTTACACGTACTCTTACGTGAGACTGGTTCCACCGACTGACATGCAGTAGTTGCATAAGGTGGCTAGCGGGTGCCTGTCTCTCCCACTTTAGTCGGATCGGATTCGATGAACAGGGTCCTTATGAAGGGTAAATAGCAATTGGCATATCACGTTGTGGTCTTTGCGTAGGTAAGAAACGTTCTTGCTAGAAACCCATAGCAGCCACGTAAAACATGCAAACAACAATTAGAGGACGTCTAACTTGTTTTTGCAGGGTATGCTATGTGATGTGATATGGCCAAAGGATGTGATAAATGATATATGTGATGTATGAGATGATCATGTTCTTGTAATAGGAATCACGACTTGCATGTCGATGAGTGTGACAACCGGCAGGAGCCATAGGAGTTGTCTTTATTTATTTATGACCTGCGTGTCAACATAAACGTCATGTAATTACTTTACTTTATTGCTAACCGTTAGCTGTAGTAGTAGAAGTAATAGTTGGCGAGACAACTTCATGAAGACACGATGATGGAGATCATGATGATGGAGATCATGGTGTCATGCCGGTGACGATGATGATCATGGAACCCCGAAGATGGAGATCAAAAAGGAGCAATATGATATTGGCCATATCATGTCACTATTTGATTGCATGTGATGTTTATCATGTTTTTGCATCTTGTTTACTTAGAACGACGGTAGTAAATAAGATGATCCCTCATTAAAATTTCAAGAAAGTGTTCTCCCTAACTGTGCACCGTTGCGAAAGTTCGTCGTTTCGAAGCACCACGTGATGATCGGGTGTGATAGATTCTTACATTCGAATACAACGGGTGTTGACGAGCCTAGCATGTACAGACATGGCCTCGGAACACATGCAAACACTTAGGTTGACTTGACGAGCCTAGCATGTACAGACATGGCCTCGGAACACAAGAGACCGAAAGGTCGAGCATGAGTCGTATGGTAGATACGATCAACATGAAGATGTTCACCGATGTTGACTAGTCCGTCTCACGTGATGATCGGACACGGCCTAGTTGAATCGGATCATGTAATCACTTAGATGACTAGAGGGATGTCTATCTGAGTGGGAGTTCATAAGATGAACTTAATTATCCTGAACATAGTCAAAAAGGGATTTTGCAAATTATGTCATAGCTCACGCTTCAGTTCTACTGTTTAGATATGTTCCTAGAGAAAATTTAGTTGAAAGTTGATAGTAGCAATTATGCGGACTAGGTCCGTAAACTGAGGATTGTCCTCATTGCTTCTTAGAAGGCTTATGTCCTTAATGCACCGCTCAGTGTGCTGAACCTCGAACGTTGTCTGTGGATGTTGCGAACATCTGACATACACGTTTTGATAACTACGTGATAGTTCAGTTAAACGGTTTAGAGTTGAGGCACCGAAGACGTTTTTGAAACGTCGCGAAACATATGAGATGTTTTGAGGGCTGAAATTGGGATTTCAGGCTCGTGCCCACGTCAAGAGGTATAAGACCTCCGACGATTTTCTTAGCCTGCAAACTAAGGAGAAAAGCTCAATTGTTGAGCTTGTGCTCAGATTGTCTGAGTACAACAATCATTTGAATCGAGTGGGAGTTGATCTTCGAGATGAGATAGTGATGTTTCTCCGAAGTCATTACCACAAGCTGCTAGAGCTTCGTGATGAACTATAATGTATCAAGGACATATATGATGATCCTTGAGATATTCGTGATGTTTGACACCACAAAAGTAGAAATCAAACAGGAGCATCAATTGTTGATGGTTGGTGAAACCACTAGTTTCAAGAAGGGCAAGGGCAAGAAGGGATACTTCATGAAACGGCAATTCAGCTGCTCCTCTAGTGAAGAAACCCAAGGTTGAACCCAAACCCGAGACTAAGTACTTTTGTAATAAGGGGAACAACCACTAGAGCAGAATTACCCTAGATACTTGGTAGATAGGAAGGCTGGCAAGGTCGATAGAAGTATATTGGATATACATTGTGTTGATGTGCACTTTACTAGTACTCCTAGTAGCACCAGGGTATTAGATACCAGTTCGGTTGCTAAGTGTTAGTAACTCGAAATAAAAGCTACGGAATAAACGGAGACTAGCTAAAGGTGAGCTAACTATATGTGTTGGAAGTGTTTCCAATGTTTATATGATCAAGCATCGCACGCTCCCTCTACCATCGAGATTGGTGTTAAACTTAAATAATTGTTATTTGGTGTTTGCGTTGAGCATAGACATGATTGGATTACGTCTATCGCAATACGGTTATTCATTTAAGGAGAATAATGGTTACTCTGTTTATTTGAATAATACCTTCAATGGTCTTACACCTAAAATGAATGGTTTATTGAATCTCGATCGTAGTGATACACATGTTCATGCCAAAAGATATAAGATAGTAATGATAGTACCACCTACTTGTGGCACTGCCACTTAAGTCATATCGGTATAAAACGCATGAAGAAGCTCCATGTTGATGGATCTTTGGGCTCACTCGTTTTTGAAAAGTTTGAGACATGTGAACCATGTCTATTGGTGTTTATGCATGAAGAAACTCCATGCAAATGGACCGTTTGGACTCACTTGATTTTGAATCACTTGAGACATGCAAATCATACCACATGGGCAAGATGACTGAAAGCCTCGGTTTCAGTAAAATGGAACTGGAAAGCAACTTGTTGGAAGTAATACATTTTGACGTGTGCAGTCCAATGAGTGCTGAGGCGTGTAGTGGATATCGTTATTTTCTTACTTCACAGATGATTTGAGTAGATGTTGAGTATATTTACTTGATGAATCACGAGTCTGAATTATTGAAAGGTTCAAGTAATTTCAGGGTGAAGTTGAAATATCGTCGTGACAAGAGGATAAAGTATCTATGATATGATCATAGAGATGAATATCTGAATTACGTGTTTGGCACAGAATTAAGACATTGTGGAAATTGTTTCACAACTGATATAGCCTGGAACACCATAGTGTGATGGTGTGTCCGAACATCATAACTGCACCCTATTGGATATGATGCATACCATGATGTCTCTTATCGAATTACCACACGATAGTTTATGGGGTAGGCATTAGAGACAACCACATTCACTTTAAATAGGGCACCACGTAATTCCAATGAGATGACACCATATGAACTATGGTTTAGAGAAACCTAAGCTGTCATTTCTTAAAAGTTTGGGGCTGCGACGCTTATGTGGAAAAGTTTCAGGCTGATAAGCTCGAACCCAAAGCGGATAAATGCATCTTCATAGGACACCCAAAACAGTTGGGTATACCTCCTGTCTCAGATTCGAAAGCAATAAGGGATTGTTTCTAGAATCAGGTCCTTTCTCGAGGAAAAGTTTATCTCGAAAGAATTGAGTGGGAGGATGGTGGAGACTTGATGAGGTTATTGAACCGTCACTTCAACTAGTGTATAACAGGGCACAAAGAGTTGTTCCTGTGGCACCTACACCAATTGAAGTGGAAACTTATGATATTGATCATGAGACTTCGGATCAAGTCACTCCCAAACCTCGTAGGACGACAAGGATGCGTACTATTTCAGAGTGGTACGTAATCCTGTCTTGGAAGTCATGTTGCTAGACAACAATGAACCTACGAGCCATGGAGAAGCGATGGTGGGCCCGGATTCCGATAAATGGCTCGAGGCCATAAAATCCGAGGTAGGATCCATGTATGAAAACAAAGTGTAGACTTTGGAAGAACTACTTGATGGTCGTAAGGCTGTTAGGTACATATGGATTTTAAAAGGAAGACGAACAATGATGGTAAGTATCACCATTAAGAAAGCTCGACTTGTCGTTAAGAAGTTTCCAGACAAGTTCAAGGAGTTGACTACGGTGAGACTTTCTCACTCGTAGCGATGCTAAGAGTCTGTTGGAATTATATTAACGATTACTGCATTATTTATGAAATCTTGCAGATAGGATGTCAAAACATTGTTTCCTCGACAATTTTTCTTGAGGAAAGGTTGTATGTGATACAACCGGAAAGTTTTGTCAATCCTGAAAGATGCTAATAAGTATGCAAAGCCCCAGCAATCCTTCTAAGGACTGGAGTGAGCATCTCGGAGTTGGAATGTATGCTTTGATGATGATCAAAGAATTTTTGAGTTTATACAAAGTTTATGAGAAACTTGTATTTCCAAAGAAGTGAGTGGGAGCACTATAGAATTTCTGATGAATATATGTTGTTGACATATTGTTGATCAGAAATGATGTAGAATTTCTGGAAAGCATATAGGGTTATTTGGAAAGTGTTTTTCAACGGAAAGCCTGGATTTAGCTACTTGAACATTGAGCATCAAGATCTATGAGGATAGATCAAAAACGCTAAATGGTACTTTCAAATGAGCACATACCTTGACATGATCTTGAAGGTGTTCAAGATGGATCAGTCAAAGAAGGAGTTCTTGCCTGAGTTGTAAGGTATGAAGTTAAGACTTAAAGCTTGACCACGGCAGAAGAGAGAGAAAGGACGAAGGTCGTCCCTTATGCTTAAGACATAGGCTCTACAGTATGCTATGCTGTGTACCGCACCTGAAGTGTGCCTTGCCATGAGTCAGTCAAGGGGTACAAGAGTGATCCAAGAATGGATCACAGGACAGTGGTCAAAGTTATCCTTAGTAACTAGTGGACTAAGGAATTTTCTCGATTATGGAGGTGGTAAAAGAGTTCGTCGTAAAGGGTTACGCCGATGCAGACTTTGACACTAATCCAGATTATTCTGAGTAGTAAACTGGATTCATATAGTAGAACAGTTATTTGGAATAGCTCCAAATAGAGCGTGGTAGCTGCATCTAGGAGATGACATAGAGATTTGTAAAGCACACACGGATCTGAAAGGTTCAGACCCGTTCACTATAACCTTTCTCACAAGCATAACATGATCAAACCCAGAACTCATCGAGTGTTGATCACATGGTAAATGTGAACTAGATTATTGACTCTAGTAAACTCCTTGGGTGTTAGTCACATGGGGATGTGACCTTGAGTGTTAATCACATATCGATGTGAACTAGATTATTGACTCTAGTGCAAGTGGGAGACTGTTGGAAATATGCCCTAGAGGCAATAATAAATTCATTATTATTATATTTCCTTGTTCATGATAATCATTTATTATCCATGCTCGAATTGTATTGATAGGAAACTCAGATACAAGTGTGGATACATAGACAACACCATGTCCCTAGTAAGCCTCTAGTTGACTAGCTCGTTGATCAATAGATGGTTATGGTTTCCTGACCATGGACATCGGATGTCGTTGATAACGGGATCACATCATTAGGAGAATGATGTGATGGACAAGACCCAATCCTAAGCATAGCACTAGATCGTGTAGTTCGTATGCTAAAGCTTTTCTAATGCCAAGTATCATTTCCTTAGACCATGAGATTGTGCAACTCCCGGATACCGTAGGAGTGCTTTGGGTGTGCCAAACGTCACAACGTAACTGGGTGACTATAAAGGTACACTACGGGTATCTCCAAAAGTGTCTGTTGGGTTGGCACGAATCGAGACTGGGATTTGTCACTCCGTGTGACGGAGAGGTATCTCTGGGCCCACTCGGTAGGACATCATCATAATGTGCACAATGTGATCAAGGAGTTGATCATGGGATGATGTGTTACGGAACGAGTAAAGAGACTTGCTGGTAACGAGATTGAACAAGGTACCGGGATACCGACGATCGAATCTCGGGCAAGTATCGTACCGATAGACAAAGGGAATTGTATACGGGATTGATTAAAGTCCTTGACATCGTGGTTCATCCGATGAGATCATCGTGGAACATGTGGGAGACAACATGGGTATCCAGATCCCGCTGTTGGTTATTGACCGGAGAATGTCTCGGTCATGTCTGCATGTCTCCCGATCCCGTAGGGTCTACACACTTAAGGTTCGATGACGCTAGGGTTATAAAGGAAGTTTGTATGTGGTTACCGAATGTTGTTCGGAGTCCCGGATGAGATCCCGGACGTCACGAGGAGTTCCGGAATAGTCCGGAGGTAAAGATTTATATATGGGAAGTCCTGTTTTGGTCACCGGAAAAGTTTCGGGTTTTATCGATAACGTACCGGGACCACCGGGAGGGTCCCGGGGGTCCACCAAGTGGGGCCACCAGCCCCGGAGGGCCACATGGGCTGTAGGGAGTGCTCCTTGGCCTACATGGGCCAAGGGCACCAGCCCAAAGAGGCCCATGCGCCTAGGGTTACAAGAAGGGAAGAGTCCCACAAGGGGAAGGCACCCCCTAGGTGCCTTGGGGGGGGGGAGGGAATCCTCCCTTGGCCGGCGCCCCCCCCTAGGAGATTGGATCTCCTAGGGCCGGCGCCCCCCCCTTGGCCCCCCTATATATAGTGGGGGAGATGGAGGACTTCTTACCTTTTGCCTTTGGTGCAGCCCTCCCCCTCTCCCAAGTCCTTCTCCTCTCCCGTGGTGCTTGGCGAAGCCCTGCAGGATTGCCACGCTCCTCCACCACCACCACGCTATTGAGCTGCTGCTGGATGGAGTCTTCCTCAACCTCTCCCTCTCTCCTTGCTGGATCAAGGCATGGGAGACGTCACCGGGCTGTACATGTGTTGAACGCGGAGGTGCCGTCCGTTCGGCACTAGGATCTCCGGTGATTTGGATCACGACGAGTATGACTCCTTCAACCCCGTTCTGTTGAACACTTCCGCTTAGCGATCTATAAGGGTATGTAGATGCACTCTCCTTCCCCTCGTTGTTGGTTTCTCCATAGATAGATCTTGGTGATACATAGGAAAATTTTGAATTTCTGCTACGTTCCCCAACAGAAGTCTCCAATAAGTTCTACAGCTGCAAAATGGAGGAGAATAGTTTTGTTAGTGAACATATACTCAGAATGTCTAGGTACCACGACCACTTCACTCAACTAGGAGTTAATCTTCCTCATGATAGTGTCATTGATAGAGTTCCTCAATCACTGTCACCAAGCTACAAAAGCTTTGTGATGAACTATAATATGCGTGGTATGGATAAGACAATTCTCAAGCTCTTCGCAATGCTAAAGGCTGCAGAGTTAGAAACCAAGAAGGAGCATCAAGTGTTGATTGTCAACAAGACCACTAGTTTCAAGAAGAAGGGCAAAGGGAAGAAGGGGAACTTCAAGAAGAACGGCAAGCAAGTTGATGCTCAAGTGAAGAAGCCCAAGTCTGGACCTAAGCCTGAGACTGAGTGATTCTACTGCAAAGGGACTGGTTACTGGAAGCGGAACTGCCCCAAGTATTTGACAGATAAGAAGGATGGCAAAGTGAATGGTATATTTGATATACATGTTATTTATGTCTATCTTACTAATGCTTGTAGTAGCGCCTGGGTATTTGATACTAGTTCTGTTGCTCATATTTGCAACTCGAAACATGGGCTACGTATTAAACGAAGATTGGCTAAGGACAAGGTGACGATGCGCGTGGGAAATGGTTCCAAAGTCGATGTGATCGCCGTCGGCACACTACCTCTACATCTACCTTCGAGATTAGTTTTAGACCTAGATAATTGTTTTTTTGGTGCCAGCGTTAAGCATGAACACTGGATGTTTTTTTGATGCGAGACGGTTATTCATATAAATTAGAGAATAATGGCTATTCTATTTATATGATTAATATCTTTTATGGCCATGCATCCTTGATGAGTGGTCTATTTTTATTGAATCTCAATAGTAGTGATACACATATTCATAGTATTGAAGCCAAAAGATACAAGTTTAGTAATGATAGTGCAACTTATTTGTGGCACTTCCATTTAGGTCATATTGGTGTAAAGCGCATGAAGAAACTCCATGCTGATGGACTTTTGGAATCACTTGATTATGAATCACTTCATGCTTGCGAACCATGCCTCATGGGCAAGATGACTAAGACTCCATTCTCCGTAACAATGGAGCGAGCAACAGACTTATTGGAAATATACATACTGATGTATGTGGTCCGATGAGTGTTGAGGCTCGCGATAGGTATCGTTATTTTCTAACCTTCATAGATGATTTGAGCAGATATAGGTATATCTACTTGGTGAAACATAAGTCTGAAACATTTGAAAACATTAAAGAATTTCAGAGTGAAGTAGAAAATCATCGTAACAAGAAAATAAAGTTTCTACGATCTGATCGTGGAGGAGAATATTTGAGTTACCAGTTTGGTGTTCATTTGAAACAATTTGGAATAGTTTCACAACTCACGCCACCTGGAACACCACAACATAATGGTGTGTCAGAATGTTGTAATCGTACTTTATTAGATATGGTGCGATCTATGATGTCTCTTACTGATTTACCGCTATCATTTTGGGGTTATGCTTTAGAGATAGCTGCATTCACATTAAATAGGGCACCATCTAAATCCGTTGAGACGACAACACATGAACTATGGTTTGGCAAGAAACCCAAGTTGTCATTTCTTAAAGTTTGGGGCTGCGATACTTATGTGAAAAAGCTTCAACCTGATAAGCTCGAACCCAAATCGGAGAAATGTGTCTTCATAGGATACCTAAAGGACAGAGCTGGGTACACCTTCTATCACAGATCCGAAGGCAAGATATTCGTTGCTAAGAATGGATCCTTTATAGAGATGAATTTTCTCTCGAAAGATGTTTGTGGGAGGAAAGTAGAACTTGATGAGGTAATTGTGCCTTCTCCCGAATTGGAAAGTAGTTCATCACAGAAATCAGTTCCAGTGATTCCTACACCAATTAGTGAGGAATCTAATATGATGATCATGAAACTTCTGATCAAGTTACTACAGAACCTCTTAGGTCAACCAAGGTAAGATCCACACCATAGTGGTACGGTAATCCTGTTCTGGAGGTCATGTTACTTGACCATGACGAACCTATGAACTATGAGGAAGCGATGACGAGCCCAGATTCTATGAAATGGCTTGAGGCCATGAAATCTGAGATGGGATCCATGTATGAGAACAAAGTGTGGACTTTGGTTGACTTGCCCGATGATCAGCAAGCAATAGAGAATAAATGGATCGTCAAGAAGAAGACTGACGCTGACGGTAATGTCACTCTCTACAAAGCTCGACTTGTTGCGAAAGGTTTTCGACAGGTTCAAGGAGTTGACTACGATGAGACCTTCTCACTCGTAGCGATGTTTAAGTCTGTCCGAATCATGTTAGCAATTACCGCATTTTATGATTATGAAAATTGGCAAATGGATGTCAAAATTGCATTCCATAATGGATATCTTAAAGAAGAGTTGTATATGATGCAACCAGAAGCTTTTGTCAATCCAAAAGGTTCTAACAAAGTGTGTAAGCTCCAGCGATCCATTTATCGACTGGTGCAAGCCTCTCGGAGTTGTAATATACGCTTTGATAGTGTGATCAAAGCATATGGTTTTATACAGACTTTTCGAGAAGCCTGTATTTACAAGAAAGTGAGTGGGAGCTATGTAGAATTTCTGATATTATATGTGTCGGTGTACTAAAGTAGGGGTACCTTAGTATCCCGAACTTGTGCACGGGCAGTCGCAGCGACCCGCGGCAAGGCTTGTCGGGCGACCGCCAAGACCCTCCATGGTTCCTTTAGAGCCATTCAAGAACAAAGTATTCGAGCCAAGGCACAAGACCCCGGCAACAGGAGCTTGCCGGGAAGGCCACTCAAAGCATCCAAGGCCCCGACAAGAGGAGCTTGCCGGGAGGAAGCACAAAGACCCCGGCAAGAGGAGCTTGCCGGGGAGACCAGCCAAGACATATCAAGGAACTTTCCGCAGCACACCACGTGTCCCGGCGAGACCCGGCGAGCGACAAGCTCCCGGACGCGACAAAACAACTTCCGCGGCAAGGCGCTTGCCGCGGCGAGGTACTACTCCGCGGCCCGCGCTCCAGCTCACCCACCAACGTGTCGCCCTGGGACCATTCCTGGCGTACGTGGCGGGAGGCTGTGCAGCCAGGGGCATGCGGTGGCAAGCAGGCGCTGACAAGGAGCCATCGTGGCAAACAGTGGCGCCCCTGACGGTCCCTTTCCGCCCCGTCTAGGCGACACAGGCAGGCATTTAATGCCTTTGTCCCCTGCCGTCAGGGTTAGGTATGATACAACTGTAGCAGGCGGTGGCGCCAACTACCACCCCTTTTACATTTTTACCCTCATCTCTATTGCCACCTGTCGGTGACCCCTTAGACATATAAAAGGAGGCCCATGCGCAACAATGGGGGGGGGGGACGACCATTCTCACGCTCGGCCTCGCTAGCCACCCAAGTGTACTGTAGCACTCATCGCTCCCGAGCAAGAACACAATACAAACCAAAGCAGGAGTAGGGTTTTACGCATCCATGCGGCCCGAACCTGGGTAAACCGATTGCATCGTTCGTGCGTCCGCCTCGATCTGCTCTTTGTGCATCCCCCGCCCCCTGCCGAACCAAAAGGGGCTCGGTCCGCCGATCCCCATAGGTGTACGTGGGATCAGCAACCCCCGACATCTTTGGCGCGCCAGGTAGGGGGTGCGTCGAGGTTGTGCGAACCTGGTCCGGCGTTCGCACGAGCCGAATCTTCATCATCTACGTCAACATGCCGCCGAAGAAGAAGATTTCGGAGGCAGCTGCTCCGTCTGCGCCGAGCCCACCGTCGCCAGAGCGGACGGCTAGTGGAGTAGGCGCCGGCGGAAGAACGGGCGCCGACGGGGAGACCCATGGCGCTGCCAGGTCCAAGGGCCAGGCTGCGCCGCACGTCGGCGGCGCTGTCGCCTCCCACAACGACCGCGCGCACTCCAAGGCCTCGGCGTCCGTACACGCACCGCGCCCGTCTCAGGAGGCGCGAGACCAGCAGCATCATGGTACCCATGGTACCATACGTCTGCTGGGCCAAGATCAAGCTGGCAGATCCCGGAGTGCTCAGGACCAGCATGCACGCCAACATGCTGGCGCGAGCGGGGCGCGGTCGCTTGGACGAGATGTTGCTCCTTCTAATGCAGTTAGAAGCCCGAGCATATCTCGCTCCTCGCACCGTTCGCTGCCGCCGCCCACCACTCCGGCGGAAGCATTGGCACGGGCCCAACTGCTCCTAGATTACCCTCCGGCGCCAGAGAAGATCGATGATTGGAGGGCCACTATCCAGAGCCTCATCGGCTTCGCCAATGGTGACGACCCACGGAAGCCGAGTGCATTGCTGCCGCGGCAAGTCAGGCAGGCGCGAGCCGGTGGCGACAAGACAAGCGAGGGTGCAACCACTATGCACTCTCCACCCCGAAGGCCAAGATCGCCGACTCGCCGGATCCACCTCGACAGCTACTCCACCGCGTCGTCAGATCCGCGAGCTCATCGCGATCAACGCCAAGTCCATCATGAGAAACAGCAAGAAGACGCTCGAACACGCATCGAGCGCCGAAGAGAAACGCGGCGTCAATCAGACCTGCGCGCTGGGCCCTCTGTTGACATGCATGCGCCCGGGGAGCCAGGTAACTTGCCGTACGCGGCAGGTTGTCCTGCGTTTACCCGTGAGCTGCGGCAAGTCCAGTGGCCCAATCAGAAGCATTTCAAGCCAGACGTACCGGAGAAGTACGACGGCAAGTCACACCCATCTTAGTTCCTCAGCATCTACACCATTGCGGTGCAGGCTGCCGGGGGGCGAGACGACAAGGTCCTTGCCAACTACTTCCCGCTCATGCTCAAGCCCGAAGTCAGATCCTGGCTCATGCACTTGCCAGACAACTCCATATCCTCTTGGGCGGATTTGTGCCATCAGTTTGTCGGCGCCTTTACGGGCGGCCACAAACCACATGGCCAAGAGAGTGACCTCCACCTGCTTGCCCAGAAGGAAGGAGAACCCCTGCGCAAGTATATCCAGAGATTCAGCCGCGTGCAGCGCAACATCTCAGACATCCACCCGGCCACGGTTATCAGCGTGTTCCATCAGAACGTGCGTAATCGCAGGATGCGGGAGGAGATGGCGATGAGTAGGATCAGAGACGTCAGCGAGCTGTACGCCCTGGCTGACAAGTGTGCACGCGCTGAAGAAGGGAGGAAACTCCCCGGAGAAGATACTGGAGCAGGGGGATCTGACAGCGAGGATGCCGCCCCGGCAAGGAAAAACCGGAGGCGCAACAGGAAGAAGAGCGGCAAAGAGGTACTAGTCGTTGAGCAGTCCGGCGATGACGGCCCCACCAAGCAAGCCAAAGTTGGCAGCTCCGGCAAGGAGGTTGCCGCGTGCACCAACTGCCAAGCTGTGGCGGCCGCCGACAAGCAGGACAGCTCCGACAAGCAGTACTGCAAGATTCACCGCACCAAGGGCCATGATCTCCAGAACGGCAAGAGGGTCGAGCAGCTTGTCCAGCAACAAAAAGCTGAGTACGAGCGGCGCGACAAGGAGAGAGCCCAAGGAGGCGGTGGAGAAGCCGACAAGAAGCACGCTGGCCAGGGAGGAAGCCGCGGCAAGGCCAAGCAGCGGCAAGGAGACAGACCTCCCCGCGGCCGTGACAAGGACGAAGTCGAAGACGATGACGAAGACATGGATGATGTTGAGAACAGTGAGCAGGAGTTTCAGAAGGCTACAGAAGTCTTGTGTGTTGACGGTGGTGCTTCTCTGCATACTTCCCACCGCCAACTCAAACAGTGGCTCCGGGAAGTTGATGCGGCAGAGCCACCTGTCGAATCACGCAAGCTTCTGAAGTGGTCCGGCACGCCTATCGTCTTTGACATTGAGGACCACCCTGATCACACAACCGCGGTCGGGTGCTTGCCGTTGTTGGTTTCGCCAACAATCCGCAACCTCAAAGTCAATAAGATGCTAGTTGATGGCGGGGCTGGCCTAAATCTGATCTCCTCGGCTGTGCTCCAGAAACTCCAGATCTCGGACAGCGAGCTCGAGGAAACCGGTACATTCCAAGGAATTAACCCGGGAAGGAGCAAGCCGAAAGGGAAGGTCACGTTGCCGGTGACATTTGGCAGCGAGCTGAATTTCAGAACGGAGAGGGTCACTTTTGACGTTGCTAATTTCCCATTGCCTTACAATGGGATACTCGGCCGTCCAGCACTCGCCAAGTTCATGGCAGCGTCTCACCATGCATACAACCTGCTCAAGATGCCAGGCCCGATAAGCGTCATCTCTGTCCCTGGCGACAAGAAGGATGCCCTTATCTGCGCCGACAAGATCTACCGAGAAGCAGCTGCCGTGACAGACCGCGAGACACTTGCCGCTGAAGCTCCCGGGGGGAAGAATAAGACCAAGTCCGGCAAGAGCTCTGATGGCTACTCCGGCAAGCGCGCCTCTTCGGAGTGCTGCGCTGCCGTCGAGGACGCACCATCGAGCTCCACCGGCAAGAGTAAGAAGACGATGGCAGCTCCACCACTTACCAAGAAGGTGCCCGCCAAGGAGGACGACACTGGTGGTACCTTCACCATCAGTGCCACGCTTGACCCTAAATAGGAAAGCGCGCTCGTTACTTTCCTGCGGGCGAATGTCGACGTGTTTGCATGGCAACCATCTGATATCCCCGGTGTTCCCAGGAAGGTAATTGAGCACCATATTGCCGTTTGTCCTCATGCGCGGCCCGTCAAGTAGAAGGTCAGGAAACAGGCAGTGGAGCGCCAAGAATTCATAGCAGAAGAAATCAAGAAGTTGGAAGCAGCAGGCCTTGTCAGAGGGGTGCTCCATCCCACGTGGTTGGCCAATCCGGTTGTAGTGCGCAAGGCGAATGGGAAATGGAGGCTTTGTATTGACTTTACCGATGTTAATAAAGCTTGTCCCAAAGATCCATTTCCCTTGCCGCGCATCGACCAGATTGTTGACTCCACAGCCGGATGTGAGTTGCTTTCATTTCTTGACACATATTCAAGATACCACCAGATCTTCATGGCAGAAGAGGATGAGGAGAAAACCGCATTCATTACTCCATGTGGCACGTACTGTTTCGCACGGATGCCTTTCGGATTAAAGAATGCTGGTTCAACATTTGCCAGAGTGGTCCATATCGCTTTGAAGCCACATATACACAGAAATGTAGAAGCTTACATGGATGATATAGTGGTCAAAAGCAAGGATAGGGCAACTCTGATCCAAGACTTAGAAGAGACTTTTGCAAATCTGTGCAAGGTCAACCTCAAGCTCAACCCCGAGAAGTGTGTGTTTGGAGTCCCTTCCGGCAAGCTTCTCGGGTTCTTTGTATCTCAGCGGGGAATCGAAGCTAATCTCGACAAGATTAAGGCCATCGAGCAGATCGAAGCACCAAAGCGCGTCAAGGATGTACGGAAGCTTGCCGGCTGCGTGGCTGCTCTCAGCAGGTTTATCTCTCGGTCTGCTGAGTGCGCCCTGCCATTTTTCAAAATTTTGAAAAGGGCAGGTCCAATGAAATGGACTCCGGAAGCGGAGGCTGCGCTGCAGGACTTGAAGAGATAGCTGTCCTCCACTCCAACACTTGTCGTACCTAATCCACGAGAGAAGTTGCTGCTGTACATAGCGGCAACCAATCAAGTGGTTAGTGCTGCGTTAGTAGCGGAGAGGGAATCCGATGACGAGCCAGCGACCGCGACAAGCACATCCAGGGACAAGCAGGGGGCTTCCCCGACAAGCTCTGGTCTCGACAAGCAAGGATCTGCGCAGATGCAAGAGGAGATACAGAAGAAGATGGTGCAGCACCCAGTTTACTTTGTCAGTTCCCTTTTGCAGGGGGCTAGGTCAAGGTACTCTGGTGTGCAGAAGTTGCTTTTTGGCCTTCTCATGGCCTCGAGAAAGCTGCGCCATTACTTCCAAGCACACGAGATCACAGTTGTCACTCGCTTTCCGCTGAAGAGGATATTACAAAACCCAGAAGCAACAGGCAGGATTGTCGAGTGGGCACTGGAACTGTCAAGCTTTGGCCTCAAGTTTGAGAGTACGTCGACAATCCAGAGTAGAGCATTGGCAGAGTTCATAGCAGAGTGGACGCCAACTCCAGACGAAGAAATTCCGGAGACGAGCATCCCCGCCAAGGAAGCAAACAAAGAGTGGCTCATGTACTTTGACGGTGCCTTCTCGCTGCAAGGCGCCGGTGCTGGTGTACTGCTTGTCGCACCCACCGGAGAGCACCTCAAGTACATAGTACAGATGCACTTTCCCAAGGAGCAAGCGACCAACAATACTACAGAGTATGAAGGCTTGCTTGCCGGTCTCAGGATCGCGGCAGAACTTGGGATTAAGAAGCTCATTGTCAGGGGTGACTCGCAGCTTGTCGTCCGCCAAGTGAACAAGGTTTACCAGAGTCCGTTGATGGAAGCTTACGTTGATGAAGTGAGGAAGCTAGAAGAGCGCTTTGACGGCCTGCAAATGGAACATGTTCCGAGAGCTGAGAACGACATTGCCGATGGCCTGTCAAAGTGCGCAGCACTTAAGTTACCTGTGGAACCAGGGATCTTTGTGCTCAAGCTAACTCAGCCATCTGTAACACCATCAACTGGACAGAGCAAGAAGAGGAAGTTGATTTCTGGTGACTACCTTCCGGTAGGGCTTCCCGAAGCCGCCGCCAAGAAGGTCCCCAAGATCAACGCCAAGAATGATGAGGAGCAGTCTGCTCCGGAAAGCCCCAGGGTTTGTTCCGTTGAAGCAGATTCTCCCGGCAAGTTCTGCTCCGGCAAGCTTGCCGGGGAATGTCAAGCTCCGGCAGAGCCGCGGGCTCTTGCCGTAGAAGCGGACGTTCCCGCAGCAGCAGATGTGCCTTTAGTCCTTGTTGTCGAGCCACAGGCTCCAACATAGGCGCAGCAGATTGTTCGTTTCCTTCAGACAGGAGAACTTCCCGAGGAACCAGAAGAAGCGGAAAGAGTAGCCCGGCAGTCTAGTATGTACCAGTTTGTCGACGACACAGTGTTCATAAGAAGACTCAACGGTGTGAAATTGAAGTGTATTCCCCGGGAAGATGGACAGGAGCTGTTGGCAGAGATACACGGAGGCATATGTGGTCACCACATTGGCGCAAGAGCCCTTGTCGGAAAAGCATTCCGGCAAGGCTTCTTCTGGCCGACAGCCCTCCAGGATGCAACTGCACAAGTAACCAAGTGTGAAGCGTGCCAGTTCCATTCCAAGCAGATACATCAGCCAGATCAAGCTCTCCAGACGATCCCTTTATCCTGGCCATTTTCGGTCTGGGGGCTCGACGTCCTCGGCCCCTTTCCCCGAGCTGTCGGGGGCTTTGAGTACTTGTACGTCACAATCGACAAGTTCACAAAGTGGCTGGAAGTGGAACCAGTGAGGAAGGTGACAGCACAGTCAGCAGTCAAGTTCTTCAAGTCGATTGTTTGCTGTTTCGGGATCCCTAACAGGATAATCACCGACAATGGTACACAATTTACGAGCCGCACCTTCATGCAGTATGTCCAAGATCTTGGCGCCAAGGTCTGCTTCGCTTCTGTTGCTCACCCGAGAAGCAACGGTCAAGTGGAGAGGGCAAATGCTGAAGTGCTGCGCAGGCTCAAGACCAGAACTTTCGACAGGCTGCACAAGTGCGGACGCAACTGAATCAAGGAGCTGCCGGTGGTTCTTTGGTCGATCAGGACGACGCCAAATCGAGCCACTGGCCAGACACCCTTCGCTCTAGTCTATGGAGCGGAGGCAGTTATCCCCACGGAACTCGTATACGGGTCACCTCGAGTGCTCGCTTATGATGAGCTTGAGCAAGAGCGGCTGCAGCAAGATGAGGCGCTGCTCCTTGAGGAAGATCGTCTTCAGGCTGCTGTGCGAGCCGCTCGCTACCAGCAAGCTTTGCGCCGCTATCGTAGCCGCAAAGTTAACGCCAGGAGTCTCAAGGAAGGCGACCTTGTTCTTCGGCGCGTTCAGTCTGCCAAGAATTCCAATAAGTTGACGCCGAAGTGGGAAGGCCCTTACCGGTTGAAACGAGTCACCAGGCCTGGTGCTGTCCGCCTGGAGACCGAAGATGGCGTACCAGTGAGCAACTCTTGGAATATCGAGCATCTTCGTAAGTTTTACCCGTAAGGCGCGGTTGTCGGACCCTGTCCGGCAACCACCCTTTTGTACAAGTCTTGCCGCTGTTGCATGTAATCCTTTGTACAAAGCCAGGCGCACACCCTGAGCACGAGTAAATGAAGCGCTCGCGCCCAGAGTTATAGCATGCATGCTAGGTCGAGTCTGGTCCTTGGTTAGGGTTGATAGTGCTTAACAACGGCTAACCCCTAACTTAGAGGTCGAGTGTGCGTCCCTTTGCCTTTCTTTCGTTTCCTTTGTTTCGCAGGGCTCGCATATCCTTGTGGGACCGCCTGAGGACGAAAAGGAGAAGAAGGACGTGCCGGCATCTGGACCCCGACAAGCCAGTACCAAAGTTCACCCACGGCAAGCCAGAGTTACCGGGGGCTGCAATCTCAGATAAGTCTTTCATCCCTCTTCATGCATTCTCTTATGGACTGGGAAGTACGAAACCTCGTTTCTTCCCGAAAACTACCGTGCTCCCTTAACTCTAGGCCCTGGGGCTCGTTCCTGGGGCCAAGTTTGGTCGTAGTCGCGGCAGCAAAGGGAGGAAACGAGGGGCCGCACCCGCCTCGTCCCTGCCTCCGCCAAAAGCGTGAGAAAGGTCGTGCGACGTGGGAAGACGGCAGGGCCTACTGCCGGGGGAGAAATGTCTATCTGAAAGATACCAAGGAATTGCTCCTTGACATGGGTTCTACCCGCAAGACAAATGACCCGGCAAGCATCCCCTTTTCATTAAAAAAAACATTCCACACAGGTACAGTCCATAGAGGATGAAAAACATGAAAGAGAGGATTACAAGTTTTAAATGCAACTAAGGCTCGAAGGCTTACAAGTTAAAAAGATAAGATGCCCGTAATCCTTTTCTTGTCCCTCTCTTTAGGAGGTAGGTCAAGGAGGCGAGAAGGGCAAAAGGAGCACCTAGGCGGACTACAGGCGCCAGAAGACACCAAGAGAACATCCCGGGGGTCGTCCGAAGGCTGGACGGTGACGGCGGCGCCGGAAGCAGGGCTCGAAGACGAGGCGGCAGGACGTCAGCACGCTGTCGAGGGCACCACGCCCTCGTACTCCGTCTTGACAGCCTTGCCGCCAGCCCTCTTCCTCTTCCGCAGCCTCCCTACGCCAGCCGCCCAAGGAGACGACCCCGGGGAGTTCAAGGAGCCGGCGACACGGATGATGGGGTCGCCGGTGACGCACGGAGCAGCGTCCGACACCTAGTTGGACCCGTCATCCTGCCACCCGCTGCCGTCGTCGTCGCTGTCACTCCCTTCCTCGTCACTCTCGCTCGAGGAGGGGCCTTCGCTATCGGAGGAGCTGTCCATGCAGCACTTCGCCCGAGTGCCGAAGCACCCGAAGACCTTGACAGAGAGAAGATCGCCCTCCACCAACTTAAATTGGAGGGTGAGCCCCTCCGTCAAGCTGTGGATACGGGCGACCGTCTTCCACCCTCGACCAAGATACATCACACCGGGGGCTGGGACTTCAACGCGGATTCGCGTGCCGCTGATCCCACAGCCCCTCATGTGCAGTATCAGCGTCTCGGGCGGATCCAACTCCATCGCGCCCGCAAATGGAGCTGGGAGTCGGAGTCGACGACGCAGCGCCTGGCGCAGCCTGACAAAGAACTCACAGGGGTCGTCCCCAACATGGACCCCCGAGCACCGCGGCCTCGTCCTCGACCTCTTCCACGACCTCACCCCCTCCCTCTTCCCCTTACGGCTGGCTGCGCCACCACGGGTGCGGGAGAGGGAGGGATGCGCTGTCTGGCGGCGACCCTCGCCGCCACTGATGAAGGACCAGGGTTCCCTTTCTCCATGGCGAATGAGAGAAAGGGGAGCAGAAGCTGAAGAAAGGAGGAGATGAGAGAATGCGGGCTCCCGTCCTCCCCTCCCGCTCTTTATAAAGGAGCGAGGTGGGGGCTCGGCCGCCCCGCTCAGTGAATCAAGACGCGGGAAGGCAGAGAGCTGGGGCCGACCCGCTGCCTCGACCCACGACGGCCCCGTTTCCCGCCTCCGCCGTCCGCGGCCCCAAGTGCATGGGAGCCGCGTGGCAGGCGTGCAGAACCGAGGCGACGGATGAGGCGGCCTCTCCTCACCCCGTGGTCGTGGGGAGTGGGCACCTCGAAAACTGCCCACAATCTCCCCCACGATGCCGCGTTCGATGCGTGCCGTGCGGGGAGGGCACGGTGGATGCAGAGTGAGTTATGGCGTGCTCTAGGCCGCGCGTGCCCGTGCACTGTTTTGTGCCTGGCCCAACAGCGCTCGGCACCGTGTATGGCCCAGGCCCGGGGGCTCCTGTCGGTGTACTAAAGTAGGGGTACCTTAGTATCCCGAACTTGTGCACGGGCAGTCACAGCGACCCGCGGCAAGGCTTGTCGGGCGACCGCCAAGACCCTTCGTGGTTCCTTTAGAGCCATTCAAGAACAAAGTATTCGAGCCAAGGCACAAGACCCCGGCAAGAGGAGCTTGCCGGGAAGCACAAAGACCCCAGCAAGAGGAGCTTGCCAGGGAGACCAGCCAAGACATATCAAGGAACTTGCCGCAGCACACCACGTGTCCCGGCGAGACCCGGCGAGCGACAAGCTCCCGGACGCTACAAGACAACTTCCACGGCAAGGCGCTTGCCGCGGTGAGCTAGTACTCCGCGGCCCGCACTCCAGCTCACCCACCAACGTGTCGCCCTGTGACCATTCCTGGTGTACGTGGCGGGAGGCTGTGCAGCCAGGGGCATGCGGTGGCAAGCAGGCGCTGACAAGGAGCCATCGTGGCAAACGGTGGCGCCCCTGATGGTCCCTTTCCGCCCTGTCTAGGCGACACAGACAGGCATTTAATGCCTTTGTCCCCTGCCGTCAGGGTTAGGTATGATACAACTGTAGTAGGCGGTGGCGCCAACTACCACCCCTTTTACATTTTTACCCTCATCTCTGTTGCCACCTGTCGGTGACCCCTTAGACATATAAAAGGAGGCCCATGCGCAACAGTTGGGGGGGGGGACGACCATTCTCCGCTCGGCCTCGCTAGCCACCCAAGTGTACTGTAGCACTCATCGCTCCCGAGCAAGAACACAATACAAACCAAAGCAGGAGTAGTGTTTTACGCATCCGTGCGGCCCGAACCTGGGTAAACCGATCGCGTCGTTCGTGCGTCCGCCTCGATCTGCTCTTTGTGCATCCCCCGCCCCCTGCCGAACCAAAAGGGGCTCGGTCCGCCGATCCCCATAGGTGTACGTGGGATCAGCAACCCCCGACAATATGTGTATGACATATTGTTGATTGGAAATGATACAGAACTTCTGAATAGCATAAAAGGATACTTGAATAAGAATTTTTCAATGAAAGATCTCGGTGAAGCTGCTTATATATTGGGCATCAAGATCTACAGAGATATTTCAAGACGCTTAATTGGACTTTCACAAAGCACATACCTTGATAAAGTTTTGAAGAAGTTCAAAATGGATCAGTCAAAGAAAGGGTGCTTGCCTGTGTTACAAGGTGTAAAGTTGTGTCAGACTCAATGCCCGACCACTGCAGAAGATAGAGAGAAAATGAAAGTCATTCCCTCTGCCTCGGCCATAGGTTCCATCATGTATGCAATGTTGTGTACCAAACCTGATGTGTGCCTTGCTTTTAGTTTAGCAGGGAGGTACCAAAGTAATCCAGGAGTGGATCACTAGACAGCGGTCAAGAACATCCTAAAATACCTAAAAAGGACTAACGATATGTTTCTCGTTTATGGAGGTGACAAAGAGTTCGTCGTAAACGGTTACGTCGATGCAAGCTTTGACACTGATCCGGATGGCTCTAAGTCACAAACCAGATACACATTTATATTGAATGGTGGAGCTGTTAGTTGGTCCAGTTCCAAGCAGAGCATCGTCGCGGGATCTACATGGGAAGCAAAATACATAGTGCTTCGGAAACAGCAAATGAAGGACTCTGGATGAAGGAATTCATATCCAATCTAGTTGTCATACCTAGTGCATCGGACCAATGAATATCTTTTGTGACAATACTGGAGCAATTCCCTTGGCGACAGAATCTAGATTTCACAAGAGAACCAAACACATCAAGAGAAGCTTCAATTCCATCCATGATCAAGTCAAGGAGGGATACATAGAGATTTGCAAGATACATACGGATCTGAATATTGCAAACCCGTTGAATAAGCCTCTCTCATGAGCAAAGTATGATTAGCACCAAGACTCCATGGGTGTTAGAATCATTACCATGTAATCTAGATTATTGACTCTAGTCCAAGTGGGAGAGTGAAGGAAATATTCCCTAGAGGCAACAATAAAGTTGTTATTTATATTTCATTAGATCATGATAAATGTTTATTATTAATGCTACAATTGTATTAACCAGAAAGTTAGTACATGTGTGAATACATAGACAAATAGAGTGTCCCTAGTATGCCTCTACTTGACTAGCTCCTTAATCAAACATGGTTAAATTTCCAATCCATAGACATGTGCTGTCATTTGATGAACGGGATCACATCATTAGAGAATGATGTGATGGAAAAGACCCATCCTTTAGCTTAGCATTATGATCGTTTAGTTTTATTGCTTTTGCTTTCTTCATGACTTATACATGTTCCTCTGACTATGAGATTATTCAACTCCCAAATACCATAGGAACACCTTATGTGCTATCAAACATCACAACATAACTAGGTGGTTATAATGATGCTCTACAGGTGTCTCCGATGGTGTTTGTTGAGTTGGCATAGATCGAGATTAGGATTTGCCACTCCGTGTATCGGAGAGGTATCTCTGGGCCCTCTCGGTAATGCACATCACTACGAGCCTTGAAAGTAATGTGTCTAATGAGTTAGCCACGGGATCATGCATTGCGGAACGAGTAAAGAGACTTGCCGGTAATGAGATTGAACTAGGTATAATGATACCGACGATCGAATCTCGGGCAAGTAACATATCGATAAAAAAGGGAACAACATATGTTGTTATGCGGTTTGACCGATGAAGATCTTCATAGAATATGTAGGAGCCAATATGAGCATCCAAGTTCTGCTATTGGTTATTGACCGGAGATGTGTCTCGGTCATGTCTACATTGTTCTCGAACCCGTAGGGTCCTCACGTTTAACGTTCGATGACGACTTGTATTATGAGTTACGTGATTTGATGAACCGAAGATTGTTAGGAGTCCCGGATGTGATCACGCACATGACGAGGATTCTCGAAATGGTCGAGACATAAATATTGATATATTGGAAGGTTGTGTTTGGACACCGAAATGGTTTCAGAAAGGTTCGGGCATTTTCCGGATTACCGAGGGTTACCAACCCTCCCCTCCCCCCGGGGGAAGTTAATGGGCCTTCACCGACCCTAGTGGAGAGAGGATGCGATGGCCAGGTGGTGACGCGTCCCCCAAGCCCAATCCGAATTGGACTAGGGTTGGGGGGCCCGGCCCCCCTTTCCTTCTCTTCTCCTCCTCCTTCCATCCTTCTCCTAGTGGGAATAGGAAAGGGGGGGGGGCAAATCCTACTTGGACCGGGAGTCCAAGTAGGACTCCCCCCCATGGCATGTCCCCCTTGGGCCGGCCACCACTCCTCCCTCCTTTATATACATGGGAGGGGGACACCCCAAAGACACACCAAGTCTTCTCTTAGCCGGGCGAGGGAGTCCTGGACTAAGGGGTCCTCGGGCGTCCGACCTATTAGACATGGGCCGGACTGATGGGCTGTGAAAATACAAAGACCGAAGACTCTACCCGTGTCCAGATGGGACTCTCCTTGACATGGAAGGCAAGCTTGGCGTCCGAATATGAAGATTCCTTTCTCTGTAACCAACCTTATGTAACCCTAGATCCCTCCGGTGTCTATATAAACCGGAGGGCTAGGTCCGTAGACATATATCCTCATAATCATAGTCAGACATGCTAGACTTTTAGGGTTTAGCCATTACGATCTCATGGTAGATCAACTCTTGTAATACTCATATTCATCAAGATCAATCAAGTAGGAAGTAGGGTATTACCTCCATAGAGAGGGCCCGAACCTAGGTAAACATTGTGTCCCTTGCCTCCTGTTACCATCGACCTTCGACTCATAGTTCAGGACCCCCTAGCCGAGATCCGCCGGTTTTGACACCGTCATTGGTGCTTTCATTGAGAGTTCCACTGTGCCGTCGTCAAAAGGTTCGATGGCTCCTTCGACCATCTACAACAACGCTGTCTAAGGGGAAGTCTTCCTCCCCGGACAGATCTTCGTATTTGGCAGCTTCGCACTGCGGGCCGACTCTCTTGGCCATCTGGAGCAGATCAAAAGCTATGCCCCTGGCCATCAAGTTAGATTTGGAAGCTTGAATTACATCACGGATATCTGCGGAGACTTGATCTTCGACGGATTCAAGACCACGACAGCTGCTCCCTGCCACCTTGATGAACACGACGAAAATCTGTCATCGAACCATACCGAGGAGATAGTACATGTAGCTGCTCTGGCCTCAGATCCGGAGAAGATCGCGCCATCCGATGACGGGAGCTCAACTCGCCGCGGAAGTCGCAGACTCGGCGGTGTTGGAGCCGCACACAGACCTAACTTCAAGTGACATATGTGTCACCGGAACCATGGACTCGTCTCCGGCTACAGGTTCCGAACCTTGTGCGTCCGCGTACGTCGAGCTTGATCGGTCATCGATCATCGAATTCAGCTCCGCGAATATCTTTCGGCACTCGCCTTTGGGTGACATGTTAAACTCGTTAAGAGCACTATCCTTAGTAGAGGGCTCACAGCCGAATTATATCTGGTTGGAACTGGAGGCTGGTGGTGGAGAATTTCGCTTCCCACCCACCACCCACTTCATAGCCACTATCGAAGACTTAACCGCCATGCTTGATTACGGCTTCGAAGACATCGACGGTATGGACGACGATGCCGATGAGGAGTAGGGCCAAAACCCGCCGTTTACCGGACGCTGGACGGCCACCTCTTCTTATGACGTGTACATGGTGGATACACCTAAAAGAACAAACGATGATGACAAATAAGATCCAGTTGAGGACGAACCTCCTGTGATACAACCAAAACGCCGGCGTCAACGGCGCCGCTCTAAGTCACGTCGTGAAAAAGACAGCAACACCGGCATGGGAGACGATAACACTCCGGACGGTGCCGAAGACAGAGCAGATCTTGACGAACGAACTATCGAACAGGACGATCAGGAAGATGGGCAAGCTAGCCCTAATGAATAGGCCATAAAATAAGACTCGGAGGACAGTAGTTATCTCCCGCTCTCCAAGGAGGAGGTGAGCCTCGGCACCGAGGATTTTATCGTACCCGAGGAACCTCTTAAGCAGGAGCACTTTAAGTGCCAGCTAATAGCCACTGCAAGGAGCCTGAAAAATAAGCAGTAGGAGCTTCAAGTTGACCAAGATCTGCTCAATGATAGATGGACCGATGTCCTAGCAGCCGAAGAATACAACCTCAAGCGCGCAACCAAAAGCAACCCGAAGCGCAAATTGCTACCTCAGTTCAACGACGAGGCACCAGAGCCCGTACCATCATCGCGCAATGTGGCTGACCAACCACCACGTGGTCGAGATAAAGCGACAACTCAAGCCGAACACCAGCCCGCCCCGCCTCATCGTAAAGGCGGAGATAAAACAGGTCATGGTTCTACATATGACCTTCGGCAGGACCTGGACAATAGAGCAGGACATACCAGATCGATCTACGGATCGCGAGGAAGTGTCTCGACACGTGACAACGGCTATCTATTCGGACGTGACACGCCTAGCCATGTGCGGGCCAAAAACCACAGACGGACTCTATCGGAGCTACGTCGCGATGTGGCCCGATATAGAGGCCCGCTATAGAGGCGCCGCACACCCAGAAGGGTTTAAACCCGTGCATATTGAATCATACGATGGAATAACTGATCCCTCTATGTGGATTGAGGATTTTCTTCTCCATATCCATATGGCCCAAGGAGATGACCTCCACGCCATCAAATACCTCCCGTTAAAACTCAAAGGGACAGCTCGGCACTGGTTAAACAGTATGCCCGAAAACTCTGTTGGCAGTGGGAGGATTTGGAAGACGCTTTCCGCGACAACTTCCAAGGTACATATGTCCGGCCAGCAGATGTTGATGACTTAAGCCATATAGTTCAACAGCCTGGAGAGTCAGCCAGGAAATTCTCGACTAGGTTTCTAACCAAAAAGAACCAGATCATCGATTGTCCGGATGCCGAAGCCCTAGCAGTCGTTAAACACAACATCCGCGATGAATGGCTCGCCCGCCACCGCGGCCAAGAAAAGCCGAAGTCCATGGAAGCTCTCACGGCACTCATGACCTGCTTTTGTGCGGGTGAAGATAGTTGGCTGGCCCGTAGCAAAAACAATGCAAGCAACGCCGGCACCTCTGAAGCCAGAAATAGCAACGACAAGCCCCGACGCAACAGACACAAGCGTCGAAACAACAATGACAACGCCGATGATACGACGGTCAATGCTGGATTCAGTGGCTCTAAGTCCGGTCAGCAAAAGAAGCCATTCAAAAAGAACAATTCGGGCTCATCCAGCTTGGACCGCATACTCGATCGTCCGTGCCAGATCCATGGCACCCAGACAAACCACCCAATCATACCAACAGAGGTTGTTGGGTTTTTAAACAGGCTGGCAAGTTAAATGCCGAAAGCAAGGAGAAGAGATCGCAAAGCGAGGACGACGACGAGGAGCCCCGACCACCGAACACAGGGGGACAGAAGAAGTTTCCCACTCTGGTCAAAACGGCGAGCATGATATACGCTACCCACATCCCCAAGAGGGAGCGCAAGTGCGCGGTCAGGGACGTCTACGCGATAGAGCCAGTCGCCCCAAAATTTAATACATGCTCGTCATGCCCGATCACTTTCGATCGTCGGGACCATCCGACCAGTATCCGTCACGGCGGTTCATCCGCACTAGTCCCGGACCCGATAATTGATGGGTTCCACCTGACGCGAGTCCTGATGGACGGTGGCAGTAGCCTCAGCCTCCTCTATTAGGATACAGTGCGCAAAATGGGCATTAATCCATCACGGATCAAGCCCACAAAGAGTACCTTGAAAGGAGTCATACCAGGTGTAGAGGCCCGCTGTACGGCTCAATCACACTAGAGGTCGTCCTTGGATCTCCGGACAACTTCCGAAGCGAGGAGTTAATCTTCGATATCGTCCCTTTTCGCAGCGGTTATCACGCACTGCTTGGACGAACCACATTTGCTCGATTCAACGCGGTGCCACACTAAGCTTATCTCAAGCTCAAGATGCCTAGACCACGCGGCGTCATAACAATTATTGGAAACACGAAACGCTCCCTCCGCACCGAGGAGCACACCATTGCCTTAGCAGCAGAAGTATAGAGCGGCCTTTTCACGCAGAACCTTAATCCGGCGGCCGAGTGCCTGGACACTGTCAAGAGAGTCCGGACTATTCAGCAGCAGGACAGCTCGGCTCGTCAAGAGCTCGACTAGCAATTCGGCCTCCGTCCCAATCCCGACCAAGTGGCGGCAATTGTACATCACATACATAACTACGCACTAAAAATACCATGGTCATGGATGGAGGCATAACTAGCTTGTGATCCACAATACGGCTCGACCGCCCTAGACACACGTACTTTCACTGTTTGCTTTTTTCCTCCTTTTTAGGTTTCTTTTTCACAGGCCTTCCCTGATGGCTTGACCATCGGTTCTTTTCGAAGGAGAAATACAGAAAGACGACAAGAAGCATGGATGTACTGGGGAATTTTTAGGTGGTTTCTTTAACGATCCCTTTACCTGTTTTCAGAACCCACACGTAGCTCTCCCTTGGTTAAGGCATATCAAATAGCCTTCTACTTATTGCACTACTTGTATAAATGCGCTTTAACGCACTAATGAAATGATAATGGAAACAGTTTGCTTCCCAAATTTTATGGCTTTAGCTTACTACCCTTTCTTCTTTTTTCCTTTCTTGATAGTTTTATCAAATAGCACCCATACACTTTGGTACGTTTCAATTTGCCAGGGGCTTCATAGCGCCCCAGAACACGGTAACAAAGTCTGAACACTTTTTACAGTATAGTTCGGCACCCCTAATTTAGCACTATATGCATTGGCTCTGAATCATGTCTTTGGTCAATAGTTGGGTTGCCCGGCTCCTGTTCTTGCTACCTTACGTTCCGTTATATCGGCTAGGGTAGTAAAGGGAGAACTACTGCAATTGTACCCTGGTTTTCCCGGAGGAGCACCTCAGTAGAGAAAGCCGAAAACTGACTGTCATGATGCGGCGAGAGCCGGTCAACTCTTCGGAGGTCTCAAATCTTTAGAGATTTTTTCCGTATTACACGAGGGATCGGTACTTACACGATCAGGTGTTTATAGCATCCTAGTTCGGATACTAGGGGCTGTGCCTATACTTTTATTGTCAAACTCCTATGGCTAAGTGAGGGTGCTAAAGCCGCATAGTCCAATTGCCTGGTTCGTCGCGCTAAACACCTCCTTCAAGGACCAAACAATTGGATCAAGAGTGTTTAGATTACATCCCGAACACCCCCGTAATACGTACGTGGGGGTAGAAGCCGACGACTGGCCAACTCTCAAATTTTATACAACACGGCCGCACAGGAAGTGAATTTTTTAAATAACAAACATTATATTACATAATGACTTTGTTTCATCATACAAGCCAGAGACAACATGAATGTATTCATTCCAAAATAATGTCTTGCGCACATTGCGTCGCCACAATACGAGACCCCTCTAGGTTGTCTTCAAAATACCGCTCGGGCATGCGGTGCTCCTTGCCCTCTGGCGGTCCCCTAGACGTAAGCTTGACGGCGTCCATTTTCGCCCACCACACCTTGACGCGGGCAAGGGCCATGCACGCGCCCTCAATGCAGACCAACCGGTTGACGACGTCCAACCGAGGGCAGGAATTCACCAGCCGCTTCACAAGCCCGAAGTAGCTGCCGGGTATAGCTTTGGCAGGCCACAGCCAGATTATTAAATTCTTCATGTCCAGGTCGGCCACTCTATGCAGCTCGACCAACTGTTTCAGCTGATCGCTAAAGGTCACTGGATGTTCTGGCGCAAGATATTGTAACCAGAACAGCTTCTTCGTAGAGCTCCCTTCTTCAGCTCGGAAGAACTCCGCAGCGTTAGACACACTGCGCGGCAGATCCGCAAACGCCCCTGGAGAACTCTGAATCCGGGTTAGTAAGAGATACTTCTTCTTCTTCACAAATTTCCTTTGCATACTAAACGCCTTACCTTCCGCGATTTTCTTGGCCTCCTGGATCTCCTAGAGGTCGTCCTGGGCCTCTTCCGTGCTTTGGCGGGCCGTAGCAGGTTCGGTCTCTCAAGCCAAAATGCCGGGCTCCAAGGATTCACATTTCTTCACCGCATCCTGGAGCTCTTGCTGGACCTCCTCAAGCCGGGCCTCGTGCTTATCCTCGGCCTTGGCCAGGGCCTGTTTAAGGACTGAGGGAGTCCTGGACTAAGGGGTCCTCGGGCGTCCGGCCTGTTAGCCATGGGCCGGACTGATGGGCTGTGAAGATGCGAAGACCGAAGACTGCACCCGTGTACAGATGGGACTCTCCTTGGCTTGGAAGGAAAGCTTGGCGACCGTATATGTAGATTCCTTTCTTTGTAACCGACCTTGTGTAACCCTAGATCCTCCGGTGTGTATATAAACCGGAGGACTTAGTCCGGAAACAGAGATACACTCATTACCATAGTCATACAGGCTCGACTTCTAGGGTTTAGCCATTACGATCTCGAGGTAGATCAACTCTTGTAATACTCGTATTCATCAATATCAATCAAGCAGGACATAGGGTATTACCTCCATAGAGAGGGCCCGAACCTGGGTAAACATTGTGTCCCCTGTCTCCTGTTACCACCGACCTTAGACACACAGTTCGGGACCTCCTACCCGAGATCCGCCGGTTAGACAACATGATCGATGACTCGCCTCGTCCTTCAAAACAATATCACTACCGGAGGAGAGCTGGCCCTAGGGTAAACCCTCCAGTTGGGTAGCTTTACCATGACCGGCCGTTCGGCCTTTAAGCCGACGATGACCTCTCGGGCCATCGAAAATCCTCTTCGTATCGACCCCAAACACTCCAAGAAGATGGACCCGGCGGAGTTTTCATCTTTAGGCGAACTCCTTGATCGTATCGCCGCTCTGGGAATTGCTACAGATTATGATCGGATCGGGCTCAAACCCAACCAAAGAGAAATCAAATCTCCACCGATCACCCACCAGATATCGGTAGTCGAGGAGCAAGACGGCGACTCTTCCCCTATACTGAAGACGTAGTACGTCCGGATCGCCGACCCTACAGAGCCGGATACCGACCCGCAAAAGGAGGTGACCAGCCTTCCAAACATGGAATCGGATGGCGGGCAAAGGCAACCGGAAGATACTCCGGAGCCCGGACTGTTAAGTCTTGAAAAACTTCAGACTCCGGATCATCGATCGAGTCAGGCCAGATCCAATTACACCCACCCACCTAGACATAGGCGCCCTCACAAGCATACAACAGCAGTCTCAGGAAACGGTCCACCACTTCTGGGCCAGATTCCTCCTTGTCAAGGACAAGGTTAAAGATTGTCGTGACGAGGACGCGATATCAGCGTTCCGCAACAATTGCATGAATGAAGGAATCCCCAACACCATTAATTGCCGCCGCATACTACACTTTGCTGACTTGGCAACTATCATTTAGAAGTACAACTCAATGTAAAGCGCCTGGAGGGATCAGGCAGCTTGTTGGGAGCCATCGGTCCCAACTCAACCACTGGTCCAGGCGAAAAGGACGCATCCCCGTGACACGCCCAGTCCAATAGCCAAGAAATACAAACCCATTATGCGGCACGGAACCATTCTGGAGGGATGGCTCGATGGCCCATGCAAAATACACACAACACCAGATACCATACCAACACACAGCCTTAGATCATGTTGGATACTCCGGCAGGTAGCCAAAAGCGGCGAGGACATCCTTACCAAAAATACCCTAGAGCAACACCCTCCAGAAGACAACGACCCCAGAGTACTGACGGTCTTTTAGACATTCGCTTCAAACAATAAGCGCAAAAGGGCACTTCGCAGCCTCGCCGAAGTTTGTCAAATAGCCACAGTAAACCCTTGGAACGACACGGCTATAACCTTTAATGCCGGTGACGAACCAAAATACAGGACAGTCCGAGCATCGGGCGCTTTAGTCCTCAGTCCCATCGTGGACGACTTTCGACTCACCAAGGTCCTCATGGACGGTGGCAGTGGACTAAACCTCATCTATGAGGATACACTCCACAAAATGGAAATAGACCGGAGCCACATCAAGCAAAGCAGCACGACCTTCCGAGGAATCATTCCCAGTCGGGAGGCGCGGTGTGCGGGAGAAATCACACTTGACGTGGTATTCGGTGCGCCAGAGAATTATCGGTCTGAAGAAATCACCTTCCAAGTGGCTCCCTTCAGCAGCGGATACCACACCCTGTTGGGGCGGGATGCTTTTACACGCTTCCAAGCTATACCTCATTATGGATATATGAAGCTCAAAATTCTCAGACCAAACGGCATAATCACTCTTGTCAGTGATCCGGACATAGCACTCCACGTCGAAAACAAAACCGCATCCCTGGTCCTTGAGGCATTATCTGAAGCCCTCACGGACGGAGAATTAACCGCACTGCACTCCATGTTGGATAGGGATGATGTGATCTTAGACAAATGACCCAAATCCACCTCCTTCAAACTGACAGAAGAAATAGTCAAATTCCAGGTCCACCCAATGGACCCCAAGAAGACAACATCTATAGGGGCACAACTAGACCCAACGGTCGACACCGCACTAAGGGATTTCCTTCGCGCAAACTAGGATATATTCGATTGGCACCCTTCTGACATGCCTGGAATCCAAACACCAATCAAACAATCAAACAAGCACTGCGGCGCTTTTCCAAGCCCAAATGCCAAGCTATGGGGGATGGCTGGCCAAGCTAATTGAGGCCGGATTCATTAGAGAAATAAAACATCTGGACTAGCTGGCAAACCTGGTGATGGTACCAAAGAAGGACAAATCATGGCGGTTGTGCGTTGATTTTAAAGACCTGAAGAAGGCTTGCCCTAAGGATCCCTTCCGCCTCCCCCACATTGATCAAATCATCGATGCTACTGCAGGACACGACTCACTTAGCTTCCTTGATGCATATTCCGGATACCATCAAATCAAAATGGAGTCCGATCAAGCTGCAATAGCATTCATTACCCCATATGGGCCATTCTGCTTCAACACCATGCCCTTCAGGCTCAAGAACGCCGGCGCCACATACCAACGCATGATTCAAACATGCCTGGAGAAACAGACCGGCAAGGGAGTTGAAGCTTATGTGGACGACGTCGTCATCAAAACTAGGTGCGTCGAAATACTAATAGCCGAATTACGTCTCACATTTGATAACCTCCGCGCGTATGCCATTAATCTCAATCCGGAAAAGTGCATGCCTACATTACATTGATGAATTGGAGCTAGTTCTTTGTCACCCTAGGTTATGACAGTTACATGATGGACCGCATCCGGCATAATTCTCTATCACCGATCCATTGCCTACGAGCTTTCCATATATTGTTCTTCGCTAATTTACTCTTCCGTTGCTATTGTTAAAATCACTAAAAATACCAAAAACATTACTTTTTCTATCATTACCTTTTGCTACCATTACCACTACTATCATATTAATTTTCTACTAAATACTTTGCTGCATATATTAAGTTTCCAGGTGTGGTTGAATTGATAACTCGGCTGCTAATACTTGAGAATATTCTTTGGCTCCCCTTGTGTCGAATCAATAAATTTGGCTTGAATACTCTACCCTCGAAAACTGTTGTGATCCCCTATACTTGTGGGTTATCAGAGCGCGACGTCACAAAAGCCTGTTCCACATTTTATCAATAGCAGGCTCGCAGGTATCAAAGAAGAGAAGTGCGGGCCAAGACTTATAACGTTGGTGAACTCGTTCTACACCTGCCGGATAATAAAAAGGACAAACTCAAGCCCAAGTGAGACGGTCCCTTCATCATTGACGAAGTTCTCACTAGAGGAGCGTACCGCCTGCGTGATGCGTCAGACAATCACTTGGAGCCGAACCCCTGGAACACGGACAGAATCCGACGATTTTATGCCTAGCATCAAACTCCATGTTCGTCTCCTTCCTCTTGTTATTAACGCTATTTTTTTGTCTCTTTTCGTTTTTTATCTTTTTTCGTTTTGCTCTTTAGCCCTACGGCTTTAGTACGGCTAGACCGTCCTCCCCTGATGCGTACATCTCCACATATGTACGTTCAGTATACCTAGGGGCTTCTCGTACAGAAGCTTGCTATTATTCTTCGAGCATCAAGCTCACCACATATGCGTTTTTCCATATCTACCTTTTCTTCGCCATTATATGCATTGATATGACTTAAGTTTTGGCCAAGCTGGGTTGCATGGCTCCTGGGTTTATGCCCTACGTTCCCGTTAGTTCGGCTAGGGCATAAAGGGAGCACCTCTACGATTGTTACTGCCGGGTCATCCAGATGTGTACATCAGACTAGGTGAAGCCGAAAGCTAGCATTCTTAAGGGAATATCCGGTCGGCGAATTAAAGACGTTTCCGCTTTCACTCCATTGTGAAACCCCAGAAGTTACTTACTCTATGATTTTTTTCAATCACAGTTCGGACATGCACATTAAACGCATGCACACCAAGGGAAAGGAACCCTTAACAGAAGTATTCTCTCTGGAAGATGTTTCTTACATAATGTAATATAACATAACTAGACGATACACATTGTCTGTTCAAGCAACTATGACCCCTACGCCTGGTTCCCATGCATACCCTGGAATATTCTACTGTTAGGGTAATCGGAAACACTCCGCACCTTCGGGTCCAGAGGTTGAAGCGAAAAGGTCGGCCATGACAATTATTTTTATTATCCAGCTAGAAGGAAAGTACATAGTCACTTAGGACTCAAAAACTTCCGCCTCTATACCGTCCAACAGGCGGTCTAATTTACAATCATGTTGGGAGTATCTAGCAGCCACCTCTACTTGGCGATATACTAAACTAACGGGAATTTCTTCCCCATTTGACCCTAGCGGTCCGACCCGGGCCATGTGATTCAGATCCAGCTTGGTATATCGTGTTTCTACCATGGTCCGGTCTTCTCGCGCACCCTCTCGGCAGGCCGATATCTTCCATAGTCGGATACGCCGCCGCGCTCCCTTGAATAGCTCTACAAGCTTCTCCATACTCCCTGGAGGGGAGTCGGATAGCCATAAGGCCTTGGCTACACTCCGCATTACCTGTCGAGCTTGCTCGTGCAACTATGATAGCCCCTGCAGAAGATCGCTTGATGATCCGGACACCTCCTCCTTGGGATGGCCCGTCAATATACCTACAATCACAGCTATATCAGCTACTTTTACTTCCAAACTGTTATAAGGTAAATACGGCCACATACTGAATATACCTGATGACCCACAAGTATAGGGGATCTATCGTAGTCCTTTCGATAAGTACAAGTGTCGAACCCAACGAGGAGCAGAAGCAAATGATAAGCGGTTTTCAGCAAGGTATTCTCTGCAAGCACTGAAATTATCGGTAACAGATAGTTTTTTGATAAGGTAATTGGTAATGAGTAGCAAGTAATAAAAGTAAATAAGGTGCAGCATGATGGTCCAATCCTTTTTGTAGCAAAGGACAAGCCTGGACAAACTCTTATATGAAGGAAAGCGCTCCCGAGGACACACGGGAATTATCGTCAAGCTAGTTTTCATCACGATCATATGATTCGCATTCGGTACTTTAATAATTTGATATGTGGGTGGACCGGTGCTTGGGTACTGTCCTTACTTGGACACGCATCCCACTTATGATTAACCCCTATTGCAAGCATCCGCAACTACAACAGAAGTATTAAGGTAAACCTAACCATAGCATGAAACATATGGATCCAAATCAGCCCCTTACGAAGCAATGCATAAACTAGGGTTTAAGCTTCTGTCACTCTAGCAACCCATCATCTACTTATTACTTCCCAATGCCTCCCTCTAGGCCCAAACAATGGTGAAGTGTGATGTAGTCGACGTTCACATGATACCATTAGAGGGATGACAACATACATCTCATCAAAATATCGAACGAATACCAAATTCACATGACTACTAATAGCAAGACTTCTCCCATGTCCTCAGGAACAAACGTAACTACTCACAAAGCATATTAATGTTCATAATCAGAGGGATATTAACATGCATATTGGATCTGAACATATGAGCTTCCACCAAGTAAACCAACTAGCATCAACTAAAACGCGTAATCAACACTACTAGCAACCCACAGGTACCAATCTGAGGTTTGGATACAAAGAGTGGATACAAAAGATGATGGGAAGTTAGACGATTTGGAACGAGTGATCCACACTTGAGCAGTTAAGAGGGGTGATTAGAGACTAAATCATCAAATAATTCAATTCAGAAAATTGAAAATAAAAAATCAAAAACTTTCCAAAAATTTCAAAAAAAATTCAAAAAAATCTTTGTATTCCACAGTTCTGTGTATAACGTTTTCCCTAATAGTGCCTCATCATTCCAAATCATCTAACTTCCCAATCGGTCACCCATCCTCTCACTCCCGCAGCGTGAGCACACTTAACTTCGGAGTTATATTCCCCCTACTTTGCAAGTCTGCACTTGTTGTTTTCGTGACAAATGTAAGCTGTCAATCCTACTAACCCTCAGCAGTTTAGCTTGAGCATTAGGTCACTCATTTCACCATTTGAGTTTGAAACTATTATTCTAAAAACAGTAATTATTTAGTAACACTAATATTTCTTGAATAAGATTGACCATATTCTGACCACAGTTTGACCAGATTTGACCAAAATTCAAAAAATTGAAATAATTATTTAGTAACACTAATATTCTTGAATAATTATGTAGTAACATTAATACTTCTTGAATAAGTAGTTTGACCATAGTTTGACCAAAATTTAAAAAAACTGAAATTTGAGCATATCTTTTTTTCCTTTTGGAATTTGAGGATTCTAAAAAAAATTCATGCTGAATTTTTTGATATATTATACATTTTTTCCGACATCATATGCAAAAGTTATAGCCGTTTTACATTTTCCCTACACTTTTTTGCAAAACATGTTCCAATTTAAGTTTTCAAATTTTCATAACTAGTAGGTGTAGTAATATAACTACCTCTCGAAGGGTTTTATTTTCTAAAGTTTTTATCATTTCCTTTTGATTTTTTCAAAACTGAAATGGTGATACACGGGGGGGGGGGGGGGATGTAGTGTTTGAAAATTTCCCTATAGTCCGAGTTTGTGTTTCCAACTGGGACTATAGGTCTGACCCCTTTAGTCCCGGTTCATGGCACGAACCGGTACTAAAGGTTAGCCCTTTAGTACCGGTTTGTGCCACGAACTGGTACTAAAGGTGATCATGGGGCCCCGGCCTAACGCCATCCTGCCACCACCCCTTTAGCACCGGTTCGCGGCACGAACCGGTACTAAAGGTTCAACATGAACCGGCATTAATGCATAGCCGTTTGAGCCGGCACTAATGGTGCCATTAGTACCGGGCCAAAATCGAACCTGGACTAATGTGTCTCACATTAGGTCCTTTTTCTACTAGTGTTTATGTCTCGGGGGCTACTGGCCTATGGTTATCATAGTCAGGCAAAGTAAACTTACCTGCACATCTTTTAAATGCTTCTTTGTGGCTCTGTTAAGCCCATCTCGAGCAGCTCGGATATATGCATCAGTCGAGCTGAAGGCATTAAATGCCTCTTCTGAAAAGCCAGGGTCTTGTAAAACGGCCCTGCGGCGCCAATGATTCATGGCACTCTCCACTTCCGAGGTTGTGACTAATACATTATCCAAATCCTCGGCTGGAGGACAGTCCGGCGTCACCCCCGCATCAGCCCCCGTCTTCACGGCAGGATCTGGATCCTGGCTGCGGGAAGTATGGCCGGCCGGACCCTCGGATATAGTCCGGCACACCTTTTTCCTGATAGAGGGTAAACGGAAAGGTCACAGTTGGATGTGACTGCCAATGTGCATATTTGCAAATACATACCTCTTTGATGAAGGCTCGACCGTATCTTCATTTTCCTTCCTCTTCGAAAGGTTGCCGGGTGTGGGGGACGCTCTCTTCGGAGATGCCCCCGGGGCAGCATAGCGCGTCGAACGCCTCTCCTTTTGAGCACAGGATGGTGCGGTGGGTAAGGAGGAATGAGAAAACTCTCTTGGACAAGGTATCCCTGGATTACTTACATGTGAAGCAGGAAGGAGGCTGGGGTAATCGGCGATGATGGGCACATCTGTACCATCATAACTCATCCGATAGAATATTCCATCGTCGAGCTCCACAAATATGTCCGGATCTTCCTGATATCCGGGGTCAAGATCCCGGTTGGGATTCTCCGGCTGTGGGGCAGGGTCGTAGATCCCCTCGACAACCTTTCGCCATTCCTGTTATAAGAGGATAAGATACCGCCTGTCAAGAATGATTTAGGGAAAGGAGTAAAATAGTGGAGCTGAAGCATACCCAGCTGGGAGGATTATACATGGAAAATCCGTCTCGATATTGGAGACGGGTGAACTCCTCCTTCTCCCCTTTATACATCTCGACCATTATTTTGGCCAACGCGGCGGGGGTCTTCAGGGCCCTTCCGACCATAGCGTGATTCGTCATCTTCCCCGTTATAATTCCACATGGGAAGCCCTCTGTATTGGAGTGGATGGACCCCCTGCATTATAGAGATCGCCATTACCTCGACTATTGACAATCCGGACTGGGCAAGCGTCTTAATCTTGCCCAGCAGCAGGCTGATCTCTGCACTATCCTCTTCCTCGAGGCGCTGAGGACGCCAACTTTGGCGTTTCTTCAGCGGAGCATTTGAAAACTCGGGGAGGCCCATGCGGACGGGGTCGGGTAGAGCTACGTCATCAAAGTTGAACCATTCAGAAGGCCACTCTTCGGGAGCTTTCTTCGGCATGCCAGACAGGTATCCGGTCCCGGCGATGCGCCACACTTCGGCTCCTCCCACTTCAAAAATTGACCCACCTTGATTGCGAGGGACGAGGTAGAACATTCTTCTCCACAAATCGAAATGGGCCTCGCATCCCAGGAATAGCTCGCATAGAGCGACATAACCCACAATATGAAGGATAGAGGAGGGAGTGAGACTGTGCAGTTGGAGGCCGTAATACTCCAGCAGACCTCGGAGGAAGGGATGGATCGGGAATCCGACACCTCTTAACAAGGTGACTAAGCATACTCGTTCTCCCCTGGACGGATTGGGGAAGTTCTCCATTTGGGACCCACCCTTGAAGGACATCATCCCTGCTCGTACGGGGACCAAGTCCGCGGGAGGAAGAAAGCCCTGTGTTTGCAGCTTAGCCAGCTGACTGTAGGATATGGAACATCTCCCCCAATCACCCTCTTTGAAGACATGGGGACGAGAGGAAGAGCCGGGAGCGCTAGCCATGTTGGAGTGGTTATTTCTTAGCAAGCTCTGAGGATTTTTCATGGGGTGTGGAATGGATCTGAGATCTATTCTCTTTAAACAAGAACCTTTATGGTACCGGCGGGGTGGTATATGGAAAAAATACCCCGACCTCTCGCATTCGCTCTACACGTGGAAACTGAAGTTGTTGAAGTTGTTGATGCACAAAAGCTGAGGGGTAAAACATTAAATGGAAGGTCGAGCACACTACTCGGAAGTCATCGGTGGAGGAACCCGCCTTGCAATGCCGAAGATAATCTTTGTGCCGAACACCTCATCATTGAAGACTGGTTCGGGGCTACTGAGGGAGTCCTGGACTAAGGGGTCCTCGGGCGTCCGACCTGTTAGCCATGGGCCGGGCTGATGGGCTATGAAGATGCGAAGATCGAAGACTGCACCCGTGTCCGGATGGGACTCTCCTTGGCATGGAAGGCAAGCTTGGTGACCGGTTATATAGATTCCTTTCTTTGTAACCGACCTTGTGTAACCCTAGATCGTCCCGGTGTCTATATAAACCGGAGGACTTAGTTCAGAAACAGAGATACTCATTACCATGGTCATACAAGCTAGACTTCTAGGGTTTAGCCATTAGGATCTCGAGGTAGATCAACTCTTGTAATACTTGTATTCATCAATATCAATCAAGCAGGACGTAGGGTATTACCTCCATAGAGAGGGCCGAAACTGGGTAAACATCGTGTCCCATGTCTCCTGCTACCATCGTGAAAGCACAAGTGCTCCCTAGGTGGTTTGGTAATTAATGACAACATATCTCTTGTTGGACTAACGTTTCTATCTAGTATATTTCAGATAAGTTCAACAATGGAGTGGCATGGACTAAAGGCTGTGGGAAGTTCTCCAAGATGCTAAGGACAAAGGATTGGCTAAAGCTCAAAGCTCAAGACTCTTCATTTTACATTTTAGTGATCCAAGATCACATTGAGTCCATAGGAAAAGCCAATACTATCAAGGAGGGATGAGGTGTTGCTTAATGAGCCTCTTGCTCAAGTGCTTAATGATATGCTCCAAAATCCTCAGCTACTTTCCCACTTCCACATATGACCTAAACCTAAAGCCAAACTCGGATCTACCGATTATTTCTATCCGGCGCCACCGAGTTTCACGTGTCATAGCCACTGCCAGAAACCCTAATCAGTTCGGTCTCACCGATGGGATCTCGTTCTCACCGAGATGGGCTTGCAAACTCCCTGTTACCTATTGCAATACTCTCGGTCCCACCGAGATATGCAATCGGCCCCACCGAGTTTGCTTGGCCAACTCTCTGTTTCACTTATTACCCAAATCGGTCCCACCGAGTTTGAGTAATTGGTCAAACCGAGTTTTGGGTTTACCCTAACCCTAGCACATCGGTCCCACCGAGTTGATCCAGTCGGTCCCACCGAAAATCTCTAACGGTCACTAGGTTTACTATTTCGGTCCGACCAAGTTTGTTGATTCGGTCACACCGAGATTGGTAAATTGTGTGTAACGGTTGGATTTTGTGTGGAGGCTATATATACCCCTCCACCTCCTCTTCATTCGTAGAGAGAGCCATCAGAACACATCTACACTTCCAACTCATATGTTCTGAGAGAGAACCACCTACTCATGTGTTGAGACCAAGATATTCCATTCCTACCATATGAATCTTGATCTCTAGCCTTCCCCAAGTTGCTTTCCACTCAAACCTTCTTTCCACCAGATCCAAATCCTATGAGAGAGAGTTGAGTGTTGGGGAGACTATCATTTGAAGCACAAGAGCAAGGAGTTCATCATCAACACACCATTTGTTACTTCTTGGAGAGTGGTGTCTCCTAGATTGGCTAGGTGTCACTTGGGAGCCTCTGATAAGATTGTGGAGTTGAACCAAGGAGTTTGTAAGGGCAAGGAGATCGCCTACTTCGTGAAGATCTACCGCTAGTGAGGCAAGTCCTTCGTGGGCGATGGCCATGGTGGGATAGACAAGGTTGCTTCTTCGTGGACCCTTCGTGGGTGGAGCCCTCTGTGGACTCGCGCAACCGTTACCCTTCGTGGGTTGAAGTCTCCATCAACGTGGATGTAGGGTAGCACCACCTATCCGAACCACGGGAAAAACATCCATGTCTCCAATTGCGTTTGAATTCTCCAAACCCTTCCCTTTACATTCTTGCAAGTTGCATGCTTTACTTTCCGCTGCCTATACACTCTTTGCATACTTTCTTGATATGTATTGTGAATGTTCAAGCTATGCCTAAACTACACTTAAACCGAAAAAGCTTAAAAATTGCAACTTTAGCATTAAGTGTCTAATCACCCCCCTCTAGACACATCTACTTCAAAGGTCCTACACATCGACCTTAGATGCACAGTTCGGGACCCCCTACCTGAGATCCACCGGCTTTGACACCGACAAGGACCTCGACCTCGGTCGCCGCTCCTACACATATCATGGCACTATAGTCAATACGCATTATTTATTCTTTCCGAATATACAGCCAGTCAGTACATACCGTGCTTGTCTTCTAGCTGCTTCCTCGCTTGGCCGAGCTCCTCCTCGGCCCGCTCCAGTCTCAGCTTTAGTCCGAAGACTTCGGCAGTGTGTGAGGTCGTGGCCAGCAGCGACGCCTGCTTATTCATATAAGACATATTTAGTTAGTTTCCTGAGAAAATAAATTGATCCTCTGTCCGGCTCTTCTTTCCGAACACTGGACAATGTCTCTGGGGCTACTGTCTATATTGGGATTTTCTCTTTTGCGTCATTTACCTCAAAACCTGTCAGCAGGCTGCTACAGGCTTCGGTTACTCCGCTCTTGACGGACTGAACCCTCTCAATCACCGTACCCATAAGGATACGGTGTTCATCCACAATGGAAGCGCCTTGTAGCGCTTCCAGCAGATTATCCGGTGCCTCTGGTTGGACAGAGGTCACCGGCGGAATAGGCACACCCCCCTTCTTTTGAAGGAGGTTGCTCGCTGGATTCTGGAGCCGTATAGGCCTCTGTACTTGTATTCGGCTGGGGGCCGAACTGAGCAAAGCCGCCATCCCCAGTCGCCATGGGGGTCTGCTCCCGCATGTGTTCGGCAGCCAAGGTTTCGCCCTCTGGCGTCACCCAGGCAGCCTCCTGAACCTCTTCCTGGCCTGGGAAGGTCCTTTGGGACAACACCTCGTCGTCGCCCTTGGCCGTGGGAGGGTGAGCGGCCGGCGGTGATTCGCTGGCCATCGCCTTCGAGTCCAACGAACCTCTTGATGAGGATCGCAGGGAGCTGTCGTGGGCCGGACTATAATGGCATAAACTAACATATTAATATCATGAAGCAAGAGAGGGTGGATGCATGGACATATGCGGGTTTTTAGTACTTACGACACGGCCAGAGGCCTATTTCGGGGGCATCGCTCCGGGCTGCTGTCGACGTCCCACGTGGAGTTATCCGCAAGGGGACCCTTCCCCCTCTTGGGCGCCTCTGCCTCCAGATTTGTGGAGGCCGCCCTCTTCTTCCTCCCCCCATCAGGGGGAGAGGTGCTTTCTTCCTCCTCCTCGTCATTGACTTTAGCGGCGGAGGAGTGAGTCTTGTCTTCGGACGACATGTCCGAAGCTCCCTTGCAGCGGGGGCCACTCCGGACCCCCTTGGCCTTCTTCTTGGCCTTCTTCTCCGGCGCCTTATAGGGCGCCGACACCAGCATCTTCGCCAGAAGCGAGATGACTGGTTCCTCGGGCAGCGGAGTCGAACATTGAATCCGCTTCGCCCTCTCCATCCATACGTGAAAAAAATAAAGTTTAGATATCCTCCTTGAAACAAGCAAGTAGAGGATGCGTCAGGAGATGTGAAAGGCTTACCGCATTGGCAGAATGGGTAATATCGTGCATGCAGTCCGAGTCTATTTCTGGCGGCGTCTCGTTGCCCTTAAAGAGCAACTTCTAGGCATCTCCGTGAGTGGTTCCGAAGATCCTTTACAAGGTTTGGTGCTTCTTCAGGTCGAATTCCCATAAGGGGCAGCTTCGGCTTTGGCACGGGAGGATCCGGCAAACCATCATCACCTGGATTATGTCGACGATCTTGATGTTTTTATCCACCGTGCTTTGAATGCATGTTTGCAGCGCTATCAGCTCGTCCGACGAAGACCAATTGGGGCCCTTCTCTATCCAGGAGGTGAGCCGCATTGGAGCTCTGGACTTGAATTCCGAGGCCGCGGCCCAGGTGGCGTCGCAGGGCTCTGTGTTATAGAACCACAGTTTCTTCCACTCCTTAATGCTATCCACATTAGTACCCTTGGGCCATGTGACATTGGGCAGCTTGGTCACCATGGCGCCTCCGCAGTCCGCGTGCTGGCCATCCACCACCTTCGGCTTCATGTTGAAAATCTAGAGCCACAGTCCGAAGTGGGGATGGATGCGAAGGAAGGCCTCACACACGACAATGAATGCTGAGATGTTGAGGAAAGAATTTGGGGCTAGGTCATGGAAGACTAGCCCGTAATAGAACATAAGCTCGCGGACGAAAGGATGGAGAGGAAACCCTAACCCGTGAACGAAATGAGGGATGAACACCATCCTCTCGCTGGGCTTTGGGGTGGGGACAATTGGCCCCTTGGCTGGAAGCCGGTGGGCGATTTCTTTCGCCAGATACCCGGCCTCCTGAAGCCTGGTGATGTCCTTCTCCCTAACGGAGGAGGCCAACCATTTGCCTTGCCCTCCAGATCCGTACATGGTTGAGTGCTTCCTTGAGGCGGAAAGAATGAGGACTTGGGCGCTGGAGCTCGAGAATGGAAGGGCAAAGAAATAGAGAAGGCGTGGGTGAAGAAAAGGGAATCCTTATCTCCTTATAAAGGCAGTGAATATCAAGCGCCTCCCCACTCGCCTTAAAACTCGCATGTTCCCAAGGGCCGTGTAAACGACACGGTTAGATTACCCACGCCCGTATTGATGAGAATCCTGCAACAAGGGGACATGACCTCTGCTTCGACAAGACGTGCCTATGAAAACCGCGTCTCGAAACATGGAACAACAGACGGAAAACGGTTCAAAATGATGACCAAGCAGATGTGATGTCACATTACAAAAAGTTGTCAGCGGATTGGATTCGTGCAATATTATATTCTCTGCGGTTGTGTGTGGTACTTGTGTTGCAGATCCGGACACGTTCATTGCATCTAAAGAATATCTTGGAGTATTCGGAAAGGGGAACCCACCTTGCAATGCCAAAGAAAATTTGCGTGCCGGACACCTCGTCATTGAAGCCTGGTTCAGGGGCTACTGAGGGAGTCCTGGACTAAGGGGTCCTCGGGCGTCCGACCTATTAGACATGGACGGATTGATGGGCTCTAAAGATACAAAGACCAAAGACTCTACCCGTTTCCGGATGGGACTCTCCTTGACATGGAAGGCAACCTTGGCGTCCGAATATGAAGATTCCTTTCTCTGTAACCGACCTTATTTAACCCTAGATCCCTTCGGTGTCTATATAAACCGGAGGGCTAGGGCCGTAGACATATATCCTCATAATCATAGTCAAACATGCTAGACTTTTAGGGTTTAGCCATTACGATCTCGTGGTAGATCAAATCTTGTAATACTCATATTCATCAAGATCAATCAAGCAGGAATTAGGGAATTACATCCATAGAGAGGGCCCGAACCTAGGTAAACATTGTGTCCGTTGCCTCCTATTACCATCGACCTTAGACGCACAGTTCAGGACCCCCTACCCGAGATCCGCCGATTTTGACACCGACACCGGGTGCGGTGCTCCCCTCCATAGTTACACACCTCGGTCATATCGTCGTAGTGCTTAGGCGAAGCCCAGCGCCGGTAACTTCATCATCAGCGTAGCCACGCCGTCGTGCTGACGGAACTCTCCCTCGTCCTCAACTGGATCAAGAGATCAAGCTGAATGTCTATTGAACGCGGAGGCGTCGTATGTTCGGTGCTTGGATCGGTTGGATCGTGAAGACGTTCGACTACATCAACCGTGTTAGTAAACGCTTCCGCTTTCGGTCTATGAGAGTACGTGGACACACTCTCCCTGCTCGTTGCTATGCATCTCCTAGATAGATCTTGCGTGATTGTAGGGAATTTTTTGAAATACTACGTTCCCCAACACAAGACCCGTTGCAGGAACAATTCCAGATGTTATGAACGTCTGGCAGAGGAAAGCTGATGACTACTCGATAGTTCAGTGTGCCAGGCTATACGGCTTAGAATCGTGACTTCAAAGACGTTTTGAATGTCATGGAGCATATGAGATTTTCCAGGAGGTGAAGTTAATATTTCAAGCAAATGCCCGAGTTGAGATATATGAAGTCTCCAACAAGTTCTATAGCTGCAAGATGGAGCAGAATAGTTCTATCACTGAACACATACTCAGAATGTCTGGGTACCATAACCACTTGACTCAGCTGGGAGTAAATCTTCCAGATGATAGTGTCATTGACAGATTTCTTCAATCACTGCCACCAAGCTATAAAGGCTTCGTGATGAACTATAATATGCAAGGGATGGAAAAGACAATCCCCGAGCTCTTCGTCATGCTCAAGGCTGCGGAGGTAGAAATCAAGAAGGAGCATCAAGTGTTGATGGTTAACAAGGCGACTAGTTTCAAGAAAAAGGGTAAAGGGAAGAAGGGGAACTTCAAGAAGAAAAGCAAGCATGTTGCTGCTGAAGGGAAGAAGCCCAAGTCTGGACCTAAGCCTGAAACTAAGTGCTTCTACTTCAAAGGGACTAGTCACTGGAAGCGGAACTACCCCAAGTATTGGGCGGATAAGAAGGATGGCAAAGTGAAAGGTATATTTTGTTGTGGAACGCAGTATTTCGAAAAATTTGCCTACGATCATGCAAGATCTATCTAGGAGATCCATAGCAACAAGTGGGGAGAGTGTGACCATGTACCCTCATAGACCGAAAGAGGAAGCATTTAGTAACGCAGTTGATGTACTCGAACGTCTTCGCGATCCAACCGATCCAAGTACCGAACGTATGACACCTCCGTGATCAGCACGCATTCAGCTTGGTGATGTCCCTCGAAATCTTGATCCAGTTGAGGCCGAGGGAGAGTTTCTTCAGCACGATAGCATGGCGACGGTGATGATGAAGTTTACCGACGCAGGGCTTTGCCTAAGCACTACGACGATATGAGCGAGGTGTGTCACTGAGGAGGGGGCACCACACACGTCTAAGAGAAACTTTGGTGTGCCTTTGGGGTGTCCCCTTCCCATGTATAGAAAGGAGGGGGGAGGAGGAGGCCGGCCAAGGTGTGGCGCGCCAAGGGGAGGAGTCCTACTTGGACTCCCAGTCCAAGTAGGATTCACCCCCCTTTCCTATTCCAAGAAGGAGAAGGGGGAAAGAGAGGGACGAGACGAAGGAAAGGGCCCCCAACCATAGTCCAATTCAGATTGGGCTAGGGGGCACCACCTCCTCTCTTCAACTAGGGCCCATGAAGGCCCATTAACACCTCAAGGGTTCCGGTAACCCCCAGTACTCCAGAAAATGCCCGAACCTATCCGAAACCATTCCGGTGTCCAAACATAACTTTCCAATATAACAATATTTATGTCTTGACCATTTCGAGACTCCTCGCCATGTCCGTGATCTCATACGGGACTCCGAACAAACTTTGGTCAATCAAAACACATAACTCATAATACAAATCGTCATCAAACATTAAGCGTGCGGACCCTACGGGTTCTACAACTATGTAGACATGACCGAGACACATCACTTGTCAATAACCAATAGCGGAACCTGGATGCTCATATTGGCTCCTAGATATTCTACGAAGATATTTATCGGTCAAACCGCATAACAACATACGTTGTTCCCTTTGTCATCGGTCTGTTACTTTCCCGAGATTCGATCATCGGTATCATCATACCTAGTTCAATCTCGTCACCGGAAGGTCTCTTTACTCGTTCTGTAATGCGTCATCCCGTGACTAACTCATTAGTCACATTGCTTGCAAGGCTCACAGTGATGTGCATTACCGAGAGGGCCCAGAGATACCTCTCCAATACATGGAGTGACAAATCCTAACCTCGATCTATGCCAACTCAACAAACACCATTGGAGACACTTGTAGAGCATCTTCATAATCACCCAGTTATGTTGTGACGTTTGATAGCACACAAGGTGTTCCTCTGGTATTTGGGAGTTGCATAATCTCATAGTCTCAGGAACATGTATAAGTCATGAAGAAAGCAATAGCATAAAAACTAAATGATCATTATGCTAAGCTAACGGATGGGTCTTGTCCATCACATCATTCACTAATGATGTGCTCCCATTCATCACATGACAATACATGTTTATGGTTAGGAAACTTCCATCTTTGATTAACGAGCTAGTCAAGTAGAGGCATACTAGGGACACTCTGTTTGTCTATGTATCCACACATGTACTAAGTTTCTGGTTAATACAATTTAGCATGAATAATAAACATTTATCATGATATGAGGAAAAAACAACTTTACTATTGCCTCTAGGGCATATTTCCTTCAGTCTCCCACTTGCACTAGAGTCAATAATCTAGATTACATAGTAATGATTCTAACACCCATGGAGTCTTGGTGCTGATCATGTTTTTCTCGTGAGAGAGGCTTGGTCGACGGGTCTGCAACATTCAGATCTGTATGTATCTTGCAAATCTCTATGTCTCCCTCCTTGACTTTATCGCGGATGGAATTGAAGCATCTCTTGATGTGCTTGGTTCTCTTGTGAAATCTGGATTCCTTGGCCAAGGCAATTGCACCAGTATTGTCACAAAAGATTTTCATTGGACCCGATGCACTAGGTATGACACCTTGATCGGATATGAACTACTTCATCCAGACTCCTTCATTTGCTGTTTCCGAAGCACTATGTATTCTGCTTCACACGGAGATCCCGCGATGATGCTCTGCTTGAAACTGCACCAACTAACAGCTCCACCATTCAATATAAATGCGTATCTGGTTTGCAACTTAGAGCCATCCGGATCAGTGTCAAAGCTTGCATCAACGTAACCGTTTACGACGAGCTCTTTGTCACCTCCATAAACGAGAAACATATCCTTAGTCCTTTTCAGGTATTTCAGGATGTTCTTTACCGTTGTCCAGTGATCCACTCCTGGATTACTTTGGTACCTCCCTGCTAAACTAATAGCAAGGCACACATCAGGTTTGGTACACAACATTGCATACATGATGGAACCTATGGCCGAGGCAGAGGGAATGACTTTCATTTTCTCTCTATCTTCTGCAGTGGCCAGGCATTGAGTCTGACTCAACTTTACACCTTGTAACACAGGCAAGAACCCTTTCTTTGACTAATCCATTTTGAACTTCTTCAAAACTTTATCAAGGTATGTGCTTTGTGAAAGTCCAATTAAGCGTCTTGATCTATCTGTATAGATCTTGATGCCCAATATATAAGCAGCTTCACCGAGGTCTTTAATTGAAAAATTCTTATTCAAGTATCCTTTTATGCTATTCGGAAATTCAGTATCATTTCCGATCACCAATATGTCATCCATATATAATATCAGAAATGCTACAGAGCTCCCACCCGCTTTCTTGTAAATACAGGCTTCTCCAAAAGTCTGTATAAAACCATATGATTTGATCACACTATCAAAGAATATATTCCAACTCCGAGGGGCTTGCACCAGTCCATAAATGGATCGCTGGAGCTTCCACACTTTGTTAGCACCTTTTGGATCGACAAAACCTTCTGGTTGCATCATATACAACTCTTCTTTAAGATATCCATTAAGGAATGCAGTTTTGACATCCATTTGCCAAATTTCATAATCATAAAATGCGGTGATTGCTAACATGATTTGGACAGACTTCCACTACTAGGGAAAAGCTTATAGACAAACGCTTACTAGTAGCGAGGGTTTACACCCCTCGCTACTGCTACTTACTAGTAGCGCGGGTTTTTACCCCTCGCTACTACTAAGTTGATAGTAGTAGCGCGGGTTTTTAACCCTCGCTACTACTAAGCGGTCTCTGCCGTGCCCCTACGGAACATGCCATAGTAGTAGCGAGGGGTATAAACCCGCACTACTACTAAGTTGATAGTAGTAGCGCGGGTTTATAACCCTCGCTACTACTAACTGGTCTCTACCGTGCCCACCCGGGACATGCCATAGTAGTAGCGAGGGGTATGAACCCGCGCTACTACTATCGACCCACCAAAACATATGTACACATAGCGTGCGGAGGCCCAAATCCAAACCCACACTTGTCTGATTCCCCTTCTCCTCCCACTCGCCCTTCCCTTCCTCACCCTCCACCACAGACGGCCTCGCCTCTCGCCGCCACTCACAAATCCGGCGACCTCCTCTCGCAGACCCTTCCCCTTCTCCTCCATCCTCCTTCTTCTCCGCTGTTGGAAGGAGAGGGAAACCCGCAGAGCATTGTACACATGGCGGCGGTCAGATCCGCCATGGATGCATCCACTTGCACCTCCTCGACGGGTCAAGGGTCCCATGACAAGAAGCAGTAGGTCACCGAGCTTCATCTAGGGTTTTGGGCGTCGGCTCCAACTCCGGTGGCCACCGGTGAGTTCCTCCTCCTGCTGCTCTCTATCTCTCCCTTCCTCTTTCTAATAATTTTCTCTTCTTTTGTAGCAGCAGTAGACGAGAGGTGCGGGCACAAGTTGGGTGCACCATCACCACGAACAACTTCATCCCCTCAAGGACCAGTAGCAACCATGAATGTAGAGGACGATGACGCCGAGCAGAAGCAACCGCCATGGCTGAAATTAATTTTTTTAATTCTGAATTTTTTAGTAGTAGCGCGGGGCCCTGACCCACGCTACAACTAAGTAGTAGTAGCGCGGGTGGCAACCGCGCTACTACTACTAGAAGTAGCAGTAGCACGGGTACCCCCCGCGCTACTGATAAAAGTTAGCTGTAGTGCCCTAGCAGTAGCGCAGGCCCCCGCGCTACTGCTAGCAATTACCCCGCGCTACTACTAGGGTTTTCCCTAGTAGTGTTAAGCATTGCTACGGGTGAGAAAGTCTCATCGTAGTCAACTCCTTGAACTTGTCTAAAACCTTTTGCAACAAGTCGAGCTTTGTAGATAGTAACATTACCGTCAGCGTCAGTCGTCTTCTTCAAGATCCATTTATTCTCTATGGCTTACCGATCATCGGGCAAGTCAACCAAAGTCCACACTTTGTTCTCAAACATGGATCCCATTTCATATTTCATGGCCTCAAGCCATTTCATGGAATCTGGGCTCATCATCACTTCCTCATAGTTCGTTGGTTTGTCATGGTCAAGTTACATGACTTCCAGAACAGTAGTAACTTGGTTTACCTACATGGTTCAGTAGTAACTTGATCCGAAGTTTCATAATGATAATCATTAGCTTCCTAACTAATTGATGTAGAAATCACTGGAACTAATTTCTCTGATGGACTAATTTCCAATTTGGGAGAAGGTACAATTACCTCATCATGTTCTACTTTCCTCCCACTCACTTCTTTAGAGAAAAACTGCTTCTCTAGAAAGGATCCATTCTGAGCAACGAATATCTTGCCTTCGGATCTGTGGTAGAAGGTGTACCCAATAATTTCCTTTGGGTATCCTATGAGGACACATTTCTCCGATTTGGGTTCAAGCTTATCAGGTTGAAGCTTTTTCACATAAGCATCGCATCCCCAAACTTTAAGAAACGACAACTTGGGTTTCTTGCCAAACCACAGTTCATATGGTGTCGTCTCAACGGATTTAGATGGTGCCCTATTTAACGTGAATGCAGCCATCTCCTAAGCATAACCCCAAAACGATAGCGGCAAATCAGTAAGTGACGTCATAGGTCACACCATATCTAATAAAGTGCGGTTACGACGTTCGAACACACCATTACGCTGTGGTGTTCCAGGTGGCGTGAGTTGCGAAACTATTCCGCATTGTTACAAATGAAGACCAAGCTCATAACTCAAATATTCACCTCCACGATCCGATCATAGAAACTTTATTTTCTTGTTACGATGATTTTCCAATTCACTCTGAAATTCTTTGAACTTTTCAAATGTTTCAGACTTATGTTTCATCAAGTAGATATACCCATATCTGCTCAAATCATCTGTGAAGGTTAGAAAATAACGATACCCGCCGCGAGCATCAACACTCATTGGACCGCATACATTAGTCTGTATTATTTCCAATAAGTCTGTTGCTCGCTCCATTGTTCCAGAGAACGGAGTCATAGTCATGGTTCGCAAGAATCGAGTGATTTATAATCAAGTGATTCCAAAAGCCCATCAACATGGAGGTTCTTCATGCGCTTTACACCAATATGACGGATCGCTCTCTGACTATAGCACCAAAAAAGCTCCTGTCTGGTAGGACTACATCGATATTTCCCCAAACAGGAAGGGATGATGATGCACAGCGACGGTAGGTATTTCCCTCAATGAAGAAACCAAGGTTATCGAACCAGTAGGTGAACCAAGCAATACAACATAAACAGCACCTGCACACAAATAACAACACCTCGCAACCCGACATGTTAAAGGGGTTGTCAATCCCTTTTGGGTAACGATGCCAGGAAATTGTAGTAGATTGAAATAATAGATCACAAATAAAATAAAGTGCAGCAAAGTATTTTTGTATGTTTTGTTTAACAGATCTGAATAAAAATGCAAAGGAAAAGTAGATCACAAGCAAATATACGAGGAAGAAGACCCGGGGGCTGTAGGTTTCACTAGTGGCTTCTCTCGAGAAAAATAGCAAATGGTGGGTAAACAAATTACTGTTGGGCAATTGATAGAACCTCAAATAATTATGACAATATCCAGGCAATGATCATTACATAGGAACCACGTCCAAGATAAGTAGACCGACTCCTGCCTGCATCTACTACTATTACTTCACACATCGACCGCTATCCAGCATGCATCTAGTGTATTAAGTTCATGGAAAACGGAGTAATGCAATAAGAACGATGACAGGATGTAGACAAGATCCGTTTATCTATTGTGTAGATATAGATCCCATCTTTTTATCCTTAGTAGCAACGATACATATGTGTCGGTTCCCTTTCTGTCACTGGGATCAAGCATCGTAAGATCGAACCCACTACCGGGCACCTCTTCCCATTGCAAGATAAATAGGTCAAGTTGGCCAAACAAAACCCAAATATTGGAGAAGGAATACGAGGCTATAAGAGATCATGCACATAAGAGATCAAAGAAACTCGAATAAATTTCATGGATATAAAAAGATATTACTGGTCATAATCTCAAAGTTCATCAGATGCCAACAAACACACCGCAAAAAGAGCTACATCATATGGATCTCCAAGAGACCATTGTATTGAGAATCAAGAGAGAGAAAGAGAGAGAGAGAGAGATGAAGCCATCAAGCTACTAACGATGGACCCGAAGGTCTACAAAGAACTACTCACGCATCATCGGAGAGGCACCAATGGAGGTGGTGAACCCCATCAGAGATGGTGTCTAGATTGGATCTGGTGGTTCTGGACTCTGCGGCGGCTGGATGAATATTTGGGTATTTATAGAGCAAAGAGGCGGTCCAGGGGGCACCTGAGGTGGGCACAACCCACTAGGGCACGCCTGGGCCTCCTGGTGTGCCCTGGTGGGGTCTCCCCTCCTCGGGACTCCCCCCAGGTGCTTCCAGGGCCAAACTTGTTCCTTCTGGTCCATAAAAAATCTCTATAAAGTTTCATGGCATTTGGACTCCATTGTTATTGATTTTCTAGGACGTAAAAACACGGAAAAACAGGAACTGACACTTGGCACTATGTCAATAGGTTAGTACCAAAAAATGATATAAAATGACTATAAAATGATTATAAAACATCCAAGATTGATAATATAACAACATGGAACAATAAAAAATTATAGATACATTGGAGACGTATCAGCATCCCCAAGCTTAACTCCTACTCGTGCTCGAGTAGGTAAGTGATAAAAACAGAATTTTTGATGTGGAGTGTTGTTTAACATGTCATAACATATTCTTTTCTTTATAACATGGACAATTGGAATTTTATGTGATTCAAAGCAATAGTCTAGTGTTGAGATAATAATTTAGATACTCAAGCATATCAACAAGCAACCATGGCTTTCAAAATATCAATGCTAAAATAAGTTATCCCTACAAAATCATATAGTCTTGTCATGCTCTGTATTCTTAACACAAAGTATTTATCATGCACAACCCCTATGGCAAGCCGAACAATTGGTTCGTACTTTTTAACGCGCTTCAGCCTTTTCAACTCTTATGCGATACATGAGTGCAAGCCATGGATATAGCACTATGGGTCGAATGGAGTATGATGATAGGGGTAAATATAGAGAAGACTAAAAAGTAAGAAAGTCTCACATCGATGCGGCTAACCAACGGGCTATGGAGATGCCCATCAATCGATATCAACATGAGGAGTAGGGATTTCCATGCAACGAATGCACTAAGAGCTATAAGTGTATGAAAGCTCAATATGAAAACCAAGTGGGTGTGTGCATCTAATCCTATGACGAAAAAATCCCACTAGTATATGAAAGTGACAACATATGAGACTCTCCATATGAAAAACATGGTGCTACTTTGAAGCACAAGTGTTACAATCCATTTACCACACTTGTGCTTCAAAGTAGCACCATGTTCTTCATATAGAGAGTCTCTTGAGTTATCACTTTCATATACTAGTGGAAATTTTCATTATAGAACTTGGCTTGTATATTCCGATGATGGGCTTCCTCAAACGCCAGAGGTGTTCATGAGCAAGCAAGTTGTATGCACACCCACTTAGTTTTCAGTCTGAGCTTTCATACACTTATAGCTCCTAGTGCATCTGTTGCATGGCAATCCCTACTCACTCACATTGATATCTATTGATGGGCATCTCCATAGCCCGTTGATACGCCTAGTAGATGTGAGACTATCTTATCCTTTTTGTCTTCTCCACAACCACCATTCTATTCCACCTATAGTGCTACATCCATGGCTCACGCTCATGTATTGAGTGAGGGTTGAAAATGTTGAAGCGCATTAAAAAGTATGAACCAATTGCTCGGCTTGTCATCGGGGTTGTGCATGATGTGAATATTTTGTGTGGTGAAGATGGAGCATAGCCAGACTATATGATTTTGTAGGGATAGCTTTCTTTGGCCTTGTTATATCGAAAAGACATGATTGCTTTATTAGTGGGCTTGAAGTATTATTGTTTTTATGTCAAATGATAGACTATTGCTTTGAATCACTCGTGTCTTAATATTCATGCCATCATTAGATATGTGATCAAGATTATTCTAGGTAGCATTCCACATCAAAAATTATCATTTTTATCATTTACCTACTCGAGGACGAGCAGGAATTAAGCTTGGGGATGCTGATATGTCTCTGTCGTATCTATAATTTTTGATTGTTCCATGCCAATATTATACAACTTTCATATACTTTTGGCAACTTTTTATACTATTTTGGGACTAACATATTGATCCAGTGCCCAGTGCCAGTTCCTGTTGGTTGCATGTTTTATGTTTCGCAGAATATGCATATCAAACGGAATCCAAACGGGATAAAAACAGACGGAGCTTATTTTTGAAATTTTTGGAAAATTATGGAAGAAAATCAACGCGAGACGGTGCCCGAGGTGGCCACGAGGCAGGGGGGCGCACCCCTGGCCCTTGGGGGCCACCCGTAAGGCGGTTGATGCCCTTCTTCGGCTGCAAGAAAGCTAATTTTTGGGAAAAAATCATGGCGAAGGTTTTGATCCAATCAGAGTTATGGATCTCCATATATATATATATATATATGAAACGGTGAAAGGGAAGCAGAACAGAACGCAGAAACAGAGAGACATAGAGACAGAGGGGAAACAGAGAGAGACAGAGAGACAGACGGTGAAAGGGCAGCAGAACAATGCCATGGAGGCCAAGTACCAAAGGGAAAACCCTTCTCCCATATAGGGAGGAGGTCAAGGAAGAAGAAGACGAAGGGGCCCCCTCTCCCCTTCTCTTCCGGTGGCGCCGTAACGCTGCCGTGGCCATCATCATCATCACCGCGATCTACACCAACACCTCCGCCATCTTCACCAACATCTCCATCACCTTCCCCCCTCTATCTACAACGGTCCACTCTCCCGCAACCCGCTGTCCCGTCTACTTGAACATGGTGTTTTATGCTTCATATTATTATCCAATGATGTGTTGCCATCCTATGATGTCTGAGTAGATTTTCGTTGTCCTATTGGTGGTTGATGAATTGCTATGATTGATTTAATTTGCTTGTGGTTATGTTGTTGTCCTTTGGTGCCCATCATATGAGCGCGCGCGTGGATCACGCCATAGGGTTAGTTGTAGGTTGATAGGACTAGGTATTGGAGGGCAAGAGTGAAAGAAACTTCAACCTAGCATAGAAATTGATGCATACGGGATTGAAGGGGGGCCAATATATCTTAATGCTATGGTTGGGTTTTACCTTAGTGAACGTTAGTAGTTGCGGATGCTTGCTAATAGTTCCAATCATAAGTGCATAGAATCCCAAGTCAGGGATGACATGCTAGCAGTGGCCTCTCCCACATAATACTTGCTATCGGTCTAGTAAAGTAGTCAATTTCTTAGGGACAATTTCACAACTCCTACCACCACTTTTCCACACTCCCTATATTTACTTTATTGCTTCTTTACTTACAACAGCCCCTACTTTTTATTTACTTGCTCTTTATTATCTTGCAAACCTATCCAACAACACCTACAAAGTACTTCTAGTTTTATATTTGTTCTAGGTAAAGCGAACATCAAGCGTGCGTAGAGTTGTATCGGTGGTCGATAGAACTTGAGGGAATATTTGTTCTGCCTTTAGCTCCTCGTTGGGTTCGACACTCTTACTTATTGAAAACTGTTGCGATCCCCTATACTTGTGGGTTATCAATGAGATTTGTGATTAGGAACCTGGTTATGTTGAAGATCTTCCCCGGCAACGGCGCCAGAAATTCCTTTTGATCGCTCTCTGGCTATAGCACCAGAAAAACTCCTGTCTACTAGGACTACGTCGGTATTTCCCCAAAGAGGAAGGGATTATGCAGCACATCGACAGTAGGTATTTCCCTCAGTGAAGAAACCAAGGTTATCAAACCAGTAGGAGAACCAAGCAACACAATGTAAACAACACCTGCACACAAATAATAGCACCTCGCAGCCCGACATGTTAAAGGGGTTGTCAATCCCTTTCAGGTAACGATGCCAGAAAATTGTAGTAGATTGATATAATAGATCGCAAATAAAATAAAGTGCAGAAAAGTATTTTTGTATTTTTGGTTTAATATATCTGAATAAAAATGCAAAGGAAAAGTAGATCGCAAGAAAATATATGAGGAAGAAGTCCCAGGGGCCGTAGGTTTTACTAGTGGCTTCTCTCAAGAAAAATAGCAAACGGTGGGTAAACAAATTACTGTTGGGCAATTGATAGAACCTCAAATAATTATGAAGATATCCATGCAATGATCATTGCATAGGCAACACGTCCAATATTAGTAGACCGACTCCTGCCTACATCTACTGCTATTACTCCACACATTGACCGCTATCCAGCATGCATCTATTGTATTATGTTCATGGAAAACAGAGTAATGCAATAAGAATGATGACATGATGTAGACAAGATCTGTTTATCTATTGCGTAGATATAGATCCCATCTTTTTATCCTTAGTAGCAAAGATACATACGTGTCGGTTCTCTTTCTGTCACTGGGATCAAGCACCGTAAGATCGAACCCACTACCGGGCACCTCTTCCCATTGCAACATAAATAGATCAAGTTGGCCAAACAAAACCCAAATATCAGAGAAGAAATACGAGGCTATAAGAGATCATGCATACAAGAGATCAAAGAAACTCAAATAACTTACATGGATATAAAAAGATATGACTGATCATAAACTCAAAGTTCATCAGATCCCAACAAACACAGCGCAAAAAGAGTTACATCATATGGATCTCCAAGAGACCATTGTATTGAGAATCAAGAAAGAGAGATGAAGCCATCTAGCTACTAACTACGGACCCCGAAGGTCTGCAAAGAACTACTCATGCACAATCAGAGAGGCACCAATGGAGGTGGTGAACCCCGTCCAAGATGGTGTCTAGATTGGATCTGGTGGTTCTGTACTCTGCGGCAGCTGGGTGAATATTTCGTCAAATCCCGTAGGGTTTCTAGAATATTTGGGTATTTATAGAGCAAAGAGGCGGTTAGGGTGGCACCCAAGGTGGGCACAATCCACCAGGGCCCCCTCCTCAGGACTCACCCTAGGTGCTTCCAGGGCCCAACTTGTTCCTTCTGGTCCATAAAAAATCACCGTAAAGTTTCGTGGCATTTGGATTCCGTTTGATATTGATTTTCTGCGATGTCAAAAACACGGAAAAAACAGGAACTGGCATTTGGCACTATGTCAATAGGTTAGTACCAAAAAATGATATAAAATGACTATAAAATGATTATAAAACATCCAAGATTGATAATATAACAGCATGGAACAATCAAAAATTGTAGATACGATGGAGACATATCAATGACCTAAACGACAGTGCCCCAAATAAGTTGCACTATCATTATTAAACTTGTATCTTTTGGCTTCATTACTATGGCATGTGTATCACTACTATCAAGATTCAATAAAAATAGATGACTCATCAAGGGTGCATGACCATAAAAGATATTACTCATATAAATAGAACAACCATTATTCCCAAATTTAAATGAATAACTGTCTCGCATCAAACAAGATCCAGATATAATGTTCATGCTTAACGCTGGCACCAAATAACAATTATTCAGGTCTAAAACTAATCCCGAAGGTAGATGTAGAGGTAGTGTGCCGATCGCGATCACATCGACTTTGGAACAATCTCCCATGCGCATCGTCACCTCGTCCTTAGCCAACCTGTGCTTAATCTGTAGCCCTTGTTTCGAGCTGCAAATATGAGCAACATAATCAGTATCAAATACCCAGGCGCTACTATGAGCATTAGTAAGGTACACATCAATAACATGTATATCAAATATATCTTTCACTTTGCCATCCTTTTTATCTACCAAATACTTGGGGCAGTTCCGCTTCCAGTGACCAGTCCCTTTGAAGTAGAAGCACTCAGCCTTAGGCTTAGGTCCAGACTTGGGCTTCTTCCACTACAAGAAATCTGTTAATACGTGACGGATCTAGTCCATCACAGATCAATGGAAAACTGTAATGGGTGCCCATCCTTGACGGATCTGAAATCCGTCATGTATATCGCGTCATAATATGATATGGCACCTTCCATGATGGCTCTTGGCCGTCATGGATCTGCCCCAAGCCCGCCCAGGCCCAAACCATTGTGACGGAACAGTCCGTCATGGACTAACGCCACATAGGATTTCAGTTGACCAATTCGAATGATGTGGCAGCATATGTGGATACTATTTTTCGTCACATGAACCGTCATGGATTTTGTCAAAATTTAAAGGGTGATTTTAATTTGGATGGGCCCATTTCCTTTGGAGAAAATTTGACCCAATACATTGTTAGCATTATGCATTACCCAAATCCTGCAAATTTTGTCCCAACAAAAAAGTATTTGCAAAGTGTAAAACATTACACAGTTTATGCTGTCATGTGCATGTATCTACAAAATAGCAGTTTACAAAATCAGCTATGAAATGAAAACTTGTAGCATAGATTGAAAAATTACGTCACATCACATATTGACAATATATATCACAACAGAGTTAGGAACCGGTACAGTCCATTTTACATCAACAGAGCACAAAAACTACTATTATTCAAGCTCTTGCGGTCGACGCCCTTGATGGCAACTATCATGTCATGGTGGCTTATGATGGGCAGCACTAAGTAAACTGCTATCCAATCTTACCTAGCATATCTACAAGAATATTAGAAGTTTGTAATTATGAGTAGATAGTAGAAATAAGAGAATTGCAACAAATATAAAAATGAATTACATGCTGTCCAAAATTCTTCAATCTTATAGTACCTACAAAAGAGAATAACATTGTATCTATTATAAAACAAGAGTGAACATGAGGTTGCTTAAAATAAATCCAAAGAAAAGTGTGTCAAATGACAAAAGTAACAAAACACACATCACAAAACTCCAAGTACTATAGCAGCAGTAGTTGAGACCATATAAACCCGGCAACAACAATGAAATGAACTTAACCAATATATATTTATACAAGGTGACAACAGTAGAAAACCACATCAGCTTGCACAAGAACTACAAATTTAGTCTATACATGGCTTAAAAATTACTTCACGGTTATTAAGGTACAAGCCGAGTCAGAACACATGAACAACAGGTGATGTCCACTCTAGTAGTGTATCGAAGCAATGCAAGGTTGCTAAAGTACAAGCCGAAGTCTGAAGTTTCTTTTTATGGGTTTATCTTGTACAAATTATATTTTAGATATCCTCAATATAGGGAAACAAAAAGGTATCACATATCCTACAACAATTTCATATTTAACATCTTTATTGCAAATCGAAGCATGTCTATTTTTCTTGTGATTTTAGTTACTATTACGCAAGCTTGAACAACTACACGCATATGCACACATGTGAGAGGCACACCTACAGTAGGAAGACTTCAGCATTTGCACCTATAGACAACAAGTTGTGTATCAAGAAATCAGAGAAAAAGAGTGAAGTCATAGTGAAATCCAGGACATAAGCGAGAAGATAAATTGGATTGTTTTTATATGAAATCAAGGTTAGAAATGTGCAAAGATATTGAGTGAATAATCTGATCTTGTCAGTTAGTTTATCCTCGTGTATCTTTATGTTAGTTTATATTGCATAAATGAATTAGTTCGAATTAATGATTTATCTATTCATTTTATTTGTTCCATCCTGTCACATGCGTCCCATCTTTCCTCTGCTTTGTTGGTCCACACAATGGTGGTAGAGGAGGAAGACCGAGTGGTAGTACTTGCATCTGATTCGGAAGATAAAAGAGAGTACTTGCATCTGATTTGGAAGATAAAAGAGAGTAACAAAAAACAGACCAACAATTAACAACAGATTAAGGACAGGAGAAGGTAAATGATAACAACTAGCTAAGGAGACCAGGCCAGCTAGTCATCTGCACTGAATACGGGTAGTGTATCACATTAATCCTATCAAATTTGATTAGAACAAAGTATATGCCTGATAAGAGTAGCAGTGTGTCACATGAATCAAAACCAAATAATCCAAAAGAAAAAAACTTAATCATGAATGCATCCGCTGAAGGAATGTGTGTCGATTAACTTAACTAAAAAGGATAGATTGTGGCATCAACAACTTGGGTAAACATTTTATACACATGACCTGCAGGCAATATTTGACAAACAAATGTAAAATTCTTCACATGACCATCCAGTGTGTGAATACAAGTAAGCATCAAATGAAAAGGCACAATTTTCTAGATCTCCTTCATGTCTAGTATGGTCCAACTTGTGGGATCAAAAGAGATTGATTAATCAAATGAATATGCTCATATTTGTTTAAGTTGGCTGATGATTCTCCTAGCTCATTAACAGAACAGAGAGAGACCTTTAGTGGCGTAGGGGTCGGCCCTCCTCTCCTGCATGCCATTGCAGCTGCTCCATGATATGGCCCTGTTCCCTTCCCTTGACACAACCCAACCAGATGAGATGGCATCAAAGTTCATGTACAACTGAGATCAGAGGTTTTGCTTCAAACTATTGCATTAGCAAAATTTTCCAAATCACTAGATAAGCTGATGATATTGTAGCAAAATTCTTAAAATCATATTAGCAGCCAAAAAATTCAGGTATTGCAGCCGCAAGATAGCAGACATTGATGGGTTAAAATCATATTAGCAGCCAACTTGGGAATAGAACAAAATTTGCGCCACTAGCCCAACGCAGGCGAGCACATCGAGTATGGGCAGACATCCAAGAGGCGAAGACAGTATGAGGAGGCGTAGCGTGCGATGGAGAGGGGCCGCTGGCGACACGTCGGCGATGGACGCGGCGCTACAGCCAAAACCCTAGCCACGGGCTAGGGGTTGCGGGCGAGCGCCGGACACCGGGAGCGGCATCCAGCCGGACTGGACGGCATAGGGTTGGAGACCTGCCGGAATCGACGTGCGATGGTCCCGACGTGAGGGGTCGCACGTGAGAGAGAGATGGGTTGCGAGAGGGTTGGATGGGTTGGGGATTCGGTAGATCTGGCAGCTGCCGATGCTGCAAGGTGAGAGGAGGGGAGGGGGGTCGGCAATGAGCTTTTGATGAGGGAGGTGAACAGGGGTGGGTGGCGGCGCTGTGAGATGAGGGAGGTGAACGGGGGTGGGTGGCGGCGCTATGAGATGAGGGAGGCGAATGGGGGTGGGTGGCGGCGCTGTGAGACGAGGGGGAATGGGAGTGCGCTGCGGGGGAGAGAGGGTGCCAAGGAGGAGGGTGTTAGGGTTAGGTTTTTATACGGGAAACGGTTAGTCTGGCCTTAGCGGGCTTTGGCGGGCTTTGGCGGGCTTCTGGGGGTGTACCAGCCCATCCATGATAGTTTCCGAAAATGTCATCAGAAATCCGTCATGGATTAACAGGTTTCTTGTAGTGTTCACTTGGGCGGCAACTTTCTTGCCTTTGTTCTTGAAGTTCCCCTTCTTCCCTTTGCCCTTCTTCTTGAAACTAGTGGTCTTGTCAACTGTCGGTGTAAAAACCGGCGGATCTCTGGTAGGGGGTCCCGAACTGTGCGTCTAAGGCGGATGGTAACAGGAGGCAGGGAACATGATGTTTTACCCAGGTTCGGGCCCTCTTGATGGAGGTAAAACCCTACGTCCTGCTTGATTAATATTGATGATATGGGTAGTACAAGAGTAGATCTACCACGAGATCAGAGAGGCTAAACCCTAGAAGCTAGCCTATGGTATGATTGTATGTATATATCTATCGACTAGCCTGGCCTCGGTTTATATAATGCACCAGAGGCCTAGGATAACAAGAGTCCTAGCCGAATACGCCGGTGGGGAGGAGTCCTTGTCTTGATCATCAAGTCTTGTGGAATCTTCCTTGTATGCGGTAGCTGTCCGAACTGGCCCATGAGTATACGGCCATGGGGGTCCTCGGCCCAATCTAACAGATCGGGAGATGATGTGGTGAGTACCCCCTAGTCCAGGACACCATCAGTAGCCCCCTGAACCGGTCTTCAAGTTAGGGACGCTCCTCGATTCTTCCGAACCGTTCTTCATCTTCGGTCGTCGGTCTTGAAAACTGGTTCAACAAATCGTCGATCTTGAGGATCGCCGAAATGCATTCAACAAGCTTACACGTCAGGTATCCGAGGAGCCCCTTTAAGTTTCCGGCCTTTATCAATGCCTTGTTATTTTTATACCACACCTCGGGTTTGAAGTTGTTCCCGGGAGGCAGTGTCCTCTTGCGTCCGAGCTCAAACGCCGGACTGCATTCGAGGTATTTTTTGCAGCCAAGCACCAATGTCGAACTGCTTCCGAGCTCCAACGCCGAAATGTATCTGAGCTCCAACGCCGGACTGTGTCCAAGCTCCAACGTCGGACTATGTCCAAGCTCCAACACCAGACTATATCCAAGATGTCATAGATCATCTAGGTCCAAAAAAGTTGAAGGAGTTTAGCTGAGCCTAATGTCGGAAATGCCCTCTATGGAGCGAGCCACTAGCGCCCGAGCTTTATGCCGGACTGCTTCCGAGGTGGTGCACCACCCCTAATGTGGGCCGATTTTTTGTCAATATTTTTTATTGGCGCAGTTTATTCTCTGCTGAGATATATAGTCAGTAGCCCTCAAGGTGTGTATCGGTCTAAAACCCGAGATGCACCTGAAGGATGACAAAAGACCGCTGATCCCAGTAGCCGCTGAGACTCAGGTTAATTTGCAAAATCGATCTGAGGATCAAGTCCTAGCTCGGCAGAATACTTCGAGACACTAAAAGCGGCGTGCTCAGTCCTCGAGACTCAGCTTGGGTGTGGCCGACCAACCTGAGGATCAAAATCTCCTCGGAAACTACATTGCACATAAAATTTTCTGCATTGGACATGCAATGCAGTCGCCCCCGAGACACTGGTCGGGTGGCAACACTAGATCAGGGGATCGATGTACCCCTTTAATATTTGTAAATAATAAGCCCGAAGCCCAGTAGCCCCCGAGCCTTAATGGTGGCCGAATTAAGGATCGATATCCGTAGTAAAATCACAAATTATGTGTAATGACTCTATGTATCCAAGTACTTTACGTCATTAATGCTCAAATCCGCATTGTACAAAACTTTGCTGACCGACCATCGGCTTCCACCTCCTCGGCTATTAGCTGAGGAGTGTTTGTCCTACTTTATAAAGCCTTTATGAGGGCAAAGATTTACGACAAACAAGGCAATCTGGCCATACGGTTTTATAAACAAAGGTACGTAGAGAGATATGTTATATTATTGTTTAACATAAGAAATGTCTTCCAGAGAAAATAGTCCCGCTATTGGTTCCTTTCTTTGGGTTGTCATGCTTAGCATGATCATGAAACCTCAGCTCTAATGTAAGAGAAAAATATCGAGGATTTAGTTTGGGAGGCCAGTTAATAGCCCCCGGTAGTGTTTGGCGACAGTCGAGGTCAAGCCGTAAACACTTTGGCCGTTGTTATGAGTGGCCCGTCATTTAACACAGTCATCGGATCGCTGACCAGTTTACGCTTATTGTGACAGTCAGTTTTCGGCTTTCTCCACTGAGGTGCTTAACCGTGTGAGCTGGAAGCACAATCGCAGTGGTTCTCCCTTTGCACGCCTAGCCGAACAAAGCGGAACGTAGCAAGCAAGTGTAGGAGCCGGGCAACCCAACTATTGACCGAAGACACAATTCGAAACCGATGCATATATAGCAATATTCGAGAATATTTTTGCCGAATCTATAAAGGTGTCCGGCATTGCACTGCGAGACTTGTGCTGAAAACACACAAATAGTTTAAAAGTGCCATAAGCTTGGAAAACCAAAAAACGTTAGTAAAAACTTGATGTCCGAACAAGATCAAGTGTTCGGTGCCAATCCGAAAATTGGTCTTAGAAAAAAAAGAGTGCTTCTGTTGTGCTTTAACATTACACATCCGATCTCAAGACTTCAAGCGGGTCAGCCTACGGCTGCAGCCTCCTATCCCGAAGGCGGAGTGCTTCTCGTTAGACCAGTTTAGCGAACTAAACTCGAGCGGTCACTAGAGAGAAAATGGGTTATCTGGCTATTGACCACACACTCACGTCGAAAAAGGAGCGATAGAAAAAGACTTTGCAATGACCAAGAAGAAAACACATTCACTATAAAATAGCTCATATAAATTTTAAGAGCCCCCAAGTGACTTGGGTAAAAGATTTTATGTATAATGATTGTATGTACCGAAGTACTTATATCATATCTTTGTTCAACCGAACTTTAAACGAGTCTTAACCGACCGTCGGCTTCTCCCTCTTCGGTCAAGGACCGAAAAGTGTTATGTACTCCACCTGTCGAGAATATCGACAGTGTTTCCGATAACCAGGCAACCGGGCCATAAGGCTGTAACAGACAAAGCACGCTCAGGGAACTTATGCTATATTACAGACGAAGTGTAAGAAGCATCTTCGAAGAAAATAGTACCCCCACTGATACCTTTCTTCGGTGCTCATTATTACTATGAGACTTGTGCAATAGATTTTTTGTACTCGTGAGTTCCGTTGTGTGCCGGCCATGATTGAAAACAATAAGAGCGCTAGCTTTCGGCTTCACCCAATCTGAGGTCAGAGCTCGTAGGACCCGGTCGTGACAATCGTAGAGGGGCTCCCTTTACTCCCTAGACGAACAATCGGGAATGTAGGGGTAAGCACAGGAGCCAGGCAACCCAGCTTGCAAATCGCTTAAGTCAATATGGTGCATATTGTGGCGTAATACACGAACAAGGAACGAAGCCGTACAAGTATAATCATATGCAAGAGGAAAAGCTTCAAAAAGGAAGCCCCCAAATAAACGGGGTATTTGAATATGTGTGTCACAAACAAAGTTTGGACAAGGAAATTTTTTACAAGCAACTTTTTTTCCAAGAAAGTATAATGCTTGGTCGAACCGAACACAAGTTAAAATAAAAACTTTGAGCATGAAAGCGACTTAGCTGGTTAATGTTCTCGGCATTGATGACGCGGCCCGAGCTTGATGCGGGACGAGGTTCCATCCCCCAAGCCGGTCCCGAGGTGGCGGAGCGGAGAGCTTGACACGCCGAAGTGGTGACATAGCATGGTCAATGCAGACCGGCAGAATGATGCCAAAGTCCCCGGATCATTTTCATGTGCACAAAAAATGGTGCAAATTGGAGATAATAGTAATAATAATAATTAAAAAAATCGTTGCATAATAAATAATTTATGCAAAGTGAGTAATAAAAGAAATATGGCCTGGCGCCGAAGTCAATGTCGATGCAGGGCGTCGGCGTGATGCGGTAAAGGCGTGGCAAAGCCTGAATTCACAGGTCGGTCCGAGTTCCGGATGCGGCATTCGCCGGACTATGTACGGAGACTGACTGAACCACCATGCGACCGTCGTTAATGCGGCCACCATTTGATAGACCTGTGTACATATGATGGACAAGCCAGAGTAATAATTCCTTGGGAAAATGAACCCAAACAAGCAAAAAATACTGGGATTAATAGCACCTGATTTATTTGTTGTAGCAATCCGAAGGAAGGTGATTCCCAAAATTGGGATTCAATCCACACACCCATTGCCTGATGGGTGATAAAACAACGGCATGGCAATGCTGGCAAAGGTTGGCTCGCCGAGGCAAAGCCCTCGGTCCAGCTAACGTGATGGAGCTGGTCGGCTAGTGACGCCGAAGTGTCCGGAGTAAGTTGATGAAGAGATGGCAAAGCCCCCGGTCCAGCCGAGATGTCGAAGCCTCGATGTCAGCTGATGAGTGGAAGTAGGTCGGCGTGATGGACACCAGATTGAAGAAGCAATAGTGCGGCCCTGTCGATGCAGGTCGTGACGTGGTCGATGCCGGCTTGATGAAGCGACCATGCGGTGATGCCGGTATGCCCGCTCCATGTAATCCGTGGGGCGACGATGTTGGTGATGATTTATCCTTCGCAATCCCAGACTCTTGTTCGGCTTGCCGAGATGATGATCCGAAGAAGTTGAGCTCGGCTAAACAAAGTGACGACGTGTCTAGTGCAGGTCGGCAGCCTTGGAGCAATATTGCCGGACTGGTTTGACACTAGCATGATGATGAAGATGACCTCTGGGGAGGCTTAAAAATTTATGGGCACGTGTTTAAAAACAACGCACAATACCCTAGAAGATAATTCCTCTAAAAAGGTTGTCCAATATCATGTTCATAAATAAACATGAATTCGGGTCGGATCCGTATTCGCGCAGAAAACTGATCCGAAAGTTGGACCACTCATTGGAAGGTTCTCGGAGTTTGAACCGTCGGATCGAGCTGAAATTTGGAGGGGTGGTAGATATGGGAATTCCAATGTAGATGAACGGTTGGATCTTCCAAAGGACCTCCGAGCTGGGCTCTAGAGACCACGCCTAAACTCATCCACATTCCCGTCCAGATTTGACAGGGCTCCGGTATATCGTAGATTGTCGGAAATTCCTCCATCGGGGCTCGACGAAATTTTGCATGGCTGTTGTAGATGTAATTCCGCACTATTTCACTGAAGCGATCGTCAAACCGACGCTCGAGGAGGCGGTGACGGCGAATACAAGTTCGCTGTCCATAAAACAGCACGGCCGCCCGAGGGCAATGTTGACGTTGAGCCCTCGAGCTCCATGGATGATTCCTCCCTGATCTTGATAGAGATAGAAGTTGATGTTTGATAAAGGCCCTCGTCCGAACATGGTGATCTAAACACGGGGCGCAGTTCTTGATCGATCCAAGGTGACCAGTCGAGCTGGTGACGAAGATGCCGAAGTCGCAATTGATCTGTAGGCGAGCCATCGACCTTTTTGCCGATCACATAGCGGAACTCTCAATGAAAGCACCAATGTCGGTGTCAAAACCAGCGGATCTCGGGTAGGGGGTCCCGAACTGTGTGTCTAAGGAGGATAGTAACAGGAGGCAGGGAACACGATGTTTTACCCTGGTTCGGGCCCTCTTGATGGAGGTAAAACCCTACGTCCTGCTTGATTAATATTGATGATATGGATAGTACAAGAGTAGATCTACCACGAGATCAGAGAGGCTAAACCCTAGAAGCTAGCCTATGGTATGATTGTATGTATATATCTATCAACTAGCCTGGCCTCGGTTTATATAATGCACCAGAGGCCTAGGATAACAAGAGTCCTAGCCGACTACACCGGTGGGGAGGAGTCCTTGTCTTGATCGCCAAGTCTTGTGGAATCTTCCTTGTATGCGGTAGCTGTCCGAACTGGCCCATGAGTATACGGCCATGGGGGTCCTCGGCCCAATCTAAAAGATCGGGAGATGACGTGGTGAGTACCCCCTAGTCCAGGACACCATCATTAACCATCAACACTTGATGCTCCTTCTTCATTTCTAGCTCCGTAGCCTTTAGCATCGTGAAGAGCTCGGGAATTGTCTTATCCATCCCTTGCATATTATAGTTCACCATGAAGCTTTTGTATCTTGGTGGAAGTGATTGAAGAACTCTGTCAATGACACTATCATCAGGAAGATTAACTCCGAGTTGAGTCCAGTGGTTGTGGTACCCAGATATTTTGAGTATATGTTCACTGACATAACTATTCTCCTCCATCTTGCAGCTATAGAACTTATTGGAGACTTCATATCTCTCAATCTGGGCATTTGCTTGAAATATTAACTTCAACTCCTGGAACATCTCATATGCTCCATCACGTTCAAAATGTCGTTGAAGTCCCGATTCTAAGTCGTAAAGCATGGCACACTGAACTATCGAGTAGTCATCAGCTTTGCTCTATCAGACGTTCATAACATCTGGTGTTGCTCCTGCAGCGGGCTTTGTACTTGGCGGTGCTTCTAGGATGTAATTCTTCAGTGCAGCAATGAGGATAATCCTCAAATTATGGACCCAGTCCGTGTAGTTGCTACCATCATCTTTCAACTTAGCTTTCTCTAGGAACGCATTAAAATTCAAAGGAACAATAGCATGGGCCATTTATCTACAACAACATAGACATGCAAAATACTGTCAGGTACTAAGTACATGATAAATTAAAGTTCAGTTAATCATATTACTTAAGAACTCCCACTTAGATAGACATCCCTCTAGTCATCTAAATGATCATGTGATCCATATTAACTAAACCATGTCTGATCATCACATGAGATGGAGTAGCTTTCAATGGTGAACATAACTATGTTGATCATATCTACTATATGATTCACGCTCGACCTTTCGGTCTCAGTGTTCCGATGCCATATCTGCATATGCTAGGGTCATCAATAACCCGAGTATTCTACGTGTGCAAAACTGGCTTGCACCCGTTGTATGTGAACGTAGAGCTTATCACACCCGATCATCACGTGGTGTCTCAGCACGACCAACTGTAGCAACGGTGCATACTTAGGGAGAACACTTATACCTTGAAATTTAGTGAGATATCATCTTATAATGTTACCACCGTACTAAGCAAAATAAGATGCATAAAGGATAAACATCACATGCAATCAATATAAGTGATATGATATGGCCATCATCATCTTGTGCCTTTGATCTCCATCTCCAAAGCACCGTCATGATCACCATCGTCATCGGCTTGACACCTTGATCTCCATTGTAGCATCATTGTCGTCTCACCAACTATTCCTTCTACGATTATCGCTACCACTTAGTGATAAAGTAATGCAATTACATGGCGGTAGCATTCATACAATAAAGCGACAAGCATATGGCTCCTGCCAGTTGCCAATAACTGTTACAAAACATGATCATGTCATACAACAATTTATATATCATCATGTCTTGACCATATCACATCACAGCAAGCCCTGCAAAAACAAGTTAGACATCCTCTACTTTGTTATTGCATGTTTTACGTGGCTGCTACGGGCTTCTAGCAAGAACCGTTCTTACCTACGCATCAAAACCACAACGATTTTTCGTCAAGTGTGTTGTTTTAACCTTCAACAAGGATAGGACGTAGTCACACTCGATTCAACTAAAGCTAGAGAAACAGACACCCGGTAGCCACCTGTGTGCGAAACATGTCGGTAGAACTAGTCTCATGAACGCGGTCATGTAATATCGGTCCGGGCCGCTTCATCCAACAATACCGTGGAATCAAAGTAAGACGTTGCTGGTAAGCAGTATGACTATTATCGCACACAACTCATTGTGTTCTAGTCGTGCATATAACATCTACACATAGACCTGGTTCGGATGCCACTGTTGGGGAACGCTATATTTCAAAAAATTCACCTACGATCACGCAAGATCTATTGCCCGATCTAAGTACCGAATGTACGACACCTCCATGATCAGCACACATTCATCTCGGTGACGCCCCTCAAACTCTTGATACAGTTGAGGCTGAGGGAGACACTAGTAGAAAAAGGGTCAAACGTGAAGCACATTAGTGCCGGTTTGAATTTGAGACGGCACTAATGTGTACATTAGTGCTGGTTACAACGGCTAGCCGGGCCGCTGTCATTAGTACCGGTTCGTGGCGAACCTTTAGCACCGGTTCGTGCCACGAACCGGTACTAAAGTGAGTGGTGGCGGGATGTTGTCAGTCCGGGGCCCCTCCAGCACCTTTAGTACCTGGTCGTATCACGAACCGGTACTAAAGGTCGTCCTACATAGACCCTTCGTCCACCCGAGCTCGCTCTGTTCTTCCCGTTTCCCCTCTCCTCTCTCTGTTCTTTTCCCTCTTCCTCTCAAGCTCATCACACATTTTGCCCAAGATTTGAAGGCCCCCATCCATTCAAATGATCACAAAGGTTAGCACCTCTTTCCTTTCATCTCTCATTGCTAGATTAGCTCATGCAATGCTTTATATAGTCATTGATTTTTGAGTTTAGTAATTTGGGAGGAATTATATATATGTGCTAGTATTTGATTTATATGCAATTTGAGGTCAAAAATAACACATAGTTTTGCATATGTAGGTGTGGTTTACTTAGTACCTTCTAAATCTCCGTCGTAACCACCGTCGATCGCTCGCAACGTCCCGTCGCAGGCACCACCTTGTGGTGAGCCTCTTGTTCATGAAGTCTTATATAAAAAAAATGATGTTTGTGTGATTTGGATATATAGTTACTTGTATAATTATCTTACCCATACGTTGTTTGTTATGCATAGTGCCATGGTTTTGATATCCATCCCCGTCGGCCCTCGTCTGGGTTATGATTCGGATGTGGTATATTCTCTTTTAAAACTATTCATTGCATTTCGTGTTTATGACAAATTACGCCCATCAAGTTGACATAGATATTTGTATGTAGGAGGTAGTTGAACCCGAAATTCCAACCGACCCTATTGTCGAGAGGTTAAATTTAGTTGAAAGAGAAAACGAGGATTTGAAGGAAAAATTGAAAAGAATTGAGGGGGAGAAGATGGAATTAGAGTTGCATGTTGCCGATGTCGTCGATGATCAGAAGATTAAGATGGAGAAAATGCGCTTGAAGATTAGAAAGATTAGAAAATATGCCATTCATAGTGAGGCTTGGTATCATTATGCTGTTGGATCAATTGTTACCTTAGTTGCGATCTTGATCGCATTTGTTGTTGCATTTAAATTCTTTAGCTAGAGGGTTATTTGTTTATTGCATTGAAGTGTTGTATGCTCTTTATGTATGAACTTTATGTATTGTATTAATTTGATGTTTTCGGTGCTGTGTATTGAAGATGAGCCGGCAATGGATGTAAGATGACCGATGCTCTCCCGAGTTCATTAATGGCGTGCGTACTTTTCTGCTTGCGGCTGAGGCAAACAAGTGAGCGGATGGTTTTATGCATTGTCCATGTGCTGGCTGTAAGAATGGTCGCAATTACTCTACGTCAAGAACCATTCACGTCCACCTGTTTGAGTCCGGTTTCATGCCCCACTATAATGTTTGGACCGAGCATGGAGAAAGAGGGGTTATGATGGAAGAAAATGAAGAAGAAGAGGACGACGACAACTATCTTGGCAATGGGTTCCCTGAATACGATGATACAACAATGAGGGAAGAAGCTGAGCCGGTAATGCGGGAAGAAGCTGAGCCGGCAATGCGGGAAGAAGCTGAAGAAGAGGCATCGGATGAGCCCGTTGATGATCTAGGTCGGGCCATTGCCGATGCAAAGAGAAACTGCGCAAGTGATTTGGAGAAGAAGAAGTTGCAGCGCATGTTAGAGGATCACAAAAAATTGTTGTACCCGAATTGCGAAGGTGACAAGAAAAAGATGGGCACCACACTGGAATTGCTGCAATGGAAGGCAGAGAATGGTGTATCTGACAAGGGATTTGGAAAGTTGCTGGTAATGATAAAGGATATGCTTCCAAAGGACAACGAATTGCCTGAGAGTACGTACCAAGCAAAGAAGGCTGTCTGCCCTCTAGGGTTAGAGGTGCAGAAGATACATGCATGCCCTAATGATTGCATCCTCTACCGCGGTGAGTACGAGGATTTGAACGCTTGCCCGGTATGCGGTGCATTGCGCTATAAGATCAGCCACGATGACCCTGGTGATGTCGAGGGCGAGTGCCCCAGGAAGAAGATTCCTGCCAAGGTGATGTGGTATGCTCCTATAATACCACGGTTGAAACGTTTGTTCCAAAACAAAGAGCATGCCAAGGCGATGCGATGACCCTAAGAAAGACGGAAAGTTGAGAGTACCCGCTGACGGGTCACAGTGGAGAAAAATCGAAAGAAAGTACGGGAAGGAGTTTGCAGATGACGCAAGGAACATATGGTTTGGTCTAAGCGCATATGGCATTAATCCTTTTGGGGAGTAGAGCAGCAACCATAGCACCTAGCATGTGACTCTATGTTTGTATAACCTTCCTCCTTGGTTGTGCATGAAGCGGAAGTTCATTATGATGCCAGTGCTCATCCAAGGCCCTAAGCAACCCGGCAACGACATTGATGTGTACCTAAGGCCATTAGTTGAAGAACTCTTACAACTGTGGAATGGAACAGGTGTACGTGCGTGGGATGAGCACATGGGGGGAGAATTTGACCTAAAGGCGTTGCTGTCCGTGACCATCAATGATTGTTCTACTCTCGGTAACCTTTCAGGACAGACAAACAAGGGATACCGCGCATGCACGCACTGTTTGGACGATATCGACAGTATATATTTGGCTAATTGTAAGAAGAATGTGTACCTCGGACATCGTTGATTTCTTCCGAGCAGGCATCCCGTAAGAAAGAAAGGCAAGCATTTCAAAGGTGAGGCGGATCACCGGACGAAGCCTCGCCACCGTACTGGTGCTGATGTACATGATATGGTCAAGGATTTGAAGGTGGTCTTTGGAAAGGGTCCTGGTGGACAACCTGTTCCGAATGACGCTGACGGACGCGCACCCATGTGGAAGAAGAAATCTATATTTTGGGACCTGCCCTATTGGAAAGACCTAGAGGTCCGCTCCGCAATAGACGTGATGCACGTGACGAAGAATCTTTGTGTGACCCTGCTTGGCTTCTTGGGCGTGTATGGGAAGGCAGAAGATACAGCTGAGGCATGGGAGGACCAGCAACGTATGCACGGAAAAGACGGCATACATCAGGGTCATGCAAGCTACGCTCTTACCAAAGAAGAGAAGGAAATCTTCTTTGAATGCCTGCTTAGTATTAAGGTACCGTCTGGCTTCTCGTCGAATATAAAGGGAATGATAAACAATGCAGAGAAAAAGTTCCAGAACCTAAAGTCTCATAACTGCCACGTGATTATGACGCAACTGCTTCCGGTTGCATTGAGGGGCCTTCTACCGGAAAATGTTCGATTAGCCATTGTGAAGCTATGTGCATTTCTCAATGCAATCTCTTAGAAGGTAATCGATCCGGAAATCATAGCAAGGTTAGAGAATGATTTTGTGCAATGTCTTGTCAGTTTCGAGTTGGTGTTCCCACCATCCTTCTTCAACATCATGACGCACGTCCTAGTTCACCTATGCGAAGAGATTAATGTTTTGGGTCCTGTATTTCTACACAATATGTTCCCCTTTGAGAGGTTTATGGGAGTCTTAAAGAAATATGTTCATAACCGTGCTAGGCCAGAAGGAAGAATCTCCAAGGGCCATGAAAATGAGGAGGTCATTGAGTTTTGTATTGACTTTATTTCTGACCTTAAGCCGATTGGTGTTCCTGAATCTCGGCATAAGGGCAGACCGGATGGAAAAGGCACGCTAGGAGGGGAACAAATAATATGTATGGACGGACATTCTCTCACTGAAGCACACTACACAGTTCTATAGAATTGCGCCTTGGTGGCTCCGTATATGGATGAACACAAGAATTTGCTACGCTCCAAACACCCGGAGCGGTCTGATGACTGGATTACAAGTGAACAAACCAGGAGTTTCGCCAGCTGGTTGCAGACACGTACCATGCATGACACCTCTATTGTAGATGACCTGTACTTGCTGTCCCAGTTACCATCTTCGAATATAATGACTTTCAAAGGGTACGAGATAAATGGTAATACATTTTACACGATCGCCCAAGATAAGAAGAGCACCAACCAAAACAGTGTTGTCCGCTTTGATGCAGAAACCAGGACAGGAAAGGAAACATATTATGGTTATATACAGGACATATGGGAACTTGACTATCGACATGGTTTGCAGGTCCCTTTGTTTCGGTGCAAATGGGTCAATATGACACGAGGTGGGGTAACGGAAGACCCGCAGTATGGAATGACAACAGTGGATCTCAACAATCTTGCGTATGCAGACGAACCATTCGTCCTAGCCAATGATGTGGCACAGGTTTTCTATGTGAAGGACATGTCTACCAAGCCAAGAAAAAGAAAAGATAAGGAAGCGAATGCATCGTACGATGAGCCAAAGCGGCACATAGTTCTTTCTGGGAAGAGAAACATCATGGGAGTGGATGACAAGAAAGACATGTCAGAAGATTATGAAAAGTTTGATGAAATTGCTCCATTCATAGTGAATATTGACCCGAGCATCCCGTTAAATGATGAAGATTTTCCATGGTTACGGAGCAAAGGGACACACGCGAAGAAAAAGTTTCACACCCAAAGATCTAGGATGTGATCGGCTTCACTATCATCACTTTCTTCTGTGTTTCACACCCAGGAGGGAATCTTTGTAATAGTTAGGGTAGTTATGTCTTTTGGCATTTGAAACGCGAAGAAATTTTATGTGCAAACAAATTGTTTCATGCCTTTACTCATGTTTTAAGCTAAATGGCCCTGAAATTGAAAAGCATTTCAAATGAACTCAGAAAAGGTTGAAAGTTGGCATGGTATCATAATTTCACCCACATAGCATGTGCAAAAAAGTAGAGAGGGTTACCACAAAAACTGGATGCACTTCGTGTACTAAATGGACAATCTCTTTCGAAGTATCAGGGTTTCGGACGAAAACTCATCCGTTACAAAAGGTATTTCATTTTTTTAAATAACCTAAGCATTACCAAATTGAATATAATGATAAAACACACTAATATCACTGAAAAATCTATTCTCAAAGTTAAGTTATTCACAAACTAGTGATTCACACAAATTTCAAATAAATCAAAATTTAAACTATTAAAATCTGTAAACTACCGGTACTAACAGAAAGTTTGTAATTTTTTGTACCTAAAGCAAAAATATTCACAAAGAAACTCTAAATACAACAAAAAAACAACTCAAACAAAAATAAATAAAGCAAAAAAGAAAAGAAAAAAAGCCCACCTACTGCGCCATAGCGGCCTGCATACGACTAGAAACCCAACCTGTTGTTGGGCCAGGATGCAGGCCCGCAAAGGCCTAGTAGGCCCACAGGGCAGCACAGAACATTTAGGCCCAGTAGGCCTACTTAGGAGAGGAGCTCGAGGGAGCTACCGCAGTGGGGCTTACAAACCAGTGCAGACGCCCCTCGGCTAGCGAGGTGGGACTAAACATTTTCGCACCGCACCTGCGCCAGTGCACCCCCTTTAGTGCCGGGTGGTAGCACCAACCGGTACTAAAGGGGGGCCTTTAGTACCGGTTGGAGCCACCACCCGACAAAGTGGGTGCGGTTCCCGCCGCTTGGCCTGGCTAAAATAGGCCTTTAGTACCGGTTGGTGGCTCCAACCAGTACTAAAGGTCCATCCTATATAACTAAACACTTCAAAAATTTCCGTTTCTCCTCTGCTTCTTCTCCTCTGCCCCGTCGCCCGCCGCCCCAATCTCCATAACCCTCGTCGCCGCCCCCGTCCCCGTCGTCGCCGCCCCGTCGTCCCCGTCCCCGTCGTCCCCGTCATCACCGCCGCGCCGTCCCGGCCCGCCCCGCGTCGTCCCCGTCCCCGTCATCACCGCCCCGTCCCCGTCGTCGCTGGCCCGGACCGTCCCCGCCGTCGCCATCCCCGTCGTCGCCACGCCCGTCGCCGCCCCCCGTCGCCTCTCGCCTCGCCGGTGAGCACACACACATATAGCATTGTTAGAAATTTTTCTTTTTTTAGTTATAGAAATAGTTAGTTATATAGCATTGTTAGAAATGTTAGAATTGTTAGAAATTTTTCTGTTTTTTAGTTATAGAAATAGTTATAAAATAGTTAGAATTGTTAAATTTTTTCTGTTTTTAGTTATAGAAATAGTTATAAAAAAGTTAGAAATTTTTCTTTTTTTAGTTATAGAAATGTTATACAAATGTTAGTTATATATATAGAAATGTTATAATTTTTTTTCTGTTTTTTAGTTATAGAAATGTTAGTTATATAGCATTGTTAGAAATGTTATAGGAATGTTAGTTATATAGAAATGTTAGAAATTTTAGTTATCAAAATCCAATCATTAAAAAAAAGTTACTTTTTGCGGGCATATAGCTAGTATTTGTTCTCGACGATGCCCGGCCCGCATCCTCGCCGTTGTCCCGTCCGCGACGACGTCCGGCTGACCCATGTCCGGGACTGGGCTCCGCCGGGCTGGCACTGGGAGGTGCTGCCTGGAGGGGCGCGCCGCTTGATGAGGAACCCAGCCCCGGGTCCTGTCGTCGACCCTGATCTCGGTTGGTGGCATTCGCGTGGGCCAGTGTCGGTGCGGAGGGAGCCGGCCCTGCCGGAGGTGGTACATCACCGTGTCAGGGAGGAGGACGAGCACGTCCATCGCTACATGGTTGCGTTAGAGGGCGGCAGGTTCTCCAATACCTGGCAGTTTCTTCAGGGATCTCACTTCAGCTATGATCCTGTGAGGGTTCCTTCTCTTTGGGTGTCCACCGCCCGCGCCGTAGGAACCGCGAGTGTCCTAGATTGTTCTATAGTATTAAATCTTTATTAGATACCGCTCTCTCCATTCGAGAAGATATATTAATGAATCGATCTTTCTTCTTTCAGCCATCTGGATCGAGCAAATCTTCAGGCAACAGGACGAAACGAGGCCCGGACAAAAAGTTGAAGGAGGGCGTAAAGTACAATATCAAGGCAATCAGACCTAATGGCGAACCATTCACGCCTAAGAAGATTGCGGACAAGTTCGTTCGTCAGTGTGGAGTTCTTGTGAAGGACCAACTCCCGATCTCCCTTCAAGAATGGAGAGAGCCATCAAAGCCACGTCCAGGAGTTACTTTTGTCGACGACAGACAAAAACAGTTGCTTTGCGAAACGCTCATGGAACATTTCACCCTACCAGATCATTTCACAAATGCAGATGTGGAGAAAGTCAAGGACGCTACTCTTAGGAAGATGGCGGTTGCATTCAAGAACCACAAGATTCGTGAATGGGCCAAGTACGTCAATGGAGGAAGGAAGACTCCAGTATTCGAGGGAACACTAGAGAACAAAAGTGCTCATTGGGATGATTTCGTGAAATTCAAGGATTCGGAATTATCTAAGGAATGGTCGAGAATAAACAAGGCCAATGCCACAAAAAAGGATAAGTTCCATAAGCTGGGGCCAGGTGGCTATGCGGTGGGAATGCCTAAGTGGGATAAGTCTGAGAAAGAGATGCTAGATGCAGGTGTCACTCCAGAAACATTGAGCTGGCCCCCTAGGTGCAGGACTTGGTTCTATGCGCATGGGGGGAGGGAGTTGGACCCGAAGACAGGCAAAGTTTCCAAGAAGGCATGTCTGGACGGAGCCGAAGATAAGCTACTTGTTGCAATAGAAGAGGCTCGATCCGGGTTGTTCGAGCCCAACAGAGAGAACGACGAGCTTACGCGTGCCCTGGGAAATCCTGAACACCCAGGAAGAACACGAGGCATGGGCGCTATTCCGTGGTATGAGAGGTTTTCGGACTGGAACGGTGACTACAGAATCCGTGCAAGAAAGAAGATTGCGGAGGAGAAGAGGAGGAAGATGGAGGAGGAGCAAAGGAAGCTAGACTATGAACGCCTTCAAGGCCTAGAATCAGCGGACGCGGACTTGGCAATCAAATTCCAGCGGCAGCAGGAGCAGATCGACTCACTTAGCCAGCAAAGGGGGTCTCAGCAGCTAGCGGATGATCCACCAATGGACAGCCCCGTCCCATCCATGCCGAGAAGCAGCGTGGGTTCCGCCCCGGGCGACGCATTGCTGGATAGCTACCCAGTGGATGACATCATGGAGAACACTAACTGCGAGCTACACATCAAAATGAAGAACATATCCATGAAGGTGGCGGACGCCCTTGCTTTTACAAATCCCCCCAAGGCAACCTTCCATTGCAACCCGATTCCAGCGGGCTATGCTCGTGTCTTGGTTGATGAGGTGGTGGACCAATATTCGGGGCTAGAGCTTGAAATTCCTGGATGTGACGATGAGCACACACTAGGAGAGGCCAACCATCGTATCATCCTATAGAGAAAGGATTGCATCATCTTTCGAAGGCCACCGACACCGCGTCATCCGACTCCTCGTCGCAGTCCGCCACCGAGTCAGCAGACTACCGCTCCTCCAAGTCCACCAACGCGTCAGGCCACTCCTCCTCCAAGTACGGCACAGCTTCTGGCCACTCCTCCTCCAAGTTCGGCAAAGCGTCAGGCCACTCCTCCTCCAAGTCCGACACAGCTTCAGGCCACTCCTCCTCCAAGTCCGGCACAGCTTCAGGCCACTCCTCCTCCAACTCAGCCACGTCAGCCTTCTTCGCCGCCTCAGCAATCACGGAAGAGAGCCGCCTCAGCTATGGTGCGTGGCAGTACAAGTCGAGGTAGTACTGCTGGTACAGGCGGAGGCAAGCGATTTCAATATGGTCCAAGCCTCACGCCTCTTCCGCAGAGGCCTTACGACAAGTCCGAGGAGGAAAACGTAGCCATATCGAAGGCCGGGGTGGAAGCCCATTTTGCACCGAAACCGCCACCGCCGCCAAGGGAGAACGTGCCTGTGGAAAATATTGACCACTTCATTCGTATGGCTAGACCACCAGCTCCCAAGCCTGTTGACACAGACTATGAGCGCCACCTCAGGAAGTTAAATCGAGCACGTCTACAGAAAGAGGCGAGCTCAAGCTCGAGCAAATCAGCTGGCAAAAGGAGCGGTAAAACCGTTCCCCAGCTGGGAGAACAGGCTGCGCAATCAATCCCCCCGCTTGTTGTGCCAACAACACATTAGAGTAGGCGCGCCCAATATTATTGTGGGCAAACCATTAACGTTCCCGGGGTGGGCGATGTGGTAATAACCGAGGAGCATATTGCGCAGGCTGAATCGAGCCCATGTATCCAACTAGACAGGAGGAAATAAAACGAAAATATGCCCGGGGCCAACCTTTGGTCGAGCCAGAGGAGGTCAATAAGCTCCCAACAAGAATGTATGAATTGCATCAATGGTACATGGACATTACCAAGATTTCCAATCGAGAGTCCCTCATGGTGAATGTCAATGAGGAGCATTACTACCATAAGAAAGCTGTGACCGTTGAGTATTCAGAACTTTCTCAGCTATACAATAAAGACGCACTAGACAAATCTATCGTCAGTTGCTATTGTCTGTAAGTGATTCCTTTCTGTAATTTAAGATCTCAAGCTAGCTGATCATTTTGATCAATCATTACCTGTAATTATCCTCACTATATTCTTTTCTGTGGTATTATGCAGGATGAAGATTTATGAAATGAAAAAAGGTGGACGCTATGGCATTGGGTTCGTTGACCCAAATACCATTAATGAATACACATGGAAATTAGATCCATATCACGCAAAATGTGTAGAGGAAAGCATGCTATAGTTCTTCAAGGAACTCAAATACAATGAAGATATACTACTTCCTTACAACTTCCAGTGAGTCACACTGTCTTGTACTACAAATTCTGTTTTTCCCTACTAGCTATAGCTACATGTTTTTGCTTACATATGCCTTCTTAATTAAGACATGCAAACATGTGTGCATGCAGATATCACTGGATCTTGTTAATCATTAAAGTTGATGAAGGAACAGTTGAAGTACTAGACTCGCTACTTAAGAAAGCAAGTGACTACACCATCGTGAACGGGATAGTCAACAGGTAATTTCAATCATTATTAACTATATCTCGGTATTTACTTAGTTCTTCATTTCCTGATAACAACTATTTAATAACCCATTTATTCATTTTCTTTGTCGGCGGGCAGGGCTTGGGCAAAGTTCATTAGGGTCACTCCAGGCCCATGGAAACAAAGTCTGAAATGGTATCGACGCAAGGTAAGTAATTAAGTTGTACTAGCTAGCTGCCATCTCTTTAATTATCATGCTTGATTAATTATTATCTGATCAAAATTCCATTCTCGTAAAGGCCCTGAAGCAGGCGTCGGGGAATGATCTATGTGCATACTATGTTTGCGAGAACATTCGCATGATGGCGTCCGAAAGAAGCAAATCTAAAAGACAGGAGTGGGTACGATATCGATTGTCCGAACATTATTCACAATTTTTACACCATTATCGATATCTAGTCACACAACTAATACACATGCATATTGATCTCCTTCTTAACAGTTCAAAGAGGTGCGGGACAAGCTCCTAGCACAGGACCGCATAGAAGCAATTCAAGAGGAAATAGCGGGATTTTTGCTCGACCAGGTCATAGATCCCAAAGGAGAATACTATTACCCGCTACCGCCCCCATGAACCACTTCCAATTGTTATCGTGCTCCGAAGGCACCAATTAGCTAGGCTAATGCCACTGGCTCCGAAGGCACCAATTAGGAGAAATTGTGTATATATATATACATGTGTGTATATATGAGTGAATTAATTAATGGTGGTTGTGAGACATTCAATGATATATATATATATATATATATTATGATCGGTTCTACTAGAAATTCTATTTGTATATATGCATAATGTGTACAATATGTAGTATCGTAAAATACCAGCAAACAAAAAAGAATTAAATGGAAAACACAAAATTAAATGAAAAAGAAATCATAAACCCAAAACCCCCCCAACATTTTAATACCGGTTGGTGTCACCAACCGGTACTAAAGGGCTCCCTGCCCCCGAAGCTGGCTCGTGCCACGTGGTTGCCCTTTAGCACCGGTTCGTGCTGAACCGGTACTAACGGGGGGGGGGGCTTTAGTGCCTACATTTTAGCGTCGGTTACCAAACTGGCACTAAAGGGCCTTACGAACCGGTGCTATTGCCCGGTTCTGCACTAGCGAGAGTTTCGTCAGCACTACGGCGTGGCAATGGTGATGATGAAGTTTACCGCAGGGCTTCGCCTAAGCACTACGACGATATGTCCGAGGTGTGTAACAGTGGATGGGAGGCACCGCACACGGCTAAGAGAAACTTGGGTGTACCTTTGGGGTGCCCCCTCCCATGTATATAAAGGAGGGGGAGGAGGAGGCCGGACAAGGTGTGGCGCGCCAAGGAGGGAGTCCTACTTGTGCTCCCGGTCCAAGTAGGATTCACCCCCCTCCTTTCCTATTCCAAGAAGGAGAAGGGGGAAAGAGAGGGAGGAGAAGAAGGAAAGCCCCCCCAACCCTAGTCCAACTTGGATTAGGCTTGGGGGGGCGCGTGCCACCACCTGGCGGCCGCCTCCTTTCTAACACTAGGGCCCAAGAAGGCCCATTAACCCCTCGGGGGGTTCCGGTAACCCCCGGTACTATGAAAAATGCCCAAACCTATCCGAGACCATTCTAGTGTCCAGACATAACTTTCCAATATATCAATCATCATGCCTCGACCATTTCGAGACTCCTCGTCATGTCTGTGATCTCATCCGGGACTCCGAACAAACTTCGGTTCATCAAAATACATAACTCATAATACAAATCATCATCGAACGTTAAAGCGTGCGGACCCTGCGGGTTCGGGAACTATGTATACATGACTGAGACACATCTCCGGTCAATAACTAATAGCGGAACCTGGATGCTCATATTGGCTCCTACATATTCTACGAAGATCTTTATCGGTCAAACCGCATAACAACATACATTGTTCCCTTTGTCATCGGTATGTTACTTGCCCGAGATTTGATCGTCGGTATCATCATACGTAGTTCAATCTTGTCACCAGCAAGTCTCTTTACTCGTTCTGTAATGCATCATCCCGTGACTAACTCATTAGTCACATTGCTTGCAAGGCTCATAGTGATGTGCATTACCGATAGGGCCCAGAGATACCTCTCCGATACACGGAGTGACAAATCCTAATCTCGATCTATGCCAACTCAATAAACACCATTGGAGACACATGTAGAGCATCTTTATAATCACCCAGTTACGTTGTGAAGTTTTATAGCACAAAAGGTGTTCCTCCGGTATTCGGGAGTTGCATAATCTCATAGTATGAGGAACATGTATAAATCATGAAGAAAGCAATAGCAGAAAAACTAAACGATCATTATGCTAAGCTAACGGATGGGTCTTGTCCATCACATCGTTCTCTAATGATGTGATCCCGTTCATTAAATGACAACACATGTCTATGGCTAGGAAACTTAACCATCTTTCATTAACGAGCTAGTCAAGTAGTGGTATACTAGGGACACTCTGTTTGTGTATGTATCCACACATGTACTAAGTTTCCGCTTAATACAATTCTAGCATGAATAATAAACATTTATCATGATATAAGGAATTATAAATAAAAAATTTATTATTGCCTCTATGGCATATTTCCTTCATATTTGATATACATGTTATTGATGTGTACCTTACTAATGCTCGTAGTAGCGACTGGGTATTTGATACTTGTTCTGTTGCTCATATTTGCAACTCGAAATAGGGGCTATGGATTAAACGAAGATTGGTTAAGGATGAGGATACGATGCGCGTGGGAAATGGTTCCAAAGTCGATGTCATAACCGTACTTTATTAGTTATCGTGCGATCTATGATGTCTCTTACCGATTTGCCGCTATCGTTTTGGGGTTATGCTTTAGAGACAGCCGCATTCACATTAAATAGGGCACCATCTAAATCTGTTGAGACGACAACATATGAACTATGGTTTGGCAAGAAACCTAATCTGTCGTTTCCTAAAGTTTGGGGCTGCGATGCTTATGTGAAAAAGCTTCAACCTGATAATCTCGAACCCAAATCGGAGATATGTGTCTTCATAGGATAACCAAAGGAAACTGTTGGGTACACCTTCTATCACAGATCCGAAGGCAAGATATTCGTTTCTAAGAATGGATCCTTTCTAGAGAAGGAGTTTCTCTCGAAACAAGTGAGTGGGAGGAAATTAGAACTTGATGAGGTAATTGTACCTTCTCCAGAATTGGAAAGTAGTTCATCACAGAAATCAGTTCCAGTGATTCCTACACCAAATAGTGAGGAAGCAAATGGTGAACATCATGAAACTTCAGATCAAGTTACTACCGAACCTCGTAGGTCAACCAGAGTACGATCCGCACGAGAGTGGTACGGTAATCCTATTCTGGAAGTCATGTTACTAGACCATGACGAACCTACAAACTATGAGGAAGCGATGATGAGCCCAGACTCCGTGAAATGGCTTGAGGCCATGAAATCTAAGACGGGATCCATGTATGAGAACAAAGTGTGGAGTTTGGTTGACTTGCCCGATGATCGACAAGCCATAGAGAATAAATGGATCTTTAAGAACAAGACTGACACTGACGGTAATGTTACTGTCTACAAATCTCGACTTGTTGCGAAAGGTTTTCGACAAATTCAAGGAGTTGACTACGATGAGACCTTCTCACCCGTAGCGATGCTTAAGTCCGTCCGAATCATGTTAGCAATTGCCGCATATTATGACTATGAAATTTGGCAAATGGATGTCAAAATTGCATTCCTTAATGGATATCTTAAAGAAGAGTTGTATATGATGCAACCAGAAGGTTTTGTCGGTCCTAAAGGTGCTAACAATGTGTGCAAGCTCCAGCGATCCGTTTATGGACTGGTGCAAGCCTCTCGGAGTAGGAATATATGCTTTGATAGTGTGATCAAAGCATATGGTTTTATACGGACTTTTGGAGAAGCATGTATTTACAAGAAAGTGAGTGGGAGCTCTGTAGCATTTCTAATATTATATGTGCATGGCATATTGTTGATTGGAGATAATACAGAATTTCTAGATTGCATAAAAGGATACTTGAATAAGAATTTTTTTAATGAAAGACCTCGGTGAAGCTGCTTATATATTGGGTATCAAGATCTATAGAGATAGATCAAGACACTTAAATGGACTTCCACAAAGCACACACTACTAGGGAAAACCTTATACACAGAAACTTACCAGTAGCGCGGGACAAAAGAAGCGCTACTACAATTTACCACTAGTGCATGTTATCCAAACGCGTTGCAGCTAAGATCATAGCAGTAGCGCGTCTAACTAGAGGCACTACTACTACTACAATTCTCCTTGCTATTCTCGCCAGGGTACCTATAGTAGTAGCGTGCCTAAGGAAAGCACGCTACTGGTAAGATTGTTGTAGCAGCGTGTTTCGCGCAGGAAGCGCTACTCCTAAGGAAAGGAAAATAAAATAAAAACATATAGAAAAGTAAATGAAAATGAAAGAAATATAAAAAGGGGAAGGAAAAAATAAAATGTGAATGAAAATAAATGAAAAATAAAAATAAATGGGAAATGTGTAGCAGCAGCGGGCTTTATGGACAGGCGCTATAGCTAATGTAGCAGTAGCGCTTCCGTGGAACGCGCTGCTGCTACTTTCCACTTAACCAACAGTTTTCTTCTTCCCAAATGCCCACTTCCCCCAAATCCAATACGCGTGCGCCTGCTGTCGCTACCGTCATCGCCCGACCACCGCATGCTCTCCCGTCACCCTCTGCACGCTGTCGACGCTGCCCCTGACCCCGACCTCGATGCCCCCCCTACATCGCCGCCGTGCGCCGTGCGCCCTGCTACCTCTTGAGCACTGCGTTGGTTTTCCCTTGAAGAGGAAAGGGTGATGCAGTAAAGTAGCGTAAGTATTTCCCTCAGTTTTTTAGAACCAAGGTATCAATCCAGTACCACGCACCTACACAAACAAATCAGAACCTCGCAACCAACGCTATAAAGGGGCTTGTCAATCCCTTCACGGTCACTTACGAGAGTGAGATCTGATAGATATGATAACATAATATTTTTAGTATTTTTATGATAAAGAGAAATAAAGATGCAAAGTACAATAAACGGCAATAGAAATAGCTAAGTGTTGGAAGATTAATATGATGGAAGATAGACCCGAGGGACATAGGTTTCTCTAGTGGCTTCTCTCAAGAGCATAAGTATTACGGTGGGTAAATGAATTACTATCGAGCAATTGATAGAATTGAGCATAGTTATGAGAATATCTAGGTATGATCATGTATATAGGCATCACATCCGTCACAAGTAGACCGAAACGATTCTGCATCTACTACTATTACTCCACACATCGACCGCTATCCAGCATGCAACTAGAGTATTAAGTTCATAAGAACAGAGTAACGCATTAAGCAAGATGACATGATGTAAAGGGATAAACTCATGCAATATGATATAAATCCCATATTTTTATCCTCGATGGCAACAATACAATACGTGTTGTTTCCCCTACTGTCACTGGGATCGAGCACCACAAGATTGAACCCAAAGCTAAGCACTTCTCCCATTGCAAGAAAGATTGATCTAGTAGGCCAAATCAAACTGATAATTCGAAAAGACTTGCAAAGATACACCAATCATACATAAAATAATTCAGAGGAGATTCAAATATTGTTCATAGATAAACTTGATCATAAACCCACTATTCATCGGATCTCGACAAACACACCGCAAAAGAAGATTACATCGAATAGATCTCCAAGAAGATCGAGGAGAACTTTGTATTGAGATCCATAGAGAGAGAAGAATCCATCTAGCTAATAACTATGGACCCGAAGGTCTGAAGTAAACTACTCACACATCACCGGAGAGGCCATGGAGTTGATGTAGAGGCCCTCCGTGATCGATGCCCCCTCCGGCGGAGCTCCGGAAAAGGCCCCAAGATGGGATCTCTCGGGTACAGAAGGTCGCGGTGGTGGAATTAGGTTTTCATGGTGCTCCTGGATGTTTGGGGGTACGTGGATATATATAGGAGGAAGAAGTACGTCGGTGGTGCAACGAGGGGCCCACGAGGGTGGAGGGCGCGCCCCCTGCCTCGTGGCCTCCTTGATTGTTTCTTGACGCCCACTCCAAGTCTCCTAGATCAAGTTAGTTGAGAAAATCACGTTCCCGAAGGTTTCATTCTGTTTGATATTCCTTTTCGGGGAAACTCTAAAATCGGCAAAAAATAGCAATTTGGGTTGGGCCTCCGGTTAGTAGGTTAGTCCCAAAAATGATATAAAAGTGTAAAATAAAGCCCATTAACATCCAAAATAGATAATATAATCGGATAGAGAAATAAAAAATTATAGATACGTTGGAGAAGTATCAAGCATCCCCGAGCTTAATTCCTGCTCGTCCTCGAGTAGGTAAATGATAAAAAAAGAATTTTTGATGTGGAATGCTTTCTAACATATTTCTCAATGTAATTTTTCTTTATTGTGGCATGAATGTTCAGATCCGAAAGATTCAAGACAAAAGTTTAATATTGACATAAAAATAGTAATAGTTCAAGCATACTAACTAAGCAATCATGTCTTCTCAAAATGACATGGCCAAAGAAAGTTATCCCTACAAAATCATATAGTCTGGCTTTGCTCTATCTTCACCACACAAAATCCTTTGTATGCAAGGATGCCTGTGCATAAATTGCCTTTCAAGTTCAACTACAAGCATGACGATAGCGTCCGCAAGACTACTAGTTCTATGAAGAATAGAACTACCCATAGAAGGCAAAGCACCGGCACAAGTATAGAAATCTTGGATAACTCCTTTTCCAATAATACTACTACTTCTATGAAGAATTTTTTTGTATGTAAGATAGGGGGTTCTTCAGCAGGAGCATCAGAATTTACCATGTTATTATTATTGTCCATATCAAAAATAGTTTCCCCAATTTCATTGATAATGGCAGAAAGTGCGATGAGCAAAAGAAAGAGGGAGGTGCAAAATAGAGGGTGAATAAAATGGGAATGGTGATGTGGGGGAGGGGAAAATGAGAGGCAAATGGCAAATAATGTAATGCGAGGGATAAGAGTTTGTGATGGTTACTTGGTATGTCTTGACTTGTGCGTAGACTCCCCGGCGATGGCGTCGGAAGTTAAATCTTGACTTGACTTGGCATGAATCTCCCCGGCAACGACGCCAGAAATCCTTCTTGCTACCTCTTGAGCACTGCGTTGGTTTTCCCTTGAAGAGGAAAGGGTGATGCAGTAAAGTAGCATAAGTATTTCCCTCAGTTTTTGAGAACCAAGGTATCAATCTAGTAGGAGATCACGCTTGAGTCCCACACACCTACACAAACAAACAAGAACCTCGCAACCAACGCGATAAAGGGGTTGTCAATCCCTTCATGGTCACTTACGAGAGTGAGATCTGATAGATATGATAAGATAATATTTTTAGTATTTTTATGATAAAGAGAAATAAAGATGCAAAGTAAAATAAACGTCAATAGAAATAGCTAAGTGTGGGAAGATTAATATGATGGAAGATAGACCCGGGGGCCATAAGGTTTCACTAGTGGCTTCTCTTAAGAGCATAAGTATTACGGTGGGTAAACAAATTACTGTCGAGCAATTGATAAAATTCAGCATAGTTATGAGAATATCTAGGTATGATCATGTATATAGGCATCACGTCCGTGACAAGTAGACCGAAACGATTCTGCATCTACTACTATTACTCCACACATCTACCGCTATCCAGCATGCATCTAGAGTATTAAGTTCATAAGAACAGAGTAACGCCTTAAGCAAGACGACATGATGTAGAGGGATAAACTCATGCAATATGATATAAACCCCATCTTTTTATCCTCGATGGCAACAATACAATATGTGTCATTTCCCCTACTGTCACTGGGATCGAGCACCGCAAGATTGAACCCAAAGCTAAGCACTTCTCCCATTGCAAGAAAGATCAATCTAGTAGGCCAAACCAAACTGATAATTCGAAGAGACTTGCAAAGATAAACAAATCATACATAAAAGAATTCAGCGGAGATTCAAATATTGTTCATAGATAAACTTGATCACAAACCCACAATTCATCGGATCTCAACAAACACACCATAAAAGAAGATTACATCGAATAAATCTCGAAGAAGATCGAGGAGAACTTTGTATTGAGATCAAAAGAGAGAGAAGAAGCCATCTAGCTAATAACTATGGACCCAAAGGTCTGAAGTAAACTACTCACACATCATCGGAGAGGCCATGGACTTGATGTAGAGCCCCTGCGTGATCGATGTCCCCTCCGGCGGATCTCCGGAAAAGGCCCCAAGATGGGATCTCTCGGGTACAAAAGGTTGCGGCGGTGGAATTAGGTTTTTGTTGTGCTCCTAGATGTTTGGGGGGTACGTGGATATACATATATAGGAGGAAGAAGTACATCGGTGGAGCAACGAGGGGCCCACGAGGATGGAGGGCGCGCCCCCTGCCTCATGGCCTCCTCGGTTGTTTCTTAACGCCCACTCCAAGTCTCCTAGATCACGTTTGTTGAGAAAATCACGTTCTCATAGGTTTCATTCCGTTTGGACTCCGTTTGATATTCCTTTTCGGTGAAACTCTAAAATAGGCAAAAAAACAGCAATTTGGGCTGGGCCTCCAGTTAGTAGATTAGGCCCAAAAATGATATAAAATTGTAAAATAAAGCCCATTAACATCCAAAATAGATAATATAATAGCATGGAGAAAACAAAAATTATAGATACGTTGCAGACGTATCAAGCATCACCGAGCTTAATTCCTGCTCGTCCTCGAGTAGGTAAATGATAAAAAAAGAATTATTGATGTGGAATGCTTTCTAACATATTTCTCATTGTAATTTTTCTTTATTGTGGCATGAATGTTCAGATCCGAAAGATTCAAGACAAAATTTTAATATTGACATAAAAATAGTAATACTTCACGCATACTAACTAAGCAATCATGTCTTCTCAAAATAACATGGCCAAAGAAAGTTATCCCTACAAAATCATATAGTCTGGCTATGCTCTATCTTCACCACACAAAATCTATCCCTAATAATAAAGCACGGATTGACTCCTTGGGTTTACCGTCACAATACGCTTTCTTTCTATGAATTTACACTTTTAGTTTTTTCACCTATTCTATCCCTAATAATAAAGCACGGATTGACTCCTTGGGTTCACCGTCACAATACACTTTCTTTCTGTGAATTTAGGCTTTCAGTTCTTTCACCTATATTATTTTCTACATCCGAGGTGGTACTACTGCTCCGTGGTCATTCTGTCGTTATGTCACACCAAAATTGCTTAGGTAGCTCCTAGATCCGTTAGTTTCATTGCCTGGGCTCGGTCCAAAGAGGTACACTGCCGACTAAGCTGCCTATTACTTGGGCCTTAGCCGACCAAAGAGATAAGTTGCCGGGTCCGACTCAATCTCCATTGCTATTGCTGATCTTCTTCCTTTCTGTCACGATCATGTTCCGGTGCTAGGACAGTCCCGATCTCCTTCCTATTCGATCAAGTCCTTCCTCTTTTGATCCAGAAACATCATCTTCTGACTAATCCTTCCTGCACCCATCACCTCCTGTGACACAAACTCCCCTCGAGCATACACGCACCCATGGAGTGAGCAGCACTTCGACGGGGACGCCTTTGGCCTTCCACAGGCCCCACATCGTCGTCATTGGTGGTGTTCTAACCATGGCATGCTTGAAAACCTAAAGCTACCGACAGCTTTGCCAAAGACGGGAGCAACATCCCTGTTCTGTTGATCGAAGTTGAACCAACGATGGCGACAAGAACAAGCTGCACGGTTGTTGTGGCAGGCAGGGGTGACATCATTGACATGAACAATCTGACGGGAGCAGGCTACCTTTATGTGCGGTGCGTGCGTTCAGCCCCGCTTCATCGTCGTTGGTAGCATTCTAACTGTGGCGGGCGCCGACATCATTTTTCTCGCCACCAGTGTCGCCACTAGAGTCATCGGTGGCTCGGTGCATGTGTTGCATGAAGTGGTCGTGAACTTGAATAACTGGAGCTTCCACGGAAGGAGCTGGACGTTGGCCGCTGGAGGCCCTGATCAGGGAAGGCAACAAGGAGGAGGTTGGGAAGGAGAGGGCGGAGGGGGAACACAACAAGCCATGAGCTGTCGTAGAGATTCTACGACACGTCCTAAGGCACCGTTCCTGGTGCAGAAGGAGATTGTAACTGCGTGGCGCGACCGCGCGTAGCCGGCGTCTAATAGTGGCTGTTGTCCACACTCAAGGAATACAGAGAGGAAAGGCGATCATGTCGGTTGCAATGTCGAGCTATGATTAACTTTACATTGGCGATTGTGGCTATGACTTGCTTGATTACTAACGTGGTGTCCAAGTTCCTCGGAAGATTCCATTTTGCACAGCAAGGACGGCCATAGCGCTAGACAGATGCGGCACCAAATCATAAGCCAAACTCCTAATGCATTCTTTAGGACACACATGCGATGTTTCTGAAGTATGTACTTCTGATTTATCTGTATGACGTCTTCCTAGCATGTAAAACGGCAAGGGTGAAGTGGGGGAGAGGAAAATGGGAGGCAAATGGCAAATAATGTAATGCGGGAGATAGGGATTGTGATGAGTACTTGGTATGTTGACGTTTGCACAGACTCCCTGGCAACTGCGCCAGAAATTCTTCTTGCTACCTCTTGAGCACTGAGTTGGATTTCCCCGAAGAGGAGAGGATGATGCAGCAAAGTAGCGTAAGTATTTCCCTTAGTTTTTGAGAACCAAGGTATCAATCCAGTAGGAGGCTACGCGCGAGTCCCTCGTACCTACACAAAAACAATAGCTCAACGCAACCAACGCGCTTAGGGGTTGTCAATCCCTTCACGGTCACTTACAAAAGTGAAAAGTAAAAGGCAAAGTAAAAAAGCAAAGCAATAATAAAGTGATGGAGATTGATATGATGAGAAAGAGACCCGGGGGCCATAGATTTCACTAGTGGCTTCTCTCAAGAGCATAAGTATTCTACGGTGGGTGAACAAATTACTGTTGAGCAATTGACTGAATTGAGCATAGTTATGAGAATATCTAGGTATGATCATGTATATAGGTATCACGTCCGAGACAAGTAGACCGACTCCTGCCTGCATCTACTACTATTACTCCACTCATCGACCGCTATCCAGCATGCATCTAGAGTATTAAGTTAAAAACAGAGTAACGCCTTAAGGAAGATGACATGATGTAGAGGGATAGTTTCATGCAATATGATAAAAACCCCATCTTGTTATCCTCGATGGCAACAATACAATACGTGCCTTGCTGCCCCTTCTATCACTGGGAAAGGACATCGCAAGATCGAACCCAAAGCTAAGCACTTCTCCCATGGCAAGAAAAACCAATCTAGTAGGCCAAACCAAACTGATAATTCGAAGAGACTTGCAAAGATAACCAATCATACATAGAAGAATTCAAAGAAGATTCAAATATTATTCATAGATAGCCTGGATCATAAACCCACAATTCATCGGTCTCAACAAACACACCGCAAAAAGAAGATTACATCGAATAGATCTCCATGAGAGAGGGGGAGAACATTGTATTGAGATCCAAAAAGAGAGAAGAAGCCATCTAGCTACTAACTATGGACCCGTAGGTCTAAAGTAAACTACTCACACTTCATCGGAGGGGCTTGGATGATGATGTAGAAGCCCTCCATGATCGATGCCCCCTCCGGCGGAGCTCCGGAACAGGCCCCAAGATGGGATCTCGTGGATACAGAAAGTTCCGGCGATGGAATTAGGTTTTTGGCTCCGTATCTGATCGTTTGTGGGTACGTAGGTATATATAGCAGGAAGGAGTACGTCGGTGGAGCTTTGAGGGGCCCACGAGGCAGGGGGCGCACCGTAGGGGGGGGGGCGCCCTCCACCCTCGTGACCACCTCGTGGCTTTCTTGACGGAGGGTCCAAGTCTCCTGGTTCTTATCTGATGAGAAAATCGTGTTCCCGAAGGTTTCATTCCGTTTGGACTCGTTCGATATTCTGTTTCTCCGAAACACTGAAATAGGCAAAAAAACAGCAATTCTGGGCTGGGCCTCTGGTTAATAGGTTAGTCCCAAAAATAATATAAAAGTGGAAAATAAAGCCCAATATAGTCCAAAACAGTAGGTAATATAGCATGGAGCAATCAAAAATTATAGATACGTTGGAGACGTATCAACCGCCCGCACTGATACCCGTCCTGCGCTAGGGTTTTAGTTGTATTAGTGATGTTATATGTATGATACTATTTGGGGTGTATTAGTGATAATATTCGACGATTTACGAACGCATGAGATGATTTACTTTTGCTTACTGAATGCATGCTAATTTGAATACTTATTTATTTTACGATTTGGTTTTTCTTATTGAATGCTCATGTCAACATGAGTCCTATAAGATATTTTGAAATGTATATCTTGTGTTGCTCAAATAGGATATGTACTTGCCCAAGTGGCCGGTCATGTTTGCAGGTTACACCTCCGAGCGGCCTATGTTTTGCCGAAGTGTTGATTCATTTCCGTTCCAGCAAATTTCAGGCGCTCGATATCTCCTATTTTAGCAAAGGTCATGCCGGATTTTTCCGTGAATTTTGGCATGACTTGTGCCAGAATATGTAGGAAATATCGAGTGCCCAGATTTGTGTGTTGAGTATCCTGGTAGTTGCCTTTGATCGATTTTCAATTGTGGATACGGTAAGTCACAACGACAAGTATTTTTTCGAAATTAAGCATGACATCTGCTTCATTTGATTCAACTTATAATATAAACTTTTTACTATTCTACTAGCATATCCCCTACCATGCATGAGTTTTTGTCTTGGATAAGCTAGGTTTCAGTCCTATGAAAACTACTGTGTAGGTAAAGAGTGTTAACTTGAAGACCGAGCATGGTTATACTTTCCACGCAAAATTATACAACACAGACACCTACACCTATTTTGAATGCAAAACTTGGCAAGCACTATGCAAGGCTTATGCATTTGAGCCTGATATGGTTATCACCTTTGATACTCGTCCGGGAGATGATATTGAAGGTACTATCGACATCTGGGTCGATGTGCAGACGCCTCCAGTTATACCATTATGTGAGTTTCTCAAGCATATTTATGTCTTCGATATTGTTTATTCAAAAATAGTTGACAACTAATTTCTATTGACAGCTTATTTCCATTCAAGCAAACATGTCCGGCACTTGGTAGACATGACCGTCCACTGTCCTGGGGCTGAACTAAACTGCGAGGAGATAGGTCATTATGTTTCATGGCTTGAGGATCTTCATACTATCAAGACAAATTATTTTCTAGGACTTAAATATCTTAGTACTCAAAACGTGCGACCAATAGTGTTCGTACTGAACTACGGTAACATCTATTTAGGAAAGATGGTAAGATTTTTACTATTTGTCCTTAGTGCATCTTTTGCATACATTCTTTTTAAGCTAAACTTCATCGCTAAGTATGTTACTATACGATGTTGTTCAACAGGGACTCCTGATGAATGTTGTGCCTCATTGGATCGAGACTAAAGGTCGCATGAGAATTGTTAGCTTACGGCCAAGATTTCCTACAATGCACTTTGGTGCATTCAGGATTTCTAATAGCGAGGAATGCTTAATAGTGAAAGACTGGAGCAAAAATGTGAACGTTTGCAGAGAAGTACTACGGGGCAGCAATCAGAAGCGCAGCCCATGATTAGGAGACGGGTTCATCTGCATGCTCCAACTTGATGAAGCATGAGTGCTACACATGTTTTATGTTATTTTAGCTGAGAGAGAGAGCAGCAGGAGTTATTAGCTAGCTAGAAATGAGTTATGATGATTAAATAGCTAGTGCTGGTGGTAATGACTATGACTATTATTATTAGCTAGTGTTGGTGGTGATTAGATAGCTACCGCAGCTAGTGTTGGTGGTGATTAGCTAGCTATAATGAGTTTGAAGATGATGATGTGTGCTACACTATGACTATGATGATTAAATAGCTATTGTTGTTGGGAATGACTATGATGATGATTAAATAGTTTGTGTTGGAAAATTAGATTCAAGTGGGGGCAACATGTGGTGCACATCGAAAGTACTACTAGTCCAAACTAGATCATGTTTGGATTAGTAGTATACTTTTGACATGCACCACATGTTCCCTCCACTTAAACCTAATTCACCTTCATTTGACACACTGTTATGGACATATTGATATAACAACCACATAATTGGTATTGTACCAAAATTTGTATAACGGCGTATAAATACACTAAAAATTAAAAAAATGATAAAAAGAATACTAGTGGCGATGCAGAGTAAACACACTACAACTAGCTATATTAGCAGTAGCGCTGGAATGAACAAACGCTGCTGCTATATGTGTTAGCAGCAGCGCCCATAGCACGCGCTACTGCTAAGGAATAGCTGTAGCGCCTTATCAGTAGCGCGTCCTCCCGCCCTACTAATAGGTAAAATACCCGCGCTACTGCTAGGGTTTCCCTAGTAGTGACATACCTCGATAAAGTTTTGAAGAAGTTCAAATGGGATCAGTCAAAGAAAGGGTTCTTGCCTGTGTTACTCATACGTCTCCATCATATCTACTTTTCCAAACACGTATGCCCTTGTTTTGGACCCTAAGTTGCATGATTTGAATGGAACTAACTCGGACTGACGTTGTTTTCTGTAGAATTGCTATGGTGTTATTTATGTGCAGAAACAAAAGTTCTCGGAATGACCTGAAAATTCACGGAACAACTATTCGGAAATAATAAAAAATCCTTGCAAAAGATGAAGACCAGGGGGGCCACCACCTGTCCACGAGGGTGGGGGCGCACCTGCCCCCCCTAGGGCGCGCCCCCCTACCTCGTGGGCCCCCTGGAGCTCCTCCGACCACAACTCCAACTCTATATATTTGCTTTCGGGGAGAAAAACCAGAGAGAAGGATTCATCGCGTTTTACGATACGGAGCTGCCGCCAAGCCCTAAAACCTCTCGAGAGGGCTGATCTGGAGTCCGTTCGGGGCTCCGAAGAGGGGAATCCGTCGCCATCGTCATCATCAACCATCCTCCATCAACAACTTCATGATGCTCACCGCCGTGCGTGAGTAATTCCATCATAGGCTTGCTGGACGGTGATGGGTTGGATGAGATTTATCATGTAATCGAGTTAGTTTTGTTAGGGTTTGATCCCTAGTATCCACTATGTTCTGAGATTAATGTTGCTATGACTTTGCTATGCTTAATGCTTGTCAGTAGGGCCCGAGTGCCATTATTTCAGATCTGAACCTATTATGTTTTCATCAATATATGAGAGTTCTTGATCCTATCTTGCAAGTCTATAGTCACCTATTATGTGTTATGATCCGTTAACCCCGAAGTGACAATAATCGAGATACTTACCTGTGATGACCATAGTTTGAGGAGTTCATGTATTCACTATGTGCTAATGCTTTGTTTCGGTACTCTATTAAAAGGAGGCCTTAATATCCCTTAGTTTCCATTAGGACCCCGCTGCCACGGGAGGGTAGGACAAAAGATGTCATGCAAGTTCTTTTCCATAAGCACGTATGACTATATTCGGAATACATGCCTACAATACATTGATGAATTGGAGCTAGTTCTGTGTCACCCTATGTTATGATTGTTACATGATGAACCACATCCGGCATAATTCTCCATCACTGATCCATTGCCTACGAGCTTTCCAAATATTGTTCTTTGCTTATTTACTTTTCCGTTGCTACTGCTATCATCATTACAAAATACCAAAAACATTACTTTTACTATCATTACCTTTTGCTACCTTACCACTACTGTCATATTACTTTGCTACTAAATACTTTGCTGCAGATATTAAGTTTCCAGGTGTGGTTGAATTGAAAACTCAGCTACTAATACTTGAGAATATTATTTGGCTCCCCTTGTGTCGAATCAGTAAATTTGGGTTGAATACTCTACCCTCGAAAACTGTTGCGATCCCCTATACTTGTGGGTTATCAAGACTATTTTCTGGCGCCGTTGCCGGGGAGCATAGCTCTATTCTTTGAGTCACTTGGGATTTATACCTGCTTATCATTATGAAGAACTTGAGAGATCAAAAAACCAAGATTTATCACTCAACTACGAGGGGAGGTAAGGAACTGCCATCTAGCTCTGCACTTGATTCACCTTCTATTTTGAGTAAGCTTCCGACACCTAAACCTGCTTCTGCTATTCGTTCTGATATGTCGCATGTTATTGATGATGCCACTTCTGCTATGCATGATACTTATGATGAAACTACTTGTATGCTTGATACTACTGTGCCACTTGGTGAATTTCTTGATGAACAACTTGCTAGCGTTAGAGAGAATGAAAATATTGAATTTGATAATATTGATGAAAGTGATGATGAAGACTCACCTGTTATTCCTGAGGGTTATGTTTTTGAAAAAGAAGCTGCTCTAGCTATTTTAGCTTGCAAAGATAGATATGAACTTAAGAGGTTATTAGCTAAATGGAATCAGAAATCTCTAAATGCTAGGATGAAACCTGACCCTGCTTTTGCTACTTCACCTATCTGTGTTACTGATAAGGATTATGAATTCTCTGTTGATCCTGATATAATTACTTTGGTTGAATCTGGCCCTTTTCATGGCTATAAATCTAAAACTGTTGTGGCACATCTTACTAAATTAAATGATATAGCCACCCTGTTCACTAATGATGAGAGAACTCGCTACTTTTATATCCTTAAAATATTTCCGTTCTCATTAAAGGGTGATGCTAAGATATGGTTTAATTCTCTTGATCCTAGTTGTGTGCGTAGTCCCCAGGATATGATTTATTACTTCTCTGCTAAATATTTCCCTGCTCATAAGAGACAAGCTGCCTTAAGGGATATATATAATTTTGTGCAAATTGAAGAAGAGAGTCTCCCACAAGCTTGGGGGAGGCTTCTCAAGTTATTTAATGCTTTGCCTAATCATCCTCTTAAGAAAAATGAAATGCTTTGCCTAATCATCCAGAGATTACCTCGATAGTTGTGCTGGTTCTGTTTTCAGGGAAAGAACACCGGAAGCTGAAATTCTATTGAATAATATGTTGACCAATGAAAATAATTGGACACTTCCTGAGCCTATTCCTAATCCAACTCCGAAGAAGAGAGGTGTTCTATTTCTCAGTCCTGAAGATATGCAAGAGGCAAAGAAATCCATGAAAGAAAAGGGTATTAAAGCTGAAGATGTTAAGAATTTACCTCCTATTGAAGAAATACACGGTCTTAATTTACCGCCTGTTGAAGAAACATATGATCTTAATACCTCACCTATTTAAGAAACTCATGGTCTTGATAACCCGACAAAGGTAGTAAAGGTAAATTCTCTGTATAGATATGATAAAGCTGAAATCCCATTTACTAAGTTTGCTAGCCCATGCTTAGATGAGTTTGAGAAATTTATGGCTAAGCAAGAAGACTTTAATGCTTATTTTGTAGACAATTGAAATACAATTCAAATTTGCTTGAACACTTGGGTGATTATATGGCTAAAAGGTGAACTTAAACTTATTAGTAAACATGCTTCTATGGTTACCACTCAAGTAGAACAAGTACTTAAAGCTTGAAATGATTTGCTCAATGAATTGAATAGTAAGAATAATGATTATGCTGTTAGAGTGGCTAATAGAACTGGTAGAATGACTCAGGAACCTTTGTATCCTGAAGGCCACCCTAAGAGAATTGAGCAAGATTCTAAGAGAAATAATGTAGATGCACCTAGTCCTTCTAATAGGAAGAAAAAGAAAAATGATAGGACTTTGCATGCTTCTAGTAAACCTACTACTGAAACATCTGAGAATCCAAATCATATTGCTATCTCTGATGCTGAAACACAATCTGGTAACGAACCTGAAACTAGTGATAATGTTAATGATAATGTTCATGATGATGCTCAACCTAGTAATGATAATGATATAGAAATTGAACCTGATGTTGATCTTGATAACCAACAATCAAAGAATCAACGTTATGATAAGAAAGACTTTGTTGCTAGGAAACATGGTAAAGAAAGAGAACCATGGGTTCAGAAACCCATGCCTTTTCCTCCCAAACCATCCAAGAAAAAGGATGATGAGGATTTTGAGCGCTTTGCTGAAATGATTAGACCTATCTTTTTGCGTATGCGGTTAACTGATATGCTTAAAATGAATCCTTATGCTAAGTATATGAAAGATATTGTTACAAATAAAAGAAAGATACCGGAAGCTGAAATTTCCACCATGCTTGCTAATTATACTTTTAAGGGTGGAATACCAAAGAAACTTGGAGATCCGGGAGTACCCACTATACCATGCTCCATTAAAAGAAATTATGTTAAAACTGCTTTATGTGATCTTGGAGCCAGTGTTAGTGTTATGCCTCTCTCTTTATATCATAGACTCGATTTGAATAAGTTGACACCTACTGAAATATCTTTGCAAATGGCTGATAAATCAACTGCTATACCTGTCGGTATTTGTGAGGATGTGCCTATTGTGGTTGCAAACGTTACTATTTTAACAAACTTTGTTATTCTTGATATTCCCGAGGACGATAGTATGTCTATTATTCTTGGAAGACCCTTGTTGAATACTGCAGGGGCTGTTATTGATTGCACTAAAGGCAATCTCACTTTTCATGTTAATGGTAATGAGCATACGGTACACTTTTCGAGGAAACAACCTCAAGTTCATAGTATCAACTGTATTGGAAATATTCCATCGATTATATTTGGAGGTTTTGAATTTCCTCTTCCTACTATCAAGAAGCAATATGATATTCTTATTATTGGGGATGTGCATATCCCCGTTGAGGTAACATAGTGTTATTCGAAATTTCTCCGATTCCATGTTATTCAGAATGAGTTCGTTAACAAGACTTGATCAACCTTGTTAGTGGATTCCTTTTGATGATCATGAGATGGATGAAACTAGAAGGCACAACCTTCTATACCCTACTTTTACTTTCTGTTATTTATTTTAAATAAAATAAAAATAGTATTTTCTGTCTATTATCTGAATTATCCATGCAATATAAAAATATCCCGAAAATAAAAGTTCTCCAAATGCCCTGAAATTTAAATATGATTTTTCTGGAATATTTGAGAATATTTGGCACCGAGAACACAGCAGGGGGGCATCCACCTGGCCACGAGGGTGGAGGGCGTGCCCAACCCCCTGGGAGCGCCCCCCTACCTCGTGGGCCCATGGTGGCCCTCCTCCACTTATTCCTGCACCCACACACTCCTTCATCCTACAAACACGAATATCCAGCTCAAACCAGAGTCCAAGATCATTTTGCTACCATTTTCGATCTCCTTGCTCAAAGCACCTCTCACAAAACTGCTTGGGGAGATTGTTCCTTGGTATGTGACTCCTCCATTGGTCCAATTAATTTTTATTCTAGTGCTTTATTAATTGCAAATTTGTGCTGCTTAGGTGACCCTGTTCTTGAGCTTGCATGTCAAATTTATATGGTTAAAAGTAGTTTTGATGCATGATATAGGCTCTAGGCACTTGTAGGAGTAGTTGCTATCAATATTATTGAGTTTGGTTCACTTTTATTTTGAAGTTACTTAAAATTTCAGAAATTTTTCAGAGGAAGAAATATGCTTCAGAAAATGTACCAGGGTGCTTCTTCAAGGAAGCAAGGACCCAGGCTTGCAATGTGTGATGTTGATGAAGAGCCAATAAGAGACGCTCCAGTGCGTCCTTGTGAATGGCCCTCGGAAAACTTTATGGATCGAGCGGGAATTAAGGAAGAATTTAACGCATATTTGCTTAACGCCGATCTTGTGAGCTTCGAGGAAGAAAAGTGCCGCCAGTACCACTATCTCACTAGTACCTTTGTGAGGAGGTTTGAATTTTCATCTTCACGTAATTCTCCAACTGTCCTGTTTGATCTCTATGAAAAATCTTACACTATGGACTTAGAGGATTTCACCACTGCTTGCAAACTTCCACAATGGGGTAGTATCAGGGAATCCCGCAAATCTGAATTTAGAGATTTTCTTGCTAGCATAACTATGGGGGAATCTAGAGATATAACACAAGCTACCATAGGGAGCATTCACTTTCCTGTTATACATTATTTTGCTCTCTTCATAGGTAGATGCATTAATGGTAAAGATGAGGCATGTCACATGTGTGTCCCTGACCTTAGTATTCGTAGGAGTGCTATGTTAGGAGATAAATCTTATAATTTGGGAGCCATTGTTGCACATAGGTTGCATCTTAATAGATTTAATGGAGATTTCTTTGGTGGAATTTATGCAACCCGCTTAGCTGATTTTCTCGGTGTAACTATACGTGATGATGATATTGAATTACCTCCTGGTTACCTAGACTTTAACGCTATGGTACACCACCAGTTTGTCGAGAGGAATGAATCACCTCTCCAGTATCGCTTAATCTTTGACAGACGTCGTGTTGTCCATATTACTCTCCCTATTCCTGCCTTCTTTGATTATCAGGCAAAAGGAAGATATGTTATTACCAGAGAGGAGGCAGATGAGTACGAGAGGAGGGTGGAGGCCGCTCGTCGCCATGCTGCAGCTCAGGAGGCAATAGCCACTGCATCACAGTACGATCCCAACTATTACTATGGATATCCGCCAGGCCAGCTGTGGCAATAGACCAACTTAGGCCAAAAGCCTAAGCTTGGGGGAGTACGTATTTCCCACCGACATTACATTTATGTTCACACACTCATTGCTAGATGTCGGTGCTCATACTTTTTCATTGTATCATCCATGCTAGTTTATTTCTCTTTTTATGCTTTCTTCTTGTGTGTTTAATAAACCTTAAGAAAAACCAAAAAAATTAGTTGTAGCTTTTAACTAGTTTTAATTTCCATGCTTGTAGTAGTAATTAATAAGAAAACCCAAAAAGATTTCATGTTCTTCTTTTGCTTGTTGGGGGCTTTCCCGTGTAAATAGTTTTATTTCTTTTCTTTTCTTTGGGGGTTGATAGGAGAAGACCATGATTAAATTGTTGAAGCGGCTCTTATATGCATTATTGTTGATCTGGCAAAAGAGCCCATATTGCCTTGCCTTCTCCTTTTTATTGAATGCTTGCAGATTCCAGCTTAGTCCAATGCACGTGCACTATTATTATTATTCACACTATTCGGTCGTGCAAGTGAACTAACTGAGATGAGAAAAGCTGGTATGAACTCGACCTCTCTTGTTTTTGTAAATATGATTAGTTCATCGTTCCTGATTCAGCCTATTATGAATAAACATGTTTGCAATGACAACTAGAGATCATAGTTTCTTGTGCCATGCTTGATTAGCTGGGAGCTTATAATGGTTTACCTTGCGTGCCAACATGCTATTAAAATGGTTCTGATGAGGTATGATAGGGTGGTATCCTCCTCTGAATGATTTAAGTGACTTGACTTGGCGCATGTTCACGCATGTAGTTGAAACAAAATCAACATAGCCTTCACGATATTTATGTTCATGGTGGATTATATCCTACTCATGCTTGCATTCGGTGTTGATTAATTTTAATGCATGTTCATGACTGTTGTTGCTCTCTAGCTGGTCGTTTCCCAGTCTTTTGCTAGCCTTCACCTATACTAAGCGGGAATACTGCTTGTGCATCCAACTCCATAAACCCCAAAGTTATTCCATATGAGCCCACCATACCTACCTATATACGGTATCTACCTGCAGTTCCAAGTAAATTTGTATGTGCCAAACTCTAAACCATCAAATAAATATACTATTCTGTATGCTTGAATAGCTCATGTATCAACTAGGTTGTCTGTATCTTCCATGTTAGGCGGGTTATTCTCAAGAGGAGTGGACTTCGCTCCTCACTCACGAGAAAATGGCTGGTCACCGGGATGCCCAGTCCCATGCTTTATGCAAACTAAATCAAAATAATTGCAAACAAAACTCCCCCTGGGACTCTTGTTAGTTGGAGGCACTTGTTGTTTGGAGCAAGCCATGGATTGATGCTTGTTGGTGGAGGGGGAGTATAAACTTTACCATTCTGTTTGGGAACCGCCTATAATGTGTGTAGCATGGAAGATATCGCCATGTCTTGGTTGTTATGTTGACAATGAAAGTATACCGCTCAAAATATTATTCATCTCTATTTCAAAACCGAGCTCTGGCACCTCTACAAATACCTGCTTCCCTCTACGAAGGGCCTATCTATTTACTTTCATGTTGAGTCATCATCCTCTTATTAAAAAGCACCAGTTGGAGAGCACCGATGTCATTTGCATTCATTACTGTTAGTTTACATTTAGTATGACCTGAGTGGATCTCTTTTACCATGAATTACAATGTCTAGTCAGTCCTTGATCTTTAAAGGTGATCTGCATTTATGTTTTGCGGTCTCAGAAAGGGCTAGCGATATACCATCTTGTTATATCATATTATGATTGTTTTGAGAAAGTGTTGTCATCCGAGATTTATTATTATTGCTCGCTAGTTGATTATGCCATTGATATGAGTAAACTTGAGACCTAAGCGTTATTGTGAATGTGGTTAGTCATAATCTTTGCTGAAAACTTGAATGATGGCTTTACATATTTACAACAACAAGAGCAAACAGAGTTTGTAAAAGTTTTTCTTTATTACTTTCAGTTTATCAACTGAATTTCTTGAGGGCAAGCAAAGGTTTAAGCTTGGGGGAGTTGATAAGTCTCCGTCGTATCTACTTTTCCAAACACTTTTGCCCTTATTTTGGACTCTAACTTGCATGATTTGAATGGAACTAACCCGGACTAACGCTGTTTTCAGCAGAATTGCTATGGTGTTATTTATGTGCAGAAACAAAAGTTCTCGGAATGACCTGAAACTTCACGGAACATCTATTCGGAAATAATAAAAAATCCTTGCAAAAGATGAAGACCAGGGGCCCACCACCTGTCCACGAGGGTGGGGGCACGCCTGCCCCCCTAGGGCGCGCCCCCTACCTCGTGGGCCCCTTGGAGGTCCTCCGACCTCAACTCCAACTCTATATATTTTCTTTCGGGGAGAAAAAATCCAGAGAGAAGGACTCATCGTGTTTTATGATACGGAGCCGCCGCCAAGCCCTAAAACCTCTCGGGAGGGCTGATCTGGAGTCCGTTCGGGGCTCCGGAGAGGGGAATTCGACGCCATCGTCATCATCAACCATCCTCCATCACCAATTTCATGATGCTCGCCACCGTGCATGAGTAACTCCATCGTAGGCTTGCTGGACGGTGATGGGATGGATGAGATTTATCATGTAATCGAGTTAGTTTTGTTAGGGTTTGATCCCTAGCATCCACTATGTTCTGAGATTGATGTTCCTATGACTTTGCCATGCTTAATGCTTGTCACTAGGGCCCGAGTGCCATGATTTCAGATCTGAACCTATTGTGTTTTCATCAATATATGAGAGTTCTTGATCCTATCTTGCAAGTCTATAGTCACCTAATATGTGTTATGATCCGTTAACCCCGAAGTGACAATAATCAGGATACTTACATGTGATGACCATAGTTTGAGGAGTTCATGTATTCACTATGTGCTAATGCTTTGTTCCGGTACTCTATTAAAAACATGCCTTAATATCCCTTAGTTTCCATTAGGACCCCGCTGCCACGGGAGGGTAGGACAAAAGATGTCATGCAAGTTCTTTTCCATAAGCACGTATGACTATATTCGGAATACATGCCCACATTACATTGATGAATTGGAGCTAGTTCTGTGTCACCCTATGTTATGATTGTTACATGATGAACCACATCCGGCATAATTCTCCATCACTGATCCATTGCCTACGAGCTTTCCATATATTGTTCTTCGCTTATTTACTTTTCCGTTGCTACTGCTATCATCACTACAAAATACCAAAAACATTACTTTTACTATCATTACCTTTTGCTACCGTTACCACTACTATCATATTACTTTGCTACTAAATACTTTGCTGCGGATATTAAGTTTCCAGGTGTGGTTGAATTGACAACTCAGCTGCTAATACTTGAGAATATTCTTTGGCTCCCCTAGTGTCGAATCAACAAATTTGGGTTGAATACTCTACCCTCGAAAACTGTTGCGATCCCCTATACTTGTGGGTTATCAGTTACAAGGTGTGAAGTTGAGTCAGACACAATGCCCGACCACTGCAGAAGATAGAGAGAAAATGGAAGTCATTCCCTATGCCTCAGCCATAGGTTCTATCATGTGTGCAATGCTGTGTACCAGACCTGATGTGTGCCTTGCTATAAATTTAACAGGGAGTTACTAAAGTAATTCAGGAGTGGATCACTGGACAGCTGTCAAGAACATCCTAAAATACCTGAAAAGGACTAAGGATATGTTTCTCATTTATGGAGGTGACAAAGAGCTTGTCATAAATGGTTACGTCGATGCAAGCTTTGACACTGATCCGGATGACTCTAAGTCACAAACCGGATACATATTTATATTGAATGGTGGAGCTGTCAGTTGGTGCAGTTCCAAGCAGACCGTCGTGGCGGGATCTACATGTGAAGCGGAGTACATAACTTCTTCGGAAGCAGCAAATGAAGAAGTTTGGATGAAGGAGTTCATATCCGATCTAGGTGTAATACCTAGTGCATCGGGTCTAATGAAAATATTTTGTGACAATACTAGAGCAATTGCCTTGGCAAAGGAATCCAGATTTCAAAACAGAACCAAACACATCAAGAGATGCTTCAATTCCATCCGCGATCAAGTCAAGGAGGGAGACACAGAGATTTGCAAAATACATACGGATCTGAATGTTGCAGACTCGCTGACTAAGCGTCTTTCACGAGCAAAACATGATCAGCACCATGACTCCAGGGGTGTTAGAATCATCACTATGTAATCTAGATTATTGACTCTGGGGCAAGTGGGAGACTGAAGGAAATATGCCCTATAGGCAATAATAAAGTTGTTAATTATATTTCCTTATATCATGATAAATATTTATTATTCATGCTAGAATTTTATTAACCAGAAACTTAGTACATATGTGAATACATAGACAAACAGAGTGTCCCTAGTATGCCTCTACTTGACTAGCTCGTTTATCAAAGATGGTTAAGTTTCCTGACCATACACATTGTTGTCATTTGATGAACGGGGTCACGTCATTAGAGAATGATGTGATGGACAAGACCCATCCATTATCTTAGCAATATAATCGTTTAGTTTTATTGTTATTGCTTTTTTCATGACTTATACATATTCCTCTAACTATGAGATTATGCAAGTCCCGAATACCGGAGGAACACCTTGTCTGCTATCAAACATCACAACGTTACTGGGTGATTATAAAGATGCTCTACAGGTGTCTCCGAAGGTGTTTGTTGAGTTGGCATAGATCGAGATTCGGATTTGTCACTTCGAGTATCAGAGAGGTATCTTTGGGCCCTCTCGGTAATGCACATCACTATAAGCCTTGCAAGCAATGTAACTAATGAGTTAGTTGCGGGATGATGCATTACGGAATGAGTAAAGAGACTAGTCTGTAACGAGATTGAACTAGGTATGATGATACCGACGATCGAATCTCGAGCAAGTAACATACCGATGACAAAGGGAATAACGTATGTTATTATGCGGTTTGACCGATAAAGATCTTCGTAGAATATCTAGGAACCAATATGAGCATCCAGGTTCCGCTATTGGTTATTGACCGGAGATGTGTCTCGGTCATGTCTACATCGTTCTCGAACCCGTAGGGTCCGCATGCTTAACGTCCGATGATGATTTGTATTATCAGTTATGTGTTTTGCTGACCGAAGTTTGGTCGGAATCCCGGATGAGATCACGGACATGACAAGGAGTCTTGAAATTGTCGTGAGGTAAAGATTCATATATTGTAAGCTTATATACGGACACCGAAATGGTTCCGAAGAGGTTCGCGGATTTTTCAAAGTACCGAGAGGTTATCGGAACCCCCCGGGAAAGTTAATGGGCGTAATGGGCCTTAGTGGAGGAGAGGAGGTAGTCCATGGGAGGTGGCACACTCCCCCCATGCCCAATCCGAATTGGACAAGGGGAGGGGGCGCCCCCCTTTCCTTCTCCCTCTCCCCCCTTCCTCTTTCCCCTCTCTGTTGGAAGGAAGGGGGGCGAATCCTACTAGGAGTAGGACTCCCCCCTAGGCGCGCCTCTCCCTGGCCGGCCACCTCCTCCCCCTCTCCTTTATATACGGGGGCGGGGGGCACACCAAGATTTCTCTTAGCCATGTGCGGTGCCCCTCCACAGTTTACTCCTCCGGTCATACCGTTGTAGTGCATAGGCGAAGCCCTGCGCGGATCACATCACCATCACTGTCACCATGCCGTCATGCTATCGGAACTCTCCTTCGACCCTCTACTGGATCAAGAGCTCGAGGGACATCATCGAGCTGAACATGTGCTGAACACGGAGGTGTCGTACGTTCGGTACTTGGATCGGTTGGATCGTGAAGACGTTCGACTACATCAACCGTGTTAACCTAATGCTTCCGCTTTCGGTCTACGAGGGTATGTGGACACACTTTGCCCCTCTCGTTGCTATGTATCTCCTAGATAGATCTTGCGTGATCATAGGAATTTTTTTTAAAATTGCATGCTATGTTCCCCGACAAACGCCACCGTCCACGCCGGTCTTCATCACGTTGTCGGGTTCTTCCTCGCCTACTTCGAGCATCACCGCCGCACTCCTAACCTAGCTACCACCATCGTCGTCCGGCCTCGGCCGCCACTCTTCTTCGGTGCCGCACCGCCTATCCAGCCCTTTCGTCTTCGTCCCGCACCAGCTCATCGCCAGCGTCGCCGCCATCTTCCCCAACCACTTTGTCTACTCCGAGCACCACTGGCGACATCGGCCCCATGTCAATTGGCGTTGCAACCATCATCGAGTCCTCCTCTACTTGCCTGTTCCACTCCTCCGGCATGGCGTACAACTCATGCAGGTCCCTGTCTATGCATGCTCGGTGCTGACAACACCAATGCGTGGCTTCGTCCCCGATGTACTCCCAGGCATGGTAAGCCTGGAGCGGCGCATCACCAACATCGACTTCGTCCATCTACGCATGCCCGGTGCTGGCACCACCGATGCGTGCCTTTGTCCATGATGTGTTCCCAGGCTTGGCAAATCCGGCGCGACGCCTTGTTAACAACGTCTTCCTCCCGGCGCACCACTATGCCTATAACTAACTCAGCGCCTCCTTGCGCCCGCCGCTCCCCGGCGACTTCCTCGGCACCGGCCACCCCGACTCGGCATCGACCACTGCGTTCTTCGCACGGCTACCTCGACCATGGCTCCACCTTATGCTCTCGGCTACCTCGAAAACAACACAAAGGGCTACCATCTTCCTTGAGAAACCTTGTCGGTTTCTACTCCAGACACGACTTCCGTGATGCATCGATTGTTACGACTATGTGTGTGGGAGGGGGGTGTCCGTCGGCTTACCTTGAGATTTTTCTTCAATCCCACCGTCTGCGTTGCTCCCGTTGTGAATGCAGGGGATGTTGAATATTGTGATTAGAATGGAAACACATGATAGACTAGGAAGTATTCCGACTTGTCTTTGTATTCCAAGAAGATCATGTACTTTTATATATATGTCCACGAGGCTAAAGCAATAAACATCGATCCCACCAATCCCTCTTTTTCTAAGAACATCCATATTTTGTCTCAAAAAAACCTCCATATTTATATTTATTATAAATAAATGTAAGTAAGAGTAATATAATTGGGTACTGATCAATCAGTGGAGGGAGAAAAAATGCCACAACCGGTGTAGGCAAACATGCCTACACAAAAAGCATAATATTGGATCATCTATCCGACGTGAAATGTTATATTATTTTTAAACAAAGATAAAATATTTGCCTCATCTATTAAGTAAGAAAAGAATGATGGGAGGGGCGTTTTGGTCGATGAACGGTACCGCAAAAAAAGATGTCAAATGTTTCCAAAAAATTCTGAATTTTTTGTGGATGTTCGTGTTAGTGTCACAAGCATGCTTGACAATTTTCATGTGAAATAGAGTAGTAGTGTTTCGTTGCTGAAAAAACCAAATTTGGGGTGATACTTTGGGGCAAATTTGATGTTCAAATTTGTTTTTTTGCATAGACCAAAATGTTTAACCTCTTTGCCTAAAACTTTACAGGTAGCATTTGGATGTGACTATAAATACATAAACAATTTGTTGAGATTATTTTGACATTTGAAAAAATATTTTTCACAAGCAGGAGCACGTGCTCCCGGAAGTCAAATTGAATTTCCGAAGAATGACTAAAAAAGGTAAAATGAGAATAGAGTGCGTGTTACAAGCCCCAAATTACAAAAAGATTACTCTCAAGCCCCAAATCTACCTGACTTTTTATATGACTTCACCCTTATAGATCGTAAAAGATTTTAGTACATTATTCGGACAGATGATCGAGTTTATTTTCCTAAAAAAACATGCTCGATTTATCCAAGCGCATATTCGTATACGCCCTCGGGACCAAAATATATGATATTTTTACAATTTAAATGAACTAAAAACATTTTCCCTTCATGAAGGCGTTGTTGTTGAAGAATCTCATTGTCCTTGTGGTGTAATGAGATTGTTGGTGCTGACATGGTTACTATTGTAGATTGTCGGGCGTGGATTTGATCTTTCCAGATTTTTTTTAATGTTTAGACATAGCTTTGGTCTTATATGACTTTGCTATTTGCCGGCTGTTTTGTGTGTGTAGAAGTTGGTGTTAGTTGTATCCGTCTTAACTATGCAGAGGCCGAATGTATGCTTATTTTAATTGTATTCACTTAATGCTTTATTTTATGTAATAAAATCCACCCTTTAACTAAAAAGGGGGGCCGACCCCGCCAAACAAAGGATCAGGCGCTGGCGGAATTGGATCGCCGACGGGTTGGCCGTAAACTGGGAGCGCCCACACCACACACGTCGCCAACAAAACGGAGTGCACACAGACAGACACTGACTCCACTCAAGCACATGGTCCTACGTTTTATCCTACGCACGAGCACGCTCCCCGCCAACTCCGATGGATCGATCCATGCCCCTGCCCCTCTTATCCGGTGCAGAGTCCGCCACCTGTGCTCTGCCGCACCGCCCGCCGGTACCAAAAAACCACGGTCTTCCTGCCCGGCCGCACGCTGGTTGCGCGGTTTCCTGCAACCTATAAATCCCGCCGGATCACCTTGCTCTGCCCATCTCATCTCACTCACATTCACTCAACTGATACTACTAGGTAGTCCCCTTCCTTCGGATCTCTTGCCACCAAGCTCTGCTCCCGCGAAGATGTCGACGGTGACCCGTGCCTACCTCGACCAGAGGCTCGCCGCCGCCAAGCGCTGCTCCAAAGGTAACGGTTCCGGCCTTAGGCCAGCACTGCTCTGCTCGTATATCCCATTCATTGCAGCTTTATGTGCTGCTGAAACTTGATCTTTGATTAACATTCCTGCGTTGATCTGAAACTGCAGAGGCTGCCATGGCGGGAGCTAAGGCCGCGGCCGTCGCCACCGTCGCTGCCGCAGTCCCCACCGTAAGTAGCCGTTCAGTTCTTCAGTTCCAGAGTTCATAGCACATATCTCATGAATGCGTTGCCTGTAATTTCAGCTCGCGAGCGTGAGGATGCTGCCGTGGGCAAAGGCGCACCTCAACCCAACCGGGCAGGCGTTCATCATCTCCACCGTCGCCGGGATGGCCTACTTCATCGTTGCAGACAAGACCATCCTCTCCATGGCAAGGAAGCACTCCTTCGAGGACGCGCCGGAGCACCTCAGGAACACCTCCTTCCACTAATTAGCCTATTGTAGATCCATTAGTATAGTGCGTAATAAACCGTGTTCTGCTGAAGCCTGAAAGATGGTATAATGTTCAGCGAGAGGGTATAATTAACTGATGATGTATGTAATAATGTGGCCATGTTCTCCATCTTGTCATCTTTCCAGGGATCGTGAAATAATAAGCAGCTCTTGTACAACTTTGCTTCAAGTACAGTCACTCATGACTCATCTCACTTTTTTCTTGTTTGCGATTACAGTTTGACACGCGTCAGATCATTGCAAAAGACCGAGATAACACTAGACTACTAGTACATTCTGTCGAACCCCCTACTACTATCCTCTGTTCTGTCGCCAAAGGCCACCTGACCTCACACTCTAAATCTTTTGAGACAGTTTATTGGATGCCTTGGCAAATAAGGATGGAAAATTTAGCAGTTTTGAAACTAGCTTTCTGTACTAGTGGAGCCCCCCCTGGTTAGGTTGGAGGTGTTTCTCGAGACCGGAGACACCTCGACAATTTCCTTGGTCGCAAGTTAATATACATTCATATCACATCCGCGTGTAAGAGTGCATGTGAGATATTCCAAAGAATAAAAACATATGTAGAATTTACAAAAGTTCCTCTTGTTGGGCAGGATATAAGGCTGTAAACCTATGTGTGTCGAATTTGTTACGCAAGAGTTGCTACAGCCAGAGCTCCCACATCCGTCCTAAACTTCTCAAATTGCTTAACTAGATCCCTCCGAGTTACTATGGTAGCGTCTAAAGGCAATTGATAGTAAAATATGTCACTAATTGTCTAGCTACCATCGGGCAGGCGATCGGTGTGACACCCATGCCGTATCTTCAACAACATCATTAAGCTGCTGGTGACACCAACCTATGCAAAGTAGCATAGCATGGCACTACCAGGAAAAATCTAATACACAGAAACTTATCAATAGTGCGGTCTAAGAGGGGGCGCTACTGTTAATTAGTAGTAGCAAGGGATATAAAACCCGCGCTACTACTAAGTGGTCTTCACCATGTCCCCGGGATAGGCTATAGTAGTAGCGAGTGGTATAAAACCTGTGCTACTACTAAGTAAGTAGCTATAGCGCAGGTAAGACCCCCACACTATTACTAAGCGTGTCCACTACTGCACCATGCATCCACCCCGGCACGATCCACTCCTACCCCATCACACTCTCTCTATCTCATCCCTAAAAAAACTCTCTCATGAACTCACTTGTTCCTCGGTCCACCCCACCCCGGCTTCTCTCCCCACGATCTCCTCGCCACCGCCACCACCCATGCCGGCCGGTTCCGGCGAGCACCGGCCGCGCGCAACACTCCCCCAAGCTCCGCCCCTCCCTCCCCTCCATCCAGATCCGTGCCTCAAGGCCTGCACCCTTGCCCCAAGCTAGGGTTTCAGGCGCCTCCCGTGTTCTTGCCTGAACCCACCACAATCGGCGATGGCGAGGCCAGAGCTTGCGGAGACCGCAATTGTCAGGTCTACCTATCGGATTCAGTTTTCAGTTTACTTTTTGAGAATAGTATATTTAGTATCACTAGTACAGACCTGCTCTACAAGTACTTATCTCTTTCTAGATCTTCCTTTTAAGAAGTTTCGGACATTGTCTGATCAATTTTACCGAACTCCTGAACACCATAGATTTGTGCGGCAACAGGTGGTGAATCAGGTTAGTATTGTGAATTCAGGCATTCCATCCCCTCTCATAGTAAATTCAGTGTTATTTTAACACTGACCCCCTTGCATAAACACGGGTGCAGCACAGTCGTATGTACAAGAAGCAGAGCGCATCAGTTCATGCTCGAGCCCCGAAGAAGGTAGCAATGCGCGCGGCTGCCAGGGGTGCTCACTAGAACTCGTAGATGATTTCTCTGCTCTTGACGGCGAAGTCGGCAAAAGACGGATTGACATGGTTCCTGTCCATGTAAGTAGCACTGCTCGCTTTCTACTGATCCAAGTTCATATATCCAATATAACAGAATAATTTGCTAGAATGGTTGGGACATATGCTAAAATTTATTCACTGCATCAACAGGTTAAGCACAATAGTTTTGGGTTTCTACAGTTCCAAGGGGATTCAGAGTTCCACCTCTGAGTATTCGGGTCTTATCTAACCATGCTCTGAGATTTAGATGTGTTGGAGAATGGGGATTGCTAGTTTCTGCTGGGTAATCAGAATAATGTTTGGATTTTCCTCAAGGATGTCGGACACTATTTACAGTATGTTAAATGCAGACAATGTTGTTGATTTATGAGAATTATTTAGTAATAGTGGATCCCCAATTGTATATCTGTCCCTATCAATGCAAATGCTGAGCCATGTTCCACTTTTACTGCTCTACATTATATTTTCACTGCCTGAATGGGTTAGTATGCTCCTTGTCTTTTTCACTGATTGTATTTTTCATCGACATACACTGCATTATTTTTCGGTGTCATTCTTCTGAAGAATCTGAAGTTTCTGATCCTTTGTTGGTAATGCTGCAGGGTTCTGGTGGCGATGCCGAAGGTCGTCGAGAGGTTCGTGGACTGGACGGTGTCGTGGCTGCCGATGTACGGAGAGGTGAAGCTGCTGCTCGTCATCTATCTCTGGCACCCCAGCACATGAGTGAGCAGTCGATCAGACACCCCGAGCCCGAGAGATGATCAACATTTCAGATAGACTTGATTCTGTGTGTGTCCAATTCTGAAGATGAATCTTAATGGTGTTCGGATTTCAGGGTGTGGGGCACGTGTACGATGGCTTCCTCCATTCGCTGGTAGCATGGCACGAGGCCGACATCGACCGGGGCCTGCTTGAGCTGAGGGCTAGGGCGAGGGACGTGACGACGTCACTACTCAAGGCGGCGGCTATCGTCGGTCAAGTGTGCTCGTCGAGGCCGCCCGCTGTGTTTCGTCGCAGCTGCAGGCCGCGAGATCAGGCCGGGAAGGCATTGACGAGTGAGCCAATTTTTGGATCGGACCATAACAAAGTGTCTCAGTCTCTGACGTCTAGAAGTAGTGGTAAAGTTTTGAATTTGCATGGCACGAACTACTTACGTAGGTAGCTGACACGCACAACACTGTGTTTACACTCTTACTTATGTAAAAGATATGAATTATACACGAGTTGCCTCTACAATGAGGAACTGTGATAGTAGATACGGCAATTGTGTGATACAATGGAATTGATTGAGTTTATTTTTTTAATTTCTAATAAGATAGTAGTAGGGTTGGAAAAAACTGCTCGAGATACGCTACTACTATTTCGTTAGTAATAGCGCGGGAACGAAATAGTAGTAGCGTGGGTGGCACACGCTACTACTAACGAAGTTAGTTAGTAGTAGCGCGGGTTTAACCCACGCTACTATTAACTATTAGCTGTAGTGAGATACTAGGAGCATGGGTACCCATGCTGCTAGTAGCCTTTTTCCTAGTAGTGTGACCACACTATTTGAAACACAAAAGGGGAATCGCAAAACAACACAAGACAATGATTTCTTTACCAAATGGGAGAAATGCCACTTTCAACGGGCTCCAGAGGGCGATGTCCCTCGCCGACAAGATCCGGGTGAATGGAGGCCGTGGAAGCAACAAGGCGGTGACAGATCAGTGGGAGGATATGACTCAAAGTGGTGGGGAAAAGGGAGGCAACTAAAATTTAGGGGTGTGTCACTATCGAGCACTGCAGGTGCGCCCCACAGTGGAGAAAGGCACGCACCAGAGGGGCAAAATGGGAATTATGGCCCCAATGGTGGGTCCCCACATCAACGGACACTCGAAGAGTCTTGTCATCAATACTGGTGGGCCCATGTTGGAGTGGAAATGGAAATTATGGCGCATTGTTGGGCCCGCACATCGCCCCGAAAGGGTCAATCGAGTCTCCTCGTGGGTGCAATTGATATGGTGAAGTGGTGTGTCCAAAATGGAAGGAAGCAACGCAAAGTTGACGACAACCGATGGAGATGACGTGTAGTGTCATACACCTATTTGTTTCACAATTGTTAGTGCCCAGACCTGAAATATGGAAGATTGAGTGACAGGATTCGAATATGCAACTTTGGCAGTGGCACAGACCGATTGTTCCCGAAAATATAATATGAAAACTTTTTCATGATGGGTTTGAGGATATTGATCGCTATCGTACATGTTAATATTTCCTTGTTATAAACTAGATCAAAGTGTAATCAACAAAACTAATATGCACTCTATTCTGAAATGAGGCGAGTAAGCTCTATCTATAAGACAACATGACCGTAGCTATTGATGATTTCTCGGTATACTAGTAATGACATTTCACAGGATTTACTCCCTCCATTTCTAAATATAAGTCTTTTTATAGATTTTAATATAGACTACATACGGAGCAAAATGAGTGGATCTACACTCTAAACTATGTCTATATACATCAGTATATAGTTCATATTGAAATCCCCAAAAAATACTTATATTTAGGGATGGAGGAACCATTGCCATTTATTTGGAGAAGGATAACCATTATCCAAAGAAAAATGAAACATGTCATTTAATGACATTATTGGATAAGGATAACCTTGATGCCACCGCATCTATATAAGGCGACTGGACGGTACCCCTCACGACCACAAAAACATACTGGTTGATAGATTATTGCATAACTATATATCTTTTGTTGTTCTGTGTTCTTAGGCATTGGCGAACAATGGCATCTTCCAAGTGATCATAGTTTTTCTCATGGCGCAAGTCTGCTTGCTCATGATGATGGCAGCATCGGTAGCACATGCAGCTGCTAGACCGGTGGGTATAATCCAGTGTGCTTCCCTAGGAACATCTATTGTTGCGGGTTCTGTAGCGGATTGGCCAATTCACCCGCACCATCCATTGCATCTCGATGTGTGGCTTTATTCTCCTCTAAGTAGTAAGCTCAACGTATAAATGATATATGTCGTTCATGTGTTACCTAATCCTAAATATTTGTCATGCTACTTTCAAGAAGTTATTGTGCTAGTTACTTACATAATAAAATGAGAGGAGATTATTATATATCTTGTTCGCAATATACCGCAAAGAGACTTAAGCTTATGTTTACTTTAGTCCTTTTAAAAACTAGATTATTTTGCCGCATTGATTTAAGAGAAAAAAAGAGTGGCCAAGCATACACGTTGACCCCATGAGTCTGCAGTGCGTGCCTGTGGGAATATCTGTTTTATCATTCGGTTGGCCGTACATTATGTCAAGATCGCCCATGTCATGGCGACATGCTTTATGTTTGCAGAGAGCATAATGTTGTAAAGCATTTATTGGGTAATGGAGTATATCGTCAATTAGTAGAAACCAACTACCATTGGCAGGCTTGTCTACGAATTCACGGATGTATACTGCTTCGTTTTGCATGAATGCCAACATCATATATTAAAATGGTCTCGTCCCCGACAGCGGTGGATCCGGCCCAGGATCGAAGCAAGTGCCAAGGACTTGATTGCTTTTTAGTTTCGTCCTTTGGGTTCCTATTTGCAAAGTTTCTCACCTAGGCTGTAATTTCTACTTTCTGTTGGGTCCTTTTGTAAAATGTTGCATGCTTATCTAATTTAAGTCTGGGTTCTTCCCGAGTCTAGAAAAATATATACATTAAATGGTCCAACACTTACAATACCATCCTTCCAAAACCAGAAAATAAAACACATACCCTCGTGTATATCAACGACATCTTTCTCCCGCACTTGCACCCCATGGGCAAAGCTCAATATTGCATTTGGATATCCAAAATACTCTCAGAGCCAGGGTAAATCATTCTCTGCATGTGCCGATATGTGTAATCTATATGTGTAATCTATCTATTTATACTATACCAATTAAAAAGTTCTCAGAAACTCCAATGACTAATCAGAAATTACGAATCGTTCATTTGGTGGGACCTAGTTTGACACATGGTCTGTCCAAGGACCGAAAAAGGGAAGTGAAATGGACGGAGACTAAAGTGAAGGCAGAGGACCAGTAGACAAAGAGAAGTGAAGGCCCTGTCCTGAGCTACTCACTAAGCTTAGGCGGTTTCAATAGTAAATGCAGTTTTTTTATTACCAACCGCCTCCAATAGTTACTGCAAGCGGTCACTAGTAGAAAAAGGGCCTTCAGTCCCGGTTTATAAGGGCCTTTAGTCCCGGTTCTGGAACCGGGACTAACGGGTCGGTACTAAGCCCTCTCCCTTTACACTAGTAGAAAATCGGGCAATAGCACCGGTTCGTAAGGCCCTTTAGTGCCGGTTTAGGAACCGGCACTATTATTTCGGCACTAAAGCCCCCCCCCCCCCTTTAGTACCGGTTCAGCACGAACCGGTGCTAAAGGGGTACCACGTGGCACGAGCCAGCTCCGGGGGCCGGGAGCCCTTTAGTACCGGTTGGTAAAACCAACTGGTACTAAATGGTTGTAGGTTTTTGTTTTATTTTGTATTTTTCAATTAAATTTGTGTTATCAATTTAATTTAGGATTGTTTTACGTTATAATGAGTTGTAGTCGTCATCATCATCATCGCATATTAATAAATAAATAAACTCTAGCTAGCTAAAAATCATCGTGGTTGTCTAATTACCACTATTTAATCATCATAGTCATTACCGCTAGCTATGTAATTCATTATCAACGTTGGCTAGCTTAAAGAGGAAACATTCACTTTGTAACAGAAGCAAAGCGATATCATCAAGTTCAACATAATCATCACCAACATCGAAGTTCAGGACACGGATCCATGAGACAAGTACTAATTAAGAGCATGAAGAGTAGCTACTGATCCTGCTGCTCCCTCTCAGGTAGAATAGCATAGAACATGTATAGCTCTCCTGATTCATCATACTGGAGCATGCAGATGAATCTGTCTCCTAATCTTGGGTTGCGCTTCTCCTTACTGCCCCCTAGTACTTCTCTGCGATCGTTAACAATTTTGCTCCAATCTTTCACTATTAAGCATTCTTCGCTTTTAGAAATCCTGAATGCACTCATGTGCAATGTAGGAAATCTTGGTCGTAAGCTAACCATTGACATGCGACCTTTTGTCTCGATCCACTGAGGCACAACTGTCATCGGAAGTCCCTGTTGAACAACATCGTATAGTAATTAATATACTAAGCAATGAAAGTTTAGCTTCAAAAATAATGTATGCAAAAGATGCACTAATTAAGGACAAATATTTAAAATCTTACCATCTTTTGATTATAGATGTGACCATAGTTCAATACGATCACCATTGGTCGCACGTTTTGAGTACTAACATTTCTAAGTATAGGGAAAAAATTTGTCTTGACAGTATTAAGATCCTCAAGCCATGAAACATAATGACTTATCTCCTCGCAGTTTAGTTGAGCCCCGGGGCAGTAGTAGGTCCTGTCTACCAAGCGTCGGACATGTTTGCTTGAACCGAAATAAGCTGACAATACAAAATAGTTGTCAACTATTTTTGAATAAACTGTATGAAAGACATAAACATATGCATGCATGGTTGAAAAAAACTCACCAAATGATACAACTGGAGGCGTTTGCACATCGACCCAGATGTCTATATTACCTTCAATATCATCTTCCGGACGAATATCAAAGGTGATAACCATATCAGGCTCAAATGCATAAGCCTTGGATAGTGCTTGCCAGATTTTGCATTCAAAATGGGTGTATGTGTCTGAGAAGTGCATCGCTGCACGCAGCGCATCGACGGCTCACACAACGTCGTGATTAGTAGCAGCCAGACATGCTACTTGAAGTATAGAGGCCTGCTGGCAAGCGATATGTTGCGTATTGGTGTATTTGAAGTACCATGCACTGACACACCACTGCAGAATACTATACGTGTGCAGGCGAGAAGACAAAATAGTACCGCTGCAGAGCACTGTACGTGTGCAGGCTTTGGCATCGCCACAACCTGCATCTTGCTTGCCTTCGCCGCCTTCCTGCTCGCCATGCCCATGTACAAACACTGCATGCCCGCCGGCACGCCGCTCAAGAGCCTCTGCCAGGTCGTCACTGCCGTGTACAAGAAGATCTGCGTCAAGGTGCCCGCCGACGTCGAAGTTGGACACCTCTACGAGGTCAGCGACAATATCGACTCGCCCCAGCCCAGGATCGCGCACACCAGCGACTTCAAGTTCCTCGACAAGGCGGCCAGTCGGACATGGAGGAGAGGCCGGAGGAGGCGACCTCATGGAAACTCTGCACCGTGACTCAAGTGGAGGAGCTCAAGATCCTGCTCCGCCTGCTGCCCGTCTGGATCACCAGCATCATTGTCTCATCGGCCTTCTCGCATATGAACACCACGTTCGTGCAACAGGGCAGCACCATGGACATGACCATCTTGTCGGTGCCGGTGCCCGCGGCGTCGCTGGCCTCCTTCGAGGTGATCTGCGTCCTGACATGGGTTTTCCTCTACAATCTACAACAAGGTGGTTGTGCCGGCGCTGAGGAGCTTCCCCTCGAGCGGCTACAGTCAGGCTGCAAGTGGACGCGGGCTGTCCGCGGTGCCTACTTAAAAGCCCACATAATCTACATTCGCGGACGCCCACGGATAGTGCGATTGATATGTGGGATACGTGGGTTTGTCTCGCGGTGCTCGCATTGAGCCCATTTCCATCTCACATCCATGAATCAGGGCGCGCCGCGACGATGCACTGTGGATTAGAACATGCTGCCGTGTAGCCTCGCCATGGCCGTAGCGCCGCCGTCCACCTCGGCCATGGCAGCCTTAGTGCCGCCATGAACGTTGTCGTCGTCTCCGTCATGGTCGCAGCCGTCCACTTCAGCCACGGCAGCCTTAGCGCCGCCATCGTCGTCGTCCAGCTCCGTCATGCTCGCAGCGCCGCCGTCCACCTCGGCCATGGCAGCCTTAGCGCCGCCATGAACGTCATCGTCGTCTCCGTCATGGTCGCAGCCGTCCACCTCGGCCACGGCAGCCTTAGCGCCGCCATCGTGGTCGTCCAGTTCCGTCATGCTCGCAGCGCCGCCGTCCACCTCGTCCACGGCCGCCTTAGCGCCGCCATGGACACGGCCGTAGCGTCATCGTTGTCCAGCTCTGTCATGGTCGCCACGCACATCCATCTCTCATCGATCGATCAACTATCATTCAGTCATTCTCTGTTTCATTTACTTTTGACAGTGCATGATGTCCAGCTTCAGGTCCCTTTCCGATGCATGCCAGCACAAGAAGTTCTGGTGTTCCACGATCACTATTTATAATGCATGAACATTTGAGTATTTGTTGCATCCTGCCGTGCTTGTACGCTCTTGGATTCAGCTGCTCATTTGAGTGTATGAACTCTCAGTCATGTTTAGTGAGATGTGGTTGCCCGCTAAACCCGTTTATCCCGCGTAAAAATATGCGGGCATATGCGGGCCTCCCGCTTATACTATGCGGCTGATGTGGGGCGGACGCGGGCCTCCCGCGGAGAGTCCCACTTGCAGCCTGAGGCTACAGCAAGCCGTCGCAGCTGCAGCGGATGGGCGCCCGGCTACTCCTCATGACGCTCACCATGGCTGTGCTGGCGCTCGTGGAAACTATGTGGAGGTGCGCATGCATGAACCACCGACAGGCGCAGACAGAGCTGCGCACTGCCGTGCACGGCAGCGGCCACCCGGTCAAAAAAGGCGACCGACCCCACGCCAGAAGGCTGCCCCAAACCCGCACATGGCATAGCCAAAGTCCCACCGGTGCAGCCGTACACACAATTAATTACAGCGAGCCCCAATGACGCCGTAGATGAAACAGCAGTAAAAAGGGCCACCGTGCCCTGCGGTGCTGGTCCTTGTGTCAGCGTGGCCAGTAGTATTGATTGTATACGGCTAATGTATGCATCGTTTGTGATTTTCCCACCTATTCTATGCACGCATCACCTCGGCGCAGCGGGCGGCTGGATATCTGCATCCAGCTGCCGCTGCGTCCAGGACGGCCGCTCTCGTATGTGTCTCCATTATATAATTTCACGTTAAAAGTATACCCATGCTGCGTCTTCAAATAAACTCTCTTTACCTCCATATCATCTATAGCACTGAAACCTATCTTATCCAAGACAAAAATTCTTGCATGGCAGGGGATGCGCTAGTAGAATAGTGAAAATTTAAAATTATAAGTTGAAGCAAATGAAGCATAAGTTTTGCATTCAAATAATAAGTGACAAAGTGACTTACTGTATCAACTTCGAATGTCTCATCCAGCTTGATGCTGAAGCGCCTACCATCAACAAGGAAATTTTGGTTGCACAGGCCGCGCTGGTCTTCACAGTGTTCGCACATAATAAAATCTTTTTCGTCGTCAGATGACATTTCCTATGTTCATATAGGTGAAACATTAAACACCTATATCTAGCCAAATATATATTCATCTAACATTTGACATTAATATATCTAACTATATATTCAATTGACATTACTATATATTTAACTTTTCTATCTAATTCATCTAACATTCGACATTAATCTAACATTTATATAAACTCAAAATATAAAAATATTAAATAAACAGAAAAACTCATTAACAAATAATATTTTAATTAGATCATCAAATCTCATATACCTAAATTTTCTTACTAAAAATAAACTAGTTATATTAATTATTCAACTAGTTCTAATCTCATATACCTAAATTTTCTTACTAAGAATAAACTAGTTATATTAATTATTCAACTAGTTCTAATCTCATATACCTAAATTTTCTTACTAAGAATAAACTAGTTATATTAATTATTCAACTAGTTCTAATCTCATATACCTAAATTTTCTTATTAAAAATAAACTAGTTATATTAATTATTCAACTAGTTCTAATCTCATATACCTAAATTTTCTTATTAAAAATAAACTAGTTATATTAATTATTCAACTAGTTCTAATCTCTAGTTCAACAATTTTTCTATCTAGCTAGCTAATTCATCTAACATTCGACATTAATCTAACATTCGATCATCTAATTAACTTTTCTAAAAAACAGAAAATAAGTAAAAAAGAATTTGTGTGTGTGTATGTGTGTGTGTATGCATGTGTGTGTATATATACGTATATGTGTGTACGTATGTGTGTATGTGTGTGTGTATGCGTGTGTGTGTGTGGTATATGTGTGTGTGTGTGTGCGGCCCCATATGCCGCCGCCCCGTACGTACGAGCGGGGGCGCCGGCGTACGAGGCGGGGGCGCCGGTGTGTGTGTATGTGTGTGTATGTGTGTGCGGGAGCGAGAGAGAGACGTACGACCGCGGCGATGACGACGGACGGTGGCGGCGTTCGGGGCGGCAGCGTGAGACGACGACGACGACGGGCGGCGGCGGGGACAGCGACGATGACGACGGACGACGGTACGGGCGACGGGCGGCGACGACGGGATCGAGCGGCGCGCGCGGCGGAGGTTGGAGACGAAGTGCGGAGTTGAAACTGAAATTTTCGTAAGTGCTATATATATAGGATTGGCCTTTAGTACCGGTTCGTGGCTCCAACCGGTACTAAAGGCCTATTTTCCCCAGGCCAAGCGGCGGGAAACGAAGGCTTTTAGTACCGGTTGGAGCCACCAACCGGTACTAAAGGCCGGTTGGAGCCACCAACCGGTACTAAAGGGGGGGCCTTTAGTACCGGTTGGTGGCTCCAACCGGTACTAAAGGGTGTGCGCTGCCAGGCGAGGGCGCAGAAATTTAGTCCCACCTCGCTAGCCGAAGGGCGCACACACCTGCTTATAAGCCCCGCCGCCGCTACTGTCTCGAGCTCCTCTCTAAAGCAGGCCTTCTGGGCCTACCTCTTCTACTCTGCCCTGTGGGGCCTATTGGGCTTGCGGGCCTGCATCCTGGCCCAACAACAGGTTGGGTTTCTAGTCGTATGCAGGCCGCTGTGGCCCAGTAGGTGGGCTTTTTTCATTTAGTTTTTTCTTTTCTGCTTTATTTATTTTGTTTTATTTATTTTTAGTTGTTTTTTGCTGTATTTAGAGTTTGCGCTGCCACCCCAAAATTTAGTCCCACCTCGTCCGGCGAAGGGCAGCTGCACTGGTTTATAAACCCAGCCGCGGCTACCTCTTCGAACTCCTCTATATAGCAGGCTTCTATGCCTAATTAATTAGGGTGCGCTGCCCTGTGAGTCTGCTGGCCCTTCTGGGCCTGCATTTGCACACCCTAGGTCTGGTAGACCCACAGGGCAGTGCGCCAACAAATTTTTTATATAGTTTTTTCTTTTCTGCATTACTTATTTTCTTTTATTTATTTTTGAGTAGTTTTTTATATAGTTTTTTCTTTTCTGCATTATTTATTTGCCGTGACCCTCTCTACTCTTTCGCGCATGCTATGCGGGTGATACGATGATACCATGCCAAGTTTCAACATTTTCAGGATTCATTTTGTAGTGATTTTCAATTTCACGGTCATTTAGCTCTCTAAACAATTAGGTAAATGACCGAAAAACAACAAATGATGTCAGAACATGTTGGAAATTGATGACGTCGCTTTAAATGCTGCATACTGAACACAAAAGAAGTCCGGAGTTCAAATAAGTTTAAAAAACATTCAAGTGGCCATGTAACAGATGAGTTCTCGTCCAAAACCCTGATACTCGGAAAGAGTTTGTCCAGTTTGTACACGAAGTGCGTCCAGTTTTTGCCGTGACCCTCTTTACTCTTTCGCGCATGCTATGCGGGTGATACGATGATACCATGCCAAGTTTCAACATTTTCAGGATTCATTTTGTAGTGATTTTTTCAATTTCACGGTCATTTAGCTCTCTAAACAATTAGGTAAATGACCGAAAAACAACAAATGATGTCAGAACATGTTGGAAATTGATGACATCGCTTTAAATGCTGCATACTGAACACAAAAGAAGTCCGGAGTTCAAATAAGTTTAAAAAACATTGAAGTGGCCATGTAACAGAGGTGCAATGCTGGTTAATTTGCTTCAAGCCATTCGGAATAGTGTAGACTGCACTACACATAGCTCAGTGCAATCTATGCTATTCCGCAAGGTTCGAAGCTAATCAACATGTAGATGAGCATTGCAACTCTTCGTCATTGTCTGTGCACTCACGGCTTATAAACCGCTCATACTGCCTCTCTCTTGGCGAGGTGGGACTAAAAACAACTTGCCATAACCTCATCAATTTCCTCTTGAAGCTTGTCCTTGCCTTTTTGCTTGTAGTCTTGTGGTGGAAGATCATCTTGAGCTTGTGTCCCCTTGAAGGAAGTAGGATACTTCTCTTGTTGAGGAACAAACTTTGTCTTGGGGTATTGATCTTCTTCCCACTGAACTCCATTGGCATTGAACTTTCGTTCAAAACCAACACCTTGATTCTTCCGGTGCCTTCCTTGCTTGCGCACAATTTCCTCGAATTGCACCCTCCCGGTAAGGCTTTTGTACACTCCTTTCTCTATAATTCCCTTCAATAAGCTATTTTCTTGCTCAAGTGTAACTTGGCTAAGAGAATCATTAGTGGAATCAAGAGAACTACTAGAAGCAACAATGTTAGATCTTATGTCACAAAAAAGAAGTTGTATCAAACCTTTTATGTCGGATCTAGAACAAACCAATCGGTATCGCCATCATACAGCCCTACCGTGGCTCGTGATGCATATATATGCATATCAAATGCACGGTTGGGCGTATGATGGCGAATCCGAATGATTTGTATTCAGTCGATGAACTGGTAGATGTATGTAGTCGATGAATTGAAAGACTTATGCAGGGAAGGCGAGAGATGGGCTATATATAGGGTCGTCTGGCTCACAAAGTGATTGTGGTAGTTTCGATCCAACGACTCACATGAGCTAGGAAGAAACACACCCTTGATCCAACGACTCGCAAGAGCTAGAAAGAAACACACGATCCGTGTGATTCTTCCTGATTGGTGGGATGCACATTAGTATCGGTTCGTGCCACGAACCGGTGCTAAAGATTGGCAACGAACCGGTACTAATGGTAGCAGCCCGCCTAGCCGTTGGAATCGGCACTAATGGTCACATTCGTGCCGGCTCAAATTCAAACCGGCACTATAATGTGCTTCACATTTGACTGTTTTTATACTAGTCAATAGAGTTTGCCAAACTTGAGTTTCCCAAGTCACTTACACAAAAAGCTATGATTCATGGTTATCAAATCCATAATTTCCAAACCACAACAACCTTGAGGCATAACAAGTTTTAAATGCTGCATACTGAACACAAAAGAAGTCCGGAGTTTAAATAAGTTATTAAAAATAAAAAAGAGGTGCAATGCTGGTTAATTTGCTTCAAGCCATTCGGAATAGTGTAGATTGTACTAAGCCACTGCACATAGCTCAGTGCAATCTATGCTATTCCGCAAGGCTTGAAGCTAATCAACATGTAGGTGAGTATTACAACTCTTCTTCATTGTCTGTGCACTCACGGCTTATAAACCATTCATACTGCCTCTTTCTTGGCGAGGTGGGACTAAAAACAGCTTGCCATAACCTCATTAGTACCAGTTCGTGGTACGAACCGGCACTAAATGGTAATGGTGGGGCCATAGCCTGACCGCAGGATGACATAGCCTCTTTAGTATCGGTTCGTGGCATGAACCGGTACTAAAGGTTCGCCACGAACCGGCACTAATGTACACATTAGTGCCGGCTCAAATACAAACCGGCACTAATGTGCTTCACGTTTGACCCTTTTTCTACTAGTGTTAGTCCCGGTTCAATCCAGAACCGGGACCAAAGGGCGCGGCCACGTGGAGCTCCACCTTTAGTCCCAGTTGGTAACATCAACCGGGACTAAAGGAAATTTTATGATTTTTTTTATTTTTTTTAATTTTTTTTTTCAAATTTCTGAATTTTTTTAACCTCTAGTCTGTAATCACCACCCCTCATCACTTCTCAATTTATCCTCTAATCACCCCTCATCATTCCAAATCATCTAACTTTCCGAACGGTCACCCATCCTCCCACTCCCCCAGCCTGAGCACGCTTAACTTCCGGGTTCTATTCTCCCTCGCTCCAAGTCTGCACTTGTTGTTTTCCTGACAATACTAAGATGTCAATCCTATTAACCTTCAGGAATTTTGCTTAAGCATGACGTGACACAATTCATAGTTTTATTTTGAAACTATTGTTTTTAAAAAACAATAATTATTTAGTAACACTAATATTTCTTGAATAATTAGTTTGACCATTGTTTGACCACAGTTTGACCAGATTTGACCAAAATTGAAATAACTGAAATAATTATTTAGTAACACTAATATTCTAGAATAATTAGTTTGACCATAGTTTGACCATTGTTTGACCACAGTTTGCCCACTATTTGAATTTTTTTCGATTTTTTCACTCTAGATCTTAAAAGCCCCGTAACTTTTTTTCTATTAGGTTTTTGAGGATTTTGAAAATGTTTAACGAGGTTCATATAAAAAACTTTTCCATCCGAGTTAGTATGCAAAAGTTATGCCCATTTTTACAAATTTCAGAGAGATTTTGCAAATAAAGTCAAAATTCACATTTGCAAATTTTCCCAACAACTAGACCACATATCACATGGGAAACTTATTTTCTTTTATTTTTTTGACATTTCCATCATTTTGTTTTATTTTTTAAAAACTGAAAAGGCGATCCACGCCGGGGGGTAGAGTTTGAAAATGGGACCTTTAGTACCGGTTCGTGGCACGAACCGGGACTAAAGGTCTCAACCCCATTGGTCCCGGTTCATGCCTCAAACCGGGACTAAAGGTCTAATCTTTAGTCCCGGTTTGAGGCACGAACCGGGACCAATGGTTGTGGGCCAGGAGCGAGGCCCATTGGTCCCCGTTCATCCCATCAACCGGGACCAAAAGGTCCAGATTGAAGGAAATATGCCCTAGAGGCAATAATAAAGTTATTATTTATTTCCTTATATCATGATAAATGTTTATTATTCATGCTAGAATTGTATTAACTGGAAACATAATACATGTGTGAATACATAGACAAACAGAGTGTCACTAGTATGCCTCTACTTGACTAGCTCGTTAATCAAAGATGGTTATGTTTCCTAACCATGGACAAAAGAGTTGTTATTTGATTAACGAGGTCACATCATTAGTTGAATGATCTGATTGACATGACCCATTCCATTAGCTTAGCACCCGATCGTTTAGTATGTTGCTATTGCTTTCTTCATGACTTATACATGTTCCTATGACTATGAGATTATGCAACTCCCGTTTGCCGGAGGAACACTTTGGGTGCTACCAAACGTCACAACGTAACTGGGTGATTATAAAGGAGCATTACAGGTGTCTCCAAAGGTAGATGTTGGGTTGGCGTATTTTGATATTAGGATTTGTCACTCCGATTGTCGGAGAGGTATCTCTGGGCCCTCTCGGTAATGCACATCACTTAAGCCTTGCAAGCATTACAACTAATGAGTTAGTTGCGAGATGATGTATTATGGAATGAGTAAAGGACTTGCCGGTAACGAGATTGAACTAGGTATTGGATACCGACGATCGAATCTCGGGAAAGTAAACATACCGATGACAAAGGGAACAACGTATGTTGTTATGCGGTCTGACCGATAAAGATCTTCGTAGAATATGTAGGAGCCAATATGGGCATCCAGGTCCCGCTATTGGTTATTGACCGGAGACGTGTCTCGGTCATGTCTACATTGTTCTCGAACCGTAGGGTCCGCACGCTTAACGTTACGATGACAGTTATTATGAGTTTATGCATTTTGATGTACCGAAGGTTGTTCGGAGTCCCGAATGTGATCACAGACATGACGAGGGGTCTCGAAATGGTCGAGACATAAAGATTGATATATTGGAAGCCTATGTTTGGACATCGGAAGTGTTCCGGGTGAAATCGGGATTTTACCGGATTACCGGGAGGGTTACCGGAACCCCCCGGGAGCCAAATGGGCCTACGTGGGCTTTAGTGGAAAGATGAGAGGGCAGCCCACAAGGGCTGTGCGCCTCCCCCTCCCCCTAGTCCTATTAGGACTAGGAGAAGGGGCCGGCCACCCTCTCTCTCTCTCCCCCTTTGGGGAATCCTATTAGGAATAGGATTGGGGGGAGGAGTCCTACTCCCGGTAGGAGTAGGACTCCTCCTGCGCCTCCTAGCTTGGCCGGCCAGCCCTCCCCCTCTCATCCTTTATATACGGGGGCAGGGGGCACCCAATGACACACAAGTTGATCCTTGAGATCGTTCCTTAGCCATGTGCGGTGCCCCCTGCCACCAAATTCCACCTCGATCATATCGTTGTAGTGCTTAGGCGAAGCCCTACATCGGTAGTATATCAAGATCGTCACCACGCCGTCGTGCTGACGGAACTCTTCCTCGACGCTTTGCTGGATCGGAGCCCGAGGATCGTCATCGAGCTGAACGTGTGCTAAGAACTCGGAGGTGCCGGAGTAACGGTGCTTAGATCGGTCGGATCGGGAAGAAGACGTACGACTACTTCCTCTACGTTGTGTCAACGCTTCCGTTGCGATCTACAAGGGTACGTAGATCAGACTCTCCCCCTCGTTGCTATGCATCACCATGATCTTGCGTGTGCGTAGGAAATTTTTTGAAATTACTACGTTCCCCAACAGTGGCATCCGAGCCTAGGTTTTTATGGTTTGATGTTATTTGCACGAGTAGAACACAAGTGAGTTGTGGGCGATACAAGTTATACTGCCTACCAGCATGTCATACTTTGGTTCGGCGGTATTGTTGGACGAGACGATTCGGACCAACCTTACGCGTACTCTTACGCGAGACCGGTTCCCTCGACGTGCTTTACACATAGATGGCTTGCGGAAGACTGTCTCTCCAACTTTAGTTGAACCAAGTGTGGCTACGCCCGGTCCTTGAGAAGGTTAAAACGGAGTCTATTTGACAAACTATCGTTGTGGTTTTGATGCGTAGGTGAGATGAGTTCTTACTTAAGCCCGTAGCAGCCACGTAAAACTTGCAACAACAAAGTAGAGGACGTCTAACTTGTTTTTGCAGGGCATGTTGTGATGTGATATGGTCAAGGCATGATGCTGATTTTATTGTATGAGATGATCATGTTTTGTAACCAAGTTATCGGCAACTGGCAGGAGCCATATGGTTGTCGCTTTATTGTATGCAATGCAATCGCGATGTAATGCTTTACTTTATTACTAAGCGGTAGTGATAGTCGTGGAAGCATAAGATTGGCGAGACGACAACGATGCTACGATGGAGATCAAGGTGTCGCGCCGGTGACGATGGTGATCATGACGGTGCTTCGGAGATGGAGATCACAAGCACAAGATGATGATGGCCATATCATATCACTTATATTGATTGCATGTGATGTTTATCTTTTATGCATCTTATCTTGCTTTGATTGACGGTAGCATTATAAGATGATCTCTCACTAAATTATCAAGAAGTGTTCTCCCTGAGTATGCACCGTTGCCAAAGTTCGTCGTGCCCAGACACCACATGATGATCGGGTGTGATAAGCTCTACGTCCAAATACAACGGGTGCAAAACAGTTGCACACGCAGAATACTCAGGTTATACTTGACGAGCCAAGCATATACAGAAATGGCCTCGGAACACGGAGACCGAAAGGTCGAGCGTGAATCATATAGTAGATGTGATCAACATAACGATGTTCACCATTGAAAACTACTCCATCTCACGTGATGATCGGTTATGGTCACGTGATCACTTAGAGGATTAGAGGGATGTCTATCTAAGTGGGAGTTCTTAAGTAATATGATTAATTGAACTTAAATTTATCATGAACTTAGTCCTGGTAGTATTTTGCAAATTATGTTGTAGATCAATAGCTCGCGTTGTTGCTTCCCTATGTTTATTTTGATATGTTCCTAGAGAAAATTGTGTTGAAAGATGTTAGTAGCAAAGATGCGGATTGGATCCGTGATCAGAGGTTTATCCTCATTGCTGCACAGAAGAATTATGTCCTTGATGCACCGCTAGGTGAAAGACCTATTGCAGGAGCAGATGCAGACGTTATGAACGTTTGGCTAGCTCAATATGATGACTACTTGATAGTTTAGTGCACCATGCTTAATGGCTTAGAATCGGGACTTCAAAGACGTTTTGAACGTCATGGACCATACGAGATGTTCCAGGAGTTGAAGTTAATATTTCAAGCAAATACCCGAGTTGAGAGATATGAAGTCTCCAACAAGTTCTATAGCTAAAAGATGGAGGAGAATCGCTCAACTAGTGAGCATGTGCCCAGATTGTCTGAGTACTACAATCACTTGAATCAAGTGGGAGTTAATCTTCCAGATAAGATAGTGATTGACAGAATTCTCTAGTCACCATCACCAAGTTAGTAGAACTTCATGATGAACTATGATATGCAAGGGATAACGGAAACGACTCCCAAGCTCTTCGTAATGCGGAAATTGACGAAGGTAGAAATCAAGAAAAACATCAAGTGTTGATGGTAGACAAGACCACTAGTTTCAAGAAAAGGGCAGAGGGAAGAAGGGGAACTTCAAGAAGAACGGCAAGCAAGTTGCTGCTCAAGTGAAGAAGCCCAAGTCTGGTCCTAAGCCTGAGACTAAGTGCTTCTACTGCAAAGGGACTGGTCACTGGAAGCGGAACTACCCCAAGTGATTGGCAGATAAGAAGGATGGCAAAGTGAACATAAGTATATTTGATATACATGTTATTAATGTGTACTTTACTAGTGTTTATAGCAAACCCTCAGTATTTGATACTAGTTCAGTTGCTAAGATTAGTAACTCGAAACGGGAGTTGCAGAATAAACAGAGACTAGTTAAGGGTGAAGTGACGATGTGTGTTGGAAGTGGTTCCAAGATTGATATGATCATCATCGCACACTCCCTATAATTTCGGGATTAGTGTTGAACCTAAATAAGTGTTATTTGGTGTTTGCGTTGAACATGAATATGATTTGATCATGTTTATTGTAATACGGTTATTCATTTAAGTAAGAGAATAAATTGTTGTTCTGTTTACATGAATAAAACCTTATATGGTTACACACCCAATGAAAATAGTTCGTTGGATCTCGATCTTAGTGATACACATAATCATAATATTGAAACCAAAAGATGCAAAGTTAATAATGATAGTGCAACTTATTTGTAGCACTGCCGTTTAGGTCATATTGGTGTAAAGCGCATGAAGAAACTCCATGCTGATGGGCTTTTGGAATCACTTGATTATGAATCAGTTGATGCTTGCGAACCATGCCTCATGGGCAAGATGACTAAGACTCTGTTCTTCGGAACAATGGAGCGAGCAAAAGATTTGTTGGAAATCATACATACTGATGTATGTGGTCCGATGAATATTGAGACTCGCGACAGGTATCATTATTTTCTGATCTTCACAGATGATTTGAGCAGATATGAGTATATCTACTTAATGAAACATAAGTCTGAAATCTTTGAAAAGTTCAAAGAATATTAGAGTGAAGTGAAAAATCATCGTGACAAGAAAATAAAGTTTCTACGATCTGATCGCGGAGACAAATATTTGAGTTACGAGTTTGGTCTTCAGTTAAAACAATGTGAAATAGTTTCACTACGCACGCCACCTGGAACACCACAGCATAATGGTGCGTCCGAACGTCATAACCATACTTTATTGGATATAGTACAATCTATGATGTCTCTTACCGATCTACCACTATCGTATTGGGGTTATGCATTAGAGACAGCTCCATTCACGTTAAATAGGGCACCATCTAAATCCGTTGAGACGACACCGTATGAACTATGGTTTGGCAAGAAACCTAAGCTGTCGTTTCTTAAAGTTTGAGGTTGCAATGCTTATGTGAAAAAGTTTCAACCTGATAAGCTCAAACCCAAATCAGAGAAATGTGTCTTCATAGGATATCCAAAGGAAACTATTGGATACACCTTCTATCACAAGACCAAAGGCAAGACTTTTGTTGCTAAATTTGGAAACTTTCTAGAGAAGGAGTTTTCTCTCGAAAGAAGTGAGTGGGAGGAAAGTAGAAAACTTGATAAGGTAATTGTACCTTCTCCCTTATTGGAAAGTAGTTCATCACAGAAATCTGTTCTTGTGACTACTACACCAATTAGTGAGGAAGCTCATGATGATGATCATGTAACTTCAGATCAAGTCACTACCGAATCTCGTAGGAAAACCAGAGTAAGATCCACACCAGAGTGGTGCGTTAATCCTGTTCTGGAAGTCATGTTACTAGACCATGACAAACTTGTGAACTATGAGGAAGCGATGATGAGCCCAGATTCCGCAAAATGGCTTGAGGCCATGAAATCTGATTTGGGATTCATGTATGAAAACAAAGTATGGACTTTGGTTGACTTGCCCGATGATCGGCAAGCCATAGAAAATAAATGGATCTTCAAGAGGAAGACGGACGTTGATAGTAGTGTTACTATCTACAAAGCTAGAATTGTCGCAAAAGGTTTTCGACAAGTTCAAAGTGTTGACTACGATGAGAGTTTCTCACTCGTATCTATGCTTAATTCTGTCCGAATCATGTTAGCAATTGCCGCATTTTATGAAATCTGGCAAATGGATAAACAAAACTGTATTCCTTAATGGATTTATTAAAGAAGAGTTGTATGTGATGCAACAAGAAGGTTTTGTCAATCCTAAAGGTGCTAACAAAATATGCAAGCTCCGGCGATTCATCTATGGACTGGTACAAGCATCTCAGAGTTGGAATACATGCTTTGATAAGTTGATCAAAGCATATAGTTTTATACAGACTTGCGGTGAAGCCTGTATTTACAAGAAAGTGAGTGGGAGCACTACAACATTTCCGATAAGTATATGTGAATGACATATTGTTGATCGGAAATAATGTAGAATTATTCTGTAAAGCATAAAGGAGTGTTTGAAAGGAGTTTTTCAAAGAAAGACTTCGATGAAGCTGCTTACATATTGAGCATCAAGATCTATAGAGATAGATCAAGATGCCTGATAAGTTTTTTCAATAAATACATACCTTGACAAGATTTTAAAGTAGTTCAAAATGGAGCAGACAGAGAAAGAGTTCTTGCCTGTATTGCAAGGTGTGAAGTTGAGTAAGACTCAAAAGCCCGACCACGGCAGAAGATAGAAACAGAATGAACGTCATTCCCTATGCCTTGGCCATAGGTTCTATAAAGTATGTCATGCTGTATACCAGATCTATTGTATACCCTGCACTGATTTGTCAAGGGAGTACAATAGTGATCTAGGAGTAGATCACTGGACAGCGGTCAGAATTATCCTTAGTGAAATAAGGATATGTTTCTCGATTATGGACGTGACAAAAGGTTCGTCGTAAAGGGTTACGCCGATGCAAGTTTTGACACTAATCTAGATGACTCTAAATCTCAATCTGGATACATATTGAAAGTGGGAGCAATTAGCTATAGTAGCTCCATGCAGAGCATTGTTGACATAGAAATTTGCAAAATACTTACGGATCTGAATGTGACAGACCCGTTGACTAAAATTATCTCACAAGCAAAACATGATCACACCTTAGTACTCTTTGGGTGTTAATCACATAGATATGTGAACTAGATTACTGACTCTAGTAAAACCTTTGAGTGTTGGTCACATGACGATGTGAACTATGGGTGTTAATCACATGGTGATGTGAACTATTGCTGTTAAATCACATGGCGATGTGAACTAGATTATTGACTCTAGTGCAAGTGGGAGACTGAAGGAAATATGCCCTAGAGGCAATAATAAAGTTATTATTTATTTCCTTATATCATGATAAATGTTTATTATTCATGCTAGAATTGTATTAACCGGAAACATAATATATGTGTGAATACATAGACAAACAGAGTGTCACTAGTATGCCTCTACTTGACTAGCTCGTTAATCAAAGATGGTTATGTTTCCTAACCATGGACAAAAGAGTTGTTATTTGATTAACGAGGTCACATCATTAGTTGAATGATCTGATTGACATGACCCATTCCATTAGCTTAGCACCCGATCGTTTAGTATGTTGCTATTGCTTTCTTCATGACTTATACATGTTCCTATGACTATGAGATTATGCAACTCCCGTTTGCCGGAGGAACACTTTGGGTGCTACCAAACGTCACAACGTAACTGGGTGATTATAAAGGAGCATTACAGGTGTCTCCAAAGGTAGATGTTGGGTTGGCGTATTTCGAGATTAGGATTTGTCACTCCGATTGTCGGAGAGGTATCTCTGGGCCCTCTCGGTAATGCACATCACTTAAGCCTTGCAAGCATTACAACTAATGAGTTAGTTGCGAGATGATGTATTATGGAACGAGTAAAGAGACTTGCCGGTAACGAGATTGAACTAGGTATTGGATACCGATGATCGAATCTCGGGCAAGTAAACATACCGATGACAAAGGGAACAACGTATGTTGTTATGCGGTCTGACCGATAAAGATCTTCGTAGAATATGTAGGAGCCAATATGGGCATCCAGGTCCCGCTATTGGTTATTGACCGGAGACGTGTCTCGGTCATGTCTACATTGTTCTCGAACCGTAGGGTCCGCACGCTTAACGTTACGATGACAGTTATTATGAGTTTATGCATTTTGATGTACCAAAGGTTGTTCGGAGTCCCGGATGTGATCACGGACATGACGAGGAGTCTCGAAATGGTCGAGACATAAAGATTGATATATTGGAAGCCTATGTTTGGACATCGGAAGTGTTCCGGGTGAAATCGGGATTTTACCGGATTACCGAGAGGGTTACCGGAACCCCCCGGGAGCCAAATGGGCCTACGTGGGCTTTAGTGGAAAGATGAGACGGCAGCCCACAAGGGCTGTGCGCCTCCCCCTCCCCCTAGTCCTATTAGGACTAGGAGAAGGGGCCGGCCACCCTCTCTCTCTCTCCCCCTTTGGGGAATCCTATTAGGAATAGGATTGGGGGGAGGAGTCCTACTCCCGGTAGGAGTAGGACTCCTCCTGTGCCTCCTAGCTTGGCCGGCCAGCCCTCCCCCTCTCATCTTTTATATACGGGGGCAGGGGACACCCCATGACACACAAGTTGATCCTTGAGATCGTTCCTTAGCCGTGTGCGGTGCCCCCTGCCACCAAATTCCACCTCGATCATATCGTTGTAGTGCTTAGGCGAAGCCCTACGTCGGTAGTACATCAAGATCGTCACCACGCCGTCGTGCTGACGGAACTCTTCCTCGACGCTTTGCTGGATCGGAGCCCGAGGATCGTCATCGAGCTGAACGTGTGCTAAGAACTCGGAGGTGCCGGAGTAACGGTGCTTAGATCGGTCGGATCGGTAAGAAGACGTATGACTACTTCCTCTACGTTGTGTCAACGCTTCCGTTGCGATCTACAAGGGTACGTAGATCAGACTCTCCCCCTCGTTGCTATGCATCACCATGATCTTGCGTGTGTGTAGGAAATTTTTTGAAATTACTACGTTTCCCAACACAGATGAACCAGGACCAATGGCCCACGTGGCCCGGCTGGCCCCTTGGGCTCACGAACCGGGACCAATGCCCCCATTGGTCTTGGTTCTGGACTGAACCGGGACTAATGGGCTGACCCGGCCTGGACCAAAGCTCTGTTTTCTACTAGTAGGTTATGTTGTCCTAACCGCCTCCTATGTGCATATATATAGGCAACTTCGTTTTATTTGATCACAACCGCTTGCGGAGGCCGCTTCTAATGCCCGCTTTCTGTTAGTAGATGTTGATTTCGTGCATCAACCTTTGATGATTGTTTTGTTCATGTTCGCCTTCGATGAAGTCGGAGTCGCTTGATCCAGGGTGATAGGTGATGATGATGACGCCTGTGTGCACCCATGGCGGTTGCTCTTTCTGGTTATGAGTGAAGTATATGTTGGTAGCTAGATCAGCCGCTGGCATGTGTGTTATCATGTTCCATGACGATCGTTTTTGGGCTTGTTGTTATGGTTTTTGCCCAATTTTTCTAAATTAATTGGACAATTATATTTTTAATTAATAAAAATGATAAATCTTTTGTCTCGTTTAATTTTATTTCAAATCAACTAACTAGTACTTTCTCCGTTCCTAAATATTTGTCTTTGTAGAGATTTCAACAAATGACTACATACAGAGCAAAATGAATGAATCTACACTTTAAAATATGTCTATATATGTCCCCATGTGGTAGTCAATTTAAAATTAAAAAAAACTAATATTTAAAAACGGATGGAGTACTTGTTAATTTTCGCCCAGGGATGGACGCGCCATTTGTTTTGTACCCAACCACTAGCTGAATTGGCATGAGATGGTATTCTTAGTTCAACTATCTAGTCGACAAATAAATGGAAGTTCGATCTATCAATATCCATGATCTTGGACCGTTAATAATAGATTTTCTTTAGAATTTGGATACTTGATTGACCCACTTACTTCTATTATATTATAGCTAGGCCGAAAACTGGGAGCACCTGCTCAAACAGGGTGCAGGCTGACTGACACTGCACTCACGCACATGCTCCTACATATGTGTTATCCTACGCAGACAGACCTGCCAACCCCGATGGATCGATCGACGCTTCTTATCCTGTGGAGAGTGTAGTGGAGTGCCCGCCCATCACGTGCTATGTTTTCTATATGACCAACGACAACGAACCGCCGCCAACTGTGCTCTGCCACAGCGCAGGTCATCCCGCCCACCCGCCGCTCGTCTCAATACCCTTCCCACCGTATCAAATCGCCTTTTTTCCCGCCCGCTGGTTGCGCGGTTTCCTGCAACCTATAATGTCTTCTTTGGTTTATAGGATAGAAATTTTATAGAAATAGAAAAATTATAGAAAGTGAGATGACATGCATGTCAATTCGTATAGAGAAAAAGATATCATTTAATGCATAGGATAGAATTTTTTCCATTGAATCTAGGCTAATGTTTTTTTTCCTCCAAAACATGAAGGATTGATTCCTATCCTACACAGAAATAAGAATTCATTCCTACAAACTAAAGGGCTTCAAAGAAATTTTCCTTTACAAACCCTATCCTATAGAATTCCTACAAAAATCCTACAAACCAAAGGAGGCCTAAATCAGTGGCGGAGCTTGACAAGAATCTATTTGGGGGGGGGGCAGACTAGTGGTGAAGAGCCGAAGACGACGGTCATAGGCGTGCCCTTGTTCCCCATCCTCGGCCCAGTAGTGTTCGCCAGCCGTGCGTGGATCAGAGCGAGTTGCTAGTTGGCGTCAGCGTCAAGGGAGTGCGGGCAGCCGGCAGGGTGGCTGGTTGCCTGGTTCGTGGACAGAGGCGAGTAGACGTGCGTGAGCATGGCTGGGAAATAGAGGGCAAGCAGCTGAACCTGAAATGTGTGCGTGTGTGATGAAAGCAAAGATGGCTTGTGCGTGCTGCATGCATGCCGATGAGCCTTTCCCAAAGCTGCAGTGGGTGGCCACGGAGTAGACCGGCACGTGGAAATCACGTAGACTACTTTGTACATAGCTCCACCGTTGCTATAAATCCAGCCATAGAACCTCAGTCAACTCCAGCGTGGGACCCCATCTTGTCCGGCTCTGTTTGTTTGAAGCAAAACGGACAGACCACACGGCCCAGCGCGCGACATCGTGAACCCATCTGGTTCGTTTTGTTTTCGGGCCGATCAATTTTGAGCGCAAACATGCGTCGGGATTACGTCGCGACGGACAGCAAACGAACATGTCGTCCGTCCGCTCCGGGGCCGCATGGTAGGCAGTCACCTATCTCCCACCGCCCGACCTTAATGCGCACGCGCGGTCGGCCTCATCTGTCATCTGCCCAGGCGAACGGTCGTCGTTCTTCTTAAATGGGAAGCCGTGGACCGGTCGCAGTCCACACTCCCCACTCCAGCTCGGGCTGCCTCCTCGAAACCCGACACTCCCCAAACCCTAGCTCTTCCTCTCCCCATCCTTGATCTCGCCGGCCGACCGCTACGTAGCCGTGGGATTTTGGAACACCGGGCGCAAGGGGAAGCACGACTGCGAGGCTGGCTCGTCCTCGGGCCGCCACCGCCGCGGCATGAAAGAGGAGCATGCGTCACCACCGCGGAGGGAACCCCGCGCTGCCTGCATTCTGTATCGCCCCCACGGTCGCCGGCGAGCGCTACCGGCACTACATCCACGTGGATGTATGCCGTCGTTATTGGGAGAAGAGGACGCCGCTCCCCTGGAGCGACGTGCACCTCCCCAATAACTGGCGTCTCTCCGCCGATCGGGTGCCGATCCTGCCGGTCCCTACTAACGGTCGTGCGCGCCATGAGGAGATCGAGCGACGCCGCCTCTTGCCAGACGACTCCAGGTACGCCGTCGACTCCAACCTTTGGGACACTTGGTTCCGTGACGAGCACGACACGCGGCGCGCCTCCTTCTTCGCCGGCACGTCGCCGGGGCCGCGACAGCCACATGAGCGTCGCGCGCGTGCTCCGAGCCCTCCCCAAGTTCGCGGGCGTAGGGTGCTGTGCGACATCACACCGACGCCATCGTCATCGCCCTCCTCGTCGCCACCACCTCCTCCTAGCATGACAGAGGAGGAGGAGGTTCGGCTCCTTCAACGTGTCATGGAAGACTCCATGAACATGTACGACGAGCGCCAGTGTGTGGGCCTAGAGACCATGATGACCCTCTCTACTCCCGGCGATGTGGCTGTGCCAGAGCTGGAGATGGTGAGGATCGAGGAGGTGTTGGAGCAAGAGCCCGTCACCACGTTCCACCCGGGCCTGGTGGGCCAGCGGTGGAGCTGGTCGTGCATGGTTCCGGAGATGGCCGACGGCGCGGGGACGTGAACTGGTGCCCCACGCCACCGCGGTCACCGGAGCAGGAGGCGTCACCACGGGAGGAGGGGGAGGGAGGCATGGCCCCCTCAGCTTTGTACATAGCTCCACCGTTGCTATAAATCCAGCCATAGAACCTCAGTCAACTCCAGCGTGGGACCCCATTTTGTCCGGCTCTGTTTGTTTGAAGCAAAACGGACAGACCACACGGCCTAGCGCGCGACATCGTGAACCCATCTGGTTCGTTTTGTTTTCGGGCCGATCAATTTTGAGCGCAAACATGCGTCGGGATTATGTCGCGACGGACAGCAAACGAACATGTCGTCCGTCCGCTCCGGGGCCGCATGGTAGGCAGTCACCTATCTCCCACCGCCCGACCTTAATGCGCACGCGCGGTCGACCTCATCTGTCATCCGCCCAGGCGAACGGTCGTCGTTCTTCTTAAATGGGAAGCCGTGGACCGGTCGCAGTCCACACTCCCCACTCCAGCTCGGGCTGCCTCCTCGAAACCCGACACTCCCCAAACCCTAGCTCTTCCTCTCCCCATCCTTGATCTCGCCAGCCGACCGCTACGTAGCCGTGGGATTTTGGAACACCGGGCGCAAGGGGAAGCACGACTGCGAGGCTGGCTCGTCCTCGGGCCGCCACCGCCGCGGCGTGAAAGAGGAGCATCCGTCACCACCGCAGAGGGAACCCCGCGCTGCCTGCATTCTGTATCGCCCCCACGGTCGCCGGCGAGCGCTACCGGCACTACATCCACGTGGATGTATGCCGTCGTTATTGGGAGAAGAGGACGCCGCTCCCCTGGAGCGACGTGCACCTCCCCAATAACTGGCGTCTCTCCGCCGATCGGGTGCCGATCCTGCCGGTCCCTACTAACGGTCGTGCGCGCCATGAGGAGATCGAGCGACGCCGCCTCTTGCCAGACGACTCCAGGTACGCCGTCGACTCCAACCTTTGGGACACTTGGTTCCGTGACGAGCACGACACGCGGCGCGCCTCCTTCTTCGCCGGCACGTCGCCGGGGCCGCGACAGCCACATGAGCGTCGCGTGCGTGCTCCGAGCCCTCCCCAAGTTCGCGGGCGTAGGGTGCTGTGCGACATCACACCGACGCCATCGTCATCGCCCTCCTCGTCGCCACCACCTCCTCCTAGCATGACAGAGGAGGAGGAGGTTCGGCTCCTTCAACGTGTCATGGAAGACTCCATGAACATGTACGACGAGCGCCAGTGGGTGGGCCTAGAGACCATGATGACCCTCTCTACTCCCGGCGATGTGGCTGTGCCGGAGCTGGAGATGGTGAGGATCGAGGAGGTGTTGGAGCAAGAGCCCGTCACCACGTTCCACCCGGGCCTGGTGGGCCAGCGGTGGAGCTGGTCGTGCATGGTTCCGGAGATGGCCGACGGCGCGGGGATGTGAACTGGTGCCCCACGCCACCGCGGTCACCGGAGCAGGAGGCGTCGCCACGGGAGGAGGGGGGGGAGGCATGGCCCCCTCAGCTTTGTACATAGCTCCACCGTTGCTATAAATCCAGCCATAGAACCTCAGTCAACTCCAGCGTGGGACCCCATTTTGTCCGGCTCTGTTTGTTTGAAGCAAAACGGACAGACCACACGGCCTAGCGCGCGACATCGTGAACCCATCTGGTTCGTTTTGTTTTCGGGCCGATCAATTTTGAGCGCAAACATGCGTCGGGATTATGTCGCGACGGACAGCAAACGAACATGTCGTCCGTCCGCTCCGGGGCCGCATGGTAGGCAGTCACCTATCTCCCACCGCCCGACCTTAATGCGCACGCGCGGTCGACCTCATCTGTCATCCGCCCAGGCGAACGGTCGTCGTTCTTCTTAAATGGGAAGCCGTGGACCGGTCGCAGTCCACACTCCCCACTCCAGCTCGGGCTGCCTCCTCGAAACCCGACACTCCCCAAACCCTAGCTCTTCCTCTCCCCATCCTTGATCTCGCCGGCCGACCGCTACGTAGCCGTGGGATTTTGGAACACCGGGCGCAAGGGGAAGCACGACTGCGAGGCTGGCTCGTCCTCGGGCCGCCACCGCCGCGGCGTGAAAGAGGAGCATGCGTCACCACCGCAGAGGGAACCCCGCGCTGCCTGCATTCTGTATCGCCCCCACGGTCGCCGGCGAGCGCTACCGCCACTACATCCACGTGGATGTATGCCGTCGTTATTGGGAGAAGAGGACGCCGCTCCCCTGGAGCGACGTGCACCTCCCCAATAACTGGCGTCTCTCCGCCGATCGGGTGCCGATCCTGCCGGTCCCTACTAACGGTCGTGCGCGCCATGAGGAGATCGAGCGACGCCGCTTCTTGCCAGACGACTCCAGGTACGCCGTCGACTCCAACCTTTGGGACACTTGGTTCCGTGACGAGCACGACACGCGGCGCGCCTCCTTCTTCGCCGGCACGTCGTCGGGGCCGCGACAGCCACATGAGCGTCGCGCGCGTGCTCCGAGCCCTCCCCAAGTTCGCGGGCGTAGGGTGCTGTGCGACATCACACCGACGCCATCGTCATCGCCCTCCTCGTCGCCACCACCTCCTCCTCGCATGACAGAGGAGGAGGAGGTTCGGCTCCTTCAACGTGTCATGGAAGACTCCATGAACATGTACGACGAGCGCCAGTGGGTGGGCCTAGAGACCATGATGACCCTCTCTACTCCCGGCGATGTGGCTGTGCCGGAGCTGGAGATGGTGAGGATCGAGGAGGTGTTGGAGCACGAGCCCGTCACCACGTTCCACCCGGGCCTGGTGGGCCAGCGGTGGAGCTGGTCGTGCATGGTTCCGGAGATGGCCGACGGCGCGGGGACGTGAACTGGTGCCCCACGCCACCGCGGTCACCGGAGCAGGAGGCGTCGCCACGGGAGGAGGTGGTGCAGGCTTGGAAGGAGCGGGAGGCGTCACCACGACATCGACGGGTACGGCAGGAGCGCGCGGGCGGCGGATTTCTTTTATTTGTTGTATGTTAATTATGTCTATATAGACTATGGAACTGGGCCGTTTTGTGGCCATGATGTTTAATTATGTTTTCTGTTTTTATGTTTGCATTTATTTTATTTGTTTCAGTATTTTGTTTTAGATTTTACATTTTTTAATCACGTCCACCTCAGACATGATTCGGGATGTGGCTGCGCGTTGGGCGCACTGACAATCCAACGGCCCCAAGCGGACATCAATGTTTTAAATAGCGGGCTATGGAAAATAAAGGCGGGCCTACAAATCAGCTATAGCGGGCTAAAACGGGCTATTTGTAAAGGTGACCATTTAGCGGCACCCTGCCACCGGCTACTTAAAACTATGGCGGACATGGACGACCCCATTGCCGCTCCAAACGAAGAAAAACAGACCAAACCGGACTTCCGTTTGGGGTCGTGCGTTGGAGTTGGCCTCAGCTGTTCATCCATCTCATCTCACTCAGACTACTACTGATCTACAGCTACGTGTACTTGAGTTGACTACCTACTAGTTCACTTCCTTGGGCACCAAGCTCTCTCCGGCAAAGATGTCTACGGTGACCCGCGCCTACCTCGACCAAAGGCTCGTCGCTGCCAAGCGCTGCTCCAAAGGTAGTCAACGGCGGCCTGCTCCTAAGGCCAACGCACTCTTGCCATTGTTTTGCTGCTTTCTCTATGTGCCGACACATGACTTGATCCTGTGACATCGGGCTTACCATTTAACTCAAACTGCAGAGGCTGCCATGGCCGGAGTCAAGGCCACGGCTGTCGCCACCATCGTTGCCGCAGTCCTCACCGTGAGTTCATTAGAAGCAACCACTCACTGACTCGCCCTACATTTTTCAAAATACCATCTGATGTCGTCCGCGCAATTTCTCTGCAACTAGCGAGCGTGAGGATGCTGCCGTGGGCGAGCGCGCACCTCAACCTGAACGGGCAGGCGCTCATCATCTCCACCATTGCCGGGATGACCTACTTCATCGTCACCGACAAGACTATCCTCTCAATGGCCAGGAAGCACTGCATCGAGAACGCGCCGGGCCACCTCAAGAACACCTCCTTCCACTGTTTACGCTATAATGGATCCATTAGTAGTGTGCAATAAACTACACCGCGGCCCGTACGGCCGCACCTGTCTGCTGAATGATACAATAGTATAATGTTCAGCGAGAGAGGCGAGGCGATGCAGATCAGGCCTTGCGCTTCTATCGGTGCGAGCACTTATCTGATGAAGTTACCATGTAATCCAGCCAGTATTCTTAAATAAATGGATCTACTAGTATTTGTACAACTCTGGTTCATCTGCAATCACTACTAATCTTACATGTGCCAAGCATGCGAAAAAGAAGGGCACCTTCAACGCCAGCCCCTAAAAGAATACTAGTATTTGTACAACTCTGGTGCATCTTCCATCACTCATCTTACATGTGCCAGAGCATACAAAAAAGACAAAACTAAGGGCATCTCTAACGCCGGCCCCTAAAACAGATACAATATCCGTTTACGAGCAGGCCATCCAACGATCAAACTCCAGAAACATCTCAGATAGAATTTAAACAAACTAGATAAAGTTCATACAAACCAAATAATTTTCATTCAAACCGGATCAGAATAATTACATTTTAGATATATTTCAATTAAACGAAAGCGCCCGACACCTTTTTATCCCAGTCTAAATATTTGTCGATCATGGAGCGTCCGTGTTCTGCATCTGTCTTCCCCATGTCCAGCAAGTTCAATGGCCACAAGCTCTGTGAAGTAAAGTTGCGGGAGGGGAAGAATATGACATGGGACACGAGACTTGTCCATGTTGGTGTCCCAACTCCAACTCTTTCCGGCCAGAGTCTGTCATGTGGACGTCGCCAGACATGGATGGGTCGGCCTCGTGGTCGTTGCGGCTAGGCACAAACCTTGCTAGCAGCGCGACCAACATGGAACTGACGACATCCGTGATTCTTGCGCCTCCTCTTCTTCCACCTCCGCGAGCACGGTGTCCGTCCGCCTGCAGGACGCACAGCTGCCATCACTCGCGAAGGATGTCATGGGCAGGGGCCAATGACCGTGAGGCCGGTCATTCCAGCATGGAGGCTGTCTGCATCTCCTCCAACGAGTAGAACTAGGATAGTATGTGGCTTGATTTTTACGTTGCATGATGTAGTATAAAAAGAAATAGATGGTGAGACTTGAGGTTTGTGCTTGCAGCAGCAGACAAATAAAGGGTGACTATGCCCTGTCCGCGGATGTGGGCGGACGTGTCCGAGAACATATCAGAGGTCACTTTTGAAATGTGTGATTGTAGATGTTGTAACATTTTTTGGCGAAAATAATTCAGATCTATTATCAAAGTTCATCAAAAGTACAAAATATCTCAAACAAAATAAAAATTACATCGAGATTCCAAGACCACCTAGCAACCACTACTGCCGCTAGAATGAGCCGTCGACGCGTAGCTGTCGCTGCTTCCCTATCGGAGCCGTCCTGATCTTGTCGATCACAGTCATGAATTCTTCATGCACGTGACCCTAAGGACCAGCGTCATGGTGCCACAGTCGTCCCTGTTGAACCCTTGAATAGATCTAAAGTACCTAAGACCAAATCTCACCACATAACAACAAACCCTAACCTCACCCCCTCCCAAGGAGACAACATGAATCTACCCCAGAGCTCCACCGACCACGTCCGGACGAACCAACGAACTCGATGAGGATCGGAGACTGGAAGATAAACTCGAAGAAGTAGCGTCGCCATCCGCCCGAGCGCCACACCTACGAGGACAAAAAAAACCTAACCTAAACTACTAACCGAAGCAGAGGCACTGCAATTCCCCTCCAGCCACCGGTTGCCGGAGCGGCAGGAGAGGGGAGGAAAATCCACGGGATCGTCGATGAAGTCTAGTGGGGAGAGTTTGCTCTAACTATTTAGGGCTAGCGAGGAAAATGAAAGGAAGTTTTGGTGAGCTTTCAACAGAATTGAATCTTGATGCTCTTTTGTGTGGAAAAGGAGGATCACTTTCCCGCCACTTCATCTTCACGATACACACCTCCATATTTACATATTAGTATAAACAATTGTGAGTAAAATTAATAAATTTCATTACAAATAAATCAGGTGAGGGACAAAAAAACGCCACACCCGGTGTTGGCGAACGCGCCTGCACAAAAAGCATAATAGTGGATTATCTAAACTACGTAACTTCTTCTGTGTTTCTTTAAGCAGAGGCAAAAGATTTGCCTAATCTACCAGGTAAAAGAAGAATGACTATACAAAGAAAGTAAGAGGAGAATAGAGTGTGTGTTACAAGCCCCAAATTACAGCAAGATTACTCCTCCGTTACTACAAGCTCCAAATCTACGTGACTATCTATGTGACTACACCCTTACAAGAATGGTTGGACGCACTTTGCTGTGCCGTTAGTGTTATTTGGTTTCGTAAAAAAATTACTCACTCTATTTCAAATTATAAAGTGTGTTACTTTTTTAAAAAGTCAAACCTTTTAAGTTTGATCAAATTTATAGAGAAATGTATCAAAATTCATAATATCAAATCGGTATGATTAGATTCATCGTGGAATGAATTTTCATACTTTTTTGTTTAATATTGTGGATGTCGATATTTTTTTTGCTCTGAACTTGGTCAAAGTTAAAGAAATTTGACTTTGCAAATAATTAGTGCCCTTTATATTTTGAAACTGATGGAATATTTAATTTGGTGGGTGGGAAAGATGATGGAGTGTGTTTTACTTTTATTTATAATGTGTGAGTTGATAGGCTTTTCGTGGTGTGGTTCTTTGTTATCCGTTAACTATCGTATATTTATGTGGGAAAATTGTTGTGTCAGTGGTTTTATGTCCTATATTGGTGCTATATAATATCACATGGTGGCTCTCCTTTCATTGTAGGTGGTTGGAGGGTGCGCAAGATTGATATGTTTTTATAGGCCGGTTGCTGCTGATTGATTTGAAAAATTGTTGGCCTGATCAAAATCGTAAACCAAATCCAAAATTAAATACCTTAATCGAAGAAAAGAGCTTTAGAACTAGGGAGCATAAGGAATTAAAATAATTTAATGGGAGTGCTACTTGAGAAATTGTCGACCCAGTCAAAATGGGATGACCCAATTTTAAATTGAAGACCTCAATTAATTGTGACGCCTTAAAAGTTAGAAAACATAATGTATAATATTAAATAATTGAATGAAAGAGTTTTGAGAAATTGTTGACCTGGTCAAAATCGGGTGACCTAATTTTAATTGGTGACCTCAATTAAATGCGGGCTCTTTAAAACTATGGAGCATATTGTAATAACTAGAAGAATTGGGCGCACTTTGCTGCGCCTTTGTTGTCGTTGAGTTTATTCAAAAAATAATCACTCTGTTTCAAAATATATGGTGTATTGCTTTTTTTCAAAAGTCAAACCATTTAAGTTCAATAAAATTTGTAGACAAATATATCAAAATCCATAATATCAAATCAGTATTTGTAAATTCATCATGAAATGAATTTCCACGCTTTTTTGTTTAATATTATGGATGCCAGTATTTTTGCTCTGAACCCGATCAAAGTTGAAGAAACTTGACTTTCTACAAAACTAATACCCCTTATATTTTGGAACTGATGGAATGTTTAGTTTGGCGGGTGGTGGAGATAATATAGTGTGTTTATTTTTTTTATTCTTAATGTGTTGATTTGGTTGGTCTTTCGTGGTGTGATTCTGAGTTGTCCGTTAACTAATCTATATTTATGTGGAGAAATTTTGGTGTCGGTGGTCGCATGTACTACTATATTAGTGGTACAATATCACATGGTGGCACGAATAATGCTTTCTGTGCACGACGTTCACTGGTATGCATATCCAGTCCATTGGTCCGCGTTGGGATCACACAACCGCAGTTATGACGCTGTGTATATGTTTCGTTTCCTGCTATAGGAATGCATGTATTACAAACGTTAGCGCCCCGTACTGGCACACCTGGGCCATTGGATCGAGTGCCAGGTTTGGCACGAGGCAGAAACCTTGAGATGGTGTGCGGGATTCATATGTTTTTATTACTGGCAGTTGCTGTTGATTGATTTGAAAAATCGTTGGCCTAGTCAAAATAGTAAACTAAACCCAAAGTTGAATACCTTGTTTGAATGAAAGAGTTTCAAAATTAGGGAACATAATGAATTAAAATTCTAATGAGAGAGGTTGAGAAAGTGTTGTCCCGGTCAAAATCGGTTGACCTAATTATAAATTGAATAATTCAATTAATTGTGAGGCCTTAAAAATGAGGAAGCATACTGTATAGCATAAAAGAATTGAATGAGAGAGATTTAAGAAATTATTGACCTAATTCTAATGGAAGACCTCAATTGACTATGGCATCTTCAAAACTTGGGAGCTTAGTGTTATAGAGGATACATCATAAAGATTTTAGTAATGTAAAAACATATTTTAGTATATCTTTTGAAGAGGTGATCAAATTTATTTCCTTTTCTGCAAAAAAAATTATTTCCCCACGAAAAAGGGTGGTCAACTTTATCTAAGTGCATATATATATACATCCTCTGTACCAAAGTATAAGATGTTTTCGCAAAAAATAAAATAAAATAATAAACTGCAAAAAGGTCTTATATTTTGATATAAAGGTAGTGTAACGTTCAGAGGTGCGCAGCAGCTAGCATCATGCTGGGGCCGACCTCGCCAAACAAAGGATGAGGCGCTCGCGGGATTGGATCGCCGATGGGTTGGCGCCCGGACCACACATCGCCAGCAAAACGGAGGGCACGCTGACTCACACTGCACCAACACGCTCCCCGCCAACCTGTGCTCTGCCGCACCGCCCACCGGTACCAGTGCCAAAACCACGGTTTTGCTTGCTTCCCACCGTATCACGTCGTCTTCCTGCCCGGCCACACGCCGGTTGCGCGGTTTCCTGCAACCTATAAATTCTGCCGGAGGACCTCGCTCTGCCCATCTCATATCACTTCACTGCCACTACTAGTTCACTTCCTTCGGATCTCGCTCGTGCCTCCAAGCTCTCTTCCACGGCCTCGAAGATGTTGACGGTGACCCCTGCCTATCTAGACCAGAGGCTCGCCGCCGCCAAGCGCTGCTCCAGAGGTAACCACCGACGACCAGAGGCTTGCCGCCGCCCAGCACCGCACTGCTCATATATCCCATTCATTGCAGCTCATGTCTCTGCTTAAACTTGATCTTGAATTCTTGATTAACACTCCTACGATCGATCTGAAACTGCAGAGGCTGCCATAGCGGGAGCCAAGGCCGCGGCCGTCGCCACCGTCGCTGCTGCAGTCCCCACCGTAAGTACCCAGGAAGCCATTCAGTTCCAGAGTTCAAAGCACGTCTCATGAACGCGTTACCTGTAATTTCAGCTGGCGAGCGTTAGGATGCTGCCGTGGGCGAAGGCGCACCTGAACCCCACCGGACAGGCCCTCATCATCTCCACCGTCGCCGGGATGGCCTACTTCATCGTGGCCGACAAGACCATCCTCTCCATGGCCAGGAAGCACTCCTTCCAGGACGCGCCGGACCACCTCAAGAACACCTCCTTCCACTGATTAGACTATAAAATAGATCCATCAATATGCTTCTGCTGAAAGATGGTGTATAACGTTCAGCACATCAAGAACACCTCCTTCCGCTAAGTAGCCTATAATAGATCCATTAGTAGTGTGTAATAAACCGTGTACGTGTCTGCTGAAGCCTGAAAGATGGTATAATGTTCAGCGAGAGGGGCGATCAGGCGAGGTGATGGTTGCAGTGCGCTTCTCTGCAAGCAAGCACTAATTATCTGATGATGTACTATGTAATAATGTGGCCGTGTTCACCATCTTGTCATCTTTCCAGGGATCGTGAATTAATAACGACCAGTTTTTGTACAACTTTAGTTCAAGTGCACTCACTCATCTCACTTATTTCTTGTTTGTGATATCCATTCGACATGCGCCTGAGCGTTGCAAAAGACCGAGCAACACTAGACTACTAGTTCATTCATTTTATCCCCTACTACTCTCCTCTGTTCTGTCCCAAAATGCACGTGAGGATCATGCCACCTGACCTCACACTTTAAATATTTTGATACGGTTTATTGGATGCCTTGGCAAATAAAGATAGAAAATTTAGCAGTTTCGAAACAAGCTTTCTATACTAATGGAGCCCCCTGGTTAGGTTGGAGGTATTTCTCGAGACAGTGCATGCTCTAGCCAAAAGACTGTTCTGATGAAAAAGACTAGGCACACTAGTAGAAAAAATGGCTTTCGTTCGGGCCTGGCCAACCCGTTAGTCCCGGCATTACCCCAAACAGATTTATTCCTGACGGCAGAAGATATTCGTGAAGGTGACAAAGCCTCCTTCAGAAATGAAGCAGGTTCCTGACGTGGATGGGGCACCGAAGGGAAAACGCGAGTCATTCCTGAAGGTATCGCTAAAAACCTTCACGAATACGAGCAGCCTTCAGGAATGTAAACTGACGTTCGTGAAGGGGCTCGGGCGAATTTTTCGCTGGCGTGGGTGGGCCTCCTTCAGGAAAGAAGGGTCAAAATCCCTAAAATAACAGGCCTTCGTCGTCCTCCCCATTCCCAATCTGAATCCGGCCGCCCCTTGTCCCGCTACCACCATGGCCGCGTCCCCCTGCCTGGCGCCGCCGCACACCACACCCGTCGCTTGTCCCTACACCAGCTACAGCCCCCTCCCCTCTAGCGCCGTCTCCCTCCCCATCGAGGGCCGCACCCTCGCCGTCCAGCCACTCCGGCGCCACCTGCCTCCCCGTCCAGCTACTCCAGCTCCGTCTCTCCCTCGACCGGCGCCTCCTCGCCATCCAGCCACTCCAGCTCCGTCCCTCCATCGACCAACGCCTCACTGGCAATCCAGATCTGCCTCCCTGGCCGTCCAGATCTGCCTCCCTTGCCGGCCAGCTGCCTCATCTCCCTCCCAGTCCAGCGCCTCCCATTGCCGAGTAAGTCTCGACGAACTACAACCAAAGCTGAGCAGAGGGGAACTTGGATTCTTTCAAGAAAGACCAAAAATGGTGGCAGCCTGTACAATTTTTTCATTAAGAATGTTGAATCCCTAGCTGAGAATTCACCAGTAGCAGCAATATGTTCATTGTTTAGTACACTCTTCTTGAGATTAAAACAATTATGTTTTGTTGTTCTTCTGAAAGGATTGAGTGCAACAGCCATGGAGTATTATAGTCGCCATCTGTCTATGTAGTGTGCTGCGCAATTTTAAGTTTGTAGGATACACTAAATCTGGTTGTTCCTCAATTGATATTAGTGATAGAGTTGTGATACATATCTGTATGCATGTCAATACCTGCAAGCTGTAGGTTATGTCCCCTGTTCAGGAAGGTGCAGTTTATGTATGCGTGTTTTATTGTTTTCTCTTCATCGAAGCTCTTTCAAAATCAGGAACTTGTAGCACTACAAACGCCAAGTTTGAGAAGTGACACTGCCACACCACAACCCTCTCCATCAAGAGGTCCAATCCAAGCATGTTGGTAAGTTTCACTCAGTTTGATATGACTTGTGAGTATGGAAAGTTTCTGTTGAAAGAACATGTTTTCATACGTAGGAAAAGACGTATGGGCCTGAAGCAGCAACAAACTTGAACGCTACAATTATTGCTAATCTGAAATTAATAGCAACATGCTATGTTCATGATTTCAGAAGAACCCACCACAACAGGATATATACCATTTGTTGCACTACAGTTGGTATATAACAAGATGGATAAGAGATACCTGAGAGCTTCTTCCTTTTCAAGATTAGACGATGGGTGATAGTGATCTGGTAAGTAGTTGTTATGATCCCCAGGCCCTCTATGCACAAACTTGACAATGGTTTGTGATCATGTTACTTCTATGGTTAGCAAAGTAAACTGCAGCTGAATTATACAAGTAGAGGAATGTATAATGCATGCAAGATTGTGGTGTCATCAAAACAGGGATGCATCAAACTAGTTCATGTGTTAATAATTTATGATAAGAAACAGTCTATTTAATCAGTGCCTGTGTATTTCAATCAGTGGTTGCTGCCTGCTTATGTGCTGCTCTGTTTCTTTCTCTGTAAATGTGGTGCTAGTTCTGTCCTTGTAGTGTAGTGCCAGTGCAGTGCACAACTGGCTGTGACTGTGCTATAGGTCTTGTTGATGATTGGCACATAAACCTAGCGATTTGTCGCACTATAGATGCTATACAACAAGCTGGAATGGATGGATGGGAAATACCCGAAGACCTTCGCGCCATTCAAGATGAGCTGATGGATGGTAGTGATGTGGTATGTGTGCACAAACTTGGCAATGGTTTCTAATGTGCATGGTATTGACATTTTATTCATGCATTAAAACATTTTAGACAACCTCAACAAGTAGAGGAGCAAGTTAAAGTACGAAAGGTGCATGGTCTTGGCTTTCAGTTTGTATTGGATTGTAAATATTTATCTTATTCCCTTTTCTTCCTTGTACGTTATGTTCCTGTTAGCTCTTCATAAGTGCAGCCTACACTTGGCTTTATTAAAAGACTTCTTCACTTGCTTGGTGGATAACAACATGTGTGTGTCGTGAACTGAAGTTTCCCTTTGGTTTGTAAACTTGTTCATACTGCCCAAGTGTCTGTATTTCAGTTAGTGGTTGCTGCCTTCTTAAGTGCCTGTGTACTTCAACCATGTAGTCAGTATAACTTAGTTCATGATTTAAGTTGTCATACAAAATTAATTATGTTCTCTGTACATGTTAGCCCTGTTAGCTTATAATTTTAGGAAATGATTCACTATGACTGGTGAGATCCATTTATAGATCATTTAGAGTTTCTAATTTCTATTCCAGTCAGTTTTCATTAATGTGTTTTTGCAACAAAAAAGTCATTGTCTTAAACTCTTAATATTATATCCAAGGACTGCAGTAGGATTAGTTTGGCATTGCGTTACACCAACACAATGATTTCTTCATTCATTCTATGCCTTTTTTTCTTACCGTTTTGTGTATACTCTGGTTCTACCAACTCGTCTTGCCCTAAATGGAAGCGGAATATAAAACATCATAAATCAGTACACAATATTGCATAGCATAACAAGAAAATAAACATCATAAATGTGGTCCCTTGAAAACATGCTGCATCAATGGAATACATAGATGTATATACCTCTAAACTTGCATTTATGAGTATGTCTCCAGTTATTCTAATTTCCTTCATGAATACAGCTTCTGAGAAGAAGTCGTTCTAGGTACTGGGGCGTAGTGGTGAAGGAGACACAGACTTGTAAGACCCTTGGGTGGGCGAACGCCCTCGAGCACGTCCACTTGAACTTCTGGTGAGCAAGTCCGTAAGGAACCACTCCAGGATAGTTCCAGTCATATTAGTCATTTCTTATCAGCTAGCTTTGCATCGCCCGCTTCCTTCTTGTTTTTAACATTTTCAAGATGATGGATTTTCAGATTGCCTTGCAGCTTGTTTAGGCTCCCCAACTGTTTTAGCTCATGCCCATGTTCTGTCCTTACTTGAGACACAGCAAGTTCTTGTAGTAATGTTAAACCGCTGATGTTCGGAACTTGCATTGCAAAGCTATAAATATGCTGCTTACTGCTAGTTTTCTACATGTAGGCCTCCTTTGGTTCATAGGATAGGAATATTGTAGGAATAGGAAAATCATAGGAAGTGAGATGACATGCATCTCAATTCCTATAGAGAAGGAGATGTCATTTGATGCATAGGATAGGAATTTTTCCATTGAGTCTTAGCTAATGTTTTTTTTTCTCCAAAATGTGAAGGATTGATTCCTATCCTACATAGGAATAGGAATCCATTCCTACAAACCAAAGGGCTTCAAAGGAAATTTTCCTTTGCAAATCCTATCCTATAGAAATCCTATGAAATTCCTATAAACCAAAGGAGGCCGTAGTCTAGTTCTGTACATGCAGTTTAGTGCTTGGCATACTTAGATTTTTCCTATGAAGTGATGATTTTTTTTGCTACCACGTGAAGTTGTGAAGGGGGTTGATCACCACAAATTTTCATTTGCCATGAAAACTATGGGTATAGGGCATTGGATCGCAACGATTTAATTTTTCTTGCCTTTTTTTAATTATGTTCATGTTACATTTAATTGCAGCCTGTACTTGGCAATAAGAAAAGTGTTCTTCACTTGCTTGGTGGCTAGCAACAAGTGTGTCATGAGCTGGAGTTTACCTTTTGGTTTGAAAGCTTGTATATATATCACAGTTTTGCCTTTCACCGTTGTTCATTGAAATCTCCTATATTTTTCTATTGCATAGGTGAATGGAACCTTCCAAGCCCAAGGGAATGCTGGTACTCCATTGGCAGAATCTTCCCATGATGAAGACCATCCTCATGCTACTCATGCGGATGAGCATAGTTCTACTCCAACATTTAGGAATTCCAGTAGTATAATTAGTGGTTAATATTGTGAAATAGGGTGCAGGTAGGCTTTCTTTGTCAATTGTTTCTCCTGGCAATTTAGGAATCAACTAGTATGCGTGTTTCGGACTTGGTGACACCTCCTGTTAAGTTAAGCTTCCATGAATCATGACTTGGATATGAATGTGTGGATCTTGTGATAATGAGATTTAAATAAATTGGATGGGTACATTGTGACCTAGGAACTGGATGTGATTTTAAACTGGGTTCTGTGACCTTTTGGTATGCATGAATGTGAAATGATTTGGCATGTGGCTGTGAATATGGATACCGCTTTCCAATAATATTTTTATTTACTCTTGGTTCATTCCTGAGGACCATTTTCACTTCTTTCCTGACGAAGCCAGCTGTCATGGATATGTAGAACTCATTCCTGAAGGTACGGTCCTGAGTGCCATTAGCTGTCAGGAAACAAAACATGTTCCTGACGGCCAATTTTCTGACGGCATATCCTGACGGTGAGGCCGTCAGGAATTTCATTTTGGTTGGCTCCAGGCACCCGTCAGGGAATGCCGTCAAGAAAAACTATTCGTGACGGGCACCATCAGGAAACTCAATCTTTCCTGACAAGCTGTTGCTGACGGGAAATTCCTGACGGTGGGGGCTCATTCCTGACGGATTTTGGCCGTCAGGAAAAAGTTAGTTTGGGGTAGTGCGGTTCTTCCATGAACTGGGACCAATGGATGCATTCGTCCCGGTTCGTGAGCCCAGGGGGCCGGCCTGAGCCTCGTGGGCATTGGTCCCGGTTCGTATGGACCCATTTGTCTCGGTTCCAGGCATGAACCGGGACCAATGGGCCTCGCTCCTGGCCCACAAACATTGGTCACGATTCTTAGCTCGAACCGGGACAGAAGGCTGGGCTTTAGTCCCGGTTCCAACCATAAACCGGGACAAATGAGTTGCCTATATATACCCCGTTGCTGCAGCAGAGCACTCCACAGTGCTCTGTTTTTTCTGACCGGCGAGGAGAGGTATTTGGGTGCTCTAGCTCACCTCCTCTGCACACGAGGTGTTCGATGAAATGCCCAAGCCACGCTAGTTAAGCTTTCTCCTCTCGAAGCTCGACCTCCAAGCTCCATTTTCCCTGAGATTTGTCTAGGTTTAGCGGTCCGTCACGTCCCGTCCCCGTCTTCACCGCCGTCGAATGCCCGCGCCGATCTCGTCACCTGCACCACTCTGGTGAGCCTCTTATCTTCTTCTGAAAGAAAAAATTCTTACTTTAGATAGATACTTATCTAATTTTCTTACTTTTATTATTGCTTGTGCTTATATAGTGCGATGGTTTTGGTATCTGCCCCCGTCGGCCCTCGTCCTGGCTATGATTCAGATGTGGTATATATTATCTTTTATAACTATTTGGTTCATTTATTGTTTATGACAATTATGCCCATCAAGTTGACATAGATTTTATTTATGTAGGAGGTAGTTGAACCGGAAATTCCAACCGACCCTATTGTCGAGAGGTTAAATTTAGTAGAATAAGAAAACAATTACTTGAAGGAAAACATCAAAAAAAAATGATGAGGAGAAGATGATATTGGAGTTGCATGTTGTGGATGTCGTCGATGATCACAAGATCAAGATGGATACAATGCGGTTGAATATGAGAAAGATTAGAAAATATGCCATTCATATCGAGGCTTGGTATCATTATGCCGTTGGATCAATTTTTACCTTGGTTGTGATTATGATCGCATTTATTGTTGCATTGAAAGGTTTCACATAGTTTCAATGTATGGTTTAACTAGATGCTCTGGAGAGCTATATGTTGTTCAATGAGAACTATGTATATACTTTGTTTTTAATGTGATGATGAACTTCTATTAATTTGGTCACTTTATCTATCCATGAGAGCTATATGTACTAAATTGATGATGTAGCTTTGAATGGTGCATTTTATACACGAAGTGCATCCAGTTTTTGTCATAAGCCTCTCTACTTTCTTGCACATGCTATGTGGGTGAAATGATGATACCATGCCAACTTTCAACCTTTTCAGAGTTCATTTGTAGTGCTTTTCAATTTCAGGGTCTTATAGCTCAAAATAATCAGTAAATGCATGAAAAATAACAAATGAAGTCAGAAAGGGTTGAAAATTGATGGTGTGGCTTTGAATGATGCATTTTGAACACAGAAAAAGTATGGAGTTCAAATAAGTTCAAAAAAAAATGAAATCCCTTTGTAACAGACTTGTTTCCGTATAAAACCCCGATACTTTGAAAGAGATTGTGCATTTTGTACATGAAGTGCATCCAGTTTTTGCCGTAAACCTCTCTACTTTCTTGCACATGCTATGTGGGTGAAATGATGATACCATGCCAACTTTCAACCTTTTCAGAGTTCATTTGTAGTGCTTTTCAATTTCAGGGTCTTATAGCTCAAAATAATCAATAAATGCATGAAAAAAAACAAATGAAGTCAGAAAGGGTTGAAAATTGATGACGTGGCTTTGAATGGTGCATTTTGAACACAGAAAAAGTATGGAGTTCAAATAAGTTCAAAAAAATGAAATCCCTTTGTAACAGACGAGTTTCCATATGAAACTCTCATACTTCGAAAGAGATTGTCCATTTTATACACGAAGTGCATCTAGTTTTTACCGTAACCCTCTCTACTTTATTGCACATGCTATGTGGATGAAATGATGATACGATGCCAATTTTCAACCTTTTCAGAGTTCATTTGTAGTGCTTTTCAATTTCAGGGTCTTATAGCTCAAAATAATCAGTAAATGCATGAAAAATAACAAATGAAGTCAGAAAGGGTTGAAAATTGATGGTGTGGCTTTGAATGGTGCATTTTGAACACAGAAAAAGTATGGAGTTCAAATAAGTTCAAAAAATGAAATCCCTTTGTAACAGACTTGTTTCCATATAAAACCCTGATACTTTGAAAGAGATTGTCCGTTTTGTACACGAAGTACATCCAGTTTTTGCCTTAAGCCTCTCTACTTTCTTGCACATGCTATATGGGTGAAATGATGATACCATGCCAACTTTCAACCTTTTCAGAGTTCATTAGTAGTGCTTTTCAATTTCAGGATCTTATAGCTCAAAATAATCAGTAAATGCATGAAAAATAACAAATGAAGTCAGAAAGGGTTGAAAATTGATGACGTGGCTTTGAATGGTGCATTTTGAACACAGAAAAATGAAATCCCTTTGTAACAGACGAGTTTCCGTATGAAACCCGCATACTTCGAAAGAGATTGTCCGTTTTGTACACGAAGTGCATCCAGTTTTTGCCGTAACCCTCTCTAATTTGTTGCACATGCTTTGTGGATGAAATGATGATACCATGCAAAAAGAAAATTAACTATTTTTTATAAAACTCTAATAGCAAAAGGAATGAACTAAAAATCTTTTATAAACCTCTAGTATTTTTAAACTAAAATTATATAAAATTCATGCCACTGAAATTATCAAAGTATTTTCTGTTCAAAAAATCAAAAGCAGAAAGAAACAAAAGAAACTTTAATAAAAAGTAGAAACAAAATAAAATAAATTAAAATTTAATAAAATAAATAAGTAGAAAATAAAATAAAATAAAATAAATTTTAATAAAATAAATAAGTAGAAACAAAATAATACAAATTAAAATTTAATGAAATAAATAAGTAGAAACAAATTAAAACAAATTAAAATTTAATACAATAAATAAGTAGAAACAAAATAAAATAAAATTTTATAAAATAAAGAAGTAGAAACAAAATAAACTTTATAAAAGTAAAATAAATAAATTTTAATAAAATAAATAAACTTTAATAAAATAAATAAAAATAGCAACAGTAAGGTTTTTTGTTGTAATTAGAAACAAAATAAAATAAATAAAGCAACAAAAAAAATGCCAACTATTAGGCCACCACGGCCTGAATGCGACTAGAAACCCTATCATGGACCAGGATTCAGGCCCGTAGAAGGCCCAGTAGGCCCGTCAGACATAGAAGTGACAATTAGGCTCATAAGACAGCAATCGAGAGGAGCTCGAGAGGGGTGCGGTAGTGGGGCTTATAAACCACTCCGCGCCCCTCTCAACTAGCGAGGTGGGACTAAATTTTTGACCACGGAAAGCACGAGGCCTATCATGTGCCACCAACCAAGACCAAAGACCTCCGCTTCTCGCCCTTTGGGCTACTGAAAAGAGACTTTTGGTCCCGGTTGATGGCACCAACCGGGACTAAAAAGGGCATTGGTACCGGTTTGTGCCACGAATCGGTACCAATGCCCTGGGTATATAAGGGCCTGTTTGGATTCATGCCAAAGCACACCCTACCAAAAAGTTGCCTAGCCCATGAATTTTTGCTGCTGTTTGGATCCACGCCAAAAAATTGGCTTGCCCAGCTTGCCAGGCTCTCCTCCGTGTTGTTTGCGCCAACGTATGGGCGAGACGAGGGCGCCGGAATGCTTCGTCAAAAAATTGGCGTGGTTACTTTGGTTGTTGATTGGTGGGCCCTGCATGCATGCAATAGGATTTGGCAAATATTTTGGCTTCTAAACAATCAGCTGCGCTTTTTACTGAATAAAAAAATATGAGCCTTTGCGTGATTAGCATCAACTAATAAAAATCTGCATGCAACGCTGCACCCAATTAGCGATCGACTTCCAACTGCTGAACTGCAGCATCTCTCTCTCTCTTTAATTATATTGGCGGCTTTTTTCTTCACGCCCATTCTTAGTATCAATTTGTAACGTTTTCTTAATTTTATATAATAGTCACTTTTAAATACTTTCAGAACTAGTATCTGAATTTCGGAGGCTATCATGGTCACAATCCAAACAACAACGTACCAATATTGTGGAAGTTGTAATGGTCGCAATCCAAACACCAATAGCTTGCCAAATTTTTGGTCATGCCCTTGCTTTGGTCATGTCAAAATTTTGGTAGGGCTAATAGGGGCTCAAACCAAACATACCTTAAGAAAACACTTAGCAGTTTCGATGAAATTCATCACTTCTTCTCCCCAACGCCCTTGCTCCCGCTCGTTGCCGTCGCCGCCCGACGCCCCTGCTCCACCTTACCGTCGCCGCCGCCACCGACGCCGTCAGGCTGCTCAACGTCGTCGCCGCCACCGCTGACGCCCTCTGCCCCGACGCGCCGTCGACCCTCGCGCCCCTGCTGGCCCCGACGCGCCGCCCCCTGTGAGCACCAGCCTGCTCCCGCGCCCCTCCCCAGTCCCGCGCACCTGCGCCCCTACCCTGCCCCGCCGGCGCCGGCTCCTCCACCGTGCCCCTGGATCCGCCCTGCGCGGTGCTATTATATTTGTAGATGTTTTTATATGTTTTTTAGAAGTTTTTAGATGCTATTCTTAGATGTTTTTACATGTTTTTAGGTTATTTTAGTTTATGTTTAGTTTAGTTTTAAGATTAGGAAAATTTCGAATGTGTAGTTATATTTATTTAGATGTCTAGTTAATTTAGATGTTGTAATTTGTTCATAAAAATTGTGCACTTTTGTATAGAAACTTTATTTCTTTCAGATGTACGAAAATGTAGAGTGAAAAGTTTTATATATGCAAAAGTTAGATTTTAGAAAAGTTTTATATATCTAGAAAAATAAGAAGAGGAAGAAAGGAGAAGAAGAGGAGAGGAAGAAGAGGAGAAATAAATAAGAAGAGGAAAAAAGAAGAAAAAGAAGAGGAGAAGAAGAAAGGAATAGAGGAGAAGAAGAGAAAATAGTTTCTTCGCTGTCGATATACCCCGTCCCTATAACTTCGTTTAGTTTTAGGATTATTTTAGTTTATGTTTAGTTTAGGAAGAAGGAAAAGAAAAAGGAGAAGGAGAGGAGAGGAAGAAGAGGAGAAATAAATAAGAAGAGGAAAAAAGGGGAAAAAAGAGGAGAAGAAGAAAGGAATAGAGGAGAAGAAGAGGAAATAGAAAAATTTATATTTTCTCTTCTTCTCCTCTTTTTTTCTTATTTTTTTCTTCGATCTTCTCCTTTATTCCTTTCTTCTTCTCCTATTTTTATTTCTTCTTCGTCTTCTTATTTTTTATCGCGTATGTCGTTGTCGATATACCCCGTCCCCGATAACTTCAACATGAGGGGGGAGGGGGAGGGGTCACCGAGGGTTTGAGGGGCGAGGGGCGGGAACTAGCTAGGGTAGAGGGGTCGAGGGTCACCGAGGGGTCGAGGGTCGCCGAGGGTTCGACGGTCGAGGGGTCGTCGTATGTTGTCGTTGTCGATATACCCCCTCTCGACAGTGATAACTTATACCACGGGAGCACTCCCCGGCCCTCTCGCTCGACCAAAACTCTCAAGGCCACCCAAACCCTAGAAAAAAACGATGTCGGTCTCCTACCCCCTCCCGTCGCGCCCCTACTCGATCGACAAACTCTCTTGAGGCCACCCAAATTTACCAAGTTAAAAGAGCGTTGTCGTCGAGGCCACCCAAACCCTAGAGAAGCGTTGAGGCCGGGCCACTAATATGATTCCTTATTGTGCTTAGCTAGCTAGTTCAACTTGTGCCACTAATATATCCATCTATCATGTTTGAATAATAATTGCCATGTTGTAAATATTTGCATAAACTATGGATCCGCACCCCCAAGATGAAGCACAAGAAGCGGTGTTGGGGGAGATAATCGCACATGGAAGTGATGCCGTCTCATCGTTTCTCAACCACACATGCACCGATGGTCTGGAAAGACAGGATGAAGAAGCAGGCTACGACGACGATGATCAAACAATGGAGGAGGAAGGACACCATGATGACGGCTCCGGTGACCGAATGGAGGGGGAAGGACACCGTGATGACGGCTCCAGTGACCGAATGGAGGGGGAAGGACACCGTGATGATGGCTCCGGTGACCGAACGGAGTCCGGCCAGGTATATATATTAATTAATTAAGCATGTGTTGACTATACCTAATTGATGCATTAATTGTTTTTGGTATGTACACATATTAAATCTCTTCTTTTTATTCTTTTCTAGCCCTCCGGATCGAGCAACACTTCGATAACGAGACGAGGCCCGAAGAGAAAGTTGCGCTCCGATGAAAGGTACACGATCATCGAAATTGATCGCGCTGGCCAACCGATTGAACCCCTTCGGACCAAGCAAAAATTTAATGCTCAGTGTGGGGTTCTAGTTAGGGACATGATCCCGATCAGCATCGAGCAATGGTTGAAGCCTAAGGACAAATACTCTCGGGTGTCTTATGTCAGTGATAGGTAGAAAGCTGATCTTTGGACCGCGCTGCAGGAAAATTTCTCCTTCCCGCCAGAGGAGGATCCGGAGAATCCAGTTAAAAAGCCAATGATCAAGGCTTATGCTCTTAAGAAGATGGCTGAGCTATTCAGGAGGTGAAAGAATGAGCTGAAATAATCGTTTGTCGACCAAGACAAGACTCCAGAATTCATCGGCCGATTTGAGAAGATCAAAGATCACTGGCCCGCATTTGTCACCAAAAAGAAATCTGAGAGAGCAGCGAAGATGTCAGCGACAAACAAGAAAAATGCTGCAAAGAATAAGCATCACCATCGCACGGGGTCAGGTGGCTACCTGAAAGCCCGGCCGTTGTGGGACAAGGCTGAGAATGACCTCATTGCTAAAGGGATCGAACCAGAGACGCGACGCTGGCTAGACCGTTGCAGGACTTGGTTCTTCGGGGTTGGGGGAAAATTGAACCCTATAACAGGGAAGTGCATTTGTACCAATGAGCAGCTGAACACACCCATCGAGAAGCTTCAGGAGTATATCGAAAAGGCGCAGCAAGGGACGTTCGTTCCGGACAGAGAGAACGACGAACTCATTGAGGCACTCGGGAATCCTGAGCACCCCGGACGGACACGAGGCACGCCAGCCTCCCTTCCGTGGAAGGATGGATTTCCCGATGCAGGCGGTTACAAACGCCGGGAGAGGAAGAAGAAAAAGGAGTTGACCCAACTACAGGCGCTGCACGCAAGGGTACAAGCGCTAGAGGAACGAGACGAGGCCCGCAATGCGCGACCTGCTGAAGCTGCTACACCCGAAGCTACACCGCCATCTTAGCGGAGAAGCAGCGTGGCTTCCACGGAGCTGCTTCAGGAGCCTGTCTTCACGGCTCCTGCTAGCTACCCCGTGGACTTAATCACGGAGTCTCACAATTGCCACCTTATGACGCAATGGATGAATATGAAAGTCAAGGCGGCTGTCGGCTCTATTGCACGTCCTGAACCTGACACAACTTTTCACTGCCGGCCGATTCCAGAAGGATATGCTAGGGTGATGGTGGACGAAATAACGGAGGGACTTGAGGAGCTCGAGCTTGACCACCCTACTGGTGAAGGGGAGACTTGGCTGAGTTCTGCTCTGAAGACTCCATGCCTATGGCGGAAGGAGCTCATCAACCTTCCGAACTGGACGCCTCCGCCTCCTCCTCCTCCTCCAGCGAGTTAGGGAACTCCACCTCCTCCACCGCCTCCTCCTCCGGCGAGTCAGGGCACTCCGCCTCCTCCACCACCTCCTCCTCCGGCGAGTGATCAGGGCACTCAGCCTCCTTCTCCGGCGTGTGGCGGCACTCCGCCTCCTTCTCCGCCTATGCCGGCGCGTCCGAGCAGCCACCAGCCTCCTTCTCCAGCGCGTGGCGGCACTCCACCTCCTTCTCCGCCAGCGCCGGCGTGCCCGAGCAGCCACCAACCTCCTCCTTCTCCGGCGAGTGGCGGCACTTTGCCTCCTTCTCCGCCTGCGCCGGTGCGCCCGAGCAGCCACCAGCCTCCTCCTTCTCCACCACGCCAGCAAGGGCGGAAGAGACCCACCGCTGCCCCGGCTGCTCCGTCGCGTCGTAGTCCTTCTCCTTCACCTCGTAAGCAAGCACGAAAGAAGACAGCCGCAGCCGCTCCGTCTGCTCCAGCGTCTAGCAGTACAGCCAGAGGCAGGCAATATAGATTCGGTCCACCTCTCAAGCCTCTAGAGAAGTGGCCATGTGAGAGGACCTTGGAAAACGCGAAGATCGTGGAAAAAGAAGTGAATGACTTCTTTGAAGGGGTGAAATCAAAGAGACATCCACCTCCGGAGGAGAAGGTAGAACGGGTGAAAGCAAAGCGCACACTCGATGCCCTGAGGAAACCACCAAAGTCTCCGCCGAAAACCAACTATGAGCGCATTACTGCAAAGGTATATATCGAAGCGGAGCGGTCGGGAAATACTATCAGTGATTGAAGGTTAGTAGAACGACGAGTTGGGAAAAAAATTCCCAGCTCGGCGAACAAGCGGACCAATCGTGCCCCCCGCTCAAGGTATTTAGCGATATCGTCGCTAATGATCCGGGGATGGTGCCCGGTTATACCAATCTTGAAGATTACCTGCCCGACGATGTACATTATGGTTTCTTGGAGGTGGAAGAACACCAATACCATTACGGGAAGCCTCTTGTCAAAGATGAAAAATCTCTAACAACGATGATGTGAAGATTCCATGATTGGTACATGAAAACCTGCAGAGAGTCTGGGGGGACGAATACTTTGTATCTGAGAGTTAAAGAGGAGCACGACCTCGTTGGAATTAATTTGTTGACTATTCCATTTGAGGAGTTCATCCAGTGGTTCAATCAAAAGGCCCTTGATAAATTAACGGTCACTTGCTACTGTGTGTAAGTACTACTTCTGTCATTAAGTCTCTATATATAGCTCAGCTCTTTCATTGCATGTATATATGATTATCCTCACTATATTATGCAGATTGAAGATCGTCGAGTGCAGAAAAGCAGAAATGTATGATATTGAGTTCATTAACACAAATCTCATAGATAAATTTGAGGTTGAAAAGAACGCCGATGATGTTGAGGCCAACTTGCTCAAATCATTGATAGTAAATCAAAACAAAGATAAGATACTCTTTCCTTACAACTTTGAGTGAGTGTTACTGTCTTGTGCATATTTGGTTTCCCTTATTACTCGAGCGAGGTTATAGTAATGTAATTGATGAGTTATGCATGCGTGCGCAGCTTCCACTATATTCTACTGGAGATTAAGCTTGGGCAGGGACTAGTAACCGTCTTAGACTCGAGACGAAAATCTCCCGAGACCTATGCGGACATGACGAAAATGCTCGAGAAGAAAGTTCAATCGATCATTATCGCACCATATCGGCAACTTTTGTTCATTTCCTGATATCAAGTAATTGTTTTCTTTGTCTCGCAAGGTTTATAAAGTATTCACCGCACAAGCTCTGGGACAGCGGGGGGAGCTGCGATGGACATACCCGAAAGTAAGTAGTACTAGCTAGCTAGTTCCGCACATCTCGATCCCGTTGATTCTAGCTACTTTCATCAATGCCATTTATAATGCTACATTATCAGTTTGATTGACCTCTATTTCTCGTAAAGTGCTTGTGGCAGGAACAAGGGAATGATTTCTGTGGATACTACGTGTGCGAGTTCATCTACAACGCGACTTGCAAAGATAAGCGGGGCTACTCTAAAAGACAATTTGATGTGCGTAAGCAATAATATTCAAAATTTCATTTTATTACACCATCATTTCTGTTGAGTTTCATACATATATATGTATCAACCCCCTTCTTCAAATTAGACGTGGGAGATGCGGAATGAACTCCTACCAGAAGATCGCATGAAAGCAATTCAAGAGGAATTAGCAGGATTCTTTCTTGACCACGTCATCAATAAAGCCGGAGAATACCATGTGGAACTTGATTTCAGATGCTAGGGGATTGTAACAGATCTTACATATTGTATATGTATGTAGCCAGTAGCGTCGGATAGATAATACGAAAACTTGTTGTTCGACCAATCTCTCGGAGAAGGAGAGGTCGATCACTTCTCTCGGTATGCATGATGAACTTTTGTACTTAATGGTTCCTTCATTCTTACTAGCTAGCGTGTCGAGGGCCTCTCCATACGTATAGTACGTAGCGTCGACCAAGCACGGAGATAAGAAAGGACACTTCTCTCTATTAATTAATTAGCTACCTAACACAATATATGAAACACCTTAATTAACCATACAAAAACCCCAAATCCACCCCCTTTTAGAAAAAAAATAAAAACCCTAGCCCCTGAACAGCTGACGCGTGGATGCCTATTAGTCCCGGTTGGTAGCACCAACCGGGACTAGAGGCCCTCCTGCCTGGGCTCGCCACAGCGGCCACGTGGAGGCCCATCTGTCCCGGTTCGTATAAGAACCAGGACTAAAGGCCAAGGGCATTAATAACGACCCTTTAGTCCCGGTTCCGCAACAGGGACAGATGGGCCTTATGAACCGGGACAAATGGCCCTTTTTCTACTAGTGGCAATACATTTAGAGGCTGTTTGGTTTGTGACTAACTTTGCCAAAGACTACCACATCTTAGGTTAGGCAAGTTTGACCAACTTAGGTGAGTGTTTGGTTCTAGCCACACCTTAGGCAAGTCCACTTGGACCCCACATGGCATGCACACAAAAAGTGTGGCAAGATTTCCTTAGACTTGCCAATTTGTGACTCTCATTTTGATGAACTAACCTTAGGTAAGCTTGGCAAAAATGTGTGGCAAAGTATGGCAATGCTAGATCTAGAACCAAACAACCCTTAATATACATCAATACTTTCCCTCACGTGTGGTTCCCTCGAAGCTAAACATGGACCGAAAGTAGACTGCAATTTAATTGCGCCAGTTGGGTCTTGAATTCAAGACCTCTTGGCTCCGATACCATGTAGCTTATGCATGCTCTAGCCAATTCAACTAAAAGACCAATCTAATGCAAAATACTAGGCAATAAATTTATACATCAACACGAGTTAAAATACATTCATATTCATATCACATCCGCATGTAAGTGTGCATGTGAGATATTCCAAAAATTGAACACGTATGTAGTATATACAAAAGCTCCTCTTGTTGAGATGGATTTAAGGCTGTAAAACTATGTTTATCGAATTTGTTACGTAAAAGCTTCTACAACCGGAGCTCCCATATCCATCCTAAACTTCTTAAATTTCTTAGTTAGATCCATCCGTGTTAGTATGGTAGTGTTTAAAGGAAATTGGTAGTAAAACCTGTCAATAATTGTCAAGCTACCATCGGGCAGGTGATTGTGTGACACCCATGCCCTATCTTCAACAACATCATGAAGCTGCTGGTGGCACCAACCTACGCAAAGTATCATAGCATGACCACACTATTCGAAACATAAAAGGGGAATCACAAAACAACGCAAGACAAATGGTTGATTTCTTCACCCGATGAGAGAAATGACACTTTCACCGGGCTCCAGAGGCCACCGTCCTTCGCCGCCATCAAGACCCGGGCGAATGGAAGCCATGGAGCAACGAGGCAGCGACAGATCAGCGGGAGGACATGACTGGAAGTGGTGGGGAAAAGGGGGTCTATCAAAAAAAATTAGGGACGTGTCACTATCAAGCGCTGCAGGTGTGCCCACAATAGAGAAAGACCCGCATCGGAAGGGCAAAATGGAAATTATGGCCTCAATGGCGGGCCCCCACGTAGACAGACACTCAAAGAGTCTTGTCGTCAATATTGGTGGGCCCACATCAGAGTGGAAAATGGAAATTATGGCGCAACGTTGGGCCCCCACATCGCCTAAAAGGGTCAATCAAACCTCCTTGTGGCTGCAGTTGATGTGGCGAAGTGGTGGGTTCAAAATGGAAGGAAACAACGCAAAGTTGATGGCAACAGACGGAGATGACATGCAATGTCATACACCTAACTTTTTTCACAATTGTTAGCGGCCCATCCCGAAATATGGGAGTTTGAGTGGCAGGACTCGAATATGCAACTCTGGCAGTGGCACAGGTTGATTCTTCCCAAAAATATAATATGAAAACTTTTCCATTATAGGTTTGAGGATATTGATCGCTATCATACATGTTAATATTTCCTTCTTATAAACTAGATCTAAGTGTAACCAAACAAAACTAATATGCACTCTATTCTTAAATGAGGGGAGTAAGCCCTACCTATTAGACAACATGACCATGGCTATTGATGATTTTTGGGTACTAATAATGACATTTCATAGGATTTTTTGGCATTTATTTGGATAAGTATAACCTTTATCCAACCGAAACTGAAACATGTCATTTAATGACATTAATTGGATAATGATAACCCCCACAAAGGATAAGGATAACCTTGATGCCACCGCATCTATATAAGGCGACTGAATTGTACCCGCCATGGCCACAAAAACATATTGGTTGGCAGACTATTGCATAACTATATATTTCTGTTATTTTGTGTTCTTAGGTAATGGCGAAAAATGGCATTTTCCAAGTGATCATTGTTTTTCTCATGGCGCAAGTATGCTTGCTCATGATGATGGCAACACCGGTAGCACATGCAGCTGCTAGACCGGTGGGGTACAATCCAGTGTGCTGCCCTAGGAACATCTATTGTTGCGGGTTTGGTAGCGGATTGGCCAATTCACCCGCACCATCCATTGTATCTTGATGTGTGGTTTTATTCTCCCTCAAGTAGTAAGCTCGACATATAAATGATTTATGTGGTTCATGTGTTACCTAATCCTGAATATTTGTGATGCTACTATCAAGAAGGTATTGTACTAGTTACTTACATAATAAAATGGGAGGAGATTATTATATATCTTGTTCGGAATATACTGCAAAGAGATTTAAGCTTATTTATACTTTAGTCCTTTCGGAAGCTAGATTATTTGGCCGCTTTGGTTTAAGACTAAAAAAATGAGTGGTGTGGCATGCACGTTAACCTCATGAGTCTGTAGTGCCTGCCATTTGGAATCTCTGTTTTGTCATTATGTTGGTCTACACTGTCGAGGTCGTCCGTGTCGTGGCGACATGCTTTATTTTTCAATGAGAACATAATTTTAAAGCATTTATTGGGTAATAGAGTATATCAGCAATTAGTAGAAACCAACTACCGTTGGGCAGCCTTGTTTGTGAATTCAGGGATGCACACTCTGTTTCTTTTTGCAAGAATGCCAAGGCCATATATTAAAATTGTCCAAACCTTACAACACCATCCTTACAAAAGAAGAAAATAAACACAGATATCCTGGTGTATATGAACAACGTCTTTCTCCCGCACTCACACCCCGTGAGCAAAACTCAATGTCTCATTTCGATCTCTAGAACACCCTCAGAACCAGGGTAAATCATTCTCTATGTGTTTCCAAGTGAGTGCTCGATTCCTCAAAAAAAAAAAAAAACAAAAAAAAGCGTATATGGATACAGCTCTTTGGTCTTTGATGGAGCATGAAAGGATTGTTTGTTGTCAATCCTATATGTGTAATCTATCTATCTATTACTATGCTAACTAGAGATTACTTAGAAACTCCCACGATTAGTTAGAATTATGAACTGTTCATCTGGTGCGACCGTGTTTGGCATAGGATTTGGTCGAGGACCCGGAAAGGGAAATCGATGGAAAATGAAATGAAGGCAAATGACCCATAGAGAAAGAGAAGTGAAGGCCATGTGAGGAGCTACTCACTAAGAGCAGGCGGATTTGACATTAGATACCCTTTTTTTATTACATACCGCCTCCAAGGAAAATATAAAGGAGAACCTGGGTACCAGCACATCCTATATGCAAAAAAAATAGTAATTCAAAAAAAGTCCAAAAAATTCCAATTTTTTTGGTATTAAACATGATCAAGTATTGTAGTCGTATAAAAAGATTCGTTAGAGAATGACTTTCGTTGCACCCTGGGTCGAAGATTCGGCAAAAAACACTATATACAAATACTATACACGCTATATTGTTGTCATAAACTTGTCTTTTTTTGCCATGAAGTCAATATGAATCATTTCTTGTCCAAAGTTTTTATACGAGTACAATACCTCATCATGTTTGATTCCAAAAAAGATTTGAATTTTTTTTGAATTACTAATTTTTTTCCGCATATAGGATGCGTGGGTACCCGAGAGCACCAAGTTCGCGTCCCTGCCTCCAATACTTACAGTAGGCGGTTATGTTGTTCTAACCGTCTCCTGTGTGTGCATATTACAGGCGACTACATCCCATTTTATCACCACCGGTGTTGGTTTCGTGCATCAACTTGTGATGATTGCTTTGTTCATGCTCGCCTTCGATGAAGTCCGAGTCGATTGTCGGCGTCCTAGGAACGGGGGTATCAGACTTGCCTTCCTGCGGCCCAGGGCGTGGCTCCACCAGCGGCCTGGTACGGCCCATCTTCATCAACAACCACTCAAGACCCTCGCGAGGGGCCAAACCTCGCGAGGCGGACGACACAAGACCTCCTCAGAGGCGGCTTCCCTAGGCTGGCTCGTGAGGAGCGGAGAGATCAAGGCGAGGGGCACCTCGTGAGGTTTCCGTGACGTGAGCCATGACGACCGAGGCCAAGCGGGCGCCAGCGGGCACAGAGTACCAGTTGCCTCTTTGGTGCTAAAGGGGCAAGCACATGCGAGGAGTCCCGAGGTATTAGGCAAAGATTTTCATATTGGTGCAACAAGACCAAGACCAGCAGGACGGCAGGACGGAGGTTATCACGGAGCCCACGACGGGGTCACCACCAGAGTCTTTGGCAGGCGAAGACCACCTTTTGTCAGGATAGCTTGTACTAGTTGTCTCCCTTCAAATTGGCCGTTGTGGGATCCATTCCCGCCTAATATTTGAGGAGAGGACCCGGGCTTCTATATATAGGACTAGCAACCACCGGAGCTAGAGGGAGGATCCAATCTCGAGATCATCCAATCTAGAGAGGAACCAGACCATCCACACACACAAGTTCACTGAGCTCAAGAACACCTCTCCTGAGGTGGCTGTTCTTCCCTTATACTTGTTCATCCCCAGCCTACAAGGCAATCCACCACACCACACTCGAGGAGGGTATTACACCGCAATGGTGGCCCGAACCAGTATAAACTCTTATGTCTCCTGTGTCTCTTGTTCGTCAGGTTCGGCGAGCTAGATTTTGAGATCGTAGTGAGAGTGTGAGCTAGGGGAAAAAAGATCGTCATGCGCACCCTAGTGTTCGAACCTTAAGTGCATCTAGTGCCACCCCTAGTTGGTTTTGGAGTATTGACGACAAACCTAGTTGAGGGACTAATGTGTTTGTGAGAATTGCAGGATAACACATTTAGAAGTCCCTCATTGATTCGGTTTTCCTACCAGAGATGACCCCTAAAAATGTATGAAGACATTGAAGTCAAAGGTGGTATGTGAAGATATTCACATTGAAGACTATGATAAGAGAAGACATCGCATGAAGCCTATGGAGCTCGAAGACTTAGATCTTTCATAGTTCCTTTTCTTCTTTGTTGAGTCATAGGAACCACCATACTGTTAAGTGGGGTCCAAGAGAACCAGTCAGAATGACTGAAGTGATGCTTAACCAAAATCCTATGTCTTCGAGTGAAGACTATGAGAGCGAATCTTGTCCAGAGTTGGACAAGTCAGCTTTGCTTGTAGCCCAAGTAAAGTTGCCGTGTGTGTTTGAAATCTGACCATTGGAACACGTGTCAGTTCCTTAGTGACCCAGGGTCATTTCGGACAAATCAGGCCGGGTTGCCTAGTGGCTATAAATAGCCCACCCCCTACAACCATAAACGGTTGGCTGCTCAGAGTTAGAGTACGGTTTTTGTCGTTTGAGAGCAACCCACCTCGAAGCCTTTGAGAGAAAATTCCTTGCGAGGATAAAGCCCTAACCACCCAGAGCCAAAGAGTGTTAGGCATCACTTAAGTCTTCCTGTTTGTGTGATCTGAAGACTTATTACACTTGAGGACTGTGAATCCTCCAGCCGGTTAGGCGTCACGTTCTGAGCATCCAAGAGTCATTGTGGATCGCCGGTGAACGAAGTCTGTGAAGGTTTGGGAGTCTACCTTGAAGACTTACTAGAGTGATTGGGCGAGGTCTGTGTGACCTTAGCTCAAGGGGAATACGGTGAGGACTGGGTGTCCTGAGCTGCGTGTTCAGGACTGGGTGTCCGGGACTGTGTGTCCTCAGGTTTAAATACCTAGCCGCCCTAACCAGACGTACAGTTGTCACACCAACTTGAACTGGTCTAACAAATCATTGTCTTCAACGAGTCACTGGTTTCATCCTTCCCTTCCCTTTACTTACTGTTGGTCCTTGTGAAGTCATTGTATGATTGCATTATCTTTTGTCTTCACTGAGTGACTGCTTGTTCTGATTGGCTTCATAATATCTTCCTACCTGATCCTTACTACCACTACACCACAGCACTACATCCCCAACAGCCAGGTCGGTCGGGAATACAAGTTTTGCCAACAGACAGTCGGTCGGGAAAGACTATTGCCGACCGACACTGTCTGTTGGGGAAAGTCTAGACGGGAAAACCCTTTCCCGACCGACATGTCTTTCCCGACCGACTACTTGTCGGCTATGGTGTACCTTTCCCGACCAACATTCTGTTGGGCCTACCATGGGCCTTTCCCGACCAACAGTCTGTTTGGACTGCCATGGGCCTGTTGAAGGAAATATGCCCTATAGGCAATAATAAAGTCATTATTTATTTCCTTATATCATGATAAAGGTTTATTATTCATGCTAGAATTGTATTAACCGGAAACATAATACATGTGTGAATACATAGACAAACAGAGTGTCACTAGTATGCCTCTATTTGACTAGCTCGTTAATCAAAGATGGTTATGTTTCCTAAGCATGGACAAAGAGTTGTTATTTGATTAACGGGATCACATCATTAGATGAATGATCTGATTGACATGACCCATTCCATTAGCTTAGCACCCGATCGTTTAGTATGTTGCTATTGCTTTCTTCATGACTTATACATGTTCCTATGACTATGAGATTATGCAACTCCCGTTTGCTGGAGGAACACTTTGTGTGCTACCAAACGTCACAACGTAACTGGGTGATTATAAAGGAGCTCTACAGGTGTCTCCAAAGGTACATGTTGGGTTGGCGTATTTCGAGATTAGGATTTGTCACTCCGATTGTCGGAGAGGTATCTCTGGGCCCTCTCGGTAATTCACATCACTTAAGCCTTGCAAGCATTCAACTAATGAGTTAGTTGCGGGATGATGTATTACGGAACGAGTAAAAGAGACTTGCCGGTAACGAGATTGAACTAGGTATTGGATACCGACGATCGAATCTCGGGCAAGTAACATACCGATGACAAAGGGAACAACGTATGTTGTTATGCGGTCTGACCGATAAAAGATCTTCGTAGAATATGTAGGAGCCAATATGGGCATCCAGGTCCCGCTATTGGTTATGGACCGGAGACGTGTCTCGGTCATGTCTACATTGTTCTCGAACCCGTAGGGTCCGCACGCTTAAGGTTTCGATGACAGTTATATTATGAGTTTATGAGTTTTGATGTACCGAAGGAGTTCGGAGTCCCGAATGAGATCAGAGACATGACAAGGAGTCTCGAAATGGTCGAGACGTAAAGATCGATATATTGGACGACTATATTCGGACATCGGAAAGGTTCCGAATGATTCGGGTATTTTTCGGAGTACCGGGTAGTTACGGGAGAAGCAATGGGCCTTGATGGGCTTTAGTGGGAAGAGGAAAAAGGGCCAAGGGGCTGCTGCGCGCCCCTCCCCTCTGGTCCGAATTGGACTAGGGAAAAGGGGGCCGGCCACCTTTCCTTCTCCTCTACTTCCTTCTCCCTTTCTCCCCTCTTGGTGGACTCCTACTAGGACTTGGAGTCCTAGTAGGACTCCACATCCTGGCCGCAGCAATTGCCTTGGCCGGCCTCCTCCTCCTCCATCCTTTATATACTGAGACAATGGGCACCCTAGGACACACAAGTTGATCCACGTGATCTTATTCTTAGCCGTGTGCGGCGCCCCCTGCCACCATAGTCCTCGATAATATTGTAGCAGTGCTTAGGCGAAGACCTGCGACAATAGTACATCAAGATCGTCACCACGCCGTCGTGCTGACGGAACTCTTCCCCGACACTTTGCTGGATCGGAGTCCAGGGATCGTCATCGAGCTGAACGTGTGCTAAAACTCAGAGGTGCCATAGTTTTGGTGCTTGATCGGTCGGGCCGTGAAGACGTACGACTACATCAACCAAACGCTTCCGTTGTCGATCTACTAGGGTACGTAGATCACACTGTCCCCTCTTTGCTATGCATCACCATGATCTTGCGTGTGCGTAGGATTTTTTTTTGAAATTACTACGTTCCCCAACAGTGGCATCCGAGCCTAGGTTTTATGGTTTGATGTTATATGCACGAGTAGAACACCAGTGAGTTGTGGGCGATATAAGTTATACTGCCTACCAGCATGTCATACTTTGGTTCGGCGGTATTGTTGGATGAAGCGACCCGGACCGACATTACGCGTACGCTTACGCGAAACTGGTTCTACCGCCGTGCTTTGCACACAGGTGGCTGGCGGGTGTCAGTTTCTCCAACTTTAGTTGAACCGAGTATGGCTACGCCCGGTCCTTGCGAAGGTTAAAACGGCATCAACTTGACAGACTATCATTGTGGTTTTTGATGCGTAGGTAAGATTGGTTCTTGCTTAAGCCCGTAGCAGCCACGTAAAACATGCAACAACAAAGTAGAGGACGTCTAACTTGTTTTTGCAGGGCATGTTGTGATGTGATATGGTCAAGACATGATGCTAAATTTTATTGTATGAGATGATCATGTTTTGTAACCGAGTTATCGGCAACTGGCAGGAGCCATATGGTTGTCGCTTTATTGTATGCAATGAAATCGCGTTGTAATGCTTTACTTTATCACTAAGCGGGAGCGATAGTCGTGGAAGCATAAGATTGGCGAGACGACAACGATGCTACGATGGAGATCAAGGTGTCGCGCCGGTGACGATGGTGATCATGACGGTGCTTCGGAGATGGAGATCACAAGCACAAGATGATGATGGCCATATCATATCACTTATATTGATTGCATGTGATGCTTATCTTTTATGCATCTTATCTTGCTTTGAGTGATGGTAGCATTATAAGATTATCTCTCACTAAATTATCAAGAAGTGTTCTCCCTGAGTATGCACCGTTGCCAAAGTTCGTCGTGCCCAGACACCACGTGATGATCGGGTGTGATAAGCTCTACGTCCATCTACAACGGGTGCAAGCCAGTTTTGCACACGCAGAATACTCAGGTTAAACTTGACGAGCCTAGCATATACAGATATGGCCTTGGAACACGGAGACCGAAAGGTCGAGCGTGAATCATATAGTAGATATGATCAACATAATGATGTTCACCATTGAAAACTAATCCATCTCACGTGATGATCGGTTATGGTTTAGTTGATTTGGATCACGTGATCACTTAGAAGATTAGAGGGATGTCTATCTAAGTGGGAGTTCTTTAAGTAATTTGATTAATTGAACTTAAATTTATCATGAACTTAGTACCTGATAGTATCTTGCTTATGTATGTTTGATTGTAGATAGATGGCCCGTGCTGTTGTTCCGTTGAATTTTAATGCGTTCCTTGAGAAAGCAAAGTTGAAAGATGATGGTAGCAATTACACGGACTGGGTCCGTAACTTGAGGATTATCCTCATTGCTGCACAAAAGAATTACGTCCTGGAAGCACCGCTGGGTGCCAGGCCTGCTGCTGGAGCAACACCAGATGTTATGAACGTCTGGCAGAGCAAAGCTGATGACTACTCGATAGTTCAGTGTGCCATGCTTTACGGCTTAGAATCGGGACTTCAACGATGTTTTGGACGTCATGGAGCATATGAGATGTTCCAGGAGTTGAAGTTAATATTTCAAGCAAATGCCCGGATTGAGAGATATGAAGTCTCCAATAAGTTCTATAGCTGCATGATGGAGGAGAACAGTTCTGTAAGTGAGCATATACTCAAAATGTCTGGGTATAATAATCACTTGATTCAGATGGGAATTAATCTTCCAGATGATTGCATCATTGACAGAATTCTCCAATCACTGCCACCAAGCTACAAGAGCTTCATGATGAACTATAGTATGCAAGGGATGAACAAAACTATTCCCGAGCTCTTCGCAATGCTGCGGAGGTAGAAATCAAGAAGGACCACCAAGTGTTGATGGTCAGCAAGACCACTAGTTTCAAGAAAAAGGGCAAAGGGAAGAAGAAGGGGAACTTCAAGAAGAACGGCAAGCAAGTTGCTGCTCAGGAGAAGAAACCCAAGTTTGGACCTAAGCCTGAAACTGAGTGCTTCTACTACAAGCAGACTGGTCACTGGAAGCGGAACTGCCCCAAGTATTAGACGGATAAGAAGGATGGCAAGGTGAACAAAGGTATATGTGATATACATGTTATTGATGTGTACCTTACTAGAGCTCGCAGTAGCACCTCAGTATTTGATACTAGTTCAGTTGCTAAGATTAGTAACTCGAAACGGGAGTTACAGAATAAACAGAGACTAGTTAAGGGTGAGGTGACGATGTGTGTTGGAAGTGGTTCCAAGATTGATATGATCATCATCGCACACTCCCTATAAATTCGGGATTAGTGTTGAACCTAAATAAGTGTTATTTGGTGTTTACGTTGAGCATGAATATGATTTGATCATGCTTATTGTAATACGGTTATTCATTTAAGTAAGAGAATAATTTGTTGTTCTGTTTACATGAATAAAACCTTATATGGTTACACACCCAATGAAAATAGTTCGTTGGATCTTGATCATAGTGATACACATAATCATAATATTGAAACCAAAAGATGCAAAGTTAATAATGATAGTGCAACGTATTTGTAGCACTGCCGTTTAGTTCATATTGGTGTAAAGCGCATGAAGAAACTCCATGCTGATGGGCTTTTGGAATCACTTGATTATGAATCAGTTGATGCTTGCGAACCATGCCTCATGGGCAAGATGACTAAGACTATGTTCTTCGGAACAATGGAGCGAGCAACAGATTTGTTGGAAACCATACGTACTGATGTATGTGGTCCAATGAATATTGAGGCTCGCGATAGGTATCATTATTTTCTGATCTTCACAAATGATTTAAGCAGATATGAGTATATCTACTTGATGAAACATAAGTCTGAAACATTTGAAAAGTTCAAAGAATTTCAGAGTGAAGTGGAGAATCATCGTAACAAGAAAATAAGGCTTCTACGATCTGATCGCAGAGACAAATATTTGAGTTACGAGTTTGGTCTTCAATTAAAACAATGTGGAATAGTTTCACAAATTCGTGCCACCCGGAACACCACATCACAATGGTGTGTCCGAACGTCATAGCCGTACTTTATTAGATATAATGCAAATCTATGATGTTTCTTACCGATTTACCACTATCGTTTTGAGGTTATGCATTAAAGACAGCTGCATTCACGTTAAAAAAGGGGCACCATCTAAGTCCGTTGAGACGACACAATCTGAACTGTGGTTTAGCAAGAAACCAAAGTTGTCGTTTCTTAAAATTTGGGGTTGTGATGCTTATGTGAAAAAGTTTCATCCTGATAAGCTCAAAACCAAAATCGGAGAAATATGCCTTCATAGGATACCCAAAAGGAGACTGTTGGGTACACCTTCTATCACAGATCCTAAGGCAAGACATTCGTTGCTTATAATGGATCCTTTCTAGAGAAGGAGTTTCTCTCGAAAGAAGTGAGTGGGAGGAAAGTAGAACTTGATAAGGTAATTGTACCTTCTTCCTTATTGGAAAGTAGTTCATCATAGAAATCTATTCCTGTGACTACTACACCAATTAGTGAGGAAGCTAATGATGATGATCATAAAACTTCAGATCAAGTTACTACCGAATCTCGTAGGTAAACCAGAGTGAGATCCGCACCAGAGTGGTACAGTAATCCTGTTCTGGAAGTCATGTTACTAGACCATGACGAACTTGCGAACTATGAGGAAGTGATGATGAGCCCAGATTCCGCAAAATGGCTTGAGGCCATGAAATCTGAGATGGGATTCATGTATGAGAACAAAGTATGGACTTTGGTTGACTTGCCCGATGATCGCCAAGCCATAGAAAATAAATGGATCTTCAAGAGGAAGACGGACGTTGATAGTAGTGTTACTATCTACAAAGCTAGAATTGTCGCAAAAGGTTTTCGACAAGTTCAAAGTGTTGACTATGATGAGAGTTTCTCACTCGTATCTATGCTTAAGTCTATCCGAATCATGTTAGCAATTGCCGCATTTTATGAAATCTGGCAAATGGATAAACAAAACTGCATTCCTTAATGGATTTCTTAAAGAAGAGTTGTATATGATGCAACCAGTAGGTTTTGTCAATCCTAAATGTGCTAACAAAATATACAAGCTCTAGCGATTCATCTATGGACTGGTGCAAGCATCTCGGAGTTGGAATACACGCTTTGATAAGTTGATCAAAGCATATAGTTTTATACAGACTTGCGGTGAAGCCTGTATTTACAAGAAAGTGAGTGGGAGCACTACAGCATTTCTGATAAGTATATGTGAATGACATATTGTTGATCAGAAATAATGTAAAATTATTCTGTAAAGTGTAAAGGAGTGTTTGAAAGGAGTTTTTCAAAGAAAGACTTCGGTGAAGCTGCTTACATATTGAGCATCAAGATCTATAGAGATAGATCAAGACGCTTGATAAGTTTTTTCAATAAATACATACCTTGACAAGATTTTGAAGTAGTTCAAAATGGAACAGTCAAAGAAAGAGTTTCTTGCCTATGTTACAAGGTGTGAAATTGAGTAAGACTCCAAGCCCGACCACGGCAGAAGATAGAAAGAGAATGAATGTCATTCCCTATGCCTTGGTCATAGGTTCTATAAAGTATGCCATGATGTGTACCAGATCTATTGTATACCCTACCACTGAGTTTGGCAAGGGAGTACAATAGTGATCTAGGAGTAGATCACTGGACATCGGTCAAAATTATCCTTAGTGGAATAAGGATATGTTTCTCGATTATGGAAGTGAAAAAAGGTTCGTCGTAAAGGGTTACGCCGATGCAAGTTTTGACACTAATCTAGATGACTCTAAGTCTCGGTCTAGATACATAGTGAAAGTGGGAGCAATTAACTAGAGTAGCTCCATGCAGAGCATTGTTGACATAGAAATTTGCAAAATACATGCGGATCTGAATGTGGCAGATCCGTTGACTAAGATTCTCTCACAAGCAAAACATGATCACACCTTAGTACTCTTTGGGTGTTAATCACATAGCGATGTGAACTAGATTACTGACTCTAGTAAACCCTTTGGGTGTTGGTCACATATCGATGTGGACTATGGGTGTTAATCACATGGTGATGTGAACTATTGCCGTTAAATCACATGGCGATGTGAACTAGATTATTGACTCTAGTGCAAGTGGGAGACTGAAGGAAATATGCCCTAGAGGCAATAATAAAGTTATTATTTATTTCCTTATATCATGATAAAGGTTTATTATTCATGCTAGAATTGTATTAACTGGAAACATAATACATGTGTGAATACATAGACAAACAGAGTGTCACTAGTATGCCTCTATTTGAATAGCTCGTTAATCAAAGATGGTTATGTTTCCTAACCATGGACAAAGAGTTGTTATTTGATTACCGGGATCACATCATTAGATGAATGATCTGATTGACATGACCCATTCCATTAGCTTAGCACCCGATCGTTTAGTATGTTGCTATTGCTTTCTTCATGACTTATACATGTTCCTATGACTATGAGATTATGCAACTTCCGTTTGCCGGAGGAACACTTTGTGTGCTACCAAACGTCACAACGTAACTGGGTGATTATAAAGGAGCTCTACAGGTGTCTCCAAAGGTACATGTTGGGTTGGCGTATTTCGAGATTATGATTTGTCACTCCGATTGTCGGAGAGGTATCTCTGGGCCCTCTCGGTAATGCACATCACTTAAGCCTTGCAAGCATTGCAACTAATGAGTTAGTTGCGGGATGATGTATTACGGAACGAGTAAAAGAGACTTGCCGGTAACGAGATTGAACTAGGTATTGGATACCGACGATCGAATCTCGGGCAAGTAACATACCGATGACAAAGGGAACAACGTATGTTGTTATGCGGTCTGACCGATAAAAGATCTTCGTAGAATATGAAGGAAATATGCCCTAGAGGAAATAATAAAGTTATTATTTATTTCCTTATATCATGATAAATGTTTATTATTCATGCTAGAATTGTATTAACCGGAAACATAATACATGTGTGAATACATAGACAAACAGAGTGTCACTAGTATGCCTCTACTTGACTAGCTCGTTAATCAAAGATGGTTAAGTTTCCTAACCATGAACAATGTGTTGTTATTTGATTAACGAGGTCACATCATTAGTTGAATGATCTGATTGACATGACCCATTTCATTAGCTTAGCACCCGATCGTTTAGTATGTTGCTATTGCTTTCTTCATGACTTATACATGTTCCTATGACTATGAGATTATGCAACTCCCGTTTGCCGGAGGAACACTTTGGGTGCTACCAAATGTCACAATGTAACTTGGTGATTATAAAGGAGTACTACAGGTGTCTCCAATGGTAGATGTTGGGTTGGCATATTTCGAGATTAGGATTTGTCACTCCGATTGTCGGAGAGGTATCTCTGGGCCCTCTCGGTAATACACATTACACAAGCCTTGCAAGCAGTGCAACTAATGAGTTAGTTGCGGGATGATGTATTACAGAACGAGTAAAGAGACTTGCCGGTAACGAGATTGAACTAGGTATTGGATACCGACGATCGAATCTCGGGCAAGTAACATACCGATGACAAAGGGAATGACGTATGTTGTTATGCGGTCTGACCGATAAAGATCTTCGTAGAATATGTAGGAGCCAATATGGGCATCCAGGTCCCGCTATTGGTTATTGACCGGAGACGTGTCTCGGTCATGTCTACATTGTTCTCGAACCGTAGGGTCCACACGCTTAACGTTACGATGACAGTTATTATGACTTTATGCATTTTGATGTACCGAAGGTTGTTCGGAGTCCCGGATGTGATCACGGACATGACGAGGAGTCTCGAAATGGTCGAGACATAAAGATTGATATATTGGAAGCCTATGTTTGGGCATCAGAAGTGTTCCGGGTGAAATCGGGATTTTACCGGATCACCGGGAGGTTACCGGAACCCCCCGGGAGCCATATGGGCCTTATTGGGCTTTAGTGGAAAGGTGAAAGGGGCTGCCCATAGTGGGCTGCGCGCCTCCCCCTCCCTAGTCCTATTAGGACTAGGAGAGGTGGCCGGCCACCTCTCTCCCTCTCTTTCCCCTTGGGAGTCCTATTAGGAATAGGATTGGGGGGGAGTCCTACTCCCGGTAGGAGTAGGACTCCTCCTGCGCCTCCATAGGCTTGGCCGGCCAGCCCTCCCCCTGGCAACCTTTATATACGGGGGCAGGGGGCACCTCTAGACACACAAGTTGATCATTGAGATCGTTCCTTAGCCGTGTGCGGTGCCCCCTGCCACCAAATTCCACCTCGATCATATCGTTGTAGTGCTTAGGCGAAGCCCTGCGTCGGTAGTACATCAAGATCGTCACCACGCCGTCGTGCTGATGGAACTCCTCCCCGAAGCTTTGCTGGATCGGAGCCCGGGGATCGTCATCGAGCTGAACGTGTGCTAAGAACTCGGAGGTGCCGGAGTAACGGTGCTTGGATCGGTTGGATCGGGAAGAAGACGTATGACTACTTCCTCTACGTTGTGTCAACGCTTCCGTTGCGATCTACAAGGGTACATAGATCAGACTCTCCCCCTCGTTGCTATGCATCACCATGATCTTGTGTGTGCGTAGGAATTTTTTTGAAATTACTACGTTCCCCAACAGTGGCATCCGAGCCTAGGTTTTATGGTTTGATGTTATTTGCACGAGTAGAACACAAGTGAGTTGTGGGCGATACAAGTCATACTGCCTACCAGCATGTCATACTTTGGTTCGGCGGTATTGTTGGACGAGACGACCCGGACCAACCTTACGCGTATGCTTACGCGAGACCGGTTCCCTCGACGTGCTTTGCACATAGATGGCTTGCGGGCGACTGTCTCTCCAACTTTAATTGAACCGAATATGGCTACGCCCGGTCCTTGAGAAGGTTAAAACGGAGTCTATTTGACAAACTATCGTTGTGGTTTTTGATGCGTAGGTGAGATGAGTTCTTGCTTAAGCCCGTAGCAGCCACGTAAAACTTGCAACAACAAAGTAGAGGACGTCTAACTTGTTTTTGCAGGGCATGTTGTGATGTGATATGGTCAAAGCATGATGCTGATTTTTATTGTATGAGATGATCATGTTTTGTAACCAAGTTATCGGCAACTGGCAGGAGCCATATGGTTGTCGCTTTATTGTATGCAATGCAATCGCGATGTAATGCTTTACTTTATTGCTAAGCGGTAGTGATAGTCGTGGAAGCATAAGATTGGTGAGACGACAACGATGCTACGATGGAGATCAAGGTGTCGCGCCGGTGACGATGGTGATCATGACGGTGCTTCGGAGATGGAGATCACAAGCACAAGATGATGATGGCCATATCATATCACTTATATTGATTGCATGTGATGTTTATCTTTTTATGCATCTTATCTTGCTTTGATTGACGGTAGCATTCTAAGATGATCTCTCACTAAATTATCAAGAAGTGTTCTCCCTGAGTATGCACCATTGCGAAAGTTCTTCGTGCTGAGACACCACATGATGATCGGGTGTGATAGGCTCTACGTTCAAATACAACGGGTGCAAAACAGTTGCACACGCGGAATACTCAGGTTATACTTGACGAGCCAAGCATATACAGATATGGCCTCGGAACACGGAGACCGAAAGGTCAAGCGTGAATCATATAGTAGATATGATCAACATAATGATGTTCACCGATGAAACTACTCCATCTCACGTGATGATCGGACATGGTCTAGTTGATTTGCATCACGTGATCACTTAGAGGATTAGAGGGATGTCTATCTAAGTGGGAGTTCTTAAGTAATATGATTTACTGAACTTAAATTTATCATGAACTTAGTACCTGATAGTATCTTGCTTGTTTATGTTGATTGCAGATAGATGGCTCGTGCTGTTGTTCCGTTGAATTTTAATGCGTTCCTTGAGAAAGCAAAGTTGAAAGATGATGGTAGCAATTACACGGACTGGGTCCGTAACTTGAGGATTATCCTCATTGTTGCACAGAAGAATTACGTCCTGGAAGCACCGCTGGGTGCCAGGCCTGCTGCTGGAGCAACACCAGATGTTATGAACGTCTGGCAGAGCAAAGCTAATGACTACTCGATAGTTCAGTGTGCCATGCTTTACGGCTTAGAATCGGGACTTCAACGACGTTTTGAACGTCATGGAGCATATGAGATGTTCCAGGAGTTGAAGTTAATATTTCAAGCAAATGCCCGGATTGAGAGATATGAAGTCTCCAATAAGTTCTATAGCTGCAAGATGGAGGAGAACAGTTCTGTCAGTGAGCATATACTCAAAATGTCTGGGTATAACAATCACTTGATTCATATGGGAGTTAATCTTCCAGATGATTGCGTCATTGACAGAATTCTCCAATCACTGCCACCAAGCTACAAGAGCTTCGTGATGAACTATAATATGCAAGGGATGAACAAGACTATTCCCGAGCTCTTTGCAATGCTGAAAGCTGCGGAGGTAGAAATCAAGAAGGAGCATCAAGTGTTGATGGTTAACAAAACCACTAGTTTCAAGAAAAAGGGCAAAGGGAAGAAGAAGGGGAACTTCAAGAAGAACGGCAAGCAAGTTGCTGCTCAGGAGAAGAAACCCAAGTCTGGACCTAAGCCTGAAACTGAGTGCTTCTACTGCAAGCAGACTGGTCACTGGAAGCGGAACTACCCCAAGTATTTGGCGGATAAGAAGGATGGCAAGGTAAACAAAGGTATATGTGATATACATGTTATTGATGTGTACCTTACTAATGCACGCAGTAGCACCTGGGTATTTGATACTGGTTCTGTTGCTAATATTTGCAACTCGAAACAGGGACTACGGATTAAGCGAAGATTAGCTAAGGACGAGGTGACGATGTGCGTGGGAAACGGTTCCAAAGTCGATGTGATCGCGGTCGGCACGCTACCTCTACATCTACCTTCGGGATTAATATTAGACCTAAATAATTGTTATTTGGTGCCAGCGTTGAGCATGAACATTATATCTGGATCTTGTTTAATGCGAGATGGTTATTCATTTAAATCAGAGAATAATGGTTGTTCTATTTATATGAGTAATATCTTTTATGGTCATGCACCCTTGAAGAGTGGTCTATTCTTGTTAAATCTCGATAGTAGTGATACACATATTCATAATGTAGAAGCCAAAAGATGCAGAGTTGATAATGATAGTGCAACTTATTTGTGGCACTGCCGTTTAGGTCATATCGGTGTAAAGCGCATGAAGAAACTCCATACTGATGGACTTTTGGAACCACTTGATTATGAATCACTTGGTACTTGCGAACCGTGCCTCATGGGCAAGATGACTAAAACACCGTTCTCCGGTACTATGGAGAGAGCAACAGATTTATTGGAAATCATACATACCGATGTATGTGGTCCGATGAATATTGAGGCTCGTGGCGGATATCGTTATTTTCTCACCTTCACAGATGATTTAAGCAGATATGGGTATATCTACTTAATGAAACACAAGTCTGAAACATTTGAAAAGTTCAAGGAATTTCAGAGTGAAGTTGAAAATCATCGTAACAAGAAAATAAAGTTTCTACGATCTGATCGTGGAGGAGAATATTTGAGTTACGAGTTTGGTATACATTTTAAAAATTGTGGAATAGTTTCGCAACTCACGCCACCCGGAACACCACAGCGTAATGGTGTGTCCGAACATCGTAATCGTACTTTACCAGATATGGTACGATCTATGGTGTCTCTTACTGATTTACCGCTATCGTTTTGGGGATACGCTTTAGAGACGGCCGCATTCACGTTAAATAGGGCACCATCAAAATCCGTTGAGACGACGCCTTATGAACTGTGGTTTGGCAAGAAACCAAAGTTGTCGTTTCTTAAAATTTGGGGTTGCGATGCTTATGTGAAAAAGCTTCAACCTGATAAGCTCGAACCCAAATCGGAGAAATGTGTCTTCATAGGATATCCAAAGGAAACTATTGGATACACCTTCTATCACAGATCCGAAGGCAAGACTTTTGCTGCTAAATTCGGAAACTTTCTTGAGAAGGAGTTTCTCTCAAAAGAAGTGAGTGGGAGGAAAGTAGAACTTGACGAGGTAACTGTACCCGCTCCCTTATTAGAAAGTAGTACATCACAGAAAACTGTTTCTGCGACACCTACACCAATAAGTGAGGAAGTTGATGATAATGATCATGAAACTTCAGAACAAGATACTACTGAACCTCGTAGATCAACCAGAGCAAGATCCGCGCCAGAGTGGTACGGTAATCCAGTTCTGGAAGTCATGCTGCTAGATCATGATGAACCTACGAACTATGAAGAAGCGATGGTGAGCCCAGATTCCGCAAAGTGGCTTGAAGCCATGAAATCTGAGATGGGATCCATGTATGAGAACAAAGTATGGACTTTGGTTGACTTGCCCGATGATCGGCAAGCAATTGAGAATAAATGGATCTTCAAGAAAAAGACTGACACTGACGGTAATGTTACTGTCTATAAAGCTCGACTTGTCGCAAAAGGTTTTCGACAAGTTCAAGGGGTTGACTACGATGAGACCTTCTCACCCGTAGCGATGCTTAAGTCTGTCCGAATCATGTTAGCAATTGCCGCGTTTTATGATTATGAAATATGGCAGATGGATGTCAAAACTACATTCCTGAATGGATTTATGGAAGAAGAGTTGTATATGATGCAACCGGAAGGTTTTGTCGATCCAAAGGGAGCTAACAAAGTGTGCAAACTCCAGCGATCCATTTATGGACTGGTGCAAGCATCTCGGAGTTGGAATAAACGCTTTGATAGTGTGATCAAAGCATTTGGCTTTATACAGACTTTTGGAGAAGCCTGTATTTACAAGAAAGTGAGTGGGAGCTCTGTAGCATTTCTGATATTATATGTGGATGACATATTGCTGATTGGAAATGATATAGAATTTCTGGATAGCATAAAGGGATACTTGAATAAAAGTTTTTCAATGAAAGACCTCGGTGAAGCTGCTTACATATTGGGCATTAAGATCTATAGAGATAGATCAAGACGCTTAATTGGACTTTCACAAAGCACATACCTTGACAAGATTTTGAAGAAGTTCAAAATGGATCAAGCAAAGAAAGGGTTCTTGCCTGTGTTACAAGGTGTGAAGTTGAGTCAGACTCAATGCCCGACCACTGCAGAAGATAGAGAGAAAATGAAAGATGTTCCCTATGCTTCAGCCATAGGCTCTATCATGTATGCAATGCTGTGTACCAGACCTGATGTGTGCCTTGCTATAAGTTTAGCAGGGAGGTACCAAAGTAATCCAGGAGTGGATCACTGGACAGCGGTCAAGAACATCCTGAAATACCTGAAAAGGACTAAGGATATGTTTCTCGTATATGGAGGTGACAAAGAGCTCACTGTAAGAGGTTACGTTGATGCGAGCTTTGACACTGATCCAGACGATTCTAAATCGCAAACCGGATACGTGTTTACTTTAAACGGTGGAGCTGTCAGTTGGTGCAGTTCTAAACAAAGCGTCGTAGCGGGATCTACATGTGAAGCGGAGTACATAGCTACTTCGGAAGCAGCGAACGAAGGAGTCTGGATGAAGGAGTTCATATCCGATCTAGGTGTCATACCTAGTGCATCGGGTCCAATGAAAATCTTTTGTGACAATACTGGTGCAATTGCTTTGGCAAAGGAATCCAGATTTCACAAAAGGACCAAACACATCAAGAGACGCTTCAATTCCATCCGGGATCTAATCCAGGTGGGAGACATAGAGATTTGCAAGATACATACGGATCTGAATGTTGCAGACCCGTTGACTAAGCCTCTTCCACGAGCAAAACATGATCAGCACCAAGGCTCCATGGGTGTTAGAATCATTACTGTGTAATCTAGATTATTGACTCTAGTGCAAGTGGGAGACTGAAGGAAATATGCCCTAGAGGCAATAATAAAGTTATTATTTATTTCCTTATATCATGATAAATGTTTATTATTCATGCTAGAATTGTATTAACCAGAAACATAATACATGTGTGAATACATAGACAAACAGAGTGTCACTAGTATGCCTCTACTTGACTAGCTCATTAATCAAAGATGGTTAAGTTTCCTAACCATGAACAATGTGTTGTTATTTGATTAACGAGGTCACATCATTAGCTGAATGATCTGATTGACATGACCCATTTCATTAGCTTAGCACCCGATCATTTAGTGTGTTGCTATTGCTTTCTTCATGACTTATACATGTTCCTATGACTATGAGATTATGCAACTCCCGTTTGCCGGAGGAACACTTTGGGTGCTTCCAAACGTCACAACGTAACTGGGTGATTATAAAGGAGTACTACAAGTGTCTCCAATGGTAGATGTTGGGTTGGCATATTTCGAGATTAGGATTTGTCACTCCGATTGTCGGAGAGGTATCTCTGGGCCCTCTCGGTAATACACATTACACAAGCCTTGCAAGCATTGCAACTAATGAGTTAGTTGCGGGATGATGTATTACAGAACGAGTAAAGAGACTTGCCGGTAACGAGATTGAACTAGGTATTGGATACCGACGATCAAATCTCGGGCAAGTAACATATCGATGACAAAGGGAACAACGTATGTTGTTATGCGGTCTGACCGATAAAGATCTTCGTAGAATATGTAGGAACCAATATGGGCATCTAGGTCCCGCTATTGGTTATTGACCGGAGACGTGTCTCGGTCAAGTCTACATTGTTCTCGAACCGTAGGGTCCGCACGCTTAACGTTAGATGACAGTTATTATGACTTTATGCATTTTGATGTACCGAAGGTTGTCCGGAGTCCCGGATGTGATCACGGACATGACGACGAGTCTCGAAATGGTCGAGACATAAAGATTGATATATTGGAAGCCTATGTTTGGACATCGGAAGTGTTCCGGGTGAAATCAGGATTTTACCGGATCACCGGGAGGTTACCGGAACCCCCCGGGAGCCATATGGGCCTTATTGGGCTTTAGTGGAAAGGTGAAAGGGGCTGCCCATAGTGGGCTGCGCGCCTCCCCCCTCCCCTAGTCCTATTAGGACTAGGAGAGGTGGCCGGCCACCTCTCTCCCTCTCTTTCCCCTTGGGAGTCCTATTAGGAATAGGATTGGGGGGGGGGGGGAGGGGGGAGTCCTACTCCCGGTAGGAGTAGGACTCGTCCTGCGCCTCCATAGGCTTGGCCGGCCAGCCCTCCCCCTGGCAACCTTTCTATACGGGGGCAGGGGGCACCTCTAGACACACAAGTTGATCATTGAGATCGTTCCTTAGCCGTGTGCGGTGCCCCCTGCCACCAAATTCCACCTCGATCATATCGTTGTAGTGCTTAGGCGAAGCCCTGCATCGGTAGTACATCAAGATCGTCACCACGCCGTCGTGCTGACGGAACTCCTCCCCGAAGCTTTGCTGGATCGAAGCCCGGGGATCGTCATCGAGCTGAACGTGTGCTAAGAACTCAGAGGTGCCGGAGTAACGGTGCTTGGATCGGTTGGATCGGGAAGAAGAAGACGTACGACTACTTCCTCTACGTTGTGTCAACGCTTCCGTTGCGATCTACAAGGGTACGTAGATCAGACTCTCCCCCTCGTTGCTATGCATCACCATGATCTTGTGTGTGCGTAGGATTTTTTTTGAAATTACTACGTTCCCCAACAGAATATGTAGGAGCCAATATGGGCATCCAGGTCCCGCTATTGGTTATTGACCAGAGACGTGTCTCGGTCATGTCTACATTGTTCTCGAACCCGTAGGGTCCGCACGCTTAAGGTTTCGATGACAGTTATATTATGAGTTTATGAGTTTTGATGTACCGAAAGAGTTCGGAGTCCCGGATGAGATCGGGGACATGACGGGGAGTCTCGAAATGGTCGAGACGTAAAGATCGATATATTGGACGACTATATTCGGACATCGGAAAGGTTCCGAGTGATTCGGGTATTTTTCGGAGTACCGGGTAGTTACGGGAGAAGCAATGGGCCTTGATGGGCTTTAGTGGGAAGAGGAAAAAGGGCCAAGGGGCTGCTGCGCCCCCCCTCCCCTCTGGTCCGAATTGGACTAGGGAAAAGGGGGCCGGCCACCTTTCCTTCTCCTCTACTTCCTTCTCCCTTCCTCCCCTCTTGGTGGACTTCTACTAGGACTTGGAGTCCTAGTAGGACTCCACATCCTGGCCGCACCAATTGCCTTGGCCGGCCTCCTCCTCCTCCATCCTTTATATACTGAGGCAAGGGGCACCCTAGGACACACAAGTTGATCCACGTGATCATATTCTTAGCCGTGTGCGGCGCCCCCTGCCACCATAGTCCTCGATAATATTGTAGCAGTGCTTAGGCGAAGACCTGCGACAATAGTACATCAAGATCGTCACCACGCCGTCGTGCTGACAGAACTCTTCCTCGACACTTTGCTGGATCGGAGTCCAGGGATCGTCATCGAGCTGAACGTGTGCTAAAACTCGGAGGTGCCGTAGTTTCGGTGCTTGATCGGTCGGGCCGTGAAGAGGTACGACTACAACAACCAAACGCTTCCGTTGTCGATCTACTAGGGTACGTAGATCACAATCTCCCCTCGTTGCTATGCATCACCATGATCTTGCGTGTGCGTAGGAATTTTTTTGAAATTACTACGTTCCCCAACACCTTTCCCAACTGACTATGGGACAACGTATTGTTTCCCGACCAACAATCCATTGGGGTTGTCGTGGACCTTTCCCAACCAACGGTAAGATGGGAGTTTGTTTTACCGACCAACAGCTTGACAGCATTTTGTTTAGGCTATCAACATTTAATACCCACCAATTATTTGGCATTTACCTCACCAAAACAGTGTCCGTCTAGTAATATATCTCATTACAGTACAATATCAATCAAATTAAAGTAACATGCATGTACTCCAAAAATATTAAACCAAAACCAAACAAAAATAGCACATTAATTACTTCTCACAAACGGAGCAGGTAGCCAATTAAGAGGAAACATTTATGGTTCAGTGACCGAGAGACCGGATAGGTTTACAAAATGATAGCCAATAGATATATGTCCTACAAAGCACGCGTCTTCCATTACACAGAATATCCACTTAGACCGAGACACCATATATGATAGCTAATAGACACATGTCCAGCGATTCATAGTCCGCTCCATTACACAGTTAACGCAAACTGCGAGCTTCATGGTTCCTGGTCATCTTGTATGTCTTTCCTACAAAGAATCAAGGCAATGGGAAAGTTTCAGCTTATATTCCTAACGAGGGAAAGCTCCTGGTTCAACAATTAGTGGCCAATCTTAAACCCACATACACCTGAATATAGCAGCAACAACAGAATAGGAAAATTTATTCACCTCATACATTTCCCTGCACTCTGGAAAGAATAGGCAAATTTATATAAAACATAGCTTTGCACTATTAAGGTCATAGTCCGCTCACTTATGGAAACATGACATCAGTGATTACACCACAAGGCAACTGATTTGCAGCATATATAAGAACTTTATTACCCTACAGTAGACTAACTCGAAATTTCTTGCTCTCTAATTCGAGAGTACTATTGTTCAGTTCATCTTCACAGCAGTTTTAAGTTATTAGGAACACCACAACAGCTAAAATATTCCAATATAGCCTTTATGTCAACCATACATTCTGTTCCAGTATAGTGATTAGCAGTAGCACACTTTTATTTTGTCTCAGTGGGATTTGAAACAACTTGTTGAAAAAGAGGTCCGTCTGTTTAATGTTTGTAATGAGTAAATCTTTTGGTATGCATATAAAATTCAAAAAAGCTAAGTGCTCGTAATTATAGTTCATCAATTGTGATAGCTTGCAAGAATATGTCAGTTGAAGAAGAGGATATTAATAGTAGGCGAATCAAAATGGAAAAAGTACAGCATAAAGGTTGAATGTTAACAAATCCCTATTGTTGTTCTACAAGATAACATAGCCATATGACAAATAGGTACTTTCTTCTAGAGAATGGTTGAATTAAGTTCATTTCATATCTAACACTGCTTTTACTTAATCTGCTAATATACATTGTTGAAATTGGTAAATCGTATCATTTAAAGTTCCACTGGCAGATTGTAAAAGCATTATATGGATAAGACTTACCTATGTGCATCTATCCAACTTTTATCCAACACTAGGTGAACTAAGCTGAAAAAATAAAGTCAAAATCGAATCATTTATATACCTCGCAAAGGATCAGAGGAACAATGTACAATCTTATAGGGACATCTATCAACCATGAATACCACTTTCCAGCGTGGTGTTTGTGTGTGTGTGTGTGTGTGTGTGTGTGTGTGTGTGTGTGTGTGTTTGATGATTAACCGGCCAAGTTTACATGCATATATCTGAATATTAACCGGCCAAGCTGAAATAAATTGAATGCCATCAAAATTAGGTGAAGGACAACAAACGTATATCTTGGCAATATTAGATTAGTCATCCTCTCCCAAATATTACAAAGAGTAGTGGTGTACCAGCTTTTTCCTCATCACGCTTCTTTGGAGCTTCAACTCTCTGTTGCCGGATCAATCTGCGGATGCAAAAAGGATAGGTAAAGAATGGTTATTTGCCAATAATCAAACAACTATAACCTAGTAAGAAAAAACTAATTTAATGGAGGTCTAGGAAAGATGTGTAGTTCCACTACAAACTGAGTAACTGACCGACAGGGATCTGAGGGACAGAGAAACTGAAGGAAATATGCCCTAGAGGCAATAATAAAGTTATTATTTATTTCCTTACATCATGATAAATGTTTATTATTCATGCTAGAATTGTATTAACCGGAAACATAATACATGTGTGAATACATAGACCAACAGAATGTCACTAGTATGCCTCTACTTGACTAGCTCGTTAATCAAAGATGGTTATGTTTCCTAACCATGAACAAGGAGTTGTTATTTGATTAACGAGGTCACATCATTAGAAGAATGATCTGATTGACATGACCCATTCCATTAGCATAGCACCCGATCGTTTAGTATGTTGCTATTGTTTTCTTCATAACTTATACATGTTCCTATAACTATGAGATTATGCAACTCCCGTTTACCGGAGGAACACTTTGGGTACTACCAAACGTCACAACGTAACTGGGTGATTATAAAGGAGTACTACAGGTGTCTCCAATGGTAGATGTTGGGTTGGCGTATTTCGAGATTAGGGTTTGTCACTCCGATTGTCGGAGAGGTATCTCTGGGCCCTCTCGGTAATACACATCACATAAGCCTTGCAAGCACTGCAACTAATATGTTAGTTGTGAGATGATGTATTACGGAACGAGTAAAGAGACTTGCCGGTAACGAGATTGAACTAGGTATTGGATACCGACGATCGAATCTCGGGCAAGTAACATACCGATGACAAAGGGAACAACGTATGTTGTTATGCGGTCTGACCGATAAAGATCTTCGTAGAATATGTAGGAGCCAATATGGGCATCCAGGTCCCGCTATTGGTTATTGACCGGAGACATGTCTCGGTCATGTCTACATTGTTCTCGAACCGTAGGGTCCGCACGCTTAACGTTACGATGACAGTTATTATGAGTTTATGCATTTTGATGTACCGAAGGTTGTTCGGAGTCCCGGATGAGATCACGGACATGACGAGGAGTCTCGAAATGGTCGAGACGTAAAGATTGATATATTGGAAGCCTATGTTTGGACATCGGAAGTGTTCCGGGTGAAATCGGGATTTTACCGGAATACCGGGAGGGTTACCGGAACCCCCCGGGAGACTAATGGGCCTATTGGGCCTTAGTGGAAAAAAGAGAAAAAGGGAAAAGGCCCAAGCTGGCCGGCGCCCCCCTTCCCCAAGTCCTATTAGGAATAGGATAAGGGGCCGGCCCCCCTTCTCTCTCTTTTCCCCACCGGGAGTCCTAATTGGATTAGGATTGGGGGGAGGAGTCCTACTCCCGGTGGGAGTAGGACTCCCCTACGCCTCCCCTCCCTTGGCCGGCCGGCCCCCCTCCTCCAACCTTTATATACGGGGGCAGGGGGCACCCCAAGACACACAACTTGATCCTTGAGATCGTTCCTTAGCCGTGTGCGGTGCCCCCTGCCACCAAATTCCACCTCGATCGTACCGTTGTAGTGCTTAGGCGAAGCCCTGCGTCGGTAGTACATCAAGATCGTCATCACGCCGTCGTGCTGACGGAACTCTTCCTCGAAGCTTTACTGGATCGGAGCCCGGGGATCGTCATCGAGCTGAACGTGTGCTAAGAACTCGGAGGTGCCAGAGTAACGGTGCTTGGATCGGTCGAATCGGGAAGAAGACGTACGACTACTTCCTCTACGCTGTGTGATTGCTTCCGCAGTCGGTCTGCGTTGGTACGTAGACAACACTCTCCCCTCTGTGCATCACCATGATCTTGCGTGTGCGTAGGAAAATTTTCGAAATTACTGCGTTCCACAACAGTGGCATCCGAGCCTAGGTTTTATGGTTTGATGTTATATGCACGAGTAGAACACAAGTGAGTTGTGGGCGATACAAGTCATACTGCCTACCAGCATGTCATACTTTGGTTCGGCGGTATTGTTGGTTGAGACGATCCGGACCAACCTTACGCGTACTCTTACGCGAGACCGGTTCCCTCGACGTGCTTTGCACATAGATGGCTTGCGGAAGACTGTCTCTCCAACTTTAGTTGAACCAAGTGTGACTACGCCCGGTCCTTGAGAAGGTTAAAACGGAGTCTATTTGACGAACTATCGTTGTGGTTTTGATGCGTAGGTGAGATGAGTTCTTACTTAAGCCCGTAGCAGCCACGTAAAACTTGCAACAACAAAGTAGAGGACGTCTAACTTGTTTTTGCAGGGTATGTTGTGATGTGATATGGTCAAGGCATGATGCTGATTTTATTGTATGAGATGATCATGTTTTGTAACTAAGTTATCGGCAACTGGTAGGAGCCATATGGTTGTCGCTTTATTGTATGCAATGCAATCGCGATGTAATGCTTTACTAGATTACTAAACGGTAGTAATAGTCATGGAAGCATAAGATTGGCGAGACGACAACGATGCTACGATGGAGATCAAGGTGTCGGGCCGGTGATGATGGTGATCATGACGGTGCTTCGGAGATGGAGATCACAAGCACAAGATGATGATGGCCATATCATATCACTTATATTGATTGCATGTGATGTTTATCCTTTTATGCATCTTATCTTGCTTTGATTGACGGTAGCATTATAAGATGATCTCTCACTAAATTATCAAGAAGTGTTCTCCCTGAGTATGCACCGTTGTCAAAGTTCGTCGTCCCCAGACACCACGTGATGATCGGGTGTGATAAGCTCTACGTCCATCTACAACGGGTGCAAGCCAGTTTTGCACACGCAGAATACTCAGGTTATACTTGACGAACCTAGCATATGCAGATATGGCCTCAGAACACAGAGACCGAAAGGTCGAGCATGAATCATATAGTAGATATGATCAACATGACGATGTTCACCATTGAAAACTACTCCATCTCACGTGATGATCGGTTATGGTTTAGTTGATCTGGATCACGTGATCACTTAGAGGATTAGAGGGATGTCTATCTAAGTGGGAGTTCCTAAGTAATTTGATTAACTGAACTTAAACTTATCATGAACTTAGTACCTGATAGTATCTTGCTTGTTTATGTTGCATGTAGATAGATGGCTCGTGCTATTGTTCCGTTGAATTTTAATGCGTTCCTTGAGAAAGCAAAGTTGAAAGATGATGGTAGCAATTACACAGACTGGGTCCGTAACCTGAGGATTATCCTCATTGCTGCACAGAAGAATTACGTCCTGGAAGCACCGCTGGGTGACAGGCCTGCTGCTGGAGCAACACCAGATGTTATGAACGTCTGGCAGAGCAAAGCTGATGACTACTCGATAGTTCAGTGTGCCATGCTTTACGGCTTAGAATCGGGACTTCAACGACGTTTTGAACGTCATGGAGCATATGAGATGTTCCAGGAGTTGAAGTTAATATTTCAAGCAAATGCCCGGATTGAGAGATATGAAGTCTCCAATAAGTTCTATAGCTGCAAGATGGAGGAGAACAGTTCTGTCAGTGAGCATATACTCAAAATGTCTGGGTATAATAATCACTTGATTCAGATGGGAGTTAATCTTCCAGATGATTGCGTCATTGACAGAATTCTCCAATCACTGCCACCAAGCTACAAGAGCTTCGTGATGAACTATAATATGCAAGGGATGAACAAGACTATTCCCGAGCTCTTCGCAATGCTGAAAGCTGCGGAGGTAGAAATCAAGAAGGAACATCAAGTGTTTATGGTTAGCAAAACCACTAGTTTCAAGAAAAAGGGCAAAGGGAAGAAGAAGGGAACCTTCAAGAAGAACAGCAAGCAAGTTGCTGCTCAGGAGAAGAAACCCAAGTCTGGACCTAAGCCTGAAACTGAGTGCTTCTACTGCAAGCAGACTGGTCACTGGAAGCGGAACTGCCCCAAGTATTTGGCGGATAAGAAGGATGGCAAAGTGAGCAAAGGTATATGTGATATACATGTTATTGATGTGTACCTTACTAGAGCTCGCAATAGCACCTGGGTATTTGATACTGGTTCTGTTGCTAATATTTGCAACTCGAAACAGGGACTACGGAATAAGCGGACACTAGCAAAGGACGAGGTGACGATGCGCGTGGGAAACGGTTCCAAAGTCGATGTGATCGCGGTCGGCACGCTACCTCTACATCTACCTTCGGGATTAATATTAGACCTAAATAATTGTTATTTGGTGCCAGCGTTGAGCATGAACATTATATCTGGATCTTGTTTAATGCGAGACGGTTATTCATTTAAATCAGAGAATAATGGTTGTTCTATTTATATGAATAATATCTTTTATGGTCATGCACCTTTGAAGAGTGGTCTATTCTTGTTGAATCTCGAAGATAGTGATACACATATTCATAATGTAGAAGCCAAAAGATGCAAAGTTAATAATGATAGTGCAACTTATTTGTGGCACTGCCGTTTAGGTCATATCGGTATAAAGCGCATGAAGAAACTCCATACTGATGGGCTTTTGGAACCACTTGATTATGAGTCACTTGGTACTTGCGAACCGTGCCTCATAGGCAAGATGACTAAAACGCCGTTCTCTGGTACTATGGAGAGAGCAACAGATTTATTGGAAATCATACATACCGATGTATGTGGTCCGATGAATATTGAGGCTCGTGGCGGATATCGTTATTTTCTCACCTTCACAGATGATTTAAGCAGATATGGGTATATCTACTTAATGAAACATAAGTCTGAAACATTTGAAAGGTTCAAAGAATTTCAGAGTGAAGTTGAAAATCATCGTAACAAGAAAATAAAGTTTCTACGATCTGATCGTGGAGGAGAATATTTGAGTTACGAGTTTGGTATACATTTGAAAAATTGTGGAATAGTTTCGCAACTCACGCCACCTGGAACACCACAGCGTAATGGTGTGCCCGAATGTCGTAATCGCACTTTACTAGATATGGTGTGATCCATGATGTCTCTTACTGATTTACCGCTATCGTTTTGGGGTTATGCTTTAGAGACGGCCGCATTCACGTTAAATAGGGCACCATCAAAATCCGTTGAGACGACGCCTTATGAACTATGGTTTGGCAAGAAACCAAAGTTGTCGTTTCTTAAAGTTTGGGGCTGCGATGCTTATGTGAAAAAGCTTCAACCTGATAAGCTCGAACCCAAAGCGGAGAAATGTGTCTTCATAGGATACCCAAAGGAAACTGTTGGGTATACCTTCTATCATAGATCCGAAGGCAGGACATTCGTTGCTAAGAATGGATCATTTCTAGAGAAGGAGTTTCTCTCGAAAGAAGTGAGTGGGAGGAAAGTAGAACTTGACGAGGTAACTGTACCTGCTCCCTTATTGGAAAATAGTACATCACAGAAAACTGTTTCTGCGACACCTATGCCAATCAGTGAGGAAGCTAATGATGATGATCATGAAGCTTCAGAACAAGATACTACTGAACCACGTAGATCAACCAGAGTGAGATCCGCACCAGAGTGGTACGGTAATCCAGTTCTGGAAGTCATGATGCTAGATCATGATGAACCTACGAACTATGAAGAAGCGATGGTGAGCCCAGATTCCGCAAAGTGGCTTGAGGCCATGAAATCTGAGATGGGATCCATGTATGAGAACAAAGTATGGACTTTGGTTGACTTGCCTGATGATCGGCAAGCAATTGAGAATAAATGGATCTTCAAGAAAAAGACTGACGCTGACGGTAATGTTACTGTCTATAAAGCTCGACTTATCGCAAAAGGTTTTCGACAAGTTCAAGGGGTTGACTACGATGAGACTTTCTCACCCGTAGCGATGCTTAAGTCCGTCAGAATTATGTTAGCAATTGCCGCATTTTATGATTATGAAATATGGCAGATGGATGTCAAAACTGCATTCCTGAATGGATTTCTGGAAGAAGAGTTGTATATGGTACAACCAGAAGGTTTTGTCGATCCAAAAGGAGCTAACAAAGTATGCAAACTCCAGCGATCCATTTATGGACTGGTGCAAGCATCTCGGAGTTGGAATAAACGCTTTGATAGTGTGATCAAAGCATTTGGCTTTATACAAACTTTTGGAGAAGCCTGTATTTACAAGAAAGTGAGTGGGAGCTCTGTAGCATTTCTGATATTATATGTGGATGACATATTGCTAATTGGAAATGATATAGAATTTCTGGATAGCATAAAGGGATACTTGAATAAAAGTTTTTCGATGAAAGACCCCGGGGAAGCTGCATACATATTAGGCATAAAAATCTATAGAGATAGATCAAGACGCTTAATTGGACTTTCACAAAGCACATACCTGGACAAGATTTTGAAGAAATTCAAAATGGATCAAGCAAAGAAAGGGTTCTTGCCTGTGTTACAAGGTATGAAATTGAGTAAGACTCAATGCCCGACCACTGCAGAAGATAGAGAGAAAATGAAAGATGTTCCCTATGCTTCAGCCATAGGCTCTATCATGTATGCAATGCTGTGTACCAGACCTGATGTGTGCCTTGCTATAAGTTTAGCAGGGAGGTACCAAAGTAATCCTGGAATGGATCACTGGACAGCGGTCAAGAACATCCTGAAATACCTGAAAAGGACTAAGGATATGTTTCTCGTATATGGAGGTGACAAAGAGCTCACCGTAAGAGGTTACGTTGATGCAAGCTTTGACACTGATCCGAACGATTCTAAATCGTAAACCGGATACGTGTTTACTTTAAACGGTGGAGCTGTCAGTTGGTGCAGTTCTAAACAAAGCGTCGTAGCGGGATCTACATGTGAAGCGGAGTACATAGCTGCTTCGGAAGCAGCAAACGAAGGAGTCTGGATGAAGGAGTTCATATCCGATCTAGGTGTCATACCTAGTGCATCGGGTCCAATGAAAATCTTCTGTGACAATACTGGTGCAATTTCCTTGGCAAAGGAATCCAGATTTCACAAGAGGACCAAACACATCAAGAGACGCTTCAACTCCATCCGGGATTTAGTCCAGGTGGGAGACATAGAGATTTGCAAGATACATACGGATCTGAATGTTGCAGACCCGTTGACTAAGCCTCTTCCACGAGCAAAACATGATCAGCACCAAGGCTCCATGGGTGTTAGAATCATTACTGTGTAATCCAGATTATTGACTCTAGTGCAAGTGGGAGACTGAAGGAAATATGCCCTAGAGGCAATAATAAAGTTATTATTTATTTCCTTACATCATGATAAATGTTTATTATTCATGCTAGAATTGTATTAACCGGAAACATAATACATGTGTGAATACATAGACCAACAGAATGTCACTAGTATGCCTCTACTTGACTAGCTCGTTAATCAAAGATGGTTATGTTTCCTAACCATGAACAAGGAGTTGTTATTTGATTAACGAGGTCACATCATTAGAAGAATGATCTGATTGACATGACCCATTCCATTAGCATAGCACCCGATCGTTTAGTATGTTGCTATTGTTTTCTTCATAACTTATACATGTTCCTATAACTATGAGATTATGCAACTCCCGTTTACCGGAGGAACACTTTGGGTACTACCAAATGTCACAACGTAACTGGGTGATTATAAAGGAGTACTACAGGTGTCTCCAATGGTAGATGTTGGGTTGGCGTATTTCGAGATTAGGGTTTGTCACTCCGATTGTCGGAGAGGTATCTCTGGGCCCTCTCGGTAATACACATCACATAAGCCTTGCAAGCACTGCAACTAATATGTTAGTTGTGAGATGATGTATTACGGAACAAGTAAAGAGACTTGCCGGTAACGAGATTGAACTAGGTATTGGATACCGACGATCGAATCTCGGGCAAGTAACATACCGATGACAAAGGGAACAACGTATGTTGTTACGCGGTCTGATCGATAAAGATCTTCGTAGAATATGTAGGAGCCAATATGGGCATCCAGGTCCCGCTATTGGTTATTGACCGGAGACATGTCTCGGTCATGTCTACATAGTTCTCGAACCGTAGGGTCCGCACGCTTAACGTTACGATGACAGTTATTATGAGTTTATGCATTTTGATGTACCGAAGGTTGTTTGGAGTCCCGGATGAGATCACGGACATGACGAGGAGTCTCGAAATGGTCGAGACGTAAAGATTGATATATTGGAAGCCTATGTTTGGAGATCGGAAGTGTTCCGGGTGAAATCGGGATTTTACCGGAATACCGGGAGGGTTACCGGAACCACCCGGGAGACTAATGGGCCTATTGGGCCTTAGTGGAAAGGTGAAAGGGGCTGCCCATAGTGGGCTGCGCGCCTCCCCCTCCCTAGTCCTATTAGGACTAGGAGAGGTGGCCGGCCACCTCTCTCCCTCTCTTTCCCCTTGGGAGTCCTATTAGGAATAGGATTGGGGGGGAGTCCTACTCCCGGTAGGAGTAGGACTCCTCCTGCGCCTCCATAGGCTTGGCCGGCCAGCCCTCCCCCTGGCAACCTTTATATACGGGGGCAGGGGGCACCTCTAGACACACAAGTTGATCATTGAGATCGTTCCTTAGCCGTGTGCGGTGCCCCCTGCCACCAAATTCCACCTCGATCATATCGTTGTAGTGCTTAGGCGAAGCCCTGCGTCGGTAGTACATCAAGATCGTCACCACGCCGTCGTGCTGACGGAACTCCTCCCCGAAGCTTTGCTGGATCGGAGCCCGGGGATCGTCATCGAGCTGAACGTGTGCTAAGAACTCGGAGGTGCCGGAGTAACGGTGCTTGGATCGGTTGGATCGGGAAGAAGACGTACGACTACTTCCTCTACGTTGTGTCAACGCTTCCGTTGCGATCTACAAGGGTACATAGATCAGACTCTCCCCCTCGTTGCTATGCATCACCATGATCTTGTGTGTGCGTAGGAAATTTTTTGAAATTACTACGTTCCCCAACAGTGGCATCCGAGCCTAGGTTTTATGGTTTGATGTTATTTGCACGAGTAGAACACAAGTGAGTTGTGGGCGATACAAGTCATACTGCCTACCAGCATGTCATACTTTGGTTCGGCGGTATTGTTGGACGAGACGACCCGGACCAACCTTACGCGTATGCTTACGCGAGACCGGTTCCCTCGACGTGCTTTGCACATAGATGGCTTGCGGGCGACTGTCTCTCCAACTTTAGTTGAACCGAATATGGCTACGCCCGGTCCTTGAGAAGGTTAAAACGGAGTCTATTTGACAAACTATCGTTGTGGTTTTTGATGCGTAGGTGAGATGAGTTCTTGCTTAAGCCCGTAGCAGCCATGTAAAACTTGCAACAACAAAGTAGAGGACGCCTAACTTGTTTTTGCAGGGCATGTTGTGATGTGATATGGTCAAAGCATGATGCTGATTTTTATTGTATGAGATGATCATGTTTTGTAACCAAGTTATCGGTAACTGGCAGGAGCCATATGGTTGTCGCTTTATTGTATGCAATGCAATCGCGATGTAATGCTTTACTTTATTGCTAAGCGGTAGTGATAGTCGTGGAAGCATAAGATTGGCGAGACGACAACGATGCTACGATGGAGATCAAGGTGTCGCGCCGGTGACGATGGTGATCATGACGGTGCTTCGGAGATGGAGATCACAAGCACAAGATGATCATGGCCATATCATATCACTTATATTGATTGCATGTGATGTTTATCTTTTTATGCATCTTATCTTGCTTTGATTGACGGTAGCATTCTAAGATGATCTCTCACTAAATTGTCAAGAAGTGTTCTCCCTGAGTATGCACCATTGCGAAAGTTCTTCGTGCTGAGACACCACATGATGATCGGGTGTGATAGGCTCTACGTTCAAATACAACGGGTGCAAAACAGTTGCACACGCGGAATACTCAGGTTATACGTGACGAGCCAAGCATATACAGATATGGCCTCGGAACACGGAGACTGAAAGGTCAAGCGTGAATCATATAGTAGATATGATCAACATAATGATGTTCACCGATGAAACTACTCCATCTCACGTGATGATCGGACATGGTCTAGTTGATTTGGATCACGTGATCACTTAGAGGATTAGAGGGATGTCTATCTAAGTGGGAGTTCTTAAGTAATATGATTAACTGAACTTAAATTTATCATGAACTTAGTACCTGATAGTATCTTGCTTGTTTATGTTGATTGTAGATAGATGGCTCGTGCTGTTGTTCCGTTGAATTTTAATGCGTTCCTTGAGAAAGCAAAGTTGAAAGATGATGGTAGCAATTACACGGACTGGGTCCGTAACTTGAGGATTATCCTCATTGTTGCACAAAAGAATTACGTCCTGGAAGCACCGCTGGGTGCCAGGCCTGCTGCTGGAGCAACACCAGATGTTATGAACGTCTGGCAGAGCAAAGCTAATGACTACTCGATAGTTCAGTGTGCCATGCTTTACGGCTTAGAATCGGGACTTCAACGACGTTTTGAACGTCATGGAGCATATGAGATGTTCCAGGAGTTGAAGTTAATATTTCAAGCAAATGCCCGGATTGAGAGATATGAAGTCTCCAATAAGTTCTATAGCTGCAAGATGGAGGAGAACAGTTCTGTCAGTGAGCATATACTCAAAATGTCTGGGTATAACAATCACTTGATTCAGATGGGAGTTAATCTTCCAGATGATTGCGTCATTGACAGAATTCTCCAATCACTGCCACCAAGCTACAAGAGCTTCGTGATGAACTATAATATGCAAGGGATGAACAAGACTATTCCCGAGCTCTTCGCAATGCTGAAAGCTGCGGAGGTAGAAATCAAGAAGGAGCATCAAGTGTTGATGGTTAACAAAACCACTAGTTTCAAGAAAAAGGGCAAAGGGAAGAAGAAGGGGAACTTCAAGAAGAATGGCAAGCAAGTTGCTGCTCAGGAGAAGAAACCCAAGTCTGGACCTAAGCCTGAAACTGAGTGCTTCTACTGCAAGCAGACTGGTCACTGGAAGCGGAACTACCCCAAGTATTTGGCGGATAAGAAGGATGGCAAGGTAAACAAAGGTATATGTGATATACATGTTATTGATGTGTACCTTACTAATGCACGTAGTAGCACCTGGGTATTTGATACTGGTTTTGTTGCTAATATTTTCAACTCGAAACAGGGACTATGGATTAAGCGAAGATTAGCTAAGGACGAGGTGACGATGTGCGTGGGAAACGGTTCCAAAGTCGATGTGATCGCGGTCGGCACGCTACCTCTACATCTACCTTCGGGAGTAATATTAGACCTAAATAATTGTTATTTGGTGCCAGCGTTGAGCATGAACATTATATCTGGATCTTGTTTAATGCGAGATGGTTATTCATTTAAATCAGAGAATAATGGTTGTTCTATTTATATGAGTAATATCTTTTATGGTCATGCACCCTTGAAGAGTGGTCTATTCTTGTTAAATCTCGATAGTAGTGATACACATATTCATAATGTAGAAGCCAAAAGATGCAGAGTTGATAATGATAGTGCAACTTATTTGTGGCACTGCCGTTTAGGTCATATCGGTGTAAAGCGCATGAAGAAACTCCATACTGATGGACTTTTGGAACCACTTGATTATGAATCACTTGGTACTTGCGAACCGTGCCTCATGGGCAAGATGACTAAAACACCGTTCTCCGGTACTATGGAGAGAGCAACAGATTTATTGGAAATCATACATACCGATGTATGTGGTCCGATGAATATTGAGGCTCGTGGCGGATATCGTTATTTTCTCACCTTCACAGATGATTTAAGCAGATATGGGTATATCTACTTAATGAAACACAAGTCTGAAACATTTGAAAAGTTCAAGGAATTTCAGAGTGAAGTTGAAAATCATCGTAACAAGAAAATAAAGTTTCTACGATCTGATCGTGGAGGAGAATATTTGAGTTACGAGTTTGGTATACATTTTAAAAATTGTGGAATAGTTTCGCAACTCACGCCACCCGGAACACCACAGCGTAATGGTGTGTCCGAACATCGTAATCGTACTTTACCAGATATGGTACGATCTATGATGTCTCTTACTGATTTACCGCTATCGTTTTGGGGATACGCTTTAGAGACGGCCGCATTCATGTTAAATAGGGCACCATCAAAATCCGTTGAGACGACGCCTTATGAACTGTGGTTTGGCAAGAAACCAAAGTTGTCGTTTCTTAAAATTTGGGGTTGCGATGCTTATGTGAAAAAGCTTCAACCTGATAAGCTCGAACCCAAATCGGAGAAATGTGTCTTCATAGGATATCCAAAGGAAACTATTGGATACACCTTCTATCACAGATCCGAAGGCAAGACTTTTGCTGCTAAATTCGGAAACTTTCTTGAGAAGGAGTTTCTCTCGAAAGAAGTGAGTGGGAGGAAAGTAGAACTTGACGAGGTAACTGTACCCGCTCCCTTATTAGAAAGTAGTACATCACAGAAAACTGTTTCTGCGACACCTACACCAATAAGTGAGGAAGTTGATGATAATGATCATGAAACTTCAGAACAAGATACTACTGAACCTCGTAGATCAACCAGAGCAAGATCCGCGCCAGAGTGGTACGGTAATCCAGTTCTGGAAGTCATGCTGCTAGATCATGATGAACCTACGAACTATGAAGAAGCGATGGTGAGCCCAGATTCCGCAAAGTGGCTTGAAGCCATGAAATCTGAGATGGGATCCATGTATGAGAACAAAGTATGGACTTTGGTTGACTTGCCCGATGATCGGCAAGCAATTGAGAATAAATGGATCTTCAAGAAAAAGACTGACGCTGACGGTAATGTTACTGTCTATAAAGCTCGACTTGTCGCAAAAGGTTTTCGACAAGTTCAAGGGGTTGACTACGATGAGACCTTCTCACCCGTAGCGATGCTTAAGTCTGTCCGAATCATGTTAGCAATTGCCGCGTTTTATGATTATGAAATATGGCAGATGGATGTCAAAACTACATTCCTGAATGGATTTATGGAAGAAGAGTTGTATATGATGCAACCGGAAGGTTTTGTCGATCCAAAGGGAGCTAACAAAGTGTGCAAACTCCAGCGATCCATTTATGGACTGGTGCAAGCATCTCGGAGTTGGAATAAACGCTTTGATAGTGTGATCAAAGCATTTGGCTTTATACAGACTTTTGGAGAAGCCTGTATTTACAAGAAAGTGAGTGGGAGCTCTGTAGCATTTCTGATATTATATGTGGATGACATATTGCTGATTGGAAATGATATAGAATTTCTGGATAGCATAAAGGGATACTTGAATAAAAGTTTTTCAATGAAAGACCTCGGTGAAGCTGCTTACATATTGGGCATTAAGATCTATAGAGATAGATCAAGATGCTTAATTGGACTTTCACAGAGCACATACCTTGACAAGATTTTGAAGAAGTTCAAAATGGATCAAGCAAAGAAAGGGTTCTTGCCTGTGTTACAAGGTGTGAAGTTGAGTCAGACTCAATGCCCGACCACTGCAGAAGATAGAGAGAAAATGAAAGATGTTCCCTATGCTTCAGCCATAGGCTCTATCATGTATGCAATGCTGTGTACCAGACCTGATGTGTGCCTTGCTATAAGTTTAGAAGGGTGGTACCAAAGTAATCCAGGAGTGGATCACTGGACAGCGGTCAAGAACATCCTGAAATACCTGAAAAGGACTAAGGATATGTTTCTCGTATATGGAGGTGACAAAGAGCTCACCGTAAGAGGTTACGTTGATGCGAGCTTTGACACTGATCCAGACGATTCTAAATCGCAAACCGGATACGTGTTTACTTTAAACGGTGGAGCTGTCAGTTGGTGCAGTTCTAAACAAAGCGTCGTAGCGGGATCTACATGTGAAGCGGAGTACATAGCTGCTTCGGAAGCAGCGAACGAAGGAGTCTGGATGAAGGAGTTCATATCCGATCTAGGTGTCATACCTAGTGCATCGGGTCCAATGAAAATCTTTTATGACAATACTGGTGCAATTGCTTTGGCAAAGGAATCCAGATTTCACAAAAGGACCAAACACATCAAGAGACGCTTCAATTCCATCCGGGATCTAATCCAGGTGGGAGACATAGAGATTTGCAAGATACATACGGATCTGAATGTTGCAGACCCGTTGACTAAGCCTCTTCCACGAGCAAAACATGATCAGCACCAAGGCTCCATGGGTGTTAGAATCATTACTGTGTAATCTAGATTATTGACTCTAGTGCAAGTGGGAGACTGAAGGAAATATGCCCTAGAGGCAATAATAAAGTTATTATTTATTTCCTTATATCATGATAAATGTTTATTATTCATGCTAGAATTGTATTAACCAGAAACATAATACATGTGTGAATACATAGACAAACAGAGTGTCACTAGTATGCCTCTACTTGACTAGCTCATTAATCAAAGATGGTTAAGTTTCCTAACCATGAACAATGTGTTGTTATTTGATTAACGAGGTCACATCATTAGTTGAATGATCTGATTGACATGACCCATTTCATTAGCTTAGCACCCGATCATTTAGTATGTTGCTATTGCTTTCTTCATGACTTATACATGTTCCTATGACTATGAGATTATGCAACTCCCGTTTGCCGGAGGAACACTTTGGGTGCTACCAAACGTCACAACGTAACTGGGTGATTATAAAGGAGTACTATAAGTGTCTCCAATGGTAGATGTTGGGTTGGCATATTTCGAGATTAGGATTTGTCACTCCGATTGTCGGAGAGGTATCTCTGGGCCCTCTCGGTAATACACATTACACAAGCCTTGCAAGCATTGCAACTAATGAGTTAGTTGCGGGATGATGTATTACAGAACGAGTAAAGAGACTTGCCGGTAACGAGATTGAACTAGGTATTGGATACCGACGATCGAATCTCGGGCAAGTAACATATCGATGACAAAGGGAACAACGTATGTTGTTATGCGGTCTGACCGATAAAGATCTTCGTAGAATATGTAGGAACCAATATGGGCATCCAGGTCCCGCTATTGGTTATTGACCGGAGACGTGTCTCGGTCATGTCTACATTGTTCTCGAACCGTAGGGTCTGCACGCTTAACGTTAGATGACAGTTATTATGACTTTATGCATTTTGATGTACCGAAGGTTGTTCGGAGTCCCGGATGTGATCACGGACATGACGAGGAGTCTCGAAATGGTCGAGACATAAATATTGATATATAGGAAGCCTATGTTTGGACATCGGAAGTGTTCCGGGTGAAATCGGGATTTTACCGGATCACCGGGAGGTTACCGGAACCCCCCGGGAGCCATATGGGCCTTATTGGGCTTTAGTGGAAAGGTGAAAGGGGCTGCCCATAGTGGGCTGCGCGCCTCCCCCCTCCCCTAGTCCTATTAGGACTAGGAGAGGTGGCCGGCCACCTCTCTCCCTCTCTTTCCCCTTGGGAGTCCTATTAGGAATAGGATTGGGGGGGGGGGGGAGGGGGAGTCCTACTCCCGGTAGGAGTAGGACTCCTCCTGCGCCTCCATAGGCTTGGCCGGCCAGCCCTCCCCCTGGCAACCTTTCTATACGGGGGCAGGGGGCACCTCTAGACACACAAGTTGATCATTGAGATCGTTCCTTAGCCGTGTGCGGTGCCCCCTGCCACCAAATTCCACCTCGATCATATCGTTGTAGTGCTTAGGCGAAGCCCTGCATCGGTAGTACATCAAGATCGTCACCACGCCGTCGTGCTGACGGAACTCCTCCCCGAAGCTTTGCTGGATCGAAGCCCGGGGATCGTCATCGAGCTGAACGTGTGCTAAGAACTCAGAGGTGCCGGAGTAACGGTGCTTGGATCGGTTGGATCGGGAAGAAGAAGACGTACGACTACTTCCTCTACGTTGTGTCAACGCTTCCGTTGCGATCTACAAGGGTACGTAGATCAGACTCTCCCCCTCGTTGCTATGCATCACCATGATCTTGTGTGTGCGTAGGAATTTTTTTGAAATTACTACGTTCCCCAACAGAATATGTAGGAGCCAATATGGGCATTCAGGTCCCGCTATTGGTTATTGACCAGAGACGTGTCTCGGTCATGTCTACATTGTTCTCGAACCCGTAGGGTCCGCACGCTTAAGGTTTCGATGACAGTTATATTATGAGTTTATGAGTTTTGATGTACCGAAAGAGTTCGGAGTCCCGGATGAGATCGGGGACATGACGGGGAGTCTCGAAATGGTCGAGACGTAAAGATCGATATATTGGACGACTATATTCGGACATCGGAAAGGTTCCGAGTGATTCGGGTATTTATCGGAGTACCGGGTAGTTACGGGAGAAGCAATGGGCCTTGATGGGCTTTAGTGGGAAGAGGAAAAAGGGCCAAGGGGCTGCTGCGCCCCCCCTCCCCTCTGGTCCGAATTGGACTAGGGAAAAGGGGGCCGGCCACCTTTCCTTCTCCTCTACTTCCTTCTCCCTTCCTCCCCTCTTGGTGGACTTCTACTAGGACTTGGAGTCCTAGTAGGACTCCACATCCTGGCCGCACCAATTGCCTTGGCCGGCCTCCTCCTCCTCCATCCTTTATATACTGAGGCAAGGGGCACCCTAGGACACACAAGTTGATCCACGTGATCATATTCTTAGCCGTGTGCGGCGCCCCCTGCCACCATAGTCCTCGATAATATTGTAGCAGTGCTTAGGCGAAGACCTGCGACAATAGTACATCAAGATCGTCACCACGCCGTCGTGCTGACGGAACTCTTCCTCGACACTTTGCTGGATCGGAGTCCAGGGATCGTCATCGAGCTGAACGTGTGCTAAAACTCGGAGGTGCCGTAGTTTCGGTGCTTGATCGGTCGGGCCGTGAAGAGGTATGACTACAACAACCAAACGCTTCCGTTGTCGATCTACTAGGGTACGTAGATCACACTCTCCCCTCGTTGCTATGCATCACCATGATCTTGCGTGTGCGTAGGAATTTTTTTGAAATTACTACGTTCCCCAACACCTTTCCCAACTGACTATGGGACAACGTATTGTTTCCCGACCAACAATCCATTGGGGTTGTCGTGGACCTTTCCCAACCAACGGTAAGATGGGAGTTTGTTTTACCGACCAACAGCTTGACAGCATTTTGTTTAGGCTATCAACATTTAATACCCACCAATTATTTGGCATTTACCTCACCAAAACAGTGTCCGTCTAGTAATATATCTCATTACAGTACAATATCAATCAAATTAAAGTAACATGCATGTACTCCAAAAATATTAAACCAAAACCAAACAAAAATAGCACATTAATTACTTCTCACAAACAGAGGAGGTAGCCAATTAAGAGGAAACATTTATGGTTCAGTGACCGAGAGACCGGATAGGTTTACAAAATGATAGCCAATATATATATGTCCTACAAAGCACGCGTCTTCCATTACACAGAATATCCACTTAGACCGAGACACCATATATGATAGCTAATAGACACATGTCCAGCGATTCATAGTCCGCTCCATTACACAGTTAACGCAAACTGCGAGCTTCATGGTTCCTGGTCATCTTGTATGTCTTTCCTACAAAGAATCAAGGCAATGGGAAAGTTTCAGCTTATATTCCTAACGAGGGAAAGCTCCTGGTTCAACAATTAGTGGCCAATCTTAAACCCACATACACCTGAATATAGCAGCAACAACAGAATAGGAAAATTTATTCACCTCATACATTTCCCTGCACTCTGGAAAGAATAGGCAAATTTATATAAAACATAGCTTTGCACTATTAAGGTCATAGTCCGCTCACTTATGGAAACATGACATCAGTGATTACACCACAAGGCAACTGATTTGCAGCATATATAAGAACTTTATTACCCTACAGTAGACTAACTCGAAATTTCTTGCTCTCTAATTCGAGAGTACTATTGTTCAGTTCATCTTCACAGCAGTTTTAAGTTATTAGGAACACCACAACAGCTAAAATATTCCAATATAGCCTTTATGTCAACCATACATTCTGTTCCAGTATAGTGATTAGCAGTAGCACACTTTTATTTTGTCTCAGTGGGATTTGAAACAACTTGTTGAAAAAGAGGTCCGTCTGTTTAATGTTTGTAACGAGTAAATCTTTTGGTATGCATATAAAATTCAAAAAAGCTAAGTGCTCGTAATTATAGTTCATCAATTGTGATAGCTTGCAAGAATATGTCAGTTGAAGAAGAGGATATTAATAGTAGGCGAATCAAAATGGAAAAAGTACAGCATAAAGGTTGAATGTTAACAAATCCCTATTGTTGTTCTACAAGATAACATAGCCATATGACAAATAGGTACTTTCTTCTAGAGAATGGTTGAATTAAGTTCATTTCATATCTAACACTGCTTTTACTTAATCTGCTAATATACATCGTTGAAATTGGTAAATCGTATCATTTAAAGTTCCACTGGCAGATTGTAAAAGCATTATATGGATAAGACTTACCTATGTGCATCTATCCAACTTTTATCCAACACTAGGTGAACTAAGCTAAAAAAATAAAGTCAAAATCGAATCATTTATATACCTCGCAATGGATCAGAGGAACAATGTACAGTCTTATAGGGACATCTATCAACCATGAATACCACCTTCCAGCGTGGTGTTTGTGTGTGTGTGTGTGTGTGTGTGTGTTTGATGATTAACCGGCCAAGTTTACATGCATATATCTGAATATTAACCGGCCAAGCTGAAATAAATTGAATGCCATCAAAATTAGGTGAAGGACAACAAACGTATATCTTGGCAATATTAGATTAGTCATCCTCTCCCAAATATTACAAAGAGTAGTGGTGTACCAGCTTTTTCCTCATCACGCTTCTTTGGAGCTTCAACTCTCTGTTGCCGGATCAATCTGCGGATGCAAAAAGGATAGGTAAAGAATGGTTATTTGCCAATAATCAAACAACTATAACCTAGTAAGAAAAAACTAATTTAATGGAGGTCTAGGAAAGATGTGTAGTTCCACTACAAACTGAGTAACTGACCGACAGGGATCTGAGGGACAGAGAAACTGAAGGAAATATGCCCTAGAGGCAATAATAAAGTTATTATTTATTTCCTTACATCATGATAAATGTTTATTATTCATGCTAGAATTGTATTAACCGGAAACATAATACATGTGTGAATACATAGACCAACAGAATGTCACTAGTATGCCTCTACTTGACTAGCTCGTTAATCAAAGATGGTTATGTTTCCTAACCATGAACAAGGAGTTGTTATTTGATTAACGAGGTCACATCATTAGAAGAATGATCTGATTGACATGACCCATTCCATTAGCATAGCACCCGATCGTTTAGTATGTTGCTATTGTTTTCTTCATAACTTATACATGTTCCTATAACTATGAGATTATGCAACTCCCGTTTACCGGAGGAACACTTTGGGTACTACCAAACGTCACAACGTAACTGGGTGATTATAAAGGAGTACTACAGGTGTCTCCAATGGTAGATGTTGGGTTGGCGTATTTCGAGATTAGGGTTTGTCACTCCGATTGTCGGAGAGGTATCTCTGGGCCCTCTCGGTAATACACATCACATAAGCCTTGCAAGCACTGCAACTAATATGTTAGTTGTGAGATGATGTATTACGAAACGAGTAAAGAGACTTGCCGGTAACGAGATTGAACTAGGTATTGGATACCGACGATCGAATCTCGGGCAAGTAACATACCGATGACAAAGGGAACAACGTATGTTGTTATGCGGTCTGACCGATAAAGATCTTCGTAGAATATGTAGGAGCCAATATGGGCATCCAGGTCCCGCTATTGGTTATTGACCGGAGACATGTCTCGGTCATGTCTACATTGTTCTCGAACCGTAGGGTCCGCACGCTTAACGTTACGATGACAGTTATTATGAGTTTATGCATTTTGATGTACCGAAGGTTGTTCGGAGTCCCGGATGAGATCACGGACATGACGAGGAGTCTCGAAATGGTTGAGACGTAAAGATTGATATATTGGAAGCCTATGTTTGGACATCGGAGGTGTTCCGGGTGAAATCGGGATTTTACCGGAATACCGGGAGGGTTACCGGAACCCCTCGGGAGACTAATGGGCCTATTGGGCCTTAGTGGAAAAAAGAGAAAAAGGGAAAAGGCCCAAGCTGGCCGGCGCGCCCCTTCCCCAAGTCCTATTAGGAATAGGATAAGGGGCCGGCCCCCCTTCTCTCTCTTTTCCCCCCCGGGAGTCCTAATTGGATTAGGATTGGGGGGAGGAGTCCTACTCCCGGTGGGAGTAGGACTCCCCTGCGCCTCCCCTCCCTTGGCCGGCCGGCCCCCCTCCTCCAACCTTTATATACGGGGGCAGGGGGCACCCCAAGACACACAACTTGATCCTTGAGATCATTCCTTAGCCGTGTGCGGTGCCCCCTGCCACCAAATTCCACCTCGATCGTACCGTTGTAGTGCTTAGGCGAAGCCCTGCGTCGGTAGTACATCAAGATCGTCATCACGCCGTCGTGCTGACGGAACTCTTCCTCGAAGCTTTGCTGGATCGGAGCCCGGGGATCGTCATCGAGCTGAACGTGTGCTAAGAACTCGGAGGTGCCGGAGTAACGGTGCTTGGATCGGTCGGATCGGGAAGAAGACGTACGACTACTTCCTCTACGTTGTGTGATTGCTTCCGCAATCGGTTTGCGTTGGTACGTAGACAACACTCTCCCCTCTCGTTGCTGTGCATCACCATGATCTTGCGTGTGCGTAGGAAAATTTTCGAAATTACTGCGTTCCACAACAGTGGCATCCGAGCCTAGGTTTTATGGTTTGATGTTATATGCACGAGTAGAACACAAGTGAGTTGTGGGCGATACAAGTCATACTGCCTACCAGCATGTCATACTTTGGTTCGGCGGTATTGTTGGTTGAGACGATCCGGACCAACCTTACGCGTACTCTTACACGAGACCGGTTCCCTCGACGTGCTTTGCACATAGATGGCTTGCGGAAGACTGTCTCTCCAACTTTAGTTGAACCAAGTGTGACTACGCCCGGTCCTTGAGAAGGTTAAAACGGAGTCTATTTGACGAACTATCGTTGTGGTTTTGATGTGTAGGTGAGATGAGTTCTTACTTAAGCCCGTAGCAGCCACGTAAAACTTGCAACAACAAAGTAGAGGACGTCTAACTTGTTTTTGCAGGGTATGTTGTGATGTGATATGGTCAAGGCATGATGCTGATTTTATTGTATGAGATGATCATGTTTTGTAACTAAGTTATCGGCAACTGGCAGGAGCCATATGGTTGTCGCTTTATTGTATGCAATGCAATCGCGATGTAATGCTTTACTAGATTACTAAACGGTAGTAATAGTCGTGGAAGCATAAGATTGGCGAGACGACAACGATGCTACGATGGAGATCAAGGTGTCGCGCCGGAGATGCTGGTGATCATGACGGTGCTTCGGAGATGGAGATCACAAGCACAAGATGATGATGGCCATATCATATCACTTATATTGATTGCATGTGATGTTTATCCTTTTATGCATCTTATCTTGCTTTGATTGACGGTAGCATTATAAGATGATCTCTCACTAAATTATCAAGAAGTGTTCTCCCTGAGTATGCACCGTTGCCAAAGTTCGTCGTCCCCAGACACCACGTGATGATCGGGTGTGATAAGCTCTACGTCCATGTACAACGGGTGCAAGCCAGTTTTGCACACGCAGAATACTCAGGTTATACTTGACGAGCCTAGCATATGCAGATATGGCCTCGGAACACAGAGACCGAAAGGTCGAGCGTGAATCATATAGTAGATATGATCAACATGACGATGTTCACCATTGAAAACTACTCCATCTCACGTGATGATCGGTTATGGTTTAGTTGATCTGGATCACGTGATCACTTAGAGGATTAGAGGGATGTCTATCTAAGTGGGAGTTCCTAAGTAATTTGATTAACTGAACTTAAACTTATCATGAACTTAGTACCAGATAGTATCTTGCTTGTTTATGTTGCTTGTAGATAGATGGCTCGTGCTATTGTTCCGTTGAATTTTAATGTGTTCCTTGAGAAAGCAAAGTTGAAAGATGATGGTAGCAATTACACAGACTGGGTCCGTAACCTGAGGATTATCCTCATTGCTGCACAGAAGAATTACGTCCTGGAAGCACCGCTGGGTGACAGGCCTGCTGCTGGAGCAACACCAGATGCTATGAACGTCTGGCAGAGCAAAGCAGATGACTACTCGATAGTTCAGTGTGCCATGCTTTACGGCTTAGAATCGGGACTTCAACGACGTTTTGAACGTCATGGAGCATATGAGATGTTCCAGGAGTTGAAGTTAATATTTCAAGCAAATGCCCGGATTGAGAGATATGAAGTCTCCAATAAGTTCTATAGCTGCAAGATGGAGGAGAACAGTTCTGTCAGTGAGCATATACTCAAAATGTCTGGGTATAATAATCACTTGATTCAGATGGGAGTTAATCTTCCAGATGATTACGTCATTGACAGAATTCTCCAATCACTGCCACCAAGCTACAAGATCTTCGTGATGAACTATAATATGCAAGGGATGAACAAGACTATTCCCGAGCTCTTCGCAATGCTGAAAGCTGCGGACGTAGAAATCAAGAAGGAACATCAAGTGTTGATGGTTAGCAAAACCACTAGTTTCAAGAAAAAGGGCAAAGGGAAGAAGAAGGGAACCTTCAAGAAGAACAGCAAGCAAGTTGCTGCTCAGGAGAAGAAACCCAAGTCTGGACCTAAGCCTGAAACTGAGTGCTTCTACTGCAAGCAGACTGGTCACTGGAAGCGGAACTGCCCTAAGTATTTGGCGGATAAGAAGGATGGCAAAGTGAGCAAAGGTATATGTGATATACATGTTATTGATGTGTACCTTACTAGAGCTCGCAGTAGCACCTGGGTATTTGATACTGGTTCTGTTGCTAATATTTGCAACTCGAAACAGGGACTACGGAATAAGCAGACACTAGCAAAGGACGAGGTGACGATGCGCGTGGGAAACGGTTCCAAAGTCGATGTGATCGCGGTCGGCACGCTACCTCTACCTTCGGGATTAATATTAGACCTAAATAATTGTTATTTGGTGCCAGCGTTGAGCATGAACATTATATCTGGATCTTGTTTAATGCGAGACGGTTATTCATTTAAATCAGAGAATAATGGTTGTTCTATTTATATGAATAATATCTTTTATGGTCATGCACCTTTGAAGAGTGGTCTATTCTTGTTGAATCTCGAAGATAGTGATACACATATTCATAATGTAGAAGCCAAAAGATGCAAAGTTAATAATGATAGTGCAACTTATTTGTGGCACTGCCGTTTAGGTCATATCGGTATAAAGCGCATGAAGAAACTCCATACTGATGGGCTTTTGGAACCACTTGATTATGAATCACTTGGTACTTGCGAACCGTGCCTCATAGGCAAGATGACTAAAACGCCGTTCTCCGGTACTATGGAGAGAGCAACAGATTTATTGGAAATCATACATACCGATGTATGTGGTCCGATGAATATTGAGGCTCGTGGCGGATATCGTTATTTTCTCACCTTCACAAATGATTTAAGCAGATATGGGTATATCTACTTAATGAAACATAAGTCTGAAACATTTGAAAGGTTCAAAGAATTTCAGAGTGAAGTTGAAAATCATCGTAACAAGAAAATAAAGTTTCTACGATCTGATCATGGAGGAGAATATTTGAGTTACGAGTTTGGTATACATTTGAAAAATTGTGGAATAGTTTCGCAACTCACGCCACCCGGAACACCACAGCGTAATGGTGTGTCCGAACGTCGTAATCGCACTTTACTAGATATGGTGCGATCCATGATGTCTCTTACTGATTTACCGCTATCGTTTTGGGGTTATGCTTTAGAGACGGCCGCATTCACGTTAAATAGGGCACCATCAAAATCCGTTGAGACGACGCCTTATGAACTATGGTTTGGCAAGAAACCAAAGTTGTCGTTTCTTAAAGTTTGGGGCTGCGATGCTTATGTGAAAAAGCTTCAACCTGATAAGCTCGAACCCAAAGCGGAGAAATGTGTCTTCATAGGATACCCAAAGGAAACTGTTGGGTATACCTTCTATCACAGATCCGAAGGCAGGACATTCGTTGCTAAGAATGGATCATTTCTAGAGAAGGAGTTTCTCTCGAAAGAAGTGAGTGGGAGGAAAGTAGAACTTGACGAGGTAACTGTACCTGCTCCCTTATTGGAAAATAGTACATCACAGAAAACTGTTTCTGCGACACCTATGCCAATCAGTGAGGAAGCTAATGATGATGACCATGAAGCTTCAGAACAAGATACTACTGAACCACGTAGATCAACCAGAGTGAGATCCGCACCAGAGTGGTACGGTAATCCAGTTCTGGAAGTCATGATGCTAGATCATGATGAACCTACGAACTATGAAGAAGCGATGGTGAGCCCAGATTCCGCAAAGTGGCTTGAGGCCATGAAATCTGAGATGGGATCCATGTATGAGAACAAAGTATGGACTTTGGTTGACTTGCCCGATGATCGGCAAGCAATTGAGAATAAATGGATCTTCAAGAAAAAGACTGACGCTGACGGTAATGTTACTGTCTATAAAGCTCGACTTATCGCAAAAGGTTTTCGACAAGTTCAAGGGGTTGACTACGATGAGACTTTCTCACCCGTAGCGATGCTTAAGTCCGTCAGAATTATGTTAGCAATTGCCGCATTTTATGATTATGAAATATGGCAGATGGATGTCAAAACTGCATTCCTGAATGGATTTCTGGAAGAAGAGTTGTATATGGTACAACCAGAAGGTTTTGTCGATCCAAAAGGAGCTAACAAAGTATGCAAACTCCAGCGATCCATTTATGGACTGGTGCAAGCATCTCGGAGTTGGAATAAACGCTTTGATAGTGTGATCAAAGCATTTGGCTTTATACAGACTTTTGGAGAAGCATGTATTTACAAGAAAGTGAGTGGGAGCTCTGTAGCATTTCTGATATTATATGTGGATGACATATTGCTAATTGGAAATGATATAGAATTTCTGGATAGCATAAAGGGATACTTGAATAAAAGTTTTTCGATGAAAGACCTCGGGGAAGCTGCATACATATTAGGCATAAAAATCTATAGAGATAGATCAAGACGCTTAATTGGACTTTCACAAAGCACATACCTGGACAAGATTTTGAAGAAATTCAAAATGGATCAAGCAAAGAAAGGGTTCTTGCCTGTGTTACAAGGTATGAAATTGAGTAAGACTCAATGCCCGACCACTGCAGAAGATAGAGAGAAAATGAAAGATGTTCCCTATGCTTCAGCCATAGGCTCTATCATGTATGCAATGCTGTGTACCAGACCTGATGTGTGCCTTGCTATAAGTTTAGCAGGGAGGTACCAAAGTAATCCTGGAATGGATCACTGGACAGCGGTCAAGAACATCCTGAAATACCTGAAAAGGACTAAGGATATGTTTCTCGTATATGGAGGTGACAAAGATCTCACCGTAAGAGGTTACGTTGATGCAAGCTTTGCCACTGATCCGGACGATTCTAAATCGCAAACCGGATACGTGTTTACTTTAAACGGTGGAGCTGTCAGTTGGTGCAGTTCTAAACAAAGCGTCGTAGCGGGATCTACATGTGAAGCGGAGTACATAGCTGCTTCGGAAGCAGCAAACGAAGGAGTCTGGATGAAGGAGTTCATATCCGATCTAGGTGTCATACCTAGTGCATCGGGTCCAATGAAAATCTTCTGTGACAATACTGGTGCAATTGCCTTGGCAAAGGAATCCAGATTTCACAAGAGGACCAAACACATCAAGAGACGCTTCAACTCCATCCGGGATTTAGTCCAGGTGGGAGACATAGAGATTTGCAAGATACATACGGATCTGAATGTTGCAGACCCATTGACTAAGCCTCTTCCACGAGTAAAACATGATCAGCACCAAGGCTCCATGGGTGTTAGAATCATTACTGTGTAATCTAGATTATTGACTCTAGTGCAAGTGGGAGACTGAAGGAAATATGCCCTAGAGGCAATAATAAAGTTATTATTTATTTCCTTACATCATGATAAATGTTCATTATTCATGCTAGAATTGTATTAACAGGAAACATAATACATGTGTGAATACATAGACCAACAGAATGTCACTAGTATGCCTCTACTTGACTAGCTCGTTAATCAAAGATGGTTATGTTTCCTAACCATGAACAAGGAGTTGTTATTTGATTAACGAGGGCACATCATTAGAAGAATGATCTGATTGACATGACCCATTCCATTAGCATAGCACCCGATCGTTTAGTATGTTGCTATTGTTTTCTTCATAACTTATACATGTTCCTATAACTATGAGATTATGCAACTCCCGTTTACCGGAGGAACACTTTGGGTACTACCAAACGTCACAACGTAACTGGGTGATTATAAAGGAGTACTACAGGTGTCTCCAATGGTAGATGTTGGGTTGGCGTATTTCGAGATTAGGGTTTGTCACTCCGATTGTCAGAGAGGTATCTCTGGGCCCTCTCGGTAATACACATCACATAAGCCTTGCAAGCACTGCAACTAATATGTTAGTTGTGAGATGATGTATTACGGAACGAGTAAAGAGACTTGCCGGTAACGAGATTGAACTAGGTATTGGATACCGACGATCGAATCTCGGGCAAGTAACATACCGATGACAAAGGGAACAACGTATGTTGTTATGCGGTCTGACCGATAAAGATCTTCGTAGAATATGTAGGAGCCAATATGGGCATCCAGGTCCCGCTATTGGTTATTGACCGGAGACATGTCTCGGTCATGTCTACATTGTTCTCGAACCATAGGGTCCGCACGCTTAACGTTACGATGACAGTTATTATGAGTTTATGCATTTTGATGTACCGAAGGTTGTTCGGAGTCCCGGATGAGATCACGGACATGACGAGGTGTCTCGAAATGGTCGAGACGTAAAGATTGATATATTGGAAGCCTATGTTTGGGCATCGGAAGTGTTCCGGGTGAAATCGGGATTTTACCGGAATACCGGGAGGGTTACCGGAACCCCTCGGGAGACTAATGGGCCTATTGGGCCTTAGTGGAAAAAAGAGAAAAAGGGAAAAGGCCCAAGCTGGCCGGCGCCCCCCTTCCCCAAGTCCTATTAGGAATAGGATAAGGGGCCGGCCCCCCTTCTCTCTCTTTTCCCCCCGGGAGTCCTAATTGGATTAGGATTGGGGGGAGGAGTCCTACTCCCGGTGGGAGTAGGACCCCCCTGCGCCTCCCCTCCCTTGGCCGGCCGGCCCCCCTCCTCCAACCTTTATATACGGGGGCAGGGGGCACCCCAAGACACACAACTTGATCCTTGAGATCGTTCCTTAGCCGTGTGCGGTGCCCCCTGCCACCAAATTCCACCTCGATCGTACCGTTGTAGTGCTTAGGCGAAGCCCTGCGTCGGTAGTACATCAAGATCGTCATCACGCCGTCGTGCTGACGGAACTCTTCCTCGAAGCTTTGCTGGATCGGAGCCCGGGGATCGTCATCGAGCTGAACGTGTGCTAAGAACTCGGAGGTGCCGGAGTAACGGTGCTTGGATCGGTCGGATCGGGAAGAAGACGTACGACTACTTCCTCTACGTTGTGTGATCGCTTCCGCAGTCGGTCTGCGTTGGTACGTAGACAACACTCTCCCCTCTCGTTGCTGTGCATCACCATGATCTTGCGTGTGCGTAGGAAAATTTTCGAAATTACTGCGTTCCCCAACAGAAACTACAGTTGCACATCAAAATTCAAAGAAAACAGGAAGGACTCACTGATTATAGGTAGGGGACGAAGGGCACAGGCGCTTGGAGAAAGGAAACACAGCGGGCAGAGCGCCACCACCGGGAGGAACGCATAGTCACTACCAAGAAGAACGAGCCTCTGCCCGGAGCGCGAGGGTAGGGGTGGCGGTCTGGCAGTAGAAAAATGGCATGGCAGCATGGGCCGTCGCGTGCGGCAGGCTTGGGGAGGAATGGAATAGTGCGGCAGTCATCGGCGGCCGGTGTGGGGCGGTCGCAGGGATAGTGGATCTACGTCGTGTGGGCTACTAGCGCTCCGTGTGAACGAGGCACGCGAGAGGGGCAAGCCCTCCATGGCTAGACGCACACAGATCGACGGCTGCGTACCCTTTCCTTCGGGGCGGAGCTCAATCTGAGGGAAAGGAGTGGAGGAAGAGGATGGGAGCCGCCGCCGCCGCCGCTCTGATCGGGAGAGAAAGAGATAAGGGAGAGAGGGCGGAGAGATAGGGGAAGATTAGGGTGGGCTCTGGGCTGCGGGATGAGGGGCAGTAAATTTTGGACGGGCTTCACGCCCTAAGTTTCCCAGGCACGCGCGCGAATATTTTGGGAGGCCCAACTGGCGACCCACGATCGGTCGGCATTATTTGCCGACCAACAGTTCGATAGTACTGCACCTTTTACCGACCAACGGTTTGATGTTACACACTTCAGCATTCCCGACCGACTGTTGGGTGGTACACGTGAGTATTACCGACTGACAGTTTGATAGAAGTTTTCTCGACCTGCAGTCGGTCGGCGAAAGTGACTTTTGCCAACACACGTCGGTAGGGAATGTAGTGTTGTGGTGTAGTGTACCTAGCTGCTATAAGTCATTGTGCTATCACTTCATTGAATACTTGACTATGGTCTGCCTAGTGTAGTCTACCTTCCACTGCATGGTAATAGGTTTATTTCTATCGTTTGTCTTTGAAACCTCCACGTTTTGAAGACTTTCATAAAAATCGCCTATTCACCCCCCCTCTAGTCAATATAACGCACTTTCAATTGATATCCGAGCAAGGTACTCCCCTGTTCTGTGTGATTCGGTTTAACCACCTGGAGTTTTAGCTATGTCGACTGCAGGGATAATTAAAGTCTCCGCTGCGTGCCCCGTCTTCGATCGAACTGAATATCCCTATTGGAAGAATAAGATGCGCATGCATCTTGAAGCCATTGACGTCGACCTATGGTATGTCGTCAAGAACGGCGTTCCCAAGGCTGGAAAAGGTGTCACTGCTGCTGATGTCAAGAAGTTCGTTCAACTAGACTCTACTGCCAAGAATATCATCTGTGGTCATCTGACCAAAGGACAGTATGGACGCATGAGTGCTTTGGAAACGTCTAAGCTAGTCTGGGACTGGCTCTCCAAGGTCAACGAAGGCATCTCAACCCAGAGATATTAGAGAATCAGTGTCCTTCGCAATCTCTTCAACCGCTTCAAGAGAAATGACAATGAGAATGTCCAGCTCACGTTTGATCGACTCACTGACATCACAAATGAGCTTCAAGCCCTCGGCGCTACTGAGATCACCAAGCATGAAGTCGTCAAGACACTCCTGAGATCACTTGACAGTTTGTTTGACACCCTAGCCCTGATGATTGAAGAACGTCCTGATTTCAAGACAATCGATCCGTTTGACATATTTGAGAGGCTCAACACACATGAGTTTCAGCTTTCTGAGAAAAGAGACATCTACGTTCCCAATTATGGGCGAACTCGTGCCTTGAAGGCAAAAGATGTCTCCTCATCTGAAGAAGAATCTGACAGCAGTTTTGATGATCCTGAAGACATTGGAAAGGAGCTTGCTATGCTTGTGAAGAAGTTCCAAAAATTCACCAAGAAGAAAGGCTTCAGAAAGTCTTCACGATCAAGCTCAAGGAATGATGAAGCTTCTGCTCATGACTACAAGAAGAAAACATGCCACAAGTGTAAGAAACCTGGCCACCACATCTCTGAGTGTCCGTAGTGGGACATTGAGAACAAGAAGAAAAAGAAGAGCAAGGAGTATGATTCTGATGACAAGAAGAAGAAGAAATACTCAAAGTCTTCTTCCAAGTCCTCCTCAAACTCTTCATCACACAAGAAGAGCTCATCTGGCAAGGCACGTGCATTTGTTAGCAAGGAAATGGATTCAGAGGAGGAGTCCGCTTCTGAGGAGGCGGAGGTGGAGTCTGAGGAGGAGTCCGATTCTGGAGTTGCAAGTCTGGCTACAGCATACGTTGCCAAGTCCATCTTCAACACTGAAGACAATGACTCCATCACCGACACCGATGCAAATGACAAGGACTACTCCGCTCCCACCTACTGCTTCATGGCACGCGGTGTCAAGGTAAACACACGCACTACTCACTATCAAACATCTAGTGACGATGACTCTGATTGTGGTTCCAAACCCAGCTACAAAACTCTCGCTAAAATTGCGACTGAACAACAGAAAACCATGGAACACATTCAAAAATTGTTAGACAAAAGCGATGATCTGTTAGACGCTGAAATGACTTGATCTCAGTCCTTAATTGAAGACATAAAAAATCTTCACATTAAGTATGAGGAACTTGAAAGTCGTCATGAAACGCTCTCAACAGCTCATGAAAGGCTTTCCTATGATTATCTTCAAAGGAAGCAAGATCTTGAGAAATTGAGAGCGGCTCATGAAGATCTTCAAAAGGAAAACGAGTCGCTTCGCGCCGAACAAATCAGTTCAGCTCAGGAAGGATTTGAACCACCATGTCTTAAATGCATTGAGCGTGATAATGCCACTTCTGTTGCTGAATGTTCTACTGCTACTACTATTGCAATATCTTCAACTATTAATGTGGGAACTAACCCCTTTGCCGAGGATACCACTGCTATTGCTGATGAGAATGCTAGGTTGAAGACATTGCTTGAAACAGGGATGTACAAAAGTATCAAAGGGCATCAGACACTATGTGATGTCCTCAAAAGGCAGATCCTGAACCGAAACCCTAGGAAAGAGGGTGCTGGGTTCGTAAGGAAAATGAATGCTGATGGCTCTTACTGGAAACCTGAGCAGTACCCCAAAACCACATGGGTTGCTGGAAAGGAACCTTCAGCAGATCCATCCACTCTATTTGGCTTCACTTGTGCTAACCCCATTATCATTGATGAATCCTTTGATGCAAACTATAAACTGTTTAAGAATCAGAATGGTGAAGTGTTTGCCAGGTATATTGGTACTAACTGCAGGAATGGACCGCCTATGAAGAAGACCTGGGTGCCCAAAAGGTGTTTGGAGAATCTTCCTGTGAATGTTATCATGACACCACAGGTGAAGAAGACAAACCCCAGACCACAGGCTTCATACGGTCCAAAGGCTTCATACAGATAGAGGACTCACTGGAGTCAAACTAACACAAATGTTTTGCAGGGAAGCCATACTCAGGCCTATGAATATGAGCGCGGTTCATCAAACCGCCATGTTCATACGACCAAGAACTATTCTGCTTATTCTTATGAATACTATTATCCTCCGGCAAGACTTTTCGCTAGGGCTGCAAAGCCAAAGTTCTCAGATGCTGCACTTAGACTCATTGCTTCGAAGCCACCCTTGAAGATGTGGGTGGCTAAGAAAGCTTAACTCTCTTTTGTAGGGAAAGGTCTCTAGACGAAAACCAAAATCGTCTGACGCTATTGCTGGGGACCTTAAACATCTTGTAGGGCGCAAGATCAAATGCCCAAATGGTCTTATTATGTACTTTGTTCCTGAGTCGCTTGCTACCTGCCCTATCAGTCCTAATCTCGATCTAAGCTTTAATAATCCACTGGTTCGTCAAATGTTTTTGCTTCACAATTCTCTTCGTGAAGCCTATCCCCCTAACTGCACTGTAGGGTACGACACCAGCAGCTTCAGAATGGATTATTGATAGTGGGTGTACCAATCACATGACTGGCAAGCGAAGCCTTCTCATGGACTCAACTTTACGTCCATCTGGCAAAAGTCACATCACATTTGCTGACACTGGTAAAATCAAGCTATTGGGTCTAGGTAGAGTTGCAATCTCAAAGGATCAACACATGGATAAAGTCATGCTTGTTGAATCCCTTGGCTTCAACTTAATGTCTGTCTCAATGCTTTGAGATTTAAACATGATTGTGATGTTTGGAAAATATCATTGCCTTGTTCTAATGGAATCTGACAAGTCTCTAGTGTTTGAAGGGTATCAGAAAGATGATTTGTACGTGGTAGATTTCTCAGCAGGACCACAGCTTGCCGTATGTCTTCTAGCAAAAGCTTCAGAATGCTGGCTCTGGCATCGGAGGCTAGGGCATGCTGGCATGAGGAACCTCCACACCCTTGCAAAGAAGAAGCATGTCATAGGCATCGAGGGCGTCAAGTTCAAGAAAGATCACTTATGCGGTGCCTGTGAAGCAGGAAAGATGACGAGGGCCAAGCATCCCTCGAAGAAAATCATGACAACGACTCGACCCTTCGAACTGCTCCACATGGATCTTTTCAGTCCCACTCATTACTCAACTCTTACTACTACTGCTTGTCTCTATGGCTTTGTCATTGTTGATGATTATTCTAGATATACTTGGGTGCATATAATCCTCTACAAGACTGAAGTGCAGGATGTCTTCAGACGCTTCGCCAATCGAGCAATGAACAACTATGGCGCCAAGATAAAGCACATCAGAAGTGACAATGGCACTGAATTCAATAACACTGATACATATCTTGATACTTTGGGCATCACACATGAATTCTCAGCTCCATACACGCCACAGCAGAATGGCGTCGTCAAACGCAAGAACAGAACACTCATTGAGATGGCCCGAACGATGCTTGATGAATACAAGACTCCAAGAAAATTCTGGCCTGAAGCCATTGATACTGCATGCCATACAATCAACCGTGTTTATCTTCACAAGCTTCTGAACAAGACATCTTATGAGCTCCTTACTGGCAAGAAGCCAAATGTCAGTTACTTCAGAGTATTTGGCGCCAGGTACTGGATCAAGGATCCACAACACACTTCAAAATTTACACCAAAAGCATATGAGGGTTTTATGCTTGGATATGGTAAGGATTCGCACTCCTACAGAGTCTTCAATCTCTTTCATTATAAAGTGGTTGAAACAGTGGATGTGCAGTTCGATGAGACTAACGGCTCACAAAGAGAGCACCTGCCAAATGTGCTAGATGAAGTTCCATCCAGTGAATCAATCAAACTTATGGGAACTGGAGAAATCATACCCTCTGAAGCTCAACCTGAAGAGGAACTTATCATCTCCGCACCTGATCAACCTGAAGACAATGCTCAGCCTGAAGACAATCCCTCTAACAATGACAATGATCATCAAGAGCAAAATCTTCGCACTGTACATCCCCGTGTTGCCAAGGAAGTGCAGATTGAGAGAATAATTGATAGCATCAATGCACCCGGTCCGCTCACTCGTTCAAGGGCAACACAACTAGCAAATTTCTATGGGCACTTCGCATTCGTCTCAATAACAGAACCCAAGAAATTTGAAGAAACCTTTATCGAACCTGAATGGATTCAAGCTATGCAAGAAGAGCTTCAACAGTTTGAGCTGAATAATGTATGGGAACTGGTTAAGCGTCCTGATCCTCGGAAGCACAATATAATAGGCACCAAATGGATATACCGCAACAAGCAAGATGAGCATGGTCAAGTTGTTAGAAACAAAGCTCGTCTCGTTTCTCAAGGATATACTCAAGTTGAGGGGATTGACTTCGATGAAACATTTGCTCCTGTGGCTCGACTTGAAGCCATACGCATACTGCTGGCCTATGCAAATCATCATAACATACTTTTATATCAAATGGATATGAAGAGCGCTTTTCTCAATGGCAAGATTGAAGAAGAAGTGTATGTTGCACAACCGCCTGGATTTGAAGATCCAAAACATCCTGACATGGTATACAAGCTCAACAAGGCACTGTATGGCCTCAAACAAGCCCCTCGGGCTTGGTATGACACACTCAAATACTTCCTGAAGAGCAAAGGCTTCATACCTGGTTCCCTCGACCCCACTCTCTTCACGAAGACATATGATGGTGAACTGTTTGTGTGCCAAATATATGTGGATGACATTATCTTCGGCTGCACCAATCAGAAATACAGTGAAGAGTTTGGATATATAATGCAAGAGCAATATCAGATGTCCATGATGGGAGAGCTGAAGTTCTTCCCCGGTCTTCAAATATGACAGCAACGCAACGACATCTTCATATCTCAAGAGAAGTATCTCAAAGATTGCCTGAAGAAGTTTGGTATGCAAGACTGCAAAGGCTTCACGACGCCAATGCCAGCCAAACATCATCTGGGTCCCGACGACAATGGTAAAGAGTTCGATCAAAAGTTATAGCGCTCCATGATTGGTTCTTTACTTTATCTATGTGCATCTAGGCCAGATATTATGCTTAGTGTTTGCATGTGTGCTTGGTTCCAAGCGGCACCAAAGGAATCGCATCACTTACCTGTGAAGCGAATTCTTCGATATTTGGCTTACACCCCAACTCTAGGATTATGGTATCCAAAGGGCTCAGTGTTTGATCTGGTTGGATTCTCGGATGCTGATTATGCTGGTGACAAGGTGGATCGCAAGTCTACATCAGGCACATGTCATTTTCTGGGACGATCACTTGTATGTTGGTCTTCAAAGAAGCAGAACTGCGTATCTCTCTCCACTGCCGAATCTGAATACATTGCTGCTGGATCTTGCTGCGCTCAGCTTCTGTGGATGAAGCAAACACTCAAAGACTATGGCATTCATCTGAAGCAAGTGCCACTCTACTGCGACAACGAAAGCGCCATCAAGATTGCCAACAACCCAGTTCAGCACTCGAAGACAAAGCACATTGAGATTCGTCATCACTTTCTCAGAGATCATATTGTGAAGGAAGATATTGATATCATACACGTCAACACTGAAGAGCAATTGGCAGATATCTTCACCAAGCCCTTGGATGAGAAGAGATTTTGCAAGTTACGGTGTGAGCTAAATATCTTGGAATCCTCAAATGTCCTATGATCAGGCACACATCCTAACACTTATGCATATTGATGACTTAGATGTGCAACACACGAAGTAAACTATATCTTCAATCAATGAAGACATGCATTCTAAGTGTGAATACATTAATGAGGAATTTAACATCAAGAGCACCAACTGACTGTCCATGAGCCTGCTTTCACAGAGGCTCATGAAGCTGAAGACTTTCCAGCAGCTGATCCCACCGCTGCTGAAGACATTGGTCACCATGACAATGTTGAAGATAATGTAGTCCTTCCTCAGATCGAGCATCAATAGGTATCATCGCCTGTGCTTACGCACATCGAACTCATCAGCATTGGTCATCCCTTGACGCCAATTGCTCAGGATACAACATGGGCTGATCACCCCCAGCAACCACAAGTCACACCACCCCTGCAAGTAGAAGAAGATGACTTTGAGGCCCAGCCAACGCCATCTCCAAAGGCGTCGCCAGCATTATGCAGGCTTCGCAAAGGACCAAGGCCTCCAGTCTCCGAGTCTGAAGCTAAAGCTGCTGAAGACATTCCGGCTACATCAGCCGATGACACCCCAGAAGAAGAACATGTCCCCACTCCCCAACTACTGATGAAGCTGTTCTCGCGAAGAATGTGTCTGTGTCCGACCCTCCAGCTCATCAAGTGGAGGTAGAAAATCTTGAGGCTGCCACCACCAACACCAATGAGGCCACTGACGCTGTCATGGCCGAAGCAAATGTGGAGCCTCCACCAACCCAAGAACCAGAAGTCAGCGAAGCCAATGATGCTACTGCTCCTGTTCCTGCGCCTGATGCTGGTCCTCAGTTTGACTATCATGTTGAGCACATGCCTCAGGTACAGAAGCCAATTCCAAGGTTGCCCAGGTTTCCAGGTCTTGCATCAGCACCTGGATCCTTCAATGTCAACGGCTTCAAAGCAGACAACACTTTCTTCAATAGCTCCAAGAACCCCTACTCAAGGGAGCGAATATCTTCTGATCGGTTCTGGAGCTATCCACAGTGAAGCTATTAGTCCTGCATTCTGTACAATCAAGGTCGCATCTTCCCACATAAGCGTCTTGACACCGAAGCAATAGCTGGTCTGCCCTATCTGGAAGAAGCTCTAGATTGCTTCAAAGAGGTTGGACTGTTGCCTTTTGTCACCGACCAAGAGCACTGGAATGAAGAGTTGCTGCTCCAATTTTATGCCACACTTCACATCCGTGGGTACAACAGAGATCCGAAGACTTGGGTCCTGGAGTGGATGACAAGAAATGTTCATCACGAAGCCAAAGCCTTTGATATCATTAAGCTCACTGGTCTGCCCACTCCTGGCGAACTCTATGAACCTGGCTGTCAGCGTCATAGTGAAGCTATGGAGAACATCCTTCAGAAGCCTGAACCGAACATGAGTCAGATGCTCAGTATGATGAAGCCCTTGTCACAAGATGCTGCATATCCTAAGGAGTTCTTTGTTGAAGACCTTGAGTATCCGCCAAGGACTATTTATCACATCATAAGGCGAACTCTCTGGCCCATCAAAGGACATTCTCCACATGCCAAGCTAGAAGGTGCAATGAAGACTTTGGTCTTCTATATTCTTCATGGCAAATGCTTCAATGCACAGGACTTCTTCATCCGCCAACTTGCTGCATCAGGCTCTGATCTTTTTGGCTTGAAGTTCTATGCTCCATGGATAATGCGGCTGATTAAACTCCACTCCGCTATCTCATATCAGCCATCTGCTCGCAATCATCGGATCTTTCTGCCTGATGTGGATATGTCCGTTGAAGCCATTTATCCTGAGCCTGTCAAGGAACCTCTTAGTCTTCAGAATGCGGAGCATCAAAGTTTCTCTTAGAACATTGAAGGAGTTGAAGCAGTCACTCGTGTTTATCCTCTGGCTGGAACTACACGTGCACCACATCCTGCCCTTACTGAAGCCATCGAAAGCAATATTGCCCAAGACCCAAGAAGCGAACTCGTGTTCTCAATGACCGAGAGCTTCTAGTGGCTCTTCATCAGAAACATGATAGGCATCATGACTGGCTGAAGCGCCAAATGCAAAGCCTCTTGGTGGATGTCAACCGCATTCGCAATCTTGCCACCAAGAATGCCTTTGTTGCCCATGAAACCTCTCGACGCACATGGAAAGGGCTGACGCTTATGTGCTCTAAAGATGATCTTCAAGAGGATGGCTTCTCTAAACACTTCAAGTTTGACTCCACACCTCCCCGAAGGGCAGTGCTGCGACGAACTCCATCTCTTGAAGACTCTGAGTTCTCTTCCTCCGCGGCAACTGTGAATGCCAGAGTGATTGAGGAAGAAGACGATGCTACTTCACCGCCCCCTCCTTCAGCACGCTTCGACACTGCTCCAAGTTCTTCTGCACCGCCGAACACCACCGACGACCCTGCTGCTTCACCTACTCCTCATGGGAACGAGTAGATGCTCTATGTCTTCAGACCTTTTTGGTCCTTACTGACAAAAGGGGGAGAAGCATATGAGTTTGATAGTGTTCAAGCGGGTCCATATGGGCGGTTGCTTTATATTTTGCCTAGTGTTTACAACTCTCGTTTTGATACATTTGGTTCTTTAAGTTGTAACACTTAAACTCGATGGTCGTCTGCTACTTATTTGCTACCTTGTGATGCGATGATAAATTCCACATGTGTGACGATAAATTCTGCACTTAGATCATTTTGCAAACGTCCATTTTCCATTATGCATGTCATTATCTTCACATACCTTCACATGCATAATGGATTGTCATCATAAGTTGAAGAGGATCTCCACAAGTACAACCTGCCATGTGCATTTGCATTCCAAAAGCAAATTACTTATATGCACATCTTCAGGGGGAGCCCTTACAACTTATGAAGACAATTCCTTATCCTTTACAATTTCACATATTATATTCCCCGTTGAAAACTTCAACTGGTTTGTCATCAATCACCAAAGAGGGGGAGATTGTAAGTGCATCTAGTGCCACCCCTAGTTGGTTTTGGAGTATTGACGACAAACCTAGTTGAGGGACTAATGTGTTTGTGAGAATTGCAGGATAACACAGGTAGAAGTCCCTCATTGATTCGGTTTAGTTACCAGAGATGACCCCTAAAAATGTATGAAGACATTGAAGTCAAAGGTGGTATGTGAAGATATTCACATTGAAGACTATGATAAGAGAATACATCGCATGAAGCCTATGGAGCTCGAAGACTTAGATCTTTCGTAGTTCCTTTTCTTCTTTGTTGAGTCATAGGAACCACCGTACTGTTAAGTGGGGTCCAAGAGAACCAGTCAGAATGACTGAAGTGATGCTTAACCAAAATCCTATGTCTTCGAGTGAAGACTATGAGAGCGAATCTTGTCCAGAGTTGGACAAGTCAGCTTTGCTTGTAGCCCAAGTAAAGTTGTCGTGTGTGTTTGAAATCTGACCATTGGAACATCTGTCAGTTCCTTAGTGACCCAGGGTCATTTCGGACAAATCAGGTCGGGTTGCCTAGTGGCTATAAATAGCCCACCCCCTACAACCATAAACGGTTGGCTGCTCAGAGTTAGAGTACGGCTTTTGTCGTTTGAGAGCAACCCGCCTCGAAGCCTTTGAGAGAAAATTCCTTGCGAGGATAAAGCCGTAACCACCCAGAGCCAAAGAGTGTTAGGCATCACTTAAGTCTTCCTGTCTGTGTGATCTGAAGACTTATTACACTTGAGGACTGTGAATCCTCCAGCCGGTTAGGCGTCACGTTCTGAGCATCCAAGAGTCATTGTGGATCGCCGGTGAATGAAGTCTGTGAAGGTTTGGGAGTCTACCTTGAAGACTTACTAGAGTGATTGGGCGAGGTCTGTGTGACCTTAGCTCAAGGGGAATACGGCGAGGACTGGGTGTCCTGAGCTGCATGTTTAGGACTGGGTGTCCGGGACTATGTGTCCTCAGGTTTAAATACCTAGCCGCCCTAACCAGACGTACAGTTGTCACAGCAACTGGACAAATCATTGTCTTCAACGAGTCACTGGTTTCATCCTTCCCTTCCCTTTACTTACTGTTGGTCCTTGTGAAGTCATTGTATGATTGCATTATCTTTTGTCTTCACTGAGTGACTGCTTGCTCTGATTGGCTTGATAATATCTTCCTACCTGATCCTTACTACCTAGCTGCTATAAGTCATTGTGCTTTCACTTCATTGAATACTTGACTATGGTCTGCCTAGTGTAGTCTACCTTCCGCTGCATGGTAATAGGTTTATTTCTATCGTTTGTCTCCGAAACCTCCACGTTTTGAAGACTTTCATAAAAATCGCCTATTCACCCCCCTCTAGTCGATATAACGCACTTTCAGCCGGAACCCGTAATCCGATATTTGGCGCGCCAGGTAGGGGTGAGCTAAAGCTTTTCTTCCGTCGACCCGCGTTCCACTGCTCCATCGCATCCATGTGTGACGCTCGCCGAGCCCTTGCCGAGCGCCGTGCCGCCCTTGCCGTCCGCGTCACTCAGACGGCACCCGTTGGCGGACCTCCCGGCCGTTCTCCATCACCCGCTGCCAACGCCGCCACCGGCCCGGCAGCGAACGAGCAGCAAGCGTCATCGCTGCACCCCTCTGTGTGGCGGGACGGCCGCACCGTCACCTCGTCGCTGACTCCGGCCGGCTCGTCATCCCACACTCGTCGCGTGCCCACGGACACGCAGGCCGCGCTGCTCATGGCACGTCAGCTCCTGCGTTACCTCCTGGACGATGACCTCTACGAGGACTGGCTGGACCGCATCACCGAGCTCGTCAGCGCCGCTGGGGGCTCTCCTGCACCATCCCTCTCGCTGCCTCGACCTTCCCCCAGCCGCGGGCGACGTAGCTCACGGAGCGCTTCCACCGCCTCCGCATCAAGACGGCGCCCTCGCGCCGAGACGTGCGGCTCACAGAGCGCCCCCGCCTCCTCCGCATCAAGACGGTGTCCTCGCCCCAAGACGTGCGGTCCCGCGGCGTGATCCGCCACGCTGTGTGCCCACGCACGAAGAAGGAATCTGCCACGAGGTCTCTCGACCGTAAGAAAACGCTCCTGCACACCCTGCACCAACACGTCAAGATGGCGCGCCACCTGCAGTGGCGGTGCGTGGGTACCAAGATCAAGCTCCGCCCCACGACGGGCCCCGGTGGCCACAGCTGGCTGTTGTGCCTTCACTCTAGAGATGTGTAGTGCAGTCTGGCCAGGCAAGTTCAAACCAGACCTGCCTCCACGCTACGATGTCACCCCTGAGCCTGCGGAGTTCTTATAGCTCTACGAGTTGAGCTTTGAGGCGGCCAACAGAGATGAGAAGGTCATGGCGAACTGATTTCACATGGCTCTCAAGGATGGTGCTCGCTCGTGGCTCTTGAACCTGCCCGCGGGGTCAATCTCCTCCTGGGGTGAGATGCGCTACCGCTTCGTCGCCAACTTCCAGGGCACTCGTGACCGCCCACTGACCGCGGGTGACGTGCGGCGCATCAAGCAGCAAACAGGGGAAACCCTGCAAAAGTACATCCAGTGCTTCAACAGCGTCCGCCTCAAGATCCCCAAGGTGACAGACGAGGCCATCATCTCCGCGTTCTCGGATGCCGTCCACGACGTCAAGATGAAGGAGGAGCTCGCCATCCATGAGGAACTATGCTCGGCCCTGGAGATGTTCAACGTGGCGACCAAGTGCGCAAGAGTTGAGGAGGGGCGCCTCTCCATCCTCGAGCTCCCTGCTGCCGACCCAGAAGAGAAAAAAGAAAAGGCCTAGGACATGAAGCGCAAGGGAGTAGCCGTGCTCGCGGCGGAGCCGGACACGAAGCGCGGTCGGGACCACCCCGAGTCGTCTAAGAGCAGCCGTTCGTTTTGTGCCTTCCATAACATACACAGCCACAACACCAACGACTGCCAAGAGTTCAGGGCCATTTGAGATGGACGCTTCAGTCGGTGCCCCGAGTGCAGCAACCGGGGCTACGACCGAGGAGGAGGACGAAGTGGGGGACGTTGGGACTGAAAGTGCGTTATATCGACTAGAGGGGGGGGGGTGAATAGGCGATTTTTATGAAAGTCTTCAAAACGTGGAAGTTATGAAGACAAACAGAGCGAACAAGCCTATCACTATGCAGCGGAAGTTAGATTACACAACGCAAGCCATGGTCAAGTATACAATATAGTGAAAGCACAGTGACAAACAGCTTCAGTGTAATGAGGATCAGGTTGGAAGAAGTTATGAAGCCAAACAGATCATACAGTCAAGTTGTGAAGACAGAAGATAAAGCAAGCATGCAATAGCTTCACAATGTGTACTGGTAAGTAAAGGGAGGCGAAGATGAAACCAGTGACACGTTGAAGACAATGATATGTTGGACCAGTTCCAGTTGCTGTGACAACTGTACGTCTGGTTGGAGCGGCTAGGTATTTAAACCAAAGGACACACAGTCCCGGACACCCAGTCCTGAACACGCAGCTCAGGACACCCAGTCCTCACCGTTTTCTCCTTGAGCTAAGGTCACACAGACCCCGCCCAATCACTCTGGTAAGTCTTCAAGGTAGACTCCCAAACCTTCACAGACTTCGTTCACCGGCAATCCACAATTCCTCTTGGATGCTCAGAACACGACGCCTAACCGTCTGGAGGATGCACAGTCCTCAAGTGTAATAAGTCTTCAGATCACTCAGACAAGAAGACTTAAGTGATGCCCAATTACTCTGGCTCTGGGTGGTTAGGGCTTTTCTCCTCACTAAGGATTTTCTCTCAAAAGCTTCGAGGTGGGTTGCTCTCAAACGACAAAAGCCGTGCACTGAAATCTGAGCAGCCAACCGTTTATGGTTGTGGGGGTGGACTATTTATAGCCACTTGGCAACCCGACCTGATTTGTCCGAAATGACCCTGGGTCACTAAGGAACTGACACGTGTACTAACGGTCAGATTTCGAACTCTCACGGCAACTTTACTTGGGCTGCAAGTAAAGCTGACTTGTCTGACTCTGGACAAGATTTTCTCTCATTGTCTTCACTCGAAGACATAGGATTTGAATTAGGCATCACTTCAGTCATCCTGACTAGTTCTCTTGGACCCCACTTAACAGTACGGTGGTTCCTATGACACAACATGAATAAAGTAAAACTACGAAGGATCTAAGTCTTCGACTTCCATAGGCTTCATGGGGAGTCTTCATATGTCATTGTCTTCGACATGAATGTCTTCATGAACCACCATTGTCTTCAATGTCTTCGTACATTTTTAGGGGTCATCTCTGGTAACTAAACCGAATCAATGAGGGACTTCTACCTGTGTTATCCTGCAATTCTCACAAACACATTAGTCCCTCAACTAGGTTTGTCGTCAATACTCCAAAACCAACTAGGGGTGGCACTAGATGCACTTACAATCTCCCCCTTTTTGGTGATTGATGACAAACTAGTTGAAGTTTTCAACGGGGAATATAATTTGTGAAATTGTAAAGGAATTGTCTTCATAAGCTGCAAGGGCTCCCCCTGAAGATGTGCATATAAGTGATTTGCCTCTGGAACGCAAATGCACATAGCAGGTTGTATTTGTGGAAATCCGCTTCAACTTATGATGACAATCCATCATGTATGTAAAGATATATGAAGATAATGATATGCATAATGAAAAATGGACGTCTGCGAAATGATATAAGTGCGGAAATTATCGTTGTACATGCGGAATTTATCTTCGCAAAAACATAGTGGCAAACATAGTAGCAGACGACCATCAAGTTTAAGTGTTACAACTCAAAGAACCAAATGTAGCAAAACGAGAGTTGTAAGCACGAAGCAAAATGCAAAATATAAAGCACCCGCCCATATTATTGACCCGCCTGAAGACTATAAACATCATATGCTTCTCCCCCTTTTGTCAGTGATGACCAAAAAGGTTTGAAGACATAGAGTTTTCTACGCGTTCCCAGGCGCAGCAGGGTCGGTGGAGGCGTTTGGTGGAGCTGGCGAGGTTGGTGCAGTGACGACGCGCGCTGAAGAAGGTGGTGGTGATGTAGCGTCGTCTTCTTCCTCAATGATTTTTCCAGTCACTGTGGCAGCAGAGGAAGAGAACTCTGATTCTTCAAGCGACGGAGTTCCACGCAACACAGCTCTTCTGGGGGGTGTGGAGTCAAACTTGAATCTCTCTTTGAAGCCATCCTCTTGCAGTTCAGCTTTAGTGCACATCATGGTGAGGCCTTTCCAAGTGCGGCGACAGGTTTCATGTGCGACAAAGGCATTCTTTGTGGCCAGATTCCTGATGCGATTGACGTCTTGCATGATACTGCGCATCTGCCGTTTGAGCCAGTCGTGATGCCTATCTTGCTTTTGGTGCAGAGCCACAAGAAGTTCACGGTCAGTGAGCGTACGAGCGCGTTTCTTGGGTCTCTGTGCAGCTGTGCTGTCAGTGGCTTCAGTTGATGCAGGGGCACATGTGGTGCCAGCCATTGGATAGACTCTGGAAATGGCTTCAACACCTTCATCATGCTGAGTGAAGCTCTGGTGTTCTGCATTCTGAAGACTTAATGGCTGCTTGGCAGGCTCAGGATAAATCGCTTCAGCAGAGGTGTCCACATCAGGTAAGAAGATTCTGTGGTTGCGAGCAGAGGGTTGATAGGATATAGCAGAGTGGAGCTTGATGAGCCTCATAACCCATGCAGCATAAATCTTCAGACCAAAGAGATCTGAGCCAGACGCTGCAAGTTGACGTATAAAGAGATCCTGGGCATTGAAGCATTTGCCATGCAGGATGCAGAAGATGAGAGTCTTCATGGCACCTTCAACCTTGGCATATCGAGAGTGCCCCTTAATGGGCCATAGAGTCCGCCTGACGATGTGATAGATAGTTCTGGGCAGGTATTCTAAGTCTTCAACGAAGAACTCGGTTGGGTAAGGTGCGTCAAGAAGCAATGGCTTCATCATTGAGAGCATCTGACTCATATTTGGCTCAGGTCGCTGAAATATGCTCTCAACTGCTTCAGCATGGAGTTGGCAGCCTTCTTCGAAGAGTTCGCCAGGAGTGGGTAGGCCGGTGAGCTCAATGATATCAAATGCATTGGCTTCATGATGGACATTGCCGGTCATCCACTCCAGGACCCAAGTCTTCGGATCTCTGTTGTAGCCTTTGATGTGCAGTGTGGCATAGAACTGGAGCAGAAGCTCTTCATTCCAGTGCACTTCATCTGTGACAAACGGCAGCAGGCCAACTTGCTTGAAGCAGTCCAGTGCTTCTTCCAGACCAGGCAGACCAGCAATAGCTTCAACCTCAAGGCGCTGGTGTGGAAAGATACGGCCTTGGTTGTAGAGGACGCAGGAGTAGTAGCTGCACTGTGGGTAGCTCCAGAACCTATCTGACACAATCCGTTCCCTTGAGTAAGGGTTCTTGGAGCGGTTGAAGAAGGTGTTATCTGCCCTGAAGCTATTGACATTAAAGGAGCCAGGAGCGGTTGCAGGACCTGGGAACCTTGGCAGTCGTGGGATTGGCTTCTGTACCTGGGGCCTGTGCGCAACATGATAGTTGAACTGTGGACCGGCAGCAGACTCAGGCACAGAAGGGTCAGAGGCAGTAGCTTTAGTATCTCTTGAAGCTGTTGGTTGGTCGGACTCCACAAATGCTTTAGTATTGGGTGTGGCAGCCGCAATGGTGTCAGCCTCATCACGTGTAGTGAGAGGGATGGATTCAGGTACGTTCTCCTTGAGAACTTCTTGTTGGTGCGGGGGAGATGGAGCTTGAGGTTCTTCGTGCTCGTCTTCATGTTCTTCGGCTGATGTAGCCGGAATGTCGTCAGCAGTCTGAGCCCTTGGCCCTTTATGAAGCCTACGGAATGCAGATGACGCTGGTGGAGTTGCAGTGGGCTGGGGCTCATTCTCTTCCTCTTGCGGGCGATCTGCCCATGATGCATCTTGGGTGATTGGCGTCAAGGGACGACCAATGCTGATCATTTTGCTCGTTTCGAGCTGAGGAAGGACTGCATCACCTTGCACATTGTCTTGGAGACCAATGTCTTCAGCAGCGTTGGGGCCGGCTGCTGGAATGTCTTCAGCGTGCGGAGCCTCTGTGAAAGCAGGCTCATGCACGGTCAGCTGACGATCTTCGTTCGGAAAGCGGATGGAGAGGGGTTCGACTATCAGGGGCTCTGTGGGAGCAGCCCGAGACTTCTTGGTCTTGCGTTTCTTGATGGTGGGGTCTGAAGGAGAGGCTTCAGGGTGTTTCCTCTTCCTTGCTTCAGCTTCGGCTGTCCTTGTCTTCTTGAGCTCTGAAGCGGTTGAGCGGTGCTTTGGCTTCGAGCCCGGCTTGGCAGTGGGGAAGACAATCGGAACAGCTTCTTGTCGTGGGGCCTCTTGTTCAGCCACAGTGGGCTTCTTCCTTTTCTTAGCGGCCATCCTGGGGTCGATGCTGGGACGCCCAAGTGCCTTTCGCTTCTCGGCCTCATTGTAGGCCTGCACATAGAGATCAGCCAAATTCTTCATGCGCTCACGCGAACCCTGAGCCTCTCCACGTTTCTGCATAAAGTTTTCCTTCAACTCGTGCAGCATGACTTTGAAGTCTTTGACTTCTTGGACGCTGAGCGTGGCCATGTTCTGCTTGAACTGAGCCTTTTCAAAATCTATCTTCTGCTTCAGTTCCACTATGCGCTGGGCAATTGCGAGTTCTGAAGCAATAGCTCCTTGGAAGGCTACGCTGAGGCCAATGGGCAGCTGCAGATCATCGAAGCTGATGTTGGGTGTATCAAACCACTCATCGATGAAGTTGTGGATGATTGCTGCATCGAACAGAGGCAGATTGTTGAAGATTTCAGCCTCCTCCTTGCTCTTGATTAGCTGCTCAAGAGCGTCATCAGCAAGATCTTCGTCACTTGACAGATCAATGGCCTCGCAGCGCAGAATGGCAGCGGCAGTGAGCTCTTTGCCAGTGTGTGGCTGAGGCTTCTTGGCTTCTTGGGGCTTGGAGACTCGTGATAAGTCTTCAGACTGCACACTTGCTTCAGGAGGTGCAGTGGCCAATGGCTTCGCTCTGGAGATCTTGGGAGAAGCGGCTGGCTTGGAAGCTTTTGGCTTCTTCTTCATCTGCTTCGGCTCCGGTGCAGGAGCGTCATCAGACTCAGTGTCTGTTGGAGGGTCGTTCACAGCAGCCCCTTGGACTAGAATGCGAGTGATGAGGCCTTCGAGATTGGCATACGGCCCGATGATATTGGGATTTGCGTCGCGTGTGCCATCTGCCCTCGGTTTGGAGGGACCAGGGTTGAAGTCCAACCCAAACTCCTTCTTGTTTTGCTTCGCAGAGTTCTGAGCAAATTGGAAGTTGCGCTTGAATAGAGTGTCATCGCGACACCAGAGAAGGGATGACGGATGTGCGTCAGCTGGCTGTTGTCCCCTGACCATGCATGGAAAGAAGCCTTGAGCAATGGCTTCGTCTCTGGTTCGGGGTACGAGGTTTTTGTACAGTGCGTCTCCCCATGGTCTCTTGATGGCGCACTTTTCTGCATATTCCTTGGTTACGAAGCGGTATTGGAACCACTGTTCTGCCCAATATCTTCGAATCCATTGGATTCGTGTCTTGCGCTGACCATAGCTCTCTTCAGGATCAGTTTGTTACATTTCTGCCAAATCCTCAGGCAGATCCTTAGACGTTTCACCACGTCTCTGTCTGCCTCCCTTCCTCGCTGGTTTTTCTGCTGCCATGAAGCTTAACTTGGAAGGCTTCAGATTCAAAGTCTTCAAAGGCTTCCTTTTGCTTGACCAACAGGAACTTGCTGCGGGTGAATTGATGTGACGCTTTAGGAACTCTGCAAATGAATGCAGACTATGAGAACCAAAAGATTCTCCCACGGACATGTACCTGTGACAGCATTAAGGTGCGAGGGAAGGGGAAGAGGTCATATGCATTCTCAGAAGATTTTGAAGACAAATCAGTTTAGAAGATATTGACCTCATCATGCGAAGACATTCACTTTATAGAAAAGAAGTTGGTTCGAGATTTGTACTAACCTATAGATCAGTACAAGTGAGGAATCTAACTACTTCATGAAGAACAAGTGAATATACTAGGCAAGTTATGAGTTGCAGATGAGAGAGATGAAACTTGTGTGAATGGAAACCTCTTTTGGCAGAAAGTGATGGAGTTATAGGATCAAAAGAGGCTGTTAAAAGGACTTGTTATTTACCAGACTTGGAACTGCTAGACGAGGTGAGAGTTGAGGCCGAGCAGTTCGATCCTCCGTGCCCTAACTTGGCGACGGAAGACACCTACGGCGATGGCGGAGAGACGGATGTCCGCAGTCGGCGTGAGAACGGCGTCGGAGAAGTTGCGGCAGTGAAGCACTTCGTCGCCGGCGTCGTTGAGAGTTAGCGGTGGCGCTAGGGTTCGTGCGAGGGTGGAAGAAGAGATAATGACCGCAGTGAAACGTGTATTTATAGGGATATGGGCGGCACTGCGCTATTACTCAGGTGCCCCTGGCGATTCGCATCTGATTAGTACATGGCCAGCATGCGGAATTGTGGGGGCAGTTTCACCCCACGCACGCCTTGTTTGTCGGGAGCCGTTCCTACTTCTCCGGATTTCTTGTTGATGGAATAACATTGAAAGCAGTTTTAAAGTTTGTCTCTGTGCCTTCATCTGACAAGGATGGAGTGAAGACATTGGACAGTTTCAATAGAATGCATATGACTTGGAGAGATAGAGTTTGAGGTAGGAAGCATGGAGAGGTTAGGGTCCGATCACATTCACTTAGTTCAAAAGATTCAAACAAGAAGGCATAGCTATAAGTGAATGCTGTAGAGGACAGAACACCAGTACATATATATAATCTACATATTGAAGATAATCATGAAGACAAATTGAGATTGAAGCCAAACCAAATGTGAAAACATAGCAAATGTGGCGCCTTGAGTGGAACACTTCAAACAGAAAATTTGGTGGTGGCGTTACCCACCGTATAGGAAGTATTAGACCCAGACACGGCGCACAATTATCGTGGCACTCCGAAGTCAAATTCCATGTTAATGTATTCACACTTAGAATGTATGTCTTCATTGATTGAAGATACTCGTTACTTTGTGTGTTGCACATCTAAGTCATCAACATGCATAAGTGTTAGAATGTGTGCCTGATCACAGGACATTTGAGGATTCCAAGATATTTAGCTCACACCGTAACTTGCAAAATCTCTTCTCATCCAAGGGCTTGGTGAAGATATCTGCCAATTGCTCTTTAGTGTTGACGTGTATGATATCAATGTCTTCCTTTGCAACATGATCTCTGAGAAAGTGATGACGAATTTCAATGTGCTTTGTCTTCGAGTGCTGAACTGGGTTGTTGGCGATCTTGATGGCGCTTTCGTTGTCGCAGTAAAGTGGCACTTGCTTCAGATGAATGCCATAATCCTTGAGGGTTTGCTTCATCCATAGAAGCTGAGCGCAGCAGGATCCAGCAACAATGTATTCAGATTCAGCAGTGGAGAGAGATACACAGTTCTGCTTCTTTGAAGACCAACAGACAAGTGATCGGCCCAGAAAGTGACATGTGCCTGATGTGGACTTCCGATCAACCTTGTCACCAGCGTAATCAGCATCCGAAAATCCAACCAGATCAAATTCTGAGCCCTTTGGATACCATAACCCTAGAGTTGGGGTGTGAGCCAAATATCGAAGAATTCGCTTCATAGCTAAGTGATGCGACTCCTTTGGTGCCGCTTGGAACCGAGCACACATGCAAACACTAAGCATAATATCTGGCCTAGATGCACATAAATAAAGCAAAGAACCAATCATGGAGCGGTATACCTTTTGATCGAACTCTTTACCATTGTCGTCAGGACCCAGATGATGTTTGGCTGGCATTGGTGTTGTGAAGCCTTTGCAGTCTTCCATACCGAACTTCTTCAGGCAATCTTTGAGATATTTCTCTTGAGATATGAAGATGCCATTGCGTTGTTGCCGTATCTGAAGACCGAGGAAGAATTTCAGCTCGCCCATCATAGACATCTGATATTTCTCTTGCATCATATATCCGAACTCCTCACTATACTTCTAATTGGTGCAGCCGAAGATAATGTCATCCACATATATTTGGCACACAAACAGTTCACCATCATATGTCTTTGTGAAGAGAGTGGGATCCAGGGAACCAAGTATGAAGCCTTTGCTCTTCAGGAAGTATTTGAGTGTATCATACCAGGCCCGAGGGGCTTGTTTGAGGCCATATAGTGCCTTTTTGAGCTTGTAAACCATGTCAGGATGTTTTGGATCTTCAAACCCAGGTGGTTGTGCAACATACACTTCTTCTTCAATTTTGCCATTGAGGAAGGCACTTTTTACATCCATTTGATACAGAATTATGTTGTGATGATTTGCATAGGCCAGCAGTATACGGATGGCTTCAAGTCTGGCAACAGGAGCAAATGTTTCATCGAAGTCAATGCCTTCCACTTGAGTATATCCTTGAGCAACGAGACGAGCCTTGTTTCTGACGACTTGGCCATGCTCATCTTGCTTGTTGCGGTATATCCATTTGGTGCCTATTATGTTATGCTTCCGTGGATCAGGACGCTTAACCAACTCCCATACATTGTTCAACTCAAATTGTTGAAGCTCTTCTTGCATAGCTTGAATCCATTCAGGTTCCATAAAGGCTTCATCAATTTTCTTGGGTTCTGTGATTGAAATGAATGCGAAGTGTCCGCAGAAGTTTGCCAGTTGAGTTGCCCTTGAACGAGTCAGTGGACCAGGTGCATTGATGCTATCAATTATTCTGTCAATCTGCACTTCATTGGCAACACGAGGATGTAGGGGTCGAAGACTTTGCTCTTGCTGATCTACGTTGTCATGGGGAGGAATGTCTTCAGGCTGAGCATTGTCTTCATGTGGATCAGGTGCTGAGATGATAAGTTCTTCTTCAGGACGAGCTTCAGAAGGTATAATTTCTCCAGTTCCCATTAGCTTGATTGATTCACTGGCTGGAACTTCATCTAGCACATCTGGTGGTTGCTCTCTTTGTGACCCATTGGTCTCATCGAACCGCACATCCACTGTTTCAACCACTTTGTAGTGAAAGAGATTGAAGACTCTGTAGGAGTGCGAATCCTTTCCATATCCAAGCATGAAGCCCTCATGGGCTTTTGGAGCAAATTTTGAGGTGTGGTGAGGGTCCTTGATCCAGCATCTTGATCCAAATACTCTAAAGTAACCGACATTTGGCTTCTTGCCAGTCAGATGTTCATAAGATGTCTTGTTCAGCAGCTTGTGAAGATATACACGGTTGATAGTATGTCATGCAGTGTCAATGGCTTCAGTCCAGAATTTTCTTGGTGTCTTGTACTCATCTAACATTGTTCTGGCCATCTCAATGAGTGTTCTGTTCTTGCGTTCGACGATGCCATTCTGTTGTGGCGTGTATGGAGCTGAGAATTCATGAGTGATGCCCAATGTATCAAGATATGTGTCAAGGCCAGTGTTCTTGAATTCTGTGCCATTGTCACTTCTGATGTGCTTTATCTTGGCGCCATAATTGTTCATAGCCCGATTTGCGAAGCGTTTGAAGACATCCTGCACTTCAGTCTTGTAAAGGATTATGTGCACCCAAGTATATCTAGAGTAATCATCAACAATGACGAAGCCATAGAGGCAAGCAGTAGTGAAAAAAGTTGAGTAGTGAGTGGGACCGAAGAGATCCATGTGAAGCAGTTCGAAGGGTTGAGTAGTGGTCATGATTGTCTTCGAAGGATGTTTTGCCCTTGTCATCTTCCCAGCTTCACAGGCACCGCATAAGTGATCTTTCTTGAACTTGACGCCCTCGATGCCTATGACATGCTTCTTCTTCGCAAGGGTGTGGAGGTTCCTCATGCCAGCATGCCCAAGTCTTCGATGCCAAAGCCAGCATTCTGAAGCCTTTGCGAGAAGACAAACTGCAAGCTGTGGCCCTGCTGAGAAATCTACCACGTACAAATCATCTTTTCGATACCCTTCAAACACTAGAGACTTGTCAGATTCCATTAGTACCAGACAACGATATTTTCCAAAGATTACAATCATGTTCAAATCGCAAAGCATTGAGACAGACATTAAGTTGAAGCCAAGGGATTCAACAAACATGACTTTATCCATGTGTTGATCCTTTGAGATTGCAACTCTACCTAGACCCAGTACCTTACTTTTACCAGTGTCAGCGAATGTGACGTGGCTCTTGTCAGATGGACGTAAGGTTGAGTCCATAAAGAGACTTCTTTTGCCAGTCATGTGATTTGTACACCCACTGTCAATAATCCATTCTGAAGACTCTGAAGTCACTGGTGTCGTACCCTACAGTGCAGTTAGAGGGATAGGCTTCACGAAGAGTGTTGTGAAGCAAAAACATTTGACGAACCAGTGGATTATGAAAACTTAGATCCAGGTTAGGACAAGTAGGGAGAGTAGCATGCAATTCAGGTATGAAATACATAGTGATGCCATTCGGGCATTTGATCTTGCGCCCCACAAGATTTTTAAGGTCCCCAGCAATAGCGTCAGAAGATTTTGGTTTTGTGCTGGAGACCTTTCCCTGCAAAAGAGAGTTAAGCTTTCTTAACCACCCACATCTTCAAGGGTGGCTTAGAAGCAATAAGTCTAAGTGCAGCATCTGAAAATTTTGGCTTTGTAGCCCTAGCAAACAGTCTAGTAGGTGGGCAATAGTACTCATAAGAATAGGCAGAATAGTTTTTGGTCATATGAGAATGACGGTTTGAAGAACCGCTCTCATATGCCTGTGCATGGTTTCCCTGCAAAACATTTGTGTTAGTGTGACTCAAATGAGTCCTCTGCCTGTATGAAGCCTTTGGACCATATGAAGCCTTTGGTCTGAGGTTTGTCTTCTTCATGTGAGGTGTCATGAGGACATTCACATGAAGATTCTCAAGACACGTTTTTGGAACCCAGATCTTCTTCATAGGCGGTCCATTCCTGCAGTTAGTACCAATGTACCTGGCAAATACTTCACCATTCTGATTCCTAAACAGTTTATAGTTTGCATCAAAGGATTCATCAATGATAATTGGATTAGCACAAGTGAAGCCAGATAGATTGGATGGATCTGCTGAGGATTCCTTTGCAGCAACCCATGTGGTTTCGGGGTACTGCTCAGGTTTCCAGTAAGAGCCATCTGCATTAATTTTCCTCACGAACCGAACACCCTCTTTCCTAGGGTTTCGGTTCAGAATCTGCTTCTTGAGGACATCACATAATGTCTGATGTCCTTTGAGACTTTTGTACATCCCTGTTTCAAGCAATGTCTTCAACCTAGCATTTTCATCAGCAATAGCCGTGGTATCCTCAGCAGAGGGGTTAGTTACCACTTCAACAGTTGAAGATATTGCAACAACAGTAGCAGTGGAACATTCAGCAACAGAAATAGCATTATCACGCTCAATGCATTTAAGGCATGCTGGTTCAAATCCTTCCTGAGCAGAACTGATCTGTTCGGCTCGAAGTGACTCGTTTTCCTTTTGAAGGTCCTCATGATCCGCTCTCAACTTCTCAAGATCTTGCTTCTTTTGAATATAATCATAGGAAAGCTTTTCATGAGTAGTTGAGAGAGTCTCAAGACGATCTTCGAGTTCCTGATACTTAACATGAAGATTTTTTATGTCTTCAATTAAGGATTCAGAACGAGTCATTTCAGCACCCAACAGATCATCGCTTCTGTCTAACAGTTTTTGAATATGTTCCATGGCCTTTTGTTGTTCAGTTGCAATTTTAGCAAGTGTTTTGTAACTGGGTTTTGAATCACAATCAGAGTCATCGTCACTGGATGTTTGATAGTGAGTAGTGCGTGTGTTTACCTTGGCACCACGTGCCATGAAGCAGTAGGTAGGAGTAGAGTCGTCCTTGTCATTTGCATCGGTGTTGGTCATGGAGTCATTGTCTTCAGTGTTGAAGATGGACTTGGCGACGTAGGCTGTAGCCAGACTCGCAATGCCTGAATCAGACTCCTCCTCAGACTCCACCTCTGCCTCCTCAGAAGCGGACTCCTCCTCTGAATCCATTTCCTTGCCAACAAACGCACGAGCCTTGCCAGATGAACTCTTCTTGTGTGATGAAGACTTTGAGGAAGACTTGGACGAAGACTTTGAGTATTTCTTCGTTTTCTTATCGTCAGAGTCATATTCCTTGCTCTTCTTCTTCTTTCTGTTCTCATTGTCCCACTGTGGACACTCAGAGATGAAGTGTCCAGTTTTCTTGCACTTGTGACATGTTTTCTTCTTATAGTCATGAGCAGAAGCTTCATCATTCCTTGAGCTTGATCGTGAAGACTTTCTGAAGCCTTTCTTCTTGGTGAATTTCTGGAACTTCTTCACTAGCATTGCAAGTTCCCTTCCAATGTCTTCAGGATCATCAGAACTGCTGTCAGATTCTTCTTCAGATGAGGACACAGCTTTTGCCTTCAAGGCACGAGTTCGCCCATAGTTTGGACCGTAGATATCTCTTTTCTCAGAAAGCTGAAACTCATGTGTTTTGAGCCTCTCAAGTATGTCAGACGGATCGAGTGTCTTGAAGTCTGGACGTTCTTGAATCATCAGGGCTAAGATGTCAAATGAACTGTCAAGTGATCTTAGCAGCGTCTTGACGATTTCATGTTTGGTGATCTCAGTGGCGCCGAGGGCTTGAAGATCATTTGTGATGTCAATGAGCCGGTCAAATGTGTGCTGGACATTCTCATTGTCATTTCGCTTGAAGCGGTTGAAGAGATTGCGAAGAACACTGATTCTCTGATCTCTCTGGGTTGAGATGCCTTCATTGACCTTGGAGAGCCAGTCCCAAACCAGCTTGGATGTCTTCAAGGCACTCACACGGCCGTACTGTCCCTTGGTCAGATGACCATAGATAATATTCTTGGTAGTGGAGTCCAGTTGAGTGAACTTCTTGACATCAGCCGCAGTGACACCTTCTCCAGCCTTGGGAACGCCGTTTTCGACGACATACCATAGGTCGACGTCAATGGCTTCAAGATGCATGCGCATTTTATTCTTCCAGTAGGGATATTCAGTTCCATCGAAGACGGGGCACGCAGCAGAGACTTTAATTATCCCTGCAGTCGACATAGCTAAAACTCCAGGTGGTTAAACCGAATCACACAGAACAAGGGAGCACCTTGCTCTGATACCAATTGAAAGTGCGTTATATCGACTAGAGGGGGGGTGAATAGGCGATTTTTATGAAAGTCTTCAAAACGTGGAAGTTATGAAGACAAACAGAGCGAACAAGCCTATCACTATGCAGCGGAAGTTAGATTACACAACGCAAGCCATGGTCAAGTATACAATATAGTGAAAGCACATTGACAAATAGCTTCAGTGTAATGAGGATCAGGTTGGAAGAAGTTATGAAGCCAAACAGATCATACAGTCAAGTTGTGAAGACAGAAGATAAAGCAATCATGCAATAGCTTCACAATGTGTACTGGTAAGTAAAGGGAGGCGAAGATGAAACCAGTGACATGTTGAAGACAATGATATGTTGGACCAGTTCCAGTTGCTGTGACAACTGTACGTCTGGTTGGAGCGGCTAGGTATTTAAACCAAAGGACACATAGTCCCGGACACCCAGTCCTGAACACGCAGCTCAGGACACCCAGTCCTCACCGTTTTCTCCTTGAGCTAAGGTCACACAGACCCCGCCCAATCACTCTAGTAAGTCTTCAAGGTAGACTCCCAAACCTTCACAGACTTCGTTCACCGGCAATCCACAATTCCTCTTGGATGCTCAGAACGCGACGCCTAACCGTCTGGAGGATGCACAGTCCTCAAGTGTAATAAGTCTTCAGATCACTCAGACAAGAAGACTTAAGTGATGCCCAATTACTCTGGCTCTGGGTGGTTAGGGCTTTTCTCCTCACTAAGGATTTTCTCTCAAAAGCTTCGAGGTGGGTTGCTCTCAAACGACAAAAGCCGTGCACTGAAATCTGAGCAGCCAACCGTTTATGGTTGTGGGGGTGGACTATTTATAGCCACTTGGCAACCCGACCTGATTTGTCCAAAATGACCCTAGGTCACTAAGGAACTGACACGTGTACTAACGGTCGGATTTCGAACTCTCACGGCAATTTTACTTGGGCTGCAAGTAAAGCTGACTTGTCTGACTCTGGACAAGATTTTCTCTCATTGTCTTCACTCGAAGACATAGGATTGGAATTAGGCATCACTTTAGTCATCCTGACTGGTTTTCTTGGACCCCACTTAACAGTACGGTGGTTCCTATGACACAACATGAATAAAGTAAAACTACGAAGGATCTAAGTCTTCGAATTCCATAGGCTTCATGGGGAGTCTTCATATGTCATTGTCTTCGACATGAATGTCTTCATGAACCACCATTGTCTTCAATGTCTTCGTACATTTTTAGGGGTCATCTCTGGTAACTAAACCGAATCAATGAGGGACTTCTACCTGTGTTATCCTGCAATTCTCACAAACACATTAGTCCCTCAACTAGGTTTGTCGTCAATACTCCAAAACCAACTAGGGGTGGCACTAGATGCACTTACAGGGACGACCGCGGCCCCCGTCAGGAATGGCGCGACCGGCCTCGCGAGGACCACTGGCAGGACTAGCCTCGCGAGAACCGTCCTCAGGGCAATGCTAGCCTCCCTCCGCCACCGCCACCACCTAGGAGGAACGACGACCACCATCAGGACGAGGGGGCTGGGGGCTTCCAGGAGCCATGCGCTAAAGGACGGAGACTTTCATAGTTCTCCATACGCGATATGTAATTGAATTTCGTTTTTACATAAGTGGACCATCAGTTTTATTTCAGAAGGAAGCGCTACTGGGCTAGGCATGCTGCATTTTTTCCCAACGATGGAGGAGCAGCCAAAAATATATGCCCGTCAGGTATTCGAACTCCAGACTCCCACCTTGGGAATCGACCGAGGCAGCCAACTGAACCACGTAATGATTTCTGTTAGGACAAAACGTGGTTGCCCTATCAACAGTCCCACCTCGCTCCTTTCCAGCAAATTTCACCAATTTTTATATGTTTCTGCGTTGAAACCAATAAGCCGCTTAAACAATCAAGGTGAGGAGCGCAGGAATGAAAGGAACTACAAGAAAAATCTTGCTGCCCAGAGTTACGAAGGCAAGGAAAGGAAATAGATCGCGCAAACAAAGGAAAGTAAATAGATCCTTGCATGGCCATGAATGAGCCAGGAAGGAAAGAAATCATATAGACTTCATATATGGCATAAATGAGCTAGGAAGGAAAGGGATTTCTATATAGGCGCCATGCGCCAGGAAAGAAAAGGAAAGAAATTAAAGGTCTTCATGAGAGAGAATAAAATAAATTAGAGCCTTCATATGTGGCATGAATGAGCTAGGAAGAAATTTACATGCGTCATGGGCTAGAAATTGACATTAATGAGCCAGGAAGGAAATCGACTCTACATGCGCCATGAGCTAGAAATTGGCATGAGCTAGGAAGAAAGGGATTTCTACATGCGCCATGAGTTAGAAAGGAAACAAAAACTTTCATATCATTTAATATTTCTTTAATTTTTATAAGCAGCGCACACTGTACATATACAAGAATCGTATTTGTTAGCTTTCTCTGGCTCTATGCATGAAGATATTAGCATATGGGTGGTCGTTTGTTTCCTATGCAATTTTCATCAAACTGTGGTCTTAGAGTTTTGACCAACCTGGTATCTGGTGTTCATTTGAGTGTTGCAACAAAGACATAATAGCCAAAAAAATTGACTGAGGAGTAAATTTATCATAATTGATTGGTTCAGTTTTGTATGTTCAAGTAAGTGGTTAGGCAAATTGTTCGTCTATTTCATAGAATTGATTGGTTCGAAGCATGGGTTTAATCTGTAATGTCGTGTTAAAATAGAGGTTTTGAATGTCCGGATTGGGGATTATCAATGCTAATTGATTTATGGACCTTTCATTTTTTTTCTCTCTGCCGTTGCAACACACGGCCATATTTGCTATAATTATTCTAATTTGGACAATCCGATGAATTCTCGTGCTTGAGAATTCTGGAAAGTTTTTTTATCTCCCAATTCTTACAGTTTGTATTTTAGTAAGAGAATACAAAGCTATTTTTTCTCCCATCATAACACACGGACACATTTGCTATAAAGATAAAATATTCTGTTTCAACCTAATTCATAATAACAAAAACATATGAGAAAACATAGAATATTTCAGTATGGGTAGTGCCGATGTTGATATGGTCGCATTATTTATTGCAATAAATTGAATCTGCTACTGTAGATTAGACTTGAGTCTCGACATCTGTACTCATGTAGTAATTGATTGGCCTGTTCATAGGTATTTAGGTTTTTTTAGTTTCTCCTCCTGTTGCCATAAAATTCCTGTTGCCATAAAATACAAAGTTTTTTAGCAAATCAATGTACATCAACCGTGTATGTTTCAATCTTTGTTTTTTTAAGTATGCGAATGCTTATGTTTTTATTGTTTGCGTAAATCACAACACCAGTGTTAACCTATTTTTTGTACGACGAGGAGGACAACCGGCAACACGGGTGAGTGACATGTTGAAATGGAGGACGTGTGCCTATGTGTGTGCCCCTGGGGGGGCCCGGGGGGGTTGCAGTGTTAGGGTTGTGTGATGTTTTGTGTGAATCTCGTGACATACATTTCTTTTAAGAAATTGTGTCATACTTATGAGGTCAGGAGTGTGTGATGTTTTTCCCGTTGCAACGCACAGGGGATGTGTCCTAGTAGTTTTCTCATGAGGTGAACGCGGCCCTTTCCAGGCTCGAGGCCACGCGCCCGCTCAGGTGGTCCAAGTGCGCCATCACCTTCAGCTCGGCGGACCAGCTCAAGTGCGCGGCGACCGCCGGCGTCCTTTCGATGCTTTGTTCACCCGTCATCAACAACGTTCAAGTCACCAAGACCCTCATCGACGACGACGCAGGGCTCAATGTTCTGTCCATCGAGACATTCGATAGCCTCCAAGTGCCGTACGATCAGCTACAGCCTACAAAGCCTTTCTCATAAGTGACCGACGACTCCACCACCCCGATAGGGCAAGTCCGCCTCCCTGTCACCTTCGGCCAGCGTAACAACTACCGCACCGAGCTCATCGACTTCGACGTCGCCCACATCCGTCTGCCGTACAACGCCATCGTTGGGTATCCAACATTGGCCAAGTTTATGGCAGTGACCCACCACGGCTACAACGTTCTCAAGATGCCAGGGAGTGGTGGCATCATCACGGTCCCCTGCGAAGAAAGAGATGCGGTGTGCTCCCTTGAGCACGCCTTCCAAGCCGCTGCGATCGAAGACCCCGACAACAAAGGCACCCCGTATCCTCCTGGGGCCATCCCCAAGAAGAAGAAGAGGCTACTCCTCCCAGGGCGTCAGGAGAGCGGCGCCTCCAGCGGCACCAACTCAGGATCGGCGCCCGCAGCTGGGGCGCCTCCCTCCCTCGCATAGGAAGGCGCGCACGGCGCCCTCCTCGGGCAAGGCTTGGGGGCTCTCTTCTGGAGGGCCTCGGACCTAGCCAACATCACGAGAGAGGCGCTCGGGCACCATGTGGAGGCGTGCTTCGCTGCATGTTTCCCTAAGGAGGGCACTGGGCGAGGGGCGCCCAGTACTCAGGAGTTCACCGTCAAGGTAACCCAGGAGCTTCAAGAGGCAAGGGCCATACGTGGCGACCGCCGCTCAGCACCCATCGTAGCTCCCAATCCTGGCGAGGATGGCGGGCTGCGCATCTGCGTCGACATTCTAGGGCTCAACAGGGCTGCATCTCAGGAGCGCTTTTGGCCTTCGCGCGTTGGTCGATGCGAGGGTCCACCTTACAGCTACGTTCGCATGTTGTTTGGCTTGCCGAACACAGCCGTCACCTTCCAGCACCACCTGCGGAGCATCCTGGTGGCTCAGGAGGCCAGGCATCACGTTGTCCTGACGGAGATGGCGACGGTCCTCAAGGAACCACCCGAGCTCCCGGAGCCTCCTGAGGCTCAGGACCCTGGCGGCTCGTGAGGAACGACTCTTTGGCATGCATCATCAGCTACTCCAACATCACGCCAGCGGCGTTATTAGGTGACTCTTTCCAGTTCATTCAGTTGGGGCGCCCCTCGGGTTGCATTATTCCTAAGTCGCACGGGTCTGTCCCTGCGACGTGTATCATTTTGCATCTTTAGCTTACCCTGCTGGGAGCGCCCCTCGGGCTGCATCATCCCCAGGCCGCTTGGGTCCGTCCCAGTGGCACGTATCATTCTTGCATCTATCTGAGCTAACTTGTCTCTCTGCTTGAGTCGTTTTATGACTATCACCTGCTTATTTGGTACTTCGATACCCCACCTGCGACCGCCCTCGTTACCACGGGAGACGCGCGCCGCTTGTCTTTCTTTAGGATCCCTCGCATGAATAGGCTAGGCACGACGTCTGTGCTCGGGTCCATCCCTGCAGCGTCGATAAACCCAACGACTGAGCTCTGCCTGGCGGGTTGGCCCCGTTCACGTCACCACCTGGGGTCATTGGTGTCTGGCCTTCTCATGTGACTGATACGTCCATTTTGCATCATGCTTTTATATCGATATTTATTGCATTATGGGCTGTTATTACACATTATGTCACAATACTTATGCCCATTCTCTCTTATTTACAAGGTTTACATGAACAGGGAGAATGCCGGTAGCTGGAATTCTGGGTTGGAAAAGGAGAAAATATTAGAGACCTATTCTACACAGTTCCAAAAGTCATGGAACTTCACGGAAGTCATTTTTGGAATTAATAAAAAATACTGAGCGAAGAAAGCACCAGAGGGGGCCCACACCCTGTCCACGAGGGTGGGAGCACGCCCTACCCTTTGGGCGCGCCCCCTGCCTCGTGGCCCCCCCCCCCCCCCCTGGCAGGCCTCCGGTGCCCATCTTCTGCTATATGAAGTCTTTTACCCTGGAAAAAAATCATAAGCAAGCTCACGGGACGAAACTCCGCCGCCACGAGGCGGAACCTTGGCAGAACCAATCTAGGGCTCCGGCGGAGCTGTTCTGCCGGGAAAACTTCCCTCTAGGAGGGGGAAATCATCACCAACGATCCTCTCATCGGAAGGGGGTCAATCTCCATCAACATCTTCACCAGCACCATCTCATCTCAAACCCTAGTTCATCTCTTGTATCCAATCTTTGTATCCAAACCTCAGATTGGTACCTGTGGGTTGCTAGTAGTGTTGATTACTCCTTATAGTTGATGCTAGTTGGTTTACTTGGTGGAGGATCATATATTTAGATCCATTATGCATATTAATACCCCTCTGATTATGAACATGAATATGCTTTGTGAGTACTTACGTTTGTTCCTGAGGACATGGGAGAAGTCTTGCTATAAGTAGTCATGTGAATTTGGTATTCGTGCGATAGTTTGATGAGATGTATGTTGTCATCCCTCTAGTGGTGTTATGTGAACGTCGAATACATGACACTTCACCATTGTTTGGGACTAGAGGGAGGCATTGGGAAGTAATAAGTAGATGATGGGTTGCTAGAGTGACAGAAGCTTAAACCCTAGTTTATGCATTGCTTCGTAAGGGGCTGATCTGGATCCATATGTTTCATGCTATGGTTAGGTTTACCTTAATACTTCTGTTGTAGTTGCGGATGCTTGCAATGGGGGTTAATCATAAGTGGGATGCTTGTCCAAGTAAGGACAGTACCCAAGCACCGGTCCACCCACAGTTATGTATTGGATAGTAAGGAAAGAACTTGCTACAGAAATTACAACCATTCATGTGGTGCTAAATCAACCTTGCGATGTGCACAAGAAGAAGAAGATTTAACCCAGCCAGCCCTGCATTGAGCACGAGAAGCAAAAGAAGGCTTAGCTTGTGATTATCTTGTTCATTATGTGTTTATTTCAAACTGTCCATGCGCTCAACCTATCATGTGAGCTTTTGCATACTATTTATTCAAGATGCTTCTTTTGGAAACTATTTATATGCTCAGCTCATGATATGAGCTTGTGAGCTTTGGTGTTGTTTACGTGATGTATGTGACTTGGATGTGTCCTAATAGGGCTTGTGTATGTGATGTATGTCACCTGGTGGTACTCTATATGAAACTGGATGATATGATAGTTGTGGATGGTACTTGATGAGTTATGCGCCTATGTCGAAGAGTTTGTAGTCGTGTTGTCATGATATTACATGAATTGTGTGCATATATGAATTGTTGGCAGGGTATATGGCGATTTTATTATTAAAATCCAATGATTTAACTCTGCTTTTATCGTATAATCTGCTCACATACTACACTAGGGATAAAACAGTCTTTTTAGGTCCGACTTAACACCGTTAATTTTCAAAACTGACGGAGATGTTACATATAGGGAACCAATTCAAGTTTGAGTGCTAAGAGTATCTACAGCCGGACTTGGCAAATCTGGCCCCACAAACGCCCGCGGGCACGTCCGCAGGCACTGACCGGTCATAGCTCATATATGGTGATATGCATCTAAACACCTCATTTTCACCCCCTAAATTTATACAAACCATTCAAAAAATTTCCTATGCAATATGTACACCACACTATTCTAAACTAAGTTTCACCATCGGAGATGTCCACGACGTCCATGCCGGGCACCGGGTAGGTGGGCGCGTAGGAGTGCTCCGGCTCCTCATCATCATCATCATCCATAGCCGTGGGCATCTTATTGACGTCGACGGGGTGCTCCGCCTCCGCCTCCTGCAAACCATCCGCGGTGCGCTATGTTTTGCTTCCGCCTCCGGCACATGATGCCGCTTGGCCTCCGCCGTCGATTTTGACCGAAGGGAATCAAGTATCGTTTGCTACTCCGCCTGCAGATCCGCGGCCCTAGCGTCCCCCACGTCCACCTCCTCCTCCTCCCCTTCATCATGCTCCTCCTCGTCCTCGCCCTCTTCCTCCTCCTCCTCCTCCTCCTCCTCCTCCTCCCCTTCATTGTCCTACTGCTCCTCCTCCTCCTTCGGATCTACTGCATCCAGAGGTAGCCCCGCTACTATCCGGGCTCCGCGCCTTGCCATGACCTGCTCAAGCAGGCTTCAAACGCCTGGACTGACCGGCACCCCTCATATCCAATCCAAATCGGGGGAGGGTATGGGGGCGAAGGCCGCACCAAACCTATTTGGATCGCATTTTCATGACCGGTTAGTGACCGTGCTGTCCGCCCAGGTATTTCAGACGGGTTCAAGGGCGAAAAAGAAAAGTAAATATTGAGAAAGGGTCAAGGAAGGAATCATCTCCATACACAGATGTGAACCGAAACAGACATTGCACTCACGCAGATGCTCCTATGTGTTATCCTACTCACCTTATCCGGTGCAGAGCGTAGTGGAGCGCCCGTCCGTCACGTGCTTCGTTTTTTATATGACCAACGAGCCGCCGCCACCTATGCTCCGCCGCAGCGCCGGCCATCCCACCCGCCCGCTGCTCGTCTCAAAACCGCGGTCTCTCTTGCCGCCCGCCCATTCTGCCGTTTCCTGCAACCTATAAATCCAGCCGGAGAACCTCACTTGTCCATCCATCTCATCTCACTCACACTATTACTCATATAAGCTTCACTAGCTACTAAGTAGTTCACTTCCTTCCGAACCAAGCTCTCTCCCACAAAGATGTCTACGGTGACCCGCGCCTACCACGACCAGAGGCTCGCCGCCGGCAGGCGCTGCTCCAAAGGTAACGAAATCGATATCTTGTCCCGCCGGTCCTCAAGGGCACATTGTAGCTTTCTGTGTCTCCGCTGAAAATTGATCGTAACTAAAATGTTTTTGTTGATCCGGAGCTGCAGAGGCTGCCATGGCGGGCTCCAAGGCCGCGGCCGTCGCCATCGTCGCTGCCGTAGTGCCCACATTCAGTTCTTCGAGGAAATCCTTGCACGGTTCATAGAATGTCTCATGGATGCCTTCCCTATAACTTCAGTTGGCGAGCGTGAGGATGCTTCCGTGGGCCAAAGCACACCTCAATCCCACCGGCCAGGTGCTCGTCATCTCGACAGTTGCCGGGATGGCCTACTTCATCGTCGCCGACAAGACCATCCTCTCCATGGCAAGGAATAACTCCTTCGAGGACGCGCCGGACCACCTCAAGAACACCTCCTTCCAGTAATTAGGCCCTTGATTAGCCAGTGCCCACTAAACTGTGTACGCAGGCCCGTACGTGTCTTCTGAAACATAGTAGTATACTGTTCAGCGAGGCGATGGTTTGCAGTGCGAAAAGGTGGTGTAAAGCCCTTTTCTGCGAGCATGCCCTAATTACCTGATGATTTATGACGCATGGATGAGGCCGCGTGGGATGAGGTCGAGGTCGACGGATTTGGAGGTGAAGGACTTGGATCTGCTGCCCGTCATGGCGGAGACGACCGGAAGGAGACGGAGACGAGCTTGGATGGAGGAGGAGAGTGGAGAATAGGTGAGTGAAGTGGCTAGGGTTTGGTCCGGCGAGTGGATAGGGAGGAATTTCTCTGAGGTCGGGTAGGCCGGCATGTGCCGGGTCTGACGTGGCGGACGTAGGGCAGGGCGGCGCCAGGGGTCTTCTTGGGTATTCGGTTGAATACCAAAGATTTTGACAAACCATTGAAATTTTATATAAAACAAACGATTTTTTTTTTTGCAAAATAGTGATGATTTGGGCAAAATGAATACCCTCCCCCAAAATGAATACCCACCCTCAAGAATCTGGTGCCGCCACTGAGCGTCGCCCCGTATCCCCGCATATTTGGGCTGGATATGAAGTGTCGGTTAGTCCAGACATTTGACGACCGTTTGAGAGGTCCGTCTGGATAAAAAAATCATGACTAGACGGAGACCGGATGGTCTGTCCAGACATATGAGACGAGTTTGAGGCGCTGGGTGTAGATGCTCTTAGGAGCGAAACCGGCGGCGCCCGCTCTGCTCTGCTCTGTTTCGTTTTTTTATCTTACACAAAGGACAAACGCCTCGTGTAGCAAAATTATCTATGTATTGTGATCAGATCAGCACTGTGGTGCCTAACTTTAGATGGATCGAGATCTCCCTTTTCTTGCTAGCTTTAGTTTGGTTGGTAAAGAAAGAAAGACGAGGGAGGGAGCAACAAACAAACATCATCCAATCCTGTGGATTCCCATACCACAGTTTTGGATGCCGCTACCGGAAAGCGTGCTCTGCCCACCAACTCAGTTCTGCACTCCAAGTCCAAACGAGTACCCACGGTTTGCACCCAAAACCGTGCGTGGCCGCCACCTTTTTGCTCGCTATAAATACCCGGCTCAACTCCTCGTCCTGGAAGCATCAAGCAACAGTCAGCCAGCCAGCCAGCCCATCTCATCTCACTTGATCGCACTCTTTGTACTGAGCCGTTTCTGCACAAGATCACGGCGAGGATGTCGTCGACGGCCACCGTCACCCGCGCCCACCTCGAGAACAAGCTCGCCCTCGCCAGACGCTGCTCCAGAGGTAGTAACCAGGATCCACTTCTTCAGAGTTCAGTTCAGCCAAGTTGTGTACTGATAGTCTGACACTAGCAATGCATTTTATTTCTTCAATCTTTTCCAGAGGCGACGCTCGCCGGAGCAAAGGCGGCGGCCATTGCCACGGTCGCGTCTGCGGTCCCAACGGTGAGCTCCTCCGTCCGGGATTTGTTGATTTTCATGCACGTTGGTCTGGTTTTCATGACTGAACTGTTTATCGTGCAGCTGGCGAGCGTGCGGATGCTGCCGTGGGCCAAGGCGAACCTGAACCCCACCGGCCAGGCGCTCATTGTCTGCACCGTCGCCGGGATGGCCTACTTCGTCGCCGCCGACAAGACTATCCTCTCGCTGGCAAGGAAGCACTCGTACGAGAGCGCCCCGGACCACCTCAAGGACACCTCCTTCCATGGCGCCGCCGCCGCAGCTCGTCCCCGTCCGCCGGCATTCTTCAGGCCTTGAGCTAGTATTATATCCTGCTAATGTATGATAGCACGCGCTTGTCCGTTGCGCGTATTCTAGAAAAAATGTATGCATCCTTGTCAGTGTCCCAACGCAAGAAACTGCTGCGGCGGAATGTATTATGTATGCACATGCTTTACATCTGTGTACTGAATAAAACTGAGGGCTCGATCCTGGTTTCAGATAAGCCGTGTACGACAGACTTCATATCTCGACGAAGATGGAAACTGAGCTAGCAGTGAGGCCGTGACTTACAGCAGAGAATTCAGGTGGCCCCACATGTTAATCCGAAACTGCAGAGGCTGCCATGGCCGGAGCCAAGGCCGTGGCAATCGCCACCGTCACTACCGTAAGTACCCAGCTAGCCATTCAGCTCTTCGAGGAAATCCCTCCAGAGTTCATAGCATGTCTCATGAATGTACGTGATCCCTATTAACTTCAGCTGGCGAGCGTGAGGATGTTGCCGTGGGCCACCAGGGCGCACCTCAACCCGACCGGGCAGGCCCTCATCATATCCACCGTTGCCGGGATGGCCTACTTCATCGTCGCCGACAAGACCATCCTCTCCATGGCCAGGAAGCACTCCTTCGATGACGCACCTGACCACCTCAAGAACACCTCCTTCCACTAATTAGACTATAATAGATCCATTAGTAGTGTGCAATAAACTGCAAACACTTATCTGATTATGATGTTCAGCCAGCTGAGAAGCGACGACTTATCTGACTAGTAATGCGCACATGCAGCACACGTTAATAGTTAGGCAATATATTAATTACACACAGATATTAGGTATGATATTATTTATATGTTAATTATGTGATTAGTGCAATATTTGGTATGATATTAATTGCACGTTAAACCAGTGGTGGTGCCAGGATCAAAACCATGTGATGTGAAGCTTCACTAATAAAAAAATTTAGATCATAAACAGAAATAAAAACATCGTACTTTATTACAAACCGTCTATGGCAGTAGTGCTTTGTGACGATGCATACATTGACATATATATGCATAATAGCATCAGTACTAATAGACTAGAATACATCAGTTTCAACATAAGTAATGAGACAATGGTACAAGAAATCATCACCTATTCTATTGCGCAAATCAGACTTGATATATTTCATTGCGGAAAATGCTCTCTCAACTGTTGCCGTCACCACCGGCAAGATCAATGCTAGCTTTACCAAAAAGAATACTAGAGGAAAGGTATTGTACTTCTTTGTCTCAGCGAGTTTTCTGCAAAGATCACTAACCCCTTTCAAATTGGAGTCTTGAATCATCATGAACATTTTCAAGGAAGTTATCAAGTTGGACACTAAGATCTTCAATCTTGCTTTCACTCCCAAAATCATCTGGATACAAACGAGCCATCGCTAACACTTTTTCTTTGTCAAAATTAGCAAACGAATCAGAAGGATCCAAAGAAGCCATCCCAAGAAGCAAAGTTGTGCTGCTTTCACTAAAGCTGTCATCAATCTCTACACGTAACATATCAATAACGGTGTACATCAGACTTTGGTAGCAATTCTTATTTGATATGCCATCAGTCTGAGCCTTCCGCTTTGATTTCGATCCTCGGGGTACATGCATAGCATCCATGTGAAAAAGTTCAATATCTTGTTCAATGCAAAAATCAGTAACCTTTTTAATCATACCTTCCCAACGTTGGTTTCTCATGTCATGTAGCCTTCTTTTGGTTGTGTGAAGATATGACACGGCATTCACAATGTCCTGATCCTTCCTTTGCAAAGCAACACTTAGATCATTAGTAATCCCAAGTATAGCCTTCATCAAGTGCATCATGAAAACAAAGTCAAATGTTTGAATAGCATCCAGAACACCTTTTGCTTTAATCCTATCAAGAGCTTTCCTGGCGTTTTGTGCATTATCATCAACAACTTCAATTACCGAGGGGGGCATAACAATCATATTCAAGAGAGAGCTGAAATGAGACCCCCAACGAGTATCCCCAGCTCGTTTAAGTCCAAGTTCTTGATTCAAACCTCTACCAGTTTCAAGTTCTCCATTCTGCAGTGTCGGCTGGACTCTTTTTGCTTGTTTCTCTCTAAGCATATCTCTGTTCTTAAAAGAATTTCCCACTGTGGAGATAAGAACACTCATCCACTCAAAAAGCCATACCACATCTTCATGGTTTTTTACAACTGCAACTAGTGTTAGCTGAAGTTGATGAGCAAAACAATGAATGCTATGAGCAGACCTAGAATCTCCCATTACTAAAGTTTTCAAACCATTCAAATGCCCTTGCATATTACTAACTCCATCATAGCCTTGGCCACGAATTCAAGAAGGGCTAAGGTTATGTTTTTTAAGCACTGCATAAATAGCTTGTTAGAGAGCAAGAGAAGTTGTTTGAGTAACATGAGAAAGGCCAATAACACGCTCCACTGAAAACCCCCAATTGTCAACGTATCTTGTAGCAAGAGCCATTTGTTCCTTGTGAGATACATCACGAGATTCATCAACCAATATAGCAAAGTATTCATCTCCCAGATCATCTATGATTGCCTTCACAGTTTCTATAGCACAAGCTTTCACAATATCTTTCTGGGTAGTAGAAGAAACTAACTTTAAATTCTGAGGAGCATTCCTCAAAGCAACAGCAGCCACATCAGGACAACGTGCAACATAACACCCATAAAAAGTTAGAAAATTCCCCTTCCTCAAAGAAGACTCGCTTTCATCATGACCTCGAAATGGCAAGCTCAAAACAAGAAGCAACCTTGCAATATCTATTGACGCAATTAGCCGAGTTTGGTACTCTATTGAAGGAAATAAGCCCTAGAGGCAATAATAAAGTTATTATTTATTTCCTTATTTCATGATAAATGTTTATTATTCATGCTAGAATTGTATTAACCGGGAACATAATACATGTGTGAATACATAGACAAACAGAGTGTCACTAGTATGCCTCTACTTGACTAGCTCGTTAATCAAAGATGGTTATGTTTCCCAACCATGGACAAAGAGTTGTTATTTGATTAACGGGATCACATCATTAGATGAATGATCTGATTGACATGACCCATTCCATTAGCTTAGCACCCGATCGTTTAGTATGTTGCTATTGCTTTCTTCATGACTTATACATGTTCCTATGACTATGAGATTATGCAACTCCCGTTTACCGGAGGAACACTTTGTGTGCTACCAAACGTCACAACGTAACTGGGTGATTATAAAGGAGCTCTACAGGTGTCTCCAAAGGTAGATGTTGGGTTGGCATATTTCGAGATTAGAATTTGTCACTCCGATTGTCGAAGTGCTATCTCTGGGCCCTCTCGGTAATGCACATCACATAAGCCTTGCAAGCATTGCGACTAATGAGTTAGTTGCGAGATGATGTATTACGGAACGAGTAAAGAGACTTGCCGGTAACGAGATTGAACTAGATATTGGATACCGACGATCGAATCTCGGGCAAGTAACATACCGATGACAAAGGGAACAACATATGTTGTTATGCGGTCTGACCGATAAAAGATCTTCGTAGAATATGTAGGAGCCAATATGGGCATCCAGGTCCCGCTATTGGTTATTGACCGGAGATGTGTCTCAGTCATGTCTACATTGTTCTCGAACCGTAGGGTCCGCACGCTTAAACGTTACGATGACAGTTTATGAGTTTATGCATTTTGATGTACCGAAGTTAGTTCGAAGTCCCGGATGTGATCACGGGCATGACGAGGAGTCTCGAAATGGTCGAGATATAAAGATTGATATATTGGAAGCCTATATTTGGATATCGGAAGTGTTCCGGGTGAAATCGGGATTTTACCGAAGTATCGGGAGGTTACCGGAACCCCCCGGGAGCCATATGGGCCTTAATGGGCTTTAGTGGAAAGGAGAAAGGGGCAGCCCAAGGTGGCCGCGCGCCTCCCCCTCCCCTAGTCCTATTAGGACTAGGATAGGTGGCCGGCCCCCCTCTCTCTCTTTCCCCCTCGGGGAATCCTAGTCCAACTAGGATTGGGGGGGGGAGTCCTACTCCCGGTAGGAGTAGGACTCCTCCTGCGCCCTCCTCCTGGCCGGCCGCACCCTCCCCCTTGGCTCATTTATATACGGAGGCAGGGGGCACCTCTAGACACACAAGTTGATCATTGAGATCGTTCCTTACCCGTGTGCGGTGCCCCCTGCCACCATATTCCGCCTCGATCATATTGTTGTAGTGCTTAGGCAAAGCCCTGTGTCGGTAGAACATCAAGATCGTCACCACGCTGTCGTGCTGACGGAACTCTTCCCCGACGCTTTGCTGGATCGGAGCCCGGGGATCGTCATCGAGTTGTACGTGTGCTAAGAACTCGGAGGTGCCGGAGTAACGGTGCTTGGATCGGTCGGATCGGGAAGACGTACGACTACTTCCTCTACGTTGTGTCAACGCTTCCGCAGTCGGTCTGCGTGGGTACGTAGACAACACTCTCCCCTCTCGCTGCTGTGCATCACCATGATCTTGCGTGTGCGTAGGAAAATTTTGAAATTACTACGTTCCACAACAGTGGCATCCGAGCCTAGGTTTTATGGTTTGATGTTATATGCACGAGTAGAACACAAGTGAGTCGTGGGCGATATAAGTCATACTGCCTACCAGCATGTCATATTTTGGTTCGGCGGTATTGTTAGACGAGACGACCCGGACCAACATTACGCGTACGCTTACGCGAGACCGGTTCCCCCGACGTGCTTTGCACATAGGTGGCTTGCGGGCGACTGTCTCTCCAACTTTAGTTGAACCGAGTGTGGCTACGCCCGGTCCTTGCGAAGGTTAAAACGGAGTCTATTTGACAAATTATCGTTGTGGTTTTGATGCGTAGGTGAGATTGGTTCTTGCTTAAGCCCGTAGCAGCCACGTAAAACTTGCAACAACAAAGTAGAGGACGTCTAACTTGTTTTTGCAGGGCATGTTGTGATGTGATATGGTCAAGACATGATGCTAAATTTTATTGTATGAGATGATCATGTTTTGTAACCGAGTTATCGGCAACTGGCAGGAGCCATATGGTTGTCGCTTTATTGTATGCAATGCAATCGCGCTGTAATGCTTTACTTTATCACTAAGCGGTAGCGATAGTCGTGGAAGCATAAGATTGGCGAGACGACAACGATGCTACGATGGAGATCAAGGTGTCGCGCCGGTGACGATGGTGATCATGACGGTGCTTCGGAGATGGAGATCACAGGCACAAGATGATGATGGCCATATCATATCACTTATATTGATTGCATGTGATGTTTATCTTTTATGCATCTTATCTTACTTTGCTTGACGGTAGCATTATAAGATGATCTCTCACTAAATTATCAAGAAGTGTTCTCCCTGAGTATGCACCGTTGCGAAAGTTCTTCGTGCTGAGACACCACGTGATGATCGGGTGTGATAGGCTCTACGTTCAAATACAACGAGTGCAAAATAGTTGCACACGCGGAATACTCAGGTTATACTTGACGAGCCAAGCATATACAGATATGGCCCCGGAACACGGAGACCGAAAGGTCGAGCGTGAATCATATAGTAGATATGATCAACATAGTGATGTTCACTAATGAAACTGCTCCATCTCACGTGATGATCGGACATGGTTTAGTTGATTTGGATCACGTAATCACTTAGAGGATTAGAGGGATGTCTATATAAGTGGGAGTTCTTAAGTAATATGATTAATTGAACTTAAATTTATCATGAACTTAGTCCTGGTAGTATTTTGCAAATTATGTTGTAGATTAATAGCTCGCGTTGTTGCTTCCCTGTGTTTATTTTGATATGTTCCTAGAGAAAATTGTGTTGAAAAATGTTAGTAGCAATGATGCGGATTGGATCCGTGATCTGAGGTTTATCCTCATTGCTGCACAGAAGAATTATGTCCTTGATGCACCGCTAGGTGACAGACCTATTGCAGGAGCAGATGCAGACGTTATGAACGTTTGGCTAGCTAAATATGATGACTACTTGATAGTTTAGTGCACCATGCTTAACGGCTTAGAATAGGGACTTCAAAGACGTTTTGAATGTCATGGACCATATGAGATGTTCCAGGAGTTGAAGTTAATATTTCAAGCAAATACCCGAGTTGAGAGATATGAAGTCTCCAACAAGTTCTATAGCTAAAAGATGGAGGAGAATCGCTCAACTAGTGAGCATGTGCTCAGATTGTCTGGGTACTGCAATCGCTTGAATCAAGTGGGAGTTAATCTTCCAGATAAGATAGTGATTGACAGAATTCTCTAGTCACCATCACCAAGTTAGTAGAACTTCGTGATGAACTATAGTATGCAAGGGATAACGGAAACGATTCCCAAGCTCTTCGTGATGCTAAAATCAACGAAGGTAGAAATCAAGAAAAACATCAAGTGTTGATGGTTGACAAGACCACTAGTTTCAAGAAAAGGGCAAAAGGGAAGAAGGGGAACTTCAAGAAGAACGGCAAGCAAGTTGCTGCTCAAGTGAAGAAGCCCAAGTCTGGACCTAAGCCTGAGACTGAGTGCTTCTACTGCAAAGGGACTGGTCACTTGAAGCGAAACTACCCCAAGTGATTGGCGGATAAGAAGGATGGCAAAGTGAACATAAGTATATTTGATATACATGATTATTGATGTGTACTTTACTAGTGTTTATGGCAACCCCTCAGTATTTGATACTAGTTCAGTTGCTAAGAGTAGTAACTCGAAACAGGAGTTGCAGAATAAACAGAGACTAGTTGAGGGTGAAGTAACGATGTGTGTTGGAAGTGGTTCCAAGATTGATATGATCATCATCGCACACTCCCTATACTTTCGGGATTAGTGTTGAACCTGAATAAGTGTTATTTGGTGTTTGCGTTGAGCATGAATATGATTTGATCATGTTTATTGTAATACGGTTATTCATTCAAGTAAGAGAATAAATTGTTGTTCTGTTTACATGAATAAAACCTTATATGGTTACACACCCAATGAAAATAGTTCGTTGGATCTCGATCGTAGTAATACACATAATCATAATATTGAAACCAAAAGATGCAAAGTTAATAATGATAGTGCAACTTATTTGTGGCACTGCCGTTTAGGTCATATTGGTGTAAAGCGCATGAAGAAACTCCATGCTGATGGGCTTTTGAAATCACTTGATTATGAATCAGTTGATGCTTGCGAACCATGCCTCATAGGCAAGATGACTAAGACTCTGTTCTTCGGAACAATGGAGCGAGCAATAGATTTGTTGGAAATCATACATACTGATGTATGTGGTCCGATGAATATTGAGGCTCGCGATAGATATCATTATTTTCTGATCTTCACAGATGATTTGAGTAGATATGAGTATATCTACTTGATGAAACATAAGTCTGAAACATTTGAAAAGTTCAAAGAATTTCAGAGTGAAGTGAAGAATCATCATAACAAGAAAATAAGGCTTCTACGATCTGATCGCGGAGACAAATATTTGAGTTACGAGTTTGTTCTTCAATTAGAACAATGTGGAATAGTTTCACAAATTCGTGCCACTCGGAACACCACAGCATAATGGTGTGCCCGAACGTCATAGCCGTACTTTATTAGATATAGTGCAAATCTATGATGTTTCTTACCGATTTACCACTATCGTTTTTGAGCTTATGCATTAAAGACACCTGCATTCACGTTAAAAAGGGCACCATCTAAGTCCGTTGAGAGGACACAATATGAACTATGGTTTGGCTAGAAACCAAAGTTGTCGTTTCTTAAAGTTTAGGGTTGCGATGTTTATAAGAAAAAGTTTCATCATGATAAGCTCAAACCCAAATCGGAGAAATGTGTCTTCATAGGATACCCAAAGGAGATAATTGGGTACACCTTCTATCACAGATCCAAAGGCAAGACATTCGTTGCTAAGAATGGATACTTTCTAGAAAAGGAGTTTCTCTCGAAAGAAGTAAGTGAGAGGAAAGTAGAACTTGATAAGGTAATTGTACCTTCTCCCTTATTGGAAAGTAGTTCATCACAGAAATCTGTTCCTGTGAATACTACACCAATTAGTGAGGAAGCTAATGATGACGATCGTAAAACTTCAGATCAAGTTACTACCGAATCTCGTAGGTAAACCAGAGTGAGATCCGCACCAGAGTGGTACAGTAATCCTGTTCTGGAAGTCATGTTACTAGACCATAACGAACTTGCGAACTACGAGGAAGCGATGATGAGCCCAGATTCCAAAAAATGGCTTGAGGCCATGAAATCTGAGATGGGATTCATGTATGAAAACAAAGTATGGACTTTGGTTGACTTGCCCGATGATCGGCAAGCCATAGAAAATAAATGGATCTTCAAGAGGAAGACGGACGTTGATAGTAGTGTTACTATCTACAAAGCTAGAATTGTCGCAAAAGGTTTTCGACAACTTCAAAGTGTTGACTACGATGAGAGTTTCTCACTCGTATCTATGCTAGAGTATGTCCGAATCATGTTAGTAATTGCCGCATTTTATGAAATCTAGCAAATGGATAAACAAAACTGCATTCGTTAATGGATTTATTAAAAAAGAGTTGTATATGATGCAACCAGAAGGTTTTGTCAATCCGAGAGGTGCTAACAAAATGTGCAAGCTCCAGCGATCCATCTGTAGACTGGTGCAAGCATCTCGGAGTTGGAATATACACTTTGATGAGTTGATCAAAGCATATAGTTTTATACATACCTGCGGTGAAGCCTGTATTTACAAGAAAGTGAGTGGGAGCACTACAGCATTTCTGATAAGTATATGTGAATGACATATTGTTGATCGGAAATAATGTAGAATTATTCTGTAAAGCATAAAGGAGTGTTTGAAAGGAGTTTTTCAAAGAAAGACTTCGGTGAAGCTGCTTACATATTGAGCTTCAAGATCTATAGAGATAGATCAAGACGCTTGATAAGTTTTTTCAATGAGTACATACCTTGACAAGATTTTGAAGTAGTTCAAAATGGAGCAGTCAAAGAAAGAGTTCTTGCCTATATTACAAGGTGTGAAGTTGAGTAAGACTCAAAGCCCGACCACGGCAGAAGATAGAAAGAGAATGAAAGTCATTCCCTATGCCTTGGCCATAGGTTCTATAAAGTATGCCATGCTGTGTATCAGATCTATTGTATACCCTACACTGATTTTGGCAAGGGAGTACAATAGTGATCTAGGAGTAGATCACTGGACAGCGGTCAAAATTATCCTTAGTGAAATAAGGATATGTTTCTCGATTATGGAAGTGAAAAAGGTTCGTCGTAAAGGGTTACGCCGATGCAAGTTTTGACACTAATCTAGATGACTCTAAAGTCTCGGTCTAGATACATATTGAAAGTGGGAGCAATTAGCTAGAGTAGCTCCATGCAGAGCATTGTTGACATAGAAATTTGCAAAATACATGCGGATCTGAATGTGGCAGACCCGTTGACTAAGATTCTCTCACAAGCAAAACATGATCACACCTTAGTACTTTTTGGGTGTTAATCACATAGCGATGTGAACTAGATTACTGAATCCAGTAAACCCTTTGGGTGTTGGTCACATGGCGATGTGAACTATGGGTGTTAATCACATGGTGATGTGAACTATTGCTGTTAAATCACATGACGATGTGAACTAGATTATTGACCCTAGTGCAAGTGGGAGACTGAAGGAAATATGCCCTAGAGGCAATAATAAAGTTATTATTTATTTCCTTATTCCATGATAAATGTTTATTATTCATGCTAGAATTGTATTAACCGGAAACATAATACACGTGTGAATACATAGACAAACAGAGTGTCACTAGTATGCCTCTACTTGATTAGCTCGTTAATCAAAGATGGTTATGTTTCCTAACCATGGACAAAGAGTTGTTATTTCATTAACGGGATCACATCATTAGATGAATGATTGATTGACATGACCCATTCCATTAGTTTAGCACCCGATCGTTTAGTATGTTGTTATTGCTTTCTTCATGACTTATACATGTTCCTATGACTATGAGATTATGCAACTCCCGTTTACCAGAGGAACACTTTGTGTGCTACCAAACGTCACAACGTAACATGATGATTATAAAGGAGCTCTACAGGTGTCTCCAAAGGTAGATGTTGGGTTGGCATATTTCGAGATTAGGATTTGTCACTCCGATTGTCGGAGAGGTATCTCTGGGCCCTCTCGGTAATGCACATCACATAAGCCTTGCAAGCATTGCGACTAATGAGTTAGTTGCGAGATGATGTATTACGGAACGAGTAAAGAGACTTGCCGGTAACGAGATTGAACTAGATATTGGATACCGACGATCGAATCTCGGGCAAGTAACATACCGATGACAAAGGGAACAACGTATGTTGTTATGCGGTCTGACCGATAAAAGATCTTCGTAGAATATGTAGGAGCCAATATGGGCATCCAGGTCCCGCTATTGGTTATTGACCGGAGATGTGTCTCAGTCATGTCTACATTGTTCTCGAACCGTAGGGTCCGCACGCTTAAACGTTACGATGACAGTTTATGAGTTTATGCATTTTGATGTACCGAAGTTAGTTCGGAGTCCCGGATGTGATCACGGGCATGACGAGGAGTCTCGAAATGGTCGAGACATAAAGATTGATATATTGGAAGCCTATATTTGGATATCGGAAGTGTTCCGGGTGAAATCGGGATTTTACCGAAGTACCGGGAGGTTACCGGAACCCCCCGGGAGCCATATGGGCCTTAATGGGCTTTAGTGGAAAGGAGAAAGGGGCAGCCCAAGGTGACCGCGCGCCTCCCCCTCCCCTAGTCCTATTAGGACTAGGATAGGTGGCCGGCCCCCCTCTCTCTCTTTCCCCCTCGGGGAATCCTAGTCCAACTAGGATTGGGGGGGAGTCCTACTCCCGGTAGGAGTAGGACTCCTCCTGCGCCCTCCTCCTGGCCGGTCGCACCCTCCCCCTTGGCTCCTTTATATACGGAGGCAGGGGGCACCTCTAGACACACACGTTGATCATTGAGATCGTTCCTTAGCCGTGTGCGGTGCCCCCTGCCACCATATTCCGCCTCGATCATATCGCTGTAGTGCTTAGGCGAAGCCCTGCGTCGGTAGAGCATCAAGATCGTCATCACGCCGTCGTGCTGACGGAACTCTTCCCCGACGCTTTGCTGGATCGGAGCCCGGGGATCGTCATCGAGTTGTACGTGTGCTAAGAACTCGGAGGTGCCGGAGTAACGGTGCTTGGATCGGTCGGATCGGGAAGACGTACGACTACTTCATCTACGTTGTGTCAACGCTTCCGCAGTCGGTCTGCGTGGGTACGTAGACAACACTCTCCCCTCTCGTTGCTGTGCATCACCATGATCTTGCGTGTCCGTAGAAATTTTTTGAAATTACTACGTTCCCCAACATTTATATTGGATTTCTTTGTTTTCTGTGAAAGACAGCTCCAATTGATTGCTTCTGGTTCATTAGATCATCCCATCTCTTCATGTTCTGATTATGAGTACTTGAAGGACCCCCCGACATGAATATCCAATCTCTTTACATTATTCCAACTTTTCCACCCCTTTGTTGAAAATTCATCTCCACCACCACGGCCTAGACTTTCATTCTGAAACAAATAGCAACTAAATCTGAGAATGGTTTCATACTTAAACCATACTTGAACCATACTCGTACATGTATCTCTCAAAGCCATACTTGAATCACACTGGTAGAAAACGAGGCTTCCATACGCCCCCATTAGTCCCCAAAACAATCGAACCACGACCAAAGGGGTCTTTAGTCGCGGTTCGGGAGAAGACCCGCGACCAACTACCTGGGCCCAGCGCGCTCGGTCGACAGCTGGCGGACGGGAGGGGCTTTAGTCCCGGTTGGCGTGGCCAACCGGGACTAAAGGTCCCAGAAGGCCTTTAGTCGCGGTTGGCCAGGCCAACCGGGACTAAAGCCCATCCAGCTGGCGGACGGGAGGGGCTTTAGTCCCGGTTGGCCTGGCCAACCGCGACTAAAGGCCCATCCCTATATATACTCAGCTCACTTCACTTCACTCGGCTCACTTCACAATTTTCAGAAGGTGGTGGTGGGGTGGTGGTGGGTTTGCTTTTGGTTTCTCCTATGCACACAAGGTGTTTGATGAAATGCCCGAGAGCCTGAAACAAGCCACACTTGAGCTTTCTCATTTATTTTTCCTCCGCGATCGCGGTTAGCAACTCGAACCTTTCATGTGTCATTGATAAAATACGCATGTGTGTAGTTCATTGTTTAATTTGTATTATTTCTAGCTAGTTAGTTTAACAAATGCATGATGGTTAATTATATACTTTATATAATAATAATGCAGATGAATCGGCAATGGATGTACGGTTCCCGACTCTCCGGCGAGTTCACTACGGGTTTGAAAGATTTCCTCGTAGTGGCAAATGCGAACAAGCAGCAAGGTTTTATTATCTGTCCATGTGCTGTCTGTAAGAATGAGAAGGGTTACTCCTCCTCAAGAAGAGTTCACATGGACCTGCTTAAGCATGGTTTCATGCCAAGCTATTATTGTTGGACCAAGCATGGAGAAAGAGGGGTTAGAATGGAAGAAGATGACTTTCCAAGGGTACGAGATAAATGGGAATACATTTTACACCATCGCCCAAGATAAAAAGAGCACCAACCAAAACAGTGGTGTCCGCTTTGATGCAGCAACCGAGAATGGGCAAAAGGTCACATATTATGGTTACATAGAGGAGATATGGGAACTTGACTATGGACCCTCCTTTAAGGTCCCTTTGTTCCGGTGCAAATGGTTCAAGCTAACAGGAGGTGGGGTAAAGGTGGACGAGCAATACGGAATGACAATGGTGGATTTCAACAATCTTGGTTACCTTGACGAACCATTCGTCCTTGCCAAAGATGTCGCTCAGGTTTTTTATTTGAAGGACATGAGTAGCAAACCAAGGAAACGGAAAGATAAGAAAGCGATCAGTACATCATGCGATGATCCAAAGCGCCACATTGTTCTTTCAGGGAAAAGAAACATCGTGGGAGTGGAGGACAAGACAGACATGTCAGAAGATTATAATATGTTTGGTGAAATTCCGCCCTTCAAAGTGAACACTGACCCAAGCATTAAGTTAAATGATGAGGATGCTACATGGATACGGCACAATCGTAAGCAAGCAGGGACGTACAAGGGAAGAATTGATGTGTAATAATTTATTGTACCAAACTTTGTATTTGGTCGATGAACTGAATGATGTATCAAACCTTTTGTCAAACCTTCAAGGGATTTTAAAATGAATTAGTTTTATTTTTCTGATTTTTTTGATATATAATTGTATTTTTAAGATTTTAAAATGTCAGAAGATTTTAAAAAAGGAAAAAGGAAGAAAGGAAGAAAAAAAAGAAGAAAAACAAGAAAAAGGAAGAAACAAACAGAAGAAAAAAACAGAAGAAAAAAGGAAGAAAAAAACAGAAGAAAAACAAGAATTTAAAATGAATTAGTTTTATTTTCTGATTTTTTTGATATATAATTGTATTTTTAAGATTTTAAAATGAATTAGAAACAAAATAATATAAACTTTAATAAAATAAAATAATTATCATAAAGTAAAATAAATAAGTAATTATCATAAAGTAAAAATAAATAAGTAATTAGAAACAAAATAAAATAAAATAAATAAGTTTTTTGTTGTAAGTAGAAACAAAACAAAATAAATAAAGCAAAAATGAAAACAAAAAACAGGCAAAAAATAAAGAATATGCCACCTACTGGGCCACCACGGCCTGAATACGACTAGAAACCCATTAATGGGCCAGGATTCAGGCCCGCAGAAGGCCCAGTAGGCCCACAGGCTCATAGTAACAGAATAGGCCCGTAAGCCTGCATTCGAGAGGAGCTCGAAGTGGTGAGCGCAGCCGCGCTTATAAACCACTGTCGAAGCCTCTCGGCTAGCGAGGTGGGACTAAACATCCCACCGCACCGCGCCAGTTCAGCACAGACCCTTTAGTCCCGGCTGGGGAGGCGGACCGCGACTAAAGGGTACCCTTTAGTCGCGGTTGTTGTCCCCAACCGCGACTAAAGGGTCTTTCTGCGCGGGAAAGGAAGCGGCGCCAAAACCCTTTAGTCCCGGTTGGGGAGAGGGACCGCGACTAAAGGGTCTTTCTGCGCGGGAAAGGAAGCGGCGCCAAAACCCTTTAGTCGCGGTTGGGGAGGAGGACCGCGACTAAAGGGGTACCTTTAGTCGCGGTCCTCCTCCCCAACGGCGACTAAAGGTGCGTCTATATATACTGCACTTAGCAGTTTTGCCGCGGCATTCTCCTCTGTCTCCCCAACGCCGATCGACGCCGACGCCGACGCCCCCGTCGCCGACGCCGACGCCGAAGCCCTGCCCCGACGCCGACGCCGAAGCCCTGCGCGCCGCCGCCCCCGTCCCCAGTGAGCGCCGCCTCCGCCCGTGCCTGCCCTTGCTCGCCGCCCGTGCCCTGCGCGCGCCCTTGCCCGCCGCCCTGCCGCCCGCCGCCCGACGCCCTGCCGCCCTCCGCCCGCCGCCCGCCGCCCTGCCTGCCGTCCTCCGCCTCCCCAGAAGAAAAAACAAAAAAAAGGAGGAAGAAGAAAAGAAAGAAGAAAAAAAGGAAGAAGAAAAAACAAGAAAGAAAAAGGAAGAAGAAAAAAATGAAAACCAAATAAAAACCAAATGAAAACCAAAAGAAAGAAGAAAGAAAAAGGAAGAAGAAAAAAAGAAGAAGAAAGGAAGAAGAAAGGAAGAAGAAGAAAGAAAGTAAAAAGAAAAAGGAAAGAAGAAGAAAGAAAGAATAGAAAGGAAGAAGAAGAAAGGAAGAAGAAGAAAGAAAGAAGAAGAAAGAAAGAAGAAGAAAGAAAGAAAAAAGAAAAAGGAAGAAGAAGAAAGAAAGAAGAAAGGAAGAAGAAGAAAGGAAGAAGAAGAAAGAAAGAAGAAGAAAGGAAGAAGAAGAAAGAAAGAAGAAGAAAGGAAAAAGGAAGAACAAAAAACTCAAGAAAAACAAAAGAAAACAAAAAAAACAGAAGAAAAACAAAGGAAGAAGAAAAAAACAAAAGAAAACAAAAAAACAAACAGAAGAAAAAAACAAAAAAAAGGAGGAAGAAGAAAAGAAAGAAGAAAAAAAGGAAGAAGAAAAAACAAGAAAGAAAAAGGAAGAAGAAAAAAATGAAAACCAAATAAAAACCAAATGAAAACCAAAAGAAAGAAGAAAGAAAAAGGAAGAAGAAAAAAAGAAGAAGAAAGGAAGAAGAAAGGAAGAAGAAGAAAGAAAGTAAAAAGAAAAAGGAAAGAAGAAGAAAGAAAGAATAGAAAGGAAGAAGAAGAAAGGAAGAAGAAGAAAGAAAGAAGAAGAAAGAAAGAAGAAGAAAGAAAGAAAAAAGAAAAAGGAAGAAGAAGAAAGAAAGAAGAAAGGAAGAAGAAGAAAGGAAGAAGAAGAAAGAAAGAAGAAGAAGGGAAAAAGGAAGAAGAAGAAAGGAAGAAGAAGAAAGAGGAAGAAGAAAGGAAGAAGAAGAAAAAAAGAATTTTTACTTAAAGAATCTTATTTTTTAATTCCTCCTCCTCTATGTCCCCTTAATCTTATTTCAGAAAGTTAGTTAATGTGGATAAGCAGCCATCGGGGACCGATCTATGTGGATACTATGTTTGTGAGAACATCCGGAGACAAACCACTGAGCGGAAGGCATCAGCTAGCGTGCGGAACGCGACGGATAACTTGCGGAGGAGGCTTAGTCCAGAAGCTCGCTTCCGACCAATTCAAGAAGAATTAGCAGGATTTTTCATGAGGGAAGTCATCAATCCTAAAGGACAACACTATACCGAGGACGAAGAAATTTATATGCATACCCGAGATTGAAACTTGTTCGAAGTTGTATATGGTCATCCATCCTAATTGTGTATGGAAACTTGTTCGAAGTTGTATATGGTCACCCGAGATTGAATATATATTATATATTCCTCTTGAATTCTTCTTGTTTGAAATTTCATATGCATGTATATAGAAGCGTAGAATATGTGTACTGAAACTTCATCAAAAATAAAATAAAACACAAAATAAAATATAAAACAAATAAAACACTACAAATTAAAAAGAAACCAGGTTTAGGGGGGCTAAAACCCTAAACCTGCGGAGGAGGCCTTTAGTCCCGGTTGGCCACGAGAGCCGGGACTAAAGGTCCTCGGCCCCGACGGACCACGGGCGCCCACGTGGCGGGCCTTTGGTCCCGGTCAGCCACAAGAACCGGGACTAAAGACTTTTGTCGCGGTCCGTAAGAGCCGCGGCTAAAGGGGGGGGGGGTCTTTAGTCACGCTTATTTAGTCTCGGTTGCACAGCCGGGACTAAAGGCTGTTGCGAACCGGGACTAAAGGGCTTTTTTCTACAAGTGTCAATACCCGTTTAATGCCATTTTCAGCCCAACCAAAACTAAACCCTCTATTTTTTTCCACCCAAACCAATTTAAACCCGATACATAACTGTGGGTTTAAACCCAATACATAACTATGGGTTTGCTTCAATGTATATATGATTACACAAATCGACATGTTAAGAAGCAAATGACATAGAAAAGGCATAAGTGCATCTACAACAGTTTAGGAATAAAGTTATCGTTGAGATACGGTCAACACACAGCAAGAGTAAAAACAAACAATGCCCACAACTAAAAAGCTCACTGACAAGTGTATTAAAACCAATTGCTTAGCTAAAGCACGAGCAAACACATTCGATTTGCATGTGGTGTTTCCCCATAATACAGAATTACATAGTGCATCGTAGCATTTACGCGGATCAAAGGTACTCGTTGTCGATGCGTCCTTGCTTATTGCATATAACCAATGCCCAGAAACCGGTTTGGGCCCATAGTTGATAGACATTAATAACCAAATTGTTTAAACCCATAACCAACTATACCCAAATTGGTTTCTTCACATACCCAAACCAAAACCAAACTAAAAAAGATTCAACCAATAAAACCTGAACCAATCAAACCCAAAGTAAGAACCGAACCGTTTCACTCAGTTTTTTAATAACCATTCTCAGGTTTAATAGCAACAAAGACAAAATGCTGCATTTTCCTTTGTACTGTACTCCAACAAAAACTGGTGATCCTTGACCCAATCTTCATTAAGACGACGTTGAACTCCACTGAAATCTGTTTGAAGGAAAACATGTCCTGTTGGTTGGAACGGGCCTCTCAGGAGGTATGCTCTTCACACATCATCACGTACTTTGGCACTGTACTGGAAAATAGGTATGCGATTTGCAGGATCTGGCGGAAGATTAGATGTATCAACTTCCTCTTTTTCTTTAGCTGGGCGCGGCCTTGCATTGCTATTAATTAACACACGTTCCAAAGCGGCTCGAGCATCAATAGGAGTATGTTCTTCCTCATTCGCAGTTGATTGCTGCTGTGTGGTAGTATTTGCAACATTTGAGTTGGACTGCCACTTCTTCACAAATTTATCCATTTATCAAACCAATGACCTGACAAAATAAATCTACTGCTAAAAAAAGGGAAATATGCAATTCTTATTCTTAATAAAAATAATCTCCTACATCCTTGATCTTAATATTGCTAGTGCCTAGTGAGAGAAAAACTGGAAAATAATGAACTGTAATAGTAGAAAAGTGGAGGGCCTTGCCTTATGTAGTTGTGTTGGATCAGATACGGACTAGTACAGTAGTATCGATCAATTGATTCAGAGTTTCATACGAACAATTTGTGTGCAGCCTCGGGTGCGCCGCTCGCGGCTCGCTGGACGGCCCAACGTGGTGTTCCTCACGTCTCACATCCAGACACCAGCCAAAGATTACCGACACCGGGACAACAAGTCTGAAGGCGATGCGCTGCGGCGGCCGGTCATTGGAAAGACATGCGTGAAGGAGCCAACGAGATCACGTAATTTGGAGATCAACTTAGTTTTTTAACATCAGTATAGACACAAGCGCTTATATATACGCGCATACACTTACTTATATGAATGCACACACGCACATCTTACCCCTATGAGCATCTTCGAAAGACTAAGCCAGCATATCATCTTGAGATTTACGAAGTCGCCGTAAACGCCTCGTCGTTGACGGGAACGTCTCCTCCCACTGAATGCGCATCACCGGAAATCCTGAAATAAATCCAGGAATAAATGCGAGCACCAGGATTTAAACCCTGGTAGACTGGGGACACCACAGTCCCTCTAACCATCGAACCACAGGTTGCCCAGTAGTGCAGTAGTGCGATCAGTTAAGGAATTTTGGATTTCTTCTTGCGATATGGCCCAGTAGTGGCCCAACTAATTGTTACACAAGCAGAAAAGTAAGAGAATAGATGGGCATGTGTAGTTAAATATTGAACTTTTAAAGTTAATGTGGCCCCGTTGCAACGCACGGGTGTTCTTCTAGTATTGATGGTTGCCTGGTTCAACGACGTGGTATACAGATGCGGGGTCGATGTCGTATGAAAGACCTGTGTAGTCAATTGACTACACAGTTATAGCGTGGCTTCGCCACTACGTTAAACACGTCGAACGCTCGTCATTAGAGCAGTCTAGGTTGTTGGATTGACTTAGTTTGATGGTTAAGATCAGTTCTTTTTAAGTTTTTTATATTGGTATAGATATAAATTATGCGTGCAAGCACTTGTCTGATTATGTACAATAATGTACCCGTGTATCTTCCCAGAGACTAGTTTTTGTACAACTTTGGTTCAAGTGACTTCTTTTTCATTTTTGGGATTACCATTTGGCATGTGTCATACCATTGCAAAAGACCGCCGCACTAGTTCGTTCTTTTGATCCCCTTCTCCTCCCATGTTCTATTCCAGAAATGCACGTTAAATCTTGGACTCAACAATAAACCTGATGTCAGATTTTTTACTATAGCAAGTTAAATGGTTTTTTGTCAATTTATGTTTACCAATGATGGCAAGTTTAGTCGAAAAAATACATCGCAATTCGTTTTCTCCAGGAAATTGTCATGCTTGCAAACCAAATTTTCCATGCTCACGTCAACATAAAATTTCTTTGATTTGTCATGTTTAAAATCTGACTCACATTTTTAACATTACCATAAATCTTTTGATACGGTTTAATGGAATGGGTTGTAAAATAAGAATATTTTTAAAAACAAAATAAAGGTAGTTACTGCTAGGCAAACTATTGTCAAGTCAAAATATTGTGACAAACAGACAAATCCTAGAGAAAAAACGTTTTGGAACAAGCTTACTGTGCTAGTGTAGTCCCTGTGGGTAGGTGTTGTCGTGTTGAGGTGTTTGTCACAAGGGATCGGGACACCTCGACATTTTTCTTGGTGACGAGTCAGATAAATTAACATGGGTAAAATATACATTGAAATTCCTAGAGTTGAGTTGGCCTCAATTTAAGGTTGTAAACTCTGTTAATTTTACAGTTTTGCTAAAGCACATCTAGACGTGCCATTGCACATCTAAGTCATATGTCATTGATCTTATATTGAGATTCGTGTGAATATTTTTTTTCTCTTTATGCTTGATTCACTTACTTAGATGTGCAATAACTAGAGCACATCTAGATGTACCCTAGACACACCCTTTTAATTTTTATAAACCGGACAGTCAAATAACGAAATAGAAAAGGCATTCCCTTGTTGACCGTGACTTTCTTTTCTCTCTCGCAAGGTGACTAGGGAATACTTTCGTCTCCTGAATCTTCGATGACGAGTATGTGGATTCTTCTTCCCTCTGCCTGCCGCTCCGGCAGCCGGTGGTGGCGAGGAAAATCCTGGTGCTTCAGCTTCGGCTAGTTGATAGCTTAGGATTTTAGTCCTCACAGAGATGGCGCTCGGGCGGATAGCCACGCTTCTTCTTCGAGTCAATCTTCTGAGCTATGATCCTCCTCATCTTTGCCCATCTAAATGGATTAGACGAAACTTTGACGTAGATTCCTGCGAGCTCCTTGGGGCGGCGAGATTTGGATTTCTTGCCGTGTGTACGTATTGGCGAAAGTTTGGTGTCAGGTTATTTAGATAGATTCAAGTGTTCAATAGCAACAACTGCGGTCCGGACGTTGGTCCTTAGGGGCACGTGCACGAAGACTCCCAAATATCATTAACAAGGTCAGGCCGACTCCGGTATAGGAGCGGCAAAGCGGCACGTCAACGGCTCGTTCTGGCAGCCGCAATTGTTGTTCGAAGGTCCAGAGATCTCGATGTAAATTTTATTATGTTTAGGATGCCTTGTATCGGTGGTAAAATTTTATAATACTATACGTGAATACTTTTCACAAAACTAATAATGATGATGAATAGGCAAAATCTTGTTGAGCAAATATGATAGTAATTCACAGTCTCTACTATTGACTAGTTTTTTTAACACAGTATAGACATAGATGCTTATACATACGCACATATATTCATCTCTATGAACAAGCGCACACATACTCTACCTCTATGAGTAGAGACTGAGCCGGCACATAATTTTGAGATTGACGAAGTCACAATAGATACGTCAATTTTTTTGGTTGTTTTCAACTCCTATCATGCTAATGTAAAAATATTGTCATGATGCCTCTTAGTATATAGTTATTGTCTAAATTTTGAGGACATGTTTTGATCGATGAATATACGATTTTAACCAAAAATCACTTCACTACCATGTACCCAAAAAACAAACTTGAAGAAGAAGCTCCGCCATCTGTGCGAGCGCCCCACTTGTAAGGACTAAAAAATCGAAACTAAACTACTAACCGGAGCAGAGGCACTGGGATTCCCCTTCCCGCCACCAACCACCAGCAACAGGCCGAGGAGAGGTGAATCCACAGACTCATTGATGAAGTCTGGAGGGAAGAGTTTACCGTAGCCCTCTAGGATTAAGAAAGGAAACCAAGAGAACTTACATTGTGCTTATTTTGGCAAGTGGTGTTGTGGCGAATGGTCGATGAGTCGCATATTCACCATGAAAAGGCGTTGATGTCAGAGGGAAGGGCATACGAATTTAGTACGAAATGACGCTGGGAACTAGAAATATATCTATTCCTCAAACTTTTTTGTGAGTTGTATATGTAGCAGAAAATTGATGGCCATCCAAACATATGTCGACAAAAGGTTTTTCTTATGTAACTGATGGTGCTACCAGTTTGATCTAATTTTGATCATCTCCACCCATGTACGAATCTCTAAGCACAGACATCAGACCACTTAGGGCACCGGTTTAGACATTAGAGCATCTTAGATGAATTAATTTTATAAAGGAAAAAATGCCTACTTATAACGATGATTTTGTGTACCGTATAAATGATGTACTCTCTCTGTTCGGATTTGTTGCGCCCCCTTATATTTTTAGGTCCAAATTTGTTCATTTATTTGACTAACAAAAAATAAATATATTGTTGGATTTGTATTAGAATAGGTTTTTCTCAGTATAATTCATGGGACATATAATTTACATTTTTCTTAGTTAAATTCATGACCAAACTTTGGCCACGCATAAAAGGGGGCCTAATAAATATGGACAAAGGATGTACCAACTATCTTGGTGAAGTAATTAAAATCGAAGGTTCGCTAGATACAATTGGCACCCACTTTACAAGGAAAGTTCACTAGATACAATTACCCAAAATAAAAGGTTGATCATTAAAAACTACTCCATTTGTCCTACAATATAAGAGCGTCTTTTAAAAAAAATGAAGAAATGCCCGTACGCTTTGTGTGCAGAATCAGGCGGAGAAGGGCTAGTCCGGCAGGGACACAGTAATGCCGTCAGAACTAGGAGCGCCGCTCAAAATCTAATCTTTCCGCAGACCGACGCGCCGACGACCACGGGTGAAACCGGCGGCTCTTATGATCTAATCTGCACTGCTGTGCCCAACTTTTTTTTTTAGGGAAAAAGCTGTGCCCAACTTTAGATCCATCGAGATCTCCTTCTCCTTTCCTTGCTAGCTTTAGGAATGGAGGATACCTCCAATAACAAACACCATAAAATCCTGTCGTCTGTGGACTCCCTACCATAGTTTTGGATAACCTGCGTGCCCTGCCTTTTGGTCTGTGGATTCCCGTGGCCTCCCCTGCCTCGCCCACCAACACTGCAACACATTTCGGCACTCCAAGTCCGAGCGAGTGAGCAGAGCAGAGCACCCACCGTTTGGATCCCAAAACCGTGCGTGGCCGACACCTTTTTGCTCGCTATAAATACGTGGCTAGCTCCTCGTCCCGGAAGCATCAAGCAACAGCCAGCCAGCCAGCCCATCTCATCTCATCTCGCTCCATCGCACTCTTTCTACTGAGCTGTATCTGTCGAAGAAGATCACGGCGAAGATTGTTGGATCCAGACCCTGAAACACAACTCGATCAGGTGGAAAATTGGTGAAAATCCCTCTCTGTAATCTCCAGCAGAGTCCCTGACGAACAAATTTGGAGAACAGAAGAAAACAGAAAACGGGAGACATAGTTTGCGACGCCTCAACCTCGCGTCCTTTTCGCTTCTATCCTTTTATTCCTTAGTAACAAACTGGAAGCCCACGATCCGTTATACCAGCGCCATCCCACGGCCAGTTCGTGGTCATCACTCTACCGATTACAGAGGAGAAGATAACCGAATAAAACTAACACATGAAGCTATTAAGCCGCAGCACGAACAGAGCGCACTTCTGGCTATTATTCAGCATATTCAGAAAACTGAAAAAACATCTACCTGACTACTTCCAGTACACCGAGATTACTTCTAACATTTTACCCCCTTAAACTTGGTGCACTGGCTTCAAATCCTGCATGCCAATGTTCTTCTTCATTTCCTGAAAGAGAGACTTTGGGAGAGGTTTAGTCAGGATGTTTGCATGCTGTTCTTCAGACCATAGAAAATACACAAAAAATGGACAAAAGAAGAAAGGGCCACGTCCCCAAACAACGACATAAATGGACCCATGTGAAAAGAAACACGAGAACAAACTGACACAAAATAAAACAGGACAATAGGGCGCGGGAGAAAAAAATAACGAGCTGACACAGGTGAGACATCACTACATCTCATCTTTTTTTTTTTTGAGGAGGATCACTACATCTCATCTAAATGATATTTAGCAAATCCGAAAGAAAAGAAAATCTAGTTACACTATCCTCTGGCTACACAGCCAATCAAAATAAACAAAAAATAAGGAATAAAAAGACATGTGGCCTTCCATAAAATGTTGCAACCCAAAAAATTTACCCAATAAATAAAAAATAGAAATGCTCCACTAAAAAAGCCATATTGGATGAGGGAGTCCTGGATTAGGGGGTCTCCGGACAGCCGGACTATCTTCATTGACCGGACTATTAGACTATGAAGATACAAGATTGAAGACTTCGTCTCGTGTCCGGTGGGACTCTACTTGGCGTGGAAGGCAAGCTAGGCAATACAGATATGGATATCTCCTCCTTTGTAACCGACCTTGTGTAACCCTAACCCTCAGTGTCTATATAAACCGAAAAGTTTTAGTCCGTAGGACAACAACCATAACATACAATCATACCATAGGCTAGCTTCTAGGGTTTAGCCTCTCTGAACTCGTGGTAGATCTACTCTTGTACTACCCATATCATCAATATCAATCAAGCAAGACGTAGGGTTTTACCTCCATCAAGAGGGCCCGAACCTGGGTAAAACATCGTGTCCCCTGCCTTCTGTTACCATCCGGCCTAGACGCACAGTTCGGGACCCCCTACCCGAGATCCGCCGGTTTTGACACCGACATTGGTGCTTTCATTGAGAGTTCCTCTGTGTCGTCGCCGTTAGGCTTGATGGCTCCTACTATCATCGATAGCGATGCGGTCCAGGGTGAGACTTTTCTCCCCGGACAAATCTTCGTATTCGGCGGCTTTGCACTGCAGGCTAATTCGCTTGGCCATCTGGAGCAGATTGAAAGCTACGCCCCTGGCCATCAGGTCAGATTTGGAAGTTTGAATTACACGGCCGACATCCGCGGAGACTTGATCTTCGACGGATTCGAGCCACAGCCGGGCGCGCCGCACTGTCGTGATGGGTATGACCTAGCTCTGCCGCCAAACAGTACCCCAGAGGCCGCGCCCGCATCAGCTCCGACCCTTAGCTCGGAGCCAACTGCGACAGTCGAGGACGGGTGGTTAGACACCGCCTCAGGGGCTGTAGTCTCAACGGCGATCGAGCCGAACACCAGCCTAACCCTCTGCGCAACCCGTGACTCCAAGGTGCCGCACTCTTTTCCGGACTCCGAACCATCCGCACCCCTGCCAATCAAATCCGATTGGGCGCCGATCATGGAATTCACCGCCGCGGATATCTTTCAGCACTCGCCCTTCGGCGACATTTTGAATTCACCAAGGTCTCTCTCTTTGTCAGGAGAGCCCTGGCTGGATTATGGCCAACAGGATTGGGATGCGGACGACGAAGAAATTCGACGCCCACCCACCACCCACTTAATAGCCACTGTCGATGACTCAACCGACATGCTTGACTTCGACTCCGAAGACATCGACGGTATGGACGACCATGCAGGAGGCGAAGAGGAACCACCGCCCACAGGGCGCTGGACGTCCACCTCATCATATGACGTATACATGGTGGACACACCAAAAGAAGACGGCGGCGAGGAACGGAAGGACGCATCGAAGGCCTGTTCCCTCGAGAAGCAGGCAAAGCGGCGGCGCAAGCGCCGCCCCAAATCCCACCTCGGCAAAATAACGATCATACAAACCCAGCGTTGGAGCAGGGCGAACCACTGCCGGATTACGGCAATACGGAGAATCAAACCGAGCAAACTAATTCTGTCAAAGATAATAGTCTGGATGACATAACGCCGGACAGGCACCCGGAGCAGCAGAATGCCTGTCAAAGGCTTGTTGCCACCGCGAGGAGTCTGAAAAAGCAGAAGCAAAGGCTCAAAACTGCAGGACACACTCCAAATCACATGGAGTAAAGTACTCAACACAGCAGCAAAGTACGGCGACAATCGCCCCACCAAGAGCTACCCAAAGCGGAAGTTGCCACCTGAATTCGATTAGGAGGCCTCAGACCCCCCACAACCAAAAATCAAAACAGCCACCTGGCCGGATAGACGACCTCACAGCCAACATCGAGCAGCAAACAACGCCACTCACAAGCCAATACGCGATCCACGCGAGGGCTCGCACCAAAAGGATGGCGCAACCAGATCCATCTATGGACCACGCAAGCGCGCCCCAGCATACGATGTAACACAACAAACATCCGAACAACGCGGTATACCCAGATATAGGGGTGCCGCACACCCCCTATGTTTCACCGACGAGGTGCTGGACCATGAATTTCCAGAGGGATTCAAACCCGTAAACATAGAGGCATACGACGGAACAACAGACCGTGGGGTGTGGATTGAGGACTATATCCTCCATATCCATATGGCTCGAGAAGATGATCTCCACGCCATCAAGTACTTACCCCTCAAGCCCAAAGGGCCAGCTCGTCACTGGCTTAAAAGCGTCCCCGAAAACTCCATTGGAAGCTGGGAAGAGCTCGAAGACGCTTTTTGGGCAAATTTTCAAGGGACTTATGTCCGACCTCCGGATGCGGACGATTTGAGTCATATAACTCAACAGCTTGGATAGTCAGCCCAAAAACTTTGGAACATGTTTCTTACTAAAAAGAACAAAATTGTCTATTGTCCGGACGCCGATGCCTTGGCAGCTTTTAAGCATAGCGTCCGTGATGAATGGCTTGCCAGACACCTCGGCCAAGAAAAGCCGGGAACAATGGCATCATTAATAAGCCTCATGACCCGCTTTTGCGCGGGTGAGGACAGCTGGCTAGCCAGATGCAGCACCAGCAACCCTAGTACATCTGAAGTCAGAGATGGAAACGGGAAATCACGGCGCAACAGCAATAACAAACGCCGGAATAAGGAAGACATCACGAAGAGCACGACAGTAAACGCCGGATTCAAAAGCTCTCGGCCAGGTCAGCAAAAGCCGCCCTCTAAAGGCGCCAGAGACAAACTATCCAGCCTAAACAAAATTCTGGACCAAATATGTCAGATCCATAGCACCCCTGGTAAACCCGCTAATCATACCCACAGAGAATGTTGGGTCTTCAAGCAGTCCGGCAAGCTCAACGCCGTACACAAGGGGGAGGATACACCAAGCGAAGACGAGGATGAGCCTCTCAAGCAAGACACTGGGGAACAAAAGAAATTTCCACCAGAAGTCAAAACAGTAAACGTGTTACACGTGATCAAGGGAAGAAACAAAATGACACTCCCAGAAAAATATGCCCAAGGGCCTATCACCGCGGAGTCCTGCCACTGGTCGTCTCAACCGATCACTTTCGACCATCGTGCTTACTCAGGAAGTATCCGGCGTGCAGGATGGGCTTCCCTGGTATTAGACCCAATAATTGACGGATACCACTTCACACGAGTCCTGATGGACGGTAGCAGCAGTCTAAACCTGATATATCAGGATACAATCCGCGAAATGGGGATAGACCCAACAACAATTTGCCATAGCAATACTACCTTTAGAGGAGTAACGCCAGGCCCAGGGGCTCATTGCACGGGCTCCCCGCTACTAAAAGTTATATTCGGTTTCCCCGATAACTTCCGTAGCGAACATTTAACCTTCCACATCGCTCTGTTCCAAAGTGGTTATCAAGCACTACTCGGACGCGAAGCTTTTGCTCGCTTTAATGCAATACCGCACTACGCTTCCCTCACACTCAAGATGCCCGGCCCACGTGGCATCATTACAGTAAACGGAACTATTAAGCGATCTTTACGCGCCGAAGAGAGTGCGGCTGCCTTGGCAGCCGCACACTAAAAATGGCCTCACAAACTAAAGCATTTAACAGGTCGTCAAGACCTCGGACACGGTTAGTCGAGTCCGGCGCAGTTATATGTAATTCATACCGGATCAATGGTCACACCCCTATTACAAATACAAGGGGCTCAATGCGTGCAGACAAGTGGCAATTTTTACTCATCTTGAATTATACATAGTTTCTTTAAAAACTATCTTTTTGCACGACAACTTTTTCACCTAAGTTCCTCTCTTTTACAGATGATCATCGTGCTACACCCGTCCAGGATATGGCACAACGGAGACACATGCACAGACATGCAGCAGGGACCCGCTCCAAGGATTCTTTTTAGATTAAGACCCTGCGTAAACCTTTTTTTATTGTCTCTTGTTGATACATATCCACCGAATTCTCAGCACAGTTGAGAAGGATGCTGATGTCTTGGCATGTGGCCACGTCAGAATAATGCACGTACCTGGACACAAGGGGCTTCTTACAAAGGGCACTATTTAGGCCCTGTTTATACCATAAAGACCGAATACCTTAGGGAGTGTTTGGCGTCGCGAGTTTGGCCTTATATGCATCAGCTCTTGATCATTGCCTTTGGTCAAATGTTGGGTTTGCCCGGCTCCTGTGTTTTGGTGCCTTACGTTCCGCTTTATCGGCTAAGGTAGCACCAGGAGAACTGCTGCGATTGTGCCCTGGTTCATCCGGACGAGCACCTCAGTAGAGAAAGCCGAAAACTGACTGTCATGATATAGCGTGAGACTGGTCAACCACTCGATGACCTATCGGAATGTTAGAATTCCTCCACCTTAACGAAGGGCCGTTTTCCGGCCAGGCACGTATGCACCCCGCGATCGGGAGAGTGCGGAGCCACTAGGGGCTATCTACACTAGTAGAAAAAGGGTCAAACGTGAAGCACATTAGTGTCGGTTTGAATTTGAGCCGGCACTAATGTGTGCATTAGTGTCGGTTCCAATGGCTAGCCGGCCGCTCTCATTAGTACTAGTTCGTGGCGAACCTTTAGCACCGGTTCGTGCCACGGACCGGTACTAAAGTGAGTGGTGGCAGGATGTTGTTAGTCCGGAGCCCCTCCAGCACCTTTAGTACCGGGTCGTATCACGAACTGGTACTAAAGGTCGTCCTACATAGACCCTTCGTCCACCCGAGCTCGCTCTGTTCTTCCCCTTTCCTCTCTCCTCTTTGTTCTTTTCCCTCTTCCTCTCAAGCTCATCACACATTTTGCCCAAAATTTGTCAAGATTTGAAGGCCCCCATCCATTCAAATGATCACAAAGGTTAGCAACTTTGTCCTTTCATCTCTCATTGCTAGATTAGCTCGTGCAATGCTTTATATAGTGATTGATTTTTGAGTTTAGTAATTTGGGAGGAATTATATATATGTGCTAGTATTTGATTTATATGCAATTTTAGGTCAAAAATAACACTTAGTTTGCATATGTAGGTGTGGTTAATTAGTACCTTCTAAATCTCCGTTGTAACCACCGTCGATCGCTCGCAACGTCCCGTTGCCGGCACCACCTTGTGGTGAGCCTCTTGTTCATTAAATTTTATATAAAAAATTGATGTTTGTGTGATTTGCATATATAGTTACTCGTATAATTATCTTACCCATACATTGTTTGTTATACATAGTGACATGGTTTTGATATCCGTTCCCGTCGGCCCTCGTCCGGGTTATGATTCGGATGTGGTATATTTTCTTTTAAAACTATTCATTGCATTTCGTGTTTATGACAAATTATGCCCATCAAGTTGACATAGATATTTGTATGTAGGAGGTAGTTGAACCGGAAATTCCAACTGACCCTATTGTCGAGAGGTTAAATTTAGTTGAAAGAGAAAATGAGGATTAGAAGGAAAATTGAAAAGAATTGAGGGGGAGAAGATGGAATTGGAGTTGCATGTTGTCGATGTCGTCGATGATCACAAGATTAAGATGGAGAAAATGCGCTTGAAGATTAGAAAGATTAGAAAATATGCCATTCATAGTGAGGCTTGGTATCATTATGCTGCTGGATCAATTGTTACCTTAGTTGCGATCTTGATCGCATTTGTTGTTGCATTTAAATTCTTTAGCTAGAGAGTTATTTGTTTGTTGCATTTAAGTGTTGTATGATCTTTATGTATGAACTTTATGTATTGTATTAATTTGGTTTTTTCGGTGCTGTGTATTGAAGATGCGCCGGCAATGGACGTACGATGACCGATGCTCTCCCGAGTTCATTAATGGCATGCGTACTTTTCTGCTTGCGGCTGAGGCAAACAAGCGGACGGATGGTTTTATGCCTTGTCCATGTGCTGGCTGTAAGAATGGTCACAATTACTCTACGTCAAGAACCATTCACGTCCACCTGTTTGAGTCCGGTTTTCATGCCCCACTATAATGTTTGGACCAATCATGGAGAAAGAGGGGTTATGATGGAAGACAATGAAGAAGAAGAGGACGACGATAGCTATCCTAGCCATGGGTTCCCTGAATACGATGATACCATAATGAGGGAAGAAGCTGAGCCAGTAATGCGGGAAGAAGCTGAGCCAACAATGTGGGAAGAAGCTGAAGAAGAGGCATCGGATGGTCCCGTTGATGATCTAGGTCGGGCCATTGCCGATGCAAAGAGAAACTGCGCAAGTGATTTGGAGAAGAAGAAGTTGCAGCGCATGTTAGAGGATCACAAAAAATTGTTGTACCCAAATTGTGTAGGTGACAAGAAAAAGCTGGGCACCACACTGGAATTGCTGCAATGGAAGGCAGAGAATGGTGTATCTGACAAGGGATTTGGAAAGTTGCTGGTAATAATAAAGGATATGCTTCTAAAGGACAACGAATTGCCCGAGAGTACGTACGAAGCAAAGAAGGCTGTCTGCCCTCTAGGGTCAGAGGTGCAGAAGATACATGCATGCCCTAATGATTGCATCCTCTACCGCGGTGAGTACGAGGATTTAAACGCTTGCCCAGTATCCAGTGCATTGCGCTATAAGATCAGCCGCGATGACCCTAGTGATGTCGAGGGCGAGCGCCCCAGGAAGAAGATTCCTGCCAAGGTGATGTGCTATGCTCCTATAATACCACGGTTGAAACGTTTGTTCCAAAACAAAGAGCATGCCAAGGCGATGCGATGGCACAGAGAAGACCGTAAGAAAGACGGAAAGTTGAGAGTACCCGCTGACGGGTCGCAGTGGAGAAAAATTGAAAGAAAGTACGGGAAGGAGTTTGCAGATGACGCAAGGAACGTATGGTTTGGTCTAAGCGCAGATGGCATTAATCTTTTTGGTGAGCAGAGCAGCAACCATAGCGCCTGGCCTATGACTCTATGTTTGTATAACCTTCCTACTTGGTTGTGCATGAAGCGGAAGTTCATTATGATGCCAGTGCTCATCCAAGGCCCTAAGCAACCCGGCAACGACATTTATGTGTACCTAAGGCCATTTGTTGAAGAACTCTTACAACTGTGGAATGGAACAGGTGTACATGCGTGGGATGATCACATGGGGGAAGAATTTGACCTAAAGGCCTTGCTGTTCGTGACCATCAATGATTGGCCTGCTCTCAGTAACCTTTCAGGACAGACAAACAAGGGATACCGCGCATGCACGCACTGTTTGGACGATACCGGCAGTATATATTTGGCTAATTGTAAGAAGAATGTGTACCTGGGACATCGTCGATTTCTTCTGAGCAGGCATCCCGTAAGAAAGAAAGGCAAGAATTTCAAAGGTGAGGTGGATCACCGGACGAAGCCTCGCCACCGTACTGGTGCTGATGTACATGATATGTTCAAGGATTTGAAGGTGGTCTTTGGAAAGGGTCCTGGTGGACAACCTGTTCCGAATGACGCTGACGGACGCGCACCCATGTGGAAGAAGAAATCTATATTTTGGGACCTGCCCCATTGGAAAGACCTAGAGGTCCGCTCCGCAATCGACGTGATGCACGTGACGAAGAATCTTTGTGTGACCCTGCTTGGCTTCTTGGGCGTGTATGGGAAGGCAAAAGATACACCTGAGGCATGGGAGGACCAGCAACGTATGCACGGAAAAGACGGCATACATCAGGGTCATGCAAGCTACGCTCTTACCAAAGAAGAGAAGGAAATCTTCTTTGAATGCCTGCTCAGTATTAAGGTACCGTCTGGCTTCTCGTCGAATATAAAGGGAATAATAAACATGGCAGAGAAAAAGTTCCAGAACCTAAATTCTCATGACTGCCACGTGATTATGACGCAACTGCTTCCGGTTGCATTGAGGGGGCTTCTACCGGAAAACGTTCGATTAGCCATTGTGAAGCTATGTGCATTCCTCAATGCAATCTCTCAGAAGGTAATCGATCCAGAAATCATACCAAGGTTAGAGAATGATTTGGTGCAATGTCTTGTCAGTTTTCGAGTTGGTGTTCCCACCATCCTTCTTCAACATCATGACGCACATCCTAGTTCACCTATGTGAAGAGATTAACATTTTGGGTCCTGTATTTCTACACAATATGTTCCCCTTTGTGAGGTTCATGGGAGTCTTAAAGAAATATGTTCATAACCGTGCTAGGCCAGAAGGAAGCATCTCCAAGGGCCATGAAAATGAGAAGGTCATTGAGTTTTGTATTGACTTTATTCCTGACCTTAAGCCGATTGGTGTTCCTGAATCACGACATAAGGGCAGACTGGATGGAAAAGGCACGCTAGGAGGGGAACAAATAATATGTATGGACGGACATTATCTCACTGAAGCACACTGCACAGTTTTACAGAATTCCGCCTTGGTGGCTCCGTATATGGATGAACACAACAATTTCTTACGCTCCAAACACCCGGAGCGGTCTAATCACTGGATTACACGTGAACAAACCAGGAGTTTCACCAGCTGGTTGCAGACACGTACCATGCATGACGCCTCTATTGAAGATGACATGTACTTGATGTCCCAGTTACCATCTTCGAATATAATGACTTTCAAAGGGTACGAGATAAATGGTAATACATTTTACACGATCGCCCAAGATAAGAAGAGCACCAACCAAAACAGTGGTGTCTGCTTTGATGCAGAAACCAAGACGGGAAAGGAAACATATTATGGTTATATACAGGACATATGGGAACTTGACTATCGACGTGGTTAGGTCCCTTTGTTTCGGTGCAAATGGGCCAATATGACACGAGGCGGGGTAACGGAAGACCCGCAGTACGGAATGACAACAGTGGATCTCAACAATCTTGCGTATGCAGACGAACCATTCGTCCTAGCCAATGATGTGGCACAGGTTTTCTATGTGAAGGACTTGTCTACCAAGCCGAGAAAAAGAAAAGATAAGGAAGCGAATGCATCGTACGATGAGCCAAAGCGGCACATAGTTCTTTCTGGGAAGAGAAACATCGTGGGAGTGGATGACAAGACAGACATGTCAGGAGATTATGAAAAGTTTGATGAAATTGCTCCATTCATAGTGAATATTGACCCGAGCATCCAGTTAAATGATGAAGATTTTCCATGGCTACGACGCAAAGGGATACACGCGAAGAAAAAGTTTCACACCCAAAGATCTGGGATGTGATTGGCTTCACTATCAACACTTTCTTCTGTGTTTCACACCCAGGAGGGAATCTCCACTAGTAGAAAAAGGGTTAAACGTGAAGCACATTAGTGCCGGTTTGTATTTGAGCCGGTACTAATGGTACCATTAGTGCCGGTTCGAACGGATTTGCATTAATGCCGGTTCGTGTTGAACCTTTAGTACCGGTTCGTGGCACGAACCGGTACTAAAGGGGTGGTGGCAGGCTGGCGTCAGGCCGGGGCCCCACGATCACCTTTAGTACCGGTTCGTGGCACGAACCGGTACTAAAGGGGTCTGACCTATAGTACCGGTTTGTGACACAAACCGGCACTATAGGGCAATTTTCAAACTCTACCCCCCCCGGTGGATCGCCTTTTCAGTTTTAAAAATAAATAAACGAAAATGATGGAAATGTCAAAAAAATAAAAGAAAATAAGTTTCCCATGTGATAGGTGGTCTAGTTGTTGGGAAAATTTGCAAATGTGAATTTTGACTTTATTTGCAAAATCTCTCTGAAATTTGTAAAAATGGGCATAACTTTTGCATACTAACTCGGATGAAAAAGTTTTTTATATGAAAAATCATCTACTCGAAAAGTTACATCCAAATTTAATCGGGGGAACCCCGTTAAACATTTTTAAAATCCTCAAAAACCTAATAGAAAAAAAGTTACGGGCCTTTTAAGATCTAGAGTGGAAAAAATTGAAAAATATTCAAACAGTGGGCAAACTGTGGTCAAACAATGGTCAAACTAATTATTCTAGAATATTAGTGTTACTAAATAATTATTTTAGTTATTTCAATTTTGGTCAAATCTGGTCAAACTTTAGTCAAACTATGGTCAAACTGTGGTCAAACAATGGTCAAACTAATTATTCAAGAAATATTAGTGTTACTAAATAATTATTGTTTTTTAAAACAATAGTTTCAAACTCAAACAGTGAAATGTGTCACTTCATGCTCAAGTAAAATTCCTGAAGGTTAATAGGATTGACATCTTACTATTGTGAGGAAAACAACAAGTGCAGACTTGGAGCGAGGGAGAATAGAACCCGGAAGTTAAGCGTGCTCGGGCTGGAGTAGTGAGAGGGATGGGTGACCGGTCGGGAAGTTAGATGATTTGGAATGAGTGATCTACACTTGAGCAGTTAAGAGAGGTGATTAGAGACTAAATCTTCAAATAATTCAGAAAAATTAAAAAAAAAATTCCAAAATTTTCAAAAAAGAATTCAAAAAAAAACCTTTAGTACCGGTTGGTAACACCAACCGGTACTAAAGGTCCCCCGTACCAGGGCGCGAGCTCACGCCACGTGGTGCCTCTTTAGCGCCGGTTCGTGCTGAACCGGTACTAAAGAGGGGGGGCCTTTAGTGCTGAAATAATAGTGCCGGTTCCATAACCGGCACTAAAGGCCCTTACGAACCGGTGGTATTGCCCGGTTTTCTACTAGTGCTCTGTAATAGTTCGGCTAGCTAGTTATGTGTTTTGGCATTTGAAACGCGAAGAAATTTTATGTGCAAGAAAATTCTTTCATGCATTTACTGATTTTTTCAGCTAAATGATCCTGAAATTGAAAAGCATTTCAAATGAACTCAGAAAAGGTTGAACGTTGGCATGGTATCATAATTTCACCCACATAGCATGTGCAAAAAAGTAGAGAGGGTTACTGCAAAAACTGGATGCACTTCGTGTACAAAATGGACAATCTCTTTCGAATTATCAGAGTTTCGGACAAAAACTCATCCGTTACAAAGGCATTTCATTTTCTACATAACCTAAGAATTACCAAATTGAACATAATGATAAAACACACTAATATTAAACATAATAAAAAAGAATCACTGAAAAATCTATTTTCAAAGTTAAGTTATTCACAAACTAGTGATTCACACAAATTTTAAATAATTCAAAATTTAAACTATTCAAATTTGTAAACTACCGGTACTAACAGAAAATTTGTAATTTTTTCTACCTAAAGCAAAAATATTCACAAAGAAACTCTAAATACAGCAAAAAACAACTCAAAAATAAATAAAACAAAAATAAATAAAGCAAAAAAAATAAGAAAAACACCCACCTACTGGGCCACAGCGGCCTGCATACGACTAGAAACCCAAATTCTAGTTGGGCCAGGATGCAGGCCCGCTAGCCCAGTAGGCCCAACAGGGCATCGCAGCAGAGGTAGGCCCAGAAGGCCTGCTTAAGAGAGGAGCTCGAGACAGCAGCAACGGTGGGGCTTATAAGCAGGTGCGAGTGCCCCTCGGCTAGCGAGGTGGGACTAAACTTCTGCGCCCCTCGCCTGGCAGCGCACACCCTTTAGTACCGGGTCGTGGCTCCAACCGGTACTAAAGGGGGGGGGCCTTTAGTACCGGTTGTTGCCACGACCCGGTACTAAAGGGGGTGCGGTTCCCGCTGCTTCACCTGGCCAAAATAGACCTTTAGTACCGGTTGGTGGCTCCAACCGGTACTAAAGGTGGGTTCTATATAAGAAAACACTTCAAAAAAAATTGTCAGTTTCTCATCTCTCCCTCTGCTTCTTTCTCCTCTGCCCCGTCGCCGCCGCCCCCGTCGCCGTCCGTCGCCGTCCCCGTCCCCGTCCCCGTCGCCGCGCCCCGCCCCGTCCTCCCGTCGTCCTCGCCCGGCCCGTCCCCGTCCCTGTCGTCGCCGCCCCGTCCCCATCACCGTCTCCGTCCCCGTCCCCGTCTCCGCCCCCCGTCGTCGCGCCTCGCCGGTGAGCTCCTTCCCCAGCCGCCAACCACACACACACACACACACACACACACATTGTTATAGAATTGTTAGCAATCTTTCTGTTTTTTAGTTACAGAATGATTAGAAATGTTAGTTTTAGTTATAGAAATGTTAGTTGTATAGAAATATTAGAAATGTTAGTTATACAGAAATGTTAGTTATATTGGAAATGTTAGTTATATAGAAATGTTTTTTAGTTTTAGAAATGTTAGTTTTAGTTATAGAAATATTAGAAATGTTAGTTTTAGTTATAAAATTTAGAATTTGCATATATGAAATCACAATCCATCATTTAAAAAATGTTACTTTACTTTTGCGGCATATAGTATTTTTTGTCGACGATGCCCGGACCGCATCCTCGCCGTCGACCCGTTGGCGACGACGTCCTGCTTCATAGGACCCATGTCCGGGACTGGGCTTCGCCGGGCTAGCACCGGGAGGTGCTTCCTTCAGGGGCGTGACGCTTGGTGAGGAACCCGGCCCCGGGTCCCGTCGTCGACCCTCATCTCCTTTGGTGGCGTTCGCGTGGGCCACTTTCGGTGCGGAGGGAGCCGGCCCCGCTGGATGTGGTACGTCACCGTGTCAGGGAGGAGGACGAGCACGTCCATCGCTACATGGCTGCTATGGACGTCAGGTTCTCCAATACCTGGCAGGTTCTTTGGGGAGATCACCCGAGCTATGATCCAGTGATGGTTCCTTCACTTTGGTTGTCCACCGCCTACATTACTCTCTAGTATTCGATCTTTATTAGCTAGCTAGCTAGTGATGTATTCAATATATAATATTCGAGATGATTTATTCGAGATTATATATATTATTCGAGACGATGTATTCGAGATTATGTCTATTATTCGAGACGACATATTCGAGATTATATTCGATGATGCTTATTATGTACTATGATTGATTCAGTTTTTCCTTATTAATTGATTGCATCCATGCATTGTAATTTGAATATATTTCTTTTGGATTAGTTAAACAAAACCTATGGTGGACAATACCGGCAGAGAGGGAGAAGAGGACCTGTTCAATATCATACGCAATCCTCGCGGGCCAGATGATGATCAGAATGAAGAAGATTATGACGGCTCCGAATATCTAAACAAAACCGGGGAGGGTGATATGATATTCGATTGCGACGACCGAATTGATGAAGTCATGAACTATGAACATGACGACGAAAATGTTGATCTTGAAACAACAAAGACCGGCGAGGTATATATATTTATATAAGCATGCATCTGGTGATCATCACATTTTTAAATGACTTGAAGATATATTAACGAATCGATCTTTCTTCTTTCAGCCATCCGGATCGAGCAAATCTTCAGGTAACAGGAAACGAGGCCCGAACAAAAAGTTGAAGGAGGGCGTAAAGTACAATATCGAGGCCATCAAACCTAATGGCGAACCATTAGCGCCTAAGAAGATTGCGGACAAGTTCATTCGTCAGTGCGGAGTTCCTGTGAAGGACCAACTCCCGATCTCCCTTCAAGAATGGAGAGAGCCAGCAAAGCCACGTCCAGGAGTTACTTTTGTCGAGGACAGACAAAAACTTCTGCTTTGGGAAATGCTCATGGAACATTTCACCCTACCAGATCATTTCACAGATGCAGATGTGGAGAAAGTCAAGGACACTGCTCTTAGGAAGATGGCGGTTGCATTCAAAAACCACAAGAATTGTGAATGGGCCAAGTACGTCAAGGGAGGAAGGAAGACTCCAGTATTCAAGGGAACACTAGAGAAGCAAAGTGCTCATTGGGACGATTTCGTGAAATTCAAGGATTCGGAATTATCTAAGGAACGGTCGAGAATAAACAAGGCCAATGCCGCAAAAAAGGATAAGTTCCATAAGCTGGGGCCAGGTGGCTATGCGGTGGGAATGCCTAAGTGGGATAAGTCTGAGAAAGAGATGGAGGATGCAGGTGTCACTCCAAAAACATTGAGCTGCCCCCCCCCCCGCCAGGTGCAGGACTTGGTTCTATGCGCATGGGGGGGAGTTGGACCGAAGACACGCAAAGTTTCGAAGAAGGCATGTCTAGACGGAGCCGAAGATAAGCTACTTGTTGCAATAGAAGAGGCTCGATCGAGGGTGTTCCAGCCCAACAGAGAGAACGACAAACTTACGCGTGCCCTGGGAAATCCTGAGCACCCGGGAAGAACACGAGGCATGGGCGCTATTCCGTGGTATGAGGGGTTTTTGGACTGGAACGCCGACTACGGAACCCGTGCGAGAAAGAAGATTGTGGAGGAGAAGAAGAGGAAGATGGAGGAGGAGCAGAGGAAGCTAGACTATGAACGCCTTCAAGGCCTAGAATCAGCGCACGCGGACTTGGCAGTCAAATTCTAGCGGCAGCAGGAGCAGATCGACTCACTTAGACAACAAAGGGGGTCTCAGCAGCTGCAGCAACTAGCGGATCATCCAGCATTGGATAGCACCGTCCCATCCATGCCGAGAAGTAGCGTGGGTTCCGCCCCGGGCAACGCATTGCTGGATAGCTACCTAGTGGATGACATCATGGAGAACACTAACTGTGAGCTACACTTCAAAATGAAGAACATATCCATGAAGTTGGCGGACGCCCTTGCTTTTACAAATCCCCCCGAGGCAACCTTCCATTGCAACCCGATTCCAGTGGGAGAGGCCAACCATCGTATCATCCTATGGAGAAAGGATTGCATCATCTTTCGAAGGCCACCGACACCACGTCATCCGACTCCTCGTCGAAGTCCGCCACCGAGTCAGTAGACTCCCGCTCCTCCAAGTCCACCAAGGCGTCAGGCCACTCCTCCTCCAAGTCTGGCACAGCTTCAGGCCACTCCTCCTCCTCCAAGTCCGGCAAAGCGTCAGGCCACTCCTCCTCCAAGTCCGGCACAGCTTCAGGCCACTCCTCCTCCAAGTCCGGCACAACTTCAGGCCACTCCTCCTCCTTCAACTCAGCCACATCAGCCGTCTTCGCCGCCTCAGCAATCACGGAAGAGAGCCGCCTCAGCTATGGTGCGTAGCGGTACAAGTCGAGGTAGTACTGGAGGTACAGGCGGAGGCAAGCGATTTCAATATGGTCCAAGCCTCGCGCCTCTTCCGCAGAGGCCTTACGACAAGTCCGAGGAGGAAAACGTAGCCATATCGAAGGCCGAGGTGGAAGCCCATTTTGCATCGAAACCGCCACCGCCGCCAAGGGAGAAAGTGCCTGAGGAAAAGATTGACCACTTCATTCGTATGGCTAGAGCACCAGCTCCCAAGCCTGTTGACAGAGACTATGAGCGCCACATCAAGAAGTTAAATCGAGCACGTCGACGGAAAGAGGCGAGCTCGAGCTCGAGCAAATCAGCTGGCAAAAGGAGCGGTAAAACCGTTCCCCAGCTGGGAGAACAGGCGGCGCAATCAATCCCCCCGCTTGTTGTGCCAACAACACATGAGAGTAGGCGCGCCCAATATTTTTGTGGGCAAACCGTTAGCGTTCCCGGGTTGGGCGATGTGGTAATAGCCAAGGAGCATATTGAGCAGGCTGAAACGCTCATGATCACCGTTGGACAACTCCTCGATATCGAGCCCATGTCTCCGACTAGAGAGGAGGAAATAAAACGGAAATATGTCCGGGGCCAACCTTTGGTCGAGCTAGACAAGGTCAAGAAGCTCCCAACGAGAATTTATGAATTGCATCAATGGTACATGGACATTACCAAGATTTCCAATCGAGAGTCCCTCATGGTGAATGTCAAGAAGGATCATTACTACCATGAGAAAGCTGTGACCGTTGAGTATTCAGAACTATTTCAGCTATACAATCAAGATGCCCTCGACAAATCTATCGTCAGTTGCTATTGTTTGTAAGTGATTTCTTTCTGTAATTTAAGTCTGAAGCTAGCAAATTCTGTTTTTGCCTACTAGCTAGCTACATGTTTTTGCTTACATATGCCCGCTTAATTAAGACATGCAAACGTATGTGCATGCAGATTTCACTGGATCTTGTTAATCATTAAAGTTGATGAAGGAACAATTGAAGTACTAGACTCACTATTTAAGAAAGCAAGTGACTACACCATCGTGAAGGGGATAGTCAACAGGTAATTTCAATCATTATTAACTATATCTCGGTCTATTTAATTAGTTCGTCATTTCCTGATAACAACTATTTAATAACCCATTTATTCATTTTCTTTGTCGGCGGGCAGGGCTTGGGCAAAGTTCATCACGGCCACTCCAGGTCCATGGAAACAGAATCTGAAATGGTATCGACCCCAGGTAAGTAATTAAGTAGTAGTAGCTAGCTGCCATCTCTTTAATTATCATGCTTGATTAATTATTATCTGATCAAATTCCATTCTCGTAAAGGCCCTGAAGCAGGCGTCGGGGAATAATCTGTGTGCATACTACGTTTGCGAGAACATTCGTATGATGGCGTTCGAAAGGAGCAGATCTCAAAGAGAGGAGAGGGTACGTTTGTCAGAACACTATTCACAATTTTTACACCATTATCGATATCTAGTCACACAACTAATACACATGCATATTGATCTCCTTCTTAACAGTTCAAAGAGGTGCGGCAGAAGCTCCTAATAGAGGACCGCATAGAAGCAATTCAAGAGGAAATAGCGGGATTTTTGCTCGACCAGGTCATAGATCCCCAAAGAGAATACTATTACCCGCTACCGCCCCCATGAACCACTTCCAATTGTTATCGTGCTCCGAAAGCACCAATTAGGCTAATGCCACTGGCTCCGAAGGCACCAATTAGGAGAAATTGTAGATAGCTAGCTAATTGTATATATATATATATAGTGTTGCTATTCATCAACCAGGGTGCAGAATAAGTTATTCTTCACCCGAGGTAATCTTACGATCATTTCATAATTGTACTAGAAATTCTATTTATGATTGGTGTAAAGTATAAACATAGCTGTCGGTGTCAAAACCAGCGGATCCCGGGTAGGGGGTCCCTAACTGTGCGTCTAGGCCGGATGGTAACAAGCGACAAGGGACACGAAGTTTTACCCAGGTTCGGGCCCTCTCGATGGAGGTAAAACCCTACGTCTTGCTTGATTAATATTGATGATATGGGTAGTATAAGAGTAGATCTACCACGAGATCGAGGAGGCTAAACCCTAGAAGCTAGCCTATGGTATGATCGTTGATGTGTATGTTATCCTATGGACTAAAACCCTCCTGTTTATATAGACACCGGGTAGGGTTCGGGTTACATAGAGTCGGTTACAATGGTAGGAGATCTGTATATCCGTATCGCCAAGCTTGCCTTCCACGCCAAGGAAAGTCCCTCCCGGACACGGGACGAAGTCTTCAATCTTGTATCTTCATAGTCCAGGAGTCCGGCTGAAGGTATAGTCCGGCCATCCGGACACCCCCTAATCCAGGACTCCCTTAGTAGCCCCTGAACCAGGCTTCAATGACGATGAGTCAGGCACGCATATTGTCTTCGGCATTGCAAGGTGGGTTCCTCCTCCAAGTACTTCATTAGAAGATTTTGAACACAAAGATAGTGTCCGGCTCTGCAAAATAAGTTTCCACATATTGCCATTGAGAGAATAATATTTACACAAATCTAATCTGATGACGTATTCCATAGTGTGACATCAGACCATGGCCAAGCTTTTATTCGAACCGTTTTACTGTCCCATCTCAGCGCGTTATGCGAGGCGGTTTCCTTGGCACGTCTTGTTAAAGCAGAGATCGTGTCCCCCTTATTCCGGGATTCTCATCAATACGGGCGTGGGTAACCCAACCGCTTCTAGGACTCCTAGATTATAGGCAAGTCCAAACGGACACGGAGAGGACGCTTGATATCCACCCTCTTTATAAAGGGACAAGGCTTTTGTTTTTCCCTCATGTGCTCAATCGAATCTTTACCCGGCCTCGAGCTCCAACGCCCAAAGTTTAGGTCAGGTGCTCCGAACCTTCAATCATGTCCGGATCTAGCCTTCAAGGCCGATGGGTGCCCTCCTCCGTCACGGAAGAAGACATCAAAAAGTTGCGGGAAGCCAGATATCTGACCGCCGAGATCTTGCATCGGCTGCCTCCCTGGGGGCAGGCCGTCCCTTTCCCCGAACCCAACGAGAGCGTCGTGTTCTTCTCCCACTTCCTCAGAGGTCTAGGCCTTGCTCTGGATCTATTCATCAGGGGCTTGATGTTTTACTACGGGCTAGATTTCGTTGATCTAGCTCCAGACTCCTTTCTTCATATCACGACATTTATCATCGTGTGCGAGGCCTTCCTCCTGGTCACCCCTCACTTTGGCCTGTGGCTCAAGACATTTGAAGTAAAGCCGAAGATGATCGAGGGGCAACAAGCGGCTTGTGGAGGTGCCTCAATACGCAAGATGACGGGAGCTCCGTGGCCCAAAGGTTCCATTCCAGAGGTGTCTAAATTGTGGCAACAGGAGTGGTTCTACATCACGGCTCCTAGAAGTGGCAAGTGGGCGGCCCCCTGTTTTCCGCTCGGCCCCCCCACCACAACTGATGTCATGGATCAGCAGAGGTTTGAGCTGGGGGCCAGCCAAGGACGTGCCTATACTGCAAGGCCGCATTCGAGATCTCTTCAATGGAGATTTCAGTTTGGTTGCGGTGATACACGTTATGCTGGTTCGTCAAGTCCAGCCCTGCAAACACCGGCCTCTTTGTCTGTGGGAGTTCAATCCTGAGGGACCGCGTGCCATTCAAAATTTTCTCGGCCTGACGCACGAGGAGATGTACAAATCATTCTTCGGACCTCAGACGGAGTGTCCGGAAATCACCGAGGACGTGGGCCTAAGTAGCAACCGCACCGCCGAATAGGTAAGGCATCTTCTGGCCGAACATACTTTCTCTACTTTGTTACGAAGTTATCTCTGAGAGTTCGCTTTTTGACCAGGACTGGCTCACAAAGGCGAAGTTGATTCGGTGTTCGGCCCCCCTCCCTGAGGGTTTGGAAAATCCGGTATTGGAAAAGATGCTCCAGACCGCACCTTGTCCGGAGCCCTTGAAGAAAGATACTGTGGAGGATAATGCGGGTGGACGCGGGCCCCCAACACTGCCCATTCTAGCCGAGGGAGCGAGCGTCTCTATGAGGGAAGGCGACCAGAAGAGAAAAAGGACCGCACCCGGGGATTCGGAAGCCGAAGCTTCCAAACGGGAGAACAAGTCTCCCACAGAGGGTCCCACCCTGGGGGGCATTGTTGCCGCACAAAGTCCGCGGGGGGATCAATCCTCCCACGAGTCGTAAGTGACCCAAAATACCTTTGATAGTACATATATGCTATCTTTTTCTTCTGAGAAGATAACCACCGCATATATTTTTGCAGTTCGGGCCTTAGCCCCTCTCAAATGAGCTCATCTTCGGGGGATCTTCTTCCAGAGATGATGGAGAGCGAAACGCCTCCTCCGGACTCCTCCGCTCCGGGAGCGGGCGACCCTGAAGTGTCGTCGCGGAGGGCCTCTCCGAGTCCGGCGAGGCCAGAAGATAATCTCGTTGACCCCCGAAGCTCCCAGTGTCCGGCTCCCGAAGAGAGTAGACAAAAGAGTCTGGCACCGTCTAGTGTGCGATCGGATGTTCTGAGGGAGTTGGTGGGGCGAGCGGCCATCTCAGATGAGCACCGTGTGCTGATGAATACGGTCATGGAGAGAATGTCGTCCGCCGAAAGCGGATTGCATGAAGCTTTTATAAGTCTACTGATAGGCTTTGAGGTACGTAAAAGAATGTATGATAGTCCTGCACATGCTAGGTATGCCCTATGTAGATAGTAGCCCCTGAGACTCTGGTTGACGTCGGAAACGACGACGAACAGAGGAGCATATTCCCAGGTAATAACCATACTGCCTCTATGTGCAGGTGATGGAAGCTCCGGTGGCTAGCCGGACTAGCGAGTTTGCCCATTTAGAACGGCAGTTGGATGCGGCAGACGCCGACATCGAGCTTGTTAACAAAAGGCTTGACGAGGCACAGGGTAAGTGTCAATATCTGGTAAACGCCACATAGGAAGAGCAGCATGATCCCAGTATCTTAAATATGTTGTGACTGCAGATGGAGCTGCCACTGTTGAAGCCTTGCGGGCAGAACTTGCCCGAGCCAAGGAACAAGTGAGGTTAGGTAATGCGGCTGCTGTGAAGGCGGCCGAAGAGTTGCAAGCCGAGAAGGCCGCGCATGGCGAGACCCGAGACAAGATGGCCAAGATGGCTGTGGAATTAAAAGCCGCCGCCGACCGTTGCCGGGTTCTCGAAAAGGAAAACCAAGCGAAGGCATCGGACCTTGAGAAGGCTGCTGCGATGAAAAAGGATCTCCGCTCTGCTATGAGGGCAAAGAAGGAGGAGCTGCGGGAAGCCGGGGATATTGTAGCTGGGAAATCCTTTATGTTGCGGAGGAAATTCGGAGATCCACGGTATGCCCCTTTGGATCAGCTGTGGAGTTTGGAGGATGTGTATATGGATTTGGCGGTGAGTGCTGCCGATGCGGCCAAGTACTTCCATGGTCAGACAGACCGTGCAGTAGACCAACTGTTTTGGAGACAATTCCATTCTCCCGAGCGTCCACTTACATTGACTGACCAATTAGCCGAATGGGCCAAACTAAACAGGTTGTCCGGACTCTCTATGAGGTCTGTTCTGGCTCAGCTGTGGCCGGGAAGGTCAAAACCGAACAGCTATTTGTAATGCCCTCGATGCGGCTATATCTCGCACGTGTCGAGGCACGACTTAGAGGCATAGCCGCATTGAAAGCAATGTCGCAAGTCGAGAAATCATCACACATCCCATGTACGTAAATAATATAAAGGGGAAGAACATAGTTGGCTTACACTCGCCACGTCACATCAAAGTACATAAATAACATCCATCATCCAAATCACTCATGGCCCGACTACGGCGCCAAAATAGAAAAGACCCCCAACATGCGACAAGGCCCTGAATCTAACCCCGATTGGGCACCACTACTGATCATCAGGAAAGGACACATAGTAACGCTGAGAGTCCTCGTCGTACTCCCACTTGAGCTCGAGCGCGCCATCTGGAGCTATATCATCTGTCCTTGCATCTTGTGTAATAGTAATCTGTGAGCCACATGGACTCAGCAATCTCGCACCATCGCGATCAAGACTATTTAAGCTTAAAAGGTAGGAAAGGGGTAATGTAAGTGGAGCTGCAGCAAGCGACTAGCATGTATGGTGGCTAACTTATTCGCAAAAGAGAGCGAGAAGAGAGAGTAAAGCACGAGCGAGAAACTAGAGAGCAACTTGCGCAAACATAACTCCAACACCGTGTCCACTTCCCGGACTCCGCCGAGAAGAGGCCATCACGGCAACACACTCAGTTGATTCATTTTAATTAATTAAGGTTCAAGTTATCTACAACCGAACATTAACAAATTCCCATCTGCCCATAACCGCGGGCACGGCTTTCGAAAGATCAATCCCTGCAGGGGGTCCCAACTTAGCCCATAACAAGCTCTCACAGTCAACGAAGGAATAGACCTCCACCCAAGACACACCGATCAGACTCGGTATCTCGGTACAACAAGATGATTCGACAGGTTAAAACAAGTCCAGCAACACCCCCCGCTGTGCCGACAAATCCCGATAGGAGCTGCACATATCTCGTTCTCAGGGCACACCGGATAAGCTAAGCATACGGGAGCCAACGTAACCCAAGTTGCCACGGGACGGCCCTGCACGGCGCTCTAGGGTGGACCAACACTCAGAGGAGCACTGGCTCGGGGGGGTTAAAATAAGATGACCCTCGGGCTCCGGAAACCCAAGGGAAAAAGAGGCTAGGTGGAAATGGTAAAACCAATGTTGGGCATTGCTGGAAAAGCTTTAATCAAGGCGAACTATCAAGGGGTTCCCATTATAGCCCAACCGCGTAAGGGACGCAACAATCCGGGAACATAACACTGATATGACGGAAACTAGGGTGGCAAGAGTGGAACAAAACACTAGGTGAGAGGCCGAGCCTTCCACCCTTTACCAAGTATATAGATGCATTAAGATAACATGGCAATATAATGGTATCCCAACAAGTAAATAAATGTTCCAACAAGGAACGGCTCCAATCTTCACCTGCAACTAACAACGCTATAAGAAGGCTGAGCAAAGCGGTAACATAGCCAATCAACGGTTTGCTAGGACCAAGGTGGGTTAGAGGCTCAATCATGGCAATTGGGAGGCTGACAAGCAAGTGGTAGGCATCGTAGCATTGGCATAGCAAAAGAGCGAGCGAACTAGCATAGCAAAGATAGTAGTGATTTCGAGGGTATGATCATCTTGCCTGCATAGTTGTCAGAGTTGACTGGATCCTCAAAAGCAAACTCAACGGGCTCCTCGTTAGCGAAATCGTCTCCCAGCTCTACCCAACAACACAAACAAGCAACAAGGATACAATCAACCACGTGCAAGGGCAACAAATAATATGCAAAGATGGTATGCTATGCGGGATGCGATGCGGGATGCAAAATGCAAGACGTGACAGGAAATGCATGAACCTGGCCTCAACTTGGATAACCCAGTGTGCCACTGGATATAGGGGAAGAAATCACCTGAAAACGATATAAAGATCATAGGAATCGGAGCTACGGTTTGGAAATAGCAAGCGTTTTACGAAACGAACTGATCTGCGATTACAACAAGTAGGCTCCTAAATGCAATGCAATGAAATGAACATGCTACAGCCACCAAACATGAAAACAAAATACATGGTAGGAATGTACACAAGATGCTTAACAAATCACTAGGACTGAGCCATAGGCAAATTCATCGATTAAGAGGTTCAAACAAGCATGGCAAAACTGAATAAGCAAAACAGATTTCAGACTTAGTGAAATTAACACTAGTCTGAAATTTCAGACCACGATGCTCTCTTCGGAGCAGCAAAACAACATGAAACATAACCTGAACATGGCAAGTAAGAACATGGCATGGAGCTACTCAACAAGCTTAACAAAACACCCAAAATGACCTGTGGCCAAAAGGGTTCACAAAATACTCTACCGAGCACACGAACATAGATGAAACACAATCAGTTTTCAGACTTAGTGAAAACAGAGACATGCTGAAATTATAACTCACGGAGGCACGTAAACGAGCTCGATGCACTCACTACGATGCAAGTCATGGCAAGGCAAACATATATCCATAAAGAAAGCACAAAATGCTAGCTAGACATGGCAAGAACAATGGCATAGCATGCATGGATCACTAGCAATGGCATCGGCAAAATCGCAAAAGAGTTCACGATCTGCCCAAATTAACAACGATGCAAAAGTTGAGCATGATTGACTCAACCTAGGGTGCTCCAACATAACAAGTAAAGACATGGATGGATAGAGCACAACAAGTATAACAAACCACTCTTACTGATCATCCTCAAAAGAGGCACGGGTCATTAGGAAACAAGCTGGACATATAGCATCATGAACTAAAACATCCCAGACTTAGTGAAAATCACTAAGTCCCTGAAAACAGCAATCTCAGGTACCCCTCTTTGCAAGCTTGCAAAAGACACCACACACATCCTAAAAATGCATGGGTGGCACCTCTGGAAATAAGACAAAATGCTTAACAATTCATCCCAAAGGGGCACAGGCATATCATGCACACAATAATCATGGCAAAAATGGCAAAAGTCAATGATGAGCTAACGGATCTGCAATTTAACTCACGATGCCTCCTTCTAACAGCATTTTGGGCATCAAGATGAACTCAAATGCAAATGATGCAATGGAATGAAATGATGTAATCGTCGAGACGAGGATTTTGATATATCATATGTCCAAAACGGAGCTACGGATGCAAAGATATGAGGAGTCAACGTATGCAAAAAAACTACTGAGAGAGGCAAAAGTCAACCTCCCCAGATCTGGATCTAGGGTTTGCACGGATAACGAGGACGGCCGGAATCACTGTAGCGGCCGGAGTTTCGCCGGAAAAACGTCGGGGCCGCCGGAGGAGGAGTCGGCCGGAGCGGGAGGGGCTCTCCGGCGGGGTCGGCGGCGTGGAGGCGAGGTCCGGCGGGGTCGGCGGCGTGGCGCGACGGCGGAGCGGTGGCCGGGCGGCGAGCTTCCTGCGGCGGAGCTCGGCCGGCGTGGGGAGAGATGAAGCGGGCGCGGGCGACGGGATCTGGCCCGGGGCGGCGGGGAGGCAGGCCCCGCGCGGGCCTGGGCGGGCCGGCGGAAGCGGCGGCGATGTGGGGCGGCCGCTGCCACGTGGCGTGCCCCGGTAGGTCGTCGGCGGCGGCGGACAATGTCCGGTCCGCGCGGACGTGTCCGGCCCGGTGCGGGGGGGGGGGGGGGGAGATGGATCTTTTTTTTAGGGTTTTGGACGGGGGAAGAAGAGATCCAAATGGAGGGGGTATTTATAGGCATAAGTGGAGCTAGGAGAGTCCAAATGAGGTGCGGTTTTCGCCCACGCGATCGTGATCGAACGATCGAGACGATGGAGCAGAGTTTGGTGGGTTTTGGACCAAATTGGATGGGTGTTGGGCTGCAACACACACGAGGCCTTTTCGGTCTCTCGGTTAACCGTCGGAGTATCAAACGAAGTCCAAATGACCCCAAACTTGACAGGCGGTCTACCGGTAGTAAACCAAGGCCGCATGGCAAGTCTCGGTCCAATCCGGAAATGTTTAATCCCCACACACGAAAGAAAGCTAGAAATGGCCACCAGAGGAGAACGAAGCGCCGGAATGCAAAACGGACAACGGGGAAAATGCTCGAATGCATGAGATGAACATGTATGCAAATGCAATGCACGTGATGACATGATACAAGATGCATGAAAACGAAAACAACACACGGAGACAAAGACCCGAACCCGAGAAATAAATATAGCTTAATGCCGGAAACGGCAAGAGTTGGAGTACAAATTGGGAAAGGTATATCTGGGGCGTTACACTATTTCAGCTTGGTGTAGCAGTTCCTTGATGTGGTGCCGCACATTAATGCGATGAAGAGGTCGGCGTGCATAGAGGGCGCACGGATGGCCTTTGCCCATGTTAAGGCATACTGGGCGGAGATGGATGCTACCAATGTTGCAGCGCGGGATTCGGCTATAGGTCGAAAGGCTGCTGAGCACTATTTTGAAGAAGATCTTGAGGGTGCCCGTTTGATAGAGACCCAGTGCTCAAAAAATATTATGTTTGAGTGATATCTAATATCATTGTAAGCGAAATGCTTTTATAAATTTTATAAGGCTATTTTTATACTTTTGCCTGAAAATAATATGATGCCTCCTGGGCGGCCGTTTATGTATACATGTGTATAACCTGAAAGATTGTAGTCGTTGGCTTCAGCCCCCACGCATATAATGCGGAGCTGCTCGCAAAAACACGCGTTCACACTTAACCCAACGTCTTGGTCCTATTAAGGAGGTGATAGTGGAGCGAGCGAGGCAACTGGACTATAATGCTTTAGCACTTTCACTTAGCCATAGGAGTTTGACAGTGGGGCTACTAGATAGCCCCTGGTGGCTCCGCACTCTCCCAGTTCCGGGGTGCGTACATGCCTGGCCGGAAAATGGCCCTTCGTTAAGGCGGAGGAATTCTAACAATCCCACAGGTCATCGAGTGGTTGACCAGTCTCACGCTATATCAGGACAGTCACTTTTCGGCTTTCTCTACTGAGGTGCTCGTCAGGATGAACCAGGGCACAATCGCAGTAGTTCTCCTGGTGCTACCTTAGCCGGTAAAGCGGAACGTAAGGCACCAAAACACAGGAGCCGGGCAAACCCAACATTTGACCAAAGACAATGATTCGGAGCTGATGCGTATAGGGCCAAACTCGCGACGCCGAACACTCCCTAAGGTATTCGGTCTTTGTGGTATAAACCGGGCCTAAATAATGGCCTTTGTCAGAAGCCCCTTGTGTCCAGGTACGTGCATTATTCTGGCGTGCCCACATGCCAAGACATCAGCATCCTTCTCAACGGTGGATATGTATCAACAAGAGACAGTAAAAAAGGTTTACGCAGGGACTTAATCTAAAAAGAATCCTTGGAACGGTTCCCTGCTGCACGTCTGCGCCTGTGTCTCCATTGTGCCGTATCCTGGACGGGTGTAGCACGATGATCGTCTGTAAAAAAGAGGAAGTTAAGTGAAAATGTTGTCGTGCAAAAAGATAGTTTTTAAAGAAACCATGTGTAATTCAAGATGATAAGAAATTGCCACTTGTCTGCGCGTGTTGATCCCCTTGTATTGACAAATAGGGGTGTGACCACTTATTTCTGTATAAATAGCGGCGCCGGACTTGATTAGTTGTATCTGAGGTCTTGACGACCTATTGGATGCTTTCGTTTGTCCGGGCGCTTTTAGTGTGCGGCGGCCAAGGCAGCCTCACTCTCTTCAGCGCGTAGAGATCACTTGATATTTCCGTGCACTGCAATGATGCCACGTGGACCGGGCATCTTGAGTGTGAGGGAGGCATAGTACGGTATTGCATTAAAGCGAGCGAAAGCTTCGCGTCCGAGCAGTGCTTGATAGCCACTTTGAAATGGAGCGATGTGGAAAGTTAAATGCTCGCGACGGAAGTTATCGGGGGAGCTGAATATAACTTGTAGTAAGAGGGAGCCTGTACAATGAGCCCCTGGGCCTGGCGTTACTCCTTTAAAGGTAGTATTGCTATGGAGAATGTGTGTTGGGTCTAACCCCATCCTGCGGATTGTATCCTGATATATTAGGTTTAGGCTACTGCCGCCGTCCATCAAGACCCTTGTGAAGTGATATCCGCCAATTACTGGGTCTAATACTAGGGCAGCCCATCCTGCGTGTCGGATACTTGCTGAGTAATCGTGATGATCGAAAGTGATCGGTTGAGATGACCAGTGGCAGGACTTCGTAGTGATAGGCACTTGGGTATACTTTCCTGGGAGTGCCGTATTGTTTTTTCCCTTGATTATGTGTAACCCGTTTACTGTTTTGACTTCTGGTGGAAATTTCTTTTGTTCCAACGTGTCTTGCTTAGGACGCTCGTCCTCGTCTTCACTTGGTGTATCCTCCCCCTTATATACGGTGTTGAGCTTGCCGGACTGCTTGAAGACCCAACATTCTCTGTGGGTATGATTAGCAGGTTTACCAGGGGTACTATGGATCTGACATACTTGGTCCAGAATTTTGTTGAGGCTGGACAGTTCATCCCTGGTGCCTTTAGGTGGCTTTTGATCTGGCCAAGAGCTTTTGAATCCGGCATTTACTGTCGTGCCCTTCGTGCTGTCTTCTTTATTCCGGCGTTTGTTATTGCTGTTGCGCCGTGATTTCCCGTTTCCATCTCTAACTTCGGATGTACTGGGGTCTCTGGTGCTGCATCTGGCTAGCCAGCTGTCCTCCCCCGCACAAAAGCGGGTCATAAGGTTTGTTAATGCGGCCATTGTTCTCGGCTTATTTTGGTCGAGGTGTCTGGCAAGCCATTCATCACGGACGCTATGCTTGAAAGCTGCTAAAGCTTCGGCGTCCGGGCAGTCGACAATCTAGTTCTTTTTAGTAAGAAACCTGTTCCAAAGCTTTCGGGCTGACTCTCCAGGCTGTTGAGTTATATGACTCAAATCGTCCACATCCATAGGTCAGACATAAGTCCCTTGAAAACTTGCCCGAAAGGCGTCTTCGAGCTCTTCCCAACTTCCAATGGAGCTTTCGGGGAGTCCTTTGAGCCAGTGACGAGCTGGCCCTTTGAGCTTGAGGGGTAGGTACTTGATGGCGTGGAGATCATCTCCTCGAGCCATATGGATATGAAGGATGTAGTCCTCAATCCAGACCCCAAGGTCTGTTGTTCCATCGTATGCCTCTATGTTTACGGGCTTGAATCCTTCTGGAAATTCATGGTCCAGCACCTCATCGGTGAAACATAGGGGGTGTGCGGCACCCCTATAGCTAGGTGTACTGCGTTGTTCGGATGTTTGTTGTATTGCATTGTATGTTGGGGCGCGCTTGCGTTGTCCATAGATGGATCTTGTTAGACCGTCCTTTGGGTGCGAGCCCTCGCATTGGTTGCGTGTTGTATGGTGAGCGGTGTTGTATGCCGCTCTGTATTGGTAGAGGGGTCGTCTATCCGACCAGGTGGCTGCTTCGATATTTGGTTGTGGGGGTTCTGAGGCCTCCTCGTCGAATTCGGGTAGAAGCTTCCGCTTCGGGTAGCTCTTGAAGGGGCGATTGTCGCCGTACCTTGCTGCAGTGCTGAGTATTTTACTCCATCTGAATTGGAGTGTGTCTTGCGCGACCTTGAGCCTTTGCTTCTGCTTTTTCAGGCTCCTCGCGGTGGCAACAAGCCTTTTACGGGCAGTCTGTTGCTCCGGGTGTCTGTCCGGCGTTATGTCGTCCGGACCATTATCCTTGATAGGATTTGTTTGTTCAGTTTGATTATCTGGATTGCCGTTGTCCAGCAGCGGTTCGCCCTGCTCCAGCGCTGGGTCTATGTGATCGCTATTTCTATCGAGGCGGGATTTGGGGCGGCGCTTGCGGCGCCGCTTTGACTGCTTTTCGAGGGAACAAGCCTTCGGTGCGTCCTTCCGCTCCTCGTCGTCATCTTTTGGTGCGTCCACCATGTATACGTCATATGACGAGGTGGCATTCCAGGGCCAAATAGGCGGTGGTTCTTCATCATCTCCTTCATCGGCGTCCATACCGTCGATGTCTCCGGAGTCGAAGTCGAGTATGTCGGTTAAATCGTCGACAGTGGCTACAAAGTGGGTGGTGGGTGGGGCTTGAATTTCTTCATCGCCCGCATCCCAATCTCGCTGACCATAGTCCGGCCAGGGCTCTCCTGATAAAGATCGAGACTTCAATGACTTGAGGATACGCCCAAAGGCGAGTGCTGAAAGATGTCCGCGGCAGTGAACTCCATGATCGGCGCCCAATCGGATTCGATTGGCAGGGGCGCGGAGGGTTCGGAGTCCGGAGAGGAGTCCGTCTCCTTGGAGTCACGAGTTTCGCAGGGTACGGGGCTGGTGCTTGGCTCAATCGCCGTTGGGGTCGCAGCCCCTGAGGTGGTGTCCAACCACCCATCCTTGATCGGCGCAGTTGGCTCCGAATTAAGGGTCGGAGCCGATGCGGGTGCAGCTTCCAGGGCACTGTTTGGCGGCAGAGCTAGATCATGCTCGTCGTGACAGTGCGACGCGCTTGGCAGTGGCTCGAATATGTCGAAGATCAAGTCTCCGCGGATGTCAGCCGTGTAATTTAAACTTCCAAATCTGACCTGACGGCCAGGGGCGTAGCTTTCGATCTGCTCCAGACGGCCAAGCGAATTGGCCCGCAGTGCAAAGCCACCGAAGACGAAGATCTGTCCGGGGAGGAAGGTCTCACCCTGGACTGCATCGCTATCGATGATCGTAGGAGCCATCGAGCCTGACGGCGATGATATAGAGGAACTCTCAATGAAAGCACCAATGTCGGTGTCAAAACCGGCGGATCTCGGGTAGGGGGTCCCGAACTGTGCGTCTAGGCCAGATGGTAACAGGAGACAAGAGACACGAAGTTTTACCCAGGTTCGGGCCCTCTCGATGGAGGTAAAACCCTACGTCCTGCTTGATTAATATTGATGATATGGGTAGTACAAGAGTAGATCTACCACGAGATGGAGGAGGCTAAACCCTAGAAGCTAGCCTATGGTATGATCGTTGATGTGTATGTTGTCCTACGGACTAAAACCCTCCGGTTTATATAGACTCCGGGTAGGGTTGGGGTTACATAGAGTCGGTTACAATGGTAGGAGATCTGTATATCCGTATCGCCAAGCTTGCCTTCCACGCCAAGGAAAGTCCCTCCCGGACACGGGACGAAGTCTTCAATCTTGTATCTTCATAGTCCAGGAGTCCGGCTGAAGGTATAGTCCGGCCATCCGGACACCCCCTAATCCAGGACTCCCTCAATAGCCTTATAAAAACTTCATAAAAGCATTGTGTTTACACTAGTAGAAAAAGGACCTAATGTGAGACACATTAGTCCCGGTTTGAATTTGATCACCTTTAGTACCGGTTCATGGCACAAACCGGTACTAAAGGGCTAACCTTTAATACCGGTTCGTGGCATGAACCGGGACTAAAGGGTTCTGACCTATAGTCCCGGTTGGAGACACAAACCGGGACTATAAAGCAATTTTCAAACTCTGCCCCCCTGTATCGCCATTTCATTTTTTTAAAAATCAAAAGAAAATGATAAAAACTTCAAAAAATAAAATCCTTCGAGAGGTAGCTATATTACTACATCTACTAGTTAGGAAAATTTGAAAACTTAAATTCGGACATGTTTTGCAAAAATTGTAGGGAAAATTTAAAACGGCTATAACTTTTGCATACGATGTCGGAAAAAAATGTATAATATATCAAAAAAATTAGCACGACGAAAATCCGCATCCGATGGAGACCGCCTACGGCCTCTTTGTAATTTTTTAGAATACTCAAATTCCAAAAGGAAAAAAAGATATGGTCAAATTTCAGTTTTTTTAAAAACATTTGGTTAAATCTGGTCAAACTACTTATTCAAGAAGTATTAATGTTGCTACATAATTATTCAAGAATATTAGTGTTACTAAATAATTATTTCAATTTTTTGAATTTTGGTCAAATCTGGTCAAACTGTGGTCAAAATATGGTCAAACTTATTCAAGAAATATTAGTGTTACTAAGTAATTACTGTTTTTTAGAATAATAGTTTCAAACTCAAACGGTGAAACGTGTGACCTAATGCTCAAGCTAAACTGCTGAGGGTTAATAGGATTGACAGCTTACATTTGTCAGGAAAACAACAAATGCAGACTTGGAATGTAGGGGGAATAGAACTCCGAAGTTAAGCGTGCTCAGGCTGGGGGAGTGAGAGCATAGGTGACCGGCCGACAAGTTAGGCGATTTGGAATAAGTGATCCACACTTGAGCAGTTAAGAGAGGTGATTAGAGACTAAATCATCAAATAATTCAAAAAAAATTAAAAATCGAAAAAAAACAATTTTTTTTCCAAAATCTTCAAAAAAAAAAACCTTTAGTACCGGTTGGTAACACCAACCGGTACTAAAGGTCCCCCATACCAGGGCGCCAGCTCACGCCACGTGGTGGCACTTTAGCGCCGGTTCGTGCCGAACCGGTACTAAAGGGGGGCCTTTAGTGCCCACCCTTTAGTGCCGGTTATGGAACCGGCACTAAAGGGCCTTATGAACCGGTTTTAAAGCTCCGTTTTATACTAGTGTTACAATGAGAACACATATCACTCAAACATAATATTCTTCGAGCACTGGGCCTCTATCAAACGAGCACCCTCGAGAACCTCCTCGAAATAATGCTCGGCAGCCACTCGGCCTATGGCTGAACCCTGCGCCGCAACTGTGGTAGCGTCCATCTCCGCCTAGTATGCTTTAACATGGGTAAGGGCCATCCGCGAGCCTTCTATGCACGCCGACCTCTTCATCGCATTAATGCGCGGCACCGCACCAAGGAACTGCTGCACTAAGCTGAACTAGCTATTCGGCTCTGGCTTTTCCGGCCATAGCTGATCCACAACAGACCTCATAGCGAGTCCGGACAACCTATTCAGTTCGGCCCATTCGGCTAGCTGGCCAGTCAATGAAAGCGGACGCTCTGGAACGTGGAATTGCGACCAGAACAGCTTGTCCACTTCATGATCTGTCTGACCTTGGAAGTACTTGGCCGCATCGGCAGCGCTCGCCGCCAAATCCATATACGCATCTGCCGAACTCCACAGCCGATCCAGAGGGGCATACCGTGGATCTCCAAACTTCCTCTGTAACATGAAGGGTGTCCCAGCCACAATATCCCCGGCTTCCCACAGCTCCTCCTTCTTCGCTCTCATAGCAGAACGGGTGTCTTCGTCCGCCGCCGTGGCCTTCTCAAGGTCCGTTGCCTTCGCTCGGTTTTCTTTTTTCAAGGACCCGGCAACGTTCGGCAGTGTCTTTTCATTCTACGGCCATCTTGGCCATCTTCTCTTGGCTCTCGCAATGTGCGACCTTCTCGGCTTTCAACTCTTCGGTCGTCTTCAAAGCAGCCGCATTACTAATCCTCTCTTGTTCCGTGGTTCGGGCAAGTTCTGCCTGCAAGGTTTCAACGGTGGTAGCTCCATCTGCAGTCACAACATATTAAAGATACTGGTATCATGCTGCTCTTACTATGTGGCGTTCACCAGATAATAATACTTACCCTGTGCCTCGTCAAGCCTCTTGTTAACAAGCTCGATGTCAGCGTCTGCCGCATCCAGTTGCCGTTTTAATTTGGCAAACTCACTAGTCCGGCTAGCCACCGGAGCTTCCACCACCTGCACATAGGGGCAGTCTGGTTATTGCCTGGGAATATGATCCTCTATTCGCCGCCGTTCTCGACGACAACCAGAGTCTTAGGGGCTACTATCTACACACGGCACACCTAACATGTGCAGTACTATCACATATTATCTCACGTACGTCAAAGCCTGTCAGTAGACTCAGAAAGGCTTCATGTAATCTGCTTTCGGCAGACGAAATTCTCTCCATCACCGTACCCATCAGTGTTTGGTGTTCTTCTGAGATGGCCGCTCGCCCCCACCAACTCCCTCAGAACGTCCGACCGCACACCAGACGGTGCCGGACTCTTTTGTCTGCTCTCTTCGGGAGCCAGATGCTGGGGACTTCAGGGGTCTATGGGATTATCTTTTGGCCTCACCGGATCCGGAGAGGCCCTCCGTGACGACACTTCAGGGTCGCCCGCTTCTTGAGCGGAGGAGTCCGGGGGAGGCGTTTCGCTCTCCATCATCTCTGGAAGAAGATCCACCGAAGACGAGCTCATCTGAGAGGGGCTAAGGCCCGAACTGCAAGATATATGCGGTGGTTATTTTCTCAGAACAAAGATAGCATACCTTTACTATTAAAGAATTTTGGATCACTTACGACTCGTTGGAGGGCTGATCCCCCCGCGGACTTTGTGCGGCAAAAGCACCCCCCGAGGCAGGACCCTCTGTGGGAGACTTCTTCTCCCGTTTTGAGGCTTCGGCTTCCGGATACTCGGAAGCAGTCCTTTTCCTCCCCTGGTTGTCCTCCTTCGTGGAGACGCTCATTCCCTCGGTTGGAACAGGCAGCGATGGGGGCCCGCGTCCGCCCGTATTATCCCCCCCGGTATCTTCCTTCAAGGGCATCGGGCAAGGTGTGACCTAGCATCTTTTCCAATACCGGATTTTCCAAACCCTCAGGGAGGGGGGCCAAACACGAATCATCTTCACCTTTGTTAGCCAGTCCTGGTCAAAGAGCGAACTCTCAGAAATAACTTCGTGATGAATAAAAGACAGTGTGTTCGGCCAGAGGATTTCTTACTTGTTCGGCGGCGCGGTTACTGCTCAGGCCCACGTCCTCGGTAATATCCGGTCACTCTACTTGAGGTCCGAAGAATGACTTGTACATCTCCTCGTGCGTCAGGCCGAGGAAACTTTGAATGGCACGCGATCCCTCTGGGTTGAACTCCCACAAGCGAAGGGGCCGGCGTTTGCAAGGCTGGACTTGACGAACCAGCATAACTTGTATTACCACAACCAAATTAAAATCTCCCTCGAAGAGATCTCGGATGCGGCTTTGCAGTATAGGCACGTCCTTGGCTGAACCCCAGCTCAGACCTCTGCTAATCCATGACATCAGTTGTGGTGGGGGGCCCGAGCGGAAAGCGGGGGCAGCCGCCCACTTGGCTCTTCTGGGAGCCATGACGTAAAACCACTCCCGTTGCCATAATTCGGACACCTATGGAAAGGAACCTTTCAGCCATGGAACTCCTGCCATCTTGCCTATTGATGCACCTCCGCACGCTGCATGTTGCCCCTCGATCATCTTCGGCTTTACTTCAAAGGTCTTGAGCCACAGGCCGAAGTGAGGGGTAACGTGGAGTAAGGCCTCACACACGACAATAAATGTCGAGATGTGGAGAAAGGAGTCCGGAGGTAGATCGTGGAAATCTAGCCCGTAATAGAACATTAAACCCCTGATGAAGGGATCCAGAGTGAGGCCTAGACCTCGGAGGAAGTGGGAGACGAACACGACGTTCTCGTTGGGTTCGGGAGTAGGGACGATCTGCCCTCGAGCAGGCAGCCGATGCGAAACCTCGGCGGTCAGGTATCTGGCCTCCCTCAACTTCTTAATGTCCTCTTCCGTAACGGAGAAGGGCATCCATCGGCCTTGAAGGCTGGATCCGGACATGATTGAAGATCCGGAGCACCTAACCTGGGCTTTGGGCGTTAGAACTCGAGGCGGGGGAAGGGTTCGATTGAGCACGAGAGGGAAAAAGCGAAAACCTTGTCCCTTTATAAAGAGGGTGAATATCAAGCGTCCTCTCCGTAGCCGTTTAGGACTTGCCTATAATCTAGGAGTCCTAGACACGGTTGGGTTACCCACGCCCGTATTGATGAGAATCCCGTAATAAGGGAACACGATCTCTGCTTTGACAAGACATGTCGAAAAACTGCCTCGCGTTATGTGCGGGGCTGGTTAAAAGAAATGGTTTGAATAATCACTGGGCCATGACGTAACGTCATGCTGCCAAAACAAGCCAGCAAATTAGATCTGCGAAAATACATTCTCTCTACGATGAAATGTGGAACTTATTTGTTACACATGCAACAAAACAACCCATGATCAAAATTTCCACGACATTTAAAGCAAACAGATGACGTAGTGAAAAAGTTCAAGAATTTAAAATAACTAAATAAAGTAAATAATAAATAAATGTGAAAACAGAAAATATAAATAAAAGAACAGAACAGAAATCAGGAATTTAAAATAGTTCATAATTTGAAACAAATGATGAAATAATAAAGAGACAGAATAAAAGGAACGAAGCTGCAACATATAGAAACACGAAAAGACAACAGCCCATGAGAAGACGTGAGAAGAAAAACAGCCCATACGAGCCTGGCGTAGTTTTTTTTTTTGAACACAGTACAGACGCAAGCGCTCATATAAATGTGCATACACTCACCCATATGAACGCATACACGCACACCCTACCCTTATGAGCACCTCCGAGATAAATCCAGGATAAATGCAAGCATCAGGATTTGAACCCTGGTGGGTTGAGGATACCACTGTCCACCTAACCATCTCAACCAGAGGTGGGTTTGCCTGGCGTAGGTAGATTTTTGACCACCGAGGAACATACCGTGAATCGAAGGACAAGAACGAGCGGGAGCTGCCTAGGTAGATTTTTTTTTGCGGGAGCTTAGCACGAATCGTGATGCTTTTCATCGAACGGCTTAAAAGTTGGATGTGAAACAATAATTCACATTTAGATGTGAAATAGCAAATCTGGTAATTAAAATATATTTTTGACCAACCAAAATATGCGGAACATATCCGGACAGTTGGGATATATTTTGCTGCACGAAGTGGCCGTAGACTAGGCTGGCAAACGAGTAATAAGTTCATCAAGCCCGCAAAAAAAAAAGGCTGTGCATCAAACTATGTCAAAAACAAAGTTTACCATCAAACCGACAAGTGGGCCCCAGACCAGCAAATCCATGAAGAAATGCCCTACGCTTTGTGTATAGAATAAGACGGAGAAGGGCTAGTCCGGCGGGGACACAGTGATGCCGCCGGTTTCGCCCGCAAACTGGGAGGGCCGCTCAAAATCTAATCTTCCCGCGGACCGACGCGCCGACGACAACGAGTGAAACCGGCGGCGCTTGTGATCAAATCAGCACCGTTGTGCCTAACTTTAGATCGACCGAGATCTCCTTTTTCTTGCTAGCTAGCTTTGGCACGCAAAAAAGGACGAGGGAGGACCGGAGGATACCTCCAACAAACAACATCAAATCCTGTGGTCTGTGGATTTCCAACCATAGTTTTGGATAACCTGCCGCTCCCGGAAAGAAAGCGTGCAGTGGCACCCCCTGCCTTTCCCACCAACTCAGTTCACCACTCCAATCCAAGTCCAAACGAGTGAGCCGAGTACCCACGGTTTGCACCCAAAACCGTGCGTGGCCGCCACCTTTTTGCTCCCTATAAAGTATAAATACATGGCTAGCTCCTCGTCCTCGAAGCATCAAGCAACAGCCAGCCAGCCAGCCAGCCCATCTCATCTCACTCGATCATCGCACTCTTTGTGCTGAGCCGTTTCTGTACAGGATCACGGCGAAGATGTCGACGACGGCCACCGTCACCCGCGCCCACCTTGAGAACAAGCTCGCCCTCGCCAAACGCTGCTCCAGAGGTACGTAGAAATCAGGATCCACTTCTTCAGAGTTCAGTTCAGTTCAGCCAAGTTGTGTGCTGATAGTCTGACACTAGCAATGCATTTCTCTTTTTAAAATCTTACCCAGAGGCGACGCTCGCCGGAGCCAAGGCGGCGGCCGTCGCCACGGTCGCGTCTGCGGTGCCAACGGTGAGCTCATCCGTCCAACGGTAGTTGCTGATTTTCATGCACGTTGGACTCTGATTTTCGTGACTGTTATACTCATGCAGCTGGCGAGCGTGCGGATGCTGCCGTGGGCCAAGGCGAACCTGAACCCCACCGGCCAGGCGCTCATCGTCTGCACCGTCGCCGGGATGGCCTACTTCATCGCCGCCGACAAGGCCATCCTCTCGCTGGCGAGGAGGCACTCGTACGAGAGCGCCCCCGACCACCTCAAGGACACCTCCTTCCATGATGGTGCCGCCGCAGCTCGTCCCCGTCCGCTGGCATTCTTCAGGCCTTGAGCTAGTATTATCCTGCTTGTGCCGTTGCGCGTATTCTAGAAAAAATGTATGCATCATTGTCAGTGTCCCAAGAAACCGCTGCCGCATGAATATCTGACGCCGAAATGTATGTATACCCGTGTACTGAATGAAACAGAGGGCTCGATCCTGGTTTCATATATGCTGTGTACGACAGACTTCAGAAGTTCAGATATCGACGAAGAAGATGGGATCATATAATATAAGCTGTGTATTCCCATCCATTGCAGCTTATGTGACTGCTGAAACTTGATCTTGATTAACATTCCTACGTCGATCCCAAACTGCAGAGGCTGCCATGGCGGGAGCCAAGGCCGCGGTCGTCGCCACCGTCGCTGCCGTAGTCTCCATAGTTTTTTTTTTTAAGATCCAGCAAATTGCTGACTTTAATTAGATAAAGCAGAAAGCAGCGGAAAAATAACATGAAAAGGATCCGAAGATCAAAGAGAAAAGAAAAACGGCAATCCTATTGGCCGCCGAACAACACTACCCTTACAAGGCGGAACGCCATCCACTCACAGCAGGACAACGCAGCTCCGACTCTGGCGAAGAACTACAAAAAGCAAAGCAATGTTGGCGTCACGGAAGATCACCGAACGGACCACTTGTCGCTCGTCATTGTATACCACCGGTGCCCCGCACCGCAGCTTCGACTTCACATCAACAAGCAGCCGAGGTAGTCTCAAGGACACGCCCGAGAAGAGCCGACTACCACGACCAATGCCACGCCTCCGACAATGCTCACCACCGTTATCGTTGCCACAGAAGCCAAACCGCCCCATTGCCGGACGGACACGACCGAGCAGCACAAACAACCTCCCCCACCTATCACTGGTCCCTCTGGCCGGTAAGGAGCTCCTGGAACGATGCCCCAAGAGGTGCAATGCACGTCGCTGTCATCATCCGGTTCTAGGGGATCAAGGGTTTCCCTCGAGCATCCTTGCGTAGTGGAGCCAGCAGGAACGCCTCAGCGACGCCTTCAAAAAGGAAACGGCGCCCGTAGGCGTCGCAGTCGCTTGCCCCAGCCCAAGGGTCGGCAGCAAAGTCTTCACCCGGCGCTGAACCTCCAACAACCAAACCCGAGCCAGACCATCACCGCAGACACACGGCCGGCGGCCCCACGCGCCGAACGTCCGCCGCAACCACCTTCAAAACTGGACGCCGGGGCCTAGGTCTTCATCGCTGCCGCCGGTCCACGCCAGATAGAGCCGCCGACCCCATGCACCCGACGGTCGTCACGGCCTCCTCGCAGAACAGGACACCGAGGCCCGATCTGCTTCGCACCGCCATGGAGCCCAACTAGCCGACGGCCGCAAGTGCACAGAGCCGTCTACAGCCCACGCGCCGCCGAGAAGCTGGCTCCCGCCTGACCCATCTCCTCTGCCGCAGCATCGAGCAAGAGCCCGTCCGATAGCAACCCTCTTCAGATCCAGCAGGGGCTCGCTCACGACCCGCGCGACCACCACATGCCCCAGACCACGGCCATCCCTGCCTCGCCGCTCCATTAGTATATCTCACGGTGCGCCATTATCAACAATTTTTTTTATTTTTTCAGAATTTTTTTTCAATTTTTTTGTTTTTTTTCTTAATCTCGAGTCAATCTTAATCTCGGGTCAAATCGTACTCTATGGTCAAACTTCCCAAAAGGTCACCCATCCTCACACTACTCTAGCCCGAGCACGCTTAACTTCGCAGTTCTATCAAACCCCAGCACCAGCTCACTTCACAAGCACTTGTTGATACATATATCATATCAATCCTATTAAATCTTGTTGATGTCTGGGACTTTGTTCATGTTCATAAGTGAGATGAAATTTTGAAAAAATATTTTAAACTTCCGGTCATATTACGTATCATATTTAGAAAAAAATTCCAAATTTTTTTTGAAACCAATTTTTTTCCGTTACTAGTGGCGCACCTAGCAAATGGTGCGCCACTAGTAAGTTTGAATTTTCTTTCATTTTCCCCCATCTAGATCATAAAAGCCCCGTATCTTTCGTCCTGTTAGGGTTTGGGGGATTTTGAAGATGTTGAAAGGGGTTCCCCGGTTCAATTCATATGTAACTTTTCGAGTAGATGATTTTTCATATAAAAAAACTTTTTAATCCGAGTTCGTATGCAAAAGTTATGCCCATTTTACTAATTTCAAGAGAGATTTTGCAAATAAAGTCAAAATTCATATTTGTAAATTTTCCCAACAACTAGACCACATATCACATGGGAAACTTATTTTATTTTTTTACATTTCCAGCATTTTCTTTTATTTTTTAAAAAACTGAAAAGACGGTCCACCGGGGGGGGTGCATTTAGCACCAGGGTTACTAATGGCGCACCTGATGTGTGGTGCGCCATTAGTAATTTTGAAAAAAAATATTGTTAGTAATGGCGCAACAGTGGATGATGACCCACAAGTATAGGGGTTTTTATCTTAGTCCTTTCGATAAGTAAGAGTGTCGAACCCAACGAGGAGCAGAAGGAAATGATAAGCGGTTTCCAGCAAGGTATTCTCTGCAAGTACTGAAATAAGTGGTAACAGATAGTTTTGTGATAGGATAATTTGTAAAGAGCAACAAGTAACAAAAGTAAATAAAGTTCAACAAGGTGGCTCAATCCTTTTTGTAGCAAAGGACAAGTCTGGACAAACTCTTATATGATGTAAAGCGCTGCTGAGGACACATGGGAATATCGTCGAGCTAGTTTTCATCACGTTCATATGATTCGCGTTCGGTACTTTGATAATTGGGTATGTGGGTGGACCGGTGCTTGGGTACTGCCCTTACATGGACAAGTATCCCACTTATGATTAACCTCTATTGCAAGCATCCGCAACTACAACAAAAGTATTAAGGTAAACCTAACCATAGCATGAAACATATGGATCCAAATCAGCCCCTTACGAAGCAACGCATAAACTAGGGTTTAAGCTTCTGTCACTCTAGCAACCCATCATCTATTTATTACTTCCCAATGCCTTCCTCTAGGCCCAAATAATGGTGAAGTGTCATGTAGTCAACGTTCACATAACACCACTAGAGGAGAGACAACATACATCTCATCAAAATATCGAATGGATACCAAATTCACATGACTACTAATAGCAAGACTTCTCCCATGTCCTCAGGAACAAAAGTAACTACTCACAAAGCATAAACATGTTCATAATCAGAGGGTATTAATATGCATATAGGATCTGAACATATGATCTTTCACCAATTAAACCAACTATCATCAACTACAAGGAGTAATTAACACTACTAGCAACCTACTAGCACCAATCCTGGACTTGGAGACAAGAATTGGATACAAGAGATGAACTAGGGTTTTGAGAGGAGATGGTGCTGATGAAGATGTTGATGGAGATTGCCCTCTCCCTATGAGAGGAGCGTTGGTGATGACGATGGCGATGATTTCCCCCTCCGGGAGGGAAGTCTCCCCGGCAGAACAGCTCCGCCAGAGCCCTAGATTGGTTCCGCCAAGGTTCCGCCTCGTGGCGGCGGAGTTTCGTCCGAGAAGATGGCTTATGATTTTTTTCCCATCGAAAGACTCCATATAGCAGAAGATGGCCACCGGAGGGCCACTAGGGGGCCCACGAGGTAGGGGGCATGCCCCCACCCTCGTGGGCAGGGTGTGGCCCCCCTGGTGAAGTTCTTGCTCTCAGTATGTTTTATATATTTAGAAAACGTATTCCGTGAAGTTTCAGGACTTTTAGAGTTGTGCAAAATATGTCTCTAATATTTGCTCTTTTTCCAGCCCAGAATCCCAGCAGCCGGCATTCTCCCTCTTTATGTAAACCTTGTAAAATAAGAGAGAATAGGCATAAGTATTGTGACATTTAGATATATTAAAACTGAGCACCCTCCCAGCCCTCTCGGGCCATCAGCGTTTCTAATCGTTGGATCGTCATTTTTAGTCATTTTTTGCCGTCGGATTCGCTGGTAGTCCCACCTAAATCTCATACGCAGACTATCTCGCGCGCCAGGCCGCGCTGGGCTTTTCGGGCCGCTACTCCGATGGCTTTTTCGGGTGTCTTATGTTTAATTGGGCCTGCTGGCCTATTGGGCCTTTGCTACAGTCCTATTCAACACAATGCACATGCGTGAAACGCAACAGACGAACCCTAAACCACGTTAGCGACCCTGCTCTGTTCCGATTGCGCCACCTGACATGGCCTCGGATTGCATTGGCGGCTGCGTGGCCGACGCGAGCGGCGTGACCGGAGCCCATTCTATTGCGTGGGCTTCTAGAGATCCATCGGAGGAGCGACAGAGGATGCGCCGACGCAGCGGTCTTCCTCCATCCAGCCTACGTGAGCCTCGCGAGGGATTTCGGCGTGGGTGGGGATCAACCCGAGGCGAGGCTTGCCAGTGATCCGGCGCCGGAGGGGATCGACCTCAGGCAAGGCATCCAGCCTCGACCCGAGGCGACGCGCGCGAGGATCCGGCCATTGACAGGATCCCGGTGCAGGACTTATCAAGAAAACCTAGGCACGCACCTTCCGCCGCCGCCGCCACCGTCGTCGCCTCCTCCGTCGATCTCCTATTCCTTTTGGTGCCGACACAGCTGACGGCTGCGACGTGCACACAGGATCCCGATGCAGCAGACAGCGGTTCCCCGGAGACAGTAACTCACAGCAGACGGCAAAAATACGCCGGTGGAGTTCTGCTGCGCGTACGGCTCAACCCTCCCCCACGCCCGCCCTGGCGGCACCTCCATGGTTGACTACATCCTCCACGTCCGAGGAAGGCTAGGTACACCCGGCAAACCTGTCTTCCTTCTCCCTTCATTCTTGCATCATGCTCCTCTGTAGCTTATCCTGTCCATTCCTATTTGTTTTGCTTGGTTTGATGTTGTACATCATGGATGGGTGGCAGAACCTGGTAAGGAACCCCACGCATTATTCTAGCTAGACGGTGCGCCGTGGCACCGAAGCTGTACGTACACTCTCATTTCCCCAAATGCATCATTTGCTTGATCACCTGGTTAATTGGCTGGCTAATTTTCCCCTTGGCTCCTTCTCGGTGGTCAACTGAATCTATTCTCAGGTCACATGGCTGGCAGATCGTGTCGGTATCGGGGTGTACTTCAATCCGTTCGTTCAGTGGAGCGACATATAATTGTTGTATTTTTGTCTATTTAAATAATGATAAATAATGAAAGCTACGATCACATTCAGTCCATAAGTACTCCAGTAAGACTGAGATATGTTAGAGTATGCGTAGAATACTGCGTACGGATTGTGTATATAGCACGACCTCAGGTCAGTGCGTGTGCGTGAGTAGTGGGCACGATGGCTGCCCACGATCGCCCCTGGTAGTGGCACACGATGCCTCTGTAATCTGTATATACTGACGGCCACAGAGCTAATGCAAATGTGCTGAATCCCATAGCTCCTCTTCCTTCATCATGGTATCAGATACCGACGACCGGCTTCCTCCTCCGGCTCCGGTCGACGATCCCGCTTCCGCCGCTATGGTCGATGGCCCCAGCTCTCCTCCTTCTCTCCCTTCCGATGGCCTCGGTGCCCCTGTCACCGATCAACCACCACCACCACCTGCCCTGCTCCCAGCCGCCCCGGTTGCGGTTGCTCGCCCGGCCGTGCGCCCCGTCGCCCCGATCACCACCGTCGTCTCCTCCTCGGTGTTGCAGACCATCGACATTCGCCGCCACGTCCCTGTCACTCTCAACTTGCTGGCTGGCAACTACACCCAGTGGCGCCGCCACTTCGACACGGCCATTGGGATGTTTGGTCTCTGCGACCACGTCGACGCGGAGGCCGTCCCGCGCTTCGACAACCCCGACTGGGCGATGGCAGATCATGTCGTGGTGCACTGGCTGAACACCACCGTCGCCCCCGATCTCCTGGACGCCGTCATGGCGGAGGACGACACCGCGCTCACTGTCTGGACGGCGATCGACGGGATCTTCCGCGACAATCAGCTCGCCCGGGCTGTCTACATCGACGCTGAATATCACGCCGTCGTCTAGGGCGATCTCACCATCATGCAATATTGCACCAAGCTGAAGACGTACGCCGACCAACTTCGTGACCTTGGACAGTCGGTGACGGAGCCACGACAGGTTTTTCACCTGCTGCGCGGCCTCAACTGCCAGTACCACCGCGCCATCCCTCACATCACCGCGTAGTCTCCGCTTCCATCGCTCCTCCAGACGCGCTCCTTCCTCCTCCTCGAGGAACACCGTGCTGAGCAGACGGCGCATCTCGAGGGCACCCATGCCCTCGTCGCCGGCCATGGCGCCGCTCCACCACCTCCTTCGGCCCCAGCTGCGCCCCCTGCTGTGCCTGACCCCTCTGGTCGCGCACGTGGTGGCCATGGCCATCGCCACGGCCGTGGCAATGGCACCGCCGGTGCACCTTCGCCGCAGCCGCCGCCCCGTGTCCCTGGCTTGCCCACTCCCGCGCCCGGCACCAACTCCTGGACCGGGCTCGTTCAGGCGTGGCCCATGCCCTGGCGCACCCCCGGCACCGGCGTGCTCGGTCCCGGCCCTGGAACTCCGCCTCAACAAGCCATGTACGCCGCTCCCGCGCCGCCCCTGCCCGGCGGCTACGGCTACGGTGGCTACGCTCCTGCTGGGTACGTCCCCGGCTACGCTCCACCGCCCCCTGGTGCGCCACAGCAGCCCCTGGACATGGCCTCCCTCCAGGCTGCGCTTCACAGCGCCACGGCAGGACCGTCATCCTCCGGCAGCTCCGACTGGTACATGGACTCCGGCGCGGCCGCCCACATGACCAACTCGCCCGGTACTCTCCAGACCTTGCTTCCTTCTTCTTCTTCCTCGCACATTATTGTTGGTAGCGGCGAGCACCTTCCGATTACGCACACTGGCTCTGGCTCGCTCATCACTAGCACATCCCCTATCCAGCTGCGCAACATCCTTGTCTCGCCCTCCCTCATCAAAAATCTTCTCTCTGTCCGCTAGATTTGTCGTGACAATCCCGTTTCCGTGGAATTTGACTTATTTGGTTTCTCTGTCAAGGACCTTCGAACTTGGGCGGTGATCCTCCGATGTGATTCCACTGGCGACCTTTACTCTGTGGCGGCGGCTCGGCGACCCACTGCACCTCCTTTTGCCGGCGTCGTCACTGCAGATCGCCTGCACCAGCGGCTCGGGCATCCTGGGTCTGCTCAGCTCCAGCATGTAGCTAGTCATTTTCCCTTTAGCTTCACAAAATCAGCGCCTCACTCTTGCCACGCATGTCGCCTTGGCAAGCATGTGCGCTTACTGTTTTCTGAATCTGTCAGTTGTACATATTTTCCCTTTCAGTTGCTGCACTTAGTTGCTGCACTTGGATGTATGGACTTCTCCGGTTTCCAGCGTTTCTGGGTATCAGTTTTACTTAGTTCTCCTTGATGATTATACCCACTACGTCTGGACCTTCCCTCTCAAACACAAATCAGATGTCTTCCCTATCCTACGCGATTTTTACGCCTATGCTCGCACTCAGTTTCAGTTGCCTATCTTCTCTGTCCAAACTGACAACGGGCGCGAGTTCGACAGCCACGCCACACGCTCTATCCTTGCCTCCCACGGCACCGTCCTGCGCCTCTCCTGCCCGTACACTAGTCAGCAGAACGGCAAGGCGGAGAGAACTCTCTGCACTCTCAACGACAGCGTGCGCGCGCTCCTCCTTCACGCATCCTTGCCGCCCCCGTTTTGGGCAGAGGCTCTGAACACTGCCACTTATCTGCATAACAGGCGACCATGCCATCACAGTTCGCCACGCACGCCGCACGAGCTCTTGCTCGGGGTTGCCCCCGACTACAGCCTGCTCCGTGTTTTTGGCTGCCTCTGCTACCCCAGTGCTGCTGCCACCGCGCGCCATAAACTCGCCCCACGCTCCACTGCTTGTGTCTTCCTCGGATATCCCTCCGATCACCGTGGCTATCATTGTCTTGACCTTGCGTCCAAACGCGTCATCACCTCGCGCCATGTATACTTCCACGAGGACATCTTTCCCTACGCCCACGGTGTCGCATCCACCCCTTTGCTGCCGCCTCTGCCCCTTAGCACGCCGCCAATTCTTTAGGTCACCAATTCAGATTCCTCTCTGCCTGCTCCTCGTCCCTCTTCGACGGGGACCGTCGGATCCAATCTGGATGACATCGCGCCTGCTTCTGTCTACGCGCCATCCACCCGTTCAAACGAGGGTGTCAGATCTTCCGTGGACGGCTCATGCCTCGCTGACTCCAGCACGCGTTATGCCCGTTCAAACTCCGCTGTTGCCTCATCATCACACAGCCCCAGCTCGTCGTCCTCAACACCTGCTTCCAGTGCATGTTCCCCGCCTGCTGCACCAGCTCCGCCCGATCCACCGCGACTCGTGTGCTGACGCGCGCCCAGACTGGCGTCTTCAAGCCGAGCCCCAAGTACTACGACCCCGCCACTGCATCATCCTCCGCCGCGCTCTCCCCTGTGCCGAGCTCCGTGCGTGTCGCCGTTCGCGACCCACACTGGCTCACCGCCATGCGTGAGGAGTACGTGGCCCTCGTCGCCAACCGTACTTGGGAGCTTGTTCCGCGGCCACCCGGTGCCAATCTGATCAGCGGCAAGTGGATCTTCAAGCACAAATTTCGCGCCGACGGCTCCCTCGAGCGTTACAAAGCAAGATGGGTGGTCCGCGGGTTTCATCAGCGCGCCGGCGTCGACTACGGCGAGACCTTCTCTCCGGTGGTCAAGCCGGCCACCATTCGCGCCGTGCTCACCATTGCTACCTCGCGGCAGTGGCCGGTTCATCAACTCGACGTAAAGAACGCGTTCTTGCATGGGACACTCGCTGAGGAAGTGTACTGCCTTCAGCCTGCCGGCTTCGTCGACGAGCACCAGCCGCACCACGTCTGTCGTCTGAACAAGTCGCTGTATGGGCTTAAACAAGCTCCGCGCGCCTGGTTCCAAACCTTCGCTGGCTTCGTCAAGACGATCGTCTTCAACGCAACGCGCTCCGACAACTCTCTGTTCACCTACACCAGTGGCAACGACGCGGCGTTCCTCCTGCTCTACGTCGACGACATCGTCCTCACGGCCTCCATGCCGGCGCTCCTTCATCGCATCGTGCATCGGCTCACCGACGCGTTTGCCATGAAGGACCTTGGTGCCCTGCGCTTCTTCCTCGGCATCCAGGTCACGCGCATGCCGGCTGGCTTCTTCCTCTGCCAGCAGTAGTATGCTGAGGAGATTCTCGAGCGCGCGGGCATGGACACGTGCAAACCCTCGCCCACTCCGATCGACACGAAGGGCAAGCTTCCTCAGGCTGGCGGACCGCGCGTCACCGATCCCTCGGAGTACCGCAGCCTCGCCGGGGCTCTGCAGTACCTCACCATCACCCGACCCGAGCTCGCCTATGTCGTACGACAGGTCTGCTTGCATATGCACGACCCGCGCGAGTGTCACCGTGCTCTCATCAAGCGTGTGCTGCGCTACATTCATGGGGTGCCCGCCCACGGTCTGCATCTCCGTGCTTCTCCAACGCTGGATCTCAGCGCCTACACTGACGCTGACTGGGCGGGTTGCCCCAACACCCGCCGGTCGACGTCTGGCTTCTGCATCTACCTCGGCGACGCCCTCATCTCCTGGTCGTCCAAACGCCAGGCCACGGTGTCGCGCTCCAGCGCAGAAGCAGAATATCACGGCGTCGCCAATGCTGTGGCCGAGTGCGTCTGGCTTCGTCAGCTCCTTGGCGAGCTCCTCCTCCCCATCCGCACGGCGACCGTGGTCTACTGTGACAATGTCTCCGCCTGCTACCTCTCCGCGAACCCAGTGCATCACCGGCGTACCAAGCACGTGGAGCTCGACATTCACTTCGTTCGGGAGCGTGTGGCGCTGGGCCAGTTCAGAGTTCTTCACATCCCCACCACGCAGCAACTCGCCGATGTCATGACCAAAGGCTTGTCCACGGACACTTTTCTTCAGTTCAGGGCCAGTCTTTGCGTCGCTCCGGCCGACGTCAAGACTGCGGGGGGTGTTAGAGTATACGTAGAATACTGCGTACGGACTGTGTATATAGCACGACCTCAGGTCAGTGCGTGTGCGTGAGTAGTGGGCACGATGGCTGCCCACGATCGCCCCTGGTAGTGGCACACGATGCCTCTGTAATCTGTATATACTGACGGCCACAGAGCTAATGCAAATGTGCTGAATCCCATAGCTCCTCTTCCTTCATCAAGATATAAGTAGTTCAGTTCATCTCATCAGTGTACTCCATCAACAATTATTTCAATCTAATTTCGCAACACTGCCGTGTGATCCCCGGACACCTAGAAAACTGCAGCTCAAACAATATAAGTAATATCTTCAATGGCCACTGTAGTTACTACACAAAAATTAGCTCATTGTAAACCTGAAAAATGGTACACAACTGTTCAGGTCACCACCCATGTACACATGATAACTTTTTTTGCAGTTTCAGTTTGTTCTGGCTAGGATTCATTGTTCCTTACAAAAGAGAGGAGGGCACATTCAGATAAGAGGCTTGGTAGTCAATTTGATCGTACTCTAAAATACAAAAAAGAAAATAACAACATGATTAATACCAATGACCTAGAATTTCTGTAGTTTTGATTGTCAAATATGGCCGCTGCCCTTCCGGCCTACAACCACGCCGTCATGCCTTCCCTTGCACCTGTGAGGAGCAGTTATCGCAGGAGGACAAGGAGGAGCACTCATCTAGCTCGCTGCAGGTCCCCATCTTTATTTTTACCTTCATCTTGTGCTGCCTATGGTTGAGATTTAGCAGAACACAAGCTAAAAGATTAGCACATCTTGAAGAATTATAATTACCTCTCTCTTTGTTTCATAATTATCCATCCAAAGATTATTCTTGTTAGCGTTTGCCAAATGTTTGATATGTGGTCTGGTTGTTTCAGAATTTCTGTGGGATTTACATTGGGCACAGGGGACTGTTTCATATCTGAAAATTATTCTCCTAACCTTCCAGGTTACACAGTCCCCTCTACATACCGCTTTCTATTTAACTCTCCAGTTTAATACAAGTTGAGGTTATTTATATCTAGGTAGGGCTGCACTAAACCAGATGAAAAAACAGCAGCCGAGCATACAATGCGAGATCAGTTGTGTTGGAATAACACAGTGATGGTCTTGGGAGAAAATGAAACTTAAACTGTTCATTAGTTATCTTGGTTGATGCAGGTTCATCCCCGAGAAGCTCAGTAAAAAATAGCATGTGAAGACATTCTTATATTAATTTACCGGATATGATTCACATGATTTATGCCTACCAAGTGACAAAATATGAAAATGAAGCTATTTTTGTACTGTAAGCAGTGTAGTCCAGGGTTAGTAACAAGAAACTAATTATTCATGCAGAAAGCTCCTACAACTCGATATGGACATGTTGTGATGAAAAAGGAAAGATTCAAGATTTATAGTTTTCAATATTGTTCATCAGTTGTATATATAGATGCATATTTTCATATAGAACGATAGCATTAATTTCCTCGAGTGTGTTATAGTTACATGTTTGGCTATGTTTTTGTACAATAAATCTGTGCTTATATTAACAATGGTAGAGAATCTCCTGGCTACTTAGAAGACTATAAGGTTGTGTTGTTAGACTGAGAAAGTAGTCTGACATCAAAGTCAAATTATTCTCATATATGTATGGTTGGTATTACTTCTGTGGAAATTGATCAGAGTTACATATGATTCTTGTTATAAAAGTAGTGACCTGTCATTAAGTAGTGTAGTATGCCAACGCATAGCTTTCGACCCAGTTGATCTGGCTAAGTTAATCCTTACAATGGTGTTTCTCCACTTTAATTTATAATTCTCGTGTTTCCTGCATACATATGTCAGGTTACTGCCATTTATCCACTTAGCGAATGCTAGCTGCTGTGCCAATGTTCATAGTACGGTGGCGGCTATAAATCAAAGCGAGCTACAAATGTACATGCAAAATTGAAAGAAACTAAAATAGTACTTGCAGTAGCCATAGTTCCTGCTTAGTATCTTTCTCTCGTGGGTTGCTCCTTGCCATCGATTGGATAATCTTTTATTTCAAAATGGAAGGGAAACTTCCCCGAAACAATTATTTTAGTTTATTTTAACTTTCTCTATAGTTTATCATGCATATTAGGGTCTCTCTCACGGATTCAGGTGCTATAGAGGATCACTACATGATTGAGATTGGTGGCCGGCGACGGAGGCAATGGGCATGGCTCGGCGATATGCACACTCTTGGTGCTCTAGATCTGCAAGCCCTATCTAGGACGGAGTGATCATGTTTCAGGCGAATGCTTTGATCATCTTTGAGGCATCGTCCTGGAACTCTGCCCTTGAGCTTTCTGAGTGAATACTAGAATGATATCCAGAGCATGCAATGGCGGTATGCCCCTTTGTAATATCCCTTTTGGAATCTTTGTCTGTTAGACTACAATGTAATACTAGATGCCATAAGGCATTGACTTTTTCAAAATAATAAATGTTGGCCAAAAGTTTTAAATATTTGCACAACCTATTTTTATATTTATTTTTAAAAAATATTGGTAATGTCTTTCTTCAGTATTTGTGGGAGATTTTTTTAGGAGCAAAAAAGATGCCATGATCAATCATGAAACATATATCCATAAATCATGCTAATTCTTTCAAATAAATGTATTCAAATTATTTTATATCCCTGACAAATTAGAGCCAAAATAGACGGGCGCAGCAACGCGCGCCATCAACGATCTAGTAATGTGTAATAACATCCCATAATGCAATAAATATTGATATAAAAGCATGATGCAAAATGGACGTATCAACTCCCCCAAGCTTAGACCTCGCTTGTCCTCAAGCGAAAATCCAAAATCGGAAAATATGTCCACATGTTTAGAGATAGAGGTGTTGATAAAAATAAAATACGGACATGAGGGCATCATGATCATTCTTAGAACAACAACTTATATAATTCTTGTCATATAATCTCTTATGCTAGAGTAATAATTCAATCACAATATCAAGTATGAATCGTAAACTTCATTGAAAACTAACAAACTACAATCTCAGTCATTGAAGCAATTGCAATTTATCATAACATAGGAAAGAGTCAATGTATAAGAGCTCTTCAGCAAGTCGACATACTCAACTATCATATAGTCTTTCACAATTGCTGGTACTCACGCAATACTTATGGGTATGGAGTTTTAATCGGACACAGAGAAAGATAGGGGCTTATAGTTTTTCCTCCCAACGTTTTACCTCAAGGGTAGTGTCAACAGTAATAGTTCATGAAAATTCACATCCAATTAGCCATATATACCAGGATCTTTCCAACATATGGTGCTTGCCAAAGGATAAAATATAAAAAGGAAGGGTGAAGATCACCATGACTCTTATGCAATGTAGGAGATAAAAGTAAAAGATAGGCCCTTCACAGAGGGAAGCAGAGGTTGTCATGCGCTTTTATGGTTAGATGCACAAAATCTTAATGCGAAAGAACGTCACTTTATATTGCCACTTGTGATATGGACCTTTATTATGCAGTCTGTCGCCTTTATTACTTCCATATCACACGATCGTATAAAGCTTATTTCCTCCACACCAATCAATCATACATATTTAGAGAGCAATTGTTATTCCTTTGCACCAATGACAACTTACTTGAAGAATCTTATTCAATCCATAGGTAGATATGGTGGACTCTTATGGCAAGACTGGTTTAAGGGTTTTTGGAAGCACAAGTAGTATCTCTACTTGGTGGAATGAATTTGGCTAGCATGAGGGGGGAAAGCAAGCTCATCATGTTGGAAGATCCAAGACAATATAATTCATCTCAGATGTAAGACAACATAACCCATTACGTTGTCTTCCTTGTCCAATGTCAACTCTTTAGCATGTCATATTTTAACGAGTGCTCACAATCATAAAAGATGTCCAAGTAGTATATCTATATGTGAAGACCTTTCTTTCTTTATTACTTCCTATTAATTGCAATAATGACCAAAACTGTGTTTGTCAACCCTCAACAACTTTTATTCATCATACTCTTTCTATGTGAGCTCATTACTCTCCATAAGACTCACATGATCTCTTTGTTTCTTTTTATTTCTTTCTCTTTTCTTTTATTCACTTAAGATCATGGTAAAATAATCAAGCCCTTGACTCAACACTAATCTTTATTATATAGCTCACGGACTCGATTACATAGAAGGATAATAAAGCAAAACTCACAACTAGATCATACTAAGAACTTTTATTCTACTAGATCAAGATATTACCAAAAGGACCGAACTAAGAAAAAAATGGTAAAGATAAAAGTGATGGTGATATGATACCGGGGCACTCCCCCAAGCTTGGCAGTTGCCAAGTGGAGTGCCCATACCAGATAATCAATTCTTCTTTGTTGGTGAAGAAGGTGGGGATGTTGATGATGGATAGTCGCACATTGAGTGCATGAGGTCTTCTAACTTGCGGATAATGCCCTTGAGTGCGATGATGTGCTCCTTCAACAAAACATTTTCACGTGTGAGATACTTATTTTGTATATGAGCTAACTCAATCATCTTGAAAGCTTCGATTTCTGTTGGGGTAAGAAGATTGCGATTCAGTTGAAGGGTTTCTTCTGTTTCCGGAACTTGGTCCTCCATGGCCTTCTTGATCCCTTCATCCTTGTTGATCTCCATGGGTTCTTCTCTCTTCAGCTCTATCTTCATTAGCCAAGCATCGTTGCCCTCATGGTTGGAGGAGGGAGATGATATAGTGCCTGGCCTTGAGAACCCTGACAGAAAATAGCTCGAAACAAAGACAGGAGATTTTTGCGTGATACGGGAGTCAAAACCTCCGGGAGATTATGTAATGAATTTTTACTGACCAAAATACGTGTCGTGTACGAAAATGGAGTCTGGAGAGCACACGAGGTGCCCACGAGGTAGGGGGCGCGCCTAGTAGGGTAGGGCGCGCCCTCCACCCTCGTGGAGCCCCCGTGTCCTTCCCGGACTGCTGCTTATTTTTCTATTTTTCTAAATATTCCAAAATGGAGAAATATTGCCTTAAAAACTGTTTTGGAGTCGGTTTACTTACCGTACCACATACCTATTCCTTTTCGGAGTCTGAAACGTTTCGGAAAGTGTCCCTTATGTATTCCTCTGGGGTTACGGCTTCAATAACATTGGTTTCAACATTTATGGGATTACCTGAGATATAATGTTTGATTCTTTGACCGTTCACCACCTTCGGATTTGTGCCTTCGAAGTTGTTGATTTTCATGGCACCGGAACGGTAGACCTCCTCGATAACGTAAGGGCCTTCCCATTTAGAGGGAAGTTTTCCTGCAAAAAATCTTAAACGAGAGTTGTATATCAATACATAATCACTGATACGTCTCCAACGTATCTATAATTTTTGATTGCTCCATGCTATATTATCTACTGTTTTGGACATTATTGGGCTTTATTATCCACTTTTATATTATTTTTGGGACTAACCTATTAACCGGAGGCCCAGCCCAGAATTACTATTTTTTGCCTGTTTTAGGATTTCGAAGAAAAGGAATATCAAGCGGAGTCCAAACAGAATGAAACCTTCGGGAACGTGATTTTCTCACCGAATACAACTCAGGAGACTTGGACCCTACATCAAGGCACGTAACAGGAGGCCGTGAGGTAGGGGGCGCGCCCTACCCTACCAGACGCGCCCCCACCCTTGTGGGCCCCCTGTTGCTCCACCGACGTACTTCTTCCTCCTATATATACCCACGTACCCCCAAACGATTAGATACGGAGCCAAAACCCTAATTCCATCACCGCAACTTTCTGTATCCACGAGATCCCATCTTGGGGCCTGTTCCGGAGCTCCGCTGGAGGGGGCATTTATCACGGAGGGCTTCTACATCAACACCATAGCCTCTCTGATGAAGTGTGAGTAGTTTACTTCAGACCTATGGGTCCATAGTTAGTAGCTAGATGGCTTCTTCTCTCTTTTTGGATCTCAATACAATGTTCTCCCCCTCTCTTGTGGAGATCTATTTGATGTAATCTTCTTTTTGCGGTGTGTTTGTTGAGACCGATGAATGGTGGGTTTACGATCAAATCTATCTATGAATAATATTTGAATCTTCTATGAATTCCTTTATGTATGATTGGTTATCTTTGCAAGTCTCTTCGAATTATCAGTTTGGTTTGGCCTACTAGATTGATCTTTCTTGCAATGGGAGAAGTGCTTAGCTTTGGGTTCAATCTTGCGGTGTCCTTTCCCGGTGACAATAAGGGCAGCAAGGCACGTATTGTATTGTTGCCATTAAGATAACATGATGGTGTTTTCTTCATATTGCATGAGTCTATCCCGCTACATCCTGTCATATTGCTTAAGGCATTACTCTGTTTTTACTTAATACTCTAGATGCATGCTGGATAGCGGTCGATGAGTGGAGTAATAGTAGTAGATGTAGGCAGGAGTCGGTCTACTTGTCTCGGACGTGATGCATATATACATGATCATACCTAGATATTCTCATAACTATGCTCAATTATGTCAATTGCTCAACAGTAATTTGTTCACCCACCGTAGAATACTTATGCTCTCGAGAGAAGCCACTAGTGAAACCTATGGCCCCCGAGTCTATCTTTATCATATCAATCTCCTATTACTTAGTTATTTACTTTGCTATTTACTTTGCCTTTATTTTACTTTGCATCTTTATCATAAAAATACCAAAAATATTATCTTATCATATCTATCGGATCTCACTCTCGTAAGTGGCCCTATAGGGATTGACAACCCCTATTTGCGTTGGTTGCGAGGATTTATTTATTTTGTGCAGGTACGAGGGACTTGCGCGTAGCCTCCTACTGGATTGATACCTTGGTTCTCAAAAACTGAGGGAAATACTTACGCTACTTTGCTGCATCATCCCTTCCTCTTCGGGGAAAACCAACATAGTGCTAAAAGAGGTAGCAAGAAGGATTTCTGGTGTCGTTGCCGGGGAGGTCTACGCAAGAGTCAACATACCAAGTACTGATCACATACCCTTATCTCCCGCATTACATTATTTGCCATTTGCCTCTCGTTTTCCTCTCCCCCCACTTCACCCTTGCCGTTTTATTCGCCCTCTCTCTCGATCCTCCCTCTCTATTTGCCTCCTTTTGCCCTCTTGCTTTCTGTTTGCTTGTGTGTTAGTTTGCTTGCTTGTCGCGATGGCTCTACCTAAATTTGGTGACCTTCACCTTAAAAGGTTAGAAGAAATCGAAAATAATGTTAGGAGTTTCATGGTTTTGCAATTTGAACATAATAGTTTCTTCAGAAACGAGCTTAAAGAACAGAAAAGTTTTATGAGTTTTATGAATAAAGAGCTCGATGATATGTCTAAAGAATTCGATGGTTTAAGATCCCAACTTGCTCATCTTGAGAAATTAACTGCTGAAATTTCGGATAAACAGGCTCCCCTAGTTAATAAGATGGCCGCTAAACCAAGTTGCTATGAAAATAATGATGAAGATCTAAAAGTTATTGATGTGTCCCCTATTAAATCTTTGTTTTGCAATATGAATCTTGATAATGATGGGACTGAATATGATCCACCTTTACCTAGTAGGCGTTCCAAGAATTCTGAATCTTTTGATCTTGATGCTAAATTTGATAAAAGTGGGATTGGAGAAATTAAAACCCTAGATGTTGCTAAACCCACTATTATGGATTTCAAGGAATTTAACTATGAAAATTGCTCTTTGATTTATTGTATTTCCTTGTTACAATCCATGCTAAATTCTCCTCATGCTTATAGTCAAAATAAAGAGTTTACTAAACATATCGTTGATGCCTTGATGCAATCTTATGAAGAAAAACTTGAATTAGGAATTTCTATCCCTAGAAAACTTTATGATGAGTGGAACCAACTATTAAAATTAAAATTGAAGATCATGAATGCTATGCTTTATGTGATTTGGGTGCTAGTGTTTCCACGATTCCAAAGACTTTGTGTGATTTGTTAGGTTTCCGTGATTTTGATGATTGCTCTTTAAACTTGCACCTTGCGGATTCCACTATTAAGAAACCTATGGGAAGAATTAATGATGTTCTTATTGTTGCAAATAGGAATTATGTGCCCGTAAATTTTATTTTTCTTGACATAGATTGCAATCCTTCATGTCCTATTATTTTTGATAGACCTTTCCTTAGAACAATTGGTGCAATTATTGATATGAAGGAAGGAAATATTAGATTCCAATTTTCATTAAGGAAAGGCATGGAACACTTTCCTAGAAATAAAATTAAATTACCTTATGAATCTATTATGAGAGCCACTTATGGAATGCCTACCAAAGATGGCAATACCTAGATCTATTCTTGCTTGTTATGCATAGCTAGGGGCGTTAAACGATAGTGCTCGTTGGGAGGCAACCCAATTTTATTTTTATTCCTTACTTTTTTTTCTCCTGTTTAGTAATAAATAAATTATCTAGCCTCTGTTTTGGTTGTGTTTTTTGTGTTTAATTAGTGTTTGTGCCAAGTAGAACCATTGGGAAGACTTGGGGAAAGTCTTGTTGAACTTGCTGTAAAAAGCAGAAACTTTAGCGCTCACTAGAACTGCTGTCTTTTTTATTTGGAGAGTGCTATTTAGTTAATTATTTTTGCAGATGATTAATAGATAAATTCCTCACGTCCAGCAATTTATTTTAGAATTTTTTGGGGTTCCAGATCTTGCGCTAGCTACAGATTACTACAGACTGTTCTGTTTTTGACAGATTATGTTTTTCGTATGTTTGTTTGCTTATTTTTATGAATCTATGGCTAGTAAAATAGTTTATAAACCATAGAGAAGTTGGAATACAGTAGGTATAACACCAATATAAATAAATAATGAGTTCTTTACAGTACCTTGAAGTGGTCTTTTGTTTTCTTTCGCTAACGGAGCTCACGAGATTTTCTACTTTAAGTTTTGTGTTGTGAAGTTTTCAAGTTTTGGGTAAAGATTTGATGGATTATGGAACAAGGAGTGGCAACCGCCTAAGCTTGGGGATGCCCATGGCACCCCCAAGATAATCTAAGGACACCTAAAAGCCAAAGCTTGGGGATGCCCCGGAAGGCATCCCCTCTTTCGTCTACTTCTATCGGTAACTTTACTTGGAGCTATATTTTTATTTACCACATGCTATGTGTTTTGCTTGGAGCGTCTTGTATTATTTGAGTCTTTATTTGTTTGTTTACCACAACCATCCTTGCTGTACATACCTTTTGAGAGAGCCATACATGATTTGGAATTTGTTAGGATACTCTATGTTCTTCGCTTATATCTTTTGAGTTATATAATTTTGCTCTAGTGCTTCACTTATATCTTTTAGAGCACGGTGGTGGATTTGTTTTATAGAAACTATTGATCTCTCATGCTTCACTTAGATTATTTTGAGAGTCTTAAATAGCGTGGTAATTTTCTTAAAAGCCTAATATGCTTGGTATGCAAGATTAATAATAAAACTTTCTTATGAGTGTGTTGAATACTATGATAAGTTTGATACTTGATAATTGTTTTGAGATATGGAGATGGTGATATTAAAGTCATGCTAGTTGAGTAGTTGTGAATTTGAGAAATACTTGTGTTGAAGTTTGTGATTCCCGTAGCATGCACGTATGGTGAACCGTTATGTGATGAAGTCGGAGCATGATTTATTTATTGATTGTCTTCCTTATGAGTGGCGGTCGGGGACGAGCGATGGTCTTTTCCTACCAATCTATCCCCCTAGGAGCATGCGCGTAATACTTTGCTTTGATAACTAGTAGATTTTTGAAATAAGTATATGAGTTCTTTATGACTAATGTTGAGTCCATGGATTATACGCACTCTCACCCTTCCGTCTTTGCTAGCCTCTCTAATACCGCGCACCTTTCGCCGGTATCATACACCCACCATATACCTTCCTCCAAACAGCCACCATACCTACCTATTATGGCATTTCCATAGCCATTCCGAGATATATTTCCATGCAACTTTCCACCGTTCTGTTTATTGTGACACACTCCATCATTGTCATATTGCTTAGTATGATCATGTAGTTGACATAGTATTTGTGGCAAAGCCACCGTTCATAATTCTTTCATACTTGTCACTCATGCATCATTGCATATCCTGGTACAACACCGGATGCATTCACATAGAGTCATATTTTGTTCTAAGTATCGAGTTGTAATTGTTGAGTTGTAAGAAAAATAAAAGTGTGATGATCATCATTATTAGAGCATTGTCCCAGTGAGGAAAGGATGATGGAGACTATGATTCCCCCATAAGTCGGGATGAGACTCCGGATGAAAAAAAAGGAGAAAGAAAAGAGGCCATGAAAAAAAGAAGAGAAAAGGCCCAAATAAAAAAATGAGAGAAAAAGAGAGAAGGGACAATGTTACTATCCTTTTACCACACTTGTGCTTCAAAGTAGCACCATGATCTTCATAGTAGAGAGTCTCTCATGTTATCACTTTCATATACTAGTGGGAATCTTTCATTATAGAACTTGGCTTGTATATTCCAATGATGGGCTTCCTCAAATTGCCCTAGGTCTTCATGAGCAAGCAAGTTGGATGCACACCCACTCAGTTTCTTTTTGAGCTTTCATATACTTATAGCTCTAGTGCATCTGTTGCATGGCAATCCCTACTCACTCACATTGATATCTATTGATGGGCATCTCCATAGCCCGTTGATACGCCTAGTTGATGTGAGACTATCTTCTCCTTTTTGTCTTCTCCACAACCACCACTCTATTCCACCTATAGTGCTATATCCATGGCTCACGCTCATGTATTGCGTGAAAATTGAAAAAGTTTTGAGAATGACAAAAGTATGAAACAATTGCTTGGCTTGTCATCGGGGTTGTGCATGATTTAAATATTTTGTGTGGTGAAGATAGAGCATAGCCAGACTATATGATTTTGTAGGGATAACTTTCTTTAGCCATGTTATTTTGAGAAGACATAATTGCTTTGTTAGTATGCTTGAAGTATTATTATTTTCTATGTCAATATGAACTTTTGTCTTGAATCTTTCGGATCTGAATATTCATACCACAATTAAGAAGAATTACATTCAAATCATGCCAAGTAGCACTCCGCATCAAAAATTCTGTTTTTATCATTTACCTACTCGAGGACGAGCAGGAATTAAGCTTGGGGATGCTTGATACGTCTCCAACGTATCTATAATTTTTGATTGCTCCATGCTATATTATCTACTGTTTTGGACATTATTGGGCTTTATTATCCACTTTTATATTATTTTTTAGACTAACCTATTAACCGGAGTTTTAGGGTTTCGAAGAAAAGGAATATCAAACGGAGTCCAAACGGAATGAAATCTTCGGGAACGTGATTTTCTCACCGAATACAACTCAGGAGACTTGGACCCTACGTCAAGGAACGTAACAGGAGGCCACGAGGTAGGGGGGTGCGCCCTACTCTACCAGGCGCGCCCCCACCCTCATGGGCCCCCTGTTTCTCCACCAACGTACTTCTTCCTCCTATATATACCCACGTACCCCCAAACGATCAGATATGGAGCCAAAACCCTAATTCCACCACCGCAACTTTCTGTATCACCGAGATCCCATCTTGGGGCCTGTTCCGGAGCTCAGCCGGAGGGGGCATCAATCACGAAGGGCCTCTACATCAACACCATAGCCTCTCTGATGAAGTGTGAGTCGTTTACTTCAGACCTACGGGTCCATAGTTAGTAGCTAGATGGCTTCTTCTCTCTTTTTGGATCTCAATACAATGTTCTCCCCCTCTCTTGTGGAGATCTATTTGATGTAATCTTCTTTTTGCGGTGTGTTTGTTGAGACTGGTGAATTGTGGGTTTATGATCAAGTCTATGTATGAATAATATTTGAATCTTCTCTGAATTCTTTTATGTATGATTGGTTATCTTTGCAAGTCACTTCGAATTATCAGTTTGGTTTGGCCTACTAGATTGATCTTTCTTGCAATGGGAGAAGTGCTTAGCTTTGGGTTCAATCTTGCGGTGTCCTTTCCCGGTGACAGTAAGGGCAGCAAGGCACGTATTGTATTGTTGCCATTGAGGATAACAAGATGGGGTTTTCTTCATATTGCAGGAGTCTATCCCTCTATATCATGTCATCTTGCTTAAGGCGTAACTCTATTTTTACTTAATAGTCTAGATGCATGTTGGATAGCGGTCGATGAGTGGAGTAATAGTAGTAGATGCAGGCAGGAGTTGGTCTACTTGTCTCAGACGTGATGCCTATATACATGATCATACCTAGATATTCTCATAACTATGCTCAATTCTGTCAATTGCTCAACAGTAATTTGTTCACCCACCGTAGAATACTTATGCTCTCGAGAGAAGCCACTAGTGAAACTTATGGCCCCCGCGTCTATCTTTATCATATCAATCTCCTACTACTTAGTTATTTACTTTGCCTTTATTTTACTTTGCATCTTTATCATAAAAAATATCAAAAATATTATCTCATCATATCTATCAGATCTCACTCTCGTAAGTGGCCCTATAGGGATTGACAACCCCTATTTGCATTGGTTGCGAGGATTTATTTGTTTTGTGCAGGTACGAGGGACTTGCGCGTAGCCTCCTACTTGTTTGATACCTTGGTTCTCAAAAACTGAGGGAAATACGAACGCTACTTTGCTGCATCATCCCTTCCTCTTCGGGGAATACCAACGCAGTGCTAAAAGAGGTAGCAATCACCTACATTAAACTCACGCTTTTGTATCCTTTTGTCGTGCCATCTTTTAACTTTTTCTTTAAACAACTTGGCATTTTCGTAGGCTTGGGTTCTCCATTCATCAAGTGAGCTAATATCAAATAATCTCTTCTCGCCGGCAAGTTTAAAATCATAATTAAGTTCTTTAATATCCCAATAAGCCTTGTGTTCTAGTTCGAGAGGTAAGTGACATGCTTTTCCATAGACCATTTTATACGGAGACATACCCATAGGATTTTTATATGTAGTTCTATAGGCCCATAATGCATCATCAAGTTTCTTGGACCAATTCTTTCTAGACCTATTAACATTCTTTTGCAAAATTAGTTTGAGTTCTCTATTACTCAATTCTACTTGACCACTAGACTGAGGGTGATAAGGAGATGCCATTCTATGATTAACATCATATTTAGCAAGCATTTTACGGAAAGCGCCATGAATAAAATGTGAACCACCATCAGTCATTAAATATCTAGGGACTCCAAATCTTGGAAAAATAACTTCTTTAAGCATTTTAATAGAAGTATTATGATCAGCAGTACTAGTTGGAATAGCATCTACCCACTTAGTAACATAATCAAGAGCAACTAAAATATGTGTATAACCATTAGAGGAAGGAAAAGGTCCCATATAGTCAAAGCCCCAAACATCAAATGGTTCAATAACAAGTGAATAGTTCATAGGCATTTCTTGACGTCTACTAATATTACCAATTCTTTGACATTCATCACAAGATAAGACAAACTTACGGGCATCCCTGAAGAGAGTAGGCCAATAAAAACCAGCATGGTGTCCTCCATAAGCTTCGGAGTGACACTTGCGTACACTAGTAGAAAAAGGGTCAAACGTGAAGCACATTAGTGCCGGTTTGTATTTGAGCCGGCACTAATGTGCACATTAGTGCCGGTTCGTGGCGGCGATCAATAGTACCGGTTCGTGGCGAACCTTTAGTACCGGTTCATGCCACGAACCGGTACTAAAGAGGCTGTGTCATCCTGCGGTCAGGCTATGGCCCCACCATCACCATTTAGTGCCGGTTCGTACCGCGAACCGGTACTAATGAGCGGTGCCGGTTTATGGCAAGCTGTTTTTAGTCCCACCTCGCCAAGAGAGAGGCAATATGAGCGGTTTTATAAGCCGTGAGTGCACAGACAATGACGAAGAGTTGCAATGCTCACCTACATGTTGATTTGCTTCAAGCCTTGCGGAATAGTATAGATTGCACTGAGCTATGTGCAGTGGCTTAGTGCAATCTACACTATTCCGAATGGCTTGAAGCAAATTAACCAGCATTGCACCTCTTTTTTTATTTTTAATAACTTATTTAAACTCCGGACTTCTTTTGTGTTCAGTATGCAGCATTTAAAGCTTGTTATGCCTCAAGGTTGTTGTGTTTTGGAAATTATGGATTTGACAACTATGAATCATAGCTTTTTGTGTAAGTGACTTGGGAAACTCAAGTTTGGCAAACTCTACTGACTAGTAGAAAAACGGTCAAATGTGAAGCACATTATAGTGCCGGTTTGAATTTGAGCCGGCACGAATGTGACCATTAGTGCCGATTCCAACGGCTAGGCGGGCTGCTACCATTAGTACCGGTTCGTTGCCAATCTTTAGCACCGGTTCGTGGCACGAACCGATACTAATGTGCATCCCACCAATCAGGAAGAATCACACGGATCGTGTGTTTCTTTCTAGCTCTTGCGAGTCGTTGGATCAAGGGTGTGTTTCTTCCTAGCTCATGTGAGTCGTTGGATCGAAACTATCACAATCACTTTGTGAGCCAGACGACCCTATATATAGCCCATCTCTCGCCTTCGTCCCTGCATAAGTCTTTCAGTTCATCGACTACATACATCTACCAGTTCATCGACTGCATACATCTACCAGTTCATCGACTGAATACAAATCATTCGGATTCGCCATCATACGCCCAACCGTACATTCGATATGCATATATATGCATCACGAGCCACGATAGGGCTGTATGATGGCGATACCGATTGGTTTGTTCTAGATCCGACATAAAAGGTTTGATACAACTTCTTTTTTGTGACATAAGATCTAACATTGTTACTTCTAGTAGTTCTCTTGATTCCACTAACGATTCTCTTAGCCAAGTTACACTTGAGCAAGAAAATAGCTTATTGAAGGGAAGAATCAAGGTGTTGGTTTTGAACAAAAGTTCAATGCCAATGGAGTTGAGTGGGAAGAAGATCAATACCCCAAAGACAAAGTTTGTTCCTCAACAAGAGAAGTATCCTACTTCCTTCAAGGGGACAGAAGCTCAAGATGATCTTCTACATGTTGATTAGCTTCAAGCCTTGCAGAATAGCATAGATTGCACTGAGCTATGTGTAGTGCAGTCTACACTATTCCGAATGGCTTGAAGCAAATTAACCAGCATTGCACCTCTTTTTTTATTTTTAATAACTTATTTAAACTCCGGACTTCTTTTGTGTTCAGTATGCAGCATTTAAAGCTTGTTATGCCTCAAGGTTGTTGTGGTTTGGAAATTATGGATTTGACAACCATGAATCATAGCTTTTTGTGTAAGTGACTTGGGAAACTCAAGTTTGGCAAACTCTATTGACTAGTAGAAAAATGGTCAAATGTGAACTCTGTTACATGGCCACACTTCAATGTTTTTTAAACTTATTTGAACTCCGGACTTCTTTTGTGTTCAGTATGCAGCATTTAAAGCGACGTCATCAATATCCAACATGTTCTGACATCATTTGTTGTTTTTCGGTCATTTACCTAGCTAATTGTTTAGAGAGCTAAATGACCGTGAAATTGAAAAATCAGTACAAAATGAATCCTGAAAATGTTGAAACTTGGCATGGTATCATCATATCACCCGCATAGCATGCGCGAAAGAGTAGAGAGGGTCACGGCAAAAACTGGACGCACTTCGTGTACAAACTGGACCTACTCTTTCCGAGTATCAGGGTTTCGGACGAGAACTCATCTGTTACATGGCCACTTCAATGTTTTTTATACTTATTTGAACTCCGGACTTCTTTTGTGTTCAGTATGCAGCATTTAAAGCGACGTCATCAATTTTCAACATGTTCTGACATCATTTGTTGTTTTTCGGTCATTTACCTAATTGTTTAGAGAGCTAAATGACCGTGAAATTGAAAATCACTACGAAATGAATCCTGAAAATGTTAAAACTTGGCATGGTATCATCGTATCACCCGCATAGCATGCGCGAAAGAGTAGAGAGGGTCCCGGCAAAAACTGGACGCACTTCGTGTACAAACTGAACAAACTCTTTCCGAGTATCAGGGTTTCGGACTATGCAAAAATAAGTAATGCAGAAAATAAAAGAACTATACAAAAAAATTACTCAAAAATAAATAGAAGAAAATAAATAATGCAGAAAAAAACTATATAAAAAACTACTCAAAAATAAATAAATAAAAATAAGTAATGCAGAAAAGAAAAAACTATATAGCAAATTTGTTGGCGCACTGCCCTGTGGGTCTACCAGACCTAGGGTGTGCAAATGCAGGCCCAGAAGGGCCAGCAGACTCACAGGGCAGCGCGCCCTAATTAATTAGGCCTAGAAGCCTGCTATATAGAGGAGTTCGAAGAGGTAGCCGCGGCTTGGTTTATAAACCAGTGCGGCTGCCCTTCGCCGGGCGAGGTGGGACTAAATTTTGGGGTGGTAGCGCAAACTCTAAATACAGCAAAAAACAACTAAATGAAAAAAGCCCACCTACTGGGCCACAGCGGCCTGCATACGACTAGAAACCCAACCTGTTGTTGGGCCAGGATGCATGCCCGCAAGCCCAATAGGCCCCACAGGGCAGAGTAGCAGAGGTAGGCCCAGAAGGCCTGCTTTAGAGAGGAGCTCGAGACTGCAGCGGCGGCGGGGCTTATAAGCAGGTGCGAGTGCCCCTCGGCTAGCGAGGTGGGACTAAACTTTTGTGCACCGCAGGTGGCAGCGCACACCCTTTAGTACCGGTTCGTGGCTCCAACCGGTACTAAAGGGGGGGTCTTTAGTACCGGTTCGTGGCACGAACCGGTACTAAAGGGGTCGTTTCCCGCCGCTTGGCCTGGGGAAAATAGGCCTTTAGTACCGGTTCGTGCCACGAACCGGTACTAAAGGCCAATCCTATATATACAGCACGTATGAAAATTTCAGTTTCAACTCGCCACTTCGTCTCCAACCTCCGCCGCGCGCGCCGCTCGATCCCATCGTCGCCGTCCGTCGTCATCGTCGCTGTCGCGCCCCGCCGCCGCCCGTCGTCGTCGTCGTCTCGCGCGCTGCCGCCCCGAACGCCGGCGCCGTCCGTCGTCATCGCCGCGGCCGTACGTCTCTCTCTCGCTCCCGGCCGCACACACATACACACACATACACACACACAACGGCGGCGCCCCCGCCCCGTACGCCAGCGCCCCCGCCCCGTACGCCGGCGCCCCCGCTCGTACGTACGGGGCGGCGGCACCGCACACACACACACACACATATACCACACATGCACACATCACACGCATACACACATACACACATACACGTACACACATATACGTATATATACACACATGCATACACACACACATACACATACACAATTTTTTTTTACTTATTTTCTGTTTTTTACAAAAGTTAATTAGATGATCGAATGTTAGATTAATGTCGAATGTTAGATGAATTAGCTAGCTAGATAGAAAAATTGTCGAACTAGAGATTAGAACTAGCTAGTTGAATAATTAATATAACTAGTTTATTTTTAATAAGGAAATTTAGGTATATGAGATTATAGAACTAGTTGAATAATTAATATAATTAACTAGTTTATTTTTAATAAGGAAATTTAGGTATATGAGATTAATTAGAACTAGTTGAATAATTAATATAACTAGTTTATTCTTAGTAAGAAAATTTAGGTATATGGGATTAGAACTAGTTGAATAATTAATATAACTAGTTTATTTTTAGTAAGAAAATTTAGGTATATGAGATTAGAACTAGTTGAATAATTAATATAACTAGTTTATTTTTAGTAAGAAAATTTAGGTATATGAGATTAGAACTAGTTGAATAATTAATATAACTAGTTTATTCTTAGTAAGAAAATTTAGGTATATGAGATTAGAACTAGTTGAATAATTAATATAACTAGTTTATTTTTAGTAAGAAAATTTAGGTATATGAGATTAGAACTAGTTGAATAATTAATATAACTAGTTTATTTTTAGTAAGAAAATTTAGGTATATGGAAAATTTAGGTATATAATTATTATTTGTTAATGAATTAGATAGAAAAGTTAAATATATAGTAATGTCAATTGAATATATAGTTAGATATATTAATGTCAAATGTTAGATGAATATATATTTATTGGGCTAGATATATGTGTTTAATGTTTCACCTATATGAACATAGGAAATGTCATCTGACGACGAAAAAGATTTTATTATGTGCGAACACTGTGAAGACCAGTGCGGCCTGTGCGACCAAAATTTCCTTGTTGATGGTAGGCGCTTCAGCATCAAGCTGGATGAGACATTCGAAGTTGATACAGTAAGTCACTTTGTCAATTATTATTTGAATGCAAAACTTATGCTTCATTTGCTTCAACTTATAATTTTAAATTTTCACTATTCTACTAGCGCATCCCCTGCCATGCAAGAATTTTTGTCTTGGATAAGATAGGTTTCAGTGCTATAGATGATATGGAGGTAAAGAGAGTTTACTTGAAGATGCAGCATGGGTATACTTTCAACGTCAAATTATATAATGGAGACACATACACCCATTTTGAATGCAAAACTTGGCAAGCACTATGCAAGGCTTATGCATTTGAGCCTGATATGGTTATCACCTTTGATATTCGTCCGGAAGATGATATTGAAGGTAATATAGACATCTGGGTCGATGTGCAAACGCCTCCAGTTCTACTATTTGGTGAGTTTTTCTCAACCATGCATGCATATGTTTATGTCTTTCGTACAGTTTATTCAAAAATAGTTGACAACTATTTTGTATTGTCAGCTTATTTCGGTTCAAGCAAACATGTCCAGCGCTTGGTAGACAGGACCTACTACTGCCCCGGGGCTCAACTAAACTGCGAGGAGATAAGTCATTATGTTTCATGGCTTGAGGATCTTAATACTGTCAAGACAAATTTTTTCCCTACACTTAGAAATGTTAGTACTCAAAACGTGCGACCAATGGTGATCGTATTGAACTACGGTCACATCTATAATCAAAAGATGGTAAGATTTTAAATATTTGTCCTTAATTTAGTGCATCTTTTGCATACATTATTTTTGAAGCTAAACTTTCATTGCTTAGTATATTAATTACTATACGATGTTGTTCAACAGGGACTTCCGATGACAGTTGTGCCCCAGTGGATCGAGACAAAAGGTCGCATGTCAATGGTTAGCTTACGACCAAGATTTCCTACATTGCACATGAGTGCATTCAGGATTTCTAAAAGCGAAGAATGCTTAATAGTGAAAGATTGGAGCAAAATTGTTAACGATCGCAGAGAAGTACTAGGGGGCAGTACGGAGAAGCGCAACCCAAGATTAGGAGACAGATTCATCTGCATGCTCCAGTATGATGAATCAGGAGAGCTATACATGTTCTATGCTATTCTACCTGAGAGGGAGCAGCAGGATCAGTAGCTACTCTTCATGCTCTTAATTAGTACTTGTCTCATGGATCCGTGCCCTGAACTTCGATGTTGGTGATGATTATGTTGAACTTGATGATATATCTTTGCTTCTGTTACAAAGTGAATGTTTCCTCTTTAAGCTAGCCAATGTTGATGATGAATTACATAGCTAGCGGTAATGACTATGATGATTAAATAGTGGTAATTAGATGACCACGATGATTTTTAGCTAGCTAGAGTTTATTTATTTATTAATATGCGATGATGATGATGATGACGACGACTACAACTCATTATAACGTAAAACAATCCTAAATTAAATTGATAACACAAATTAAATTGAAAAATACAAAATAAAACAAAAACCCACAACCATTTAGTACCGGTTGGTTTTACCAACCGATACTAAAGGGCTCCCGGCCCCCGAAGCTGGCTCGTGCCACGTGGTACCCCTTTAGCACCGGTTCGTGCTGAACCGGTACTAAAGGGGGGGGCCTTTAGTGCCGAAATAATAGTGCTGGTTCCATAACCGGCACTAAAGGCCCTTCCGAACCGGTGTTATTGCCCGGTTTTCTACTAATGGTAGGATCTGTTCCTGTTCATGCTCAGGTACACAACGTCTAATAACACCATCTACTCCTTCTTTATAAAGATGTGGGTCATCCCAAAACTAATGTCTCAAATCATAGAAGAACTTTTTCTTTTTCTAGTATGTGAAACTAGGTGGTATAAACTTAGCAACAATGTAATTAGCATAATTAGCATACCATGGAGCAGTATGAGAAGCATTTATGACATTTAATTGCTCATCAGGAAAGCTATCATCAATAGCAAGTGGGTCATCAAGCACATTTTCTAACCTAGACAAGTTGTCTGCAATAGGGTTCTCAGCTCCTTTTCTATCAACAATATGTAAATCAAATTCTTGTAGCAAGAGAACCCATCTAATAAGTCTAGGTTTAGCATCTTTCTTTTCCATGAGATATTTAATAGCAGCATGATCAGTGTGAATAGTTACTTTAGAATCAACAATATAAGGTCTGAACTTATCACAGGCAAATACAACTGCTAAGAATTCTTTTATAGTGGTAGCATAATTTCTCTGAGCATTGTCAACGGTTTTACTAGCATATTGAATAACATTTAGTTTCTTATCAACTCTTTGTCCTAGAACAGCACCTACAGCATAATCACTAGCATCACACATAATTTCAAAGGGTAAATTCCAATCAGGTGGCTGAACAATAGGTGTAGAAATCAATGCTTTCTTAAGTATTTCAAATGCTTCTACACAATCATCATCAAATACAAAATGGTATATCCTTTTGTAATAAATTAGTCAGAGGCCGAGAAATTTTCGAGAATCCTTAATGAACCTCCTATAAAAACCGGCATGACCAAGGAAACTTCTTATACCTTTGATGTCCTTGGGACATGGCATCTTTTGAATAGCATCAACCTTGGCTTTATCAACTTCAATACCTCTTTCAGAAACTTTATGACCCAGGACAATACCTTCGTTCACCATAAAGTGGCACTTTTCCCAATTCAAGACAAGATTAGTTTCTTCACATCTCTACAAAACTCGATCAAGGTTGCTCAAGCAATCATCAAAAGAAGATCCATAGACGGAAAAGTCGTCCATGAAAACCTCCCAAATGTTTTCACAAAAGTCAGAGAATATAGCCATCATGCATCTTTGAAAGGTAGCAGGTGCATTACATAAACCAAAAGGCATAGGTCTATAAGCAAAAGTACCAAAAGGGCATGTAAAAGTAGTCTTTGATTGATCTTTGGCTGACACGGGTATTTGAGAGAAACCAAAATAACCATCTAGAAAGCAAAAATGTGTATGTTTGGACAATCTTTCTAGCATTTGATCAATAAAAGGTAAGGGGTAATGATCCTTTTTAGTAGCCTTATTTAATTTGCGGAAATCAATTACCATCCTATAACCTATAATAATTCTTTGAGGAATCAATTCATCTTTATCATTAGGAACAACAGTAATACCTCCCTTCTTAGGGACACAATGGACAGGGCTTACCCACTGACTATCAGCAACGGGATAAATTATACCTGCCTCAAGGAGCTTTAGTATCTCCTTTCTTACCACTTCTTTCATTTTAGGATTCAGCCGGCGTTGATGATCATGAACTGGTTTAGCATCTTCTTCCAAATTAATTTTATGTTGACATACAGTGGGACTAATGCCCTTAAGATCATCAAGAGTATACCCAATAGCAGCATGGTGCTTCTTTAGAGTTTTCAATAATCTCTCTTCTTCATGCTCTGAAAGGTTAGCACTAATAATAACAAGATATATCTGTTTCTCATCAAGATAAGCATATTTAAGAGTATCAGGTAACGGTTTAAGCTCAAACACGGGATCACCCTTGGGTGGAGGAGGATCCTCTAGGATTTCAACAGGTAAATTGTTTTTCAGAATAGGTACATGTTTAAAGAATACTTCATCTAGTTCCCTTCTTTCATTCATAAACATATGATTTTCATGGTCTAGCAAATATTGTTCTAAAGGATCACTAGGAGGTAAGGCAATAGAAGCAAGACCAATAATTTCATCCTTACTAGGTAATTCTTCTTCACGGTGTTGTCTACTAAATTTAGAAAAATTAAATTCATGAGCCATATCATCTAAACCGATAGTAACAACATCTCTTTTGCAATCTATGGTAGCATTAACAGTATTGAAGAAGGGTCTACCAAATATAATGGGACAAAAGCTATCTTGTGGGGAACCAAGAACAAGAAAATCAACAGGATATTTAGTTTTCCCACACAAGACTTCAACATCTCTAACAATTCCCATTGGTGAAATAGTATCTCTATTGGCAAGTTTAATTGTGACATCAATATCTTCTATTTCAGCAGGTGCGATCTCATGCATAACTTCTTGGTATAAGGAATAAGGTATTGCGCTAGCACTGGCACCCATATCACATAAGCCATGATAACAATGATCTCCTATTTTAACAGAAATAACAGGCATGCCTACCATAGGTATAGGTTTATCTTTATCATGGGGTTTAGCAATTCTAGCAGTTTCATCACAGAAATAAATAACATGCCCATCAATATTATCAGACAAGAGATCTTTAACGATAGCAATATTAGGCTCAACTTTAACTTGCTCAGGAGGTGTATATGTTTTAATATTGCTTTTACGAACTACAGTTGAAGCTTTAGCATGATCCTTTATCCTAACAGGGAAAGGTGGTTTCTCAACATAGGAAGTAGGAACAATAGGATCATTGTAAGTGATAGTCTTTTCTTCAACTTTAATAGGTGCAGCTACTTTTACTTCTATGGGAGGATGATATTTAAACCACTTCTCCTTGGGTAGATCAACATAGGCAGCAAAAGATTCACAGAGAGAAGCTACTATCTCAGAGTCAAGTCCATATTTAGTGCTAAATTTACGAAAAATATCGGTATCCATAAAAGATTTAACACAATCAAAACTAGGTGTCATACCTGACTCCTTACCATTGTCGAGGTCCCAATCTTTAGAGTTGCGTTTGATTCTTTCCAATAAATCTCATTTGAATTCAATAGTCTTCATCATAAAAGAGCCAGCACAAGAAGTATCAAGCATGGTGCGATTGTTACCAGAAAGCTGAGCATAAATTTTTTGAATAATCACTTCTCTTGAGAGCTCATGATTGGGGCATGAATATAACATTGATTTAAGCCTCCCCCAAGCTTGAGCGATGCTTTCTCCTTCGCGAGGCCAAAAATTATATATATAATTGCGATCACGATGAACAAGATGCATAGGATAAAACTTCTGATAAAATTCCAATTTCAATCGTTTGTAATTCCAAGACCTCATATCATCACATAGCCTATACCATGTCGATGCATCTCCCCTCAAAGATAAAGGGAAGACCTTATTCTTAACAACATCTTCGGGTATACCTGCAAGCTTAAATAATCCACAAACCTCATCCACATATATGAGATGTTCATCAGGATGTTTTGTTCCATCTCCTAAAAAAGGATTAGCTAGCAGCTTTTCTATCATACCTGCAGGAACTTCAAAGCAAGCATTTTCATTTTCATTTTCAGTAGGTTCAGTAGATTGAGGAGCAACTACTTGCTCTACTGGTCGGGGTGAAGATACCCCGAACAAGCCCCTCAAAGGATTACTTTCCATGGTGACAAGTGACAGTAAATTTCAGCACACTATATAAATTTTTCCTTACCAAATTCCACCTACCAAAGGCGCTTCACTCCCCGGCAACGGCGCCAGAAAAGAGTCTTGATGACCCACAAGTATAGAGGATCTATCGTAGTCCTTTCGATAAGTAAGAGTGTCGAACCCAACGAGGAGCAGAAGGAAATGATAAGCGGTTTCCAGCAAGGTATTCTCTGCAAGTACTGAAATAAGTGGTAACAGATAGTTTTGTGATAGGATAATTTGTAAAGAGCAACAAGTAACAAAAGTAAATAAAGTTCAACAAGGTGGCTCAATCCTTTTTGTAGCAAAGGACAAGTCTGGACAAACTCTTATATGATGTAAAACGCTCCCGAGGACACATGGGAATATCGTCGAGCTAGTTTTCATCACGTTCATATGATTCACGTTCGGTACTTTGATAATTTGGTATGTGGGTGGACCGGTGCTTGGGTACTGCCCTTACTTGGACAAGTATCCCACTTATGATTAACCTCTATTGCAAGCATCCGCAACTACAACAAAAGTATTAAGGTAAACCTAACCATAGCATGAAACATATGGATCCAAATCAGCCCCTTACGAAGCAATGCATAAACTAGGGTTTAAGCTTCTGTCACTCTAGCAACCCATCATCTACTTATTACTTCCCAATGCCTTCCTCTAGGCCCAAATAATGGTGAAGTGTCATGTAGTCAACGTTCACATAACACCACTAGAGGAGAGACAACATACATCTCATCAAAATATCGAACGAATACCAAATTCACATGACTACTAATAGCAAGACTTCTCCAATGTCCTCAGGAACAAAAGTAACTACTCACAAAGCATAAACATGTTCATAATCAGAGGGGTTAATATGCATATAGGATCTGAACATATGATCTTCCACCAATTAAACCAACTAGCATCAACCACAAGGAGTAATTAACACTACTAGCAACCTACTAGCACCAATCCCGGACTTGGAGACAAGAATTGGATACAAGAGATGAACTAGGGTTTTGAGAGGAGATGGTGCTGATGAAGATGTTGATGGAGATTGCCCTCTCCCGATGAGAGGAGCGTTGGTGATGACGATGGCGATGATTTCCCCCTCCGGGAGGGAAGTCTCCCCGGCAGAACAGCTCCGCCAGAGCCCTAGATTGGTTCCGCCAAGATTCCGCCTCGTGGCGGCGGATTTTCGTCCGAGAAGATGGCTTATGATTTTTTTTTCCCATCGAAAGACTACATATAGCAGAAGATGGCCACCAGAGGGCCACCAGGGGCCCATGAGGTAGGGGACGCGCCCAGGGGTGTGGCCCCCCTGGTGAAGTTCTCGCTCTCAGTATTTTTTATATATTTGTAAAATATGTTCCGTGAAGTTTCATGACTTTTGGAGTTGTGTAGAATAAGTCTCTAATATTTGCTCCTTTTCCAGCCCAGAATCCCAGCTGTCGGCATTCTCCCTCTTTATGTAAACCTTGTAAAATAAGAGAGAATAGGCATAAGTATTGTGACATAATGTGTAATAATAGCCCATAATGCAATAAATATCGATATAAAAGCATGATGCAAAATGGACGTATCAGTGGACTGTGCGCCATTACTAGTTTTAACTAGTAATGGCGTACTATCCTATGGTGCGCCATTACTAACAATTGTTTTTTATTTTTATTTCAAAACTACTAATGGCGCACGGTAGGTGTGGAGCGCCATTACTATGTCAACTAGTAATGGTGCACTATCCCATGGTGCGTCATTACTAACAATTTTTTTCAAAACTACTAATGGCGCACCACACACCAGGTGCGCCATTAGTAATATGTCAGTAATGGCGCACCTGTATCTGTTGTACCACTGCTATATAGCAGTGGCGCACCACATACATGGTGCACCATTAATGTCCATATCATCTATAGCCATTTTCCTAGTAGTGAGAGGAGCTCTCCCATCGCGCCCAACTCGCCAGATCCACACCCTCCTTGGAGCCGCCAGATCCGCAGCCTCTCCGACACAGCCAAGCTGCGCCACCCTACGCGCGCCTCCCCGCGCTCGAACGCGGCTGCCCCAGCCCGTGCGCGCACCAGCGCGGGAGTAGCGCCCTGGATCCCGCCGAGATGGGCATCCCACGCTGCTGGAGCTCAGATGGGAGGAGGAAGTGCCCCGCCGCCGCCGAGCCGCGCGGGTTTGCCCAGTGACATCTGCCGGCGGCGGTGAGGAGAAGATGGCCGGTGGATCTACGCAGGCGGCAGCTAGGTTTTCGCCCCCCTGGCCGCCCGCGGGAGCGACCCGAGGAGCGTTTCTTGAAATATAGTCCACTCCCTTGAATTACTAAGCCAATTTTCCCGCAGTCTCCATACTAAGTAGCCATGCAGTTCTTCGACGAAATCCTTCCACGGTTCATAGCACATAACCCCACCGGGCAGGCGCTCATCATCTCCACCGTCGTCGACCATCCTCTCCATGGCCAGGAAGCACTCCTTCCAGGACGTGCCAGAGCACCTCAACAACACCTCCTTCCACTAAGAGCATCTCCAGCCGCGCCCCCAACAGGCCCTCCCGAGGCGTTTATGCCGCGCCGGCGCCCAAAATTCGGCCCACTCGCGCCCCCAGTAGCCCGTTTTTCGCCGGCTCGGGCCGAAACTGGTGCCGGCGGACCCAAACCGAACCCGGCACGCTAGGGCGCACCCGGGGGCGCCGGCACAAGCGAAAAGGGGCGTGGGGCCGCTCTGTCTGCGAGTTGAGAGCCTCTTCCCACCGTTTCTTCCCGCCCTCGCCCCCACTTCCCTCTCATTCTCTCCTTTCCTCCCGCGAATCTCCCTCCCGCTCGCCTCCCAGCCGCCGCCATGCCGCCGAAGAAGTACGTGATCCCCCGCGCTGCGACCACTACGACCGCCTCCGTCGCCCAGCCGAAGCAGTGGAGGCCTAGGGCGCCGTCGTCCAAGCCACCGGGCGTGACAAACGCCGAGTGGAGGACGGAAGTTCAGCGACGGGAGGCTGACACAGCCGACCATCGGAATAGGGCAATCGCCAAGAAGGCCCGTGACAACGCGGTGCGTGCCACTGCAGCTGCGGCGGAGCAAGCCGGGGCCGAGGCGAATCGCGTGGGGATGATGAGTCCACCCAGCGGCCACGCCCAGTACGCACCCTGTAGCTAGCAAAGCGTCAGCTCTCCGTCTGGCTTCTCGTCGTCGCCGCAGCCATGGCGATGCATGCCGTCGCTGGGCTACGCTGACGGGGACGCACACGGTGGGTTCAACCCCAACGTCACCTTCCCCCATGGACACCCGGCCCAGCGCACGCCCCCGCCCGCCTTCACCAGCGTGCAGTACCCTCCATACAACTACTCGCCGCCGGCTTATGTGTGCTCCCCGATGCCCCCTCTCCGCCGTGGTGCGCTTCCCTTCTCACAAGCTTCCATGTCGCACCTTGGCGACACCGACGAGACCGATGCCGACATGGACGACATCATCGTGGTAGGCTCGGCCGCGGCCGCCGCGTCCCCCGGGTTCACTACCCCAGAAGACACGGTGGATCTTAGCGGCGGCATGGACGGCGGCCTCAGCTACAGCGAGGAGGAGCCGGAGGAGGACGAGGAGGAGGAGGAACCGGCGACCGTTCCAGCGAGGAGCCGCAAGAAGAATAGGGGGCGGCCAGGACCGGCGAGCCGCGCATCATGTGGGCGTCCAAGGAGCAGGAATGCCTCACCGAAGCGTGGAAAGTCGTCTGCCTCGACTCAACCACCGACACGAACCAGAGCATCGAGACGTACTGGGAGCTCATTAAGGCCGAGTTCGACGAGCACAAGCTCATCGATCCTTACTTCAAAGGCGTCTAGATGCAGCGTGGGGCGAAGGCAATGGCGAACCATTGGGGGCTCATCCAGGCGGCGTGCAAAAAATGGCATGGGGTCGTCGAGGAGGTTGCGGCTCGCCCGGAGAGTGGCACCAACGTTGAGGATCAGGTATGGCACGCCGGTCGCCCGCTTCTCTTTGCCGTGTGTGCCCGCCAACTGTTTGTTCCTCCGCGTAGCTGGTCCGCATGTTCTCCTTGTATCGCCTAGGCAACCGCGACCAAGAGTTCAAGTACATCCACGTTTACAAGCGCATTGACAAGTGCGAGAAGTGGGCGGAAGTCCGGCGCACCCTCGACAAGGCCAATGAGACCTACAAGCCGGACGCGCCGATGTTGGGCGCGTCAGAGGGGCGGCCGGACGGCAACAAAGGGGCCAAGAAGGCGAAACACGCCGACGCGGCTACCGCGCGAGTGCAAGAGTCCATCGAGCATTGCCTCGCCGACGCACAGGCTCGGGCCGTCCTGCGTGAAGACAAGACCGAGGTGCGGTGGTCGGCGTTGATGACGAGCAACGCCGTCAAGCTCGACCTACTCCGGACCAACGTCGCGACGAAGAAGAGGAACACCGACCTGGCTTTCCTGCTGGGCGGGACGGACATGCTCCAGAGCAAAGACGAGGCGGTCAAGACGTGGTACTTGGCAGAGTGTGGTCTCATCCTGAACCAGCTGTCGTCGACGGCACCGCCAACTCCCACGCCCACGCCGCCATCGCCGCCAAGCTCGAGCGATGATGCCTACATGACTCCCCGCAGTATAGAAGCCACGCCGACGCCGCCAAACACAGAAGAAGCTCCGACCCCACCAAGCCCGCGCACGACCCCGCCAAGCCCGCGCACGCCAACTACGCCGAAGCCGGAGGCCGACCTCGTCGTCTGATGCGCTGCACGCCCACTCATTCTTTTTGTAAGTCGAACTTTTCATTCAACCGCCGAACTATGGCCGCATGATCGCCGTCTATTTTGTGAGCGGGAATGACTAAGTTTGAATTTTCCGTGGGTTGGGGCGTCTGGGGGCATGGCTGGGAGCTAGGTCGCCCCCGGGGACCGATCTAGCACCGGTTCGCCCCATGCCGCTCTTTTTCGATGCCTTGGGGGCTGAACCGCTGGAGATGCTCTAAGTAGCCCATAATAGTGTAACACCCACGATGCGGCTATATCTCCCACGTGTCGGAGCACGACTTAGAGGCATAACTGCATAGTAGGCATGTTGCAAGAGGGGTAATCTTTACACATCCCATGTACTGAATAAGAAAGGGATAAAGAGTTGGCTTACAATCGCCACTTCACACAATACATAAATATAGCATTACATCATCCAGAATACAATCAAGGTCCGACTACGGAACCAAATAAAGAAAGACAACCCCAAATGCATAGATCCCCGATCGCCCCAACTAGGCTCCTCTACTGATCGTCCGGAGAGGAAAGATAGTAACATCCTGAATCCTCGTCAAACTCTCACTTGAGTTCGGTCGCGTCCCCTGCACTGGCATCGTCGGCACCTGCATCTGGTTTTTGGAAGTAATCTATGAGTTACGGGGACTCAGCAATCTCACACCCTCGCGATCAAGTCTATTTAAGCTTATGGGTAGGAAAAGGTAGTGAGTTGGATCTGCAGCAAGCACTAGCATATATGGTGGCTAACTTACGCAAATGAGAGCGAGAAGAGAAGCAAAGCACGGTCGATAAGCTATCATGATCAAGAAGTGATCCTGAAACTACTTACGTTCAAGCATAACATGAGACCGTGTTCTCTTCCCGGACTCCGCCGAAAAGAGACCATCACGGCTACACACGCAGTTGATTCATTTTAATTAAGTTAAGTGACAGGTTTTCTACAACCGAATATTAACAAATTCCCATCTGCCGATAACCGCGGGCACGGCTTTCGAAAGTTCAAAACCCTGCAGGGGTGTCCCAACTTAGCCCATCACAAGCTCTCACGGTCAACGAAGGATATTCCTTCTCCCAGGAAGACCCGATCAGACTCGGAATTCTGGTTACAAGACATTTCGACAATGGTAAAACAAGTCCAGCAAAAGCACCCGCTGTGCCGACAAATCTCGATAGGAGCTGCACATATCTTGTTCACAGGGCACACCGGATAAGCTAAGCGTACAGGAGCCAACGTAACCCAAGTTTCCAAGGGACGGCCCTGCAAGGTGCTCTAGTTTGGACCAACACTCAGAGGAGCACTGCCCGGGGGTTTAAAATAAAGATGACCCTTGAGTCCGCGAAACCCAAGGGAAAAAGGCTTAGGTGGCAAATGGTAAAACCAAGGTTGGGCCTTGGTGGATGAGTTTTATTCAAGGTGAACTGTCAAGGGGTTCCCATTATAACCCAACCGCGTAAGGAACGCAAAATCAAGGAACATAACACCGGTATGACGGAAAACTAGGGCGGCAAGAGTGGAACAAAACACCAGGCAAAAGGCCGAGCCTTCCATCCTTTTACCAAGTATATAGATGCATTAAAGTAAACAAGATATAATAATGATATCCCAACAATAACCATGTTCCAACATGGAACAAACTCCATCTTCACCTGCAACTAGCAACGCTATAAGAGGGGCTGAGCAAAGCGGTAACATAGTCAAACAATGGTTTGCTAGGAAAGGTGGGATAGAGGCTTGATATGGCAATATGGGAGGCATGATATAGCAAGTGGTAGGTATCGCGGCATAGCAAAAGAGCGAACAACTAGCCAGCAAAGATAGAAGTGATTTCGAGGGTATGGTCATCTTGCATGCAAAGTTCTCCAAGTTGACGTAAGCTTGATCCTCGTAAGCGTACTCAACTGGTTCCTCGATCACGTATTCGTCTCCCGGCTCTACCCAAAGCAAGAACACAAGAAAAGGAAACGACAATCAACCGCGGTGCAATGCACAAGCAACATGATGCAAAACATGGCATGATATGCGGGATGTGATATGCAATGCATATGCGTGCTCCGGAAGGAAAAGATTGATCAAGGCATCAACTTGGCAAACCAAGTGCGCCGCTGGAAAGATGAGTTGATTTCGGTCGAAATCAATATAAAGATCACCGGAATCGGATGCATGGTTTGCAAATGGCAAGCAAAACAAGAATGGCACAATTCTGTGATTAACAGCACGATGCCATCTAAAATGCAACAAGAAACTAATCTGTTGCACTCCAACATAGCAACAAAGCACATGGTAGTGATCTACTCAAGATGCTTGACAAAAGATGAACACTGAGCTATGGCTAAATCACACCAGAGCAGGTTCAAACAAGCATGGCAAAAGTGCAAAACATATCAGCTTCACAGACTTAGTGAAAATACTAACATGCGAGGAATTAACATCGGGAAGCAATGTTTATAGCAAGCAAACAACATGCTATAGGAACAGAACATAGAAAAAAAGACATGGCATGAATCTACTCAAAGCATAGAACAAAAGTCCCTTACTGACCATGAGCCAAAGGGGCACAGAAAATATGATGGCACCCATGTAAACATAGCAAGTTTCGTTAACAGATTCAGACTTAGCAAAAAACAGAGCATGGCAAAACAGAGTTATGAAGGCCTCTTTGCGAGCTCGACTCACTCACCACAAGGCATTTCATGACAAACTAAGCAAACTACCATCAAGAAGACATGATCATTAAGCTAACCAAAGCAAAAACAAGTTTATAGCATGCTTGGATCAACTACAACAATCTTGGCAAAATTTATTAATACGTAAACAATCTGCCAGGAACATTTTGTAGCAAAAGTAGAGTAAGATTAAGTCATGCTAGGGCACTCCATAAATGCAAACAGGGGCATGGATGGATATAGCACAACCATATGTACAAATCATCGTTACTGAACATACTCAAAATAAGCATGGATCTCACTGTAGCAACATGAATACATGGCATAAAAATAACAGCAGGGAAATGACAGTGAAATTCTAAGTCCCTGAAATCAGCAATATCACGAGAGCTACTTTGCATGCTTGTGCTCGTCACCACAATGATCACAAAAATACATGGCATACACCCCTGTAAAGATGGCATGGCATAGCTCAAAACACATGTAGAGCACATGTCCATATGCAACACACAACAATTGTAGCAGACATGACAAAACCTCATACTCTGCTAAGAAACAACATCTAACATTTTATAGCACTCTTGCACCAGTCATTTGGGCATCAAGATGGACTTAAACAAGCAGACCACAATGGAACAAAATGAAGAGCACATCATGATGAATACTTTGATACATCATGCATGCAAAACGGAGCTATGGATGAGAAGTTATGGCACGTTGAATAGGGCTTCAGAATGCAAAATAAAATGACTGAGGAAATCTGGAGAGTCAACCTACTCAGATCTAGGGTTCGGGCGTGGAATCCGAGGTTTGTCGGGATCTCGCCGGAGTTGTGTCGCGGTGACCGGAGTTTGCCGGAGAAGAGGAAGGAGAGGACGGGGAGGTTGGATCCGGCCAGAACGGCGAGGGCGGCGGCGACCTCGTCGCGGGTGGCGGCGGGCGTCGGTGAAACGGGCGGCGCGGCGAGCAAGCGAGGCAGCGGGGCGGTCGCGGTGGCCGGCGGTGGTGAGGCGCGGTGGTCGGCGGCGGGGCGCGAGGAGCGGGAGGGCGTGGGCGGCGGCGCAGAGGCGATGGGCTCCGGGGGCCGGCCGCGGGCCTGGCGGGCCGGCGGTGCGCGCGGTGGCCGGGGTACCACGTGGCGCGTCCTGGTTCGTCGGGCGGCGGCGGGCGACGTGTCCGGCCCGATCCGGATGTGTCCGGCGGCGGCGGGGGAAGAAATTTAGGGTTTGGGACCCGAATTTGAGGAGGGGTGCACATATTTATACATAGAAGGAGGTGGGAGTGTCCAAATAAGGTGTAGTTTTTAACCACGCGGTCGTGATCCGATGGCGAAGGACATGAGATAGGTTTGGATGGGTTATTGGGCCACTTTGGAGGGGTGTTGGGCTCCAACACACACGAGGCTTTTTACGGTTCCCCGGTTAACCGTTAGAGTATCAAACGGACTCCAAATGGCACGAAACTTGACAGGCGGTCTACCGGTGGTGTACCAAGGGCTCTTGGCAAATCTCGGTCCATTCCAAGAAAGTTTAACATCCGCTCACGAAAAGAGACAAAAGAGGGCGCTGGAGGACGTAGGAGTGCCGGATTGCAACACGGACAACGGAGAAAATGCTCGGATGTATGAGACGAACACGTATGCAAATGAGATGCACATGAAGGCATGATATGAAATGCATGCCATGAACAAAATGCAAAACGAAGACAAAACCCAACCACGAATCTCATAACTTAAAGCCGGAAATGCCAAGAGTTGGAGTACAAATATGGTAAGTTACATCGGGGCGTTACAAATAGATCCATTAGTAGTAGGTAATAAACCGTGTACGCCGGTCGCCGGCCGGTCTGTAGCCCTGTATAATGTTCAGCGAGCCTCGATCAGGTGTACTCCCTTCGTCTAGGTGTGTAAATCATCTTACGAAAATAAAATAATCTCAAAACACTTAGACATGGTACATTAACTCGCATCTCGATTCTTATTTCGTGACATATCAACCAATAAGAGTTGTGGGCCATGTATGCTTTAAATTACGTGAGCTACCAAACACGACATACAGTGGCTATTTCATTGCATGCAATGTTATTAATTAGCAGAAAACATTAAGTTCTCTCATTTTCTCCTTTACCTTAGTCGTGGTGCACAACATAAGATGACTTGCACACCTAGACGGAGGGAGTACTGCGCTTCCTTCTGATGATGTATGGAATAATGTGGTCATGCTTTCCATCTTAGTATCTTTCCAGACATCTTTAATTAACAACTAGAAGTACTTTTTGTACTACAACTCTGGTGCAAGTGTACTCACTCATCTCACCTTTTTTTACCATTTGACATGCGTCAGAGCATTGCAAAAGACCGAGAGAACACTAGACTAATAGTTCATTCTTTTTGAACTCGTACTACTCTCCTCTGTTCTGTCAAGAAATGCCACCTGACCTCACACTTTAAATCTTTTGATACAGTTTATTATTGGATGCCTTGGCAAATAAGGATGGAAATTTTAGCAGTTTGGAAACAAGCTTTCTGTACTAGCGGAGCCCCCCCCCCCCCCCCCCCCCCCCCCCCCCCCGCGGTTAGGTTTTGAGGTGTTTCTCGAGACCGGAGACACCTCGAGATATTTCTTGGTCGCGAGTTAATATACATTCTTATCGCATCCGTGTGTAAGTGTGCATCTGAGATATTCCAAAAAATGAAAACATGTGTACAGTATACAAAAGTTCCTAGAGTTGGGCTTGATTTAAGGCTGTAAAACTATGTGCTAGTTGAATTTGTTATACATAAGGGCATCTCGAACGCGGACCCCCAAACCGTCTGCAAACGTTCAAACCACACGGTCCAGACATGTTATGTCATCCAACGTGGTTCTGTATTGGTCCGCTTGGTGGTCCTGACACACTTTTTCTGGCAAATCGGAGAACTTGGGGAGGGGGGGGGGGCTTTGTAGGCATCCAGAATGCTGCCACGTCCACTCCTAAGTGGCATGGCCCACCAAATAACCCCACCCGCCTCTCCCGTGCTTTCCTTTCAATGCACACGCCGCTTCCCGTGCCGCATCAAGGCCGGCCCAGAGCACGCAGCAGCCGGCATTGATGTCATGTGATGTGATAGTACGGAAGGGCGGCGTTGACTGATGCGACCTCTCGGGAGTCGCCGCTTCAATGCAGACGCATCTTCCTGACGAACCAATTTCGACCGCTGCGCCGCATTGAAGCAGCTGACCGTCTGTTCTCATGGCCTAGCCGTGGCCTTATAAGCTGTGCTCCGGCGCTGTCCACATCGCACTCACATCGCTCCGCACATCCTCCTCCTCCCCTCCCTTCTTCCTCCACAACTCCGGCGATGGGCAAGTCGTGGGCCTCCGTGCCGGCAGGCGGGCGGCTCCGGAGGACCTTGGCGATGCCGCCCACAAACCCCGGGGTTGTCGTCCTCATCGGTGGGCGGCTCCTCGCAGAAGGCGGAGATCATCATCTCATCTGGCAACGAGGAGGACCAGTCGGCACTGGTGTTCGCCGTCATGGAAGAGGAGTATGATCAACAGATGAAGGTAATGCTATGTCGCTCCGTCCTCCACGTCAATGGCCCGGTGGCTCCACCGGAGACGCTCCTCCGCATGAAGCCTGAGCCGACCTACCCCCTGCGCTCTTCCTCGCGCAACTGCAGCGTCTGGATCGGATGTCGCATCAAGGACAAGCCCCTCTCATCGCCGCAATGCACCAAGCATGAGCGACTCTCTCCGCCGCCCCACCGCGTGAAGGAGGAGCCGCACTCTCCGCCGCTCCATTGAGTCAAGGAGGAGCACCGATCACCACCGCCCTTGCCCCGTGCGATCACCACGAAGGTGCGCAGTCGCATTCGCCACTATCTCGGTGGTGGCAACAGTTCGTCGTCCGGGAGCATCGTAACGGTGTAGGAGTACGCCGACAGGGAGTGATGCCGGCGGGATAGGCACAACGCGGCGCGCCAGTCTGAGTTCATGGACTCCGATGTTCTGCCGCCACACATCGCGGCGGACCAGGGCCTGGCATACACCTAGGTCCTGGATCGCTCCATGACGATGGCGAGCAAGTGCCATCTTCGTCACCTCGACCAGGAGATGGCCCAGTACAACGAAGAGTGGTCTCTCAGTGAGATTGTTGTCGCCAACGCTGCCTCCTCAGAGGCCCGCCACCATCTCCTCCTGTCCACATCGTCGGTGGCCGCGGCCGCATTGTGCACAATGGAGGAGAAAGCGGGGAGAATCATCTGCGAGCGTCAGGCGGCTGCCGGGAAGCCCTGCCGCGACGCCGCATCCTTCCGCCGCCCGAAGCCCGACGACGACGATGATGGAAACGACTCCGGTGACGGTGCCAGAGGAACTGCTGGCCAGCCCGGCACGGTTTACGAGGTCACCATGAAGTATAAGGTAGTGTAGGATTAGGTTTTTTTAAGGTTTTTAGTTCATCGTATGAAATATTGTCCGGTTTTATAAAAAAATTGTCTAAGTTTAAATGAATATCGTTCGGTTTGTTTGAGTTTGCATCAAATTTGGTCATTTTCATTAAAATTCATTTAAAGTGTAAATGAACATATGCGCCTAGCTTTGGATGGTCGCCTCATGTATCCGTGTCCGTGAACTAGACCCCCTGTTGGCAGACGGATTCAAGAGCAAATTTGCGGGACAACGTTGGAGATGTCCTAAGAGTATCTAAAACCGGAGCTCCAATATCTATTCTAAACTTCTCAAATTGCTTAATCAAATCCCACTAAGTTACTATGGTAGCGTCTACATGCAATTGACAGTAAAACCCGTCACTAATTGTCAAGCTACCATCTGGCAGGCGTTCGTTGTGACATCCATGCCAAATCTTCAACAACATCATGAAGCTGCTAGGTGGCACCAACCTAACCAAAGTAGCATGGCATGGCCACACCATTTCAAACCCAAATGGGAATCACAAAACAATTACAAGATAATGGTTGATTTCTTTACCCGATAGGAGAAATTACACTTTCATCGTCCTCTAGAGGCCGCCGTCCCTCGCCGCCGTCAAGATCCGGGCAAATGGAGGTTGTGGAAGCAATGAGGGGGAAATAGATCAACAGTAGGACGTGATTGGAAGTGGCGGGAAAAAGGGGCTCTAATGACCAAAACTTAGGGAGGTGCAATGGTGCAGGTGAGCCCACAATTAAAAAAGACACACATAAGAGTGGCAAAAATGGAAATTATGGCCTTAACGGAGAGCAGTGGCAGAGACAGGGGCACGAGCAGGGGCCTGGCCCCCCTATCAATCGACAATTCTTTTCGCTGCTACGAGTAATTAGTGTTGGATAAGGGAATACATGTTGTTGCCCCCTTAACTCAAACGACGATGAAAACTGGGAGTATAAAATCTGGAAAAAAAAGGCCCATAAGAAAGCCCATTTATGCCCACGGCCTTCTCCGTTCCTAGTACGCTCCCGGCTTTATTTTATTATATCCTAAAAAAGGGGAGCTTTAGGCAAGACTTCCTATACGACGCATTTTGCATCAAATAGGAACCCAATGCACATGGGGGCACGCTAACTGGCCCGGCCCACACGGTGTGAGATGGAAAATGGCAATTATGGCCTTAACGGAGAGCAGTGGCGGAGACAGGGGCACGAGCAGGGGCCTGGCCCCCCTATCAATCGACATTTCTTTTCGCTGCTACGAGTAATTAGTGTTGGATAAGGGAATACATGTTGTTGCCCCCTTAACTCAAACGACGATGAAAACTGGGAGTATAAAATCTGGAAAAAAAAGGCCCATAAGGAAGCCCATTTATGCCCACGGCCTTCTCCGTTCCTAGTACGCTCCCGGCTTTATTTTATTATATCCTAAAAAAGGGGAGCTTTAGGCAAGACTTCCTATACGACGCATTTTGCATCAAATAGGAACCCAATGCACATGGGGGCACGCTAACTGGCCCGGCCCACACGGTGTGAGATGGAAAATGTCAATGCGAAAAAGGAGAGTTGGCGGGATTCGTACCCATGACCGCACGCTTTTGTGCGAGTGCGGCTAGCCAAAGCGCCTATCAAGTGTTAATGATGAAACTAGAACACGATACTAGAAGACCAAAATCCAGCCCCAAACCATAACACTTGGAAAACAATCATGAGCAGATTTCTAAAAGATGGAGCAAAAAAAATTGTACTTCCAAACAATCATGACAGACACGACAAAATTTTGAAAACTTATGAATACATTTTAATGTTGAACACAAAATTGAAAATCCCGTACATTTTTTCAATTTAGAGAACAAAATTTGCACATGAGATTTTTTATTAAAATCCCGAATATGTTTTGAATTTATAGAACAAAATTTTGAAATCAAGAACAAAATTTTAACATGGGGACAAAAAATGAAAAACGCCGAACATTTTTCAATTTAGACATTTTCCATTAAAATCAAGACCAAAAATTTAACATGGGAACAAAAAATTAAAAATCCCGAACATCTTTCGAATTTAGAGAATCAAAATTTGAACATGGGATTTTTTTATTAAAATCCCGAATATGTTTTGAATTTAGAGAACACAATTTTGAAATCAAGAACAAAATTTGAACATGGGGACAAAGCTAAAAATGCCGAACATTTTTCAGTTTAGAAATTTTCCTTTAAAATCGAGACGAAAAATTTATCATTCGAACAAAAAATAAAAAAACGAACTTTTTTGAATTTTGAGAAGAAAATTTGAAAATTCAAAAGTTCTGAACAATTTTTGGAAATGCGAACAATTTTTAATACATAGTAGTAGAAACATTTTCGAAAATATGAAAATCCTATATGTTTTATGAATGTTCGATCATTTTTTGGAAAGAAGCAAACAAAAATTCTGATCTAATGAACATTTTTCGAACTTCTGAACATTTTTCCAAATTTCTGATTTTTTTGAAAAGCAGGAACATTTTTTGAAATTTCGAATAGTATTTGTAAAAATATGATTTTTTGTAATTTTCTAAAAAAATCTGGAAAACAAAAATAAATTTGAAAAGCAATCTGAAAAACAAAGAAAGGAAAACAGGAAAGGAAAGAAAAAAACAGTTAATAAAATAAACAGAAATTGGAAAAGGTAGAGAAAAGAAAAAAGGGAAAATTAAAAATAAAAAGAAAAAAGAAACAGAACAGAAAAAAGCCGGCTTAGGGGCCTTCTAGAAGTTTCCCTAAACCGAAGAAAACTGGCTGGAAACCTCTAGAAGGTTCCCAAAACTGGGAACGCTGAAACACCTAAACGGGCCGGCCAATCCTAACGCGACCGATTGATCCCTATGCGAAGGGAGCTCCTAACGGGCGCTTCGAGCGCCGGTTGACTCGACGGGCGCTCACAAGCGTTTCCTAGTGGGCCGGCCCATTACATGTATAAAAAGAGAAACTAACGGAAATAAAGTGGGGAAATGGGATTCGATCTCAATATTTTAGGTCGTGCAGGCTAACAGGACAACCACGGCAACCAATCGAATTTTGTTGTCTACTAGTAGAAATAACTCTAGTTAACTGGTTTGCTGTTTGACCAATTGACTTTTGAAAAATAAGTTCATGAATTAAAACATGTTCACGGATTTTGATAAAAAGTTCATCAACTTCAAAAAGTTCAGCGGATTTGAACAAAGATCATAAAGTTTGAAAAATATTCATCGATATTCAAAAAAAAGTTCATACAATTTTGAAAAAAGTTCATCAAATTTACAAAAACATCATCAATTTTGAAAAAAGCGTTCATCGGATTTGAAAAAGGTTCATCAATTTTGCAAAAAATTAGTTCACTGAAAATGAGAAAAGTTCATCAAGTTTGAAAATTTTCATTGAATTTGAAGAAAGTTCATCGATTTTGAAAAAAGTTCATTAGTTTTCAAAAAAAGTTCATTGGATTTGAAAAAAGTTCATCAAATTTGAAAAAAGTTCATCGATTTTGAAAAAAGTTCATCAATTTTGAAAAAAATTCATCGATTTTGAAAAAAGTTCATCAGTTTTCAAAAAAAGTTCATTGAATTTGGAAAAAGTTCATCAAATGTTCGCGCATTTAAGGAAAGAAGAAAAAGAAAGGGAAATGAGAAAAGAAAAGTGAAAAAGGAACAAGAAAAAAACGCCTGGAAGCTGACCAGGGAACGACCTTGAAAAAGAATAAACGAAAAGAAGGAAGTTTATAATCACAAGTGTGTTATTATCCTAGTGGTCTGTGCGCTGCTCCGTGAATTGATCGATTCCGTGTTCGATCCCTCGCTTTGCGCACATTGTTTTTTCCTGTAGTTTCAACTGAAAAAAAAAAGATAACGGGCCGGCCCAGCGTAGCGAGGGGGGTGTGCGCCCGTTTGAGGAAATCGAAGAAAATGGCGCAGCGGGCGCCGTTTAGGAAATGCCCTATGCGAAACAGCAACACCTTGACGCAAAGCGCGTCAAATAGGAATTTCCGCCTTAGGCGCCGCATCAGCTTCGTGGCGCCCGTGCGCCCCCGCTCGTGGACTGGCCTAAGCGCTCGACAACTGGTTCCCTGCTTCGCTCGATCGCGTTACCTTCACTCGATCATGTTTCCTTCCCTCGATCGTGTTGACTGGGCGCGGTTGACCAGCTGTCAATCGTTGACTTTAGAAACAAACACGATTTGTTTGTGAGAAACGTGAATTAAAAATGTACACGGGTTTTCAAAAAAATTCAAAAACTAGTAGAAAGAGAAATCCAATATTAGAAAAAGTTCACAAAATTGAAAAAACAGTTCATCAATTTTGAAAAAAGTTAATGGTATTTGAAAAAAAATTAGGAAAAGGTTCATCAAATTTGGAAAAAGTACATCAATTTGGAAAAAAATCGTCGGATTTGAAAAAAAAAAGTACATTGTTTTTTCCTGTAGTTTCAACTGAAAAAAAAAGATAATGGGCCGGCCCAGCGTAGCGAGGGGGGTGTGCGCCCGTTTGAGGAAATCGAAGAAAACGGCGCAGCGGGCGCTGTTTAGGAAATGCCCTATGCGAAACAGCAACACCTTGACGCAAAGCGCGTCAAATAGGAATTTCCGCCTTAGGCGCCGCATCAGCTTCGTGGCGCCCGTGCGCCCCCGCTCGTGGACTGGCCCAAGCGCTCGACAACTGGTTCCCTGCTTCGCTCGATCGCGTTACCTTCACTCGATCATGTTTCCTTCCCTCGATCGTGTTGACTGGGCGCGGTTGACCAGCTGTCAGCCGTTGACTTTAGAAACAAACACGATTTGTTTGTGAGAAACGTGAATTAAAAATGTACACGGGTTTTCAAAAAAATTCAAAAACTAGTAGAAAGAGAAATCCAATATTAGAAAAAGTTCACAAAATTGAAAAAAAAGTTCATCAATTTTGAAAAAAGTTAATGGTATTTGAAAAAAAATTAGGAAAAGGTTCATCAAATTTGGAAAAAGTACATCGATTTGGAAAAAAATCGTCGGATTTGAAAAAAAAAAGTACATTGTTTTTTCCTGTAGTTTCAACTGAAAAAAAAAAGATAACGGGCCGGCCCAGCGTAGCGAGGGGGGTGTGCGCCCGTTTGAGGAAATCGAAGAAAACGGCGCAGCGGGCGCTGTTTAGGAAATGCCCTATGCGAAACAGCAACACCTTGACGCAAAGCGCGTCAAATAGGAATTTCCGCCTTAGGCGCCGCATCAGCTTCGTGGCGCCCGTGCGCCCCCGCTCGTGGACTGGCCCAAGCGCTCGACAACTGGTTCCCTGCTTCGCTCGATCGCGTTACCTTCACTCGATCATGTTTCCTACCCTCGATCGTGTTGACTGGGCGCGGTTGACCAGCTGTCAACCGTTGACTTTAGAAACAAACACGATTTGTTTGTGAGAAACGTGAATTAAAAATGTACACGGGTTTTCAAAAAAATTCAAAAACTAGTAGAAAGAGAAATCCAATATTAGAAAAAGTTCACAAAATTGAAAAAACAGTTCATCAATTTTGAAAAAAGTTAATGGTATTTGAAAAAAAATTAGGAAAAGGTTCATCAAATTTGGAAAAAGTACATCGATTTGGAAAAAAATCGTCGGATTTGAAAAAAAAAAGTACATTGTTTTTTCCTGTAGTTTCAACTGAAAAAAAAAAGATAACGGGCCGACCCAGCGTAGGAAAGGGGGTGTGCGCCCGTTTGAGGAAATCGAAGAAAACAGCGCAGCGGGCGCCGTTTAGGAAATGCCCTATGCGAAACAGCAACACCTTGACGCAAAGCGCGTCAAATAGGAATTTCCGCCTTAGGCGCCGCATCAGCTTCGTGGCGCCCGTGCGCCCCCGCTCGTGGACTGGCCCAAGCGCTCGACAACTGGTTCCCTGCTTCGCTCGATCGCGTTACCTTCACTCGATCATGTTTCCTTCCCTCGATTGTGTTGACTGGGCGCGGTTGACCAGCTGTCAACCGTTGACTTTAGAAACAAATACGATTTGTTTGTGAGAAACGTGAATTAAAAATGTACACGGGTTTTCAAAAAAATTCAAAAACTAGTAGAAAGAGAAATCCAATATTAGAAAAAGTTCACAAAATTGAAAAAACAGTTCATCAATTTTGAAAAAAGTTAATGGTATTTGAAAAAAAATTAGGAAAAGGTTCATCAAATTTGGAAAAAGTACATCGATTTGGAAAAAAATCGTCGGATTTGAAAAAAAGGGTTTTTATCATTTATGCCACTAGTTGTGTCCCACTACTCAGTTTTGCCATTAGAAATTACAACTGCTCAAAAATGCCATCAATCCGTGAGATGCTTGCTCAAAAATGGCATTCGATATCTCAAAAATGCCATCGTTCTGTTAGATGTCTGCTCAAAAATGCCATTAGACATTGTTATTTTTACGTCAAACCCGTTGACCATGTTCTATGACAAAAATAAGTCTAAACCCACATGTCAGTTCTCTCTATCTCAGAATGATATGTGTGGCCCCACTTGTCAGGAGTAACCAAGCAAATAATTTTACAGGAAAATAAGAATGCTGTTGGGATCAAGTGGGCCCCATACTTTATTGTAGTGAGATAGAGGGAGAGCTGGCATGTTGATTCATAGGTATTTATGTCATTATAACATGGCAAAAGAGATTTGAGATCACAATAATGATGTTTAGTGGCATTTTTGAGCATGTGTCTAATGAAGCGATGGCATTTTTGAGCAATTGAAATTTCTAGTGGCAAAACTGAGTAGTGGGACACAACCGTTGGCATAACTGATAAAAACCCTGAAAAAAAAGTACATTGTTTTTTCTTGTAGTTTCAACTGAAAAAAAAAATAACGGGCCGGCCCAGCGTAGCGAGGGGGGTGTGCGCCCGTTTGAGGAAATCGAAGAAAACGGCGCAGCGGGCGCCGTTTAGGAAATGCCCTATGCGAAACAGCAACACCTTGACGCAAAGCGCGTCAAATAGGAATTTCCGCCTTAGGCGCCGCATCAGCTTCGTGGCGCCCGTGCGCCCCCGCTCGTGGACTGGCCCAAACGCTCGACAACTGGTTCCCTGCTTCGCTCGATCGCGTTACCTTCACTCGATCATGTTTCCTTCCCTCGATTGTGTTGACTGGGCGCGGTTGACCAGCTGTCAACCGTTGACTTTAGAAACAAACACGATTTGTTTGTGAGAAACGTGAATTAAAAATGTACACGGGTTTTCAAAAAATTCAAAAACTAGTAGAAAGAGAAATCCAATATTAGAAAAAGTTCACAAAATTGAAAAAACAGTTCATCAATTTTGAAAAAAGTTAATGGTATTTGAAAAAACAATTAGGAAAAGGTTCATCAAATTTGGAAAAAGTACATCGATTTGGAAAAAAATCGTCGGATTTGAAAAAAAAGTACATTGTTTTTTCCTGTAGTTTCTACTGAAAAAAAAAGATAACGGGCCGGCCCAGCGTAGCGAGGGGGGTGTGCGCCCGTTTGAGGAAATCGAAGAAAACGGCGCAGCGGGCGCCGTTTAGGAAATGCCCTATGCGAAACAGCAACACCTTGACGCAAAGCGCGTCAAATAGGAATTTCCGCCTTAGGCGCCGCATCAGCTTCGTGGCGCCCGTGCGCCCCCGCTCGTGGACTGGCCCAAGCGCTCGACAACTGGTTCCCTGCTTCGCTCGATCGCGTTACCTTCACTCGATCATGTTTCCTTCCCTCGATCGTGTTGACTGGGCGCGGTTGACCAGCTGTCAACCGTTGACTTTAGAAACAAACACGATTTGTTTGTGAGAAACGTGAATTAAAAATGTACACGGGTTTTCAAAAAAATTCAAAAACTAGTAGAAAGAGAAATCCAATATTAGAAAAAGTTCACAAAATTGAAAAAACAGTTCATCAATTTTGAAAAAAGTTAATGGTATTTGAAAAAAAATTAGGAAAAGGTTCATCAAATTTGGAAAAAGTACATCGATTTGGAAAAAAATCGTCGGATTTGAAAAAAAGTTGATCGGATTTGAAGAAAGTTCATCTCACCAATTTTGAAAAATGTTCATTAAATTCGAAAAAAGTTCATCAAATGTGAAAAAAAATCCATGAACTTTGAGAAAAGTTCATCGAATTGGAAATAAAGTGCATCAATTTAAAAAAGTTCACCGAATGGAAGAAAGGTTCACCGAATTTTAAAATGCAATAAAAAAGGAAAAAAATAGAAAAATGAAAAAAAAGCGAACTGGGATAAGAGAAAATGAGAAAAACAAAGTTGTTATGCACGAAGTGAGCGATATCCGTATTGGTCAGCGTGTTGAGTTAGGAGCGTAGAGGTCTCGAGTTCCATTCTTTGTATGTGCTCAATTTTTTTGCAGTTTAAAACGGAATAAGGAAAAACACCAATGGGCCAGCCCAGCTCGGAGGGGGTGTGTGTGCGCCGGTTGCGAATTGTACATTAGTGGGGGCTACGGGCACCGTTTAGGAATCGCCTAAAAAAGGTTTACCCGGCGTGATTAACGTACAACTTGAGGCGATTAGATGAGTTAATTACACCACAAGTGACTAAACTTGGCATAAAAAGTCAGTATAGTGCTGAAACTTATGACATACGTTAGTCTGGTTACAAAACTTGGCTTGATCGTTCATATACGGTCAGAATCACGTTTGGATACAAATAGAGGGCTGACTGGGATCGCTAGCGTGGCGACGGGCCCATTGTCAGTCGCTGCAAGGCGCGGGTAGAGGCGTCTGGCCTGGGTGTTTGCAGAAAACCCCCTGAAAGCTTTATTTTTTGTCACGAAAAAGCCCCTGCACAGGCGGGAGAGGTTTGGCCTGTTAGTTATGTGGCCCCGCATATGGCTGAATCAGTTTACCAAAACCCTCCCTCGTCGGCTCCCTCGCCTCGTGCTCTCCTCTTGTGTCCCTCCTCTTGATCATTTGCAGGCGACGGCGGCGTCGATCGGGGCGACGGCATTGATCGGCGGCGTCGATGACGATGGAGCCCCATCGGCGAGATCCCGCGGAACCAGCCCCTGTATATGGTGAGCATGCCTCTCTCTCTCTCTCTCTCTCTCTCTCTCTCTCTCTCTCTCTCTCTCTCTCTCTCCGCCACCTCTTTCTCCCCTGTTTATGTTAGGGTTTTAGTCAATGTGCTCGAATCGGTGAAAATCTTTAGATTGGTCTTGATTTCGTCAGTGGATGCTTGCTAGATGCACTGACGTAAGAAGTCCCCTTTGCATTCATCCGTATGTGGGCTGTGTATAGGATTTCTCCCGGGTCCAAAAGGGCTCTGTTTTCATGATCTAAAATATTTCAGATTCTCTGGATAACTAACCCCCCGTGTATAAGATTATTAGAACATGTTTGCTCCAGTGAAACCATTGGATGTGGTACAGCAGCTTCTATTTCTGATGAAATTGTACATAACTGAATTTTCGACACTTGCTAACTGAATTTTCGACACTTCCTAACTGAATGTTTGACAGTTGATAACTGAATATTTGGACAACAGTAGATATTTGAAAGTTAGGAATTTTAAGCAGTAAGCAGTGTTAACTACAAATCCAGTAGTTAGTTCCAGTATTTGTGACTGGACATGACAGAATTGTAATGGAATTTGACATTAGTGTTAAATGAAGATGTGCATTCTCAACTGAATTTATTTTGGTTGTGAGAACTATAGATCCCTGCTTTTTTCTTTGCACTTAATTGCAGTTGCATGCTGTTTTTGGCACTATGAAGTGAACATGTTAGCTGTTGTAAGCATAATTAATTGAAGATGTGTATAGTTTACTGAATGTTTTTGCATTCTCTGCATTGTAGGTGATTTTGATGGGCGGTTCACGGTTGAAATTCATCACAAAGGATTTTTCTATGGAGCTGACAACAACAGAAGCTACATTGACTATGAAGTTGATTGGTTTGATCACTGTGACTCTGACACTTGGTCCATACTGTGGATTGAAGACTTTGTGAAGCAGCTGGGCTATGACAGAGAAATAGGGCAGCATGTTGTATACTGGTGTCAGCCTGGTAGGACAGTTAAAGAAGGAATAAGAGAGATGAGTTGTGATGCTGATAGCCTTGCAATGATAGCAGCTAGTACAGTCCACAAGAATCTGTTGCTGCTCATAGACCATGGAGAGACACCGAGCAGCCTTCTTAGAGATCTATAGTTCTCAAAAGATGGCAAGGGCAAAGAACAAGCTAGCTCAGCTGAAGTGAGAAGTGACTCAACTAAAAAGAGAGCAAGGAGATTGCTTACTAAAGAACTGTTGGGGAACGTAGCAGAAATTCAAAATTTTCTACGCAACACCAAGATCAATCTATGGAGTAATCTAGCAACGAGGGAAGGAGAGTGCATCCACATACCCTTGTAGATCGCTAAGCGGAAGCGTTCAAGAGAACGGGGTTGATGGAGTCGTACTCGTCGTGATCCAAATCACCGATGATCCTAGTGCCGAACGGACGGCACCTCCGCGTTCAACACACGTACAGCCCGGTGATGTCTCACACGCCTTGATCCAGCAAGGAGAGAGGGAGTGGTTGAGGAAGACTCCATCCAGCAGCAGCACAACGGCGTGGTAGTGGTGGAGGAGCGTGGCAATCCTGCAGGGCTTCGCCAAGCACCACGGGATATGAGGAGAAAGAGAGGGAGGGCTGCACCAACAGGGAGAGATCAAATCGCGTGTATTGGGCAACCCCTAGGCCAAGTATATATGGGGGAAGGGGAGGGGCTGCGCCCCCTTTAGGGTTTCCACCCCTAGGGGTGGCGGCCAGCCTAGATCCCATCTAAGGGAGGCGGCCAAGGGGGAGGGGGAGAGGGAGGCGCACCAGGATGGGCCTTAGGGCCCATCTGCCCTAGGGTTTGCCCCCTCTCCTCTTCCCTTGCGCCTTGGGCCTTGTGGGAGGGCGCACCAGCCCACCTGGGGCTGGTCCCCTTCCACACTTGGCCCATGAAGACCTCCGGGGCTGGTGGCCCCACTTGGTGGACCCCCGGGACCCTCCCGGTGGTCCCGGTACATTACCGATAAACCCCGAAACTTTTCCGGTGACCAAAACAGGACTTCCTATATATAAATCTTTACCTCCGGACCATTCCGGAACTCCTCATGACGTCCGGGATCTCATCCGGGACTCCGAACAACATTCGGTAACCACATACAAACTTCCTTTATAACCCTAGCGTCATCGAACCTTAAGTGTGTAGACCCTACGGGTTCGGGAACCATGCAGACATGACCGAGACGTTCTCCGGTCAATAACCAACAGCGGGATCTGGATACCCATGTTGGCTCCCACATGTTCCACGATGATCTCATCGGATGAACCACGATGTTAAGGACTTAATCAATCCCGTATACAATTCCCTTTGTCTATCGGTACGATACTTGCCCGAGATTCAATCATCGGTATCCCGATACCTTGTTCAATCTCGTTACCGGCGAGTCTCTTTACTCGTTCCGTAACACATCATCCCGTGATCAACTCCTTGATCACATTGTGCACATTATGATGATGTCCTACCGAGTGGGCCCAGAGATACCTCTTCATCACACGGAGTGACAAATCCCAGTCTCGATTCGTGCCAACCCAACAGACACTTTCGGAGATACCCGTAGTATACCTTTATAGCCACCCAGTTACGTTGTGACGTTTGGCACACCCAAAGCATTCCTACGGTATCCGGGAGTTGCACAATCTCATGGTCTAAGGAAATGATACTTGACACTAGAAAAGCTTTAGCATACGAACTACACGATCTAGTGCTATGCTTAGGATTGGGTCTTCTCCATCACATCATTCTCCTAATGATGTGACCCCGTTATCAACGACATCCAATGTCCATGGTCAGGAAACCGTAACCATCTATTGATCAATGAGCTAGTCAACTAGAGGCTTACTAGGGACATGGTGTTGTCTATGTATCCACACATGTATCTGAGTTTCCTATCAATACAATTCTAGCATGGATAATAAACGATTATCATGAACAAGGAAATATAATAATAATCAATTTATTATTGCCTCTAGGGCATATTTCCAATAGTCTCCCACTTGCACTAGAGTCAATAATCTAGTTCACATCGCCATGTGATTAACATTCACAGGTCACATCGCCATGTGACCAACATCCAAAGAGTTTACTAGAGTCAATAATCTAGTTCACATCACTATGTGATTGACACTCAATGAGTTCTGGGTTTGATCATGTTGCTTGTGAGAGAGGTTTTAGTCAACGGGTCTGAACCTTTCAGATCCGTATGTACTTTACAAATCTCTATGTCATCTCCTAGATGTAGCTACCACGTTCTATTTGGAGCTATTCCAAATAACTGTTCTACTTGGAGCTATTCTAAATTGTTGCACCATTATACGTATCCGGTATCTCTACTCAGAGCTATCCGGATAGGTGTTAAGCTTGCATCGACGTAACTCTTTACGTCGAACTCTTTATCACCTCCATAACCAAGAAACATATCCTTATTCCTCTAAGGATAATTTTGACCGCTATCTGGTGATCTACTCCTAGATCACCTTCGTATCCTCTAGCCAGACATGTGGCAAGGCACACATCAGGTGCGGTACACAGCATAGCATACTATGGAGCCTATGTCTAAGCATAGGGGACGACCTTCGTCTTTTCTCTCTGTTCTGCCGCGGTCGAGCTTTATGTCTTAACTTCATACCTTGCAACTCAGGAAAGAACTCCTTCTTTGACTGACCCATCTTGAACACCTTCAAGATCATGTCAAGGTATGTGCTCATTTGAAAGTACCATTAAGCGTTTTGATCTATCCTTATAGATCTTGATGCTTAATGTTCAAGTAGCTTAATCTAGGCTTTCCATTGAAAAACACTTTCCAAATAACCCTATATGCTTTCCAGAAATTCTACATCATTTCTGATCAACAATATGTCAACAACATATACTCATCAGAAATTCTATAGTGCTCCCACTCACTTCTTTGGAAATACAAGTTTCTCATAAACTTTGTATACACCCAAAATCTTTGATCATCTCATCAAAGCATACATTCCAACTCCGAGATGCTTACTCCAATCCTTAGAAGGATTGATGGAGCTTTGCATACTTGTTAGCATCTTTCAGGATTGACAAAATCTTCCGGTTTGTACATACAACCTTTCCTCAAAAAACGTCGAGGAAACAATGTTTTGACATCCTATCTGCAAGATTTCATAAATAATGCATTAATCGCTAATATAATTCCAACAGACTCTTAGAATCGCTACGAGTGAGAAAGTCTCACCGTAGTCAACTCCTTGAACTTGTCGGAAAACATCTTAACGACAAGTCGAGCTTTCTTAATGGTGACATTTACCATCATTGTCTGTATTCCTTTTAAAATCCATTTGTACTCAATAGCCTTACGACCATCGAGCTATTCTGCCAAAGTCTACACTTTGTTTTCATACATGGATCCTCTCTCGGATTTTATGGCCTCGAGCCATTTATCGGAATCCGGGCCCACCATTGTTGGGGAATGTAGTAATTTCAAAAAAATTCCTACGCACACGCAAGATCATGGTGATGCATAGCAACGAGGGGGAGAGTCTGATCTACGTACCCTTGTAGATCGCAACGGAAGCGTTGACACAATGTAGAGGAAGTAGTCGTACGTCTTCTTCCCGATCCGACCGATCCAAGCACCGTTACTCCGGCACCTCCGAGTTCTTAGCACACGTACAGCTCGATGACGATCCCCGGGCTCCGATCCAGCAAAGCTTCAGGGAGGAGTTCCGTCAGCATGACGGCGTGGTGACGATCTTGATGTTCTACCGACGTAGGGCTTCGCCTAAGCACTACAACGATATGATCGAGGTGGAATATGGTGGCAGGGGGCACCGCACACGGCTAAGGAACAATCTCAATGATCAACTTGTGTGTCTAGAGGTGCCCCTACCCCCGTATATAAAGGATCCAAGGGGGAGGGCTGGCCGGCCAAGGAGGAGGGCGCAGGAGGAGCCCTACTCCTACCGGGAGTAGGACTCCCCCCCCCAATCCTATTCCTAATAGGATTCCTCGAGAGAGAGAGAGAGAGAGAGAGAGAGAGAGAAGGGGGCCGGCCACCTCTCCTAGTCCTAATAGGACTAGGGGAGGGGGGAGGCGCGCAGCCCACCTTGGGCTGCCCCTTTCACCTTTCCACTAAGGCCCAATAAGGCCCATATGGTTCCCGGGGGGTTCCGGTAACCTCCCGGTACTCCGGTAAAATCCCGATTTCACCCGGAACACTTCCGATATCCAAATATAGGCTTCCAATATATCAATCTTTATGTCTCGACCATTTCGAGACTCCTCGTCATGTCCGTGATCACATCCGGGACTCTGAACAACCTTCGGTACATCAAAAATGCATGAACTCATAATAACTGTCATCGTAACGTTAAGCGTGCGGACCCTACGGTTCGAGAACAATGTAGACATGACCGAGACACGTCTCCAGTCAATAACCAATAGCGGGACCTGGATGCCCATATTGGCTCCTACATATTCTACGAAGATCTTTATCGGTCAGACCGCATAACAACATACGTTGTTCCCTTTGTCATCGGTATGTTACTTGCCCGAGATTCGATCGTCGGTATCCAATACCTAGTTCAATCTCATTACCGGCAAGTCTCTTTACTCGTTCCGTAATACATCATCCCGCAACTAACTTATTAGTTGCAATGCTTGCAAGGCTTAAGTGATGCCCGCTATGTACTCCGCTTCACATGTAGATACCGCTACGACGCTTTGTTTAGAACTGCACCAACTGACAGCTCCACCGTTTAAAGTAAACACGTATCCGGTTTGCGATTTAGAATCGTCCGGATCAGTGTCAAAGCTTGCATCAACGTAACCTCTTATGGTGAGCTCTTTGTCACCTCCATACACGAGAAACATATCCTTAGTCCTTTTCAGGTATTTCAGGATGTTCTTGACCGCTGTCCAGTGATCCACTCCTGGATTACTTTGGTACCTCCCTGCTAAACTTATAGCAAGGCACACATCAGGTCTGGTACACAGCATTGCATACATGATAGAGCCTATGGCTGAAGCATAGGGAACATCTTTCATTTTTTCTCTATCTTCTGCAGTGGTCGGGCATTGAGTCTGACTCAACTTCACACCTTGTAACACAGGCAAGAACCCTTTCTTTGCTTGATCCATTTTGAACTTCTTCAAAATCTTGTCAAGGTATGTGCTTTGTGAAAGTCCAATTAAGCGTCTTGATCTATCTCTATAGATCTTTATGCCTAATATGTAAGCAGCTTCCCCGAGGTCTTTCATCGAAAAACTTTTATTCAAGTATCCCTTTATGCTATCCAGAAATTCTATATCATTTCCAATCAGCAATATGTCATCCACATATAATATCAGAAATGCTACAGAGCTCCCACTCACTTTCTTGTAAATACAGGCTTCTCCAAAAGTCTGTATAAAACCAAATGCTTTGATCACACTATCAAAGCGTTTATTCCAACTCCAAGAGGCTTGCACCAGTCCATAAATGGATCGCTGGAGCTTGCACACTTTGTTAGCTCCCTTTGGATCGACAAAACCTTCTGGTTGCATCATATACAACTCTTCTTCCAGAAATCCATTCAGGAATGCAGTTTTGACATCCATATGCCAAATTTCATAATCATAAAATGCGGCAATTGCTAACATGATTCTGACAGACTTAAGCATCGCTACGGGCGAGAAGGTCTCATCGTAGTCAACCCCTTGAACTTGTCGAAAACCTTTTGCGACAAGTCGAGCTTTATAGACAGTAATATTACCGTCAGCGTCAGTCTTTTTCTTGAAGATCCATTTATTCTCAATTGCTTGCCGATCATCGGGCAAGTCAACCAAACTCCATACTTTGTTCTCATACATGGATCCCATCTCAGATTTCATGGCTTCAAGCCACTTTGCGGAATATGGGCTCACCATCGCTTCTTCATAGTTCGTAGGTTCATCATGATCTAGTAGCATGACTTCCAGAATTGGATTACCGTACCACTCTGGTGCGGATCTCACTCTGGTTGATCTACGAGGTTCAGTAGTATCTTGTCCTGAAGTTTCATGATCATCATCATTAGCTTCCTCACTAATTGGTATAGGTGTCGCAGAAACAGTTTTCTGTGATGTACTACTTTCCAATAAGGGAGCAGGTACAGTTACCTCGTCAAGTTCTACTTTCCTCCCACTCACTTCTTTCGAGAGAAACTCCTTCTCTAGAAATGATCCATTCTTAGCAACAAATGTCTTGCCTTCGGATCTGTGATAGAAGGTGTACCCAACAGTCTCCTTTGGGTATCCTATGAAGACACATTTCTCCACTTTGGGTTCGAGCTTATCAGGTTGAAGCTTTTTCACATCAGCATCGCAGCCCCAAACTTTAAGAAACGACAACTTTGGTTTCTTGCCAAACCATAGTTCATAAGGCGTCGTCTCAACAGATTTTGATGGTGCCCTATTTAACGTGAATGCGGCCGTCTCTAAAGCGTATCCCCAAAACGATAGCGGTAAATCAGTAAGAGACATCATAGATCGTACCATATCTAGTAAAGTACGATTACGACGTTCGGACACACCATTACGCTGTGGTGTTCCGGGTGGCGTGAGTTGCGAAACTATTCCACAATTTTTCAAATGTACACCAAACTCGTAACTCAAATATTCTCCTCCACAATCAGATCGTAGAAACTTTATTTTCTTGTTACGATGATTTTCAACTTCACTCTGAAATTCTTTGAACTTTTCAAATGTTTCAGACTTGTGTTTCATTAAGTAGATATACCCATATCTGCTTAAATCATCTGTGAAGGTGAGAAAATAACGATATCCGCCACGAGCCTCAATATTCATCGGACCACATACATCGGTATGTATGATTTCCAATAAATCTGTTGCTCTCTCCATAGTACCGGAGAACGGTGTTTTAGTCATCTTGCCCATGAGGCACGGTTCGCAAGTACCATGTGATTCATAATCAAATGGTTCCAAAAGTCCATCATTATGGAGTTTCTTCATGCGCTTTATACTGATATGACCTAAACGACAGTGCCACAAATAAGTTGCACTTTCATTATCAACTCTGCATCTTTTGGTTTCAACATTATGAATATGCGTATCACTACTATCGAGATTCATAAAAAATAGACCACTCTTCAAAGGTGCATGACCAGAAAAGATATTATTCATATAAATAGAACAACCATTATTCTCTGATTTAAATGAATAACCGTCTTGCATCAAACAAGATCCAGATATAATGTTCATGCTTAACGCTAGCACCAAATAACAATTATTTAGGTCTAATATTAATCCCGAAGGTAGATGTAGAGGTAGCATGCCGACCGCGATCACATCAACTTTGGAACCGTTTCCCACGCGCATCATCACCTCGTCCTTTGCCAGTGTTCGCTTAATCCGTAGTCCCTGTTTCGAGTTGCAAATATTAGCAACAGAACCAGTATCAAATACCCAGGTGCTACTGCGAGCTCTAGTAAGGTACACATCAATAACATGTATATCGCATATACCTTTGTTCACCTTGCCATCCTTCTTATCCGCCAAATACTTGGGGCAGTTCCGCTTCCAGTGACCAGTCTGCTTGCAGTAGAAGCACTCAGTTTCAGGCTTAGGTCCAGACTTGGGCTTCTTCTCCTGAGCAGCAACTTGCTTGTTGTTCTTCTTGAAGTTCCCCTTCTTCTTCCCTTTGCCCTTTTTCTTAAAACTAGTGGTCTTGTTGACCATCAACACTTGATGCTCCTTCTTGATTTCTACCTCCACAGCTTTCAGCATTGCGAAGAGCTCGGGAATAGTCTTGTTCATCCCTGGCATATTATAGTTCATCACGAAGCTCTTGTAGCTTGGTGGCAGTGATTGGAGAATTCTGTCAATGACGCAATCATCCGGAAGATTAACTCCCATCTGAATCAAGTGATTATTATACCCAGACATTTTGAGTATATGCTCACTGACAGAACTGTTCTCCTCCATCTTGCAGCTATAGAACTTATTGGAGACTTCATATCTCTCAATTCGGGCATTTGCTTGAAATATTAACTTCAACTCCTGGAACATCTCATATGCTCCATGACGTTCAAAACGTCGTTGAAGTCCCGATTCTAAGCCGTAAAGCATGGCACACTGAACTATCGAGTAGTCATCAGCTTTGCTCTGCCAGACGTTCATAACATCTGGTGTTGCTCCAGCAGCAGGCCTGGCACCCTGCGGTGCTTCCAGGACGTAATTCTTCTGAGCAGCAATGAGGATAATCCTCAAGTTACGGACCCAGTCCGTGTAATTGCTACCATCATCTTTCAACTTTGCTTTCTCAAGGAACGCATTAAAATTCAATGGAACAACGGCACGAGCCATCTATCTACAATCAACATAAACAAGCAAGATACTATCAGGTACTAAGTTCATGATAAGTTTAAGTTCAGTTAATCAAATTACTTAAGAACTCCCACTTAGATAGACATCCCTCTAATCCTCTAAGTGATCACGTGATCCAAATCAACTAAACCATAATCGATCATCACGTGAGATGGAGTAGTTTTCAATGGTGAACATCGTTATGTTGATCATATCTACTATATGATTCACGCTCGACCTTTCGGTCTCTGTGTTCCGAGGCCATATCTGCATATGCTAGGCTCGTCAAGTTTAACCTGAGTATTCTGCGTGTGCAAAACTGGCTTGCACCCGTTGTAGATGGACGTAGAGCTTATCACACCCGATCATCACGTGGTGTCTGGGCACGACGAACTTTGGCAACGGTGCATACTCAGGGAGAACACTTCTTGATAATTTAGTGAGAGATCATCTTATAATGCTACCGTCAATCAAAGCAAGATAAGATGCATAAAAGGATAAACATCACATGCAATCAATATAAGTGATATGATATGGCCATCATCATCTTGTGCTTGTGATCTCCATCTCCGAAGCACCGTCATGATCACCATCGTCACCGGCGCGACACCTTGATCTCCATCGTAGCATCGTTGTCGTCTCGCCAATCTTATGCTTCCACGACTATCACTACCGTTTAGTAATAAAGTATAGCATTACATCGCGATTGCATTGCATACAATAAAGCGACAACCATATGGCTCCTGCCAGTTGCCGATAATTTGGTTACAAAACATGATCATCTCATACAATAAAATTTAGCATCATGCCTTGACCATATCACATCACAACATGCCCTGCAAAAGCAAGTTAGACGTCCTCTACTTTGTTGTTGCAAGTTTTACGTGGCTGCTACGGGCTTAAGCAAGAACTCATCTCACCTACGCATCAAAACCACCACGATAGTTTGTCAAATAGACTCCATTTTAACCTTCTCAAGGATCGGGCGTAGCCACACTTGGTTCAACTAAAGTTGGAGAGACAGTCGCCCGCAAGCCATCTATGTGCAAAGCACGTCGAGGGAACCGGTCTCGCGTAAGCGTACGCGTAAGGTTGGTCCGGGTCGTCTCGTCCAACAATACCGCCGAACCAAAGTATGACATGCTGGTAGGCAGTATGACTTGTATCGCCCACAACTCACTTGTGTTCTACTCGTGCAAATAACATCAAACCATAAAACCTAGGCTCGGATGCCACTGTTGGGGAACGTAGTAATTTCAAAAAAATTCCTACGCACACGCAAGATCATGGTGATGCATAGCAACGAGGGGGAGAGTCTGATCTACGTACCCTTGTAGATCGCAACGGAAGCGTTGACACAACGTAGAGGAAGTAGTCGTACGTCTTCTTCCCGATCCGACCGATCCAAGCACCGTTACTCCGGCACCTCCGAGTTCTTAGCACACGTACAGCTCGATGACGATCCCCGGGCTCCGATCCAGCAAAGCTTCAGGGAGGAGTTCCGTCAGCACGACGGCGTGGTGACGATCTTGATGTTCTACCGACGTAGGGCTTCGCCTAAGCACTACAACGATATGATCGAGGTGGAATATGGTGGCAGGGGGCACCGCACACGGCTAAGGAACGATCTCAATGATCAACTTGTGTGTCTAGAGGTGCCCCCTGCCCCCGTATATAAAGGATCCAAGCGGGAGGGCTGGCCGGCCAAGGAGGAGGGCGCAGGAGGAGTCCTACTCCTACCGGGAGTAGGACCCCCCCCCCAAATCCTATTCCTAATAGGATTCCGAGAGAGAGAGAGAGAGAGAGAGAGAGAGAGAAGGGGGCCGGCCACCTCTCCTAGTCCTAATAGGACTAGGGGAGGGGCGAGGCGCGCAGCCCACCTTGGGCTGCCCCTTTCACCTTTCCACTAAGGCCCAATAAGGCCCATATGGTTCCCGGGGGGTTCCGGTAACCTCTCGGTACTCCGGTAAAATCCCGATTTCACCGGAACACTTCCGATATCCAAATATAGGCTTCCAATGTATCAATCTTTATGTATCGACCATTTCGAGACTCCTCGTCATGTCCGTGATCACATCCGGGACTCCGAACAACCTTCGGTACATCAAAAATGCATGAACTCATAATAACTGTCATCGTAACGTTAAGCGTGCGGACCCTACGGTTCGAGAACAATATAGACATGACCGAGACACGTCTCCAGTCAATAACCAATAGCGGGACCTGGATGCCCATATTGGCTCCTACATATTCTATGAACATCTTTATCGGTCAGACCGCATAACAACATACGTTGTTCCCTTTGTCATCGGTATGTTACTTGCCCGAGATTCGATCGTCGGTATCCAATACCTAGTTCAATCTCGTTACCGGCAAGTCTCTTTACTCATTCCGTAATACATCATCCCGCAACTAACTTATTAGTTGCAATGCTTGCAAGGCTTAAGTGATGTGCATTACTGAGAGGGCCCAGAGATACCTCTCCGACAATCGGAGTGACAAATCCTAATCTCGAAATACGCCAACCCAACATCTACCTTTGGAGACACCTGTAGTACTCCTTTATAATCACCCAGTTACGTTGTGACGTTTGGTAGTACCCAAAGTGTTCCTCCAGTAAACGGGAGTTGCATAATCTCATAGTCGTAGGAACATGTATAAGTCATGAAGAAAGCAATAGCAACATACTAAACGATCGGGTGCTAAGCTAATGGAATGGGTCATGTCAATCAGATCATTCAACTAATGATGTGACCTCGTTAATCAAATAACAACTCTTTGTTCATGGTTAGGAAACTTAACCATCTATGATTAACGAGCTAGTCTAGTAGAGGCATACTAGTGACACTCTGTTTGTCTATGTATTCACACATGTATTATGTTTCCGGTTAATACAATTCTAGCATGAATAACAAACATTTATCATGATATAAGGAAATAAATAATAACTTTATTATTGCCTCTAGGGCATATTTCCTACAACCATCGCTTCTCCATAGCTCGTAGGTTCATTGTTGTCTAGCAACATGACTTCCACGACAGGATTATGTACCACTCTGAAGTAGTACACATCCTTGTCGTCCTACGAGGTTTGGGAGTGACTTGATCTGAAGTTTCATGATCACTATCATAAGCTTCCACTTCAATTGGTGTAGGTGCCACAGGAACAACTCCCTGTGCCCTGCCACACACTAGTTGAAGAGACGGTTCAATAACCTCATCAAGTCTCCACCATCCTCCCACTCAATTCCTTCGAGAGAAACTTTTCCTCGAGAAAGGACCCGATTCGAGAAACAATCCCTTATTGCTTTCGGATCTGAGACAGGAGATATACCCAACTGTTTTGGGTGTCCTATGAAGATGCATTTATCCGCTTTGGGTTTGAGCTTATCAGCCTGAAACTTTTTCACATAAGCGTCGCAGCCCCAAACTTTTAAGTAATGACAGCTTAGGTTTCTCTAAACCATAGTTCATACGGTGTCATCTCATCGGAATTATGTGGTGCCCTCTTTAAAGTGAATGTGGTTGTCTCTAATGCCTAACCCATAAACTATCGTGGTAAGTCGATAAGAGACATCATGGTATGCATCATATCCAATAGGGTGCAGTTATGATGTTCGGACACACCATCACACTATGGTGTTCCAGGCTGTATTAGTTGTGAAACAATTTCCACAATGTCTTAATTCTGTGCCAAACTCGTAATTCAGATATTCATCTCTATGATCATATCATAGATATTTTATCCTCTTGTCACGACGATCTTTCAACTTCACCTTGAAATTACTTGAACCTTTCAATAATTCAGACTCGTGATTCATCAAGTAAATATACTCAACATCTACTCAAATCATCTGTGAAGTAAGACCATAACGATATCCACTATATGCCTCAGCACTCATTGGACTGCACACATCAAAAATGTATTACTTCCAACAAGTTGCTTTCTAGTTCCATTTTACTGAAACCGAGGCTTTCAGTCATCTTGCCCATGTGGTATGATTTGCATGTCTCAAGTGATTCAAAATCAAGTGAGTCCAAACGGTCCATTTGCATGGAGTTTCTTCATGCATATACACCAATACACATGGTTCGCATGCCTCAAACTTTTCAAAAACGAGTGAGTCCAAAGATCCATCAACATGGAGCTTCTTCATGCGTTTAATACCGATATGACTTAAGTGGCAGTGCCACAAGTAGGTGGTACTATCATTACTATCTTATATCTTTTGGCATGAACATGTGTATCACTACGATCGAGATTCAATAAACCATTCATTTTAGGTGCAAGACCATTAAAGGTATTATTCAAATAAACAGAGTAACCATTATTCTCCTTAAATGAATAACCGTATTGCGATAGACATAATCCAATCATGTCTATGCTCAACGCAAACATCAAATAACAATTATTTAGGTTTAACACCAATCTCGATGGTAGAGGGAGCGTGCGATGCTTGATCATATCAACATTGGAAACACTTCCAACACATATCGTCAGCTCACTTTTAGCTAGTCTCCGTTTATTCCATAGCTTTTATTTCGAGTTACTAACACTTAGCAACCGAACCGGTATCTAATACCCTGGTGCTACTAGGAGTACTAGTAAAGTACACATCAACACAATGTATATCCAATATACTTCTATCGACCTTACAAGCCTTCTCATCTACCAAGTATCTAGGGTAATTCTGCTCCAGTGGCTGTTCCCCTTATTACAGAAGCACTTAGTCTCGGGTTTGGGTTCAACCTTGGGTTTCTTCACTAGAGCAGCAGCTGAATTGCCGTTTCATGAAGTATCCCTTCTTGCCCTTGCCCTTCTTGAAACTAGTGGTTTCACCAACCATCAACAATTTATGCTCCTTCTTGATTTCTACTTTTGTGGTGTCAAACATCGCGAATATCTCAAGGATCATCATATATGTCCCTGATATATTATAGTTCATCACGAAGCTCTAGCAGCTTGGTGGTAATGACTTCGGAGAACTATCACTATTTCATCTGGAAGATCAACTCCCACTTGATTCAAATGATTGTTGTACTCAGACAATCTGAGCACAAGCTCAACAATTGAGCTTTTCTCCTTAGTTTGCAGGCTAAGAAAATCGTCGGAGGTCTTATACCTCTTGACGTGGGCACGAGCCTAAAATCCCAATTTCAGCCCTCGAAACATCTCATATGTTTCGCGACGTTTCAAAATGTCTTCGGTGCCTCAACTCTAAACTGTTTAACTGAACTATCACGTAGTTATCAAAACGTGTATGTCATATGTTCGCAACATCCACAGACAGCGTTCGAGGTTCAGCACACTAAGCGGTGCATTAAGGACATAAGCCTTCTAAGAAGCAATGAGGACAATCCTCAGTTTACGGACCTAGTCCGCATAATTGCTACTATCAACTTTCAACTAATTTTTCTCTAGGAACATATCTAAACAGTAGAACTAAAGCGTGAGCTATGACATAATTTGCAAAATCCTTTTTGACTATGTTCAGGATAAACGAGTTCATCTTATGAACTCCCACTCAGATAGACATCCCTCTAGTCATCTAAGTGATTACATGATCCGAGTCAACTAGGCCGTGTCCGATCATCACGTGAGACGGACTAGTCAACATCGGTGAACATCTTCATGCTGATCGTATCTACCATACGACTCATGCTCGACCTTTCGGTCTTCTGTGTTCCGAGGCCATGTCTGTACACATGCTAGGCTCGTCAAGTCAACCTAAGTGTTTCGCGTGTGTAAATCTGTCTTACACCCGTTGTATGTGAACGTTAGAATCTATCACACCCGATCATCACGTGGTGCTTCGAAACAACGAACTGTCGCAACGGTGCACAGTTAGGGGGAACACTTTCTTGAAATTTTAATGACGGATCATCTTATTTACTACCGTCGTTCTAAGTAAACAAGATGTATAAACATGATAAACATCACATGCAATCAACATGATATGGCAAATATCATATTGCTCCTTTTGATCTCCATCTTCGAGGCTCTATGATCATCTTGTCACCGGCATGACACCATGATCTCCATCATCGTGTCTTCATGAAGTTGTCTCGCCAACGATTACTTCTACTACTACAGCTAACGGTTAGCAATAAAGTAAAGTAATTACATGACGTTTATGTTGACACGCAGGTCATAAATAAATTAAGACAACTCCTATGGCTCCTGCCGGTTGTCATACTCATCGACATGCAAGTCGTGATTCCTATTACAAAAACATGATCAATCTCATACATCACATATATCATTCATCACATCCTTTTGGCCATATCACATCACATAGCATACCCTGCAAAAACAAGTTAGACGTCCTCTAATTGTTGTTTGCATGTTTTACGTGGCTGCTATGGGTTTCTAGCAAGAACGTTTCTTACCTACGCAAAGACCACAACATGATATGCCAATTGCTATTTACCCTTCATAAGGACCCTTTTCATCGAATCCGTTCCGACTAAAGTGGGAGAGACAGACACCCGCCAGCCACCTTATGCAACTAGTGCATGTCAGTCGATGGAACTGGTCTCACGTAAGCGTACGTGTAAGGTTGGTCCGGGCCGCTTCATCCCACGATGCCGTCGAAACAAGATTGTACTAGTAACGGTAAGCATATTGAACAATATCAATGCCCACAACTACTTTGTGTTCTACTCGTGCATAGAATCTACGCAATAGACCTAGCTCATGATGCCACTGTTGGGGAACGTAGCAGAAATTCAAAATTTTCTACGCAACACCAAGATCAATCTATGGAGTAATCTAGCAACGAGGGAAGGAGAGTGCATCTACCTACCCTTGTAGATCGCTAAGCGGAAGCGTTCAAGAGAATGGGGTTGATGGAGTCGTACTCGTCGTGATCCAAATCACCGATGATCCTAGTGCCGAACGGACGGCACCTCCGCGTTCAACACACGTACAGCCCGGTGACGTCTCCCACGCCTTGATCCAGCAAGGAGAGAGGGAGAGGTTGAGGAAGACTCCATCCAGCAGCAGAACAACGGTGTGGTGGTGGTGGAGGAGCGTGGCAATCCTGCAGGGCTTCGCCAAGCACCACGGGATATGAGGAGAAAGAGAGGGAGGACTGCACCAACAAGGAGAGATCAAATCGCGTGTATTGGGCAGCCCCTAGGCCAAGTATATATAGGGGAAGGGGAGGGGCTGCGCCCCCTTTAGGGTTTCCACCCCTAGGGGTGGCGGCCATCCTAGATCCCATCTCAGGGAGGCGGCCAAGGGGGAGGGGGAGAGGGAGGCGCACCAGGATGGGCCTTAGGGCCCATCTGCCCTAGGGTTTGCCCCCTCTCCTCTTCCCCTGCGCCTTGGGCCTTGTGGGAGGGCGCACCAGCCCACCTGGGGCTGGTCCCCTTCCACACTTGGCCCATGAAGCCCTCCGGGGCTGGTGGCCCCACTTGGTGGACCCCCGGGACCCTCCCGGTGGTCCCCGTACGTTACCGATAAACCCCGAAACTTTTTCGGTGACCAAAACAGGACTTCCTATATATAAATCTTTACCTCTGGACCATTCTGGAACTCCTCGTGACGTCCGGGATCTCATCCGGGACTCCGAACAACATTCGGTAACCACATACAAACTTCCTTTATAACCCTAGCGTCATCGAACCTTAAGTGTGTAGACCCTACGGGTTCGGGAACCATGCAGACATGACCGAGACGTTCTCCGGTCAATAACCAACAGCGGGATCTGGATACCCATGTTGGCTCCCACATGTTCCACGATGATCTCATCGGATGAACCACGATGTCAAGGACTTAGTCAATCCCGTATACAATTCCCTTTGTCTATCGGTACGATACTTGCCCGAGATTCGATCGTCGGTATCCCGATACCTTGTTCAATCTCGTTACCGGCAAGTCTCTTTACTCGTTCCGTAACACATCATCCCGTGATCAACTCCTTGATCACATTGTGCACATTATGATGATGTCCTACCGAGTGGGCCCAGAGATACATCTTTGTCACACGGAGTGACAAATCCCAGTCTCGATTCGTGCCAACCCAACAGACACTTTCGGAGATACCCGTAGTATACCTTTATAGCCACCCAGTTACGTTGTGACATTTGGCACACCCAAAGCATTCCTACGGTATCCGGGAGTTGCACAATCTCATGGTCTAAGGAAATGATATTTGACATTAGAAAAGCTTTAGCATACGAACTACACGATCTAGTGCTATGCTTAGGATTGGGTCTTGTCCATCACATCATTCTCCTAATGATGTGATCCTGTTATCAACGACATCCAATGTCCATGGTCAGGAAACCGTAACCATCTATTGATCAACGAGCTAGTCAACTAGAGGCTTACTAGGGACATGGTGTTGTCTATGTATCCACACATGTATCTGAGTTTCCTATCAATACAATTCTAGCATGGATAATAAACGATTATCATGAACAAGGAAATATAATAATAATCAATTTATTATTGCCTCTAGGGCATATTTCCAACAAGAACATCTTCAGGATGTGCTTCTGAAGAAATGGAGGAAGAAGATGAAAATGGTGCAGCAGGTTCAGACACAGATGAGGAATTCTATGACAGTGACTATGATATTATGGATGGGGATGATGATCTGTTTGAGGAACATGTTGACAAAGAGGTGGATGATCACAGAGAGAAGGTTTACACATGTGACTATGAAACAGAGCTAGCCGAGGATGCTCTAGATGATCCAACCATAATGTTATCCAAAGAAGAGAGGGACAAGCTCAAGTACAACTTCAAGGCTTTTAATCCAGAAACTGATTTGAATGCCCCTGTATTCAGATTAGGTATGGTGTTTGGTACTGATGAGGAGCTCAGGCATGCTATTACCTCCTATAGCATCAGAAATAGGGTTCCAATCAAAAAGACCAGAAACACATCAACTATAGTAGAAGCAGTATGCATTGATGATTGCCCATGGTACTTGAAAGCAGGGATGGACAACAGGAAAAATAGCTTTGTGATCAAGAAGTACTTTGATGAGCACACATGCCCTAAGAAATGGAAGCTCAAGGGTCTGACTGCTCCATTTTTAACCAAGAAATTCAGAGACGAGTTTAGGGGCAATGAGAAGATGCCATTGCAGAAATTTGAGGAGAAGGTTCAGCAAGAGTACAATCTAATTCCAAGCAGGAGCAAATTGGGAAGAGCTAGAAGAGCATCAGTAAAGCAGATCAGAGGTGAGGATGATGACCAGTATAAGATGCTATGGGATTATGGAGAGGAGTTGAGACAAACAAACCCTGGCAACAAGTTCTACCTTTGCACAAAGGAGATCTTTGATGAAAAGACCAAGGAGACAAAAGAACATTTCTCAACTTTGTACTGGTCATTGGATGCATGCAATAGAGGCTGGTTGATGGGATGTAGGCCAATAATATTTGTAGATGGATGTCACATTAAGACCAGGTACAAAGGGAATTTACTGATAGCAGTGGGCATTGACCCCAATGATTGTATTTTCCCCCTAGCATTTGGGATTGTGGAAGTGGAGTCCACTAGCAGCTGGGAGTGGTTTTTGGCTAGCCTAAAGGATGACCTCAACATATGCAACACCTCTCCATACACAATAATGAGTGATAAGCAAAAGGTATGTGCAACAACTTATATTTTTACCTTATTGCTTGCTATAATATAGTGTAGTTACATTTAATGGGTACTTGCATTGTTTATGTGTTCTCCAGGGTCTTATAGCTGCAGTTGCAAAGGTGTGGCCAGATGCTGAACACAGGTTTTGTGTCAGGCATATGTATCAGAATTTCCATAAGCTTCACAAGGGGGAACAACTAAAGAATAATCTATGGGCTATTGCAAGAGCCACTAACAATCCAACATATAAAAAAGTAATGGATAAGATGAAGGCAGACAGTGTGCATGCATACGGATGGGTTGAGAAATGGCCACCAAGAACATGGATTAAAGCTTTTTTTAATCCTTTTCCAAAGTGTGACATCCTGCTCAATAATATGTCTGAAGTATTTAATAGGTACACATTTCTTGGTTGTGCTTTTCTGAACTGTTAAATGCACTAAAGTGTTAAATGGAATGAACTAACAAGTTTTCATTTGAAATGACAGCTAGATTTTGCCATCCAGAGAACTTCCTATTTTCTCCATGGTGGACAACATAAATAGCAAGATCACAGCAAGGTTGTACAGCAAGCAGAAGGAAGTTGCACAAGATAGAAAATGGACTATGAGATTGTGCCCAAAAATTCAGAAAAAGTTGGACAAGTACACTGATTGGGCTGCAAACTGCATGGTCTTTGGAGCTGGTCAGAAAGTTTTCAAGGTTGTTTCAATGAACCACTCCTACATAGTGGACTTGGAAATGGAAACCTGTGACTGCAAGAGATGGGACCTGTCTGGCATCCCATGTCACCATGCTATTGCTTGTGCTAGAAATGAGAGAATTGATCCTGCAAGCCTGGTGCATGAGTGCTATTCAGTAGGGACATACAAAAAGGCTTATGCTTTCAATGTAAAACCTGTGAGGGACCAAGAACATTGGACTAAGATGCATGGCATTGATGTACATCCACCTGTGTACACTAAAGTAATGGGCAGACCAAGGAGGAACAGAAAGAAAGATCCAGAAGCGAAGTTGATGAAAGAAGGAGGGAAGAAGCTGACAAAGCATGGTGTAACCATGCACTGCTCTATTTGTGGAAGTGCAGATCACAACAAGAAAGGACATAATAAGTGGGAGGAGACCAACAGAGATGCACCGCAACCTACAAATGTTGCATATGATGAAGAAGAGGAGTATGATGATCCTACAATCATTTCTGTAAGATGTAACATGTTGACCAACTCAATTTACTGCTCATATACACTTGGCAACATATACTGACAAGTTGTTTATGCTTTCTTTAGAACATTATGCGACACACAGTACATGCACACATGGATCCAAGTCAAACCCCAGGGTCCATGGTTTATCTCATGCAGCAAACGGTAACCTTCTGTTGACCATGTTAATTTTTTGGTTTCTGAATTTTTGTCTAATTGTGCATTTTGGTCCACTCAGGAGAGGAGAGCATACAAACCAAGCATGGATCATGGACCTCTTCCAGAATCTACATTTGTTGCACAAGCAAGAAATGACATACCCCCTCCCAGGGTTACAACTGCTATGTCAAGAGGCAGGGTTAGAAGAAGAGGAATCACTGAAGACATACTAGAAGATGTACCACAGTCGAGCAACCAAGCAGCTGTAGCTTCAAGAGGAAGAAAGAGAAGAGTTGCTGGAGCTGGTGGAGCAGCTGGCAGGGTAGGCAGAGGATCTGTAGGAGCAGTAGGCAGTGGAGGAAGAGGTTCTGGAGGAGCACACAACAGGGGAGGCAGGGGAGGTAGGGGATTAGCTGGCGGAGCAGGCGGAGGATATGTACAACATTCAAGCAACCAAGCAGCTGAAACAGGAGCAGGGGAAGCATATACTGGACCAGGTGCTGGGTTTTGGAACCTTATGTTTGGACCAAATTCGGAGAGTTCTTATGTGCAAGCAGAAGAGGAGCCAGTGACACAAAATGCACCAGAAGAAGACTGGACCGGTGATTTCCAAAGCTTATAGGTCACAATGCCAAGGACTTAGTTCATGAGTGAACTAGATACAAGTGCAAGTTTATGTATGATTTTTTGTCATAAGACTAATTTCCCTTTTTTATGCTGTAATGTGAGGATCTGAACATGTGTTTCACTGCTCTCTTTAAGACAAAATGCAGTACTAATGATGCTCTACTGCTATGAAGTTTGAAATTGTCCTGTCAAAAACTGCTGTTTTTTCTTTACTGTGTTACTAACAAAAACTGCAATTTTTGATATTTTGATGTCAAAACTGCATATACAACTGCAGAATAAACTGATGCTTATGCTTTTCTCTAAATTCATACTGACAAAAATTGCATACACAAATTATTTTCCTCTGTTTTAGTTGTATGATTCTAAAGCACAAATACTGATTCATCAAAAGGTAATATGGAATTCTAAAGCACAAGCCACAAAATACTCTGAAATTCAGCAAAGAGTCGATACAAATTTTCAACACTGCCAATGACCTACTACACTGGAATGACAACATCACTTCTTGCCGGCCATAGCAAACATGATTGCAACTAACCCAAAGTACATGAACACAGCAAGCATAACCATCCTATCTCTAACTAGATTGTAACTGATCTTTGTGCATTCTTCCAATCATCTTCTTCTCCAGTCCGCGTTTCTTCTTCTCAGCTTCAATCTAACCATCTTTCTGCATTATCTTCTTCTCCAGCACCTCATTCTTGTTAGCAAGTTCAGCAATGATAGTCCATTCCCTCCCCATGTCCTAGCATCGTGCAGAGGCACACATTGCAGACTATTAAGTACATACGCACATTAATTTGGTCATGACAAAACAACAACCAGTGATGTAAGAGTAGGGGAGAGGGATTTAATTACCTGATGCTTGCCCCAGTACACGACCTGATGCTTGAGAGAGAAGAACTGTCAGAGGTGTGAGAGAGGGGTACAGGAAGAAGAAATGCGTGAGCTAACCGCCGCCGCCACCGCCGCTGGGCCGCTGGGCCGCCACCGCCGCTGCGCCGCTGTGGCGCCGCCGTCTCGCTGTGCCACCACTGGGCCGCTGTGCGCCGCCGTTCGGCCGCGGGGCCGCCGCACCGCTGTGGAGCCGCCGCGGCCGTGCCGCTAGGCCGCGGGGCCGCTGCGCCGCTATGGAGCCGCCGCCACCGCTGCTATGGCGATGCCGCCGCCGGCGTGCAGCCGCTCTGATGAACCAAGGGAAGAGCCGCCACTCTGCTATGGAATTGGGGATCGCGGGTTAGCGATTTTGGACAAGACAGAATTCAAGTCCTGGGGTTTTTTGTGACAAAAATAAAGCTTTCAGGGGGTTTTCTGCAAACACCCAGGCCACATGCCTCGGCCGTGCCTTGCAGCCACTGACAATGGGCCCGTCGCCACGCTGGCGATCCCAGTCGCCACGCTGACCGTATATGAACGATCAAGCCAAGTTTTGTAACCAGATCAACGTATGTCACAAGTTTTAGCACTAAACTGACTTTTTATGTCAAGTTTAGACACCTGTAGTGTAATTGACTCCGATTAGATCCCAGAAGAAACTTGAGGTGATTAGAGCTGGCGGCGGCCGCTGCCTAATCAGGCGCCACCAGCATCGCAATTGGTAATCTGTAGACTAGACTCTTTCAATATTCTAGCGGTCCAGCGCCAAGGTTAGCATTATTGAGTGCTACCGCTCTCAACTATCATCTTGTATGTGTTGAAATTATACATTGAATTTTAGTTATCCTGATGGCGAGGTCAATGATTATAGTTCATTTTTAATTTCATTTGATTGTTTGATTTGTGATGTGATCATGAAGAGCAAAACATCATAAATATTGATTTTTAAACACAAGGCTAATGCGCTAGTTACCAATCCTAGTCCAATGGAATATTACTTACTTTGAGATTACATGATGATATACATTTATAGGAAGTTACTAGCAATTAGGTTATCTTTGGATGAAATTATTAATATTTTTTATCTTATTGGCAATTGTAGGAAAAAAATTAAACTAATACAAATGTACTTGTGTTTTGCGTTGAAACGATACATTATTATGGTACTTATTTTTCACGTTGCACATAATTTTTTTTTCAACTTGGCTCGGCTCCGCCTATACTCAAATCCTGGCTCAGCCCCTGATGGCGGGCTCCCACATCGACAAGAACACTCAAAAGTCTTGTCATCAATATTGGTTGGTACACATCAGAGTGGAAAATGGAAATTATGGCCTCAAGAGTGGGGCCCCCACATAGCCCAAAAGGGCCAATCGAGTCTCCTCGTGGTTGCTGTTGATGTGGTGAAGTGGAGGGTCCAAAATGGGAGGAAATGACGCAAAGTCGACGGTAACTGGCAGTGACGACTTGTGGGGGAATGCACCTAATTTTTTAAAAATCCCTAGCGGCCCAAATCGAAATATGGAAGTTTAAGTGGCAGGACTCAAATATGCAATTTCGATAGTCGCACAGACCAATTCTTCCCCAAAATATAATATGAAAACTTTTTTATGATGGGTTTGAGGATATTGATCGGTATCTTACATGTTAATATTTCTTTCTTATAAACTAGATCAAAGTGTAATCAAACAAAACAAATATGCACTCTATTTTGAAATGAGGGGAGTAGGCCTATCAATAAGACATCATGACCGTGGCTATTCATGATTTCTTGGAACTAGTACCAATGACATTTTATTGGACTAGGTAATTGCCCGTGCATTGCAACACGGCCGATCTATCACTAGTAGAAAAAGGGCCATTTGTCCCGGTTCTGGAACCGGGACTAAAGGGTCGGTACTAAAGCCCCCCCCCCCCCTCCTTTAGACCCAGTTCTTATGCGGACCGGGACTAAAGGCCATCCATGTGGCCGCTGGCTGGAGCTCTTGCTCAATTTGAGCTCTAATCTCTAATCACCCCTCATCATTTCAAATCATCTAACTTTTCGGCCGGTCACTCATCCTCTCACTACTCCAGCCTGAGCATGCTTAACTTCCGGGTTCTATTCCCCCTCGTTTCCAAGTCTGCACTTGTTGTTTTCCTGACAATACTAAGATGTCAATCCTATTAACCCTCAGGAGTTTAGCTTGAGCATGAAGTCACACGTTTCACAGTTTGAGTTTGAAACTATTATTCTAAAAAACAATAATTATTTAGTAACATAAATATTTCTTAAATAAGCAGTTTGACCAGATTTGACCAAAATTCAAAAAAATAAAATAATTATTTAGTAACACTAATATCCTTGAATAATTATTTAGTAACACTAATATCCTTGAATAATTATTTAGTAACACTAATACTTCTTGAATAAGTAGTTTGACCATAGTTTGATCTGATTTAACTAAAATTCAAAAAAACTGAAATTTGAGCATATCTTTTTTTTCTTTTAGAATTTGAGGATTATAAAAATTTGCAAACAGGCCGTAGGCGGTCAAAATTGGATGCGGATTTTCGTGCTGAACATTTTAATATATTATATATTTTTTTCGACATCGTATGCAAAAGTTATAGCCGTTTTACTTTTTCATAACACTTTTTTGCAAAACATGTCCAATTTTAAGTTTTTTAATTTTCCTAACTAGTAGATGTAGTAATATAACTACATCTCGAAGGATTTTTTTTGAAGTTTTTATCAGTTTCTTTTGTTTTTCTCAAAATTTAAATGGCGATACACGCGGGAGGGGGGGGGGGGGTAAAGTTTGAGAAATGGGCCCTTTAGTCCCGGTTTGAAACACGTACCGGAACTAAAGGGCCCATTTGAATCGGGACTAATGCTCACATTAGTCCCGGTTCGTAATGCAACCGGGACTAATGTGTATATTGTCCTGTGACCGAAGCCCTGTTTTCTACTAGTGTATTCTGATGGTTCATGCACATCATGACATTTTTTGCTTATAGTACCGCAGGATCACTCTTCTTCCTCAATCTCTCACTCACCCCCCGTGCTCTCTCTCTCTCTCTCTCTCTCTCTCTCTCTCTCTCTCTCTCTCTCTCTCTCTTCTTCCACCTTGTCTGAATGTTAGATAGGAATACTTGCCTAGAGACCATATGTCGGACTTGGAGCCAAATGGAATGTCAGCAAGAAGTTCAGGGCATATGTAACTGGGCGTTCCTACAACCTTCAAAAGAGACACGGTATATCAAATCATAAGCAACTTAGAAAGAGAAAGACATACATAGGGGTTGAGCAAGAACAACTTACTGATGAAGCTAAATCATCCGAAGTCAATACTTTTGCCAAAATCACCTATGTCAGACAACATATATTCGGAACACAAAATTTGTCATCAGTTCATACAAGTATTCACATTGCAGTTATTTCCAGTTTTTTTTTTCGTGAGAGCATACTTACCGAGCTGTATAATCTGGTCCTTTGTAAGAAAAAAATACAATGCATGGTGAGTAACCTGCTAGGATTAAATGAACTGCAATTATCAAATAAAGTCGCTACGTACTATTATCAAAAGTTGTCCCAGGCCCCCGAGTCGCCCACCTCCCAGGGCGACTCGGGTGGCGGTGAGATCTACTCCGCCAGGTCCCTCTCGCACCTTCTCTCCCCCCCTTGCCGCCGCTCTATGGACTCGGCCAGGCTATGCCCGTGCAGATCCGGCGGCGGCGGGGCCCCTGGCACCCTTGTGTGGCTTGTCCTCGGGCGGGAGGCTCGAGCGATGGGTGGACGACGCGGCGCTCCTCCGCCCACGTCGCTAGGCCCGGTGGTGGTGGAGGACTGCGATGGTCACGACTGTGCACCCATGTCACCGCAACCCTCTTCTTCAAGAATGGGATCCTGCCCAGATCCATGGAGGAGGCATGGTGGGCGCAGTCCGGGCGCACGCGCGCGGATGGCGTCCAATCTGGCAGCATGATCAACCATGATGGTGGCGGTGGCTACCTCCGGTGGTCGGGTGTCCTTCACGCTGATTTTGTCCGGTGGGCGGCTTGGCGGCGCCTCCAGCCAGATCCGATCTAGCCGGTGCAGCCGGCGGTGGTCGCCATCTCCTCCGTCGGAGGTGGTCGGTCTGAGGCTGGATGATCAGATCTCGAGATCTGTCATATAGTTCCGGATGTGAGTCGGGATGACATTGTTACCGGTGAAAACCGAGCCGATGGCAGGCGATGACGGTGTATGCGCCATTACCTTGATGAAGGCATCGTCATGCAACGACTGTTGATCCACTCGTGCTGCTCCGGAGAAAACCCTAATATGACCTTGTGTAATATAAATACTGAGGTCGTTGTTGTTTCGCTTGAAGTCGGTGTTTTCCAAACATATGCTACGCATACACCAGAGCGCCCAAGGCCAAGCTACGATAATGAACAAAAATTACTTGTTATTCCTATGAAGCATGCTACACGGGTCAAGCCAGAACGGATGAAAGAGTATAAGAAATTCTACGTAGTTCCAGGAGAAAGTGCATGCACGTACGTATATTTTGGAGAGCGTGGTTTGCATGCTACTAATGCATGTAAAGATTTCAGTTTTTTTTGGAGATAGAAGAAAGGAAGGGTGCATGGTTAATATGGAGGATTTGCTGGCTGCTCGTACAAGGTTGCAAGTACAGGAATTTTATTCAGTTGGAATTAAAGGAGATGTCGCTGCAGGTTACTACTTTGACATGCCACGCCCACCTGAAGAGATAGAAAGAATTTGCAGGAGGCTTGTGTTGTGGAGAACTCTATCCTTGTGTGCCTTGGGATGGGGTCCACCACAAACGGACCAACAAACAGTCCATGTTAATATAGAGATTAACTTGTCAAACTATAAGACAAGTAATCTAATAGATAATTTTAGAGTCCTAGGTTTAGAAGATACCTTTTTTTATCTATCTATCTTGTACGTGAGATGGATGGTAGGATGCGATGCTTATTTCCCAAGCTAGTTAGCTTTTGCAGCTATTATATAAGGCCAAGCCAAAACGATGTAATAGGAGGAGGTTATTTTTATATGAAATAGAGATGTGTTTTCAAGGGTAGAAATCCGTATCAAGTTTTTGAGGTAACTTTAGAAAACCTCTTTGTTGCGATTTCTGCAAGGAAATTGTTTTGTGCGTGAGGTGCCGTCGTACAGATTGTTTCTCTCGTGCTGAGCCGCAAGGTTCAAACCCTCTACTTCGTGTACATCGCGTGCGCGGGCGAGAGGTTATTGCTACTGAAGATGGAGTGTCGTGAAAGATCGGGCCGCAACAACAGACCGGATCTCGCCAACGGGGTTCGGTCTTTATCAAACCCTAGGATCTGGCCTTGCAGATCGGACAATGGCGGTACTGCGGTGTCGTTTCTCTGTTGGGAGCATCATTTGTGAAGCAACGCTGGAAGACAGAGGCAGGAGATGGAGCGGCTTCGTCTGGCACGGAGCTTCGATGGAGATGTCTAAGTCATGCCTAGCTGACAGGTGCTATGTTGTGTCATGTCTAGTCGGCAGGTGCTACGCACGACATATCTTCCATAATCTTTGTATCTGGATTGACGAACGTGGGGCGATGGCGCTGTTAGGTGCCGTGGTGGCGTTGACGGATGGACGGACTGACAAGGATGATGTGGATCTCTCTCTTGAAGATGGGTCAGCAGTCCGATGATGATGACTTCGTCTAAAATGTGTGCATATGTGGTGTACACTTTAGGTCTACTGCATCGATTGTTCGTTCCGATACTTATGTGAATGGATCGGTGACGACACCGGTTTAGATATGGGGAATGAGAGATCTCCACATAATCGAGTTTTGTAGGTGTGAGTGGTGACTTCAAGTGGTTTGATGTATATTCTTGTTAGACCTTGGTGAAATAATAAATAAAGATGACCGCATGCATCGCTTGATGTAGAGGCCGGGGGTTTAAACCTCTTTTTCCAAAAAAAATAATATTATCAGAAGTTGAGCAACTAAAAATGTGTGGACAGACTCGCTTACTTTATTGCCTGATCAGGGCGGCTTGGGAAGGCCGGCGGCTCCACAACGTGTGGGCACTATGAGAAGAGTTGTGATGTTGCTCCTCGTCACTGGTTAATTGTCCAATGCTACTGCCACACAATTTTGCAAACACGGTAATGAAAAGGCCAAACCATAACTCCAGGCTTACCTTAGAAGGCAGATCAACAATTAAAATTGAGTCAGTGATTAGAATCCTGCAGCCTCGCGTGGTTGTTCATTGACACAACAGATAGAACTACTGCTATGAAGAGAATCAATCTAATGGATACGTGTCCCTGGAAAGAGTATGAACTTGGGATTCCCAATTGGCGACGGCTTGGTCGTCGGACGAGCACAGGCTGGCGCATATGTCCTGGACGAGCTTTTCGGCCAGGCCCAGGCGTCTCCTCCTAGCACCGATGTTGCGGACCCGCCTCAAACCTGAACCATAGATTGATGCAACCGTGATGGTGCTCATCACATTTTAGATTGATGCGGCAGTGTCGGGCTCAACACGTAGCGGCATCCCGGCAGGGGCATGTACTGTGGAGTGTGCCGTCAATGACTGCCAACACAGGTCGGTGTTGGCTTAAGCTCATTCACTGCTGGGCTGTGTAGCTTAGGGTCATTTTGCTTTTCTGTTTTGCTGTAATAATGTGTGTGCATGGACATGACATGTGCATGCACGTAGATGGTGATGTGTGGCGTGCTCGCCCACTTCCAACTCCTTCCTAGTTTCTCTCCCGGTGGACTTGGTGCTTTGATTCGTGGTCGTGGGATGGCGCGCCCACTCGGATCATGGCATGCCCACCGGGAGTTGGTTAGCTAGGCCGTTGTATCTAGCATTTAGGAAGGAAGAGAAATAACAGAAGAAAAGCTGTGAGGTTTGACAGCGCAATACCCTCTCTCTCGCGAGTTCTCCATCCTCTCTCCCTCACGCTCGATCTGGCAACGACAGTCGGCTAGGCGAGAGAGGAAGGAGGAAGACCGGCGATGATAATTACGGAGAGTCAGAAGCAGCAGCATGGGTCACAGGGTGGTCGGTGGTGCGTTGGTGTGTTGGTGCGTTGCAGGGAGGCATCAAGGGCGGCGGCGGCATACGAGTGGCTGGAGGCGGCCGTGCATGAGAGCACGGGGGCGTACAGGGGAGCCCTCACTAGTAGAAAACAGGGCTTTGGTCCAGGTCGGGTCAGCCCATTAGTCCCGGTTCCGTCCAGAACCGGGACCAATGTGGGCATTGGTCCCGGTTCGTAAGCCCAGGGGGCCGGCCGGGCCACATGGGCCATTGGTCCCGATTCATCTGGACCTTTTGGTCCCGGTTGGTGGGATGAACCGGGACCAATGGGCCTCGCTCCTGGCCCACCACCATTGGTCCCGATTGGTGGCTTGAGCCAGGACTAAAGGCTCCCCTTTGGTCCCGGCTCATGCCACCAACCGGGACCAATGAGGTGCCTATATATACCCCTCGCTCATGAGCAGAGCACCCCAGTGCTCTGTTTTTCTCTGGCCGAGGGGGAGAGGGCTTGGTGGTGCTCTAGCTCACCTCCTATGCACACAAGGTGTTCGATGGAATGCCCGAGCCACACTACTTAAGCTTTCTCCTCTCCAAGCTCGATCTCCAAGCTTCATTTTCCATAATATTTGTCTAGATTTAGCAGTCCGTCATGCCCCATCCCCGTCTTCACCGCCGTCGATCACCCGCGCCGAGCTCATAGCCGGCACCACCATGGTGAGCCTCTTGTTTTATCTTCTTTCTGAAAGGAAAAATATTCTTACTTGTATGTTTACATAGATACTTGTATTATTTTCTTATTTTTATTATTGCATCTTATATAGTGCGATGGTTTTGGTATCCACCCCCGTCGGCCCTCGTCCTGTCTATGATTCGGATGTGGTATATATATTATCTTTATAACTATTGGTTCATTTATTGTTTATGAAAATTATGCCGACCAACGTGACATAGATTTTATTTATGTAGGATGTATGTGAATCGGAAATGCCAACCGACCATATTGTCGAGAGGTTAAATTTAGTTGAATAAGAAAACAATTTGTTGAAGGAAAAAATAAAAAAAATGAGGAGAAGATGATATTGGAGTTGCATGTTGCAGATGTCGTCGATGATCACAAGATCAAGATGGATGCAATGCGCTTGAAGATTAGAAAGATTAGAAAATATGCCATTCATACCGAGGCTTAGTATCATTATGCCGTTGGATCAATTGTTACCTTGGTTGCGATTATGATCGCATTTGTTTTCGCATTGAAATGTTTTACATAGTTTCAATGTATGGTTTAATTAATTAGATGCTCTGGAGAGCTATATGTTGTTAGATGAGAACTATGTATGCACTTTGGTTTTAATATGATGATGAACTTCTATTAATTTGGACACTTAATGATATATAATGCACGCAGATGAACCGGCAATGGATGTACGGTGACAGACACACCCGCGAGTACATTAAGGGCGTGCATAAGTTTCTCGATGCGGCTGAGGCAAACAAGCAGAATGATTTTATGTGTTGTCCATGCACTGAATGTGGGAATACGAGGTCTTACTCTAACCGGAAAATCCTTCACTCCCACCTGCTTTACAAGGGTTTCATGCCACACTATAATGTTTGGACGAGGCACGAAGAAATAGGGGTTATGATGGAAGACGGCGAAGAAGAAGAGTACGATGACAACTATGTGCCCCCTGAATACGGTGATGCTGCAACGGGGGGAGCTGGTGAAGATCAAGAGGAACCAGACGATGTGCCGAATGATGCTGCAATGGGTGAAGCTGCTGAAGATCAAGAGGAACCAGACGATGTGCCCGATGATGATGATCTCCGCCGGGTCATTATCGATGAAAGGACGCAATGCGAAAGTCAAAAGGAGAAGCTGAAGTTCGATTGCATGTTAGAGGATCACAAAAAAGAGTTATACCCCAATTGCCAAGATGGCAACGCAAAGCTCGGTACCGTACTGGAATTGCTGCAGTGGAAGGCAGAGAATGCTGTGGCTGACAAAGGATTTGAGAAGCTACTGAAAATATTGAAGAAGAAGCTTCCAAAGGATAACGAATTGCCCGACGGTACATACGCAGCAAAGAAGGTCGTATGCCCTCTAGGATTGGAGGTGGAGAAGATACATGCATGCCCTAATGACTGCATCCTCTACTGCGGTGCATGGAAGGATCTGAACGCATGCCCGGTATGCGGTGCATTGCGGTATAAGATCAGACGAGATGACCCTGGTGATGTTGACAGCGAGCCCCCCAGGAAGAGGGTTCCTGCGAAGGTGATGTGGTATGCTCCTATAATACCACGGTTGAAACGCCTATTCAGAAACGAAAAGCATGCCAAGTTGATGCGATGGCACAGTGAGAACCGAAAGAAAGATGGGAAGTTGAGAGCACCCGCTGACGGGTCGCGGTGGAGAAAAATCGAGAGAAAGTACTGGGATGAGTTTGCAAAGAACCCAAGCACTAGTGCAGAACCGGGCAATAGCACCGGTTTGTAAGGCCCTGTAGTGCCGGTTCAGGAACCGACACTAAAGTTTCGGCACTAAAGGCCCCCCCTTTAGTACCGGTTCAGCACGAACCGGTGCTAAAGGGGAACCACGTGGCACGAGCCAGCTCCGGGGGCCGGGAGCCCTTTAGTACCGGTTGGTAACACCAACCGGTACTAAATGGTTGTGGGTTTTTGTTTTATTTTGTATTTTTCAATTAAATTTGTGTTATCAATTTAATTTAGGATTGGTTTACGTTATAATGAGTTGTAGTCGTCGTCATCATCATCATCATCGCATATTAATAAATAAATAAACTCTAGCTAGCTAAAAATCATCGTAGTCGTCTAATTACCACTATTTAATCATCATAGTCATTACCGCTAGCTATCTAATCATCATCAACGCCGGCTAGCTTAAAGAGGAAACATTCACTTTGTAACAGAAGCAAAGATATCATCAAGTTCAACATAATCATCAGCAACATCGAAGTTCAGGACACAGACATGAGACACGTACTAATTAACAGCATGAACTAGTAGCTACTGATCCTGCTGCTCCCTCTCAGGTAGAATAGCATAGAACATGTATAGCTCTCCTGATTCATCATACTGGAGCATGCAGATGAATCTGTCTCCTAATCTTGGGTTGCGCTTCTCCTTACTGCCCCCTAGTACTTCTCTGCGATCGTTAACAATTTTGCTCCAATCTTTCACTATTAAGCATTCTTCGCTTTCAGAAATCCTGAATGCACTCATGTGCAATGTAGGAAATCTTGGTCGTAAGCTAACCATTGACATGCGACCTTTTGTCTCGATCCACTGAGGCACAACTGTCATCGGAAGTCCCTGTTGAACAACATCGTATAGTAATTAATATACTAAGCAATGAAAGTTTAGCTTCAAAAATAATGTGTGCAAAAGATGCACTAATTAAGGACAAATATTTAAAATCTTGCCATCTTTTGATTATAGATGTGACCGTAGTTCAATATGATCACCATTGGTCGCACATTTTGAGTACTAACATTTCTAAGTTTAGGAAAAAAAATTGTCTTGACAGTATTAAGATCCTCAAGCCATGAAACATAATGACTTATCTCCTCGCAGTTTAGTTGAGCCCCGGGGCAGTATTAGGTCCTGTCTACCAAGCGCCGGACATGTTTGCTTGAACCGAAATAAGCTGACAATACAAATTAGTTGTCAACTATTTTTGAATAAACTGTATGAAAGACATAAACATATGCATGCATGGTTGAGAAAAACTCACCAAATGGTAGAACTGCAGGCGTTTGCACATCGACCCAGATGTCTATATTACCTTCAATATCATCTTCCGGACGAACATCAAAGGTGATAACCATATCAGGCTCAAATGCATAAGCCTTGCATAGTGCTTGCCAAGTTTTGCATTCAAAATGAGTGTATGTGTCTCCATTATATAATTTGACGTTGAAAGTATACCCATGCTCCGTCTTCAAGTAAACTCTCTTTACCTCCATACCATCTATAGCACTAAAACCTATCTTATCCAAGACAAAAATTCTTGCATGGCAGGGGATGCGCTAGTAGAATAGTGAAAATTTAAAATTATAAGTTGAAGCAAATTAAGCATAAGTTTTGCATTCAAATAATAATTGACAAAGTGACTTACTGTATCAACTTCGAATGTCTCATCCAGCTTGATGCTGAAGCGCCTACCATCAACAAGGAAATTTTGGTCGCACAGGCCGCGCTGGTCTTCACAGTGTTCGCACATAATAAAATCTTTTTCGTCGTCAGATGACATTTCCTATGTTCATATAGGTGAAACATTAAACACCTATATCTAACCAAATATATATTCATCTAACATTTGACATTAATATATCTAACTATATATTCAATTGACATTACTATATATTTAACTTTTCTATCTAATTCATCTAACATTCGACATTAATCTAACATTTATATAAACTCAAAATATATAAAAAATTAAATAAACACAAAAACTCATTAACAAATAATATTTTAATTAGATCATCAAATCTCATATACCTAAATTTTCTTACTAAAAATAAACTAGTTATATTAATTATTCAACTAGTTCTAATCTCATATACCTAAATTTTCTTACTAAAAATAAACTAATTATATTAATTATTCAACTAGTTCTAATCTCTAGTTCGACAATTTTTCTATCTAGCTAGCTAATTCATCTAACATTCGACATTAATCTAACATTCGATCATCTAATTAACTTTTCTAAAAAACAGAAAATAAGTAAAAAAATGTGTGTGTGTGTGTGTGTATGTGTGTGTGTATGCATGTGTGTGTATATATACGTATATGTGTATGTGTGTGTCTATGCGTGTGTGTGTGTGGTATATGTGTGTGTGTGTGCGGCCCCATACGCCGCCGCCCCGTACGTACGAGCGGGGGCGCCGGCGTACGGGGCGGGGGCGCCGGTGTGTGTGTGTATGTGCGTGTATGTATGTGTGTGTATGTGTGTGCGAGAGTGAGAGAGAGACGTACGGCCGCGACGATGACGACGGACGGCGGCGGCGTTTGGGGCGGCAGCGCGAGACGACAACGACGACGGGCGGCGGCGGGGACAGCGACGATGACGATGGACGACGGGATCGAGCGACGCGCGCGGCGGAGGTTGGAGACGAAGTGGGGAGATGAAACTGAAATTTTCGTAAGTGCTATATATATAGGATGGGCCTTTAGTACCGGTTCGTGGCTCCAACCGGTACTAAAGGCCTATTTTCGCCAGGCCAAGCGGCGGGAAACGAAGGCCTTTAGTACCGGTTGGAGCCACGAACCGGTACTAAAGGGGGGGGGCCTTTAGTACCGGTTGGAGCCACCAACCGGTACTAAAGGCCTTGCGCTGCCACCCCAAAGTTTAGTCCCACCTCGCCCGGCGAAGGGCAGCCGCACTGATTTATAAATCCAACCGCGGCTACCTCTTCGAACTCCTTTATATAGCAGGCTTCTGGGCCTAATTAATTAGGGCACGCTGTCCTGTGAGTCTGCTGGCCCTTCTGGGCCTGCATTTGCACACCCTAGGTCTGGCAGACCCACAGGGCAGTGCGCCAACAAATTTTTTATATAGTTTTTTTTTCTGCATTATTTATTTTCTTCTATTTATTTTTGAGTAATTTTTTGTATATTTTTTTTATTTTCTGCATTATTTATTTTTGTATAGTCCGAAACCCTGATACTCGGAAAGAGTTTGTCCAGTTTGTACACGAAGTGCGTTCAGTTTTTGCCGTGACCCTCTCTACTCTTTCGCGCATGCTATGCGGGTGATATGATGATACCATGCCAAGTTTCAACATTTTCAGGATTCATTTTGTAGTGATTTTCAATTTCACGGTCATTTAGCTCTCTAAACAATTAGGTAAATAACCGAAAAACAACAAATGATGTCAGAACATGTTGGAAATTTATGACGTTGCTTTAAATGTTGCATACTGAACACAAGATAGTTTGGTTAAATTGCATTACTTGTAAGTCCAGTTAACATGGATGCTTATGATGCAAGAGCAACAACAAAAGTGAAAATTTGACACAAATAGGTAGTTGTGTAACTAAAATAGGTAGGAGGAGAGATAGCTCTTATGTCACAAAAAAGAAGTTGTATCAAACCTTTTATGTCGGATCTAGAACAAACCAATCGGTATCGCCATCATACAGCCCTACCGTGGCTCGTGATGCATATATATACATATCAAATGCACGGTTGGGCGTATGATGGCGAATCCGAATGATTTGTATTCAGTCGATGAACTGGTAGATGTATGCAGTCGATGAACTGGTAGATGTATGTAGTCGATGAACTGAAAGACTTATGCAGGGAAGGCGAGAGGTGGGCTATATATAGGGTCGTCTGGCTCACAAAGTGATTGTGATAGTTTCGATCCAACGACTCACATGAGCTAGGAAGAAACACATCCTTGATCCAACGACTCGCAAGAGTTAGAAAGAAACACACGATCCGTGTGATTCTTTCTGATTGGTGGGATGCACATTAGTATCGGTTCGTGGCACGAGCCGGTGCTAAAGATTGGCAACGAACCGGTACTAATGGTAGCAGCCCGGCTAGCCGTTGGAATCGGCACTAATGGTCACATTCGTGCCGGCTCAAATTCAAACCGGCACTAATGTGCTTCACATTTGACCGTTTTTCTTACTAGTGCCGGTTCTGCTATATCTAACTACAAGGTCCTTTTGAATATGATATATCTCCAACCTTCATCTTTATATTTTGGTATTGTCACTAGATTTGTGAAAGATATGATGTACAAACTAGAAAATTGTTTTGCTAGTAGACTTTCATTAGACTAACAATCTGCCTAGAATTGGGTTAGCTCCATTGGCAACTACTCTGTCAATGTAACTCTAAAAATTGTGGTTCACATTCATCAAAACCTATGAAAAGTGTAATCCTCTAGTCTTTTTTTATTGGATAGAAATTGTTTTTGAAGAAATTTCTTAGTAAATAGAGTTTGCCAAACTTTGGTTTCCCAAGTCACTTACACAAAAAGCTATGATTCATGGTTGTCAAATCCATAATTTCCAAACCACAACAACCTTGAGGCATAACAAGCGATCGGAAAGAGTCTGGGCTTCGGTGAAAGTTGTACATTAGTACCCACTCCGGACTCCGAAACCCTGATACTCGGAAAGAGTTTGTCCAGTTTGTACACGAAGTGCGTCCAGTTTTTATATAGTTTTTTCTTTTCTGCATTACTTATTTTCTTCTATTTATTTTTGAGTAGTTTTTTATATAGTTTTTTCTTTTCTACATTATTTATTTTCTTCTATTTATTTTTGAGTAATTTTTTTGTATAGTTTTTTTATTTTCTGCATTATTTAGTTTCTTCTATTTATTTTCTTCTGGAAATTGAATGCTGCATACTGAACAATTAGGTAAATGACCGAAAAACAACAAATGATGTCAGAACATGTTGGAAATTGATGACGTCGCTTTAAATGCTGCATACTGAACACAAAAGAAGTCCGGAGTTTAAATAAGTTATTAAAAATAAAAAAGAGGTGCAATGCTGGTTAATTTGCTTCAAGCCATTTGGAATAGTGTAGACTGCACCGCACATAGCTCAGTGCAATCTATGCTGCAGTGCAGTCTACACTATTCCGAATGGCTTGAAGCTAATCAACACATGTAGGTGAGCATTGCAACTCTTCATCATTGTCTGTGCACTCACGGCTTATAAACCGCTCATACTGCCTCTCTCTTGGCGAGGTGAGGCTAAAAACAGCTTGCCATAACCTCATTAGTACCGGTTCGTGGTACGAACCGGCACTAAATGGTGATGGTGGGGCCATAGCCTGACCGCAGGCTGACACAGCCTCTTTAGTACCGGTTCGTGGCATGAACCGGTACTAAAGGTTCGCCACGAACCGGTACTATTGATCGCCGCCACGAACCGGCACTAATGTACACATTAGTGCCGGCTCTATTTCAAACTGGCACTAATGTGCTTCACGTTTGACCCTTTTTCTACTAGCGAAGGAATGTATGGTTTGCTTTAAGCGCGGATGTCATTAATCCTTTCGGGGAGCAGAGCAGCAATCACAACACCTGGCCCCTGAATCTATGTATGTATAACCTTCCTCCTTGGATGTGCATGAAGCGGAAGTTCATTATGATGCCAGTTCTCATCCAAGGCCCTAAGCAACCCGGCAACGAAATTGATGTGTACCTAAGGCCATTAGTTGAAGAACTTTTACAGCTGTGGAATGGAAATGGTGTATGTATGTGGGATGAGTACAGACAGGAGGAATTTAACCTTAAGGCGTTGCTGTTCGTGACCATCAACGATTGGCCCGCTCTCAGTAACCTTTCAGGACAGACAAACAAAGGATACCACGCATGCGCGCACTGTTTAGATGACACTGAAAGTATATACCTGGACAAATGCAGGAAGAATGTGTACCTGGGCCATCGTCGATTTCTTCCGACCAACCATCAATGTCGAAAGAAAGGCAAGCATTTCAAAGGTGAGGCAGATCACCAGAAGAAGCCCGACATGCACACCGGTGATCACGTGCTTGCTATGGTCAATGATTTACACTACGTAATCTTTGGAAAGGGTCCCGGTGGACTAGCTGTTCCGAATGACGCTAAGGGACACGCACCCATGTGGAAGAAGAAATCTAAATTTTGGGACCTACCCTACTGGAAAGACCTAGAGGTCTGCTCCTCAATCGACGTGATGCACGTGATGAAGAACCTTTGCGTGAACCTGCTAGGCTTCTTGGGCGTGTATGGGAAGACAAAAGATACACCTGAGGCACGGGAGGACCTGCAACGTTTGCACGAAAAAGACAGCATGCCTCCGAAGCAGTATAAAGGTCCTGCCAGCTACGCTCTTACGAAAGAAGAGAAACAAATCTTCTTTGAATGCCTGCTCAGTATGAAGGTCACGACTGGCTTCTTGTCGAATATAAAGGGAATAATAAATATGCCAGAGAAAAAGTTTCAGAACCTAAAGTCTCATGACTACCACGTGATTATGACGCAACTGCTTCCGGTTGCATTGAGGGGGCTTCTACCGGAAAACGTCTAATTAGCCATTGTGAAGCTATGTGCATTCCGCAATGCAATCTCTTAGAAGGTGATCGATCAGAAATCGTACCAAGGCTAAGGAGTGATGTGGCGCAATGTCTTGTCAGTTTCGAGCTGGTGTTCCCACCATCCTTCTTCAATATCATGACGCACGTCCTAGTTCATCTAGTCAACGAGATTGTCATCCTGGGGACCGTATTTCTACACAATATGTTTCCCTTTGAGAGGTTCATGGGATTCCTAAAGAAATATGTCCGTAACCGCACTAGGCCAGAAGGAAGCATCTCCATGGGCCATCAAACAGAGGATGTTATCGGGTTTTGTGTTGGCTTCATTCCTGGCCTTAAGAAGATAGGTCTCCCTAAATCGCGGTATGAGGGGAGACTGACTGGAAAAGGCACTATTGGAAGAGACTCAATAATATGCAGGGACGAATATTCTTGGTCTCAAGCACACTACACAGTTCTACAGAACTCTACCTTGGTGACCCCGTATGTCGATGAACACAAGAACAGTCTGCGCTCCAAACACCCGGAGCAGTGGGACGACTGGATTACATGTGAACACATCAGGACTTTCAGCAGTTGGTTGGAAACACGTCTCAGAGGTGACAACACTGTTTGTGATGAGTTGTACTTGTTGTCCAGGGGACCATCTTTGACTGTATTGACTTACAAAGGATACGAGATAAATGGGAATACATTTTACACGATCGCCCAAGATTAAATGAGCACCAACCAAAACAGCGGTGTCCGCTTTGATGCAGCAACCGAGAGCGGAAAGGACACATATTATGGTTACATAGTGGACATATGGGAACTTGACTACGGACCTGATTTTAAGGTCCCTTTGTTTAAGTGCAAATGGGTCAATCTGTTAGGCGGCGGGGTACAGGTAGACCCATAGTACGGAATGACAACAGTGGATCTGAAAAATCTTGGGTACACTGACGAACCGTTCGTCCTAGCCAATGATGTGGCACAGGTTATCTATGTGAAGGACGTGTCTACCAAACCAAGAAAAAGAAAAGATAAGGAAGCGAATACATCATACGATGAGCCAAAGCGCCACATAGTTCTTTTAGGAAAAAGGGACATCCTGGGAGTGGACGGCAAGACATACATGTCTGAAGATTATGAAAAGTTTCATGAAATTCCTCCCTTCAATGTCAAGGCTGACCCAAGCATCCTGATAAACAATGAAGATTATCCATGGTTACGGCGCAATAAGCAAATGACACAAGCGAAGAAAAAGTGAAGACTTTCTCCCGCAACTTTGTAACACACGAACATGCTACCATTGTCCATTTTGTACATGCACATGCTATGTGGGTGAAATTATGATACCATCCCAACTTTCAACTTTTTCAGAGTTCATTTGAAATGCTTTCATGTCTTATGGTTCGGCCCTCATAATACCATGACCATTAGTCCCTGGCCCATGCCAACTTTCAACTTTCAACTTTCTAAAACTAATGGCACTAACAGAAAGTTTATAATTTTGCTCCTCGCCCCTGGCCCATGACCATTAGTCCCGGTTTGTGCCACAAACCGGGACTAAAGGGTTGGTCCTCGTTGCAGGCAGAGTTTAGTCCCACCTCGCCAACCGAAGGGGGCTCACACCGGTTTATAAGCCCTTCCCTCTCTGCCTTGTTGAGCTCCTCTCAAAGTGAAAATAGATGCCCTAATAGAGAAAAGTTTAACCTAAATTCATAGTGAATTTCTCTGAAATTCATAGAAATTTACTAGGAATTTTGGTTGAATTTTCTCTATAAGCGCATCTATTCTCATTTTTTAGTAAGTTAATCACAAACTTTTGATTCAAATTTTTTTCAAAGAATTCAAATTTTAACTATTCAAATTTGAAAACTAATGGCACTAACAGAAAATTTATAACTTTTCTAAAACTAATGGAACTAACAGAAAGTTTATAATTTTGCTAACCTAAAAGCAAACAAAATTAAAAATTAAAGCAAAAAACAAAAGAAAATAAATAATGCAAAAAACAAATCAAAAAAACAGGAAAAAACTATTTTATAGTAAAGTTAATCACAAAATAAAATAAATAAAGCAACAAAGAAAACAAAAAAAGTGTTTTCAAATTTGAAAACTAATGGCACTAACAGAAAGTTTATAATTTTGCTAACCTAAAAGCAAACAGAATTAAAAATTAAAGCAAAAAACAAAAGAAAATAAATAATGCAAAAAACAAATCAAAAAACAGGAAAAAACTATTTTTATAGTAAAGTTAATCACAAAATAAAATAAATAAAGCAACAAAGAAAACAAAAAAACTAAAAAAGTGTTTTCAAATTTGAAAACTAATGGCATTAACAAAAAGTTTATAATTTTTCTAAAACTAAAAGCATAAAGAATTAAAAAATAAAGCAAAAAACAAAAGAAAATAAATAAAGCAACAAAAAAATGCCACCTACTGGGCCACCACGGCCTGAATACGACTAGAAACCCTACCATAGGCCAGGATTCAGGCCCGCAGCAGGCCCAGTAGGCCCACAGGCAGTGCAGTGACAGATTAGGCCCCAAAGCCTGCAGTTGAGAGGAGCTCGGGAGGGTGGGCACAGTAGCGCTTATAAACCACTCCCGAGCCCTCTCAACTAGCGAGGTGGGACTAAACTTTTGGGCGCGGGGCAGCACAAGGCCATTGGTCCCGGTTGGTGGCACCAACCGGGACTAAAGGGGGCATTGGTCACGGTTCATGGAACCAACCGTGACCAATGCCCCCCTTTAGTCCCGGTTGGTGCCACCAACCGGGACCAAAGGCCGCCGCTTCCCAACCTTTGGGCTGCTGAAAAGAGGCCTTTCGTCCCGGTTGCTGGCACCAACCGGGACTAAAGGGGGAATTAGTCCCGGTTTATTCCACCAACCGGGACTAAAGCTTGGACTATATAACAAACACTTGTGAAAATTTTTAGTTTGCATCGCCAGTTCCCCCCTCCCCCGCCGACGATGCCGTCAGGCTGCTCCACCTCGTCGTCTACACCGCCGCCGCCAACGTTGTCGCCTCCACGAGCTCGCGCCGTACTCATCACCGGCATCCCCGAGCCCGCCGTCCTCGTCGTCCCCGTCGCTGTGTGCCTCCCCGAGCCCACCCCTCCTCGTCCCTGTCGCCGGCCGCGCACCGTCCCCGTCACCGCGTGCCGCCCCGAGCCCGCCGTCCTCGTCGCCGGACTCCTGCCATCGCCGCCCCCCTCGAAGTGAGCCCCCCCCTTTCCCATGGTCCCGATCGAGTGCGGCCCTTGCTCCCCCTGCTCCATGGTCGCCGCCGGCCCCGACGCATTGAAGAGCAGAAGGAGAGGAGAAGGAGAGGAGAGGAGAAGGAGTGGAGCAGCAGCAAACCTTTTGATTGGTTTAGAATAGGTTTTCAGCAAGGAATTTAAATCTGGTTCAAATTTCATTTGAATGAAATTTAAAAAAATTAAACTATGGATCAGAAGGTTTTTGGTGAAATGGAGTGTGGGTACTGTCATGAAGTTGGAGTAATTTTTGTGGTTGTAAAAGAGTTAGGAAAATTTAGAATGTGCTAAATATGTCAAAAATGTTTTTTTGTTCATACAAAGTTTTTTGTTCATAGAAAGTTTTTTGTTCATAGGCAGAAAGTTTTTATATATGACTATGGATATATGAGCAATGATGATCCATGGATGTATGCATTGATATATATGAGAAACGATGTTTCATAGAATATTTACCAAGTATATATGTATTTTTGTTCATAGCATTTTTTCCATTTATATATGTATGTGGCTATAGATGGATATATATGAGAGGTTTCCTAGTGTCAAAGTATTGAAGAAATCCATGGCTTCATCATTAGCCGGAAGTAACCAGGGCATGACGAAGTCCTCCAAAGTTATTTTGGAATGGTGTCCCGGATAGGATAATTTGCCTTTTCGTATGAATTTCAGCAAAGGCCTTCCAAATAACGATATTTGGAAGGTTCTTGCTGAACTTTGTACCAAAAAGCGAATTATCCTATCTAGGACTCCGTTCCAAAATAACTTTGGAGAGCTTCGTACCATCATGCACCTGTTACTTTCGCCTAATGATGAAGACATGGTTTTGTTGAATCCTTTGACACTAGGCAACCTCCCGACCCCTCGGCGATCCTATCGAACATGAGAGGAAGAAGGGGATCGCCGAGGGGTCGAGGGTTTCCTCTACCGTTCGGTGACCCTCGACGACCCTCGTTCCCGATAAAAAAAAGAGGAAGAAGAAAAAAAAGAGAGGAGAAGAAAGAATAGAGGAGTTGTCTTACTCCTCTATTCTTTCTTCTCCTCTTTTTTTCTTCTTCTTCCTCTTCTTTTTTTATCCTTGAAGCGTTGTCGAGGCCACCCCAAACCCTAGAGAAGCAGCGTCGAGGCCACCCCAAACCCTAGAGAAGCAGCGTCGAGGCCACTAATTAATATTAGTTCTACGTTTTTGCCACTAATATATCCATCTGTCATGTTTGAATAATAATTGCCATGTTGTCAATATTTGTAGAAACTATGGACACCGCCCGAGACAAAGTACAAGAAGAGTTGTTGGGGGACATAATCGCACTAGGAAGTGATGCCATCTGCTCGTTGTTTCTCAATGAGACCGATGGTCTGGAAGCAGCTGATTATGATGGCTCCGGTGACCTAATGCAGGTGCAAGGAGACCGTGAGGACGTCTCCGGTGACCGAACCGAGTCCGGCCAGGTATATATATTAGTTAAGCTTCTGCTGACTAGCTAATTGATGCATTCATTGTTTTGGTATGTACACATATTAATTAAGTCTTTGTTCTTTTTCCTAGCCCTCCGGATCGAGCACAACTTCGGTAAAGAGACGAGGCCGGAAGAAGAAGTTGAGCTCGGATGAAAAGTTTGAGATTATAGCAATCGCGCCCGACGGCCAACCAATTGAACCCCTCTGGACAAAGAGCGCATTTGTTGCTCAGTGCAGGGTTTTGGTTAGGGACAAGATCCCGATCAGCATCCAGCAATGGTTTAAGCCGGCTACAGAAGACCCTGAGGTGTCTTATGTCAATGATATGCAGAAAAATGATCTTTGGACTGAGCTGAAGTCAAATTTCACCCTACCGCCAGAGGATAATCCAGAGAAGCCAGTTAAAGAGCAATTAATCAAGTCTTTTGCTCTTAAGAGGATGGCAGAACTATTCAGGAGGTGGAAGAAAGAGCTGAATAAGTTTGTCGAAAATAATGAGACACCAGAATTCAAGGGCAGATATGAGAAGATCAGAGATCACTGGCCCGCATTTGTGGCCCACAAGACATCGAAAAAGAGTAAGAAGATGTCGGCGACAAACAAGCAAAATGCTACAAAGAAGAAGCATCACCATCGCACGGGCTCAGCTGGCTACCTCGTAGCCCGGCCTAAGTGGGCAAGACTGAGATTGATCTGGTTGATAAAGGGATCGAACCAGAGACAATTAACTGGCCAGACTGTTGCCGGACTTGGTTCTTCGGGGCTGGCGGAACCTTGGACCCTGTAATAGGGAAGTGCATTTGGACGAATGATCAAATGGACATACCAGTCAGGAAGCTTCAGCACTATATCAAAGCAGCGCAGCAAGGGACGTTCCTTCCAGACAGAGAGAATGACAAGCTCACAATGGCCCTCGAGAATCCTGAGCACCCTGGACGGACACGAGGCACGCCAGGCTCCATTCCATGGAAGGTTGGGTTTCCGGATGCAGGCGGTTACAAATCCCATGAGAGGAGGAAAAAAGTGCAGCAGACCCAAATGCAGGCGCTGCAAGCAAGGGTACAAGCGATAGAGGAACGAGAAGCAAATCGCAGCAAACGTACTGCCGAAGCTTCCCTCAAAGCTACCCCGCCATCTCAGCGGAGAAGCAGCGTGGCTTCCACCGAGCTGCTTCAGCCGGAGCATGCCTTGACGGCTCCTGCCAGCTATCCCATGGATGCTACCACGGAGTCTCAAAATTGCCACCTTATGACGCAATGGATGAATTTGAAGGTCAAGGCGGCTGTTGGCTCTGTTTATCCTACTGAACCCGGCGCAACTTTTCACTGCCAGCCGATTCCAGAAGGATATGCTAGGGTGATGGTGGATGAAATAACGGAGGGATTTGAGGACCTCCAGCTTGACCACCCTACCGGTGAAGGGGAGACTCGGCTGGGTTCTGCTCCAAAGACTCCATGCCTATGTTGGAAGGAGCTCATCAACCTTCCGAACTGGACGCCTCCGCCTCCTCCTCCTCCTCCTCCGGCGAGTCAGGGCACTCTGCCTCCACCACCACCTCCTCCTCCGGCGAGTGACGATCAGGGCCCTCAGCCGGCTCCTTCTCCGGCGCGTGGCGGCACTCCGCCTCCTTCTCCGCCTGCGCCGGCGCACCCGAGCAACCAGCCTCCTCCTTCTCCGCCTCGTCAGCAAGGGCGGAAGAGACCCGCCGCCGCTCCGGCAGCTGCTCCGGAGCGTCGTAGTCCTTCTCCTTTGCCTCGTAAGCAAGTAAAGAAGACAGCCGCTCCGTCTGTTCGGCCGGCGTCTAGCAGTACAGCCAGAGGCGGGAGGACATACAGATTCGGTCCTTCTCTGAAGAGTCCACAGAAATTACCATACGAGAGGACCCCGGAGGAGAACGCGAAGATCGCGCGAACCGAAGTGGATAACTGGTTTCAAGGGTTGAAAGCAAAGAGACATCCACCTCCGGAGGAGAAGGTAGATCCGGTGAAAGTGAAGCGCACTCTGTCTGCCCTGGCAAAACCACCCAAGTCTCCGCCGAAAGGCAACTATGCGCGCATTATTGCAAAGACATGGGCCGAAGCGGAGCGGTCGGGAAGTACAGTCAGTGATCAAAGGCTGAAAGAACGACGAGCAGCTGGGAAACAAATTGCCCAGCTCGGCGAACAAGCGAAGCAATCGTGCCCCCCGCTCAAGGTGCCTAGCGACATCGTCGATCCGAGGATGGTGCCCGGTTATTGCAATGTTGACGAGTACCTGCCTGATGATGTACATTATGATCCCATGGAGGTGCAGATACACAGATACGAGTACGGGAAGCCTCTCATCAAAGATGAAAAATCTTTAACAACGATGATGCGAAGATTACATGATTGTTACTTGAAAATCTGGAGAGAGTCTGGGGGGAGGAGTACTTTGTATGCGAGAGTTAAACCGGAGCATGACCTCGTTGGAATTGAACTGTTGCCTATTCCATTTGAGGAGTTCTATCAGTTTTTCAATCAATTGGCCCTCGATAAAACAACGGTCACCCGCTACTGTTTGTAAGTACTACTACTTCTGTCATTAAGTCTCTCTATATAGCTCATCTCTTTCATTGCATGTATTTATAATTATCCTCACTATATTATGCAGATTGAAGATCGCCGAATTGAAGAAAAGACAAATCGGTGATATTGGGTTTGTTAACACATATCTCATAGATGCAACTGAGGTTGAACATCGTCCCGAAGATACCGAGGCCAACTTGCTACGATCATTCAAAAAAATGAAAACAAAGATATAATACTCTTTCCTTACAACTTCAAGTGAGTGTTACTGTCTTGTGCATATTCGGTTTCCCTTATATATTAGTCCAGGTTATAGTAATGTAATTGATGAGTTATGCATGCGTGCGCAGGTACCACTATATTCTCCTAGAGATTAGGCTTGAGCAGGGAGTAGTAACTGTCTTGGACTCTAAACGAAAAGATCCCCAGGAGTATGCGGACATGACTGAAATCCTCAAGAAGTAAGTTAAATCGATCATTATCCACCATATCAGCAACTTTGTTCATTTCCTGATATCAAATAATTGTTTTCTTTGTCCGGCAGGGTTTGGAGAAAATTCACCAAAAAAGTTCCGGGACTGCCGAAGGAGCTGGAATTTAGACACCCGAAAGTAAGTACTATAGTAGCATGTTCCGCGCATCTCCTAGTGATTCAAGCGCTATTTTTATCAATACCATTTAGCATTCTTGCTTATCAGTTTGATTGACCTCTATTTCTTGTAAAGTGGTTGTGGCAGGAACAAGGGAATGATTTCTGTGGATACTACTTCTGCGAGTCCATCCGCCACACGACCTGTGAGCGGGGCGGGTACTCTGACGAACAATATGAAGTACGTAAATAACAACATTCACAATTTTATTTTATTACCATCATTTGTGTTGAGTTTCATTCATTCATATATATATATATGTATTGACCCCCTTCTTCAAATTAGATGTTTCGGAAGCGGGATGAACTCCTAGCACCAGCTCGCATGCGAGCAATTCAAGAGGAATTGGCGGCATTCTTTCTTGACCACGTGATCGCTGAAGACGGAGAATACTATGTGGACCATGAGTCCATATGATTATATTTGTAAGAGATAATTATTGTATATATGTAGCCGGTAGTGTCGGATAGATATACGAGAACTTGTTGTTCGACCAATCTCTCGGAGAATGAGAGGTGGTCGATATCACTTCTCTCTGTATGCATATATGTTCATGACGATCTTCTGTTTCCTTCGTTTGCTTACTAGCTAGCTAGCGTGTCTAGTCCTCTCTATACGTATGTATAGTATGTAGCGTCGACCAAGCACGGACATAAGAGAGGACACTTCTCTCTATTAATTATAGCTAGCTAACACAATATATGAAACACCTAAATTAACCCCCCAAAACCCCCAAAACCCCCAAACGCCCCCCCCCCCTTTCAAAAAAAAAACAAAAACCCCAGCCACAGAAATGCTGACGCGTGGATGCCTATTGGTCCTGGTTGGTGCCACCAACCGGGACCAAAGGGTCTCCTGCCTGGGCTCCGCGCACAGGCCACGTGGAGGCCCATCAGTCCCGGTCCTGGATTGAACCGGGACTAAAGCGTCGTGGCATCAGGAACCGGGACTAAAGTCCCTTACGAACCGGGACAACAGGCCCTTTTTCTACCAGTGCCTGCTCCAGTGCTCCCCCTAGCCTAATTTCATAGGGGTATTTTGTCCCCACGAATTTGTTTTTTTCCTGGCCCGCCGCAGCCCAGATCCAAACCCTGTCTAGCCCTGTATAACCTAGACCGTATACGTATAGTACCCTGGTCTGAAAAAAACATCACACAACCCCACGTCCACGTAAAACCTGCCAGATACAATCATTCACGCGAGCAGCTCCATCAATCTCGCGAGCATTGACGCAGCTCCATAAGTCACGTAGTAGATCTCCAGCAGCGGCTATCTCGTCGCCGGTGATCTCGTCGGATAGCGGGCGCGACAACGTCGTGAATCTCCAACGAGCGCGCACAGGTACCGCATCCCGCGTCCCCCCTCTAGTCTCGCTCGCGGCAACATCGAACGAACTGCCGCCGCTAGTGGTAGTGGTTAACCTAGCGGGGCGGGTAACCATGCTACCCGACGGCGCATGCGATTGTGGATCTTGTTCCGGTAGTGCTGCTCCTCATGATCTGGGTTCACGTAGCGTCGGTTGCCGTCGGCTGTGCGCACCACCGGTATCGTTATTTGATGCGGCGGCTAACCTAGGTATCCGGCAGCAGAGGTAATCACAGATCAAGCTAGCTTTTGAGATCGTGCAGTTCCTCGCGATTGAAAGTGATCACGACGGGTGTCGTGGCCATCTTCCTTGCTAAGTTGGGCAGATCTGAACGGCCTCGGTTGCGGTTGTTTACATAACATCCGTGATCGTGTGCTATGTGTTTTACATTTCATCATTGATAGTGTTTGCACATGTGATGATACATAATATTGGTTGTAGGAAATGGCGGACGAGGAGTTAACTGGTATCATGGTAGACATGGAGTTTGGAGAACTGATGAAAGACTGGATAGAAGATTGGTCAGATGATGAAAATTCAGATCGCGAAGATCGGTCAGAGAATGGGAACGAATGGGACGATCTTAATGTGAGTGGCATTGTCATGTTGTAATTTTTTGGTGGCATCCGACAACATTAAATCTTTGTGTTGAAAATTTATAGATCGGTGAGCTTAATGATGATCAGGAAAACAACTCGGACCCCTCGAATGAAGATTACATTAGTCAGGTACGTAAGTGAAAAATTTTGGTGGCATGCAAATTGAATTTCTTCTGGAATATTATATGATAAGTAATTATGTATTTGTGTTGTATTTTTCAATTCATTTCCGACTGTCATAATGCGTACGACTATTACGGTGAATCCGACGCAGAGACAGGCCTTAACGACGAATCATTAGATGCACCTGGTTCTGGGGAGTCCGAGTCGTCGGTCATCATGAGTGAGGTATGTGTGTAATCAATGTTCTATGGAAGTAAGTAATGTTAAACCTTAGAAATCTGTTTTCATGGCTGTGGTTTTATTGTGTAGGTGACACAAGATGATGGGGCAAAGAATGTCCAAGATACTGCCAGTGCAGATGATAAGAGGGATATGTTCATGCAGATAATGGAAATGACCTTTACGTCTATGCTAGAGATAATGGTTTCAGCATTAGAAAGAATAAGGTCAGGTATAGCAAAATAGAGTCACGTCATATGCGTTATAGGCGGTTTGTTTGTTCAAGACAAGGGAAACGTGACAGGAAGTCGCTATCCGAGGAAGGACACAGCCGCAGGCTCAGAGCCGAGACACGCTGCTTTTGCGAAGCGCACCTGACCGTCAAGCTTGACCAAAAGCGTGGGGTTTGGTATGTTGAAAGTTTTGAGGACAAGCATAGCCATATGTTGGCAGGACCGGACGAGGTACCTTTTCTTTGGTCCCACAGAAAAATCAAAGAGTACCAGCAGCATGAGATAATGTCCATGGGAGCTGTAGGGATTAGAATTCACGACATGATGGATTGCTTCATCAGCAAACATGTATGGTACGGCGGTGTTGGTTTTACCAGGCGTGAAATATACAACCTTTGCGCCAAGGAGAAGAGGAAGATGCTTTCAAAAGGTGATGCTGCTACAGCCATAGGCATCATGGCCAGTAGGAAACAGAGGGATCCTAGCTTCTTTTTCGAGTACAGGCTAGATAAGGAAGGACATTTGAATAGGATGTTCTGGTGCGACTCCCAGTCTCGTCATGACTATGAGGACTTCGGCGACGTGCTTGTATTTGACAGCACGTACAAGATGAACCGCTACGGTATGCCATTCATACCTTTTGTTGGTCTTAACAATCACAGGAAGACCACTGCTTTTGGTTGTGCCATAGTTTCGGACGAGACCGAGGAGACATACGTGTGGCTTCTGCAGACTTTTTTGAGGTCCATGTGTCAAAAGATGCCTAAGAGTGTTATCACAGACGCCGATGCTGCGATGATCAAGGCAATTCGCGAAGTCTTGCCAGACGTGTGGCACCGTATATGTACGTGGCACATAGAGAAAAATATGAAGATTCACCTCAGTCACAAGTCCTTGAAGGAGTTCCGAACTCTTCTGTACTACAGCACGTCCACGGCAACGTTTGCGGAGAGATGGCACGCATTTTCCAAAAGATGGCAGTCGGAAAAAACTGTAACATGGTTGAGGCGGGTGTATAAGAAGAGGAGACTGTGGGCCGTGGCATATCTAACTGAGGGGTTTGGCTTGGCATGAAAAGCAACCAGCGGAGTGAAAGCCTGAAATCATGCCTTCACCTACACCTAGACGGTGAAATGACCCTGGTGGATATGATTTTGCACTATGAGAACGCCGTTGTGCGTATCCGTGAAAACGAGGCGCGAGATGACTGCACGGCCTCACAGAGTTTACCGGTGCCAGTTACTAGCTCGAGGGAACTTGAGATAGCTGCTTCTGACGTCTTCACTCCAGCAAACTTCTATATGTTGTAAGATGATCTTAGAAAAATTGATGGCATGGATATTGTAGAAATTAAGCTGGGAGACAGATCATAGCAGTACATCGTGGCCTGGAAGAATAACCGGAAGCGCCGTTTTTGGGTGGAGTATACACCAGTAAATTCCGCAAAAACTATAAGGTGCAGCTGCAGAAGAATGATTCGAAAGGGTCTACCTTGCAAGCACATATTCCATGTACTGAAGCACTTGAACATATCTGAAATACCAAAGTGTTTAGTTCTTATTCGGTTCATGGAAGAAGCAAGGTTGGGACTGCCCGCGAGGCGCACAAGCGATCTGTTGGGATTTGGTTGGACTGGGGCCGGGGAAAGAATGAAATATAGCCAGGTCAGTGTGTTAGCGTCTGAAGCTATGCATGCGGCATGCAAACACCCTGGTTTGTGGGATCAGTTACAGGAGAGTTTGAAGGCTGTGATAGCTAAGAGTCATGAGTATGATCTGCTACAGGAAAATTTGTTGAAGCAAACAAATGACATCAGTAAGTGTGCAGTTGAATATGTGGACGATGGTGAAGGCAACATGATTGAGGTTAAAGATCCTATGAAAGTGTCAAGCAAAGGTGCAACAAAGGCAGATGAGAGCCGCCCTGTCTCGAAAAATGATAGACCACTCTCTTTTGATGAGTTGAAAACCCGGTGCGGCGCTTGCAAATTGGTAGGACACACTAGACGTAGCAAGAAATGCAAACAAAATCAAAAGTAAGTGTTTGTCTGCATTGTGGATTATTAAAGTTTGTATCATTCCTTAACTTAGCTTGTCTTCTATCAGGTGCAGAAAAGTGGAGAAGGAACAAGAGTAGAACACTTTCTTCAATTATTTACTGTGTTAATCGGCCGGCTCATACTTCGGCTAAGGTAGATGTAGGCGCTTGTGTTTCTTTGGTTTGGAGGCTTTGGCCCCGTGATTGTATCCTTAGTGTATCAGCAGACGAGATCCCAGTCTTTGTTTAAATAAAGTAAGATGTTTCCCTGTAAACAAAAATCAAAAAAATTCTTTATTATGTAATGACCGGGGCTGTGTAATGACCGGGGCAGGAGGTAGAAAGAATATTATTGTACATTTCCCCTACCCACGTCCTAAATGCCATTAAATAAGTAACTGTACCACTCTCCTCCCCACCACACACTCACCCACCTCCCACGGGCGACAGTTCGAACTCCCCTCTTATGCCCACCTACAGTAGATCGAGAATACCCTCGCCGGCGACCGCTGCAGCCGCCTCCGTGGAGAGAAGCCTCGGCTGGCAGAGAGCGATGATGGACCTCGCCGGCGATGACGAGGGGTGGCGCGCGTAGTTGACGGAGGTGTGCGGCTGGTTCCCCAGGACGGAGATGTTGGTCAACCACGCGCGTGGCCTCGTCAAAGTCCTCACCGACGCCGAGAGGAAGCGCGCCTTCCCCTACGGCTGCGGCGTCCCGCCGGCTGTCCTACTCATGTGGGCAATGCAAGAGGCCATGCTGAGCGACTCCCCTGTTCAGCGCGCAAGGTGGTGGATGTACCGCTCCACCACCATGACGCTGCGGCCAGATTCAGCACGCGTCGCCTTGAGGGCGGACTGCGTCGACATCGAGCTCGCTATCCCTGCGCCCGTCAACCCGGACTACCAGGTCCGCCATGTGTCGAAGCCAGTGCTACCGTTGGACCATGAGGAGGGCGAGGAGGATGCTGTGCAGATGGTAGCGCCGGTCGCCGTCGAGGGTGGCAAGACAATGCCCATCAATGTCGAGCTCCTTCCCCTCCTCCCTGGCATAGTGAAGGTGGAAGAAGAGGAGGTGGCTCAGGATCAGGTGGCGCAGCTGTCCAATAAAACGGTGGTCAAGAAGAAGGCTTCTCCGTGTGTGGTGCACCGCTCACGTCGCCTCAAATTTCTGAAGAAGTGAAGATGGGCACAATTGCTGAAGGAGGAGGAAGCTGATGATTATCTTAAGTTAGGTATGCTGTTATACGTTTCAGCATATAAGTTAACATTATTTTGGGTTTGATGTTGGTTAGGTATGCTTTTATATGTAAGCATATAAGTTATGCAATCGGTACGGTTTGATCGGGTTCTTTGTGGCTAAAGAACTGAATATCTACTGCTCACCCTAAGTGCCAAGTTCAGTTAAATTTCTGAATATTGAATATGTATTGTTGCTTGGCTTCAGTGTTGCATGGAAGCTGCTAGATGTTGCTCCTATGTTGCAACAAGACAATGAACTAGTCTGCTACATAAATCAGTAGTGTTGCTAGGTGATGTGCCCATGTGCATCACATACCAAATATAGAACATGCCAAAAGTGCATTGTCTGTCAAATACAGGACATGCCAAAAGTGCATTGTCTGCCAAATATAGAACATGCCAAAAGTGCACTGTCTACCAATCATGATGGCCCCATGTTATTCATGCTGCAATCTCTGTTACACTTTGCCCATAAACTGAATAGCAAATAATTTAGCATCATTTCAGCATGTCAATTACAATGATGTCAATAACTTTATGAACAATCTACTTGCTAACTATGACAGCAATCATAATGGCAAGCAGGCCAAGATACAGAAGACCTCCAAATCCTAAAATCCTATCCCTATAGAGCAATATCTCCTTGTGCATCTTAACCATTGCCCTCTTTTCTTTCTCATTCCTTTTAATTTCAGCTTCATATTCTATAATCTTTGTCTCCAGTTTCTTGTTCTTCATGGCAAGATACTTAATGACTGACTTTGCTTTGCTATCCCACTCCCCATCAACCCATTCAACATACTCAGAAGTGATATCATCCTAAATAAATCATGAGCAATTCAAGTCATTTTATAACTAAACTTGTCGCTGCAAGCGTCAAACACTGAACTTTTTTGCAGCTTGACCGCAATAGCAGTACTAGTTTGAAGATCATGCTCAGTAGACTAACCTCAAACACACATCCCCCGAGTGCGCTGCCAAAATTGTCTGCATCTATGCAGACACGGCCACTAGGAGTTTCCTGATGACCACATAGATGGAGCTTGTCATGGCCACAGGTGATGAATTATGGGCGATAATGCTGGGATGTAAAGAACAACGGTAAAGAACTTACCTTTTTTCCACCAAAGTGTAGGACTGAAGAAACCCTAGCCGTGGGTTCTCCCGGCGCGCCGCCGCCCACGAAACCCCCGTCCCCTGTTCCACTAGATCTGCCGCCGCTACCTCCCGTGCCACTGAATCCGGCCCACCTGCTTGCAGGACCCAGGGTTCGACCTAACTTGCGGTCGCCACCGCTCTTCTCGCCGCCGCCGCCGCCGCCCGACGCCCAGCTCGCTGTCATGCTTTCGCCGTCGAGATTTGGAGGCGCAAATAGAGAGGGAGGGCTAGGGATTTGGAAAGGGAAACGAGAAAAGGGGAAAGATCGATGTGAACCTGGCAAAATGGGCTGGTGTAGCGCTGCCGGGAAGATAGCCCACCTGTGGGGCCCCTCACGTGGTTAGATGGGCCGTGCCTGGCATTATGGTGAGTACAGAAAAAGTTAATTATACATATAATAAAAAACGACGGGTTTGTAAAACAAACTAGAAAAACATGATGCCTGATAACACGCGATAGAGCCAACGAGCTGACATGACTAATTTTGATGAGTGTAATATTACATTTTGGCTCGATATATTTACTTATCTACCACGACTACTTTTCATAATAATGTGATGAGGGGGAATTACTAGGAGATTATGCAAGATGATGACATGCAGATAGCTAAGGCAGAATGCTAAGCTTGGTAGAGTTTAAAAAAAATTAAGATTGTGAAAATTTTAATATAAAACTTACGAGAGCAGTTGAAGAGAAAAATAGGCTATTATAAAAAATTGGAGAAGGAGAAAAATATTAAGCAAGAACACTTGATAAGTGAAGCCGTGAAAAATACAATTATAAAAAATTGGAGAACGAGAAAAATATTAAGCAAGAACAATTGATAAGTGAAGGCCAAACTTTATTGGTACGACCAAATTGTCTTCTCCAAGTGAATTTTATGACCGAATTGTCTTGTACGAGCGAATTGTCTGACAGACACATACACATGCATGTGCCCTCTTTATTACATAAAAATTATAGAACCCCTAAGATAATCATACCGTCGAAACCTTCGACCGGACTAAATCCAAACCACTAAAACTTCAATCTTGCATGACGCATGAATTCTTCAGGCACCTTTTCCTTGCGATTTTGCGAATTTTGTTCTTCACACACTCCATCGAGTTTGAAGGTGACATAATCAACTCTGCGACGAAACGTCTTCTCCTTGCGTCAACGGTGGCCTGCAAAAAATGACATAAATGTTACATGAACCGAAGTTGCTACACCACCATAGTAGCTAGTCTACAAACGAAAATAACAGCATACCTGTGTAAATTTGCGGGTGATTCAGTCCCCGTCCCAATGTTCTAGACATTATGTGACAAAAAGGCCACAAGAGTTTCTGGTACATATGCAAACATTAGCGGTGGGAAATACAAACATGTGTGTTGTTGTTTGATTGTGCATGATGTCCTATTAAGTCACCCATCCTATTGCTGGGGTATGTCATACTCCTTGATAGGCCACGTACTTACGTATGGATATTTCCCTGGTGTAATAAGATTTGCCTGACGCATATCGTTTTCTATAGCCATTCGCTATAAAGAGGATAGTGTTAAAGAACAATCAAAAACAATATGTAAGAGCAATGGTACAAATGTTGGTTACATTACCAGTGCTTTAACAGTCCTTTCAGTCAGGTCCGGAGGATAGAGCGAATCGAGAACTTGGAATTCTTTCTTGATCATGTGCATGACCACGGTCATCCAGTGGCTATTGTCGATATTCAACGCGATATACGTCTACAGTGCAAAAAACCATTACGGATCAAAAGAAAAAACTTGATGAACTATCATGTAGTGATGAATCACAAACATTACGTACCTTATCACGCACAGTATACTCTTTCGTGACTCTATTAACTGCTCCAGCTTTGGTCAGAGCACTATAAATGTTGCAGCTCGATGGCAATGGATTGTCATGTGCGATAGCACGATCTACAAGGAATTTGGACCTCCACGCTGGATAGAGGTAACGATCATGACCAACACACAGCTCCAAATGTCCCATATAAGCATCAATAACCTGCATAGAATATCAGCGCATTACATGTTGAAAGTTGAGACATAGATTATTGAGCATTTTAAAAACAGGACATGCAAGTAGTACTTACATCGTCCGACAGCCATCTATGAGCTAGTACCGGTAGAATCCTTTCGGAAGTCAGAGTTATGCCACGCCCTTCACTGTATTAAATTTTTTTGTTCTTGTTCTTCTCAGTGCTAGCAGCTAACTCGACAAATGAAATAGCTGCATCAATTATTTCCGGCGTCAACTCATCTGCCATAACCTCCGGCACATTATTGTTCGAAAATAGAGCTGCATGAAATAATATGAACGTCAACAATGGTGATCATATGCATTGGTAGTAAATAAAAAAATTAAGAATGTTAGTTACGATACCTCTAGTAGCAGTACTAGTACCAGAGGTTCTCTGACCACGGCTGGTACGCCTGCCGGGCTTGTCAAGTGCGTAGGGGGATTCAAATTTCTTGGGAACGGTCCGCTTCCGCTTACCAGACATAACCTCCTCATCCTTATCGATTTTTACACCCTTTTTTCCATTCGCCTTAGCCATGAACTTGCTGACAGAAGATGGACAAATGTCTATGTCCGATGAAGGTGCTAGAGTAGAAGTACCAACCACCCAAGGGTTTTCCAATGTACCCCCACATACATCATTACGCTTAACAGGTGAAGCTTCCTTGTGTCCATTCATCTTCGGTGGGGTTTTCTGTTTGGCAAACTAAGTCATGTGAACATTTCTAGATGTAAAAAAATTAAACGAGAAAATTATAGACAGAAAGATAAATACATAGTACCTCAGGAACGGTTTTATGGTCGGGAAGCACTATATCAGGCTGCGTCATGTCAATGATCGGATGTCCATCACTGTCCATGTCTTCCTTATACATGAATTTCTTCTTTTCATATGGACCATTCTCGAACGAATCCACTTCGTCCGAATCATTCTCCGCGGATGGCACAGCAGCAGCCGGCTTGTACATGACACCTGCTTTGTTCAACTTCTCCAACAACCTCTGCAATAGAAATATAAACTTAGTAATGGTAGCATGGTTTAAAACAGCAAACATACTGTAAACTATAAAGTTTGGGTGTGATACCTCAGCAACTTGATCAGGGATTTGCCTCATCTGGGTGTGTATGAAGTCCATGCACCGCTTCATTAGAAGCTCCATCAAATCTTCTGACAATGCGGCTGTCATCAACTTCTTTGCGTTTCCAGTTGCAGGCTTGGTTTTTGGCTTCATGGTAGGTGCATTATTTGGGATGTTGGGCTCCTGAGCCCTATACTCCTGGGTGATATTATTTTCGATCTACATGCGATATTGAAGTACATGTGATGTATAATTGTGACGCCCCCGATTTGACCGTACACTAAACATACACGCAAACGTGTACGATCAAGATCAGGGACTCACGGGAAGATATCACAACACAACTCTACAAATAAAATAAGTCATACAAGCATCATATTACAAGCCAGGGGCCTCGAGGGCTCGAATACAAGAGCTCGATCATAGACGAGTCAGCGGAAGCAACAATATCTGAGTATAGACATAAGTTAAACAAGTTTGCCTTAAGAAGGCTAGCACAAACTGGGATACAGATCGAAAGAGGCGCAGGCCTCCTGCCTGGGATCCTCCTAACTACTCCTGGTCGTCGTCAGCGGGCAGCACATAGTAGTAGGCACCTCCGGTGTAGTAGGAGTCGTCGTCGACGGTGACGTCTGGCTCCTGGGCTCCAACAACTGGTTGCGACAACCAGGTAGAAGGGATAGGGGGAAAAGAGGGAGAAAGCAACCGTGAGTACTCATCCAAAGTACTCGCAAGCAAGGAGCTACACTACATATGCATGGGTATCAAATGGAATAAGGGTATCATATGTGGACTGAACTGCAGAATGCCAGAATAAGAGGGGGATAACTAATCCTGTCGAAGACTACGCTTCTGGCAGCCTCCGTCTTGCAGCATGTAGAAGAGAGTAGACTGAAGTCCTCCAAGTAGCATCGTATAGCATAATCCTACCCGATGATCCTCTCCTCGTCGCCCTGTTAGAGAGCGATCACCGGGTTATATCTGGCACTTGGAAGGGTGTGTTTTATTAAGTATCCGGTTCCAATTGTCATAAGGTCAAGGTACAACTCCGGGTCGTCCTTTTACCGAGGGACACGGCTATTCGAATAGATAAACTTTCCTGCAGGGGTGCACCACATACCCCAACACGCTCGATCCCATTTGGCCGGACACACTTTTCTGGGTCATGCCCGGCCTCGGAAGATCAACACGTCGCAGCCCTACCTAGGCCCAACAGAGAGGTCAGCATGCCGGTCTAAATCCTATGGCGCAGGGGTCTGGGCCCATCGCCCTTTGCACACCTGCACGTTGCGAACGCGGCCGGAAGCAGAACTAGCCCCCTTAATACAAGAGCAGGCTTACGGTCCAATCCGGCGCGCGCCACTCATTCGCTGACGTCACGAAGGCTTCGGCTGATACCACGACGCCGGGATACCCATAACTACTCCCGCGTAGATGGTTAGTGCGTATAGACCAAATGGCCAGACTCAGATCAAATACCCAGATCTCGTTAAGCATGTTAAGTATCCGCGAACGCCGACCAGGGCCAGGCCCACCTCTCTCCTAGGTGGTCTGAACCTGCCCTGTCGCTCCGCCACAAAGTAACAATCGGGGGCCGTCGGGAACCCAGGCCCACCACTACCTGGATGGAACCACCTGCCCCTTCAGCCCCCATCTCCGAACAGTATCATAAGTAATGTAACTGTGAAAGTATATATCATATGCCCGTGATCACCTCCCGACGTGATCACGGCCCAATAGTATAGCATGGCAGACGAACAAGAGTGTAGGGCCACTGATGGAACACTAGCATCCTATACTAAGCAGTAGGATAGTAGGTAAAGGTAACAACAGTAGTAGCAAGGACAGGCTATGCAGCAGTATAGGATTAACGGAAAGCGGTAACATGCTACACTACTCTAATGAAAGCAGTATAGAGAAGAGTAGGCGATATCTGGTGATCAAAGGGGGGCTTGCCTGGTTGCTCTGGCAAGAGAGAGGGGTCGTCAACTCCGTAGTCGTACTGGGTAGCAGCGGCGTCGGTCTCGGTGTCTAGCGGAAGAAAAGGGGGGAGAAAAAATAAATAGAATGCAAACAGATGCATAACGATGCATGACAAAGCAAAGCGTGATGCTAGGCGTGCCCTAACGCGGTATGAGGTGATACTGGTGAAGGGGGAAAACATCTGGGAAAGTATCCTTGGTGTTTCGCGTTTTCGGGCAGAGAAGCCGGAGGGGGAAAGTTGCGTGTTCGCTATGCTAGGGATGCGTGGCGGACGAACGGGCTGTGTATCCGGATTCTTCTCGTCGTTCCGAGCAACTTTCATGTTGAAAATAATTTAATCCGAGTTACGGATTAAAAGATATGATTTTTCAAAGTTTAAAACAAATTCTGTATTATTTTAAAAATTAAAATAAAGTTATTGCATCAGCATGACGTCATCATGACATCGGCAGGGTCAACAGTCAACTCTAACCGGGTTGACTGGTCAAAGGGGCAGTGGGCCTAATCATCATTGTCTATTTAATTAATTAACAGTTAAATAGCTAACTAATCACACTAATTAAATTAGGTTAATTAACATGATTCATTAAATTAATTAATTACTAATTAATTATTTAAGTAATTATGTTTTTAATTATATTTTTTTTAGAAAAGAGGGCGTGGGGCCCCGCTGTCATAGGCCCAACTAAAACTAAGCCTAATATAAATTAGTCTAACAAAAGGGCTTGTTTTAACTGGGGATTAGTCCCTAAGCTAGCAAAGGGCCGGCCACACATGGCTGTGGCAAAAGCCAGCCATACACACAACTCACGCACACACACATAGCGCTCTCACACACCACGGCCAAGGCCTTTGCCGTGGCTAGCAGCAAGCAGAACAGAGGCAGGGCAGCGCAGAAGCACGCAAGGAGCATCAGCAGTGCGGCGCCAGCGGTATGCGGCAGCAGCGGCCAGCAGCAAACGGAGCAGCAGCGCAGGCACGCACACGTAGTAGGGGCGGGCGAGCACGGGACAGCAGCAGCGACAACCGGCAGCACCGGCAACAACGACAGCAGAAGAAGTAACAGGCGGCAGCGAGCGCACGCACGTACGCGTACACGGGGGTTCGAGCTCGACGGAGATGACAGCCTACGGCGTCCAAATTGAAGGGCTAAAAGGGGACCCGAGGGAGAAGCTCACCCCGGTTCTCGTGGACGAGGTTAGAAGGTCGGAGGCGGCCCGGAGCAGTGGCAACGACGACGAGTTGGTGACGTCCGTGGCGGAGAAGGGCTCGATGGCGAGCACACGGACCGTCCCGGCTTGAGGTGATCCCCGGAGCGGACGGATCCGGCCGCGACGGACCTCCTGGACGTGCTCCCGCACGCCGGAGACGACGGTGGCCGCGGATGACGACGAGGAGGTCGGCGGGGCAGAGGCGGACCGGTCAGGGCGCCGCGACGTCGGCGGGCGCAGAAGGAGGGGGCGCGAGGGGGGAAGGACTGCGAGGGGGCTAGGGTTTCAGGGGCGTCGACGGAGCCTTGTAGGCGGGGCAGGGGTCGTCGATGGCCGCCACCGCGGCCAAGGCGCCGTGGATGGCTGCCACGGCCCCCCTCCGTCTCCTGTAGCGACGGGAAGGGAATGGCAGGGGTGGGCTGGGCCGTTTTTCTTGGGCTAATGGGCCACATGGCCCAGTAGATTAGTTTTTTTACTTTTCTTTTGTCTTTTTCCTTTTGTTTTCTATGTCTTTTAATTAGCTTCAGTTTTCCATTTAAAACTTGAACCAAATGACTTTTGTAAAAAGTGGAGCCTTGACATATAAATACTATGCAATAAGCTGCACTGCCACCAAAAGTCTAGTCCTCAAATAATTTAGTTTGATATTTTATTAATTAGTAAAGGCATTTCAATAATTATGTTTGCTACTATTTTATTTATATTAGAGCATTTAAACCTTTATAAAAATGTGGTTTCCTCACCATAATTACCTATGCATTATTTGGCAACACCCCATCATTTTAGTTTTAATATTGAAAATATATTATTGTTTGCTTGGTTTTGAATTTGAATTCGAACCGGTTTCGAACTAACACGAGATTAGCAACAATAATCGAGGTGACGTGGCATCATTAGCGTGGAATTACTGTAGCATGATTACCCGGGCGTCACAATAATGAACCTGCCCGTGCTGGCCTGAAAATTCTCAATCATATACCTAATCAGCAGGGTACGCATCTTAATAGATGGTATCTGCAGCATGCTATGCAATGATGTATCAGCCACTCTAGTGCGTTGACCGCTCGATAGATTTGCAACAAGCTTGCACCATTTCTCAACTGCGCATACTATTTCTCCATTCAGCTCGTCCATCCTGTTGAAAGAAAATATATAACTTCGTGGCATTAGCTAACACTAAAGCAAAAATAACAATAGGCATGCAAAAATATAAAACTTTCTAGCAGTAGCTAACACTAATGCAAAAATAACACTAATGGAAATACAAAATTATCACCATGTATACTGCAACATGCAACCAAGTGTGTGCTGACATGAGGTCATAAAAAAATAACTACAATTGGTAATTGAATTTACTTGCATCTGATCAAGTTCTTTGAGTATCATATAAATTATATAATCAATAAGTTTAATATGGTAAACTGTTACTAATTCGTCTGGTTGTCTTACTAACAGGGTGACAAATTGTTCAGCTGTAAATAAACTAGAGTCTATAGCAATGGTACCTATTTGAGGTTCATCAACATCTAATGTTAATAGCTCTTTACTATTCTATGTGCACAACAATATAATTGGATCGTGTGACAAAAATATAATTGGATCTTGTGACAAAAAATGTATTGCATCATGCTTCTTGAGAAACAACATCTTATTCTACCATGCTATGAAAGAACCAAAGAATGTTTTCATCTACGCCATCTGGTCAGAACGCATCTAGTCGAGTTCATACTAGTTGAAAATATGTGGTAAACCTAAGTCCATCAAAGCAACGAGACGAAAATAAATATCATTGGTTCATCCCGAAAAATACTCTTTGTGACACGTATTAGTTATTGTATACTTGTATATGTTCAACAATATTTATAGTATCTCTATCATTTGTACAATATTATACATGCATCGAGTGTCGAAAATGAACGATACTTGTCATGCATGCATGCCATGGTCATCGTAGGTTACGGATTAAGTTTGGGATCATTTCGTGAGATCGTAGGTTACGCATAAACCACTTTCAGACCTGCCCTCCGGCAGACCCAAATGGTCCTGCTTGTACATGGTGCATCTGGAAGCATGCATGAGATGACCCCAACTTTTGGGAGCTTGTGGGCTTGGCCAATGTGGTCCCCCAGGCAAGGTGTGCATGAATTCGGACACAAAACACACGTTGCGTCATGTGGGGGCAGTGTTGTAGGGTTTTGTCGCCAGAAAACTCTAGAAATTGCATCGAGTGTCGGAAATGAACGATACTTGTCACGATGCAAGCCATGGTCATCGTAGGGTATGCATGAAGTTTGGGATCATTTGGTGGGACCGTCAAGGAAAACAAATTTCAGACCTGACCTCTGGCAGACCCGAATGGTCCTGCTTGTACATGGTGCATGTGGAAGCATGCATGAGATAACTCCAACTTTTGGGAGCTTGTGGGCTTGGCCAATGTGGTCCCCCAGGAAAGGTGTGCATGAATTCGGACACAAAACGCACGTTGCGTCACGTGGGGGCAGTGCTGTAGGGTTTTGTCGCCGGAAAACCCTAGAAAATGCATCGATTGTCGAAAATGAATGATACTTGTCAAGCATGCATGCCATGGTCATCATAGGGTATGCATGAAGTTTGGGACCATATAGTGGGACCGTCAAGGAAAACCAATTTCAGACCTGATCTCCGGCAGACCCGAATGGTCCTGCTTGTACATAGTGCATATGGGGGCATGCATGAGATGACCCCAACTTTTGGGAGCATGTGAGCATGGCCAATGTGCCCCCAGGCAAGGTGTGCACGAGTTCGGACACAAAACACACGTTGCGTCACGTGGGGGCAGTGTTGTAGGGTTTTGTCGCCGGAAAAACCCTAGAAAATGCATCGAGTTTTGGAAATGAACGATACTCGTCATGCATGCTTGCCATGGTCATCCTAGGGTGTGCATACAGTTTGGTCTGAATTGGTGAGACCGAGAAGATAAACCTACTCCTAGTACATGGTGCATGTGGAGGTATGCATGCGACTGTCCCAACTACATTTGATTTAATAATATTTCAAGTATCAAACAAAAAATAAAATTTATAATTTGGAATGAAGAATTGAAATAATGAAGAAGTGCAATAGAACATAACATATTATCTTACATTTTGGAAATATTTCGAATAAAAAGAAGAGAATAAATATTAGAATGAAGAAGTGAAATAAAACAGAACATTTTATCTTACAAACTAAAAATATTTCAAAAATAATAAAGATAATAAATATTAGAATTAACAATTAAAATAGAACACACCATTTTAGTTTATATTTCGTAAATATTATAAATATACAAAGGAGAACGAACAAATGAAATAAAACACAACAGAATTTGGCATATTTTTTAAATTTTAGTAAACACTTTTAGAAATAATATAGAAAAAGAGATTTGATTTTAAATATTAGAAATATAAACAAGAAAATATAAAACATATCAGCGCGCGGGTAAGGCTGCCCTGGGCCAGCCCGCCCGAATTGGGCCCAAGGCGGAGCCGCGCAGGGCACATGGCAGCGCACAGCCATTGGGTGGTGGGAGTTTAGCCCCACCTCGCCAAGCGAGGGAGCGCCGCACCGGTGTATATACCCAGCTGTGACTCGCCTCACAAGCTCCTATCAATCGCAGGCGGTACATTGCCTAACTCTCGTCCCCTCTGCCCCGTGGGGCCTACTAGCAGCAGAGATATTCTGCACCACGGGCTTGCATCCTGGCCCATGCACCGCAGGGTTCCTAGTCGTATGCAGGCCGTGGAGTATGAATTCTCCTGCTCTGGTAGGTGGGCACTTTTTTGGCATATTGCCATGTGTATTGATCTTCAAAGCACACACTAAATTATACACATGCTCACTTGCATTCAATACACAATTTTTTTGTGCATACATGACAAGTTAATGTTTTGACCTTCAAGTCATCTAATAAATTTTACACATGCTCACTTACATGTAATACACATGGATATTAATTGGATTTCAACAAAAATGAGGCCGTGGTGTATGAATTCTACTACCACATGCATGCCATGGTCATGGTACGGTGTGCAAAAAGTTTGGGATCTTTTCATGGGACCGTCAAGGAAAACCTCTTCCAAACTTGCCCTCCGGCAGACCCGAATGGTTCGGCTTGTACATGGTGCATGTGGGGGCATGCATGAGATGACCCCAACTTTTGGGAGCATGTGAGCATGGCCAATGTGCCCCCCAGGCAACGTGTGCACGAGTTCGGACACAAACACACGTTGCGTCACGCCGCGGCAGTGTTCTAGGGTTTTATCACCGCAAAACGCCTACAAGATGCATAGAGTGTCGGAAATGAACGGTAGTTGCCAGGCATGCTTGCTATGGTCATCGTAGGGTGTGCATAAAAGTTTGGTATCAATTGGTGAGACCGAGAAGAAGAACCTGCTTGTAGTACATGGTGCAAGTGGAGGCATACATGCGATTCTCCCAACTATATTTGATTTAATAATATTTCAAGTATGAAACAGAAAATAAAATTTATAATTAGGAAAGACAACCATGAAAAGTGAAATATGAGAGAACATTATATCATACATTATTTAAATTTATAACTGTCAGAACAAAGAAAAGAGGAGAATATAGAAAACAGAAGAAAAAATTTGAATGAATAAGTGCAATAAAAGACAACATATTATCTTACATTTTGGAAACATTACAAATATAAAGAAGAGAACAAATATTAGAATGAAGAACTGAAATAAAACAGAACATTTTATCTTACAAACTAAAAATATTTAAAAAATAATAAATATAAGAAATAGTGGAATGAAGAATTGAATTAAAACACAACATTTTAGTTCATATTTTGTAAATATTATCAATATACACAAGAGTACGAACAAATGAGATAAAACACAACAGAATTTGGCATATTTTTTTAAATTTTAGTAAACACTGTTAGAAATAATATAGAAAAAAAGAGACTTTATTTTAAATATTACAAATATAAACAAGAAAAGAAACAAAGAAAATATAAAACGTATCAGCGAGCGGAGTAAGGCTGCCCTGGGCCAGCCCACCCGAATTGGGCCCAAGGCAGAGCCGCGCAGGGCACATCGCGGCGCATAGCCGTTGGGTGGTGGGAGTTTAGTCCTACCTCACCAAGCGAGGGAGTGCCGCACTGGTTTATATACCCTGCTGCGACTCCCCTCCCAAGCTCCTATCTATTGCAGGCAGTACATTGCCTAACTATTTTCCCCTTTGCCCCGTTGGGCCTACTAGCAGCAGAGATATTCTGCACCACGGGCCTTGCATCCTGGCCCATGCACCGCAGGGTTCCTAGTCGTATGCAGGCCGTGGAGTATGAATTCTCCTGCTCTGGTAGGTGGGCACTTTTTTTTGGCATATTGCCATTGTGTATTGATTTGATCTTGAAATCACACACTAAATTATACACATACTCACTTGCGTTCAATACACATATTTTTTCGCATATATGACAAGTTAATGTTTTTACCTTCAAGTCATCTAATAAATTTTTTTGAATTTGTTTGAATTTTTTATTAATTTATAATGCCTTCTAGACTGACTGGTCAAAACATCGGTCTATACCTCAGGGGGGCATTGTAAAATATTCTTTTTCAAAATTTTCTTTCATAGCCATGATTGGCACATGTGGGTCACCATGTTCAATAAAGTTTGTGTGATTTGGAGGTGGTGGGAAAAATCACATTTTTTCAAAAACTGGCTTAAGTTAGACCAAATGGCCCCTCCGGAATGCGGTCATTTTTTCGACCACCTCCAAATGACCTCAACTTTGGCACACATGATCTATTGCACAAACAAAGGTGGGTTTCCAAGGTTTTATATTTTTTTGAATTTTTTTATTAATTCATAATGCCCTCTAGACTGACTGGTCAAAACATCGGTCTATACCTCAGGGGGGGCATTGTAAAATATTCTTTTTCAAAATTTTCTTTCATAGCCATGATTGGCACATGTGGGTCACCATGTTCAAGAAAGTTTGTGTGATATGGAGGTGGTGGGAAAAATCACATTTTTTCAAAAACTGGCTTAAGTTAGACCAAATGGCCCCTTCGGAATGCGGTCATTTTTTCGACCACCTCCAAATGACCTCAACTTTGGCACACATGATCTACTGCACAAACAAAGGTGGGTTTCCAAGGTTTTATATTTTTCTTGAATTTTTTATTAATTTAGAATGCCCTCTAGACTGACTGGTCAAAACATCGGTCTATACCGCAGGGGGGCATTGCAAAATATTCTTTTTCCAAATTTTCTTTCATAGCCATGATTGGCACATGTGGGTCACCATGTTCAAGAAAGTTTGTGTGATTTGGAGGTGGTGGGAAAAATCACATTTTTTCAAAAACTGGCTTAAGTTAGACCAAATGGCCCATCCGGAATGCGGTCATTTTTTTGACCACCTCCAAATGACCTCAACTTTGGCACACATGATCTATTGCACAAACAAAGGTGGGTTTCCAAGGTTTTATATTTTTTGATTTTTTTATTAATTTATAATGCCCTCTAGACTGACTGGTCAAAACATCGGTCTATACCTTAGGGGGGGCATTGTAAAATATTCTTTTTCAAAATTTTCTTTCATAGGCATGATTGGCACATGTGGGTAACCATGTTCAAGAAATTTTGTGTGATTTGGAGGTGGTGGGAAAATCACATTTTTTTCAAAAACTGGCTTAAGTTAAGACCAAATGGCCCCTCCGGAATGCGGTCATTTTTTCGACCACCTCCAAATGACCTCAACTTTGGCACACATGAAATATTGCACAAACAATGGTGGGTTTCCAAGGTTTTATATTTTTTGAATTTTTTATTAATTTATAATGGCCTCTAGACTGACTGGTCAAAACATCGGTCTATAACTCAGGGGGGCATTGTAAAATATTCTTTTTCCAAAAAAAATTCATAGCCATGATTGGCACATGTGGGCCACCATGTTCAAGAAAGTTTGTGTGATTTGGAGGTGGTGGGAAAAATCACATTTTTTCAAAAACTGGCTTAAGTTAGACCAAATGGCCCCTCCGGAATGCGGTCATTTTTTCGACCACCTCCAAATGACCTCAACTTTGGCACACATGATCTATTGCACAAACAAAGGTGGGTTTCCAAGGTTTTATATTTTTTTGAATTTTTTATTAATTTATAATGCCCTCTAGATTGACTGGTAAAAACATCAATCTATACCTCAGGGGGGGGCATTGTAAAATATTCTTTTTCCAAATTTTCTTTCATAGCCATGATTGGCACATGTGGATCACCATGTTCAAGAAAGTTTGTGTGATTTGGAGGTGGTGGGAAAATCACATTTTTTCAAAAACTAGCTTAAGTAGACCAAATGGCCCCTCCGGAATGCGGTCATTTTTTCGACCACCTCCAAATGACCTCAACTTTGGCACACATGATCTATTGCACAAACAAAGGTGGGTTTCCAAGATTTTATATTTTTTTGAATTTTTTATTAATTTATAATGCCCTCTAGACTAACTGGTCAAAACATCGGTCTATACCTCAGGGGGGCATTCTAAAATATTCTTTTTCAAAATTTTCTTTCATAGCCATGATTGGCACATGTGGGTCACCATGTTCAAGAGAGTTTGTGTGATATGGAGGTGGTGGGAAAAATCACATTTTTTCAAAAACTGGCTTAAGTTAGACCAAATGGCCCCTCCGGAATGCGGTCATTTTTTCGACCACCTCCAAATGACCTCAACTTTGGCACACATGATCTATTGCACAAACAAAGGTGGGTTTCCAAGGTTTTATATTTTTTTGAATTTTTTATTAATTTATAATGGCGTCTAGACTGACTGGTCAAAACATCGGTCTATACATCAGGGGGGCATTGTAAAATATTCTTTTTCCAAATTTTCTTTCATAGCCATGATTGGCACATGTGGGTCACCATGTTCAAGAAAGTTTGTGTAATTTGGAGGTGGTGGGAAAATCACATTTTTTCAAAAACTGGCTTAAGTTAGACCAAATGGCCCCTCCGAAATGCGGTCATTTTTTCGACCACCTCCAAATGACCTCAACTTTGGCACACATGATATATTGCACAAACAAAGGTGGGTTTCCAAGATTTTATATTTTTTTGAATTTTATATTAATTTATAATGCCCTTTAGACTGACTGGTCAAAACATCGGTCTATACCTCAGGGGGGCATTGCAAAATATTCTTTCTATATTTTTGAAATTTTTTGAATTTATAATGCCCTCTTATATTTGTTTACTTTTTTACTGCCCTCTTATTTTTTGAATTTTTATTTATAAAGCTAGGTTTCCAAGATGGCCACGATGGCCCATGCTTTTCCTTTTGTTTATTTTTTCCTTTTCCTTCACTTTACATAAAAATTACCTGAGCACTCCAAAAATAACATAAAAATTACATGACCCCTCAAATAATAACATACCAAAAATTCAAAAGGTATTTTTATCAAACACATCTTTTTGAATATTTATATTTTCTTTTCTTATAAATAAGTGACATTTTCAAAATTCTAATAAGTAGGGTTATATAACTTTATTACAAAATAAAGTAGATCTTATTTCAAATTCCTTTTTTTGCACACATTATTTTTAACTAGTATTACATTACTCTTCTAAATTTACATTTAATTCCTTCATACTTTGATGATGGAATATTTGCTCTCTAATTGCAACATAGGTTCAAATGATGGAACACTTGATCTTTTTGCTTATTCAAATTATGCGTTGATGGAATGTGTGAGGATGAACAATTATCAGTAACTTTACTAAACCCCATGTACTATAATTCATGACAGCCATTTTGGAACATTGCCACATTCAATATTTGGTATAATTGGCACATGGGCACAACATGTTGCACTTGCCCACAGCATAGACAAGTGTTGCAGCATGTCTCAAGCAACACTGAAGCGCCATTTGTGATCATTGCACCATCGAAACAACAACTAAACATGAAGGAAGCATTCACCACCAATAAAGTTAAGGCCACACATATATAGATAGCATTCTAGGTTACCACCATAGGTAGCAGGCAGTTCACAACAGATCCAGTTCAAACACACAATACATTACATTAATATAGCAAGTTTTCAAGCAGTTCAGACCCAGATGCAGCTTTCCAAAAGTAAAACATCATCAAATATACTGATGATGAGTACGGCTTCCAGCTTTCGATGATCAGCATGATGTACGACTAGAGGTCAGGGTTTCTCAGGACCTTCAGGAGGGCAGAATGCTGACCAATGATCTTGTAGTCATGACTGGAGATCGATGTAGCCCGGCAATGTTCCATCAGATGCTCCAATAACCCAGACCTGGGCTTGGGCTTGCTGCAGTAGGGGCACCGGTACTTTTCATTCCTCCAGTTGTAGTACTTAGCAGGTCCTTGGACCCTGATCTTCAACACCTCCTTCTCTTTAAAGGACTTGACGTTCCCCTCGACCACATCATCTCCAGATTCATACTGTACACATTAATGACTGACATTAATACATTATGCATTCAAAAACTATAAACACATAATACTAACTCAATGCAGAAATAACATTTCAACTAGGCCTTACCTCGTACGGCTCATCTTCATTAGACTCATATGGGTAGAACCCAGTCTTGTCCCACTTCCTCTTGTTGCCCAGAAGATCCTCCTCCTCCTGCTATATTGTCAAACAAGCACATCAATTACAACGAGTTGAATTGCAGTTCACAGAATGTCACTACAAACAAAATAGTGAATGTGAACCACATTGGTATCTTGCAAGTGACCAAATGCGTTCCTTATAAATACAGAATCTAAGCAATCAATCAACAGATAAATGATGTCCTTGATAAATGCTAATGAAAATGCAAGCTGGATTCTTGACATTCCCTGGATTAACCCAACACTTTTCTTTTGAGGGAATTCCCCCACACACTACTTAATGGAAACATATAGTATATTTTGTTGCTAGGATCCTGCCTTGGAATGTTTACTTCACACTTTACATATAGTATATACTAATTACAGAAGCGAACTACAAATTTTAATATGCACAAATTACTGTTTTGGGGATAATGCAGCAAAGCTCCTACACATATTAACATAATGCAGTAGTTAATTAGGTACAACTTCAACTATAAATGCATACATCTCCAACAAACATCTAAAATTTCATTACTTACCTAAACAACAACAAATTATACTATAGATGAATCTTGTATCATCTAAATCAATTCATTGGCACATCTTAATTAATGCATTCCAAATCAAATATGTTTCCATCCAGTATCATTGAACCACAGATCAAATCAAATAATCATAAATGTCAGCAGCATTGAACTACAGATCTAATAATCATGTGACATCTATCTAACCTTAAATTCCCCCTTAAATAAGGTATTCATCCTCATACTAATTAAATTCTAACAAGAAAAAATTCAACTACTAATCTAATAAGCATCTAAAAAAACCCCAAGATGCTTTTATCTCTGAAGCAACGGCATTGCAGAGGATGTTCAATGCTGTCAATATCTCTGAGGCAATGACAAAATTCCACTACTAACCCAAAGTAAATAAGCATAGACTGCCCCTTCCCCTCGACCACGCTTCCCCTCTCCTTCAGAAGCCCCAATCCAGCACAAAAAATCCAACCCTTGAGAAGCTCTTTTTGATTAACATGACAACACCCAGTACATGAGCACATCCTTCACTATATTTACAACCAAACTAATGCACAATCTAATCACCTCACGTAGACAATTTCCAAAAATACAAGGCCATGCACAACTCATCTCATAGCCTCTGCCTGACAGGCATCAATCAAGCATCAAATAACTGCAACTATGACAACATGCATCAATCAAGCATCTAAGAATTGCAACTATGACAACCATAATCCCTAGAACTAAGCATCCATTTAATTAATCATCAAGCCAAAGAACTAAAGCAGACACCAACCCAAACCAATACAGAAGTATATATTTGACTCCAAACACCTAAAGAATTGCAAAAATTCCACTACTAATCTAATAAGCATCTGAAAAAAACCCATCCCCCAATCTGGCTACTTCTAACCTAATCTAATAATCATATGTGGTCCACCATTCTTGCACGAATCAAATACAGAAAAACCCTAATGCAGAGAAAACCCTACCTCCAACAAATCTAACCAAACAAAGTTCTGGCCACAAACCCTACAATCTAAAAACTACCAACTAAAAGTTAGCCGCAGATACCTTCTGCTCCGCTTCCTCCTCGCCGGAGCCGACCTCCACCTTCTCCACCTCGTGCGCCTCGCCAGAGCCCGCCCCCACCTTCTGCGCCTCGCCTGAGCCCGCCTCCACCTTCTGCGCCTCGCCGGAGTTCGCCAGAGCGGGCGCATCTGGCTGGACCGCGCCGTTGCAGCCCGCCCCCACCTTCTCCAGATCTCCAGCGGAGGGAGCACCGCGCTAGACGCTGGCACGCCCCCTCACAAAGGTGCCCGCAGCGACCTGCCGCGCCTGCTCCACCAGATCTGCGCCCCAATCGGGGCGCTCGCCTCCTGCGTCCGCCATGGCGATGGAGAGGATGCGGTGAGGGAGACGAGGAGGTTGGAGAGGAGAGGGAGTGGGGAGTGGAGAGTGGAGAGAGGGAGACGATGCGGCAGGGGGAAATGGTGGGCGATGCGGCCGGAGGTGGTTGCCGTCCACATTTATATGATGCGACAGTTTTGGCAACTACCCGTGACACGTGCTGCCCCACGCGCGGGCGGCTTCACGCGTGCACGAAAGGCCGTCGTATCCAAACAAATACGTATATGGACGGGCATACGATCTAACCGGGCCCGTACGGGCCTCCCAGGACTCCTCGACGGCTATACGCGGGGGCAACAAAGACGATCGTGCCCTTCATTATGAACCGTTTTTGGTTCATCCTGGCCGTCGATGTGTTTTTCCACCCCGCGTTCAACCCAGGGGGGAGCACCGGAGCAGAAACGCGTACAGGGAGGCGCCGAGGGTTGGGTGTGGCTAGCGCCGATGCTAAACCTAGCGCATCGTCGTGGTCGAGATGGGGTCTCGTGGTTTTGATAGGCTTAGCCCATGTGCGACTGTGCGGACGACGTTGATGAAAGGAGGATGAAACGATGGGCAAAGCGAAGAGGCCCGGTCAGTCGGCAGCAAAAGACTTTACTAGACGTGGAGTCATTTTGTGGGCGATTTGCAGCTCTAGGAGAAAATTGATTCATGAAGGGGTGCACCAAACACCATATGCAACAAACGCATTCGTGGTGTCTTTCATCAACGATCTCCAGGTGCTAGCGAAGCCACATGGGCAGCCTAGGGCGGCGCAGCCCTGCCCGGGTAAGTGGGTGCCACCCCAAGAAGGCACATGCAAGATTAATGTCGATGCTGCGCTCATGAGGACCAGCCGGTTGGTGCAGTCGCAGCGGTGTGCAGAAATAGGCATGGGGTTTTTTTGGGCGCGTCCACGATTACCTTTCATGGTCTTGATGATCCTACGACGCTAGAGGCTTTGGCAGTACGGGAATCACTCGCATTGACAGATGATCTTTATGAGCGCAGGATTTCAATGGCCTCAGACTGCAAAGTGGTCATATTGATGATATCGGGCAGATGAGTGCAGCAGCATACGGAGCTATCATTAGGGAGATTGTAGATCGATCTAAGCATTTTGTTACCTGCTTTTTTAGTCATGAGTTTAGGAGCTCGAATGTCGAGGCTCACAATTTAGTGAAGCATGCTCTCTCACTTGGAGTTGGCCATCGTGTGTGGTTAGGCAACCCAGGTGATCTATCTTTCGTCCCTGTAAACGTTGTGACGAGTTAAATAAGAGCTTTGCGAGATTGCCTAAAAAAAGTTGGCAGCAAAAGAAACCTTACTCTTTTTTTAAGTAGTAGAGATTTATTTGGCATTTATTTGGATAAGGATGACCTTTACCCAAAGAAAAACGAAACATGTCATTTAATGACATTCATTGGATAAGGATAACCTTGATGCCAACATATCTATATAAGGTGACTGAACGGTACCCCTCATGACCACGAAAACATTCTGGTTGATAGATTATTGCATAACTATATATTTTCTATCGTTCTGTGTTCTTAGGCAATGGCGAAGAATGGCATCTTCCAAGTGATCATTGTTTTTCTCATGGTGCAAGTTTGCTTGCTTATGATGATGGCAACACCGGTAGCACATGCAGCTGCAAGACCGGTGGGGTACAATCCAGTGTGCTGCCCTAGGAACACCTATTGTTGCGGGTTCGGTAGCGGATTGGCCAATTCACCCGCACCATCCATTGTATCTTGATGCATGGTTTATTCTCCCCCAAGTAGTAAGCTTGACATATAAATGATATATGTGATTCATGTACCTAATCCTGAATATTTGTGGTGCTACTTTCAAAAAGTTATTGTACTGGTTACTTACATAATAAAATGGGAGGAGATTATTATATATCTTGTTCGAAGCATACCGCAAAGAGACTTAATCTTATGTTTGCTTTAGTCCCTTTGAAAACTAGATTATTTTGCCGCATTGATTTACGACAAAAAGAGAGTGGCTAGGAATAGAGGTTGACCTCATGAGTCTGCAGTCCATGCCTTTGGGAATCTCTGTTTTATCATTCTGTTGGTCATACGTTGTGTCAAGATCGTCCGTGTTATGGTGACATTCTTTATTTTTTTCGTAGAGATCATACTTTTTAAAAGCATTTATTGGGTAATGGAGTATGCCACCAATTATTAGAAACCAACTACTATTGGCAGGCTTGTTTGTGCATTCAGGGATGCACACTATTTCTTTTTCCATGAATTTCAAGGTCATATATTAAAATGGTCTCGTCCCCCGTAGTGGTGGTTCCGGGCCAGGATCGAAGCAGACGCCGAGGACTTGATTGCTTTCTGTTTCGTCTTCTAGGGTCCTATTCACAAAGTTTCTCATTTGGGCTGTAATTTCTACTTTCTGTTAGGTCCTTTGGTAAAATGTTGCATCATGTTTTGTCTACTGGGGTCCTATTTGTAAAGTTTCTCATCTGGGCTGTCATTTCTACTTTCTGTTGGGTCCTTTTGTAAAATGTTGCATGCTTATCTAATTTAGGTCTAGGTTCTTCCTGAGTTCAAAAAATATATATTAAAATGGTCCAACCCTTACAGAACCATCCTTCCAAAAGCAGAAAATAAAACACATATCCTTGTGTATATCAACAACGTCTTTCTCTCGCACTCGCACCCCGTGAGCAAAGCTCGATATTGCATTTGTATATCCAACACACCCTCAGAGCTAGGGTAAAGCATTCTTTGCGTGTGCTCAATTCCTAAAAAAATCAAAATCATATATAAATACAACTCTTTGCTCTTTGACGGAGCACAAAAGGATTGTTTGTTGTGGATCCTATATGTGTAATCTATCTATCTATACTTTAAAGAGTTCTCACAAACTCCAATGGTTAATCAGAAATTACAGACCGGTCATCTGGTGGGACGGAGTTTGGCACAGGGTCTGGGCGACCGGAAAAGGGAAGGGAAATGGACGGAAACTAAAGTGAAGGCAGAGGATCAGTAGATAAAGAGAAGTGAAGGCCCTGCCCCAAGCTACTCATTAAGCGCAAGCGGTTTCAACAGTAGATGAAGTTTTTTTATTACCATCCGCCTCGAATACTTACAACAAGAGGTTATGTTGTTCTAACCGCCTCCAGTGTGCATATTACGATCTGACTTTGTTCTATTTGATCAGAACCGCTTGCGGAGGCCGTTTCTAATGCCCGTTTTCTACTAATAGATGTTTGTTAAGTGCGTCAACTTGTGATGATTGCATTATTCATGGTCACCTTTGATGAAGTCAGAGTCACTGGATCTAGGGCGATAGGTGATAATGATGACGCCTTTGTCCAGCCATGGCGGTTGCTCTTTCCGGTTCTGTGTGGAGTCTACGTTGGTAGCTAGATCGGCTGCTGCCATGTGTATTGTCATGTTCCATGACGATAGTCTGCTCGGCGTGTTGTTATGATTTTTGCTTGATTTTTAAAAATTAACCAAATAATTATTTTTTGTTAATAATGAAAATGACAAATCTTTTCTCTCGTTTACATTTTTTTTGCAAATAAACTAAGAGCATCTACAGCCAAACCTCATATTTCTCCTCTAAAAGTCCGCAACGTTCGTTTGCTAGTGTCCGGTGAAAAAGAGTGACCCGATCGAACCCCCCATTTCATCCCTAAACATCCGGACTGACCAGCTCAAACCGAGACCAAATCTGAGGTCACTACGAGAGTTCCACGTCATAGTAATCATATACACAATTAGCATAAGAAGCTAAGGTTTCACTCTCATTAAATTCACATCGAAAGGGGAGGTGTGGAGCCTCCATCTTAGAGCAACAAGTACAATCATATCTTAAGCACAAATTCCAAGCATACCGACACCGATGACCGGCCCTCCCGCCGGAATGGGTAGCGAAGACACCAACCGGCCACTGCCGGCAAGAAGGGTCGTGGCTGCCAAGTGCTCGACTAAATGCCGACAAGGTAAAGAAAACCGTCTTTCACATTTCGGCCAACGAGTTTTAGACGGTGATTGCTGGTGACCGATGGTGATGGAGTTTGTTCGTTTTGTTGTCGTAGTGTGGAGATGAACATGGCCGTATTTTTAGCGTCTTTGGAGTCCTCAGCGGTGATGGGGCAAGATGATATCAATTATGACTTAGTTTGGGATCTTTCGGAGGCGGCCGAAGAGATGGAAGAATAGGAGGTGGCCGATGAAGATGAAGTTGAGGAGGTGGCTGAAGCAAGCATGTGGTCGTCAAGGTCACGCACCGCCAACTACAATCAAGTTGAAGATGTTGCTCTATGTTATGCTTGAATGAACATGTTCATGGATGCAACGATTGGAACGGATCAAACCAAGACTCTGTTTTGGGGGAGTTACGGACTACCACGACAAGTCCGTGGAGGTGCAATCAAGCCGTACGCAAGGTTCTCTTGGGTATCGTTGGAGCACCATTCATGACCAATGCAACCGATGGTCCGATTGCATCAATCAAGTAAATCATGTACCACCGAGCGGTGTGCAAGTGGCGGAGTATGGCCCCTACACCAAAGAACTATTCAAGCATAGGAACACAAGTTCGGCCACAAGCCCTTCATGTTGCTCATTGCTATAAAGAGCTATGCAAGAACGAGAAGTGGATCCAAAGAGTTTCGGAGACCACTCCCAAGAGACAAGGTTGAGCATATCCGTTGAGGAGGACAACGAGGTTGATGAAGAGGCCAACAATAGATTGGAAGGGAAAAAATTGCAAAAAAGAGAAAGAAAAGAAATGCGTACGGTGGCAAATACAAAGAAGAACTTCTGGCTATGATTGAGGCCAAGAAGTTGTTGGCAGCCGAAAGCAAAGAAGATAAGATAGTGAGGTAGAATGAGCTCGACATATTGGAGGATGAGAAATGGAAGGCCAAGTTAGTGGCGGAGGAGAGAAAGTTGAAGGTGGAGGGGCGTAGTCTTGCACTTGAGGAGGAGAGGATTCGTGATGCCAAGAAAGCCGGAGATCGTGCTATCATGTTCATGAATCCAAACACAATGGATGAAACCGCAAGAAAGTATTGGGAGCTCACTCATGGGGACATCTTGACCCAAACGGAAAGCTCTCTTCGGAATGGTGGTCTTGGTGGAGGCCGAGAGGATGGCGGTGGTGGTGGTGGCGGCAGCGGCTGAGACGATGGTGGTAGTGATGGTGTCCAAGAGGATGGTAGCGGTGGCTGTGGTGACAATTTCTTCACTGAGGACTTCGTTTGAGTTCGTGCATGCGATTGGTTGGCTTGATCCACAACATACACATGTTATGTTTGTGGTGATTTTGGGTCAAACTTTGTGTTTGAAGTAATGCATTTTCGATGAACTTTGCATGTTTGAATTTGAAATTCGTGATGATGAAATTTATGCTTTTTAACGGTTATGTTATGAATGTTTTAATTTGAATGCTTTTATGATATATATATATATATATATATATATATATATATATATATATATTGTGAAGTGTTTGAAGTTCATGCGGCTAGGACACAAAACCTATACAAATTATTTTTTACTCCACTAAATTTAGGAAATCAGCTAGGTGCGGTCACTTATAGAGGAGTAAAAGTTTACTCCACTAAGTTTACTCCGCCAGATCATTCTCTATATTTTAGGGATCGGTTAGAGTTAGTCTTAGGAGCAACACGCAAGAGATCAAATGAAGCGACTAGTACACACAGGCTCGGTATAAAAATAATGGGATATCTAACTAACCTCTAGCGGCACAACTTAATCAGAAACCAAACCAACGGCAGCTTCGTTAGGACCAGCCCAATTAAGTGTAGATGTTGACTTGTACCAAGAACATCGGTGGGGTTGTACTCGGACCTGGACCACGGCAACTGCACGCTGTACCTGGATCTTGATTAATTTTTTTTCTTGAACCAGGCTCAGCCCCTTCCCATTACATTCGTAACGAAAATAGAACGGTCTGAATCTCGGTGGTAGTTACCAGGTCTGTGGAGTAAATATTTTAAGGGTAAGACTAGCCATAATGAAGTAACATACGTTAGTAACATACACATATCTTTAGACTATGTTACTATAGTGGGTAGTAACATAGGTGTGGTGTCATGCAAAGCTTCACTTATCAGATTATAGACTTATATTGCTTTGGGACATGTGATGTTACAGTAACTAGCTAAGTTACTAGAACTACCTCTCTCTTTATTAACTCATTGCCACATTGACAAATTTGTTGAGTTGGACTTGAAGTTACTGCTGAAGTTACTCCCACTGTGGCTAGTCTAACTGTGAGAGACCCGTCATCGCCAAATTTAAGATCGAACGTCACCACTACTACTTCCAGAACGTCAGGACCACCTGCATCACAATCAACAATTAATGCAGAGGTAGAACCAACGAACAACAGCTTAGAACCAACCTACTTATGTTAACACCAATACATCTCCAACCCAATCAAATGCAGTGGTTAGGCCAGTCATTGCGGGGAGTAATAACTTACACTGGTGACATGCATATAACACTAGTCTATGTTACTATCTTTCTAGTGCAAAGTGTCCTAAAGGTATCTAAGTGAATACAATATTTATGGTTTGTTACCAAACAACAGAAACCTTACATATACTTCCTTTGTCACAAAACAGTCAATATTGTAACATGGATTGGCCATTAATTTGCGTAAAAAACATGTCATGGTGTTTATCTTGGGGAATCATTTCTATGTCTACTTTTCGAAGCATATTAATTAAAAAAAAGTGTTGTGTGTTTAATGAATTGCTACCTTTCCTCATGCGCATGCATGCAGTTCCAACATCTGTCTAGTTGTTATCCCCAAGAAGCTGAATGGATGCACAAAAATCACAAGCCTAGGTTTGAAGATAAATTGCATTTAGGTACCATGTCCATAGGTGCGGCAGAGCTATGCGTCCATACAATGGTTTGCATGGGTGATGAAATTCCCAAGGGAGCACTGGAGTGGGCACTTGCATTGGCGAATCCACGAAGAGAATGGAGGGTGGGCTCAAAGTTAATGTCATGTAAATTAAACGCCCATTTGTCAAATTTTGGATCTGTTAAGTAAGATGGTAATTATCTCCTAACAGGGTAGTCTAAATAAGCCCAAAAAATTTCAAATTACTATGGGAACATGTACTGTTTACTGAAATTATTTGCATTTTTTTTCAAAAATATAAAAAAAAATGAACAAAAATTGGTTCTATCTACGAAAATAGCCATTATCTCTCAATAGTGTTGTAGTAATAAGCTCACATTTTCCTAGATATCTATTTCTAAGACAAGTATTTTCGGACCGAGGGAGTACATAACTATATCTATTCGAGTTCGATTGCACCTTTTTGTATTTTGTAGCTGTCCTCCGTGTGTCCATGGGCTGTATCTAGAGTAGTAGCAAAATAATTAAGTTTTTTGGAGGGCATGCTTCACCCTATTGAAGCTTACCTACCAGAATCGCCATTGGGCACTGGATACCCTGATGTCGTCATGTCATGCGCCAAGATTGAGCACCTAATGAATGATCTTGTTGCTTCATCCAAAGTAAGTTGGAAAAAACACATATATGTGCAATTAACCATGGTTAATTTTAATTAGCTAATATCTAGCATAGTATTGAAATAGTTAAATTAATGGAAACGTGCATGTAGCCCCGGACAATAGGGATGTGGCCAACTGCGTGGAGTGCTACGCCAATGAGCACAATGTAACAGAGGAGGTCGCCTTTGCACCAACCAAGCTCGAATCAAACATGGCTGTCAGCAGCTGCCTGCGGTGCAACGGGTAGTCAATTTCACACTCAACGGGTACTACGGTGATAGGAAAGATGCCTTCACCTTCAGCTCCCATGTACTCCATCCTCATGCAGGCATGCATTAAGTATTTATTTTCTTACGTACCTTCAATTTCTATTTGTTTTCCAATCTCGTGTTTAATTAGGCAGGTCATGTGTCATGTGTGTACACCTAGGATGCGGAGGTCGGGAACAAAAATAGACGTACACGAGCTCATGTTTCGATGTGTGTGACATGTATGTATGTGTTTGCATCTCAGATGAACCGAAATGGTTGCATGTATGGAGCCCGATTAATAAATTAGTAGTGTATTTGGTTTGGCAAATCAACGGTCCAGTTTTTATTGAAACGTCCGCTCAAATCACTAAATTTATGTGGGAGAGGATGATCGTACCATTTTCTGGCTTTGCTAATATGCGATTCAGATTTTCGGTGACTGGTTGGTACAGTATGTAAACGAGCCCTTCAGTCAATTCAATTCATCAGTTGATTCTTTGTAGATTGGACTAGTGAATTAATCTGGTATGATGATTGGGGCTATGTCTTTGGACTGTACTGCAGAATGCTAGAGTGGAGAGGGGAAATCCTATCCTAAAAAGACTAGTATTTTGCAGCATCAAAAGAGAGTAGCGAATATATATATATATATATATATAACATATAACAATGTGTTAATACCAGCAATGCCCTGAGATCCTTCCTTGACTACCATACGTGAAAGCAATTCCGGAGTAGTTATCGCAGTTAAGTATTATAACAATATCTGGTTCTAGTTGTAGTAGATCAGGATACAACTCCGAGCATTCTGTTACCGTGGACATGGCTATTTGAATAGATATATCTTCCCTGCAGGGGTGCACCACATTACCCAACACACTCAATTAACTCTACCCGGACACACTTTACTAGGTAATGCCCAACCTCGGATGATCGACACGCCGTAGACCAGCTTAGGCTTTCCAGAGAGGTCAACACGCTGGTCTAAATCCTAAATGCGAAGGGGTCATGGACGATCGCCCTAAGCACTCATGCACGTTGCGTGGCTGGCCGGGACCCAAGGGTGCCTCTGTATACATAAGCAGGCGTAACCAGCTCACCCCAACAATTAGCCCGCATATCTGAAATGTGACATCTGAATTGCTTTAGGAGGGAACGTACGACACCGAGGGCCCATACACCATTATCCTGCGTGATGCTTAGTGCGCAAAGGCACATAGCCCAACTCAGTTCAAATACCCAAATGCGTTAGTGTATTATTAGTAACTCGTGAAAACGACCAGGGTCGTCGCTCCGACTAGGTAACTCGTGGACCACGACTAGTGATTAGGCCCACCTCTCACCTAGGTGGTCTTCACCTGTCCTGCTGTTCCGCCACAATAATCCCTCGCTGGTACCCTTGGGACAGACCCGTCTTTAATCATAGGAACTGCCAGGGTTCAGGTCCATACCATCAAGGTGAAAAAACCCTGAGGAATCACCCTCGGTAGCTTCACTCTTTCAATACCAAATGAATTTTGCTTAAATTGAAACTTGGCACATAAATCATGCGTGATAGTGTGATATTGCACAAAAAGTTCCAGAGCATTTGGTAACTGTTACCTGGCCAGGAGATAGTTCATGCAGCAGCATGGCATGGCGAAATTCAAATGTCGTCCAAACATGACCTCTCTTGTGCAGCGCCCTCCATCACATCTGATCCGAGATACCCGACCTCCTTATGCAGTTGGTTGAGCACCATGGAGAAGAAGATGATGCCCACCAAGAGTACCCAAAACCGAGAAGAACCGAGTCATAAATCTAAAGGAGAGTTACCATTTAGGACAGTAAAAATTAAGAAGTCAAAACAGGGGATCTGTGGCAGATTAATGAACGTACCAACCTCGAGTCCATGGCGACGGCGCAGGAGACAAACATCATGTTAAAGGTGATGACAATCTTGATTACGAGGGTGTGCTAGTGCGGCCCAGTCGGCATCGGCGTCAGCATCCCCAGCATGCACCGTGATCACCCGTAGCATGAACATCGTGCACATCACTCCCGTGAACATACTCCCTCCGTTCCTTTATGTAAGGTGCATTATTTTTGACATGGTAACTAAAGCACATGTTAGGAGGAAATTACCCTTGCTAAATTTGTTGGTTAGTGGCAAATAAATCAGTTAGTCCAGGAAAGTAAGAGATACATGCAATCGACAGAGAGATGCTTTCCTTCTTTTTCTATAAGGAGAGATATAGACAATCAAGAGAGAGGTACTTTCCTTTTTATGGAGGTATAACAAGGGAATTATGAGAAATTAGAAGAAATGCATCTTACATTCTGTAATGTTATCAAAAAACAAATACACCTTATATAAAGGAACAGAGGAAGTATATACATGAACCAAGATGAATGGGTAAGTCCTATAAAGAATGATATTCTGGGCCGCTATGATACGATGCTATAAATATATATACATGAACTTCAGCTTCCTCCCCAAAAGCTTCAAGGTTAACAATAATGATCACGTTATCGATCTGAATAAGGTTCAGAGAGTTCAAATCATATAAGTTGTCATCAAATAAAGAAACAGGACAAACAGAGGGATGTTTTCTGGTCACTCATTTTCCATAAATTGTACTTGATGTAGCTCCAAATCATGTATAAGACACGTGGTCTAATCAGCAGTATCCAATAATCACTAATCCAATTGCTGTGATAATTCTAGATACCCCCAATCCTTAATCACTCGAGCACCCCTGTTCAAGAATTCATCCGATTAGCCAGTTAATTTGCCGATTAATCCCTACTCATAGGGTCCCTGAGTAGCCGATTACCCGATAAACCGTCCGATTAATTGATTAAATGGCTGATTAACTTGCCGATTAGCCTATTAATCCCCTACTCACCAGTCGACCGAGCAGCTACCAGTTAACGATTTCCTCAACAATGTCGAGCACAACTGAGGTAAAAAGATATGTGAGATCCTCTCATTGTTTCTTGAACAAGAAACACATTTCTTGAAAAAGAAATAAAACGTGCAGTAGATGCACAGTACATGTAGCCATGTAGGAGGACAGTGGCAATATGATTATGTTCGTGCTCACTTGGATCAGCAGAGCAGCAATTTTAGCCCCCATATACTCGTTGACTGTATCATCTTGCCAATACTGCCGTGCATGGGGAGGTGAGAAGGCATCCCACCGCCGCCAGTCCGTGCGCCGTGGGATCTCTCAACCGCACTAGGGTAGGGTTTGGTGACAGGGTGGAGGAATGACATGAATCAAATTCTGTTGGTCAGACCATGAATCTTTGGAGAGAGAGAGAGAGAGAGGCAGAGAGTAGGGAATAAGAGGGGAACCTGAATCGGAGAGAGGTGACGGCCATAGAAACATGGCAGTATTGACCATGAATTGTTCGGATGTGAATTGGGTTCCTTACCGTTTACGTACTTAGGTATACCCATTCATCATCGTAAGCTGTCTAACAGTGAGTGGAAATGCATCGAGGATCGCTTTGAAAAGAAACTGAGTTGTTGGAAAGGAAAGCTCATGTCATACGGAGGACGATTGATTCTGATTAATTCGGTCCTTACCAGTATGCCTATGTTTCTCTTATCCTTTTTCCAGGTTCCGGTGGGAGTCAGGAAAAGGTTAGATTTCTACCGATCTAGGTTCTTTTGGCAGAATGACGACCTCAAACGAAAGTATAGGCTTGCTAAATGGGATATAATATGTAGGCCGAAGGACCAAGGGGGTCTAGGCATTGAAAATTTGGAAGTTAAAAACATATGCCTCCTTAGCAAATGGCTTTTTAAACTTTTGTCCGACACGGAAGCTACTTGGGCTCAGATTTTGCGTAATAAGTATCTTTATGCTAAAACCCTGGCCCAAGTAAATGTGAGGCCTTTCGACTCACCCTTTTGGAAGGGTTTGATGAGAGTCAAACAGCTCTTTTTCAACAAGTCAAAATTTATTGTCGGGAATGGAGCCACTACGAGATTTTGGGAGGATACGTGGCTTGGGGAGACTCCCCTTGCAATTCAATATCCTACTTTGTACAACATTGTGCGACGAAGAGAAGCCTACGTTGCATCTGTTCTACAATCCACTCCCCTCAATATTAGTTTTCGGAGGACGCTAGTCGGTAATCGTTGGGAGGCTTGGCTCCACCTTGTTAGACGTTTAATGGAGGTTCGGCTAAACCAGCAACCAGATCAATTGCGTTGGAAACTTACTAAGAATGGTGCGTTCTCGGTTAAGTCTATGTATCTGGATGTCATTAACTCTAGCATGGTCCCTTCCTCGATTCACGTTTGGAACGTAAAGGTTCCCTTACGCATCAAAGTGTTTATGTGGTTTGTGCATAAACAGGTCATTTTGACTAAGGATAACCTAGCAAAACGCAACTGGATGGGCTCATCTAGGTGTAGCTTTTGCGATAATAATGAAAACATCAAACACCTCTTTATTGATTGTCCGTTAGCTAAGATTCTGTGGCGGTCAATTCATATTGCGTTTAATATTAATCAGCCCACCTCTATCAACATGTTATTTGGACCATGACTTGATGGGGTTGATTCCGATACTGCAAGGCACATTCGTGTTGGCGTTTGTGCTTTACTGTGGGCAGTATGGAACTGCAGAAATGATTTAGTTTTTAACAGGGCAACAAACATTCACTTTTTGCAGGTTATCTTCAGGGCCACGGCATTCATCCGTATGTGGTCGCTACTCACTCCGACGGAAGCCAGGGAGCGTTTGGTTACTGCGTCTACCCGATGGGAGATGGTAGCGCGGGATATTTTCAACCGGTTTGGATGGCGGCCATGTAATAGGATAGGCATGTAGTGCTCCTATTGTGTTTGCCAGCCGGTTGTGGCTTAGGATTTCAGCTCTCTCGAGCTTTGCTTTTTTGTCGCACTTCGATACTTGACCTTGTTACTGGATTCTTTTTTAATAATATGAGCCGTATGCATCTTTCCGATGCAGAGGCTGGGGTAAACCCCCTTTTCGAAAAAAAACTTGTGTGTGATTTTTAGTGCATAGCCCTCCGAACCGAGTCTCGGTAAGGCTGCTACCAATGCATGGGTGCTTAGATAAGGTGCTAAGCACATTAAATAGCTTAGCAACTATACTCCCCAATGCATAGGTGCTTAGCTTATGATAGCTAGCAACTACAACTTCTCATTTATTGGTGGGTTTCCTTCATTTAAATGTTTTGCCTAGGTTCACGCACTTAGCATTGTTTCTTCCTGCGATCACCACACTCATCTCTCTTTTCTTAAATAATTTGCCACATCAGATTTTTTGTCTACATGGAAAACTTAGCATATGTACAAGGTGGAGCATTGAGAGGGGCCTAACAAGACCACGTTTGAAATTAATGTTGAGGATATCGTTTATCAGAAACTTATCAGGGCATGGCCAATGCATCGCCTCAACTGGGTGCTCCGCAGGCCAGCTAGGTTCGGGTGTCAAGAAGGGATGCCTCGCAGTGTACTAGTGCTGCCGGGAGAAGAGGCGGGTGCTTAAGGGAAAAAGCTAGAGAAAAAGGAAAAAGGTCTGGCTTAGCAGCAGCCCATCGTTTGTCTCCTGGCTGATGCGTGTGTGAATGAGGAAGAAAAGGATGAATAAAGTAAGAGAGAGGGAGCAACATGGGACCCACATGCTGCTGCTGCTTCCGTTGGATGATATTATAGAAAGCAATGGCTTCGTACATACAAGCCTACATGGAGGGCATGAGAACATCGTATACTGATGCTTCCAGTGTCCATGCCTTCAGTCTTCTCAAGATAAAGGGTAAAGTGGCCGGTTTATTGGTATATCGATCGATTTATCTCATCAATCCGACATCCCGATAAGCGAAAAATCGCCGATTTATTGGAATATCGGTCGATATCTTGAACAGTCCTTGAAATGACTAAACTGGGAAACCAGCAACAGAACTTCTGGATTGAAATCCAGGATGTGAGCGTTGCATCTGACAACGAGTTGCTGACAGGATCCTCAACATTATCACTCCCTGGCGGTTGGGGTCCTAGTTGAGCGTTGAACGCTTCCAGAGAGTCCACTCGGCATGGCATTCGTGTTTGCTGCTGTTCTGCTATACCTGGTATAGCATGTGGATGCGTATTTAAATGATGGAAACAAAAAAAAAGTTATAGGTAAACGGCAACAGTCAAATCATGGGGTTGGGGAGGAACTGGTTATGTGCGGCGTACTGGGCGACAATGGCAATTCGATACTAGAGGCTGCTACGAACTTACGTATGGATCGGAAATGGGGATCTAGGAGAAAACAATGGGGGACTGCTGGTGATCTTCAGATTTGCATACCTGGCTGAATACTTGGATGAATTCGGCTCCTTGTGAATTTGGCACGCGTCGGCAGCGTGAAGGCGAACGGCGGTGTGCCCGGCAAGCGGCGTGGCAGATACAACGTATAAATGTGCATGTGGATGTAGGTGCCGGTGGGACACCCGTGTTGTTATTGAAACAGATGATCGACTAAAGTAAACGTGCCGTGCTAATGGTGATTAGCATCATAATACGTGCGTGAAGGACATATGTTTTTTTGAGAAAAATATGATTTGTATATATCAGAGAGAGAAATGAACTAGATATAACTATTTCGGGTAACTGATAAATAGGGGATGTAATATATAAAATTTAGGAAAACTCACTACAAAAAGATAACTAATATATATTTTTAGAATTTTATCATTCATATCACGAATCAGTACAAAGTAGTTGACCTTTACAAGCACACTGAAACTCAAACACAAAGGACCATGAACACCTAGAGTACCCTAAGACAACCATAACACAAGAAGATCTTCGAAGACCTGTGTCATCATTCCTGAATTTTGAGAGAAGATCCTTGCAACAGAAGGATCTGCAACCAGTTACAAGCAGGTAACTAATATTGAGGCGCCGTGTTTTACATCAAAAAAAAAATCTCTGATGAGCGTGAAAGGCTAGAGGGCCAGGCTGGTTCGCTCAACATGGATGGTCCATGTATTATTGCCAGTGAGGTACTGGGACGGCGATCCACCAGACGGGCAAATGCAAAAATCCAGCACCGGACTTGTTACAAGATGACATAAATGCAGTTTGTTGATCCGGAGACAGATGGTATTGATAAGCATGGCAGTGGACGCCGTGCCCACTGCCCAGAAGGAGATTTTCGCGAGGCCGGCGGAGAGCGAGCCAGCAGCCGAGCAGGCGGGGCATGGCGGCGACCGCGAGGGGCAGCGTTGGGGAGATCCGGGCGGGAGACGTGGAGGCGGCCGGGCTCACGGGGGCCGACGCGGGGGCCTTTCTCGCGGCGCTCCGCTCGGCGACCGGCAAATGCGGCGCCGACGCGGCCGCTGCGTGGGCGGAGGTCGTGGCGGCGGGGGTGCTACGGCCGGACCACCCGCACGCGCTCCACCAGCTGGTGTACTACTCCGTCTATGCCGGCTGGGACCGCGCCCAGAGAGGCCCGCCGCCCTACTGGTTCCCCTCCCCGTAAGTCGCCGGCCGCCGTCCATATTTTGGTACTATCTATCCCTCCGTTCCGAATTACTTGTCGCAGGTATGGATGTATCTAGATGTATTTTAGTTCTAGATACATCCATTGCTGCGATGAGTAATTTGGAACGGAGGGAGTAGCTTATAACTGGTTTGTGGATTCGCATCATTTAGCACTACTGTGTGATAGGATGACTGGTGTATCTATAATTTACTTCATGACACAGTTATCATGATTGTTGCAGGACTGATTGTAAGAAAACAAATCTTGGGAGAGTGATGGAAGAGAATGGTCCCAAGCTGTTAGGAGCATCATATAAGGATCCAATTTCAAGCTTTGGCCTCTTCCACAAATTCTCTGTTCAGAACCAGGAGGTCAATTTTCCTTTCTAAATTTGGAATTTACTTCACAGACAGAACAAGTGGATAACTAGAACATCGGTTCAAAGTTCTATTTCTTCATAATAGCCTCCTAGGCGATCATTGTGTAGGTCTACTGGAAACTGGTGCTGAAGGAGCTCTCCGTCAAGTTCGTACGAGAACCAAAGACGATTCTAGATGCATCAGATAAATCAAAGAAGGGAGGGTCATGGTTCCCCGGCGCAGTGCTCAACATTGCCGAATGTTGTCTGCTACCTTGGCCTTCCCAGAACAGGACAGATGATAGCATCGCTATTGTCTGGAGGGATGAGGCCTTTGGCGATTATCCGGTGAATCGTATGTCGCTGAAGGAGCTTCGCACCCAAGTGATGTATGCATTTCTTGACAAATTAAGAGTAGGGGGCATGCAGAAACCATTAAATTTCTTCTGTTCTATTGTACAATTTCATCATCATGGTTTTGTTGCTTTGGTATTTTCAGGACTGTTGCAAATGCCCTTGATACCATATTCCGAAAGGGTGACCGGATTGCAATAGACATGCCAATGACGTGCAATGCGGTTATTGTTTATTTGGCAATCATCCTTGGAGGCTTTGTTGTTGTGGGAATAGCAGACAGTTTTGCACCCCAGGAGATTGGCAATCGCATGAGGGTCGCAAAAGCAAAGGCAATTTTTACTCAGGTTCGGCTGTAGCAAGCAGCAAGTCTTACGATCATCAGTACTATAGTAGTGTTTATACTAATTCCACAGGATTTCAGGATTTCATAATTAGGGGAGGGAAGAAATTTCCACTTTACAGGTATATGATGTTTCTTTGGGCTTGTTGAGTTGTGCCTCAGCAGAACCTTGTACTTCTTGTTGTGTGTGTGTGTGTGTGTGTGTGTGTGTGTGTGGTGAACTCGTGTTTGGTACTCGTTGCTTGTGGCGGTTTGCTTTATTTATAAAGCGGGGTGAAAGCCCTTTTCGGTAATTATTTAGTTAATACTATATGTATTTCAGTAACTTAATTTGCTCAGCTTTAACAAGAAAATTGTAGTTATTTAGCAGGATCACAGCTTGTGAAAATAATAATTTTGCATTGATGTAACAATTTGTGTTTCATTTATACCTTTTTGCATGAACGTACTGAACTATCACAGAACAATTCTCAGCACTTAACTAAATATATCAAGTTATATTCTTCAGCCGTGTCATGGAAGGGACTTCAGCTAAAGCTATTGTAATTCCTGCAACTGGAGATAGTCTTGGAGTTACACCAAGGAATGGTGATGTGTCCTGGAAAGATTTTCTTTCTCGTGCTGCCGGGAGGTATGCAGCAAATGATCCTTCCATGTCACTCAAATAAACGATTCTGTTCAGATGCTTTCTTTTCGTGAAAATTTGAACACCCACATTGCAAAACAGAGGTGATTTTGTGATGTGACCAACATGGGAGCTACATGTCTTGGATTTGCAGGTCATCCATGTACTCTCCAGTTTATCAATCTGCAGACGCCTTAATTAATATACTGTTTTCATCAGGAACAACTGGTAAACACTGCCTTGAGTTTCTGACACAATTTCCTTTAATCTCTGGTTGCACCGTTTCCCACGTTCACAACTTCACGTGTGATTTGATCTGTTCTATTTGCTTTTGGTGCAGGAGAGCCGAAAGTTATACCGTGGACACAACTTTGTCCCATAAGATGTGCAGCTGATACCTGGGCACATTTGGATCTTCGACCAAAGGACGTAGACTTGTGGCCTACAAATCTGGGTTGGGTTATGGGACCTATACAAATATTCTCATGCTTTCTAAATGGTGCAACATTAGCCTTATATCATGGTTCTCCACTTGGACGTGGTTTCTGCAAATTTGTGCAGGTGTGGCCTATTTTGCACCATCTCTTGGTTTAAACTGCTAAAGTCGATTTGTCCTTGTTCCATTTTTTTAGTTAAAGTAAGCCTTGGCCTTGTTCTTATTTTTTGTATCCATTACTTCGCTTGAATCTGGTATAGATAAGGCTTACTGGCTACCTAATTAACTTCATAGTTTGTCTATTCTCCCAAGTTTTTTTCCTATGCATCATAGAGCTTTTTCTTCTGAATGAATCAGGTAGGATTTTATCAAAAGTCCCTGCATATTATATTAGAAGCTGAGTATAAACTGTTCTTTACCCATGTGCTTCGTGATAATGTCCAAACTGCAGGATGCCCGTGTGAGTGTATTGGGATCTGTGCCTAGCTTGGTGAAGTCTTGGAAGGCAGGGAATCTTACTAAAGGGCTAGACTGGACCAAAATCAGGCAAGTTGCTACTTACACTGTTAGGAAGCATTCAACTTCATCACAAGCTCCGCTAAAGAAGCTAAATTTCTATAATCGCAGGGTACTTGCTACAACAGGGGAGGCTTCTGATATTGATGATAATCTGTGGCTATCTTCGCGTACCTGTTACAAGCCCATTGTTGAGTGCTGTGGGGGCACAGAGCTGGCATCCTCATACATTCAAGGGAGACTTTTACAGCCACAAGCTTTTGGAGCTTTCAGTGGTCCATCAATGTCCACTGGGTTTGTCATACTCGATGAACAGGGAAATCCATATGTAAGAATTGTTCGTAGAATATTCTAAGTTTGGTGATTGCGTTTGCTGCGTAAGCATTTGACGTTTGCTATGACAGCCTGATGATCTACCTTGTTCTGGAGAAGTGGGTCTCTTCCCTTTATATTTTGGTGCTACCAATCGGCTTCTCAATGCTGACCATGATAAGGTTTACTTTGATGGAATGCCCATTTACAGAGGACGGGTATGGAGTCGCTTACCTCAATTTTTACTAAACTGCTTGACAAAATTATGAAGATGTTCGACATTTGCAGCAGTCAACTTTTTAAGCTTTATAAAATCAGTGTGTTCTCCATGTTTTCCAGTGGAGCCCTACCGAGAAGATGAGATGCAAATATGTGATTTAGACATGCTATTGTGCTCTGATATAAGTTGCAATGATAAGTGTGTTATGAAAAATAGTACTAGCAACATTTGAGTCAATTTTCCCTTTGCTGAACTAATCAAATAAATCTGACCACATGCTTTTAAAAGTTACCAGTAATAACCAGAATGGTGAAAGCTCACACGTTGTAACGGTATTTCTACTGCAGCAACTCCGACGACATGGAGATATAATCCAGAGGACAGTAGGTGGTTACTATATCGTGCAGGGCAGAGCAGATGACACTATGAATCTTGGAGGGATTAAGGTTGAAGCTCCCCCTTCATTGTTTTCAGTATGATGTCATCACTCTTGCATCTCATGAAACCAACTCAATATTGCTCTTGCCTGACCAGACAAGTTCAGTGGAGATCGAACGGGTTTGTAATGGAGCCGATGACGGTCTGCTAGAAACAGCAGCTGTTAGCATCAAACCTTCTGGCGGGGGACCAGAACAACTGGCTATATTGGCAGTGCTAAAAGATGGATCCACAACATGTGATGCAAATCTTCTGAAGAGCAAGTTCCAGAGAGCCATTCAGAAGAACCTCAACCCCCTTTTCAAGGTAAGAGATTCTCTTTTCTGACGTTCAGTTCAGATGATCAGATGGGCGCATCCATAATGAGGGAATGGAGATCGTTTGTTCGTCCTGACAGGTGAGCTACGTCAAAATCGTCCCCGAGTTCCCGAGAACTGCTTCAAACAAGCTTCTGAGAAGGGTCCTGAGGGATCAGCTGAAGCAAGAACTCGCGAATTGGAGCAAGCTATAACGGGCCTGAGGGATGTCTATGTCTTTTCAACAGGAAAATGGATCTTCATGATCCAAGTTTATTGAACTCACGGCGTGTTACAACGGTTCGATTCCCTTTCATTCACATCGTTGGGGGTGTAGATTCATAACACTTGTTATTGTATTGTATGTGTTGAGCTCATCGGAAGTAATGAGGCGATGGCTTGCTAAAATCGGATCACTCTGTATGTTTGAAGGTTTATAAGCCATCGTATTTTCCTACGTTTTCTCTTTACATCTTTTATAAGACAAGATGAGCTGCATTATGTAGTGTCAGATCAAAGCTCAGATATGTTATTTTTTGTTACTCTTGCAAACTAACGATTAAAAAAAATCTGAACTTCTTTATACAGTTTCTAAAGTATCTAGTATCCATTTAACCCATCAAATTCAAATCCAATTTGTGTTGGGAAAACCGCAAAGAATATTGTTGCTCTTGGATTTAATACAAGTAATTAATATGAGCTATCTGAATATGCAAGTTTCCATATACACCAGTCATGCATGATCCCATGTCTGGAAGATTAAAACACAGATATGTTTTGATCATATACTAGAAAACAAAATCCGACTCTATGCACGCACGCCCTGATGAGTAGGCAGCTAATGTGTCATGTGGGAAGCTCACTTGGCAGAAGATAATTGAGCCAATTTTTCATGGGTGTCAAATTTGAAGGGGTCAAAAGCTTAAATCAGGACGCCCATCTGTTTGTTCTTGCAGAGGTCGGCTATATCATCTCAACTGTGTGTGCCAAATAGCTGAAGGAGTCAAGCTTGAGGGGAGGCTCTCCAAGTCAATGAGATCACAACCACCTCATTCTTCCACACGAATCCAGCGAGCTAGCTAGAAGCAGATTAAGCACAGGAAAACGGAGATGAAAGAAGTAACCGGGGAGCACACGGCGCCACGTTGGCGTATCCCGAAATTCAAATTCTTGTGGCGATTCTAATCTCCACTGTAGAGGGCCGTGGCCAACAAAGTTCACACGGTCACAAAGACACAGCCTTCTACGTGAGCTTTGGCCACAAAATGTTTGCTCTTGCACTGAGGGTAGACCTTGAGGCAGACGGTTTCTGTCCTTTAGAAACCTTACCTGAGTGTCCGCAGTTCTGCAATCTTCCGGAGTATGCATCTACCCAACGATCTCAAGAATGACAATTTTCGTGAAGACCTCAGGGGAATCGAATCTCGCTCAGGTGGAATCGTAGATCTATGTCTCCTCTTTCCTTTAACTCGCTTGCATGTAAGATTGGTGGAGATCTCAAACTTTTTGGGGGTCAACAATAGTGAGGAGAGAGTGTATCAAAATTTATAACAGAGGCCGTGCGGAACGATGTATCGCTGCCCGACCGCTTCATGGGTGTCGGAGGTGTCCCTCGCCGAAACACGATCGCGTTTTCCATCGTCTTCTCTGCTTCTTCTTCGTGGGTGTCGGAGGTTCACGTTTCCTTGGCACGCACGCACACACGCACGTGAATGAAAGAATGCGTTTCCTGCTTGATCGTACGTACGCGCGCGTCGAACCTGCGAGGCACGAAATGGATACAAAAAGAAATTAACCTATGGAAGCAAAATGTATAGAGTTCAAACTATATTGCGATTTAGATGCTACATAACAAAGTAGCACGAACGTGGTACTTTGGGAACAGAACTAGTCTTCCATGGAAGCATGGAAATTTGAAATCATTACCACCATTGATCGGGATGCATAGTTTGAGATTTGTGTACCAAATTAACTAATTTTTGTAGAATATATGGTGTACACAACGGACAAAGCATATTGACACCTGTGAAAAATCGCCGAATCAAGATATGAACATAAGTAACACAAATCAACTCAAGTGCTTCAGATTTAAGTTGTACCAGGGCGACTAGCCGGGCTGTTCCGGGCTGGCAGGCTTCTTTGTGAAACTGAAACGGTTTACCAGCGTGATGGGGAGGATGGTAGTAGGGCATGGTCCTACTGGTGAAGCAAGACGGCGAGAGGGACGCGAGGTCATCGGAGAGAGCAGCATTGGAGGAGGAGCGGCGCACGAGGGACGGGTCGCTGCACCGGCTACCTGAAGCAGTTGTAGACGTCGCGGAGTGGGGTGGTGGCGGAGGTAGGTATCGCGGAGAGAGTTTCTTGAATCAGTTTAATTTGGGCAGTTGGGTTAGAAATATATGCCACGAGATTGGAAGAGCATCAACTGCACATGACCCGTCTGATAAAAGTTTCCTACCAGACAGCTGTATATAAGTGTTTTCCATTTATTTTTGTGTTATCAGGCCGGCTGTCATCTAGAAGAAGTTGTTGATGACACAAGTCCAGGGAACTGCAGCAGATAATGGATCTTTGTGATGAGCGTTACCAGCAGTCATCAGCAGTGGACCTGAGATTAACCTATATCTTGTGTTGGATGGCCCAACCCTTCCAATCTTCAATGAAGTAGCAGTGTTACGTGGCATACTGGACCGTGTGCACCAGGCCTTCATGGCGATGCCATACCCAAACACGTCCTTGCACGGCGTCGTGGGCACGCCTAGCACCATAGGATTCGCAGGCGACGAGTTGGGCTGCTGGTTTATGAACTCCACGAGGCTCCCCATGAGCCTCTTGCTGGTGGCCCTCAGCGGACTGTAGAGGTGGAAACCGTGCTCCTCGCCCTCCGACTCCACCAGCGTCACCTCGCGGCGCCGCTGGATCATCCAAGGCCAGCGCGAGTCGAGATCACGCATGCGGGCCGCCAGGCGGTGGCCGCGTCCCCGCAGGCTGTCCTTACCGGCCACGGCGATGAGCACGCGGCGGCAAGCCAGCGATGAGATCTCCGAGGCCGGAGGGTCGATCCGGGGGTCGTCGTTGCCGGCCTGGCCGGCCGTCACGAACGGCCAGAGCCGGTCCACCCCGTTCGGTGGGAACACCGCCACGGTGGCTTCGTTGTCGTCCCACGCGAGCTCCAAAGGGAGCCGCTTGGCTCCCCAGAAGTAAGGCTGCACCATGATCAGCCCCTCGATGTCCATAATGTCGTTGTTGACTTCGTGGCTGGCGCGGACTGCAGTGTGGTAAACGATGTTGCCGCCGGCGCTGTCGCCGGCCAGGAACGTGCGCGCGGGGTCGGCGTAGCTGGCCAGCCACGGGTCGGACAAGGACGCCGCCCACTGGAGCGCGGCCCAAGCGTCGTCGTAGGCCGCAGGTATGGGGAACTCTGGCGCCAGACGGTACTCCACCGACACTACGAGGGCCCCGGCGGAGGCGGCAAGGGAGGTCGCGTAGCGGTGGTACGTCCGGCCGAAAGCGCTTTCCGTGCAGAACGAGCCGCCATGGACGTAGATGACGAGAGGAAGCCGATTCCTGCCTGCGGTCTCGGCGGCACCGCACGGGAGGAACAGGCGCACAGACACGCCGGTGGCCTTGTCGACGACGACGTCCCTCGTCGCCACCCCACGGTTGCGGGCCTGATCCGACGACGCCGGCACGAATGGACTGCGCAGGAAACGCTCGATGCTGCCGTCCTGGTACTTGCGTATGAACGGGTACATGTCCACGGAGATGTTACGTCCGTGGTTCTGATTCGCTGGAGAACTCTTGCTTGCCTGCATGGCGCAGTTGAGCTGCTCTAGTTTGGAACGCTTGTTTTGAATTGTGCCGCGTCGACGTTGGCTGCATCTCATGGGATTTTATAGAGCGATTCGCTTCATTGACACTTTACTAATGAGATTCGGACGGAATCGACGGTAGTCGATTGGTCTGATGCATTACCTCCCATCAGACTATAGAGTAGAAGAGTTTTCCTTAGAAATATGTCCCCATGAATAAATATGAGTATTTTCATTTCCTAAAATCTCCAGAGTGCACGCGCACTAAACGAAGAAAACGAGCGGCCGGCTCTGCCAGACACATGCATGCATAGGTTTTGTCTTCTAGTGCATGTGATTGATTATTAAATGCAGTCAGGCTTATTATATCCGATATACAACAAAGCAGATTCACATGTATTTATTCTGATTCTTTAATTTTTTTAAAAGTCATATTTTTTAAACCACATGTCGGAATTCAGATCCGTCTTCACCGTTGGGTTCGTCGTGACAAGATCTTTAAAACTAGATCCCATATGACTATGTTTCAACGAAATTTTTTTGATGCCAATTTTGATGATATTTTTGTGCAACTTTAATACTGTATTGTGCAACTTTAGTACTACATCGTGTAACTTTTTTTTCAAAACTAATGTTTGGAGCTGCACCTTCGTATGAGGTTGCAACCTGGCAACCACGCCAACTTTGATGTGCAATTAGTCTACTGCCTCGACGAAAGTCGATGTGCAGCCTCCTCTTGTAATGTAGTCTAGTTGCACACACATTGATGTTTAGTTGACATGAAGACTAGTTGCACACATATATTATCAGTTGGCTTGTAATTTAGTTTAGTTGCACACACATTGATATTTAGTTGGCAGAACACTAGTTGCACACACATATGCTCAGTTGGCACGGCAATGTAGTTTAGTTGCACACATATTGATGTTTAGTTGCAGGACTATTTGGCACACATATGTTCAGTTGGCGCGGCAATCTAGTCTAGTTGCACACACATTCATGTTTATTTGGCAGAACACTAGTTGCATACACCTATGATCAGTTGGCGCGACAATCTAGTCTAGTTGCACACACATTGATGTTTAGTTGGGAGGACACTAGTTGCATACACATATGCTCAGTTGCGTGGCAATGTAGTCTAGTTACACACACATTAATATTTAGTTGGCAGAACTATTGGCACACACATATGCTCAGTTGGTGCGGCAGTGTAGTCTTGTTGCACACACATTGATGTTTAGTTGGCCGGAAGACTAGTTCGTCGAAACATCCCCATGTGGGATCTACTTTTGAAGAGCACGTCGCGAGGGTTTCAAAGATGAAAACGGATCTAAATTTCGACATGGTTACTAGGTTGCAACCTCATATGAAATTAGACCATCCATCTCCAAAAACTGGTTTTGAAAAAAAGTTACACCATGTAGTACTAAAGTTGCACAATACAGTACTGAAGTTGCACCATATAGCATCAAAGTTGGCATCAAAAAAATTCATCGAAACATATCCATGCGGGATCTAGTTTTAAAGATCTCACCGCGAAGAATCCAACTATGAAGACGGATCTGAATTCCGACACGCGGTTTGAAAGATATAGCTTTTTAAAAATTTGAAAACCGAAACAAATGCATATGTGATCTGTTTTTTCTAACTGAATGTGACCGGTGTGAATGTATTAAATGCTAAAAGATACATGCGCTAGCGGACAAAAATTACATACATACATGTTTATGTAAAGCGGACGCTAGCGGATAAAAAATTTCTATTTTAAGCCGGCCACTCGCGCATGCCAGCGAGCTACGTAGACTCATCCTTTCCATTTTCAGTGTTATAAATATGCTTTGAAAGAGACCAAGTGGTTGTAGTCTGCCGATTATTGACGCGTCACGCGTGAATGGTCAAATGTCATTTTCTGTTAGATCTTATTCCATTATGGCTTTACCCTTGCAGCTATGCGAATATATCGACTACTTATGGGAAGGACCATATTTTCGTCGATGTTGCATTGGGTGACCACCTGCTGCCAAAAGGGTTTGATTTGGGTTAGCAGTAGCACCCGTTAACCATTTCTGTTTCTCATTATAATTATAGATTTGTTTTGTTCTTCTTATTTTGAGCGAAAATTAATAGTCTTGGCACGTGCCAGTGCATAACTGCAGCATCCGTGCTACACACGTGTCGTTAAATTGGGCCTCCATAATTAAAAAATCTAGACAGGTTGATACAATGATTTAACAAGAATGTTATGCATTTCGCAGCAGCTTTTCGTGGAATGTCTTCTGTAAGTGCATGGAGGATATGGCACGAGCAAATGGGCTGCCGATCCAAACCTTCGCAGCATTTCACTCTTTGTCAGTTCGAAAAGAGTCTTTAAAATTAAAGATAGTTGCATCTTGAGTGGGTAATGTACTTCAAGCATGGTTGTACGACCATGCGTTCATCTGCTATTAATAGCATGAAATAATGCCTATCGCGAGAGAAGCAACTACCCCTTTCTTCTTTTTTTACTTCTTTTTTTAGATGAAGGTGATGATTTTTTAAAATGTATTTCTAGATGGAGGCGAGGACTTCATGTATTTGTTCTAAATAAAAATATACGCACAACTTCCTCTTAAGTGGCGCCACTGGGTGGCGCTCCAACCACTAGTATAATTCAAGCATCATGATTAAAGATGGCATGAGGATGATTTCAACGAAAAAACACACATGACATGCTGCAAACATTTGCGAAGTTGCAACTCAGCATCTCACACTCTATCACTACTCCACAGTAGCCCCTTTCCTCTAATGATCAGTCGATGCCGCACAATTCTAGAAGCACATACAGAAAATCAAAGATGATTTTAAAACGTAAGTACACCGTAAGAGTACTATATATATAATGGCATATAATCTGATTATAAAGAAAAGATGCAGGGTTAAGAAAATGTAAATATGAAGCTACCATATAATCCCTACAGTTCATATTTTTTCAAGCCCCACATGTCGAATCATATACTTACAATAAGTTGTGGGCAATATAATTGATAAATTTATATTATTTCATATAAAAAGTTATCTAAAAATATAATAATTGACTACACAACATTTGTGAGTAATATCTGAGTATGCAATAATTGTTAGTATATTCTTTGCCTTCATTCAAAGTGATACAGATACGGCCAGAGCCATGATAAGGTTGGCGGACCACCATTTAGCAGCCCAGCACCAGCAAACGTTAGGATTGCAAAAATATTTGCGACTTCTGCCGCTAACGTGCAAGATCAGCATGACACAAAGAGCTCGTGTAGAGTCAGACATAGGTGGGCACATGATTTCTCCACCTTGCACCAATGACTGGTGGCTTTGACAACATGTACACCAGAGAAAAAAAATCAAATGCTTATTCTTTTTCTATGAAAAACAACATTAGGTGGGGTCTGGTACGCACTACTGGGAGATGCAACGATAGCCAGATCTGTTTTGTTTTGTTTTGATTGGAACACGCGTCGTAGATGTTGTCTGTTTTTTTAAATGGCTGGACATGAGTGTTGAGGAATCCTTTTAAACCTTTTTCACTATACGTGATAGATGTCTTGTTTTGTTTTTGAAAGAACTTGGACGTGGGGGTTAAGGACTCTTTGTTATGTACGTATAACCATATGTACTTTCTATTTTGATTGAAACATGGATGTGGGTGTGTGTTTTAATGAATGACTGAACACAAGTAATGATAATCCTTTATAAGTATGTGATAGTTCAGGAATCCTTTTTTAGTACGTGATGAATGTCTCTTCTTGGACTCTCGTATAAAAAAAAAGATTCCATGATTCTTTATCTTCAAGGACTCCAGTATTTTATTTTAAAGTTCCATTATTCCTTTGTTGATCCTAGCCATACAATTTATATCCTAAGGTTAATTTTATGTTCTTTTGAGGATCGATTAACGTGGAGGCTTCATTGGTGCTTCTAATTAGTAAAAATAAAAACGAGCCGGGACTCCTCTCTATGTGACGGTTGTAAATCTCTAATCTAGAGATCAGATGGTCAATTTACTTTGTTTGCTAGGATTAACTTCCTTTTTGATGTGAGGCTTTCCTTCTATTTTGAGGGAACTGATCGAGGATTTATTTATTTTGTATACCATTAACGTTGAACATGTCAGATGTCTTTTTTGTGGGACGGGACCATCTCTGTTACGCTAGTTTTCCTTTTATCCTAGACGTAAATTCTACAATCCAATGATGTAATTAATTTTTATGATGTGGATTAATGAGAGTACATAAAAGGTGCCTCCAATTAGTAAGATAAAATGTTCTTTTGAGGATTAACATGGAGAATTCATTGGTGCTTCTAATTAGTAAAAATATATATAAGATAAGATATAAGATATACGATTTTTTGGGTAAGCTAGCTCACATCTACTTATGAAGTGATGGCTGTCGCTACACGTTTATGGGTACACTTACATTCAGTACACTACCCGAAACACTCTCTTTACTGACTGTTGGCATCTTTACCGAGTGTATTTTGTCGAACTCGTGATAAATCCTATATCCCAAAATCAAATGACTGAGAAAAAACTCAGTAAATACAAAACACTTGCTATAGCCAATGCTATACTGAGTGTTGAACCAATGACACTCCGTAACGTCCGAGACATTTGGCAAACAGCACGTGAAGGTGTCCCTCCTTTCCGCGGTTGACAACAGGGTGATGCCGCGTCCATCTTTGCTGAATGTTTCTCTGCAGCCACTGAAGGAAATATGTCCTAAAGGCAATAATAAAGTTATTATTTATTTCCTTATATCATGATAAATGTTTATTATTCATGCTAGAATTGTATTAACCGGAAACTTAGTACATGTGTGAATACATAAACAAACATAGTGTCCCTAGTATGCCTCTACTTGACTAGCTCGTTAATCAAAGATGGTTAAGTTTTCTAGCCATTGACATGTGTTGTCATTTGATGAACAGGATCACATCATTAGAGAATGATGTGATGGACTAGACCCATCTGTTATCTTAGCACTATGATAGTTTAGTTTATTGCTATTGCTTTCTTCACGATTTATACATGTTTCTATGACTATGAGATTATGCAACTCCTGAATACCGGAGGAACACTTAGTGTGCTATCAAACGTCACAGCGTAACTGGGTGATTATAAAGATGCTCTACAGGTGTCTCCGATGGTGTTTGTTGAGTTGGCATAGATCGAGATTAGGATTTGTCACTCCGATTGTCGGAGAGGTATCTCTGGGCCCTCTCGATAATGCACATCACTATAGGCCTGGCAAGCAATGTGACTAATGAGTTAGTTGCGGGATAATGCATTATGGAACGAGTAAAGAGACTTGTCGGTAACGATATTGAATTAGATATAAGGATACCGACGATCGAATCTCGGGCAAGTAACATACCGATGACAAAGGGAACAACGTATGTTGTTATGCGGTTGACCGATAAAGATCTTCGTATAATATGTAGGAACCAATATGAGCATCCAGGTTCCATTATTGGTTATTGACCGGAGATGAGTCTCGGTCATGTCTACATAGTTCTCGAACCCGTAGGATCCGCACGCTTAACGTTTAGTGACGATCGATATTATGAGTTTATGTGTTTTGATGTACCGAAGGTTATTCGGAGTCCCGAATGTGACCATGGGCATGACGAGGAGTCTCAAAATGATCGAGACGTAAAGATCGATATATTGGATGACTATGTTTGAACATAGGAATGGTTTCGGATGAGTTCGTGCATTTACTGGAGTACCGAGAGGTTGCCGGAACCCCCCGGAAAGTATATGGGCCTTATTGGGCCATAGTGGGAGAGAGGAGAAGGACGCCTAGGAGGGGGCGCCCCCCCAAGCTCAATCCGAATTGGGTGGGGGCCGGGCCCCCTTTCCTTTCTCCTTCCTTCCCCTTCCTTCCTCTCCTAGTCCAACTAGGGAAGGGGGGGGGGATCTTACTCCCGGTGGGAGTAGGACTCCTCCAGGGCGTGCCATAGAGGGCTGCCCCCCCTGCTCCACACCTTTATATACGGGGGAGGGGGGCACCACAAAGACACACAAGTTGACAATTGTCTTAACCATGTGCGGTGCCCTCCTCCACCATAATCCACCTCGGTCATATCGTTGCAGTGCTTAGGCGAAGCCCTGTTCCGGTAGCTTCATCATCACCGTCATCACGCCGTCGTGCTGACGAAACTCTCCCTCGACACTCAGCTGGATCTAGAGTTCGCGGGACGTCTCCGAGCTGAACGTGTGTAGATTGCGGAGGTGTCGTACCTTCGGTGCTAGGATCGGTCGGATCGTGAAGACGTTCAACTACATCAACCGCGTTGTCATAACACTTCCGCTTACGGTCTACGAGGGTACGTGAACAACACTCTTCCCCTCTCGTTGCTATGCATCACCTAGATAGATCTTGCATCTGCGTAGGAATTTTTTGAAATTACTGTATTCCCCAATAGACACTCCATTAAATAAGTTAGTAATTGTCCTAGGGATTTCACGGGAATAGGCATTACTTCTATGAAGGATGGTGGAGTACCCGCCTCCTAAGGCTCTTAGATGACGAGAGTGCCCTCCCAGTCGCTCATTTTTAGGTGGCAATGCCACAAGGATTTCTCAAGAGCTCTCTGCATCGTCTGATCTGCCCAAACAGGTGGACCACCGGCACGTTAGGGCCACCGTCATGCGGCGGTTTTGGCGCGCCCGCAAGCCCCAGTGTGTTGGCCCGCGCACAACTGTCTAGACGAACCCACTTGTCGGCGGCGTCAGCCATCCTTCGGGGTGTGTTGCTCACGCGGGCCGACATGAGGCGTGCGTACGACTTGGCGAGGAGGCCTCTCACGGCTGGCTTCTTGGGATCCGGCTTGCCTGCTCCCTCCCCATACTCCCATCCGTGCTCTTACTTCATCCTACGACTGTCTTTTTCTTTTTTTGTTTCTAATCTAATCATCTTCCCCCCCTGATTTTAAGAGGATGAAGTCGGGCCTTATTTTATTCTAATCAAATCATGCCACGTATGCGGGAGCACGGATGGGCGCACGCCGGGAAAGCAAGCAAGTCTCATCCGGCTTCTTGGGGCCATCCGTGGCGGCCAAACTTCCCAGATAGCGCGCACTCGTGCGAACCGCCTTGGGAATCCATGACAGGTGGACCATGAGGGGCGTTTTACCGTGCCCGCATTCGAGGGCTCGTGTGCTCGCACGCGCGCGGTGTAATGCCTTGACCCGTCTATCGGCATCTTTGGCCCCCGATGTGTTACATCGGTCTCACTAGCCAGCCAGACGTATGCGACGAGCTTTTTAAGTCGCGCGAGCCGTGCAGGCGTGTGTCCGCATGCCCGGCTGTCTCTGCATGCACCAGCCGGGGCGGGGTGTTAGCCACACACCGCACATACATGCATACAGTGGTCAAGCCGGCTTTTGTTGGGGAACAGCAACAACGGCGCGTCAACGGTTCGTTCTAGCAGCTGTAGTGGTCGTTTTGTTAGAGACCTCGATGTAATTTTCATTATGTTTGAGGTGCTTCGTATTTCTAATAACTTTTTAACAGTCTGCATCTTTTTGAAAAAGAAATAGAAAATCTATGCAAAGATGGATAATACCTCTATCACATGTTACTGTCTTGTTTCTCCCTCAATTTTGCCGATTAAAACTTGATTAGAAATATTTCTCCATGAAAGAAATGTGAGTGTTTTCATTCTCCGTCTTTCAGGCCATGAAAATCAAGTGCTTGACTCTTCTCCAGTTGGGCTCAAGGTGAACCTGAATAAGCCAGAAATGTAATATGTATATATCTATATATATACACACCTGGGTTCTCGGCGTGTATGTATGATGTTCTTTTTTTCCCTCCATATGTACGTTGTTACTTGCTATTCATGAAGATCCCCAGCGTCCAACTCATGCGGATGCAACAAGAAAATAATGATCGACCGTTCCCAGCTGCTAGCAGTAAAAAAAGTTTGCGTTCATCTGCTATTAATAGTATGAAATAATGCCTATCACGACAGAAGCAACTACCCCTTTGTCTCAGTTATTATGGATGACCACCTGCCCAACTAGGTCCATTTTTGGTAAGCTAGCTCACTCATCTTACTTAGGAAGTGATGGCAGTCGCTATATGTTTATGGGTACATTTACATTCAGTACACTACACCAAACACTCTCTTTACCGACTGTCGCAATCTTTACCGAGTGTATTTTGTCAAACACGTGGTAAATCCTATATCCTAAATCAAGTGACAGGGAAAACACTCGGTAAATACAAAACACTTGGTATAGGCAATGCTTTACCGAGTGTCGAAGGAATGACTCTCCGTAACGTTTGAGACATTTGGCACCAACACGCGAAGGTGTCCTTGCTTTCGGCGGTTGACAGCAGGGTGATGTCGCGTCCATCTTTGCCGACTGTTTCTCTGCAGACACTCCGTTAAATAAGTTAGCAATTATCATTGTTCATCTTTACTGAGTGTTTCCCCGCACTTGGTAAACTTAATTTATATATTTGTTTATTTTGAGATGAGGTATAAATTTTGATAGAACTCTTAATAGTTGAACATGTAGTTAAAAGAGAAGTCTTTTGTGGACATGTAGTTAAAATATTTTTGTAATAGTCACAAGGATTTCACGGCAATAGACATTACACCTATAAAGGATGCTGGAATACCCGCCTCCTGAGGTTCTTAGAGGGTGAGAGTGCCCTCTGAGCCGTTCGTTTCCGTCTAGAATGTCGCGGGGGCCACACAGGGGCTCTCTGCGCCGTCCGATCAGCCCAGACAACGCGCACCTGGGCGACCTGCATTGGCGGTCCATGACGGGTGGACCGCTGGCGCGCTCGGGGCCACCGTCACGCGACTATTTCGGCGCGCCTGCAAGAGACCCCCCCCCCCCCACACCCTCGCCCGCCCACGTGTTGTCCCATTCGCAACTGTACTGGAGGACAGGTGTGTTGCTCACGCTAGCCTGCACGAGGTGTGCGCACCGCGCGGCGAGGAGGCCCACTGCGCCGTTCAATTCACGCTAGCCTGTCGTGGCTGGCTCCCTGTGGCTATCCGTGCCGTCCGATTTTCCTGGACAGCGTGCACGAGGGTGACCTGCCTTGGAGGTCCTTGATGGCTGGACCGCGGGGCACTTTCGGCCGTGCCTGTGAGGGTTCGAGTGCTCGCCCGCGCCCATCAGAATTCCCAGACCTGTCTTTCAGCATCTTCGGCCCCCGATGGGATTGCGCCAGCCAGCCTAATGCATGCGGCGGGATTTTTAGTCTCGTGAGTCATGCAGGCATGTGTGCTCATGGCCGGTTGTGCATGCATGCGCCAGCCGGGACGGGACATTAGCCACGCGGTGCGCATGTGCTTGCTGCGTCACGCGTTCGAGAGATGCCTGCCCGGGCACTCTACACACCCGAATATTCGGTTCCTCTGCCCGACATTATTTCTACACCGAGTATTGTCGGATGGACGGTTGGATGGGATGTGCAACGTTGGATGCCCGTCGCAGGCGTTCCATAAAAGTGTGTCATGTGCTTCTGGCATTGTCTACTATATCCTTTTCTTGCGGTCCAAGCACACCGGCTTCCTCTCGCTCCCCTCTAATGGAAGGATTTCCGTGAACTTCTTAGTCGGTCCGGCTGCGGGTATGTGTATGTGTGTGATACATCCATTTTGCATCATTGTTTACTATTGTAATTTACCTTATTTCAATGTTATATTTCACATTATGATGCAACTCTAATGTATTTTCTCCCTTAAAATGCAAGTTACATCAAGGGAGAGGAATTATCGGTAGCTGGAATTTTTACCAAAAAAGTAACAACAAAGATAGCAATTGTCCGGAGCTCAAATTGCAGCAAGAATTTTTGGAGTGTTATTTTAAAATATATAATAAATTATGAAGCAAAAATGTACCAGATGTGGACCACCAGGCACCCACAAGGGAAGGTGGCTCGGCCACTCACCCGGCCACGCCACCTAAGCTTGTGGGGCCCTGGTGGGTCCCCTGCCGACATCCTTCTGCCATATATTCCCATTTGTCCTAAAAAATCAAGAGAAGGTTTTACAGATTTTCCGCCGCCGTCTCGAGGTAGAACCAGGGTAGGAGCACTTTTGCTTGATTCCGCCAGGGATACCTCCCTCCGGGGAGGGGAAATCGAAGCTATTGTCATCACCAATGCTTCTCTCATCATGGGAATCATCATCTTCATCAACACCATCTTATCTCAAAACCTAGTTCATCTCTTGTGTTCAATCTTTGTATCAAACCTCATAATAGTGTCTGGGGGTGCTAGTAGTGTTGATTACATCTTGTAGTTGATGCCTGATTGGCAGAAGATTATTATGTTAGATTTTTAATCATATATTTATACCCACTGATCATGAACAATATGATGAGTTGTGAGAAGTTTCACTTGTTTTTGAGGACATGGGAGACGTCTTGTTACTAGTAATAATGTGAAGATGATCACCGTTTAATATTTTGATATTATGTTGTGTTGTTCTTCCTCTACTTGTGTTATGTGAACGTCGAGTACATGACACTTCACCATCTTGGGGACTAGGGGAAGGCATCATGGAATTAGTTTGTAGATGATAGGTTGCGGGAGTGATAGAAACCTAAAGTTTATGAATCGTTCCGTGAGGTGTTGTTTTGGATCCACATATTTAATTGTAAGATTAGATTTATCTTAATTACTTCCCTTGTATTTGTGGATGCTTGCATGGAGGGTATAATCATAAGTAGGTATTTGTTCAAGTAAGAGCATTACCTTAGCTCTGGTCAAATCACATAACATACCTAAGTATCTATTTTCTTATGCTTCAAGGATTTTATTATCAATCTCTAAACTACTCTTACTTGCATGGTTTGAATGCTTGGTTCGCTCTCGGTTTTTGTGTCAGGGGTGCAACAGGTCATCTTGTGACATAAAGAGAGGACAACTCCCCTTTTCTAGTATGAGTTTGGTGAAACGTGACTACGTGAGAGGAAGGAGATAAAGAGAGGACTTCCCCAACGGTTATAGATGGATCTCTACAGATGACGGCTAGTTTTACAACAGAGACATGATGATACAATTATAACGATTTATCTGCACTGCAATAATTCGATTCCACAAGATGAATTGTTCCTAATTTCTGATTAATGTGGTAATTTTTAAGGGGTCTCTAAATAGTGTACGGGTAGATAGATAGATGCTTATGAGCCCCCTCCTTAGTTTTGAAGGCATCGTGCTGAAAACTCCAACTATTAGGACAAACAAATTTGGGTGCAAGATTGATCTACCGGCGTCCATCTTTTGCCCGTTCTAGGTTAGTGCTTTTGGGAGGCTAGATACACCAGTTGTTGCGACGGTGAGGGCGGCGGCGACAGTAGCCAATAGAGGACATAACTGGGCGAGATCGGTTTAGGCTTTGAGCACTAAGGAAGCAAAGCCAGTAACTAGTCCTGCACATGGGGAAGCTGGAGGCGTGTGTACTCAGGACTAAGTAGACAAAGCAAGTAGCCAGTAGCTAGTCCAATTGATTGAAGGGCGTTTCTTTTACTTGACCGAAAATGCATGAGTTGTACTTTTTCTGTTCCAAAATAATGAAAGTTTTAGAATTATCTCAAGTCATTTTTGTTAAGTTTGACCAAGTCTATGGAATCTGCTAAGCTCTGAATATAAAATATGTATAATATGAAAATATACGCCATAATGAATCAATGAAGCAACAAAATGAATCAATGAAACAAATTTGGTATTGTAGATGTTGATACATTTTTATAGAGACTTGATTGAACTTAGTGAAGTTTGATTCAGGACAAACTTAGAACTTCAATTATTTTGAAACAGAGGGAGTATACCGTCCAATAGATGAAGGAGAGAAGTCCAGCTCCTTATAAAGTACATCCGTGCGTCTACGCCTAAATCTAACGGCAAGGATGACTAATAGGCTGATCGGACGAACGATTTTGTTTAGTACGCGAGTTAAGGGGGAGATTCTTTTGATGCCTTCGATTAGTAAATGTATGCATATGTATAAGATAACATAATTCATTCTCAGTACTATTCATGAAAGTAGCTTATCACATGGTGGGATTCACGGAAGGCCATACACACGTCGTGTGGCCGTGGACGTGGAGACAGGGAAAGGGAGTGGCCATGTAGAGTTGGCTGAGCCTGATCGAGCGGGACCAACGGATGTACGCAAATTAATAATGCTGCTTGCAGCAGGACGGAACGGCCGATCATTATGTTCTGGTTGCATCCGCTTGAGTTGGACGCGGACGTCCTTGTTTCTCTCGCCGGTGGCCTGGCCTAGCTATAGGTGGGACGTCGTCGCTCTCTACTCATCTGCACATAAACGCCCAACTTGCCGGGCTTCTGACGGCAGCTTTAAGCGATCCTCTATAATTTTTTAAGAGGGGATGTATCTGGCGGGTAGGCTCCGGTTCACATATCAATTTATGGGATGACCCTTGGATTTCCTCAAGTGCAACTAGGAAGTTGCTCACACCCAGAGATGGCATCATGTTAACAAGAGTAGAGGAGATAATTGATCCTCATACGGGACACTGGGATGAGGATCTCATTCGGCATGTGTTTTCGCCGGTCGATGCAAATAGAATACTGCAAATTCAGCTTAATGTGGAAGAAGTGGAAGACTTTGTAGCTTGGCACCACACAAGGTGGGGAACGTTTTCAGTGAGATCAGCATATCATATTGAATTTGAGAACCAGTTTGGACGACACTTTAACCGGAACAGCCAAGGCAGTGCTAATGAACATGAGGTATGGAAAGATTTATGGAAGCTACGGCTACCAGGGAAAGTTAAACACTTTGGATGGAAAGTGGTGAAGGGAGTTTTGCCTTGCTATGGGGTGTTGGCCAGCCGGCATATACCTTTACTGCCGCAATACCCGCTTTGTAATATTGGATTGGAGGACATCCAACATTGCCTGTTCACGTGCTCTTGAGCATATGCTATCTGGGAAAACCTGGGGTTATCGACCGAGATTGACCAGGTGATCACTCAGGACCGCTCGGGCTCGATAAACCTTGACTCCTTGCTCCAGGTACATGCGACGGTGAATAACATTCCTACACCCGAATTCATATTGGTGGCCTTGTGGTTCATATGGTGGCAGAGGAGATTGTATACGAAGGGGGAAACTACCCAGACGACAGAACAAGCGGCCATGTCAATACAGGTTTTAGCCACTAATTTTGTACGAGCGAATACTCCAAACCATGCTGTTCGGAAGAGTGACCAGGTGTGGAAGAAACCGGAAGTGGGAATGGTAAAAATAAATGTTGATGCATCTTTTATTGCGGATAATCTCTCAGGTTCTTGTGGAGTCATAGCACGCAATGATCAAGGACAGTTCTTAGGCGCAACTTCTCAGTTATTACCCCATGTGCCTAACGTAAAAGAAGCAGAAATGATTACTATCCGGTGTGGACTGAATTTAGCTGCAAATTTGGGCTGCACGAAGCTGGTGATAGAATCTGATAGCACAAGGGCGCTGGAGGCAGTTTCAGACCCTAATGCATATATGGGATCAGCAATGCCTATTACAGCGGAGTGCTCCCTAATGATAATGGAATTTGCTCATATTTCCTTTGATCATTGCAGCAGAGAGGCGAACTCAGTAGCGGATGCTCTAGCAAAACATTGTATTCGCATGAAAAAGTCTGAAGTATGGGAAAACATCCCTAACTTTATTCTTCATCTCTTTGTAAACGATGTGGCTATCATTTGATGAATAAAGTTATTATGCTCAAAAAAACTGGACCTAACCGAACTAGCAAATGGTTAGAGGAGGATAAATTATTCTCCATTGCCCGAAAATTTCGCCCAAGTTTCTCAAATATACTCGATCGAGGACGCGCTGAGTAAAACTATGACCCCCCTTCCCCCGACCGAGCGGCTACTCCTTCCCGGTATTGGTCATGAAGGTATTAGTGAAAGCGAAAATTTTGCATGAAGTTATTAGTGAGTTGGAGGTATTGGTCACACTTATTTCGGATGAAGGGGATGATACCGGCATTCTCAGTCAAATAATAGAAATCATCATAAATTCCTGCCTTCCTCAAGAATGTGTCAGTTGGCCATTCACACGGCTGAACCTTCGCTGTGCATGGAAGGTTGTACTTGGGTTTCTTCTTCTCCTCATTTTCATTTTCCTCCGAATTCCGGCTTGAAGAACCACTTAACCACCTGCTCATGGTTTCTTTTTCCTCTTAAATTTTCTGAAATTTTTAGTGACTCAAAATAAAAGTGAACTAAACTCAACAAAATTAATAGCAACTATTCCCACAAATGTCTAGAGGCTATATCTAAAGGAAATATGCCCTAGAGGCAATAATAAAGTTGTTATTTATATTTCCTTATATCATGATAGATGTTTATTATTCATGCTAGAATTGTATTAATCGGAAACTTAGTACATGTGTGAATACATAGACAAACAGAGTGTCCCTAGTATGCATCTACTTAACTAGCTCGTTAAACAAAGATGGTGAAGTTTCCTAACCATAAACATGTGTTGTCATTTGATGAATAGGATCACATCATTAGAGAACGATGTGATGGACAAGACCCATCCATTAGCTTAGCATAATGATCGTTTAGTTTTATTGCTATTGCTTTCTTCATGACTTATACATATTCCTCTGACTATGAGATTGTGCAACTCCCTAATACCGGAGGAAAACTTTGTGTGCTATCAAACGTCACAACGTAACTGGGTGATTATGAAGATGCTCTACAGGTGTCTCTGATGGTGTTTGTTGAGTTGGCATAGATCGAGATTAGGATTTGTCACTCCGAGTATCGGAGAGGTATCTCTGGGCCATCTCGGGAATGCACATCACTATAATCCTTGCAAGAAATGTGACTAATGAGTTAGTTACGGGATGATGCATTACGGAACGAGTAAAGAGACTTGCCGGTAACGATATTGAACTAGGTATTATGATACCAACGATTGAATCTCGGGCAAATAACATACCGATGACAACGGGAATAACGTATGTTGTTATGCGGTTTGACCGAGAAAGATCTTCGTAGAATATATAGGAGCCAATATGAGCATCCAGGTTCCGCTATTGGTTATTGACCTGAAATGTGTCTCGGTCATGTCTACATAGTTCTTGAACTCGTAGGGTCCGCACGCTTAACGTTCGATGACGATTTGTATTGTGAGTTATTTTATTTGATGACAGAAGTTTGTTCGGAGTCCTGGATGAGATCACAGACATAATTTGGAGTCTCGAAATGGTCGAGAGGTAAAGATTCATATATTGGAAGGTTGCATTCGGACATCGGAATGGTTCCGAGTGATTCGGGCATTTTTCCGGAGTACCGAGGGGTTACTGGAACCCCTCGGGGGAATATTGGTCTTACATGGGCCATAGGGGAGAGGGGAGGCAACCCACAAGGGGTGGCCGTGCCGCCTCCCTATCGGGAGTCCGAATTGGATTAGGGAGGGGGTGAGCCCCTGATACGTCTCCAACGTATCTATAATTTTTGATTGTTCCGTGCTATTATATTATCCATCTAGGATGTTTTATATGCATTTATATGGTATTTTATATGATTTTTGGAACTAACGTATTAACCTAGAGCCTAGTGCCAGTTTCTGTTTTTTCCTTGTTTTTGAGTTTTACAGAAAAGGAATACCAAACGGAGTCCAATTGACGTGCCAATTTTTGATGATTTTTTATGGACCAAAAGACGCCCTCGGAGTAAAAGAGTTGGGCCAGAAGAGTCTCGGGCCGTCCACGAGGGCGGGGGCGTGTCCTACCCCCCGGGTGCGCTGCCCTATCTCGTGGACCCCTGACTTGTTCCCGACGCCAAAAATTCCTATAAATACAGAAACCTCCAGAAAATGACCTAGATAGGGAGTTCCGCCGCCGCAAGCCTCTGTAGCCACCGAAAACAAATTTAGACCCATCCCGGCACTCTGTCGGAGGGGGGAATCCCTCTCCGGTGGCCATCTTCATTATCCTGGCCCTCCCCATGACGAGGAGGGAGTAGTTCACCCTCGGGGCTGAGGGTATGTACCAGTAGCTATGTGTTTGATCTCTCTCTCTCTCCCGTGTTCTTCATTGGACACGATCTTGATGTATCACGAGCTTTACTATTATAGTTGGATCTTATGATGTTTCTCCCCCTCTACTCTCTTGTAATGGATTGAGTTTTCCTTTTGAAGTTATCTTATCGGATTGAGTCTTTAAGGATTTGAGAACACTTGATGTATGTCTTGCATGTGCTTATCTGTGGTGACAATGGGATATTCACGTGATCTACTTGATGTATGTTTTGGTGATCAACTTGTGGGTTCCGTGACCTTGTGAACTTATGCATAGGGGTTGGCATACGTTTTCGTCTTGACTCTCTGGTAGAAACTTTGGGGCACTCTTTGAAGTTCTTTGTGTTGGTTGAATAGATGAATCTGAGATTGTGTGATGCATATCGTATAATCATACCCACGGATACTTGAGGTGACATTAGGGTTTTGGTTGATTTATGACTTAAGGTGTTATTTTAGTACAAACTCTAGGATAGATCGAACGGAAAAAATAGCTTTGTGTTATTTTACTAAGGACTCTTGAATAGACCAATCAGAAAGGATAACTTTGAGGTGGTTTCGTACCCTACAATGATCTCTTCGTTTGTTCTCCGCTATTAGTGACTTTGGAGTGACTCTTTGTTCCATGTTGAGGGATAGTTATATGATCTAATTATGTTATTATTGTTGAGAGAACTTGCAGTAGTGAATAGGCCTTGTTTCAGCGCATTGCAATACCGTTTTCACTCACTTTTATCATTAGTTACCTTGCTGTTTTCATATTTTCAAATTACAAAAACCTATATCTACCATCCATATTGCACTTGTATCACCATCTCTTCACCGAACTAGTGCACCTATACAATTTACCATTGTATTTGTTATATTTGGGACACAAGAGACTCTTTGTTATTTGGTTGCAGGGTTGTTTGAGAGATACCATCTTCATCCTACGCTTCCCACGGATTGATAAACCTTAGGTCATCCACTTGAGGTAAATTTGCTACTGTCCTACAAACCTCTGCACTTGGAGGCCCAACAACGTATACAAGAAGAATGTTGTGTAGTAGACATCAAGCTCTTTTCGAGCGTCCTTGCCGGGGAGGTTAGCGCTTGAATGTATATCTTTAGATCTTGCAATCGAATATCTTAGTTTCTTGTTTTATCACTAGTTTAGACTATAAAAGAAAACTACAAAAAATGGAATTAAGGTTGCCTCATATGCTTCATCTTTTTAATGTCTTTTGTGAAAATAAGGATTACAATAATTGTGCTCAAGTGTTACAAGAAGAATTCACTAAAATGTTTGGCACTAAATATTTGAATGATGAGAATGACTGCAATGCTGCTAGTATGAATTCTTTGAATATCCATGATGCTAATAATATGCAAAGCCACAAGCTTGGGGATGCTATGTTTGATGACGATGATATTTTTTGTTCCCCATGTTTTGATGAGCAAATTTATTATGATGAAAGCATATCTCCTATCTATGATGACTATTGTGATGACACATATGCTATAAAGAATAATGATATCCATAAAACTTGTCATCATGATTTTAACTTTCAATTGGATTATGCCTCACATGATAGTTATTTTGTTGAGTTTGCTCCCACTATTATTCATGACAAGAAATTTGATTATGTGGAGAGTAATAAAAATTCTATGCTTGTAGATCATTAAAAGAATGCTTTATGTGATGGTTATATTGTTGAATTCATTCATGATTGTAGCGACCCGACCCGAATGGATCAAGTCTCTATGCTTAAGTGTCATCCCTGGATCGGTATGCTGACACACACAGTACTCGAGGACTTATAACAGAGGTAAATCACATGTATAAAGTCTCGTAAATACTATTACCTCAATCCAAATAGAGGAAGTAACAACAAGGTTGTGGATTCCCATCAACACCAACGGCAAAGTTGAGTGTAGAAATCGTAACCCTAACGTATCACTTACTCATCATAAGAATCCTGCAACATGAGACGTTGCAGCCACAAAGGGTCAGTACATTGAATGTACTGGCAAATTCACACTATAGGATAATGATGAATAATAACTATCACTACATGCATATATGGCTGGCGGAGGCTCAATGGTTAAAATGTTTTTGTGAAAAGCCAATTTTCCCTACTGCAAGGAATATATTTTATTTAACTACAAAGTTGGTTTGATAAATATTGAGAAGGTTCCTCCAACTCAATCCCAAAATAATAATCATTAACCCAATCAGATTAATTAAATAAAGTGTTGAGATCAACATGATAATTCAAGAACTAGATACTCCAGATGTCCATAATCAAGGACACGGCTAATTATGATTAGTTTGTACACTCTGCAGAGGTTTGCGCACTTTTCCCCACAAGACTCGATCTCCTCCATTGGATTTCTTGCACTACATGGTGTTTGAGAAACGGATGACCGAGACACAGTCTTTCAGAAGCATTAACTCTAACCCTGGGTAGACCGTACCAACCTCCATCCCCTACATTTGCTAGCCTACCACTAGAAGAGGTCATGCAACTTACTCCATTATGCTAGAGCCCATAATAGCTTGTGGCCGCACACAAAAGTTTCCAGCATGAATAATCTTATGATCCCTTTGAGCCTGGGTGGCAATTCATAGTGTGATCACACGGGTCCTCCAGGATCCCCTTGGGCAAGCACTGGGTTCTCCAGGTGCCCGGAAAAACCACTGGGTGCTCCAGGGTGCCCCTACCATTCCACCCAGATGTGTATTAAAGTAGCCACCTTAAGTTAACCATTAATTGACAACTCTCACATCTCTCATTAATACACTCAACCAAATCCATGTCTACGAGCATAGCAGAGCAGTATAAGCATAGGGTAGTAACTCCCAGGGTTTTGATATAAAGGACAATAGGTTCCTACCTCATCAACTACGTCCCAATACCCACATGTTATCAAATCCTAATCATGCAATGTTTGAGGGTGAAACTAATGCATAAAAATTGGGTATGAAAGGGATATGATCAAAGTGTGAACTTGCCTTGTACAGTTATCGAACATGATTCGCACTCATGACTGCTGATTGTTTTACTTGTCACACTCCGTTCAATCTATCGTTAGCAAGCAATAGTAACCACACATAAGAAATCACTCAAAAGATCGGGAAGAACGAAGAAGACAGTTCGGAAAACATCAAATCCAAGCAAATAAATCTTGCAATATAAAACAATTTCTAACAGTACAAAAATTATGTGAATTTGGCCTTATCAGAAAGTTTAGCTTAAGTGCTTCGATTTGCAAAAATAATAAACTAAATCGGAGTTATAAAACTCAAGTTATGATCAAAAGAAGTTTAAATATGACTCTGAACAAATTTCGAAATTTGAAAATTTCAAAAAGCTGATGTGAAAGGTTCACTGGATAGGTGAAAACAAGACAAAACTATAGGCATTGGTTTCATCTAATTTGGATGAACAAGTAAAAAGTTATCACTATTTGAAAAATTAGGTCCAAGCTGTTTTACGGAAGAAAAAAATAGATTCGGCTAAAAGAATTCTAGGTCTAATGTATAAATACATAGACTAATTGATAATCAATTTATTCTATCGTGCTAGTCTAGAAATAATAAACTACAGAAGTATAAAAAGAAAAAATAAATGAAAAAAAAATACATTTATAAGGCAGAGAAAAGACAACTTCGGAGAAAGGAGACAAGTTCCAAAAGTCACGCCGGAGAGGAGAAAAATATTTTTCTTAAATGAATCTAGTCAAACCAAAATATTGATTTAATCCGAATCAGATGATTTTTGAAGGCTATATGGATCTATATTTATAGGTGAAAAAGAGGTTTAGGGGTCAAAACCTACACAATGTGGGACTAAACGTAGACGTATTTAAGCGAAATGGAGGAGAACCGCATTGGCTAGAAGCCTTCGACCGCCACGCGCGTACATGGGCTGCAGTATTTTTTTTTCAAGTCTATTTTTTTTTGAAGTTTGTTTAAAAAAAAGACACATTAATGAAAAAAAAGACAAAAGAAAAGAAAAGAAAACAGGCCGGCTTGCTGTTATGCTACGCATGTGGGCGGCGGTTAGTTCCAGACACATGCGTATTTTTTAATAGAAACAGAAAAGGAAAAATGGAATAACGATAATAAACGTAAAATTATATATAGGCATATTATATATCAAAATTTTCAGAAAAAATTTCTACAAGGTGGACATTTTTGTTCAAGTCATATAAAATCGGGAACAATTCAAATAATTCAAAGAGTGCTACTGCCCTACTAAAATCCAATAAAAATCATTTTAAATATACCAAAATGATTTCAGATTTATTTATCTCCATTTTTCTAATGCAGGGAATCATGTTACCTATTTTCCATATATTTTTATTTTGGATAAAAATAATTTGAATAAAACCCAAATATCTCCAAATTGAAAATAATTTCAAAATGACTTTGAATTTGATCCTTTTTAAACTTCCAACTCATATTTCATATGTTTTGAAGAAGCCATTTTATCTTCTCTCATGAAAATCATTGAGTTGCTTAAAGTTTCTGAATTGGAAAATATTTCCAAATAAAATTCAAATCTTTTCAAAACCCTTTTCATTTAAATAAATGGAAGAAATCATGTCATCTTCTCTCTAGGGTTTTGTATTTGAAAAGTATTTGAATTCATGGAGATCATAAAAGCAAAAAGTTTGGGAAAGTCCTTTTATTCCCTCTCATTTAACTTTCAAAAGTTTCAAAATTCACTCAACTTCATGCAATCAATCGAACAATCAATCAATCTATTTATTTATTATAACATTCCAAAATTTAGAATTTTGGGATGTTACAAACCTACCACCCTTAAAATGAATCTCGACCTCGAGATTCGGAGAGGCTAGAAAGTAATAGGTTAGGTTTGGGGGTCTTCTCAAAATCCATTGATCGTCACATGGGGTCTCGGGTGCTACCACCCTTAGAAGCGTTGTTACGGTTCCATCAAAACTCATATACTCCGTCCTTATCGCCGATAGGGTTAGTCTTCTCAGATCCTCGGGAAAATTATTTCTCTAGGCACTTCCGGCAGTGGCATAACCTTTTCCTCAATACTTTTGTCCTTTCATCTTGGTAGGATTCTTCCAAGACTGGATATTCTTAGCTGACGGGTCTGGCGCCAATACTAAACAACTATCGATATCTTATGGCGGTCACCAATTTATGGTTTCTCCTGCAGAAAATGGGTCTGGGTTGAACCTCATCGTATATCCTACGGTTGGCAACAACTGCCTTGTACAAGGGAAAAAAATACTTAGACCATTCTAAGGTTCAAACAAGGTTTTGATCGTCGTCACTCTACTATGGGTAAGTCACTCAGATTTACCATCCCATATAGCAAGGCGAATAATAAGAGTAAGTCGGTATGGTGATCAATCCATCCCGCACCCAAATCATTACCTTGTATATGGTTTAGCGAATCTCGCATTCTAACACTCGGTCATCCTCACAAGCATTGCAGAATTTCTCTTGTCAACGAACCAAGTTCGGATGAATCCATCGGTTCTGCAAGCTGAACTAACATCTATCGTTCCTTCACAACTCTCAGGTTTTGCGTAAACTCCTATAAGATCGTCTGTTGATAAAGTCGTAACTTCTTCCAGGGTTTTTCCTTCAGCAAGAGTGTGCTTGCTTCTTGGCAGGTCCTGGGGCATGTGGGTTATGGCCCATCTCATAACTTGCAAACCTTGAACTCATCATCGGGCAACTGTTCATTATTCCAACATCCAGCTTCCTAGCATTTCTTAAATCCATCTAATTGTACTGTCTCCTTTCCTTCTATTCGTACCAAACACTAACATGATTACTCAGATTCATCCTGGAGTTACAATTGTTCGATATTTCCAACATTATTCCTCCTTTATATCCAGTAGTACTTCATCCCTTCATATTATTGGGGTATCCTGCATATCGAGATAAAACTTATACTTTTGAAGTCCACTCCGTGGAACAACATTATTCCTTTCCAGGGGTCAAATCTCCTCACAGGGTACTACCACCCTTAAAATGCTCCAATCTTCCATAGACCATATTTCTCATATCCTCGAAAATGGTCAAAATCTTTCTTCATAGAGTAACAACTCATAAAATCTAAATCATTAGCAACGATGCTAAATTTATGGATTCTCAACTTATTACCATCTCCTGCATTTCCATTACATGCCTCAACTCAACACCTCAATATAAAGGAAAATGTTCTCACTACTACTACTACTACTATACTTCTCACAAACACTACTAATTATCACAAGTCTCCTTCTCCTTGGGACATTCTCTGGCAAAGTGCCCTGCTTCATTACAAAGAAAACATATTACTTCTGACAAGTCTCGGGGTTTCCGTTTTGGGCAACTGCTGGAGTAGTGCCCTGGCTCCTTGTACCTGAAACAGGTGATATGACTCAGGTCCTTCCTGGTATCCAATCTACTTCTCTTCCTAGATTTTTCCGTTCCGATCAGGGCTTCTATTTTCTGTGGGTCATACTCTACTTCCTTTGTCGGGAATTCTACTAGGTCCCCATTCAGACAATTTTGGGAGATGTGTCCTTCTTCTCCACATGAATAGTACGACTTGGTGCAGGGTTTAATTGGGTCTGCTTTGGGTGTGTCCTCCACATCTTCCTTCATCATTGGTTCTTCTAAAATTTCCATGAGGGCTCCTTTCATTGCTTCTTTCTTCTGTTGGATGGTTCTTTGAACCACGGGGTAAATGTGACACTGAGCAGGGTAGTGGGTAGTCCCTTCACATAAGAAATAAGTAATCTGCCTAGTTGGGCATTCTTCAGCTGGGTGACTTCCTTCACAATTAGGGCATTCATCCTTGTGTTCTTTATGGGTGTGTGCTATTTCTCCATAGAGCTTGCATGCACAAGGTTTCTTCATATTACTTCCATAAGGCTTCAGTTTCTGGGACACAACCCGAGACTTTAGCAAAGTCAACTTAAATTCTTTCCAAGTGGTTACTCTTTGCCATCCTTTGATGGTTTGGTACATCCTCCACCAAGTAGCAGCACCTCTTTCAAAGCACCGAAGAGCATGCTGGGTCATATCATTTCCAACTATAGTGTTATTCTCCATATGATCTTCCATGTTCTGAATCCATTGGTCCATCTCCAATTGACTTATCGGTCCCGGAAATATGAGTTCATCTCCATTCATCCTCTATTGGTTCCAAGGGTTTTGGGGATACACACAATGCAAACAATAGTTTTGAAAAGACAGATTTTGTTTAGTGGCTATCGGAAAAACATCAAACAAATGATGGCTCACAATCATCGCATCTAATGTAGGTATATAACAGGGGGTTGGTCTTCCAAAGGTCGATAAATCTTCAACATCGCCAAACTCTTCAAGTCTTGTTCATGTCTCCGGTGGCTTCTTCCGATCGTGCTTGTCCTTCCCAAGTTCTTTTACCAGATTATCTTTGTTGACGCGATGTCTCTCACGACGTCCTTTAATATTCCCGGAGTTGCGTTCCAAACTTCTAGGTTTCATCCTTGGCATTAACCATGGTCCTACTGTCCTTTAGTTCTTAATGAATCTCTAGTGTCTTGAGGTTTTGCTCCTCCAGCTTGGCTACTTCAGCTTCTGGGTCCTAAGTTCTTCACAAATACTTTCTCGTCAAATACGGCTTCCTGCGGGTCCATCTTAAAACTCCTGATGTAATTCTCCAGATCCTGGTGATACACCAGCTAAGGTTAAAACTTCATCTTTCGCTGACAGATGCTCCATCAGCCTTTTATCGTCCAATCCTTCCGAAGACATGCATGTTTAACTCAGGACGGTGCCAATAGCATAAGCGGGCGATAACATCATGGATAGCCATGTATATGCCCATGTATCTGCCATGAGCTATCAGTCCATAGTTGATATCTTCTTCCTTAGTGTTTTCTTGACAAAACTTTGACTTTTAATGCTCCATGTTCCGGTGTTTCTCCAACACACCTTGATCTCGAGTATTGACAACTTCAATAGTCTGACTAATTCCATACGGGTAACTTTCCTAGGTCATGCCACTCTAGAAATTCTTCAGAGCCTTCAAATTCTCCTAGTCTTCGGAGTCTTCAACCATTGTAGTTTCCATTATTATAATACACGGTAAAATCCTCTTCATTCCGATGTGGTCTTAGTGGTCCGATATCTTGTACTTCTTGGAGTGGTCTCATTAGCCGAATCTTCGTGTGGTCAAAAGGGGAAAGGGGTACGGTATCATTACAAGGGAATATTTGAATAAGCTCAGATGAGAAGAGAGGAAAAATATCTTTTTGAAAAGAAAGTTGTAGAGAAAAATCTTTCCTATGGGCTTGCCAGTTTCTAGGGGTCATATCCTATAGTCAACATGTGCTCTGATACCATATGTAGCGACCCGACCTGAATGGATCAAGTCTCTGTGCTTAAGTGTCATTCCTGGATCGGTATGCTGACACACACAGTACTCGAGGATTTATAACAGAGGTAAATCACATGTATAAACTATCATAAATACTATTGCCTCAATCCAAATAGTGGAAGTAACAACAAGGTTGTGGATTCCCATCAACTCCAATGGCAAAGTTGAGTGTAGAAATCGTAACCCTAACGTATCACTTACTCATCGTAAGAATCCTACAACATGAGACGTTGCAGCCACAAAGGGTCAGTACATTGAATCCTGCAACTCATTGGGATGATTTCGTGAAATTCAAGGATTCGGAATTATCTAAGGAACGGTCGAGAATAAACAAGGCCAATGCCGCAAAAAAGGATAAGTTCCATAAGCTGGGGCCAGTTGGCTATGCGGTGGGAATGCCTAAGTGGGATAAGTCTGAGAAAGAGATGGAGGATACAGATGTCACTCCAGAAACATTGAGCTGGACCCCAGGTGCAGGACTTGGTTCTATGCGCATGGGGGGAGTTGGACCCGAAGACAGGCAAAGTTTCGAAGAAGGCATGTCTGGACGGAGCCGAAGATAAGATACTTGTTGCAATAGAAGAGGCTCGATCGGGGGTGTTCGAGCCCAACAAAGATAACGACGAGCTTACGCGTGCCCTGGGAAATCCTGAATACTCGGGAAGAACACGAGGCAAGGGCGCTATTCCGTGGTATGAGGGGTTTTCAGACTGGAACGCCGACTACAGAACCCGTGCGAGAAAGAAAATTGCGGAGGAGAAGAAGAGGAAGATGGAGGAGGAGCAGAGGAAGCTGGACTATGAACGCCTTCAAGGCCTAGAATCAGCGCACGCGGACTTGGCAGTCAAATTCCAGCGGCAGCAGGAACAGATCGACTCACTTAGCCAACAAAGGGGGTCTCAGCAGCTGCGGCAGCTAGCTGATGATCCAGCATTGGATAGCACCGTCCTATCCATGCCGAGAAGTAGCGTGGGTTCCACCCCGGGCGACACATTGCTGGATAGTTACCCAGTGGATGACATCATGGAGAACACTAACTGCGAGCTACACTTCAAAATGAAGAACATATCCATGAAGGTGGCGGACGCCGTTGCTTTTACAAATCCCCCCGAGGCAACCTTCCATTGCAACCCGATTCCAGCGGGCTATGCTCGTGTCTTGGTTGATGAGGTGGTGGACCAATACTCGGGGCTAGAGCTTGACATTCCTGGAGGTGATGAGGAGCACACACTGGGAGAGGCCAACCATCGTATCATCCTATGGAGAAAGGATTGCATCATCTTTCGAAGGCCACCGACACCGTGTCATCTGACTCCTCGTCGAAGTCCGCCATCGAGTCAGCAGACTCCCGCTCCTCCAAGTCCACCAACGCGTCAGGCCACTCCTCCTCCAAGTCCGGCACAGCTTCAGGCCACTCCTCCTCCTCCAAGTCCGGCAAAGCGTCAGGCCACTCCTCCTACAGGTCCGGCATAGCTTCAGGCCACTCCTCCTCCTCCAACTCATCCACGTCAGCCGTCTTCGCCGCCTCAGAAATCATGGAAGAGAGCCGCCTCAGCTATGGTGCGTAGCGGTACAAGTCAAGGTAGTACTGGAGGTACAGGCGGAGGTAAGCGATTTCAATATGGTCCAAGCGGCCTCGCGCCTCTTCCGTAGAGGCCTTACAACAAGTCCGAGGAGGAAAACACAGCCATATCGAAGGCCGAGGTGGAAGCCCATTTTGCACCAAAACCGCCACCACCACCAAGGGAGAAAGTGCTTGAGGAAAAGATTGACCACTTCATTCGTATGGCTAGACCACCAGCTCCCAAGCCTGTTGACACAGACTATGAGAGCCACCCCAGGAAGTTAAATCGAGCACGTCTACAGAAAGAGGCGAGCTCGAGCTCAAGCAAATCAGCTGGCAAAAGGAGCGGTAAAACCGTTCCCCAGCTGGGAGAACAGGCGGTGCAATCAATCCCCCCGCTTGTTGTGCCAACAACACATGAGAGTAGGCGCGCCCAATATTATTGTGGGCAAACCGTTTATGTTCCCGAGCTAGGCGATGTGGTAATAACCGAGGAGCATATAAGGCAGGCTGAAATCCTCAAGATCACTGTTGGACAACTCCTCGACATCGAGCCCATGCCTCCGCTTAGAGAGGAGGAAATAAAACGGAAATATATCCGGGGCCAACCTTTGGTCGAGCCAGACGAGGTCAAGAAGCTCCCAACGAGAATGTATGAATTGCATCAATGGTACATGGACATTACCAAGATTTCCAATCGAGAGTCCCTCATGGTGAATGTCAAGAAGGATCATTACTACCATGAGAAAGCTGTGTCCGTTGAGTATTCAAAACTATTTCAGTTATACAATCAAGACGCACTCGACAAATCTATCGTCAGTTGCTATTGTCTGTAAGTGATTTCTTTCTGTAATTTAAGTCTCAAGCTAGCTGTAGTGATCATTTTGATCAATCATTACCTTTAATTATCCTCACTATATTCTTTTCTGTGGTATTATGCAGGATGAAGATTTATGAAATGAAAAAAGGTGGACGCTATGGCATTGGGTTCGTTGACCCAAATACCATTAATGAATACACATGGAAATTAGATCCATATTACGAAAAAAGTGTAGAGGAAAGCATGCTAGAGTTCTTCAAGTGCCTCAAATACAATGAAGATATACTACTTCCTTACAACTTTGAGTGAGTCACACTGTCTTGCACTACAAATTCTGTTTTTGCCTACTAGCTAGCTACATGTTGTTGCTTACATATGCCCGCTTAATTAAGACATGCAAACGTGTGTGCATGCATATTTCACTGGATCTTGTTAATCATTAAAGTTTATGAAGGAATAGTTGAAGTACTAGACTCACTATTTAAAAAACCAAGTGGCTACACCATCGTGTCTGGGATAGTCAACAGGTAATTTCAATCATTATTAACTATATCTCAGCCTATTTAGTTTGTCATTTCCTGATATGAACTATTTAATAACCCCTTTATTCATTTTCTTTGTCGGCGGGAAGGGCTTGGGCAAAGTTCATCAGCGTCATTCCAGGCCAATGGAAAAAAAAATCTAAAATGGTATCGACCCAAGGTAAGTAATTAAATAGTACTAGATAGCTAGCTGCCATCTCTTTAATTATCATGCTTGATTAATTATTATATGATCAAATTCCATTCTCGTAAAGGCCCTGAAGCAGGCGCCAGGGAATAATCTGTGTGCATACTACGTTTGCGAGAACATTCACATGATGGCGTCCGAAAGGAGCAGATCTCAAAGACAGGAGTGGGTACGTTTGTCAGAACACTATTCACAATTTTTACACCATTATCGATATCTAGTCACACAACTAATACACATGCATATTGATCTCCTTGTTAACAGTTCAAAGAGGTGCGGGAGCAGCTCCTACGAGAAGACCGCATAGAAGCAATTCAAGAGGAAATAGCGGGATTTTTGCTCGACCAGGTCATAGATCCCAAAGGAGAATACTATTACCCGCTACCGCCCCCATGAACCACTTTCAATTGTCATCGTGCTCCGAAGGCACCAAGGATAATCCCACTGGCTCCGAAGGCACCAATTAGGAGAAATTGTATATAGCTACCTAATTGTATACATATATACATGTGTGTATATATGTGTGAATTAATGGTGGTTGTGAGACATTCGATGATATATATATATATATATATATATATATATATATATATATATATATATATATATATATATATATATGATCGGTTCTACTAGAAATTCTATTTATATATATGCATACGTGTACAATATGTAGCATCGTAAAATACCAGCAAACGAAAAAGAATTAAATGGAAAATACAAAATTAAATGAAAAGGAAATCATAAACCCACCCCCAACCTTTTAATACCGGTTGGTGTCACCAACCGGTACTAAAGGGCTCCTTGCCCCCGGAGCTGGCTCGTGCCACGTGGTTGCCCTTTAGCACCGGTTCGTGCTGAACCGGTACTAAAGGGGGGGGGGACCTTTAGTGCTGGATACCGAACTGACACTAAAGGGCCTTATGAACCGGTGCTATTGCCCGATTCTGCACTAGTGTTATTGGGTTTTACCTTTGCATCTTATGCTGGAGTGCTTATGTATGCTATTATTTGTCTACGATAGATTATCCGGAGTGCGAAGCTTGCTACTACAAATCTCTAGGATTTTCCGATCGTCAGCAAGGCAAGTTATACTTTGATCATATTTCTTTATTACCCAGTTTTTATGCATTAGTTTCAACACTCAAACATTGCATGAGTAGGATGTGAACATGTGGTTATTGTTAAGTCTGTGATTGAACTCTGTTATAAATCCTCGAGTACTGTGTGTGTCAGCAATACAGATCTAGGGATGACACTTAAGCACAGAGACTACAGTCCATTGGGATCGGGTAGCTACATTCTGAAATCGCACGCCTAATGAAAATTTCGCTGCGAAACATGAAACTTGGGCGGGGGAAACACACAATGCCGAGGAAGCTCGTAAAATACTCGTGTGTAAGAAAACCGAAAATTGGCAGTTCCCGTCTACAAAAAATGTACACGTGTAGTTGATTTTTTCGGTCAATATTACGCCTGGTTTATTACGAAACATTGCACAGGTAACTGACTTATGGATCTTTAACGCAAAAAACACAGACAGGTATGGCATAGAAACCATGTGTTCTGTGATCTTCTAATGATTAACGCAAAACACGCACACGGGCACACATGCTCTTCAACGCTCAAAGCCCTCAAAGGATGTTCTTAACGACATTGTACATTAATACTACAAACTTAAAGTACTGGTGGTAATTTGCTTTAATACTACAAATTTAAACTACTTCTCACATGTTGCCATCAGGCCTTGTAGGCGGCAACCCACCATGCTTCAAGCTCCGCCAAGCTCTCCTCACCACGGCGTGCGGCCTCTTCTTTCTTGCGGCGCGGGAGTCTCTGGGTGCCGCAGTGCCATGGACGACGTGTGGAGAGAGCTCTGGGACGGAGGGGCCGGGCAGTCATACAGTGCGGTGGTATTCAAGAGCTCAACGACAGACAACAACAGAAATTTGGCTTCCCTTACAATTTTGCTTGTTCATTATCGCACACGGTTCATCTCTGTAGCTCCCGGAAACGGTGCGCGCTGAGCCTATTGTGTGTTGTGTTATGATTGGCCGGAACCCCAGCCACGCGGATGCATCGTAGGATGCGTGTGCACCATAGGATGCACAGTGATCGAACGGCTATCCACGTCCCTCACATCACATCCGTGCAGTTGTAGCTGGATTGGATTTATATGCGCTAAATGCCTAGAAAATGCACATAATCCCCTAAATATGGTAAATGAGCCCAGAAAAATGCCAAATTTGGACACGGTGATTTGCAAGGTGTATCTTCGTCGTAGAAAAAAACTCCAGGGCAAAGAATGAATAAAATTTGGATTCCCCTTCAATCTTGGTGATTTCTCTCTCGAAAGCATGGAACTTCTTTGGTGATGGTTCGATTTATGAAGGGCGTGCATGACGACATAAGCCAAACCTTCTCAGATTTTTACTAGGGCATGGTGAGGTCATACAATGGCACACCATGCCAGGCGTCATGTTTTTCAAGCATTTATTTTATTTTTCTATAGTTGAAAACCCAATAAACAAACGTTGGTGGGTGAAGTTGCCTACAAGTTGGAGTTACCCGAAGGTTTGTCAGGAGTTCATGATGTGTTTCACGTTACCTGGAAGCAATTCAATTGGAGACTGACCCAACCTACGAGGAGAAACCCGTCAAGATTCTCGAATTCGCCAATCGAGTTACACGCAGCAATGTCATCAAATTATATGTATAGTTCAGTGGAGCCACCATACCGAGGAAGAAGCCACCTGGGAGTGAGAAGAAGACGTCCGGAAAGACCACCCACACCTATTTGCTAGCCGACTAGAATCTCGTGGGCGAGATTCATCTTAAGGGGGGTAGGTTTGTAACATCCCAATTTTCAATTTCGATGTTAATCATTAGGTCATCATATGCATCCATAATTTGTGCGTTTTTGAATTCGTTTTAATTGGAATTTCTGATCCTAGAAACCTTAAGCAACTCAAGGAACATTTGAGAGAGTTGGAGGCAAATCCAATTTTAATTTTTCAAAAATCCAATTTTGAATTTTCAAAATTGGCAAATTGGATCATAGAGATTCTATTCGAAATTATTTTTCAATCGTTTCAAATAAATAAAATAATGAGAAGATAATATGACTTCTTCAAAATAGCTAGGAAATATTGGAAATTTCATTTTGAATAATAATATATTTATTTGAATATTTATTTGAAATTTTATTTGGAATTATTTATTTGAATATTTTTTTGAAATTTTATTCGGAATTTCATTTTGAATAAAAATATATTAATTTGAATATATTTCATTTTGAATAAAAATATATTTATTTGAATAAAAATATATTTATTTGAAATTTTATTTGAATATTTTTTGAATAAAATAATGAGAGAAGATTCTATTCGAAATTATTTTAAAAAATTGCATTTAGTCCAGAAAAATGTTCACGTTGTCCCAAAATTTAGGAGGGGATGGTGAAAATTGTTTCTGGAATTTTAGGATTTTTATTTTATTTTATTTGGATTTTTTACTTCACGGCGTTATTAAAAAAAAGTCTTCTTCGGACCGACTGGGCCGAAGCCCAGCCGACCCAGCAGCGCCACCGCCTTCGCCTCGCCCGCCGTCCCTGAGCAGGAGTCCCGCCGGAGACCGAGCGCCGCACGCCTCCATCACCCATCCTCCAAGCCGCGCCCCTCCCCCAGCCCACCGCCGCTCACATTATGGGCTGTTATTACACATTATGTCACAATACTTATGCCTATTCTCTTTTATTTTATAAGGTTTACATAAAGAGGGAGAATGCTGGCAGCTCGGATTCTAGGCTAGAAAAGGAGCAAATATTAGAGACCTATTCTGCACAGCTCCAAAAGTCCTGAAACTTCACGGAAGACATTTTCCGAATATATAAAAAATACTGAGCGCAAGAAGTTCACCAGGGGGCCACACCCTGCCCACGAGGGTGGGGGGCACACCCTACCCCCTGGGCGCGCCCCCCTACCTTATGGGCCCCCTGGTGGCCCTCCGACGACCATCTTCTGCTATATGAAGTCTTTCGATCAGGAAAAAACATAAGCCATCTTCTCGGACGAAACTCCTCCGCCACGAGGCAGAACCTTGGCAGAACCAATCTAGGGCTCTGGCGGAGCAGTTCTGCCGGGGAAACTCCCCTCCAGGAGGGGGAAATCATCGCCATCGTCATCACCAACACTCCTCTCGTCGGGAGAGGGCAATCTCCATCAACATCTTCACCAGCACCATCTCCTCTCAAAACCCTAGTTCATCTCTTGTATCCAATTCTTGTCTCCAAGTCCGGGATTGGTACCTATGGGTTGCTAGTAGTGTTAATTACTCCTTGTAGTTGATGCTAGTTGGTTTATTTGGTGGAACATCATATGTTCAGATCCTATATGCATATTAATACCCCTCTGATTATGAACATGAATATGCTTTGTGACTAGTTACGTTTGTTCCTGAGGACATGGGAGAAGTCTTTCTATTAGTAGTCATGTGAATTTGGTATTCGTTCGATATTTTGATGAGATGTATGTTGTCTCTCCTCTAGTGATGTTATGTGAACGTCGACTACATAACAATTCACCATTATTTGGGCCTAGAGGAAGGCATTGTGAAGTAATAAGTATATGATGGGTTGCTAGAGTGATAGAAGCTTAAACCCTAGTTTATGCGTTGCTTCATAAGGGGCTGATTTGGATCCATATGTTTCATGCTATGGTTAGTTTTACCTTAATACTTTTGTTGTAGTTGCGGATGCTTGCAATAGAGGTTAATCATAAGTGGGATGCTTGTCCAAGTAAGGACAGTACCCAAGCACCGGTCCACCCACATACCAAATTATCGAAGTAACGCGAATCATATGAACGTGATGAAAACTAGCTTGATGATATTCCCATGTGTCCTCGGGAGCGCTTTTCTCTATATAAGAGTTTTTCCAGGCTTGTCCTTTGCAACAAAAAGGATTGGGCCACCTTGCTGCACTTTATTTACTTTTGTTACTTGTTGCTCGTTACAAATTATCCTATCACAAAACTATCTGTTACCACTTATTTCAGTACTTACAGAGAATACCTTGCTGGAAACCGCTTATCATTTCCTTCTGCTCCTCGTTGGGTTCGACACTCTTTCTTATCGAAAGGACTACGATAGATCCCCTATACTTGTGGGTCATCAAGACTCTTTTCTGGCGCCGTTGCCGGGGAGTCAAGCGCCTTTGGTAGGTGGAATTTGGTAAGGAAAAATTTATGTAGTGTGCTGAAATTTACTGTCACTTGTTACTATGGAAAGTAACCCTCTGAGGGGCTTGTTAGGGGTATCTTCACCCCGACCAGTAGAGCAAAGAGTTGCTCCTCAACCTACTGAAAATGAAAATGAAAATGTCTGCATTGAAATTCCTTCGGGTATGTTAGAAAAACTGCTAGCTAATCCTTTTGCAAGAGATGGAACAATGCATCCTGATGAGCACCTAATATGTGTTGATGAATTTTGTGGATTATTTAAGCTTGCATATGTACCCGGAGATGTTCTTAAGAATAAGGTCTTCCCTTTATCTTTGAAGGAAGATGCATTGACATGGTACATGCTATGTGATGATACGGGGTCATGGAACTATAAACGATTGAAATTGGAGTTTCACGAGAAGTTTTATCCTATGCATCTTATCCATTGTGATCGCAATTATATATATAATTTTTGGCCTCGCGAAGGATAAAGCATCGCTCAAGCTTGGGGGAGGCTTAAATCAATGTTATATTCATGCCCCAATCATGAGCTCTCAAGAGAGATGATTATTCAAAATTTATATGCTCGGCTATCTGATAACAATCGCACCATGCTCGATACTTCTTGTGCTGGCTCTTTTATGATGAAGACTATTGAATCCAAATGGGATTTATTGGAAAGAACTAAACGCAACTCTGAAGATTGGGACCTCGACGAAGGTAAGGAGTCACGTCTAACACCTAAGTTTGATTGTGTTAAATCTTTTATGGATACCGGTGTTTTCTGTAAATTTAGCACTAAATATGGACCCGACTCTGAGATAGTAGCTTCTTTCTGTGAATCTTTTGCTACGTATGTTGATCTCCCCAAGGAGAAGTGGTTTAAATATCATCCTCCCATAGAAGTAAAAGTAGCTGCACCTATTAAAGTTGAAGAAAAGACTATCACTTATAATGATCCTATTGTTCCTACTTCTTATGTTGAGAAACCACCTTTCCCTGTTAGGATAAAGGGTCATGCTAAAGCTTCAACTGTGGTTCGTAAAAGCAATATTAGAACATATACACCTCCTGAGCTAGTTAAAGTTGAACCTAATATTGCTATTGTTAAAGATGTCTTGTCTGATAATATTGATGGGCATGTTATTTATTTCTGTGATGAAACTGCTAGAATTGCTAAACCTTGTGCTAAAGATAAACCTAGACCTGTGGTAGGCATGCCTGTTATTTCTGTTAAAATAGGAGATCATTGTTATCATGGCTTATGTGATATGGGTGCCAGTGCTAGTGCAATACCTATTGGCCTATATAGAGAAATTAAGCATGATATTGCACCTGTTGAATTAGAAGATATTGATGTCACAATTAAACTTGCCAATAGAGATACTATTTCACCAATGGGAATTGTTAGAGATGTTGAAGCCTTGTGTGGGAAAACTAAATATCCTGCTGATTTTCTTGTTCTTGGTTCCCCACAAGATAGCTTTTGTCCCATTATATTTGGTAGACCCTTCTTAAACACTGTTAATGCGAAGATAGATTGCAAAAAGGATGTTGTTACTATCGTTTGGATGATATGTCTCATGAATTTAATTTCTCTAAATTTAGTAGACAACACCGTGAAGAAGAATTACCTAGTAAGGATGAAATTATTGGTCTTGCTTCTATTGACATACCTCCTAGTGATCCTTTAGAACAATATTTGCTAGACCATGAAAATGATATGTTTATGAATGAAAGAAGGGAAATAGATGAAGTATTCTTTAAACTTGAACCTATTCTGAAACACAATTTGCCTGTTGAAATCCTAGGTGATCGTCCTCCACCCAAGGGTGATCCCGTGTTTGAGCTTAAACCGTTGCCTGATACTCTTAAATATGCTTATCTTGATGAGAAAAGGATATATCCTGTTATTAGTGCTAACCTTTCAGAGCATGAGGAAGATAGGTTGTTGAAAACTCTGAAGAAGCACCATGCTGCTATTGGGTATACTCTTGATGATCTTAAGGGCATTAGTCCCACTCTATGTCCACATAAAATAAATTTGGAAGAAGATGCTAAACCAGTTCGTGATCATCAACGGCGGCTGAATCCTAAAATGAAAGAAGTGGTAAGAAAGGAAATACTAAAGCTCCTTGAGGCAGGTATAATCTATCCCATTGCTGATAGTCAGTGGGTAAGTCCTGTACATTGTGTCTCTAAGAAGGGAGGTATTACTATCGTTCCTAATGATAAAGATGAATTGATTCCTCAAAGAATTATTACAGGTTATATGATGGTAATTGATTTCCGTAAATTAATTAAGGCCACTAAAAATGATCATTACCCCTTACCTTTTATTGATCAAATGCTAGAAATATTATCCAAACATACACATTTTTGCTTTCTAGATGGTTATTCTGGTTTCTCTAAAATACCTGTGTCAGCCAAGGATCAATCAAAGACTACTTTTACTTGCCCTTTTGGTACTTTTGCTTATAGACATATGCATTTTGGTTTATGTAATGCACCTGCTACCTTTCGAAAATGCATGATGGCTATATTCTCTGGCTTTTGTGAAAAGATTTGTGAGGTTTTCATGGACGATTTCTCCGTCTATGGATCTTCTTTTGATGATTGCTTGAGCAACCTTGATCGAGTTTTGCAGAGATGTGAAGAAACTAATCTTGTCTTGAATTGGGAAAAGTGCCACTTTATGGTTAATGACGGTATTGTCTTGGGGCATAAAGTTTCTGAAAGAGGTATTGAAGTTGATAAAGCCAAGGTTGATGCTATTGAAAAGATGCTATGCCCCAAAGACATCAAAGGTATAAGAAGTTTCCTTGGTCACACCAGATTTTATAAGAGGTTCATTAAGGACTTCTCAAAAATTTCTCGGCCTCTAACTAATTTATTACAAAAAAGATATACCATGTCTTTGATGATGATTGTGTAGAAGCATTTGAAATACTTAAGAAAGCATTGATCTCTGCACCTATTGTTCAGCCACCTGATTGGAATTTACCCTTTGAAATTATGTGTGATGCTAGTGATTATGTTGTAGGTGCTGTTCTAGGTCAAAGAGTTGATAAGAAATTAAACGTTATTCAATATGCTAGTAAACCCTAGACAATGCTCAAAGAAATTATGCTACTACTGAAAAATAATTCTTAGGAGTTGTATTTGCTTGTGATAAGTTCAGACCTTATATTGTTGATTCTAAAGTAACTATTCACACTGATCATGCTGCTATTAAATATCTCATGGAAAAGAACGATGCTAAACCTAGACTTATTAGATGGGTTCTCTTGCTACAAGAATTTGATTTACATATTGTTGATAGAAAGGGAACTGAGAACCCCGTTGCAGACAACTTGTCTAGGTTAGAAAATGTGCTTGATGACCCACTACCTATTGATGATAGCTTTCCTGATGAGCAATTAAATGTCATAAATGCTTCTCATACTGCTCCATGGTATGCTGATTATGCTAATTACAATGTTTCCAAATTCATACCACCTAGTTTCACATACTAACAAAAGAAAAAGTTCTTCTATGATTTGAGACATTACTTTTGGGATGACCCAGATATTTATATGGAAGGAGTAGATGGTGTTATTAGACGTTGTGTACCTGAGCATGAACAGGAATAGATCCTATGCAAGTGTCACTTCGAAGCTTATGGAGGACACCATGCTGGAGATAGAACTGCACCCAAGGTATTGCAATCCGGTTTTTATTGGCCTACTCTCTTCAAAGATGCCCGTAAGTCTGTCTTATCTTGTGATGAATGTCAAAGAATTGGTAATATTAGTAGACGTCAAGAAATTCCTATGAATTATTCACTTGTTATTGAACCATTTGATGTTTGGGGCTTTGACTATATGGGACCTTTTCCTGCCTCTAATGGCTATACACATATTTTAGTTGTTGTTGATTACGTTACTAAGTGGGTAGAAGCTATTCCAACTAGTAGTGCTGATCATAACACTTCTATTAAAATGCTTAAAGAAGTTATTTTTCCAAGATTTGGAGTCCCTAGATATTTAATGACTGATGGTGGTTCACATTTTATTCATGGTGCTTTCCATAAAATGCTTGCTAAATATGATGTTAATCATAGAATTGCATCTCCTTATCACCCTCAGTCTAGTGGTCAAGTAGAATTAAGTAATAGAGAGCTCAAATTAATTTTGCAAAAGACTGTTAATAGGTCTAGAAAGAATTGGTCCAAGAAACTTGATGATGCACTATGGGCCTATAGAACTGCACATAAAAATCCTATGGGTATGTCTCTGTATAAAATGGTTTATGGAAAAGCATGTCACTTACCTCTTGAACTAGAAAACAAGGCATATTGGGCTATTAAAGAGCTCAATTATGATTTTAAACTTGCCGGTGAGAAGTGGTTATTTGATATTAGCTCAATTGATGTATGGAGAACCCAAGCCTACGAAAATGCCAAATTATTTAAAGAAAAAGTTAAAAGATGGCATGGTAAAAGAATACAAAAGCATGAGTTTAATGTAGGTGATTATGTATTGCTATACAACTCTCGTTTAAGATTTTTTGCAGGAAAACTTCTCTCTAAATGGGAAGGCCCTTACATTATCGAGGAGGTCTATCGTTCCGGTGCCATAAAAATCAACAATTTCGAAGGCACAAATCCGAAGGTGGGGAATGGTCAAAGAATCAAACATTATATCTCAGGTAATCCCATAAATGTTGAAACCGTAACCCCGGAGGAATACATAAGGGACACTTTCTGGAACGTTTCAGACTCCGAAAAGGAATAGGTATGTGGTATGGTAAGTAAACTGACTCCAAAATAGTTTTTAAGGCAATATTTCTCCGTTTTGGAATATTAAGAAAAATAGAAAAATAAGAAGTAGTCCAGGAAGGACACGAGGGCTCCACGAGGTTGGAGGGTCCGCCCTACCCCCTGGGCACGCCCCCTACCTCGTGGGCACCTCGTGCGCTTTCCGGACTCTGTTTTCATAAACGACACATATTTTGGTTGGTAAAAATTCATTATATAACATCCCAAAGGTTTTGACTCCCGTATCACGCAAATATCTCCTGTCTTTGTGTCGAGCTATCCTGCTGCAGATTTGAGCAACATGTCGTCCCAAGATTCGGAAGGAGAGAGCTATGTGGCTAATTTACCTTGCAGATCCTAAAGTCTATGGGGATGTGGAGCATTGTGGTTGTACTACGGAAGAAGAAGAGTACTATGAACCTAAGGGAAAGGAGGAGACGAGCTCAGATGAAGATGAAGTCCCACTACCTCAACCTGGGGACATGCATGTGGATTTCAAAAAGTCAAGCCTCCCAAATAGAGTAAAGAAACCTAAGATTGAGTTTATCCCTTTTCGCCTCTTGCAAGAAAACAAACAGGAACTATGCAAAAAGATACTGAGCCTGGAGCAGGAGATCGAGGACCTAAGGGACCAAAATTCCGTCCTCAAGCGCAAATTAAGGAAGAAGCCTACGCCAACAACAAAACCACCATCTTCTTCACCACCAAAGAAGAACTGAGTACCTGGTATGGGCACTCCCCTTGGCAACTTCAAAGCTTGGGGGAGTGCCCCAGTATCGTATCACCATCACTTTTATCTTTACCGCTTTTCTTAGTTCGATCCTTTTGGTAATATTTTGATCTAGTAGAATAAAAGATTTTAGTATGATCTAGTTGTGAGTTTTGCTTTATGATCCTTCTATGTAATCGAGTCCGTAAGCTATATATAATAAAGATTAGTGTTAAGTCAAGGGCTTTACTATTTTGCCATGATCTTGAGTGAATAAAATAAAAGAGAGAAAGAATAAAAAGAATAAAAGAGATCATATGGATCTTATGGAGAGTAACGAGCTCACATAGAAAAAGTCTAATGAATAAAAGTTGTTGAGAGTTCACAAACATAGTTTTGGTCATCGTTGCAATTAATAGGAAGTAATAAAGAAAGAGAGGTCTTCACATATAAATATACTATCTTGGACATCTTTTATGATTGTGAGCACTCATTAAAATATGACATGCTAAAAAGTTGACGTTGGACAAGGAAGACAACATAATGGGTTATGTTTTCTTACATATGAGATAACTTATATTGTCTTGGATCATCCAACATGATTGAGCTTGCCTTTCCCCCTCATGCTAGCCAAATTTATCGCACCAAGTAGAGATACTACTTGTGCTTCCAAATACCCTTAAACCAGTTTTGCCATGAGAGTCCACCATATCTACCTATGGATTGAATAAGATCCTTCAAGTAAGTTGTCATCGGTGCAAAGCAATAAAAATTGCTCTCTAAATATGTATGACTTATTAGTGTGGGAGAATATAAGCTTTATACAATCGTGTGATATGGAAGAAATAAAAGCGACAGACTGCATAATAAAGGTCCATATCACAAGTGGAAATATAAAGTGACATTCTTTCGCATTAAGATTTTGTGCATCCAACCATTAAAGCGCATGACAACCTCTCCTTCGCTCTGCGAAGGGCCTATCTTTTCCTTTTATCTCGTACCTTGCATAAGAGTCATGGTGATCTTCACCCTTCCTTTTTACATTTTATTCTTTGGCAAGCACAGTATGTTGGAAAGATCCTGGTATATACGGCTAATTGGATGTGAGTGTTCACGAACTATTATTGTTGACATTACCCTTGAGGTAAAACGTTGGGAGGCAAAACTATAAGCCCCTATCTTTCTCTATGTCCGATTAAAACTCCATACCCATAAGTATTGCTTGAGTGTTAGCAATTGTGAAAGACTATATGATAGTTGAGTATGTGGACTTGCTGAAAAGCTCTTATATTGACTCTTTCCTATGTTATGATAAATTGCAATTGCTCCAATGACTGAGATTATAGTTTGTTAGTTTTCAATGAAGTTTACAATTCATACTTGAAATTGTGATTGAATTATTACTGTAGCATAAGAGATCATATGACAAGAATTATATAAGTTGTTGTTCTAAGAATGATCAAGATGCCCTAATGTCCGTATTTTATTTTTATAGACACCTATATCTCTAAACATGTGGACATATTTTTCGATTTTGGCTTTCGCTTGAGGACAAGCGAGGTCTAAGCTTGGGGGAGTTGATACGTCCATTTTGCATCATGCTTTTATATCGATATTTATTGCATTATGGGCTGTTATTACACATTATGTCACAATACTTATGCCTATTCTCTCTTATTTTACAAGGTTTACATAAGGAAGGAGAATGCTGGCAGCTGGGATTCTGGGCTGGAAAAGGAGCAAATATTAGAGACCTATTCTGCACAACTCGAAAAGTCCTAAAACTTCATGGAAGATGTTTTACAAATATATAAAAAATACTGAGCGCAAGAAGTTCACCAGGGGGGCCACACCCTTCCCACGAGGGTGGGGGGCGCGCCTAGGGGGTAGGGCGCGCCCCCCTACCTCGTGGACCCCCTGGTGGCCCTCCGATGAGCATCTTCTGCTATATGAAGTCTTTCGATGAGGAAAAAATCATAAGCCATCTACTCGGACGAAACTCTGCCGCCAGGAGGCGGAACCTTGGCGGAATCAATCTAGGGCTCTGGCGGAGCTGTTCTACCGGGGAAACTCCCCTCCGGGAGGGGGAAATCATCGCCATCATCATCACCAATGCTCCTCTCACCGGGAGAGGGCAATCTCCATCAACATCTTCACCAACACCATCTCCTCTCAAAACCCTAGTTCATCTCTTGTATCCAATTCTTGTCTCCAAGTTCGGGATTGGTACCTGTGGGTTGCTAGTAGTGTTAATTACTCCTTGTAGTTGATGCTAGTTGGTTTATTTGGTGGAAGATCATATGTTCAGATCCTATATGCATATTAATACCCCTCTGATTATGAACATGAATATGCTTTGTGAGTAGTTACGTTTATTCCTGAGGACATGGGAGAAGTCTTGCTATTAGTAGTCATGTGAATTTGGTATTCGTTCGATATTTTGATGAGATGTATGTTGTCTCTCCTCTAGTGGTGTTATGTGAATGTCGACTACATAACACTTCACCATTATTTGGGCCTAGAGGAAGGTATTGGGAAGTAATGAGTAGATGATTAGTTGCTAGAGTGACAGACGCTTAAACCCTAGTTTATGCGTTGCTTCGTAAGGGGCTGATTTGGATCCATATGTTTCATGCTATGGTTAGGTTTACCTTAATACTTTTGTTGTAGTTGTGTATGCTTGCAATAGAGGTTAGTCATAAGTGGTATGCTTGTCCAAGTAAGGACAGTACCCAAGCACCGGTCCACCCACATACCAAATTATCGAAGTACCGAACACGAATCATATGAACGTGATGAAAACTAGCTTGACAATATTCCCGTGTGTCCTCGGGAGCGCTTTTCTCTATATAAGACTTTGTTCAAGCTTGTCCTTTGCTACAAAAAGGATTGGGCCACCTTGCTGCACTTTATTTACTTTTGTTACTTGTTTCTCGTTACAAATTATCCTATCACAAAACTATCTGTTACCACTTATTTCGGTACTTGCAGAGAATACCTTGCTGGAAACCCCTTATCATTTCCTTTTGCTCCTCGTTGGGTTCGACACTCTTACTTATCGAAAGGACTATGATAGATCCCCTATACTTGTGGGTCATCAGGCACACATGCTCTTCAACGCTCAAAGACCTCAAAGGATGTTCTTAACGACATTGTACGTTAATACTACGAACTTAAAGTACTAGTGGTAATTTGCTTTAATACTACAAACTTAAACTACTTCTCACATGCTGCCATCAGGGCATGCTAGCCAGACGCCGGCGTTCTCCTTCCCGGCCTTGTAGGCGGCAACCCACCGTGCTTCGAGCTCCGCCAAGCTCTCCTCACCCTTACGTGCGACCTCTTCTTTCTTGCGGCACGGGAGTCTCTTTTGTTGACTGCCGTCTGCCTTTTCTGCTCCTTCTGTGCGGCTTTGGCCGCCTCTAGATCCACCACCCATTCGGCCATGGCAGCCTCAAAGTCCGCCCATGTAAATGTGTGGCCGGCGGCAGCGATGAGCTCAGCACGATGAGATGCCATCGCTTCCTTACCATGTGTGCGGTCGCGGGCGGCGAGGAACGCGGCGCGGCGAGATGCCATGGCTTCATTACCAGTTATTGTGCATCGCGGTGCCATGGACGATGCGTGGAGAGAGCTTTGGGATGGAGGTGCCGGGCAGTCGTACGGTGCGGTGGTATTCAAGAGCTCAACGATAGATGACAACAGAAATTTGGCTACCCTTACAATTTTGCTTGTTCATTATCGCACACGGTTCATCTCCGTGGCTCCCGGAAATAGTGTGCGCTGAGCCTATTGTGTGTTGTGTTATGATTGGCCCGGACCCCAGCCACGCGGATGCGTCATAGGATGCGCTGCGATCGAATGGCTATCCACGTCCCTCACAGCACACCCATGCAGTTGTAGCTGGATTGGATTTATATGCGCTAATTAAATGCCTAGAAAATGCACATAATCCCGTTAATATGGTAAATGAGCCCAGAAAAATACCAAATTTGAACACGGTGATTTGCAAGGTGTATGTTCATCGTAAAAAAAACCTCCAGGGCAATGAATGAAGAAAATTTGGATTCCCCTTCAATCTTGGTGATTTCCCTCTCGAAAGCATGGAACTTCTTTGGTGATGATTCGATTTATGAAGGGCGTAAATGATGACATAAGCCAAACCTTCTCAAATTTTTACCAGGGCATGGTTAGGTCATACCATGGCACACCATGCCAGGCGTCATGTTTGTCAAGCATTTATTTCATTTTTTCTATAGTTGAAAACCCAATAAACAAACATTTGTGGTTGACTATTATCACACATTTCATCAAAATATCTATTCATTCCTAGTAAAAGGCATGAGAATTTAATAAATGGCACGAGCATGGTTTTCCAGGCCGTTCTTGTGCACCCTTTCATGCACCGATTGTTTGAACTTGAATTATGTGCATTAATGCTTACAAAGTGCACATAAACCTCTAAATATGGTAAATGAACCCGGAAAAGTGAAAAATTTGAAGATGGTGATTTGTAGGGTGTATGTTCATCGTAGAAAAAACTCGTGGACAAAGGACAGAGGAAATTTGGATCGCCCTTCAATCTTGGTGATTTCCCCCTTGTAACCATGAAACTTCCTCGGTGATGGTTCGATTTATGAAATGCGTGCATCACGACATATGGAAAACATTCTCCAATTTTTACCAGGCAACGGTGAGGCCATACCATGGCACCATGCGAGGCATCATGTTTTCCAACCATGTATTTCATTTTTGTATAGTTGTTAACCCAGTAAGCGACGTGTTTATGGTTGACTATTGCAACACATTTCCTTGAAATATATGCCCATTCCTTGTAAAAGGCATGAGAATGTACCAAATAACATGAGCATGGTTTTCCAGACCGTTCTTGTGCACCTTTTCATGCACCGATTGTTCTAATTTGAATTATGTGCATTAATGCCTAGAAAATGCACATAATCCCATAAATATGGTAAATGAGCCCGGAAAATTGTCAAATTTGAACACGTTGCATTTGGGGTGGTATGTTGATCGTTGGAAAAAAAACTGAATGACAAACTAGTACGGAAATTTGGATTCCCCTTCAATCTTGATGATTTCCCTCTCGAAAGCATGGAACTTCCTTGGTGATGGTTCGATTTATGAAGCGCGTGCATGATGACATAAGACAAACCTTCTCAATTTTTTACCAGGGCATGGTGGGGTCAGATGTAATAGCCTGGATTTTTTCCCTTTTCTTTTTCTTTTGATTTATTTGTTTTTTGCTCTGTTTGTCTTTTTGGAGTGGTTCTGTGGCATTGCCACCTAGGAAATCATCCTCATTCCCCCTCCCAAGTGGCTCATCATTCTAAAAACCTTGCCAATATCATGTCACTTCACTCCTTGAACAAACCCTAAAACCTTTTTCTAGGGAATATTCCTTTTTCTATTAATGGAATAACCCTAATTGCCCTAGGTTGTGAAGCAACCTATATTTCTGTCCATCCAAAAATTCCCTAATAATTCTCATAATTCCTTTAGGTCATATGATGCTTAAATATGCCCAAACTTTCATGTCGAGGCCCCAGAATAATTCCCCAATAATTATTCTTCATTTCTTTCCAGTGTGGCTTTCTGTGAAGGAAGTGCCACCTATCCTTTCATGATTGCTCCCAAACCTTTTGGGAATTTTATTGTGTCCAAATCATTGAACCATGCAAAAATTCAACTTTAGTTGCCTAGCCAATCTTCCTCGGCAATTTTTCAAACTTTCTGTCAAACGGAAGGCATTGTGAAGGAAGTACTAGCTAGGGTTATCCAAATGAGTTGAAAATTTGCACACTCCTTAATGTTCTCATATCATTGCTCTACTCCAATTTGCAGCCCCATCCAATCATCTATGTGACCACAGGACCAAATCTTTGATTCTGGCAATATTTTTAGGTTGTAAAGCAAGTACATTTTATATTGCTTCATTAATTCTGAGAAAATTCTAGATTGTTCTCCTACCAAAATAACTTCTCTCCACCAAATTTGGGATCAATTCTTCAAGCCAATATTTCTCTATTGCAAGTTTCTGGTCAGAGTTGATGTGTGTGAAACAAGTACCATTTTGGTGAATCTAGTTGGTATGAAATTTTTACAGCATCATTGTATGACCAAATAACTAAGCCTTGCCAAATTTCAGCTCAAGTGGCTTCTCTATGTGAGTGCACCTTCCTGATCTAGTTTTTGGACCATAATGTGAGTTACAAAGCAACTATATTAGTTTGTGCTCCATTATGCTCCAAAAACCTCCAGGATTATAGTCCTTCCTAAGCTAATCACCCCAGACAAACTCTCTGGTTCCAATTCCTTTCCTGCTGATCAGTAGTTCTCAGCCAAGTTTACTGCAGTAAAATTCAGAGGTTGCTTGCCATTTAACCACTGCGTATTTAACCAAGTTACCACCTCAGTTGCATCCTACCCAGGAAGGACTCCACCCAGGCATCGTTTGGCTTAGCGTGTGAAACTGTGTGCACCAGTGCATGTGGTGATCATGAGTTTTGGCATGCAATGCGCGCGCTCTGCTGGCATTGGCCGCGTCCATGGCGTCTTCTAGCTCCGGCCCCTCCCCCTCTTGTCATCTTCGCACTCTTGAGCATGTCTAACAGCTTTACCGCGTCTTCGCCATCCTCCTGGAGCCATCTCCCCCTCCGTAAGCCCTCCGTCAGCGCTCGTCGCTATGCGCCCATGAGAAACCTGTAGCCGACCGTCTCTGTTCGCGCCATGGCTTCTTCCTCCTCTTGTCCATGTGCTTTGCTCGTCCCCGTGCACCTTTGTATCTCATATGCACCAACCCCATCGCCTTCCCCGAGCTCATGCGCGAGCACACGCGTCCGCGGCGACGACAGCTCGGCCTCCTCGCCCCGCGGCTATATAAGACCACCCTGAGGCCTCTTGACGTCACCAAGCTTCTTCCCTCCCTCCTAGCTACCTCCACCATCACCGCCACGTCCGCCGCTCTGTCCCGGCTAAATTTGGTCAGGCCAGCCCCGTTCTCTCCTCCTCTCCACCACCAGAGCCCCTCTCAATCTCAGGCGAGCCTCCCCTGCCGTTTTCCCCTTCCCCGGTGGCCTCTGTCCGCGAGCTCCATCATCGCCCGACGCCGTCGTCCACCGCCATGGGAGCCTTGCTCAACCCCGACCCCTCGGCTAAAACCAAGGGTCCAGGGGGGTGCAGCTCGTCCCGCTGATCACTTCGGTGGGTGGCACAGCGCGGGAGGTGACCAGAGCTGCCCGCCATCGCCATCGGGCGCCGGCTCGGCCTCGGCCGGGTGCGGGCACGAGCGAGGAGAGGAAGGAGATGATGCCCTCCCTGCCAGCTAGTCGTGGGACCCATGTGTCAGCAAGATAAGCTCGACCCCACCACTATTGATGTGGATAAGTGGAAGCGCATTCTCTGGTTTTTGCTATCGTTTGAGTGAAAGCGTAACATTGTGTGGCTTCGGCTTGGAATACGTCTTCACTGTCCCGAAAGCGTATTTCTTAAAAGGCACTTTCTTTTTTTCGGGCTAAGGGCCTATTTGTGAGGATTTTCTTACAGATAGGTCCATGGCAGAAAAACAGCTATATCTTTTCAACCACAACTCCAAATGAGGTGATTCCAAGGCCCACTTCCTCGTTTCGTCGAGCCCGTTCTGTTGGTTTCATTTTCACTATGGCGTGACACTGTGAAAATGACAATTTTGCCCTTGCACTAAATCAGCCTCCTCCGAGAGAGAATGTTTTCCGGCGATTCTTTCCGCAGACTTCTCGCACTTCTTCCCGGTGATTTCTTCCACCCCAGGCAAGCCACAACCACTGTTTGCATGATAGCCATGCAGTAGCATTGGTTTTCAACTTGAATCTTTAATAATTGTATGTTTGTTTTGCTATTGTTGTCGTTATTTCGGTTATGCTTAAGGATCGGTGCTTACCGTCATGTTATGTTTTCTTAAACTTTGTTATCATGTTCTTCCTGCTAGTATTACATGCATATTGGTCATGCTTGATAATAGCACATGTTGGGTTGTTCATGTTCTTCGGTGCATGACTAACGTCGGTTAGCGATTACCGTTAATACGCATTGTTTCTTTGCTGCTAGTGAAGGAAATATGCCCTAGAGGCAATAATATTGTTATTATTTTATTTCCTTATATCATGATAAATATTTATTATTCATGCTAGAATTGTATTATCCGGAAACATAATACTTGTGTGAATACATAGACAAACCAAACGTCACTAGTATGCCTCTACTTGACTAGCTCGTTAATCGAAGATGGTTATGTTTCCTAAACAAAGACATGTGTTGTCATTTGATTAATGGGATCACATCATTAGGAGAATGATGTGATTGACATGACCCATTCCATTAGCTTAGCACCCGATCGTTTAGTATGTTGCTATTGCTTTCTTCATGACTTATACATGTTCCTATGACTATGAGATTATGCAACTCCCGTTTATCGGAGGAACACTTTGTGTGCTACCAAACGTCACAACGTAACTGGGTGATTATAAAGGAGCTCTACAGGTGTCTCCAAAGGTACATGTTGGGTTGGCGTATTTTGAGATTAGGATTTGTCACTCCGATTGTCGGAGAGGTATCTCTGGGCCCTCTCGGTAATGCACATCACATAAGCCTTGCAAGCATTGCAAATAATGAGTTAGTTGTGAGATGATGTATTACGAAATGAGTAAAGAGACTTGCCGGTAACGAGATTGAACTAGGTATTGAGATACCGATGATCGAATCTCGGGCAAGTAACAACGTATGTTGTTATGCGGTCTGACCAATAAAGATCTTCGTAGAATATGTAGGAGCCAATATGAGCATCCGGGTTCCGCTATTGGTTATTGACCGGAGACGTGTCTCGGTCATGTCTACATTGTTCTCGAACCCGTAGGGTCCGCACGCTTAAGGTTTCGATGACAGTTATATTATGAGTTTATGCATTTTGATGTACCGAAGTTTTGTTCGGAGTCCCGGATGTGATCACGGACATGACGAGGAGTCTCAATATGGTCGAGACATAAAGATTGATATATTGGAAGCCTATATCTGGATATCGAAAGTGTTCCGGATGAAATCGGAATTTTACCGGAGTACCGGGAGGTTACCAGAACCCCCCGGGAGGTATATGGGCCTTAGTGGGCTTTAGTGGAAGAGAGGAGAGGTGGCCAGGGCTGGGCCGCGCGCCCCTCCCCCTAGTCCGAATAGGACAAGGAGAGGGGGCGGTGCCCCGCCTTCCTTCTCTCTCTCCTCTTTCCCCCTCCCGAATCCTATTCCAACTAGGAAAGGGGGGGAATCCTACTCTCGGTGGGAGTAGGACTCCTCCTGGCGCGCCCTCCTCCTGGCCGGCTGCACCCCTAGACACACAAGTTGATCCTCGTGATCATTTTCTTAGCCATGTGCGGTGCCCCCTTCCACCATACTCCTCGATAATATTGTAGTGGTGCTTAGGCGAAGCCCTGCGACAGTTGAACATCAAGATCGCCACCATGCCGTCGTGCTGACGGAACTCTTCCCCGACACTTTGTTGGATCGGAGTCCGGGAATCGTCATCGAGCTGAACGTGTGCTAGAACTCGGAGGTGTCGTAGTTTTGGTGCTTGATCGGTCGGGCCGTGAAGATGTATGACTACATCAACCGCGTTGTGCTAACGCTTCCGCTGTCGGTCTACAAGGGTACGTAGATCACACTCTCCCCTCTCGTTGCTATGGATCACCATGATCTTGCATGTGCGTAGGAATTTTTTTGAAA